>OZ010786.1:339392119-342140453 GCA_963932465.1 Maratus speciosus | reverse complement strand
CGTTGTCACCATCATTTTGACACCAATATTTTCTAAATCGGTTATAGTATTTCCTGAGATTATGCAGAAACTACCATTTAGAACGTTTTTTAGAACCCTCTTCGCGCTTTATGACCCCTTTTAAATTTCGAATTGTTTAAGAACTGTTCTTAGACATCATTTATATCTTATAAGTAACTAATATTCCAAATTTCATATTTCTAGGCCCTTCAGTAACGCAAAAATTGCATTTTTAGAATGTTTTTTGCTCCTGCACCCCTTTTGGGGTAGTGGCACCGACATATAATATAGCCTATCTTGGAGCAATTGTTGTCACCATCATTTTGACACCAATATTTTTTAAATCGGTTTCGTATTTCCTGAGATTATGCAGAAACTACCATTTAGAACGTTTTATAGAACACTTTTTGTGCATTATGACTCCTTTTAATTTTCGAATTGTTTAAGAACTGTTCTGAGACAACATTTATATCTTATAAGTAACTAATATTCCAAATTTCATATTTCTAGGCCCTTTTGTAACGCAAAAAGTGCATTTTTAGAACGTTTTTTGCTCCTGCACCCCCTTTGGGGTAGTGGCACCGACATAAAATATAACCTATCTTGGAGCAAGCGTTGTCACTGTCATTTTGACACCATTATTTTTTAAATCGGTTTGGTATTTCCTGAGATTGTGTAGAAACCACCATTTAGAACGTTTTTTAGAACGCTTTTCGCGCATTTTCACCCCTTTTAAATTTCGAATTGTTTAAGAACTGTTCTTAGACATCATTTATATCTTATAAGTAACTAATATTCCAAATTTCATATTTCTAGGCCCATCAGTATCGCTAAAATCGCATTTTTAGAACGTTTTTTGCTCCCACACCCCCTTTGGGTTAGTGGCACCGACATAAGATATAGCCTATGTTCTAAGTTGGACTAACACCATCATTTTGATACCATTAGTTTTGGAATCGGTTCCGTAGTTCCAGAGCTTACCTCCTACAAATAAACAATTTTTCCCTCTTTATAATAGGAGTATAGATGTTGGCGCAACACTGCCTGGAATAAATAATGTTAGGGTGGAATAAAAATAAGCAGCTCTTAAATTTACGATTATCTAGTCAAAAATAAATAAAAAAATAAATAAATTACTGATAAAAGGAAGTTAGATATAAAGGATTTTATTTTAATGTATTTATGCATAAAAATGTCTCCATGAATATTTTAGAAAGTTTTGGAAACAGAGCCGCCATTTGAGGGGGGCAATACCCCCCCCCCCCCCTCAAGGAATTTGATTTTTCGGAAAATTTTCATCAATTGTCAGACAAATTAAAAAATTGCTCAAACGCTATGATAATTTATCAGATTTGATTACAATAAAAACATATGCATTAAATAAATGATTTATGCATAGAAATGAATAATTATCCAAAATATTTCCTATTCTAACTTTCTTAAGGTGAGATATATATCGTACTTTGCCTAATTTTAAAAATACATGAGAGAAATTTTCTTTTATCAATTGCTTCTCAGCTGTGTACAACTTGCCCCTGATGGCTAGAAATTCAGGTGTAGAGTTTTTTAAGATAGTTTTTTTTAGGGGTGGAGGATGGGCGAGTATAATTTAAATTCTTAATTATCCGATTTTTTTACTTTTTTGGATTATTAGTGTCACATTACATTTACTGCAATCATTGCAATGTTATCAAATTATTTAATTATTTGCTTTATTAAACTATATTATATATGGTACACTCTAAATAATTTTCAACGCCTAGGAATGGAGTCTGCGAGCACCCAACAAAACAATTTCTTCAACACAAAACCGACAGACTTCCACCAAACCCCAAAGTAAAAGAAATTTGCTCCAATTTTAACACGTTTATAATAAAGTGTTGTATAATTTTATCCCTTAAGTACAGAAATGAACACATGGGTATTACTATGAGCCACCATTAATAGTCAAATCTATAGTTTTTCATTTGAAAAATATTCAGGACTTCCGTGTTAAAAACCAGATCACACCGACTCCGACCGAAAGATATAAAGCACAATCCGAAAAACCTAAAGTGTACAGTCGTGGGAAAAAAAAAAATTAAACACCCCTACTAACTCTGAAAAAATTATCGTAGAAGAAAGTTACTGGTACCAAACGATTGGTAATAAAGTCTACTTTTAAATGATGTATATAAAATTTGCTTAGGGAGCCATCTGAATCTTAAAACGAACCATAACTTTGTTTTTTTCAATACCAGTACCCAATTCTGACAGCATAAATGAACTCTACACGCTTCAATTAGCCTAAAAACGAATTTTTATGCAATTCGTACCATAAGTGTCCGATAAATTAAGGAGTGGATTTGCCCCCTTTTCCCCCTTTATTCTTAACTAATGAACCTCCAAATCTAATCAATGCAGCTCCTTAACATAATAAACCGATATAGCAAATTTGGAGTAAATCGAATAACTCTGCATGGAAAACCCATTTATCTAAATAAAGGGGTGGGGAGGAGGGACTAGCTCCCCTATCCCCCTTTATTCTTAACTAATGAACCTCCAAATCTAATCAAGGCAGCTCCTTAACATAGTAAACCGGTATACCAAATTTGGAGCAAATCGAATAATTCTGCATGAAAAACCCATTTATCTAAATTAATGGGGGTAGCCCCCTTTCCCCCCTTTATTCTTAACTAATGAACCTCCAAATCTAATCAGGGAAGCTCCTTAACATAATAAACCGGTATACCGAATTTGGAGCAAATCGAATAATTTTGAATGAAAAAACATTTATCTAAATTAAGGGGAGTAGCCCTCTTTCCCCCTTTATCTAATGAGCTTCCAAATCTAATCAGGGAAGCTCCTTAACATAACCGGTTATCAGATTTAGAGCAAATCGAATAATTCTGCATGAAAAACCCATTTATCTAAATTAAGGGGAGGGACTAGCCCCCTTTTCCCCCTTTATCTTTAACCAATGAGCCCCCAAAACTAATCAGGAAAGCACCTTTCCAGAAAGAACCTAGACAAAAAAATTGAAGCAAATCGGATGTTTTTATCAAGAGTTACCTCGTTACGTGAATATGTCCGTACATACTTACATACATGCAGAACGGCGGGCACATCAGCTCTCTGACTTTGATAGCCTGTGAGCTAAAAAGTTGAATTATGATGGTGACGAGTTATTGAGGTTGACATTGTTGGTATATCACCGACCCATATCAATGTGTCTTCTAAATTCTTTCGGCAAAATGTATGTTTTGGATAAATATCATGTCGGCTATTTGATCTGTCGGCTAATTTTCATGTCTTCTAATTGTCCTGTCGGCTATTTGTCCTGTCGGGTAATTGTCAGGTCGGCTATTTGACCTGTCGTCTAAATGTCCTGTCGGTTATTTGATCTGTCGGTTAATTGTCCTGTCGGCTAATTGTCATATCGGCTATTTGGCCTATCGGCTAATTGTCATGTCGACTAAATATCTTGTCGGCTAAATAGGCTAAATGTCTTGTCGGCTAAACTTCCTGTCGGCTATTTGACCTGTCGGCTAAATGTCCTGTCGGGTAAGTGTACGTTTCGGCTAAATGTACTTGTCGGCTAAACGTCCTGTCGGCTAATTGGTGTCTGCTAAATGTCTTGTCGGCTATTTGGTTTTCGGCTAAATGACATAGACCCCCGTAACCTAACTGTAACTTATCCATAATCTAACCGTAACCTATCTGTAACGGAAATGGAACATAACCGTAACCTAACCGTAACCTAATTGTAACCTAATCGTAACGTAACCGTAACCTACTTATAACCTAACCATAACCTAACTATAACATAACTGTAATGTAACAGTAATCTATCTGTAAAATAAACGTAACATGACGGTACGCTAACCGTAGCCTAATTATTAACTAACCGTATCCTAACTGTGATGTAACTATAACCTAACTGTAACCTAAATGTAACCTAACCGTAAGTTAACAGTAGCCTGGCGGTAACCTAACCGTAACCTAATTGTAATCTACCCGTAACCTACTGTAACCTATCCGGAACTTCAGCGTAATCTAACTGTAACCTATCCGTAATCCTATTTGTAACCAAACTGTAACGTAACTGTATCCTATCCGTAACCTAATCGTAGCAGAAACGTAATCTAAATGTAACCTATCCATAACTTAACCGTAATCTAACTTCATCCTAACCGTAACGTAACCGTAACCTACTTATAACCTAACCATAACCTAACTGTAACATAACTGTATCCTAACAGTAATCTATCTGTAAAATAAACGTAACATGACGGTACGCTAATCGTAACCTAATTATAACCTAACCGTATCCTACCTGTGATGTAACTATAGCCTAACTGTAACCTAAATGTAACCTAACCGTAACCTAACTGTAGCTTGGCGGTAACCTAACCGTAACCTATTTGTAACCTATCCGGAAGCTACTGTAACCTATCCGGAACCTAACCGTAATCTAACTGTAACCTATCCGTAATCCTATTTGTAACCAAACTGTAACGTAACTGTATCCTATCCGTAACCTAATCGTAGCAGAAACGTAATCTAACTGTAACCTATCCGTAACTTAACCGTAATCTAACTGTAACCTTTCCGTAACTTAACCGTAATCTAACTGTAACCTATCCGTAACTTAACCGTAATCTAACTGTAACTTAAACGTAACCTAATTGTTACCTGAAAGTAACATAACTGTGACGTAACCGTAATCTAACTGTAACCTAACCGTAACGTAACTGTAACCTAAGTTTAACGTAACCGTAAACTAATTATAATCTATCCGTAACCTAAAAGTATCCTAACCGTAACCTAACTATGCTAATCGTCCTCTCAGCTAAATATCCTGTCGTTTAATTTTTCTTGTCGGCTAATCGTCCTGTCGGCTAAATGTCCTGTCGGCCAATCGTCCTGTCGGCTAAATGTCCTGTCGGCCAATCGTCCTGTCGGCTAAATGTCCTGTCGGCTAATTGTCCTGTCGGCTAATTGTCTTGTCGGCTAATTGTCCTGTCGGCTAAATGTCCTGTCGGCTAAATGTCTTGTCGGCTAATTGTCCTGTCGGCTAAATGTCCTGTCGGCTAATTGTCTTGTCGGCTAATTGTCTTGTCGACTTATTGTTCTGTCGGCTAAATGTCCTGTCGGCTAATTGTCACGTTCGGCCAATTGCCTGTCGTCCAATTGTCTGTCTGCTAAATGTACGTTTCGGCAAATTGTCCTGTATGCTATACGTACGTTTCGGCTACTTGTCCTTTCGGCTAAATGTACTTGTCGGCTACATGTCCTGTCTGCTAAATGTACGTGTCGACTAAATGTACTTGTCGGCTAAATGTCCTGTCGTCTAAATGCTGTCTGCTAAATGTCTTGTCGGCTATTTGGTTTTCGGCTAATCGTCTGCGACCGGACGAAGACACGTGTAACAACATTTCAAAATAAGCTAATATAAAAGGAATTAAGTAAACAGTCTTTGTCTCCCGGTATTTTTTAACAAAGCGAAAAGAAAGTTCTTTTAAATAAGACTTTTTAAATTAATCGTTTTTAATCTGACGTAATTTTGACCAAACTATTCTTTCTCTTTTTAGGTGCGTTCGTAATTATATAAATACGTAGCACCTATAGTCGTCGTTCAGTCCGTCTGTTCGTCCGCATGTAACAGAGCAAAAACTACCCAACCGAATGGGCTGAAATTTTAAATATATGATTGTTGCAAAATTTTGTCGAGCCATTTCAAATTTTATGAAAATCGGATGTATAGTTTAATTACAGGGACAGTCAAATTTTTTCTTTACATTACGACCAATGGGAAAAATTATTGCAAGTGCATTTTAATGATGTTAAAGCTTTCCGAATGGTCTGAAATTTTAAACATATAATTATTGCGACATTTTGTCGAGCCATTTCAAATTTTATGAAAATCGGATGTATAGTTTAATTACAGGGACAGTCAAAAGTTTTTCTTTACATTACGGCCAATGGGAAAAATTATTCACAAGTGCATTTTAATGATGTTACAGCCTTCCGAATGGGCTGAAATTTTAAATATATAATTGCTGCAAAATTTTGTCGAGCCATTTCAAATTTTATGAAAATCGGATGTGTAATTTAATTACAGGGACAGTGAAAAGTTTCCCGTTACATTAAAGGGAATGGAAAAAAAAATATTGCAAGTGCATTTTAATGATGTTACAGACTATGCACTTATGAAGTGCAAACAAATACACATTCAGTACAATATCGCGTACAAAAAATAATTATAAAACTAGTTATAGTACGAACGCACCTCATTTGCCACGTTTGACGAGCAATTTCCAACTTGTTAATATTCACGTGAAAATGCTTGTGTTAGAAATGAAATATTATTTGCGCTTTATTAACAAAAATAGTTGAAAAGTATCCACTCAAAATATCAAATAAATATCTAGCGCAATTTCTGAATTTAAACCTTTTTGCAATATTATTTTGTATTCATTTTATGTAATAACTGTAATGTGACGTAAATATGACGTAATTTCTCCTATTAAAGACTTCTAACGCATGTTAATAAATTTATTATTTTACAAATTCCTTTCTCTCTTAAAATTCACGTGTAATTATAGTTTTTATGACTTAATTTTTAATAAGTTCCTGCTTTTTGTACATAATTATTTACTTCTAATTCCAAATGTTTTTTTCTGTTTATAATAGTCACGTGTAAATAAATTTTTAATTTATTTACAAGTATAAATATTTTTTTTGAGGAAACATTATTGTTTCCGATGTTTATACAGTTGGCAACAGTTTAAATTAATATCACTATCTAAAATCTGTAAAAAATATCTCTAGAAATGCTGAAAATTTGAATTTAAAATAGAAATAAAACATCAAAAAATTAGTCAAATTACAAAAAGAAAAACAGTCTGCACACCGGGAACATCAAACGTATAAAATGATCTAAAATTGATTAAATTCCTACGAATAGTTTTTGCTCCTATAAAACTTTTTTAGTGGAACGATTTTGTCCAACTTTAGCATTAAATATATCTTAAAATAATTCTTCGATTTGAAAACTGTCTGCCTCAGCGTGTTTATCAAACATTTCTGTATCATACTACCGATTTTCATATTTTTGTATGCATTATTTTTCTTAATATTAACGAAGAAAGACCTCCTGTCACAAAAAATTCAAAACCGGCGGCGGCGGCGACGCGGTAGTTACTTTTTTTTAGAATAGAGAGATCTCTCTATTCTAAAAAAAAGTAACTACCGCTGTCACCGCCGCCGCCGCCGGTTTTGAATTTTTTGTGACCGGAGGTCTTTCTTCGTTAATATTGAGAAAAATAATGCATAGAAAAATATGAAAATCAGTGGTTTTATACAGAAGTATTTGATAAACACGCTGATGCAGACAGTTTTCAAATCGAAGAATTATTTTAAGAGATATTTAATGCTAAAGTTGGACAAAATCGTTCCACTAAAAAAGTTTTATAGCAGCAAAAACTATACATGCCAGTGTAATTATTTTTAGATCATTTTATGCGTTAGAATTTGCCGGAGTGCAGATTGCATTAATTTTTTTATTTTGACTCATTTTTTCAGGTTTTATTTCTATTTTAAATTCAAATTTTCAGCATTTCTAGAGAAATTTTTTACAGATTTCAGAAAATTGTACTAATTTAAACTGTTGCCAACTGTATAAAAAGCGCAAGCAATAATGTTTGCTTCAAATTAAAAATTTATTTACACGTGACTATTATAAACAGGAAAAAAACTTTCAAATTAGAATTAAATAATTATGTATAAAAAGCAGGAACTTATTAAAAATTACGTCATAAAAAGTATACACGTGAATTTTAAAAGAGAAAGGAATTTGTAAAATAATAAATTTATTAACATGCATTAGAAGTCTTAAATAGGAGAAATTACGTCATATTTACGTCACATTATAGTTATTACATAAAATGAACACAAAATAATATTGCAAAAAAGTTTAAATTTAGAAATTGCGCTAGACATTTATTTAATATTTTGAGAGGATATTTTCAACTATGTTTGTTAGGAAAGCGCAAATAATATTTCATTGCTAACAAAAGTACTTTCACGCGATTATTTAAAAGAGAAAGAATAGCTTGGTAAAAATTACGTCAGATTAAAAACGATTAATTTAAAATGTCTCATTTAAAAGAACTTTCTTTTCGCTTTGTTAAAAAATACCAGGAGACAAAGACTCTGTTTACTTAATTCCTTTTATATTAGCTTATTTTGAAATATTGTTACACGTGGCTACGTCATCAAATTATTTTTATTTCGACGTTTTATTTGTATTTTTATTAATGTTGTACGAATTTATTTGTTCTTTCGTTATTTAAAATAAAAATTATGTCAATTTGTATAATTTGGCGAGTGGTTTGGCGATTTATATAATTTGGCGAAATTGGTCGACGGGATAATCAAGTAGTACCGCAGCGGATTTGGCGTTAAAATTCCCCAATCAAAGAGATATGAATAGAAATTCGTTTATAGGGAGATCGCTACTGTTTTGTAAATTATAATTCAATCTTTCGAAATCTTTTTAAAGCCGATCAAATTAGCGTGCATTTAGAGCCTGCGGTGTCTGGACGGGGGTTGGCGAGCGTAGCTCGTAAGGGGCCGAGCCCCCTAGTGACTGTTAAAATCCCAGCGATCGGTTACATATCTCTATATATAAAAGCCGTTCTCTGAGTGTATGTTCTTTATATAAATCTTCAATTTTTGACCGATTTACACGAAACTTCATGTACATACGTTTTCGAACGTGGGAAAGATCACTGTCTACTTAAAAAAAAATATCTGTCGCGTAATCAACCGAACTCAATGGCTTTCAACAACTTTATCATATTTATTTTATTTTATTTCTTTATACTATTTTGATGTTGTTGGCAACAATAGTTTTATGTTGATAGATTTGTTTTGTATTCCAAAGATGTAGCTGGTGAATAAATATATTTAAAAGATAAAGCCAAGCGAATTTTAATGTTATAACTATAGGTCTCTATAGAATAAGGTAAATAGTAGTATTTTTTAACAAAACGTGTAAATGTTATAGTTTTTCAATTTGAATAGAGACATCTATTTTATGTTTATTATTTTCGCACTTTTATTGAACTCTCAATCAAGTAAAGAACTTCGAATGCCGGTGTGTATATTAGTAATCTGACATTTATTGGCGTCCGCGACAGGACTTGTTTTGAGAAAGTGATGGCTTTAAGTTTAAGTGATAATGTGAAATTAAGAGGAACTGTTAGAAGTGGTTTTACAAAACAACTAAATTCCATAAAAGAAGAATTAAAAGAAGATACGCCGGATAAAAAGAAATTGCAGATTTCTTTATCGATATTAGAAGATAAACACAAACAGTTGATCGAGCTTAACTATAAAATTCTTCTTTAGAAAATAGAAAACAACGCAGACGATTTGGATGAAGAATCTGAAGCAGCTGATAGTTATGCGCGACAATTTCTTGAAACACAGGTTAGTGTTTATGAATTTATTAATGTATCTTCTAATGATATAGATAACAGTTCTAGTATTAGTGAAGCTAATATTTAAAGGAAGTTTAAACTTCCGAAACTTGAACTTTATAAATTTGATGGCGAAATAAAAAACTGGTTACAATTCTGGTGCCAATTCGAAAAAAAAAATACACGAAGACTCAGACATAGTTTCCTCTGATAAATTTCAATATCTTATTCAGGCTACAGTCAAAGGCTCTAGAGCCAAAGAAATCATAGAATCGTTCCCGCCAACCGGCGATAATTATACCAAGGTAATTGATAGTTTGAAATCTAGATTTGGTAGGGAAGATCTATTAGTAGAAGTATATATCTGAGAGTTATTAAAATTAGTTTTGAAGAATTCGTCTTCAGGAATTAATTCTAGTTCCATGTGTTCACTCTATGATAGTTTAGAATCCCATATTAGAGCTCTTGAAACTCTTAATGTCACCACAGAAAAGTGTGCCGCTATGTTATACCCCTTAGTAGAATCATGCATTCCAGAAGAATTTTTAAGGGCATGGCAAAGAAGTTCTAAGTTTATAGATGGCGCGGAACCTAAAAATAGGTTAGATAATTTAATGGAATTCTTAAAATCTGAAGTAGAGTCGGAAGAAAGAATTAATTTAGCCTCATCTGGATTTGAACAAAAACCTAAGATTAAAAAACAGGGTATTTCAGTAGAAGAACGAACATCTACCGCTGCTGGTTTGTTATTCACCAGTCCGGCGCTCGTTAGCAGTTGTGTTTTTTGTAACGGACAGCATGAAAGTTTTAACTGCTTTAACGCGCAGAAAATAAATTTGGTTAATAAACAGAAGATTTTAAAACAAAAGGGTTGTTGCTTTAAATGTTTTAAACGAGGGCACTGCTCAAATAAGTGTAATGCATTCATACGATGTCTAGTTTGTAATAAAGAACATACCACACTGATGTGTCCAGAAATATTCTCAAATAAAACGTTTCGAGAGGTCATATTGACAAAAGGGATAAAAAAGAAGAGAAAACAGAACCATCTACACAGAAAACATCTGAACAGAACGCTGTTAATTTAGCGAGTTTATCCCACAATTCAAAGGTAATTTTGCAAACTTTGGTAGTGAAATTAAAAGGGCCTCAATCATGTTCATATGTTCGAGTGTTGATCGATACAGGTTCAGAGAAGTCTTATATTTTAAAACACACTGCTGAAAATGTGGATTACGAACCATTGAGAGAAGAACTAGTTACCCATTCATTGTTTGGGGGAAAGAAAACTAGTAGAACTAAGCATATGTGTTACAAAATACATTTAGAAAGTTTAGATGGAAAATTTCTTTGTAATTTTGATGTTCTGGATGAACCTGTTATTTGCGAAAATATTCGTTCGGTACAGAAAGGTCCTTGGATTGATGAATTAAAAGATATGGAAATTTCCATAAGTGATATAGACAAAAAACCAGGACCAATCGAAGTTTTAATCGGTGCCGATGTTGCCGGAAGATTATTAACTGGGCGCAGAAGAAAATTATCCTGCAATTTAGTTGCAATTGAAACATATCTAGGTTGGAAACTGATGGGCAAAGTTCCGATTAATGACGTCCATGAAAAGTCTGATGCAATGGTTTTAACATCTTTATTTTCGAAAGAAATTTCTATAACAACCTGTGGAGTCTTGATGCAATCGGTATAACTGATCCTGTATTTCAGAAGTCCCAAGAAGGGAAGGAACGTGAATCAAAAATCAGTTTCTTGGACTCAATTATTGTAAATAACGAAGGACGTAATGAAGTCTCTCTCCCATGGGCTGAAGAACGTCTTCCTATTTCTAGTAATGAAAATATAGCGTTAAAAAGATTAGAAAACATGACTAAAAGACTTGATTCCGATAATTTGTTTACAGCCTATAACGAAATTTTTAATGATTGGTCGACTTTGGGCATAATTGAAAAAGTTTCTATGAATTCAAAGGTAGACTCCGTGCATTACTTACCTCATAGACCAGTGCTCAAAGAGAACAGCACGACGAAAGTTCGTCCAGTTTTTGAAGCATCTGCAAGGGAAAAGTCACCCCTGTCCTTAAATCAATGTTTGGAATGTGGGCCGAACTTAATGAAGCTTATTCCCGATATTCTCTTTAGATTCCGCGAACAAAAATACGGTGTCATAGCGGATATAGAAAAAGCTTTTTTACAAATAAGCATCAGACCAGAGTGCAGGGATTTATTAAGATTTTTTTGGTGGAGTGATGAAGATGAAAAAAATTGAAAATACTTCGTCATGCACGATTAGTTTTCGGCTTAAAATGCAGTCCTTTCATTTTGGCAGTCATAATTGAATTTCATTTACTGAAATACGCTAATAATCCTTGTTATGACAAAGAGATGATAACAAAACTTCCTCACAGTTTTCATGTCGACAATGCTGTTACAAGTTTTTCTAATAAAGACAGATTGACACAATTTATACACGAAGCAACAAATATAATGGAGGAAGGTAAATTCAATTTCAGGGGTTGGCAATATTCTGAAGATAATGTCGAGCTTACAATTTCACCTGTACTTGGTGTATTTTGGGACCGACAAAATGATACTTTAGCTCTTAATTTGGGCTGGATAGAGAATTTTGAGCTAGGAAAAATTGCAAAACGGACCATTCTCTCCATTGCACACAAGGTGTTTGATCCAATTGGATTGGCAAGTCCAGTTTTCTTGTTGCCGAAGCTTTTATTACAGAGAATGTGGAAAAATGGAATTTCTTGGGACGAAGAAGTTCATGATAATATAAGAAAGGAATTCCCCAGCTGGTTTAGCGACCTTAGCTACCTGAAACAAATATTTGTAAGAAGATGGTTTTGTGTTGATGCAAACTATGAAACTCTTAGTATACATACCTTCTGTGATGCAAGTCAACACGCTTATGCCGTCGCAACATTCGTTAGAATAAGTACTGCTGACGGAGTCGAAGTACATCTATTAGCTGCTAAATCCAGAGTTGCACCGGTCAAAATAATTACCATCCCACGACTTGAATTAATCTCTGCCACGGTGGGAGCTAGACTATGTGCTTCAGTCATGAAAGGACTTCTGTGGGAAAATGTAAAATTGTATCTTTGGACAGACTCCTCTACGGTTTATTGTGATAACGGTCCTAACTTTGTTGGAGCTTCAAATGCACTTAAAGAGATTGACTGGAATAAAGTCGTTCAGTATAGTACTACCAAGAAAATAGGGTGGTTTTTCAACCCGCCGACAGCCTCATGGTGGGAAGGATTTTCGGAAAGATTAGTTGGTGTTATGAAATCTATTCTTAGAAGACTCTTAGGAAAGTCTTGTGTTTCTTATGAAGAAATGACAACCATTCTATGCGATACAGAATCAATAAATAATTCTCGACCTCTTACTTATATTTCTGAAAGCAATAGTGAACGTATCCCGCTGTACCCTGCTTTGTTCATTCAAGATGTAAAGCAAATGGGCACACCAGATTTCGATGTTGTGGATAAAAACAAGTTGAATAGAAAACTCAAATACCGACAAAAGCTAATATCTGATCTGCGAAACAGATTTCGTTCTGAATATTTGGTATTATTGATCAACGTTCTCAATATAAGAAATGTAAAGAGCAAATTCAACTTAGTGACGTCGGGTTAATTGGCAGAGATAATACCAAACGTATGGATTGGCCTTTAGGACGCCTCATTGAACTTATTCCCGGGAAAGATGGTGTCACCAGATTAGTCCGTCTGCAAACATCAACATCAGAAGTTTTACGGCCTATTCAGCGAATTTATCCCGTAGAAGTATCTTCAACGTGGTCTGAGGAACGAAAATAATTCTATTCATTTCCGACTATTCAGACTGTGTCTAAAATTTGAACCTGTAAAGCGTACACGATGTGGGCGGATAGTCAAGTTGCCTCAAAAGCTAGATTTGTAATGTAAAAACTTTTTGTGACCAGTTGAGTTGCCTCTCACCAACTCAAGGTGGGAGGATGTCGTGTAATCAACCGAACTCAATGGCTTTCAGCAACTTTATCATATTTATTTTATTTTATTTCTTTATACTATTTTGATGTTGTTGGCAACAATAGTTTTATGTTGATAGATTTGTTTTGTATTCCAAAGATGTAGCTGGTGAATAAATATATTTAAAAGATAAAGCCAAGCGAATTTTAATATTATAACAATAGGTCTCTATAGAATAAGGTAAATAGTAGTATTTTTTAACGAAACGTGTAAACGTTATAGTTTTTCAATTTGAATAGAGACATATATTTTATGTTTATTATTTTCGCACTTTTATTGAACTCTCAATCAAGTAAAGAACCTCGAATGCCGGTGTGCATATTAGTAATCTGACATTATCAGAGCACTATTTATCCCTTTTTTCTACCACTTCCTTAATTTAACATTATAGAAATATCTCTTTTTAAAACTTTTTAAATTCAAACGTTTCTTTCCTGTTGCCACACCCTAAAAATGACACAATAATGTGAAAAAAATAAGAATAACGCGTGTATTTTGTTTCTATTTGCCAATAAAAATTCAGATTTTCTTGCTATATTTTTGCGTGTTTGATATTGACGTCATTCTAAACAGAAAATTCACATTTTTTTGTATATAAAATAAAAACTTTAACAATAAGAGCGGGAAAATAACGTAGCACCTCAATTTGAATGTTTTTCTTTAAAAATTAAAACATCTATTTTAATACAAACAGTCAAATTTCATGAAAACAATTTAAGAAAAAGGAACAAAAAGGCTAGATATGACGTCACATTCTATCAAATCTTTTCAACGCGTAATCAAACTCATTGTAAACAAATGGCTCCTATATTTTGCTTACTACTTCGATTGTATACTACAGCCATATCTTATAGCTATACGTTATCGCTAAGTGTTGTATTGGTTTAGATTCAGTGCTAACATTTTCTGTGATTTATAGCAAAAAAAGAGCGGTTATTTACATTTTCAAAAAAATTCTTGACAGATGTCTTGTTTTAAAATTTATGGAAAATGACATCATTTCATCTAATCATTGTACATTTAATTTCAATAAAATTTCAAATTTTCCAAATAAAATTTTAGTAACTACTACCTCATTTGGATGTATTTTTTTGCATTTTCCCCCGTATTGTGGGAGATATTGTATACTTCTGTTACGGCGCGCCAAAGAAAACATGTATTTTAATTTTAAAAGTTTAAAAAATTACCACAATGTGTCAAAAGAACATGCTTTTTCTGAATTTAAATTCAAGACCATATCATTATAAGTTCTTATTTAGAAACTATGTAATCGAAAGATAGTTTCCATATGTTGGTAAAGGTATAAGATGTTTCAGTTGGTGTTTTGAAGTGAATTTTGGACGCAACAGTGCAGTAAAGGATAAAAACCGGCCGTCACGCAATAACCACAATTGCTCATAACTCGAGAAGTAATTTATTTATGAAAAAAGGAAAAACTCATTTCAATTCCAAATCGCTTTAATAGTCAGGCCTACAAATTTTAAGCCTTTACGTTTAATGAGTCAAAAAATGTGTCAGAAAGTTTCGGGCTGTTGAGCAGGGAACTAGAGAAGCACCTTAAGCATTATTGCAGGTTAGTATTTTGTAATCAAGTTGCATGCCAGATAGTCGCTTAAAACATAAGTCATTCTATATTGTTTTAAACAAAGGCGCATGCCATAATTGGTGTCTGGCACACTCATTAAAATAAGAATACCCTAGCGCACGGCCCCATTACTGAAGATAAACCCGTCAATATACTTAGAGATAAAAATAGTTCTGCATTTTTCATTCAGCTAATAAGACTAATCTTTCATAATTGGGTTCACATGATTATATAACTTTCCCCTATAATTCTATAACTAAGCAACGGAAAACAATATGTTACGCACTAAAATCTTCCCTAAAAAACTAATAGTGCAAGTCGCATGGAAATCCGTTCTGAAGAAATCAAGTTATATGCATACGGAACGAAATTCCCACTTGAATTTTATATACTTATCAGGTTATTTTGAGTAGTTTGATTTGATATCTGTTAAATTCCTGTTTTATTTTATTTTATTTTTGGCGTTTTAATTTCGCTTCTCAATTTAGTCCTTGAATATTACGCGAAAGCAAACAAATTCTGAATTATTTACAATGTTTTTGAACAATTGAGTTAATCTTTTGTATTTCGGTTGCAAGCATATTTAAAAAATATGCGTACTTAAAAATTATTTTAAAAGCCATAAAAAATTTGTAAATTGAGATAAACATTACAAACAAATATTACTGAAAGTACTTTTGTTTTCTATAAAACGTTCGAACAATCGAATGTACAATGTTTAGACGTTAAACTGCAGTAAAAGGGAAATTTACTGTTGTGTTAGGTTGTTGCCACCGAAAATATGATATCAGCGTTATTCATAGACATGTCTTTTCTTTATACTATTGCATTAAGTGTAAACAGGTTCATCTTTCGTAATCGGCTTGCACTCAACTTCAAAAATTACTTTGAAATCCAGTA
This sequence comes from Maratus speciosus, assembly GCA_963932465.1. Taxonomy (NCBI): domain Eukaryota; kingdom Metazoa; phylum Arthropoda; class Arachnida; order Araneae; family Salticidae; genus Maratus; species Maratus speciosus. The sequence continues at coordinate 342,124,462 of OZ010786.1, read as the reverse complement.
AAATCAGAAAATTGAGGTACAATTTTCAAACAAATTTCATTTGAAAAAACTTTTTTTCTATTCGACGTTGTAAAAAATTAAATTGTGTGATGTTTAAAAGCTAGAAAAATTGCAGTAAAGGCACATTTTATGGGTTACAATTTATGGGGCACAATTTATGGGCACTGGCATAGTGTTTTTACTTTATAATGTAGATAATACCATACAAACGAGAATTTCACTAATTGCTGCGCGATTTGGAGGAATTTTTTTTTTCGTATTGTCAGGAAAATCACATATTTTTCTCTCACACCCGCCAAAGAAAACGTGCATTCTGTTATTAAAGCTCAGGGATTTTACTATGGTTGCAAGACAATAACGCCATGTTTTTGTACTGTCTTTATAACGATTTGTGGATGGGAATGCACAAATTTCAGTTATTGTGATTGCTGTATTATTTCGTTTTAATTTATTTTACCAGGAAGGCTCCTTATAATTGACACGGGCGAAGCCGGGTAGTTCTGCTAGTAATTCTATAAGAGCTTCGAAGACCATTGAAAACTATTTTTTAGTGAAATAGAAAATAAGCAAACTATTTTCTTTTGAAATCGAATGGAATAAAGTTTCGAACGTTTAAAATGAAATGGTGCTGTATTAAATGGCCCTTTGGTAAAAGTAATCATAACGAAAATTAATATTTTTACACAATTTAAAAAAATTACTGTGGCTAAATAGATCAGACATTGCAATTTCTAGCTATTGTAAATTCAGCTATGACATTTGGCTAGGGTTGCCAGAAAGCTCTACTTTTGAAAATAAACGCCAACTGTTTCCCTGCCAAAAATATGAATATAATGTTGCAATTTTTCAAAATCAAATTCGTGTGTTTTTGAAGGAATTTTAAAACTTTTTTCAATATTTTATACTCATTATTAACTATTTTTTATTTTGAAATGCTTTTCTTTAAAAAAAGTTAATGTTAATAGTCCGATAAGTGGTCTCGAAAATTGCATTTTCAGAAAGTTATGCTGCTGCAAAATCAAGAAAAATTTTACCGATTCTCAAACTTCATAATATAGAGCTTTAAAATGCACCAGGTCTCAATGCTAGGTGCGATCAGCATCAAAATTGGTTTCCTTGTCAGTCAAAGTCTTGCATATGAAATTTTGTTGGATGATACATCTCAGATAATACATGCGACTTACCAGTACATACGCACGAAAGTTTTTCAAAATGTGACTCCAGGACGAATTAAGCGTCACCGGCGGAACTCAAGAAATTTTTGAGGAAAATCAGCGGTAGCTGAGTGAAAGATGTTTTCAGTTATTGTTTTAAATTTGGGACACAAATGTGTGTTTTGAATAATATTGGACTGTTCATATGAACAATATATTAATTTATATTACAATAAATTACACTATAAATAATTATAAAGAGTATTCTTTTACTATTAATTCATATTTCTACCTCTGAATGTGTCGAATATATTAAGGTAAAAGCAGGTCATGATAATATACACTAAATTTTATCAGATGATAAAAATTATACTATCATGATGCGTCTGTAATACTAAAGATAGGTGTCTGTCTGTCTGCCAGTGTGTGTATACGCGAGAGCGCTGTCTGAAAAAAAAAAACAGTGCAGCCTGCACAGCCACAAAATCTGGCATTTCAGTACCTGCATGTTGAAGACATGCATGTCGAAGACAGTTTTTGGAATTTTTCATTTAATTTTTTATGCGAATTTTTTTCATATTTTGCGACAATTTTTTCAAAATAATAAAAAAGAATTCGGTTTCAATATCTTATCCAATAAACTTTGTCCTCTTTTCAATAAAGTTTTTTCGAGATTCTTACGGCGATTTTTCAATTTTTCATGATTTTTTTAATGTGATTTTTAAAGTTTTTTTACGCATTTCGCGACGCTTTTTTGACATTCCTACAAATAATCCGGGATCAATCTTCTACCCAGTCAGTTAATTACGCTCTCCGCGATTTTTTCAATGAAATTTTTAGCGGGTGTTTTAGTGCTTTGAGGCGATTTTTTTGACATATTTTGTTTTTCAAAAAGAAAAACTCCCCGGTAATTTTTGCTATTACCATGATTAAATTCGAATTGGAAGAATGCCAAATCAGTTCGTATAAGAAAGCTGAAAATTTAATTTTAATTTGGCTCGAAATAAAAAAATGGCAATAATTCAAGATTTACTTGTAAGTAATATAGAAGCTCAGATTGAAAGGAATTCTTTTTCTTTAATTTATTTACTTTGAAAGTATATCTGCGGAGAAATCTAGTGTAGGAATAAGCATTTAATAAAAGCGTTATCATAATGTGGTTACACTTAATCAACTTCAATTTTAAAATTTGATTTTTTATTTAATTTAAGGATCAAGTTTCTTTTCAGAAAGCTAATTAGGAATTATTGGCCATTTTTGCTTAAATACAATATTTTAGGCTCTCTTAAAATGCCCCGATATTCTGAAATATTTGAAACAGCGAAAAATAAAATTTTATTATGAAATGTGTACACTTAAGTGGCATTACAAGCTGCAATAAAAGATTTTCCTACCAAAAAGAAACATGTTCTGTCTTTGAAAAATGTGGAATAATTTATTTCTCATTTACTTAAGAAATTGGTTTTGTGTAATCACAAGTCATAAATAACGAATTAATCTAAGAAAAATACTACGTAATAACAGTTTATTCAAAGGAGTATAATGCTATAGAAACAGAGAGTATATATCGAGAAGCATCGAAGATACCCTTCCATTTAAATGTTATCATAAGAGTTTAGATTATACACGCGATGAATTTATTAAACGTACCACACAGATGTGAATTATTATGGATATATGAATAACATATTATTATTATTATTATATAATACATTGTGGTATCACGATATATGTACACTTTTAGATAGCATAATAATCATTTAGGAGTTTTATCAGTTCATAAAATATTATTTATAAAACACCATTTGTTAAAAAAGTCCTTCCGGCCAGTGCCGGGAGGAACAGGTAGCTTTCATATTTCTTATTTTTAAAAAGCCAGCTTATATTATTCAAGCATACGAAGCTCAGTTTAGTAGATACCGATTACAGAAGATTCAATACTGTTTTTTATCAATGCTAAATAATTATGAATAAGAATTTTGCGAAATTAATCAGCTTTATCGAAGCTAGTTTTATTTAAAGTAACTTATATTTGGTCGCAAAATTCGGCGATTTGAAGTGCCCGCCATTTTAAGACAACATGGTGGGTGATGCTAATCAGTGAACTTGGTTGAGACAGTAGTAATTCCTGTGCATATGCTCACTCACATGTCATCGGTTGATATATACGAGTGCTGTCGCAGGCAAAAAATCAGATTTTTCAAAATGTCACCTACATTAGAAATTCAAACTGCTATATCTGAGCCATTTTTTAAGGTAAAGACAAAACAAAAAATGCTCTGGAATCATTGTATCCAGGTCAAACACTTAAAAAATAAACCTTTTTCAATTTCTAAGTCACTTTAAATATAATTTTTTTTCAATTTAATGGCCGCCATTTTGAAACAAGATGGCGGATGAAGCTGGCCAGCGAACTTGGTCAAGACATTGCTATATACTATCCACATGCCTTCTCACATCCAAATAGGTTAATAAAAACGCGTGTTATCGCTTGAAAATTTTCAGACCGTTTCAAAATGTCAGCCATGCTGGAAATTCAAAGTGCTATAACTTAAGCATTTTTTAAGACATAGACGAAACAAAAACTGCTCCGGAATCTTTGTATCAAGGTCAAACACATAAGAATTTTTTTTTTCATTTTCCAATTTATTGATACGTCATTTTGAATTTATTTTTAAATGGCCGCCATTTTGCGAATGAAGCTGGCCAACGAACTCGGTCGAGACATTGGTATGTACTATGTACACACCAAATTACATCTAAATCGGTTGATAAATACGCCTGTTATCGCGTGACAAGAATCAGGTCGTTTCAAAATGTCAGCCACACTAGAAATACAAAATGCTATAATTCAGCCATTTTTTTAAGATATAGACGAAACAAAAACTGTTCCGAAATCTTTGTATGAAGGTCAAACACATAAGAAAAAAATCTTTTTCATTTTCCAATTTTTTAGTACTGCATTCTAAATTTAAATTAAAAAAAATTTAAATGGCCGCCATTTTGAAACAAGATGGCGGATGAAGCTGGTCAACGAATTCGTTCGAGAAATTGGTATGTACTTTGTGCCCACCAGGTTACATCCGAATCGGTTCATAGATATGTCTGTTATCGCGTGACAAAAATCAGTTTGTTTCAAAATGCCAGCCACACTAGAAATTCAAAGTGCTAGAACTCAGCCATTTTTTAAGATATAGACGAAAAAAACTGCTTCGGAATTTTGTATCAAGATCAAACACATAAGGGAAAAATATTTTTCAATTTTTAATTTTTTGGTACCACATTTAAAATTTTTAATTTATACTTTTTTTTTTTAAATGGCCGCTATTTTGAAACAAAATGGCGACTGAAACTGGCCAACGAACTCGGTCGAGACATTGCTATGTACTATGTACACACCAAGTTACATCCAAATCGGTTCCTAAATACGAGAGTTACAGTGTGACAAAGATCAGATATATATATATACGTCAACATTTGAACGGAGGGTGGTTTCGGGGTCTGGGCGTCATTATCGATGAAAATATACCAAAATGTTTTGAAATCGCTTCCCTCCGAACGACTGAAATAGGTAGCTTTTTGTAATGAAAGCTACCTGAAATATCCGGGCAAGTTTTGTCGTGGAATTCTTCTGAAACTTCAGGAATATAAAAAAAACATATTTGACCTCATATTTTTCAACGAAAGTTTAGTCACGAGAACTTTAAGAAGCAACAACAAATTGAATATGAAAAATAATATTTGCGACCACCCCTAAAAATGAATGCTCGAATGTCTTGTAGCTATATAAACTGGGAGCCGGCAGCACAGATAATCACCTTATCGGTTTCACGGATGAAATTCTAGGATTAGTTAAATCTTGATTCGCATATTAAAACGAAATCGGTCTGCCAAGTCATATCTTGGTGGAAAACACCGAAAAACCCGATTTTAGCGGCTGACTCGTTGGTTTACCATTGTGTTTTACTGCACGCAAAGGTATGGAAACATGCAGGGTTCCTTTCTAAAAGTAACTGGGTGCTTGAGAATTGGCAGTAATGGTGACCATTTTCAGTATTTTTGTGATATTTTTATATTTTACCGAAAGCAAAGTAAATGTGTTGAAAATATGATCATTATCGTTATCTACACTAAGTACCTTTGTTGTTGTTAAAGCTTTGAGGTGTTGGGCTTGGAATGAAATATATTGTATTAGGTAGCTTTCATTACAAAAAGCTACATATTGCAGCCGTTCGGAGGAAAGCGATTTCAAAAAATTTTGGTATATTTTCATCGATCATGACCCCCAGACCCCGAAACCACCCTCCGTTCAAAATTGATATATATATATCTGACCTATGTCACACTGTAACTCTCGTAATTATGAACCGATTTCGATGTAATTCGGTGTGTACATAGTACATACTAATGTCTCGACCGAGTTCGTTGGCCAGCTTTATCTGCCGTTTTGTTTCAAAATGGCGGTCATTTAAAATTTAAAAAAAAATTAAAATTTGAAATGTGGTACCAAAAAATTAAAAATGGAAAAATATTTTTTTCTTATGTATTTGACCTATATACAAAGATTTCGGAGCAGTTTTTGTTTTGTCTATATCTTAAAAAATGGCTGTGTTATAGCATTTTTAATTTCTAGCTAGCTGACATTTTGAAACGTCATGAATTTTGTCACGCGATAAAAGGCATATTTATGAACAGATTTCGATGTAATTCGGTGTGTACATAGTACATACCAATGTCTCGACCGAGTTCGTTGGCCAGCTTTATCTGCCGTTTTGTTTCAAAATGGCGGCCATTTAAAATTTAAAAAAAAAATTAAAATTTGAAATGTGGTACCAAAAAATTAAAAATGGAAAAATATTTTTTTCTTATGTATTTGACCTATATACAAAGATTTCGGAGCAGTTTTTGTTTTGTCTATATCTTAAAAAATGGCTGCGTTATAGCATTTTGAATTTTTAGCGTGGCTGACATTTTGAAACGTCCTGAATTTTGTCACGCGATACAAGGCGTATTTATGAACCGATTTCGATATAATTCGGTGTGTACATAGTACATACCAATGTCTCGACAGAGTTCGTTGGCCAACTTCATCCGCCATTTTGTTTGAAAATGGCGGCCATTTAATTTTTTTTTAATTTAAAATTTGAAATATGGTACCAAAAAATTGAAAATGGAAAACTATTTTTTTCTTATGTATTTGACCTTTATACAAAGATTTCGGAGCAGTTTTTGTTTCGTCTATATCTTAAAAAATGGCTGAGTTGCAGCATTTTAGGTAGCTTCAATTACAAAAAGCTACCTATTGCAGACGTTCGAAGGAAAGCGATTTCAAAAAATTTTGGTATATTTTCATCGATCATGACCCCCAGACCCCGAAACCACCCTCCGTTCAAAAGTTGATATATATATATCTGACCTTTGTCATACTGTAACTCTCGAATTTATGAACCGATTTGGATGTAATTCGGTATGTACATAGTACATACCAATGTCTCGACCGAATTCGTTGGCCAGCTTAATCCGCCATTTTGTTTCAAAATGGCGGCCATTTAAAATTTTCTTAAAAATTTTAAATTTGAAATGTGGTACCAAAGAATTGAAAATAGAAAAATATTTTTTTCTTATGTATTTAACCTTTATACAAAGATTCCGGAGCAGTTTTTGTTTCGTCTATATCTTAAAAAATGGCTGAGTTATAGCATTTTGAATTTCTAGCGTGGCTGAAATTTTGAAACGTCCTGAATTTTGTCACGCGATAAAAGGCGTATTTATGAACCGATTTGGATGTAACTTCGTTTATGCATAGTACATACCAATGTCTCGACCGAGTTCGTTGGCCAGCTTCATCCGCCAACTTGTTTAAAAATGGCAGCCTATTTAAATTTTTAAGAAAAATTTAAATTTGAAATGTGGTACCAAAAAATTAAAAATTGAAAAAATATTTTTTTTATGTATTTGACCTAGATACAAAGATTCGGGAGCAGTTTTTGTTTCGTCTATATCTCAAAAAATGGCTGAGTTATAGCATTTTGAATTTCTAGCGTGGCTGACATTTTGAAACGTCCTGATATTTGTCACGTGATAACAGGCGTATTTATGAACCGATTTGGATGTACTTTGGTGTGTACATAGTACATACAAATATCTCGACCGAGTTCGTTGGCCAGCTTCATCCGCCATGTTGTTTCAAAATGGCGGCCATTTAAAAATTTTTTTAAAAATTTAAAATATAAAATGAGATACCAAAATATTAGAAAATGAAAAAGATTTTTTTTGTATGTGTTTGACCTTAATACAAAGATCCCGGAACAGTTTTTGTTTCGTCCATATCTAAAAAAATGGCTGAGTGATAGCGTTTTGAATTTCTATTGTGGCTGACATTTTAAAACGACCTGATTTTTGTCACGCGATAACAAGCGTATTTATGAACCGATTTGGATGTTACTTGGTCTGTACGTAGTACATACCAATGTCTCGACCGAGTTCGTTGGCCAGCTTTATTCGCCATCTTGTTTCAAGAGGGTTGCCATTTAAAAAAAATTAAATTTAAAATTTAAATTGAAGTATTAAAAAATTGCAAAATGAAAAAGATTTTTTTGTGTTTGGCCTTGATACAAAGATTCCGGAGCAGATTTTGTTTCTGAAAATTTGTTCTTTTGTTTATATCTTAAAAAATGGTTGAATTATAGCACTTTGAATTTCTAGTATGGCTAACATTTTGAAACGATCTTGTATTTGTCACGCGATAACACACGTATTCGCTTATTTCCATGTGAGAAAGCATGTGGATAGTATACATCAACATCTCAGCCAAATATAAGTTACTTTAAATAAAAGCAGCTTGGATAAAGCTGACTAATTTTGTGAAATTCTCATTCATAATGATTTAGTATTATAAAAATTAGTATTGAATTTCCTATATTCGGTTTCCACTAAATTGAGCTTCGTGTGTTTGAATAATATATGTTGGCTTTTTTAAAATAAGGTATTTGAAAGCTACCTCTTCCTCCCGGCACTGGCCGGAAGGACTTTTTTTCAATGAATAAGTGGATTCAGATTTTGTTTCCCCTACAACACATTTATTTGTCTTGACACATATTATGATACCTGTAAGTGTGTTCCAATATTCCAATGCAGGCATCTAAGATTCATTTACATAAAATGAGTAGTAGTATCTCTGATGTTAATCGTCGCCTTATTTAAACGAGGTAATTCTAGATTACTGGATAAAATAATGTAAATATTATTGTTAATGTGGTTCTCGTTTTTTTTGGTCTTGGGAACGACAGTAGTACACTGGATGAGGGATGATATCGCAAAACGTAAAATGTTTGATGATAACTTAATACTGTGCAAATCAACGACAGAGCTTGACTTCTAACAAATTGTAATGAAACATCCTAAAAAAAAAAAATTAGAGCAAGGAGGATAAACATGCCTAAAACAGGGATGATATTCACGGAGGATAAACATGCCCAAAACAGGGATGATATTCTGATCATGTCTAAAGCACGACGGATATTAGACTATCTCAAAAAAAAAAAAAAAAAAAAACATAATACTCCTATCAGGACTAACCAGGGAACCATATTCTCAGCGTAATAATGAAAAAAAAATTCTAAGTAAGCCAGCATAGTGAAACGTGTTTTTTGACGCATAAATCATTTGCCCTCGTTTCCCTGTTATCGGGCATAAATTCTTAAAGTTTGCTAATTTATTTATTTAATTTAGGCGAGAAAAGTCGTGTTTCTGGCTCAGAAAATTTAATAATCAGATTAATATAAAACAAAACATATTTAGATATAGCAATACGAAAATGAAAGAAGCCTTCTAAAAAAAAAATGCTGTTGGCAAATATGGTACTGAATAAAAAATATGATAGAAGCATAGAAAATCGTGGCACTAAGAACATTTCATGAACTTAAATCTAGTGCGGTGTTTACAATGGTCAACTTCCTGTTGCAAGTGCGTTTCAAATGGAAGTGACCAAGTTTGTACTAAGTTAAACTACCAAGCATGAGCGAATCATGTCAGAGTACTGCGGTGCACTAAACTGGAAATGAACAAGTGACTGGAATTTGATGATGTTGTTGAGTTAAAAAATATCGACTCCTCCATCCACCAGAGCTCTGTCGGATATACGTCGAACAAACTGCTTCAGGATCGAAAGAATACAACATCCAAAGGTTGAACTTTGCCAGTAACTCTTGCCGTAATTTTCTTTACTTCAAACATTAATACTTTATATTTCAATAACGGGAAGACGAGTGAAAATGATTTCAGCTCCAAAAAATACGTTTCACCATGCTCTTTCAATTGCTGCTTCATGAGATGTTTTTCATTATTGCATAACGGCGTAGTTTCCGGTAAGATGAGAATGATACTCAGACCATGTCTAAGACGAGAGTGATACTTTGACAAAGCCTAAAGCACGAACGATAAGTTAGATCCTATCTATGGTCTGTATTAGAATTAAAAATTCTAAGGGGCTAACAATACCCCTAAATGGGAAATCATCCTGAGTGGCTGACGCCTTTTTGCCAGGCTCCCACTGGATGAAAGTGACATCTTCCCTCGCGATTGACGTGTGAGGTCGCTGATGGCAAAATTCGCCCCCTGTGCCCTTCTGGGTCCCCTGGTGGTGTACCCACACAAGACAACGGATCCCTGAATTGTTGTAAGTAGTGGGTCATATAAACTACTTTGCTTTCTGTGAAGTGCGATTACATTACAATAAGTCTGGAATCATATTTTGAGTTCAAACAACTTTGAGCTAGATGCTAAATAATTCGGAATACAGGTGACTGTACATAATGCGTTTCTGATTGAATTACAGCAATTAATGCACTTCCTGTATTTTCACCAACTTTCATACAATGTAAAGTTTGTTAAAAATATCTTCACTATTGTTAAAATGTATTTTTGACATTAACATTATGTATGTTTTACATTAATTGGAATGCGACTTTGTTTTACTACAAAAAAATTGATTGTTTAGACCAAGCCTGTCCAACTTTTCAGTAAGCCATGGCGCTCGCGCGACAGCGTTGGACAGCCCTAGTCTGTAACTAGCCATATAAAATTAATGAAGATGTGCGTAAAATGTATATAATACCTTCACTGTTGTTTTATATATTTTCATGGGAAGACAAAATTCTGTTCTGTTATTTATAAGTAATTTAAAATTACCTTTAAACATCTTAACTGCCGTTTCAGCTGCGCATGTTTTACATTTATTGGAATGCGGCCTTGTTTTACTACACAAAAATTAATAGTCTCGACCAGGCCTGTCCAAGCTTTCAGTAAGCCATGGCGCTCGTGGGCTCTACGTTGGACAGCCCCAGCCTAGAACTAGCCGTACTCAACCTGTGGTCGGACCTTTTAATGCGTGGTCCGAGACACATAATCAATAATCCATATTATTAATCTATATGTACTTTTTTTAAATTTTACTATTCAAATCCGCCCCTTCTGGTGTCGCGTTTGGGATCTCCACATGCAGGTCTGGAGTTTTTTTCCCGTCCCTTGTCGCGTTTTCGGCATGTTCAGCTCCGGCTAATCATTGTAATTTTTAATTTAAAAAAATATTTTTTAAGCCCTTAAATAAGGAAACCGAGAGGGACATTATGCTCCACAGACTTGGTTACATCGTCTGAGTCCCCCTGACATCAAATCAAATCAAATCTATATTAATAAAATTAATGAAGATGGGAGTAAAAAGTATTTAACATCTTCACTGTTGTGCTATATATTTTCACAAGAAGGCAAAATTCTGTCCTGCTATTTATAACTAATTTAAAATTACGTTAAAAGATCTTAAATGCCGTTTTCTTACAAAGCTCTTTTTACATGTAGTCCTGTTTATGATTTGTGCAATACATTTCTTAATCTTCAACATTAATCAAACATTATTCTATATTTATTAAATTTGCACTGTATATTTATGTAGTTAAAAAAATAAAAACGTTTTTGCAATGAGCAAAATACTGATTTATTTGAGAAATTTTTCTGATTTTTTTTTTAGAACTTGGAAATTTTGCATTGTTACATCATAACGTTTTATTTTTATTAAATAGGTATTACCTGCATTTTACGCTTGAATGTTTGTCGCGGAAAATGTTGCCACAAAAAATTTCTACACCGCTTTTTTCAAACAGCAAACTTTCCGACCGATTTCTACAACATTTGCTATAGTTTACTACTATGAAGTTTATTGTTTAGGCGTAGTGGTGTAAAAATGTTTTCGCGAACACTTCTTCCGCGACAAAGATCCAGCGCTACTGATAATATTAACTTTGTTCTATTGCTTTGTTATACTACTTTTGTTTTCTTGCTATTACAATTACCCCTTTTTATGTGTGTTACGGGTCGTCTATGTTTGCGTCCCGCGAGAAAGATTGAGTATGTCTGGCTTTAAACATATTATCATCCCTTAAAATTGTGATTAACTGTCTTATACTCTGGGTATTATAAGTAATATTAATATAACGAAATATCAGAAATTAACGAGGTATATAGATAAACCCTTCCATTCCCGAATACGATCTATAGAGTTATTTTTATTTTTTAATTGCTTCTAATTATAATATTCAACCTTTAAGTAAGACAAATATATGTATTTTTTATGTTTTTTTCTGTATTTTTATTTCGTTGTTAAAGCAGTGTTGCCAGATTGTGGACATTTTGTCCCCAGATTGTTGATTGTCACCGCTTTTTTGAAATAGAAATATTCGACCCATTTCAAAAACAGATTAATGAGCGAATTATACTATTTTACAAAAGTGGTGACAGTCAAATAATCTGAATTAAAAATGTCCCCAATCTGGCAACACTGTGTTATAGTACCGAGCACTGTAGTGTGCATTGGGCACTGGTGTGATAATTTATTGACAATTTTCATAGACAGGATTTCTAAAATTACTGTACTAGCAATAAATCGTAAAGAAATGTAATACTCACATTTAATAATTGATTATAATCATAAAACTTAGCAACGTCGAAGTTTCACGACTGAAAAGCACACAAGGACGTTTGGAAAGTTATAATTAAATAATTAAATTTAAAAAATCAAAAAACCCGACTGCGTAAAAAACGAACTAATTAATTATTTATCATCAATGTGAAACTATTTTTTTTTCAATTACTACTATTAGCTCACACTCTCCCTATATATATCTTGTTCAAATTTTCAATCGTTAATAAAATACTTATTATTCATCCAATCAAGCTCAAATAATTTTTTTTAACTTGTAGTGGATGACACTTGATGTTAATCCAGTTTTTTCAAATATTAATTCATTAATTAAATTAAATTAATTAATTTTCAATAATCAAGAGAGCCCTCTTCTTGATCAAGGTATTTTTAGACCGAGAGAGCCCTCTTCTGGATCAAGGCATTTCAAGCCTACTCAACAGGAAATAAGAAAGGGAGAAAAAAAAATTCTCTTATTGACCTAAGTAGGAATTGACTTAAAATAATTTTTTTTATATTACGTGTATATATTACTTACCTATTTTTTTATTTACTTGTATTGATGATTTTTAAGTTGTGTTTAATTGTTAGTTCCCATCTATAAACACTGTTTTGATGACGTCTATAGATGTCTATGATGGTTAGAGTTGCAGTAAATCTAGAGATCCACAATACATGCACAACTTCCAGGTTGTATAATATTTTAACGGAGCTTCTGACTGTAAAATAGTCAATGAAACATCGTCTTCATTTTGAAAGACCTATCCAATGATATGCTACTCAATAAGGTGCGTAATTTTTTTTTTCGTCACTACCGCCATTTTGTATTTTACGGCCGCCATTTTGAATTTATAAAAACAAAACCTAGCCTATAACCATCGGGCCGTTAAGACGAATTAATAGAGACCCCATTCATTAAAATCCATCCAGCCGTTGGGATGTTTCGAGGGTATAAATAAATCCATATACACAGATACGCGTGAAACACATAACCCTTCTTGCCAATCGGGTAAAAAGCATCTACATTTAAAAAAAAGGCAAATGTTTTTAATCTAAGAAAATATAATATAAGAACGAAATAAAATATATGAGGGACAGTCAAATGAAAATAGAACACCCGCCACAAAGCACATTCCCTGCCAAAGTTGGCAACATTGTTGTAACATATCGATACTTCCATTTCGAGGGTTGGTAGAAAAGCATAATGCCAGTTCACAGGTACTCACAGTTTTTTTTTTTCATTTGATTGTAGGTGAGCGTTGTAAAAGGTGTGTTCGTCTAGTATTAGAAATGGAGGCAAGCAAAGAAGAGCAGAGAGGCGTGGTTAGGATTTTGGGGGCTGAGGGTGCTGGAACACGTGAAACTAATCGTCGCATGTCTGCTGTCTATGGCGAACACTGCATGTCACTGACAAATGTGCACGAGTGGCATAAGATATTCCGAGAAGGACGCACATGACTGCAAGACAATCCCCTTCCAGGACAGACCTATCGAGCCATTACCCCTGATGTGATTGCGCAGATGGGTGATCTTATCCGGGAAAATATCGGGGTGATTTTCACATTTTTGGCCCCTTGAAGAAAGACATTCGTAGCCGTCGGTGTCATTCGGACGAGGAAGTGCAAGAGTGGGTGAGGTTGTGGATGCGTCAACAAACTAACTCTTTCTACAAGACTGGAATTGATCGTGTCGTCTCCCAGTGGGATAAGTGTCTTAAAAGTTTAAAAAAAAAATTCTTGAATAAAAATTTTCTATCCTCACTTTTTAGTGTGTGTTCGGTTTTCATTTGTCTTCCCCTTTACAACAATCTCTTTCGAGATATCGACGATTGCGAACAGCGAAGATTCGAAGGACAGCAAAGATTCTTTATCCTTGGGAACCCTAGAAACCAAAATATTTTCTAGACTTAAAGAAGCATTTATATAAACTTGTGCTGCCACGGATTTTCGGAAACTTTTCCGAGCAGTTTTTATAGTCTGTTAATTCATTTTCTATATCCGACATATTGATTTTTCAGATGATATGAATTGTTAAATAACAGTATTAACATAAACATTAAAATTAATGTTATTTTGTGACTCTTACATATATAAATTCTGTTACTGTAGGTGAAAATGTTTAATTGAGAATGGATAGCATCCTGAAAAATGATTTTCCGCTTTGAAAAAAAAAAAAAAAAAGATTAATACACCATAAAAACTACTGGGAAACGTTTTTGAAAATCAGTGGCAGCAAAAGAAACTTTGATTTTATAAACGCTTCTTTACACCTCAAAAATATATTGTTTTCTGAGCTTTTTAAAGAACGCTTTTGGTAACCATGGGTAAGTCGGAACAGGTTATTGTAAATTTTCATTCTTTATTATATTATATTTTCTTAGATAAAGGAACAATTGTTTTTTTTATTTTTTACAGTGTGTAGTTGGAATAGAAAATGTTGATTTGATACCAATACTCTTATTTGTTACTAAAAATGGGAGAACTGAACTTTGTGTCGATATATTAAGAAAAAATGGGCAATGTTAAATGGCACAAATGTAAAAGGGTGCATACAGCTTTTTCAGAGCTTCTAAATCTTCATCATCAGTGCAAAATTTAAAAATTAAAGTTTAAAACATAGAAATATGAGAACTAGAGAGGCGCACCTCACTGCTCGCGGCCAGAGACGAAATAGTGGGGAGCGTTAAAAAACAAAAGCAGCGAAATCGCTTCTGGCTGTGAGCTGTGAAATGCACCTTTCTAGCTTTCATATTTCTATGTTCTAAACTTTAATTTTTAAATTTCGCATTGATGATGAAGCTTTAGAAGCCTCTAAACAGCTGCATGTACCCTTTTTATACACATTTTTACATTTGTTCTATTTAACGTCGTCCATTCTTTCTTAATACCCTTATTTGTTTCCTAAGAAGCCAATGAATAAATGTGAATTTGCACGAATATATCTGAAGGTGCATTAGTAACTGGAGGATTAAAATACAGATTTTAAAATGTACTTTTATTCAAAATGTACTTACATTGAAAAATGTACTTAAACAAGTACATTTTAGGTAGCTTTCATTACAAAAAGTTACCTATTGCAGCCGTTCGGAGGAAAGCGATTTCAAAAAATTTTGGTATATTTTCATTGATCATGACACCCAGACCCCGAAACCACCCTCCGTTCAAAATTGACATATATATATATATATATCTGACCTTTGTCACACTGTAACTCTCGTATTTATGAACCGATATGGATGTAATTCGGTATGTAGATAGTACATACCAACGTCTCGACCGAGTTCTTTGGCCAACTTCATTCGCCATCTTGTTTCAAATTGGCGGCCATTTAAAAAAAATTTAAATACTTAAAATTTAAAATGAGGTATCAAAAAATTGGAAAATGAAAAAGATTCTCTTCTTATGTGTTTGACCTTGATGCAAAGATTCCGGAGCAGTTTTTGTTTCGTCTATATCTTAAAAAATGGCTGAGTTATAGCATTTTGAATTTCTAGCGTAGCTGACATTTTGAAGCGTCCTGAATTTTGTCACGCGATAAAAGGCGTATTTATGAACCGATTTGGATGTAATTTAGTTTATACATAGTACATACCAATGTCTCGACCGAGTTCGTTGGCCAGCTTCATCCGCCATCTTGTTTAAAAATGGCAGCCATTTAAATTTTTAAGAAAAATTTAAATTTGAAATGTGGTGCCAAAAAAATTGAAAATTGAAAAAATATTTTTTTCTTATGTGTTTGACCTTGATAAAAAGATTCGGGAGCAGTTTTTGTTTCGTCTATATCCTAAAAATTGGCTGAGTTATGGCATTTTGAATTTCTAGCGTGGCTGACATTTTGAAACGTCCCGATTTTTGTCACGTGATGACGGGCGTATTTATGAACCCATTTGGGTGTACCTCGGTGTGTACATAGTACATACAAATATCTCGACCGAGTTCGTTGGTCAGCTTCATCCGCCATCTTGTTTCAAAATGGCGGCCATTTAAAAATTAAAAAAAAAAAATTTAAATTTAAAATGTGATACCAAAAAATTGGAAAATGAAAAAGATTTTTTTCGTATGTGTTTGACCTTAATACAAAGATTCCGGAACAGTTTTTGTTTCGTCTATATCCAAAAAAATGGCTGAGTTATAGCATTTTGGATTTCTATTGTGGCTGACATTTTAAAACGACCTGATTTTTGTCACGCGATAACAGGCGTATTTATGAACCGATTTGGATGTAACTTGGTCTGTACATACCAATGTCTCGACCGAGTTTGTTGGCCAGCTTCATTCGCCATCTTGTTTCAAAAGGGTTTCCATTTAAAAAATAATAAATTTAAAATTTAAAATGAGGTATTAAAAAATTGGAAAATGAAAAAGATTTTTTTTATGTGTTTGGCCTTGATACAAAGATTCCGGAGCAGTTTTTGTTTCTGAAAATTTGTTCTTTTGTTTATATCTTAAAAAATGGTTGAATTATAGCACTTTGAATTTCTAGCATGGCTAACATTTTGAAACGATCTTGTATTTGTCACGCGATATCATACGTATTAGCCTATTTCGATGTAAGAAGGCATGTGGATAGTATACATCAATATCTCGACCACGTTCGCTGGCCAGCTTCATCAGCCATCTTGTTTCAAAATGGCGGCCATTAAATTAAAAAAAATTATATTTAAAGTGAAGTGCAAAAAAATTAGAAATTGAAAAAGGTTTCTTTCTTAAGTATTTGACCTTAATATAAGGATTCATGAGCATTTTTTGTTCGTATTTATCTTAAAAAATGGCTCAGATATAGCAGTTTGAATTTCTAATGTAGGTGACATTTTGAAAAATCTGATTTTTTGCCTGCGACAGCACTCGTATATATCAATCGATTCCGATGTGAGTGAGCATGTTCACAGCAATTACTAAGGTCTCGACCAAGTTCACTGGTTAGCCTCATCCACCATGTTGTCTTAAAATGGTAGGCACTTTAAGAAATCGCCGAATTTGGCAGCCAAATATAAGTTACTTTAAAGAAAAGCAGCTTGGATAAAGCTGACTAATTTCGCGAAATTCTCATTCATTATATTGATAAAAATTAGTATTGAATCTCCTATATTCAGTTTCCACTAAATTGAGCTTCGTGTGTTTGAATGATATAAGTTGGCTTTTTTAAAATAAGGAATATGAAAGCTACCTCTTCCTCCCGGCACTGGCAGGAAAGACTTTTTAAATCTTCATTTCAATGCGCTACACTTATCCTTTCCAGCGCGTTATCTTACTCTTACGGTGTTATATTGGAACTGAATTTTGTTTTTTAATCCAGTTAAGAAACATCTTTTAATTTTTTTCCTAATTACAAATTTTACTTTCCTTGACCTTTATTTTCAGAAAACTCATTTTAAAAGTTATCGACTAAATTAAACTCTAAACAATAATTATATAGAACGTAATATATTACGTTAATCGTGTCTACATATTCATCGGAGATATCAGTTTTCATTCTGTCATATTAAACTGGCTGAAAATGAATTTCGTTCCCATGAGGAAATAACGATTGTTTATTTGTCTAGACTGAAGCTCAAGTTAAAAGAAATAAAATAAAAACTCTCATAAAAACCGTTTAAAAATGTGAAGCTCCATGACTGTAACTTAACATGCGATCAGCCATAAATATTCTATAGCTTATGCAGGGTGTCTCAAATATAAATGTCCAGAATGAAAATCTAGAGAGATGGTTTCAAAACCTGTCAAAACCCTCCTCGTACGTGTCTATCTCTATCTTTAAAGGTTTCCAAGATAAATGACGATTTTCTTGTTTTTCCTGCTAAATGTCAGCAGATCATTTTTTTTCTTCTTGTAAGATAAGTTTATTTTCTTTTGTATTATTGAACAGACATATTTGTAATGCCTCTGTAACGTATTTTGAGCATTAAATATCTAAATACGCCTTTAACATTTAATCGTACGTATTTTCATGCTGTGTATTTTTAAACACAATTTAGCGTATTTTGTTACTAAAACTTTATCACACGTCTCCAAAAATGTTTACTAGAAACTTGCTTTAATTCATATAAAGAAAGCCAATGCATATGATTTTTCGATCTTATAAAAAAATTAATATTTCAGTGCATACTAAATTCTGATGGGGTGAGATAAATGTGTTTGACATATGTTTAACTCCACTTCTTTTTTTCCACAACGTGTAGCTTTTTCAACGTCTAAAATGCTTGGAAGAGAATTTAGAGCAAACACCTGTCTTTTAAAAATTGCTCCATAGAATTAAGGTTTGGGCATTCAGCTGATGCTAAACTATAATATCTTGAATATACAGGGTGTCCACTCTCAACGATGTCCAATGGCTAATTCCTAAACCGTTGGTCATAGACATAGAGTTCCAATTACAAAAATGTTTTAAATGAGGTAAAGAAATAATTTAAAAGCGGTTTGGGTCAAAAAAAATAATTCTTAAAAAATTACAAAATTTAAATTTTTATATAATCCCCCGGTCCTATAAGTGATATTTAGTAAAATTTTGCTATCACATTGACAAGTAAGACAAAAAAAGTCCCGTTCATAGTGTTAACTAAGATTGGCCGAGTTATGAAACTTAAAAAATGCTTGACTTATGCCACTTTTCTGCATATGAACACTGATGAGTTTCGCCATGCTTTGAGGGGTATATACCAAGTGCTTAAAATATTCAAAGATGTAGATTGTATATGAGGGGCTCACAACCATAGTAGACCAAGTCCATTTTTCTTTATTGCGAATAATAGCGCTTTAAAGTTCTTAAAAAATAATTAATTCAGGCCAAGTGATTTATAAGAATTATATGCGGTAATATAAAATTGAAAGTTCCATTTTTATAGTGCGCTACTTTTACAAATGACAAATTAATATTTCTATTGAAAATTTATACGTTTTTAAAAAAATAAGGACTTGGTCTAGTATGGTTGTGAAATTTCCATGTGTAAATAAGGACTTGTTTATTATGATTACAAAAACTCTTGATTTTGATTTATATTTACTTGTTCTATTTTTTACTCAAAGAGTGAAAGATATTACCAGTTATCGTAAATCATTCACTGTGCACAATACTATCATCATCATCAACGTCACATGATGTACTCTAGAGGAAGTAGCTTGGAACTTGGTATTGACTCTGCTAGAAGATTCTTGAAGTAAACGTGATTAATTGGCGGAATGTATGACAGAAGATTCATTATATCTTTCTTTTTGGCCAAAGTAATTTTTCTACGTCCCACGTACAACACATCTTGACTGACATTTAACAAAGAAAGTAACTTGGGCCCACGAGCCCTATTTTCCAAATTTATTTTGCGAAGAGGTTGATCCTGATTGAGGGTTTCTTTTCAATAGTAACATGAAAAGAGGGCCTCTCACAATTCGCAGCCATCCAAGATCCACCCAACTAAAATAAGTTCCCGCAGTATCCTTCTTTCGGTTTGTAATATTTTGTTCCAAAGCTGTAATAGGCAGAAAGTCGGAATTCTTATCTTCGATGACATCAAATTTAGGATATTTCCTCTTTGCATTCATAATAGTATCCTTCCAATCTACAGGAACATAGATGTGTTGTTTCTTGATAGTTGCTGCTTCAATCGAATTACTACTTTCTGCTGGTGTCTTGCAACAATGCTAGAAAGGTCGTGAGAACCCCTTTCACTCTCTATTTCATCTATTTAACCCCAAACGTACATGTATCCCAGATTATTATTAAAGGAATTCACCCCAAAGTTATAAACATATAGATTACGTTTATAACAAGCTATGTACGTTGAAAGCTTAGAAAGGGTAGTGCTTTTTGCAAGTCGAATATCCAGCAGTAATTTTCATCTTAGGCTTTAATTTTATCAGTGTTCATTTTCTCTCTAGCCTGTTTAGCTGTCCACAAGTGAAGCTTCAATTCGATTTCAAGACTTTTTCAAGTTTTTTCATCCTCTTTTTGTTGAGAGCTTGATTGATATGTCATCACATAATTTACACGTATCTGTACTTGGCGGTTTGAAGTGTACATTAAACTTTTTGCTCAATACTTTGTAATAGAATTTCTCTTTGACGGGCGCCTTATTCTTTGTTGTACATTCCTCTCTAGGCCTAAGATCGAACTATGTGATTAGAGTTCTTTTCCCTTGTAATGATTTTTTAAGAAAACGCTGCCGGTATTTTTACAGTTTTTTTACCGAGTGGAGGGGGGGGGGGGTCATTAAAAACACTATTAGTTTCCATTCATAGTTTATACATCTGATTACGAACGTTCATTTTTCATCAGAAGTTTTGAAATCGCTACTTATTTAAAATACAACTTTTTGATAGCAATGAGGCAAGATTTAAACAATAATAGGTCACAGATAAAAAAGTAAGTGAAGGAGTAGTACACTAATGAATGGACTTTATTCAGTATGGTTGTGAAGGTTTCTTGTATTACTTCACCAACTCTCGACACAGATGCAATCTATGAGAAAGTATGTGAACTACAGACTTGGTGTACTATGGCAGTAGATAAAACACAGTTTACTGCACCTTCTACATTAGCTATCTCATTTTTTTTTTTTTTAAGTGGACTTGGTCTACTATGGTTGTGAGCCCCTCATATCTGATTGTGAAAGCAGATTGTATACCTGCGATTTGGAAAAAATCGTACAAGCATTGAGTTAACTTTTATTAAGTTTATTGACTAAAATAATTGTATTTTAACAAATGTTTTATTTTGTAAGGATCTAACACTGTTTCTTTCATGATTTCTTTTAACAAAAATTATGTTATTTTATAAGTTTTTATTTAACTTCAATGACCGTATGCATGTTTTTGCAGTTCAAAATTTGTACTCGAACTTTAACACACTTTCAAATATCCGATCCAGATTAAATTATACATACTTATGTAAATCCGATGAAATCTAATATTATGATTTTCGCTGGTTACCATTTATACTTATTTTACATGATAATACAAAAAAATTTGGATAGATTACCGCCATGAAGATTAAGAAGAAGTT
The DNA here is from genome assembly GCA_963932465.1 of Maratus speciosus. Taxonomy (NCBI): domain Eukaryota; kingdom Metazoa; phylum Arthropoda; class Arachnida; order Araneae; family Salticidae; genus Maratus; species Maratus speciosus. The sequence goes on along the minus strand of OZ010786.1, from coordinate 342,103,345 downwards.
TTAGATTAGATAACACCTGCGATGGTTGTGTTTTTCAACTTTTATGTATTTTTTAGCACTGAATCCAAAAATTGCCTTAAGTTTTAACCACCATGTCAGGATTTTTCGCAAATCATAAATTGTCATAGTTAAAAAATAACAAAAATCGGATACTATAAAATAGAGGAGATGCCTATCTTTTTTTAACTTTCGATAATAGATTTTTATGGACTTTTTAGCACTGAATGTGAAAATGACCTTCATTTTTAACCATCACGTTAGAATTTTTTTGCAAATCGTAAATATCAAAGTTATAATATAGTGAAAATCTGATACTAAAAACATATGTAACACTTTTTTGATTAATTTAATCTTATTTAATTCAATAATTTATTCAATTTTTTGGCTTATACTAGGATTCTTGCAACTAAACAGCTCAGGGGTCCGATGAGGAAGGGGGAGGAGATTCAATTTTAACTTTGAATATTTTAACTTCGAAATTTACAATTTGCGAAAAATCCTGACGTGATGTTAAAACTGAAGGTCATTTACTGATTCAGCGGTAAAAAATACATAAAATCCAATTATCAAAAGTTAAAAACACAACAAAGACATCTATTTTATAATATCAAATTTTCGCTATTTTTTCTTTTTTTAACTTTGACATTTAAGGTTTACAAAAAAATCTTTACGTGATGGTAAAAAATGAAGATCAATTTCGGATTCAGCGGTCAGAATACATAAGAATCAATTATCAAAAGCTAAAACTGTTAATTTTCATCAATTTATTTAACAAAAACTGCATTTTTTCCCCTTATGTGTTTATTACAAATTGAATATTTTGCATTAATATGTCAGAATGATTAAAAGTTTCAAATTTATATAGCAATGTTAATTTTATTATCAACCATTTTTTTCATATATCTGATGAAATTATATTTCTACTAAATTTCAGAATGACCCCTAATTTGCAGAAAAAAATATGTTCCAACTTTAAACAGTTATTATTAGGTCAATTTTAATCGTAGAATAACGGAACTTTATTTTGTCTTACTTGTCAGTGTAACAGGAAAATTTTACTAAATATAACTTGTAGGACCGGGGGACAGTATAAAATTTTAAATTTCGTAATTTCTTAAGAAATGTTTTTATTGACCCAAATCGCTTTTAAAATATTTCTTTACCTCATTTAAAGCATTTTTGTAATTGGAACTATAAGTCTATGACTAACGGTTTTGGAATTAGCCATTTTGACATCGTTGAGAGTGGACACCCTGTAGAGGCAGATTCAAAACTAGAGGAACAAACTTCTAGCAGGGGTGGGGTATAGCTAAACGATTTGGAAACACATAGCAATGCAGGGTCGGCAATGTCATTCTAACGTGATAGGGGGCTGTTAGGGGCTAAATTATCATGATAGCAATTTGGCATTTAAAGATCATAAGCTTACAATAAGCCATGACTTTCCTGATAATGAAGTTACCCGATGTTTCATAACGTGGGAAGGAAACATTCGTAACATGGAATCTCGGATGTTTTGAAATGTACGCAGGGCATCCGTCCGACATTCGAGGTAGCAACGATGATGGTTCACTTTATAACGCACCTACTACCTCAAACTTGCAAAACCGTAGATGGTAAGAACAAGGCACGTAGGCAAAAAACTTTGGTGAACTTCATTATCAGGAAAGTCCTGACTTATTTTAGGCTTATATTCTTTAAATGTCAATTTGCTATCACATTAATTCAGTCCCCTTACAGCCCCCTATTTCATTAGGATTGAATTTCCGACTATGGTATGTGTATTATTGCTGTGTGAATGCGAATCGTCTATACTCCATTTTGAATCACCCTGTATAAGAAAATGTATGCGTTTTTGATACTTATATATTAAATAAATAAACTTTCTCCCCTTCTTTCTGTATAGTACATTTCTATATAGTTTCGTTCTAATAGATATTTTAATAAATGATTGAACACTATTATAATAAAATTTCTTAAATAATAAGACTGTAAAAATGCAATTTCTCGAAAAATTATTTTTATGTGTCTTTTTTATTTTTAAAAGAAGCAATCTTATTATAATTTGATTTTAGATCATGCCAAAAATATCATGTGTGAAACTTAAAGTTTATGCATTGTCTCGATAAAGGATTAGCTGTACTAAAGATGTTGTGCTTAATTTTCTTTAAAAACATTCATCAATATGTGACGCACATACTTTACATTATCTAAATTGAGGATTTTTCAATTATAAAAAAGTAAAGAACCGTACTACTTATTACTTTTTTGTCAAACCTTTATGTTTCATTTTGAATTACAGTAGATTCTGTCTTCAAATATTAAGAAAACATTTTTTTAATTCCGTAATTTTATGAATAATGCAATAAGTTATTTAATAATTTTTTACCAGTCTTACGCGCTCGTTAAACTTTTTCACAAAGTGTTTATTAAGAAGTAAGTTTTAATTAAGAAAATACACCACATAAACTTTGTATACAAAATACTTCATTAAGCTTATTTGTTTATATATTTATTTATTAGGAAAATCAAAGTAATTTGTATGCTAACGTTTATAAGGATAAAAATACATCTTCTGTTCGCAGCTAGAATACTTTTTAATTAGGTTGACTTAGTAATTGATTCGGTTAATTGATGGATATTACATAAGTGAAAAATAAAAGATACATATTGGTAAAAAAAAAAAAAAAAAAAACTCAAAATTAACTCTTCCTTTCTAAATATTTCTAAAATTTAAATTAAGCTAATTAAGCCTTTAATTCATTTAAATTTGCTAATTAAGGGAGTACTTTTATTTTAAATCTTAACGAAACTTTTTCCCATTAAAAACATATACAATTTAATATGCATAAGCAATATTTTAGATTAATTAATATTTTATTTTATGCAAAACTTCTGCATGTTTTTTATTTGCAATTAAGGCAAGATTCATGTACTTTATTTTCTCTTTTTTTTAATTTTTTTATATACGTAAGAAGAAAGTACTAAAATTGTAAAAAATGACCAGTTTTTTCATGGATTACACGTTTTGGGGTCTTTTATATGATTAGATTACTTTCGGAAAATATCTGTCTGTATACACAAATTCTGTGACCTCTCCAACCCAAGAAATAATGCGGGGAATTTCATCAAACTTCATAACAAATCAGACATTGATTGCATTTTGGTATGCAGGGTGTATCTGAAATGCTTCAACAACATTAGGGAGATGATAGTACTCATCAAGACGAACAAAAAATGCAATGGAACATGGGATCGCAAATGACGTTTAAAAGGTGAAAATCGCAAAACTAATAAAAATATCGAAATCTCGCATGCTGCTTTTCTGCAGAACTGGCTAGTAGCGCGAAGCTGGTTTTTCTTTCACTTTGTGCATATCCTGTCAGAAAGAGATAAAAAAAAAAAAACTTGGAAGAAAGCCAAACTATTCTGTGAGCAGGAATCCACGTATGCAGGACTCCCGAAGTCTTCGAGCGTGTCCGCCAGTCGTTCCTCCGTAGATGTACTCTGTGTAATAATGACCGCGGTCGACACTTTGAACAGTTGTTGTAAAATATTTGTTTTCTCTGGACATCACGAACTGTGTTGTACCTATTCTGTGCCATAAATAATTTTCTGAAGTGTTTCTTTCTTGTCTCAGTTTGTCCATCTCTAGATGAATTTTGTCGATTTTCATCCTTTAAACGTCTTTTGCGACCCCATGTTCCATTGCATTTTTTGTTCGTCTTCATGAGTACTATCATCCCTCTAAGTTTGTCGAAGCATTTCAGATACACCCTGTATATCGACCAACATGTAACTCTGCTATTGTGGCTTTTACGACTGCCCCGGTAGTTACATCTCGGCATTTGTTGGGTGGAATTTGGCCAAATATTACATGCAAGATTTTTTGTTTCGGAAAATATGCGTTCATTCAATTTTGACTTTGTTCACTTAACAGCGGCTTGAGGAGAGTTTGATGTCCACAACCAATTGATGCAATTGGTTTGTTTTACAAGTTTCACATAATAAATTCCATTATTTTAACTCACACAAACCTGAAGTCCCATTGTTGAGCGAATCGCTCATATTTTAGTCAATTTTGGCTGTTGATTCGATGACGGAAGGCTCTATGTTTTTGAGGATGAATATTATAGTTGCATTAGTATATAACAATCGTAAAAAATGACGGAATGTTGATGTGCATTTCATTTTCATAGGGCTTCATACAAACAGTATGAAGGTTTTATTATTGAAAATTTGTATTGTACAAAAACACATTTTAAAATTGACAAATTATTTCTGCAAATGCAAATGATGAGGATATTTTTTTTTACTTAATATTCAATTTCTGAACTCAGCAATCAGTGAAGGCTCCTATTCTAATCTTTAGATTTAAGAAATGAAAAATCAGTGAAAATTACATCATGTTGATACAACCATATCAATTTTTCTCCGTTGTTTAATTAATGCAAAAATACATTTCAAGCTAAAAATAACGCCATCAGCGCAGACTCTACAAAAATACTTTATGCATGTACTTTTATACTTATAACCAGAGTATATTCAAATAAAAATATAATTTCAATTTAATTGTAATAAAAAGAACCTCAATAAGTCATAATGCATAAAGTTAAAATAAACCCAATAGACAATATTCTCGTGATCTCGCATTGTGATTTTTATTCGCTTATAAAACTAAAGTATGCGTACATAATTTTTTTTAAAACCTAAATTAGCTTGTAAATGAAAAAAATACTTCCATAAAGCCATGTGTCTGAAAATTTTTATTATTTCTCTTTTATCGGAAACAATGGAAGTAATCCGGTTGCCCCCATTTTAAAGAAATTTCCTACAAAAACTTTTTTAACTAAAATTAAAACATACAAATCGGAATATTTTAAAAAATAGCTCGTGCGGACAAATCTATAAATGAACAGATTTATTAAAAAAATAACAAAATCGGCTTAGTAGAAAGGTCAGGGCAGAGGGCAGATGACAAAAAGAAAAACAGTCTTGCGTTTTAAATACATAGATTGCCCGGTTCGCACCGGAATGGTTTCCTACACTTGGATTTTATATAAGTAGATCTCATTTTCTACCGTGTAGCAATGTACACAATTTTATACTGGGTGTTATTAATTATTTATGTTGATCCAACTTTCGATTTGAATATTCAACAGAGGGCGCTATTGGACAGTGTTGTGCTTTTTAGGGTTTCGTTCATCCGACGAAACCCAATTCGTCTCACCTCTGTCTGTCTATCTGTCATAGAGCCGGTTTTCAGAAACTATATATGTTGGAGACTTGAAATTTCGGATACTTATAACTGAACACTTCACATCAAACGATAAATGATAAAATTTTGAAAAAGTCTTATATTTACATCCTCTGGGATCTAACTTTTGTATTTTAAGCTTTTTTTTCTAACTGAGACCCTAATTAAGTTGAAGATTTGAAATTTTGGATTCTTACAGCTGAACACAACACACCAAACGACAAATCATACAATTTTCAAAAAGTCTTATATTTACACCCTCTGGGATCTAACTTTTGTATTTTAAGCTTTTCTTTCTAATTGAGCCCCTAATTAAGTTGAAGACTTGAAATTTTGGATACTTATAGCTGAACACCTCACATCAAACGACAAATCATAATATTTTGAAAAAGTCTTATATTTACCCCTCTGGGCACTAACTTGTGTATTTTAAGCAATTTTTCTAACTCAGCTCCTAATTAAGTTGGAGATGTGAAATTTTGCATACTTATAGCAGAACACTTGCGCACACGGAAAATTATAAAATTTTCAAAAAGTCTTATATTATTGACTACTCCGGGCTCTAACTTCTGTATTTTTAGCAATTTTTCTAACCTCCACCCTTTTCACCCGATTTGCACTTTTCTAACCTTTGACCACTCTTTCATATTATGCACGATAGCTGTACATATTTTAGTTCCAATTTTTACCGCCAGGGGGCGCCTATCTATCTCGGGTGCTATGGGCACGATCCCTTCGACTAATATATCTACGGACAGGTTGTAAAACAGAGTTTCATTCGAATAGAAAGCGCCCCTGGTTGCGAAATGTGGAACTAACAGATTTTGCAAAAGGATAAAGTGTTTTGTAAGGAATATTAAACGAAACCCTCTGTGAAATCTGTGATCACACTTACCCACTTGTTTTTAATTTACTGATCACCATGTTAAATTTAAACCAAGGGTCAGCTAGGTGGGGAGGCCTACCAAATGGCTTAAGCACTCACAAGCCCCACCCAGCGGTTTCCATCTACTACCGCCGTCACCACACACACACACACACAAAAATAAATAAATAAAAATAAAAATAATAATAATAATAATAAATAAAAGGCCCGAAGGGACCTACAGGAAAGCCAATTGAGAATATTAAGATTAAATACAATATAAGTACAATATATACACGATGGAAAGCCCAATTTTTACTGGGCGTTTACGAGAGAAATTTAGATATTTGTAATTAATAAGATCATGAGATAAGAGATAATAGGATTTTTAAACTTGTTGGAGCGGTAAAAGCTCAATTACTCTGCAAAGCTGGGCGTTCTGCAAAAATACAATAAAAGCTACGTATATGTATACTAAATTAGAAAGAGATTCATAATTTTAAAAATAATGTAGAATATAAAAAATAGGTAAAATAGTGAATAATTATGATGAATATTATATAATTATATACACACACAAAAGTTCAAAAGTCTATTGTTCTTGCAACAGTTCAATTATAGTTCAATCGTGTTGTTTGTGGCTAAGAGTTTATTTTGAATTGGTGGTATCTGTCTATTTGTTAAGATACGTTCTCATCATCATCTATAAATGGCAAAACATTTTGAAACAAATAATGGTTGTTTTCTAAAACTTTCATACATTCAATTATCTTTTGACAAAATGATGGATTTGACAAAACCACTGAGAACCACTGAGACAAAGAAATTTTTGGAGATTTTCTTATATGGTAATATGATGTAAGGGTACAGTTAAAGATATAATGCAATGATGTAGCTCGCTGACCGCATACACATAATGGAGAAGGAACCCTGTCAAATTTATAAAGATATGATGAAAATGGGCCGTGGTTAGTGGCAAACAGAAAAAGATTTCTATGCAGCAGGATTCTCTTTTCCGAGACTTTTGGGGCTAAAGCGTATGTGTACCGTCCTGTGGTACCATAGACCCAGCGAGTCTGCCATTGTTCGTGTAGATATGATTTTAGAAGCTTCTTCAAGTAAGAAGGAGGGTTGGGAAAGTATTTGTATTTGGCATGTGATGTGGCTTTGGTTGCTTCTTTTGCCAAAGAATCTGCATGCTCATTCCCCACATTACCCACATGTCCACGGACCCATTTAAAGAAGATCTTTTTTCTTGTTTCTTGGAGTAGTTTGATAATTTGTACTGCGATGAGATTTTTTGAAAAAACATCTTCTATTACTAAGAGACTTGAGAGACTGTCCGAGTGTATTAATACTTCTTTATGAGGGGAGTTCCTAATCCACAGCACAGCCTCTTCTATGGCCAGGAGTTCTGCCTGAAAAACAGTATTTTCTTTACTTAACTTAGTTTGATCCTCGTGGATTAACTCTCCTCTCTGATACACACAGAAGGCATATGCCGTTTCATCTTCCATCTTGGAACCATCCGTATAAATGTTTATTTCTACATGTGGAGTATTTTCTGGATCTATTTGAAAGAAATATTCTTTAAATGGTTCAACTTGATCTGACTTCATTTTTGGTTGGTAAAATATTGGTTCTTGATTTCCTGTCGGGATTCCAAGACGTAAGACTCTTCCTGTTGTTGCTATATATTCAAGTTGAAGTGCCAAGGGCGGAATACCTGTTAAAACACAAAGGGCATCCGCCGAAGTTTTTCTGTAGGCACGTGAAACTAATAACAGGCATTGGTATTGTATTGATGAGATCAGACGAAACCCATGGGCTTTGCTTATCCGGTGAAACCAAGTTGCTGCAGCATACGTGATTTTCTTCTCCAAGATACTATTGTACCAAATCTTCAGAATTAATTTGTTTACCCCTCCGTAAGCTGAGGCAAACTTCAATAGGTCTTGCGAAAGTTGTGTAATTTCCTGCCTTTTCTTTCGTAAATGGGGGAGAAACGACAACGTACTATCCAGAACGATACCTAAGTATTCTAAAGTTGGCTCACTTTTTAATGAATGGTTGTCAATTTTGAGTGTTGGAGCTCTTTTCAAAAATTTTGGTCTTCTAAGGTGGAGAACTTTACATTTATTGTAAGATATTTTCATGTTGTGATTTGATATCCACCTGCTAATATAATCTAAGATGGTTAAATTTAAACCAATGCACTTCTTTACTTCATATTCATAATAGATAGTATACTGCTTCTCTACTTAAATTTATACATGAGGACGTGAATTTCAAAACTCGCCTTAACCAGATAATCAAATTTTGAGAAATCGCAAAAAACCTCTAACTGCGTTAATTTGTTTTTATTATAAACAAAATTTTTACAATGCCATACAGCATAAATCTAGATTTTTTGCAGATTGTATTTTATTTTTTTTTTTTTGGCACAGGCTTACGAATAGAATAGATTGATAGAGAAATCCCGGTTTTTAAAATTTTTGATAAGGCCAGCTTTGAAACTCATGTCCTCATATTTACCGTTATGTCATATTTACCGTTCACTGCATAAATCGATTAACTCCATCAAATGAAAATGTTCAGTATAAACAGTTAAAGTTATTGTAAATATAGAAATATTGTATATATATAATATTTTTTCTCGGGATATTTTGATTGAACGCATTAATGTTCTTTTAATCAAGGATAACTTTTTATCACTGTATAAATCTATAGAGAATTTTCAATGTTCCTCTGTTTAAAAAAACGCCATTTAAAATGGAGTTAGTGGGATTGTAACCTGAACGCCCCATATATAGGGCCGAGGGAAATGGGTCAAAAATCGATTGCAAGATTTGATTCAGACAGACAACAGTAAATGAACTTAAATAAAATCGTGTAAAAACCGATGTCAAAAAATTTCAAATGCATTGATATGTGTTCAAATCTAGAATGAAAGAGAATGTTCTAAGAAGATTTTGTAATCAAGAAAGAGATTCCATCCATTTAATGTCTTAAATATATTATCTTTCGACAAATTCCAAAATCCAAAGCATTTTGAAATTCGATTATATATGCAAATGGAAAAAGATTTTCTTAAATATAAAAATTAGGCAAATACATTCATATTTATACATGCATCATTTAAACTTAAAAGAAATCTTAATTTATCTCCTTAACATTTTTTGCCATAAATCATTTCTATTTATTACAGTCCTTAAATAATATAGTTTTACCACTAACTAATTTTTTCGTTAAATAATAATACTTATTAGTAGCATTATTGAGTACTTTAATAGCCATTTTGTTTTTTAAAAAGTGCAAAGGAAGAATGTAAAATGAAGAAAACTTTTACTTTTATTATTGACTAGCTAAAGTACCCGGCGTTGATCGGAATTTTAAGAATATTTGTTTTGAAAAATTAATTTCAAAATTAAACATACAGTATAAAATAAACAATAAAATAAAGCAGTAAAGCCATCTTTATTTCAGTTCTTCACTAAGAATGAGCTCTAGGGACCTAAACCTTTGTGAAAATTCTAATAAACATGCACACACACACGCGTATACATATGGAATAGATTTAAAAATGGAGAAAAGAAATCGAGATAACCTCAAAATGTTAAAATATGCCACTATTTCCATAATTGGGTTTTTATCTTGTTTCAATACATTTTTCCAAACTCATATGACGCTATATTTACCTGCTGATGTCCATTATATTTCCAATGTGACGTAATATTTCCTTTTTTTTTTTTTAAACTAGGAGGATCGCTACGCTCACCATCCCCCCGCGTAATCACTTCGCGATTCCGTTCAGTATTGCGAAGCAATCCTTATTTTCTAGCCAACCACAGACTTAATTGTTTCGCCTTTCCATTCTGGATCGCTTAGCGATCCTTTATTTTCTATGTATTCAATTTTTAGATTCCATTTGGTAAAAATGCGCTCCTCCCCAAATCCAGGCATTTTTATTGCCTTATCTTCAAGCACATAATCATTAGAGCTTTCAAAGTTTCATAATTATAGGAATTATTAAATATAAAATCATTAAAAAGGTAAAATTTATAATTTATTTGAATAATTACTAATTAAATCAATTTATAATTAAATAAAATTATAAATTAATAGAAAATTTAAATTTAAAAATATTGTAAATTTAAAAAATATGATAAATTTAAAAAGTAACGCATTTATTAAAATTATTTGGAATTATTTCAACTTATCTTTGTAATGAAGTCGCTAATTTGTAGTTCAGTAAATAATCTTATCTTATTAACTATCTTATTAATTATCAAACTAAACCCCTCTCATCTGAAATTGTCACTTCGCCGCTTTTTCTCCGCCAACATATATGTGTAAAATTATATATACAGTGTTACAAATGTTGTAAATAATTAGTGTTTGTGCTTAAAAAATAATGTAAATAGTTCAATTAAGCTCTATTCATAAGCTAATATTAGTTTTCGTTGCATTGAAATACCTCAATTTGTTGATTTTCTGCAAGTAAGTAAACCCTATTGGATCTCAATGGGAGTCTATGGAAATTTGGAGAAATACTGAGAATAGCGCCAAGTTGGCGTCACTTTTGGCGACTAATTTTGCTCTCCAAATTTGGCGATATATCTCTACCCACCTACCATATCTCTATCACCACTATATCCCCCCCCCCCCCTTGGTAATTCCCATTCTAGCGTCAGAAAGCTCTGACCAATCAGATGTGTTTCGCGGTATCTACGCAGATTTTCATTGGTCCATTTCCAAATCGTTACTTTTTATATATATAGAAGGAATCGTCAAACTACTTATTTCATTTTCATTTTTCACGTGGAAATCTTGCAACAAAAAAGTTATGACGTAATATTAACTTTTTTTTTAATTCGGCAAACTATTTATTTCCTTATAATTTTTCACGTAGAAATCTTGCAATAGAAAAGTAATTGGTGTGGTAAGAATTTTATTGTAAATTTTTAATTGTTGGCAACTACTATAACGAAAAATGTTTAAATTTGATAGGGAATTGTTGTTAAATTGCTGGTTTCTTATTAATTAAAAATGAACTATAAATTATTTCGCTCCCGGATTACTTTAGTAGCCGGCCATGTTTTAATACACATGTACGTAACATTTCACAATTCTGGCTTACAAACTGTGAACTGTATAGAATTACAGACAGGCAGACGACAAATTTTCATTTTTCTTATATTAGATTGTAGTGTCGTATTGCACTTGAAATGGAATTAAAAGAAATCATTAAACTGATACAAATCCTTTTCTTTAAAGTTAATTTCAGTTTTTTAAAGCCAAATATATCTATCTATAATAATAAAGAAAGAAGTTTGTGTGTGAGTGAGTGTGTCAACGGTGTTCTGAAGAGACCACTGCACGTAGAGCTACAAAATTTGGGGGAAAAGGTACTTCTATATATGAAGTTTTGCACCTCAAAGCCCGATTTTCGATTTTTTGATTAGATTTTTTTAATTTAATTTTTTTATGCGATTTTTAGCACTTTTTTAAGTTTCCAGGCGATTTTTCCATATAAGTTAGAAGAATATGGTTTCTTTTTTTAACCCAATATAGTAAATTTTGTTCGCTTTTCAAAAAAGTTTATTTGGAATTCGTGCAGCGATTTTTGAAATTTTAGCGAATTTTTTATGCAATTATTGAACAGCATGTAATGCATCTCCATACCTATAAGGTGGGTTACCGTAGGAGGGATCAAGTTCTGTCGCCAAATAACGCCAAGTTTGTCGCCAACTTGGCGATATATCGCCAAATTTAGTGACCAAAATGAGTCGCCAAAAGTGACGCCAATTTGGCGATATCTCTAATATTTCCCCAAATTCTCATAGACTTCCACTGTAAAACAATAAGGTTTACTTGCTTACAGAAAATCAACAAATTGAGATATTTTAATGCAACAAAAACTAATATTAACTTATGGGATTATATTAATTATATTTAAGGGCGAGTCCAAGTAAATTAATTACGAATAAAAGTAACATGATCTAATGCTTAGCATGATTTCCAAAACATAAATTTTAAGAGAGCCCACAGGTCAAAGGAATTAGATTTGAAACTTTTATCCAATTATAGTAAATTTTGACTTTCGTGGTTTTTTAACTTTTTGTGATTGTTATTGCGATTTTTACGTTTCTTCGCGATCTGCTGCAATTTTTTGACATTCCATTTTTGACCTAAAGTACATTCTGCCCTCATTTCAATAAAATTTATTCGGATTTCGTATAGCAAATTTCTTATTTTTCGGGAATTTTGTATGTGATTTTTAGTGTATTTTAGCGATTTGCTACTATTTTTCCACATTAGTGAAAGGAATCAGCTTGCAATCTTCGAACACAATATATAATTTTTTTTTTCTCTTTTCAAAATTTGAGCAGCGATTTAAAATTTTTTTGCGATATCTTATTGTGGTTTTCAGAGCTTTTTCGTAATTCCTGCTGTTTTTTGACGTACCCGGGCAACGCCGGGCAAGTTCGCTAGTTAATAGAATAAATTTAAAATGACATTTTTTACGTCGCTGCAGAAAAAATATTCTTCATCTGTATAAATTGTGGAATAACTTTTCGATTTCTTCTTTATTTTTTAACAAAAAATGCATTCACTTTTGGTCACATTCTTCTCTTAAATTGTACAAAACTGAAGAATGTTATGACTGGACATAAATTAATTCTCAATAAATATCTGAGGGATTTTCATGTAGCACATATTTAAGCTACATATCTGAAACAATTTCTGTCGCGATTCATATCTTTTGTAAGTGGTATCTATTTCTATAATATGTCATTATAGCACATTCCTAAAGGTTGGTTTCCATGACAACATCGGTAACCGAATCATGGATGGAGAAGTAAAGCGAAAAAATTCAATAAAGCACAAATTGTAGAATTTTTTTTCTTTGCTGAAACGACTGGCTATGCGAGCAACCAAGATCTCTCTATTGATTGCCGTAAAGGGTGATAAGTCGACACCGTTTGTGGTAAATTAACTTAAGTGTACGGGCTCTTCAAGAACCAATTACCCTGCACTAATTAAGGAGATTAATGACCAGAAGATGTGGAACCTTTTTTCGAAGACTTGCAGTATTATACTCACTCTTTTGGCTCTTTTATTTACTCCTAAAAAGATCTATTTCGCATGTTTTTTTTTTTTTTTTTTTAATTAGCTGTTTCTTGTGAGTCATGTTTCACTTATTCTTTGCTAACTATATTAAACGGGAAAAAATCAATTACGTGATAGAATTTATGACATAAACACGTGCTTTACTATAATCAAAAAGCGACTCCCGATGATTCACCGCTTGAGCTACAAAAGTGCTTCGTGCTTGCTTAGATCTGTTCTTCTCTCTTAAATTAATAATTTGAGACAACCTGTTTAATGTCAAACTGAATATCTTTCCTATTTTTTAAGCTGCTTAAAACTAAAATAAGTGCTCAAGTGCGAGTATTACTCGCGAACAGAGGGTTTCCTTGAATAAATATATGAATTAGTAATTGTATTATTAAAAAAAAAAAAAAAAAAAAAAAAAAAAACGTTGCTAAAAGAATACAACATAGGGTTGGGTGTAACTGTATATACTAGAGAAGTGTAAATGGATATACCATGAAAGTTCAAAGAGATATGGAACCTAAATAATATCAAATATAGCTATTCTGTATAACTCATTTTTTAATATTATCCTAATCTGTGTATGATGTTCCAGATAGGTTTTTAATTAACTTTTAAAGTCACCCGAGGCGTATTGAGAGATCCACTCAATTCAAACCAGACGCGAATCTCATAGTATTTATGCGATTAATTCTAATTAAATTACTCTATTTTTAACAATTTCAGGTTTATTACTTTTATACCGCTACTGGGCATTGCGTTACACATATATATTATTAAAAGTTGTTAATTAGGCTTTAAAAGCCGACGGTACATAGAGTACGCCGCCCTGTCATTATATATATCCAAACCGTCCGTATTTTTAAGGGTTAATATCTCGGCTAATTACTGACGATTTTTTTTTCGAAAATCATTATCAACATTGCTTTTATACTTCTGCTATGATAGGCACCTTTAACGCTGCTCACCACTTTTGCTGAATGCCCGTAAATCGAAATTTGTGTGCAACAGAAAAATGCGATTTTCTCAAAAACTATGTGGCCTAGGCTAATTGCTATAATTTTCTTGCATGGTTTAAATTAACGTCTACTGCCTCTAATTTTTTCATAATTTTAGTTTCAATAGATTGAGAATTAGATGGGGGGGGGGGGCATATTTTTGCGCTACATTTTTGACGATATCCTTGAAAATATGATACCTAAAATTAAAAGAAATGTATTTTTGAGTTCAGCGTTACGACAGCTTTCACACGATACCCCAAACGATACACAAAGAAAAAAGTTTTTTTCAAGTAATTTAATTAGCCCCCTACATTTTTACTAAATATATTTATGAATGTTTAATAATCTGCAAATATGTGGGTTAATAGATTTTATTTCTTCCTCCAATTTGAACTTTCCACGTTCCATAGTTTACGAGTAAAATGGCTATGACAGAGAGACAGACAGGCACAAGAGTGATTCTATAATGGTTCCGTTTTTACTTTTCAAGTACGGAACCCTAAAAAGGTAAATATATCCAAAGAGGAAACTTAAAATGTCATATTTTATCACACCAGAAAAAAAATTATTCATCCCTATCACACTTAACTATGGAGAAACTTTTTGATTTCTTCTAACATTTTTAACAGAAACAATTTCTCTCGCGATTCATATCGGTAGAAAGTGGTATCTATTTCTGTGGGATGCTATTAAAGCATATTAGTTAAGGTTCGTTTCCATAACAATATTAGTAACCGAATAAAAAAAAATAATAATAAAAAAAAAATTCAATAACGCGCCAATTAGAGGGGGGTGGGTGGATGTGCGTGTGTTTGTGTGCGAAGAAAAACGGTAATGCATCCAGTGAAAATTTCTCTATGGATTGCCAAGCCGACACCGTAGGTAGTAAATTATCTGTTACTGTATGTACTCTTCAAGAACTAGTTACCTTGTACTAACTAAGGAGATTCACTATCAAAAATATGTGTAAGGTTTTTTTTCAAAGAATCACAGCATCATTAGTGTAATTCGTTTAGCAAGGGCTAAATAAAGCTTTTCTCTCTCTCTCGTTTTTGTTATCATTTGATGTTTCTTGTTCGTGTTTTTGTTTCGATTTAACTTTTTACTTCTTATTAGCATTACGTACGACAAATGCCAGAAATAATAGAATTTATAACATAAATACGTTCTTTACCGTAATTATCAGTCCAACGCTTCACCGCTTGAGTTACAACTGTTCATTGTATGGTGATTTATGCTTGTCTAGGAGTGTTCTTCTGTCAAAGAAGAACACTTCGTCTTCGTTCGTCACGTTTGAACAAATAATGTGAGACATTCTGAATGTTGTCCAATTGAAAATCTTATTTTTACTTTAAACTGGCTAGCGTGATTTAATTATACAGTGCATTATGAGAAGATATTTAAAATATCATGTTTGTATTTTTCGAACATTTTAAACAAGAAAATTGCATTCTTTTTTTGGTCACACGTTTTCTTAAATTATCCAAAAATAATGAATGTTTCGCGACAGGGCATAAATTTAGTCATCTGAAATGCTGAGGGTTTTTCAAAACGCATGTATCTGATACACGCATCCGAAGCAATGTCTTTTCGCGATTCATATATTTTATAAATGGTTATCATTTCTATAGTATGTTATTATAGCATATTCCATAAAATTTGTTTACACGACAACATCAAATAAACGCATTGTTAATGGGGAAATAAGACGAAAAAAAAGTCCTTCCGGCCAGTGCCGGGAGGAAGAGGTAGCTTTCATAATCCTTATTTAAAAAAAGCCAACTTATATCATGCAAACACACGAAGCTCAATTTAGTGGAAACCGAATATAGGAGATTCAATACTAATTTTTATCAATATAATGAATGAGAATTTCGCGAAATTAGTCAGCTTTATCCAAGCTGCTTTTCTTTAAAGTAACTTATATTTGGCTGCCAAATTCGGCAATTTCTTAAAGTGCCTGTCATTTTAAGACAACATGGTGGATGAGGCTAAGCAGTGAACTTGGTTAAGACCTTAGTAATTGCTGTGCACATGCTCACTCACATCGGAATCGGTTAATATATAGGAGTGCTGTCGCATGCAAAAAATCAGATTTTTCAAAATGTCACCCAAAATAGAAATTGAAACTGCTATATCTGAGCCATTTTTTAAGGTAAAGACAAACAAAAAATGCTCCTGAATCCTTATATCAAGATCAAATACTTAAGACAGAAACCTTTTTCAGTTTCTAATTTTTTTGCACCTCACTTTAAATATATATATATTTTTTAATTTAATGGCCGCCATTTTGAAACAAGATGGCTGATGAATCTGGCCAGCGAACTTGGTCGAGGTGTTGATGTATACTATCCAATCCACATGCCTTCTTACATCGAAATAGGCGAATACGTGTGTTATCGCGTGACAAATACAAGATCGTTTCAAAATGTTAGCCATGCTAGAAATTCAAAGTGCTATAAATCAACCATTTTTTAAGATATCAACAAAAAAACAAATTTTCAGAAACAAAAACTGCTCCGGAATCTTTGTATCAAGGCCAAACACATAAAAAAAATCTTTTTCATTTTCCAATTTTTTAATACCTCATTTTGAATTTTAAATTTAATTTTCTTTAAATGGCAACCCTTTTGAAACAAGATGGCGAATGAAGCTGGCCAACGAACTCGGTCGAGGCATTGGTATGTACTATGTACAGACCAAGTTACATCCAAATAGGTTCATAAATACGCCCGTTATCGCGTGACAAAAATCAGGTCGTTTTAAAATGTCAGCCACAAGAGAAATTCAAAATGCTATTACTCAGCCATTTTTTTTTTAGATATAGACGAAAGAAAAACTGTTCCGGAATCTTTGTATTAAGGTCAAACACATACAAAAAAAATCTTTTTCATTTTCCAATTTTTTAGTATCTCAATTAAATTTTTTATTTTTTAATTTTTTTAAATGGCCGCCATTTTGAAACAAGATGGCGGATGAAGCTGGCCAACGAACTCGTTCGAGATATTTGTATGTACTATGTACACACCAAGGTACATCCAAGTCGTTTCATAAATACGCCTGTTATTACGTGAGAAAAATCAGGACGTTTCAAAATGTCAGCCACGCTAGAAATTCAAAATGCTATAACTCAGCCATTTCTTAAGATATAGACAAAACAAAAACTGCTCCCGAATCTTTTTATCAAGGTCAAACACATAAGAAGAAAATATTTTTTCAATTTTCAATTTTTGGTACCACATTTCAAATTTAAATTTTTCTTAAAAATTTAAATGGCCGCCATTTTTAAACAAGATGGCGGGTGAAGCTGGTCAAAGAACCCGGTCCAGACATTGGTATGTACTATGTATAAACGAAGTTACATCCAAATCGGTTCATAAATACGCCTTTTATCGCGTGACAAAATTCAGGACGTTTCAAAATGTCAGCCACGCTAGAAATTCAAAATGCTATAACTCAGCCATTTTTTAAGATATAGACGAAACAAAAACTTCTCCGAAATCTTTGTATAAAGGTCAAATACATAAGAAAAAAATATTTTTCCATTTTCAATTTTTTGGTACCACATTTCAAATTTTAAATTTTTAAAAAAATTTTAAATGGCCGCCATTTTGAAACAAAATGGCGAATGAAGCTGGCCAACGAACTCGGTCGAGAGATTGGTATGTACTATGTACACACCGAATTACATCCAAATCGGTTCATAAATACGCCTTTTATCGCGTGACAAAATTCAGGACGTTTCAAAATGTCAGCCACGCTAGAAATTCAAAATGCTATAACTCAGCCATTTTTTAAGATATAGACGAAACAAAAACTGCTCCGTAATCTTTGTATAAAGGGCAAATACATAAGAAAAAAATATTTTTCCATTTTTAATTTTTTGGTACCACATTTCAAGTTTTAAATTTTTTTTAAATTTTTAAATGGCCGCCATTTTGAAACAAAACGGCGGATGAAGCTGGCCAACGAACTCGGTCGAGACATTGGTATGTACTATGTACACACCGAATTACATCGAAATCGGTTCATAATTACGGGAGTTACAGTGTGACATAGGTCAGATATATATATATATCAATTTTGAACGGAGGGTGGTTTCGGGGTCTGGGGGTCATGATCGATGAAAATATACCAAAATTTTTTGAAATCGCTTTCCTCCGAACGGCTGCAATAGGTAGCTTTTTTGTAAAGAAAGCTACCTAATACAATAAGGCACTAACTGGAGGTTCTTTTTGCGCGTGTGAAATGGTTGATTGTACCAGTTAAAAGTTCTTTATCGATAGCCATACAATATATCATTCTCACAAAAAGATAATTTTTACGGTCCCTTACGGATAAATATTAAGAAATGTGGCAAATTTTCTTTCTTCATATATATATTTAAATTTTAAGAAAGGTATTAAACACATACCTGATAAAATAATTAAAAAAATTAACTTAATTATTTCAATGAATATAAGTGGAAAGTCCCCTCCGTGAATGTCCCTATATTTAAAAGACAACGTTATTTCACGGACTTTTAAACAATTTAATTAAATATTTTTCAATAATAACTAATTAAAAGTATTTAGTTATGTTCTAACTTATTTATATTAAATGGCTTTATTTTTACTAAGGAATTTTAACTCATAAACTTTGTCTTTAGCCAAAATAGCTTCAGGATAATCATATCCATATTTGGTTCACAGGTCTGCGATCGAAATTCCGGGGTTATCGTCAAGAGCCCCATTGTATTGTCTGTGAACAGCATTATAAAATTCTTATGGGATTTTAGAAATGAATTCAAGGATAAAGGCGATAACCTGCCAATTTTTATATGAAGATCTCAATATCAGAAAAATGTTATCGAGAATTTGTAACCTTTTGGCGAATTATTTGGCGAGAATGTAATTAAAGAGAAACATGCAATGTATCTCACATTCGCTCCTTTGCTACCGCCTCTGTAACATGCATCTTCGCTTCCTCACCTCGAATAAACATTTCTGATTTCTTTAAGAACCAGGGTCACGAATTATTTATCGGTATCTAAATGTATCTACACAATATCTACACGGCAAGAACAACATCTTCACAGGATTTTAGATATGACTTTTTGTTCTGTTGTGAAATTTTTGAATCTTTTCCAATTTATTAGTTTCATCTAGAGTTTGGCGAAATTCTCAGTGTATAATCCGTGGTCATCATAATTAAGGTAAGAAAAAGCTAATTTATGATTATAAAACAAATTTTAGACAGACTTAACATTGCATTTAATAAAAAGAAGTGCCCCATTATAACAATCTGAAAACCAAACTAGTTAAAAATTCAAAACTTAAATTTTGTCTCTTTCGTGGGTGTTCTGACTTGGCATATCCGTTTTTATTGATATTCTCTAGTTTATCGGTCATTTATCAAATATTGTGCGCGGTATAAGCATGTCTCAAATAGAAATCGAAGTTTAAAAAGTAATTAAATCCTGATGTGCAATGCTTTTCAGAAAATTACACTGTAAATCCAAAAGTTTAAAATAATTTTTTTTTTTTTTTATCGATTTTGTCTTTTCTGTGAGAATGGTGTTTAACAGTTTAATTATATAAAAAAGTATCTACAAACTACGCCAAACGAATTTCAATTATGTCTTAATTAAAATTTATGAAATGTAAATGCCCCTTTCTGTTTCTTCCGTAGCCATGTCAGAAAAAAAAAAAAAAAAAAAAAAACGTGTGAAAAATGAACTAGAAAACTTGACCACTAAAATAAGGTTATTTACTAGCAGGGATGACCGAGCTAAGCTGGTTTAAAATTAGTCTTGTGTTCAATTCGATATTTTATTGTCACTGTATCATTCTTGCTGTTTAAATACAATGGCATTATCCTGGGACATAGTGACCCGAAATGACCCAGTAACCGAATTTTTTCCAACATGCGACCTAAACAATGCTCTTCTCGAACCCGAAAATGGTAGAATACAAAATTTAGTCAAAATCGTTAAAGTCGTTTTATAGACAAAATTAGCTTGATCCACGGTAACACAAAAGGAACCCACTAATCTAAATTTATCGAACATGTGACCTATCCCAATGGTCTTCTCGTGCTGGGAAACGATGTAATATTTTTTTTTGTCAAAATCGTTTGAGCTGTTCTTTAGATACAATTAGCTTGACTCACAGTGACCCAAAATGACCCAATAATTGAATTTTCTCGAACATATGACTTAGCTCAATGGTCTTCTCATGCTCAGAAACAATATAATACAAAATTTTGTCAAAATGTTTTGAGCCGTCTTTTAGATACAATTATCTTGACCCACGGTGACCCCAATATGACACACTAATCGAATTTTCTCGAACATGTGACTTAGCCCATTGGTCTTCTCATGCTCAGAAACAATATAATACAAAATCTTGTCAAAGTGTTTTGAGCCGCTTTTTAGATACAATTATTTTGACCCACAGTGACCCAAAAATGACCCACTAATCGAATTTTCTCGAACATATGACTTAGCTGAATGGTCTTCTCATGCTCAGAAACAATACAATATAAAATTTTGTCAAAATGTTTGAGCCGTTTTTTAGGTACAATTAGTTTTGACCCACAGTGACCCAAAAATGACCCACTAATCGAATTTTCTCGAACATATGACTTATCCCAATGGTCTTCTCGTGCTGGGAAACGATGTAATAAAAAATTTTGTCAAAATGTTTCGAGCCATTTTTTAGATAGAATTAGCTTGATCCACAGTGACCCAAAGATGATCCAGTAATCGAATTTTCTCGAACATGTGACTTAGCCACACGTCTTCTCATGCGCAGAAACGGAATACAAAATTTTGTTAAAATTGTTTGAGTTGTTTTTTATATACTATTAGCTTCATCCACAGTGACTCAAAAATGACCCACAAATCGAATTTTGCGAACATGTGACTTAGCCCAATGGTGTTATGCCCAGAAACGGTATAATACAAATTTTGTCAAAATCGTTCGATTCGTTTTTTGGATACAACTATCTTGACCCAGAGTGACCCAAAATGACCCACTAATCGAAATTTCACGAACATGTGACCTAGCCCAATAGTTTTCTCGTGCCCCAAAACGGTTGGATATAAAATTTAATCAAAATCGATTGAGCCGTTTTTTAGATACAATTAGCTTGGCCCTGACACATTATGACCCAAAAAGCCCACTAATTGAATTTTGTCGAACACATGACCTAGCCCAATGGCCTTCTCGTGCCCGAAAATAGTAAAATACAAAATTTAGTAAAAATCGTTAAAGCCATTTTTAAGATAAAATTTACATGCACACCAACACACACACACACACACACACACACACATTTTTTACTTGTATTATAATATAATTAAGCATAAATGAAAACACCCATGCAATTTTTAAGATTTTTTAATACTTTTATAAAATAGAATTTTTTTGCTTTTCTCTACCTTTTCATCAGAATGACCCAAAGGGTGATAATTCGACACGGTCTGCAGTATATTAGCTTAATTTAGTTTGCGTGCTCTTCAATAACTAATTACTTTGCATTATTTAAAGAGATTAACTACCAGAAGATGTATATCCCCCCCCCCTCCCACAAAGAATGATACTATTCTGCTTTTAAAGCATTTAGTCATAAATAAAACTCTATTTCTTTTTTTTTCATAGTTAGCAGTTTCGAGTGTGTTATACTTCAATTCTTTGCTGAAAATCCATATTTCACAATCATTTAATAGAATTAATCACATGCACGCGTTCTTTACTACTATATAATCTGTAAGCTCCTTCTAGTGTTTCTCCACTTGAGTTACGACAATGCTTTGCGCTTTTCTAGGTATGTACTTCCGTCTTAAACGTTTTAACTAATAATTTGAGACAATCTGTAGTTTGTCGCATCCAATATCTTATTTTTCTTTGCAGCTGCCTAGTGATTAAAGACAAATATATTAAAAGAATAAATTTAAAATGTTAGTTATTCGCTTCGGGAAAATTATTATTCAGCTACATTAGCCTAAAATATCCAGAAATATTTTGATTTCTTTTTTCTGAAAATTTTAAGCAGAAAAAGGCATGCTTCTTTGACATATTGTTTTCTTAAATTATCTAAAATTGAAGCATGCTTTATAACAGTATATAAATCTACTATCCCTAGCAAATGTCATCAGAATCTATCTTTCCCAACGCTCACTGAAATGTGGGCATTTTTATGTAAAGTTTTTAAGTTGGAGAAACTTTGTTATTAAAAATTCATAAATATATCTAGAACACACGGGCTAAAAATAATTACAAAATAACTTCACAATTATTTTATATAAATTTAGTAATGGTCTTGGGAAAAATATGGAATCACGACCTATCTTGAAAAAAAGTTCTGACTATTTGGTCACAATACATTGTTAGTACCTTGTACTTCCACACTTTGCCTTGATTATTGCTTTTATCCTGTCCATCATTGACCTAACCAAGATTGTATTGGATCGACAACTACCCATGCTTTTCACATGGAGTATTTTAGTTGCTGTGTTGATTTTAAATGTATCTTAAATGCCATGTTTTTCAAAATGTACCATATATTTTCGATAGGATTAATATCTGGACTACATGCTGGCCACTCAATTTGAGAAACATTATCTTCAGAAAGAAAAAATGTCACTAACCGGGACATACGACATAATGCTTTGTTATCCATAAATATAATATCTGTATTATATAATATAGATCAAATTACTTTTCTAAACTAGGAAGCAGGAAATCTTTTAAAATTGAAACATAGTTATCTGAATTTAAGTTCCCATTTACAACACACAGTCTTCCAGCCTTTTGAGAAGACATGCATTCCAAAATCATGATTAAATTAGAGAACTTAAGAAGAAAATGGTAACAGTCTTTTCACTCTTCCTTTCATTTTGCAACCTACAAATGAATATCTCTCTATCGTCAAATTTTTTGTGCCATCATAATCTAGTTTGTTTGTGCCTCCCCGTCAGCTTAGGTTTTGCTTTGGATTTGCTAAAACTACATCCATCTTCATTTAATCTATTGCGCAACATTCTATTTCACAACTTGACTTTGTATGCGTTTTTATTCCTTATTCATATAATTAGATGGTTTCCATTCCGTTTTTTAAATATTTCAATAACGTACGATCTTGATGTGCTGATGTAGCTCATAATCTTCCAAAACTAATGCAACTTTTCATGCTTTTTTATGCCGTATGACCTTTTTTAAAATTTCAAATATAGTATATTTCTGAGTATGCAAATGTCTTTTCTACATTTCTGTGCTGTTTTTGCAGTTTAATAAACATCTCTCTGATTTTCAAAACAAGCACTTACATAGGTGCCATTTTATCCACTGGTTTCAAATGAACGAAGGAAAAAAAGCTTAATCTATATCTATCATGTAAATTATATCTGCCTCAAGTGAAACTGCAAAAAACTATTCATAACACTAAACTGATCAGTAGGCATGGAAATTTGCATAAACAAGTCATTTATTCCGCAATTTTTTTTCTGAATCTAGGTAATTCCAAACTTTTTTCCTGCACAAGTTTTAGAAAACGATCATAAATAATTATTGAGATTTTCGTAGTGTTTGGGTATCTCAATAATGTTCATCATCGTTCATTAAAAAGAAAACAATTACATCTTTTCAGTTATAATAGAAATGCATACATTTAACTGTGAGTTGTCGAATAGAGAGTGCTGATTCCGTACTTTTTATCAGGGGTAATGATTTAAGTGAAACATTGAAAGTATTTTCAGAAAACATGTATAAGAACTACTTGTCCAAAACAAAGTCTGTCGCGATTCATATCTTTTTTAAGTGGTATTTATTGCTATAGTATTTTATTATAGCACATATCTTAAAGCTCGTTTCCATGACGACATTGGTAATTGAATCGTCAAGTTAGAAATAAGGTGACATTCACAAAGACGCAATTTTGAGTATTTTTTGTGAAACGTTTTCGCTTATGCAGACAGCTATAAATATTGTTTTGGTTGACCTAAAAAGGGAGAAGTCCACCCTGTGGACAGAAAAATTATGCATAAATTAATTCATAAAATAATTAATCTGTATTAATTAAATAGATACATGACTAGAAAATGTATAAATGTTGTAGTGGGTTTTGAATTTTCAATATATTGCTGCTATATGTTCTGCTTAAAAGGATTTGACTGAACTATTACTTGAAAACAGCTGTCTGTCTGTGTGGGAGAAATGTGCCAAAATATTTTCGAAAACGATCTTGTTCCAACAAAAGAACCTTTTTGAACAATTACGCATGTCTAAAAAAATTTAGGTATTACCTAAAAAATCTTCCCAGGGATAAGATTACCGTTTTCGCCATTAAAATTGACCTGGGACGAATTTTAACTGCTTGTAATATCCAGCATATTCAGATATATTAGTTACACGGATTTTCGACTCAAAATAAATTGGTGGCAACGAATTTGGAAGCTTTTTCAGGTAATTAAAAACTATTGAATGACAAAATTAGAAAATTGAGAGGCTCTAAAAATTGCAAATTTTAAAATTGGGGATGTTATTAACGCTTACCTAAAAGCCAAACAAAGACAAATTAATCTAACAGGATTAAATCTATGAAACAAAAGGGGATAGATTTCTGTTTAAAAGTTTTTGATAAAATGGGTTTTTATTAAAATTTCCGTAACAGGAGACTTTTACTGACAATATTATATTTACACACTTCCGAAAGTGGTTGTTTTTGTAAAGTTCTAAATAATAATCTCTCTCTTTTTGTCTCATTTGTAACCTTTTGTGCTTTGGTTTTAAGTTTACATTTTTCTTTGCTAACAAATTAACATAAAATGAAATTCAGCAGCCATTTACAATAATTTATCATAAAAATCACTTTTTTTTTACCAGAAGCAGAAAACTCTCTTTAAAGCTTCATCGTTTGAGTTATAACAGTGTATGGTGATTTGTGTTTCTGTAGGCGTGTTCTTCTCCCCTAAAAAAGTTATACAATTTGTAAAATTTACTTGCTTAAGTGTTCAGTTATACAAATAAAAGGAACATTGAATTACACAATTATATATCGTGACGGCAACCACTCTGGAATGCATCCATAACAATCACTGAGATACAATCGTGTTGTCAATCCGAATTTTAAAAAAATGTGTTACTATAATAACTGCAGAAATTGTGGCAACATAATTTATAATATAATTTTACCACCAATAAGGTTGTCATTTGAATTTAGTAAATACATATATATTAACTTACTTTGTTAAACACTGAATGCACTTAAATGAAATTAACACTATGACAGTCGACATAAAAAAAACTAAACTGTTTATTAAGTAAAAGGTAAATTGTAAATTAAATTATTAAAAACTAATCCGGGATTATTATATAGAAAAGTTATGTGATGAAAGTCAATAAAAGTTTAACCAGAGTCACATATAAAGTCTATTTTTTTAAATCTTGAGCAGTTTCCTTAATTTTTCAAATTTTACGTTGGGGGGAGTACTTTGTAAAACATATCATTTAACTGTTCTTCAGATTTCACATATTTTACAATGACTAATCTATCATAATAATTTTTAACAATGAAATGATAGGGCACATTAATATGGTTTATATGATTGTGTCTTCAGATTTCACATATTTTACAATGACTAATCTATCATAAGATTTTTTAAGAATAAAATGATAGGGCACATTAATATGGTTTATATGATTGCGTCTTCAGATTTCACATATTTTACAATGATTAACCTATCATAAGATTTTTTAAGAATAAAATGATAGGGCACATTAATATGGTTTATATGATTGTGAAACACTGGATTTTTTAATTAGTTTCATAGAACTTTGATTATCAATGACGAAAGTTATCGAAGTTAGAATAAGAATGTTCAACAAGGTAACAAGCATGATTAGCCACTAAAGATTGCACACACAACGCCGTAGGCTGTTTTAGATTTGAGGTATCTAAAAATACGTTTCATAGAATTCCGATGCACGTAGCCTGGATTTTTTTTAATTGGATGATCAAATTAATAGAAATATCTATATCTGGATATGTAGTTGTTGTAAAGAATACTAGAGATCCAATAGCTTCACTGTAAGAGACAGTCTTTCGTTCTGGTAACGGCATGATTGTTTCAGGATTGCAGGTACAGGGTTTGGACTTGCATTATCTAAATAAAATTGTGTCAGGATTCCCTTTATGTAACTTTTACTTTGAAAGATAACTGAGTCGTCTATTCTGCAGTCTATTCCCATTCGAACAAAACAACCTGATTCAGAAATATTCGTTTCAAACTTTTTTTAAAAACTCATCTACATTTTCAAATAGTATCTTCTTTTTCTTTACAAAATAATAAGGATCATGCAAAATCAGAAATATTTTCTTATCTCAAAAAATGTCACTGTAAACACACGAATCTGCAGTACTTTTTTTAGAGTCTAAGTATGTTAATTTTTTTGAAAAGGTCTTGTTCCAGCATCTGGATGCCTGTTTAAATCCAGACACAGATTTTTTGAGCCGACACACGAAATGTTTAGCAAAACCCGGAGGAGGTTCCAAGAGGATTGTTTCCCCAACTTCATCATAGATAAATCAGTTTTCTTACCAATTTGTAGAATTTTTCATTTTACCTATGCAAATATACCTAGTATAACTTTTACAATATCAAACCTTAAAGTTGGCGAAAAGGTTTTACTGAAGCCTATACCATATACTATACATGGATGAGCCTTTTCGGACTAAATGTGTCTTTATATCCGACAATTTTCTATTCGGAAGATATTTTTATTTAAATACTTACTTGAATCCATTTATATTACCTGTCTCTGGGAGAGATATAAGATCCTACGTCTCATTCTACTCAATAGAACTTAATTCTTTATTTACAGCTTCTTCTCAATTATTTTCTTGTGGAAAATTCATTGACTCTTCGTATGTTTATGCTTTTACAATATCTACTCATTTAATTCATAATAAGCAGGAACTCTTACAGTGTATATGGGACGAAGGTAATAGTGATTATCAATGTATATGAGAATTATTGCACAAAATATATGTAACTTCATCCATAGAATCATTATTATTCATATCATAGTTATCAATAGTAAGCGAAAATGTTGATGTAGGAATGAGATACACAGCCTAACATTTTTTTCCATAAAGGCAACTTCTTACTAAAGTCATAAAGTTCTTGCAAATTTAATAGTATTAGTAACTGGATAAACTAGTCGGATGTGGCAATCCCAAAACTTTCTTCTATATCATAAATATTAATGCTTCAAAATTCACTATAACATTGCCAGAATTAAATGACAATCTCTGCCCATCGTGAGGATTGTAAAGCTACGAAATTCCGTGCGTTAGTTCTTGCGATATGGCTATCGCTAAAATCATGTAAATCCTTCAAAATGCATCATAACAATGTCACTTGTTGGGTGATTAATACTAAGCTATTGCGGAAATTGTGTAGAATGCATAATATCAGCGCCACCTGTAGGGAGATTCACACCAAAATGCAAAAAGCATCAATTCATGTCAAGGACTAACATAATCTGAAGTTTGATAGAAATGCTTGCATTAGTTCTTGAGATAGAGCTATTGTGGTAATTGTGGAAAATGCAGCATAGCAGCGCCACCTGTTGGGAGATTCACACGAAAATGCAAAAAACATCAATTCATGTCAAGGATTAACCTAATCTGAAGTTTGATAGAAATCCGTACATTAGTTCTTGAGATAGAGCTATTGTGGAAATTGTAGAAAATGCAGCATAGCAGCGCCACCTGTTGGGAGATTTACACCAAAACGACAATATTACCAATTCATATCAAGCATTAACTGAATCTGAAGTTTGATGAAAAGCCGTGCATTATTTCTTGAGATAGAGCTATTGTGTTAATTGTAGAAAATGCAGCATAGCAGCACCGCCTGTTGAGCGAGTTACACCAAAAGGCAAAAAACATCTATTTATGTCAAGGATTAACCTAATCTGAAGTTTGATAGAAATCCGTGCATTAGTTCTTGAGATAGAGCTATTGCGAGAATCGGGAAAAATGCAGCATAGCAGCGCCACATGTTGGGAGATTTACACCAAAACGTAAATATTACCATTTCATATCAAGCATTAACTGAATCTGAAGTTTTATGAAAATCCGTGCATTAATACTTGAGATATATCTATTGCGGAAACCGTGAAAAATGCATCATAACAGCGCCACCTGTTGGGCGATTCACACCAAAATGCAAAAAACATCTATTAATGTCAAGGATTAACCTAATCTGAAGTTTGATAGAAATCCGTGCATTAGTTCTTGAGATAGAGCTATTGCGAGAAACGGGAAAAATGCAGCATAGCGGCGCCAACTGTTGGGACATTTACACCAAAGCGTAAATATTACCATTTCACATCAAGCATTAACTGAATCTGAAGTTTGATGAAAATCCGTGCATGATTTCTTGAGATAGAGATATTGTGGTAAGTGTGGAAAATGCAGCATAGCAGCGCCGCCTGTTGAGTGCGTTACACCAAAATTCAAAAAACATCTATTCATGTCAAGAATTAACCTAATCTGAAGTTTGATAGAAATCCATGCATTAGTTCTTGAGATAGAGCTATTGTGGTAATCACAAAAATGCAGCATAGCAGCGTTACCTGTTGAGATATTTACACCAAAAACTAATAAGCATCAATTTATATCAGGGACTAACTGGATATAATTTTTTATTAAATTCTGTGTATTAGTTTTTGAGATAGAGCGTTCACGAAATTTGTGTCACATACATACGTACATACAGGCAAAGTTACACTCACAGACAGAAATTTTGTAAAAACATGTTTTTCGGGAACTTTGACCCCTAAAACGTGTAAATCCGTCGAAAGTCGGAATTCGAAAATTTTCATGAATCCAATACTTTCTTCTTGTAAAGATAGAAGAAAGTAAAAAAGCGATAATTTTTCGATTCCTTCTCACACCTAACAAAAAATCTGTGTGTTGCTTTTGGGTTCTAATAGCTTTGGAAGGACAGCAAGCACATGCATGTAGGCTTCTGAACCAAAAATTCTTAAATGATTCAGTGAGGTAGATTTTCCGGTACACAATTCACGAGGAGTAGAATCTGGAGCTTAAACAGTAGGAATTACTTCATAATACAAACAGCTGTAATGTATTTAAACTTCACTCCACAAGGACAAAGGCAGAATACATCAAGAGACGAGCACTTTCCAATGTTGAGCTCATATTCTATTGGACATCCCATTCTGTTGTGGAATCTATACAGCCGTTGATTTTAATTAAATGCCATTTTTGTGTAGAAAGTCACTAAAATGCAGGTTTGTGTATTGGGTTTCGGTCTCATCTCTGAGTGCTTTAATTCGATGACCAAACGTGTTCACACAGTTGAAAAATGTTCTGGTAGTCTTCTAGAGCCTTATTTTTATTAGAGAAAATTAACTTTTCTAAAACTACTGAAATCATCCTTCATTGTAATGAAATAGTTTGCCCTAGTTACCGTTTGTACAGAGAGATAGGATTTCAGACGTTCATTTTTTTAATCAATGGTATCTTAGTTTACAGAGAGCTATAAACTTTATTCCCTATTTTACGTGCAACATTTACAAATTATTGTTGTGAGATACGTTTGTTTCAGCTGAAATTACAGTCTTAAAAATCATGTAATGTAAATTGTTTGGTGTCAATTATACATATCAGATTGATTTTGCATTTTTATTATCGTTATGCCTATGATTGCAAACCCACCTTCAGAGAGAAACATTTTCTTCAAATCAGAAGTATGGGGAACAATGTCTCCTTTTCATTTTCCATTCATAAACTTTTGATTTTTTACATTTCCTCTTCCTTAAATGGGTAATTTTAGATTGTTCCAAAAATGAATAATTTACTTAAATAATTAAAATTATAATCTAAATGAGCGGATGCACCACTGTCTAGAATCTACTGTCCTTCACCTTCTTACACAGTTTTTCCTATTTCACAGCTCAATGCACTGCAATTTCATGAACATATCGCACCCTTACTTCAAATGTGCCACAACTCAAAATTTGGGTTTTTTCTTTTAAATTATGGCTGCCATTCTACTTAGTTTTTACGTTTTTACGAATCACCCAAAGCACAGCGTCTAGAAGCTATAATGTGGAAACCGACTATTCCAGTAATGCTTTAAAAAGTGCTAAAAATTATATCCTTCCTATAAAAGTTGAACGATGTTGAAGAACAAATATCGATCGCAGCGATATTTGCTAGTTCTTCACTGGCCGAAACGCTTTCTCAGTTGAATCCTTATACAATATTTACGTTTGAACTACCAGATGTCGTTGCAATCGCCATTTATCGCTCTGCATCGTTCAACATTTATGGGATACAATTTTTTAGCATTTTTTGGTTGGCTGATTTCCACACAATATCTTCTAGACACTATACCTAAAGTACCAGATACTGCACTGAAAATCTAGCCAACAGGTTGTAGTTGTGTTTGCAAGATAGCCATTGACCCTTCCACGGCCCAGAAACAGTTTTTTGCATTTTCTGAACAACCGAGTATTTTGAGTTATGACACTTTTGATGCAAGGGTGCGATATGTTTCTTTCTGCAAGATATTTTCAATACTTTAGCCAGAATTCTTGATTTTAAATGTGCTCGAGATTTTCAATCTTCGCAATACAGCCCTACCATTTCGTTATGCTGCGATCCCACGAATGCTTCTATCATAGACGATATCAGAAATGTCTCATAAAACCGTTTTTCGGGAGGAAAACGAACGAAAACGCGTTGCGTGATCGTGTGATATATATTTTCAGTAAAATAGTCAATAATGAACTTATTATTATCTGTATCTCATATCAGCTCGAATTTCACTCATTAGAGTTGAATAACAGCTTTCTCAGTTCTTCAATTTTATCAACTCTAAAAAATACTTAAAAGCAATTACTCGCGAAATGTTTAACGTGTAGCTTGCATTAACGGTTTCTAGTCAGACTGTAAAATAACTCTGTTTGCAACGCGAAAAAGCCGCTCGAAAGAAGCGAGAGGCAATAACATATATTTCATGTCGCATGACAGTAGGGGAGATGGGGGGGCACATGTGAACAGGGGGCAGATGTGAACATCACAGTTTTTAAATAGTTATTATAAGTTTTTTTATTTGAAAAAAATTACCAAAGATGGCAGCACCTGTAGACATATGGTAAAATTTTTTTGAAGCTTTTCGACATTTTGTTTGTCTTCAGTAGCCAAAAAACTGTTTGTAGATGTCAAATGTAAAATGCCGGTTTAAATTTTGGTAAGTGATTAAGTTTATTTATTTAGTTAGTTATTCTAATTTTATTGTTTTAACATATACTATGACTACTAATGAAAATTTTGGATAAAGTTGTTTTGTTCCCTAAAATTGATAAATGTTAATTATTTATCAATTTAACTCTAGCAGCCATGCGGGGCACTTGTGAACAGACTAGTTGGGGCAGATATGAACAGTTCACAAAAATAAAAAACTTTCTCTGTTGGGCAAATAGAAATAATTGATAATGATAAAATTTATGTTAAATTCCTGAGAAAGAACCTCAGATCCAATTTATATAATTTCCCTGAAATAGTAGACATTTCTGTCTTACAAAAAAGTGATATTGCATTGAAACTTCCACTTCCACATTTGTCAGGAGTACGCAAAAAGCAAGAAGCACATTTGAGTTCAATTCAATTATAATTTGAATAAATTCAATGTTTCCTAAAATGCACTAAGTGTTATTTACTATTTTAGTAAACGGTTTAAAACAATATTTTTTATGCATTGTTAATACAAAGAGTATTATGACAAACAACTTTGTATTTTTTTTTTCTTTTCATTTGTCTCAAACTTGCAGTGATTGCTTACTTCTATCTTTCAAACAACAGCTATGAATAGGATAATTTGAATTGGGATATACATCAGTAACATTTTTAAAATGTAAAATTTTCAAATTGATAACTAATATAATTCTTGGGTATGGTGTCAGAACAGCTTTGTATATATTTAGTTTCATTTTAAAATCTTTTGTTTAAACATATAGCTCAGAAACTAGAAAAAAATATATTTTTTTTCTTTATGGTGAATTTAACAGATAATATAAGTAATGATTATGATAACAAATGAATAACAGAAGAAAAAGCATGTCAAAGGATATTTTTTCCTTGTGTTCACATGTGCCCCACGAGTGTTCACAACTACCCCGCTGATGGGGCACATGTGAACAATTTTTTGAATTTATAAAACTATTAAAAAAGTAAGAAAAATTATACAGGTGATTTTAAAAAAATTACCATGTGTAAAAGAAAGTTCTGTTTACTATACTGACTAGTTTTTATTTATAGGAATCAATCCAATTATGAGAAAAAGCTATACTTATGCGAACTGTTCACATGTGCCCCCATCTCCCCTATGTGCGATTAAAACTTTACATTTTTATCTGAGGAAATTTATCAAGTTACAGCATTTCATTGAAATCGGATTTAAGTTTGAAAATGGAGCCCGAATTTCCGACTCTTTCTTTTGATGAATGACAACTTTAGATACTTCTATGGCCAATGATATCGTGAACATCGCTATTGCTTCATCTCTTTCTTATTTTTGTATTTTTGTATCATCACTATCGGGCTAAACGTTAACGTTGTTGGCAGTTAAAAAGACATTATTTGCTTTTAGTGCCCATATAATTTTAAACTTCTATTGTGAATAGTTTTGTCCGTTAAATTTGTTTACAGAATATATTGACACATTCTAAACCGTTAGGGCTAGTGCCATGTGATTTTAAATTACAACAGTTATTTGAGAGAAAATAGCGTAATAAATCAACCCACTTAAAATACTCTTTTGGGACTGTGTATCCGGGGCGTAACCTGTCGAATTTACTTGGTTATTTTTAAAATTTGAAATATAATCGGGACATTAAATTATAAAATTATATGACATAGCGACACACGCACGAGGACACACCGAACACTGAGATATAATGGTGCTGTATAAAAAATATGTATTCTTAAATTAACAGAAAATGCGAAAACAAAATTTAAAATATAATATATATAATAATGAAACATCTTTTACGAGTGAATTGTCGAATTGAATAACCTTCTTTTCTTTAAAATCGGTTAAACAATTTTAAGAAATCATATACACCAAGAAAATATATTTAACCCTTCACTGCACCACGTGCCACATCTGGCACATACCTAAAAACATTGTAATTATTATTATGTGCCATGAATTTGGCCAATATGATCTCTATCCCTGATCGATAACAGTCCAAAGAATAGAATAACACTTATTTGGTCCATGTCAGATGGCTGCATTTGACAAAAAATTAGAATTTGTTCTTCGGAAACAAAAAAAAAATTCGATCAAGCTATTAAGGTAAAATTTACTTTCATTATTTTTTCTGAATACTTAAAAATATTAACATAAAAAAGTTGCAGAGTGTTAAGCAGATAAAATTAATTAATTTAAGCTCATTTGGTTGTAAAACATAGGAATACAATTATTTAAAACCCTAATTCTGTACATAGGGTACACGCCATAAAATATCAAATTTTAGCTGAAAATTTGAAATTTAATTTTTTTTCACTATTTTTCCCATTATTAGACCGATATATAGATTTCAAATATTTTTCTTTTTCATAAAAATAGAAAAAATCGTGCAGTGAAGAGTTAAAATGCCATAGTTTAATACTTCAGAAAATTTATTATTCAGCTGTATTAGGCTATGTAGATATTTTCCAACAGATATTTTTAAGCAGAAAGAAAATGGCATTCTTCTTCGCCATATCGTTCTTTTAAATAATTTGAAACTGAAATATATTCCATGACACGGCATAAATGTATTCATATAAAATGTCTGAGAATTTGCAGGAAGTGTATATTGAGCGACGCGTCCGAAACAATTTGTATCGCGATTCATATCTTGTTGTAAGTGGTGTCTATTTCTATAGTATGTCATTATAACACATTCCTTAAGATTCGTTTCCATGACAACATCGGTAACCGAATCGTCGGCGGAAAAGTAATGCGAAAAAATTCAATAAGGTGCAAATTACAGTATTTTTTCTTTGTGAAACGGTTAGTTATGCAGTCAGTGAAGAGTGTTCTATTGATTGTCATAAAAGGCTACAAGTTGGCACCGCAGGTAGGGAATTATCCATTAGAGTGCGCGCTTTTGAAGAACTAATCATCCTACATTAATTAAGAAGTTGCTCGACCTGAACATCTGGATTTTTATTAAAAAGAAAATTGCAAAATCATTCCTTAAAAATTTTTCAGAAATTGGAGATATGTTTTGGATTACCTGTTGGGTTATTTAATCTTAAAGTAATATGAAGTTTCGTTTGCTATTTTGTTACAATTTAATATATATATTTTTTAAAGTTTACATGATGGAAGGCGTCATCAATTTACAAAAAAGTATAATTTAAAATAATTTAAATTAAATTATAACTCATTTTATATTGTCAGGTAGGTCCAATTTCGAAGATTTGGGAATCTTGAAAGTTTATCTAAATATGATCTAAAAGTTAAAAAAAAGATACAAGTACTATTTTCATTAAACAACTAAGCAAAATGTGTTTATCAAGATGTCCTCACAAATCTGGGATGTTTGGTCATATTGTTCTAGAAAGTAATCCGCTATTACCTACTTGGCACAATATCGCAAAACGATTGCAGTTGAACATCAAGCCGTTTTGGTTTAGTATCGACTTCGTAATACCCCGTAAATCTGAAACAACTTATCATTAATTCCAACCCTTTAATAGTCCTTCTAACAGTAATATTTTTTCCTTTAATCGGCAAATAATAATTGTCGTTGATAGACAACTACTCCCTGGTATAAAACCTGTTCCTCCATATGTCATGTATGAAATCTTCTAGATAAGGATTTGGTGCCACATTTCGTCTTCAAAAATTTCTCCAAGTTTAACTCGAAGACTGCGAGTCTTTACCGTCGATTATATTGTATGCAATAACATTATAAGTGTATGTGAAACAACTTTTGCTGAAATGTTACTTTCGATACGTTTGTAGAGTCGAAACGGTTTTAAAATTCAGTTACATAAATTAAAGTTTTAACAGTTATTTATCTTATATGACTTCATTTCCGTGAAATGTTTCTGCCAACCATAATTTAATAATAGCCATTTACAGACAAGTGAAATATGAGCCAAGCTTTATTTAGGATCGGTGTTGATATGTGAACTGTACCACCTGAACTGTACCACCTGAACTTTATAACAATTACACTTGTCAATACGATTTTCGCAACACATAAGCCAATAAATGTTTTATAATGCTGAAACAGAAAATTATTTGTTACGAGAAAATACTTTATCATGTGACGTTTGCTAATTATATAACTTTACAGATCATTGTTATGTTACTTGGCCCATAATAGAAACAATCTCCTATCTAATTCAATGAAGCATCCATCGAGACCAAAAATTACAAGTCACCCATCTGGCACCAATGAAACACCCTTTAAAAAATGAGTCATCCCCGCGGAAACTGTTTCGAATTCCGAACTGTGTGAGTGAAACTATTTGCAGGTGTGGTTGTATGTGTTTTGCCAGTTCAGTAATTGTTCTATACTTCTTCCAGTTACGCAAGTTTAGTTAATTTGATTTAGAATCATTTTATACACTAATAAACTTTATCAGCTATACTCACAATTTCTCAAATTTGTCTAACAAAATTTTAATACACTAGGGGGCTCGGCCCCTAAGAGCTACGCTCGCCAAACCCCGTCCAGATACCGCAGACTCTAAATGCACGCTAATTTGATCGGCTTTAAAAAGATTTCGAAAGATTAAATTATAATTTAAAAAACAGTGGCCATCTCCCTATATACGGATTTCTATTCATTTCTCTTTGATTGGGGAATTTTAACGACAAATCCGCTGCGGTACTACTTGATTATCTAGTCGACCAATTTCGTCAAATTATATAAATCGCCAAACCACTCGCCAAATTATACAAATTGACATAATTTTTATTTTAAATAACGAAAGAACAAATAAATTAGTACAACATTAATAAAACTACAAATAAAACGTCGAAATAAAAGTAACTTGATGACGTAGACACGTGTAACAACATTTCAAAATAAGCTAATATAAAAGGAATTAAGTAAACAGAGTCTTTGTCTCCTGGTATTTTTTAACAAAGCGAAAAGAAAGTTCTTTTAAATGAGACATTTTAAATTAATCGTTTTTAATCTGACGTAATTTTGACCAAGCTATTCTTTCTCTTTTAAATATTCACGTGAAAATACTTTTGTTAGAAATGAAATATTATTTGCGCTTTCCTAACAAAAATAGTTGAAAAGATCCTCTCAATATATCAAATAAATGTCTAGCGCAATTTCTAAATTTAAACAGTTTTGCAATATTATTTTGTATTCATTTTATGTAATAACTGTAATGTGACGTAAATATGACGTAATTTCTCCTATTTAAGACTTCTAACGCATATTAATGAATTTATTATTTTACAATATCCTTTCTTTTTTAAAATTCACGTGTATACTTCTTATGACGTAATTTTCAATAAGTTCCTGCTTTTTATACGCAATTATTTAATTTTAATTTGAAAGTATCTTTTCTATTTATAATAGTCACGTGTAAATAATTTTTTAATTTGAAGCAAACATTATTGTTTCCGTTGTTTATACAGTTGGCAACAGGTTACATTAGTACAATTTTCTAAAACAAGTAAAAAATATCTCTCGAAATGCTGAAAATTTGAATTTAAAATAGAAATAAAACCTCGAAAAATGAGTCAAATTAAAAAAATAAATTAATTCTGCACACCGGGAAATTATAACGTATAAAATGATCTAAAAATTATTAAATTCCCATGAACAGTTTTTGCTCCTATAAAACTTTTTTAGTGGAACGATTTTGTCCAACTTTAGCATTAAATATCTCTTAAAATAATTCTTCGATTTGAAAACTGTCTGCATCAGCGTGTTTATCAAACATTTCTGTATAATACTACCGATTTTCATGTTTTTCTATGCATTATTTTTCTTAATATTAACGAAGAAAGACCTCCGGTCACAAAAAATTCAAAACCGGCGGCGGCGGCGGTGACAGCGGTAGTTACTTTTTTTTAGAATAGAGAGATATTAGAGAAAAACTGACTTTATTTTCAAATACAGCCGACAAGAAAAACATAAAATTCAATTTTGCGATTTCTGTTCGAAAATTATTTTTTAGTTTGTAGATTACAGTTATTAAAGATAACTTCATCATCAGAAGAGTACAGGATGTCCATAAAAGATCTCCGTGGTTTTAAAAAATCATATAGCGTTAACGGTATGAGTTAGGTCAGGTCAGTTAATTTTGAAGAAATCAGTAGCTCCTCAAATTTTATCCATATCAGTTTCAGTTTTTTTCTCAATACTAGGTAGCACTACAAGTCATTGACCTTGAAGTAGCGTAGCAGACGCTCGTTCAACCATTCCATTTACAGTAAACTCTGTCTTAGGCGGAATCGATCGGGACCGAGAAAACTTTCCGT
Source organism: Maratus speciosus (assembly GCA_963932465.1). Classification (NCBI taxonomy): domain Eukaryota; kingdom Metazoa; phylum Arthropoda; class Arachnida; order Araneae; family Salticidae; genus Maratus; species Maratus speciosus. The sequence continues at coordinate 342,065,573 of OZ010786.1, read as the reverse complement.
AGTAGACAATTTTCCGCCTTAGACAAATTTTACTCTATGTCTATGTATTCGAAGGGACTTGAAAATCTTTCCGAGTTAGACAGATTTCCGTCTTACACAGAGTCCGCCTTATAGAGAGTTTACTGTATTTAATGCAGTGCGATGGCGACGCCACAACAAAAGTCTTAGTGTGTAATCTGGCTTATAGAAATTGGATCTGTTACCATTGTACAGCTGAACTTTCGGTGCGAGTACACTGTTAAAAATCTGCAACTTTTGCTGCATAAACACGCCACCGCTTTTATAGAATATCTCTATTCTGAACAATACAGATTTTTAGCAGTATACGGTGGTAATGTGCCTACGAACAGAACCATCCGTCAGTGGCTACGTGCGTTTAAAGAAACGGGAAGTGGATCTGACTCCATTAGACTTTTTTTTCTGGAAACATGTCAAGTATCTTGCTTACGCACAGAAATTTCAAGCCGTAAACCATCTCAGGAAAAGGATAATCAACTGTGTGGTAATCATCACTCCAGACATGTTGGCCACGACATGGAAGGAGGTTTAATACCATTTGGGTGTTTGACATGCCACAAACGGGACACACATTGAAATCTATTAAATGATAAAAATCTTGATAAATTTACCTTTAAGTACATATATATCACATTAACCTAATTTTATTAATGAATTAAAAAAAAATGCTTCAAAATCCCGGAGTTTTTTTTTTTTTTTTTTTGTAGACACTTGGTATATTTACAGCTGGAAGATCAGAAACAGGCTAATTATTCCCCATTTTAAATGATTAAACTAATCGATTTTGTTTTTCAAATGAATAATTTTTCAAATGAATAATTATCTGTCATCTTAAAGAGCTCTGAAGAACTCTCTCTCTCTTGATAGCGGATAATGGTCTCGGTTATTTTTTCTCCCTTTTTATTACGAATATATTCTTTGTTAGAGATTTTTAAATTTCTAATTTTATTGTACTATTGCTATGTAAAAAAAGTGAAAAGTACTTTGCACAGGCAAAAGTTATCAAACCTTTTGATTCAATAATGATTCCGATTCTCCACTACATTCAAAAGTACTTAAACTAAGAACTCGTTATTAAAGAAGTACTAAAAAGAGGTTCTACTTAGTAAAGGTCAAAAAAGTGAAATTTTTAGCACTTTTCAACATAGTTCATAAGTGTTTATGATTTCGGTTTGTCTGTCCGTCTGCCCGTACTCTAACTAGCGTAAAAATAGTCAGATTGTCATGAAATTGAAATATTTTATTGGGGTTTACCAATGGCATGTTTAAAAAAGGAAGTTTGTTTATTGGGACATTAAAAAAAAATCCGTTACATTACGGCCTATGGGGAAATATCGTTTGCGGCGTATTTTAATGTTATTACCCCATTTTAAACATATTGAAATTTATGTATATAACTGAGGTATACTACAAAGCGCTTATTGTAAAATCAGGTATGCATATAATTTATCGTTCATTAACAGGGACACACAAAAGTACTTGGCTACAGCACTACCTATAAAGAATAATTGATGGAAGTGCGTTTTCAGTTGTGGTACGCGTTTTAAACTTTAATTATTTTGTTACATATTACTTGGTGCGTATAAGTTCTATGGATCATATACAGGACTACACAAAAGATCTCAAGTACATTCCCGGGACATTGCTGAATCGAAATTTTCAACTATGCTGTGCGTGTAATTGAACTAACTTTTAGTATACTACGTAGTATATATAAAAAAACTATAGATGACATACAGGGCTGCACAAAACATTTGGATATTTTTCCGACTCTTGATAATAATTGTATTAATTAGGTTTTCAATTGCTCTATGCAGTTTCTAAAACGTTTATTTAGACATCCTTCACCTTAAAAAGTTGTAAAGTTTTATTACACTATTCTGAATGTGTTGGAAAGTATTACATAATCTATGCTGGACGCATGATTTTTCGTTCTTGTTTTTTCTGATATATCAATTAGCCGAAACCAGGTATTCCCACACTGAACAAGTTTATCTGTCAATTTTCACAATTTTTAGGGTTCCGTACTTAAAAAGTAAAAATGGAACCATTACAAGATCACTCCTGTGTATATCTGTTTGTCACAGAAATTTTACTCGTAAACTATAGAACGTGGAAAGTTCAAATTTGGGGAAGTAATAAAGACTATTGACCCACATATTTATAGATTATTAGACATTCAGAAATATATTTAGGAAAAATGTAGAGAGAATAATTAAGTTACTTGATTTTTTTTTTTATAATGTGTGAAAGAGTTTTTAACGCTGAACTCAAAAATACATTTCTTTTAATTTTAGATATTATATTTTCAGATATATTGTTGAAAATGTAGTGCAAAAATATGTCACCCCCCTCCTCTCGATTTCAGAATCTGCTGAAACAAAAATTATGAAAAAATTAGAAAAGTAGACATTAATTTAAACCTTGTAGGAAAATTATAGCGATAACCCTAGGTCACATAGTTTTTGAGAAAAGCGAATTTTTCCGTTATACACAAATTCCCATTTGCGTGTTTTCAGCAAAGGTGTTGAGGAGCGCTGGAGGTACCTATCATATCACAAATATACAAATATAAAAGCATTGTTGATAAGGATTTTCGAAAAAAATCGCCGGTAATTAGCCTAGATATTGAACTTTAAAGACACGAACGGTTTGGACATACATAATGACAGGGGCTGCGTACTCTATGTATCATCAGCTTTTGAAGCCCGTATAACAACTTTTAATGATATATTTCTATAATGCAATGCCCAGTAGCAGTATAAAAGCAATAAACGTCAAATTGTTAAAAACAGCCTAATCTAATTAGAATTAATGACATAAATACTATGGGATTCGCGACTAGTTTGCATTGAATGGCTCTCTCAATACGCCTCTCGTGCCTTTAAAAGTTAATTAAAAACTTATCTGGAAAAACGCGGCACGGACTAAGGCGGCGTTGCAACTTTGAGACCTCCTTTTGAAACGCGTTTAGCACAATACCAAGTTTAAACTTTGAACAAGGGTTTTGTTTTAGCTACACTGTAAAAAGAAAAGATTATTACTACGCTTAGTTTAGTTTTATGAAATGCCAAATGAAGTTTAAATATGCACTACTTTTATTGTTTGCGCCGAATTAAGTTCAGCAGAAACAGATTAGGATAAAATTAAGTAAAGAGTTATCAGAATAGCAATATTTGATATTATTTAGGCTTCATATCTGTTTGAACTTTTATGGTAAGTCCATTCATACTTTTCTAGTAATACAGTTATACCCAACTGTACGTTGTACAGTTTTTTTTTTTTTTTTTTTTTTTTTTTTTTTTTACAAAGTCTTATTATTCTTTTAGCAGCGATTTTTTTTAAATGATACAGATAATAATTCATATATTTATTGCATTGAACCCTCTGAGCGCGAGTAATACTCGCACTTGACCTTTTATTTTGTATCTAAAAATATATATAAAATATAGCGCCAATGTCCTTATTTTAAACTAGTCGCCTCCGGCGACCAGTTTGGTCTCCCTTAAATGTATGCTAAGCATTGCATAATGTTACTTTCATTCTTAAACTAACTGACTTGCTCAATCCATCCTCGAGTCCAAAGATTTTGATAGAGAAACCAAGAATTCTTCGCGAACTTCATAACATTTCATACATTTTTGTTGGTATGCGCATTTCGTCTTTTTTGACAAATACCACTTAATTTCCGTTGCTGTAAAAATGAGTGAAATTCCAAGTGTTTAAACTGAGATTTGTTCATAAATTATCTAAATTAATCATATTTTACTTAAACATGCTGTTACTTCAGTGTTATTTTTTAGTATTAATAAATTTAAATCATGCACTTATAACATGTTTTTCACTACTTAATAACTAAATAATGAATATATATACTTTTGTTTTTATAGATTTGATTTCTGAGTTCATAAATATGACAATATAGTAACGTAATAAAGAGAAATAGCAAAATTAAACCCTCTTGAATGCAAGCCGTTAACAAACATTAGCGCCGCCAATTTATCTACTATGACGTCATAAGAATATTGTCCATTCATTGTTGCAGAACCAGGTTTGCGAATTATTACCTCCACGGTCTAATTTTCTACAGTTTATGATGAATGAATCTCTTGTGTTTGTTTACTTTAAGAAGTGAAATAGAAAGCGGTCAACTTAATTTCAATTGAAATTATTTTGGAATATATATTTATTTGAATGTAAATTAGAAACAATACTTTGATGTTGAAATGAAATATTTTAGTCTGTGTTATTATTATTACGATTAATTGTTTATTTAGGTACTTTTCCATTACAGGCGCCTTGGTATATATATATATATATATATATATATATATATATATTTAAGCTTGGCGCTATTTGGGCTTCAGAACGTGAAATACGTTGATAAAATATAAAAAAAATAGCTATGAAAACAAACCTGGTGAACTTTTATTTTTATTTATATGTATTTATTTGCATATAAACATTTTATTTAAACATATATATACAATATTTGTTTGCATAGAAATTTCTTCTGTTTCTCTATAAAAATGGATTATTGGCTTCTTTAGATTAAATAAATTGTATACATATGGAAAAAATTGCTTATGTATATGAAATAGGATATATAGATTGCCGGAAAATAAGATGCCATTTTTTTTCTCGCCAAGAAACTATACTGGGAAAATATCTATTTATTTATTTATTATTTATTGTATTTTAAATGAAAGTTATGAATTTTAAATGAAATGAGTGATAGGTTTATATTTTTAATGAAATGATGGCGATGGAAGAATATTTGGCGATATATCACCTGCACACGACTAACATAAAAGTACCGAAATGGCCGTTTGGCATATAAAAAGTGAAGCGGTCAGCCCGGAACTGTTGATGACAGTCACATGACTTCGGCTTTTATTATATAGATTGCGTGCATGACTTTACACGGAACAGAATTGTGCCATGTAAAGTCATCTGAATCCCATAAACAGTACGGTGTTATCAAAGCCAATTAAATGAATCCATGAACCTGACGTCATTCAAACTGAAAGAGAGAAAACAATGGCACTTGTCTGAATATCGATCTACGGATTTCATGATGTGTTTCAACAAAGTTTAAAAAAAAAATATTTAACAGTAAATTTTCAAACACAAAATAACTTTATGGCCTTCGAAAAACGATTACCGTATTACCTTTTAAACACGATTAAGGTTTTAATATTAAATTGACCTGTTAGAACGCTTCTCCGCGTGTTGAAAAAATCATGGTTTAAAAAAAAAAAATTAAAGTTTTATTTTATGAATATTCAGCATACGATTGGTATCGCTCAAAGGGCTATAACATAGTAAATAATTTGAATAATCTAAAATTTCTTCGTGCACATATCCTAATACACTTGAGAAATGAAAAAAATAAAAGAAATAAATGTTTTTTGGGCTCAACAAAGTATAATCTGTCTTTAGGGACATCAGCTTGAACGTCAAAAAGAAGTTCATAGTATAGAAAAATTTGTGGATTTAAATAACAACGCAAACTGTTGGGGGTTTTCTTGCAGCATATAAAGTTATATTTGAAGAGTGTTGTGCAATTTTATCATTAAAAAAACCATAGTTTGGCTTTGTCAGCCATGTAAATAAAGGGTGTCCTGAAAAGGCAATGTCAGCTGGCCGCTTGCACAAAACATTAATGAAACATCAAAATAAACAACTACAAAAAAGCTTTACAATCAATCATTGGCGTTTCGGATCTTTAGCGTAGCGCAATTTCTTTTCAAAATTTGAAAACAGGGTGGTTACATTTAAATTGACTGTACTAAGATGCTCATAGCCACGGTTCTACTGAAGTAATCTGAATGAAACTTGAGATATATGTTGTGTAGATTATGCGGCCGAGGTTTTCGTAAAAAAGGGTTTGAAATTTCACCATCAGATGGCGCTGTACTGCTAAAACCGTATGCAAATGAGTAGCTAGTGCAATTTCGCTATAAAAGCAGCAAAGAAATATTCGTCCGCAGTGAAAATGCCGCTGAACAAGGAGGAACGCGCCTTGATCGTAAAACCTTTTTATCAGAATGAGAGCAATGCTTCGGCAGCCCTCCGTGCTTAGTGACGGATGAAAAACTTAAGGAGAGGACCCATGTCCGTAAATGCAGTTAAATGCATGATTCGTAAGTTTGAAAAAACTGGTTCTGTGGATGTTGCACCGGGAACAGAACGACGTTCAACTGAGCCGGCGATTGTGGAGGAAGTTGCAATTGCGACACCTGACGCATCTGCAAATTCTTGAAATGCTACTGCAAGTGGCCGCTCAATATCACGAGCATTGGACATTAGTGGGCAACCGTGCGCATGATTTTACGCAAAATTCTGAAGCTCTATCCTTACTAGATGCATATCGTGCAACAATTGAAACCGCAAGATCACTCTGCACGTCTTGATTTTACGTTGCGTTTTCTGGCGAGCATACAAGTGGATGAATACTGGCCATCGCATATCTTGTGGACACAGGAGCCTTATTTTCACTTAGATGGTACTGTGAACACACAGAACTGCCGCATATGAGATTCCACCAATCCTCATGCCGTGCAGCAACAACCGCTACATCCCCCATACGCCACGGCTTGTGTGGATTCACGGCGAATTTTATTTTGGGCCCGTATTTTTTCGAGGAAGGCACAACGAACGGGTTATAGTAACAGGTGACCGATACAGCAGACTCCTGGAGAATCATGTTGTACCGGCTTTAAGACAAAGAGGCTGTTTGACTACCACAATATTCATTCAAGATAGAGCAACTGCCCATACGACGAGATGTGTAAAGAATGTGATTCAAGTCAACTTCTCTAATGAATGTGTCATCTCGGGTACTTTCCCGATTTTCTGGCCAGCAAGGTCACCAGATCTGAACCCTTGTGACTTCTGACTGTGGAGTTTTCTCAAAGATCATGTTTATGAAGGACGTATAACTAATTTAGCGGACTTGAAAGCTAGCATCGTGCGCCATGTCTCCCTCATTTCTACTGATATGTTGCGTACGGCTGTTGGTACGTTTTCAGCATATTGTTGATAGCGACAAGGTATGCACATAGCGTACACGGGTGTGCATATAAATAAAATATTCCGTTATTCTGTGACTTTTTGAATTGTTATTTTTCATTTTACGTTGTTAAAACACCACCTGGTGGCGAAATTTAAAACTTTTTTGACGAAAACCTTGACTGCATGATCTACATAACATACATCTGAAGTTTTATTCGGATCCGTTCAGTAAAACCGGAGTCATGAAACTCTGAGTATCGTCAGTTTAATTTTAACCACTCTGTATTCGTGAAACTATCTGCCGTTAAAAGAAATTGAATTCGCAGCTGGTGCGTTTTATAGTCCTATAGGCAAAAACTAGAGAACCGATAAAATTTGTCTGCAAAATTTGTATTTATTGATTTCACAGAAGCAGATATTTCTGAAAATGTAATTTTTTTATTACGCTTGTCGAAATATAATATAGAGATTTTTTAAATGCTTTGAAACACAAATTAGTTGATTATAGGAATAAAGTATTGAAAAAGTTATAAAATTTTTTCTATAATTACGAATTTTATTTTGAAAACTGCAACATTACATTTGAATTTATGGCGGCTCTAAATTAGCTTTACTAGTTATCGTAGAATTTACCCCTGCAACTCTGGTCGAATGTGTTAGTCATCTGCTCTGTGCCAGTAGTTGTTTCGATTCCTAGTACCATATTTGGCGACTTAACTCGCTTTTGGCGTAAAATTAACAATTAAAAATTCATCAATTCAAAATGAAACGTATACAAAAATATATATATAATACGATTTTTGCAGACAAATTTTATTGGTTCTCAAACTTTGACCTACGGGGCTATAAAATAGTCGATTTGTCGCAATAACTACGGAATTCATAAGGAGAAATTAACTGTCAAAATCGTTTTCATAAAATGTGAACGACCTTCTGCATTGAAATGGAAAAGTTTTTATGGAAGAAAACGAGAATATGTAGAACCGTATCTACACAATGTTTTTCGACTTTTGATTGCTCAATACGTGTGTGCTTTTAATAATGACGAATTTAGTTTCCAAGTACAACATTATTTATAATATGTTGAGGGTTCATTGCAAATAAATTTTAAAGCAATATTAAAAAAAAAAAAAGAAAAAAAAAAAAAGAAAGGAAGAAAACAAATCTAAAAACTAGCGTTATTTAACCGATCGAAACCGGTTGCGGAAGTGAAAGTATACTTCATAAAAAAGTCCCTGCCTGCTTGGCCTACAGGCGGAGGCAGATTTCGAAGTTAAGTACTAATTTCACATATAAAAAAACTAAATCAACATTAGAGATAAACCAAGTTAAAAATTTTTATCTGGCCGCTTTTGACAAGTTTTTACTTTTTATTTTTTTTGTAAGAGCTGGTTTTATCAGAATCATGTTAAGGCGGATTTAAAAAATATTTTTTCCACGCTCAACAACTCGAAATTTTAAAAGTAAAAACATGAAACATGCTGACGTGATTTTTTGAAGAGATTTATAAGCGACCTGTGCTTTTATTTTTCGTTCAATTAATTAGAACTTGATTTACAAACAATTATTTTCCCAAAACGACCATTTTTTTTCGTTTCCACCACTATCGCTTCGGGAAATTCGGTTCAAAATGCCCATTTTGATAGCATTAAAAAAAATATATTCTACTTTCATTAAAAAATCATCGATCTATACGGCACATTATAAAGTTTCTGAATAAGGGAACGTGCCATTTGGATGCATTTGCATAGGCGTAACCAGGGGGCGGGGTGCCCTGGGTGCCCGGGCACCCCCCCGCTCGCGCAGACTTGAGCATAGTTATTTAAAAAAAATCGAAATCTACAAAAGAAAAAAATAAGTGAAAGCAGAGTTCATTTAGTTCAGCAAGTTAGTTTAGTTCAGAAAACTAACATCCTAAGTTTTGATCTGTGATTAAAAAAATAATAATAATTTTACGTTCTTTTTTCAAATTACAGTACAGCGCCGATTATCGAAACTCCAATTAACCGAACTTCCAATTATCCGAACAGCCTATTTCTCTCAAAAAAATTTTTTAAACCGAACTTCCAATCATCCGGACAACCTATTTCTTTCAATAATAATAATAATAATAATAATAATAATAATAATAACTGAACTTCAGAACACCCCGTTTCTCTCATTTTCCCCCTTCAGATTAGCATGCGAAATCGAATCCCCAGTTTATTGTATCGTTGAGAGCAGTAACAACAAAAAAGAAATTGAAGAAAATGAAAAATAATGCTCTGAAAATCACCCAGGTCCATCATATAACGAAGCCTTTGAATGTGTGGAAACAGATATGAAATGGCTTGAACGGTAGAAGAAGGCTGATCTTATTCAACTAACATATTTAAGAATAATTCGAGATATGACAGCATTGAAAAGACAGTCTCCTATGAAGAAAGCAACAATCGAAAGCTTTTTTGCTTAATCTCTACATCTCTAATTATAATCTCTGGAGTTCACAAGATGATAAAAAAAGAAAAAGAAAATTTTAAATGATAAAAAAGTAAACAAAATTAAAAAGACAAAAAAAAAAAAAAAATAATAAATAAACACGCCAGCACTAACTGGTGACTGGTGCTGGCAGTCCGAAGCCTGGATTAAGTGTGACGGTTTTAGTATAGTCAAAGGAAAGGGCAGCTGACGTTACTGTTGGTCAGCAAGAAAAACCTGTTCATTCATTATGACTCCTACCTGTACACATGAGCTAGGGAAATTTGATTGGTCTACGTTTAACAGGTCTCTGATATGATTGGTTTACGTCGCCAAGACTATTCCTGCAATGATCGTTATGACAAAAATGTAGTTGGTAGATTGGTTGACGGAAGTGTTTGTTTGTCAGGAACATCCCTTAAATTGTCTGTCCATTTATCCGAACTAGGGTTGGTCCCGACTTGTTCGGATAATCGGCGCTCTACTCTATGTTCTTTATCTTTTTTAAAACTAGAATATTTACAAGAATCTGCATTAGTCATAGTAAGTCAAAAAGGAAGTTTTATAATCCCACTTTGACGTCTTTTTTTTTTTTTTTTTTTTTTTTTTTTTTTTTTGTGGGAGATTTTTTTTAACATCGTTCTTTCTATTGCATGTTTCTGCAATTTCATGAGAAATTAACGCAAGTTCTTAACGAGGATAGAAACAGAAATTATTCGTCTCTTTGATTTCGCAGTCTAGTCTAGAAAGAAGCAAAAAAAAAAAAAAAAAAAAAAAAAAAAAATTGAAAGGGAATGCAGATGTGAAACAGTAATTGCAAAATACGATTATCCGGGGGAAGGTGGGGGTGCCCAGACCCTGCCTCCTTTGAAAATGAGAAATAATAGTGCAGAAAGTTAAAATTAATCTGGGTTGATTGGTTGAATTTCGTGTTTCGCGACCATATTTTGACATTCGTAAAAGGAATATGGTTGCAGTCTTTCAAGTCAATATAGTAATTTTATTCCTCTGAAAATTTTTATGCGGTCTTTGGAGTTTCTTCTCGTTTTGAGGAGTTCTTTTGAAACTAGGAAAAGGACCCGGTTTCAACTTTTAGCCCAGTGCAGTAAATTTTAACGAAATCGCGATTTTATTCTGCGATCATTTCATGATATTTAAAATCCCCCCCCCCCAAATCATTTGACGAAATTTACGTCTTTCTATGCGATTTTTTGTCGAAATCTGCACTTTTGACAACTAACCGTTGACAAAATTCGTGTTTTCTTTACACGATCTTTTGACGAAATTCGCATTTTCTTTCTGCGATGCTTTGAAGAAATTCTTGTTTTCACCGGGATCCTTTGACGCATTTTTTTTTTTTTTTTTTTTTTTTTTTTTTGGGCGATCTATTCACGAAACTCATTTTTTTACAGGGGTCATTTGTCGAAATTCGCGATAGTTTTGCGCGACCGATCGGGAAAATTCTCGATATCTTTCTGTACCAATTATCAAAATCCTCTACTCTTTTCCGCGACTTTTTGACGAAATTTGCAACATTTTCTCGTCAAGCATTTATCGAAATTCGTGATTTTTTGCGCAATCTTTGACGAAATTATCGTTGTCTTTCTACACTCTTTTATCGAAATTTACGATATTTTTCACAATCGTTTGAAGAAATTCTCAAATTTTTCCGGGACCGAGTCACGAATTGATTTTCAGAAGTTCCACAAAAGAAATAAAAATCGTGGACTTGATGAAAAAAAATGTAAAATACCCACTGAAGAATCACAGATCTGTGAAAGAATTTTGAGGGTGGAAATACTGCACAGCATTTTTATTATGCGGGAATTTCCTTTTCTATGCACAAATCGCGCGATCCCGCTCGTTATTTCAAACCCTGCCCCTCAAAGAAAACTTCATTACTAGTGGGTTTCGCTGGTTGCTTTTTTTTTAACGAACATAGAATTATAGAAATCTAGGGTTGTTTGGGTTTCTTTTTGGAGGGGAGGGGGGACAGCCTTCGGCAACGTACCACCGACCAAGCTATGACCACTTTCGTCTCGAAATAAACAAACCCTGAATTATCGCGATTTTTTTTATTTTGAGCCAAATTAAATTTTCCGCTTTCTTATAAGAACTGATTTGACATTCTTCCTTCAAAAGAAGTAAAAAAATCGCCTCAAAGTGCAAAAAACCCGCTAAAAGTCGCATTAAAAATTCGGAAAAGATTAAAAAACAGCAGGAACGAAATTAACTAATTTGGTAAAATATTTAAACCGGATTCCTGTAAGGAACGCGAAAAAAAACCCTCTAAAAATAACATTAAAAAATTGTTACAAAATGAAAAATCGCTGTAAGAATCTCGAAAAAACTTTATTGAAAAGAAGACAAAGTTTACTGGATAAAATATATAAATCGGATTCTTTTTTACTAATTTGAAAAAAATCGCATTAAAAGTTAATTGAAAAATTCCAGAAATTGTCTTCGATATGCAATGCTTCAGGCAAACAGGTACTTTCTGTCAAATCTTGCGGCTGTGAGGACTGCATTGTTTTTTCAGAGTTTAGCGCACGCGCGTACACCCACCCACCCAGAGACAGACAAGCAGCTATCTTTATTATTACAGTAACATCATGATAATATAATTTTTATCATCTTGACAAAATTTAGTGTATATAATAGACGCTCGATTTTGCGAACCTCTTTTTTAAGAATTCTTTGTTTTTACGAACTGGTGTACTGGTCCCGACCACCATCCCATTGAACTAACGTTATTCACATTTACGAACACATTATATGAGTCCACTCGAGTTCGTAAAATAGAGCGTCTACTGTATTAGCATGACCTGCTTTATCTAATACGTTGGACACATTCTGAGGTAAAAACATGAATTATTAATGAATATTGTAATTATTTATAATATTATAATAATTATTTATATGCACTTTCCACCAAAATTTCTTGGGTCCCCCCCCCCCCTCCTCCCGGTGATCCCTAAGAAGAGTGGAGTCACATTCTGAAAAACTTTCGTGGGTATGTACTGGTGTACAGCATGTATTATCTGAGACTTATCATCCGGCAAAATTTCATCTACAAGAGTTTGACATAGATAATGTTAGGTCTCATGCAATGCCCCTGTGCCTATAGAAGTTTCCAGCATGATTAAAGGCCTTTTTTAATGTTTATAAGAAGTTAGGGTGCCAAAAGGTTTTACACTTGTGCCCAAACTTAGTCACTGCTGCAAGGAGATTTACATATCTTTTTTTTTTACCATTAGATTTAGTTTTGAGGTTTTGAACCCCTTCTCACACCTCCTCATGCAAACAAAAATCGCGTTTGAGCCCGTTTTAAAAGAAATACAACACAATTATGAATTCTAAGAGAAAAACCTGTCTAAAACGGAAATTCGACCGATTTGATGGGATTCCGTTTTAGCAGGTTTTACTATATAAGATATTGTTTGTATCCAACATATTCAGGTTAAAAAGTCTGGGCACCCCCCCGTTCAAAAGGCTAGTTACGCCTATGATTTGAGAGGAAAATTGAATTTAAAAATGGACTCAGAAAATAAGTAGTTTGGATTAGAGTACAACCGTAATACGACATTTTTTTCTTCAACTCCTATTTTTGTTTAATTTGTTTTTGCTGTAAGAGTTTGTCCTATTAAAAACTTGTCCATATAAAAGTTGTAGACAAGATTAAGGAGATTTATAATAAGTTTAATTAAGTTTGATATCTTGAGAATTGACGAAGTTATGAATTTTTTTCTCCCTAAAACCCTATTTTTTTTTCGCCCTTTGAGCCCATTTTAAATTTTATCAAAAATCTGTGATACATAAATTTTTGGCCCTTTTCCTAGACGTAATAATATCTTTAAACTGATTTGATATATATTATAATTAAGAAGTTATGTTTTTTTTTATCATTTTCACAAAAGCACTCCCTATTTCGACCCGCGTGGTCCGATTTTGACCATTAACGAACTTGACTGAGATTTTCTGCCCCTTGATTTTATGTGTCAGTTTGGAAGAGATTTGTGTAGAATTACGGAAGTTATCGTGTCCATAAATAAAGTGATACACACGCGCGCGCGCACACACACACACACACACACATATATATATAGGTATATATATACACACGAGGGGTGTTTTTTAAGTAAGGGCCTCACGGCTTCGTCATCATTGTAGTGGTTGCATCCGAGATGATGTTTGAGATAGCGGAAAAGATGGAAATCTCTCGGCGCAAGGTCTGGCTGTGGGGAGTGGGGTCGGGGTGGATCAAAACTTCCCAGCCAAAAGAGTCCAATAAAGCTCGAGTCTGAGCTGCAGTATGAGTCCATGCATTGTCATGGAGTAACGAAATTCCTTCAGTCAGTATGCCACGTCTTTTATTTTGAATCGCCCTGTGACAAAAACGATCACTGACCGTACCTGGCACGGGGCGGGCGATTCCATAATCTTGGGCATTTTAACCCTTTAAGCGTCCGGGCTATTTCTTACTTTATGTTTAAGGATCCATAAAATAATATCTATGAAAACTATTTGTATGGGGATTTGTTTATGATTACCTTACATATTTAATTATCTCATGCGTTGCAAAAAAATAACATTAATATCAGTTTTGTATTAAATCAGCCCTTGATTTCAAAGATTATGTGACGGAAAAACCCGGTTAGGACGCTTAAAGTGCTTTAAAAACACAGAACACACCGTACAGGTTAGCTACACAGCTGCAACTGAGCACAGTTGTTCCCAAGGAATGCCGGGATACGACGCAAGCACTCGTTGCGGCGCGCGCGCCACCTATTAGTGTATACAACAAAACGGCCTTTACTTAAAAAACACAATCCCGTATATCTACCCTATATATATAAAATCCTAAGGAATCGAATTGAAACGAATTTATGTAACGATTCTATGAAACGACTGATTAAACAACTGATTACGTTTCACGGCGATTTCTCCTAAAATATGGAACGCTTTGCGATGAAATTAACACCAAAAATCCGTATTGATCCACAGATCTCAAAACTGGTATTAGAATTTTAAAATTAGAATTAGTTTTCGAAATATTAATTTTTTTCTAATTTTAAATACTTTTTTTTTCTAATGATGGCAACTCAAATTTTAATCAGAACAGATATTTTTTTTTCATATTTTAGAAAAGGTTATTTTAAATTAATTTGGCGACGAGTTTGGCCTCCCTTAAACGTATGCTAAGAAATGCTAAGAAATGTTACTTTTATTCAGAATTCAATTTGTATTTCATTATCATTTTATTTAATACAAAACTTTCATTTAAAATTGAAACCTTTAAAATAAATGGCTTTTACTTCATTCTTTTTTTTAAACGAAACGAAAAGAAAAATATTAGACACAGATGTCATATACGCAACGGGTACCTAATTGGCGCCAAAATGGCGTTATTTTGCCTGACATGGTAACCCGGCTATTGTTGCTTATTTATTAATAAATGTTTATTTGAATTTATTTTCTTTTTATTTACAAAAAATGTTATAAATTGTTTTGTTCTATAGTTATTAATTAATATTTTTTATTTATTGTTATTTCATTTTAAAAATAACAGAAAATAATTTAAAAATACATATGTAACAGGTATTTGAAAACGAGGTTTTCGCCAAATTGTCGTAAAAAAAAAAAAAAAAAAAAACGCCAAACCTGGTGCGTATGTGACGATGCAACAAATCATGAGATTTAATTTCCACTTCAAAGCAACGTTTTAATGTTATTACTTCTCCCGTCGACCAATTTCGCCAAATTATATAAATAGCCAAATTATACAAATTGACATATTTTTTTTTTTTTAAATAACAAAAGAACAAATAAATTAGTATAACATTAAGAAAAATACAAATAAAACGTCGAAATAAAAATCACTTGATGGCGTGAACATGTGTAACTTCCTTAAAGTCAAGTGAATGTGACATTTACGATCAACCATTATTGGCATTTAATCTTATAGTTTGGCGACAGATTTTTGGTCGATGGGATAACCAAGTAGCACAGTTTTAATTTACCACTGGAAAAATAAAAAAATGCTAACTGGCGAGTTTAAAAAAAGGCTATTGGCGAGATTTTCAACCGGCTAACATAAAAGTACCAGGAATTCTTTGTGTTCATGGCAACTTTTATGTATTTTTATTCGGAAAATAATTTTGATTCTTTAATCTAAATGGAAACCTTTCTTATGAAAAGCGAAAGAATCAGCCCGTTGTCTATGGCAGTTACATGACTTGGACTATTATAATATAAACGAAATAATGGGAATAGAATAATATTCGGCGACTTATCACACCTGTCGCGGGCTAACATTAAAGTACCAAAATGGCCGCCTGGAATATAAAAAGCGAAGGGATCCGCCTGGAGTTGTCACATAGTCACATGACTTAGGCTATTATTATAGAGATTGTTTTCAATTTTAAAAACAGCGCAAAGAATAATATTTCCTAACGATTAAAAATTTATTTTCACGTGACTATTAAAAACAGAAAAAAAAAAACTTTAAAAGTAATATTAAATGAGTATGTGTTAAAGGCAGGAAAATATTGAAAATTATGTCCTGAAAATTGTATTTACACGTGAATATTAAAAGGGAAAGGAAACTTTAAAATAATAAATACATTAATATACGTTTAACCCTTTCACGGACAAGGCACTTCTATTCGTAAAATCTTGAAATCAGTGAATGGTACCAGAATTTACAAAGAAATTTCGAAATACAAAAATGCTTTTGTTCACTTACTTAATAAAAGGGAAATTTTCATCCCAATATTCTGATGCTAATGTGGCATTTAAGAATTAAAATTAAGTGGTCCAAAAATGAACCACCGCCCTTGAAGGGGTTAAAGCAGCAAATTTTAGTAATTGTATTATGTCAATCATTTTATAACGCTGTTAAAAAATACCGAGAGACAAAGACTCTGTTTACTTAATTCATTTTATTTTAGCTTCTTTTCAAATGTTTGACTGATCTTCTTTAACCAAACACGAAAACAACCATTGGATGTCTTAACAGCAACTGATTCTACCTTAAATTTTTGCAATCAAAGGGAATTGAATGGAAACCCCTTTACAGGGAGATCGCTACAGGTTTTTTCAGTATAATTCAATCTTCTCAAATCTTTTTAAAACCGATCAGATTGGCGTGCTTTTAGATTCTACAGTGTCTGAACGGGGGTTGGCGAGCGTAGCTTGCAGGGGGCTGAGCCCCCTAGTATACATATATATATATATATATGTATGCATATATATATATATATATATATAAACGTAAAGTATAATAATAACCAACAAAAAACAAATTATATTCATGTGAAATGCGCCAAAATTCTGCAGTAAAACACATAAATTCAATATAAACCAGTAAAAGATTATATTTAGCCTGAACTAGCGCACCCCCCCCCCCCCTCACAGAACAAGAAGAATATAACTGTTTGTAAAAAAATAAAATTTCAATAAAAACTAGGAAAAAACAGGCTGCGGCCTCTTCGGCAGTGGGTTATATTTCAAAAGCAGCCGAGCATTCAAAAAATGTATATAAAATATGTATTAGTGGCAGTGGGTTTCGGCTAGAACAGCGAGTAGCAAAATCAAATGTTAAACGTTCGATGGCTACATATTCCCCCACCGGACCCTACGCCACATTAATAAAAGAATGCCTCACGTGGAACACAGTAAAATATGCTAAAATTATGTTCGTTGAAAAAAACACACTTCATCAACTCAGCCACGTTAGCACAACAAAAAATATAAAACATAAAACAAACTAAACAAGGCAGAATAGAACTTCCAAACAACCAATCCAAATTCATTCCAGGTCTGTTGCCAATCGACACAAGGCAGAATCCAACTTCCACTTTATCTAAAATATACTTACAAATAAATGGAATTGGTATGGGTACTAGTTACTCATCTACAGCTGCTAACTTATTTTTATTTTTTTATGAGTTTCAGTACAGTATTAATAAAACTGATGATCAATTCCTCGCTTATAGATACATAGACGATTTGATCATGTTAAACTTCAGTAGTGATTTTAATGAAATTTTTCAAGAAATTTATCCTGATTTCCTGACATTAAAGAAAACAAATGATAATGGTTTGGAGGCTGATTACCTTGATTTAAAAATAATTTTAATAGGTAATAAAGTACATATTTCAATCTACAATAAACGTAATAGTTTTAAATTTAATGTTAATCAGTTTGTTCACTGGTCCTCCAATATTTACAAAAGCAAATATCATTATGAGTCAAATATTTCGATTTTTTAGAATTTGTACAGATAAGCATCTCTTTAAAAAGGAATTATTTCATTTTAAAAGTAATCTATATGACAGAAACAATATTACTTTAAATTTTATAAAAAATATATATATATTCGGATTTTGCAGATTTTCTTCATTATTGATCGTTTGCTTTTCGACGTAAAGTGAATGACTCACATTTTCTAAAGCCTGCTGAAGGACGGTTTTATGATGATGTGCTGTGTCGATTGGCAACAGAGCTGGAATGAATTTGGATTGGTTGTTTGGAAGTTGGATTCTGCTTTGTTTAGTTTGTTTTATGTTTTATATTTTTGGTTGTGACAATGTGGCTGAGTTGGTTAAGTGTGGATTTTTTCAAAGAACATAATTTTAGCATCTTTTACTATGTTCCAGGTGAGGCATTCATTTAATAATGTGGCATAGGGTCCGGTAGGGGAACATGTGATATATAGCCATCGAATGTTTAACATTTGATTTTGCGACTCACTCTTCTGGCCGAAACCCACTGCCACTAATACATATTTTATATACATTTTTTGAATGCTCGGTTGCTTTTGAAATATAAGCCACTGCCAAGGAGGCCGCAGCCTGTTTTTTCCTAGTTTTTATTGAATTTTAATTTTTTACAAATATTTATATTCTTCTTGTTCTGTGCGGGGGGGGGGGTGTGCTAGTTCAGGATAAATATAATCTTTTACTGTTATATATATATATAACGTTTTGAACTGGGGTGGTTTTGGGTTCTAGGGGTCGTCATCGAGGTAGATCTGCAAGAATTTTTCAGAAATTCCAACATAGGGCAGAATGTAATAAGTAGTATTTCTTACGAAATCTACCTAAAAAATTACAACCGTAAAAGTAGAAAACGTGTTTTTTTAGAGATCGACCACAAGTATCCAATACAAAACAATTATTCAAAAATATTGAAATGCAAACGAAATATTTTAAAAGAACTCTTCCATAGGATTAACATTAGCGTCGTGCGGGTGTTTTCGCGTGCCTGGAGTAAATCCCTAATTTACTGCTCATTCTCAATGAGTAAATGCCACGGACTCGAGAACGAAAATTCGTAACGCTCACTCACTTTTCGAACATAAGGTGTTTGGTTGTAAGACGTTGGCACGTAAAAAACAATTCCCTGAAGTCAGTTTTATTTTATTTTCTTAAAATTTATTTGTTTTTGTTATTGTTTCTCACATATTTAAATAAGAGGCAAATATTTAAATGCAACATAACTCATCAGAGTATTTTTAAATTTAATTGAAAAGAATAATGATTGAATGATTGACACTACACTGCTGATTAGAAATAACGCAACCAGTCTGATAATTAACCACCATTCTACGCATGCTGATCAGTTAACATTTATTTATACTTATGAATCTTCATAAAATGATGCGCGGGTGAAAATAGTTGTTATGAAACAAAAGTTAAATTTCGATAAAGTTGGTATGATAGCTTTTCGTTATTTTTTTTCTTTTTGCTATTTGTCTTGGTAGCACACGTTTAAAATCATCAAATGCTCCTCAATTATTAACATTTTTATGCTTGTTATTATCATTTATATTACTATTATTAACAGTTAATTATTAAAATAAAAGATTATTATTATTATTTAAATCATTAAATGAAATAATGCCTCATATGCACAAAAATGCTTAGAATTTTATTATTTTAGTTTTATCCTACGATAGAAAACCTCATAACACATTTTTTCTTGAAACAAAATAATTTTGGAGAAAAATAGGCCATAATACCTTTTTTTAAATTAAGTTCTAAATTTGAGACGCACATCTCGAAAAAGTAATACAGAAAACTATTCATTTCGTTTTCGTTCATTAGATAGCCAACGCAATCACAATTTATCTGTAACTCAGAGAATCTACAATGTATCAGTATTTGAAACAATTGCCACCTATTTATAACTCAAACAGTCTGCAAATTGTAACTCCGAAGTTTCCGAATTGACCTCTTTGTTGCTTTCCATTAGCAGTTCGACATGAAACTACTCGATTGCAATTAAGTTTTACACATGCAGAAATTCTCACGTAGTACGTGTGATATCGAAAAGACATTTCTTCTGAAACATTCACAGACTCATTCAAAATTTAATTAAATTAGGACGTCCTCTTTCACGGTAATGAAATTTTAATTTCCTCAAGAATGAGGATTTATGACGCAAAATAAAGGCGTCAAAGCTCATTTAATTTTCACTCGGCATTATCTAGAGAAAGTGAATTACTTTAAAGAAAATCATGTTGTATCACACGAATAACGTATATTGTCCATTTTCAATAATACAGTAGAGTCCCAGTTATCCGAGTTAATATGGACCAAGCGTACCTCGGATAAGCAAAAAACTGGGATCAAACCAATCGTCACTAACTAAGGAGATGAAATATAATTTTTTACTTCATTCATTAATTTTTATGGTACTAGCAACATTTCTTTGATGTACATTTCCGTTACTTTTAAGAAAAATGGGGAATGAAATTGTTTATTTGAAAAACTCTTGATAGTATTTTGTTTGTTGAATGTCAATTTTACTGCAATTATTTTTCTTTTTGCTGCAGTATTACGTTACTGCATAGATACCACTAAAACTTACCAGTAAATTTTGCCTAATTCAATCGCCGAAATCTAACAATTGTCAACGATTAAATATGGCAGAAATTTGTATTAAATTTTAGAGGCATCAAAACCGTACAAATTGGCAGCTATGTGATTCTATTAGTGTCATGAAAATTGCTTTCTGCTCAAAGTATTAAATAGTTTTTTGAATCGAATTTATACTTTTGGAATGGATCATTTTTTTCTGCTGGGCTGATGGCCTCCGTTATTATGAAACAGCCATAATGAAGTGTTAGGTGAAGTTGAAAGAGCAGCCGTTCTAACTTTTTACGACTGCTCTTTCATCTTCACCTAACACTTAATTTTTAATGGCTGTTCCATAATAATGGAAGCCATCACGCCATCAGAAGAAAATAACTCGGTTAAAGGGGAAACTCGGTTAAGTGGGACTCGGTTAATCGAGACTCTACTGTATATATGTTTTCTTTTTAATTCCGAATTATATTTCAGGTATTTTGTTATATAAAATTGTATTTTGAATTTAATTGTTGTATGTTACTTTTTATAAAAACTCAATTAATATTACGTTTTGTAAGAACGATCCTCAAAGATAACAAGTGAGCAAAAATACCATATGTGTAAAACTAATGTAAAGAAAAGCATAAAATCCTTAGGAAATTTATCAAGTAATCCTCTCAGAGATTTATAACAGCGCCTCTTTTATTACAGAAGATTAAAAGAAAAATGCATCTGCTTACTCCAGAAAAACAGAATAGCCTCTGCCCTTACAGCAGTGTTGCCAGATTGGAGACTTTTTTTACCCCAGATTGCTGATCGTCACCGGTTTTTTTAAATAGAAATGTTCGACCTATTTAAAAATAGATGAAAAATTGCGAAAAACAAGGCGAATTATGCTATTTTGAAAAAGTGGTGACAGCCAAATAATCTGAATTAAAAAAAGTTCCCAATCTTGCAACACTGCCGTACAGTGGTTCATATTTAAATTGGTACACTTGCATTTTGGAACGTCTTGGAAAACAGCATGTATACTAAATGTAAAAGAATCAACTTCATTTTTTTTGTATATACTCTTATGTATGTATTTCAAGTTTTATTAATTATTAAAGAAATATATAAAAAGATAGTCAAAGAAGAAAGTTCTTGTAAATATAAAAGAATGAAGACATTTCGCATCGTGTTTTTTAAACCAATCTATACTAACAAAAGAAAGTTTCGTTCTCTGTGTGCAGTGTTGAATTCAGACACTTTTCTCCGGGAGAGGTTTCAGAGGATACGAGGAGGACATTATAGAGTTCCGAGGGGATAGGAATTGCACTTTTTCACCATTAATCCGGGAATTTTCGCGGATATCCAGGATATGTACGATTTATTCTTTGCCACTAATAAATTCAAACAAAAATCGTCATGCTATTTAATCATGGACATTGCTCACAAATTTTGCGATAAAATAATTTAACGATTAATTTTCGAAAATTAGTAATGACAAATGTAATAACTGTGCTCACCCAGGATATGTTATACCCTGCGTGTGTAATCCAGGGTCACACAAATCTCAAATCTTTCGAGGGGACACCTCATTGTCCCCCCCCCCCCCCCGGCCATCTCCTGAATTCAACTCAGTGAGTGTGCGTGTATGTTTGTGTATCTGTCTGCGAGGTCCAGTGAAATCTACCGCAAACTAAAGTTCATTACTGTGAGTCATCATAAAGTATGTGAGAAATTTATTGCTATAAAAACTCGTAATAAATCATGTCTTATCTATACTAATAAAAGTAAGTTTCGTGCTGACTTTCTGTGTGTCGGCAAGCTATTGAAAATAGAAGTCTGAAAATTCGGGCGAGGATAGTTCATGGCAAATCCTGATGCTTCTGAGAATTACATTTTTTAATTGTGTCATAATTAACCAAGATATTAATTAAAATCTTATCAAAAACGCATTCTATTTTCTAAAAATCGGCAAGCGCGCCCGCGCATGCTCAGTCCCTGTTTTCCAGAACACGTAGATGGGGAAGCAGGACGTTTCGGTCCCGACACTTCGGTCCCGCCATTTCGGTCCCGCCGTTTCGATCCCAAGACATTTCGGTCCCGAGACATTTCAGTCCCAAGACATTTCGGTCCCAAGACATTTCGGTCCCGAGACATTTCGGTCCCAAGACATTTCGGTCCCGAGACATTTCGGTCCCAAGACATTTCGGTCCCGAGACATTTCGGTCCCAAGACATTTCGGTCCCGAGACATTTCGGTCCCGAGTCATTTCGGTCCCTGTCCATTTCGGTCCCTAGCCATTTCGGTCCCTTGCCATTTCGGTTCCGTCTCCAGCAAGCTGAAATTTTGTGCACTTGAAATAGGTGACATAATTTTATAGGAGACATTGTAGAATATTTTAATAGAGGCCTTAAAATCTTTGTAACAGCTCACACAAATTTCGTATGGTAATCATTTTAAAATGCAGGAAAGGGGGATTGACATTTTCTATATTTTAGTGTATTATAAGTATAAGGTCCTGATAAATTAAAACATTTATAACTCGATCTATAATTATCGCAAAACACGCATATTTTGTACGGTAAACGTAATATTTATAAAAGGAGGCACATTATCGGATTTTTTAACTGAACGCCCTAAATTTTAGTATAACCCGAATATAAGGACTCGAAAACGCAAACACTTATAACGCAGGTCAAAATTGTCGCAGCCCACACAAATTTCGTATCATAATTGTAATCATTTTTAAAAACCGGGGGGGGGGGGTTCTGTTGACTTTTTCTATATTTTAGTGTATCATAAGTATAAGGTCCTTATAAATTAAAACATTTATAACTCGATCTATAATTATCGCAAAACACGCATATTTTGTTTGGTCAACGTAATTTTTATAAAAGGAGGGATATTATCGGATTTTTTAACTGAACCCCCTAAATTTTAGTATAACCCGATTAATCATGTTACTCGTCCTAAAAGGACTCGAAAACGCAAACGCTTATAACACAGATCAAACTTGTCGCAGCCCACACAAATTTCGTATGATAATCGTAATCGCTTTAAAAAGCAGGTGGGGGGGGGGGTCTACTGACTTTTCTATATTTTAGTGTATCTTAAGTATAAAGTCCTGATAAATTAAAATATTTATAACTCTCTCTATAATTATCGCAAAACACTCATATTTTGTACGGTAAACGTAACCTTTATAAAAGGAGGGTCATTATCGGATTTTTTAACTGAACCCTTGAAATTTTAGTATAATCCGAATATAAGAGCCCGAAAACCGCAAACACTTATAACTCGGATACAAATTGTAGCACCCCATGCAAATTTTGTATGGTAGAAGTAATCGTTTTGAGGAGTGGGTGGAAGGGGGAATTCTGTGGATTCTTTATAGAAGCTCCTCATATTTTAGCCTATAAAAAATATAAAGTCCAGACATTTTAAAAACGTATTTATAAGTCGAGCTTTAATTTTCACATGCAAATGCCCATGCACTGCACATATTCAGTTGCATATAATTTGGACACTATGTGATTAATAAAGAAAAAAATCCGCAAATATTTTTACAAATCTTTATTTGATTCTATTATTTAACGACCCATGAATTTTATATGTATTGCATTTTACATATTTTTTAAAAGGAGCTTCTTAACATGGAATTGTGATAAAGACACATTACTTTTTAAATTTTGCATCGGAACAGACTACAACTTTTTATTTCATTTTAATAATTATTTTAATTTACTATTTAAAAAAACTATTTAAAAGTTTGCATTAATTTTTTTACATGTAACATCAACGCTATTTCTACCGGTATCGAATAACACCTTTAAAAAGATTTCGATTTAAGTTTTTTCATTCGTAATTTTTAAATTGCAACAATTACAAATCCTTTTTAATACATTTAAGACTTTTTTATGCTTATTACATTAAAAAACTACGAGCAAAATAAACATAAATCAAAATTTTAAAAAGGGGGTTTTTGGCACCACTAGAAATAGTGTTAAAGAAATAACTTTTCTGTAAAATTAGGATACAAAGGTTCAAATTTCTAATAATCATAAAATATTCTTTTCGTGGTTAAAATTAATTCTGTATTTCAAATATTTACTTATTATTTATTTGACTTATATACTTAAAATTAAAACAGCCTACCTATTTTAATATGACAAATAAAAAATAGAAATAGAAATATAAAAAAATAACATAGAATCTCAAAATAGTAATGTATGGTGAATCACTTTTGCATAAAATTTCATTTAAAATGAAGAAATTTTATAATTATATCACTAAGAAAAAATTTAATTTAGAAAGCATATTTTTTTATCTATATATTCTTTATTCAAAAGATTATATATATATACATAAATATTTCTGCACTACATCCAGTGTAGATGGCCTGACTTCCCACATTTGACTATACTAAATAAAGCTCCAAATAGAAGTATTATTCTTCTCGTGCTCTCTTTATTCTGGTCAGCTGGCGCTTTTTGTGGCTACGCGGCATTTTTCATCTTTAATGGCTTAAAAAGAAACTTCCGGGACATCATGCAAGAGGACGATCTTTCCTTCAAGTTGAAATCAAAGTTTCTTATATCCTAGCATTGTTCTATCTTCCCCTCCTATTGTGAATAAACCATTAATGTGTTTTAAAGGATTGATTTCCCATAAAAGTGTTGAATGATGCCAGGACAAGCATTTGAATGGAGCCCACTTTTAAATACCGTCTTGAATATTGACAAGTAAAGATAGATAAGAATTTCTCCATCTTTCCAGTAATAAGGATTGATTGGTTGAAAGGTAATCCCAGGAAAAATCTCAATTACATCTTCGCTACCTTATCATACTATTTGGCGACTTTTTCTTTAAGGCTGTTCTTATCTGCTCTGCTCAACAAGCGCAAAACGTTTTGACACACTTACAAATTCATTTTTTAACGGAAAGATATAAAACTGGAAAGCCTGGCCATGGAGGAGATTTGGAATTGAATTGTGTTTTCCAATTATATGTTTAACTATCCTAATTTAAGTTGATAGCCTTATCTTATAGTGGAAAAAAAATCTAAAGAAATCAACTTTTTTCCTTAAAAATTGTTATTTTCCATTTTTTTTCTTTTTTGCTTAATTAATAATACTCATTAAGTAAGTTGATCATTCAAAATTTAAGTATATGTTTAACTTTCCTCTTTTAAGAAATTCCTCATTTCATCACACAACACAACATCCCTCATTTTATCATCATAAAAAAAATCAACCTTTAAGACATAAAAACATGATACTTGCAAACATAACTATTGAAAGATTTTTTTTTTAAGTTTTCGATAAATAAATTACATCTTTAGTTATAAACAATTGTTTTCTCAGGACGGCAGATTTTTCTTTTTCCGTCCTGTTTCAAAGCACCATCTTTGACAGCGTTCTCTGGACGATCTTCTACTTATACCTAAGAATGGGGGAAATGTTTGATTGCAATAGTTTTTTAATAAGAGTACCTACCCATTTTCCATCAGTGGTCATTTTTCGTCCTGGGTTTTATTGATTTAAACACACAAGCAAAATAATGGCTGAATATAATATCTCCTGATATTGTTATTCATTTATCAAACATCATTTCCTGCCTTTTATTCTGTAGTTCGGACGATGTTTAATAAAAAATATTAAAATAAAATAATTTTGAAGCTCTTTATTGAAAATTTTTCGAATATGTACCTGTATATACATATATATATATATATATTGTAATTAAACATTTAAAATTTCCTTAATTTTTTAAATGGTGGACAGAAAGCCTGTTTTTATTTTCCAATTTTCTTTCTGGAAAAAATAGAGTAAAATTAAATGACTAAGGTGTAAAACGATAATAGTCCATTTTTTAAAATTTGATATGACAGTTTCATTTAATAGCTGGAAAGGCGTACTATCGTTTGCTAATCTTCGACAAAGGAATAGAATAAAAATAATCCTTTGAAAATTAATTATTAATTAATTATTACTTAGACCTTATGTTTTAGACTGATTTTTTTCTTTAATTCTATTTTATTTCTTGAAAAAATAATAAACCAAAAATTTTGAATGAAAACTTTAAGTGATGAATAATTGCTATTAATTAATTCTCAAAACAGTTAGTAATTTTCATATAAAAATTAAATTAATATTTTAGTAAATATATGTTTTTTAATTTAATGTATCCTTAATTTATTAAATTAATAACATTATTAATATACACTACAAATTTCTACTTTAAAATAAAGTCGATACATAATATATTTTATATTCAATTTATCATTATATTCTATAGTAGTTATAAACTGAAATTTGTCCTTTACCTATTTATTTTTATATTTAAAGTTACCGAAATGTAAAACTATTAATATAATTAATAATAAAAGTAAAATAAAAAAATATATTTTTTTTTTCTGGGAAAGTGGGAGAAAAGAGTAATATAAAAAAAAAATAAACGACAAATATAAAAAAGCTTAGTTTTGTCAGTTAAAATTTACAAATAAAATTAATTAAAATAATAGTTACATTATTATATAAAATTAAAAATAATAATCTTATTACAAAGAAATAGGCCCAGATTCATAAAATTAGCTCACAAAAATCGTCCTCGAAGGGTGAGAAGACTTAAAAAATTGCAAGAAATAATTATTTAAAAAAAAAAAAAATGAAGTGGTGGGTGGAATTTTCTGAAAAGAAAATATTTTTCATAGCACACCTAGTTACCAAATCACTATTGTTTCCGCAATGTTTATAATGGTAAAGTAACTTATGAAAACAAATTTACAAGATGCAACTTTGTATTATAAAAATAATAAGAAAAAGTAAATTTGTGCTTCAATAAATATATCTCATTTTGAATTATTAAAAGGAGAGTGTGTAGAGGGGTGATTTGCATATAATAGCTTATATGTGTCTAATTGAATTATTGAATACATTTATGATTAATCTAATTGAAAGAAGGAAAAAATAAGCACAGTTTAATTATTTAATTTATGATAATTTAAAAGTTCCAAAAAATGTATGAAAAAAAAAAACATTTATGGCAGTTTATAGTATATATGAAATAGCAAATAATAATAATAAATAATAAAACTTAAAAAATCCATTCTGTTAAATAATAATAGTTAAAAAAAAAAAAAAAAAAAAGACAATGTCCCCTGTAAAATTACATCACATTGTTCAATCAAACAAATTTTCAGCTCGCTGTGATTTCATAATCACGATTTATAAAAGTTTATATTTATCGGACTGTTTTATTCAACTTTTTATAATTTTTGAGGGGGGGGGGGGTATTTTTTAAAAGGGTCGAAATAATGTTCAAATTGCAGCGCTTGGCGCGCCCACGACAATTAGAATCCGAGTTATAAGGTGGTGAGCACCAAAATTGTAAGGGAACGAAATGGTTAAGGACCGAAATGGCAAGGACCGAAATGGCCAGAGACCGAAATGGCCAGGGACCGAAATGTCTCGGGACCGAAATGGCCGGGGACCGAAATGTCTCGGGACCGAAATGGCCAGGGACCGAAATGTCTCGGGACCGAAATGTCTTGGGACCGAAATGGCCAGGGACCGAAATGTCTCGGGACCGAAATGTCTCGGGACCGAAATGTCTCGGGACCGAAATGTCTCGGGACCGAAATGGCTGGGGACCGAAATGTCTCGGGACCGAAATGTCTCGGGACCGAAATGGCCAGGGACCGAAATGTCTCGGGACCGAAATGGCCAGGGACCGAAATGTCTCAGGACCGAAATGGCGGGGCCGAAACGGCGGGACCGAAGTGTCGGGACCGAAATGTCGTGTACCCCGTAGATGGGAACGACCGAAATACTCTTTTATTTTGGCTATTTGCCTTGACGTCCATCGGCCGAACCATTCGTGGTACAGAAAAGAGGAGGACATGTTCTTAAATTTTGTACTGTTAAACGCCGCACTCATTAAAAATATATATATTGTTGTTACCCTTCGAAAAAAAAAAAAAAAAAAAAGAATAAAAAAAGATCGTTTTCGCCATATACTTTTTCTCCAATACGGGTAGCTCCCCTAGGGGTCGATTTCAGAAATAAAAATTCACAAAATATATAATTTTAAAACAGAAATCTTCTTTTTTTTCGATTGTGCAATCGATTTTTCAAAACACTAATTTTAACCCTTTAAGGGGTCTCAGGACTCTTAAAATTGGAAAAAATGAAATAAAAGGACAATTTTTTACATTTAATATCTTAAAATGTATTTGATATTAATACACAATTTTAAATGGAAATGAAAGATACAAGTATGTTCTTTCATTTCAAATATTTGAAAAATTGCAAGTTGCAGAATTAGCATTTACAGGGGGCTCAAAACTGTCAGACATTTGACGAACAGAAAATCGGCATAACAGCTTATGCGCACGATTACAAAATAAATTTTGCAACTAGAATGAAAATTTTGGTGCCTACTTATACCTCAGATTATAATACTTACACTGAACCTAAATACATTTGTATTTAAAGCATTTTTATATAAAAAGTTGTATTTAGCTAATGCAAAATTTAGAAAATTTCAACAATATAAACCACTAAAAAATATTTTCTTTTTACAATAAAAAGGAAATTTTAGGTTCAGTTTATATAGACTAACATGCAACATATGTTTTGAAATTTTCATGAAAAAATATTCAGAAGTTTTTGAGATATCGTGCGCGTTATGCCCAAAAACGTCATTTGGAGAAAAATGACTTCAAATTTTTGGAAACACCGCTTCAGCTATTGAGCGAGTATAATTCTAAATGCCATAACTTCTGTTCTAATGGGAATTTCTAGATAACAATTATATCAAAATGTTCAGAAAACATAGAAGTTTAACATCTAAAAAAATTGAAATTTCGAAAATTTTAGAGCTTTAAGAGTCTTGAGACCCCTTAAAAACGTTCGGGCCCATAAATCACTTCTCGGATCCCGGAAACGCTCTTATTTCAACGCTAAAAGTAATCCTTATTTCGACACAATCATTTTAGTGCATCTCTACAGAACATATTTACATTTCATACAACAATTTCGAAACGTTTGGACGTGTAGTAGCATTTAAAATAAGATAAAATCTAAGAAATTTTCGATAAAAACTTCATAAAGGAGTCTCTTTCGGTTTTCACTGCTAAATGTGCATATTTTTCTACGAAATTGTAACTGATTGGAATGTCAGAGAGTTCGGACGATGAGAACTATTTATTTTTTGTTCTTGTTATGATAAAGGATTTGGAAAAAAAGCGAGAAGAAAACATAATTTTTTTACAAACAGATAACAATATTATTTCGCGAAATTTTTATACTGACTTGCAAAACTGTTATAATATTTATATATTGTTATACACAGTAAAAAAAAAAAAAAAAAAAAAAAAAAAAAAAAAAAAAAAAAACACTTTAAAATATGGAAATTGTACTGGAAATCGAGACGCCTGTGCTATTTCCGTATTTTAACGGAATTCTTTTCCGTAAATTCCAGAAAAAATTTCATTTTTTCACAAAATTTACGGGAAAAATATTCCGTTAAAATACGGAAATAGTACTGGCGCCTCGATTGCCAGTGCAGTTTCCGTATTTTAACGGAATTTTTTTTACAGTGTAATATATCGTTATTTATAGCCGAAAAAAATTTCAAAGCGTGCGGACAAAAGAACTATATTTTATACTTTATATTTTATATTTTATATATATATATATATACTAGCAGAACTGCCCGGCTTCTCCCGTGTCAATTATAAGGAGCCTTCCATATACAATAAATTAGAACGAAATAATACGGTCATCACAATAACTGAAATTTGTGCATTCCCGTCCACAAATCGTTAAAAAGACAATCAGAAAACATGACGTTAGTGTCTCGCAACCATAGTAAAGTCCCTGAGCTTTTTTTGTTGGGTGTAACAGAAAAACGTGATTTTCCTGGCAATACGAAAAAAAAAAATCCACCAAATCGCGCAGCATTTAGTGAAATTCTCGTTTTGTATGGTACATAATATCTACATTATAAAGTAAAAACACCATGTCAGTGCCATAAATTGTAACCCATAAACTGTGACTTTGCTGCAATTTTTCTAACTTCTAAACATCACATAATTTCTTTCTTACAATGTCGAATAGAAAAAAGTTCTTTCAAATGAAATTTGTTTGAAAATTGTATCTCAATTTTTTGATTTTAATGGATTTTAAAGTAATTTTCAAGCATGGATATTTTTAAAGGAACGTGCAACCCGATTACGAAAGATGAACCCGTTTACTATTAATGCAATAGTATAAAGAAAAGATATGTCTATGAGTAACGCTGGTAACATATTTTTGGTGGCAACAACCTAAAACAACAATAAATTTCCCTTTTACAAAAATGTGAACTTTAAACATCGCACATTTGATTGTTATAGCGTCTTGTAGAAAACAAAGGTACTTTCAGTAATATTTTTGTTTGTAATGTTTTTCTCAATTTACAGATTTTTTATGGATTTTAAAGTAATTTTCAAGCATGAATATTTTTTAAATATGCTTGCAACCCCATTGCAAGCAATTACAAAATATTAACTCAATTGTTCAAAAACATTGTAAATAATTCAGAATTTGTTTGTTTTTGTGTAATATTCAATAACTAAATTGGCAAACGAAATTAAAACGCCAAAAATAAAATAAAATAAAATACGAATTTAACAGATATCAAATCAAACTACTCAAAATAATCTAATAAGTATGTAAAATGCAAATGGGAATTTCGTTCCGGGTGCATATAACTTGAATTCTTCAGAACGGATTTCCATGCGACTTGCACTATAAGTTTTTCAGGGAAGATTTTAGTGCGTAGCATATAGTTTTACGTTGCTTAGTCATAGAATTATAGGGGAAAGTTATATAATCATGTAAACCCAATTATGAAAGATTAGTCTTATTACCTGAATGAGAAATGCAGAACTATTTTTATCTCTTTAAGTACTGGCGGGTTAGTCTTCAGTAATCGGGCTGTCCGCTGTTTGGCGTATTCGTAATTTAATGAGTGTGCCTCATGCCTATTATGAATGCATACTTTTGTTTAAAACAATATAGAACGACTTATGTTTTAAGCGAACATCTGGCCTGCAACTCAATTACAAAATACTAACCTGCAATAATGCTTAAGGTGGTTCTTCATTTCCCTGTTCAACAATGCGAAACTTTCTGACACATTTTATGACTCATTAAACATAAAGGCTTAAAATTTGTAGGCCTGACTATTAAAGCGATTTGGAATTGAAATGAGTTTTCCATTTTTTGATAAAAAAATTACTTTTCGAGTTATGAGCAATTATGTTCACGTGAGGACCGGTTTTTCTCCTTTATCGCGGTGTTGCGTCCGAAATTCAGTTCAGAACACCAGCTGAAAGATCTTATACCTTTACCAAAAAATGAAAATTATCTTTCGATTACATAGTTTTTAAATAAGAACTCCTGCCAATTTCGTGCATTTCCGAACAAAAATGAATTATAAAATATGTCAGAAAGTTGCTCCTTTGGATTTGAGAACAACCTTAACTTTATATATCTTTAACTTGACGTTTATGAAAAAACTCACATTTTCAGTTTTAATTTTGGAACTCGCGAAATTTAAATTCAGAAAAAGGATGTTCTTTTGACACATTGTGGTAAATTTTTTAACTTTTAAAATTAAAATTAGTGTTTCCTTAGGTACGCGTAACAGAAGTATAAGATTCTTTACAATACGGGGAAAAATACAACAAGTGCATTCAAATGAGATAACAGTTACTGAAATTTTATTTTATTAAAACTAAAACCTTCACTGTACGTGTAAATTATGTGCGTGTAAGTTTTAATTAAAGTCTTAGATCAAGAAGGTTTCCACTCTAAGATAAAACATAACTTTAAAACGTAAACTTACATTTTTCATTAATAGAAATTAAATCTACAATGATTAGATGAAATGATGTCATTTTCCATAAATTTTAAATCATGGCATCAGTCAAGAATTTTTTTAAAAAGGGAAATAACTTCTCTCTTTTTACTATAAATCACAGAAAATGTTACCACTGAATCTAAACCAGTACAACATTTAGCTATAACATATATGGCTGTAGTATGCAATCGAAATAGTAAACAAGTTATAGGAACCATTTATTTTACAGTGAGTTTTCAATGTTGAAAAGATTTGATGGAATGTGACGTCATATCTAGCCTTTTTTTTTCTTTTTCCTAAATTGCTTTCATGAAATTTGGCTGTCTGTATTAAAGTAGATGTTTTAATTAAAAAAAAACATTCTAATTAAGGTGCTACATCATTTTACCGCTCTTATAGTTAAAGTTTTTATTTTATATATAAAAAATTGTGCATTTTCCGTTTAGAATGACGCCAATTTCAAAAATGCAAAAATATACCAAGAAAATCTGAATTCTTATTGGCAAATAAAAACAAAATTACACGCGTTATCGTTATTTTTTTCGCATTTTTGTGTCATTTTTTAGGGTGTGGCAACAGGAAAAGAAATATTGAATTAGAAAATTTAATTAGAGATATTCCTGAAATGTTAAATTATGGAAGGTTGTAGAAAATGGATAAATATTAGTCTGATGATTTTTTAATGTAGACAGCGATTTTTTCCACGTTCTAAAATGTATGTACAGCAAGTTTCGTGCAAATCGGTCAAAAATTGAAGATTTGTATAAAGGACATACATACAGAGAACGGCTTATATATATATATATATATATATATATATATATATATATGAAACTATCCTACGTGATAAAACAAGTAAATGTCTTCTTACGAGCACTTTTACCATTAAGGAGTCTAAGGACTCTTAAAGTTTCAAAATTTTCCGAAATTGAAATTTTTTTAGATGGTAAACTCCTATCTTCTTTGCACATTTTGATATAAATGTTTCCTTGAAATTCCTATTAGGCTTTTAAAATTATATACGCTCAATAGCTGAAGGGGCGTTTCCGAAACTTTGAGGTCATTTTTCTCCAAATAACGTTTTTGGGCATAACACGCAGGATATCTCAAAAACTTCTGAAAATTTTTCATGAAATTTTCAAAACATATGTTTCATGTTACTCTGCATAAACGGAACCTAAAATTTCCTTTTTATTGTTAAAAAAAATTTTTTTTAGGTGATTATACTATTGAAATTTTCAAAATTGTGTATTATCTAAATACAATTTTGTATTCAAAATATAAAAATGCTTTAAACGGAAATT
The DNA here is from genome assembly GCA_963932465.1 of Maratus speciosus. Taxonomy (NCBI): domain Eukaryota; kingdom Metazoa; phylum Arthropoda; class Arachnida; order Araneae; family Salticidae; genus Maratus; species Maratus speciosus. Next base: position 342,032,022 of record OZ010786.1, on the reverse strand, counting down.
TATTTAGGTTCAGGATCATTATTATAATCTGAAGTATAAGTAGGCGCCAAAATTTTCATTCTACTTGCAAAATTTATTTTGTAATCCTGCGCGTAAGCTGTTATTTCTGCTCGTCAAATGTCTGACAGTTTGAAACCCCCTGTAAATGCTAATTCTGCATCTTACAAATTTTTAAATACATGAAATGAAAGAACATATTTATACATTTCATCCCAACAAAAATTGTGTTTAAAAATCATTATATATTTTAATTAATGTGTTTTTTTCCATCTTTTCTAATTTTAAGAGTCCCGAGGCCTCTTAACTATCAATATCTTTTCGCGAATTTTTTATTTAAAACTATAAATTCACACAAAATAGGGTTAAAGATATAAAATCATACAACATAGTCATAAACTTCTTTATTTTATGTCCTAAACGCCTCAATCAGTTAAAAAAATATTGTTGTTAACCCTTTAAATTTATTTTACAAAAAGGTTCGTTTTTGCGATTGATTTATTTTACATTTACGGCGACACTTCCCTAGGACTAGATTTCAGTGATACCGAATCAAAAAGAAAGAAAGAAAGAAAAAGAAATAATAGCTAGAAATCAGGAATTCTGCTTTTTCAGAATTTAGTGTTGCCCACGATGAAAAAAAAATGTATATATAAATAGTACAAAACATATTTCAATTTTAAGACTTACAGTACACGCTTTTATTTTATGTAAAATGACGTCATTCTCATCCGCTTAAGGATTCCACATTTACGATCCACTCTTAAACATCTATAGCAAAGTAGGCATAGGACGCCACTAACGCGAAATAATACACAATTGCTGCAAAAAGATGCCGTCATTAAAGAAACTCGATAAAAAACGACTGTCTTATGATTCACAGGCCTTTATTTGCTTGTAACATTAATATAAGATACTTAAAATTAAATATAGTTTGTAATAGTTCCATATTTTAACAGAAATCATTCGTTTATATTTTTTCAAAATAGCACGTATTTTAATTACATTTTCTTTCGGTTGTTATGAAAAAATGGCATCAAAAATATATAATTAATATTTTACAACTATTTTTCCTTTACTTTCTACAGAAATGGAGTACTTCTGTTGCCAAAATTAAGCAAATGGCTTCAAAAATTACAAAAAAAATTAATATTTCAAAAAGAAATGGAGATACAACTTTCAAACAAAATGCATTTAAAAGAACTTTTTCCCCCAATACGACGGTATAAAAATTGAAAATGTGCGATGCTTAGAAATTAAAAAAATTGCTACAGAGTATTTAATCTCACTGCTTTGTTTTACGGCTGGCTTCTGTAAGGTAACGTTGCTTTTTGGAGACGACACAAAATAAGCTGGGAGAAAGAAATTTCATACCGTACTGGGGGCTAAAAAAATACATACTTAAAGCTGAGACATTTTGCTTTTCGACGGTGCAATCGGTTTTGAAAAATACGATTTTCAACCCTTTCAAAAAAATTCGCGACTGTAAGTCACTTTGCGCTTCTCGAAGATCTTTTTTGCATGCTAAAGGTAAATAAAAGTCGCGATTCCCACACATTCATTTTACAGTATCTTGATAGACTATATTTACACCAACTATAAAAATGTCCAAATGTTTCGACGACTATTTTTAAGAAAATAAAATCTGATACATTTTCGATAAAATCTAAAACTCGGGCTGTTTCGTTGCAACTTCGCACGGCTTCTGCTCAAGTTTTCACTAGTAAATATGCATATTTTTTCATGATATTTTAAAGAGGGCTTGAATACACTTATATTTATAACCAGTGACGTACCCAGGATTTTATTTCGGGGGGGGGGGGGGTGCTGACTTAAATTTCCATAATGTTCTATATCTTACGAAACGCCTTGAATTGTATTGTAATCAGAAATAATTTTTGACAATAAGGCAATAGCCAGAGGGGTGAAAGGGGGGGAGTAGGGATGATTCTATTCAGAATTTTCCACAAATTTAAGGCATGAGGTTCCAAAAATTAAAAATAAAATCGGTCATCAGTTTCAAAATTCGGACTTAAAAATATATCGCGTTTTTTGACAAATGGTCGGCGAAAAACATCAATTTTTTCAATCGTTCGCAGAAAAAAATCGCATGTTTCCTTAAAGTATCGGGGAAAAAAACCGAATTTTGCCAAATGGCCGTAAAAAAACGTGAATTTTGTCATAGGATCGCGAAAAAAAGTCCAATTTCGTCAAATTATCACGGAATATGAATTTAGTTTAATGACCGCTAAAAAAAAAAAACAAAGTTCGTCAACGAGTTGCATAAAAAACGCGAAATTCGTCAAAAGACCGCAGAAATAAAAACAAATTTCGTCAAATGGCCACGAAGAAAACGCGAATTTCGTCAAAAAGGCCGCGAAAAAAAACGCGAATTTCGTCAAAGCAACGCAGAAAAAATTCAAATTTCGTCAAAGGGCCACGAAAAAAAAGTTAATTTCGTCAAAAAGACGCGAAAAAAGCGAATTTCGGCGAAGAATCGCGAAAGAAACACATATCTCGCCAAAGGATCGCAGAGAAAAAACGAATTTCGTCAAAGCGTTGCAAAAAACGCGAATTTCGTCAAAAAGACTCGGAAAAGGGAATAATTTTGACATAGAATCGCACAAAACCCCCGCGAATTTCGTAAAAAAGACCCAGGAAAATGCAAATTTTGACAAAGAATCGCGCGAGAAAAACGCAAATTCCGACAAGGGATCGCGGGAAAATGCAAATTTCGACAAAGGATCGCAGAAATACGCGTATTTCGTCAAAAAGCAGCGGAAAAGCGGAATTTCGACGAAGTATCACGGGAAAAACGCGTATATACAGGGAAAAAGCCGCGGAAAAACGCAAATTTCGTCAAAGAATCGCAAAGAACCGCGCATTTCGTCAAAGGGCCACGGGGAAAAACGCTATTTTCGACAAAGGATCGTGAAAAAAAGCATGTATTCCGCCAAATGGCCGCGGAGAAAAATCGAATTACGTCAAAGCATCGCAAAAAACGCAAATTTCGTCAAGACATCAGAAATAATAATAAATTTCGTGAAAAAGCCACGGAAAAAAACGCGAATTTCTTCAAAAAGACGCTGAAAAAACTCGAATTTGAGCAAATGATCGCCAAAAAAGCACGTATTGTATTCCGTCAAAAGGCCGCGAAAAAAACGCGAATTTCTTCAAAAAGACGCGGAAAAATGCAAATTTTGACAAAGAATCGCGCGAAAAAACGCAAATTCCGACAAGGGATTGCGGGAAAAAACGCAAATTTCGACAAAGGATCGCAGAAAAAACGCGAAATTTCGTCAAATGGCCGCAGAGAAAACGCGAATTTCGTCAAAGGGTCGCGGAAAAAGCGCACATTCGTCGAAGGGCCACTTGAAAAAACGCAATTTTCGACAAAGGATCGTGAAAAAAGCACGTATTCTGCCAAAGGGCCGCGGAGAAAAAGCGAATTTCGTCAAAGCATCGCAAAAAACTCAAATTTCGTCAAACGACCGCAAAAAAACGCAAATTTCGTCAAAAGACTTCGAAAATAATAATAAATTTCGTGAAATGGCCACAGAAAAAACGCGAATTTCGTCAAAAAGACGATGAAAAACGCGAATTTGGGCAAGTGATCGCCAAAAAAACACGTATTCCGTCAAAAGACCGCGAAAAAAGCGCGAATTTCGTCAAAGGATCGCAGAAAAAAAGCAAATTTCGTCAAAAGGCCATGGAAAAACGTGAATTTCGTCAAACACATGCGGTAAAAACGAATTTCGACAAAGAATCGCGAAAAAACACGTATCTTGCCAAAGGGTCGTGGAGAAAAAGCGAATTTCGTTAAAGCGTCGCAATAAAACGTGAATTTTGTCAAAAAGACGCGGAAAAAGCAATTATTTCGACATAGAATCGCACAAAACCCCCGCGAATTTCGTCAAAAAGCAGCGAAAAAAACCCAAATTTCAACAAAGCACCACGAAAGAAAAACGCGTATTCTGTGATAAGGCAGCGGAAAAACGCAAATTTCGTCAAAGAATAGCAAAGAACCACGAATTTCGCCAAAGGGCCGCGGAAAAAAGCGCATTTCGTCCAAGGGTCACGTGAAAAAACGCGATTTTCGACAAAGGATCGCGAAAAAAAAAACACGTATTCCGCCAAAGAGCCGCAGTGAAAAAGCGAATTTCGTCTAAAAGCCGCGGAAAAATTTGACAAAGGATCGTGGAAAAAATCACAAATTTCGAAAAAGGATCGCGAAAAAACGTGAATTTTGTCAAAGCGCCATGTAAAAAACGCAAATTTCGTAAAAGGGCCGCGTTAAAAAGAAGCTAATTTCGTCAAAGGATCACGGGAAAATGAGAATTTCGTCAAAGGTCATAAAAACGTTTCGTCTTAAAACTTGAATTTTATTAAGGGGTCGTGGAAAGAACACGGCGGTCGCCTTAGAAAACAGCACATGTACAAACAACTATGTTTATTGATATAGGTATAGTTTTTAAACTGAAATAATATAGTGAATTAATTTTTTAACAGTCTGCTTAACCCGAACCCAACGTGCAGGAATCTACACTCAGCCTGAAATCGACCAGAAATGAAAACCCAAGTTAATCAAAACCAAAAAACAGCGTTAACTCAAACTGCAACAAAAAATAATTAATGCCGGAAAGGAATCCCCCCTTATCCCCTCTGTTGTAACCTTTCAGAAAATTTGCTGTGAATGTCAGAATTTTTTAAAACTCAGAATCACCCCTGGGAGGAGGGGGTGGGTTACGGGTCTGATCCTGAGGCTGCTTCACTCCAAAATAAATTGAAAAGTGTTAATAGGTTTTATTTTACATGCTTTCATTTAAAAGAAAGTCATTGTTGCTTAAAATCTCTAAAATTGTTCTCCCCACCACTGAAAATAAAGTCTCCTTCACCTTCTCCGGGTATGCTGTGGTGTCTATGTAGACTAATATAGGACTAACGAGAAGGGCTAATCCGCCAATCCAAAACTAACTTACAAATTTATCTCAAACAGAAAGATAAAAAAAATCAGCACCTTTTTCATTTCATTTTCGACTATTTCGAAAGGGGGGCCTGTAACCTCATCCCCCTTCCCTTCGTTGGGTATACTGTGGTGTAACTGTTCGCTGATATGGGACTAACCATAATGCCTAGTTCTTTATATTGCTTAAAGAAAAGTTACAAATTTATCTCAAACAAAAATAAAATAAAATCAGCATTATTTTTCATAACATTTTCGACTATTTTGAGTGGGGCTGTAACCCCATTACCCCCTTCCACTTCTTTGAGTATAATATGGTATCACTGTACACTAATATGGAACTAAAAAGAAGAGAGCGGCTAATCTGTTGAATGATAGGGAAAAAAATACAAATTTATCTTAAACAGAAAGAAAAAAAGAACTATTTTTTCATTTCATTTTCGATTATTTTGGGGTAGAGGGCTGTAACTCCATTACCCCATTTCACCTGTTTGGGTATAATGTGGTCTCTAGTCTGTTGAATGATAGGGAGAAAATGCAAATTTATCTCAAAAAAAAAAAAGAAAAAAAAGAAAAAAAAGAAAGAAAAAAAGAAGCACTTTTCATTTCATTTTCGACTATTTTGGGAGGGGCTTGAAACGCCATTAACCCCCTTCCATTTTTTGGGGTATAATGTAGTGTGTCACTGTGTACTAATATGAAACTAAAGAGAAGGGAGTGGCAAGTCTGTTGAATGATACGGGAAAAAATGCAAATTTATCTCAAACAGGAATAAAAGAAAAATCAGCACTATTTTTTTCATTTCATTTTCGACTATATGACGAGATGAGGTGGCTGTAATTCCATCAGACCCCTCCCCATCTTTGAGTATGCTGTCATGTCAATATGGACTAATGTGGGGTTAACGAGAATAGCTGTTTCGCTGTATGACAGAAGAAAAAATTACAGATTTATCTAAAAAAGTAAGGAAAAAACACTTTTTAAATTTAATTTTCGAATATTTCGGGAGGAGGGGGGATCTGTGACCCTATCAGTCCCCTTTCTCATCTTCGTTATCAATGTGGACTAATATAGCACTAATGAGGAATGGCTAATTCACTGTATGATATAAAAAAAATAAATTTTTTTTCCAAAAAAGAAAGGAAAAAAATTAGCAATTTTTTCATATCACTTTCGAAAATTTCGGGGGCGGGGGGGACTGTAGCCCCATCAGCCCCCCCCCCCCTGGGTACGCCCATGTTTATAACCGATTTAAACTTCAAAGAGTTCGAACGACAAGAAAGATTTTTTTTAAAGCGACAAGAAAACGTGTTTCTTTTTCAACTCTATATAAATATTTTTTCCCGAAACTTCTACACAGGCCACAACAAAACCGTTATATTTCTCAACAATAATAATTTCAAAGAGTTTCTAGAACGATAAGTATTTTTTTTTTCAAAACTTCGAATGAACCTAAGTAAAAAAAAACAAGAAAATGTCTTCTTACAAGCGCTTTTACCAATACATATCAGTATGTTTTTTTCGAGAATTTGTTATTTAAAAGTTTAAATTCATACATAATCGAGATAAAGATATAAAATCGATATAGACTCGGTGGCGATTGCACAAATCATCACGTCATAGAATTCCTGGATTAGTTTAAACTTGATTCGAATATTAAAATGCAACTGCTCTGCCAAGTCATATCTTGGTGGAAAATATCAACAAACTCGATTTTAGTGGTCAGTTGTTAGGTTTACCATTGTGTTTTCCTGCTTTCACACATCCATGTTTTCATAGTTTTGGGTGCAGGAAAACACAATGAATAAACCAACCGATCAACCACTAAAGTAGGATCTGCTGATGGTTTCCACCAAGAGATGACTTGGCAGACCAGTTTCATTTTAATATGCGAAAAGAGTTCTGTCTAATCCGGGAATTTGAGCTATCAACTCGATGAGGGGATGGTCTTTGCAACCGCTTCCTGGTAAAATATAAATTTAAAATTTATTTAAGTTTATCATGGGCCCGAGCAATACCAAAGACGTCAGCTAATGTGAAATAAAAATTACTTCAGTTGTAATAACTTTATATTTGTGGATGAATCAGAATTTAATACATTTAAGACGAAAGAAAAGATCACTGTTCGGTAAAATCCAGCTAAAATATGATTTTTTTTGCTCCATAAATGGCAAAAGAAAATGATAGAAATGTTTTAATTAGTAATAAAATGTAAACGAGATAAAAATATTATTGCACAAACTTTTCAAACTATATATTAATAATGCACGATATAAATAAAACATCCATATATTAAGGCTTGACACGACTTCTCTGATTTAAAAGAGAAATATTTGTCAAAATTTTATATTGTCAAAAATATTTGTCAATTTGTTTAATATTTATGAAACTAAATTTGATAAATTCGAGCCGTTAATATTTTATATTAAACGAATCAACATTAATATCTTGATACATTTTTTATCCATTTTATAATACAAAAGAAGCTCCTGGTATTATTTTTACTTTATATGATTTTTTTAAACTTTATTTCTACATCATTTTTCCTGTTTATTCTTTCTTTCCTCTGGCACTTTCAAAAATCTCCCATAAAAACGTAATGCCATCAGCAGAATTATTTGAAGGCCATATTGCTTCTGTAGGGCTTCTGCAATCATAATATAATTTTGTTTTTCTCCTTTTCACCTACTAGGCATCTAGCCAAAAACTTCACACTATCATTAAGAGAAATGCAACTACTGTTTTTTGTTGCTAAGGCAGTATAAGAAAAATGAACTATATCTATCAGCATATGTTCGTTCCCAATGAAGAATTTTGAATATTAACAGATTTTGAGATTCTAGTATAATTAAACCACATTCGTTTAAATATAAAAGCTTGCCAAAATATCTTAACAACGTGGCTATTGGCTTTTCGTAAAGAAAATGCGCATATGCATGCATACATACAGGGTGTTCAAAATTAAACGATTCTATTTTAAAGTTGTCTACAGACGACACTAATGTTCAGAATGTTGTGAAATTTTGTGGAGGACATAATAAAAGTATGGGAATTTGTTTCAGCGAAAAAAAAAACAAATAAAAAAAAATTAAAGACCGTTTTTAACGAATTACACATTTAGAATGCATTTACGATATTTTAACGAATTTTGTTGTAACAAAACATGTTCCGCATGACGGTCATCCTTTTCAGATAACATCTTGAATCGTAAGATAGCATGTTCCACAGTTGAGCGCAGTGTGTTCTGGGAAATGCTTGGAACATGTTGAGAAATGCTGTCTTTAGAATTAGGTTAAGTTAATAAACTAAATTTTTAAACTATCGTAATGCTAAATTTATTAAAAATTGCCCTCTGGTGGCGAAATTTTGATTTTTTTCTTTTTTTGCTTAGACAAATTCCCAGCCCTTTATTATGTCTGATGTCTTTCACAACATTATGAACAATAGTATTGTCTGTAGACATCTTTAAAGTAGGGTCGTTTAATTATGAACAACCTGTATATTAGATTATATATTTGATTTTTTAAAAATCTGTTGCCTAGATTTAGTGTACATTGTAAGAAATGTACATATTTTTGGTATTATTTGGTTATCCCGTCGACCAAAAACCTATCTCCAAACTATAAGATGAAATGCCAATAATGGTTGATCATAAATGTCGCATTCATTTTACTTTAAGTAAGTTACACGTGTTTATGTCATCAAGTGATTTTTATTTCGACGTTTTATTTGAATTTTTATTAATGTCACACTAATTTATTTGTTCTTTCGCTATTTAAAATAAAAATTTTGTCAATCTGTGCAATTTGGCGAGTGGTTTGACGATTTATATAAATTGGCGAAATGGGTCGACGGGATAACTAAGTAGTACCATATTTTTAGATGTGTAATGTTATACTGTTAGGGCGCTGCTTTCTATATCGCAGTTTAAACTATATTCTAATTTTCAGATATTGTAAATATTACGATTAATTATATTTAAAATGATTCACAACTCCCACTTATTATTCGTCGAACATCTTTTATTTTTACGAAACAAAAACTGAAACTTTTGAGCTGTTGCCAACTTAACAAACTAAATAAATTTAAGACACAACAGTACTCTCCTCCCAATAACGAAGTTACGTTACAATATATACAAAAAATTTTAATTACAAAAATAACAATGCACTAAAATTTAAAAATTACTTAAAAATAAATATATATGTGCTAATCTCGAAATCGCACAGGAAGTTTAATCGTTCTTCCCGAACGTGACTGTTTTTTAGGAAGTTTTTGGTCTTGAATATGCGAGTCCTGTGGTGCTTTTACAGGTTGTGTTGTCTGTGTTGGTTGTTTTGTACCGAAGTCTGGTGTTTGCAAGAAGTATGCAGGCTTTAACCCATCAATAGAGATAGTTATAGTTTTGTCTTTGATTTTGAGTGCGAAATATTTTTCGTTTCTATCAACGACTGGAAATGGACATTCGCATGGGGGTTTTAGTTGCTTTTTAACCTTGTCTTTGCGAACAAGCACATGTGACGTAGTTTTTAATTCTTTAGGAACAAATATTTTCTGTACATACATTTTTCACACAGTTCTTGGTCCGACTTCTTCCATCACTTTTTGAAGTTGTTTGACAAAATTATCAGGTTGTGTACGAGTTATACTTTAATGGAAAAAATCTCCAGGTAAACGTATGTTTTGTCCATAGACCATCTGGGCTATAGTATGTACAGAATCTTCCTGCATGGCAGTGCGTAGACCAAGAAGTACAGTTGGCAGTGTTTCACTCCAGGCCAGGTTATTGTGTGCCATCAGTGCGGTCTTTAGAGTTCTGTGTAACGTTCGACTTTTCCATTGGCTTGGGAGTGGTAGCAGTCATGTGCTGCAATTTTATCTCACACATTTTTGTCAGGATGTTTAAAAGCTCTGATCCAAACTGTGAACCACGATCCGTGACGAGTCGACATGGAGTTCCAAATCTAGAAATCCAATTACCGTAAAATGCTTTGGCAACTGTGTCGGCTGAAATGTTGTTCAGCGGAATCCCTTCCATCCAGTTAGTATACCGATCTATGCAGGCCAGGCAGTAGATATTACCGTTTGATGGTGATAAAGGTCCTATCAGGTCAATATGAATATCACTGAACCTTTCTGATGGAGGTTGAAATTCACCGAAGCTTGATTTGGTATGTCGATTGATTTTTCTCTTTTGGGAGGCCATGCATAACCGGGTCCATAATTGTACATCTTTTCGGATACTTGGCCAAATAAATTTTGATGTCAGGAGTTTCACAGATGATTTAACTCCAGGGTGAGATATTCCATGCACTTGATGAAATATTTTCATGCGATAGGATTTATGAATATATGGTCTTATATTATTTGTTGAAGTTTCACACCACAAAGTCTTTCCAGAAGGTAGCGGATATTGCTTGAAATTCAGGGAAGTTGTGGATATCATAATCAATCAAAGAAATTTCTTCAATTCTGGATAGGGTATATGCAATGATATTATCTTGACCTTTAATATGTTGGATGTCAGTTGAAAATTGTGAAATGTAGTGTAAGTGACGAAATTGGCGAGGAGATCCCAGGTTTTTGTACGAATGCAAAGGTTATGGGTTTGTGGTCTGTGTATATCGTGAATTTTCTTCCTTCTAATAAATGCTTGAAATATTTCATACAGAGATAAATACAGTAGACTTCCTTAAATCCGCGACCCTAAAATCCGCGAACGCCTAAAATCCGCGTATTTTTTTAGATGTAAACAACGAAATCTACAGTTAAGTTGCAGGAACAAAATTCAAGATGGCGTCGAAATCAGCGACTACCGCAATGTTTTTTTTTTACTAAATTGTTTGTTAATCATTCTCTTTTGGCTATTACAGCTGATTTATTACTAAATAAATTTACATTATTTTTGATTTTGATATAAATTAGCATATCTATATCAAAAATTCCAGGGTTCGAAATGGAAAAATCCATGAACAGGAACACTATTTTAAAATTATTGTTTGCGGAATTTTATTTTTAATTACAGACAAATTTATTTCTAAACATACAAAGCAGTATAAGAAAAGCATTCAAGATTCTAAATAACAATGAAAAAAGTTACTAAAGTTAAAAGTGCTAAGAAAGAATAATAACGTATCGATCTTACGATCGCTTTACCACTAGATGGCAGCATAAGACTTTTGGAATCAAATTGAACCGATTTCATCGCTAATAATTTAATATTTTTCTAAATTTTTATTTTACATAACTATTTTAATAATTACTTACTTTTAAACTAATAAATTATTTTAATATTTTACTTATTTTAATGTTTCCCTTTATTGTTAACATTCATTATAATTTCCCTTGCTTAACTACCAATCAAATTAATGTTTCAAAAATGTAAACAAATCAATGACCAGAAATCCGCACAACCTCTGGTCCCAAGCTGTGCGGATTTGAGGGAGTCTACTGTACCAAGTAATTATCTATCGTAAGTGCTGTAGTTCTTTTGTGCATCATTTAGCTTCTTAGAATAAAATGCGATAGGTTTTCATCCTTTATCTTCATATTGTTAAAGTACTGCTCCGATTGCTGAATCTGAAGCGTCTGTACATAGCGACAGAGGTATTTCAGAATTCCGAATTGATAAGAGTGCAGTATTGGCTAAATCATCTTTGCATTGTTGGAACTGTTTTTTTCGCTTCATCTGTCTAAGGAATTTTTCTTCTATCTTTCTTTCTTGCTCCTTTGAGGTAATCATGTAAAAGAGACTGGTTTTTAGATGCATTTTTTAGATATCGACGATAAAAATTAATCATGCCTAGGAATGTTCTAAGTTCATGAATAGTTGTTGGAAGTTGATAGCTAAGAATGGCTTGAACCTAGTCATGTAAAGGACGTGAGCCTTGAGGAGTAATTAAATATCCCAAAAATTCTATTTTTTGTGTTCCCATGATTGATTTGGAAACGTTTATACGAAGACCGTAATCATTTAATCTTTCAAACACTAACTTGAGGGGATTTTTGTGTTCTTCGTCACTAGTAGATGCAATAAGAATATCATCTAAATAGATGAAAACAAAATCTAGGCCTGATAAAACTTCATTTACAAATCTTTGGAACGTTGCTGGTGCGTTCTTCAAGCCGTAACTCATGACATTAAATTCATACAAGCCGAATGGAGTAATAATTGCAGTTTTGCACCTATCTTCTTCGGCAATGGGAACTTGATAATACGCTTTAAATAAATCAATTTTAGAATAAATAGTTGTATCTTTTAAAATGTGATGAAAATCTTCGATTCGCGGAATAGGATATCTATCAGGAACAGTTTTGGCATTTAGTTGTCTGTAATCTCCACATGGGCGAAAAGTGCCATCTTTTTTCGGAACCATATGAAGAGGGCTCGACCATTGAGAACTAGAAGGCCTGATTATATTATTATTGAGCATAAATTGGAATTCTTGTTTCGCTATTGCAAGTCGTTGATGATCTAACTGTCTTGCTTTAGAATGAACAGGTTGACCTTTTGTTATAATATAGTGTTGAACATTATTTTTTACACTTGATAAGAATAAATTTGGTTTGGTTATTTCGGGATATTGCCTTAACAGAATATAAAATTTAGTGGAATTACTTACTGTGTCGACATTACTATCTTCACTGATGGAAGCAACTTCGTCATTAATACTTAGTTGGGTTACTCCATCAATTAGTTTCTTGCTATGCAAATCAATTAACAAGTTAGATTTGTTTAGAAAATCAGCACCCAAAATCCCTTTGTTTATCTTAGCAACAATAAAAGGAAATTGAAAGTCTCGCCTAAGTCCTAAATCAAGTGTTACCATCTTTATACCACACGTTTCAATTTCTGTGCCATTTGCAGCATATAGTTTGTAATCAACGGATTGTTTATCTTGAGGAGAAGCTGGTAAAATACTAACATCTGCACCGCTGTCCACCAAGAAACTCACTTTAGATTTTTTATCTCTATCAAATAAGCGAAATTTGCGACAATCCGACTGCAGTGGAATCTGTCGCTACATCTACTGCAGAACTTACTTTTCCTGTTTAGAATCGGTCTTTTTATTCCAGGCACAAGGCTGGGTGCATTTATCAGGAAAACAACGATTGCCGAAACGGAAATGAAAATAACACAGTTTGCCATTAGGATTTTAGCGCTTACGAGATCTGCTTCGCGAGCCAGAACGGTATTCATTATTTCGAGAATTAGCTCTGGATTTTCGTGAAACGCACAGTTGCGAAATTTGGTGTTCCAGAGAAGCAATTCGATTTACAAGTTCATTATTATAATGAGATCCCGCATTATCATTAAGGGGATTCTTCGTCTAGATTCCCGATCGCGTGTGAGTAGCGCGACCTCTGGTGTTGAAAGGCATAAGATCCCCACATAGAGACTTTTTACACTTTTTGCATGCGCTCAAGGCGGAGCAGAAAAAAAATAGTTCCCTCTCTCCTCTCCCCAAGATTACGAAAAGGTAAAAATAAATATTGGTCAACTTTCTTTTCTCTTGTATTTTTACCAAGGCAGGGTGTGTGTGTGTGTGTGGGGGGGGGGGAGGATATGGGTCCTCCTGCCACATATGGTCTCACTGTCACCCGCATTGGACCTAATAGAATAGGATATGAGAGTCGATTAGAGCCACGCCAGAAAGAAAAATATATCGGTTTAGAAATAAGGAAAACGGAAGGAAATTTTCATGACCCGATCTCTTTTTAGGGAAGACACTATTAGGATTTTTTTTATATTTTACTAGCAGTAACACTGTACATTCCATTGTGGCAATATAGTATTTTAATCCTAATTATCGAGTAATAGATCCATTGCAATTAAATTAACAAATAGTAACTCACTTTAACAATGAAAAAGAATAAAAACGAAAAGGCGATAACGTAGCGTTCTATGCGTTTATTTCAGCAACATAATGAATCCAAGAATTTCATTTTTTAAATAAATAAATAGTGGAAGTGTTCAACAAAAAATCTGATTACGATTATAATTATGAGATATGAAATAAAGTAAAAAAGCAAGTTTTTATAATATACTTAGTGTTTTGTCAATCAAAAATATTTTATCAAAACAAAAATCGTAAAACTGTGAGGCGCTGAAAGCAATATGATAAAGAAATTAAACCACAATGAAAATTAGAGGTCTGCACGGGCCGAAATTTCCAGGCCCGGGCCCGTCCCGATTCATAGAAAAAAAATTTCGGCCTGGCCCGATACAAAAATTAAAAGTTCGGCCCGAGCCCGGTCCGGTAAAAAGCTTAAAAGTTCAGCCCGAGTGAATTTCTACAAAACATTGATTTTTACGTCGATTTAGTTAAAAATTTGTCTCGTACGAGGAGTTCTGACCAAAAATATTTTATCTTAGCCTTTTTTTCATGTTTATAATCTTCATCTTTATAGAACTGCGGTATTTATTTTTTAATGAATCTCTATTTCTTGTATGTAAATGTTTCAGTTATCATTAACATTGTTAATCTCTATTCCATGTATTGAAGTGTTAAAAATCTGAAAAATGCTATACAGTAAAATCTTCTAAGACTCAATTACATAGAAAAAAAAAATGCGTTATAGACAAGTTCCCTGCTTAGCAAGTGTAAATATATTATATATTCTTATCTTATACATTATTATATTAATTTTGAATGGATCAACACGTTTTTCTGTTTAAAACAGGGTTCCGTCATAGGCAGGTTCTTATTCACACGTTTAACTATATTTAAATAAGCGTATAAATCTACTATTTTTTAAAAAGAATAAATTTTAATGTTTATAAGTGTAGAATAATAAAGATTTAAAAATGTGTGGATTTTTTTGCAAAAATTTTTGGGCCAGTCCTACTTTTACTGACCTTTGAATGGACCAGGCCACGCTGAGACAATGATTTTTCATACGAGATGGGTCAAAACTAGGACTGATTAGGAATGAAACCAGTCCCGGCTCTGTACAGAAAAAAAATTAGGCCCGGCCCGAGTGCCGTGAAGGAAAAAAGGCCCTATATATATATATAATATTGCAGTTTCTTACAAAATATTACCTATGCAACTTAAAAATTCGACTTACGTAAAATTCAAGTTACGTAAAACTTTATGGAACGCATTACTTACCTAAGTCGGGGAATGCCTGTATATATTTTTTGATCTGAAATAATATTAATTTTTTTTTTTTTTTTTTTTTTTTTTTTTTTTTTTTAGAAAAATCGGATAGAACCGAACCGGCACAAATCGCTGATCGAGTTGGGCTCGGCTAAAATCAGGTTGCCCGACCCGATGCAGGAATTCAGATCGGGTAAACCCATTTTACCGTGGGTCATGTTTCCTTTATTTATTAAGTACGTTTGTAATCATCAGAGTTTTAATTTGTAATTATTCTTCGATTAATCAAAATACTTCACAGTAATTTCACGCATCAGGTCGGATAAGCCGATTTTTCCACATGTCGGGTTTCTTTCTTTCTTTCTTTTCGATAATTACATTTCTGATCATCGATCATCTTCATTTTCATTTATAATTATCCTTGAATTGAATTAAAATACTTAAAAGCCAAATATTACTTTTTTTTTTTTTTTTTTTTTTTTTTTTTTTTTTTTATAATTATCCTTGAATTGAATTAAAATACTTAAAAGCCAAATATTACTTTTTTTTTTTTTTTTTTTTTTTTTTTTTTTTTAAGAGGAGGGGATAGATGAGTGGTTCCCAACCATTTTTCCCGTGCCCCACCTAAGCATCGCTAAAATCATGACCCCCCCCCCCCTTCTATATCATATAAAAATTGTCGTATAAAAAATAAACTTCCATTTTCCCGGATGGATCCTAAAATAGCATTAACTCTGATAAGTGATTTCACATTCTTTAATTTATCAAAATCATATATTTTTTTTAATTACAAGTATGCTTTTAACCTAACTCCATGAATGTAGTTACGCCATTGATCTTCGCATTTACATCTACAACAGTTTTATTGTTTTTTGACAACTTACCTCAAATTTAAAAGTGATAAATAGTCTATATTTTTATTTTCGTAAAATTTATTGAATTCTCTCTCATATTTTGTATTACATCTGATAGAATTGATACATTTTATAATGGGTTTTAGCACTTCATTAAGAATAAGTGATATTTGTTAATCTCCAACACTGAATGGATAACATAATTCACAAGTAACATTTTCGGATTCGCGCTTTTATCCATTTTAAGTTACTATATTTCTTTCCTCTCATAACATACTTCTTTGACAGCGGGCTCCCCCCCCCCCCCATTGCTATTATTTGGCCACCATGTTATGTTTCCCTCAATTTTAAATTTTAAAATGCATATGTCATGAATGTCATATTCTGTATGTGAACTGCAGAAGAGTCGTAAGAAGTTTACTTTCAACCCTTCCCTTCCGTGATGCGCACGGGGTTTTATTAATTTCATAAATGTAGCACCTCATTTAGATCATTCAAAACATTTTTTAGATTAAACAATGTCCAAATAGTCAATTTTAGATATACCCTAGAAAATTTCATATGTAAAATTTCCCTCATAGGGCATATTACACTATGAATAGATGTACAAGTTTTTTTTTTTTTTTTTTTTTTAAATAAATAGTAAAAAAAAAGAGGTGCAATTTTTAAAAATAATATTAAAACCAGAAAATTTAAAATGATCTTTTTATATATATATAAGATGTCAAATTATCCAAAAAAAACTCACATAATTATTTCGGTGTCAGTGTATTATTGAACTTTTAAATGGGATCGTTTCGAAAATTAATTTTTATTCAGTTATTTAAAAAAAAAATTCATTTATTATTTTTATTTTTAGACTATGACACCTTTCAGTAGAAAAAAATGACAGAAAATTTGTTAATAAGAAATTTGAAATTGCCCCCCTTGGAAAGTCATATGTGCCTATGTGAAAAATCATATGTCTAAAGTCACGTGAAAACACATGTGACGTGAAAAGTAATATGTGTATACGCCCCACGTTGGGAACCACTGGCATAGTAGTACATTTTATAACAATTGTAAGGGGGTTTTCAATATTTTTCAGATGAATTTGTTTACCAAACTTAATTTTTAGCATTATTTCTGCTGCATTTTCTTCAATGCCCTGTTTAGGGATTTCATAATGCCCTTTACTTCTCCTTCGTGTCTTTTTTTTTTTTTACCTCTTTGACATTTTCCCACTTCTGCATTGCACTGTTTTTCGAGAACAAACTCTAAAATTGTATAAAAAGTTAAAACTAAAATAAACTAGCATTTTATAAGATAAAACGTTATAAAATTTTCCACTAATGAAATTCTTTCTTTCTTTCTTTCTTTATTCTTGTGGATACAAACGATAACAGTTGATGAGTAAATGTTTTCTAGATTTTTAAAACTAATGATAAGAATGAGATATAAATTTACACAACCATATTTTAGAGTACGTTGATTCTTTTAAGAAAAAAATGAGTAGGTAGTAGTTTTGAGATTTTTTTCGTTAATAACTAAGAATTAATCCAGACACACCAATTTTCAGTTAAAACAAAATGAATTCGAATATTGTACCTTTTAAATTAGTACACCCAGCGGAATCTTATAAATATGTCTCTTAAATTACAAACGTGTTCAGTTTATGTTTGGGTCCATTCATTGCATCTTATTAAAAAATAAAATAAAACAAAATCGGGTTATTTTTATTATTATTTGAAAATACAAATTAAATTTTATCACATGGATTTAACAATAGCATCATCAAACTTAGATCCCTTCTAATTCTATCAAAATCTTTTAAAAAGTGTATAGATTATGTACTTTTTCGAGCTCATTTGATGGAAGGAACTCAAACATAGAGTCAAAAGTACCATTTGAAAAGAAAAAAAAATTGGTACAATTTTTATTATGTAAAGAGCTCCAAATTCTAATTATTGAATAACATTTAATTACAGGTGTTATTAAAAATCAGTTGGTATCAGTGTCATTTTCATATGATGAAATTGGGGCATACTTTTTTAACATAATTATAGGATAGGATATAATCATAAAGCATAATTATAGGTGGCATACTTTTTTTCTACCTTTGTACGCACACCGTATATCTATATAATTATATATTTTTAATATTTCTCATGCTTTGATATTGTGAATAAGAAGTGCCGTTTCTACCAATATGCATGACTAGGAAGTCACCTAGGAAGGCAATATTGTATAGACGGTTAAAAGGCAAATTTTTTATAAATAGTAAGTTTAAATCAAACATCAGTGGTAGCAATAGTGAGGGGCAGATTTTTAATTTTTGCCTAGATGCGAGAAAATACCTAGCAACGTCCAGGAACAAATTACTATTCGTAGCTGATATTATAACTCTAAATTATTTTATTCTGATTTCTTAAATTGCATTAACTGACGAAAATGCAATTTAACTTTTTTTTTCTTTTAATTTAACTTTACTTGGTTTATAGATGTAACAATTGAATTTTGTAATCGATATTTTACTCATTTCTTGATATGCTAGAATTCTGACATTATATACAGTTATATGCTTGTGACGGCAATATAATATTTTAAAATTTCCAGTACGTCATTGCCAATTAATTTAAATTAATTGATTTGAGACCAATTCGATTTAACAATGGCAAAGAATAAAGCAAAGGAAAAGCGATGACGAACAAAGGATGTGTTTATTTCCACAATACATCCATCAGTTTCCATTCAACATTGCAAAATAATAAAAGAAAGAAAAGTCAATAATGTACCATAAATGTGTTTATTTCAAAATAACATAAAATAAAATAAAATTAAATCAATACAAGTAATGTTAAATTACAGTAAAGTGCAAGTTAAATAAAGTAATCGAAAAATTAAATGAGGAAAGTGTTCAATGAAAAATTAATACAATAATAATTATTCTGACGCAATCCGAAATATAATAAATACTAAAATGTAGCAAATTAAATAAAAAAGTACCTTTTTAAATACACTTTTTGTGAAGTTAAAAGTAGAAAATAATTATTTTACTTAAAAATCAGGAGACAAAATAAAAATTCTTCGATGTGCGAAGCGCTGAAAATAGTACGATAAATAAGTAAAGTCATAATGAAAAGCTATAGAACAAAAGATTCTCTAAAAATTTAAATATATTATGAATGATATTAAAATTTTAATTTTCTTAAAGTATTTCTATCAGCGCCTTATACTTTTGCGATTTTTAACAATGCATAATTTCAGATTTTTAATAAAAAAGAAAGTTTTTAAAGAGTAATAAGAGTGTTTAAAAAAATATATATTTTTTCCCTTTAACTTAACTTAAAACGTTAAATTAAATGCAACATATATGGGTATATGGCACAGCTTTATAAAGTAAAATGTTTCCTTTGCATCATGGATTTCAATCATTAGTTTCAATTCTATAACTTGTGTTGTGATTCTCATTTATTTGAAACAACATTACTACCAGCATTGCCCATATTTCATGCTAAGCCTGGTTATGAATCGAATTGCAGGAGATTATAATTCTTATTATATTTTTGTAATAAGATTTTTCGTAATATTTTAAATTTGAAAGTGGTCGTATCCAAAAAGAGATTTATGCATTTCAACCCCTCCCAAAATTGGACAAACATATATTTATTAAAAAATATTTTATTTCTAAGGACTCTTTTTCTCGTTGAAAAAAATAGACTAATATATTATTATTTAAATATTGCAATTGTAGGTAAACGTTGTGCCACAATATTCTATATTGTATATTTTAGGCATGCAAACAAGAAAGATAGCGACAGGCTGCTTCTCATTTTTTTTCTTTTCACTGTAAAGGGGCTCCTCTTATGAAGCCTTCAGAAACGGGGTGCACTAAATTTATTCTGACTTTTGATAGGTACTTTGGGTGGCTGATTGTCATTTCTAACTTTTGTTTGTTTTTCTTTACGTTGCTTTTTACACTTATGTCTTTATCGTACCAAGTTTTTTAGTGTTCTAGAAGTGTTTTCTACTTCTTTATTGCCTGCAATGAGCCAGTGAAATTAAAATGCCTATCGCTACCCCAGTAAAAATAAAATATTTACTCAAAAAGTTTAATTTAAAGAGTTTCTGTTTCATAACTTATAGACTCGTTACTTTATACTTTATCTAAAAAGTGATGGTGGTGTCGATACATATAATGAGTAATATTATTGGATTTTAAACTCAAAATTTGGGTGAAATTGGGATTACATATAAGAAATACACCTAGGCACATACGTACACATAATAAAATTAAAAGAAGTTCTTCGAAATCGAGAATAAATATATCAGTTGATATTCAAATTAATAAATGGAAAAAGGAAAAAAAAAATCATAGCATTAAAAAAAAAACTTACTATAACGCATAAAATGTATATATATATTCATATACGTACACATAGTAAAATTATAAAAAGTTATATGAAATCGAGAGTAAATACGAGTATAACAATTGATATTCAGATTCGTCAATACATTTCCGGAGTAATATTATTATTTCAAAATGCAAATGTAAATAAAATTAGAGATCGACCGAAAATACGTTTTTGGCTCAAAATCTGAGTTTCACCGAAAATTCATTTTTGGAGAAAATGCTGTCGGAAATTCGGCCGAAATTATCAGTATTCGAAAAATCTCGTTTCTTCGTTCGGAAAATTTTAACGTTACTCATTGATTTTAGCTTTATAGGCTCAAATGAGAAACTGTTTTTTGATTGCTAAGAACTTCACTGTTCATAATTATCAGCCATGACTGAAATAAAAATTATAAAGCAAGGAATGCACGTATGACAAAACTTTGAATATGCTTTTCACGTGCTCATTAAGAGCTGCATGCTTAACAGTATTAGAATTTTTTAGTTTAAAACCGCAGAAGACTTTCGAATACTCTTTGAGAAAGATTTAGTATAACAGTTGATCGTTTACAAAAATCATTATAAAAGATAATCCAGGTATGTATACCTAAAACATTTTTTAATTGGTGAAATTCGTATCTCTAGAAAATCATTGTGTCGTTAATAAATTAGTTACATTTTATTTTATATGACAATAACAAGTGTTGGGCAGAGGCACAGAGAGCCAACTTGGGCCACACGTATAATTAATTAATAATTAGGTATATTTAATAAACACCTATAATTAATTAACTATTATGTATATTTATGTATGTATTAATTACTTAAAAATTTTTTTTTTTTGGACATTTTCGTTTTTGCTCTAAAATGTCCGCTTCTAGAGTGTCGGGAACTCATTGCACGAATAATTTGTTATGAATGTTAGAAACGAAGTCTAAAAATAAAATGTAATAGTGATCTGGTCACAACAGTACAGAAAAGAAATCTTGAACTAAAAAGCAATTCCCTTCCTGAAAGATTCTAAACTGACCTGGGGAGGAAAAAAAGCAATAAATTAGGCTAGGTCAACCCTCTTTTTTCTCCCTTTATTTTGTAATTTGATACGTATCGCGATAATTTCTCCCTTTCCCCATTCTACCTACCATCCGCTGCAATTCTAGATAAATGTATTCTTCCGCACGTTTAGAAATCAGCTTACTTCTGAGGAAAAATTCCTTATAACTCTGCTATTTCTTAAAAAAATAATTGTTAATTTTCATCATTGAAAAGAAGAAACTTGCAGCTTTTATGGCTATTTTCTCTTTTTTTTCTACGATGCTCCAATGATTTTTTATAATTTTTTAAAGTATAAACTTCTTGATTTTGCAAATTTCGCCAACTTTAAGCCAACTTTAAAAATACTTTTAAACGTTTTAAAAATATTATGGCAAATACTCTTAGTGAGGAACCTTCTATTTTATCGATTGCAGCAATTCCCATCCCTTTATTTAAAATATTAAGCTCACAAAGAGCAAAGTAAATTTCTCCATAGGTTAACATGGGATGCTTTGTAATGGCGGCTGCCCGTGAAGAATACCCTTAATATCAGATTTATTATTTGTAGAAAAAATTTCAGATTTTGAATTCATATCACAGATTTTATCTACCATTACAGCTAATTTTTCCAAGTTTTCTTCGTTAACAAGCAATATATTTTTTATGCCATTGGGCAATTTTTCAAGCCAAAGTGTTAATGAGGTTTTCAGAAACGTCAGAAGTAGCTACAGTTCTTAGCTTTTGAAGGAACTGACTAGGTTTCATATTTCCTAGTTCAATTCCGGTTACCAATCGCTTAATTCGTACGTTTTCCCTTTGTCTAAATAAATTTAGCAACATAGCTTTAGAATCGGAATATTTGGTTAAACTATCAATACTTATAATTGTTCGAAATTTATTTATCGTCTGCCAAGGCTCAGTGCGAGCATTTTTGTGTAAGTTTAATTTGCAACAAATGGCAACGTTCCTTTTTGTTGACATGCAATATTCTATTCTAAGAGTGCGAAACCAAGAGGGTTTATAATTAAACGTGTGATACAGTTCACTTTGTTATTTATTGAGTGTTGTGAGTTATTGACGAGTTTGTGTTTATTTAAATTCAACCAGCGCCCTACATAAATTTTTGGTTACGTCTACCGGAGATTTGATAATTTTTCTTTTTGTTAATCGAGTGATAGAACGATAAGTTTCCTCTTCAAGAGTAATCATGTTATCGTTCCGAAGTTGTGATGTGAAAATAAATAAAGAAGCTGCGTCATTTAAACATCTATACTATTTGGTGAGTCTTTTTGTTAATATTATCTCATTATGACAGAATTTAAAGACATTTTAGTTAGACAACGAGTTTTAATAATATCTGTCACTAAACTAGAAAATAATATTAATAGTTCGATAGATGATGCTGATCCTAGTCAGCTTGCTTTATTCGAAAATAAAATAAAAAAAATTAAATGAGGAATTATATGAAATTTTTAATGCAATTTTTTCTCGATGTAAAGAAGAAGAAGTAGATAAGTTTATTGATGAGCAACAATCCGTACAGGATAAACTTGACAATCTTTGGTTAAGTGTTAAGGGGTCTCAAGACTCTTAAAATTGGAAAACATTTAAAAAAAAGACCATTTTCAACATTTAATATCTTAAAATGTATTTGATTTTAAGACACAATTTTAATTGGAATAAAATATATAAGTATGTTCTTTCATTTCATGCATTTAAAAAATTATAAGATGCAGAATTAGCATTTACAGGGAGCTCCAAACTATTAGACATTTGACGAGCAAAAAATCGGCATAACACCTTACGCGCACGATTACAAAATAAGTATTGCAACTAGAATGAAAATTTTGGTGCCTACTTATACTTCAGATTATAATAAATTCCCTGAACCTAAATAAATTTGTATTTAAAGCTTTTTTATAATTTTAATACAAAGTTGTATTTAGCTAATGCAAAATTAAGAAAATTTCAACAGTATAATCACCTAAAAAAATATTGTTTTGAACAATAAAAAGGAAATTTTAGGTTCAGTTTATACAGACTTGCATGAAACATGTGTTTTGAAAATTTTATGAAAAAATATTCATAAGTGTTTGAGATATCGTGCGCGTTATGACCAAAAACGCCATTTGGAGAAAAATGGCTTCAAAGTTTCCGAAACGACGCTTCAGCTATTGAACGTGTATAAATGTAAAAGCCATAACTTCAGTTCTAATAGGAATTTCAAGGAAACAATTATGTCAAAATGTTCAGAAAAGATAGGAGTTTAACATCTAAAAAATTAAAATTTCGAAAATTTTAAAGCTTTAAGAGTCCTGAGACCCCTTAACCGGAAAAACTCAAAATTTACTTTAAATGAATCGAATCAAAATAATAGTCTTTCTAAATCTCAAATACAAGAAATAAAGCTCCCAAACTTGACACTTCCTACCTTTAGTGGTAATTTAGAAGAATGAATATCATTTTATGATTTATTTAAAGCTAGTGTGGACAATAATGAAAGTTTATCAGACTGTCAAAAATTGCAGTTTTTGAAATCGGCATGTAAAAACAGTGCACTTAAAATTATTCAGAGTCTTCCAATATCTGATTCAAACTATAAGACAGCTTTAGAATTATTAAAGGAGCGATATTCAAATAAACGTGAGTTAATTAATGCATTAATTAAGAAGTTAATTGTAATGCCTTGTATTTCGGATAAAGCACAGTCTATTTTAGAGAGTGTAGATGTTATAAACGAATGTGTGCGTTCGTTAAGTGTACAAGACGTTAGTGGATTTTCTGAAGTAATGATAGTTTATGTAATTACGGATAAATTAGATAAAAATACGAGATATTGGTGGGAAAGAACATTAAAAAAGGAGGAGGTGGGAACTCTTGATAATTTATTATCTTTCTTGAAGGATCACGCTAGAACCCTTCTAAACAGCAAATCCTCAGTAAGGGAAATAAAGAAAAGTAAAGTAACGATATTGTTGTCTGCTAATAATACGTGTTGTGTATGCAAGGAATCACATCCGTTGTATAAATGTCCTAAGTTCTTGCAGTTAAGTGTGCATAAAAGAATAGAATTGATTAGAAGAAACAACTTGTATTACAATTGTCTTTCAGATAAACACCATGCAAAAATCTGTAAGAGTTTAAGTAAATGTGAAGTGTGTCATAAGGTCACCATACAATTTTACATCTTCCGAGAGACCCGAAATCTTATTCAGATAATGTAAATGAAACTCCGAATGGCCCTCTTTCTCCGAACGCACCCGAATTTCAGCCGAGACCAACTGAGTCATTATATCAAACTTCTTGTACTAGCATCTTTGAATTTCCAAACAACTCTGTGTCGGGATTACATTCATTGCAAAATAAGCAAACTCTACTTGGTACAGCAATGATTAAGGTTCGTGACTCACTGGGTAATTTTGTAAACTGTCGCGCTTTGCTGGATAGTGGCAGTGAAGCCTCTTTCATAAGTGAAAATTGTATGCACAAATTATGTTTGCCAAGGCAATCTACTAAAGTATAGATTACATGTTTAGGTTCTTATAATGCTGAATCTAATGAAGAGGTAAATTTAAATTTTACTCCCCATTTTAATTCTGAAGTGAGATTTGCCACTAGAGCATTTGTGATAAAAAGAATCACATCAAATGTGCCGGATAGTTCTATTCCTTCAAATATTGTGAATAATTTCAATGATTTAGTTCTAGCAGACTCAATATTCTTTGAATCAAGACCAGTAGATATCTTAATAGGTGCTAACGTTTTCTTTACATTGCTTAAAGGAGAAATTATAAAAAGAAAAGAAACTCTATCCTTCGCTGTATGTTCTAAACTTGGTTGGATAATTACGGGAACTACCTCTTTTGATACAATGCAGCGTACATTTTCTGTTAATAATATTCAATTTCAACTAGATGATTTAGTTCAAAAGTTTTGGTCTTTAGATTCCATTCCTGAGCTAGTTCGAATTTCTAAGGAAGAACAAGAATGTGAAGGCCATTTTAAGAGCAATTATTTTCAAAATAGTTCTGGAAGATTTGTTGTGAAACTTCCATTTAAAGATTCTCCATCGCAATTAGGTGATACTAAGGAATTAGCCATACAGCGATTTCGTTCTTTGGAAAGTAAGCTTTCAAAACAACAGTCTATTTATGAAAACTATCGAGAGTTTATGAAGGAATATTCGGATTTGGATCATATGCAACGTATATCCAAATCGGAAAGAATCCCTGCATTTGTTTGTTATTTACCTCATCATGCGGTAATTCGTGAATCAAGTACGATGACAAAATTAAGAGTTGTTTTTGATGCCTCTGCTAAATCTACCTCTGGTGTGTCCTTGAATGATATTCTAATGGTCGGACCCCGTATACAACAGGAACTTTTACCAATTCTTTTAAGATTTAGAGCTTTGCCTATTGTTGTACGAGCAGATATAGAGAAAATGTTTAGACAAATCTTGATTAATCCAGAAGATAGAGATTTTTTAAGAATTTTTTGGAGAGAGAACTGTCAGGATCCGTTAGAGGAATATCGTTTAACAACAGTCACTTATGGTACGGCATCTTCCCCGTTTCTGTCTACAAGAGCGCTTCATCAGCTTGCCTTAGATGAGAAAAACGATTTTCCTTTGGCATCTGCAGCCGTCTTGAAAGATTTTTATGTAGATGATTTTATCTTTGGCGGCCAGAATGAGGAAAAAGTTGTGGAACTAATTAGTCAATTGACATTATTAATGAAACGAGGTGGCTTTAATTTACGAAAATGGATTTCAAATGTACCTGGAGTACTGAGGAATATTTCTGAAGAATGTAAGGAATGTACAGAGTCATGCTCTTGACTAATGATAGAGGGATAAAAATTTTAGGAATTCAATGGAATTTAACGGGTGATTTCTTCTGTTTCACTGCTTTAGAACATGAGAAAAAGGACAGATATTCTAAAAGAGATATTTTGTCAGAAGTCGCAAAGATGTTTGATCCGCTAGGCTTGCTTTCCCCCTGTGTTGTTTTTATGAAGGTACTGTTGCGAGACTTATGGAAGATTTTACTTACCTGGGACGAGCCAATTAGTGAAGAACATAGTAAACGGTGGACATCTTTTCGGAATGATTTAAAGGTAATTTCTAAGTTGAAAATTCCTCGATTTGTATTAGCTGCAGATAAAATAAACCTTCAAATTCGAACCTTTTGTGATGCGTCTGAAAAAGCATATTGTGCAGCAATATATATGCGTCCAGTTTCTTAGAATGAGACAATCACCGTAAATCTTTTGACATCTAAAACTAAGGTCGCACCCATTAAGACTCCGTAAATCCCAAGGCTGGAACTTTGTTCAGCTCTTCTTTTGACAAATTTGCTAAAAGTTGTTTTGGATCACTTAAGTCTCAAGGAGAGTGAAGTATTTGCGTGGACAGATTCTAAGGTTGCGTTGGCATGGCTTTCTCCAGAGCCTCACAGATGGCAAACCTTTATAGCAAACCGTGTTGCTAAAATCCAAGAAACACTGCCTAATATTTCGTGGAATCATGTTCGCGGGCTTGAAAATCCAGCTGACTGCGGAACAAGAGGTATGCTACCATCGGAGTTAGTGAATTGGGAGCTATGGTTTTGTGGTCCTAAATGGTTAAGAGAGCCATGGGATAAACCGTCTAATGAATCATTTGAAGGCAAGGATGTACCAGAAATTATCCTAAAGAAAGAAAAAAGGAATTGTGTTGTAAATATTTCTAAACTTAATGATGATCATCCGATTTTCAGATATTCTTCTTGGAATAGACTAGTACGAATCGTCGCGTGGTGTTTAAGATTTGTAGACAATGTAAGAAAATCATTATCAAATCGAGAAAATGGTTTTCTCTCAGTCTTAGAGCTTTCAAATTCCACAACGAAAATTGATGAAATATCTGATTTAAGTCATCACAAATCTTTAAAATCGTCAAGTAAACTTTTGTCTTTAAACACATTCCTGGATCATAATTGTATTTTGCTTGTTGGTGGAAGATTGAGACATGCTAATGTTTCAGAAGATCAGAAACACCCAATATTATTGCCTAAGACACATCATATAACTGCATTAATTATCAAACATTATCATATAACTTATTTACATGCTAGTCCACAGCTTCTTTTAGCTGTTCTTCGAACCAATTTCTGGATTTTAAGTGGTCGAGATGCAGTAAGAAAAATAGTGAGGAGTTGCTTAAAGTGTTTTCATGCTTCACCATCTGTTGACACTCAAATAATGGGAGATCTTCCAGCCATCCGTGTTAGGCCAAGTCGTCCATTCTCAAAGACTGGAATTGATTATGCCGGCCCATTTATGTGCAAAGAGAGAAATCGTAGAAATAGTCGTTTAAAAGTTATATTGCTAATTTTATTTGTTTTTCAACTCGTGCTATTCATCTTGAAGTGGTTTCGGATTTGAGAGCTTCCACATTTTTGGCTGCCCTGAAAAGATTTGTTGCCCGTAGAGGTAAACCAGCTGAGTTGGTCAGTGATTGCGCAGGAAATTTCAAGGGCGCAAGTAGGGAACTGCGTGAGTTATACAATTCCGTATTTTCTATTAGTAAGGATCAAACATTACAGAATTATGTGGCTAATTAACCCCCTTTCTGCTCCACATTTTAGTGGGCTGTGGGAAGCTAACATAAAATCTGTGAAATATCATCTACGCAGAACAATTAAAAATTCACTATTTACAATTGAAGAATTATCTACATTATTGTCACAAATTGAAGCCTGTTTGAACTCGAGACCTTTATGCCCTCTGTCTAACGATCCAAGTGATCTACAAGTCCTGACACCAGGTCATTTTTTGACTGGTGCTGCCTTGACAGCTATTCCAGAACTTGACGTTTCTGAAATTCTACCTAATCAACTTCGCCGTTGCCAATTAACCCAGAGAGTATTTCAGCCCTTCTGGAAGGGATGGAGTGGTGAGTATTTGTCTCAACTCCAGCAACGTCCCAAGTGGTTGCGTTCGACAGCAAATTTAAATGTTGGTGACTTACTGCTAATTAAAAACGAACTTCTTCCTCCTCTTCAGTGGAAGTTGGGAAGAATTATCCAAACGTTTCCCGGCCATGACGGTCGTGTGAGAGTCACCACAGTAAAAACTGCTGCCGGAAATTTTAAACGAGCGGTTCATAAACTGTGTCCTCTGCCCGTTCATTAACAGTAAGACATATATAACTCTTTCATTTTTACCCCTTGAAGATTTCAAGGCCGGGGGTGTATGTTCGAAATTTATTTATCGTCTGCCAAGGCTTAGTGCGAGCATTTTTGTGTAAGTTTAATTTGCAACAAATGGCAAGGCTCCTTTTTGTTGACATGTAATATTCTATTCTAAGAGTGTGAAACCAAGAGGGTTTATAATTAAACGTGTGATACAGCTCACTTTGTTATTTATTAAGTGCTGTGAGTTATTGACGAGTTTGTGTTTATTTAAATTCAATCAGCGCGCTACAATAATATCCCATATATTCTCTACGTATTTAGGTTCAAGTTGAGCAACTAAATAATTAAATTTTGTTTCTTCCTTACTAATTTCATTAATATTAAATTGTGCTTCAACTTGAAAAAAACCATATTTCTAGTCTATCAGACCAAAATGGAGGAATTTTTATACTCACCTTGTTAAGTTCCGGTGTTTCTTTCACAGAGGAATCATTACTGTTCGACGATTCACTTTTAGACATTTTTGAGCTTGACGGGTCACCAGTTTGTTGGGGCGCTGCTTTCTATATCGCAGTTTAAACTATATTCTAATTTTCAGGTATTATAAATATTGCGATTACTTATATTTAAAATGATTCACAGCTCCTACTTATTTATTCGTCGAACATCTTTTATTTTTACGAAACAAAAACTGAAACATTTGAGCTGTTGCCAACTTAACAAACTAAAAATATTTAAGCCACGACAATACACAGAAGTGTGTAAAACGCCAGTTAAAAGAAAGAAATTGAGATGAAAAGAGTTTTTCAGCGCAATTCTATGTGGAAAAGTCGAATAACAATAACCCAGATGAATTCCGAGTATTTTCAGAATAACAATATAACAACAAGTCAAATGAATAAATGTATCAAGTTTGACAGAGGAGTATAGCAGACTACCTATGTGTGTGTTACAAACTTTTTCCTGATACCATATTAAATAAGTCTGAGTTCTGCTAGACATGCAAGTCTTTGGAGTTTCCTGCCGCTAACTTGATGGATCCAGTTCCAATTTTTGACTGTTCGCAAAATCGGAGCTACATTAAACAAATCAAAATCGCTCACATGCACCCGGTGATTATTCTTTATCTTTATCGTGGACTCTCTTATCAATGATTTCTCTTTACTTTTAACATGTCTCAATTATTTTAAAGAACACCAAATTACGCTGCATGAAAGTTTATTTATTATCACATCAGATTTACAGATGAGCAGCAGAAGATACTTCAGTTATGCACCTAATAGCATCGTCTTTGTAAACAAAAGTTATAAATTTCCCTAGGTCAACTTTTATTATTAGAAAAGCAAGAGATGGAAAAAGTACGTCAGTCAAAGAAATTAGTAAAACAATCATAAAATAGTTAGGATCAGAAGCTATCATTCTTTTCGCTCTGACAGGTACTGCTGCATTTAATGTCGGAGACAAGGCAATTCACTCTGCTTCAGGAATAAACGTGTTTTAAATGGTCGTTTAAAACACGTTACAAACGTTACATGTTTAAAACAACGTTAAATCTTTAAACGTGTTTTAAAGATTTAAAAAGTCAAACATCAAGACATCTACAGCTGAGAATGGATCCAGTGTTATTTTTCATTATTGACGAATTTTCAATGATCTGATGTCTTATAGCTGAACTTGAACAAAGATGTCGCGAAGGTAAAATAGATAGCATAGCGCTTTTAAGACACTTATTTGTTCAAATCCTTGGAGGTATTGGGTAGTTGCATCCCATAAAGGTATCCCTCAATATTAGAGACATTCTATAAAAGACAAGTTGGCTCTTCTCGGACAAAAAATGCTTAGGTCTTTTGAAAAATATTTCACATTAACAAACTCATTCAGACAAACGACGATCAACAAACATAGTTTCGAAAGACTCTTAATTCATTTTGCGTGGGTCACGTTTTAGACTATCTTTCGTCCCTTTTGCAACGACGGACGCTAAGATATACTGCTTTCGGCTAACTTAAATGATTTGGTGATGCCATATGTCTTTTTCGCAAAAACAAGCAAGCTAAAGAACATAACTAGGAAGTATTTCTTAAATCAAGGTGGTCAATGACAGGAATTTTAGAAGACCACGATAATTAAATAGCAAGATGAATTGGAGATAATCACGCTTTTGGACTTACCTCAGCAGCTGGATGCATAGGATATAATGGTTCATTTTTATGATTATCATTGGCCATTTCTAAATGGAAGATTTTTCCTTATCAAACCTATGTGTAAATATTGGAAAGAAGAAAAGGCCTTATGCTCACTAAGTCAGTTACCTTTAACTGTTGCATACCTTGCCACCATACATAAATCCCAGAGTTTAACTTTATCAAAAACTGATCTGAACATTGGTCTAAAGGATTTATCACATAAAACGACTTATGTCACTTTTAGTATAGTTTGTCGTTTAGAGGAAGTTCTTATTCAAACGATTTTTGCCAAGGACAGCTTGATCAAATTAATAGTATGGGAGCACTTGCTGACAGATTGCATTTGAGAATTATCTGATGCAACTGACGGTTGAATTAAACATTTTAAAATGAAGATTCGACAATTGTTACTTAAAACTTACTTTTATACTATTAAACAATAATAATGAAAATATTTTTTTAAATATTATCTTTTAAGTTAATGCGTCTCCAAGCTCCGACATTTCGGCCTGACAGATGCTAGTTATTATATAACCACTCTATGTTTGTATTTATACACCACTCTATGTTCCGTGGTAAAAGATTTTGAAAGACGTACATTGACCTAACAAGTGTTTTTTAAGGGAAAAAAATTTCAACGTAATTTTTAAAAAAGTGAATGTTTATATTTGTCGAATTTAAAATATTAAAAAATATGAACAAAGAGAAATTTAATTTATTATATTGCTGGGATATGCCAATTATTGTTTATATGTGTGTTTGTAAATGTTCGGACATTATTAGTATACGGCATTTTTGGCCCTTTTGCTGAATATTCGGTTGGTTGTATATTGTTAGCTAATTAGTCGAATGAATGTAGAATGATGATGTTTGTCTTTTTTTGGTAATGCTTTTCTGAAATCTAAATGAACAATTTTCTGACACACTGATAAAGCTATTCTTAAATTTACAAAATTTAAAGTAATCCTTATTCAGATAGTAAGAAATAAAATAGTATGTCCTGTAGAGGAATTTAAACTATTTGCAAAAGAGCATCAAAGTTGGAGATTTCAGCAAATTTTTGATGCTCACTTGTCAGGGGAAGCTCTGCATTGATTAAAAATTGATTACAAATCCAAATATAGTACATTAATGGGAAAACTAGTCGGATGTGCCAATTCCAAAACTTCTATCTATGCCCATCACGAGGATTCTAAACATGTGAAAATTTCGTGCATTAGTTTTTGAGATAGGACTATCGCTAAAATCGCGTAAATCATGCACAATGCGCAGCATAGCAACGCCACCTGTTGGTAGTTTACACCAAAACTTAATCAGCAACAACTTATGCCAACGTTTAATTGAATCTGAAGTTTGATGAAAGTTTCCGTGCATTAGTTTTTGAGATAGAGCTATTTTAAAAATCGTGAAAAATTCAGCATAGCGATGCCACTTGCGGGCGATTTACACCAAAATATAATCTGTACCAATATTTATCAAGGTATACCTGAATCTGAAAGTTTATGAAAATTAGTGCATTAGTTCTTGAGATAGAGCTATTGCGAAAATTGTAAAAGATGCAGCATAACATCGCCACCTGTTGGGAGATTTACACCAAAACGTAATCAGCACCAACTCATATCAAGGTGTAACAGAATCTGAAGTTTTATAAAAATCCGTGCATTAGTTCTTGAGACAGGGCTATTGCGGAAATCGTGAAAATTGCAGTATAGCAGCGCCTCCTGTTGGGCGTTTTCCACCAAAAAATATCAGCACCAGTTTATATCAAGGCCTAACTGAATCTAAAGTTTTGTGAAATTCCAAGCATTAGTTCTTGAGGTAGAGCGCCCACAAAATTTTTGTCACATACAGACTCACAGACAGAGTGACAGACAGACATTTTCTAAAAACCATCAAATCGTGTTCAGGACCTTCTAAAACGTATAAATCCATCGAAAACCGGAAGTCGAAATTTTGCACTAGTCCAATACTTTCTTCTTGTAAAGATAGACGAAAGTAATAAAAATGCCATTCTATTTTAAAGCACTTTAATATTATTGTTTGGACGTTTCATGCACATATACAAATGTATTTTTAAATGTGTCAGAAAAACTATCATTGTTCAGCATTTTTTTTTTTTTTTTTTTTTTTTTTTACAGTTTTAAATTTTATGTACCTTCATTTTGTTTTTCGATTTTCTGTATGTTCCATACACGAAGAGTAAGTTGTAGAACTTACTCTTCGTAAGACGTTGGGAGATACCCCTCTAAGTTCGCCCACCCAATCAACGTATCCAATTCAGTTGGCAAGGATATATGAAATGTTTACGTTTGTGTATATACAACAGATATAGCAAGGATTAGTTTCAAGAAGTTATTCGGGAGAGTAAATTTTGCTTTATTAAAAGGGCTAAAAAACAAACATAGGTATGAAAGAGGTTACTGCCAAAAAAATGTGAACTTTATGAACGAAGGAGGCGGAGAAGCCGATCAACGAAATTTTCAGATTTTTCGTACTCAATCAACGAAATTCGCTATTTTACCCCGCACGATCAACGAAATTTGCAACTTTTCCACACCTGATAGACAAAATTTACAATATTTCCGAAGCCGACCAACGAAATTCCCAAATTTTCTGAACCCGATCGATAAAACTCGCGATTTTTCCGTGTCGATTGACGAAATTCGCGATATTTCCGCACCCGATCAACGAAATTCGCTATTTTCCCGTACTCGATCAAGAAATTCGCGCACTGTATCAACGAAATTCGAGATTCTTAACTGACTCTGACGAAATTTGCATTTTTTCCCGAAGGCGATCAACGAGATTTTCCCTCGACTGATCGACAAAATTTGAAAATTTTCCGATCCTGATTCAAAAAATTTGTGATTTTCCTGCACCCGCTCAACGAAATTTGCTATTCTTCGGGCCCGATCAATGAAATTCGCTATTCTTAACTGACTGACGATATTTGCAATTTTTTCCCGCGGTAAATTGACAAAATTCGCGATTTTTCCCGCAATAAACTGACGAATCTCATTATTTTTCTGCGTTTGATCGACAAAATTCACTATTTTTCGTTTCCGATTGACAAAACTTGCGATTTTTCAGCGCCCGATAGACGAAATTTGCGTTTTTCCGCGCCTCCTCGATAATAGTCGGAATTTTTCCGTGTTCGGTCAACAAAATTTGCGATTTTTACACGTCTGATCGACAAAATTTGCGATTTATCTGCACCCAATGAACGAAATTCTCGATTTTTTTCGTGCCCGATCAACGAAATTCCTAACTGACTGACGAAATTTGCAACTTTCTCTGACGGCAAACTGGCAAAATTCGCGATTTTTTTCTCGCGGTAAACTGACGAAACTCACGATTTTTCTGCAGCCGATCAACGAAATTTGCGATTTTACCGTGATCGATCAACAAAATTTGCGATTTTTCCGCGCCTGATCGGCATATTGTACAGTGAGCATCTGGTGGAGAACTTCAGTGATAATAGAATTTATACACACCAAGCAATATTTAAAAAAGAAGGTTAAATTCAAAAACACGTACCACAATTAAAAACACACTACTATCAATTATTGTTCCTAGACAGTACGGTAACCAAAAACTTTTGTGTATAAATGTACAATAAATTCTATGTACATTCTATTTGTTCTACAGTAAAGGCCTACTTGTGAACCTCAGTGATATTTATCAATTTCAACATGTTTAAAATAATATAACATTCTTGCACTACAAACGATCCCCCCACCCCGTAAATCGTATAATGTAACGAGTTTCTTCCAAGTGTCCCCTTAAATGAACTATAAATTCTATGCACACTATTTTATACAGTAAGCGCATTGTAATGCTTCTCAGTGATGTGTATCAATTTCAATATGTTTAAAATTGTGTAACATCGTTGAAATACATTGCAAACGATTTTTCACCGTAGAAATAATTTGGAATAGGAAATCGTCAGTATGTCTCAGTAAATGGGCAATAAATGTTACTCATGACACATTCTACAATAAAAATCTTGTAGTACATCTCGGTGATGTATATCAGTTTCAATACATTGAAATAGCGTAACATTATAAAAATGTATTGTAAATGATTTTCTCCAGAGATCCTAATGTAACCAAAATTTTTCGTCTATCGCTGTAAATGAACGAAAAATTCTATGCACGCCATATTTTATAGTAAACATTTTGTAGAGCATTTATATGAATTTCAAAATGTTTGAAATAGTGTAACATTATAGTTACAAACTATTTTTCTCTATAGATCCTAATGTAATGGAATTCTTTTTAATATCTCTTTAAACGATCTATGAACGGTGCACAGTTCATTTTTAAAAACATGGCATAATAAACTCTAATAACATATATTAATTGCATGACAAACCAAGTTTATTTCCGCGAGTTAGAGTATGGATATACAAAAGGTCAGACAGAGAGACAGACGGTGGCGGTCAGACAAACCGAATTCATAAAATATTTCCAACTATACTGGAAAGTGTTTAAAAGTACACCAGGCTGTTAAATTTTTTTAAACGAAAGTTAAATGAAAAATCAATTTTCAATTCTGCTTAATATATGTTATTTAATTTGAAAAAAAAACACATATAACAGGAATGTATATTTAAAAAAATCCTGATATTCGGTCGCTGAATATTCGGTATTTTGTTATTCAGCCAAATCACATCCCTAAAACATATTAACTACATTCAGTGGATCGTATTGCGTGTTAACAGCAAACTCTCTAGTCAAATTATGTTCTATCTTAAAATGACACTACTAGAACACGCCTGAAGTAGTACATCTTTATACGTTTCTTCGATTTGCTCTTCCTTTTAATTCTTCGCAGATCATTGATTAGTTTTCTTTTTTACACGGTAACAAGTAGTTTCAATTATCACGCTTGAAGAACATTTTAATTACAGATGTTATCTTTTCGCGAAGGCAGAAATATAAAACAAACCTGCGATGGATGTGTTTTTAAGATTTTGATAATTCGTTTTTACGTATTTTTTAGCTCTGAATCCGAAAATTACCTTCATTTTTAACCATCACGTGAGGAGTTTTCGGAAAATGTACATTTCAAAGTTAAAAAGTCGAAAAATAGCGAAAATCTGTCAAAGCCTTACCAAAAGATGGAAAATGTTTTAAATACATCTGAGACAAATTTACAGCCTTATCAACCGCCAAAATTAAAAAAAAAGGTGTCTTTACCGGTCCTTACATTAGAAAAATTCTCAAAGATGGTAATTTTGAGAAACAAATAGAGTTTCGGAAAAAAGAGCCTGGGGAGCCTTTAAAGTCGTAATCAGAAAGTTTCTGAGCTATAGGAAGGATCCGAACTTCAAACCAGTGGTTAAGAACATGTTGCAGAAGCACAAAAAAAAAAAAAAAAAATAGGCTGTTCTTAAACTTAGCTTGAAAGTTTACTTCTAAACGCACATTTGGATTATTTTGCTGAAAATCTAGGTGCGGTTAGCGAAGAGATGGGTAAGGAATTTCACCAGGACATCAAAGAAATGGAAAGGTGGTATCAACAGGGGTCGATCCAGACAAAATTTGGGGCATATTTAGGGCCTTTTCACAAAATTCTATTTAATGAAATAGGCCCCTTCACAAAAATAAATTTAATAAAATGGGCCCCTTCACAAAAATAAATTTTATAAAATAGGCCTCTTCACAAAATTGTACCTAATAAAACTTGCCACTTCGGAAAATTCCGTTTAATAAAATAAGCCCATACGTAACATTCTTTTTCATAAAAACTGTTTTAAAATGTGTAATTTGTAAATGAAACCAGGTCACGAAAAACAAAAACATTAGCAAGGGGATTTAAAGAATGTTTTTGTTAATAAATTCTTGGTTCGAATTTGAGTAACTAGATTTCAACTTTTGTTACAAAATGTTATTTTTCACAAAAATAGAATAAAATTCAGAAAAATAGCTTCTACTTTTCACAAAATGGGACCGAAAAATAAAAACCTGCATCGAGCCCTGATCATGGAAAATCGACTACTACGGTGATGGCGGACTACTGTTGGATGTTACATTGGGATGAACCCCATAGAGAAGACAAAAGGAAAAGCGCGAGGCAGAGCATGAGTGGTCCAAAGAAACTTCCACACGTGGAATAAAATTATAAGTATTTTAAATACACAATATTTTACACGCTTAGCTGTAAAAATGCATAGTATAAGCCAAAAGATGAATAAATTATTATGAAAAACGTTTTACGTCTATTTTATAAAATCAGATTTTGGCAATATTTCGACATTTTAAAAATTTTAAAGTTCGTGATTTCCGTAAAATCCTGACGTGATGGTAAAAAAATGAAGGTCATTTTCGGATTCAGCGCTACGAAATACATAAAAATGAATTATCAAAAGCTAAAAAATATGACGCAACCCGAATTTTGCAGGCTAGTGTCATCTTACATCATGGAATGCCCATATACGTTATTTAATCTACCCAGAGGAATTTTTAACGTTTTAACCCGCATATTTTTCTAAAAAAAAATAACAAGTCTTAAAAATTTAATTATGCATATTTTACCGTTATGCATTTTAGGTAGATTTCATCACAGAAAGAATGAAGTTACCTATTGCAACCGTTCGGAGGAGAGCAATTCCAGAAAATTTCAGTATACTTTTATCGATCATAAAACTCAGACCCAAAATCAACCTTCTTCCATATATTAATTTAAATATAGGTATTTGATTTTCGTCGTGCTATAGCACTTTTTTTTTTATGAACCGATTTGGATGTGATGGAGCATGAATACAGGATTTACCAATGTCTCGAGCGAGTTCGTTGGCCAAGAGTTTCATCCGCCATTTTGTTTTTGAGGGCTACATAAAGATTTAAAATTCAAAAAGATGCATATAAAAATTAGAAATAGTATAAGTTTTTTCTCCGTTCGGTGTACGGCATCGATACAATAGGCTTCCGATTTTCTTTTTGTTTCGCCTATGTCTTAAAAAAGGGCTGAGATGTAGTAGTTGGGAATTCAGTTCTGGGGTAGCCTGACATTTTGAAACAAGACAATAAATAAAAAATAGTATAAAAGTGACAGGAATGAAATATCATGCGTCCAGTATAGATTATGTAATACTTTCTAACACATTCAGAATACTGTAAAAGAAACTTCATAGTTTATTAAGGCGAAAGATGATGTCTAAATAAACAACTTGAAAATCGCATAACGCATTTGAAAACCCAATTTCAGTTATTGCCATCAAAAGTCGAGAAAATATCCGATTTTTTTTTGTGCAGCCTTGTATACGAATACGATCTATTGATTTATATGCATACTTACATAATATGCTAATACTTAGTTCAGTTAAACGAATAGCACATTTTAACATTTCCATTCAACAATTTCCATGAATAAACGCGAATGTACTTGAAATTTTTGTGCAGCCCTGTACACGATCTAAATAAATTATACACATACATAAAAATAATATACACTACATAAAAAAATAGTTCAATTGTAAAACAAATAACGCATTAGAAAACCCAATTTCTGTTATTACCGTCAATAATCGGTAAAGTGTCTAATTTTTTTGTGCAGTCCTGTATATGATCTATAGAATTTATGCACATCAAGTAATATTAAAAGAAAAATAGTTCAATTCAAAGCACGCACCATAACTGAAAAGCACTTCCAGCATATACTGTTCATAGGCTTCAATAGTTCAATTACACTGGTCAACAAATTTGAACTTTTGTTCTGTTCTAAAACAGAAATTAGTTGTTTATTGTGCGGTTTTTTGTGCTGATTCCGAATCTAGTTTTAGATTTACTCCAGCACATCAAGTTTGAGAGATACTTGCATATTTCAATTTATGCAAATTTAGTACATTTTATACAATTATTTGCAAATTTAAGGTATAAAGCAAATCAGACAGGGTTTTTTGTTTTATGTTATGATTACTACCTAATTTACTTCACAAAAACGTTGCTTCTTAGATTATACTGACATGTGATTGTGAAATATTGTACCTAATTTGCATATTTTTCATGTTTTTCTAATAATGTTTCTTGGATGTTCAAATATTTCTGCCGCACGAGCACGCTAATATGTTTCTAAACCAGTTTTTTGAGCTGATTTCAAATCTTGTATCTGTTTTCTTCTATCACGTCTATTTTTTGATTAAAGTGAAATTTTAGTTTTTGGTCAAAAAAGCCAGAAATAGCTTTTTATGATACTTTGTATGATAAACTTCAACTAGTTAGGATAGACTTCAACTAGTTAGGATAGACTCTACTATTTATTTTTTTTTCGATTATATAAATTTTCGTTTATGTCTCTGATATGAGTCTGATCCTGTTCACCTTCTTGTCAATGAATTACACCCCCCTAAAAAGCATCTTCTATCAAACCTGTGTTAATGCCGTGCAAAAGTAGAAATTCATCTTACTGAAAAACTAGACATGACATAAGAAAAAAGACAGCAGATTTGAAATCAGCATAAAAATCTAGTCTATAAAAACATTACGTCAATTCTGTGGCAACTATTTTAAAGTTCATAGTGATGTAAACATTACACCATTGAAAAATATGCAAATTAGGCTTAATAACTGATGAATAAATGTTAAGAATATGCAAATCTTGACATTTATCTGAAGCAAATAGTCAAGTAGTCATTATCTAGAAAACGTACTTATATGTGACATATATTGTATCTAAAATTTGCATAAAATAGCACAATAAAGCTTAAATTTGCATAATTTAAATGTGAAAATTTCTCAAAACCTGGACCACCTAGAGATAAACGGAAAGCATATTCGGAATCAGCGCCAAAAACTGATCTAGAATAAACTAATTTTAGTTCTAGGACAAAACCACTGTTGTACAGTGTTATTGTTCAATTTCTTCCGTAGCCAAATTCTTTTGTGTGTCCCTGTAAATGAACGATTAATTCTATGCACACCCTATTCACAGTAAGCACCTTGTAGTGCACCTCCGTGATATATATAAATTTCAGTATGTTTAAAATAGTGTTATATCATTAAAATACACCAAAAAATATTTTTTTCCATAGATCGTGATGTAAGGGAATTCTTTTGAGTGTCTCTGTAAATAAAGCGCACATGCTACAAGCTTCATTTTCAATGCCGAACATGCCATAGCCATATTCAATAACATTTATGGATTTCACGGTAATCGGACTATATTTTTACGAGATAGAGTAGGCAGGCAGATAGAGATACAGACAGACAGACAAACCGAATTCATAAACACTTTTCAACTTTGTTTGAAAGTGTTAAAAATGGTTTTTAAAAAAACATTTTTTTATAAACATACAATGTTCATCTTGAAAATCCAACTTAATTTTTTTACTGCACTTCATGATTTTCTCGAAAATTTCCGTTTGAATACACTAATTTGGCATGGGCATGTAACTCTATTGTGAAGAGTATGCCAAACTTTTTATGCTTCTTAGAAAGCACCAACAAGTTAATTTAATAAAAAAATATATGAGTTTTGCTCTGTTTCTTTTTCAAGATAGGGCAGCATGAATAAAAAAGAAAA
Source organism: Maratus speciosus (assembly GCA_963932465.1). Classification (NCBI taxonomy): domain Eukaryota; kingdom Metazoa; phylum Arthropoda; class Arachnida; order Araneae; family Salticidae; genus Maratus; species Maratus speciosus. The sequence continues at coordinate 341,991,809 of OZ010786.1, read as the reverse complement.
CATTATTTAAACTATCATTTTAGGATTTCTTACATTTATTTCTTAAGGTATAATAGCAAATTATTTAATATTACCTCATATTTGACCACCGTTCTATATATAGGGCATTCTCACAATCTTTTGACTTTCGATAATAAAAATCTGGTAAAATTAAACTTGCTAAAATAACATTTTAATCCGATATACGAATGCCTTAATGATTCAAAATAAAGAAAAAATGGTCAGCAGCGAAATTTTTTTATTTAACTGAGGTTTATGTTGAACTTGCGAGTTTTTTAAATTTTTGCTTATAATAAATTCGCATAGTACCCACAGGACTTTCAAATAAGAAATAATAACAATGTAGTATTTGTAGTACAAAATTTTGGTATAACATTGTCTTAAAGGGGTGTTTAAGAAGGGATGGTAAAGTAAAAAAAAGGGGACGGTATAGGAAGAAAGGGACGGTAAGGATGGAACGGTAAAGAAAATTACCACCTATTTTAGGCATATCATGTTAAGACTAAGTGATAACCACAATGCTCATTGGTTTTTAGAAACAGTTATTTACATTGGATTAAATTAAAAAGAAATAATAATTTTCCTCGAAAAGTGCAGGAACAAACCTTGGGGACGGTAAGACTACCAATAAAGCCACGATGCTTGAAAATGATATTAAAATGCTGATTTAAATTCTGCAGTAAATTTCCTGTCAAAGAATTCTATACATTCTTTCTTTAGCATAATTCTGCATGAGAAAAAAACTTGAAAAAAATTCTGTGGCTGCACCTGAAGTGATTTTCTGCATAATTTTAGAAGAGGGACGGTAAGGAATTTCAAATCCAGGGCAAAATTAAAAAAATAATAACAAACCTAAAAAATGTGTGCAGATTAACTTTTTGCTGCATATTTATATAAAACAATAGTTCCAGTTTCGGAAAAAAATTACATTGAATTATTTTTATTGAAACAATTTCATACAGACAGCTCCATACTTAAAAAACAGCATCAGGGACACGGGACGGTATAGGAGTTTTCCTGGTGTTTGGACCCCCAACATCGCCCAAAACTCATTTATCTCGTTCATATTGTTATGCAATCATGCGATGGGATGTTTCCCAGTATATGAAGTAAAAAAAAAAAAAAAATGCAATTTAACAAATTACAACGACCATTTGTAAAATGATTTTTTCAAAGACTAAAATTTAAGACATAAAAAAATCGCACGGAGTTGATCATACATTACGTACGCCATGGATTACATTTTTCGGTACTGTAAATTTTTAAACTTCATATTTCTGGATCAATTTTAAATGAAATTTCATTCTTAAACTTCTAAACATCCCACATTATTACTTTTTACACCGTCGTATAGAGAAAAAAATGTACTTTTAAATGCAATTTGTTTGAAAGCTGTATCTCAATTTGTTTCTGAGTTATTAATTTTTTTGTAGTTTTTATAACTTTTTTGTGATAATGGCAACAGAAGTATCATCTCTGTTGAAAGAAAAGTGAAAATACAGATTACTGTATAGACCAATCAGAAAACGAATAAAATGCGAGATTCAACTAATAATACGCTTCAGATAGGTTTTTGATTTCCTACCCTGACCGAGGACAATAACCATTTTCCCAAATGGTTAAAAATAAAAGAACATGTACTAAAATAAAAGTTATTATTCAGGGACATAAAAGTCAAAAGATTGTGAGAATGCCCCATATAGGACAGCATACATTTCTAGCTCATACTTGAAAAATATTTGTGCTGTTGCTATTGTTTCAGTATTACATTACTGCGAAGGATTCATTCATTACACTGGCTAAACCTTTAATATTTTTATTTTTAAAACTTTATTTATAATGATTTTTCAAAATATACCAATTTTGAAAGAACGGAAAACAACGTCTTTGTCAACTGCATAATTTTATAAAAACACCAAGAACTGTCTGCTAAAATGTTATGTTTGACTTTGTTTGAACTGTTTCTGACTATTTCATTTGAAAGAAGAAATTTGAGTACGAAGTTATAATAATAACTAGAAAACAGGAATTCTGCTTTTTCAGAATTCAGTGTCGCCCCCAATGAAAAAAAAAATATATATGTATATAAATATAGATAATATGAAACATATTTCAGTTTTAAGACTTAAAACAAACGATTTTATTTTATATAAAATGACGTTATTCGCATCATCTGAAGAATTCATCATATTCATATGACGTCACTATCGCTGAATAATACACAAATAATAATAATAAAAAAACATATGTCACTCAAGAAACTCGACAAAAAAATCGAGTATCTAATGATTCATATGCCTTCAATTGTTTGTAATATAGATAATTAAATTAAATATAGTTTGTAATAGCTCCATGTTTTATGAGACATCATTCATTTATATATTTTTTAAATAGCACGTATTTTAATTACTTTTTTTTCGGTAGTTATGGGAAAATAGCAACAAAAAGATATAATTACAATTTTCCAACAATTTTTCCTTTACTTTCTATAGAAATGAAGTACTTGAGTTGCCAAAATTAAACAAATTCCGCTAAAACTACAAAAAAATTAATATCTCAAAAATAAATGGAGATGCAGTTTTCAAACAAATTGCATTAAAGAGTACTTTTTTTCCAATACGACGGTATAAAAGTCGAAAATGTACGATGCTTAGAAGTTTAAAAAAATGCAGTATAGTATTTAACAGTACAATGATACATCTGCTTTGTTTTGCGGCTGGCTTATACAACACAATGTTATTTTTTGGAGACGACACTTTATTAGCTGGGAGAAAGAAATAGCATGGAGGCAAAGAAATAGCAAACAAGAAGCAGAAATTCTACTTTTTCAGAATTCAGTGTCGCATTCGATGAGGAAAAAAATTATTATTATTATTATTATTATTATTATTATTATTATTATTATTATTATTATTACGAGGTGAACCTGTCGAATTTCGACGAAAGAAAATGTTAAGGAAGTAACTGTCTCATTAATTTATCATAAACCTACAAAATTAGTTACAATAAAAAATGCATTTTATATTGGTTAGTCTAACTCTCAAACAAATATTATTTTAACGTAAAAATCAGTGCTCTTCTATAAAGACACTCTAAATTTTTGTAAAACTTCGCGTTTTTGTCAGTGTGATTTAAATTGCGTTATTTTCAAAAGTGAAGCATTTCCACTAAGAATTTCAAAGCCGCCTGGAGTGAAAATGGTGCACTTCTGCAAAACTTATTTCAGTTATAAGACTTAAAATACATGCTTTTATTTATATAAAATGAGGTCATCTGCATCCGTTGAAGAATTCCACATTTACGATCCAGTTTTAAACAACATCTATTGAAAAGTGTGCATAGGATGTCACTATCGCGGAATAATACACAAATTCAGCACAAAGCGGAGTCTTAAAAAGTCATCTATCTAATGACTCATATGAATTCATTTGTTTGTAACATTAATATGGATACTTAAAATTAGATATAGTTTATAATAACTCTATGTTTTATCAGAAATCATTCATTTATATTTTTTCAAAATAGTACGTATTATACAACATTTTTTTCAGTTGTTAATGAGAAAATGGCAACAAAAAGATATAATAATCTAATACTTTCCTTTTACTTTCTACATAAATGGAGTACTTCAGTTGCCATCATTACAAAAGTTGTATTGAAAATTAAAATAATAATAATAATAATAATATTAATAATAATATATGAAAAGTAAATTGAGATTTCAAACAAATTACATTTAAAAGTACTTTTTTCCCTATATGAAGGTGTAAAATTTGAAAATGTGCGAAGCTTAGAAGTTAAAAAAAATTGCAGTAGAGATTATCAATATTTAATCGCACAATGATACACCTGCTTCGTTTTACGGCTAGCTTACATAACTGAATCTTATTTTTTGGGGACAACACTTTAATTGCTGCCCTAGCATATCGTGGGCTAATAATAATGTCTTAGCAGTGGATTTGGCCATTTTCCTCATAGGACAGCCTGTAAATTTTAAAACAATAAAATTTTGGTAAGTTTTTCAATTTTATGTTTTTCCTTGCGTATGTTTTTATGCTTCTTTTATGAAGCTAAACCACAATTTGTGAATAAAAAAATATTTGTTTTCAATATTGTTGAAATATGTGTTAAACTGTTAACTGGTAAAAGCGTATACAAAATCAACCTTGATATTTTAAGAAAAGCTTCTCTATCTTGAAAATTAAAATCTAACATGGCTGTTCAACAAAATGGCTATCAGACTGAGAATATTAGAAAAAAGAAACATCTTTGTTTATATATTTATTTTTCCAAAATCGTTACAAAAAATGTGAACACCATCTATATATATTTGTATCCGATAGCCTTAAGTTATCTCCAAACTTAGCGACATTTGGCGAAATATAGCTAGTTTTCCGACCAAAAAATAAATCTCCATATATGAAACCAACTTTGCTATACTAACTTGATGAAATACTCATTTAAATTCAGTATTGACGAACACTGGAAACGAATCTTCTATATTCAAGTTCCTCGCATTTCAGCTTAGTATTTTGAGTAAAATTAGCTAAAATCTTAAAATCATGAAATAGAGAAGCTACCTCCTGGTAAAGTCGAGATAATTTAATGTTTGTCCGTTCTTAAACAGTATCGGGCATCGCGAAAAGTCCTAACACTTTAGAGCCAATGAAAGTTAAGCTTAATTTTCCACCACTTTTTCTCATTTTAAAGTGATTTAATAAACTTTTGTGTTTGTTGATAAGTTTGTATCATTTCCACATTCGAAGTTAACAAATCTGAGGGAGCTGTTACTTCTTTCTGTGCTTGTTCTAATCTAATAAAATTGTGCATATCGTGACGATGAACTTGGATCCAAGCGTGTCAGCACAAGAATTGTACTCGCATGAGACGAAACATTCTACCAATATTAAGGCTCCTGTCCCTGCAGGCGAAGACACTCACGAGCGAATGCTAAACCTATGGGGAGGTTATTTTCTAATATCCCGTTTGCATTTCGACATATTTAAATATATTTTTTTTCATTGGACAGCAGAGGTCCATCTCTACATTGCTTCTTTTTTACTTTTTCGATTCTGGTTGCAGATATTTTTTAGACTGCTTTCATTTCCAGAACCGGTTTTGAAAGTGAAAGCAATTTTATAAAAAATATCTGCAACCAAAATCGAAAAAGTAAAAATGGAACGATGTAGAGATGGACCTCAACTATCCAATGCAAAAAAATTATTTAAAAATGTCGAACTGCAAACGAGATATCAGAAAATAATCTCCCCATAGGTTTAGCATTTGCTTGCGAGTGTCTTCGCTTGCAGGGACAGGAGCCTTAAGGCCGGAACGAGCTTTAGAATGAAGAGTTTGCCGCCGATGTGGTTGCGGTTTAAAACATTTTAAGCCATTAAAAGTTGATGATGTATGTGATGTGCTAATAAAGTTGAACTCTACAACGTACGACGAATACTTTTGTTTCTGTTCAACGAACACCAGCAGAATAAATGTTTCTTTGTCCATTTCTATGTTTTGTTTCACAGTTCTGTGCTTGTTCTAATCTAATTAAAGTGTGCATGTCGTGACGCTGAAAGTGAATCAGAATCTGTAGACGGTGCAAGAGTTGCACTTACATAGGACGAAACCTTCGGTAGAGATGAAGGCCCGAACGGGCTTAAGGGAGGAGAGCTTACCGTCGATGTGGTTGCTGTTCAAAACTTTGCAAGACACTAAAAGTTGATTAAGTGTGTGATGTGCTAATAAAGTTGAAATATATGACATACGATAAATAGTTTTATTTATGTTCAACGACGACCAGCAGAACAACTGTTTTTTATCCGTTTTTATGTTTTGTTTTATAGTCTTCTGCTTCTTCTAATTTATTAGAAGTGCCGTTTACATGTAATGGGGTATGCCCTAAACTTTTCTTTAAATTAGTCATCACAAATCAAATGAAATACATATAGTGCTTCGTATTCAGGTTTTGAAAGTTCGTACAAAAATAAATATGTATACGACTGTTCAAGAAAATGTCGCCACAGAAGGATTGTAGAAAATCATAAACAATAAACATTACTTTAAACACCTTTATTCTGGGATTTTTAGAATTCGATTTTTGGCTATCGCTCGCTTACCTTTTTACGCTCTGTTCCTAGTAGTGAAATATCAAGCGCAATGAGATATTATTTAAATTTTATAATAAAATTTCCAACTATAATCTTAAAGTCAATACTGATTTCCTTGTTTCCAATATGAATAATGTAGTGTGAAAGATGCTCCACAGTTGAATAAACCATTAAATATTAAGAATCCATGGATAAGAGATTAATGAAAATGTATCCAAATTCTAACATTGAGTATACTGTCCAGTATCATCCAGATAGAAAGTCCAAGTGTGATTAAGAATAAATGATATTTTTCAATGCCAATTCATTTCGCTGGTGTGCTTCATGGGTATAATATAATGTCGCGCAATTTGACTAAAATGTGCGGACGTTCCGCCGTGTTGAAACCACAGGGGTATTTATATACCAATGTATGCCCGTTGTGGATATTCACAGTACGGAATCTTGAAAACGTAGTTTTTTTATAACGTAGTTATCCGTGAAAAAAATTGAGGATGGAAAGTCGGACTTCCTGTCTGTTTCTTGCAAAAACCAAGCTTTTTATTGCCTATCACAGACGGTAATCTCCAATTTTGGAATACCGGGGATGTTAAAAGGGATACAGGTTAAACATTCACAAACAAAACATACTGGATTGTCAAAATTCCAAATTTACTAGAACTGTTTCGTGTATTTGTACTTTGGCCTCATTCAAGTCGACGTGTGATTAATTCGGCTGAAGAAGGTGAACCGTTCATTAGGCCTCTACAATAATGTCTTTTTATTTGAAATGCTTCTGTCGTACATCGTCGTTGGTTTAAGGGGTCTTGTACCTTTTAAAAACGTCGAACATTAACGAAAAACTTCAAAGTTTTAATTAGTCTATCTTCAAAGCCTTTTTATGTATAAACATGAAATTTTGGATATTGATTAAACAGATTGCGCTTTGTAATATGCTATCATTAAAAATTTATTAATCTTTACAGAATTTGTGTATTGTTGAAATCAAAATAGCTCTTCTTTTACCCCATAAGTCATTGCGTGCATGATATCTTGAGAAAGTATGTATGGATTGGCATGAAATTTGGTAAAGGTACTAAACATATATGTGTGTTTAAAATGATCTACTCTTAGGCTAAAAGTACTTCATTAACTATATAAAAAAAAATATTTCCGTAAAAAAAATAAAAATTTTGTATTTTTAATGAATAAAAATAGTCATAACTAAAAATATTTCCATTGTAAATACTTAAAAGTAGATCATTTTAAACACACATATTTGTTTAGTATATATACCAAATTTAATGACAATCCATATATACTTTCTCAAGATATCATGCGCGCAATGACTTATGGGGTAAAAAAAGAGCTATTTTGATTTCAACAATACACAAATTCCGTAAAGGGTAAATACATTTCTGTTTGTAGTATATTACAAAGCAAAATCTGTTTAATCAATATCCAAAATTTCATGTTTATACATAAAAAGGCTTTGAAGATAGACTAATTAAAACTTTGAAGTTTTTCGTTAATTTTCGACACGTTTAAAAGGTACAAGACCCCTTAAAGCCCACACTTAAGATAATTGGCAACATCGATAATGTTGTCCATGCAAGCAGACTGATGCACGGCCGTTTAATTTCGTTTCACATAAACAAAATATTATCTGTCGTCTTTAAGTGACTGTTGCATTCATCCTACATCGGCAACGCTCGTGCCTGGAATTTTTCTGCAACGCAACTTGTTCGATTGCAATAAAAAATGCACTTTGTTCAATTGTTTGCTAATAAATGAAGAATTTTTTTCTAAAATGGAATCAGGATACTTACCAAATGATGACAAATATTATCAAACGTAGCATTATGAATGCTTTGCAGAAATAAAAATAATCTTGAAAATCAGTGAAAAAATGTAATAAATTTGTATCACAAATAATATAAATAGTGTTCTTAGAAAATTGTTTGTTTAACCCGTTATCTACTGACAGTACTTATAAGTACCATTAAAATAACTTGTTATAAAATTCATTTAATACATCGATTAGCAGTAATACAGTTTAAAATGAGTTATAGACGCATTACTTTACCTTGTTCCAAAAGCATTATTGGTTACACAAAACAAAAATATTTTTAAAAGGATGATTTCATTTGATTTGTATCTTTTCAGCTTTCTGGGTGCTTGGGGAGGGGGGATGAAATTTTTCAATTCGGAATTATTCCTATATTTCTATTGTAAGAACATTGTATTTGTACATTTCCTAATTCTTCAAAAAATATTTAAAATAAAAGATTTGAGTGAGGTTATATATATTACACAAAATCCCCATAAATTCAAATTTAATTAATCTTTCAATCCTTCTAAAATCCTTCTAAAATTTATTAAATGATTATGTAAATCTTCTAATGTAATTTGAACAATTCGCGAAAAATGCTTTGGAAAATAAAATTTTCATGAATTCATAATTCAAAACATAAAAGGTTAAAAAGATTCTCGACTTGTTTCTTAGAATAACCAATTAAAAAAAATAAAACATCTATTTTTTGCAAGTTAACTCTTTATGCTCCGACGGGACTTTTAAGTCCCAATAAAAAAATGCAATATAAAATTTATTTAATTCGTTTACTAATAAAAGTGTATGGTACTTTTTATACAAAATATTTAGCTGGATCACATTCAATAAGCACAGCGAAACGGTCGAAGCTAAATATTTTTTAATGTGTTTGTTTTCTCAACCATTTACATGGATTTAGCTTTTATCCTATTAACCCTCTGAGCGGTTTGCCCGTATTTTTAGTTTCCCCCAAAACAACTTAAATCTGTTGTAGGAAAAAAAAATATTTTAAACAGAATTGTATTTTAAAATGCATGTCAAATAAAGGGGCATGAAGTGAATTTTAGAAATAAATAGGTAAAGAAAATTTAAATTAAGAATATTTTTATAAGCATTTTTATCGAAATGCAGGAAAGCCCCCAAGACAGCCGGAGGGAAAAAATATTTTACGAAAAATTTGCAATTACAAAAAACTTCTCAGTTACAGATAGGATCACAATACAGTTATTTACATTGTTCTTGTAAGAATTTTGGTGTTTTCATAACAGTATATTTGGTTAATTAATCTAATTATTCTTGTAAATATTTAAAAAAATAAATAAATAAATACATAAAAAGAAAAAGAAAAACTCAAACTATCAATTTAATAAATCAGTTTTATTTAAAGATCTATCTAAAAATAAAATTGTTGCTATATAAGTTGTTTTGGATATCTTCAGACATTAACGAGGATAATTATTAAAGAGCAGCAAATTTATCATTTATAATTCGGGACATACAGAGTTGAAAAAAAAAAAGGTCCCAAGTACAGTAAGTAATCGGTTTACGAACAGATCTGTTAAAGAACACTTTCGCGAGAGATTTTTATGTTCGGATAACGAACACGTTTTTGGTTAACAAACACTTTACAAGACAAAGCCATGAAAAAACTATACTGTGTTGCAAATTTGCCGAGCTGTATTTAATTGTATCTATTGTCGACTTAGAGAACATTTTAAAAGTTGGATACGTATGGGCTAATTAATTCATGGGCTACGGGGGGTTCTGGCCCTACATTTTAGGACCCCTCAAACTGGAATGAACAAATCAGAAACATTAAGTTCTATATTTTGTGTCCCTTTTTAAATAAATATTTCTAATTGCAAATTAATTATTTTAATTCAAATTTAGTTCACAAATTATTAACAGGCTCTAGACTCCACCTGAGCTTTATCGGACCGGCAGTAAACTCGATCTTTTAGAGAACTAAGGAGTTTGTGAAAAGTCAAATTGAAAAATTCGTATGATTTAACCCGGGAGAACTCGCTGCATGAGATTTTCTCTCACCGTCGTACTTTTTTTAAGACTCTTATTTAAACCATTTTTCATTTTAATTAAAATTTAAAAATGTTATTTAAATTATTTTACCTTTTTGTGAATAAAAGTACTAAGCCAAGCAAAAAAAAAAATGATATTAAGCGAATGTAAAGTAAAAGAAAAGCAATTGGGTACCGTGAGAGAAATTCTCACTAGCGAGTTCTCGCGGGTTAATGCTGTAGTCAATGAATTTAATCCTAAAAGTTTTTACAAAGGGTATGCCATTTATTTTTTTTGTAAATACGTCACGATATGGTCAAAGCCATCAAAATACGTTATGTCCATATTAAATAAGGACATATATTAACCTTATTATAAAGAGAAGTTTTATATTTTGTTTATACTATATTTATCTTTTAAAAACGAATTAATTGAATTCCCATACAAATCAATATAATCGGTTAACGAACAATAATAGCGAATACTGTTTTGGAGCGGATTGCGTTCGTTAACTTATCACCCAGTGTATTTGTTCTTGCATTTATATTTTACCTTTCAGTTAAATTATAAGGGGTTAAACATTCACAGATGCAAATAAAATCTAATACCTCCAGCTGATAGATTCAGTTTGAAATGATATTTTTCAATTTCTAACTTAGAAATCAAAACAAGAGTTTAATTTATTCGAAGCATGATAATTTAAAGTTTATGTAACATAAAAGAAAACAGAAGTGCATACTTAATAGGATTAAATGGAATTATTTTGTAACTCTCTGCTAAAATTACATCATCGAGAATTAAAGAAAAATCCTTTTCTTGATTAAATCTTCAGCATGAATAAATAAAGAGGTTGCGAATTTATAATGCTTTAAAAAAATGTGTACTGTCATTATTAGCTTATCAATTTAACTATTAAGACTTTCGATGTGCATCAATAACTGAAAGAAATTTAATAATGTGTGATATTTTATTGAATTATTAAATTTTACTGAATTATTGAATTACTGAAATATTAACATAAAATTTAGAGTCTTTATAATTCAATTTAAATTCTAGTTTACTTACTTAAATTTTAAAACTAATAACGATATTAGCATGATTTTTTTTCTGTTATGTCGGATGATTTAGAATATTTAATATATATTCTGTCTTATTTAAAGTTAACTTTACATATAAGAATTTTTTTTAATCTTGAGACGAACTATTTACATTTCTTATAAAACATTTTGTGTTTAGTATATGCATTTCTTATTTTATGTAAATATATCAAAGCATTTTTTATTGAAAATATTTGATAAAGATAGATTTTCTCAATATTATTCTGCTGTTTAAAAAAAAACAAGAAAAAAAAATCCTGCGTTAAGCATAGATTATGAAACACTTTCCAACACATCCTGAAGGCTTTAACAAAACTTCGTTAATAAGGGAAATAATGTATATAATATAACTAAGTAAACATTTTAGAAAACGTATAAAACATTTTAAAAACTAACTTCACCAGTTACCGTCCATAGTCAAATATGTATTCCAATTCTTTTGAACAACCCTGTATTTGATCTGTAGGTTGATATATATACTATATAATGGGGAAATTTATTTTAGCCATAAAATGCATACAGGTTGAAATTTCTCTTTCAGCAATTTATACTAATAAATGGAAACATACTTGAATACCTTTGTACAACCCTTTAGTTAACCTAGTACCTTTGTTACACGCCATTATGTAGCTAAAATTTAATTCAAACTAAAACACTCTTAAAACTACTGAAATCACATTTCCAGAAATTACCATTTATAGACGGCCATGCATTCATTTCTTTCGTGACCCTGTATATCATTTTATCTATATTCTATAAACATTTCTTAGTAAGCTAAATGCAGTTCAGCGTAAAAATGCATAACACATTTAAAAACCACCTTTAAGGAATTTGCGCTCATACCCAGTAACCCTTATGAATTGTTTTGTGGAGCCCTGTATATGAATTGTATCATTTATACACACCATATAGTATGCATAAATACTCGTATAGTGAAACATAAAAGCGCATATCATAATTAAAAATGCATTTCCAGCAATCATCGCTACTGCGTACAGTACTTCGAATACAATATAGTATCTGAAATCTTTGTGTTTCCCTGTAAATGCTATGCACATACATGAAATAAGTTATAGTAAACCTCAGCGACATGTATCAATTTCATTATATATGAAATAGTTTAATATAATTAAAATACGGCGCAAACAATTTCCTCCACCCCTATATCATTATGTAACGGAATTCTTTTGTATGGTCCTGTAAATGAATAATAACTATTCTTTACACCGCATATTCTGCAGAATACATATTTTAGTGCACTTCGTTAATGCGTATCAATTTTATTATTTTTTAAAATGTGTAACACCATTAAAATGATTTTAAACGATTTTTTCCCATAGGCCATAATGTAACGGAAAACTTTTGACTGTCCCTGTAAATGAACTAAACATGCTACAGGCCTCATTTGAAATACGGAACGTTCTATGGTAAATTCAATAACATCCAAAAATTTCAGGGCAATCCGAGTATATTTACGAGAGTTAGAGCGCGGACAATCGGACATACAAACCGAAATCATAAACACTTTTCAACTTTATTAGCAAGTGTTAAAAAAGCAGCATCTGATGGAAGATATCTCGTATAATCCCCAAATCAAAGATTCAGAACCTTTTTCTCCCTCTTTCCATCGCCGCAGAAATATAACATCATTAAAAAGTTCAAAGTGGAAGATCTCTTATCGGCCAATAAATAAAAAGAAAAGAAACAGAAGGACTGCATCTACTTCATTCCTTTTATTTTATGTGAAAATATGCAATATATCTTAGCCATGTGGAAAACGAATATGGTTTTTTCTGGTTTTTAAAAGAACTTTAAAGCAGTATAATTGACAGTTTTTAAACTGAACACTCTCTACAGAACATTATTTCATTTTGACTTTAATATAAATACCCAATTAGGATTAATTGGACGATTGCCTAAAAGTGCCGAAAATACATCCATATACTTGTAAAATTTAATGATGTAACACGCGTGACTATAATATGTTTTTTAATTCACTTCTCAATGCGATCTTGAACAAGCAAGACGCAAAATGTTTTCACTGCTCTTTCTTTAATATGTATAATTAAATTTCTCTCTTTCTTTCCTATCAAAGAAGCTGTTTCATAATGTGCACCAATCTCACACACTCGCCATTATAAGATGATTAATCTCACACTTACGTTACGATGCCTGACTTACCCGGTAAATGGATAATTCAAATCATGCGGATATCTATATAAAAGGAAAGAGATTTATTTATTCCTTTTTTTGCTATGATGAGGCAGAGCGTTGTATGCATTTATAGAATATGATTAATTCAGAAGCGTGTGAACTCACGCCAAGAACTGTTAGGGATATGTCAGGGTTACAATTTTCTCTAACATATTTTGATTATGGAGACTGATTTAATGTCTCATTTAGTAAATTAAATAAATATAGATATCTATTTAGGCAAATTAAGCCAGATAAATAAATCCGGTAGTCAGGTGAAGGAAAAAGTATCTAATTGACTTAAAGGAAAGAAAAATTATGGCTTACGCAAAGGATAGTGCAGCCATTGAAAAGCTTAACGCCAATAACTATTCTTGTTGGCGGTTTAAATTAGAAATGCTTTTAATTAGAGAGGAGCTATTTGATGTCATTACCGATCAAGCTCCAGACCCTTTGACTGAAAATTGGAATAAGAAAGACAGGAAAGCACGGGCACTAATCAACCTCAGTATTGAAGATGGGCAGATAATTAACATCAAACATTTAAACACGGCTCGAGAGACTTGGGACACTTTGAAAAATATTCACGAACGATCCAATCTCTCAAGCAAATTACACCTCCTTCGGAAATTGTATAGCACAAAGCTAAACGAAGGAGGGAACTTAATGGCACACATCACGAAATTAATGGTGCTTATCGACCAATTAGCTGCGATCGGAGAAAATGTTACCGACTCTCATATATCTGCATTCTTTTTGTGCTCATTACCGCCGTCATATGACACATTGATTACGGCGTTAGAGTCGAGGAATGAAGAAGAATTAACGCCCAGCTTTATTAAAAGCAAATTATTTGATGAGTATACTCGTAGAGTTGAAAATTCCGAAAACTCGGAACATAGTACTAAAGCATACAAGGTTCGAGAAAAATTAGTTAACACAGACCGCAAGAGAGGTAATAAATTTTGTTCCTATTGCAAAATGAAAAACCATTCTTACAACGAGTGCTGGTTCCTGAAACGGAAAAAAAAATAATAATCCAGTACAATATAATAAATTTTACAAAAATAAAAATCACACCACCTCTTTATGTTTCTAAGAAAATGCTACGGCCAAAACCGCGAAACCGCAAGATACAAGACAGATAGGAAATGAAAATAAAAATGTTGCGTTGTTAATTGAACGACCCGAAAATAAACAAACTTTTATTATCGATAGTGGAAGCTCTAGCCATATTGCCAACTCCAAGGAACTGTTTTCAAAAATGACTAGCGACACAGAAACTAATGTAACAGTCGCGAACGGCAATAAGCTAACATCATACGGCTCAGGGGAAATTGGTATCCACACCGGAAAAAACAACAGGCAAATTACACTTCGTGACGTATTGTTTGTACCTGACATAGAAACTAACCTGCTGTCAGTAAGCAGGGCCACAAAAACCGGATGTCAAGTAAAATTCGAAAAAGATACGTGCGAAATTATACATAGCGGTGAATTAATTCTACAAGGTAAATTAAAAAACAATTTATATGAAGTGCAAGTAAACAATGATAATCAATGGAATAGCAATCGTGTAAACATTACGCACAATTGTGCTAATACAAAATGCATCGACTTGTGGCACAGGCGGTTAGGCCACAGAAGCTACGAAACAATTAAAACCATTGTACAAAAACAACTAGTGAACGGAATTACCATAAACAACTGCCGACACGACAAAGAATGTGAGGTATGCAATAAGTCCAAAACCAACGACGCCCCATTTCCCAAAATGGGCGCACATAGAGCCACAAAAGGCTAGAATTAATCCACAGTGACGTATGTGGGCCGATAAATACACCCACCATAGGGGGAAAGCGGAACTGCATAACATTCATTGACGACTAGTCCAAATTTTGTGTTATCTACTTAATGTCGAAAAAGAGCGAAGCATATGAAAAATTGAGGGAATACATCTCAACCGTCAAAAATAAGTTCGGAAAATTTCCAACCGCCATCAGATCCGACAATGGCGGGGAATATGTCAACGATGAATTAGAAAACTATCTTAAATGTAACGGAATCGAACACCAGCTCACCGTACCATACTGTCCAAGTTAAAATAGCATTGCTGAGAGGAAAAACAGGACACTGTTAGACATGACTAGAAGCATGTTAAGCGAAGCTAACCTCCCACATAAATTATGGGGAGAAGCAATCTGCACCGCAAATCATTTGCAGAATCGCTTGCCTTCCAAATCTATTAGCACTACGCCATATGAGCTTTGGCTAAACAGAAAACCAAATTTAAGATATCTTAAAGTATTCGGCTGTACCGCGTACGCATACATCCACAAATCTAAACGCAGCAAACTAGATGATAAAGCAGAGAAAGGCATTTCCGTAGGCTACGACAATCGATCGAAAGCGTACAGAATATTTACTAGTGATGGAAGAGTCATTTTAGCTAGAACCGTAAAATTCGCGGAAAATAACATGGGTAATATAAATGCTGATGAAAGTTCAAACACGAATGAGTTAAGGGGACAAGGGACCTTAAAATCCTTAAAAATATTTTTTTTTATTTTTTGTAAATTTCACCTAATTATTATTCAAGGTTACTTTATATGCATTATAGCATGCATTTATCACAAAAAAAATTTTAAAAAAAATTTATTTTTATGAAAAAAATGTAATTTTACGCTTCGTCTTAGAAATCTTCGAAATGTCGCTTGCGCATTCCATATCAATGAAAATCCCCAATATTTTTTATAAAAGTCTGTTTTATATATATAAATAAAATAGAGCATCGAATTTTATATATTTGAATTTAAAGGTTAAAAAAAAAAAAAAAAAAAAAAAAAAAAAAAAATTGAAATTTTTTCGAAAAAATTTCCATTTTTTTCACAAAAATAAAATTTTTTTTAAATTTTTTTTGTGATAAATGCATGCCATAATACATATAATGTCCCCTTGAATAATATTTAAGATGAAATTTACAAAAAATAAAAAAAAAATTTGAAAAATTTGGAAATTTGGAAATTTTTTCGAAAAATTTTTAAAAATTTTCATTTTTTTTTTTTTACCTTTAAATTCAAATATATAAAATTCGATGCTCTATTTTATTTATATATATAAAACAGACTTTTATAAGAAATATTGGGGATTTTCATTGATATGGAATGCGCAAGCGACATTTCGAAGATTTCTAAGACGACACGTAAAATTCCATTTTTTTCTCAAAAATAAAAATTTTTTTTAATTTTTTTTGTGATTAATGCATGCTATAATGCATATAATGTACCCTTGAATAATATTTAAGGTGAAATTTACAAAAAATAAAAAAATTTATTTTAAGGTCCCTTGTCCCCTTAATGTCAGAAACAAACGAACACACACGCCAGACCGACACAAGCGTAATCGAATTTGATCTAACACAAAACCAAAATTCTTCAGATACACCATCCGCGCCTCAACATACACAACAATTGAGAAGATCAGAAAGGCATAATAGAGGCGTGCCACCAGACA
The DNA here is from genome assembly GCA_963932465.1 of Maratus speciosus. Taxonomy (NCBI): domain Eukaryota; kingdom Metazoa; phylum Arthropoda; class Arachnida; order Araneae; family Salticidae; genus Maratus; species Maratus speciosus. Next base: position 341,975,073 of record OZ010786.1, on the reverse strand, counting down.
GGTTTGCCTATGCAGTCCGGCATGATCCGGTATATGAACCGAAAGGTTGGCACGACATGCTAAACATTGAAAACCCAGAAGAAAAAATGAACTGGATTGAAGCAACACGCGACGAAATAAACTCGCTTATGAAAAATGAAACATGGTCTTTGGTAAAACCACCACAGGGAGCCAAAGTAATTGGATCCAAATGGACCTACAAGGCTAAATATGATGAATCTGGGAAAGTAAAGCGTTACAAGGCGAGATTAGTAGCTCAGGGATTTAAAAAAAATACGGGGTCGGCTTTGACGAGACTTACGCCCCAGTAGTATCCCACACCACCTTAAGATGTTTCCTCACTGCCGCAGCCTATCATAACCTCAGTGTTAGGCACATCGACATAAAAACCGCGTTCCTGCACGGTGACCTAGAAGAAGAGGTATACATGTCACAACCGGAAGGGTACGTGAATACAAACGAACGTCATAGAGTCTGTAAACTCCGAAAGGCGATATACGGGCTTAAACAAGCAGCCCGGGCCTGGTACACAAAAATTACTGAATCTCTTAGAGAACTAAATTTTATGCAAAGCAAGGCAGACACTTGCCTATTTACACAAGGACAGGGGGGAAATACAGTCTACGTAGTTGTGTACGTAGATGACATTCTCATAGCAGGAAACAATGTGCGAATTGAAGAAGTAATAAATAAGTTAAAAACACAATATACCCTTGAAGATTTGGGGGAAATTAGTAATTATCTTGGCATAAAAATTAAGAAAACACATAACGGCTTTAACCTTAACCAAACAACAAAAATAATGGAAATCGTTAAAAGGTTTAACTTAGAGGAATCAAAACCTTACGGAACACCCATGGAAACGGGCTTCTTAAGATCAGAAAAGGATGAAAATCCAATGCCAAACAACATAATTTATCGTAAAGCGATAGGCGCGTTATTATACATTGCAACTATAACTAGACCAGACAGTAATGAGACCGGACTGTAAATGTTCTTAGCAGAAAGAACGAAAATCCATCGGAAAAAGACTGGAAAGGTGTTAAACGACTGATCAGGTACCTCTACAACACAAGGGACCTAAATCTCATAATCAGCACTGAATGTACACCAATTTTGGAAGTGTACACCGATGCCGATTGGGCCGGTGATACGCAAACACGAAGATCAACATCAGGGAATTTATTCCTTCTTGGGAAAAATCCGATACAATGGATAACCAAACGCCAAACTTGCAGAAGCTGAATATGCAGCCGCAGCAAACGCTGCACAAGAACTTATGTGGATAATAAAACTTTTACAAGATTTGAATTTACCACAAAACCTGCCCGTAATTGTATATGAAGATAACATTTCCTGCATAAAAATGATAGAATCTGAAAAATACACAAACAAGACCAAGCATATTGATTTAAAATATCACATGATTAAGTATATGAAAGAAAATGGTATCATATAATTACGTTATTGTCCGAGCAAATCAATGCTGGCAGATATCTTGACGAAGCCAGAACCCAAGCCTGAATTTCAAGAAAACAGAGACCAATTAAAATTACAGAACAATCTTGATTAGGGGCTTAAGGGGTAACTTGATGGAAGATATCTCGTATAATCCCCAAATCAAAGATTCAGAACCTTTTTTCTCCCTCTTTCCATCGCCGCAGAAATATAACATCATTAAAAAGTTCAAAGTGGAAGATCTCTTATCGGCCAATAAATAAAAAGAAAAGAAACAGAAGGACTGCATCTACTTCCTTCCTTTTATTATATGTGAAAATATGCAATATATCTTAGCCATGTGGAAAACGCATATGGTTTTTTCTGGTTCGTAAAAGAACTTAAAAGCAATATAATTGACTGTTTTTAAACTGAACACTCTCTACAGAACATTATTTCATTTTGACTTTAATATAAATACCCAATTATGCTTAATTGGACGATTGCATCAAAGTGCCGAAAATACATCCATATACTTGTAAAATTTAATGATGTAACACGCGTGACTATAATATGTTTTTTAATTCACTTCTCAATGCGATCTTGAACAAGCAAGACGCAAAATGTTTTCACTGCTGTTTCTTTAATATGTTTAATTAAATTTCTCTCTTTCTTTCCTATCAAAGAAGCTGTTTCATAATGTGCACCAATCTCACACACTCGCCATTATAAGATGATTAATATCACACTTACGTTACGATGCCTGTCTTACCTGGTAAATGGATAATTCAAATCATGCGGATATCTATATAAAAGGTAAGAGATTTATTTATTTATTTTTTTGCTATGATGAGGCAGAGCGCTGTATGCATTTATAGAATATGATTAATTGAGAAGCGTGTGAACTCACACCAAGAACTGTTAGGGATACGTCAGGGTTACAATTTTCTCTAACAGCATCAACAATATCAAAAGGAATAATCTTGAATCATTATCAATCAGACTAATTAAAAATAAAATTTTACGAAACAAATTTGTAAGCGTCACGCGCGAGTTATCTGCTAGTTTATTTTTATAAAACTTTGTTTCTGCATTGTTTTCGAACGAATGCACCGCACCTATCGTTAAATAGTAAAACATGTGAAAACGGAACTGGTTTAACAAAATCATGCCTTCAATGAAAAAAATCATGGTTACTACAAAAATAATACGATACAATTGCACCTGCTAAAACGGAAAACTGCCTAAAATAATCTTTTTTTGTCCTTGGCGATTCCGTCTTATCAGTTTTTACTGTAATTCTTTTTCCGTTCCATTCGTTCGGTTGATTCACGAATTTCCCTCCGTAGACGAAAATAAAATTATCCTCTTATACGCTCCCAGTCGTCAACTTCTATAAATAATACTGAACTTGTCGAGAAATTTCAAAGTATTATTAAGATAGGTAGCACCTTCTTACTTTCTTTTAGATGATCATTATGTAGCACTTACACTTTCAAAACAAATTCGTAAAATATCGTAAAAAGTACAGGCAACAAGTTACTGGAACACATTTGTAATTATAACAGCTTTTTATGTCCTTTTAAAAATTTCCCTTGTCCTTTTTTCAATATATTTTTTTTTTTACAAATTTTAGACAAAGTTTTATATATATATTTATCTATATGCATAGTGTAGGACCTTTGTATATTTTCTAATTTTATAAAATACTAAAAACAATATTTTAAAGAAATGAGTTGAGTTCAGATGTAAATATTTCCCACAACCTCTATAAATACCTACTTAATTTATTAATTTTAATAGACAAAATCTTTAAAAAATGTATATTATAATTATAAATGTAAATAAGTAAAAAAAAAAAAATAAACGTGCTTTTATTAAAATTCACAAAAAAGGTAGAAATCTGGATTAATTGATTTAAATGGGAATTTTTCCCAGCTGGCTTTATATATGGTAACTTATTTTTCTCGCCAAATTTGCTCATACTTCGCCAAGTTGGCCAAAATTTGGCGCTATTGTGGTAACTCTGCCATTAGCACTTTTCAACAAATGCTCATTGTTGAACCTGATACTGATTTCTCCATAGGAAATCAAACTATAACCGAGTAACCATTAAGTTTAAGTATGTTAGTTTAACCTTAAGTAGTGTTTTTGCGATGTCTTTCGAAAATGGAAGGAGAATAGGGGAAGGCTTCTTTTGCCCTCCTTAGGGGTCGAATTTTGAAAAATTCCGTGACAAGTGTTTAACAATTTTAGCAATACTATAGGCTTGGCAAGTTTCAATCTTTTACTTCCATTGGTTTATGAGATATGGTGTTTTTTTTAATTTTTAATTTGCGTCCCGTCGCCCCTTTTTAGGGATAGAATTTTAAAAATCAATGTCCAATTCATGTATTGCCCTCAGGGATACATATATATTCCAAATTTCAAATCTTTTGAAGTGGATGAAAAATGATTAACAAGATTTGACTGCCGCATACAAACTAACAAAATTGTAAGTTAAAAGAAAGCATATAATAAAGTAAAATCTTGTCTGTAAATAACGCTGCCAGCGTATTGACGGAAGCAACACCTGATCAATAATTTCCGCTTTTACTGCAATGTTTTAACTTCTAAACATCGTACATTTTCTGTTTTTACATTGTTAAATAAGAAAAGAATGTTTTTCCAATGCAATTAGTTTGAAAACTCTATCTCAATTTTCTGATTTTTTATGCTTTTAAAATAATTTTCAAACATGTTAAAAAAAAAAAAAAAACTACCTTTATCGCCCAGTTCAATTACGAAAGATAAACCCGTTTTAACTGAAAACAGCATAAATAGCTCAGAATTTGTTTTTCGCTAATATTTCATAACGAAATTAAAAGTTAATAAATAAATAAAATTGTAAAAATTCAAACAAATAAATAAACAAATAAATCAAACAAAACAAACAATCAAAACAAACAAATAAAAAAATAAACAAATCGCAAATTTAATAGATATGTAATTAAAGTACGCGCTTAAACCACTGAAATTATCAGATAAAAAAAGCCTGCTATAAATAGAGAATACTTCGAGGATTTTCTTCAGCTAATACGAAAGTATCGCTTTTAATAAATTTCAAAACTGTTTCTGAAAGCATAATTGATGCTTTGCAGATAAATGATGTTTTGCATTTTTTGTGTTGTTAGTAGGCATTCTAAAAAGAGTATATTAAATGAAAAAACCTATTAGAGTTTTTAATAAAAAAAATAGTTTTTACTTGTGTTTTTCTAACGCGGGGAGCTCAGATTAGAGTCCCTAGTTTATTTAATGATGGCATGAATCTTGTAAAATATTTTTTACACTTCTGTAAAAGTCACTTTAGAAGTTGAAATTTCTAATCAGTTCGTAATTAGGGACCTAAAGGTTTTAAATTAGATTATATAAAACAGCTTACACATAATCTGTTACATAACTTTCAATTACGTAATTTATGCTTTATCCTACGCGAACCAAATCCGGATGATTACATTTGTTTCAGCACGCGTGGGTGGAGGAAACACTGATTCACGAGCTATTGAAAGCGGAAAGCTCTGTCATTAACCCGTTCAGGACCGGCATCTTTTACACGAATTTTATTCGTTTGGCACCACTTTTTGTTAATTATTTGACTTAACTTTATAAATCATGAAAATGTCGTAATTAAATAAAATCAATTTTACTTTTCTTTTTTACTGGTATCAAACTCAAACGTTTTAAGCAACTTTTGAGGGTGCATACATGCACCCATGGTCCCGAACGGATTAAAATCCATGCTATCGGATATAATTTAGTGAAAGTAGGATTTTTTCTCAATTTTAATCACAGCGTGAGAAATTTACTATTTGTACAAAAGTTCTACACATTTTTAGCATTTCTTTTTATTAATAAAAAATCAAATCAAATACAAACCTCAACCAACTATTATACTCATTATTAGAGTCTATTATCCTTTATCACCAATCAGGTCGCTGATGGACTCCGTGACGAAAAAAGGCTTGATCTTCCGAATTTATAGATTTCTTTTTTTCACGTTTCATCTTCAGTCTGAACTTACAGCTTTGCTAAGCTGTTTTTTAATGAGCGAAAAGGTGGTAATGCAACCAATGTCTGGTGAATAATATGTACTATAATTTCCCATTCCAGATCACTTATATTTTTTAGGGCCACAAAACCTTCATGCATATATATGTGCGTTAGCGTGCTGCGTGCTGTATTATCATCGACCCTGGGTAATATCGCGCGTGATCAGTTTAAGATTCCTTTAGATGGATTTGTTTTCTACCAAACTATTTAACTTAAGAGCTTAATATTCACCAGCAACAGTTTCTCTTGGTTGGAGGAGCTCGTACTACATATCGCCTTCTTTATCCTACCAAATACAGAGTATTGATTTTTTATTACGAGGTATATTAAAATACGAGGATATTAAAATTTTCCATTCATTAAAAAGAAAACGACACATGTAAATAATTGGTATGAATGTTAAATTATGGAGGCAGAATATAACTAATGGTGGCTTAAATTACACCGATTAGTGTTGCAAAGAAAATTATACAACATTTAATTTTAACTAATTAGACAATTGGCACGATCCAATCATATTAAAAAATAACTCTTTAATTGTCGAAAGCTAATTATTTATTGAATAATCAATACATTAAATTAAACTGGAAGAAATACTCACAATAACAGTTATATATTTAAATCAATAATTATTATAATGTGTATATAAAAAAATAAATATATGTTGTTAGGTATAGCTATGTTTGTAAAAAAAATAAGGAATAAGAATATTGTATTTATTTTGTAATAATATTAAAAATTTGAATTGTATAAGATTTATATGGGTACAAACAGTGTAATAAAAGTTCCCAAATAGACCAAACAGTAAACAGGGCAATTAGCGATAATGCAAGCAACATGGACGCCATATTCTGACATAAGATGAACAGTAGGAGGACAGAAAATTTATGATGCTTTAGCAATAAATTTTCAACTAACTATTTAACGAAGGAGAAATTATGATACTTCAACGTGGGTGGCGAGCATTCCCACGAGAAGTTAGAATTGAGAGTAATAAAAATTAGCTATGCATAGGGAAAGGAAACATGCGCGGCCAGGTACGGGGACCAAAATACGAATCAGCATGAAGAACTCCGAAATTACCAATGAGGAGGCGAAACAGAGTAGCCAATAAGAAAATTAGTATTGTGTTGAATATGCCCTCCCAAAAATTGGGTCTAGAAAAAGAGAATGCAAAAAAAATTATTAAGTCTCGCATCTCTCCTACAAGAGTGTCTTAAAATTAAGACTCTCTTTTCTCTCTTAAAAAATTACTTTACCTAAAATCTTCAATCTAGCAAAATAATGCTAGCTTCGGAAATAACTCCAAGTCCCTTCTCAACACGTTATATTTTTACAAGATTATAAATTTTCACGAACATTGCCATACTAAGATATGAAATTTTATCTCCTGGATACACTATAAAAAAGTGATATTAGAAGTCAGAATCCTCGTCTGGCACGAACAGAAAGGATGATGTAGCTTCCCTAAGACGCAGCGGCAAGCGGACTGCAACCCTTAGGAAGAACTGCTGGATCAACGAGATAAGAATTCTGAATGACGAATTTTCCAGAAGAGTATACATGTCTAAGCGGCACGAGCAGACGGAATTATTGTGATCAAGAAGAGAATTCGTATAAAGATTAGAACGCTCAGACGAATATCTCACCGGAAAATAAATTCCAGGATTATACATCATCTAGTGGTCTCTGAATGAATGTGACAACAGTTACGATTGAATCTGATAAACTGTATAAACTTTCTGTGCATTTGAAGAACTTTCATGTTTCACATGGATATTCTAACATACCCTTGAAGTGAAAAGAGCACCTGTTTGGTCAATGTCTATTTGGGGTAGAATTATTTTATAATTATCTCCATTTTAATTATGGCTATTGTTTATTTATATATCATAGCGCATATAATTGATTTTACATAACTTATTCTTATAGTCTAAATTTAACCGATGTCCGTATTATTAACTCATTAAATATTTCAAATATGAAATGATAATAATAATAATAACATTCCATTGAAATTTGATTAATATTTTTGGCTAAAAGCCTCTTATCTTTGGATCGGTGCTGTGAGCGAATTACAATAAAAAAATAAAATAAAATAAAACAAATGGAACAGGCTTACTTTGGTAATGTGGATTGAACTACGATTTATACAAATGAACGAACTGAATGATGATATGAAATTAATATTGAAACAAAAAAAAAGATGTTTGAAATATGAAATTTATGTGTTTGAAAATAAAATTTGATTATATATATACATTTTCTATCTTTTCTTTGAATCATTTTTTTTATTCTTTTCTTTTCAGATGTTAATTAATTTTATGAGTTTTAAGAATTTAAATTTAGTAAATACTAAATTGGATATTTATGTGAGCAGCTGTCCAATCCTAAATTACAATTTGGAACGTTCAACAAGTCGTTCCTGTGTTGTTAAAAACTTTAATTTATTCAAAATCTCATTTCCTTCTATTTTATTAATTAATATTATCCCATATGTTCTTTCACAACGCGGATCGGGATAATTATTTCTATATTCTTACTAACCATTACATTGTCGCGTGACCATGTATGGAGATGTCAGTTCGTCACCACAATTAGTGATTCGGATTTTGATTTATCCACATCTTTTCGAAAAACATGTGATTCACCTACATTCGTGGATTAGAGCATCGCATGACTCAAGTGGTCAGAGAAAAGAGACACGTGTAACGCAGCGCGGCAAACTGTCTTTTTCATTAGCCTCGGCGTTAAGAACGTGACGCAAAACATTACAAATGAAGTAGTTTTCTTCTATGAACTCGATGCAAACTGATATTAAAGCACACTTTATAAATTCTTCTGTGAAAGGTCTAGCCACAGCAGAACGTTGGTTGACCTCGAGTTTCCGTGATATGACTATTTAGACTTAATTTTAAAATACAAATTGTACTTATATACGATAACGTAGGTGAAAACGTCTAAAATATAATTACGATACAAATATTTCTTGCCACGTGTTTGACACAGGTTGCGACAAGGCAGATCAGGATACAATTCAGGGCTCGAAATGGAAAATCCACGAACCAGAACTCTACCTCAAAATTATGGTTGACTAATTTTTTTTTGAAAATTACAATAAGGTCCCGATTAACCGAGTCCCACTTAACCGATTTCTTTTCTTCTGATGGACTGATGACTTCCATTATTATGAAACAGCCTTAATAAATGAAGTGTTAGGTGAAGATGAAAGAGCTGCCGTAAGAAGTTAGAACTCTGATTTTCTGGTCAGAATGGGGAAAAAAATGGATAAAAAAAATGGAGGAAAAAAAATATGGTCATTTTTTTCTCATTCTGACCAGAAAATCAGAGTTCCAACTTTTTACAACTGCTTCTTTATGGGGGAAAAAATGGCCATAATTTTCTTTTGAAAAAAAATTATGGCCATTTTTTTCCCATTCTGACCAGAAAATCAGAGTTCCAACTTTTTACGGCTGCTCTTTCATCTTCACATAACACTTCATTTATAATGGCTGTTTCATAATAATGGAAGCCATCAGTCCATCAGAAGAAAATGATCCATTCCAAAGGTATAAATTTGATTGAAAGAAACTATTTAATACGTTGAGCAGAAAGAAGGGGCTACACTTGCAATTTTCATGACACTATTAGAATCATTTAACTGCCATTTTGTACGGTTTTGTTACCTCTAAAATTTAATACAAATTTTTGCCATATTTAATCGTTGACAATTTTTAGATTTTGGCGATTGAATTAGGCAAAATTTATTGGTAAGAAATTTAGAGGCAAAAAAAAATCTTAGAAATTGGTAGCTATGCAGTAGCGTAACACTGCAGGAAAAAAAGCAAAATTGACATTTAACAAAGAAAAAACTATCAAGGGTTTTTCAAATAAACAATTTCATTCCCCGTATTTCCTAAAACTAACGGAAATGTACATCAAAGAAATGTTACTAGTACCATAAAAATTAGTGAATTAAGTGAAAATTTATATTTCATCTCCTTAGGCTAATGTCAGACGGACGTCTTTTTGCACGCTTTTTTCCTTACGTATTATCCCTATACAATGCTAGTGGCATTGTGTAAGGATAATACGTAAGGAAAAAAGCGTGCAAAAAAAGTCCGTCTGACAATAGCCTTAGTTGGTGACGATTTGTGTTAATCCAGTTTATATGAGTTTTTTGCTTATCCGAGGTGAGTCTGGTCCATATTAACTCGGATAATCGGGACTTTACTCTATAGCGAATTTATATTTAACCGCAGAAAAACCAATTTAAAAAAATGTATTCAAGATTCTAAATAATTAGAAAAAAAAGTTACAGAGAGTATAGTAAGCTATATGTATGAAACTGTAATAATATTTTTTAATAATTTCACGAACAATATTTTCCATACTTTCACGAACCGGAACAATATTTGCTACAATTTCACGAACCGGAACACCGTTACGGTTTTCTCCGTTGCATTTCGAGCCTTGATAGAATTATAATTCTAGATGAAGTCAACATTTCAAGCATTTTTTTGTTCTTGTATTACAAAACTTGTGATAAATAAGCCTCTGAAAATACAAAAAAATTATATGAAATTCTTTTTATGGTGTCTTTTGGACGTTAACAAGAGCGACAAAATATGAATTTACATCGAAGTAATTTTTAAGGTATGATTTACATTCATGTCCAAAATTAAGGTCACAAACTTAAAATCTATCTAAACTGATGAACTATTCACTGTTCTGTGACGAAATTTGGCACAGAGGTATATTACAATAGGAGAAAGAATATAATAACATAACAATATGGGAAAGATTTTAACTGTGAATTAAGATACAGGGTATATGAAAAAGTGTGAAATCATGAATCAGAGATAAAGCATTTATCACTGGAAAAGTCTGTCTAATATGGAGTGTGACCACCGTGCAGGGCTATACAAGCCTCAGAACGAGCTCTCATACTGTTTATGAGGGTGTCAATAAGTCTTTGTGGCAACAAAGCCCATTCTTCCAAAAGCGCGGCTTTTAACTCCTGGCGCGTCCTGCAAGGGGGTGTTACGCTTTGAAATGGCTCTTCCGGACCATCCCAAAGATGTTGAATAGGATTGAGGCCCGGAGACATCGAGGACCAATTCATATGTCGAATATCCTCTTCTTCAAGAAAATCATCAACAATGTGAGCTCCGTGTGGCTTCGCATTATCTTCTATAAACATGACGTCCGGGATTACAGCACCCTGGATCAACCTCACATAGGATTTGAGCTCCTCATCCCTAATGCCTGGTGTCCAGTCATATGTGTCCCTTTCAATGCATCCAACAGAAGAGCCCGGTTGTTGTGGAGCCGAAGACATCAGTCTTGGGCACAACAAGAATGGGACCATGTTCTTTCTAGTGATGAGTCGAGATTCACCATACAGAGTGATTCTCACCGAACCTTCATCTGGAGAGAAAGTGGAGCTCGCTATCATCCCTCACCGTAAAAGAAATCGAGAGATTTGGTGGCAAAGGAATCCTTGTCTGGGGCGGCATAATGTTGGGCAGTCGTACACCACTGCACGTCTTCGATGTGGGTTCTGTCAACGCACATCTCTATAGGGATGAGGTCCTTGAAGCCTATGTGAGGTTGTTCCGGGCTGCCGAAGGTACGGACTTCATGTTTATGGATGATAATTCGAAGCCACACAGAGCTCACATTGTTGAGAATTTTCTTGATGAAGAGGATATTCGCCGTATGAATTGATCCTTGAGGTGTCCGGACCTAAATCCATTTGAACATGTTTGGGGTGGCCTAGGAAAATCCATTGCACAGCGTAACCCCCCCCCCTCCCAGGACCGCCAGAGTTAAAAGCCGCGCTTTTGGAAGAATGGCCTTTTTTGCCAGAAAATCGTATTGACACCCTCATAAACAGTGTGAGAGCTTGTTGTGAGTCTTGTATAGCACTGCACGATGGTCACATTCCATATTAAATAGACTTTTCCCGAGATAAATTCTTTATCACTGATTCATGATTTAGCACTTTTTCATATACCCTGTATCTTAATTCACAATTAAAATCTTTTCCATATTGTTATGTTGCTACATTTTTTCTCCCTTCCTACTATACCTTTGTGCCAAATTTCGTGGCAACAAAGCGAATAGTTCACCAGATTTCACAGATTTTACCTTTGTGACCTTAATTTTGGACATGAGTGTATTACGACTTTCGGCCAGATTTGACATAACAACAGCATGTCGACCGAATGAACTCGTCTTTTGACAAGGAACCGCCATCCAAAGCAACAATTTAAAACTGGCCGAAAAATTATATCAAGGAGTCTCAATAATGGATTCCGTGAATGTCGACCAGGAAATGCAATAACGCATCGATGCTGTAACATCGATGCTGTATAACAAATTATTAATTTAGCTCGTCATATAACGCATGAAATTGAACATCTTCAAAGATTCCAAGCACCCTAGTCACATAAGTCGCCAACTGGTGGTCTGCAGAAATTGGACATTTGGGGTTTTTTGTGTTTATTAATAATTGCACACTAAAAGTAACAAAACATAGTGCTCTAAAAATTGTTTATATTTATGAAAATTTAGATGTTTAGTTTTGAAAATTTGAATTATAGAAACTATTGATAATTACGTTAACAGATATTTGTTATTTACCATCAAAACCGGCAATTTTTAATTTTTTTGGCTCACCTTAAAATATAAATATTAAATAATGGCTGAAAAAGCATTGAAAATTTGGATTCAGTTTTCAACTACATTATTTGTGGGAAACAAATATTTTGATTGTGTCACAACAATTAAAACTCGGTTTGAAATAGTGTTGCCAGGTTCAGCGTCGTATAAAGAGAAATAGAGAGACGGGAAGAAAAAAAAAAAAAGCGGGACAATGGCTTTTAAATGGCGACATAAAAAACAGTAAACCCTATTAAAACGAAACTTGTGTATGTCGAAAACCTGTCTTGAACGAAAAGATTTCATTGTCCCTACGATTGGAATACCAAACAATCACAGATAAAAACCTGTTAAAAATCCCTGGGACCTTGAGACCTTCTATCTTAGTAAGTTTTACTACACTAAATAAACACAACAATCTTATACATTAAAACAGCAGAAACTCTTGGGACTGAATCAAAATTCCAATTTGGAAGGTATAATTGTATAGTATTCCTCTCGTAGGGAGAATGGAAATTCTACATTTAAAATAGAATTCCATTTTCACTGGATTTACTGAACGAAGCACAGCAAAACATGTAAAAATCCCTGCCGGTTCGGCCTACAGGTGCAGGAAGATTTCGAAGTTAAGTACTAGTTTCAACAACTAAAACAAAATCATGATTACAGACAAAACCCACTTTAACAATTTTATCTGGCCGCTTTATTTCATTTTTATATAAGAGCTGGTTTTAACAGAATCATGCTAAGGCGGTATGCTTTTCCATGCTCAACAACTCGAAATTTTCTGACACATTTTCAGATTCATTTTTAAAAGAAAAAACATGAAACCTGCTTACGTGATTTTTGAAGAGATTTATAAGCGACATTTTTTTTCGTTCAATTAATTAGAACTTAATTTATAAAGAATTATTTTCTCAGTAGGACAATATTTTTCGTTTCCAACACAATTGCTTCGGTAAATTCAGTTCAAAACGCTCACTTGGACATCATTTTTTGAAATATATTTTGCCTCTATCACAAAATTGACCATTACGGTAATTTATATAGTTTCTGAATACGAAAACCTACCAATTGGATGCGTTTGAGAGCAAAAAATAATTTTAAAATGAGTCAGAAAATAAGAAGTTTGATTTGAGTACACCCTCAATACAATGAATTTTTTCTTCAACTGCTATGTATTTTTAATTTGTTTTCGCTCTAAGAATTGGTCCTATCAGAAACTCGTCAATCTAAAAGTCGTAGATAATATTAAGAAGATATACAATAATTTCATGCGGATTTTATACCTTGTGAATTGACGAAGTTATGGATATTTTTAGGTAGATTTCTTTACAAAAAAGCTACCTATTGCAGCCGTTCGGAGGAAAGCGATTTCAAAAAATTTTGGTATATTTTTATCGATCATGACCCCCAGACCCCGAAACCACCCTCCGTTCAAAATTGATATATATATATATATATATATATATATATATATATATATATATATATATATATATATATATATATATCAGACCTATGTCTGTAACTCCCGTAATTATGAACCGATTTGGATGTAATTCAGTGTGTACATAGTACATACCAATCTCTCGAGCGAGTTCGTTGGCCAGCTTCATCCGCCATTTTGTTTCAAAATGGCGGCCATTTAAAATTTTTTTAAAAATTTAAAATTTGAAATGTGGTACCAAAAAATTGAAAATGGAAAAATATTTTTTCTTATGTATTTGATCTTTATACAATGATTTCGGAGCAGTTTTTGTTTCGTCTATATCTTAAAAAATGGCTGAGTTATAGCATTTTGAATTTCTAGCGTGGCTGACATTTTGAAACGTCCTGAATTTTGTCACGCGATAAAAGGCGTATTTATGAACCGATTTGGATGTAACTTCGTTTATACGTAGTACATACCAATGTCTTGACCGGGTTCGTTGGCCAGCTTCATCCGCCATCTTGTTTAAAAATGGTGGCCATTTAAATTTTTAAGAAAAATTTTAATTTGAAATGTGGTACCAAAAAATTAAAAATTGAAAAAATATTTTCTTCTTATGTGTTTGACCTTGATAAAAAGATTCGGGAGTAGTTTTTGTTTCGTCTATATCTTAAGAAATGGCTGAGTTATACCATTTTGAATTTCTAGCGTGGCTGACATTTTGAAACGTCCTGATTTTTCTCACGAAATAACAGGCGTATTTATCAACCGACTTGGATGTACCTTGGTGTGTACATAGTACATACAAATATCTCGACCGAGTTCGTTGGCCGGCTTCATCCGCCATCTTGTTTCAAAATGGCGGCCATTTAAAAAAATAAAAAAAATAAAAATATTTAAATGAGATACCAAAAAATTGGAAAGTAAAAAAGATTTTTTTTGTATGTGTTTGACCTTAATACAAAGATTCCGGAACAGTTTTTCTTTCGTCTATATCTAAAAAAAAAATGGCTGAGTAATAGCATTTTGAATTTCTCTTGTGGCTGACATTTTAAAACGACCTGATTTTTGTCACGCGATAACAGGCGTAATTATGAACCTATTTGGATGTAACTTGGTCTGTACATAGTACATACCAATGTCTCGACCGAGTTCGTTGGCCAGCTTCATTCGCCATCTTGTTTCAAAAGGGTTGCCATTTAAAAAAAATTAAATTTAAAATTCAAAATGAGGTATTAAACAATTGGAAAATGAAAAAGATTTTTTTATCTGTTTGGCCTTGATACAAAGATTCCGGAACAGTTTTTGTTTCTGAAAATTTGTTCTTTTGTTTATATCTTAAAAAATGGTTGATTTATAGCACTTTGAATTTCTAGCATGGCTAACATTTTGAAACGATCTTGTATTTGTCACGCGATAACACACGTATTCGCCTATTTCGATGTAAGAAGGCATGTGGATAGTATACATCAACACCTCGACCAAGTTCGCTGGCCAGATTCATCAGCCATCTTGTTTCAAAATGGCGACCATTAAATTAAAAAAAATATATATATTTAAAGTGAGGTGCAAAAAAAATAGAAATTGAAAAAGGTTTCTTTCTTAAGCATTTGACCTTGATATAAGGATTCAGGAGCATTTTTTGTTTGTCTTTACCTTAAAAAATGGCTCAGATATAGCAGTTTCAATTTGTATTGTGGGTGACATTTTGAAAAATCTGATTTTTTGCATGCGACAGCACTCCTATATATTAACCGATTCCGATGTGAGTGAGCATGTGCACAGCAATTACTAAGGTCTCGACCAAGTTCACTGCTTAGCCTCATCCACCATGTTGTCTTACAATGACAGGCACTTTAAGAAATTGCCGAATTTGGCAGCCAAATATTTGTTACTTTAAAGAAAAGCAGCTTGGATAAAGCTGACTAATTTCGCGAAATTCTCATTCATTATATTGATAAAAATTAGTATTGAATCTCCTATATTCGGTTTCCACTAAATTGAGCTTCTTGTGTTTGAATGATATAATTTGGCTTTTTTTAAATAAGGATTATGAAAGCTACCTCTTCCTCCCGGCACTGGCCGGAAGGACTTTTTCTTCTTCAACCGTTTTTGTTTTCGATTTAATTTTTTTTATGCGGTACGAATTGGTCCTATCAAAAACTTGTCAATGTAAAAGTTGTAGATAATATTAAAAAGATTTATAATAAGTTTAATTGGATTTGAGAACTTGTGAATTGACGAAGTTATGAATTTTTTTCTCCCCAAAACCCATTTTTTTTCGCTCCTTGAGCCCATTTTTTATTTTATCAAACATCTGTCATACATAAAAGTAATAATTACTTTAAATTGATTCGATATGTATTATAATTAAGAAGTTATGGATTTTTTGCGGTTTTTACGAAACCCCTCCCTTTTTCCATCCCTTGGTCCGATTTTGCCCATTAACGAGCTTGACCGAGATTTTATGCTCGTTGATTTTATGTATCAGTTTGGAAGAAATTTGTGCAGAATTATGGAAGTTATCGTGTCCGTAAAAAAGTGATATACACTGCTCAAAACAATTAAAGGATATTGCAGTTTTAGGTGTATTTTGTATCTGGTAAACTGTTTAGCTGATTGATACATGGTCGACAGACATAGTAGGTTATATGAGAATAAATTACACATGTTTGGCAGAAAAAAATGCATTTTATTGCGCATTTGTGTACTAAAGGAAAAAAACACAATTTGTGCATATGAGAAAAAAAGAATAAGAAAAGGTGTTTTCTTTAACGAAAATCATTTTCAGTAGGGGGTATGGTTTCCACGGGCGGCCAGCAACGTTGAACACCTTTGAGGCATGGACTCAATGAGGCTATTAATGACGAGTTGGGGTATTCTGCCCCACTCTTCCAGAAGAGCTCTTTCCAGTTCTTGGAGAGTTTGTGGGGGTTGTTGGCGGCCAGAAACTCGTCTTCCTAGAGCGTCCCAAACGTGCTCGATTGGATTCATGTCTGGAGAACACGCTGGCCATTCCATTCGAACGATTCCTTCCTCGAAAAGGAAATCCTCCACCAGGTTTGCACGATGTGGCTTGCAGTTATCGTCCATTAAAATGAAGTTATCTCCGATTGCAGCAGCGTAAGGGACTACAATAGGTCTGAGGATCTCATCCCTATATCGGCGACCAGTCAGAGCTCCATCTCGAATGATGTAGAGGTCAGTGCGCCCGTCAATGGAGATGCCAGCATACACCAACACTCCTCCACCGCCAAATCTGACACTTTCGTGCACGAACGCAGGATTATTCCTACTGCCACGGTCCCTCCAGATGAAAATACGCCTATTATCCGGATGCACAGAAAAACGGGACTCGTCAGAAAACAGAATATTGCTCCATCCATTTCTCCTCCAGTTGACATGCTCGGTTGCCCACTCCCTGCGGTCGCGACGATGCCTTGATGTTAATCTAACACATACCATCGGTCGGCGAGCATACAGACCTACAGCATGGAGCCGGTTTCGGACAGTCTGAGTTGAAATCGTGGTGCCTGTAGCCGAGCGAATGTGTTGTTGGAGAAGAGTAGCGTTCATGGTTCGGTGTCTCCGAGCTGTTAACGCTAAATACCGATCTTCATTGGGCGTTGTTGCCCATCTACGACCTTGCCCTGGTCTTCGGCCTGCACATCCACTCTCCAAAAAACGGTTCCAGATCCTGGAAATGACACTTTGTGACACTCCAATGGCTTGCGCTACTTCGGCTTGAGTTTGGCCCCCTTCTAACCTACCAACAATTCTCAAAGCTTCTGAATCTGTCAAATGACTTCGCTGAGACATCGTACTCATCGAAACAAAGCAATCACTGAATGCCGATCATCCTTGTCTTCATTCTCTTTTATCCAGTTGAAAGTGAAATTTCATTCCCTGCCGCTGAAGCGAAGTTTTTGACGTCGAACTCAAAATTTGCATACTCCACAGTTTGAAAACCAGAAAAATTTGCATTTGTGATTCTCTTCTTCTATTTTCGGCAAAAAAAATTTTGTTTATATCTTTATTTTATATAAAACTTCAAATATCCTTTAATTGTTTTGAGCAGTGTATATATATATATATATATATATAAAGTTTTTTACTTCGGGTGGTTTTGTGTTCTAGGGGTCATGATTAGTGTAGATCTGCAAAAAGTTTGCAGAATTTCCAACATACGGGAGATTGTAATAGGTAGTACAGTGAAACTTTTAAAGGCCACCCCTATTCAAGGGCCAATATTTTTAGGAACGAAAATATTTCCCATAGACATAATGTTAAATTTACTCCTATTAGGGTCCGCACTTACCTCTCATAAAGGCCATATTTTCACATGTACCTTAAATCCTAAACAGGTGTATTGAGTTCCTGAACCAAAAGATAAGAGTTCATCTAACAACTGCACTTGCAACAAAGAAGGCAGGGGGAGATGGGGAGGATTTAGTAACACAATGAAGGACCACACATTTTTCCACAAGTGACGCAAACAGGTGTTCCTCACACTTTGGTTGACCTTTTAACTGGTAGGGGTTAGGTTGGAGGGGAAACTTGACCCTTTGTTGTGGACACACAAAGGATAACAGGTTATCTAGAAAAACTGATTCCACATTAACTAAAACTGTGAATGCATATTGAAACACAATTTTTACACCTGTCAGGAAACGCTAATAGAAATAAATAAACTAATATCTCATTCTAAGCATTATTAAATGATGCAAATTTAAGTAATTTGTTCCATAAAGTAAAAGAATCATTAGAATCCAAAATTGTCTTCGAAAAAATTATGAAAAGTAAACAAACTTCAATAGAAATTTTTTTCAATCATGTATAGTGTTTAAAAATGTTAATAAACAGTTTTTTCACCTATATAGGTTTTGATATCCTTATTTTAGTTGTTGTTTTTTTATCACCCCTATTCAAGGACCTCCCCTCATAAGGGCCAATTTTCAATGGAACGGCAGGTGGCCCTTACAGGAGGTTTCACTGTATTTCATACGAAATCTACCTAAAAACAAAATCGCTTGGAACCGGAAACATGTTACGTTTTATGTAGGTTTCTGCCTAGGTAAGTAGATTTGTACAATATTTCTTTCGAAGTCACTGAATTTTATTTTTCGTTATATGCCGGTTCTGTCTTTACAGGTTTTAAAGATCTACTCTAAGCAGATGAACGAATGGCATGGTACGAAAATAAATTTAAAAGAATTTCTGCATCACGGAAAAACGGGACTTTTTGCTCCGGAGCAGTGGTTACGCGAAACAGGTCTCGAAACTCTTGAAAATCGGGATACCTGGTAACACTTGAACAGCTTAAAATAAAACGGTTCTCCGTGTCCCAGTAACGTCGTTGATACCACAAACACATGAAACTTATTTCAAAGAAGCATGAATAGATAAAACATTAAAAGTGTGTGATACATAAATAAACTTTAATAATTTTGTCATATTTAAATTAACTTTATTAACAATATGGTTACAATTAAGCAAACTTAAAACATTAAATAAGATCTTTCTGGCGATTAAATTTGTCGAAGATTACTGGGCCACATCCTAGATTTACAATTTTGTTATATCGGATAGGTTCATTTCATATTAAAATGGAAACTGCGATAATTATTATATTATTCAAAAATTCTTATAGTGGTCCACGAGATAAAAAAAAATATGAATTTAGTGGTCCGTGAAGTTCAAAAGGTTGGCAACAATGTGCACTCAATTTGAAATGATAATTTGAAATTGAAAAAAGTTACACACGCCGAATTCTACACAATTCAACTTAAGTTCAAACGTATGTTCGTGTCATGTCATGCAAGAAAAAATTTAAAAGAAATAGAGCGAAAGTTAAAACTTTTTAAAATAAATTCTCTATTTTGAGTTTTACCAATCGTAAACCAAAATTCCATAATCGGGGTTAACACCAAATTAACGTATTGTAATGTAATGTTTGTCGAACAACATGAAAGTTAGTCATGAAACTATGCGTTATTTTAAAAATAAATATTCAATGCATATGAAAGTGTTTTCTACCTTTTTTTTTTCTAAATTTTCGATATTTTTATACTTATTCTTTTTTATAGCCATTTCTAGAAATCGCGTTAATTTATTATTACAGTAACAAAAAATGAGGTTTTCAATGATTTTTTTATTTTTTTTTACTTTATTATTGCTAATTTTTATAATGTAAAAAAAAAAAAAAAATGGATTTGGTTTGTTGGAAGCGCTACAATCACATTTGAACGCGACAGAGCACACGTCTGTCCCGGTCTGTTTAGCGTGTGCTAAACAGACTGGGACCTCTATTTAATATGACATCTGACCTACTACAAACATACATGTCTGAGTGTGGATTCGAACCCAGCACCCTTTGTCCAGCAGCCAGCTCACTAACCACTAGACAAAAAAAATAGGCAAATATATTTGGCAGCCTCACACGTTAGAGCTATCTAAAGCATGCTTCAATTAACATGTTTTAAATATCCATTTTTGGCAAAATGCTGATGCAAACACTAGAAATCAAACTATTTTTATTTCATACCCAGTTAAAGGATAGTTTTATATATATATGGTGTAATGACAATAGAGTTTGGTGAAAAATCATTTGTTTTCCTGGGTTTCCGAATTAATTCGCAGAGGTTTTGGCCGGTTGGTCATGCGAAGAAGAATATAGCCGGAACTCATAAATGATGCAATCAATGTGATATTATCCACACTTTATTTACATTTTTCAGGAATACTCATTTGGGAAAATGCTCGAAGTCATCGATGGTAAAAAAGATTATCGATTCATTATCTTAAGCTGTTAACCGGAGTTTTTGAAGAAAAAAGGAACTTCGCATCTACTTTCGAAATCTCAATAAACATTCCATCTCGACGTCGACCTCTCACACTTATTCTCTCTCTGTTTTCTACATACTTCTACACTCCGTATCTGACTGTGCGTTTGTATTTAAACTACATTGAATCAAAGTTACAATACAGGTCAACTGATTCCCCTTTTCCAATCATATCGCTTTTAAGAGGGGTTTATTAATATTTCCGGTGGAATGATATCGAAGTAAATCAACTTCCTAGCGCGAAAACATTGTTCTAGAATATTCTCTAACCTCAAACTAGATGCGCAAGGTGTAAACACAAATTAATCCCTGCCATCGAGATTGTGGCTAAAAATAGATTTTCCCACTCGACGATACTTTTAACAGAAAAGAAAAATGAATTTATTGCCGCGGAATAAGTTTTAAAGCATTAAAATATTATAGTAGACACCTTGATATTTTAATAAAGGAATGATTTTAAATAAATAGGTTTTTTAGACGGGGTAAATTATGAATTATGATGTTTTAGCAATTAAATAAAGAATTTAGAGGGGTTTGATATACCGGAAAATAATAGCTAATTTTAATAGGGTTTAAAAAATAAAAGTGTTTTATTAAAGAAATATAAGTAGTTAGCGCCATTTTTAGATTTACGTAATAAATATTATTAGATGGATTAAGATCTTATACCTTTACATATGGAGATTAATAGATTAGTTTAAGAATAAAGTTTTAATTTAATAAGCTTGAATAATATGTGTAATACTATTAAAATGGAAATTTATATATAGAATAATGTTAACCTTGGCGAAAAATATTAAATTTTGTAATATATATATCATAAAATACCGTAACTTTATAGTATTCTTGCTTTGCGGTGAAAATCCATTTTAAATTCATTATCTTTCATAAAATTCTTTTAATTTTAAAAATATAATTTTTAAACACGCTTAAATAACTCAAAATGAAACAACATTTTTTTCTTAATCTACATAATTTATTTGTAAGTATATTAATTATTTCAATCTGATTCGTTGATTAGATATTGAAATAGGATTTTATTTACGACACGCTGTCTTTGAAAATCTTACAATCAATAATAAAACTTCAAAAATTTTGATATTTTTTTCTCAAAAACTTTTTCACATTAAAAAACAAAATGGTGATTATATTTTCTTTGTACGAACAAACGCATCCAGTTTCATTGAAATCTGAGATGGTTGATTAGTTACGTAATTATTTCTGATTAATTTGATGTGGTCCCAAAAACATTTTTGTTTGAGTTTATTCTTCACATCATTTTTTAAAAGGCATTTTGCCTTCAATTTGAATGGATATATTATATTGTAATTCCTATTTAAAAATATTTATATAAATTACGCTATCAAATATTGAAATTAATTATTATTATCAGTGATAAATTAAAACCCCAATTATTAAAACGTGTTCAATTACACTGGATAAAAAAGGGGGAATTTACCAGGGTCTAACGATCGTAAATGCCATTTTGGGAAAAAGAAAAGTATAAAAACAAATGACAATAGTTATGACAAGTTCTAACTATCTTCTCTTTTAGATTTAAAAAAAAAAAAAAAAAAAAAAAAAAAAACATTGTAAAGCAAAAATATCTTTGTTAATTTTATTTACAACTGTCATAAGATCTCAAGTTTATGTCTGGCAAATGGAAAACTTACTTTTTTTGAGAGAGAAACTTCTAAATTCCACATTATTTTTTTAATTATCACACAAATGACGGATCAACAACACCAACTGGTATAAAATGCTTATAAGGGACTTGCATTTTGTGCTTATGCATGACAAAAATTTTTTTTAAGTGAAGTAAAGGAGAGCGAGTCAAACACCCCGAATTTTTCCTATGTGGATATACAGTCGAACCAGGTTAAGAGGCTACTTCAGTCAAACGAAAAGACGCGTTCGCTAATGCTAATCCTATGGAAGAAATTTATAAAGATATCTCAGTCGCATTTCAATATTTTTAAATGATTTTTTTTCATTGGATAACTGAGATCAATCTGTATGCAGGCCGTTTTTTTACTTTTTCGTTTTTGATTGTAGATTTTTTTATGAAGATGCTTTTTCTTTCAAAACAGGTTCCGGAAATGTAAGTGTCCTCATTAAAAATACCTGTAAACGAAATCGAAAAGATAAACAACAGCCTTTGTACAGATCGATCTCAACTATTCAATGCAAGAAAAAAAAATATTTAAAAGTATTTAAATTCAAACGAGATATCTTTATAAATGCCTTCCATAGGATTAGCATTGGCGAACGGGTCTTTTCGTTTGACTGAAGTAACCTCTTAACAGTGCTGCCAGATTGGGGGCTTTTTTTATTCAGATTATTTGACTGTCACCACTTTTTAAAAATAGTATAATTCATCTTATTTTTCAGAATTTTTAATCTATTTTTAAATAGGTCAAATATTTCTATTTCAAAAAAGCGGTGACAATCAACTATCTGGTGTTGCGTTGTCGATTAGACTGCAGGTTCGGTAAATCCAAATTATTTCATAGAGCTTCGAAGAATAAAAACGTCTTCATAACTTAGTTCTAATATATTGTAAATAAAATTCGTAACTTGAATGAGTAAACACACTCTACAGTTCAAATTAAACTTCTTTCTTAAAAAACAACTATGTACATTTTATTTACAAATATATAGGTATATTAATATTATTATTACTCTCATTTGAGAGTTCCATTATTACCGTCAGACCGGTTCAAAACAAACTTTACATCTACACTGAAAAGAAAATCGGAAAACAATAAAAAGGGGGTTGCCACAATGCCGACTAACAGAAAATGGCAAGCATCGCCAAGTTGGCATTCTCAACATCCTGCCCCGGGCTGAACACTTAGTTCAGCATCTATATTAAACAATTTAATAAACATAAGAATATACTTACATACATGACAAATTTTCAGATACATACTTACATACAGCTACAGATATAAAAGCAAAAATAATAAGAATGCTGCAATCTACGAAAGAAAATAAAACACATGAATTGTATGAAAATTAAACAATAATAAGGGTAAATATGAGTAACAAAACAAATTAAATGTTCGATAATAGTTCTTATTTTTAGTGTAAGAGTTTTAGTGTCTTTTAGTCCACTAAGTCCAATTCAAGATTATATAGCAATTGCACAGGTCGTTTAAGATCGCCTTTTGCAGTCTGTAATACACATGATCTGATTTTCGAGTCACGACCAAATATGAGTTCTTTAACACGACCACACTTCCACATATGTTTTGGGAGCTTTTCATCATGAATTATCACTATATCGTTAACTTTGAACTGAGGCGATGAATTTATGTTTTTCACTTGAAAAGCAGATCTAAGTTCTAACAAATATTCGTTTCTCCACCTTTTCCAAAAGTGGTCAGTAATTTGTTGCTTATATTTATATTTTCTCGTCAACAAAATCTTATTGGATTTCTCTTGCGTACAGACTGGTAATCCATAAGAAGGTAAGGACATTAATCGTTTACCAACTAAAAAATGAGATGGCGTTAAAGGTGATGGTTCAGCATTTTCTTCGTAGAGATAACATAAAGGACGTGAATTAATCACCGCTTCAATTTCTGTAAGTATTGTTTCTAGCTCTTCATAACGGAGACAAGTTTTTCCTAGAACCTTTTTTAAAGGTGTTTTAACTGATCTGACCATCCTTTCCCAGAAGCCGCCCCACCAGGAAGCCCTGGGAATTATAAACTTCCATATTATTTTATTCTTTCTCAAGTAATCAAAAATTTCTTGCTTAGAAATTCTTTCCCAAGCATCTTTTAACACCAAATCAGCCTTAGAAAATGTCTTGGCATTGTCACTGTACATTATTTTGCAGAAACCTCTCCTAGAGAAAAATCTTCGTAGTGCTAAGATAAAGGTTTCAGTACTTAGATTGGTGACTAACTCTAGATGAATCGCTCTGGTTACAGCACATGTGAATACGACAATATAAGCCTTCCCAGTGCCTTCAGAAGTTTTATAATAAATCGGACCGGCAAAATCGACACCAGAGGTTTCAAAAACTGGTGTTTTGATGATTCTATCTTTCGGTAAAGGTGCTATTTCCACCTTTCCAGGAATAGCATTAAGTTTTCGACATATCATACACGATCTTAAGACGGATTTTACAAATCTTCTTCCCTTTAATATAAAATACCTTTCACGAAGGTGAGCTAAAGTGACAGCTACACCAAAATGGTACATTCTTTCATGAGCATCCTTAATTAGTAATTTTACAAAATAAGATTTATTAGGAAGTATCCACGGATGTTTTTCCTGCTCTGTAACTTCAGAAAACTGAAGTCTTCCGGATAAAACAAGTAAGTCATTTTCATCGAATTGTGGATTAAGCTTGTACAAAGAAGAATCTTTATTAAGTGGTTTTTTTTGTTTAAGTGCTTCTATTTCAACTTTAAATGAAGTTTCCTGAGTTTGTTTAATCCAGTATTTTTCTGCTGTTTCTATTTCTGAGGTAGTTAAAGGTCCTAAAATTTTAGGGTTTTTCGAATTGGCATTATGAATAAAACGCATTATCCAAGCAGTAATATTATACACGCGATTTAAACTACTGAACTTTGCCATATCAAATACTGGCTTAGGGATAGAGTTTGATTCGTTACACAAAAATGTTAAATTTGGTTTTGCTTTCATTTCATTAAAAGCTTCGGGAACCATTTCTATAGCCCTTTTTGAAGGCCACAAATCTTCTGATAGTGATAACCAAGGTGGGCCGCACCACCATACATTATTACCCATTAACTTCGATAAGTTTTCCCCTCGCGTAAGCAGATCTGCAGGGTTTTCTTTTCCGGGACAATAATTCCAGTCCTTTGGATCTGTCAATGACTGAATTTCGGTTACACGATTGGAAATAAAGGGTTTCCAGTTTGTAGTAGAACCCTTAATCCAACAGATAGTTATCTCTGAGTCCGACCATAATTTTATATTTAAATTCGAAATATGTAATTTTTGTTTTAAATATTTCCACATTCTAGCGGCAACTACTGCACTGATCAATTCCAGCCGTGGAATAGTTAACTTCTTGAGGGGGGCTATTCTACATTTACTCCAAACAAAACTAGTTTGAATTTCGCCAGTTAATGAAATGGAACGCAAATAAGCAACTGCTCCATACCCTTTGGGACTAGCATCACAGAATATGTGAATTTGTGAATTTTCAGAAATGTTTATCATATTAGGAAAATATTTTCGGGTTATTTCAAATGTGCGTAAATGTACAACTTCTGAACACCAAGTGTTCCACTCGCATTTCAAATCTTCAGGTAATTTATTGTCCCACTCTAAACCTCTTTGCCATGTTTCTTGCAACAAGGCTTTAATACGTATTACAAATGGATTCACAAATCCTAATGGATCATAAATTTTCAGTAACATTTTAAGAACTGTTCGCTTCGTGGGATCATCGATGTAATATTCTTCAAAGGGCTGCGCATCTAACATCAAAATATCAGATTCAGTATTCCATATCAGTCCAAGCACTTTTAAGATACTACCTGTGTTTTCCTCACTTATACCTAAGTTACCAGATTCCCACATTTCCCTAAGTTTAATAGAATTTGTTTTTAATTTCCTCAAATTCATCCCAGCTTCTTTAAGAATTTCAGAAGCTGTAACTGATAAATAATAAGCTTCGTTATCTAAATCTGATCCGGAAATTAAATCATCGACATAGAGGGAATTATCTAACATATATACAACATTTGGATGTTGATCTCGATATTTCTTTATATGATGTTTAATTGTGGCAGCCAAAATAAATGGTGAGCATGTAACGCCAAATGGTACACGTCTAAATCTTAAAATTTTGAAAAAGTTGTTTGCGTCATTATCGAACCAAAGAAATTTAAGGTAATCTCGGTCTTCTTCAGCTACAGAAATTTGAAGAAAGGCCTTTTCAATATCTGCACAAAACGCAGTATTGAATTTTCTGAAATTAATAATAATTTCTAATAAATCGGGGTTCAAATTTGGGCCACCGTACAAACAATCATTTAATGATTTGCTATTTTCTTTTGAGGAAGCATCAAATACCATTCTAACTTTAGTTGTGGGTTTATCATCTCGCAAGACAGGTCGGTGGGGCATAAAATAACCGCTATTTACAGTTTTATTAGAACATGCTTCCACTATGTTATTTAATTCCTGTTCAATCACAATTTCTTTATATTTCTGCAATAATTCCTTATCTTTAAGCAATTTTCGATTTAAGTTAATAAATCGGTTTCTAGCATTGTTATAATTACTTCCTAAATCTCTTCTATCATCTTTCCATAACAATTTAGCTTCGTATCGGTGCTCAAGAAAATGCAAATTGTTTTCGAATTTTTCGATTATCTCTTTATCTAATTCAGAAATATTTTCTTCAGTGTTCATCCCTAAAGTTTCTAACTCCCACAATGTTTTCAAATCATTTTGAATAGGTTTCATAACCTGAGTGGACAAGACCCTAGCTTGCTTACTCTCACTGTTTTTATTTACGTCAATTGTCCCGCAGAGGGAATGCCCAAATAAATTTTCACAGACGAACAATGATTTATTTATGGGGTATGTTTTGTCATTAATTTGATATAAATAATCAGCTCCTATTAATATATCAACATCACTATTTTCCAAATGTTCCCAAGTGTCAAGACGAAATTTGGAAAGTTTTCTCTTAATTTTGATTGGAAGAGGAGGAATTTGTATCAAAGAATTAGTTATTAGCGGTGTGACTAATGCTTCAATTATTATACTACGTTTTCTGTTCGTCAAGTGAATTAGCTTTAGCTTAACGACATCATAACATCGTTCTTCAGATTTTCTCGAACCGAAAGTATAGACAATTAATTTTTCCTTTCTAATGACCTCAGGTTTTAATTTTGAAACTAAATTTTCTGTAATAAAAGTTCGATGACTAGCAGAGTCAAATAAACAAAGAGCAGTTTCTGAATTTTCACCCGCTTCCACTTTTACATGAATTGTTTGCAATATTACTTCTCTACTGATATTATTTATATTGCCTTTGCAATGATATACGGAGGAAATAATGCTACCTGAATTTTTTGATTCTTCTGTTTTTTTATTAGAATTACAAAGTATAGTATGATGATATGTTTTACCACACACTTTGCAATTTTCATTCGAAATTTTACAAAAATTCGCGATGTGAAATTTACGGAAGCATTTAAAGCACCTTCCTTCCCTTTTTAATTTTTCTCGCATTTCCGGAATAGTGAAAGACTTACACTTTTCAGTATCGTGATCAGTTTGATTACAAAATATGCAGTTATTTTTAATATTTGTGGTTAAGGCAGAAGCTGATGGAATGAATTTTTTATAATTTTTCTTACAATTTTCCTGCTTCTCAGGGATTTTTTCAAAATGGTTTAATTGGACAGTGGTCTCGCGAGATTCAATTTCATCTTTAATGAAATTTATCAGCTCATTAACATCCCAGTCAGTGTTTTTAATTCGTTTTCTATTAAATTCTAGTGCAATATCTGATGGAATAAGTTTCAGAAGAATCGGACATAATAAGTGCCCATATGAACCTGATACAACACCTAAAGAATTAAGATTTCTTATTTGAATTTCGCATTCATCATACAAATCTCTAAAAGCCTTAATGTTACTAGAATTTCGTACTGGTTTCAAATTTAGCAGTTTAGTCATGTGACTATTTATTACCAAAACGATTTTTCAATAATTCTATAGCATGAGCATAATTTTCCTTAGTCAGCGAAAAGCCTGCTATAGTATTTGCAGCACTTCCGCCCAAAAGTGACTTTAAGTAGGAAAATTTATCAATCGGAGTTAAATGTTCATTATTGTCAATCGCATTCGAAAACTGACTCCAAAATTCGAGCCATAAACACGAATCACCATAATATTTAGATATATTAAGTTTAGGAAGTTTAATCAAATTTTGATTCAGAATTTTCTGACTTTTTAGTAGAGAACTATTGTTGCTACTACTATCACTTTCAATGTCTGAAGAATCTTGTTTAGTTTCAGGAGTAACTGTGTTATCATTTAAAAATTTGGAAATTTTATATTTCCATTCAATAATATTCTCATTATAAGATTCCGATTTCTCGATTTCTTTTTCAAATTCAGTACTTGGAACCAGTGGTTCAATTTCAGAATTTAATGATTTTAAAGTTTTCATTTTGTCATTCAATTGCTGTTTCAAAAGATCCAGCTGTGATTTTCTATTCTCAAGCTCTAATTCTTGTGTATTATCTAATAAATCCCTTATTTTATCAAATATTTTTGTTGTTTGACTACGAATCGTAGCTCTTTTTTTTTTCAATGTTTCGAAATCCATCATAAAATAAAGAATTCAATTTATTCAATACAGTTCAGTTAATAAATATATTCATAATTCTATCTATTCAATATAATTTAATTTGAGGTACTTACCTCAATCGATGATGAAATCCAGACATCCTGGAGCTTTGACGCCAGATAAATGTTGCGTTGTCGATTAGACTGCAGGTTCGGTAAATCCAAATTATTTCATAGAGCTTCGAAGAATAAAAACGTCTTCATAACTTAGTTCTAATATATTGTAAATAAAATTCGTAACTTGAATGAGTAAACACACTCTACAGTTCAAATTAAACTTCTTTCTAAAAAAACAACTATGTACATTTTATTTACAAATATATAGGTATATTAATATTATTATTACTCTCATTTGAGAGTTCCATTATTACCGTCAGACCGGTTCAAAACAAACTTTACATCTACACTGAAAAGAAAATCGGAAAACAATAAAAAGGGGGTTGCCACAATGCCGACTAACAGAAAATGGCAAGCATCGCCAAGTTGGCATTCTCAACATCTGGGGACAAAAAAGTCCCCAATCTGGCAACACTGCGTCTTAAGAAGCGCTTCAAAGCAGTGGACAAAAGTCGCGTATTGAACGTGATTTGTATAATGCTGCAGAAACTTGGTTTATTTACGCATCTAATCATCTAACCATCCACCAACCATCTGAACCATAGAGCTTTCATTTGTATGTTTAAGATCGAATATCGTGTATTTTATGTATATTTAGATTAATTCTTAATTGTATTTAACTTTAACACATTGTTTCTTTTTATAGAAGCGACTGGAACAATAACTGAAAATAAATATGGATTCAAACATGGCTTTATTGTCGATTAATTCGTTAGAAACAAAAATAATTTTCCTGTTAGACTAGTTTTATTGACATAAAAAAAGAATTTCAATTTTTGAAGCACAATTCAGTTATTAAAATCATATTTAGTGCATGTGGTAATGAATACCATTATAATTGTTAGCATAGCAAAAAGTAAAGAAAACGCAGAACACATAAAAGGATTATAAAACCGCAGTCTTATTTGTTTAATCTGTACAGGTTTAATTTTTTTCACATTTAGTATGCATTATAAAACATGAGAGAGCATAAAAATTTAAAAATCATAACTTTTTGGAAATTAATGGTAGGACTATTTCACCAACATAGTCTTATTTCTTACACTATTTTGAACACTTTTGCAGTTTACATTGCCCAGGTATCGTGATGTAACTTACCCAACTAACAACAGGTATAATAATCTCTAATCATAATTTTTATGACGTATCTGAGCATTCTGAACTCGTTCATCCCTCCCTTACTAAAGTAAAAACACATGAAGCGAAAGACAATGATGTTAGGATGCGGGATCAAAGAACAGCTGCACTGTTGCTAATTTAGGTTTTTTTTTAAAAATTCAAATATCTACCACTATTTTCGATTAGTAATGTTCGTCTTAATTAATCCGTTATTAAATAAAGTAAGTATTACTATGCGGAAACAGTGTTTTTTATCTGAATAATAAAAAAAACTACTATATTGGGAAAACTGGTGAAGAGAGAAGGAAATCTTGATCTATGAATTCACATGTTAAGCGTGATTTTTTGATTCAAAAGACCAAAAATTTATCGTGTATTAAGCGGGATTGCGTAATAACCGTTCGCGTCTTAACCGGGTCCGACTGTATATATATTATGGTTTAGCTCGGTAGCAGTAAAATATTTTTGGTTTAGCACCGGAAAAAAATATATATATGATTCAGTTCAGCTTTTTTTATTCCATTAATATATATTTTTTCTTTTTCCCGAATTTTTGTTATAGGCTCGGTTCCGATTAGAAGCCCTGATCATTATTGTTGAATTTGAAACTGCTTATGATACTAACATCTTTTTGTTGTTGTTGTTGTAGAATTATGTTTAGTTTTAATATTATCCTAGTTTAACCAATTCTTTGATGTGTGAAAATGAGCAATAAACTGTATTATAAAACACCTAGACCCCGATTGCAAATTTATGGATATTAGGGGATCCAACCCAGGCTTTCCTGGTTACAAAACATAGGCGAAAATCATTTTTTAAAATAGATTTCTCACATTTAATATTTTTTTTTAGATTGTCCATTAATAATATCAAAAAGCATTTTATAGGAAAAATATCAATAATGTATTCAAATAATGCTTTGGAAAGTGATTAAAAGCGATACTTTCGTATTAACCATTTCTGCGATTTAAGAACATAGTTCGTTTACATGTCTGTTAAATTTGTGTTTTACTTTATATTATATTATATTATATTATATTATATATTATATTATATTATATTATATTATATTATATTATATTATATTATATTATATATTATAATATATTATATTATATTATATTATATTATATTATGTTATATTACATTATTTATTGATGAAGTTTGAATCTCATTTTGGAATATTAGATGGAAACAAACGCTGAACTATTTATAATGTGTTAAGTGCAAACAGATTTATCTTTCGTAATTGAGCTGTACATGAAAGACATAGATTTAAAAACATTTCATGATTGAAAATTATTTTACAAACCCTAAACGATTAGTAAACTAAGAAACAGTTTTCAAACAAATTATATTTGAAAGTACATTTTTTCCCCTATTCAGCGGGTGAAAAAGTGAAATTGTTCGACTATGTATATGTAAATTTGTGTTTTATTTTATTTTATTTTATTGCCACTCTTATGTTATACGAGAGTAAATCTCGCCAATAGCTTTTCTAAAATCGCCTACAGTAACTTTTACATTTCGCATGTGTTAATCAGAAAAAAATCTTTTATGTTAACATAAAATGTTTTGGTTTATGGAATTATTTCCTTTTTTTTTCTAGTATTATAAATAAAATTAGTTAATGTATTTTAAACGAATTGAGTGAAAGGCATGTATATTAAATTAAATATGTGAAAATGTTATATTAAACAAGTGGGTAAGTGTGATCACAGATCGCATAGAGGGTTTCGTTTAATATTTCTTTCAAAACACTATCCTTTTGCAAAATCTGTTAGCTCCACAGTTCGGAACTAGGGAGTGCACTCTATTCTAAACAAACACCTGCCCGACAAAACTCCGTTTTAGAACCTATTCGCACTTATATTAGTCGAGGAAATTGAACCTATAAAACTTAAAATAGGAAAGCCCTCCTGGCCAAGTGGAAATAAAATATGAAAGGTTATTGTGCATAAAATGAAAGAGTGGCTGAAGGGTTGTCAAATGATATATCAGATGAGGGGTTTGGGGAAAAATTGACACCCCCTCCCAGAGCCTTCAAGTGAAACTAGTTCGCTGTAGCTGAATTAGCGGCTAAGTTAGAAAAAATGCTTAAAAAACACAAGTTAGAGCTCAGAGGAGTCAATAATATAAGACTTTTTGAAAAAATTATCATTTGTCGTGTGATCACAAGTGTTCAGCTATAAGTACGCAACATTTCATATCCCCAGCTTAATTAGGGCTCAGTTAGAAATAATTGTTTATAATACAGAAGTTGAAGCCCAAAGGGTTAATTATAAGACTTTTCCAAAAATTCATATTTTGTCTTATGATCTGACGCGTTCAGCTATAAGTATGCAAAATTTCATGTCTCCAATTTAATTAGGGGCTCAGTTAGAAAGAATTGATTAAAAAACACAAGCTGGACTCCAAAGGGTTAAATATAAAGCTTTTTACAAAATTTTATGATTTGTCTTGTTGTCTCAGGTATTCAGCTATAAGTATGCGGAATTTCATGGCTCCAACCTTATTAGAGACTGACTTAGAAAGAATTGTTTGAAATACACATGTGGGAACTCAAAGGGTTAAATTTAAGACTTTTTCCAAATTTTAGGATTTGTCGTTTCATGTGAGGAGTTCAGCTATAAGTACTGAAAATTTCAAGTCTCCAACATGTATAGTTTCTGAGAACGGGCTCTGTGACGGACAGACAGACGGACAGACAGACAGACAGACAAAGGAGTGAGACGAATAGGGTTTCGTCAGACGAACGAAACCCTAAAAAAGAGAAAAAAAAAATAATGCAATATGAATAAACCTTTGGCTATATTTCATCTGCGCCCGGCTAACGTAAAATCATCATTTTATTGTATTACATTGTATTTATTTATTTATTTATTGGTAAAGTTTTAATTTCATTACTGAAAATGAGCCGAGACAAATCCTAAATTACTTATAATGTTTTAAGTGCAAATGGGTTATTTCGTAATGATGCCTGTACGCGATAGAGATATAGAATTAAAAAAAAAAATATTTTAAAAGCCGCAATAAATGAGTAAACTGGGATACAGTTTTCAAACAAATTGCATTTGAAAGTATATTTTTTCCCTATACGAGGGTTTAAAAATTTAAAATGTGCGATGTTTAGAAGTTTAAAAAAAATTGCAGTGGCGAAAACTGCTAAACCAAAATTTTATCGTCAAGTGCTGCCATTCACGAAATAACGTCAGCGTTACGGACGGGCAAATTTGTCTTTTATAATGTAAATACAGCTATAAAATACAAGCTGTCCCAAAAAGCGCTTTACTTTTTTACCTTGTTGAGATTAGCAGTCAATGTAAGTTGCAAAAGTGCTCAAAATAAGGTTGGAAATAAGAGAACAAAGCTCTAAACATTACACTTTTAAAAATTTTATACGATTCCCGTGGACAAAATTTATCTGTTAAAAAACATTTATTTTTGCATCAATATGATCACTACAAAAAAACTGCATACTTGGAACTTTAAAAGTGATAGAGTTATAATCAAGAACTAGTTGGATGTGCCAATCCCAAAACTTTCTTCTATCTCATATATTTTAATACTAGCAGCCTTCGCCCGCCTCGCTGTTCGATTTTTCCAAAGAAACTTTGAGTCAAACGAAATATATCTGTAAATTTGATCATTCGTTTTAAAGGAATATGGGCATTTACCTGGAACGTTCAACCGAATTGCTGGAAACAATATGAACGTCATTATGCTATTATACATTTTATTGAGTCATACACAATTTATGCTGTTAAGGACCAACTTCTTTAGTTGGTCATTAAAATTCATTTAGTGTAGGATTCGGTGAAGAACGATAGACCAATATGTAATATAAGCGTTCATGGAAAATTATCAATACAAGTCTCATCAGAATCCATTAATTGGACTTATTTAAAAGGATAATCGTACATAATAATTGGGTACGCCTGATTCTAGAACTTTCAGCCGTAATTAAAATTTCAGCCTTTGCTTATAACGTTTTAAGTGCAAATGGGTTATTTCGTAATGATGCCTGTACGCGATAGAGATATAGAATTAAAAAAAAAATTTTAAAGCCGCAATAAACTGAGATACAGTTTTCAAACAAATTGCATTTGAAAGTATATTTTTTCCCTATACGAGGGTTTAAAAATGATCTAATTATCAATATAAATACCATAAAAATTCATTCAGAGGAACCTTAAAAAAAAAAGCCATTCTTTCGAAATTGGGTTCATCTGGTTTAGAACTGTCCCCATAATTACTCAACTAAGCAACGTAGAACGTTATGTTTTATACTAACACCGTTTCTGAAAAATGATCTAACTAGCAATTTAAGTCCCATCAAAATGAATTCAGCAGAACACAAGTTATAAGCGACCGGAATGAATTTTTTTTTGCATTTTATTATATTGAGATAGATAAATATAGCTTTCATAATCGCGTTTACCTGATTATAAAACTCTCAGGGATGTAGAGGTAGGTATACGCCGCATCACTTCTGGATTTTTTAAGAAACTCTGCACAACTTCCATAACTATAGCATATATACTCTCTAGTATATAATAGGCGCCACCAGTGGCCGAGAGGTTCTGCTCTCGAAGCTGGTAGACGGGAAGTGCTGGGTTCGAACCCAATCGCGCCCGTCGGCCTAATCGTTCGGAGTTTTCGTGGTTTTCTTCGAACCTTGGATTTTCAAGCGTTAATACGGGTTAGGTTCCCTTTGAAAGACCCCCACGAAGGGCACTCCCCCCCTTAGGGCCCATATCCCTCGTGTTGATAATTGGCCGTCATAAACACAACCAACTCTAATATATAACCTCTGTCTGTAGGGTATATCATCCAGTTTTCTTTACTATGCCACTGAGAACT
The DNA here is from genome assembly GCA_963932465.1 of Maratus speciosus. NCBI lineage: Eukaryota > Metazoa > Arthropoda > Arachnida > Araneae > Salticidae > Maratus > Maratus speciosus. Next base: position 341,940,150 of record OZ010786.1, on the reverse strand, counting down.
TTTTCCGCATAGCTCCGTAACTAAACAATTTTGAATGATACGATAAATATTGAAAAAATCCCTGAAATATTATCTAACTAACTGTGTAACTGTCATTAAAATTCATTCAGTAAAACTTGCAATCTTTCATAACCGAGTTCACCTATTTTTAGGACTCCCGTAGCTATTACTAAGCAACCTAGAACGATGGTTTTTACAATATTTATAAACAAAATATGCTATCTAATAGTGTAAGGTCTACAAAATTTTGTTCAGTAGCATCTGAGTTATAAACAATCGGAATACAATAGGAATTTGCGTTTTACATTTATAGTATATGATGATGTGTAAATATGTAAGTACTGTTATTTGCGATTTCAAAAACGTTATTGGCGATATTTGCGCTCGGCTAACATAAAAGTGCCCATTTTTTCTTCTTAACCAGGAGCAAACGACAAATCACCAAATTCAAATTTAAATCTTTGAAAAGAAAAACTTTTTTTAAGCCGATCAAACATTGTTTTTATATTTAAATTAAATGTTTTCGTTTTACAATATTTATTTTTCCTTAAACCTTTTTTCTTTGCATTTGAAATAAAATCAGTAGTGGTTTTGGTATTTTTCCGTTATGCCAACACCATTGTCTGCAAGCATAATAGTTGGCACAAGATGAAATTAAACATTTGAACAAAAAAAATTGTTGATAAAAAAAGAGCATTTAAAAAATATAACTTTTGAAAATTACAGACTTTGACCTACCATTTTTTTAAATCAATAAAAATAAGTACTTAAAATGAAAGAACAAATAAACATTTTGCAAGTAATAAAATATATTCAATTTAAACTGCAGGCTTGAAATTGTAAATGTCTCTTAGTACTGCAGCGCCACGTACGTAATGCGTATGTCGTACATTGCTGTAAACATTTCATTTTTTGAATGAATACATTCATGGTTTTTGAACAAAGCATTTTTATATGTATAATTTCTAAGTTCTGAAATAATTTTATTGTAGCTTCTTCATCATCAGATAAATGCCAAATGAAAAAAATCCATGTCAGTATCAGTAATAAATAAGAGTTATAATTAAAAATAAATATTTTCTATTTAAAAAATAACAAAATAAAAAGTTTTAAGACAAAATAAAACAAATTTAAACAAAATAAAAAAATTGTTCCAATTCTATGCATAACTTCATACACTTTCGATGGTACAATATTAAAAATGGCACAAAAATCGCTATTACAGCGTCCCCGTCCGGCAATTTTTTTCCAAATTCAGGGAGGACCTTCTTGCTATGGCCAAAAATATACACAAAAAATTTGGTTCAATTCTATGCATAATTCAGACACTTTTCGATGGTGCGATATTCCAAATGACACAAAAAATCGCTGTTACGGCGTTCCCTTCCGGCGGTTTTTTTTCCAAATTAAGGGAGAACCTGCTTGCCATAGCCAAAAACGTAAAAACATTGGTTCAATTCTATGCATAACTTCATACACTTTTTGATGGTACAACAATAGCGACAGACACGCGGACAGACAGACATTTTCTATAAATATGTTTTTGGGGATCTCTGACCTCTAAAACGTGTAAATCCGTTGAAAACCGAAAGTCGAAAAAAATTTCGATTACAATACTTTCTTCTATTGAAGATAGAAGAAAGTAAAAAAAGTTGACTTATAACGCTTTTTCGTACGATTTAGAATGCTACTTCATCAGTAAAAATATGGCCCATTCAAAAATTGATGATGGCGTTTTTTAGATAAAAAATATGTTAAGAAGAGTGAAAAAACTGCTTCAAAAACACATATGAATAAAGTATTACACAAGCACAGACAGAAATCATATAACAGAAAAAAATATAATTTTAAATCCTGGAAATATAATTCAGTAAAAGCAACTGACAAATTATTTTTTTTTTGATACCCAATACATAACTGAGGTCTAATAATGCTTCTTAAAATATTTTGGAATTCTATGTGACTAATATTGTTTTAAGTATCAATTATTTTATGTTTAATATCAGTTGAATGTGTTATCATTCATGTTTCATTTTCCTTGAAATATGCCACATAATATTTAAAGGAACTTCTTAAAACATCATAAAATTACAGAAATGCGTAAGGCCTTTGAAAAGAACTTAGTCTTTCTTCATCAAACGCAAAGAACACGTGATTCTACTTTGAAAGCAGGAGCAAGACGGAGAGGAAAAATGCAAGAGAAAGGGACAAGTTCAAGGAACAGCCAATAGGAAAGCAGGAGGCCTCAGCCAACAAGACAAGATCATTAGTCAGTCAGAAGAACACAGAACAGAAAATTTATGAAGCAAATTGAATAAAAACAAAGTAAAAAAATACAGTTAATTTGCTTATAGCGTGGAGTTTATCCAAATTGCTTCATAATTCTCCTTCTATTCTGTGTTTTTCTGATTGGGTAATGCTCTTGTGTGATTGGCTGTTCCTTCAACTTGTCCCTTTCTCTTGCCTTTTTTTCTTTCCGTGTTGCTCCTGTTTTCAAAGTAGAATCACGTGTTCTTTGCGCTTGATGAAAAAAGACTTCTTTTCAAAGGCCTTACGCATTTCTGTAATTTATGCTGTTTTGAAGAAGCTATTTTTGGTCTTATCGTGCCGCACCAGCTTATATCAACATTGCATGCCTCACGTATTTGCATTCTAATGTGATATATGGCCTCTATTCGCAATGATAATCTTTTACTTAGGCATCATTCGTTCAGTTTTAAAGATATAGATACAGTTTTTTTTTGCAGTGCTCGTGTTGGTGCAAAAATAATTTTGTCTACAGGGGCTGTATAAAAATTTGAAAACTGTAACTTTTTGAAAATTAATGGTAGGACATTTTTAACACCATAATGTTTTTTCTTACCTTAGTACTTTCTTCTATCTTCTGTAATCGTAATTTTTTTCGACTTCCGGTTTTTGACGGATTTACACATTTTAGGGGTCAGAGTTCCCCAAAAACATGTTTATAGAAAATGTTTTTCTGTCCGTGTGCCTGTCGCCATTGTACCATCAAAAAGTGTATGAAGTTATGCATAGAATTGATTCCAATTTTTCTTAAGTTTTTGGCTATAGCAAGCAGGTCCTCCTTTAATTTGGAAAAAATCCACCTGAAGGGGGCACTGTAATAGCGATTTTTGTGCAATCTGGATATTGTACCATCGAAGAGTGTATGAAGTTATGCATAGAATTAAACCAATTTTTTTTTAAGTTTTTGGCTATAGCAATCAGGTCCTCCATCAATTTGGAAAAAGTCGGCCGGAAGGGGGGCGCTGTAACAGCAATATTTGTGCCATTTTCAATTTTATACCTTCGAAAAGTGTATGAAGTTATGAATAGAATTGAACCAATTTTCTTGTGTATGATTTTGGCCATGGCAAGACGGTCCTCCCTGAATGTGCAAAAGTTCCGCCAGAAGGGGGCGCTGTAATAGCGATTTTTGTGTAATCTTCTTAATTTTTCGTAGTTGAATTGTACACCAGTGGCTCGTGAATTGACGGGAACTTCTCATCCTGATAAGCCGACTATTCGCGACTATTCGTGATTTTAATAAATATCAGGATCGAAATTAACTCGTTTTTACTCCATTTAATTGACTAAAGCAGAAATTTAAGATGAAAGTCAAAAGTGGTATAATATTGAACTAATAAAACTGAAATATTGACATCTGTAACAACATTTTGAAATATTAAAATATATGAGATCGAAGAAAGTTTTGGGATTGGCATATCCAACAAGTTTTGATCATTTTTGCAATTTGTTTACTTTCTTACATCCACTAAAATTAAAGCACGTTTCAAACCGCGTAGAGATATATAAAATACCTCTTTGATCGAAGAATCCAAAAATAAGTTCTGAACGATGAAATCCTAAAAATGAAAGAAAATACAAGGAAAGGGTTTGAATGGATGCCGAATCAATAGCTTGCAGGCTATTTTTAGATTAGAGACCATTTCATCTGTTGCGGAAAAAGAGAAGTAACTTCCATCGTAATTAAGTTTCTTTAACTTCAAAAGGAAAATATCCTTCCCTTGTAACTTATCTTTCTGGAGCTTGGATAAAGCTTTTATGCGCAATTTACACTGACTCAATAAGAAAAGATATAACGCAAACTATACGAAGGTTATACTTATGAGATATTTTTCTTATAAATGATAACGTTAAAGGCAATGATTTCAGTTGAAAACAGAACATTACATAGTTACGTGTCCTGTGTGTATGAAGGAAGTAAATTGACTCAATATTTAACCATTTCGGGTTTGATTATTTTTTTTAAATTTTGGATGAAAATTAAGTTTTATTTTAAAAATTAAAAGTATCTCCTGAAATAGCAAAATATAATGTTTACTGAAATCTAACGAATTTGTTAGTTGTTATTTTGCCTACTATTAATATGACAATAGTCTATGAAAGAGTTTTTGGCGACTTTTCTAAAATGTTGTATTACAACAGGAGAACTTCGCAATGCTTTTTTTTTTTTTTTTTTACATTAGATTATTGATTCCGACAAGTTGCCACTATTTTAAGATTCAATTAAATGAAACACGTGTTTGAAATAAGTCTCATGAATGGTGTATAGAGCTTTAAGTGATCTTTTTTTTAAAAATTACTAAATGCTGAAATAGAAATAAAGTGAATATTTTTAGTTGGGTTCGTAATTATATAAACTAGGGGATCTTACCCGGGCTTCCCGGGTTAAAGAATGTAGGTGAAAACATTTTTTTTTTTTAAATTGAAAACTAATAATATTTTTATACGCAATAATTTTTTTAGATTGACTACTTGCATTAAAAAAGCATTTCTCATATGGAAAATACGAATTATACAAAAAAATAAATTTTTGAAATTTATCAAATGCGATATTTTCTTATTAGTTGCATGCTAAGAGTTATTTGCAAGAATTTGCTACTTATGGGATCCTTCTATATTCTGATAATTTCAGAGCTTATACATGCCTGGTAAATTTGAGTTTTATTTATATTACTTTATTTATTTATTCATAGGGAAGTTATTTTAATGGATATTAGCCGTAAGAAAATTATGAACTGTTTATTTTGTTTTAAAGGGAAACGGATTAATCTTTCGTAATCGAGCTCCGCGCGATATACATAAATTAAAAAAAAATATTTCATGCTTTAAAATTGTTTTTAAAAACATAGACAATCAGTAAACTGAGATGAACTTTGCAAACAAATTCTATTTTAAAAAAAATCCCATTTGGTGATCTAAAAATTTAAATTGTACGATTACAAATATGTTAGATTGGTGTTTTTTCAATATTATTTTTTTATTTTATTATAAAAGAAGTATTAATTTCGTTAATTTGTCATTCACAAATATGTTAGATTGGTGGGGTTTTTTTATAATATTATTCTTTTATTTGTTTATAAAGAAAGTATTAATTTCGTTATGCAAAAATAGTCAGAAACAAATGCTGAAAAAAGTTTGTTGCTTTATGTGCAAAATGTTTATTATTATTATGTATTGAAATCGGCACGTGATAAGATAAACTTTAAAAAAATCTCGCTTAAAAAGTGTTTTAGAAAATATAATACATCAGTCAATGACTACAGTTTTTAAACAAATTGCATTTGAAAGTAAAATTTTTCCTTACGCGACGAAAATTGAAAATGTACGATGGTCAGAAGATTAAAAAATTGTAGTAGCGAAAATTTCAAGACCGAAATTTGATCGTGAAGTGTTGCCATTCGTAAAATGACGTCAGCGATATGCACAGATACGTTTGTTCTTTATAATATAGATACTTAATCAGTAAAATATAATAAAGATCAGTTATTAGGATGTGGTTATCAATTGAGGCTCTTATGCTTGGATTTCCGGAATGAAAACAGCAATTTTCACCTTCTCAAAATTTGCATACGCACTTCTCATATCCATATTCATCATAAAAAAAAAAATTGTATTTTGTTTGATCAGTTAAAAATCATTTTAACTCAAAACTTGAAGTCATGATTATCTGCAATATCTTTTATGTGAACAGTCGCACTCTTTACTTGAGATTCTAATCTCAATTCCTGAGAGTAAAAATTTCCGTAATTTATGTTTTTTAGACACATCTGTGTTAAAATGTTTAGTTTTGTCTAAGAAAATGATCGTTTTCTTTTAAATATGACTTCATTTTGACTTAAATAAGCATTTCGCCTAGTGTCTGAAACTTAGTATCAGTACACATGCAGAAGGAAAAACAATATAGGAAATTCATGAGGAAAAATGCGTGTTTTCAAAAGCAGTATGTCATTTTCCGTTATTATGCCCCTAATATAATATTCTGCTCCTAATGGGATTTTGCGGCACTAAACCCTATACAACAATTTTTATCAACAATTTTGAATTTTTATCAGAAAATAACATGAATAAAGTTAAAAATAAATCATTATTTCTCGCTTGTCCGCAATAATGAAAGCTATCGAATTTTCCTCATTTTGAAAAAAAATTAATAAAATGCTTTTAAAATTAAAATATAAAAGTGGGAATATTAATAAAAAAAAGGAGATAATGAGATCACATCTACAAAGGAAGAGCTTTCAGTTTAAAAAAAAAAAAAAGTAAATTTGGTTCAGCAGAAAGATCAGGGCAGATGACTGAAAAACACACTTGTGTTTTAAATAGATTATATAAAATTAGTAAAAATTAAATTAAGCAAATTATGTTATTTTGATAAAATTATAGTAGAATGTCCTAAAGAAATAGCATTAAAATTTTATTATTCGAGAGAATTTTCCACAAAAACTTCAGGAACACGATATTATTTCAAACCACGAATTATTTGTTTGCTTGTCTAACTCGGCGAAGTAAATCCATCCAGGCGAGAATCATCAATTTCTGTAATATAAATCGCTATTATTTTCATGCCACCTCTCTTTTATAAAGACACTCTACATTTTTGTAAAACATTGCGTTTTATGTGATTTCGATTACATTATTTTCAAAATTGAAGCATTTTCACCTGTGAAGAATTTCAAAGCAGCTGGGCTGTGAAAATGACGCACTTTTACGAAACATAATTCAGGTTTAAGAATTAAAATACACGCTTTTTTTTATAAATTGACGTCATTTGCATCCGCTAAAGAAATCCACTTTTACAATCCAATCTTAAACTTCGTCTATAGGAAAGTGTGCATATGACGTCATTATCACGGAATAACTGACAATATTCTTGACATAGCACACACTGCAAATACAAGCGTCTTAAATTTAGACACATATGTGACTGAAAAAGAATTTTAGACACTTAAGTGTCTTAATCTGAAAATTAAGACACTATAGATGTCTTAATTTAAGATACATAAGCGTCTTACTATGACCATGGTGTAAACGAACTGAGAATAATGTCTAAAATATCCGCAAACGTCTTATTTTAAGACACTTCATTGCTTTAATCGTGTCTTAATTTAAGACGTTTTGATTCTTCCGACGCAATAACCACCAGGGGGCACTAGCACTCCCGGTTGCGCATGCGTTTTAGATGTCTTCGTTCGAAGTGGTATACGTTGTAATTCAAACAAAGTTTGTTTTTATGTACGCGTGTATTTTAATTCGTTTTTGCGAAATGTGAAGTACTGTGATTTTAATTCGTATTAACTTGGATTATTTATTTATTGAATACATACATCTGACGTGTGTGCTCGACATCAAATGTCTCTTAGAAGCTGTCGTCGATACAAGGGCGGGATAGACACAGAACAGAAGTAGACGACGGTTGAAGATTACACCCGGAAATTCTACAAAGCGTGTGCAATGGGCTTAGTGTTAACTCGTATCAATTTATATCAATAATATTGTGTTATTCATCTTCGTCCTGTCGAAGCTGGCAAAAAAAAGAAACTTTTGTCTGGCGGGCCCTGTTTTTAGGATGAAACATCTCATTCTTTAAATATGGCTAGTCGGATGTATTATGGGATTACCTTTTAAACTGATGAAAGTCTTTCTCCCTCACTGTGGTTGTGGTAGTTTTTAAAATTTCAAATCGAGGAATATTTCTTACCTCTTGCAGCAACTCAAGTAAGTTTCTTTATAGTAGTAAAATTAGTGTATTTTATGATTTTATTTATTGTACTAAACAAAATCCTGCATGAAATTTAATTAGTTTTGAATCTGTTCGAAAAAAACCCCACTAATTCTAGAAGTATATATTTTTAAACTTATGACGTTCTTTTTTATTACGAATTATATATTCAATGTCAGTTCTTAGTTTCAATTGATAATTTTTATCTCGCAGTAAATGACGGCCACAAGGAAGTAAAGAAAAAAAAACTTTGAAAGATGACCTAATGCTTTCTTACTTCCTGGCATAAAACCGCAGATTAAAAAAAGATAAATAAAGTAAATGAGACTGGTCTATTATATGAAGCTGCCTGTAAAAATATACATATGTATTTGATTTGCAATCAACTCTAATACTGATTTTTTTATTATTTTTAATAAAAAAGTAATTTGAAATTTATAATGGGAAAAAGTAAAAACCTCTAACTAGATTTCGTATTTAAAATTGTGGTAACTTTATTTATATGCACTTATACGAAAAATACAAAAATGACAGATGTTACTGTATATATTTAAGACGAAAGAAGTTTGGAAATCATAAGTTATTTTTTCCTCATGTTTTTAATATAGAATATGTACTTATTTGTTTTTATTGATAGTTGAATAGCTTTTGTGAGTACCCTCTGATCTACATAAAAACTTGCCCATGTGGAAATATAAATTTTTTAAAAACATAATTTTTAAATAAGTATTTTCATTTTTTTTTTTTGGGGGGGGGGGATTTTGCATGAATTTTTGTAAAGCTGATATCTTAAATCTTGCACTGATTATAATGAAAGTTTTGAACTTTTAGAGTAGGACAAGTTTAAAAACGCAAATATATTTAACAAAATACCAAAGTCATTTTTCCCCAATGTTATTAAAGTAGAATATTTATTTATTTATTTTCATTATTCATAGTTAAATGGCTGTTGTGATTATCAAGTGATGTATATGTAAAATTGCCTATGTGGCAATATATTTTTTTATATTTTCATTTTTTTTGGGGGGGGGGGGGATTTTTGCAATTTTCGTACATCTGATATTTTAAATCTTTTTCCACATTCAACCGAGTATAATAAATATTTTGAACTTTTAGAGTAGGACAAGATTATATTTATCTATGTACCTTAAAAGCCCTTAATAGCGAACACTTCGGGACCGCGGAATTTGTCCGATAATTGGAGATGTCTACTTTTTTGAGGTAAAAATATACAAATATGTATGTCTGCTGATTAAAAAAGTATTCGTTAAATAGAGGTGTTCGCTATTCGAGAATGTCCATTAACCTCCACAACGGATACTCCCGAATACCGGACATCTCAATTTAGACAACTATAATGCAGGGTTGCGTTTTTTGCAAAAGTACTTCTTGATTAAAGGAAGGGCAAACTGGGAAGTGCCCCGTCCCCCTACGACTGTAGTGCCCTCAAATTTGATGTGCAATATTTGTAAAGCTTATATTTTAAATCTGTTTCGAAATTGTACTGATTATAATCAATATTTTGAACTTTTAAAGTAAAATAAGGTTAAAAACAAAATAAATTTAAAAAAATCTAATATTTAGATAAATATTTTTTGTTTTTTAATCTTGTTCTACTCCTGAAGTTCAAGATATTGATTATAATCAGTACAATGTCGTAAAAGATTTAAATTATCAACGTAACGAAAATTGTATACCAAAACTGAGAGCACCAAAAAAATCAGGCTGTATTGGGGGGGGGGGGGGGGCAGGACCACAACCAAATATTTTTCCAGGATTCAACGCGGTCAAACATGGCTACGTATGATGCTTACAAAAAAATGGATGCGATTCAGACGTTTGAAGTGTCTGAAATTCAGACGCAAAAAGTGTCTGAAAAAATTCAGACATTTTAAAATGTCTGAAAATTGAACACTCCATTTCAGACACTTAAGTGTCTGAATTTCAGACATTTTAATTTAGAGTGCATATTTTAATTTCAACTTTTTTTTCAGGTTTTATGAGAAAATGGCAACAAAAAGATACTGTATCTTCCACTTTCAATGACTTTCAATAGAAATGAGATACTTTTGTTGCCACGATAAGAAAAAGGGTATTAAAAACTACAAAAAAATTAATATCTCAAAAATATATTGAGATACAGCTTTCAAACAAATTGCATTTAAAAGAGCATGTTTTTCCTTACACGACGGTGTAAAAATTTAAAATGTGCGATGTTTAGAAGTTTAAAAATATGCAATAGAGAAAATTGCAAAGTCAAAATTTTATTTAAAATTTCAAAGTATTGCCATTCACAAAATGACGTATGCGTTACGCACAGATATGTTTTTCCTTTATAATATAGATACGTTGCCCCTATAGTCGTGGTTTGGCCCGTCCGTCTGTCCGCATATAACAGCCCAAAAACTACCCAACCGAATGGTTCGAAATTTAATATACATATCCGTTTCAGAATTTTGTCGAGTCATCAAATTTTATTACTATCGAATCAAAACTTAAAAAAGATATTAATAAAAGTTTTCTTCATTCTATTAAATAGTATCATACGTAATTAATTCAATGATATCCCGTGATAGGTAATGATTCTAGATTGCCATGGTGATTACGCCCTATTTAAGACGGAGTCATATTATTTCCGCATTACTGATTTTAATATATATAATCGTAATAAATTTGGTATTCATGCATTTTTGCATAAGAGTGCAGCAGCTATTGCATCGAGATCTAAATATTTATGAAACTAGTTATAGTACCTTATAATATATAAAAAATCTATCATGTATTTTCTATCAAAAGTAGAGATAGTAGGTATTTTGAAAAGATATTTGTATTTTCTGGAGCGCACGTGGAAGCACTGCATGTACTTTCCTTATCGGTTTTAATTATTTAGCATTTAAGGTATCCGACTACCTACGAGCAATTTTTTTTCAAAAGCTTTACTTCTAACACCTTTTAAATTATTTTTCCGTATAACCTAACACTAAATGGAGAAAAGGATGAAGAAATATATTATAACTATGCAGCTTTTTATAAAATTGAAGAATATTTGTCAAAATTTAGCAAATTTTAACAGAAACGGCGTAAGCCCTACAAAAAAAAATTCTTCGTATATCATTAATCTTTTTTATCATATGTACGAAGGGTGCACAATAAAGAATGATCACAATTTTTTTTATATCAACATATCCTCACTCGTTGTCTAAATTTTAATGGTGCTTTTCAAAGTAGTTCATATTCAATGCAAGGCGCTTCTCCCACATTTTTCACACTTCAAAGACATGCTGAAAACCACTTTTTTAAATACGTCCCTCAAAATCGCCTCTGCCGTCTTAACCAATGCTTCTAATGATGCATAATATTTTTTACGAAGGTGTTTGTGCGCATTAGGGAGTTCATCTCATCTTCCTGTAATATCACATTCTATTTTGAACAAACTTCCACATCGAACGTCCTGTTGTTTGGGTATGAGGAGTCTTGGAACTCACCGCGCACAAATACGTCTCATGTTCATTTTTCATTTATCAACGTGTGGGTGGAACGCCATTATAACTGCAATAGTTTTAACAGTTATCTAGCGATCTTCTCTGACCATAATAGCAATGGTATTAACCCTTTATCTACTGCATTATGATCTACTGCAATTTTTTTCGCGTAGCTTTTTTTTGAGTTGCTACAATCAAAATTAAAGGATAAACATAAAAAAAATACTCACCCGTGAGAACTTTAATTCCTTAGAGGTAATTAATCAAAGGGGTGCTTTAAAGTACCGCCAGTACACTATGACTAAAATATTGTCGTAGCAAAAAACCCACGAAGTATTTCCAATGAAACCAGAATTGTGGTAAAATATTTTCGATTTAATAAGTATGTGAATTATAGCCTTTTTCTTATTTACAAATAAATGTTTTGGCAAATTCCAGTGCCACTCATTTATTACAACACTTTAGCATTGAAGCTGTTTTGCCCCTGAAAGAGTTAAATAAACTATTTTTTTGTTTAGGTTTCGATCTTGTTAGCAGTCCTTTAGCTATGCGACGTCTATATTCCGGTGATAACATGTTCTGTCGCATCTCCACATATGCAATATATGAATTTACATATGCCATTTCTAGCATAGTAAAAAAGACCCGGTGCCACAATTTTTTCGATTTCCTATAAAAAATAATAATGAAACAGAAAAGAAATACTAGGAAAATTATTACTACACTACATTTTAGTAATTACATTTTAAATCCGGCGAAAATGATGGATAACTACACAGACGAAAAGTAAACAAGAAGTTTTTCTCCAACACTCAGCGTACTGATGGTACTTATAAGTACCACCGAGTAATTCAGCTGTTAAATCAAATACATACACCGTTCACCTAAAATAGCTAGTCAAATTGTATTCTAAGATCATAATGAACGCATAAAAAAATCCAACTCTTTACTTCTATCCTTTACTGTGTTTGCAGCAATAAAAATACGAACGTGACAATTTGTACAAAATGTCGGCACAAAACACATCCTCTATTTAAAGATAGCCTCCTTCCTTGCTAAAATGACAAACCTAGAGCTACCGCTGCCATGTATCCGGATAAAGTGAAGTTAAAAGAGTGTTTTTGCAGAGTACCATTAGAATATTAGTAATATTCACTATGGGATGAAAGTTTAAAGTGAGTGGTACTTATAAGTACCGTCAGTAGATAAAGGGTTAATGTTAACTTCTGTAAGCACAATTTCAGCAACTCTGGGTCCGTCTTACTTTAATGGTTGTTTCTCTCTTCATTAAACATCTTAAATCTTCTTCTAATTGTGCTACAGGGACACTCTATAAGTCTGCTATAGCATAAGCATCGATTAGCGATTTCTTCAGGTGAAAAAAAATTTCCAGCAGGTAAGAGCATACTGCTGATTGCGTTTTAACTTCATCGTTCCCGTAAGCGATACTGAAAATAAAATAAAATAAAATTACCATGTATTCATTACAGATTAAACTAACAGTGTAACATAAAAGTAAAACTGTGTACAATAAAGTATGCTAATTTTTTTTTGAATTCTTTATTGAACAGCCCTCGTATGTACGATACTCATGAGTGTACTGAACTAAAAACTAATAGTCTAAGAGCTAGCAACGTCAAATAACACGTCATTTTATCAAGGCTCATTTTTCTATATGTTCTTCCGTTTTAGAGTGTAGTACGTTTGCGGGCGGTCTGGCTGGCGGGACACGTTTCGTTTACCTGTTGGAGAAGGGGTTATGCAGGTGAAAAAACTTCAAAATTTCGTCATTTTATCAAGGCTCATTTTTCTATATGTTCTTCCGTTTTATGGTGTAGTACGTATGCGGGGGGAGGGGATTCGGCGGATGGGAGATGTTGTGTTAAATTGTGGGAGAAAGGGTTATGTAGGTCAAAAAACTTCAAAATTACGTCATTTTATCAAGGCTCATTTTTATCTATGTTATTTCATTTTATGGTGTAGTACGTTTGCGGACGGTCTGGCTGTCCGGACACGTTGCCTTTACCTGCGGGAGAAGGGGTTATGCAGGTCAAAAAACTTCAAAATTACGTCATTGTAGCATAATTTTTGCTTATAACAAGTGTTTCTACTAATTATGATATTAATCCGTTATTGCCATACGTTGCCAATGTCGCTAAGACCCTGCCAGATCCACATTTATAGGTAACATATTACTCTTTGGCTATCAGACAATCTATAACTAATTTGCAAGACACAAATTAGGTGGAAAAGCTAATGCCAAACAGCTTTAAATGTGGCAACGAAAGTGGCAGTTTCAAGAATGATTTATAGTTTAAAAATTATAGATAACTTTACGTCATTTTATCAAGCTTAAAAATAGCAAGATATTACTCTTTGGCAAGCAGATATTCTGTAATTAATTTTCCAGACACAAATTCGGTTGCAATGCTAATGACGTAATAATGATAAAATGACGTAAAGACGACTTATAATTTTTAAACTATTAAACCATTCTTGCAACAGACACTTTCGTTACCATATTTAAAGCCGTCTGGCATTAACTTTGCAACCGAATTTGTGTCTAGCAAATTAATTATAGGTTGTCTGTTACCCAAAGAGTAATATCTTGTTATTTTTAAGCTTGATAAAATGACGTAAAGATGACTTATAATTTTAAAACTATAAACCACTCTTGAAACAGGCACTTTCGTTGTCATATTTAAAGCCGTCTGGCATTAACTTTGCAATCGAATTTGTGTCTTGCAAATTAATTGTAAGTTGTCTGATAGCCAAAGAATTTACCTATAAATGTAGATCTGGCAGGGTCTTAGCAATATTGGCAACGTCTGGCAATAATGGATTAGATCACAAACAGTTAGTAGAAACAGATGTTATAAACAGAAATCATGCTAAAATGACGTAATTTTGGAGTTTTTTGACATGCATAACCCCTTTTACCGCAGGTAAACGCAACGACTCCCGACAGACAGACCGTCCGCATACGTACTACAGCATAAAATCGAAGAACATATAGAAAAATGAGCCTTGATTAAATGACGTAATTTGGAAGTTTTTTGACCTGAATAACCCCTTTTCCCGCGTGTAAACGCAACGTCTCCCGACAGGCAGACCGTCCTCATACGTACTACATGATAAAACGGAAAAATATATCGAAAAATGAGCCTTGCTAAAATGACGTAATTTTGAAGTTTTTTGACCTGCATAACACCATTTCCTGCCAGCCATGCCATCCACATATGTACTACACGATAAAACGGAAGAACATATAGAGAAATCAGCCTTGATAAAATGACGTAATTTTGAAGTTTTTTGACCTGCATAACCCCTTCTCCCGCAGGTAAACGCATCGTCTCCCGCCAGCCAGACCGTCCGCATACTTACTACACCATAAAACGTAAGAGCATATAGAAAAATGAGCCTTGATGAAATCAGGTGACGAAAATGTTGCTAGCTCTTAGACTATAATCAATACATTGAATTGTAAAAAAAGATAACACGTGATAATATAAAATTACCTATCAAATTTCAGTATTTTCTCATGTAATTCTTCATAATAACAGCTATAAATCATCAAATAATATACCTAGAACAACATCTTTAGTAGATTTACACTATAGACATAATAAAATATTTACCTTAAAAATTTCATAGTCATATCATGGTAAACGTTTGATTTATCACAAACCCGATTACGATTATGAATGAAAATCAAGTTTTTCAGAAAACACAGTTAAAGATTTCACATGAGTTTATAAGTACATTGTCTGTTCTGTTTTAAATGGCTGTAGGGGAGAGTAGCCATATTTGGACCGCCGCTTTAATTGGACCGTTGCCATTCTGCCGTTAATTACAGGAAGAGAAGAGAATTACAGGATTACATCTAAAGCTAAAATCCTACTCATCAGAATAACGTTACTCATGATTAGAAGAAGCAGCCGCCTACCACGTGCTGTTTTCAAACAATTTAAAAAAACCTAAAGTTAGCTGTTTTGATCTAATTTTTTCCTATTAAACGTAAGTGAATATTTTAAAATTAAGGTAAGTTCTTATGTTTTCATATACATGTATGAATTCATCTGTTTATTGCGCATATTTTTCACGCGGATTTGTTTGACTTCGTTTTTGTTCTTAGTCTTGAAATTAACTGTTTTAAAAAATGTCGCAATTGCCATAATTGGGCCAATTTAAGTTGCTTAAATTGGACCAGATATGCGATCATAAATTTTAAAAGTAAGTAATGAATTTCGAGGACGGTACGCTTTGTATACTATTTTTTTTTAATGTTTTATAATGGATTACTATCTCCATGCAAGTTTTTTTTGTATATCTGGATTAATTTTTTATACAGTTTAGGCCTATATAAACATAAAATATTTTGACATGTCTATGCAATAAATTTTGTTTGCAATGTCTTTTATCTTGTAAGTAATTGTATTTATTTTCTTTGAATTCTTTATTCCTACGGCATATTTGATTTACAGAGTTGAATTCAAACATTTTCCTCCTGCAGGATATTTGTGATGGATGACTTTTTACAGTTCTGGAGGGTAGAATTATACTGTTTTGCCCTTAAAACGCATAAAATCTCAAACCTTGATGAAAATTTTGAGAAAGACAAACTGTCTGGAAGAAAAACATCCGTGATAGCAAAAGCTGTTAAAGATATAGGAAACAAAAAGCAGGTAGTAAGTTGTGAAGAAATTGACCTGCAACAAGACTGTAACTACAAATCCTCCCCAAAAGCAAAAAAAAAAAATCATCAGAAATGTTATTTTCCTTGCTAAATTCAGTTAATTCAAAGTACAGAGGGAGCCAAAAAACAGTTTTGTTAACATCATCGCCGTATAAACTAATCCTTAAAATGAAAAAAAAAAAAAAAAGACAAAATGGAAGCTTTCACAGCACAAAATCAATTGAAACATCGAGTTTTAAAAAATAGGCGTAATGCAATTAGCAAAAAAAAAAAAAAAAAAAAAAAATGATGGAAGAGAAGAATAGTTTTGTTGCAAAGAAAAAAAAAAGTCTGATAATTCAGAATTTAAAAGGAAAATCTAGGCTGTGATGATTGGTTTTGCCTAATTTGTAAGAAAAATAAAATAGCAGAAATGATTCTGTGTTCAGATTGCCATATACGGTTCCATGTTATGTGTGCTGGGAAAACAAAAACAATAAACAAAATTCATGTATAAGCTTTGCATCACTCCTTATATGATATTCAAGTAAATGACAATTAGTTCCATAATTTCTATTCTTAATTACTGTTAACTTTAATTTATATTTTGAATACATTTTGATCTAAAACAATTACTCTTATTTTCAGATATTTGATTTCATTGTATTTCATTGCTGTTATTTTGTTTGATTGTTTCATTAATCAAAACTTTGCTTTTAATAAAATTAGTTATACTCCCTAGTCATTAAAACAACCTGATATTATTTGGTCCAATTTAGGAGACTGGGGGTCGAACTTAGGCGACCAGTTGCTAAATTTGGACCACTTTTGACACATTTTTCAAATTAAAATAAAATTTAAGATTTTCAAAAAGAAATTGATCTAAATATTTATTTAGTTAGTAGATGAATAGATTGACCCCGTGTAATGATCTTTTACAGATATTTCAAAAATTAAGAGAGTTACACCTGAAAATAAGTGAACTGGTCCAAATTTGACTACTCTCCCCTAATATCATTTCCAACAGTCGTAAAGACAAAATAAAAACATATTTAGAAGCAAAAATATGTGTTCTTTAATAAAATAAAATATGATTAAAATGATTTTTCATGAAAATCAATGTTTTGAATGTAGTCGTATATATTAAGAAAAATATTCTTTATAATGTTTGAGACAGATTTAGACGAAAATATTCTAGGTACTTGGTTATTTTTATGTTTTTTTACACCTGCATTGAAAAACGAGAATAATTTAATATAAAAATGTCCGAGTCCACAAATTGTACCATGGTCTACAAACGCAAAAGTTTGTTAAATGAACATTGTAAAGCGTTTTCGTAGAAGTTCTTACTCTAACTCCAAATGTTTAACAAACGAGTTACAAACAAAAGCTGAGAAAACGTTAGCTTTATGTTAGCCCAAACATCTTTTTAACTTTTGACTTTCTTGGGGACAATATTTGCTGGGGAACCTTTTTTCGAGTCGCACTTCAATGAAAAATACAATCTCCTGCCGCACCTACATTGAACTAATATTAATGATATTTATTTAATCAAAAGGTATTGCAATCTTTGACTTCTTTTCTGATAGAAATGCCGTATTCACTCGTGCTTGCCGCGCGGTTTTTGTGCCAAAAATTTATTTAAAAACAAGTAAAAATTAAATTTAAAAAATCAGAAAACCCGACTGCGTAAAAAGCGAACTAATTAATTATTTCTCATCTATGTGAAACTATTTTTTAAATTACTTATCTATTGTTTTATTTACTTGTATTGATGACTTTTAAGTTGTGTTTAATACTTAGTTCCTATCTATAAACACTGTTTTGATGAGGCTTATAGATGTGTATAATGGTTAGAGTTGCAGTAAAACTAGAGATCCTGCCTACACAACTTCCAGGATGTGTAATATTTAAATTGAGCTTCTGACTGTAAAATAGTCAATGAAATATCGTCTTCATTTTGAAAGACCTATCCAATGATATGCCACTCAATAGGGTGCGTAAATTTTTGTTTCGTGTCTACCGCCATTTTGTATTTTACGGCCGTCATTTTGAATTTATAAAAACAAAATATAGCCTATAACCATCGGATGGTTAAGACAAATCGATAGATACCTCATTCATTAAAATCCATCCAGCCGTTGGTTCCGCACAATCCACATACCCAGATACGCGTGAAACACATAACCCTTCTTGGCAGCCGGGTAATAAGGAGTGATATACGAGGATTTTATGCTTGAAGATTGCTGCTGTACATCCTTTGACATTATCATTGATCTCTGTATATTTGACCATTGGACAGCTATTTTTTCTTTCAACTAGGAGGCTCTGCCCCCTACGAGCTACGCTCGCCAAACCCCGTTCAAACACCGCAAACTCTAAAAGCCCGCTAATTTGATCGGCTTTAAAAAAAATTCGGAAGACAGAATTATAATAGAAAAAAAAAAAAAAAACAGTGGCGATCTCCCTGTTTACGGTTTATTTCCGTCCTTGATTAAATCAGATCAGTGAAACATTTCAAAATAAGCTAATATAAAATTAATTAACCCTTAACCGGAAACGTACGTCTGTAAGATGTTTGCGTCTACATGTCTGCCCTTAATATTTTCTCTCTCCGACATTCCAAACTTATTTTTATGCTGTTATATTAAAAAATTGGTCCTGCTAACGCATTACTATTAAAGATTAAATGTTTAAGTTCACTCTTTGGTAAATAATTAAATGTTCTGTTTGTGCACGGGATTCGCATGTTTCCGGTTAAGGGTTAAGTAAACAGAGTCTCTGTGTCCCGGTTTCTTTTAACAATGCTATTAAAATGTTCTTTTAAATGAGACATTTTAAATGAATCGTTTTAAATTTGACGTACTTTTCACCAAAGCTTTCTTTCTCATTTTAATATTCACGTGAAAATACTTTTGCTGTTAGAAAGGAAATATTATTTGCGCTTTCTTAGAATTCACAGCAATAGTTTAAAAGATTATCTTAAAATATGAAATAAATGTCTCGCGCAAATATATTTTTTAATTTTAAACCATTTGGCAATATTGAATATGACGTAATTTCCTCTATTTACGAATTTAACGCATATTAATGACTATATTATTTTACAATTTTCTTTCTCTTTTAAAATTCACAAGTAAATATAGTTTTTATGACGTAATTTTCAATATTTTTCTGCTTTTAATACATAATAATTTAATTCTAATTTGAAAGTTTTTTTTTCTTTTGTAATAGTCATCTGTAAATATTTTTTTAATTTGAAGGAAATATTATTCTTTTCGCTGTTTTAAAAATTGGCAACAATTTAAAATAATACCCTTTTCTAAAAGATGTACAAAATATTTCTCAAAATGCTGAAAATTTAAATTTAAAATGGAAATAAGTCCTCAAAAAATGAGTCAAATAAAAAAAATAAATGCAGTCTGCTCACCGGGAACTTCTAAAGTATAAAATGATCTAAAAATGATTAAACTCCCATGTATAGCTTTTGCTCCTATAAAACTTTTTTAATGGAACGATTTTGACCAACTTTAACATTAAATATCTCTTAAAATAATTCTTCGATTTGAAAACTGTCTGCAGCAGCGTGTTTATCGAACATTTCTCTATAATACCGCCGATTATCATATTTTTGTATGCAATATTTTTCTCAATATTAACAAAGAAACACTTCAGTCACAAAAAATTCAAAACCGGCGGCGGTGACAGCATTAGTTACTTTTTACCCGACTACGGCAAAGCCAAAGGAGGGTTATGATTTTGACAGGCTATGTATGTATGTATGTATGTATGTATGTATGTATGTATGTATGTATGTTCATCTGTTCCCTCGTAACTTCTAAACCACTAATCAGAATTCGACAAATGACATATCATTAGAAGCGTCTTAATTGTCCGCTGGTTATAGGCTATATAGATTTTCACCAAATTCAATGTGGCGCCTTCTAGCGGACAAAATATACAGAGTAAAAAAATAAAGTTAAGCTAGATATGCCGTGTTTGGTATCATTTTAAAGCGCTTCACTTCAAAACCATAGAGGGTTTGTTTATAAGTGCCTTGGATCATAATAAGTTGCTTAAAAATCCACATGACAGTCAATCGTTAGCAGAATTAGATAGATTAAGAAATCTTCCTAGGTCATCTTAATACATGAAACCTTCAATCTACATTACACATTTACACATTACACTAACGACCTCATCCACTAATCGGTCCATTACCCATTTGCTGCCATCGACGGATATGTGCGTCACTACTACCAAATACTGGAAGCGTCATACGTCAAAAAATAAAGTTAAGATAAATATGCCGTGTTTGGTATCATTCAAAAGCGCTTTACTTGTACATTTTGAATATATCTATATATTACTAGCATTTGCTTGTGACTTTACCTGTATTCATGGGGTACTTTTATACTTTTTCAGCGTAGTTTTTTGTCGTAGTTGGGTTTTAGTTTTTTTACTTTATCTTGTTTAAGAATAGAGAGATACATGATAAAAATGAGATAATAAAACACATTACATAAAATAATATTTTTAAAATACTGTGACACTTTTACAAAATGTGTAAATAAATATTATTTTTAGTAATTTAATACAATAAATCTGTTTGAAATTTTTTTTCATATTTTTTATTGAATATTTTTTTCTGCAAATAAAGTGTAAAATCTCGGATTGAGATTGTTACACTGGAGCGCGGCGTACATGAGTGAATACGGTGCTTCCAAATTTTTGGTGAGCGTATGAACTAGTACATTAAAATTAGTCAGGCAATATTTGGTTGATTTAAGTTCGGCATCCAAAGCATTTGCATTCCTTCTTAGAATGGAAATAAAAAGTGCTTAATACTTGTTGAAAGGTATATTATACTAAATATTTAAGCATAGGCCACATAATTTCAGTATTGTACGAGGTAGTTTGAAAATTCCTGAACAGCTTCAAATGTACTTTTCTTGGCCGTATATAAATCACAAGACTTATCTGCATTAACTCCTTGAGGGGCAAGCAATTATGTTTGTGTAATGCTGAATTCCCACCGGAAATTTAGAAAATTTTTATTTCAAAATAAGGAAAAGCAATTTTACAGCTTTTTTTCCACCACAGTTAGAAAAGTAAAATTTCATAAAATTTTCTGGTGCAAATATTAATTAATTGTAGGTGGGATAAAATATATCCCACCGCTCCTCAAGGGGTTAATACGACAAAATGTTAGCTTTATGTTAGTCCTAACATCTTTTAAATGCCTTTCCAACTTGTCACACGGAATTGTATTTCAAGTATTCACAGACATTTCGACACACACGAATTCTCATAACCCTGTAACTGATCAGTGTAATACAGGAAATGCAATGAAAGTGTTCTTTCAACAATACACTCTAAATAAAAAAGTAGTGACAGTCACTACTTTTTATACTATAATAGTCACTCTATCGCAGAGTCAAAATATGCCCAACCTCTATAGAGTGACTATTCACTCTGAGTAAAAGTGGAATTTTTGACTCTCTGAAAGAGTGAATAATCACTCCTGGGAAGTGAATATTCTCTCTAAACAGGGGTGGATAATCACTCTTTCGGAGGAGTAACTATTCACTCTTGCTAAAGAGTCGTTTTTTCATCCCTGGTAGGAGTGAATAGTCACTCTTTCATAGGAGTGAATGCTCATTTTTTATGGAGTCAATTTTTAATTTTTTTTATATGACCATTTTAAAAGAATTACATCTTTTAGAGCATGCAATGAAAATAGACACAAGCGTGGTAAAGATTGGAATAAAATACTTTATTAGCGATATTTATTTAATTCATATTTTGAAACACTAATTGAACTTTTAAGGAAAAATTCAGTTAAAGTTACATATGAATTAAATTAGATTACTGACACAAATAAACTAAAATATTTTATTTCAATCTTATCTTTTGTCTTTGCTATTATTGCATGCCCTATAAAGATATGATAGTTTTAAAATTCACATAAGGCCAAAGAATAAAACAAAATATTAATCAGTTAGCATGCAATGAAAATAGACACAAGCGTGGTAAAGATTGGAATAAAATACTTTATTAGCGATATTTATTTAATTCATATTTTGAAACACTAATTGAACTTTTAAGGAAAAATTCAGTTAAAGTTACATATGAATTAAATTAGATTACTGACACAAATAAACTAAAATATTTTATTTCAATCTTATCTTTTGTCTTTGCTATTATTGCATGCCCTATAAAGATATGATAGTTTTAAAATTCACATAAGGCCAAAGAATAAAACAAAATATTAATCAGTTAGCATGCAATGAAAATAGACACAAGCGTGGTAAAGATTGGAATAAAATACTTTATTAGCGATATTTATTTAATTCATATTTTGAAACACTAATTGAACTTTTAAGGAAAAATTCAGTTAAAGTTACATATGAATTAAATTAGATTACTGACACAAATAAACTAAAATATTTTATTTCAATCTTATCTTTTGTCTTTGCTATTATTGCATGCCCTATAAAGATATGATAGTTTTAAAATTCACATAAGGCCAAAGAATAAAACAAAATATTAATCAGTTAATATTATTTCTTTCTTTTCAGGTACCCATACAGTTGTATTAAGTGTTTTAATAATGCCTGTGATGTACGTTAATTATATTCTTTTTTCTTTTTTCAACCGTAATTCAAATTTCAGATCTTTAGATCTCAGTATTTGTTGCTAATGAATTTAAAACAAATTAAACTTATTGTTTACTGTATTTTAGTTACTTTTAAAGTTTTATTAATAACTTTCTAATAGCTGGATATTAAATGTTTAACAATGTTTGATTTCATTTTAATTTTTGTTTTAAATATACATAGCGCTCTTTTTACCGTACTTTTCCGTAAATTATTGCTATTTTTGCAAAGTCCTATTGTTCTAAAATATTTTTCATTTTTCCAATTAAAAAACAATGCTTATAAACTAACATATTTTTAAAATAAGTTCTAAGCATGATCTAAATATTAAGAATGTGTAATTTTTTTTATCCGTTGTGATTTTTTTTTTTTTTTTAAATATGAAAAGGGAGTCTATTTTTTTCTGGAATATATATATTTTTTTCTTTCAAACATATTCCTGAACTTAATAATGATTTCTAATTTTCATCCGCTATTGCTAAAAAATGGAATTAATACAATACTTATTTATTAAAGGGTACGATAAGCCATATTTAATTTAATTTTTTTATTTCCTTAGATATTGTATTTTGTGAATATAAGCTAAATAGATTTTATATGTTTTATAGGAAAAGATTGATCTAGGAAACAGAAAAAATAAGGAAATATAAAAATAAAATAAATGACTGCATATGAACTGTTCTTATTGTTTGAAAAACATTTTAATGTAAAAGCAGTTATTAATCTCTTTAAAAAATATTCAATCCTGTATTATGTAAGTAAATATGACCTTTTAAAAATATACTAAAGCAGTTTTATCCATAAACTTTAAAATAGGCATAAAAAACATTTTATTTCAATGCTTAAATATCATGTTTAAATTTTTGGGGACAATGATTACGTGTATCAAAAACTTAGAAAATGCGTTTACAATAGTAGGAAATTTAATATCTGATATAGAATATCTATAATTAAATGTTTTTATATTACAGAGTCTGGAGATTTCAAATTCATTAACTGAAGAAAAAGGCTTGCATACAATTTTTAAAAATTACTATACCGACCTTTTCGCAATATCATAATCATCAAATGTCATAATTAACTCCAAAATAATAATAATGATAAATACTGTGCTTGTAATCAGAAATCAGTAAAAAACCAAAAAAGCAAAATCTCATATAACGGCAAATTAATGTTTACATCATATCTGCTATGGAAAAAAAAAAGATATTTACTGAGTCAGCCTTGCAAACGAAAAAGATAAACCTTTTTTTTCGATCGTTGGCAAATGAAATCGTAAGGGAGATAAGATCGTAGGAAGAATAAAATATTTACACTAATTTTTTTAAATTCAAATTGGCAGAACAAAGGAAGTTCTGATTATTTTTTTCTAAGCACTGTGTGTTATTCAATTGTTAAAACAATTATATTTCAAACCACCACATGAAGGAATACAACAGACACTTTTGAAACCAGGAGAACACTTCGCGATCAGTCTTTTTCTATACACAACATAAAGGTATTTAACTCCTAATCATACAAAATCTACACGAATAAATGATTAAAATTAAATAAGACTTACCTTTACGTTCCATAAATAATCATTTGCATAATATCCGAATCTTTTATTTTAAAAATGGCGGACGAAAATCAATCCTTTCTTTTATCTTAAAAAGGCGTCACCGACTTGCTGCATTGATTAGTTGATGAATAATAGCAATGCATATGTAACCTAACTCACTCTTTCAGAAGTGACAATTCTCTCTTGTTAAAAGAGCGCGTTTCAATACCAAATCAGCGTAATTTTCAAGGTTAAATTATGAAATGGAGATTTTAAATTTAGGAAATACCATATTACGGTGCTTTTAATTATTTTACTCCATATATTGGTACAAAGTTGAACGGAAATTTTTAAAAGTGTATAATCCAGGATTTCACTCTCATCATTGGAATAACTCTCTCACTCTCGATAAAGGAGTGAGACATTTCACTCCTTTCTAGAGAGTGGAAAATTCCAATCTTTAAGGAGTGTAGTTTTACAAAATTCACTCAAAAAACAGTGAAAATGCCTGTCACTCTTTCAAATAGTGAACTTTTCACTCCTCCCAATTTTAGAGTGTAAATTTATACTATCCTCATCATGTTCAAACAATATTTTTAATAAATGCATTATGAATCTGTCAAATAATAAATAAAAAACTTGTTTAAAATCTCAATATTTAGCAGAATTCTTAGCGGGCCGCATTCACTGCAGAGCTGGGCCACGGATTGAGCAGCCTTGTTTAAGTAAAGCATTTTATGATATAATAAATAGTGAAACAAATTGCTCCATGTTTGGGACAATGCATCTTTCTGAAAAAACTTTATCTTATAATAAATATGTCTTGTTTAACTTATCATTATTTTGTAATTTCAGAAGAGATAGTATAGATAAAATTATTTATCTTAAAAAATAGAAGAAAGAAAAAAGCAAGCGGAAGGCTCATTGACAGTGTTCCGCATCTCGTGCCAAAAGGTTTGAAGACGCTTATGTTAAATCATTCGCACACGATTAAAAAAATATTATGCCTTGTTAATATGAAATGCAAATGTCTGATTCTGATGACTTTCCTCGAATAAAAGGCATCGTCAAAATACAGAGGAAACTTATGATGAGATGTAAGAAGTCGCTACTGGTAATTAGTCTTTAAAAAAATTTAAACTCAGTTCAATAAGATTTTATGAATCTTCATTTTTTTATGACTAGGAAGAATTCACTTAATAGCTTTCGGGTTACTGCTTATGATATTTAAAGGCAAGTATGTGATATTTACTTATAAGTTATCATCTTACATAACCTTTTTTCATACTGTCGGTTAAATCGGTCATTCGGATATACCACACATGTTTCTTTCTCCTATCAAACGGGATATAGCGAGCGACTATTGCATTATAATTAAGGCCGAGCTTGCCCATTTTTATAGAAGATTCAAGGTCACAAATTGGTGCCCCTTCCCAAAATAAAAATTCTATTTAAAAATATAGTTAATAGTGATTATATATCTCCTTTTGGAATTTTAATTACTATGAGAGTGACCATCAGTGGAACAATTTTTCCTTCCAAGTTGGAATTAAAATAAATAAGTTTCGTTCAAAAGTAAAGTTTATTTATTCAAGTCTTCATCCGCTCTTTTCTTAATAAATAAGTAAGATCAATTTCATTTTATTATTTTCTCTTCATTTTTTTATGACAAGAATTAATTCACTTAATAGTGTTCGGGTTATTGCTTCTGATTCTACCGCAACGGCGTAACGTAACTTTAAAGGTCTGCGCCATTTCTTATTTTAAACACCGGAATATTTTTAAAGAATACTAAAATTACTTTTAAATAACATGATGACATCCAGCCTATCAGGAAACCAAAAATCAATGTTTATCTACCCATTTTCTTTTTAGAAAAGAAAGTTAACATATTAAAATAATGGAAATATTCAAAAACGAAGATACTAACATATATCATACTAATCACGTTCAAATATATTTTAAAATAGTAGTTTTATTTGTGCAAGGGGAAACAATTTGCGACCTTGTATATCTTGAATAAAAATGGGTAAGATCGGCTCTAATTATAATGCAGCATCGCCTCGTTATATCCCGCTTGGTAGGAGAAAAAAGAGAGTGTGATATATCCGAATGACCAAATTAACCGACAGTATTAAAAAAGATTATGTAAAATAACTTAAGTAAATCTCACAGACTAGTCTTTAAAATGACACTTTTCATTCATATGACAGTTTTTTAAATTAAAATTGTTGCTAGTAAATTAAATTTATTATAACTGAAATAAAAATATATTTAAAATATTTTGTTTAGTTATGTCGTCTTTGCTAGATCTCCTGAAAACGCATATTTTGAAGAGACACAGAAAAAAGATGTACACGAATGAGTGGTACAAAATGGCATAATGTAAAGGGAAGCAACAGTACTTTGATTCATAAAACAATGAACTTTTTATATAGACCAAAAATTAAAATGATTCCAATATCTGTTTAAATAATATATTTTATTAGTCTTATTCACACAATTTCTATAGCAAATTCAACTGTTAAACTAAAATAAAAAATGGGAGTAAAAAATAAAATGGAAAACGAAAAACAGTTGCCACTGCAATTCAGTATGTTGGCGGCAACTAGTGTAAAAGGTATTTTTAAAAGTTAATAGTAGGACTCCTGCAAAAATTTTAGTCAGCACATTCAGCCGTAAAATTAAAATAAATAGGGAGAAAAAAAGAGAAAAATGAAAAGTTTTTTATATTCTAAATTCTTCAAAAGTTAAGAGTATGAATCTTGTGACGAATGTGATAGGAAATATCTTCGAAGTTTTCATGTTATGAGTAGGGGTAGTATACGCTTTATTTGTCTTATTCAAACAAATTTTTCATCACATTCAGCCATGAAACAAAAGCAAAAATAAAGGAATGAAAAGTTATTTAAAAAATCTCTCTTTGCAACCAAGAATCTTTCTGCGAATGTCGTATAATAAATCTTCGAATTTCTTCCAAAACTAAGAGCAGGATTGGGAAAGGCAAGCACCACAACCAGTCAGTTATCCTGAAGAAAACAAAGGAAACAGGGTTAAAAAGAGAATTTTATAAATGAATATATCAGTAATAATTAAAGTAGGGGAAAGTAAGGTAAAATAGTATAGTGGAATGAAACGGAATATGTCGGTTTTGACTCGATTTGAGAGGGTAACATCTTGCGGGTAGGGGTTGAAATATAATATATCTCTAGGCAGAGCCGTCCATAGAGCCGGGGTGTGCCACAGGTGCGGCCGCACAAGGCTTCGCATCTAGGGGAGTGCCTCGCGCCTAGGAAAATCTCGCATACGAAAAAAATATTTAATATTAAACAGCTAAATATTTATTATTCGTTTTTTTGTGATATTTACTACATAATAAAATTTATATGTGTAAATACAGCTATTTATAAAATGTAAGATATTTTATCAATACAATGTTCTGTGCAAGTTGTGGGCGCTGGAAAAGGAAATAGATTATTTGTAGCTTATAGTCAATTTATAGGCATTGTTATGCCTTGGCAGAACCACGCGCACGACTAACCTCAACAAACGCATGAACTGGATGTTAATTGTTAAGCGGTCGATGTTAATAATTTTTCTGACGAAGTGCTCACTATTATTTTAATGATTATTTGTAATGTAACGGCACAGATTTGTTTTCTTTCTTGTGTAATCCAGTTTGTCTTTTATTTTCTACGGATATCGATGTTCCTCTCCACACGTATACATATGTTCTGTCGCGTAAAGATATGGAGAACAAGAAACCCGTCCCTCTGAATAAAATAAACAGAATGAAATAAACATTTAAAGTCTCTAAACATAATGCAATGTTCATGTTTTTAAAGGTTAAAAAAAAAAAAAAAAAAAAAAAAAACCGAGAACTATCTTTAATTTTCAAATATTTGTTGCATTTTAATTTCACAATACCACACTTTTATCAGCTGTACATCTACCAATAATATCAAAATGTTTATCACGCTCCGAAGACTCTTGAGCATAAATACTTATATTAAAACTATAGAGTTGCTTATTGCTTTCGCGGAATAAATCTATTTATGGAAAGGCACCCCAATTACTAATAAACATTTTCCTATCTATTGTTGTGCTGTAATATGGTTTATGAAAGCTTTGAAATTTGCAGGAATATGTTCCAATGGGGGACAGAGATTGTGTTTCGAGAAATTTTTAACTATAGATTTCGATATTTTAAAATCAAAAGAAAATTTCTCTTCTTCCTTTGCGCTTTTCGATAATCACGGTACCTTTGAAAATTATAGCGATATGAGGTGAAAGGCAAATTTATTGCTTAATTAGTGGTTTTGGCTCTTGTTTACACGTAAATGATGTCACATGTAAAGCCTAATCTCAAATTAAATTTACTTGCTAAACTTTTTTAAAATGGCTTTCATGTGCCATTTATAAAATTTTATTGAAACTCGTGTTCCTGGAGATTGTATGGCAGCTAATGATTTAAAATATGACGACGCTTTCACTTTGTTAGCTATTCCTACGGAATGATACTTGTCGAAATATATTCTTTAACTTCATGAATCATTTAAAACTATGCATTTTAATTTATTTAAAACATGAAATCGATTAATGAAATCCAATATTATTGTACATTCAGAAAAACATTAAAACATTATTTTTATTAAATATACTAAATTTGAAGTAAGAAAATGTATTTAAAATGTAAGCTAAAATTTCATTTTGAAATAATGCGACTTTTGATGCAAAATTTTATTTATGAAAAGTATATTGTTATTTTAAGATTTCGTTTTAACTTTCGATGCTAGTGTACTGAAAACGACATTGTTTTGATGAAATTAAAATAAATATATGTTAATGTTTTCGTATTAAAATGAATGCTTTCGATAAAAAAACATTACATCATTTTTAACCAATAAAAGCTTTTACTAAAAATGCCTTTGTGACATGTTTTAACTGCCATCTTTTAAAAATAATTGATTAAAATATTATATGATTTTTTAAAAATTTAACTCGTATGAATAGTGGGCAATAACTATCCACTTAAATGTACAGAATTTATATTTACATCCTTGGTTGTAAGGCTAATGTCAGACGGATGGCTTTTTGCACGTTTTTTCCTTACGTATTCTCCCTACACAATGTCGCTAGCATTCTGTAGGGATAATACGTAAGGAAAAAAGCGTGCAAAAAGACTTTCGGCTGACATTAGCCTTAATGTCAATATGTTGAGAGACAATTTTTGCTTCAGGGGAATAAATTCATTCATGAAGCTTCGATGTGTGTAAATATGTTTTCAGCTTTAGAAAATTTACTTTAATCATGTTTTTGTACCATTTATACAAACTGAAATTCAATTCTTTTAATTTTAATGAGGAAACAGCGTCAAAAAATAATTTAATCCGTTTTAATTCCCCCTTTTCCTCCAAAGATATTTTCTCCTGATAATCGTAAGTGAATTTTGAAAGAAAACTCTCATTTGTATGTAACTTATATTCAAACTTTTTAATCAGTATGGACAATATTCCTGTGACGTCACAATTGGTAAAATGTCGGTTTTTATAGCCTCGAACTGAAAGCGAGAATAGGGTCCATTAGTAAAAAATATTTCTGTTATTCGTTTTAATATGACGTCATTATTTATCTATTTTTATTAGCTACTGATATTCATGCCCCTTGTATTTTTAACGAATACTTGGAAATACCTGTTTTATTTCAAATATGACGTCATATTTTAACAAACGAATAACTTTATTAATATTATGATTCTTTTTCATTCTTTTTCCTTCTAATTATGACTCCATTTTTGGCAGAAAAACCCTTATTAACGTAACCGATATTCATCCCTCGTATATAATACAAAATACCCCATTTTTCGTTTCAAATATGACTTCACATTTATTTTCTTTTGAATTCTTTTTATTTTAATTTTTAATTAATTGTAGAGGAGAAATTATTATTCCTGATTTAGATTTTTTTGGCAACAAGAAAGAAAGATGGTTAAATTTATCGGAAAATGTCAATTGATTCTGTATAAAAAACAATGAAATTTTCAATTATTAAGAAAATTATTTGAATAAATTAAATAAATATAGCCTATGTTCATTTCCGTTTAATAATACACCTATATGCAAAGATACAAAAGCATTAATTCATCCGTTTAGACGTTGATTTTATTCAAACTTTCGGACATACTTCGACATTTATAATATTATAAGGATTGCCATAATAAATAAACTGATAGAGTAATTTAATAGATTAACTCTTTGATTATCAGATTTATTTTTCATTAGAACTAGAAATTAATGCAACTGCCGACTATTTTTTAGAATTCCATTCATAGCATTTAAGTAAATTCCAAATAAATAATATTTTCCGTACACCTCTACGAAAATTAAAAGCGAAATCTATCTAAAAGATTTTTTTTTGTAATTATTAGTACGAAACAAATATAAAATATTATTTTAGCTATTACCTTTTATTTACACTTCTGTTTCAATTATCAGAAAGGAATTAATAATTTTTTCGGACAAATTCTTTTAAAAATTGCTTTATTTTGCATAATTTTAATAAGCTTTCGGCTGATTACTAATTTCTGCTCACGAATGTCACATAAATATACCAGAGATCTGAATTGGCCGAAATATTCAGACTTGGGTGCATTTCAATCCAGAGAAAGGTAACCTAACCAGGTGTAAATGTTAAGAGATACGTCCCGGCCTGAGTCCAGCAAAGAGCTTTAAAATCAGGCCTGGCCCGACTGAATTTCTACGAAAAATCCTGATATTTTTTTGCGAGTATTATTATACAATTAAAAATGTTTTAAATAATATTGGACACCTATTTAAGCAAACATATTAAAATACAGCTTTTTACAGATTATTTACCCGCAAGCTATACTATATGGAATTACAATATTAATGATCATGTAAGACAATTACATTCAAATGAAAACTCATTAAAATTAAATATTAAAAAAGGAAGGAAAAGAAAGTTTAACAAAATCATAATTTTGAATCTCTATAAAGGAAAAAAAAGTAGGCTTTTAAAAATATTTCACTTAAGTGTATTAAGTCAAAATAAATTTCTAAAGATTTCTTAACAAATGTACGGTCGCGAAAAAAAACATACCGCCAACTTGTCTCGGAACGATGCGAAAGGTACCTTTTGACTCAAAATTTCGAAAATACTTTCAGAATAAATATGAAAAAAAAAATTTAGTTATAAAGGTCATCTACATATTAAAATTGGCGGCAACTTTACATTTTCAAACGCTAAACACACTTTTGTCAGGCTAATTTAGTTCCTTGAATCAAGAAAGCCCGTACAAAGTATTATTTGTGTACATTTTCTTACATCTTCATACAGTTATAAAAGAAAATGTCTTAGAGGTTTATACATAAATTTAGAGAAATAAAAATATCTTACAAGGACAATCAATTAGTTACCAAAAAAATTATGCAACATTTTTTTTGTGTAAACCAAGTCAATTTTTAAATAAGAAAATATCATAACCTTTTCCGGTTCATTTCTAACATTTTCTTTTCTGTGTACACTTTAATAACAGGAAATGCTCCCTAAGGCCATAAAAAATAAAATGTATCTATATTATGAAAACTACTGACTGAAATGAACTGTACACATACATACTCCCATGTTTTTTACTTTTGTGATTCGTTTTCTGAGAAAGTTTATGTCGATCATAATACAGATTTTTTTGACACAAATTTTTAATACTTTTCATAATTCAAAATTAGTTTTTGAATAAAAAAAAGAGTCTTTGAGTCCAGTGTTGAATTCAGGGGGTTCCCCGGGGGAACTCTCCCCTACCCCGGAGCAATAAGATGTCCTCTTCGAAAGATTTGAGATTTTGAGTTTTCAATGGTCAAAACGTGCAATTTCGCCCTAGTACTCTATAACGTCCCCAGTAACCATAGAAATCCCTCCGGGAGAAAAGTGTCTGACTTAGACACTGTTTGAGTCTGTGCATTGTTTAGCATTAAAATAATCAATATGGGGATTTGTTTTAGGAAGATAGTAAATAAAAATTTTTACGTGTTCTGATCTACGTGTTCTGTTTGCGATCTCTGAAGCTACCGAACGACCGCTGCTGCGTCGATCTTATACTATAACAAATATATATATATATATTGTATACTGTAAGTAATCGAGCTTTTGTGCATCTATTATGTTTATACCTTCAGTCAAAATTTCAGGAAATTCTATCCAACCATTTCTTGGAAATCTTGCACACAGTAAACAAAATCGTGGAAATATGAATAAAGGTGAATTTATATCCTCAAAATGGTAAAGCTTCAACTATAACCACTTTTGCAGTGGCCCATTACCGCCGGGCAAACTTCCACCAGTAAATTTGAATTGAAAATTTCTCCTTATTTATGCAGAATTTCAGTTATAATTATTGCCTAAAAGAGATATTTATTTTTACTGGTAGAGGTTTACTTCGGCGGTAGTCAGGTCCACCGTTTCCACCAACCTAAGCATTAGTATCCTCAAACTTTGAACTTGTCTAATTCTACCCAGATTTAAGAAAACCTATAAAATTGTTGTCTTTTTCTGCACTACCTTGATCAAAAGAGCTACAAAAAGGTGTCAAAAGTGGGTGTTACCATTGGAATGTTCAAAGTTGATAAATTTTTATTATGCAGGTGAATTCTATTTCAAAATTTGTACTCGTATACAAAAAATAGACATGATTTCTTGCCGAACGATATCTTTCGTACCTTTTTGCAGCAATTTGGCGATTAAAAAATATGAGAATATTCTCTCTCTCTTTATTCAATGAGAGTACATGTACAATATCGCTAATTTACCAAAGCTACAAAATAGAGAGAGAAAGAACTGCCACTCCGATATGTCATGGAAAGAATGAATTCCCGGTCCAGTCCAAATCTGCGGAAAAAAAGAATACTCTTCCACAGTCAGAGTTTATGAAAGAAAATTTGGCCTAAGACTGCATAAACTTCTACTAAAATATACTCCTCACCATAAAAAAGTGTAATTATTGGTGTTTTTTCAAAAGGTGATTGCGTTGTGGGATGTAGTTGTGCACTTTAGCGATATTTTCATTCAAAATATCTAACAGAATTTCCGAATAATTACATTTATTTTATTTCATTACGGAATATCTGTCATTAAATAAATGAAAAACTACTATTCGAAATTTCTGGCAGATGAATAAAAAAAACTCCTAAATGGGAAACATTGGTGCAATGGGAATGGGGCTGGGGGTTAACTACTTTGGAATTGAATGGCCTCACAAAAGTTCTTACACCCGACCTCGATTTCGGTAAGGGCGGTTCTGCCTCTAAGCAAGAAAAAAGTGGATATTACGTATCTCCACACGGGCTTTGTATATTTCTGTGTTGGTTACTTTATTTTATCCTTTTAGGTAGATTTCGTATGAAATACTACCTATTGGGATCGTTCCTATGTTGGAATTTCTGAAAAATTTTTGCAGATCTACACCGATCATGACCCCTAGAACCCAAAACCACCCTCAGTAAAAAACTTTATCTATCTATCTATCTATCTATCTATCTATCTATATATATATATCACTTTCTTCTGGACACGATAACTTTCGTAATTCTGCACCAATCTCTTCCAAATTGATACATAAAATCAATGGGCATAAAATCTCGGTCAAGTTCGTTAATGGGCAAAATCGGACCAAGGGGAGGGAAATAGGGAGGGGTTTTGTGAAAACAGAAAACCCCCCATAACTTCTTAATTTTTGTACATATCAAATCAATTTAAAGTTTTTATTACTTCTAAAAATAGGGCCAAAAATTTATGTATCACAGATTTTTGATAAAGTTAAAAATGGGCTCAAGGGGCGCAAAAAATAGGGTTTTTGGGAGAAAAAAATTCATAACTTCGTCAATTCTCAAGATATCAAATTCAATTAATTTTATTACAAATCTCCTTAACATTATCTAAAACTTTTATATTCAAAAGTTTTTGATAGGAGCAATTCGTACCGCAAAAAAAATTAAAAACGAAAACAAAAAGGGCGTTTGAAGAAGAAAAAAATCCACAACTTCGTCAATTCTCAAGATATCAAATCCAATTAATTTTATCATGAATCTCCTTAACATTATCTACTACTTTTATATTCACAAGTTTTTGATAGGACCAATTCGTACCGCAAAAAAAAATTAAAAACGAAAACAAAAAGGTGGTTTGAAGAAGAAAAAAATCCATAACTTCGTCAATTCAAAAGATATAAAATCCCCATGAATTTATCATATATCTTCTTAATATTGTCTACAACATCTATATAGACAAGTTTTGGATAGGACCAATTCTTAGAGCAAAAACAAATTAAAAATACATACCGGTTGAAGTAAAAAATGATCTTAGTAAGGGTGTTTTCAAATCCAAACTGCTTATTTTCTGACTCATTTTACAATTCATTTTTGCTCTCAAAGGCTTCCAATTGGTACGTTTTCTTACTCAGAAACTATATAATGTACCGTAATGGTCGATTTTCTGATAGGGGCAGAATATATTTTTTTAAATGCTGTTTAAAAGGGCATTTTGAACCGAATTTACCGAAGCGGATTGTGTTGGAAAAATCATTGTATTAAGGATGCGCTTAAATCCAAACTGCTTATTTTCTGACTGGTTTTTAAATTCATTTTTGCTCTCAAACGCATTTAATTGGTAGATTCGCTTATTCAGAAACTATATAATGTACCGTAATAATCGATTTTTAGATAGAGGCAGAATATATTTCAAAAAATGATGTCAAAGTGGGCATTTTGAATGGAATTTCCCGAAGCGATTGTGTTAGAAACGAAAAATATTGTCCTTCTGAGAAAATAATTGTTTATATATCAAGTTTTAATTAATTGAACAAAAAATAAAAACACAGGTCGCTTATAAATCTCTTCAAAAATCACGTCAGCAAGTTTCATATTTTTTTAAAATTAAAAATGAATCTGGAATTATGCCAGAAAATTTCGAGTTGTTGAGCATGGAAAAGTATTTTTTTGAATACCGCCCTAACATGATTCTGATAAAACCAGCTATTATATGAAAATGAAATAAAAACTCGTCAAGAGTGGCCAGATAAAATTGTTAAAGTGGATTTATCTATAATCATGATTTAGTTTTTGTTTGATAAATTAGTATATTTGACTTCGAAATCTACCTCTGCCTGTAGGCCGGGCCGGCAGGGATTTTTTTTTTGTTTTAATGTTCGTTAGTTTTGAAAATACTTAAAAATGAACACATTTAAAGTTGCTAAAGCTTCCTATATTATTGTTGTATTATAGTTACTATCGATTTATTTCCCAGTACTAAACTGTTGCTAGCATTTATAGGTCTATTTTTATGGCTTGCTTTCCAATGTTTAATACCTTTGGATAAGACAATACATCCTAAGTGAGATAAAACAAGAAACTGAAACTGAATGATTAAAGAGCCTGTAAACAATGCGTGAAGAAAAAGGCAGTCAAAATTACAAGGACAAGAGTGATTATCGTTTTTCTGAAACTGATAAAAGAGCCAATTTCTTTTCTGAAAGTTCTCAAATTATGAATGGAATTTTTATTTTGTCTTTTGTAACATCAAATAAAAACATACGAGTACTATACTTAAAATTAAATAAAGAGAACTTTCGTTCCTTTCTTTTACATTTTATTTCACGTTAGGACGACACAGCACACGACACCAAAAAGAAACATAGAACATTAAAACTTCACAAGTCAAGCGGAGGCTTGTTCGCCCCCTTTTCTTTTCGACGGTCAAGAAAAGCGACCGCACTACATGAATCTAAATAGGCATCTCATCCGCGGGGCCTCTTCCACTTTTCAGCCTTCCTTAATTGATGACCACATGGGAGTCTTATTCATCTCATTAAAATGTTTATTTCTAATAGTGTCAGTCAGCCACTTTTCACAGAGAGTTAGCACCTCATCAAAAATGTTTATATCGACCATCTGGAGTTTGCTATTTCGATGGTGCGACTTGCAGATCCAATTAAGGCTGCTGCATAATACTCAAGTGGCCATCTGGTTTTTCATGAACTCAGATGGAACGTCACACTTTAAATATGAAATCATTAGACATATAATTGAAATATTGTCAGTATAATTGAAATATTGTCAGTGAAGTTTATTAGTGAAAGTTGTAAAATAAAGTATCTGTTTCTTTTCAAATGAAAGTCTAAACTCTTTCATTTTCTATAAGAGTAACACATCCATGCGGATTTACCCCACTGGCGAGGAAAGATCGGATGATTTGACTTTTTCTAGAAAATCCTTTATAAAAAATGT
The DNA here is from genome assembly GCA_963932465.1 of Maratus speciosus. Taxonomy (NCBI): domain Eukaryota; kingdom Metazoa; phylum Arthropoda; class Arachnida; order Araneae; family Salticidae; genus Maratus; species Maratus speciosus. Next base: position 341,903,478 of record OZ010786.1, on the reverse strand, counting down.
TTTATATCCAAATCATATATTTATAATGATATTATTATTCAAGGGTAAGTACGAAGTATATAAGCAAGGTAACATTACACGCTGTTGAAAATTCTGACTTCAAGAAGCAACATAAAAAGGTATTCGATTTTATCCTACTTTTCTCCATGTCTAAACTTTCAGAAATATAATTATTTAAAATTGTTATTAAGATATTTTCATTTACGACTTAAAATATCCTTACAAGGAATTTTTAGATAGACTTATCTTGCTTTATCTGGAACATGCAAAGCATTATAACAAGTACTGCTGGACATGAAAATCTGTTAACAAAGTACACTGAGCTGGAAGCTATGCTAAATAAGGCTGATAGTACATTGGTATGACTGAGTAAATTACTCTTTACTCCCACCATGTGTTACATTGTCTTCATATTACACACAAAGCAAGGTAATTTATTTAAAACATCATCTTCGTTATTCTTAAGGTTCTGAACGAAAATCCATTCACAATTTGAAGATACGCTCTTTGCATTTTTAACTAATTGAATTAGAGACCTAGATTAGATTGGAAACCTTAGTTTGCCATACAAAAATTATTTGCCTTGTCGTAATATTTTCATTTTTCTTAGTTTGTTGCCGCATTAACTTAACATCAGGGGCGTCGCCATGGGGGGGTATGGGGGGGGAGCCTCCCCCCCCAATATTTGTGAAGTTGGGAAATTTGAGCTTAGAGTTGGGAAATTCTGGATTTTTGAGACATTATGAAATTTTTATTGTTTGGGTGATTATGTTTCTGCCTGAGTATTGTAACAGTAAGCAAGTTAAATTATCAAAAGAAATACAAAAAGAAATCAGCGACACTCAATCTATCATTGTATTTTTCAGTTCTACAAAAATATTATACATCTACCAGACCTAAATTTCTCTACTCCTATCCACCAATAGCTGACTATCCAGTTCCGTTATTTCCTTCAAAACTTTGTTCCTTTCTCAAAATTTTCACCCTCCCAAAAGAGAATCCAGCTATTTTAATCCAAAGGGATTGCAGCTTCTTTTGAAAATTGGAGATCACTTGTAGCACAACGGAAAGGAATGTAGTCACCTACTTGAAACACAGCTGGGCAAGAAGATTTGATGAGTTTTCACAAATTGCACTAATTTTGCGATTTTTGGACAATATTTTACTCATTCTCGTGATTTTTTTTGCTCCGAAAATTAGTTAACCCTTCGCTGTCATGACAAAAGCATTATATGAGTAAATGTGAATATAAGAAGTCGTTAGTTTAGATACATTTGCCACATTTTACCTTTATTTGTGTGCGGAAATATATATATGTCCTGTTCATTTATATTTATAGGTGTTTAGTAAATTTTAAACCAAAAGTCCAGTGTTGTGTGTTTAAAGCTGTTCTAAAAAATGACTATAAATCTTAGCACGAAAGAACCCTTCATAATAGGAAAAGAGTTTTCATGCAAGATTTTGGAGCATCTAAAAATCCATTCGAGGATGAAAAAGGTAAAAAAGTGGATGATTTGAATTTGGAACAGAAATATGACCATGAAAGCAGTCCATCAACTGAAGAAAAAAATCGACATACAGGTTGACATAAACACTGATAGGTTGCACTTGAATAAAATTTTGAAGAAATAAAGATTTCCTTATAGGCAAGTTCATAAACAATTATGAATATTAAGATGTGATTGAATAAGCTGACTTCTGAAATCACCGTGGGAAAATGGTTTCACCAAATGGAATAGATAAAAATAATAGCATAGCAATGGACATTGATAGACATAAGTTTTACAGGGAAGAGTTAGAAGAAATACAAGAAAATTTCGTCAATTTAGTAATGGGCTTAAATGACAATGTTCCCTATATCAGGAGAATATTGCACCAATGCATTCCATATTTAAATTGCAATTGTGCAAGGCAAATTTGAGTATCACTAACTGAGAAAAGTTAATAATGTTTCCACCTGGATATGAGAAACCGGATGTACATGACTTGCAGAGTCAAATAGAAATAAACCAAATCCCAACTCACTTAACAAACCTTTTCTCATGCCATGAAATCCAAAGACTATTTGGGTCACACTGTCAAACTATATACTCGTACCTTAACATTCACAGCAGCTTATCTTTATGGCGTTGCATCTAATGAAAGAATCTTTAGTCAAATAAAAATTTAATAAATATATATTGCAAGCTACAATGAGGCCTGACAGACTTGACAGCCTAATGCTTTTAAAATGTGAAAGTGAAATAGTGGATTTTATTAAACTGGACGATGTTAGGTTAGCTTCATCAGAGTTAGCTTCTTTGAAGACCAAAAGAATTGATGTTAAATGAAAATTATTTGGATGTGCCAATCCCAAATCCTTATTCTATCCCATACATGTTAATACTTCAAAATTTGCAATCACAATGTTAAAATTAAACAACAATTCTATGATATAATAATGAATTCTAAAGGTTTAATTGTGTGCATTTAATTTATAATTCGTTTAATTGTGTGCCTTTAAAAAGGAGATAGAAGCATCGCATTTTTCAAACAAATCATTGAATTTTGACACCCATGCTCTTAGATGTCTGCAACCAAAATTCCAAACGCAAAGAGCTCAAAAGCGATACCTTTGGACAGTAAGGACTGTAACACAAGCCCAATAAGGAAGTGTAATCGAATATGAAGTTTGACTAAATTTCCGTGCATTAGTTTTCAGATATAGCTAACGCGAAAATCGTGAAAAATGCAGCACAGCAGTGCCACAGATATATACAAAAACCTAATAAGCACTAAATTATGTCAAGGTTTAATAGAATATGAAATTTGATCCAATTCTGTGCAGCAGTTTTTGAGATATAACTATGGCTAAAATCATGTAAATCGTGAAAAATACAGCATAGCAGCGCCACCTTTTGGGTAATTTACACCAAAAACTAATCAGCATTAATTTTTATCAAGGTATAACTGAATCTAAAGTTTTATAAAATTCCGCGAATTAGTTCTTGATATAGAGCACCCACAAAATTTGTGTCACATTCACACAGACAGACATTTTCTAAAATCAGTCAAATCATGTTCAGGACCTTCTAAAACGTATCACACCGTCGAAAACCAGTTGTAGATTTTTTTTACGAATTCAATACTTTCGTCTTGTAAAGACAGAAGAAAGTAAAACGCGTGTTTGTTTTTTTATTAAACAAACCAATAATTAGAATTTTTATATTTCTAGTTAAAAAATATTTCTTTGGAAAGGAATTTTTTATGCATAAGCTTCATTATCATTATTACACACTTTGTGCATATCACTTTAGTTGAATGTTGGAGGAATTTGTTTCAAGTTGGGAAATTTTCGAACTCTCCCCCCCGAAAAAATATCTGTAGCTACGCCCCTGCTTAACATCCTGTTTATTTCTATACAAGACAGAATTAGCGGAAGTAATTCTACTGTAAATATATTAGCAATGCTTTAATACCTTAAAGTTTTAATTAATAGAATTTTATTTTCATTTACTACCGAACGCTCTTTTTTAAATTCAGACTTTTGTCCTATTGTGAAAAACGGTAAAATTAAGACTAATGCAATATTCAGAACTTAAACCACATTCGTAAGCCTATTATCGGATCGGAGAGAGAGAACGTGTATTTGCTTTGGTTAACTCGCATAAATGCAGAAATATAAAAATATGTGTTTCGTTTCTCCACACATAAGCTGAGAAATGGTGATGAAGAAGAGTTTTTAAAAAATCGTCCCAAAAATATTGTATCTTATTTGAAAAGAAAGCTGGTATTAAACTTTCGTTTTTAGGTAAAATAAATTATATTCATCTGGTCTATTTGTATGTTTTAAAAGTTGATTTCTGTTTCAACTTTACATTTATCAGGAGTATTGTTTCAGAAAACATTCCTCTGACAGAAAAGTTATGAAGTGACTAAAAGCTTCACACTTAAATTTTGAATAAGTTTTAAAATTTTAAAACTTATTTTGAAGTTTGTTTGAAGGGGTTTAATTTCCTAATATAATTTTATTAGAATCCAAATACGGAATGTTTGTTTGTTTATGTGCGTAGCCTACATACTATATTTTTAATAAAAATAGCTGAATTATCATTAAATGTAAAAATTTTGCTAACGCACACAACAGAATCCTCCATTTTTAAATTTTTTATAATGTCTTATATAAACTGGTGTCTCGTGTTTATTTTCATTTATTGCAAATTTTCAGCGAAACATATAACATTATTGTCTTCTAAAGATTATTTGTAAGTTCTGAAACTTGATTTATTTTTTAACTTTGTGTTTAAAAAGGAAGACTAGGATTATACTCAGAAAATATTTATCCTAAAGAAAAGCTCTGAAATGACTCCAAAATATTCCTTAAAATCCAAAATGTAGAACGTTTTTAGGTAGCTTCTTTTACAAAAAAAGTAAAAGGCTGCTAATTGCAGCCATTCGGAGGAAAGCAATTTCGATATATGTTCGACGATCATGACCACAACCTACTCCAGCGCAGTCAAAAACGTGCTAGAGATCAGATCATGAACCTATGTTTTTGGTGGGAGAAACAAATTTCATACCGATGCAGTTTGTTTGTTGTGATAGCTACTCGTATTGCTTGCTACTCGTCTGTTAACTTGTTATGCTTTGTATATCCTTTCTTTAGTCTTATTTCTATTTAATAGTATTAATTATTATTTATTTAAATTATAGAATACTTGACTGTTGTTGCGTACGAAATTTATAGAGGAAGAGGACTATAGCTTCAGAAAATATTCTTCTGGCAGAAAAGTTATGAAGAGCCTAAAAGCTTCACACTTAAATTTCGAATAAGTTTTAAAATTTTAAATCTTTTTTTACTTGTTTGAAGGGGTTTACTTTCCTAATATAATTTTATCCGGATGCAGTTTTTATGTTGTGATAGCTACTCGTATTGCTTGCTACTCGTCTGTTAGCCTATTATGCTTTTTTCCTTTCTTTAGTCTTATTTCTATTTAATAGTATTAATTATTATTTATTTAAATTATAGAATGCCTGACTGTTGTTGCGTACGAAATTTACAGAGGAAGGGGACTATAACTTCAGAAAATATTCTTCTGGCAGAAAAGTTATGAAGATCCTAAAACCTTCACACTTAAATTTCGAATAAGTTTTAAAATAAATCTTTATTTATTTGTTTGAAGGGGTTTACTTTCCTAATATAATTTTATTAGAATCCAAATATGGAATGTTTGTTTGTTTATTTGCGTAGCCTACATGCTATATATATATAAAAATAGCTGAATTATCATTAAATGTAAAAATTTTACTAACGCACGCAACAGAAATTTCGATTTTTAAATTTGTTAAAATGTCATATAAACTCGTGTCTAGTATTTATTTTACTTTATTACCAAAAACTCTTTCTTTAATTCAAACCTATTCTTGGAATATGCTCTCCAGCAAAAAACAGGGAAACTTAAGACTAATCCAGTATTCAGGACATAAAAACCACAATCTTTTGCACAAGTCCATTATCGGATCAGAGAAGGAACAGGGTATTTTCTTTCGTTAACTGGGTAAATACGGAAATATAAAATCACGTGATTTGGTTTTGCCACAGATCAGCTGAGAAGGAACATTTTGAAAAGAAAATATTCTCCACAAAAATATTATTTCTTATTTTAAACGAATGCGTACATTGAACTTTAGTTTCTAGATAAAATAAATTATTGTCTTCTGAAATTTACTTGTATGTTTTGAAACTAAATTTCTTTTTTAACTTTGTGTTTACAAAGGAAGAATAGGATTATATATTCAGAAAATATTTATTCCTAAGAAAATTTATGAAATGACTACAAAAATTGACTTAAAATCCAAAATGTGGAATGTCCTTTAGCTTCCATTACAAAAAAGTAAGAAGTTACTAATTTTAACCGTTAAGAGGGAAGCAATTTCGGTATATGTTCACCAATCATGACCACGACCGACTCCAGTAGCAGACAAGAAAGTGCTAGAGGCCATGTGATCTGAAATCATGAACTCGTCTTTGTGGCGGGAGAAAAAATTTCATACCGATGCAGTTTGTATGTTGTGGTAGCTACTCCTATTGATTGCCACTCGCCTTTTCGCTTGTTATGATTGTTATTGCTTGTCTTATTTCTATTTAACAGTATTAATTTTCATTTATTTAAATCATGGAGTACTTGATTGTTACTGAGTTACCAACTTTTCTTCGAATTACGACAAGACTAAGACTTGCGTTTCAGTTTTCAAATTTCAAAAATAGGCAGCCAAGGAAGAACTGTGGAGCAGAAAGATTCCATGGAAAGGCTGCTATTTCTTAGATCGTATTGTTGTTTGTTGGAAACAATTTAGAGATTCTGATGTTATTAGGATTGATGAAAAAACTGACAGGAAAGGACAAAAAATGCAAGTACCAAGAAAATCTCCCAATTTCAAAGAATATGCATATTCGTGTATATTTGAAAATTGTCTTCAATATTTATTAGAAATAAAGCCTATTCACAGATCCAGTAGGACTTAAAAACTTCAAAAGTTGGATGATATGGCTATGCATGCATTCTTAGAAAGCGATAAATTAACGGATTTTGTTGATTTCTCGAAAATAAGATAAGTACTTTCAGATTAAATATTAATCAAGAAATTGTTTAAAATACTAACGGAACATTTATAATATATATGGTTTTGGATTCAGCTCTAACAGTACAGTCAAGTATTATTGTTCATTGCGATATGAGTCTGAAATTTTTTTCGGAAATTCTCTTATTCTCAGCATGAATTTAGTAATATTCTGAACAGTTTAGATAATCTTTCTCGAAGCTAACTTGAAAATTCATTAGATACTATTCGTCAAATGGAAAATTGTTCTTCTGGTGTACATAAAAATGTTCCTGGTAAAGAAATGACCATATATTATTGAGGAAAATATATTGCATCTAATAATAATTAAACACACGATTGAAAAAAAAAATCATTTTAGAGCAAATTAAACTGTATGATATGCACAAAATGGCCTTCAGGTACTCTAATGATTTATTAAGTTTTGCGTGTTCTTCATATGCGAAGTCCCCGTTTTGTTATTCTTATTTCTAGCTTATTTACTCTTGCAATGTCTGATGAATGAAAAGTATGAAACACATTTTGTTCATCAAAAAATTAAACAACTTCAGATAATAAACAAAATAGTTTTAGTATATTTGCGAACAAATGAGCTTGTCTCAATAATAAAAAATGTGTCAATTATGGTTCTGCGTCAATTCGTCGTAGCGAAAAAAATTTTAAGGCGATCATGATTTTTTCCCCGGTATAGTGAATTATGATAACTAACATTTTATAGGCCTATTCTAGATACAGATATACGTTAAAAATTATATATAGTATATATGTTTTTTTTAAACTTGCTTTTGTCCAAATATATCAATCATTAAAATGGAGCTGTTATTTTTTTGTACGTGATCTTAGTGAAATTTCCAGCCGAGAGCATGAAAGTTTAATGAATTAGTGCAACTGATTTATTCCTTAAATTAATGATAAAGTATATATTGTTTCGATGACCACAGCAAATAATGAATAAAAATTCGAGAAAAATTGAAAAAAAAACAAACAAACAAAAAAAAACAGTATCCATGTGTGCACATAGGAAAAAGGGATTGTGAGTAGCGAAAAATTTTTTAATGGCGAGAATGGTAACAGCAAAGATAATTTAGTAAAATTATTTAATGATAATTTATTTTATTTTGTTTTTCGAATGCTGCGAATTGTGATAACTATCATTTTATAGGAGGATTTTAGATGCAAGTACATATTAAATTATTTTTATACATTACTTCGTGTTCTAATGCTCCAGTCTAACGTTATATTATCAATAATAAAAAGGAAGAAAAGAAAAAAATATGATTTTTGTGAAATTCCCAATTGAGAATGCTTGATGTGCTAGAGAAAGTCGTTTCTTATTTTAAGAATAGAATAGATATTGCTTTCGATAACCGTGAAAAAAGCGTGAGACTTAAAGTATAAGTACATCGATCACGATAGAAAAGACAATTAATAATGCTAGATAATTTATATCAAATTATCAAATGACATCGGCGTACAAATGGGAGAGGTGGGGGGGGGGGGAGGGAGCTTCCTCTAACTTATTTAAAGTTAAGAAAAGAAAAGTACAAGTAAAATTTAAACACAAGCAGGAAGCGGGAATTCTGCTTTTTCAGAATTTAGTCTCACGCCCGATGAGAAAAAAAATCTTTAAAATTTATTTAATTTTTAACTTTTTTAAATAGTATGTATAAGCAATAGAAACACCAGCCTTTTTTCGTTTTTAATTTTCAGTCAATTCTACCGTACAATGTCATATGTTTACAGTAAGTAGTCATTTATATGCCTGTTCTCATTTTTTTTTATTCGAAAAGATTGCGTCAATAGTGGTATGCCCTTGTGTCGTATAATGCGTCGGGTTTGTTTTAACTGACGATATGGCATATGACGTCACTATTGCGGAATAATACACAGACCCAGCAAAAGAGCAATGCCGTAAAGACGACAAAAAATAAATAAATAAATAAATAAAAATAAAAAATAAGGCTATCTGATGATTCATATGCTTTCATTTGTTTGTAACAATTATTTGGATACTTAAAATTAAATACAGTTTACAATAGCTCCATATTTAATTATAAAACATTCATTTATATTTTTTTCAAAAATAGAAAGTATTTAAATTACATTTTTTTTTCAGTTGTTATGAGAAAATAGCAACAAAAAGATGTAGTAATCTACTATTTTCTGTTTACTTTCTGCAGAAAGGGAATACTTCCGTTGTTATCATTACAGAAATGGCATTAAAAACTAGAAAAAAATGAATATCTCAAAAATAAATTTAGATGTAGTTTTCAAATAAATTATAGTAAAAAGTATTTTTTCCGTATACGATAATGTAAAAATTGAAAATGTGCTGTGCTTAGAACTTAAAAAAATTGCAGTAGAAATTGTCAGTACTAAACCGTGCAATGATACTGCTTCGTTTAATGGCTGGATTATGTAACGTAGGGGAGAGTGACTCACTTTGGGACACTTTTTTTTCTTTCTTTTTCCATTTTTTTTATATTGATCAATTGTCAACATTTTACCTGGTATTCATTCTTTTAACCTTTGCCTACATTATTAAATAGCGTTTGATCTTATATCCATTATAGAAAAATAAAAAAAATATATCTTTATTAAACTTATGCTTCATCCCAAGGGACAGTTAAAAAAGTTCAATAACTGAATTAAAATATACATGGAATTGTTTGTTCAGGAAAAGAAATTTATTTAAACTTAAAAGACATTTGAGCTGATAAAAATTTTTCAGCAGCTTTCTGAATATTGTTAGCATAAATTGTTGCATTATTTTATTTTATTTTTCTGTATTCTAAATTTTTAACCTTTGCCATTGATAAGCCTAATGGCTTCTTAAAAGAAGAAATAACAATTGTTAATAAATACATGTTATGTAGATTAAATAAGAAATCTTTTTGTTAAAATACTTCGAATAAAAGTTAGATATAAGCCTATCTTGTGGGTTCACTATAGAATAGCGCCCATTATGAAATTTTAGAAAGTCATGCTGTTAAGCTTAGCACTAGGACTGTTATTATACACTGTAAAAAAACAAAAAAAAAGGGACTAAAATACGGAAATACTACTGGCAATCGAAACGCCAGTACTATTTCCGTATTTTAATGGAAGTTTTAAAAAACAACGGAAATTTTTCTGTAATTTACCGGGAAAAAGTTCCACTAAAATACGAAAATAGTACTAGCGTCTCAGTTGGCGGTAGTATTTCCGTATTTTAGACCGTTTTTTTTTTTTTTTTTTTTACAGTGTACGTCAATTTTATAGAGAAAGCTTTAAATTACATTACATTTTATTTCAAAATATTTTCGACCCAATTCCACTTTGCAACTTATCAAACTTTTATATGAAAGTTACTAGGCATGTTTGCAAAATAAAACTCTTAATAAATTCTTGCCTGCTTCATCAATGGAATCAAAACATGTCTGAAAGTTAGATTGTGCTGCTATCTATCTGCATCTGCAAGAGTTAAGAGTTAATTTAAAATTTAGGGCAAAAAATAAAGCTATCCCGAGGTGTACCATGTCCCAAGGTGAGCCACTCTCCCCTAATGTTATTTTTTAGGGACGACACTTTAATTGTTGCCAAGAAATATCATATCGGGGGCTAACAAAATGCCGTTTGTGATTTTGATTGAATATTGACGGATTTGATATGGCATAATTGACTGTCATTGTATGATAGTTTTGTTTTAAAGTTTTTTCTTTCATTTACCTCATTACAAAAGTAAACCAAAATTATAACTTGTTTATTTTTTTTTTAACTAATTATAATTTACACAATTAGTAAGCTTTTTTTTTAAAAAAAATTTCTACTGTATGTTATTATTTAATGGCATTAGCTTATATAGAAAATTGGATGCGTTAATAATTCTGCTGAATATAAGAATCCGAAAAATTTAATCTTTTATAACTCGTAATAATGAAATCACAGGGCTCTGATCTTTTGTGTGATTGAACAATGTGACATAATTTTACAGGGGACATTTTTTAAAAGAGAATCGATGTTTTAATTATTTTAATTTTATTATCAGGTATTTTGTATATATCATTGTTTATATATGTTATTTTCTGGTAGATTTCATGCATTTCTTAAATCCTCTAAATTATCATCAATTGAATTCTGCACAGAAATTGTGCTTATTTTTTTTTCTTCCAATTACAACAAACTTCAGATTTAGGTATACCTTGATATCATTTAGTGCTGTTTATGTTTTGGTGCAAATCGCTTAATAGGTGGCGCTGCTCTGCTACATTTCCCCCTATATTTCCGCTATAGCCCTATCTCAAGAACTAATGCTCGAATTTTCATCAAACTTCAAATTCAGATATAATTTGATATGATTTTGTGCTAAATTGACTTAATTTCTTGTATTATTTAAATGATTTAATTGACGTGATTTATATAGAAGACAGTTTTGTGATGGCCACAACATACTAGTTTTTTTTAAGTCTTCTCACATCTTGAAGCAGATTTTTGTGAGCAAATTTTATTGAAACTTGGCCTATTTCTTTTTAATAAAATGATTATTTTTAATTTTATGTAATAATGTTACTAATATTTCAATTAATTTTATTTTTATTTTTTGACTGACAAAACTAAGCTTTCTTAAATATGTCGGGGTTTTTTCCTTATAGCTCTTTTCCTGCCTCTTTCCCAGAGAGTAAGTTAAAAAACATTTTATTTTAGTTTTATTATTAATTGTATTAATAATTTTAAATTTCACTAATTTTAAATATATAATAAATAAACAGGTAAAAGATAAATTTCAGTTTATAGCTACTATAAAATATAATGATAAGCTGAATATATAATATAATACGTATTGAGTTTATTTTAAAGTAAAAATTTATAATTTATATTAATCTTATTAGTTTAACAAATTACGAATATATTAAATTAAAAATATATTTAATAAAATATTAATTTAATTTTTATACTAAAATTACTAACTATTTTAATAATTAATTAATAGCAATTATTCATCATTCTTTTTTATACTCAAAGTTTTGATTTATTCTTTCCAAAATATAAAAAAGCAGTTTTTCAAAAAAATAGTCAAAAATATAAAGTCTCTGTATTTATTATTTAATAATAATAATAATAATAATAATAATAATAATAATAATGCAACATTGTACAAACACGTAAAAAAAAAAAATAATAGTGTTAGGTGATATTATTGTCCAGATGTACAGTCGTGCGAAAATAAACACCCTTACTAACTCTGCAAAAAATTATCGTAGAAGAAAGTTACTGGTATCACACGAGTGGTAATATAGTTGACTTACTACTATAGTTGACTACTTTTAAATGATGTATATAAAATTTGCTTAAGGGGGGTATCTACATATTAAAACGAACCATAACTTTGTTTTTTCAATAGCAGTACACAATTCTGACAGCATAAATGAACTGTACACGCAGCAATTACCCTAAAAACAAATTTTTATGCAATTCGTACGATAAGTTTCCGAGAAATTAATTATTTTAAAATGAGCGTATTCTAGGGATTGTATCAAAATTGAAGTTGGGTACTCGATTGTTGACTGAGAAAGCCCCTTTCTTGATCAATGCATCTTAAGCGCCATTCAAGCAGTCATTGAAGACTGCTAGTTTACAGGATAGCATAAGAAATTTCAAAATATCTAGTCACGTCTGTCATAGACGGCCCCTTAAATAATCATTTTGCCGTTTTTTAAGCATAATTTGAGAGCTACTTGGAAAAAATCTGTGAAATTTTGGATTTCCATTAAGCAGGACTTAATAAATCTAAATCCACCAAGAAAATTGTAGGTTGTAATTCATAATTTTTTCTAATATTAATTTCATAATTCATATCATAAAATTCTAGAAATTACAAATTCAACGTATTTATGTTTGGGTATTTTAGTATTATTGCTGCAAAAAAATTAGCACATTAGGAGTACATTTTCAGGAGATATTAATGAAAATATGAAAATGTAATTTAACATTAGAAGCACTAAATTTTGAATGTTTATAATTAAAAAACGTATCATTCAAATGACTTGAAATTCGATGTCTAGACATAGTTTGAACCGAAGATTTGAAATATCTTGTTAAAATTGGGTATTGCCACTGAAAAAAGGAAGTTTGTGTTAGTTTTAATATGTGGATGGCCCGCTAAGCACATTTTATATACTTTACATAAAAGTAGACTTTATTTCCCATTGTTCGGTACCAGTTACTTTCTTTTACGATAATTTGTTGAAAAGTTAGTAGGGAGGTTTACCTTTTTTTTCCACGACTGTACATTTTGATTTTTTAAGCGCAGTTATAGTTTACAATTCCTAAGGAGCAAAATATTATTATTTAATTATATTTAAAGAATATGAAAAATATTATAAACGAACTAATAAATAAACAGACAACATTATTTTTATACATCATAATGAAGTTAATAACATTAAAGTAACAGAAATTAAAATATATATATATTTGCATTTACCCTCTAATAACTATTATATACTAGAAAGGTAGCCCGTCAAAAATGACGGAAATTTAGATACAAAGATATATACTACTCATGTGCAAGAATATGAGTTTTCTCGCTTATTCCGCAGTGATAGATGAAAATAACACATTTATAGAGCGAAACACATTTATGAAAAACTGTGTACAGTAGAAGACCACTAATCTGCACAGTTTGGTTCCAAGTGTTATGCAGATTTGAGGCTTTTTGCTGTCATGTCTATTCAATCTTTGTTTACATTTTTTTAAATTCATATATTGGGCAATTTAGATTGTTGAGACTTAAAAATAAATAAATAACACACTTGAAGTAAGGTTATAAAACTATTAAATTATCTTATACGATTTCATGAAATGGTATTATATGGTATTATATGTGTGTGCTTTACGATCTTGGTTACGACGTTGGCGAAATTGGCTGCAACTTGTCATAATTCTAATAGTGTGGGCCGCTATAACAAAAAAGTAACCAGTTTTTAGTACAATTTCTGATATAAAGTAGCTTTCAAAAACTTGTGTAAAATTGCAGGCCGTTCTCGTGTTATGTCTGTCCTAGGAATAATATTTCTAACACTGAAGATTTTCCATGTATATATGGAATTTAGAAAAGCTTCTCCAAAAGAAAGGCCCTGAAATGACATTGTAATTCCTCTAACTTCAAAGTTTAATCGGGCCCTGATGTTGAGTACTGAAATCTAATAAATACAGTTATTTTGAATATTACAACAGAATTAAACAGTTAAACTTATTTAACTTAAACCCGCTGTTACTTCCCGATGTTATTTCTTAGTATTAAGAAAGAAAATTATTTAAAATTTTCAAATCATGCATTTATGATTTTTTTCCGTCTTTAATAACTAAATAATGAAAAAATAGGCTTTTGTTTTGAGCTCATAAATATGACAATACAATAATGTAACTAAGAGACATTGCAAAATTAAATCTTTGTGATTACAAACCATAAACAAACGATAAAGCCACATTTTACCTACTATGACGTCATTAGAATATTGCCCATTGATTGTTGGAGAACTTACTTTGTGAATGATTACCTCAATGATTTAATATTTTTGACGTTTCACGATGAATGAATCACTTGTGTTTGTTTAGGTTTATGGAATGAGATATTAAGCTGTGAACCTAATTTCAATTGAAGCTATCCAAGGATATATGTATTTTTAATCGAAATTAAAAATGCTTTGATCTCGAAATAAAAAGTTTTAGTTTGTATAATTTGTTATTTCTGTTAATTATTTATTTAAGTACTTTTCCATTATAGCGCATTTTTAAAAAAAGCTTGGCGCAATTCGGGCATCAGAAAGTGAATTATGTTGCGAAAATATATAAACAGCTATGAAAACAAATCTAATGAGCTTTTATCTTTGTTTATATATGCACTTATATACATAAAAAAATCGTTTCTAAATATATATAATTTCTTTTATATACAAATTACGGCACAGATTTCAGATATTAACCGGGATACCTAACTGACGCCAAAATGGTGTTATTTTGCCTGCTATGGTAACCCGGCTATTGTTTTTTATTTTTTATTAATAAATTGTTTATTTACTTTTATTTTCTGTTTTTTGATTATATAAACTGCTTTCGGAACAGATGTCATATTCGGCCCATATTGGCGCGATTTTTTTCTGTCGCCGATATCATATAGGCAACAGGTACTTAACTTGCGCCAAAGTGCTTGATGTGGTAACCCGGATTATGTTGTTTATGCTGTTGATGTTTTCGCCAAATTGGCAACCGAAACAAATGCGCCAATATGGGGCGAATATGACATCTGTACCCTGCTTTCTTATATAGTTATTATTCAAACTTTTATTTATTTATAGTCATTTCCTTTTCAAAATGATAGCAAATAATTGAAAAATATATAAGTAACTGGTATTCGAAAGCGAGATTTCTGCCAAATTGGCGTCATAGAAAAATCACGCCAACCCCATGCGTATATGACATCTGTGCAAAAATTACTTCTGTTTCTTTATAAAAATGGGTAAATAGCTTTTTTTATATTAAAATGCCGGCACAGATGTCATATACGACTATATTGGCGCGATTTGTTTTTTGACGCCGATGTCATATACGCACCGGGTACTTAACTGGCGCCAAAGTGTCGTTATTTTGCTTGTAATGGTAACCCGAATGTTGTTTATGCTGTTGATGTTTTCGCCAAATTGGCGTCGGAAAAAAATCGCGCCAATATGGGGCGTATATGACATCTGTGCCAAATTGTATACATATGGAAAAAATTGCTTGCGAGTATGAAGCAGTAAATAGAATGCCAGAAAATACGTTGGCAAACTTCTTTCTCGCCAAGAAACTTTTATCTGAAGTATTGTACATAAACAATGATTGCTAGAAATGCATTTTTAATTATGATATGCGCTTTTATGTTTCACTACATTTATGCATACTATACTGTGTGTATAAATGCTACAGTTCATATGCAGGGCTACACAAAAGAATTCGTAAGGGTTACTGAGTATGAGAGTAAATTGCTTAAAGTTAGTTTTTAAAGGAGTTATGCATTTTTACGCTGAACTGCATTTAGTTTCCTAAGAAATGTTTGTAGAATATAGATAAAATGATATACATGGTCACACAAAGAATTGGATACATAACCGTCTATGGATGATAATATCTGGAAATGTGATTTCAGTAGTTTTAAGAGTAGTTTAAATTAAATTTTAGCTAAATAGTGGCATGTAATAACGGTACTATCGGCTATGGACAGTAACTGCTGAAATCAATTTTAAAAATTTTTTATGCGTTTTCTAAAATGTTTGCTTAGTTATCTTGGTACTTCTTAGTTATCCCGTCGACCAAATTACTGTCGCCAAATTGTAAGATTAATTGCCAATAATGGTTGCCATTAATTAATTGTATGATTAAATGCCAATAATGGCCAATAAAACCATTAATTCGACGTTTTATTTGTATTTTTGTTAATGTTTTACTATTGATTTGGCGATTTATATAATTTGGCGAAATTGGTCGACGGGATATCTAAGAAGTAACGTTATCTTATTTACCTTATTTCCCTAAATAACGAAGTTTTGTTAAAGCATTCAGGATGTGTTGGAAAGTGTTTCATATTCTATGCTTTACGCATGATTTTTCTTTCTTCTCTAGTCTTATTTTGCATTTATTTTATTCTTAATTTTTAAGTCTTATACTGCTTTATAGAAACTTTGGCACAGTTGTCATATACGTTATCATATATTGGTGCGATTTTTTTCCGCCGCCAATTTGGCGAAAACATCAACAGCATAAACAACAACATCCGGATTACCATATCAAGCAAAATTACGACACTCTGGCGCCAATTAAGTACCCATTGTGTACATGACATTGGCGTCAGAAAAAAATCGCGCCAATATGGATAATATTAAACTTAAATTATATATTAAACTTTAATATTTAATGTTTAAACTCTTCGCTCCACTCCCCTTGCATTAACACGGATAGCGCAAAATAATAGACAGTTCTGTACTTTTCCACTGTAGGGGCTTTGGCATTTTTTAAAAAAAGCTTGGTGTAATTTGGGCATCAGAAAGTGAAATTTGGGTACTTTTCCGTTATGCGGACACCATTGTCGCCAAGCGTAATAGTTGGCGCAAAATCGTGAATTGAAGCATTTGAAAAATAAAAGAAAAATCATTGTCGATACTAAAGTGAGCATTTAAAAAATATAACATTTGAAAATTCCAGACTTTTACGAACTATTTCATCAAATCACAAACATATACTTAAAATAAGTGAACAAATAACTGCTATAAAATAAAGCAATAAAATAAAACTCATATTAAACTGCTGGCATAAAATTACAAATATCTTTTAGCATTTTGAAATAATTGGCGCATTAGCATACATTTTGGCATGGTGTCCGTATAACGGAAAAATATCGAGATTTGTTGTCAAATCATATAAACAGCTATGAAAGCAAATTTGATGAGCGTTTTTGTTGTTTTATATGTATGTTACTGATGTTTTTATGTACAAATTACATCTGTTTCTGTATAAAATTAGTGAAACGGCTTTTTTATGTTAAATAAATCGTATAAATATCGAAAAAAATGCGTGTGTATATAAAATGAAACAGTGAATAGGTTCCGGGAAAATATGTTACCAAATTTCCTTTTTCGCCAAGGCACCTATACTGGAAAAGTACCTAAAGCACATTAAAATCGCGCAGTTAGGAGCTCACACAGTACACCGTTGTCTATTGGCGGTTATTTTATTAGTCGCATCGGGAGGAAGATGTAAAGATGTACTTTAAATTCTCACCCATAGATTTCGAAAAAGTATCTTAAAAGAGTGGAGTTTAAATTAAATTTCGGTGACCTCCATTATGAAAGATTAATGGTTTTAAATGGGAATTTCGCCAAATCAGCCAGCTATCACCAAGTTGGCTAACATTTAGCGCTACTGTGGTAACCCTGCATTAATATTTTTCAACAATTACTCATTTCAATGAGGCGGTCCTACCGGAATAGTGAGGGACACACAGAGACTTGGATTTTATATAAATAGATAATAAAACACACATACTACAATATATATTAAAGCACGCATACACACATAAATAACGCCTGAATTCAACAGTTAAAGGTATATATAAATATTATACAGACATACAAACAATAAATACAATAAACCCAACTGGAGTGAAAAACTAACCAGAGACAGGAATCCAACCCGGGACCACAGTATACAAGACTGCTGCTCTAACCACTGAGCTACTGCGGCCGATATTTGAGTCTGCAATTTCTCAATAAACCATGTTGGGGAAGTCACCAGCCATCTATACGACAGCCTTGGATGACCGGACAACGATGAATAGATTTTACTATTACATCGATCTACGATAAATATAATAAAAAACACATACTACAATACATATTAAAGCACACATACACACATAAATAACGCCTGCATTTAACAGTTAAAGGTATATATAAATATTATACAGACATACAAACAATAAATACAATAAACCCAACTGGAGTGAAAAATTAGATTAGTTCGATTCCTGGATCTGGCTAATTTTTCACTCCAGTTGAGTTTATTGTATTTATTGTTTGTATGTCTGTATAATATTTATATATACCTTTAACTGCTAAATGCAGACGTTATTTATGTGTGTTTTAATATATATTGTAATATGAGTGTTTTATTATAATTATCGTAGATCGATGTAATAGTAAAATCTATTCATCGTTCTCTGGTCATCCAAGGCTGTCGTATAGATGGCTGGTGACTTCCCCAACATGGTTTATTAGTGAGAAATTGCAGACTCAGATATCGGCCGGAGTAGCTCAGTGATTAGAGCAGCAGTCTTGTATACTGTGGCCCCGGGTTCTATTCCTGGCTCTGGCTAATTTTTCACTCCAGTTGGGTTTATTGTATTTATTGTTTGTATGCCTGTATAATATTTATATATACCTTTAACTATTATATAGTTCATGTGATAGTTTTTAAACAAGTAATTGATAAATTTGTTATATAAATAATTAATGCTTGAAATAATTTTGAATTGTTATTAATAAATAGATTTAATTAAAAGAATTTAATTTATGAGTGTTTTTGTATTTAAAATTTTTAAAATAGATTTGTAAGATTTTAAAAACCTGTTTTTTATTTGTTTTATTTAAAGTCATTATTATTATTATTATTATTATTTTGTAAAATTTTGTTTTACTCTTTTCTTTATATTTCATTGCAAGTGTAAACTCTGTGTGATTTAGTCTTGTTTTACCCTTTTTCAGTCATTAAGACTGTTTACCATAAACAGTGAATGTTTTCAATTTTTCTAAGATCATATTAATCATTTAATAAAATACTGCGCGTTATTGAACAAATAATAAATCGAAACCCGGTGCCAGGATTTTTTAAAGCTTTTTTCGTGTTGATGTTGGTATGCAATTTGAAATACTAATAAAGTACCAGCTAAAACTATTATCACCTTCCTAGCGAAAATTCTGCATGTCAATCAGTTGTCAACGCCCATGTTAACAATTGATCATCTTTATACAAATCTCAGATACAAATCCCCTATTTCGTACAATAGTCTTTTCATTCCCATTAGTTTATTAGGTGGAACTCCAACTTAATTGTTTTCATTGTGTGAATAAATATGTATGTTTTGAAAAAAAACACCATTTCTTCATGTTTTTGACTTTCTCCTTTTGTTATCTTAAAACTGAAATTCCATCCTGTATAAATTTAGCACATATATTAGGATCACTTCCGAAATGTGTTAAAGAATATTGCAGTAATGATAATCAAAAAGTCCCATAGAAATTGAAAAAGATAATTTTAAGGCATTTGTTAAAGTTTTCTTTACAATAGCACAGTTATTTTTTCTTTCAAATTTAGCTATTGTTAAAAAAAAAAAAAAAAAAAAAAAAAAAGAGAGAGAAGTTGATCAGAGGAAAGAGAAAAGTATCTAAGTAATTTTTCATTTTTACAAAATGTTTCATTATTAACTGAAAGTACATTATTAATGCAAACTTCATTTTCATTTTGTTACATTTTTAAAAAATAAATATAAAATAATTATTAAAATAAAATAAAAAGTTCTAGACTGCTTTGAGACACAATTTAAAAAGTAATAATTCATTATCAAAATTTCATGTTAAGAACCACCCTTTTTTAAGAATATGTAAATTGGCATACTTCTAAAATTGATGTGTATTTAAATAATAGGTTGAAATAAAGATTTGTAAAAATATTTGCAGATTTTTTTTCATTATTTATCATATAGTGTCCAACTATATACAATTGAATATGTGCATGCGCAAAAAACAGGCGAGGGAAATAGCATACGAAAATTAAAGCTCAACTTATAAGTGCTTAAATTTTCAGTGCCTTATATTTATAATAGACTAAAATATGAGTGGCTTCTACAAAAAATCCCCAGAGCACTTCACACCATAAAACGATTACGTTTACCATATGAAATTTTTGTGCGCTGCGACAATTTGTATCCGAGTTATAAGTATTTGCGGTTCCAAGCCAGGGCCGAAACTAACCTTTTTTTTTGCACCCGCGGCAAACATGGACTTTGGTGCCCTCCCCCTCTCCCCTCTTCCTCCGCACAGTATATTTACAAAGAGAATTTTACAATTTTTCTAATACCCGATTTATTTAAAAATTTAAAATATGTAAACATAAAATATGTGATACTGAACTATGTAATACGCTTTGTCAAATA
Organism: Maratus speciosus; assembly: GCA_963932465.1. Taxonomy (NCBI): domain Eukaryota; kingdom Metazoa; phylum Arthropoda; class Arachnida; order Araneae; family Salticidae; genus Maratus; species Maratus speciosus. Next base: position 341,883,158 of record OZ010786.1, on the reverse strand, counting down.
TTGATTCATTAAAATCTTGAAAACGGAATCGAAAAGAATTGAAAAACATTCCGCTTTATACAGGATCCTTGTGCCATATCATCCTTACATCCTTCTATGCTTTGGCATACCCCAGACAGGACGATTTAAACAATACTGTGCTAAACATAGACGTGAGAAAAATCGACAAACAAAATCTTCATTTGACACCCCTTCGTTCTGGCGCCCTGGGCACATGCCCATCCGCTACCTCCCCCCCCCCTTAGTTTCGGCCCTGTTCCGAGCCCTCCTTTTCTCCACCACCTGAAAACGATTATTTCTACCATACGAAATTTGTGTGTTTGTGTGTGTGTGTGTGGGGGGGGGCTACAGTTAAGATCCACGTTATAAGCGTGTCCCTATATTTGCGCTTACTAAAATATAGAGGGATCCCCTTAAAAACCCGATAATGTCCTCCCTTTATAAAGATTACGTTTACCAGACAGAATATAAGTGTTTTGCGACAATTACAACTCGAATTTAATTATTTTAATTTATCAGGAGTTATACTTATGATACACTAACATATATGAAGTTTCTATAAAAAATCAACAGATCCCCCCCCCCCCTGCTTTGCGACTACCATGTGAAATTTGTGTGCGCTGTGAGAATTTAGATCTGAGTGCAGTTGAAATTTATGGGGCTTCGTTAAAAAAACACAATAATATCGGCCTTTACAAAGATTATGTTTACCAAACAAAATATGACTGTACTACGATAATTACAGTTCAAGCTATAAGGGTTTTCATGTCTTTGTTTATAATACATTAAAATATGGTGGCTTCAGTAAAAAAAAAAAAGAAATCCCCCCTCCCCTATCTTTAAAACGATTATGGTAACAATACAAAATTTGTGTGAGTTGCGAACATTTGGATCTGATTTCTAAGTGTTTGTGGTTGTCGAGCCCTTATATTCACACTATAATAAATTTAAAAGCCTTCTATTAAAAAACTCGACGACGTTCCCTATAAAATTATGTCACATTTTTCACGTACACAAAATTTCAGCTTGCTGGAGAAGGAACCGAAATGGCATGGAACCGGGATGGCCAGGGGCCGAAGTAGCTAGGGGCCGAAATGGCATCGGGTCCGAAATGTCCTGCTTCCGTACGCACATGCCAATATATATATATATATATATATAAATATATATTCTTTTTGTTACAATTTTACTAGAATTTTTATTCATTATTTGTTCTGGTCATCCAAACGATATCTATTTTATCACTAATTTAAGTAAGAAGTTGCATTATTCATTATTCATTAAACTTACATATTATCAATTGAGAATTTCAGACAAAAAAACAAAACAAAACAAAAAAAAACATATATACTACATATATATATTTTTAAATTAGCCTGTATTAAAAAAACATATATACTACATATCTATATTTTTAAATATGCCTGTATTTAAAATCAGCTTGTAGCATACTTATAATTTGCTACATCTGAAAAAGAAAAAAAAAATCATGATCTCCTTAAAAAAAATTTCGCTGCGAGGAAATGAACCACCAATTGGAAGAAGGGAATAAACGCCACTTTTTGACACATTCATTTTTCTACATTTTTACATTCTTTTGACGTGTAGCGCTTAATTGTGAGTTCGAAGAAAATAACAAAAACCATTCGCTTCGTATGTTTTTTTTTTTCTTCGAACTCTCAACTAAGCGCTACGTCTAAAGAATGTAAAAGTGTAGAAAAATGAACGTGTCAAAAAGTGGCGTTTATTCCCTTCTTCTGGTGGTTCAATTGACGCCGCGACGAATTGTCGTAGCGACGAATTGACCGCGATGAATTGTGCGCGAGGAATTGACGCGACACCGTCAATTATTGGTGTTTAGAATGTGATTGCAGTTTTAATTTATTAGTAATGCAAATTATTAAAAGTTTTTCTAATACATGTCTCAACAACTATGCAAAAAATATTTCTTCTAATTCGTTGTAAAAGGATGCAGAAAGAAAATAAAAGAAAAAATAAGAATTAAATGGTACAAGCAGACCTGACAAGTATGTAAATATTGATGTATATTTTAAAATGAAGTATATATTAAATTAGTATACAGCAATAATCTTTGTATGAATAATAAACAAATATGAGTTTGTAAAAATGTTGGCAGATTTGCTTTATTTTATTTTATGTTTAGCGAAAGTATTTTTGTGTGTCCCCTGTATAATGCAATTATTTTACCAATGAAATATGTTCTTGCGAATGATGTGAGTGAAGTACAAATAATGTCTGGTAACAGACTCAATTGTAATCGAAATAAAATACATTGGCCTCCAAAAGTTAAGGTACACGGACTAAATGCGTTCGATTGCACACGTTTTGTCGAATATCTACAAAACTTATTGGCGAATTGTTCTTGAACTTCTGGGATGAAAAGAACATGTTTCATTTCATATTTCTCGGTGAAGATTTAGTCGGGGGTATAATTAGGGGGCTAATAATAAATTTAGTAATAAAATAATATTTGCGATCACCTATGTAATAGGAAAGGCTGGAAATGATTTGTCACTGTGGTAAATGACTTTTTGGGTCCTGTTCAACGTTTGTATGCATTTGTGTAAGCATAGCACTCATATTCATGAAGATGTTAACGTTTTTGTGAAAAACTCAAACTTTTTTTTTATAGCATACAGAGTTTTCAACCAAATTTAACACAACTTTCCAAAAACCTGAAAAAGAACAGTAGAAACAGTATACTGCAATTAAAACATGAATATATTGAATATTTGATAAGATATGGGCATTTTTATGAGGTTGGTTGGTTGTATTTATGTCGGCCAATTATCAGCACGTGGGATATAGGCCCTAAGGGGGGTGGGTGCCTTCCGTGGAGGTCTTTCTAAGGGAACCTAACCCGTATTAACGCTTGGAGAACCAAGGTTCGAAGAAAACCACGAAAACTCCGAACGATTAGGCCGACGGGCGCGATTGGGATCGAACCCAGCACCTCCCGTCTACCAGCTTCGAGAGCAGAACCTCTCGGCCACTGGTGGGGCGGCATTTTTATGAGATAATTTTTAACTGCGCATGCGCGGAAGATTTCAAAATTTTTATTTCATAATTTGGTACTCAGTATTTTGGGGCAACTTCTATAAAAAGTCCAGTCAAATGTTGTGAATACTTAAGAAGATGTAGAGAGCTGATTTAAAAGTTGTGTAAAATCCCTTGTAATAAAGCTATTTTTAGGAAGCAACTCATTATATCGACCCCATCTTTGTGAATTTTCGCGATATTTGACTAGACTTTTTATATAAGTTGCCCTAAATAGCTGACTACCAAATTCTGAAATAAAAATTTTGAAATCTGCTGCGCATGCGCAGTTAAAAGTTATCTCATAAAAATGCCCAAATCTCATCAAATATTCAATATATTCATGTTTTAATTCCAGTATACTGTTTCTACTGTCCTTTGTCAGGTTTTTGGAAAGTTGGTTGAAAACTCTGTATGCTATAAAAAAAAAAGTTTGAATTTTTCACAAAAACTTTAACATCTTCACGAATATGAGTGCTATGCTTACACAAATGCATACAAATGTTGAACAGGACTCAAATAATCATTTACCACAGTGACAAACCATTTCCAGTCTTTCCTGTTACATAGGTGATCGCAAATATTATTTTATTATTAAATTTATTATTAGCCCCTAATTGTACCTCAACTAAATCTTCACCGAGAAATATGAAATGAAACATTTTCTTTTCATCCCAGAAGTTCAAGAACAATTCACCAATAAGTTTTGTAGATATTCGACAAAACGTGTGCAATAAAACGCATTTAGTCAGTGTACCTTAACTTTTGGAGGCCAGTGTATTTAAATGCATGTATAATATGTGTATATATACTGACAGCAGAAAATTTTATTTACATTTTAGAAAGTTCTTTTGAATAGTTTACATTTCGTAAATATTGAAGGGTTTCTTTATGTAAAGTATTAAAATATTATGGTTTTATGATAATCAAAAAAAGTTTTGTAGTGAATAGAAAACTTAATTTTTATTTTTAAATTTAATTATCTTTGAGTGTATAATATTATTAAACGTATTTAATCTCGTATGTTTAGTAAGCTGTATTTAAGGGGATCCTTCACTCACTTGAAAACACCCGCTCCGTAATGTTAAACCAATGGGGATGTTGTTTTTGAATTTCTCGTATAAATTTAAACATTTTTAAACGATTTTTTTTTCTTTTTTTGCATAGGATAGCTGAGCTCAATCTTTAATATGACTCTTTTTTACTTTTTGATTTTGGTTACAGATTTTTTTTTTTTTTAAAAGGTACTTTCAGTTTCCAAATCGGTTCCGAAACTGAAAGTACTTAAAAAAAAATAAAAATCTGCAACGAAAATCGAAAAAGTAAAAAAGAGTCATATTAAAGATTGAGTTCAGTTATCCTATGCAAAAAAAAAGAAAAAAAAAGAAATCATTTAAAAATATAGAAATTTAAACGAGAAATTCGAAAACAACTTCCCTAATGGTTTAACATTACGGAGCGGATGTTTTCAAGTGAGTGAAGAATCCCCTTAAGAAGTTAAAATATACATGTTTTAAAGAAATTATTGTTGTTATTATTTTATTAAAAAATATGAAAACATTCAAAAAATCATTCACTAAAATACATTACTAAAATAGGTGTGACGAAATATATACAAATGGTTTTAAAAAATTAAAAACACTAGATGTTCAAAGTATATATAAAAAGCATTCCAAGAACGTTAGGCTAAACTTAAGCCATTGTCAAGGATAAAAACCTAGAGTTTTTTCCCTTATAGTGACTTTGGTTTAGCACTTGGAGTGCTTTTTAGAGATACTTTTGACATCTAGTGTTTTTAATTTTTGAAAACCATTTGTATATTTCGTCACACCTTTTTTAGTAATCTTTTTTAGTAAATCATGTTTTGAATGTTTTCATATTTTTTAATATAGTACATAAAGGTGAATTTGGCGTTTCAAATGGACTATTAATAATCTCAGTTTATTAGTATTATTTTTTTAATTGAAGGGATTTTAGTTTATAATTTAGGGAATGTTTTTATTTGAATAAATTAGAGTTACTAATGCAAATTTATTATATTTTTTATACTTACTATTCCTATGGTTTCTTTAATATTAATGAACAGTTTTTCGTTATTTTTGAAGTGGTGTGCTTTTAATTGAATTTTATTATTATTATTATTACTGTTATTATTACTTTATGTTTAAATTTCTATAAATTACTTTTAATCTGTTTACAAGTGCCGTAGAATTTTTATAATCAGAAGAAGCAATATCAATTGACAATGAATAATAATAAATCAGTTGACAATGAATAATAATAAAATTATATAATACTTTTTAATTATCGAACTGTAGCTAAAAATTAAGTCAATTCCTTTACCTCATAGATATAAAAAAGATGTAACTAAAGTTTGGTCAAATATTGTACCTATTATTTATTAGTTTTGGGTTATTAAGGAATATCCTTAGTCTTTCTTTTCAATCTAACTAAAATATAATTTTGAATATTTTGCAATGGGAAATTGTATATCGAATGCTTTTCTTATTAGAGATCAAGAAATCACACTTCTTCATACACGACAAATTTAATGTTTTATGCGCGTTCTTGAAGACTGGATAATCCATTGTTAGAAAAACGCAACGACGGACTAAGTTAGTCTCAACAGAGATTTCTCGTCTTATACTGAAGTAGGCCGTGTTATGGCGACCAGATCCCAAAACAAAATGTTTCGAAACACGACCACTTAAAGACATCAAATCCAAAAAGATGTACAAAAAAATTAGAAATCCAAAAATTTTTTATCCTCAATAATTCTGACTTGATACAAGGATGGGATTCCAGAGCATTTTTTGTTTTACCTCTGTCCTAAAAAAAATGGTTGAGATATAGCAGTTTGAAATTCTAGGATGTCTGCGATTTCCATAATTTCATTCATGAGTTTTAGAAACCCTGTTTTTTTGCAAATTTATTTTAATTGTTGTAACTATTGTTGCAACTCTCATACGCTTGAAACTATATAGTCATATTTGTCAAAGTCAAAGTCTCGCTAAACTTGGCGGTACTTGGCGAAATATCGCCAAAGCCGGGGACAAAAAATAGGTTACCATAAATGAAGTCAACTTGTGGTAGCTGTCTAATTCTTCGAAATTCCCATTTAAATTCAGTATTGACGAAAACTGAGAATCTTCTACAATAGGGTTCCAACGCATTTTACCTACGTGTGTTTGAGTAAAAGTAGCTGAATTCTTAAAACCAAGGAATAGGGAAGCTACCTTTTTCGTCAGCAATAGGCCGGGAGGACTTTTTACTTTCCGAACACAGTGTGTAAGGAAAATATTGTATTCGTGATTTGTGTATGTTCGTGTGCTTGCTCATCCTAGATGCTATATTTTTCATAAAAAAACAAGCCAATTTAATAATGTTTTTATTAAAATATTCAGAATTAATTTATTCATTTGTTAAGATTTCTACACCTAATATTTAATCCTTTTTACCCCATAAACTTTGAGTCCCTTTTATACCTTTCCATTCTTTATCAGTTGGCAACATTAAGTTACACTACAGAACCTTGTAGTCAATAACATAACAAGAAGCAAATGTGCCATTACATTAACGCAACTGAATATTTGAAACAGACCCACAAAGCAGGATGTTGGGGATGGGGGGTTGAGTCAGTACAAAATACAAAATTCAGAAACCCGGCATTCTTTATTAAATGCTTCTTGCTTCATTCTTCAAACTCGAATACCTTGATTGCCATATGAAACACAAAACATACTTTCATCACTAAATAATATATTTTCCCAATCTTCTTCGCTCCATAAGCGTCTTGATTTACAACAATTCAATCTTATATGCTTTTGTTTTGCAGTCATAAGAGGTTTTGTTTTCGGTACACGTGATTCAAACTTAAACTTATGGAGACGTCTTAATGTTGTCGATGAAGAAACTTCAACTCCTTCTTCTTTTCACTTTCGGTGCTAGAATCGCAAACTTTTAAAATGGTTTTTCTTAACTATACGCTTCGATTTCCTGTCATCTCTAGCAGATGTTTTTGGTTTTCGGCCGCCATTTTGGCGATTATTTTGAAATTTTCCATTTTTTGAATATTGTGTTGGTATTTTACTAACGCTTGATTGCAAACAATGTAAATAATTCGCTATATAACATTGATTTTTAACGTGCCGATACAAATCAACCATACAAAGTTTAATAGTTCAGGAATATCACTCACACGACCCATTTTAAGACGAAAAAGCAAACAAACTGCAAAAAGAATACTGATTTTAAATAAATCGTCTGAATTTAATCAATGATGCACCAATTATGAATTGGTGATAATTAAAGGAGAATTAATGAGAAATATTCTAATGTTTTGAATCACTTGAGTAAATATTCTAGTATTTTGACTTTTCAAAATAATTTTCTTTTCAATTAATCTTTTCAAAAATGATATTAATTTTAAGGTAATAAATAAGTTAAATCAACAATAAGTTCTCAATAAAATATCGTTTGCATACTTTCATTAAAAGACATTAAATTACCAAACGATATTTTCAATTTGTAAAAAAAAGTAATTATTCTAATAATTTGAATATGAGCTGTACTCTATGTATGCTACTCTCATAATTTCGCCAATTTTGTGCGTTAGCAAAAATTTCATTTTCTTTTTTGGCTAAAAGATGTCATATGTGTTCGTGGGTGGTGTGTGAGTATATCTACAGACACGCAAGTGTGGAGAAAGTTTCAGAATCGGGTCCGCAGTCAATTGGCACATTTTAGCGAGCGTGGATCGGCTCTTAATTATCTTCATTGTTCAAAATCTCACACAACTGTAAACACATTTTTTCAGCACCGTTATGACATCAGCGTTACTGACGCACACATTTGTTATCTATTACATATATTTCCGTTTTAAATATCACATGCAAGAATAATTTAATATTGAAACTGAAAAATGGAGCTAAAAAATGAATAAACAAATTTAACCTTTTTTCAAAATTTAAGGAAATATACTTCAGTAAATAAAATCTTAGAAATTAAAAGCACAGCAAATGTATTATAAAACGAAAATACATACATACGAGTACAGCTATTCCCAAATGCCAGAAAAATAAGCGAGGTAGGAAACGAAAGAGAAAATGAAGCTATTATTCTCTCTATATTAGATTAAGTATGAATTTTATTATATTTTCCATTCCCACAAATGTGTTTTATCAGATTTGGTGGTGAACCTTTTATTTTCTACCGAGTCAATAAATGTTTAGCAGAATTGTTCAGATGAAATGCTTAGTAGAAATATTTCATTTTGCGATTTATTTTATCACCAGACAAATGAAATTTTATCAAAATCAGTTTTTGCGCAGACGCTTTATTTTATAATATTTCATTGTTATATCATTGCTGTATCATTTTGAGAAAAAAAAGAACAACTTCGTGGTACATAACAAAGATAATTTGTTCTTGTTGCCTGAATCACAAAAACCTAATGATTGATCGTTGAATATTTTATAAATAATTAGCTTTGTGCGTAAGTCAATAATATTCATTCCACTAGTTTTAAGCATATTTCATTAAAATAGTCGGCGTCTTGACTGTTCTATTGTGTTCTCGATAAAATGTATTCTAATTTACAAACGATTGTGCTATTCATGGTAAAATAAAATAGTCGATGTTGTACTTATTATTTGTTGTACAAGAATGATGAAGATCTATTGTTTGAATCAGGAAATCGGTAGTAATTAATGATATCAGTATTAATTATTTATTAAGAAAAATAGCAAAAGATAATTTTTTCATTATTTTCGAATATATTCGTTTTCTCTTTACCTCTTTATGTCCAAAAGTTAGCATTTTCACACTCTTAACTTTAACTTTACTTGGTTCATGTAGGTAAAGATAGAATTTCGTAATTGACTATTAACTTTCTTCCTGATATTCTAGAATTATAAACATTATGTACATAGGAGTGACTCCGATGAGAATACATCATTTCATTATTTTTAGGATATAACCATGAATTAATAAAGTAAGTTTAAGTCAATTTTTCGTTAACCGGCGTTAGAGCTAAATTGCTGAATATTCTTTGTCTTTAAAAACTACACGCGAATTACAACGTCTATGGATTTAATTATGTGCTAAAATATACCAACTGGCTATGAAACTGAAAAAATGAAATGTTTTAAACACCAAAAAAGCAGGAAGTGAAGTATAAATAAAAAATAAAGAGTGTATTTTTTTTTCTAAATATTCTTTCGTCAAGTAATAGCTTCTGAATGATTATACTCTGAGAAAACAATTTAGAACCCTTAATGTATAAGAATAATTTTTTTTTGTTTTCAGCTACCATATCTTATAAAAAAACAGAGTGAAAAATAAATATTTTTTAATAAACTCACTAGTTCACGCTTTCTATCGAGCGTAAATAAAAGGAGTGAATTTTCCATAATCGGGGCAACGCTGAATTAATGCATTGTAAATACATTTTTTGGAATAACCTGAATTTGAATCATGAAATTAGGTGTCATTTTTAATAACATTTAATAAGATAAACATTGATTTTTAAAAAATTCAGTATTCAATACATAAAGAGTTTTTTAAAACTATTTTTACTTTTATACTCATTTAACTTAACTTGGTCCATTAGTTTTTGATCCACCCGGTTCTGAGTGTAAAGATGGAATTTTCTAATCAAATTTTCACCCATTCCTAATGGGCTAGAGTTATAAAAATTATATACATTGGTGTATTCCTGATGACGTATCGTATAAATGTAAATTACAAATTTATAAATTAAATTAAAGTTAATTTTGGATAGCCAAGCACAGATAATAAATCGCCAAATGTTCCTTATGATTACAATTGTACACGTCTGTAATATTTTTTTCAAAAACGGTTTTGTCAATTAACAGTTTAATATTAATTAATTTATGATTACAGGTTGAGAAAATAATTTCAAATTCTTGAATAGATAGTTAAAATATTTTTTTTCCTTTCTTGTTGACATGTCTTTTAAGTGCTATATATATATATATATATATATATATACATATATATATTTACTAGGTTTTACGAAACGAAAATTATATCTGTAAATTTTCTATAATGAGGCCATCACGCCAAATTTACGTAAAGTACCGGACATTTCTTGGAACATCATACATTGAAATCTTGAAATAAAGCGAGATTTTTAAAATACGCATCGAATGTGCTTTTAGGAAAGCTATTTTTATTTTTATACTTCTTCGTATTAAATCTGGTTTGAAAACTCTCGTGTTTATGGCAGAGTACAACTAAGAAACCTATGCGAATCTATGTGATTCTTGATGTAATATTTTTGGTTCAGTGATATAAAAGAATGTTAATTAAGAATCTTTATTGTTTACAAAGACCCTCTTTTTTATTAAAAAGTGAAATTCAGTGGGATATTTATTCCGATATTGCAGAGATTTTTAAACTTTACTGTTACTGAATCCACTTTAAATTTTGAAAAATTTTCGCCGATCCACCTGATGCGTACTTAAAGACTCGTATAATATATCCTATGGGAAAAGCGAACGTTCGTTCAAAGCATACGCATAAAACCAGTGCTGGGTAATCTTGATGTGAAACGGGAATGATCATAAAACAAACCTTCATTTTTACGTAAGATAAAATATGTTTCTTAATGGATATATTACATAAATTGTATTTTTAAAATTAATGCAATTATGACATCATTTGTTCCCCTAAGAAAATCTATGTTGCATCGTTTTGATTTCTGCCTCTTATTTTCAAACCTATAAGTTTAATAAAACATCGTCACTTAAAAAACAATGATAACTTATATATTTTTTCTTTTTAAGTTTAACCATATTCTGTTCGTTATATTTCTTACAGCAAATATTTTTTTTGAAGATCTGAGCGATCGTTTCCAGAACCACCAATACATTTCCACGATCCATAGTTTGGGAGACGCTACTTTAGGAAATGGATAGTCTATGTCTAGTCTATACTATGGTTTTCTATGAGCCGACATTAGGGAAACAACCAATTGTGGAATTAAACTGATAATCGATTTGTTCTAGTACATTGTTTAATAGCAAAAATTCATCTTATAAGATAGATGGTAAACAGAAAAAAAAACTTCTTTTCGAGGAGTGGTCTCAGAGACCGTCCTTACTAGCTGTACGACAATTTCCGCCGAAGCAGCCAAGAGTTATTCAGATATTTTTCAAATGCTGTGATATGAATTTTACTTTAAGTCTGTTGAAAATGTAGACTGCCAAAGGTTGATTTTTAGTATCTAAAGAAATACATAGTTAAATTGCTTGGGCGAAAGAATAAAAGAGTTTTTAGAATGCTCTCTGTTGTAAAGTAAAAGCTATCGTGATACCGAAAGATTGATATTTCCTGTATTATATATTATTTCATGGTTAGTTAAATTTTTTTCTACAGAGTGACAAGAAATAACTTAGACGAAGTTTCAAACCAAAAATCTGGAACTACCACTAAAGTTATAAAGTTGTTGTCATAGGGAATTGATTCTAGAAAGCTAACAGGTGTAACTAAGTTAGTTGTGATAACCATTATGGTTAACAAACGATTTGCAATACTTGAATTACATAAGCAAGGAATGAAACAATGTGAAATTGTTCATCGATTTAAAGTGCCTAAACAGACGGTTTCATACACAATCAAAAGTTTTAAAGATTTCGGACATGATGGTGACAGGCCAGGAAGAGGAAGAAAACGCACAGTTGACACATCAAGAAACCGGGTAGTTGTCAAAAAGCGAGTTCAACGAAATCCTAGGATTTCAATGAGAAAGGTTGCTAGAGAGATGATGATCAACAGAGAAACCGCACGTTTTGTGGAAAGAGTAGAGCTTGGTTTTCACTCTTACAAAATGAAAGAGGCTCAAAAGCTAACAGCAGAGAACAAACGCACAAGACTTCAAAGTTGTAAAGAACTGTTAAAGCGGGCCGCAGGTGATCGATGGCAAACATTTGTCTTCACAGATGAGAAACTGTTTTTGATTGAACAAGCTCACAATAGTCATAATGATAGAGTTTGGTCAGCAGAAACACCTGGACCTTCTTGCATGGTTGAACGGTGTCAACGACCCCAATCTGTAATAGTTTGGGGTGGGATATGTGCTAGTGGGAAAACACCATTTGTTTTTGTTGATCAAGGGATAAAGATTAATCAACAAACATATCGCAAACTTATTTTGGAAGATGTTACTTACCTTGGTCACAAAAGTTCTTTGGAAACAAAAGATGGACCTTCCAACAGGATTCCGCACCTGCACACAGAGCTAAAGACACTCAAGATTGGTGCAAGACACATTTTCCTGACTTCATTTGAGCTCAAGAATGGCCACCGTATTCCCCAGATTTGAACCCAATGGATTATTCTGTTTGGCCCATCTTGGAGACAAGGGTGTGTGCTAAACCTCATAAAACTTTGGCATCCCTAAAGAAATCCTTATGCAAGGAATGGGATAAAATATCAACAAGTGAGTTGCGGCCCATAGCCGAAAATTTTGTGAGACGTTTAAAGCTCTGTATTAAGGCTAAAGGTAACCACTTTGAAAATTTGTAAATATATTAGACGAAATAATGTATTCATATTTATTTTGGAGTTTTGTCGTAATATTTTGATTAGCATTAAAGTTATAATGTATTATGTGTGTCCAAGTTATTTCTTGTCACCCTGTAGTAGATTTTTGTTCAATTCGGTTGTGTAAAAATTCAAATTGTTCTATATATAGAAGGAAATATATTTGCAGCATAATTAACTTCATTGTTGTAACTCTTATACAGTTGTAATCTAATTGTTGCAACCACTGTCATGACGGACACAATTATGATATACCCTATGCAAAACCCTTTAAGTGTCTGGCAGAATTTATCACGTAGGCTTAACGATTCATAAAATAATAACTGTAAAAAAAAATTGTTATGGAAATTTGTATTTGATTACCTTACATAGTTGTCTTGTCTAATGGAAAAATTAACATTAATATCAAAATATATTTTAAAGTAGCCTTTGAATTAAAAATTATATGACGGAAAAACACGGTTAGAACGCTTAAAGGGTTTTAAGTTGATTTTTTGTAGATTTTTTAGACGCGATCTCTACTCTGTATGTGCCTCATTTATAAAAAGTAAGAATAAGGAACATATCGCTACGAAATGTTAGGTTCCAGGGCTTAAATTGCGCCGGAGCCCGGCTCCGGCACTTCTCTGTTTTTAGTAAATATTTAAATATTGGTCAGAATTCACGGGAGCCCATAAATGCAGGGCTCCGGAGCCTTGTGCAATAGTGCTTTCGAAAAACCGAAGCACTCGAACTGAATGTGTCTGTAAATTAAAAATTTTATTTACTCACGTATAGAAAAAATAAAAGAACTCTTCCCCCTTTTTAATGCTATTTTGATCAGAATAGGAGAAACAGAAAAAAAGTGTTTTGTTTATCCTACTGATATTTGCAGATTTACGTCTGGCATTGATTTCGGCGACATGTATATTGGCGCCATTCAAGATCGCGAACAATGAATTTGCTTTCAGTTTGATTTTCTTTTCTGACACTAGGATATTTTTTAATTGGATCATTTATTTAAAATTTAGATATCTATCCAGAAAAGAATAAATTCTTTTTTTAGTCAACGAGCATCAGCTTGAGATATTGTTTGTTTGAGGTTTTTAGTCTTCCATTGCGTACGAATACAAAAATAACTTTAGTTTTCTATTTATTTTTCATTGTGAATGCGGCTTTGCTCTGCTGATTTACAAAGTTGTAAGTAGTAGTCATTTGTAAGTAGATATAATTGTCATGTATTGTTATTTTCATAGTAAGCAATAGAGCAGCGTTTCCCCTTTTCTATAAAAGCATCCAATCTTTCCGATCACGATGTTAAAGACTGACGTCAATGAGTGACGGTGGAAAGTAAGGGGAGAGACGCTACGGTTATTAGTATTGGGGCAAAATATTAGGGCTCCTGTACTTTTTTTGTTAGAAATTAAGCCCTGGGTTAGACATACAGAACATATTTAGAAAAACAGATATCATTATGCAATATAGGACCTTTAAAAGGTAAAGCATTACACAGGATGTCCCAAGAACATTGTCCTTGGCATTTATTACTTAAATATTGATCATAGACATATGCTCGTATTATAAATTACAAAGTTACGCGAAAAAGGTACAGAATTGTATGAAATCGATTAAAATTTTCAGGGGATTATATGTGAAGAAAATTATTGATTTTCTGTTAGTAAAATCCATACTAAAAAAGTACGGGGATTATTAGAAACTAGTAAATAGTTATTTGTATAAAGTTTCAATAAAGCTTATGATATGATGTGGATATAAAATTAGTTTTTCGAATTTCATTTATAGGTTAATTTCGAATTCAGAATTTGACTATCTATCTAACCATGAAGTAAACTTCTGTATAGTACAGAAACAGAGTTGGTCGGGATCGAAAATACATGTATTTAAAATACATTTGTATTTTGTATTTTAAAATAATAAAACGAAGGTATTTTGGTAACATATTTTGTAATGCCTTTATCCAAGTATTTTATATTTTCAAATTACTCACAATGCATTTTCCAGATTTCAAACTGTCACGGATAAACCTCAGTTCATCGATTACCAAAAGGAAAATGAACATGTCTGTTTTGTCTAATTTTAGAATTCGTTTCTGGAAGTTAACATAAACGTACATTTTTAACTATTGATAAGAATATGATGCTAATGAGTAATGATGTTTAGTTTCTGCAGATGCATTTTTGCTGAATGATTACGAAAATAGTTTTCATAATTCTTAATGGTTTAATGGGACTTATAGAAAGAAGTGTTCTGTGGTAGACAGAAAGGATTATTTAGAGTTTTGCTTCGTATTGCATTTAAAAAAATAATTAATAAATGATTTGCAATAGTTATTGCCCAGTCTTGTATGTAAATAGATGTATTATATGTTTGAACGCTCCTGATGAAAATGTACTAAGGTAATTAATTAGTTGTGATAACGGTACAAAATATTAGACGATAAATACTTTACAAGATTGTCTGTTAATGATGATGAAAAAGTTAAGGAAGAATAAAAATTGTGCAAAAAAAAATTGGAATAAAACAGTTTCCACAAAAAAGATTGATATGAAAATTTTCCAAGATTCCTTTAAACTTTAAAACTCATTTAAAGGTAAAATTTTAGTTTTGTACTCTAGTATATTAATTTTCACATATTTTTTCATTGTCTCTAGGCTATCATTGATTCGAAGATATGGTGTGATTTTGGTAATACCCTTGATATACGTGTAAGAGGGTATTCTACTTTTAAAAGTCTAAACTATTTTTTTTTTGCATTTTTCGTATTTTTAAGATATGCAGAACAATGTCTCATAGCTATTTAGGGAAATTCCAATTCATGATTGATATTTTTCCTTGTAAACGTAACGGATCCTAACGTGAAGTATAGCTTTGTCCACACAGCTGTAAGGTCATTTTTTCTTCTGCTCAGCATATAACAATTTTTTCTAATTATTATCACTAATGGCAAAAGTTGATACGAAATCTCAATAGATGTCAATATTGACATAAATTATACTTGCATCTGGAAACTTGCTCCGAAGCAGCTAAATTTCGAAAGAAAAAGGTTTAAAATCGCCACGTACTTGACCGTTTGCATTTTTAATGAAGGATTTATTACGATTTTAAAAATCATTTATCCTCTCTGAATCAACATTTGCTTGTCAGCAACTAATTTTGTCGACTAACTTAATTTAATTAACGTCGAGCAACTAATTTTAGCGAACGCCGACAAGCAACGGACGACGAGGGAAAAGATGCAATTGAATCCATAGGCTAATAAAGCAATGTCTTCAAAGCAGAAAAGCTCAAATGCCTTAAAACACGTTTTTCGAGGAAGGAAAAAGAATATTTGCTTTTTGGCTTAGATCATAAAACGTAAGTAACCATGAAATATGTTTTTTAAAATATGTAAATCTATTTTCGCATTTTTCTCAAAATGACATTTTTTATCCTGGCTGATAAATTTTCTCCGAAACTGTTCAGCTAATCAATCTAGACCTTGAAGATTTTAAATCTGAATATTTTTTTAGCGGAACCTAAAGAAATAATACTGTTAATTTTGCAAAACAGAATTGTCACATAGCTACCGTGGTCCCTCTTGATCGAAATATGAATAAAACACTCGAATAGTTCATATCATACTGCTTCTGTACTTATCTTTATGTACAGGATTATTATAATTGATCTATTCAGAAGTCCCTCTCGATAGTGCCAGGACTTCAAACGGAACAAAACTTCACTAGTATCTACAGTTAAACTGTTAAATTTGAAATAAGCAGCGGTCTCTGAGATCGCTAACAGCAGTTAAGAAATATTTTGTTTTGTGGAGTCTGTGTTTTAATCATTAAGTTATTGTAGATAATTTGCATGTTCATCGTCATAATTGTAAAAACTTACCTTTAATTTCAACATATTTGATGTTATGTAACTAGCGTATTAGTGCAAGGCATTTGTATATAGCAGTTCACGCGACTTCAAAATCGACTGAAATGTGCTAAAGACAATATTTCTTTTACATTCATACCTTACTGTTATGATTTTGAGCATTGTATTTGCACATAATTTTGAGAAAAGTACCTAATATGTTCTTAGATTTCAAAATCTTAAATGAGTAGTTAAATTAGATTAATGTATGCTGCTTACATTTCCAAGAAAGTCTGCTGTTTACATTTACAATTTTTATTTCAAGAAATAATTGTAAATGTAAAAATCTAAATAAGAGTATGGGCATTTTTAAATAAACTTTAAAATTTCATTAAAACTGGACTGGGAGATCATTTTGACTGCTTCTTCTATTGAAAAATGGAATTCTATAATGCAATTCTTCTATTCCAGGGTTAATAATTCACAATCGAATTTCCGACCTTTTTATTTTCATATACGCTTAAAGGTGAAAAGCAATATATATATTTTTTTTATTTTGAAATGTTTAACGCTGAAGAGGGACAAACCAAATTATTATAAGCAATTCATTATAAATCGATTAAACCAAAATCAATGACATTGCATGGTAAAATTTTTGAACATCCTTTTCATATAACAATATTAAAGAATGAAATTCAGTAACTGATTTTGAAATAACTTGATGGAATATATCGAGGACTATTCGCAACTGCATCAACGCGAAAAATACATGTTATCAAGTTTGCTAAACTTTACAGACTATATAACATTGTACTGAAAAAATAACAAGCTGCTTAGATGCTGCAGAACAGGGACCGTCAAACTTTTTACTCTCACGGAGCTTAAAATTATCTAAATAATTTTAATTCTTTAGCCCTCTTCGAAGGCACAGCCAGGAAAATAGACACGTGCATATTTTCTTACATATACGTTTATCGGTGTGGTATGGAGTTCGCGTAAGCCTATGCAATATTGGATAAAAAATGTTGGATGAATATAAATATTCATTTATGAAAAAAACAAACATGTGAAGCGAATACCAAATATGGGCGTAAGCAGGAGGGTGCAGGGGAGTGCTACTCTGGTCACCTTAATCTTTTTAAAAAATTGCAAGTTATAGAACCACTAAGAGATTGTACCAACTAGATATCATTTATTTTTCCTCCTCCTCATTCTCTAACGAGAATCTTACATAGGGCCATGATACCAAAGCTTATTCAAACTAACAAAGATGCAAAGAGTAAAACAATGCTTTTAAATACTTTTTCAAAAGGACTATATTTTGTGTCCTCCTACTCTCCCGTTCCCTATAGGCCTTTATTATAAAATGATTAAAATTTTTTTCTAATACCAATTAAAGGATGAGTCTTGTGCAGTCTGGGATCAAACTAGACAATGTTTACTTGTACGCTTTTTCTTACCTTACTACATAATAGATGTTTTCTTTACCAACGAAAGTGGAAGAATTTCACTAAAGGATGAGAGTTGAACCTTTCAGGGGCAACGTTCCTATGTTGCTAAAATTTTGAGATTACACAGTCACACCAGTATTTAGAAACAAATTTATTTAAAAATAAGTAAAAGCTTTTCTTCACGTACAGTATAAATACAAAATTTTATTTCAAAATTCTGGTGTCAATGTGGCATTTGGGAATTAAAATTAAGTGGGATATATTATATACCACCGCCCTTCAAAGGGTTAAAAGAATGAGAGTACACATTCAACGTAGTGAAGCTCTTCCTGTATTTTTGAATAGCTACGCCACTGTGATAAAGGACTCGTTAAGTCAAAACAGGTGTTGGGTGTTTGAAAACAAAGACCCATTTAATTGAATTCTACTCCACTGGATTTTGTAGGATTCTTGTTATGATTTTTTGCATGTCATACAGAAAATTGATCTAAGTTTCATCCCTGACCAGCTTAGCACTTTACAATACTAGGAACAAATCATTCTCGTGATTTCCACTGCATTAATTTTCTAGGAAAGACAAACTTTAGAAGCAGAGTATACTTTTAGTTCCTGAATGATTCTTTTAAACACAAAAATCTTGATAAAAGACACAAAATACCGTGCATGAATAATTATGGTCGCTCACAAATTTAGCTGATGTACAATGTGTCCTAAACATATAGACAAAGATAAAAAATGACATCCGAAGCTAAAATATCTTTCATGTATTTTCAGAAATGATTCAGATACATTTTTTAAATTGATTTATTCGGATTTATTGTAAAAATAGTTAGAAAATACGTAAAAACTATGAATAAAAAAAAAAGGTAATATCGCCTGCCCCATAAATATAGACATCGTCTAAATTTACTTAGAAATATTATTGGTAAAATATTTTTTTCTGCAGAAGATTATTTATTCTCATTTTTTGAATGTATATATCGTCGGATGTTCTGACTTTTATTGGTTTTGAATAATTTTTCGGTTTGTTTTCAACTGACTAATCGATCTTTTTTATAAATTCGACAAAATGTCTAGAGATAAAGAGATTTCGAAAAAGGAGATCAGCAAAGTTTTGGATTTAAAACTTAAAAGGCAAAAATCCGAAAGAGATATCCAAGATTTTAAAGAGATCTTTAAAAAGTGTTTACAGAATTTTCCATAATGGCGACAAGTGGTGTAGTAAGAAAAGATCTGGTCGACAAAGAATTATATCCCATGCGCGATGACAGAATCATGCTAATTCATTTAGAAAAAACATTTCATTGTGAAAAATTGCATTCAAATTTGGAGTGTCAAAAAATACCATTCACAGAAGAATACTGGAATCTAAACGAATAACTTTCAAGAAAATGTTGAAGAAACTATGCTTAAGAAAACACCACAAAAATGTACGCTTAAATTGGGCTAAGAAAAGAATGTCTTATAGTGATAAATGGCTGTCAACAATATTTAGTGACGAGAAAAAGTGGAACTGGGATGGACCAGATGGACATAAATTTTACTGGGATGATTTAAAATGCGAACCAAGAAGTTTTTGCTGTAGACAGCAAGGTGGATGATCCGTAAGGACTTGACGTGGTTTTGGATTTAATGGACAAACATTTTTGGCATTTTGTAGCAAGAAAATGAACTCCCATGACTGTCAGCCAATGTTAGAGGACCATTTCATTCCACAACAAGATTTGCTGGGAGGATCAAGCTGTGTTTATCAACAAGACAGTTCGCCTATTCATGTGTCTAACTCGACAAAGATGTGGTTTAATATGAATAATATCAAAGTCATGGACTGACAATCACTTAGTTCGGACTTAAATCCCATGGAGAACGTGTGCGGACATCTAGCACGAAAAGTATATGAAAATGGACTCCAATATTTTTCGACCAAGGACCTTACAATAGCGATAGAGCAAGCATGATAAGAACTGTCCCCAGAGGTATTGCAAAACTTAGAGCATTTTCGGTGGAAAACCATGTATTTGAGATGATTAAAGTTAATGAAAACACGATTAAATACCAACATTTGTATGTAAATGTGTTCCTCAATTTTTAATAATTAATAAAGTAAATATTGTCTATCATCATATATTATTATTTATTATTATTGTCTATAATGTCCTATTTCCTGTTTTTCTAAATAAATTCAGCACTTGTTGAGTTTTCAATACAAATTAATCCTAACTTGTGCTTCATGTAATGTTTGTAATTAGACACATATAAGGAAATTTCACCCCATTCTTATTTTTACTGTGAATTGTATTTTATCCTTTTTCTGTATTTTTGGGACACACTGTATTATAATGGCAGGAAAAAACATCATGTGCTATTTCCGCCGTTGTAACATAAAAAGTATACACGGATTCATCAGTGGCTTTGGAAGTACTTGGGCATGCGCTGTGGAAGCTTATCAGCGAAATATGAATTTCAGAAGTGAACAAATTATGTCCTTACTCAATCGAAAGTTCATCTGTATGCGTGTTGCTTAAAAGATTTTTTTTAAATTTGACACACCGGTTTAAATAGAAAATTCGCTAAATAACTTGTTTAAAGTGTAATATTTGAAAAAATAATTAGGTGCCATCGGGATCACGACTTTCTGATGTGGAACGGTGTAACATATACGTTTTAAGAGCACAAACGGATATGAATCCTTCAGCTATTGCTCGAGCTATTGACAGAAGTTCAAAAGTAGAACGAAATTACCTTAAAGATCCACCAGGGTATGAAAAGAAAGAAGAACATGGGTAGATCCCCCTCAATTACGAATAAGGAAGTCTCGTCTTCTGAAGCATAAAGCATCAAACAAAATTGTAATAGTTCGACAATTACGAGATGAATTAAATTTACCAATTACTGTTTGTCGAACACAACAGTTTATGAATAAATTTAGACTTAGTTCGAAGAACTTCTAGAAAAAACCGATGCTATCTTCAATTCTGAAGGCTAATCCAGAAAGAAGAAAGAAGAACACGGGTAGATCATCCTCAGTTACGAATAAGGAATTACCGCCTTCTGAAGCACAAAGCATCAAACAAAATTGTAACAGCTCGAAAATTACCAGATGAATTAAATTTACCAATTACTGTTCGTTGAACACAACAGTTTATGAATAAATTTAGACTTAGCTCGAAGAAATTCTAAAAAAACCCGATGCTATCTTAAATTCTGAAGGCTAATCCAGAAGAATTCGCTCGCAGCCATGGTGCAGAGCTGGAGCACTGAATGTCGAAAAGTTATTTTCTCTGATGAGAAAAAGTTTAATTTGGATGGTCCAGATGGTATGCGCAGTAATTGTAAGGATAATAAGAAAAGATCTTTAGTGTTTTTCACTAAATAGCAAGGAGGGGTTTCGATAATGATATGGAGTGAAATTGTATGGAAAAAGAATAGCTATATTGAATTCTTAAATGGGAAATGTACAGTTCTGATTACCTGCTCATACATATAAGCAATATCCTTGAAATGGACTTCAAATGGCCGGAAAAAAATTGTTCCTTTAGCAGAACAACTGCAAAATCCATGTGTCAAAGAAGTCCAATGATTCAAGTCGAAAAAAATGAAACTGCTACAATCTTAGCCAGGCATTTCGCTTGATTTGAAAATATAATACAGAATGTTCTGTATAAAATAGTAAGAAAAGGTTTTGGAAATGGCCGACATTTTATGTCAATTTGAAAACAGCTATTCTTCAAGCATGGAACTGTACTGATATGAAATATATTCAAGACTAACATGAAAAGCTTGTCGCGTCGAATGGAAGCTTACTACGATGCTAAAGACGGTACGGCCAAATATTAAAGATTTATTGTTAGAACATTCAATATAGGGGACTTTAAGCTAAATGAGGTCGTAATTATTTCGGAATTTATCTATCATTTAAACATGTAGGAAGCCTGTATAAGTGTACTTTTGAATATATGAAATTTTAATGTTCACTTTACATAATGTAGAGTAAAACCTTTTATATTCCATATGTCTTTAATAAATTGTAACTATATTTTTTTCTATTCGATTAAAATTAGTAAAAGGACCATAATTATTTCGCGCACTGTAGCTGCTAACTGCTACAATTTTTTGTCACCAATATTTTATAACAATAATCTTTGATTATCTAATTGCAGATATCTGCATAGCTGACTATTGCTACGATTTTTTATCACCACTATTTTCAACTATAGACTATTGTCCTCACTATATTTAAATGCAGATTTCTGAAATTAAATAAGGTGAAGATAATTATTACGAAATAGTGGTGTCAAAAAATTATAGCAGTCATCTATCCATATAAGAAAAGTTGAAAAATTTCTTATTTCATATAAACGAGATATTTTATTAGTACTTAGAACACATGGGAATGAATTGAAATCTAAGCGAAAATAAATGAACTAATGAAAAAATGCACAAAAAAGAAATATATAAATGCTGTTCTACTGTGTTAAGAATCACATTATATTCTATCAATTATCGTAAAAATGTTGAACACTCAAACTTATTTTAATAAAAGAGATTATCGTTATGCGCTATTGATAACTCTATAAAATCAATTTTCGTGATAACGTGTTCTATTTTAGGTGAAGAGATTAACTGAGAACTTGATTTATCGTTGTGTCACAGATTGAAGATATTCTCTATTCCTTTTCGGAAATCGGTATATCACGGATAACAGAGGAAAAAATCAATTTTCGATTTTCCTCACGCAATGATGGTTCATCTCCGAAGATGATAACAGAAATCCGTCACAGATAAAAGATAAATTAATTTATTACTTGAACAATAAATAGGTAACTATATTTCAAAATGTAATTTTATAAAATATTTTGTAAGATCATCTTTTTTTCCCTTTAAGTTTCATAATTCATTTAGTCTGGGTAATTTTACCCGTCAAAACACGATGAAATTAGTACATATAATTCTTTATATGCATTGAGAACGAATATCATGCTTTACGTTGAAAATACTGTTGATGTGGAAAAATATTTAACTTCGAAAATGATTTATATATTTAATATTGAAAGGAATATTTTCGATAAACAAAATATTTCGAATAGCGTATGGGATATTTTCAAAGTTTTTTTTTTTAAATTGATCCTTTTATTAAATGAATTTTGGTTTTCGGCGAATTCTTTGTAATAAAATGTTTTATTTATTTCAAAACATCATTTCATGCACAAGACTCCCTTTTTATGGGATAAAAGAGGATTTAGAATCGTGTACATATATATTAAAAGTAACTAGGCTTAATTAAGTATTTATAACTAAAGCGCAACAGGTTATCTTATGTGCATGAAATTCAGAGAGCTTATCGTATTACAGTTACGCTAGCGCATCTGATAAATCCACAAATACTGTTTCTATCTCCATCATTCGTATAGCAACCCTTCATTACAAATATAAATCTGTCCCTCACATAATTTAAAATACATATCTAATACATAAAATAAAAAATTTGTCCATAACAAATCCACAGTTTGGAAGCCAGAATTGTGAAATGTTACGTACATGTGTATTGAAAAAAGACCGAGGTAACTAAACTAATCCGGAATCAAAATAATTTATAGTTAATTTTTAATTAATAAAAAATCTCCAATTTAATAGCAATTTTCCGTCAAATTAAAAAATTTTTCGTTATAGCAATTGCTAACAATCAAAAATTCTCAATAAAATTCTTACCACAACAATTTATTTTTGTATTGCAAGATTTCCGCGTGAAAAATGAAAATGAAATAATTTGACGAATTTGAAATATTTGAAATACTTTGACGAATTAAAAAAAAAAGTTAATATTACGTCATAACTTTTCTATTGCAAGATTTCCCCGTGAAAAATGAAAATGAAATAAATAGTTTGACGATTTTTTTAAAAAAGTGAAAATTACGTCCTATTGAAAATATAATGTACATTAGCAGGTGAATATATAACGTCATATGAGTTTGAAAAAACGTACTGAACCATGATAAAAACCCAATTATGGAAATATTGGCATATTTTAACATTTTCAGATTCTCTGAATTTGTTTTCGCCAGTTTTAAATCTATTCCATATATATACGTGTGTGGATGCGTGTATATTAGAATTTCCACAAAGTTTTAGGTCCCTAGAGCTCATCTTAGTGAAGAACTGAAATAAAGATGGCTTTAATGTTTTTTATTGCTTGTTTTATACTGTATGTTTAATTTTAAAATTGATTTTTCAAAGCAAACGTTCTTAAAATTTCGGGCAACGCCGGGTACTTTAGCTAGTATTACATACATTTAAAATATGTCCCTTTCACTCATTTCATTAAAAAAAAAGGCAAGAAAGAAAAAAAGAATATAATAATGCAAAGCATTTTATTTCGAAATCAAAGCATTGTTTCTATGTCATGCAAATTTTATTATAAATTTTAAAAACGTTGTAGCTTAACTGTAGCTTAGAAAGCAGTGACTTTTGCGAGTTAATCGAGGAAAGTTCCGTAATATCCCTTTATATAGCCAATTGGCATATTTTAACGAGCGTAACTTAGCGCAATTTTAATTTAATTGTTATAAACTACCATTATTTTTTTTTGTGTGTATGATCATGTGTCTGCGTGGTAAACCTTTACATTTGAATTGAAAATGTACCTCCATGTTTACACAGTGTGTCCACGTATAAACTGACCGACCTTTATTTTCGCAACCGTTGGTCCTAGATGCATACTTCCAATTACAAAAATGATCAAAATTAGGTGCAGGGTTAAGATAAAAAAAGTTTGAAGTGAAAAAACAATTTAGTGAAGAATTACAGAATCTAAATTTTTATACGGTCCCCGGTCCTATAAGTTATATTTAGTAAAATTTCCCTGTTGCACTGGCAAGTAAGGCAAAAAAGTTCCAATTATTCTACGATTAAAATTGACCGAGTAATAGCTGTTTAAAGTTGGAGTATACTTTTTGCTGCATATTAGGGGTCATTCACAAATTTAGTAGAAATATAATTTCGTCAGATATATTAAAGAAATGATTGAGAGTAAAATTAGCATTGCAATATAAATTTGAAATCTTTAATCATTCTGACATATAACTGCAAAATACACAATTTGTACTGAACATCATAAGAGGATAAAAATAACAAATTTTTTGTTAAATAAAAGGATGAAAAACAACAGCCTCAATTATTTACAAAATGATACATATTTTTAAAATGCTGTTAGATTACACTGTCTTTCAAATTTTGGGTTGTGGCATGTTTTTTAGCTTTTGAAAATTGATTCTTATGTCATTTTTAGCACTGAATCCGAAAATGATCTACATTTTAAACCATCACGTCAGGAATTTTCTCAAATCGCAAATTTCAAAGTTAAAAAGCTAAAAGTTAAAATTGACCCCCCCTTCCCTCCCAACCTCATCGGTCCCCCGAGTTGTTTATCTGTAAGAAACCCAGTAAAAGCCAAAAAATCTAATAAATTATTGAATTAAATAAAATTAAACCGAATAAAAAAGTCTTACATCTATTTTATAGTATCAGATTTTTCGCTATTTTTTAACCGTGGAATTTACGAATTGCGAAAGATCCTGACATGATTGTTAAAAGTGAAGATAATTTTTTTATTCAGTGTTAAAAAATACATAAAATGTATATATAAAATTTAAAAAACACAACCATCGCAGGTTTATGTTATCTAATCTAAAGCTCTTTCTTAAACTTCTTGACTGTAATCTATCCGAATTTTTTTGTGTTATCGTCTTATATAAGTATGTATAAGATGGTAAGAGTCGAAAATCATAATAATATTGCATTGTCATCGGATTTAAGTCAGTATGTAATATTTAACTTCGATCTGACATTTGAAAGTAAGTTAAAATTCTAGTACAAATTTTAAACTGGAAAGATGATCATTGAAAGTTAAATAAAACCGTATGAAAATAACACAGTTTTAGATAAATCAAATCATAGCCTCAAATCCTTACAAAATAAAACATATGTTAAAATACAATTATTTTAACTAATCTGAAACTTAACTAATAAAACTTAATCGTAATATTTCTACGATTTCTTTCAAAGCGCAGGTACCTTGAAATAAGTTTAAATATTTTAAATACGATCCCTGAAAGCATGGAAAAAATCATCTGTTTTGAGATGCATAAAAGTGGTTTAAGTCGTGCATTTCAAAGTTTCATAACTCGGTCAATTTTAATGTTAGTTGAATGGGACTTTTTTGTCTTACTTGTTAGTGTCACAGTAAAGTTTTACTAAATGTCACTTATAGGACCGGAGGACCGTATAAAAATTTAAATTTTGTAATTTTTTAATAAATTTTTTTCTTGACCTAAATTGCTTTAAAAATAATTCTTTACCTTATTTAAACCATTTTTGTAATTGGAAGTATGCATCTAGGACCAACGGTTGCGAAAATAAAGGTCGGTCAAGTTATACGTGGACACACTGTATAACTACTTTTGTACACTTTTATAAATCATGTTTATGCAATTAACATTTGAATATATGCAATCGTATCCGTATTTATACAGCTGCTTTAATTAAACTTTAAATTAAAAGACAATTTTTTCGTGACGTCTAAGTGCATAGAATCTTAATTTTTTTATTGGCTTATTAAAATAAAATACACGTGTTTAAAAATGTTTACCGCATTAAGTACATAAGTTCATAAAGCTAGGATTCGGAAAATTGTCCACATATTCATGCCTATATTATTCTTTTAATTCTTGCGCAGTTTCCTTTTAATGTGTAGCAACGCGGAAAAAGAATTGCATCTAAATGATTGGTAAAAAAAAAAAATCGAAATAGCCCAAAGAATTTCTATTAAAACTGTAACTTTTAATTACTGAGTCCCCAGATTGAGTTTAAAAAGTCGGGAGACGTAACGATCTGTGGGTTACTAAAAGCTATCTGCGTGATAAATTAAATTGTAAATGGTAGATGCATTAACGTGAAATCTTGTCCATTTCATTGCTATATTGGAGCGGATACATAGGTAGCTACGATTGCCTTCGCTCTCTGCGCTTCCATAAAACATTAAGACCCTTCTTTAACTGTAAAATTTAAATTACATCTCAACATTTTATAATGGTATTTAATTCCGAGTTTTCTTTAATTTCATTTACTTAGTTAAATAATTAAAATATACATAAAGCACAAATAATTGTACAAAAATTACTTTCAGGTGCATTATGTACCTCAAAGTAATTTTTGTACAATTATTTGTGCTTCACGTATATTTTAATCATTTAACAGAAGGTGAATATAGCACTAGAATTTTAATTTTCATTTATTAATTTTCTCAGCCCAATAATTATTACTTACAGATATTTTTTTCACTCAAAGTTTAAAGCAGTTGTTTGGTTTTGTTGAGTTAAGGTCATATTTTGCACACGAGTCCTAAACAGACCGAGAACTTCATTCTAAGAGAAATCTAACCCTCTACAAATATCCCTACCTAAGTGGCGATTTAAACTTTAACTCTTTGTATAAAACCCCGCACCTAACGACTACAGAAGCAGGTAATATTGAAAGCGAAAACTAAGTGTAATCTCCAGATGACTGTATTTTTATGTAGGGGAAAGTAGGGTAATGACGCTCAGAAGGGCAATTCCGCTCACCCAATATCTCTAAACAAAAGAGAATTGAAAACGTGTGATCGGAACCGCCACCTAGCGAACTTCATCGTAAGTTCCCAGTAAGGATATAATGACCGTCGGAAGTATTTTTGTGTCCTCATGTTATTAGTTTGCAGTTGTTTAATTATAAAATTCTACAACATCTAACTTGAAGGTAAGTGTACATTCTTATTTTCAAATATTAATTTACTCATTATGCCTACAAAATATATACATTTAGCTGTACTTCCATGCTTTTATTTATTTTTGTAGTGCGTTGTTACGCCAAATATAATGCATTAAAACCCGACATGGAGGTAACGGGTAATGACGCTCGCGTGGAATTCCAGAAGTTTTGCCAGTGGACAACTTTTTTAAAATTAAAATTTATTGATTAACACCACTTTTTTGAAATGGTAAAATTCCCCTGTTTTCGCCTTAATTAATGTATCATTAAACAAGGAGAATTTTACGATAAAAAAAAAAAAACGGTGAAAATGAAAAAACCTAAATTTAAAAAAAGTAGCCCACTATATGTGTAACACAATGTGTGAAAAGTGGTCGCAAAAAATCTGCAGTGGTGTGAACAGCCCACACAACTACATATGTGACTTTTGTCTTACTTAAATATTGTATTCAAACTCTGAGCGCAATTACCCTACCATGTCGGGCATTACCGCTTAATCGATGGTTATTTAAATAAAACGATAAAAAAATTCCTTAAACTTCTATGCAAATCAGTTGATTCCAAACTGTTCCTTATGCTTTGGAGTTAAACTTCGTAAATAAACTATTGATTTTTTTTTTGTCTAAATTTGACTTGCTATTCATGTTTTCCCTTAAGTGAGCGCCATTCCCCTACTTTCCCCTAGACGGGGCTCATCAGAGCTTGCGTTCAGTATTACAGACATCAATCAAAAGCTATTAATTCAGTTAAGATAAAGTTAACACCTATTTAGACCTTTCAACCTCTTCTGTTAAAAATAAGTTCGCCATCAAAACTTGGAACAACCTTAAGGACGACAGATTTTGAGATATATCCAACCAATTCTTTGACCTATGATATAATCTAATATAAAAGTTTAATTCTCCGTGAGCTTATTCGAACATAATTGAGCCCCTGTTAACTCTGGAAGTAACGTTGAAGTTTAATTAACTATATGGTACAAAGTCTCTGGTTTGTTTTAATGTAGTATATATAAATTTTTATTATAATGTATTTATTAAATAAATTTTGAAGGTCCATATTTTTTAACCAATAATCTACTTATTCTCACTTTAACTACTTTTTTTCACCATTTCACATTTTAAAATTCTTTAGCACATTTTAAAATTCTAAATTACACCTTCTATCTTATTAGTTTTTCCGTATTTAAATCAATTCATTTCGAATTTGTTTTTGCTTATCTAAGCCTCATTTTTATTTTTTTCAGACGCAGTTTTTTTATGCCACTGATTGGTTATCTAAAATGGTTATCAGAGCTTCTAATAAAGTTATTTTTACATATAAGGTTTTATTTCCAACTAAATTGAAGATGTTCTATAATTTTGTAATTGACATGTTTTCTCTATCTGACATAGTTTTTGAGATAATGTCTACAATTTCCAAATTTAGGAACTAGATGGTGCTGCAGTCACTCTCATGTCATAGCGTATAGTTCTTTAACTATATATAGACACTTGTTCTACAAATCTAGTTTCATACATTCAAAATATATTCGCGTATACGGTGATATTACTTTGCTCCTGGATATAGTTGCAAGTTTCATAAAAAGAAGGTAATTTAAATCTAACTCATTTACCTTATACTGCAATGGCCAAAATGAAACAAAAGTTTTCATGTCAATTAAATTGTGTTTTTTTCCAGTGGTACTAACGATAATTGAATTAGAAGTGTCCCTTTCCAAATATGAGATCCAAAAATAGAGTTGAATTTATAATTTTTTTAAAGGGATTTCAATCATAAATAAATTCATAAATATGTAATCCCAGACTTCAGGAACGATTTCGGAAGCTCTATGACATGTTAATAGGTAAATAACCGGTAAAGTGATAATTTAAAGTAATTTGTTCCGTAGTTACAGCTTGTTAAAGTAAAGATTAAATTCATCGCAACAAGCCGTATGGCTTAATTTGAGGCCAAGTAATAATAAATGTATTGTTTTATGAGCTTTAGAACTGTAATTATGTTTTTCAGAACAAAATATTGTACAGAATCACATTTTTGCAATAAATAAGGTTTCTTGTATCATGAGCAATAAGGTGATAAACTTCGGTTTTGACCATTTTTTCTGAGACTATGTATTAATGAACTTTACAGGACACTTGGTAATCAAACCACAGTACTTCTGACTCTGGCAGCTTGCAGATGCCTATCTTAAATCTATAAAGCAAATCTTTTTACGATCGTATCAAAAGGGAAGGGGTCGAGCAGGAACCATATCCATATTTAGTCACTTGACATGGAATGACCCACTTGTTAGTTTTTAAAAAGACAAACATAGTACATTCATGCCGAGTTAAATCTTCTGGTGGTGTGCACTTGAAGGTTTGGATAGTAAATTATCCTCTTCAGTTCCGAAGCTAAAATAATAATACAAATGCTTATTCATTGGTTTTTTCCAAACAAAATGATATCGTAAATGACAGAAAAAATATCTTTTCTGAAATTGATCCTTTAGGTACTTAGTAATTTAGGTTCAAAAATATGAATCTAAAACTACCTACAACCTTAAGAAAATCAGTTTAATAACCATTAACCTAAATGAACGCAATCTCACATTTAAGAGCTTTAAACAAGTAAATAATCTACAAATCCAATTGAAAAAGATTTAAGTTAAATACTTATGAAAATTTCTCACGTTCTTGGTCATACTGTCTTTTGGGCATTTTTTGGCATTTTGCAAACTCAGATGAAAATAACTTTATGTGGGAATCAGCTTAGATGCTGCCATTTATTCGTTTGCTTTGAACGCAAAAAACATTCTGCTATTGAGAAGTGATGTGAAAATGTAAAAAAAATCGGACATTTTAGTTTTTATAAGGAAAAGAACAGAGGTCCCCGTTTGGGGATCCAGGGACCGAAGAAGTTATAGAAAAGCTAAATGCTAGTAATTTTATTGATGTTAAAAGTATGGTATACTTATTGATGTCAGCTTACAGTCGCAAGTAGAATCACATTTTCCTTCTTCTTAGCAATTCCCTTCGAGTTAAATTTTCTGATGCTTTACACTTCAGGGTTCAATATTAATTATTAAGCAAAATGTTCATACTTTTCTTGATTATATGAACATTCTGGAATTTTCAGTTGTCAGCTCACAGCTGCAAGTATAATTATAGACTTTTCTTCATTCTATCAATTCACGCCGAGTTAAGTTTTCTGGTACTGTGCTGTATGAGTGAGGATTTGGATATTAACTGTGTCAATGTGAACAAGAAAAGATCCAATGGCGGACGCGCGGAATAGCTCTTTTCTCGACAAAACATTTGTCACTCTTTGACTTTTGCTAAGGATGTTGAACGCTTGTCAGTTTGGATATTAACAGCCCGGCCAATATTACGTAGGCATAGCAGCTTGCAAAAATATATGCAACCGAGATGCAAATATGAACCGGGCTAGCTTGGTTTATAAAAACAAAAGTCAGAAATTAGATACCTCTTTAAGCGTAATTTCTCTAGCTCGAATGATCTCCATGTACGTCAATACGTTTTCCTAAAACTCAAAGATATTACCGTAATCAACGAATATAATAAAATTCTGAAAATGTCTAAAATTTATAGAAGCTCTCTGCTCCGGCTCCGGATATCGGTGAACCATACTGTATTTCCAAATAAAAAGTGTTTGGAGTACCTCGTTTGTCTATAATGGTGTGCTGAAAGATTATAGCTCCCACTCGACTTTCCATTACCAAATCATGTGCGTATTCCATAACAGACACACACGCATATAAATATATGCACGTGCACTTTTGTAAAAGTGTGACGAAATCTAAATGGAATTACGTGTAAATAACAAGCATCGTAAATAAATTAGGAAAAAGAATTAGAACTAATTCAACACAAACGTCGTACAATGAATAAGAAAACGCTCCATTTACTGCAATATCAAACAGAAAATATGCTCAGTTCGGTGGAGATTCTCGTTGAGAGAAGACGTACTTTTGTGCTGCTCTTTTCTTTATGTGATTTTTTTGCGGTATTTCATAGAGTGTTACTGCTCTGGTTACGTATTGTGTTCTGGTGGTTATATAGCGGTTCGTAATGAATAGTTGTGTGATTCCACGAACATTTCTGTTTGAGTGGTGATTCTTTTTATGATTGCGCAGTATGGCAGCGGTTGAAAATGGCAACCAGCCTATCAGTATTCTGGCAACTATTGTCAATGGAACGCGACAACCGGACTTTGTTAACCAGTTTCTGGACACTCCAACACAGTTTGACGAATCTGCTAAACAACTGTTTATCGACTTTTTCAGCTACGTCGATAACTACATCCTGGAAACTAGAAGCAAGGCTGAGTATGCAACATCATTAGGCGATCAGTCTGAGGTGAGTGAAACTTGCCGTGAGGCCTTATTAATTGTTAGGGAGCCTACTAACATTTACAATTTACTTAATTCTACTGTTTTTACTGTCTTTTGTTTCTCAAAATACAAAAAATCTGCTCACTTTATTCTAGAACAAGTTAAACTTAACGACTTCATAACAGTGAATAGAGGCACAAAAAGACGAAATGACGAGGGAAATTCAACTCTCCCCCTGAATAATAAATTCCAAAACTTAGCCAATGAGGCCAGTCTCGACAACAGCGTCGAAATGGACCAAACTAATGAAAACACTGACGCTTCTAGCGTTGAGCCCACGGGATCTCGTCCTGGTAGCTCAGGTAGCACAAAACAAAACAAGATAAACCCTTTCTTTATTGAATTAGAAGAAAACTGGTCACACTTAGCGAAAGATATTAAGGAAATTAACAAGGAAAAACCAACTATACAACTAAAAGGTGACCGTCTGATGGTCCTATGCAAAAATGATGAGGACTTTAGAGCAACTCAAAATTGGTTAGATACAAATACAAAAAAATACACTACATTACATCCCAAGGAGCAAAGACCTAAAAAGGTCTGCATTAGGGGCCTCCCCTGCTACACTGAACAAAACATAATTATTAACAGTCTTAAAGATTACGGATTCACAGTCACTAGAGCTTCAATGATGAAGCACAGAAAAACTGGTAACCCCATGCCTATGTACATGGTGAATGTCATGCCACGTGCTAACTTTGAAGAAATTTACCAGATTAGGGAAATCCACTACATTTCTGTCAAAATTGAGGCTTTTAACAGCAAACAAAGAGTTAAACAATGTTATAAATGTCAAAGGTTTGGCCACGCATCGGAAGTTTGTGGGTTCGATGCCAAGTGCGCAAAGTGCGCAGGTCAACACTTAACACCTTCATGTCCACACAAGGGGCGTATCGTCCCCACTTGTGCCAATTGCGGCCAAGATCACCCAGCCACATTCAGGGGATGTGTAAAAAACCCACACAGACTGGAAAATAGAAACGGTAAAAACACAAACAATAGCAAAAACAGCAATACACAGGTTTCCAAGGAAACCCAACAATTCATTGAACTTTTTAAAGGCTATAACTATACTAAAAAAGCAAAAACCATAACAACACAAGATCAAAACAAAACTGTTACACCGGGAAGAAGCACTTCTAATGTCGAAGATGACTTCCCTCCTCTCACTGCTGACACTAATAACTCCAAAGAAAATACAGACAATGTTAGTGCTCCGACCACTACAACCACTACCACTAGTTACACTAATGAATTACAGGACATCTTTCAGACATTCAAAGACATGAAGGAGATCCTCCAAATTTCAAAATTTCTTAAATGTATCAAAAATATTGCCTCTCAAACCAAACGCGCTAATAACGCACTTGAAAAAATGTTTATAATCATACAAGAGTTCGACACCCTTGCCAATGAGCTCAGCCCCTCCAACCATGAGTAGTTCTCCCCCTAATTCTCTCATTGTTTTAACCTGGAATTGTAACTCTCTCTCCAACAAATTTTCTGAATTTTATGACTTCGTTACTAACAATCCCAATATTGACATTATCTTACTTCAGGAAGTCCATAAGACTTCTGGTAGTATCAAAATCGCTAACTATAAATTATACCATACCCCTCGTCTTGGTTCCAACGTCGGGGGTACTGCCATCTACATTAAACAACACATCCCACATTACACTACACAACAAACTACACTCGCTGGTATTGACTATACGGGAATTGTTGTACAATTGCCACACATTAATATTAACTTTACTTCTGCTTACATCAGACATGTGCGACAATTCCCAGTCAACGACCTTACACAACTTCTCTCTGAACACACACACAGTTTCATTGCTGGTGATTTTAATGCACGTAACCGGCGATGGAACTGTCATTCGACCTCTGGTTTTGGCAGATCATTACATAACCTCATCTCACACCTTGATCTTAGTCTACATGCACCAAACAAACCTACACGTACTGGGTACAATAACACTCATCCTTCTATCATTGATTTTGGCATTTCCAAAAACTTAGCCTTTCCTGTTACTACCACCGTTATTAATGACCTTACTTCTGACCACTTTCCTGTTTGCTTCAAAATTGACCTTGTTGACCCCCCCTCTCCCCCTCCTCTGGTTGCAGTGGACTGGAACAAATTTAAAAACATATTGAACAATTCCGATTTAACTTTTCCAACCATTCAGAACACCAATGATATTGATAATGCAGTTACTCACTTTCAAGATCTTATCACTAATGCCCAACAGCAGGCTACTCGTCAGTATGTCAAAAACTCTAAATCCTTCATTCTTCCAAACTATATTCACGCTGTCTGCAGACATCGTAATAACTTACGGCGTCGCTATCAAAATAATAGAGACCCAACTCTAAAACCAATTATTAATCGTCTTAACAATAAAATCAAAACCCTTATTGCCAAAGAAAAGCAGAAGAGTTGGGGGAAATTCCTCAGCTCTCTCTCTCCGGAAGACAACTCTCTCTGGGCCATTAAGAAAAAACTTAACAATCATCACACCCCCCATTCCACCGTTAACAGACACCAACAATATCACTGCTTACACTGATCATGATAAAGCTGAAACTCTAGCTAAAAGTTACGCAAATCAATTTTCTCCTAATCCCTACCTTGCAAACCCGGATCATTTCTTTGATGTCCATGAAACTGTCAACAACTTCTTAAGTACCCCTCCTGAGGAACCACTCCCAGAAATACAACCTGTAACTATCTCTAATATAATCAAAAAACTCAAAAACAGGAAATCCCCCGGATACGACAAAATCTCTAACTTCGCTATTAAAAACCTTCCTCAAAATTGTATTAACTATCTAACAGATCTTACTAACGCTATCCTTAAATTTTATCACTTTCCAAACCCTTGGAAAATTTCTGTTGTGACTCCTATCCCTAAGCCTCAATGTAATCTATCTGATCCAACTAACTTTCGACCTATATCCCTGCTTCCATCTCTAAGTAAAGTAGTTGAGCGTATCATAAGGGCCCAGCTCAATGATATTCTTGACACTAATCACATTTTGATCCCTGAACAATTTGGCTTCAGAGCCAAACACTCCACTGTACATCAACTTCTTCGGGTTGTGGAGTTTCTCAGTGAGAAACTCAACTCGAATATTCCAGCAGCTGCTGTTTTTCTGGACATTGCTAAGGCTTTCGACAAAGTCTGGCATGAGGGCCTTATATACAAGCTAATTAAGCTCAAAATTCATGCTAGACTTATTCACCTCATACATTCATACCTTAGCAATCGCAAATTCTGCGTCCGCATCAACAATATACTCCCCACTTTATATCGTATACTTGCTGGCATTCTTCAAGGCTCTGTCCTCGGCCCTACATTATTCAACATTTACTTTAATGATATACCGCGCACCCTGGGGACCTTTCTTGCCCTGTATGCGGACGACACGGCAATTTACGCCTCAGCTCACTTTGCTTACACCTTATACAAAATTTTACAGAAACACATTGACGATTTCACGGCCTGGTGCACCTTATGGCGCATTAAACTCAACGAACAAAAAACTGCTGCAGTTTACTTCTCTAGGAAGCTTACTAACCCTAACCGCATTACTATCAACAATACAACCATACCCTGGTCCGACCACACCAAGTATCTGGGGGTAACTCTGGATAAAAGACTAACATGGAAAAAACACTTCCTCAACATCAGAGGCCAAGCGGCCGGTATCTCAAAAACCCTTTCCCCTTTATTAAAAGGTAAAACTCTCTCTATCAAAAATAAAATTCTCCTCTATAACGCCTGTATTAGACCAATTCTTACATATGCAAGCCCCATATGGGGTTTTGCCTGTAAAACCAACATGGATTTTCTTAGTAAAGCACACAATAAAAATCTTCGTACCATCAGAAACGGTCACAGATACTTAAGAAACACAACCATTAGAAGGGACTTAAAAACCACTTCTCTCAAAGTACGCATAAGTAAACTTGCTAAAAATTTCTACAAAAATATCTATAATTTACCCAATGATATAATAGCTGGGTTACCAGACTACGAGGTCTCCGACCCCCCTAATCGTAAACGCCCAAGGTTTTCTACTTTGTTAGATGATGAAGATTGAGTTTCCCTCTTTCTTCTCCTACTTTACTCTCTTTCTGTCTTGTATTTGTCTTTAATTAAAAAAAAAAAAAATTGTTGCATTGCTTCCTAAGCATTCAAAATAATGTTACACTTTTAAAATGTATGGTCTCTGTAAAGAGTCTTTTTTTTTTTTTTGGTTTTCTGGGGCACGTCCCGGTAGCTTTTTCGTCTCCTTTTTTCGGATCATTGGAACTTTACATTTTTCTCTTTTTCTCTCTTTTATATATTGTTACCCTATAAGTATTTTACTTACCATTTTACTATGCCTCTCTTTTTCTATTATTATCACTAACTTTAAGTGGCCTAACCACATTTATAAGTTTCTTTCACGGCTCCCTATCATGCCTCAATAGACGACTTCACCTCTCGACTGGATGTACAGATGCTCTCATCTAGGCAATCCATATCTACATCTCATGTTCCATGTTCCATAAAACCACCGATAATACAGGCAGTTCAAAATTTTAACACACATTTAGTAAGATTCCCTGCAAGCGATAAGAATAATGAAAATATTTTTTAAATGTATGCTTCCAAGTTAAAACAAAACAAAACAAAAAAATTCCCAAAAATGGGTTTAAATTTCCAACCGCAAACGAAAAGAAAATGAAAAAATATTCTCTAACCATACTGAATAAACAATGAAGATAAATTTGCATTTTATTCTGCACCAAGAGCTCGCAAAAAGATTACCGAAAAGGAAATATTTATTTGGTTATAACTCTTAGCTCTTCCTTTTCCGCTTTTTTCCATTGAAAAGCAACAATAACTAGGAAACAATATAGAAAGAATTCAGTGCTGTAGTATATTTCTTATATTTTCAGACATAATTAAGCTTAAATTATTTAGGTTGGTATTTTAATTAGTTTGAGTTCATTTAGGACAAAAATATTTTTATTGTTATGCATAACTTTTAATTACTATTGTAATTTTCTAAAGAAATTTCACGAAATAAAATGTATGAGGTATATATTCTTTTTATGTGAATTATAAGAAAATCAGTTGTTCATAAAACATAGATTCCTTCAGTTATTTAACCCTGGATTACTACGCTTATTTTCGCTTATTTTAAATAAAAGAACTGTTGCACTGGGTTAGGGTATAACGGTTAGCCCACACAAAAATATAATTTAAAAAGTTTTAAAAATGCTTAATTCGAAAAAAAAAAGAGAAACGTACATACAGTAAAGGGCTTTTCATACGTTGCTGAGAGGGCAATAAAAAAAAAAAGTATATATAAACAAGAAAGAAAAATCATGCATACGGCATAGATTATGAAACACTTTCCAACACTCCTTGAAAGCTTTAACAAAACTTCGTTATTTAGGGGAATAAGGTAAATAAGATAACTCAGTAAACATTTAAAAAAAAATGATTTTGGCAGTTACCATCCACAGCTACATACGTACTACAATTCTTTTGAACAGCCCTGTATTTGATCTGTATGTTGATATATATATATATTACATAATGGGCAAATTTTTTTTAGCAAGAAAATACATAACAGGTTGAAATTTCTCTTTCAGCAATTTATACTAATAGATGGAAACATACTTGAATACTTTTGTACAGCCCTGTAGTTTACTTAGTACCTTTATTACACGCCACTATTTAGCTAAAATTTAATTCAAACTAAAACACTCTTAAAACTAATAAAATCATATTTCCAGAAATTATCATCCATAGACGTCATGTATCCAATTCTTTGCGTGACCATGTATAACATTTTATCTATATTCTACAAACATTTCTTAATAAACTAAATGCAGTTCAGCGTAAAATTCATAACTCATTTAAAAAGCACCTTTAAGCAATTAGCGCTCATACCCAGTAACCCTTACAAATTCTTTTGTGTAGCCCTGTATATAAATTGTAGCATGTATACACACCATATAGTATGCATAAATATAGTGAAACATAAAAGCGCATATCATAATTGAAAATGCATTTCCAGCAATCACAGCTAATGTACAGTACTTCTGATACAATATAGTATTTGAAA
This sequence comes from Maratus speciosus, assembly GCA_963932465.1. Taxonomy (NCBI): domain Eukaryota; kingdom Metazoa; phylum Arthropoda; class Arachnida; order Araneae; family Salticidae; genus Maratus; species Maratus speciosus. Next base: position 341,844,908 of record OZ010786.1, on the reverse strand, counting down.
TCTTTTGTGTGTCCCTGTAAATGCTATGCACTTCGTATTATACATGAAATAACTTATAGTACACCTCAGCGACGTATATCAATTTCATTATATATGAAATAGTTTAACATAATTAAAATACGTCGCAAACAATCCCCCCCCCTATATCATTATGTAATGGAATTCTTTTGTGTCGCCCTGTAAATAAATAATAACTATTCTTTGCACTGCATATTTTACAGAATGCATATTTTAGCACACTTTATAAATGCATATAAATTTTGTTATGTTTGTATGAGTGTAACGTCATAAAAAATTATTTTAAACGATTTTTTCCCCATTGGCCGCAATGTAACGGAATACTTTTGACTGACCCTGTAGATTAGGGGTGCACAACCTTTTTCAGAGAAGGGCCATTTTCAAAATTTTCTGCGTTGTCGAGGACCACATCAGTAACATGAAGAGAATTCCATTTCGGGGAGGTGATCAGTGGCCTATAATCAGATAAAAAATAAGGTTTTTAGAGGAGGACGAAGTTTTACCCCTCCAGGTTTAACTACCCAGTCAAAATATCCAATTCAGTTGGCAAGGATATATCAAAAGTTTACTTTTGTATATATATATATATATAGCAGCGATATAGCAAGGATTATTTAGAAGAAGTGATAATATTCCTTGACTTTATTCGGGGGAGTACATTTTGCGTTATTAAAAGTGCTAAAAAACAAACATAGGCATGAAAGTGGCTAGTACCGAAAAAAAATGAGAACTTTATGAACGAAGAGGGGGGGGGTCCACCAACGAAATTTGCGATTTTTCTGCGCTTGCTCAACGAAATTCGCGATTTTTCTGAGCCTGATTAACTAAATTTGCGATTTCCCCCCACCTGATCGACAAAATTTGCGACTTTTCAGCACATGATCGCCGAAATTTGCTATTTTCCCGCGCCCGATCGACGAAATTCGTGTTTTTCCCGTGCTCGATCGACGGAATTCCCGATTTTCCGCACCTGATCGACAAGATTCGGATTTTTTCCGTGCTCGACTAAAGAAATTTGCTATTTTTCGGAGCCTGGTCGACAAAATTCGCGATTTTCCGTTCCCGATCGACGAAATTTGCGATTTTTCCGCCCCTGATCGTTGAAATTCGTGATTTTTCTGCGTCTAATCAACGAAATTCGCGATTCTTAACTAACTGACGAAATTTGACTTTTTTTCCCGCGGCAAATTGATGAAATTCGCGATTTTTTTTCGCGATAAACTGATGAAACTCGCGATTTTTCCGCAGCCGATCAACGAAATTTTCAGTTTTTCCGCGCAACATCCAGAAAATTCCCGTTTGTCCCCTGATCAACGAAATTTGAGATATTTCCGCGCCTGATCGACAAAACTCGCGATTTTTTCGAGCCGGACCAACAAAATTCGCGATTTTTCAGCGCCCGATCAACGAATATTCGCAATTCTTAACTGACTTTGACGAAATGTGCATTTTTTCCCGCGGAAAAGTTACGAAGTTCGCGATAAACAGACGAAATACGCGATTTTTCTGCAGTCAATCAACAAAATTTGAGATTTCCCCCCTCTTAATCGACAAAATTTGCGATTTCTCCGTACCCGAAAGACGAAATTCGTGATTTTTAATTGACTGACGGAATTTGCAATTTTTTACCGCTGCAAATTAACGAAATTCGCGATTTTTTTCTCGCGACTGACGAAACTCACGATTTACCGCAGCCGATCAACAAAATTTGCAATTTTATCGCGCATCATGAACAAAATTGACGATTTTTTCGTGTCCGATCAACGACATTTGCAATCTTTCGCGCCTGATAGACAAAACTCGCGATTTTTCCGTGCTCGATCGGCGCAGTTAGTAATTTTTTCCGCGCCTCATCTTACAAAATTCGCGATTTTTCCGTGCTTGATCAAAGAAATTTTTTGTGTCCGAGTAAACAAATTAACGATTGTTCCTAGCCTCATTGCCAAAATTCGCCGTTTTTCCTCACCCGCTCAACGAAATTCGCGATTCTTAACTGACTGATGAAATTTTCAATTTTCCCCCAACAAATTGCGAAATTCAAGATTTTTTCCTGCGACCTATGGACAAAAATTGCAATTTTTTCCAGTTATAAATTCACGAAATTCGCGGGCCACACGTTAACCCATCGCGGGCCACAGGTTGTGCATCCCTACTGTAGATGAACTAAACGTGCTACAAACTTAATTTTAAATAGGGATCGTGCTATGGTAAACGTCAATAACATCCAAAAATTTCAGGGCAATCCGAGTATATTTACGAGAGTTAGAGCGCGTACAGACGGACAGACAAACCAAAGTCATAAACACTTTTCAACTTTGTTGGAAAGTGTTAAAAAAGATCCACAAAAGGAATATTATAAAATACTTCGAATGATGGAAGTTGAGTGTTGAAATGTTGAAATGTTTCTCTCTGTATGTTGACTGATAAGATCGTTTAAAAGAACAACCATAGTTTTAAGTTCAATAATTATTAGGAGTTGAGGCACATTCTTCAGTGATATGCATGCTGCAACTCCCATTATCTACTTCTTTAGGTAAAAATAAATCCTAAAGGGAAAGCAGTATTAGCATAGGTAAATTTAAAGGAAAATTCATTACTTCCATGTAAAATTGCGAACAAATAATTCTATAAAATAACATTTTCATTTCTGTATGAGTGGAAGATTGTTTGGGACAAAATGCCAGTTTTTGACAAACTATGTTAGACTGTTTCTTGTTTTACACTATACAATGCAGATAAAGTTATATTCAGTACCTGCAAAGCATAAAGTCTTTATGCTGTTTTTTCCAACCTCAATTCTCATAATACAACGAACAACAATTGTTTTTGGTCAATAATTGTTACATATCAGATATTTTCACAGCAATGTATAAAAAAAACCAGTTGAAAATCTTTAATAATCTGTAATAAAAAATACAGTTTAACATTGCTAACTATGGAAGCGCTTTGGGACCAGAAAAAAATCAACGTGAGTTCAATAACGGCGCGGCGTATGAAATAAAAACGTTACATTTCAAAGCCTTTTTACTGCATCTAAAAAATGAAAATGTTTATATCATAAGAAAAATGGCGTGGCAAAGTTGTAAGCAGTATTGAGTATTCCACTGTTGAAATATTTTATTCCATAGCAATTTCACATCAGTATTTGTTGCTACAAAATACTTTTTTATATAAAAAAAAACTTTTCAAATGGAAATAGAAGTATCAAAACAACAGACTCTTTTTATGTATCAGACGAATTGAATATTTCCAACCGTGCGATAAAATGACCAAGCCGGCAATCGAACCCAGATCCTTGTATTACATTTTACTGTTTAAGCTACGTGGTTGACAACCGGCGAGCATATTTCGCTCATATAACCTTATACCTTATAACTGAGCGAAGTATGCTCGCTGGTTGTCAGCCAAGGTAGCTTAAACGGTAGAGCATTTCCAATGTAAACCAAGGATCTGGGCTCGATTCCCGGCTTGGACATTTTTTCGCTCTGTTGGAAATATTCAAATCGTATAATAACTTTATCAATCAGTGTGATTGTGTTAAAAATAATAGTCTTTCTAAGTATGTTTAAAATGTAACACGAAATAAATATTTATTTTTCATTAAAAAAATCCATAACTTATATATTGTTTATTATAAAGTGTAAATAAACATTATTTTAGTCCATTTTAAAGCAACCTCTTTATTAAACCTATTTACTAAAAATTTAATTTAAACAAAATGTTCTATTTGGTTCAGACAATATACAATTCTATTAGAAGTGGCTGCTTAAATCATATGTTTTGTCTTTTACTGGCCGCTCAATAAGGCATTTAAAAACGATAACAATAATGATAATATTTATTTTACAACACAAAAAATATTATGTTAGAAGCGAGTTTGAATTTAAAATCACAAAAGAAATCAAAAATGAGTAAATGCTCTTGAAACGTACGGAATAAATAAGGTAGTTAAAGTTACGTTTCTTGTACTGATGAGAGCAGTCAAGGAGATTGTTGAAAAGAAATTTGTATTGTGTTATAAATCTAGGCTTATCCTTTACTGTTTCGTTTTTTCCTTCATGGACAACAATTACTGTGGAAAGTAGTCAATATTATGGAATATTTCTTATATAATGAAAATGAAGCTTTCTAATATAATTTAAGAATAATAATAATAAAAAAAAAACAACAGTTCTCCTAGAAAGGGTTTTAATTTCCAATCACAATAAAAAGAAAAAATCCTCTCTAACCACACTGAATGAATAATGAAGATAACGTTGCATTTTATACCCTGCCCGAGAATAGACGAAAAGAATGCTGAAGAAATATAGAGTTATAAATATAAATTTTTCCTTTATGGCTTCTTTTGTAATTTCATGGACAGCTAAAACTGTAGAAATGATTTAATACTACGGAATTTTTATATAAAATGAAAAAATAATGAAATTGAAACTTTTTAATGTATTTTTAGAACGTAAAATGTTCTAATAGAAACGAGTTTAAATTTGCTACCACAAAGAAGGATAGAATGAAAAAATGCTCTCTAAAAGTTCTGAATAAATAATGACGATAAACCGTCATTCGATGCACTGATGAGACCAGACTAAAAAATTGACGAAGAGGAAATACTTATTGACTAATATAAATCTAGGTTTTTCATTTACGGCTCTTCTGTTTCTTTGATGAACAGCAGTAAGTGTAAAAGAAATTAATGCAGTAGAAATTTTCTTACATAATTAAAAAATAATAATGAAATTGAACGTTTTATTCCGATAACAAAGAAGAATAAAATGAAAAAAAAGCTCTCTAATCGCACTGAATAAATAATGAAAATAAAGTTACATATTATGCACTGCCGAAAGCAGGCGATAAGATTTCTGAAGAGGAAATACTTATTGAGTTATAAATATAAGCTGATTCTTTACAGATTGTTCTTCTTCTTTTTCTGTCCTTACTTTATTTTTGAAGAACAACAATAACCGTAAAAACTAGAGAACAGGAATTCTGTTTTTCAGAATTTAGTATCTCCCCCGATGAAAAAACAATATATGTACATAAATATAGATACAGTAGAGTCCCGATTATCCGAGTTAATCGAACTTATACCTTTGAAATGGATCCTTTTCTTTCGATGGACTGATGGTGGATCTATTATTATGAAAACAGCCATTATGAATGAAGTATTAGGTGAAGATGATAGAGGAGTCGTAAAAAGTTAGAACTCTGATTTGCTGGTCAGAATGGGACAAAAAATGGCCATATTTTTTTTTTTTTTTTCAAAAAACATTATGGCCATTTTTTCCCCCATTCTGACCAGAATATCAGAGTTCTAACTTTTTGTTAATATGTGCGAACCCCTCTGAACAAAATTATATTCCAAAAAAAAAGAACTGCTACATTTATTCCCGGACTTATTGAAACTCTTTTCTTCCTTTTCAATATCATGTGCGAGCATAATAGCTTATGCATCAGTTTCTCCACCTAATTGTGGTTTTTAATGTAGAAGTATATGCTTCGCCACCCTTTTTTTTCCCTCTTTTTTCGACACGTACTTTTTCACTTCTGCTCTATGCGTCTGTAATTAACGACGTATAAAATGTCTGTCTTCTGTTCTATTATGTGATAAAGTTTATTAAAACAATTAATCAAGATGAAAGTTTAATCACATTATTAAATGAAACTAGCCATGCTTTACCTCACACCTGAATTACATCTTCAATCACATTTTTCAATTTCTTTTTCAATAAAGATTTTAGCACTGCAACTGTCGGTAAAGTCACAAAGGCGTACCATGGATGTATCCTGAAGTGTATGGCGGTTCCTGTCTCAACACCGGGACATCAGGTAAGAGAAATAATTTTCCTTACCTTTATTTTTACTGTGAAATATGATTTGACATAAAATTAGAGGTCCCTCCTAAATATTTGTCGATTATATATATATATTCTAATAACAGATTATGAGCTAGATTGCGCTCTTTATAAGAAATGTATTAACTATTATAATCACATCGTATAAATATTTGCAACATTTTTATATGTAAGCGAAGAAAACTAAAAACAATAAACATACTATTGTTATTATTTAACTGTATAAGAAGATATTTGATATTATTATTATTTGAAAAGAATACGAACTGTTTCATTGCAAATATATATATCGCTACACTCTAAGTGTAAGCAAAAGTTATCAAAGTTATAACTGATTTATATTATTATTATTATTATTTGATTGTATAAGAAAATATTTATTCTATATAATTAAAACTAAAATGAGTATCCTAAGGGATTCAATAATAGAAAAACTGAACTCAAGCAATTATGATGTATGGAAATTCAGGTTAGAAATGTATTTACAGAAGGAGGACCTTTATAGTGTTATCAGTCAGGACCCGCCCGATCCAATGACAGATGATTTTAGAAATAAAAATAGGAAAGCGCGTGCCATTATAAATTTATTGATCGATGACGATCAAATAACAAATGTGAAAAATTTAGAAAGTGTGCGAGAATGTTGGCTTGCTTTAAAAGAAGTTCACGAACGTTCGAATTTAAGTAGTAAACTATTTCTTTTAAGGAAACTTTACTCCACCAAATTAAAAGAAGGTGGCAATATGGTGGATCACCTTACAAAAATTTATGAAACTCGCGATAAGCTAGCCGCTATCGGCGAGACTGTAACTGATCAACACCTTGCTGCTTTAATGCTCTGCTCTCTCCCTTCCAGTTATGACGGTCTCATTACCGCTTTGGAGGCAAGGGACGAGCGTGACCTTAGTGCTAGTTTTATTCGCACTAAATTAATAGACGAGACGAGCACACGAAAAGAGTTGAAAATAACCGCGAAAGTGAGAACAATCACTCCGCGTTAAAGGTGGTGAAATTCCATAAAAACAAACAAAATAAATTCTGCTGGTACTGTAAAAAGAATTCTCACAATATCGACGATTGTTGGAGCTTGAAAAATAAAAATAAAAATAATCCTAAGCAGTACCAATACCCCAATCTTTTTCCCAACCAGTCACAAAAATCGGCTATATGCTCTCAAGGCAGCGCATACCCGAATACTAACAAAAATAGGAATTTTGAAAAGGAAACACCTAATGATAGAAATGTTACATTTTTTGTTGGGGATAATGTAAAAGATCTCTGGGTAATTGATTCAGGGTCTTCAACTCATATTTGTAATAACAAAAACAAGTTTAATGATTTTCATAACAGTGCTTCTAGCGTAACAATCGCAAACGGTCAAGAGCTTTGCTCTGAGGGTTACGGGACTATAAAATTAAATACATTAATGTCGGATAATGCACACAGAACGATAACACTAAAGAATGTATTGTATGTACCCGAAATTGAAACAAATTTAATTTCTATAAAAAGAGCTACTGAAAATGGTTGTAAAGCCATATTTGAGAAACAATATTGCAAGATAACTCACGAAGGTGTTACGTACCTCGAGGGCTATGTAAACAATAATTTATATGAATGTAGAATAGAACAAAATATGTCTCACAATGTAAATATTATAAATGAATGCGAAAATAAAAATTGTCTACACAAGTGGCATAGGAGATTAGGCCACAGAAACGTTAATCATATTAAGGAATTGGTAAATAATGATATGGCGTTAGGGATTAAAATTGACAAATGTAAACACGGTGATACATGCGAAACATGCATAATTTCTAAACTCACTAGTGATCCATACCCCAAAGCCGCTAGTTTTCGAGCTACAAAGCCCGCAGAATTAGTGCACTCCGATTTATGTGGACCTATGCAAACAGCGAAGGTTGGCTGAAAATACTATTTTTTGACTTTTGTAGATGATTTTAGCCGGTTTACCATAACGTACTTATTGAGAACCAAAGATGAAGTTTTCCCTAAATTTAAAGAATATGTTGCAATGACCGCGAATAAATTTGGCAGGAAGGTGCGTGCTATCCGTACCGACAACGGAGGGGAATACACAGGGAAGGAAATTGAAAATTATCTATAAAATGAGGGAATTGACCATCAACTTACTGTTCCGTATTCCGCGCCTCAAAATGGGGTTGCGGAGCGTAAGAACCGTACCTTGATGGAGATGGCTCGCTGCCTACTTAAAGACAGTAATTTACCTAACTCATTCTGGGGCGAAGCCGTCTGCACCGCAACTTACATACAAAATTGCCTCCCAACTTCATCCAACGACTGCACTCCCTACGAAAAATGGACTGGTCGCAAACCAGATCTTTCAAATATTAAAACCTTCGGTTGTCGCGCCTTTGCTTATGTGGAAAAGACTCATAGAAGAAAATTGGATAATGCAGCCATAGAGGGGATATTCGTAGGTTACGACAATAGGAGTAAGGGCTACAGAATTTGTACGGACGGTAAGAAAATCGTAATAAGTAGAACCGTAAAATTTCTGGAGACTAAAAGTAAAAACATAACTGAGGATAGCATATCAAATAAAAACAATGAAATACCAAATTTTGAAAATCCGGTTCCGAAATTACAAGTAATCGAGGATAATATTGACAGCGCCGAAGATACAACGCAAAATCAAAATGCAAATTCGGATACAACGCAAAACGTTCCGCGTAGATCAAACAGACCGAACAGGGGAGTTCCTCCCGATAGATTTGCTTTCTTAACAAATGACGTTAAAGTAGAAGATCCGAAAAGTTGGGACGATATAAAAAATATGCAAAACCCGATTGAAAAGGAAAAGTGGATAGAAGCGACTTTAGAAGAAATGAATTCTCTTCGCGAAAATAATACATGGGAATTAGTCGAAGTCCCACCAGGAACGAAAGTGATCGGTTGCAAGTGGGCGCTCAAATCCAAATACAATAGCCAGAGTTTGCTGGAAAAGTTTAAGGCTAGGCTGGTCGCAAAGGGTTTTTCCCAAAAGTATGGGGTAGATTATGATGAGACCTTTGCGCCAGTCGCGTCTCATACGACAATTAGAAGTTTTTTAGCAATGGCATTGTATAAGGATCTGAACTTAAGACATGTAGATATTAAGACCGCTTTCCTTCACGGGGAATTGCAAGAAAATGTGTATATGCATCAGCCTGAAGGCTATGCAGTTCCGGGAGAGGAGCATAAGGTATGCAGACTCAAAAAGGCCATTTATGGTTTGAAGCAGGCCGCCAGAGCGTGGAACCTGACATTACATAAATCATTATCTAAATTGGGTTTTCACCAAAGTAGGATCGATAAATGTTTATATAAGAAAACAACCAATGAAACAACGACTTACGTAATCGTTTATGTAGACGATCTCCTCATAGCTGGGAAAGATGAGAATATTAATAAACTTATAAACGAATTAAACGAGGAATACCCTGTAACTGACTTAGGTGAAGCGAAATATTATCTTGGGATAAATATTAATCGGCCTGACAAAAATACCATGACGCTTGATCAAATTAATAAAATTAATGATTTAATAATTAAATTCGGCTTAGAAAACTCGAAACCAACTAATATACCTATGGAACCAGGATACGTTAAGTTAGTGGATGATGAAAATCTCCTCCCGAATAATACGAATTACAGACAAGCCGTAGGAGCTCTACTATACATCGCGACTGTATCAAGGCCAGATATTAGTGCCGCGGTAAATATTTTAAGTCGCAGAAACGAGCATCCAAGGGCTAAGGATTGGGAAGCTGTTAAGCGAACAATCAGATATCTTAAAACTACAATTGACTTAAAATTAACATACACTAATTTAGAAAAACCTGTCTTGAGGGCATATTCTGATTCAGACTGGGCAAATGATCCTACTGACAGAAAGTCAGTGTCAGGAAATCTACTTATGATTGGAAATAACCCACTTCTGTGGACATCAAAAAAGCAGGCTTGTATTGCCATGTCTTCAGCTGAGTCAGAGTACGTGGCTGCCGCTTGCGCAGCACAAGAAACTATATGGATTTTACAACTACTGAAGGAACTGGACCTCGAGCAAGAACTACCAGTAACTCTGTTTGAGGACAACCAGTCTTCCATCAAACTTGCCGAAAGCGATAAGCATCATCAAAGAACCAAGCACATATCCCTTCGGTATTATCTTCTGAGAAACCTTGTCGAGGAAGGGACAATAACTATGACGTACCTTGAAACTGCAGCAATGACTGCAGACCTTCTAACCAAACCCCTTCCCAAGCTTCGATTTGAGCTTCACAGAAATATTGTTTTGAACATTTAAAACTTTTTGTTCCAGGGTTTCAGCGGGGGTGTTAATATGTGCGAACCCCTCTGAACAAAATTATATTCCAAAAAAAAAAAGAACTGCTACATTTATTCCCGGACTTATTGAAACTCTTTTCTTCCTTTTCAATGTCATGTGCGAGCATAATAGCTTATGCATCAGTTTCTCCACCTAATTGTGGTTTTTAATGTAGAAGTATATGCTTCGCCACCCTTTTTTCCCCTCTTTTTTCGACACGTACTTTTTCACTTCTGCTCTATGCGTCTGTAATTAACGACGTATAAAATGTCTGTCTTCTGTTCTATTATGTGATAAAGTTTATTAAAACAATTAATCAAGATGAAAGTTTAATCACATTATTAAATGAAACTAGCCATGCTTTACCTCACACCTGAATTACATCTTCAATCACATTTTTCAATTTCTTTTTCAATAAAGATTTTAGCACTGCAACTGTCGGTAAAGTCACAAAGGCGTACCATGGATGTATCCTGAAGTGTATGGCGGTTCCTGTCTCAACACCGGGACATCAGGTAAGAGAAATAATTTTCCTTACCTTTATTTTTACTGTGAAATATGATTTGACATAAAATTAGAGGTCCCTCCTAAATATTTGTCGATTATATATATATATTCTAATAACACTTTTTACGGCTGCTCTTTCATCTTCACCTAACACTTCATTCATAATGGCTGTTTCATAATAATAGAAGCCATCAGTCCATCAGAAGAAAATAACTCGGTTAAGCGGGACTCGGATAATCGGGACTGTACTGTAGTTCAGTTTTAAGACTTAAAACACGCGATTTTATTTTATATAAAATGAGGTCATTCGCATCCGCTAAAGAATTCATTTGCGATCCAGTCTTAAACAATATGTAGAGTAAAGTACGCATATGGGACGTCACTATCGCTGAATGTTACACACACACACACACACACACACACACACACACAAAAAAAAAAAAAAAAAAAAAAAAAAAAAAAAAGCGGCTATCTAATGATTTCTATGCCTCCATTTGTTTGTAATATTAATATAGATAGTTAAAATTAAATTTAGTTTATAATAGCTCCATGTTTAATCAGATATCATTCATTTATGTTTTTTCAAAATAGCACGTATTTTAATTACACTTTTTTTTTCAGTTTTTATGGGACAATGGCAACAAAAAGATATAATTGCTATTTTCCCTTTACTTTCTACAGAAATGGAGTACTTGCGTGGCCAAAATCAAACAAATGTTGCTAAAAACTACAAAAAAATTAATATCTCAAAAATAAATGGAGATGCAGTTTTGAAACAAATTGCATTAAAAAGTACTTTTTTTTCCCAATGCGATGGTATAAAAATTGAAAATGTGCGATACTTAAAAGTTTAAAAAATTGCAATAGACAATTTAACATTACGATGATGATATACCTGCTTTGTTTAACGGCTGACTTCTGTAATGTAACGTTATTTTTTGAAGATGACACAAAATAAGCTGGGAGAAAGAAATAGCATACCGGGGCTAATAATTTAATAGAGCGGGATTTCCTTAATTTTTTTCCATGAGTAATTAAACTTAATGTATTAAAAGGTTACTTCAGTTCTCAGAACAAGACTGTTTTCTTTTTCGTTATCCAAAGTATCGAACGATTTCTTATTGGTATCAAAAGAAATTTTTCAAAATACACTATCAGTTATGTATCATATTTCAGAAAAATATATCAACTTATTAATACAAAAATGCATTATTTCAACTACACTGCTCAAAACAATTAAAGGATATTTGAAGTTTTATATAAAATAAAGATATAAACGAAATTTTTTTTGCCGAAAATAGAAGAAGAGAATCAGAAATGCAAATTTTTCTGGTTTTCAAACTGTGGAGTATGCAAATTTTGAGTTCGACGTCAAAAACGTCGCTTCAGCGGCAGCGAATGAAATTTGACTTTCAACTGGATAAAAGAGAATGAAGACAAGGATGATCGGCATTCAGTGATTGCTTTGTTTCGATGAGTACGATGTCTCAGCGAAGTCATTTGACAGATTCAGAAGCTTTGAGAATTGTTGGTAGGTTAGAAGGGGGCCAAACTCAAGCCGAAGTAGCGCAAGCCATTGGAGTGTCACAAAGTGTCATTTCCAGGATCTGGAACCGTTTTTTGGAGAGTGGATGTGCAGGCCGAAGACCAGGGCAAGGTCGGAGACGGGCATCAACGCCCAATGAAGATCGGTATGTAGCGTTAACAGCTCGGAGACACCGAACCATGAACGATACTCTTCTCCAACAACACCTTCGCTCGGCTACAGGCACCACGATTTCAACTCAGACTGTCCGAAACCGGCTCCATGCTGTAGGTCTGTATGCTCGCCGACCGATGGTATGTGTTAGATTAACATCAAGGCATCATCGCGACCGCAGGGAGTGGGCAACCGAGCATGTCAACTGGAGGAGAAATGAATGGAGCAATATTCTGTTTTCTGACGAGTCCCGTTTTTCTGTGCATCCGGATAATAGGCGTATTTTCATCTGGAGGGACCGTGGCAGTAGGAATAATCCTGCGTTCGTGCATGAAAGTGTCAGATTTGGCGGTGGAGGAGTGTTGGTGTATGGTGGCATCTCCATTGACGGGCGCACTGACCTCTACATCATTCGAGATGGAGCTCTGACTGGTCGCCGATATAGGGATGAGATCCTCAGACCTATTGTAGTCCTTTACGCTGCAGCAATCGGAGATAACTTCATTTTAATGGTCGATAACTGCAGGCCACATCGTGCAAACCTGGTGGAGGATTTCCTTTTCGAGGAAGGAATCGTTCGAATGGAATGGCCAGCGTGTTCTCCAGACATGAATCCAATCGAGCACGTTTGGGACGCTCTAGGAAGACGAGTTTCTGGCCGCCAACAACCCCCACAAACTCTCCAAGAACTGGAAAGAGCTCTTCTGGAAGAGTGGGGCAGAATACCCCAACTCGTCATTAATAGCCTCATTGAGTCCATGCCTCAAAGGTGTTCAACGTTGCTGGCCGCCCGTGGAAACCATACCCCCTACTGAAAATGATTTTCTTTGAAGAAAACACCTTTTCTTATTCTTTTTTTCTCATATGCACAAATTGTGTTTTTTTCCTTTAGTACACAAATGCGCAATAAAATGCATTTTTTTCTGCCAAACATGTGTAATTTATTCTCATATAACCTACTATGTCTGTCGACCATGTATCAATCAGCTAAACAGTTTACCAGATACAAATTCCACCTAAAACTGCAATATCCTTTAATTGTTTTGAGCAGTGTATTTAAAATATTTAAAAAATGGTTTAGATTTTTGTTTTATATTTTTATTCAGTATTCGCATTACATATGACAAAAGCGCAGAAGGAAGTTTTCGCAATAAAAATTTTAAAAACAAGAGAACGATGAGTTGCACAGCTTTTAAAGTCTTATTCACAGATAAAATTTAATAGGGATTAAACAGTATACAATTCTTTTTTGAAGGAAAAATTCTAATATACCAAATTAATATTTTTTGCGAAAAGCTAATTGAAAAAAAAAAAAAAAAACTTATATTTTTTCAGAAATAACGTATTAAATTGTAGCATTTTTGCTCAAACTATTTACAGAAAATCTAAATTATATAATTTTACATATCGCTCATCCGCAAGAAAAGTGACGTATCTCGGCAAAGTAAATTTCACAGGAGAGCAAAAGAAAATTTGCGTGATTTTGCTGTAACATGACATTCTAACACTTAGCAATACATGCAAAGGATAAAAACGTGTATAGAAGCGTAAAACCCTTTAGAATGAAGACTTGAAGGATGAGGTTTGAAGGGTTGAGTAATTTTATCTTCCCACACAATCCACGTCTCTTTTGTGGTCATAAATGGTCATATAGCGTAATAAAGTGATTTTCCGTATAACTACAATTATGAAACCGTTTGTGTAGCAAGACACCTCTATGGCAGACCTATTAGTGGAATAAAACGCAAAATGAATTTTTGAGAGATGTGTCACTTTTCTTGCGCGATATGATGCTTTAGATAATTTGGTATTTTAATAAAAAACTATCCAACAACTTTTTAACCATTGTACTTCCAGTAAATTGTTTCGAAAGCAATATTACTACTGATTTAATTTTTATTTGCACGTTTATTTTTTAAAGATAAGTACCATTTGTAATTTTGAATTTGTGATTGGAAACAAAAAGGAAATCTCTAAATGCACTCTAACCACACTGAATAAAAAACAAAAATTAAAAAAGAAAGAAGGAATAATTTTTTGCTGGAAAAGAAATATTCATTGGGTTATATAACTCTTCGCTTTTACTTTTTAGCTTCTTATACACTTTTATGTTCTTCTTTCTAAAAAAGTATGCATTGCAATCGAAATTTTTTTCGACTTCCAGTTTTCGATGAATTTACATATTTTAGGTGTCAGAAATCCCGAAAAACATGTTTATACAAAATGTCTGTCTGTCCGTGTGTACTCTTTGTAGCATCGAAAAGTGTATGAAGTTATGCATAGAATTGAACCAATTTGTTGTGTACGTTTTTGGCTATAGCCAGCAGGTCCTCATTGAATTTGGAAATATTCCGGTATAAGGAGGTACTAAAAATGCTATTGCATTTTTATTATTGTACCATAGAAAAGTGTGTGAAGTTGCATAGAATTAAGCCAAAATTTATGTGTATGTTTTTGGCTATGGCAAACAAGTCCCACGTGAATTTGTTAACAATCCGTTTTAATTGGACGTTGTAATAGCGATTTTTTTCGATTTTTCATAGTTCAATTGTACATCGGCTGTTTATGCAGCGACGGGTAATTCGCATCCAGCTGACGTAGAACAGAATAGAGAAAAATATTGATTTTATTAAATACTATGATTCAGATTAACTCGTTTTTACTACGATTAGTAACATGTAGCAGAAACTTAAAGATTTTCAATATAATTAATGTTGAATTATTTGAATTGGTCTTTTCATTTAGAATACTACACTTTCGTAAGTTTTTGCTTCTACTAAACAAATAGAATTTGGGCACCACACTTATTTTCAAATGTAAAATAAGCTTTTAAAGTATCACTAGGGGTCTACTGTAAGCTAGAAAGCTAAGTGCAGGCACAGATGCCATCCTTTGGGGAACTCATTTTTTTTTCAAAATGTTCAAAATGGGATATTTTAGCTTCGTTAGATGCCTCTATAAGCATAGGTTTCGAATACATTGCACTTGTCTAGTCGGCACGAATAAAAGCCGATTGTTTCATGCGATTTGAAAAATAGTTAGAATCTTCAAAGTTTTAAGAGCATTAATTTATATAATTTCAAACTTATTGAAGGTTTCAGTTAAACAAACATTTGTGAAATATATTGACTTATACAGTGAAGTAAGTAATTCACAAATCATTTAATAAAGTCTTTTTCAATACCCATTTCAAACATTGTGTTTCGAGTACTAATCTTCTGAAGTTTTCAAATGATTGTTAACTGTAAGCATTTAATGCGTGCCAACTATAAGCTTTTAATTTCAAAACTTACATATTTTATTATGTTAACTAACTAACCAATTAACTTTCTATTGGAAATGCAAAAGTTTTTGATGTCTTAATTTGCCTGAAGTGTTTGCGAATTCGATTTTATTTTAAATTCAAGATGAATTAAACGGTAAAAATCACATTATTTTAGTATAAACGTTTCTCTTTTAAGCCATAATATTCTAAAAAAAGACCCGCATGAAATACCGTAGCAATTGAAATATTTATAATACCGGAAAAAACATGAATACGTGCATTCAAATATAAAACCAGCTGTTTTGAAAGACAAAGATATTGCAACTGGCGAATGAAACATTCAATAAACTTTATTTCCTTTGATCTATTGAAAGTCGCTGCTTTTCTATGTATAACGGAAAAATACATATGTAACAATATGCATTTGAAAACATTCTTTTTTCCCTAAAATCAAACATATTGCAGATGCGCTTGAATTCTTATGTTGACTGAAATACATATTTGAAAAAGAAATTGTTTAACTTTCTCGCTTTTCAGGATCTTGAGAGAATTAGGAATACTTTTCAAAAGGTCGGAAAAGCAATCGATGCGTATTTATAAAAATGAATATTAACTAATTAAAAAAAGGCTTACCGAATATAAGAATATGTTATTTAATATTGATGGATAAAGGCCATTTAAAAGTAGGTAGGAATCTTTTTTAAAATTTAAAGTAGAAAGGGGATTACGAAAGAACTCTTGTGGTTTTGACTATTAGGAACCAGGTGTGGTAACGCCTTTTTTTCAAAAGAATGGCAGGAATATTGTTTAACAAGAAAAAAAATCTATATACAGTAGCGGCCAAAATTGTGGAAACCTTTTTGAAAAGTTGTATTTTTGAGATTTGATAATAACACCACTCTTTGTTTAAGTAATGCCATATAATTATATATCGGTGGAAAGATAGTTTAATTAAGAATGTGATGAAATACATTATGGTATATTAAATTATTTTTATAAGACGGTAGTTTAAAAATATAATTTATTGTTAATCATATTGTATACTATTACTACAGAATACTATTACTATTACTATATACTACAGAAAAATTATCACCAAAATCAAACATTTTATTTATTATGCATTCGGAAATTAAGATACTTAAGAGTTAAGACTGCTAGTCACTCAGCTTTCGAATTCCTCTCGGTAATGATACGTCTATGGACGTTTGATGCATTCTTATATTTAAAATATCTCCACAGGGAATCAATATTTTAAATTTTTTTTTCAGTGTTCTCTTCTTAAAGGATGTCACTTATTTTCTTAATTGTCAAAATATTTCTAAAACCTTTGCTTACTTTAATATTTTATGTTTTAAAAAATGACAAACTGGGAGTAAAATTTTAACATTTCATACAAAATTAAGCATAGATTTTAGAAATGTTTTGACAACTAAGTAAAAAAAGAGACAACCTTTAAGAAAAGTACACAGAAAAAAGAATTTAAAATTATTATTTTCCTGAGGAAATATTTTAAATGTACGAACGCATCAAAAGATCACAGACTTAACAATACGGAGGGAAATTCGGGAGCTGAGTGACTAGCAGCCTTAACAGTTATCGTAAGATACTTACGACTAATTTCTCACGGTTAGTAAAAATGAAAATATTAACAGTAATAATAAGATGAGATTAAGTAATAATTGTTCATTATAGTTCAACTGCATTCTAATTACAACGGAACTGCGCTAACTCGATCGTTGAATGATGTTAGATTTTAAAGGAAAATCAAACGAGTCCAATGTTGCGGCCACACAGCCTTTGGTACGATTGCTCTTGGATTTCTATGATTTTGTATATTTAAACGAAAATCTGTCCAAACAAATCTAATGCCAGGGATTTCACACCCAATTTTGTATAACATTATACATTTAAACGAAAATCCATCCTGACGAATGTAGAATTGTTAGCCCACTGATTTCGACACCGTGCATCCTCTAATTTCTATCTACCCTATATATATAAAATCCTAATGAAACGAATTTATGAAACGAATATATGAAACGGCTGAAATGTATCTATTCTTTGAATCGACTGATTAAACAACTGATTTTGTTTCACGGCGATTTCTCCTAAAATATGGAATACTTTGCGATGAAATTAACACAAAAAATCCGTGTTGATCCACGGATCTCAAAACTGGTATTAGAATTTTTAAATTCGAATTAGTTTTCGAAATATTAATTTTTTTTCTAATTTTAAACACATTTTTTCTAATGATGGCAACTCAAATTTTAATCATAACAGAATTTTTTTTTTCATAATTCAGATCAGGTTACTATTTTAAATTAATTTGACGACCAGTTTGGTCTCCTTTAAATCCATGTTAAGAACAATGCTTTTTTTTTTTGTATTTCGTTATCATTTTATTAAATACAAAACTTTCATTTAAAAATGAAACATTTAAATTGATGGCTTTCACTTCTTCTTAAAAAAAAAAGAAAAGATAAATATTAGGCACAGATGTCATATACGCACCGGGGTTCCTAATTGGCGCACAAATGGCATTATTTTGATAGACATGGTAACCCGGCTATTGTTGTTTATTTAATAATATATGTTTAATTACTTTTATTTCTTTTTTAAATTTATATAAATTATTTTGTTCTATGGTTATTAATTATTTTTTTGCTATTTCCTTTTGAAAATATTAGAAAATAATTAAAAAATACGGTACAATGTAGTAGTTATTCCGTCAACCAATTTAGCAAGTTATATAAATCGCCAAACAGTTGTATATAGTAAAGTGAGGAGAGTTCGCGCGGTAGGAGAGATTGCGCACAAAGAGATTCGACGGGAAATAGTAGAGTGCGCGCCCAGCGTCTCCAGGTAATTGTACAGCAGCATTAGTGCAGTGTCTACATGAATGTGCATATTGATTGATCGAAGCGTCTTGGATTAAGCAGTGCTATTTTGTTTTTTTCCCCAAAGTAAGTGCTTGAATTTTCACAACTGTTCGTCAGAATTTTTATAGAGCGTCAATAATAAAAAATATTTTGAACGTAAACGATTTCTTATAAACTACTAACCTGGACTAAGTATGCGAACACTAAAAATTCATTTTAGAAGTGGCCATATTTAAATAGCAGGCCGCGCAATCTCTCCTACCGAAATAAGAGAGTTTGCGCATCTGCTACTTAGGACAGATGTCGCATTTCCCCATAAGTTTAAGAGGAGAGATTACACAGCTTATTGATAAATTTGCATGAATTGCAAATTATGTGTAAAACATATGAATGAATCAATTTTGAAATAATTTCGGAAAAATACATAATTATCAAAACTAAATGTGGCAACAAATTAATTTGCAAAAAAATACTTTTGCAGATAAAAATTTTATTAATAAATTAATAATACAGTTGTTATTAAATAAATTTTATATAATTATTTTTGTTAATAAATTAATAATATATTTGTTAATAATTTAATTATATATTTATAAATATTTTTTAATTTATGAGCAATTAATTTGCTAATAAATTAATTTTGTTAACAAAAATAAATTTTCTAATACAATGTTTTGGAAAAGCTTTCACCCATTCCAAGTAGTGTAATGCCATCGAAATCAAAAGGAAACAGAGTGCAACTAATGTTACTGATCCACAAAATATACATGAAAAAAGACTTAAGAAGGATGCCGCTACAAAAAAACAGCTGAAGATAAGGTGCTTCCACAAAAAGTGGGATAAAAAATCTCAAGGAAAAGAACCGAAGGTCAATGAGGATTAGTGCACTGAATGTCTGTAACCGTACCAGGAGACAACTTCGAGAACTGACTGGATTCAATGTATTGCTTGGTGCAAGTTTTTGCACGAAAGATTCACTATTTATAACAATAAGTGCATCGATTGTGGACGACGACAACTTCGGTTCGTAAACAAAATACAATGAAACTGTTGAAATGGAAATGAAGTAATTTTCAAATTTTGTAATCTTAGTAGGGCTTGCTTTTTCTGCTATTTTAATCTTCTTAAATTAAAATTTTTAACAATATTTACTCACAAAAACCTTTCATCAATGTCGATTAAGTGTAATTATTATTGTTAAGAATTTAATTTTAGTTATTATTAATAACAATCTCTTCTACCTATGTGCGCAATCTCTCCTACCCATGTGCGCGTTCTCTCCTACCCTGTAAGGAGAGATTGCGCAAAATAGTCTTCTTGGTTTTATTACTGCTGTTCTATTAAATTGCAATAGAACAACAAAATAACAATGGAAATGCATAAAAAACAAATGAAGTCAAGATTATTCCTGCATAGTTTAGCAAAATATTAATATTTAGATTTTTTATTATTATTCTTTTGAAAGGTGCGCAGACTCTCCTCGCTTTACTATAACTGGCGATTTATATAACTGGCACTCGCCACATTGCACAGATTGACACAATTTTTATTTTAAATAACGAAAGAACAAATAAATTATAACATTAATAAATATAAAAATAAAACGTCGAAATAAAAATCACTTGATGACGTAAACACGTGTAACTTGCTAAAAGTCAAGTGAATGTGACATTTACGATCAAGCATTATTGGCATTTAATCTTATAGTTCGCGATAAATTTTTAGTCGACGGAATAACCAGATATTAGTACCAAAAGTACATATGTAACTGGTATTTGAAAAAGAGGTTTTCGCCAAATTTTCGAAAAAAAATAATAAATAAAAATAAATAAATAAATAAAAAATCATGCCAAACATGCGATATATGACATCTGGCGAAATATTAAATTATGTAACAAACCATGACATTTAATTTCAACTTCAAATCAATGTTTTAATTTACTACTCGAACAATAAAAAAAATGCTAACTGGAGAGTTGAAAAAAAGATATTGGCGAGATTTGCACCCGGTTTTTTTTCTTTCGGCACAGATGTCATATATGGCCCCATATTGGCGCGATTTTTTTCACACGCCAATGTCATATACGCAACGGGTACTTAACTGGCACCAAAGTATCGTTATTTTGCTTGATATGGTAAGCCGGATGTTATTGTTTATGCTGGTGATGCGTTCCCCAAATTGGCGTTGCAAAAAAAAAAAATCGCGCCAAGAGTATATGACATTTGTTCCAAACCTTCATATGAAAGGCGAAGAGATCAGGTCGTATTTGTTTATGTCATTTGATGATTTGAACTACTATAATATAGATGAAATGATGGGCATAGAATAATATTTGGCGACTTATCACCTGTGCCTGGATAACATTAAAGTATCAAAATGGCACCTAGAGTATAAAAAGCAAAGTGTTCCGCCCGGAACTGTTGATGATAGTCACATGATTTAGGCTATTGTTATAGAGATTGTTTTAATATATCGGTTGACAAAGACTCTGAATACTTAATTCATTTTATTTTAGCTTCTTTTCAAAAGTTTAACTGACCCCCTTTAATCAAAGACGAAAACAACCTTTGGATGTCTTATCAGCAACTGATTCTCCGATAAATTTTTGCAATCAAAGGGAATTGAATGGAAACCCGTTTACAGGGAGATCTGCACAGCTTTTTCAGTATAATTTAATCTTCTCTAATATTTTAAAACCCCATTAGATTAGCATGTTTTTAGATTTTTAGATTCTGTGGTGTCTGAACGGGGGTTGGCGAGCGTAGCTTGCAGGGGGCAGAACCCCCTAGTTATTTTATATTTTTGAATAAAATTTTTTCGGAATGAACTAAGGTGTCTCCATTACAGTGTTTGCCGATTTAATTTTTTACTTTTATATATTTATTAAACTTTCTGTTCTGACAAAATGTTCCTGAGAAAACCTAAATAATATAAAACTTGTTGTAAATGTAGAGGTATTCTCGGGCATCTCAGAAACGAAAACCCCTCGGAAAAGGTACCACACTGTAAAAAAACAAAAAAAAAACGGACTAAAATACAGAAATACTACTGGCAATTCAGACGCCAATACTATTTCCGTATTTTAACGGAACTTTTTCCCGGAAAATTACAGAATATTTTCCGTTAAATTCAAAAAAAACGGAAAATTTTCTGTAATTTACCGGGAAAAAGTTCCGGAAATAGTACTGGCGTCTAGATTGCCAGTAGTATTTCCGTATTTTAGATCGTTTTTTCTTTCAATGCAAAGAACAATTAAAACGGGAAACGATATCTTCAGAGGTGCCGAGATAGAAAAAAAATCTCTCGTGAATTCGTCAAACGACTTTAAGAAAATAATTTTTTGAAATAGTATATATTATTATTTTTTTAAACCAAAGATATCTTTAGAGCTCCAAACAGAATATGCTATTTTAAAACCCGAGAAAAAGATGAAAACGAACGACAATCTAACTCAGAGGAAGACTATTTTTTGAAATAGTAAATACCAATATTTTTCACAGCCGAAGGTTTTTCAAAGCCAAAGGTACCGCCATAGCCGGGAAAAGTACGCTCAATATGTGGGGGTTTTGTCTATACTTCTATACTAATACTTGGACTTCCCTCAGAGGGATTAGTCTGAGCTATGTTACTGGAAACATAGATTTAATAATAACTCGTGACAAGAATAGAAAATGAGATGCTATCTATAATTGACAATACGTGGTCTGTGTGAAAAGCATTCAACCTTTGTCTGAAAAAAGTACATACGTTACCTGACGGGATTGGTACTCTTATCCCCTTCGAAGTAGCCCCCTTGCGCTTCCACACATTTAGTCCAGTGCCATTGTTAACGACTGGCTCATTGGAATTCGTGAAAAAAAATTAAGGCATGCACATTAAGCTGTCTTTTTCCAATGTGCACAGTGGCACCGCCTTAGAATCACTATTGCGCACGAATAAAATAAAAGTCTGATATTTATGAAACAGGCCTGCCACAAATTCAAATGATGAAAATGAGCAAATTCATGGTAGAATTACAAAATATTATAATAATATAATATGAATTGTATACACTATATATATAATATACACTGTTAAAAAAAATGGCAAAGTAAACTTACAAGACAGCCGTCCATGGGTATAAAATTGAAAATGCGCAATAGATTAAAATTAATAGAGAAAATAAATCACTAAATATTTTATATCGTAATTTTTACTCCTTGAAATAATCTCAAAAACATAAACAGACGTTCCGAACCAATTTGACTACCTCTAAATGACAAAAAAAGATGTTTGAAGGGAATGAAGGGCTTTTGCATCGTGTGTGGCCCACTCGGATTGTAAATACTCTTGAATATCTGTTTCCATGTATGCGATGCGGTTCTCGATAAGAGTTTAGGCATTGTCTCTTAAAAAAGTGATATATCAAAGTCCCGAACAGGTCAACAGAAGCATGCAATGCTTCGATCGCGTCTGTTACAGATATGCTCGATCGGATTTAAATTATGAGTGCATGCTGGCCACTACATACGCTGTACTGTTTTGTTTTCAAACATATTCTCGACAAAGTAAACTGTATTAAAAGTTAGCATGCATTAGATAAAACAAATCGGTATTGACTGAAGTGTAAGTTATGGCACGAGAACTTCAATATCTCGTCTGCATAACGTTTGAGCTGTGAAAATGTCATTTCGAGTAATTTACAAATCCATACACATTTTTTTCAAAAAATCGTGCAAGCTGAAATACGCCACTATTAACCCGATTAAAAAGAAATACCCGAATAAGTTACTACATAAGAAATCGTCTAATGACAATTGAGAAAATGACCTTATGATAAAATCTCTAGGTTATTGCAGATGAAAAAAAAATTCATATTCTATTTAAACAAAACTTTCCTCTATTAGACCTCTTGGCGAGAGAGAGAAAAGCCCAGAGAAGTAACATTTTAACAAGTATTTTCGAGCAAACTATTCGCTGTTTCATACTGACATTTATTCAATATTTACGCAATTTATTCAATACTAGAAGAGTGCCTACCTGTTTTGTTGCATTTAAATTATATGTTGTTTTTGTTTTGTTATCTTTTTTTTTGGGGGGGGGGGGGGGTGTAGTATTATTAAATATTTAAAGTTTCTATACCTAACAATGCAATGAATGATAATTTATATCTTTTTCCGTTCATTTCATCTTTTTAAATTTTGTATTTTTTAGATGCCATATTCTTAGAAATTCATTATAGAGATATTCATTTTTAGAAATATTCATTCATTTATATCTTAAAAGTACCCCGTCAAAAAATTTCAACCCAATAAAAGTTTTTAGGTCAGGAGTGGCACAGAAAAAAAAATCGAAAGTTTTTTGTTCCTGCATCATTTTACATAGGGAAATTTTTTAGAAATTGTTCTATTGCGAGTATTTACGTCTTAAAAGTAACATTCATGCAAATTTTTAACTTTGTATTACTAATAATTCCATGTACTGCATTATTTAGATCATCTTTAGAACTTTGTTCGCTTTCTTTAGTCTTCTTAATTTCGAATTTTTTAGAATTCGTTCTAATGCGCGTATTGCAGTTTGAATTCGTTCTATAACGATCATTTAGATCTTATAAGTTACTACCATGCCAAATTTTAAGTTTCTAGATCCAACAGTATCACAGAAATTGCAGATTAGACCTTTTTTTATGGTGCACCTTTTAATTTTTGGTGTTTTTTTTAAACTGGCCGGCATTTACTTCTTAAAAGTAATAGCCATGTGAAATATCAAAATTTCTTTCTCTAACAATTCCAAATAAACCGTTATTTAGAAACTTTCTTTGACGTTTTACGTTTATTTCTAACTTTAAACTTTCGAACCTTGTAGAAAGTGTTCATAACCAGTATTTACATCTTAAAAGTAACCACCGTACAAAATTTCAAATTTCTAGCCCAAACAATATCACAGAATTCGCAATTTTAGAACATTTCTGCTCCTGCACCCACGGAGGTTGTTGTACCGACATAAAATATAGTCTTTGTTGGAACAGATATGGTCACCAGCATTTTCAAACCATTATTTACTAAATCGGATAGGTAGTTTCAGAGATTACGCACCACAAACACTCAAACGTTATTGCTTTATAATATTAGCATACATGTAGATACAGGCGCAGGTTTAACTTTTATTATATAAAAACATAAATAATTTATTTAATCCGTGTTAGCAGATGTATTTTTTTAAATACATACTTAAACCAGTTTAATACTTCTCCAATTTTATTCTCATAGTCGTTTCTATGATTTGGCAAAAACATCTCACTTTCTTAGGAGATAAATCGTAAACTTTCGTAATGCATTCTTTTCATTTGAAATACATAAATTAAATACATTTAAAAAACACGACTTAGACTCATTTATTTTAAAATACAAATAAATAACAATAAGTCAAAACATTTTCTTCCAATATCAACGAATTGCTTCTAAATTACACATGCGAAAAACTACTTTAGGCAAAAAAAGTGCTCTTGTCTAAATTTTAACCCGGCTAAATTAACCTTGTCTAAATTAGTACCGTGATTACTTTAAATCTTATAGGAATGTTCCATAATCTGGTTTACAACCAATGTCGTATTTTAAATATAGTATGTCGTATTTTAACATAGGCTATATCTTTCGTTGATGCCATTACCCAAAAGCGGGTGTAGGAGCAAGAATCGTTCTAAAAATGCGCTTTTTGAGTTACTGAAGGGCCTAGAAATATGAAATTTGGAATATTAGTTACTTATAAATTACAAATGGTCTCTAAGAACATTTCCTAAACAATTTGAAATTTAAAAAGGGTGAAAATTCACAAAAAGCGGTCTAAAAAACTTTCTAAATGGTGGTTTCTACGCAATCTCGGGACATACCAAACCGATTAAAAAAATAATGGTGTCAAAATGATGGTGATAACTCTTGCTCCAAGATAGGCTGTATTTTATGTCGGTGCCACTACCCCAGAGGGTTGAAGGAGCAAAAAACTTTCTAAAGATGCAATTTTTGTGTTACTGGAGGGTTTAGAAATATGAAATTTGGAATATTAGTTATCAGATATAAAGGATTTCTAAGACCACTTCCTAAAAAATTCGAAATTTAAAAGGAGTGCAAATGCGCGAAAAGCGTTCTAAAAAACGTTCTAAATTGCGATTTCAACGCAATCTCAGAAAGTACCGATTCGATTAAAAAAAATGGTGTGAAAACGATGGCGACAGCACTCGCTCCAACATATACTCTATCTTATGTTTGTGTCACTACCACTTGAGGGTTGCAGGAGCAAAAAACGTTCTAAATTGCGGTTTTTGTGTTATGGAGGGGTCTAGAATAATGAAATTTGGAAAGGTAGTTTCTTTATAAGATATTAATTATATCTAAGAACATTTCCTAAAAAAATCGAAATTTAAAACGGGTGATAATGCGCGAAGAGCGTACTAAAAAACTTTCTAAATTGCAATTTCAATGCAATCTCAAGAAGTACTGAACAGATTTCAAACATAATGGTATAAAAATTATGGTGACAGCTCTTGCTCCAAGATAGGCTATATTTTGATATTTCCACAACCCCAAAGGAGTTGCAGGAGCCAAAAACGTTCTAAAAATGCAATTTTTGTGTTATGGAATAATCTAGATTCTTGAAATTCGTCATGGTATATATTCATTAGATATAAATGATCGCTAAGAACATTTCTTTAAAATTTTAAAATTTAAAAGGGGTGAAAATGCGTGAAAAGCTTTCTAAAAACGTTCTTAAAGCTGATTTGTGAGCAAATTTAGGAAGAATCAGAATCATTTCAAAAGAAATGGTAGGAAATTGATGCTGACAGCCTCTGCTCTAACATAGATGCTATTTCATGTCGGTGTCACTAACACCTGGTGGTTTCAGGAGGAAAAAATGTTCTAAATTGCGGTTTTTGTGATCGGTAGGGGCTAGCAGCTTGAAATTAGGCATGGTACATATTTATTAGATATAAATGATCTTTAAGAACAGTTTCGTAAAAACTGGAAATTTAAAAAGGGGGGGAAATGCGTGAAAAGCGTTCTAAAAATGTTATAAATTGCTATTTCTGCACAGTCTCAGGAGATATCAAACCGATTTCAAAAGTAATGGTTGCAAATTGATGGTGACAGTCCCTGCTCCAACATAGGCTATATTTTATGTTGCTATTACTACCATCTAAGGGTTGCAAGAGCAAAACATGTTCTAATTTGCATTTTTTGAGTATCTTTGATGTCTGACATTTTGAAATTTGGCATGGTAATTACTTACCAGATGCAAGTGGTTTCTAAGAACTGTCGAAAAAATTCCAAATTTAAACGAATGAAGAGAGCTAAAAGCGTTCTAAAAACGCTCTAAATTACAATTTTTATAGAATCTTATCAAATACCAAACCGATTTAAAAAATAATGGTGATAAATTCTTGGTGATAGAACATACATACAACTCAAACATAAGGTATATTTTATGTCGGTGCCACTATCACCAGAGGGTTGCAGGAGGAAAAAAGTTCTAAATTGCGATTTCTACGATGCTGAAAAGGCTAGAAACTTTAAATTTCGCATGGTAGTTACTTATAAAATATAAATGCCCTCGAAGGGCTGTCGAAAATAAATTCGAATTAAAAAGGGGTGAAGCGAAGGAGAGGAGCGAAAAGCGATCTAAAAAAGTACTCAATTACGATTTCTATGCAATTTCAGGGAATATAAACCGATTATAAAAGTAATAGTTGCGAATCAATGGTGATAGCCTCTGATCTTACACAGGCTATATTTTATGGCGGTGACTCTACCACTTGGGGTTGGCAGAAACAATAATAAAAAGGCCTCTAAAAGCTTTCTAAATTATATTTCTGTGGAATATTAGGAAATACCAAACCGATTTCAAAATTAATGTTGGCAATTTAATGGTGACAGTCTCTATTTCAACATAGCATTTTATGTTGAGAGAATACCGTTAGACAAGAAGCGTAGAATTTTACATGATGGTTATTTTTAAGATGTAAAAAGATGGTTTATAAAAAATTCAAAACTTCAAATGAATACTGAAATGAGTGTATTAATTGAGCATAAAAGTTTCAAAATATTTTCTAAATTATCATTTACTTAGTTTTAGTTCTTTTTATTAATTTAAGTCTCATTTCTCCCTAATGCAGTGTAATGATGAAATCTATTCAAAGTGTCTTTTCAATAGTAATTTTTGAATTATTCCTAAAAGTATAATTTTTTTAAATTAATCTTAGACATACAAATATCACTTGGCATATTTTAACTATTACGCGAGCAGAGCCGTGGGTTTTGCTAGTTACTTTATATTTCTACCCGGAAGCGGATGTGGAAGTTTTAGAAATGTAATAAAGAAACATTGAAAAGAAATCGGAAAACACGAAGACCGAAACAAGGAATCGGACTTCAGAAAAAATATTTTTTAAATAGTAGATATTGAAATTTTTCTTTTAAAACTACTCTACTACATTTTCATCCCGCTGATACTGAGTTTGAGACGCTAGGTGAAATGCTTCAGTGAGGCAAGTGATGTCATATTAAAAAAAAACGATCATTTTCTTTTGTAAAACTAAATATTTCACTACGAATGCCCCTAAAAGACTTAAATTTCTGGAATCTTTATTCTCTGGAACTGCGGTTAGAACCTCAAGTAAAGAGAGCAAATGTTTAAATACTAAGTCGTAGCTGGAAGCTGACAAAAGTGATTTCATGTTTGCAAATATATGTATTAATAACCTATTGCGCATTGAAATATTTTTAAAAAGGTGAATGTAAATATGAGAGTAGCGTACATAAATTTTGAGATGGTTAAAATGACGTTAGGTGTAGATTTCATGCGAAAAATAATTCGGTGATTCTGTCAAAATGAAATCATTTTTGATAATTTTCATTCGGTAATACAAAACATAAGAACCTCAATTGATATTTTCATCATAATTACTTATCTTGGTTAGGTATACTAATACAGTTTAATTTTTCCAATACTTTGAACAGTTGAAGTTTATGGAATTGGTATTTTGGTAACTTTAGGTTAAAAATAAATTTTGTTTTAAGAGTTTAACAAATCAATGTAAGATAAAATTTTTGATGCAATTATTTTTTATGTTTATTATAAATTCAATGTAAGATTTTTTTAAACAATTAATTTCGTCGAAATTTGACGGATTTCACGGTGTTTGTTTCTATAATCCAACTTTTTATTTTACTCAAAATCTTAGTTGTTTTAGTTAAGAAACATTCTTCCATTCATTATTTTGACCAGTCTTCGATGCATTGAAACCCGTTAATACTTTATGCTTCTTTATGTGTACCGAATTAAGCAGTGTTGAAGAAGAACGTTCGCTATATAATATCAGAAAAGAAAGCAAACAAAAAGTAATTTAACGAATAAACAAAAACTAAGTTTTTTATAAAGTAATTAAAATTTTACTGTTGTAATTCTTTGATCTATAAATAAACAGAAATTAGTTCATTAATTGGAGTTGTTCAACTATTTAATAATTTTAATATTTTACAAACATTAGACACCTTTACTTATATTTATTTTATGATTTAAAATCAAGATATAGACAAGCTTTTTGAAATAAATTTTATGCAAATATTTAGGGGAAAGTAGGGGAATGGCGCTCACTTAAGGGAAAACATGAATAGCTAGTCAAGTTTAGACAAAATAATCAATATTTTAATAACGAAGTATAACTCCAAAGCATAAGGAACAGCTTGCAATCAACTAATTTTCATAAAAGGTTTAGGATTTTTTTTTCGTTTTATTTAAATGACAATCGATTGAGCGGTAATGGCCGACATGGTAGGGTAATTGCGCTCAGAGTTCTAATACAACATTTAAATAAGACAAAAATCACATATGTAATTGTGTGGGCTGTTCACACCACTGCAGACTTTTTGCAAACATTTTACACATATTGTGCACACATATTGCGTTAGACATATAGCGGGCTACTTTTTTTATATTTAGGTTTTTGATTTTCACCACTTTTTTGAAATCGTAAAATTCTTCTTGTTTAATGACATATTAATAAAGGCGAAAACGGGGAGATTTTACCATTTCAAAAAAGTGGTGTCAATCAACAAATTTGAATTTTAAAAAACTTGCCCACTGGCAACACTTCTTCTGGAATTCCGCGTGAGTGCCATTACCTGTTATTGCCATGTTGTGTTTTATTGCATTATAATTGGCGTAACAACGCACTACAAAAATAAATAAAAGCATGAAATTACAGCTAAATGTATATATTTTGTAGACATAATGAGTAAATTAATATTTGAAAAGAAGAGTGTACATTTACCTTCAAATTAGATGTTGGAGAATTTTATAATAAAACAACTTCAAACTAATAACGTGAGAACACAAAAATACTTTCCTCCCGACGGGCACTAAATCCTTACTGGGAACTTAGGATGAAGTTCGCTAGGCGCCGGTACCGATCGCACGTTTTCAATTCTATTCTGTTTAGAGATATTTGGTGAGCGGGATTACCCTTCTGAGAGTCATTACCTTACTTTCCCCTATATCGAATCTATCCCTACTTCGACATCTGGATAAGGCGACATATTTTCTTTTCTTTGAGGATATGTCTAATTTCCGAGATTCCACTGTATATAAATGTTTTAATTTAAAGTAAAAAAAAAAGGGTAGAAACAACTCAGACTCTGTTAATCGGGGAACCCTGAATGATGGTACATGGTTCTAACCCTCCCCCCTCCACAAACCACACACACATACTCCCTACATTTAAATTTGCTTAAAAAGTTTTTTAATATTTTTCATCTTTCTTTATTTTATGATTCACTAAGTGCATTTTTATTCAAATATTTGTTCTAAATAAGTATGTTATTTAGAACACTATTTTGTGATCAATGGAACATGCAGTTACTGCATAAATGACTAAAAGTTATTACATGTTTAATTTTCTATAAATTATCAGAGCGCAACATGTCACAACTTTCCAAACTTATTTCAAAACGGTATACATAAACTGCAGTAGAAACGAAGCGTTTTATATATTATGTCAAACAAAATTAATTAAATTTCACTTTCTATTAGTTATGTCTTTTATGGGAGACAAATTTTCTGTTCCAATTACTATGAACAGTTCTACTAATTCAAAAACAGAAATACGGACGCTTTTTTTTTTTGAGTTAATTAGTTTATCACCGCAAGAGAATAAGTCGTAATTTATTCAATTTTTAAATGTTGGGAAAATCATCAACTTTCTTATTTATAGCTGCATTGAAATGAATGGAATTGAATGTTGGATTGGTAAATGTAATTATCTAATAAATATGAGTACTCTTTGGAAATGTGAAAGATTTTTTTTTAATTCGATGTATTGCAACTTTTTTATGTTCATAATATTTCATTAGGAATGGATCAGTTTCATTATATTTAAGTTTAACCCCTAGCTAACGCATGCCGCTATATTCCCGACAAAGAATTTTTATTGTCCAAATATGTTGTTTCCAATTATTATTGTTTTGACATCATTTTTTTCAGACAGTTTTTTTTTACATTATTTAATTGCTGAAATTTCGCGATTACATAAGGCGGAATTTTCTGTGTAAAAAATACTGGTGTCCTATCGGAAACAACACATTTGGACAATTAAAATTGGTTCTCGCAAATAGGGTGGCTTCATTAGCTAAGGGTTTACGATTGATTAACGGAGACCTGTTTCATTCCATAAATAAGCTTCAATTTAAATTTATATTTCTTTTTTCAGTCAGATTTACTTTTGAAGAACGTGAACTAATGAATTAAAAAATGTATGGACAGCCTTTAAAATACAGTAGAGAAAATAAAAGTAAATCTTTGTTAAATACTATAAAGTGTTTCTAAACTAATGAAACAAACTTCCAGGGGTGATGACAGGCATCAAAACAAATAATTTTTGTACTGGAAAACAAATGTCACAATGTATCTTCTTATTCTGACAAAAATATATTGTATCTCACTCCAAAATGACATTTTTCAGCAAAACTTTAACAGTAATGAAGATACTGTAATGGTATTTTTGACAAATTTACTTTTTTTTAGTGAAATAGAACGATATCACAAGAAGTGTTGAGAATAGCCACCATTCATGTCTAAACAAGACTGAACTAGACGCTTTACAATTCGGAATGCAGTTGACAGTAGCATACGATGTCATTGACCTAAAGTACACGTCAAGTACTAGTTATGTTAATGGTGCATAATAAAGCAAAGTAAATCTGAAGAAAATCTCGCTAAAATATCTTAATAATTGTAAATTTTAAAAATGGAAAAATTTCAGTTGAGCTTATAGTGAGACACCTATAGTTTTCACTGAATAAGTAGATTTCAACCGTGGTTTCACGTGCAAAAAGTGCATGTCTTCTAAAGTATTTACACCCTTGAAAGAGTAGAACAGCAGACAATGAAACTTACAATAAGATAGCCAAATATGTGACTCTTGGATTATTACGAAATTGACATGTACTATGTGTTTTGTTATAATTCCATAATCGATATTAAGTCAGTTTAGACTAAATGTTTCAATTTTCAAATATTTTTGTGGACATCAAAATTATTTGACTTGATTCAAACCCTCAAATAACTTTTATTGAGATACTATGTGTTACGCGAACAAAGAATGGCCCATTAAAACATAACCTCAGGGTTCGTACGGGTGCTTGAATTTCCAGACTAAGAAATTCTTCGGTACCATAGTATTTTCTTATGGAAAATGCCTCTTTAAATAAGGCGAAATTTCGTCCGTTTGAACTAGATTTATTTTTCTATAAAAAATTCTGATATTTGGCCTTGAAAATAACGGTACCCGTACGAACCCTGTAACCTATAATTAAAATATCAAACGGTACAAAAACGGTCTCTCGCTTTTCACTATACGCAAAACGGCAACTAAAAAAGTTGCTAAAATTGGTAATACACGAAAAAATAATTAAAGCTTTCACATGGAAAAAATATGTTTTGCTTTTTATCAATGTAAATACCGAAATGAAACTGTGCTTTTTATTTTAAAAAATGTCACGTTAGCTCACCGGGTGTGGAACACACTCTTGCAGTATGCTACAATACAAAAACAAACATTCCGTGCACAAGAGTGCTTTTCTGCTAAACTGAATCAAATTCCAAAATTAGTTCGATAACTTAAGCATTCACATTGAGATTGTAAATTTTTTTAACTCTATTTTACTTCGATTTGTCTGCCACCATTATATAAGATACTAGGGACTCAACATCCTACGAGCTGATCTCGACACCTACATCCAGTACCCTCAGCGTCTACAAATGCGCTATTTAGCTGTAATTAAAATATATATATTATCCGATTACGGTACATTAAATGATATTATCACTACCAGTTGCGATCTTGTGTAATCGGGTTTACATTATTTCCTTTTGAGTGGGATTTTTCGGTCCCCAAGGCCATATCTACAGCTTGTAGAAAATTGTTTAATTGAAAATCTCGCTGCCTCCCAGACTTCAAAAATTTTCAATGCTCACAATCAATTGAGATCGAATTTCGAACGATTAAACAAATCACTTCGGACTATGATTCATGAAAATTTCAATTTGATTTCTCATAAAATCATAAAGTTGTTCAAGTTTGAAAACACAACATACGTACAAATCCTAATAAAACAAAATTGCACACACATATAGGTACAAGATATTTAGTTAATGTGGCAACACACTGAGAAACGTGCGACACCAAGAGGTGCAAATTCAGTTATTCACCCTCCAGAAATTTTACCCTTTGGACTTGATTTACTTTAGATGCAGAAGAAGGCCCGGTCCTCGAGCCCGAAAATTTCAAAAATTTACCTAAAATACGCTCGTTTTAAAATAATTAATTTTTCGGAAATTTATCGCACGTACTGCATAAAAATTTGTTTTTGTGCTAATTGAAGGGTGTAGAGTTCATTTATGCTGTCAGAATCGTGTACTGCTATTGAAAAAAAAAAAAAACGTTATGGTTCGTTTTAATATGTAGAGGTTCCCCTAAGCAAATTTTATGTACATCATTTAAAAGTAGACTTTATTTCCAATCGTTCGGTACCAGTAATTTCCTTCTACGATAATTTGTGGAGGAGTTAGTAGGGTGTGTTTACTTTATTTTTCCACGACTGTACATAAAAGAAAACCTTTATTCATTTATTTAAATCCGGACTCTGGGTCATTTTCATGTCTCTTTTTTCACTGTTAAAAGGAAAATGACATGTGTGATCAATAATTCAAAATGATTGCAGTAAGTATTACAATTTTAATTGCATTTTTCCGGGAAAAAGGCAAGTGATCAGTTGGATTAATGTCTTTCGTTCACATCAGTTGGAATAAATAGTAATTAGAACAATTATTAGTAGTAATTTGTTTAATTATGTGTGTGTTTTTAATATTTTTATAACTTTCACGTGTATTACGAATTACAGTAGTAACGGTTAATAAGAGAACTTTATGACTACTTTCCTTCTTGTTCACCAAATTCTGTATTTCTGCCTCCTCCCCCCTCCTTCTCTAATAAAATTTAAAAAAAGCATTTTACTTTTACTTCGACGATGGCATTCTGATTGCTATTTATTAAACTAGTCGGATGTGCTAAATCGAATTCTTTCTTCTTTCTCATTCATGTTAATATTTCAAAAAGTTGTTATGCAAGTTATTCAAAAAGTTTATACTTCAGTGTTATTACTTCTATACTACACCAACTTTGATTTTCATCCTAAATTATGCTTCATTTTACTAATCGGAGTAAAAACAAGTTAATCTCTATCGTAATACCTAATAAAATCAATATTTTTCGTTATTCAGTTGTACGTCAGCTGCTTGTTTGTTGACGGGTTAGCTAGATGCAAATTGCCCATCGCAGCATGGACAGCCGATATACAACAGAACTACCAAAAATCGAAA
Source organism: Maratus speciosus (assembly GCA_963932465.1). Taxonomy (NCBI): domain Eukaryota; kingdom Metazoa; phylum Arthropoda; class Arachnida; order Araneae; family Salticidae; genus Maratus; species Maratus speciosus. The sequence continues at coordinate 341,810,427 of OZ010786.1, read as the reverse complement.
AAAAATCGCTGTCGCATCGCATCGCTCCATTCTGGTAGAAAAGCCTTATTTTAAATTAGGACGTGACGTGAATAATAAATGTATGATGTTTGTTTCAATTCTATTCATTTCGTACACTTTACGATGATAAAATAAGGAAAATAGCAAAAAAACTTGCTATTACAGCGCCCCTTTCCGGCGGAATAACACCAAATTCGACTTGGCCATAGCCAAAAACAAATACATGAAAATTGTCGCGTAATTTCATACGCTTTTCGATAATACAGTAATGGAAATTTCACAGAAATTGCTATTATTCTATTAACAAATTCACGTTGGACCTTCTGGCCATTGCCAAAAACATATATTCGAATTTTGGTTCAATTCTATACATAACTGAATCCACTTTTCAATGATATAAAGAGGATATATCGGCACACGGACGAACTGACAGACATTTTTAGGGTTTCGTACTTAAAAAGTAAAAACGGAACCATTATAAGATCACTCCCGTGTCTGTCCGTCTGTCTGTTTGCCTGTCTGTCTGTCACAGTCACTTTACTCGTAAACTATGGAATGAGGAAAGTTCAAATTGGGGAAAATAATAAAGACTATTGACCCACATATTTACAGATTAATAAATATTCATAAACATATTTAGGAAAAATGTATAGGGGCTAATTAAGTTACTTGAAAAAAGAAATCTTTTCTTTGTATATCGTGTGGGGTATCGTCTGAAAGCTCTCGTAACGCCGAACTCAAAAATACATTTTTTTTATAATTTTCAGTATTATATTTTCAAAGTTATGGTCGAAAATGTAGTGCAAAAATATGTCCCCCCCCCCCCAATCTAATTCCGAATCTACTGAAACTAAAATTCTGAAAAAAATAGAGGTAGTAGACGTTAGTTTTAACCTTGCAGGAAAATTATAGCGATTTCCATAGGACACTTGGTTTTTGAGAAAATCGCATTTTTTCGTTACACACAAATTTCGATTTACGGGCATTCAACATAAGTGTTGAGCAGCGCTGGAGGTACCTATCGTAGCAGAAGTATAAAAGCATTGTTGATCATGAATTTCATAAAAAAATCGTCGGTAATAAGCCGAGATATTAACCGTTAAAGACACGGACGGTTTGGACATACATAATGACAGGGATGGCGTACACTATGCTCCATCACTTTTAAAGCCTAGATAACAAATTTTAAGGATATATTTGTGTAATGCAATGCCCAGTAGCAGTATAAAAGTAATAAACATCAAATTGTTAAAAACAGATTAATTTAATGAGAATTAATCACATAAATACTATGGGATTCGCGACTAGTTGGCATTGAGTAGCTCTCTCAATACATCTACTGTGTCTTTAAAGGTAAGTAAGTAAGTAAGCACCCACCCTGGGAACCCGCTTTTGGCTTATGGTTGGGTGTAACCCCCAAGCCCAGGGTAGGGAAAAGTTTTACTACCTGCGGAACCCTTTGAAAACAAATAAGTTTTAAGATTAATTATAACTATTCTAAATATTGTTATGTACAAACGAGGGTTTATAGATTACCCACAACTTTTTAAAGTTAAGTGTTCATATAAGTTCATGTATAAGTTCATACACCTTGTAGTTATAACTAGTCCCATCAAAACCAGCCACCACCACCAAGGCCACTAGTGCCTGGACTGGAAATGTCATTCCTGTATTTAATCTGATTCATAAAGGTGGGGCATTGTGTTGAGTTCGCTGTGTGTTTATAATAATTTGGTAAGTTTATACAATGTACAGTTTCTGAGATCCTGTTTGTTTATATTCGTGCAACTAGTGGTCTGATGACCCATCGCACAGAATGCGCATATTGAATTTCTCCTGCAGTTACTTTCGGAGTGTCCGTACAATTGACAGTTCGCACACCTGATGATTGGCCTGTAAGGATGAATCCTGCAGTTTCGTAATCCCACATTTATAAGTTCCATGCTCAAAAGTGTGTCTGAAGTTGTCTTGTCTACCTCGAGGAGCAGTTGATAATATCTTGACGAAGTTTTTTGTATTACTTTTTGAATCTGGATGTATGAACTTTTCTTTATGTTTGGATGTTGCTTTATTTGATTTATAAGATATTCTCCCTGTGTATCTTTTGGAATACCTATAATGATAATCCTTTTAGTGTTATGTTTTCTGTATTGTATTTCCGTGATACTTTTTATATCTTCTATTTTTTCTATATGTTGATATATTTCTAGTAACTGCGATTCTTGTTGGGTTTTTATAATTATAGCTTTTCTGTTTTTAGATGTTCTGCTATAGAATAATGGCAAATGTTCTAATTGCAATAATTTTGCAGTAATTATTCCTTGCATTTCTGATATTTTTGATCCTTCAAGACCCTTTATGAGAATTGCTGCTTCTGTATAATTGTCCTGTTCCCTTATGGAATTATCTGTTGTTATTTCTTCTCTATAGCTATTGGTTATTTTTAATGTTGTTTCTTCTAACAGTTTTTCCAATCTATAAAGCTTTTCTTCAATCCGCTTAAGTTCTGTTTCTTTTGTTAGGCTTATACTATGCTGCTCCTCCTGGGAGTAATATTCACTTTTTGTATCCTGTATTTCCCCGAGTTCCGAGGTTACATCATTCTTGTCTTCTCGCAGATGTGTCTGATTACTAACTTGCTCGTTTATTTTGTCTTCTTTTGAGTTTTTGGTTGTTTGAGTATATTTTACTTTAATTTTTGGATGGTTTGTTATTATTTCTTTATTATGAAGCTGCTTCTTATTAGTCTTATTTTTTTGTAGTTGTTGTAATTCTTTGTGTAGATTGTCAATTTTTGTAGATTTATTTGTTATTTCATTCTGTTTTTCTGTTAATTTTTCTTCTAATTTAATTAGTTTTTCTAGTATTATAGAGTTAGTTTCTTTTTCTTTTTCATATCTATTTTGCAGTACATTCATTTTTCCTTCCAATTCTTGTTGTTTAATCTTTTCTTCATTAAGTATTTCTTCTTTTTCAGTTAACATGTCCTTGTAAGCATTTATTTCATTTTGCTTTTCCCTTATTATTTTTTCTAGTAATATTTTCTCATTATTTGCATAGGTTATTTTATCTTCCAAGTTAATCGACTGATTATTTTTACCATTTATTATGCACATCTGCTCGTCAAAATCACTTTTCTCTTCTTCTTCTAGGAATTTGTTTTCTTTATCTACGGTCTCGCAGTCAGTATCCCCTTCACTCGAGGAAAGATATCTTTCATCTGTATTAGGTTCTTCATCTGACCCTTCAACTTTTTCTTCGTCAGACTCCGATGAGCTGTAATGCCCGTATTGCTGAAAGTCTCTCTCAAATTCATCCTCACTAAGACTGTCATCTTGTTTAAGACGGATAAAGTTGCCTGTTTCTATTCTTTCTTTTATTTCATGATATGCAACAATCAAATTTAAATGGTCGTATATTGCGAAATTTGAGTCATCGTTTATGTCTACGTAGTTAAATTTATCTTGTAGTCTAGATGCTCTATGATTTGTAATATTGTTGTGTAATTTGTACACTTTTTCGTTCTGGGCTGTATAATATGGACTTTCATTGTACTTTCTTGTTTCCATTGCAATTCCATGCTCTAATTGTAGTTGGAAGAATTTTACTGTTTTGTGCCATTTTTTTGTTTTTCTTTTTATAGTGATATAATCTCTGCAAGACTCTATGAATTAGTATATTATGATCGTGCATCTGGAGTTCATGATATGGACTTTCTTCATAGTTTTCATTTTCCACCGCCTTGATGTGCGCCAACTGTCTGAGTAATTCATCCCTGTATAGATTATAACAAAGTGTTTGATTCTTTTTATGAAGTATTATAAGTTTCTTGATACTCTCGTATGTAAAGAAGGCATTTATATTTTCACTTATTCCACAGATACTTGATATGGTTGTTAATTTCATGTCACATCCTTCTGGCGATTGGGACGGTGTTGCCATCATTGTAGTTAATACAGAAGCAGGTTTTCAAATAATTTAGTTAGTTACTTATATTTGGAGAGATAAATTATCTTGAGTATGATATAATTTTAACCGTGATTTATCAAATTCCAGGATATAAATTTTTAAATAATATAAGATAGATAATATATAAATTTATAAATTATTGGAGATAAACATCAGGGGTCCACTAGGCCCCCGCCATACATCTTTGAAAGAAAGGGATATAGATAGTTAAAAGCAAAAAACAGTGGTCGTAACCACCGAAAATGACTAAGAGAAAATTAAGAGCCGAAAAGTAAAAGGGGGAGGATTTGAAGAATAAATAAAACAAAATAAAATAATAAAATAAAGGAAAGCAATTTTAATAGCCAAATATAAAAAAATGGGGGGGGGGGGGTATGTGCCCCTGCCTCTCATGCCACCGTGACCATGCACTTGAATTAAAAGTAATAAACTTCCTTTTTACCAGACCAGCACTCTTGCTGGCATAATATGTATTCTTTCATAACCTAAAAACTTGTATGGAAAAACGCGGTAGAGATCTGCACGGTCCGGCCCGGCCCGATTTTCATTCACGGTACTCGGGCCGGGCCGGGCCCGGGCCATACTTTATTTCTAAGGCTCGGGCCGGGACGGACCTAACTTATTTTTTCTGTACAGAGTCGGGATTGGTTTCATTCCTAGTCTTCACGGCCCAAGCTTTTCAGTTCTAGTTTTGACTCAGCCCGTATGAAAATCATTGTATCAGCTTAGCCAGATCCATTCAAAGATCAGTCAAATTAGGCCTGGCCCAAAATTTTTTGCAAAAAATGCATGCATTTTTAAATTGCCATTATTCTACACTTATACATTAATTTTTTTTCTTTTTAAAGATTAGTATATTTCTACGCTTATTAAAATATAGCTAAATTAAAATATAGTAAAACGTGTGAAAAGGGACCTGCCTATGACGGAACCCTGTTTTAAACTAAAAAACGTGTTGATCCATGCAAAATTAATATACTAATACGTAAGAAAATAATATATGATACATTGACACTTGCTAAGAATGGAACTTGTCTATAACGCATTTTTTTTCTTTTCTACGCAATTTCGTCTTAGAAGGTTTTACTGTATAGAATTTTTCAGATTTTTGGCATACATGGAATACATGTATGTTAATGCATGGAATACGGATTAACAATATTAATGATAACCTAAACATTTGCATACAAGAAATAGAGATTCGTTAAAAAAATAAATATCGCAGTCTGTGTCACTTCTTTAAAAATGAAAATTATAAACATGAGAAAAAAATGTTAAGATAAATATTTTTGGTCAGAGCTATCTCGTACGAGGGCAAATTTTTAACCAAATCGACGTAAAAATCAATGTTTTGTAAAAAATTCACTCGGACTGGTTTTTTTTTTTCTCGGGCCGAGATTTTAGCTTTTTTCCGGGCCGGGCCGGGCTCGGGCCGAACTTTTAAGATTTTTAGCGGGCCGGGCCGGGCCGGGCCAATATTACTTTTTCTACGGGCCGGGCCGGGCTCGGGCCGAACTTTTAATTTTTTTATCGGGCCGGGCCGAATTTTTTTTCGATGAGTCGGGCCGGGCCCGGGCCTGGAAATTTCGGCCCGTGCAGACCTCTAAAACGCGGCACAGACGAAAGCGGCGTCGCTACTTTGCTACCTCCTTTCGAAGCTTAGCAAAATGCCAAGTTTAAACTTTGAACAAGGGTTTTGTTTTAGATACACTTTAAAACGAAAAGATTATTAATTTAGTTTTATGAAATGCCAAATGAAGTTTAAATATGCACTACTTTTCTTGTCAGTGCCGAATTAAATTCATCATGAAGAGATTAGGATAAGATTTAAATAAGATTTATACAGAGTAGCAATATTTTATATTATTTAGGCTTCATATCTCTTTGAACTTTTACGGTATACCCATTCATACTTTTCTAGTATATATACATCTATACCAATCCCTACGTTGTATAGTTTTTACGAAGTCTTATTTTTCTTTAAAAACGATTGTTTTAATAATACAATTCAAAATTCATATACTTATTGTACGGAACCCTATGAGCGCGAGTAATTTTCGCACTTGACCGTTTATGTATAAACACGTTTTTTCAGGTCTAAAACGCGGTCTAAAACCAGGTCTACCCCTAAAACGTGTAAATCTAAATTCCCCTAAAACCGGGAGTCGAAAAATTTTTCGATCACAGTACTTTCCCCTTTAGAAAGAAGAAAGGAAAATTGTGCAAATACTGTTCGTTTTCGAAAGCCGCGACTAGCAATCTGAGACGATTCTACTACCAAAAGAGGTGTTACGCAAAATGGGTATTTTCCGATGTTCTAACTCGGGTTAATACCTCGGCTAATTACTGACGATTTTTTTTCAAAAATCATTATTAACAATGTTTTTATACTTCTGCTACGATAGGTACCTCCAGCGCTGCTCAGCACTTTTGCCGAATGCCCGTAAATCGAAATTTATGTGTAACAGAAAAATGCGATTTTCCGATAAACTATGTGACTTAGGATAATCGCTATAAATTAACGTTTACTACCTCTAATTTTTTTTATAATTTTAGTTTCAATAGATTTGGAATTAGATGGTGGGGAACATAGTTTTGCGCTACATTTTTGACAATATTTTTGAAAATATAATACCTAAAATCGAAAAGAATGTATTTTTCAGTTCAGCGTTACGAAAGCTTTCACACGATATGCAAAGAAAGGAGTTTATTTTTTTTGAAGTAGCATAATTAGCCCCCCTACATTTTTACTAAATATATTTATGAATGCTTATTAATCTGAAAATATGTGGGTCAATAGTCTTTATTACTTCCCCGAATTTGAACTTTCCATATTCCATAGTTTACGTATAAAATGGCTGCGACAGACTCACACAGGAGTGATCTTATAATGGTTCCGTTTTCACTTTTTAAGTACGGAGCCCTAAAAAAAAGAAGAAATAAACAAACAAAATATGCGCGTCTAAGCAAAGTATTTACAGTAAAATATTGGATGTAGAGGTGCTTCACCTACTTCACTTGATGGTCCGTCACTGCCAATTTTTGAAATATGACTGGCAGTATATAAGACCCTGACGTAATAACTGTTCTCTTCTATCATGACTTACAATGTTCTCACACACAATGTTCAACGCAAACCAAGGTTAGTAAGTGCTTTGAAATTTTCGTCACATTATCTTCATCAATCTTAAAGTAATGAATGAAAATTGGCCGCCGACGTGGAGAGAGACACTCTTAATTTTTGACTATATAAAATGATTACAACCATTATTTCCTATACAAAATTTGTTTGTCTTCGCATGTATTCTTCCCTCTAGAAATTAATTCTATTAGTTTAAAATACCTTGCATTTTATACATATTAATTAAGAACATATATTTCAATATTTTGAAGACATATTTTATAATGGGGCACGTGACTGATTAATTCAGGCAATCCTTATATTTTTTTTTTCTTTTCTTGCTAAACAATTGAAAAAAAAAAGCAGAATAGTAAGAATTCGTAAAACTTGGTTTTAAAACTGGAAGTTCTTTCTTTATGGGAAATACAGAAAGACAGCCGTGGCCTTGAAGAAAATGATACGGACTTACTAGTGTGATATTGTATAGCCAGCGATATCAAGACTACATATTAGACAGCAGTTTTATGACTTAAGGTTCGAAAATATCCAATGTCCATTTTAGAATTTAAAGGTCGAATATCAAATTCTCTAAAACACTTCTGACGTATAAATTCTTATGAAATAATTTAAAGATTTAGTTTAAAACAATGAAAGAAAAACTATTTATTGTCGCTTATTTTGCTTAATTTATTTTGAAAGAATATTGCCTACGGTAAAAAATACGCAACGATCATATGATTAAGAAACTGCTTAAAGGAGCTAAAGATTTCAGTTGAGGAGAAAATATTTCAAAAAGAAAAAAATCCTTAATTTAATTATACTAAAATATACTTCATTTTCTTGCTATCTTAATCATGTTTTCTATATTTAAATTACCTGAGACACATTTATTTATAAACATTTAATTGTCTTAGGTATATTTCATTACAAAAAGCTACCTATTGCAGCCGTTCGGAGGAAAACGATTCCGAAAAATTTTGGTATATTTTCACCGATCATGACCTCCAGACCCCGAAACCACCCTCCGTTCAAATGTGATATATATATGATCTTTGTCACACTGTAACTCTCGTATTTATGAACCGATTTGAATGAAACTCGGTGTGTACATAGTACATACCAATGTCTCAACCGAGATCGTTGACCAGCTTCACCCGCCATCTTGTTTCAAAATGGCGGCCATTTAAATGTTTAAAAAATTTTTAATTTTAAAATCAGGTACAAAAAAAAAAAAATAGAAATTCAAAAATGTTTTGTTCTTATGTATTTGACCTTGATACAAAGATTCCGGAACATTTTTTTTTCGTCTATATCTTAAAAAGTCTAATACAAAAAAAATCTTAATCATGTTTTCTATATTTAAATTACCTGAGACAAATTTATTTATAAACATTTAATTGTCTTAGTTATCTTTCATTACAAAAAGCTACCTATTGCAGCCGTTCGGAGGAAAACGATTCCGAAATATTTTGGTATATTTTCACCGATCATGATCTCCAGACCCCGAAACCACCCTCCGTTCAAATGTGATATATATATATATATATATATATATATATATATGATCTTTGTCACACTGTAACTCTCGTATTTATGAACCGATTTGGATGAAACTCGGTGTGTACATAGTACATACCAATGTCTCAACCGAGTTCGTTGACCAGCTTCACCCGCCATCTTGTTTCAAAATGGCGGCCATTTAAATGTTTAAAAATATTTTAATTTTAAAATGAGGTACAAAAAAAATTAGAAATTGAAAAATATTTTGTTCTTATGTATTTGACCTTGATACAAAGATTCCGGAATATTTTTTTTTCGTCTATATCTTAAAAAGTCCTCCCGGGCAGTGCCGGGAGGAAGAGGTAGCTTTCATATTCCTTATTTTTTAAAAGCTAGCTTATATTATTCAGACACACGAAGCTCAATTTAGTGAAACCGATTATAGTAGATTCAATACTAATTTTTATCAATACTAAATCATTATGAATGAGAATTTCGTCAAATTAGTCAGCTTTATCCAAGCTGATTTTATTTAAAGTAACTTATATTTGGTTTCCAAATTCGGCGATATCTTGAAGTGCCTGCCCTTTTAAGACATCGTGGATGAGGCTAACCAGTGAACTTGTTCGGGACCTTAGTAATTCCTGTGCACGTGCTCACTCACATCTGAATCGGTTGATATTTACGAATGCTGTCGCAGGCAAAAAATCAGATTTTTCAAAATGTCATCCACATAAAGAAATTCAATCTGCTATATCTGAGCCATTTTTTAAGATAAAGACAAAAAAAAAAAAATGCTTTCTAATGCTATCTAAATCTTTATATCAAGGTCAAATACTTAAGAAAGAAACCTTTTTCAATTTCTAATTTTTTTGCACCTCACTTTAAATATATATATATTTTTTATTTAATGGCCGCCATTTTGAAACAAGATGGCGGATAAAGCGGCCTGTGAACTTGGTCGAGACATTGCTATATACTATACACATGCCTTCTTACATCCAAATATGTTAAAAAATACGTGTGTTATCGCGTGACAAATATCAGATCGCTTCAAAATGTCCGCCATGCTAGAAATTCAAAGTGCTATAACTCAACCATTTTTTAAGATATAGACGAAACAAAAACTGCCCCGGAATCTTTGCTTCAAGGTCAAACACATAAAAAATACCGTTTTCATTTCCCAATTTTTGATACCTCATTTTAAATTTTAAATTAAAAAATTATTTTAAATGTTCCCTGTTGAAACAAGATGGCGAATGAAGCTTGCCTACGAACTCGGTCGAGACATTGGTATGTACTATGTACACACCAAGTTATATCCAAATCGGTTCATAAATACGCCTGTTATCGCGTGACAAAAATCCGGACGTTTCAAAATGTCAGACACGCTAGAAATTCAAAGTGCTATAACTCAATCATTTGTTTAGATATAGACGAAACAAAAACCGCTCCGGAATCTTTGCATCAAGGTCAAACACATAAGAAAAGAATCTTTTTCATTTTCCAATTTTTTGATACCTCATTTTAAATTTTAAGTATTTAAATTTTTTTTTAATGGCCGCCAGTTGGAAACAAGATGGCGAATGAAGCTGGCCAAAGAACTCGGTCGAGACATTGATATGTATGTTGTACACATTAAGGTACGTCCATACCGGTTCATAACTTCGCCTGTTATCGCGTGACAAAAATCAGGACGTTTCAAAATGTCAGCCACGCTAGAAATTCAAAGTGCTATAACTCAGCAATTTTTTAAGATATAGACGAAACAAAAACTGCTCCGAAATCTTTGTATCAGGGTCAAACACATAAGAATAAAATATTTTTCAATTTTAAATTTTTTGGTACCACATTTCAAATTTCAAATTAAAATAAAATTTTAAATGGCCGCCATTTTGAAACAAGATGACGGATGGAGCTGGCCAACGAACTCGGTCGAGACATTGGTATGTACTATGTACACACCGAGTTTGATCCAAATCGGTTCATAAATACGAGGGTTACAGTGTGACAAAAATCAGATATATATATATATATATATATATATGTGTGTGTGTGTATGTATAGATACACATATATGGATATATATATCAACATTTGAACGGAGGAAGGTTTCGGTGTCTGAGGGGGGGGGTCATGATCGATGAAAATATACCAAAATTTTTTGAAATCGCTTTATTCCGAACGGCTGCAATAGGTAGCTTTTTGTAATGAAAGCTACCTAAAAATGGCTGAGTTATAACATCTTGAATTTCCAGTGTTCCTGATTTTTTGAAAAGATCTGAAATTTGTCACACGATAACAGGCCTATTTAAGAACCAATTTGGATGTAACTTGGTGTGTACGTAATACATACCAAAGACTCGACTGAGTTCGTTGGCCAGCTTCATCCGACATTTTGTTTCAAAATAGCGGCCATTTAAAAATTTTAAATTTTAAATGAGGTACAAAAAAATTAAAAAATTGAAAAAGATTTTTCTTCTTATGTGTTTGACCTTAATATAAAGATTTCTGAACATTTTTTGTTTTGCTTACATTTTAAAAAATGACTGAGTTATAGCACTTTGGATTTTCAGTATGGCTGATATTTTGAAACGATTTGATTTTTGTCACGCGGTAAAATGTGTATTTATTAACCGATTTGGATGTGAGAAGGCATGTGCATATACGAAGTATATAGCCAAGTTAGCTGGCGAACTTCATCCTCCATCTTGTTTTAAAACGGCGGCCATTAATTTTTTTTTATTTAAATTTAAAATGAGGTACAAAAAAAAATTAGAAACTGAAAAAGATTTCTTTCTGAAGTGATTGACCTTGATACAAGGATTCCGGAGCATTTTTTGTTTTGTCTTTATCTTTAAAAATGCTTGAAATATAGCACTTTGAATCTGTAATGTGGGTGACTTTTGAAAAATCTGATTTTTTGCCTGCGACAGCACTCGTATATGTCAACCGATTCCAACGTGAGTGAGCATGTGCTCGGGAATTATTAAGGTCTCGACTAAGTTCGTTGGTTAGCTTCATCCGTCATGTTGTTTTAAAATGGCGGGCACTTCAAGATATCGCTGAATTTCGCGACTAAATATAAGTCACTTTAAATAAAATCAGTTTGGATGCAGCTGACTAATCTCGCGAAACCCTCAATCACGGTCAATATTGGCAAAAATTAATATTGAATCTTCTATAATCGGTTTCCACTAATTTGAGCTTCGTGTGTTTGAATAGTTAAGTTAAATACCAGCACATTAGTTATCAAAATAACTAACAAGGAAGTTCTCCATACGAGCCTACTCCGAAAAATCTGAAAAAATTATAGAATGTCCATCTCATAAGAATAGATATGTTTATAAAAAAATTTCGGCGGAACCTTGATAGAACGTCCGTAATAATGAAAATTTCGTTATTTGGCGATTTATGGAATAAAATTTCAAAAAATACTTCCTAAAATCAAATACCCTAAAGGTACTAAAGGTACTCAAATACTGAAAAGGTTTTACAGATGTAAAAATGCTTCATGATGAACTTATTTAAATTTAATTTAAATATTTTTAGTTTGTCAGTTTTAGTTTGTTTTAACAATAATTTTGTCATGTATATATTTATATGTATTTTTAATGAAATTTAACTATGAGATTTTATGATTTGAAACAAAATTTAAATTAAAATTGTTTCAAGATCAAAATTAAGTCCAACTGAGCACTGTCGCAACGATTAGGTTTTATTGCTATGGAAAAGACTTCTTTGATATTGAATGAAATGTATAACTGCAGCATTCTTCGTCTGGCCTTTATTTTGAAATACGCTTAAATATATGAAAATATATTTTTCAATATGAAAATATTTTTACAGTGTAAAAATTAAATAAATGCCGCAACAAGAAACATATATAGCTAATACAATCTATATATATATATATTAAACTCTCTCCTTGTTTAAGTTTAAATTCATTAAATACTATTTACATGCATTCTAAAAATCAATTAACAAGCAATTTCAGATGCATTAAAATCGTTTTCTTTTGGCGAGGAAAAATGTTGCTGGCCAAGTCGCGTCATGCTTTCGTCTTTTCGTCATAAATACTCGAAAGTATTTTATTTTTTACAGACTTTCTACAGCAATTCCGCTGCTAAATTTGACTGATCCTTTGTTACATACATAAGTATTTTAATTCATATTTTTTTTTCAAAGTATTCTGAGTATGCCCGGTAAGGAGACCTTCCTTGTATGGAGTGTTTGTTACTTTAAAACAAACACACTTGTTTTAGTATCATATCAATTTACGTTTATTAACAAGGCAGCTACCAAGTGCTCGCGATCATATGTGATCCAGATTAAACAAACATGTATGAGAAGCAGAATTAAAAAGAAAATAAATCAGTTGTTTAGTTGATAGATAAAAGCATTTCACACAAAAAAAAATTCCTGGTTTTAAATATATTTCATCTGTGTTACATTTGATCGCCGTCGGTGGTTATTCGGCAACTAACGTGTTGAAACTAATTTATATATAATTCCCTGGCAAGAGTAACTTGAATCTACAATTTCTGCAACATTTTTTTTTAAGGAAAAATTTGTAACCTTCATTTTTTAAAAACAATGTAAAATTTTAGTTAATAAATATTTTTGTACATTTTAAATTCGTATTATTTAATTACGACTCTGTTGATGGATAATAAACTACCATTTACGTTTTCCTAGTTAGATTGATTTTCATGAAAAAATTCAATTTTTCTCTACCTGAACTCTTCAAATATTCTTATACCGTCTTATTTTTCATAACATATAGAATAGTTAGCAAACTAAATGTGGATTATAAGCAACGAAAATTATTAAATCTACAATAAAGTTTAGAAAGTGGGGCAAAATATTGTAATAATGTTTTAAAGAATTCCTTTTAAGTATCATCATTAAAATCTTCATTAAATGGCTTTCAACATGTCAAAAGAACGCTAAATGGTATAAATGAGAATAAAATAAAATGTTTCGGCTTTAAATTGTGGTACACAAATGAATATCTGAATTGCTGTTTGACTTGCAAATTGAATGTGGCCTAGGAAAATATACTAAATAACTGTTATTTGCAACTGATGCTCTGAACAAAAGGTTTATATTACTTGAGAGGATAGAGATGAGGATGAAGGTAAACATGAAATTCTGGAAAGCTGTACATTAATATTAAAATGATCGCCACTTGATATCCCATGAGGACAACAATGGAAGCCAGAAACTGCCAGCTGAAAAAAAATAAATTTCTGTGAAATTGAACCATAAGATACAATATGAAAACAGATACAAGTTTCTAATTATAAGAAAAAAAAATGGCAAATAAAAGATGCCAAAATATACAAGTGCGAAGAAAAAGCACCACCGATGCTTTATCACAAAATTGCCGAAGAGAAAGAATGTCTTTCCATTCGACAGAGTACAGTCGGACCTCTATTTAACGAACCTCTATTTTGCGAACTTTTCCTTGGAACCAAGAATATTTTGCGAATTTCTTCGTAAAATAACCTCCAAATAGCGAAGTGCATTCTCTATTTAACGAACTTTTCCTTGTGATCAATTTTTTTTTTCTCCCCATTTCTCAAAATATTTCTGGACATTTCAAACTTATTCTTTCTTTTAACACATTTTATCATGTTCAATGGCCATGAACTAGTTTTACCAGGCGCCTTCTTTGTCAGCAGTGAGATTTCGATAAGTATGAAGGACGAAGACGACAATCTCTTTGAGTAACTTAAAAAAATGTGGATATAGTGAGAAAAAAAGAAGAAATTAACCATGATGTGCTGATTGATGATTGTATTTCTCTTAATTCTGAAACTCAGACAGCGGAAACACTATCCGAATTGGATATTTTCGACAGTGTGAAAAATAAAAACAATACAGCAATGAATTGCGATGAAGACGAATATGATGATGAGAGAAATGATCATTCTGCAGGAATTAACAAAACTTCGTATGATGAAATGCTAAAATCATTCAAAACAATCCGACGCGGATTATAGTTAGAAGAAAATACGCATGAAGGGTTTTTTGGTACATTGCAAAGATGCGAGACGTATTATGAGAGAAAGCATTTTTTTAAATAAAAAAACTCAGGCAAAATTAACAGAGTTTTTCAGAAATTAAATTTAAGGACGCATATGTTCATGTATGGTTAAACTTATTTGGTATAATAATAATAAATACAATAATGTTGTTAAAATTCGTTAATTTTAATGTAAAACTATTTACTTTAAACAGAAAATACAGTATATTCCCGGATAATGTTTTGTGGTCCTGCAGATTTCGAAGATTTAAGCACATAGAAAAAATGAATTGATGATGGATATTGGTAGGTTAAATAAATAAAACAAATCGATATATTTTATTAAAAAAAATGTGATTAATTACTTTTAGTAAAAATATTTAGTGTTTATGAATTTAAAATCTGTTTTATGTAGTTTAAAGTATTTTAAAAGGTGAATCTCTATTTAACGAATTTTCCATATAACGAACTTTTTTCCGGGATTTAGCGACTTCGTTAAATAGAGGTTCGACTGTATTTGCGTCTCTTCTCTAAATATCAATGCATTTTTTCAAATTGGGGTCGTCACATATTAAAAGTCATATCAACTTTCGTTTTCCAAATCATAGCACTCTCTTTTGAAAAAGTTTTCGAGTTTCTTGGAACACAGCAGAAGAAGGTATAATGTTTTAATTTGAAGATATAATTTTTTAAGTTTTTCCTAAATCTTTATAGTGTTAATAGAGTTCAAAGTCACAGCATGCTAATTTTAAGTGGCAAACTTTAATTTGTATCTTCCCAAAAATCATCGATGGAGATGTTTCTTTTGTTTGTGAGATACAATAAACAGACCCAAACATATTCCAGGAATTTTTTCAATTCAAAAACATATTTTTAATTATCAAGATTATTAAAAAGATCATATAAATATATATGAATTGTAACAAAAAGTATATTTTACATAGAAAACACCTGTGCCGTCAAAACATGGCTGTGTGTTTTTAGAATTCATATGCTATCTCTAAAATGCGAGACATAGAAATTTAATTTTTAATGTTTTTATAAGGGACCGTCTCCTGTTATCGTTCATTGACAGCACAGAAATTAAAATCTTAGAGAGTCACTGAAACAAGATTACAGAAATTTATGTTACACAATTGAGTTTATTTTATATTCAGGACTTCTTTATAATATTTTCTGTACCTAATTGAATATTTCTGGTCCTTCTTTGTCTTATTTTTCGAAATATGTGAATAAAACCATACCACATTTTCTTTTTTGACTATTAAGATGTAAGAAAATTACATGAACTACTGCATTCATATTCTGGAAGTAGGGACAATTCACAATCGAGCGGTACCTTTTGCCCATCTCTGGCACAATTTGGTGATAAAACGACACTGGGTGTTTTTCTCCTTTCACAAATTTGAATGATTAATATCTGAGTAAAAATTTAAAAATATTCTGTTCATGCTAACAACTAACCTTTATTCGGCGTTTTAGAGATTTTTAAAACAGCATTTGCACATTTCCGATACAAAAATATAAGATTTGTTGCCTTAGTGGTACTAAGAGACACGAATACAAAACTCTCAATTTGTGTATGCATAGATAACAAAAATCGATATACATAGCTTTGGCATAAGTGTATTGGTTTTGTTATGTTTTAATGGTCTTAAATCTGATTGCATTATTTCTTGTTATACTGCTGTGGTTCAAATTTCTGGAGTTTTGGATTTTTGTCTATAATTGAGGTATTGTGTTCTAGTCATTTTTCATTTTTTAATATCTTGTGTATGGCGCATCTTTCTTTAAATCTCTTGGTTTTTAACACTTTCCAACAAAGTTGAAAAGTGTTTATGCATTCGGTTTGTCTGGCCGTCAGTCCTTCTATCCACGCTCTAACTCCCGTAAATATACTAAGATTTTCATGAAATTGATAAAGGTTATTTAGGGTCACCAAAGCATGTTTGGTATTGTATATGAAGTATGTAGGATTAATCGTTCCTTTACAGGGGCACTCAAAATTATTCCATTACATTATGGTATATGGGGAATAACTCCCGTAAATATACTCGGATTTTCATGAGATTGATAAGGGTTATTTAGGGTCACCAAAGCATGTTTGGTATTGTATATGAAGTACGTAGGATTAATCGTTCATTTACAGAGGCACTCAAAAGCATTCCATTACATTATGGTGTATGGGAAAAAATCGTTTGCAGAGTATTTTAATGACATTATGCTATTTCAAATGTATTGAAACTGATATAAATCACTGAATTTCACTACGATCACGTTAGAACAGGACATTCATAGCATTTTTTATTCATTTACAGGGACACACAAAAGAAATTGGTTACAGTACTTTCTTACAGTACTATTACTTACTGTCTTTGAGTAATAATTGCTGGAATGCACGGTTTAAAATTCGGTATGCGCTTTTAAATTTAATTAATTTTTCGTATCTTACCCGTTATATATAAATTCTATACCTTAAATACAGGGCTGCACAAAAGTATTCACGTACCGTTCTCCTTATTAGAGGAAATCGCTGAAAATAAATTTTCAACTGAATATATGTAGCTCTTAAGTGAACTAAATTTTGGCTCGCATGTAACTAATAGATTCAAATCTATAAATCATATACAGGGCTGCAATTCGCATAATTTTCCGATTTTGGATGGGAATAGCTGAAATTAGGTTCCGAAATGTATTATGTGTTTCCATATGGTTGAATTAGACGTAATTTTTTAATTTTTTAAACAGTGCAGTTTTGTTACATTATTCTGAATGTGATGGAAAGTGTTTGTTTTTCAATGTTTTTCAATTTCCTATAAAAGGTGCATACCTTAAAGTGTAATCGATTTCTTCCGCGTTAACAATCTTTTGTGGTGAGTCCCTGAAAATCAGATTAAATTAAAAAAATCATACCGCTACTGGAGAAATTCGATGCTTTTATAGAAAAAGGGGAGGCGCTGCTCGAGTGCTTTCTATCAGAATAGCAATACACGGCAATTATATCTACTCACAAATGAAAGTTACTTCGTAAATATGCAGAGGAGAGCCTCAGCATGTACAGTGTTCATGATACAAAATTAATAGAAAAATCCCTAACGTGATTTTTATACTCGTAAATAATAGAAAATGAAAAACCTCAAACAACCAAACCTGACACTGATGTTCGATGGCTAAAAACAGAAAATATTCTTTTCAGGTTAGCTATCTAAAAGCCAATTAAAATTTATCCTACTGTCACAAAAGAAAATCAAACTGAAAGCAAATTCATCGTTGCATCTTGAGTGGCGCCGTATCAACACGTCGCTGACATAAATTTGCAAATATCACTGGAACAGAAAAAGTCGATTTCTGTTTTCCCTTCATTCTGATCAAAATAACATTAAAATGATTTGAAATAGAATATAATACATAATTTTGAAGAAGGAAAAGTTTTTTTACCACTATGCACGAATAAATAAAATTTTGAACGTAAGACAGATTGAGCTTGATTCAGTCCAGGCCCAAAAACTGGTATAAAAATTCAGTCTGTTTTATCACCACCTTCTACGCGTGCGACACATTGTGTCACATATAAGGGTTTTGATAAAAAATGAATGCAAAATCTTGGAGATGGGAAGGAAACGGAAAGGTGGCACAGGATGGCGACGAAAAATCCGCTGTTTGGACTGTTCCTTAGTTTCTGGTGTATTGTGGTGAATCCTTGTTTCCTCAACAGTTATAAATCGATGCCAAGAATCATTTGGATTGCGTTTTAACTTCGCCAAACATTCTTTTGAAATTGGCACACGAGTGTGTTTAATGTTAATAGTGAGCAATCGCGACACCCATCTTGCGGAAAGCTTTTTTATATACAAATGAGTTGTTAAAATATTTTGCACCCATTCAATTGAAATGTCCATAATCTTAGCAATCTCGTGCTCTTTCGCTTTCCGAACGTTTATCACAATATCGTGGATTTTTCCAATAATTTCTGATGTCGTAACTTCAGTTGAAGGACTTGGACGTTCTTCATCAAAACTGCTTGTACGGTCGCGTTTGAATACAGCTGTCCAATATTTTATGGTTGATAACAAAAGTGCAGAGTCCCCATAAACTTCTCCGAGTTGCGCTCTAATCTCATCATTTGTTTGCTTTTTCAAAAACAGGTATTTTATCACTGCTCAATATTCAATTTTTTCCATTGTTGAAAAATATCAAAGTTGTTCTATTCAGATGACTTCCACTCACAAACTAAACCACGTAGTAATTTGTCAATTTGCCAGATGTTGTTGGTGAAAGGTCACCTTTGCGAAATAAATATTTTTTTAAATTCTAATAGCGCCCTCTCTGGCCGAGGTCAGGTACTTATCATACTGCCCTCATAAATTCACGGCCAGAGCCTGATAGTCGGAAAAACAACCAGCAGTATTAGTAAAATAAATTTATGCCTCATTTAAGACAGGAATTCTTCGATTAAATAAAGCGAAAATTTCTTTAATAAAATACTGGTGGAAGTTTGACCCTGCTGATATTGGGCCCTGGTCATGGCCCCGCATATTAAATTGGCTTTTATGACCTTATCATTTTTATATATCAGAGGATACAAAGCCGTGGACACAGTCGTATCACGCGTTTTAGATTTAGGATACCAACATAAGTTTTTATATTTTACATTCACACAAATTTGCCCGTATAGAGAAAAATACAGGGGGGTCCGGGACACGTAACCAGGAACTATTACAAATATCTTTATCAAATTTCTTGCTATTTGAATGACGGTTAATTCATAACGCCCATTATAGAGTCATAAACTCATATAGGGGGCAAAACTGTGCTCCCTATAGTGGCATTTGATATCCACTGAAACATGCTTTGACAGGCTTAAAATTAAAAAAAATTGTTGTTTTTTGTTCTCCGCTCCTCGTTTATTTAAATTATGTGATATGATGTATTTTTTAAAAGTAACATCTTATTTTATTCTATGCATAAAATTACATAAAAACTGTCTTTTTATGCCGTAATCATCATTCAACGGTTTTATCTATTTAATTTTGCTTTTATTCTATAAATAAAAAATCTTTAAATACTACCGGATGAGACATTTGTACTACGTTCTGGAGGAATATATGGACAGTGGTTCAATACTCTGTACACACGTCATAGACAATTTGTTTTACATTTAAACTACTTTTATTTTCGATTAGAAAAAAAAAATTCTTATACTACATAAAACAAAGAAAAGTGCTACAAAAAGAAAGACAAAGCACCGAATTTCAGTCCACTGGCAGATGTTCGTAGAAGGATATCATTGAAAATGAATGCTAGGTGTTTAGTTTAGTTTTTAAATTGATTTTATAATTCTTAATTGCATATATTTCAGTTGTGCTAAAGTGAAGCTGAATATTCCAGCCCTTTTCCCTCTGCATAGAGGGAAAGCACATACTCTGTTTTTCCCTCTGCGCAGGGAATTTGTTGTTGATTTACTCTTTCTTTACCAGTTGAGCTTGTGGATCTCGACGATTGTGTATGGTTTTCCCTAAGCAGAAAATTTGTTTGTGAAATAATTCAATTAAATAGTGTGAAAAAGTAGTATTTATAGTCTGCTGCTTCATTCAAAAAACCTTTACGGTACTCTACTTAGTCGTCTAAAACTGGAGTTAAAACGAACTAAATGCAAAGAATAATGCGTATGCAAAATTTGTTCGAAAGGTGAAATCGTAAACTCATTGGAACTGCGCCAAAACAGAATGCTGCGAGACAAAAAATGGATAAAAAAGTAGCAACCGATAAACGAGTGTTGAAATCACCAATAACGAGATTGAAAAATAATGCAAATGAATACAAATTTATCGTCAGCTGAGGAGCTGCAATATTTGAAATTAACTTGTCAAAGAGGGGCCTTGAAAATAATAAAATCAATACCTATTGAAGACTCGAAGTATAGTGTCGCGTGGGACTTGTAATTTGAAAGATATTCTAACAAACGTGAATTAATATACAGCCATATTTGAAAATTATTAAATTTTTCATTCGTGCAAGGTGACGCACCCGAAGCAATACTCAATTTTGTGGATATGACAAATGAAGGCGGCCGTTCATTTGAAATATTGGATCAGAAGGTAAGTGGCTTTTCAGATACTTTACTGATTTGATTTTATTATTGCAAAAAGTTGATTATAATATTAAATTATGGTGGGAACGTCAGTTAAAAAATGACAAACTTCCAACGTTAGTTCAATTGATAAATTTTCTGAAAGATTATGCTCGTTCATTGCAATCTTCTAGAGGAAATATTAATTATAAGAGAAAAAAGTTGTCCTAAATTAACTGCAATGACTGCTCCTGTTAATAATATTGAGTGTAAATATTGTTTATCCCATAGTCATAAAATATCTAAATTCAGTGAGTTTCTAAAGTTATCCATTCACGAAAGAGTGCAATTTGTAAAAAATAAAAATCTCTGTTTTGCGTGTTTATCTCCAGAACATAAATCAATTAATTGTCAGTCAAAAAGTGTAATTTGAAATGTAATTTGAAGAGTCATAATAGCTTATTACCTTATGAAAGGCGAGAAAGAAATTATCCAGATATTAAAAGATAAGTAACGCTTCAATCCTCGAATCAAAATAGTTAGACTGTTACTGAATCATCTAGTAATGCAAACATGTCAATAAATTCTTGCCTTGGTGAAATATACTCAAAATCATTTAGCATACTTGCAACTGCGCTTATTAATGTGAAAGATAATTATGGATGCAATAAATTATTGCGTTGCATTATAGATGTTGGCAGTACCAATAATTTTATAAGTGAGTGTGCGATACAATTATTAGGAATAAAAAGAAATTCAGCTAATTTACAGATTAAACGTTTGGGAATGGGATACTCCGAAAAGACTCGTGGAGTTATAAGATTAGAATTTTCTCCACATTTTGATAAAAAAACACTCGATTAGGTACTTTTTATTTTTGAAAAAGATAACGAGTAATCAACCAGTTGATTCATATGATATTAATTTATTGAGTCATTTAAAAAACTTAACATTAGCTGACCCTAAGTGGAATGAACCAGGCCCAATAGACTTATTATTTGGAGTGTCTCTATCATTATCCATAATTAGAGGAAAAAAAATATTTGGGAAACCAGGACTTCCTTTTGCAGTAAGTTCGGATTACGGGTGGTTAATAATGGGAGATTGTGATTCATTTTCAGAAAATAAACCAAATATTATAGTTAATTTGCAAATTTTGAAACAGATTATGTGAAAAAGCTCTGGGAGTTAAAAAATATCCCCTCGAAGGAAATATAGAGAAATGAAGAAAAATATTGTGAGGAAATTTTCGATACATCCCATTCACGAGATTAGAATGGAAGATATATTGTGCGTTTGCCGTTTAACCAGCAATGTAAAGAATTAGGGGAGTCAAAATCACTAGCTATGAAAAGATTTCTGAACTTAGAAAAAAAATTAATAGAGAGCCCGATTTGTATGGAAGTTATTGTATATTTATGAATGAATATCTTGATATGGGACATATGGAGAAAATACTGAAGGGCGAAATTCAAAAATCCGTTAATGAAGTTTATTAACTTCCACATTATCCAGTCATAAGGAAATCTACCACAACAACCCGTCTTAGAGTTGTGTTTGATGGGAGTTCAAAAACTACAAATAACGTTTCTCTTAATGAAAATTTAATTGTAGGACATAGGGCTCAACAAGAGCTGTTTTTTATTTTGTTGAGATTCCGCACACAGGCTATAGCTATTAACTCTGATATTGCTAAAATGTTTCGTTAAATTAAGATATATTCTGAAGATCAAGATTTTCAACGAATTCTCTGGAAAGATAAATTTTTCGATGATATTAGTGAATATCGTCTCACTACAGTAACATATGGATTAGCATCTAACCCATATTTAGCTACTAAGGTTCTAAAGAAATTAACGTTGGATGAAAAACTAAATTTTCCTATAGCGTCAAACATTGTTCTGCTGATTACTAAGTCCATGACTTACTTAGGTGCATCGTCTCCCGAAGAAGCTACTAAATAAATATCCGAGTTACAGAATTAATGAAAAGAGGCGGGTTTGAATTATGTAAGTGGGCATCAAATGATATTAGTGTACTAAAAACATTCATAAAAACTTAATTCAGACTAAATACGATTTATCAATTGAAAAGGATAATTCAATAAAAGTGCTAGGATTAAAATGGGACTCAAATCGCGATGTCTTCAAAATTAGTGTAACCATAGAACCAACATTAAAAGAAGTTACAAAGATATCTGTATTGTCAGATATAGCCAAAATGTTAGATCCACTAGCAAAAATTCTACTTTAGGAGCTATGGAGACTTCGTCTGGCATGGGACGATCCTGTTCCACTACTCATAAAAAATAGGTGGATAAAAATTCGAGAAGAACTTGCATGTTTGACATTTATTACTGTGCCTCGGTTAGCAATCGTTCCCACAGCTATCAAATTTGAAATTCATTCATTTAGTGACGCTTCCTTAATGGCATATGGTGAAGTTGTTTATTTAAGATCCTTATCCGATGATTCGACTATATCAGTTAGAATATTAACTGAAAGAACAAGAGTTTCACCTTTAAAAACAATATATCTGCCTAAACTAGAACTGAGTGCAGCTTGCTCTCCTCCCATTTGGTAAAAACTGTTCTAGATTCACTGTGCTTGGACATCTCTAAAATTAATTGTTGGACATTTTCAACAATCGTTCTCTCTTGGATATCAACAGAGTCAAGAAGGTGGCAAACCTTTGTTGCGAATGGTGTCGCGAAAATACAACAACTTGTTTCGTCAGAGTGCTAGCATCATGTAAAAGGAAAAGAGAATCCAGCAGATTGTGCATCAAGATATCTATCACTCTCAGAATTATCATTGTATGATTTGTGGTGGAATGGTCTGATTTGGCATATTCATCCATCTTGCACCTCTCCAGAACCGCAATTAGGGAGGGTTTTGTGTGACGAAGCCTTAACCCCTTGAGAGGCGGTGGGATAAAATATATCCCACCTAATTTAAACAAGATTCTTACCAGAAAATTTAAACTAAATTTTATAGTTTTAACTTTGGAGGAAAATCATTGGAAAATTGCTTTTCCTTATTTAAAAAGATAATTTTTCGATTATTTCGGTGAGAATTCAATATTTAGAGACATTTTTGCTTGCCCCTCAAGGGGTTAATAGAGCAAAGAAAAAATTATTTTTGTGTTACAGCTCAGTTAATTAAGGAAATGCCTATTCTTTCAAATAAATCGTCATTTACTAAGCTAAAAAGTGTAATTGCTTGGTGTTTGAGATTTTTTACGAATTCTAGTGTACCTGTTTCAGAAAGAAACTTCGGCTTTCTTACAAATACAAAAATTCAGAGTGCGTTAAAAGTGATCACCAAACAAGTGCAAGAATCATCATTTTCTGACGACATTAAATGATGACTTCTGGTAAGTGTTTAACTCGCAATAGCAAGTTGATCAATCTTTTTCCAATTCTTGATGGAGAAGGAATACTCAGAATGGGAGGATGTCTTCGTCATTCAAATCTCACACATGATGAAATTCACCTAATATTATTACCATAAAATCATCCATTCACTGTACTGATTATTAGATATTTTCATTTGTCTGACTTTCATGCTGCCCCTCAAATACTATTGTGTGTAATCAGACTGAGATATTGGATTTTATGTGGAAGAAGTGTTATAAGAAAGTTTGTAAAGAATTGTGTAATTTGTGCTCGTGCTTCTGCTTCTATGTCTAAACAAATCATAGCTGATTTACCTTCTACAAGAATGCAACCCACACGTCCGTTCCTTGTTACAGGAACTGACTATGCAGGACCTATATTATGTAAATTTAGAAAAGGTAGAGGTAGAAAATCTTTTAAGTATTATATTTCATTATTTATATGTTTTTCTACTCATGCAATTCACATTGAATTAGTGACTGATTTATCTACTCAGACCTTTTTAGCTCGTATCAAGCGATTTATATCCAGACGATGCAAACCAAAAGAAATTGTAAGAGATTGTGCCAAAAATATTGTCGGTGCGAGCAAGGAGTTGAAAGAATTGTATAAATTTGCAACTTCTTCTCAACATAATGAAGAAATGGCAAAGTACTTAAGTTCGGAAGAAACAAATTGGCATTTCAATCTACCCTCAGTCCCTCACTTTGAAGAACTTTGGGAGGCTGGTGTTAAATCGATGAAATTCCATTTAAAAAACCGTTGGCAATTCAGTTTTAACATTTGAGGAACTTTCAACTCTTTTAGCTCAAATAGAAGCCTGTTTAAATTCTAGACCCTTTTGTCTTTTAAGTTCCGATCCTAATGATTTACAGGCCTTAACCCCTGGTCATTTTTAATTGGTGCTCCTCTTACTTCAGTATCAGAAGTTGATATTTCAGAGGTACCTGCATCAAGATTGACCAGGTGGCAATTAGTGCAGAAAATGCTCCAACGTTTTTTGAAAAGATGGAGCAATGAGTACCTTTCGACCCTACAACAGAGAGTAAAATGGCTTAAAGAAGAGCCTAATATTAAGGTAGGTGATTTAGTTATAATAAAAAATGAAGGTCTTCCCCCTTTACAATGAAAAGTAGCTAGAGTGATAAAAACACATCCTGGACCTGATAAAAAGGTTCTTGTACTTACCGTCAGAACTGAAAATAGTGAATTGAAAACGCCAATTACTAAGTTATGTAAATTTTTGAAACCCTTTCGGCTTTCAAGGCCAGGAAAACGTTTAGTTTTTAAATTGTCTTATAATTCTTAATTGCATATATTTTAATTGTGCTAAAGTGAAGCTGAATATTCCAGCTCTTTTTCCCTCTGCGTAGAGATAAATGAAAACACGTACTCTGTTTTTCCCTCTGCACAGGGAATTTGTTGTTGATATTATCTTTCTTTACCAGTTGAGCTTGTGGATCTGGACCATTGTGTATGGTGTTCCCTAAGCGGAAAATTTGTTTGTGAAATAATTCAATTAAATTATGTAAAAAAGTAGTATTTACAGTCTGCTGCTTCCTTCAAAAAACCTTTACGGTACATAATAATTTTCTAATACGGCTGTATATTAATCCACGTTTGTTAGAATATCTTTCAGATATGAAGTCCGACACTATACTTAGAGTCTTCAATAGGTTCCATTGTGTTGAGATTTTATTATTTTCAAGGCGTCTCCTTGACAAGTTAATTTCAAATATTGCAGCTTCTGAGCTGGCGATAAATTTGCATTATTATGTATGCTAGCGTTAAATAAATCTTTAAAACTCAACCATTCATGAATTTGACCACTAAATGATGGTAGAGAAAGCTTTGGTGACTTTATTTCATTAACTTCCTTCTTTAGATTGTCCGCATTTATTTTTCTAGCTGTAATTGCATGTTCGATTTTTACTATCAATTCATCAAAGATGTCTTGTTGTTCATCCTTCTCCTCTATAAATGAATCGATATCTTTTTCTTCACACGCAGAAAAAATCGTTTTAATAAACGCCTTTAATTTTTCCTCTAATTTTTTCCGTTTCCTTTTTCAAAAGTTGAAGCTGCTCTAACTCATACACATTCTAGGAAGTAGGCCATTTTTAAAATTTCGTTTACTTAATAGAAACATTTACAGAAAAGTTTCAGTATCAACAAGGCTATTCTACAAGAAAATAAATATAATTTATTACCCTGAAAGCAAAATGTAAGTAAATATACTTACCTGCAATAACACCCTTGGTAAACTCGTGTTCTGATTATTCCAAAATTAAAAATTTGCAGTATTATTATCGAGAGAAAGAATGCAGTTTGACAAGTGTACTCAAGATGTTTCCTTGAAGAATAACTCTGAAAGATAAGCAAATATATGAATTCGCGTAGATTTTTAAAGTTAAAAATTTCTTATGTAAAACTTTATATTAAACTTTGCAGAGGAAACTGCTGAAAATACCCATTTTTGCATATTTACGGATTTTTAATTATCTTCATAAATTAATCTTTTATATTGAAGAAATAAGAATTTTTGTTATAGTAAATATTCTCTATTTTTAAAGAATTAAAATTATTCGTTGAAGCTGTTATAAATTTGTTTTGTATGACATTTTAAGTAAATACATATTTTTAAATCTTAATGTAAAAATAAATAAGTGGATGATGATTTTATTTTATATTATAATTATTACTGTAAATCATTTTGAGTCAGCTTTTATAAAAAGGATATTTAACTGTGCATTAAAAAGTAACTGTTACATACCCATTCTTGGTTGAAGCTGTCAACCAAATCATTGATAGCAGGAGAGTTCCATTGCGTTGAATCAATGGCGATAATGCGTGTCGGCATAAATCCGTTTTCAGCCAAAATTACAAAATAAACGAACATGCTACTCAGTACACCGATAATTCCAACTTGGAGAAAAGCTTTCTCAAAAACTCTGTTAAAAGAAAAAAAACAGTATCTTACTGAATATATATTTTATACGCACAAGTGCATTTTAATAAAAATGTATACACAAAGAATTTCATTTTCAAGGAAAGCAAATTAAAAAAATATACATATCGAGAAATGATATAAATGCATAGACGCGGAAAATTATGTATACGTCCCACACAAATTTCGTCGCAAAACATCATATACCAACGACATTTATACCAAGAAAAGTTATAACATGTACTACTAAACGTTAGGCATTGAGTAGGTTTTGTAGTGGATTACATATTAAATTTTGTTCAACTTTCTTCTCAAATAGATTGCTTGCTTTTGAAAATATATTCGGGGTCCTTGTATCAAATAAGTCAGGTAAAGTATGTAGTTTGTGTTATTATTATTATTATTTTTAATATTCACACAGTTATAAAACAAAATTGTGCTTGGTGTTTATCCCTAATATTAGAAAAATAAAATTAATATATAACGGGAAAAAGGACGAAATATTTCCAATTAATAAACGAAAAAATTGCATAAAAATCTATATATAAAGTAAACTAAACTTATTATGAAAGAAAACTTTGTACAGTTTTTTCGTTTTTTGTCTCTTTTTTGAGTATTCATACAATAATAAACGGTCACGTGAGAGTATTACTCGCGCTCAGAGGGTTCCGTACAATAAATATATGAATTATCAACTGTATTATAAAAAATCGTTGCTAAAAGAGTAATAAGACTTTGTAAAAAAGTCCTTCCGGCCAGTGCCGGGAGGAAGAGGTAGCTTTCATAATCCTTATTTAAAAAAAGCCAACTTATATCATGCAAACACACGAAGCTCAATTTAGTGGAAACCGAATATAGGAGATTCAATACTAATTTTTATCAATATAATGAATGAGAATTTCGCGAAATTAGTCAGCTTTATCCAAGCTGCTTTTCTTTAAAGTAACTTATATTTGGCTGCCAAATTCGGCAATTTCTTAAAGTGCCTGTCATTTTAAGACAACATGGTGGATGAGGCTAAGCAGTGAACTTGGTCGAGACCTTAGTAATTGCTGTGCACATGCTCACTCACATCGGAATCGGTTAATATATAGGAGTGCTGTCGCATGCAAAAAATCAGATTTTTCAAAATGTCACCCACAATAGAAATTGAAACTGCTATATCTGAGCCATTTTTTAAGGTAAAGACAAACAAAAAGTGCTCCTGAATCCTTATATCAAGATCAAATACTTAAGAAAGAAACCTTTTTCAATTTCTAATTTTTTTGCACCTCACTTTAAATATATATATATTTTTTAATTTAATGGCCGCCATTTTGAAACAAGATGGCTGATGAATCTGGCCAGCGAACTTGGTCGAGGTGTTGATGTATACTATCCACATGCCTTCTTACATCGAAATAGGCGAATACGCGTGTTATCGCTTGACAAATACAAGATCGTTTCAAAATGTTAGCCATGCTAGAAATTCAAAGAGCTATAAATCAACCATTTTTTAAGATATCAACAAAAGAACAAATTTTCAGAAACAAAAACTGCTCCGGAATCTTTGTATCAAGACCAAACACATAAAAAAAATCTTTTTCATTTTCCAATTTTTTAATACCTCATTTTGAATTTTAAATTTAATTTTATTTAATGGCAACCCTTTTGAAACAAGATGGCGAATGAAGCTGGCCAACGAACTCGGTCGAGACATTGGTATGTACTATGTACAGACCAAGTTACATCCAAATAGGTTCATAAATACGCCTGTTATCGCGTGATAAAAATCAGGTCGTTTTAAAATGTCAGCCACAAGAGAAATTCAAAATGCTATTACTCAGCCATTTTTTTTAGATATAGACGAAAGAAAAACTGTTCCGGAATCTTTGTATTAAGGTCAAACACATACAAAAAGAAAAAAATCTTTTTCATTTTCCAATTTTTTGGTATCTCATTTAAATTTTTTTATTTTTTTATTTTTTTAAATGGCCGCCATTTTGAAACAAGATGGCGGATGAAGCTGGCCAACGAACTCGGTCGAGATATTTGTATGTACTATGTACACACCAAGGTACATCCAAGTCGGTTCATAAATACGCCTGTTATTACGTGAGAAAAATCAGGACGTTTCAAAATGTCAGCCACGCTAGAAATTCAAAATGCTATAACTCAGCCATTTCTTAAGATATAGACGAAACAAAAACTGCTTCCGAATCTTTTTATCAAGGTCAAACACATAAGAAGAAAATATTTTTTCAATTTTCAATTTTTGGTACCACATTTCAAATTTAAATTTTTCTTAAAAATTTAAATGGCCGCCATTTTTAAACAAGATGGCGGGTGAAGCTGGCCAACGAACCCGGTCGAGACATTGGTATGTACTATGTATAAACGAAGTTACATCCAAATCGGTTCATAAATACGCCTTTTATCGCGTGACAAAATTCAGGACGTTTCAAAATGTCAGCCACGCTAGAAATTCAAAATGCTATAACTCAGCCATTTTTTAAGATATAGACGAAACAAAAACTGCTCCGAAATCTTTGTATAAAGGTCAAATACATAAGAAAAAAATATTTTTCCATTTTCAATTTTTTGGTACCACATTTCAATTTTTACATTTTTAAAAAAAATTTAAATGGCCGCCATTTTGAAACAAAATGGCGGATGAAGCTGGCCAACGAACTCGGTCGAGAGATTGGTATGTACTATGTACACACCGAATTACATCCAAATCGGTATATAAATACGCCTTTTATCGCGTGACAAAATTCAGGACGTTTCAAAATATCAGCCACGCTAGAAATTCAAAATGCTATAACTCAGCCATTTTTTAAGATATAGACGAAACAAAAAGTGCTCCGAAATCTTTGTATAAAGGTCAAATACATAAGAAAAAAATATTTTTCCATTTTTAATTTTTTGGTACCACATTTCAAGTTTTAATTTTTTTTAAAAATTTTAAATGGCCGCCATTTTGAAACAAAACGGCGGATGAAGCTGGCCAACGAACTCGGTCGAGACATTGGTATGTACTACGTACACACCGAATTACATCGAAATCGGTTCATAATTACGGGAGTTACAGTGTGACATAGGTCAGATATATATATATATATATATATATATATATATATATATATATATATATATATATATATATATCAATTTTGAACGGAGTGTGGTTTCGGGATCTGGGGGTCATGATCGATGAAAATATACCAAAATTTTTTGAAATCGCTTTCCTCCGAACGGCTGCAATAGGTAGCTTTTTTGTAAAGAAAGCTACCTAAAACTATACAACGTAGGCTTGGGTATAGCTGTATATACTTGAAAAGTATGAATGAACATACCATAAAACGTCAAAGAGGTATGAAAACTAAATAATATCAAATATTGCTATTCTGCGTAACTCTTATTTTAATCGTATCCCAATTTGTTTATGATGAACTTAATTCAGTATTGACAATAATAGTAGTGCATATTTAAACTTCATTTCGCATTTCATAAAAATAAACTCAGAGTAGTAATAATTTTTCCTTTTTACAGTGTAGTTAAAAAAAACCCTTGTTCAAGGTTTAAACTTGACACTGTGCTAAGCGCGCTTCGAAAGGAGGTCGCAAAGATGCGACGCCGCCTTAGTCCGTGCAGCGTTTTCCGAATAGGTTTTTAATTAACTTTTAAAGACATGGGAGGTATATTGAAAGATCGACTCAATGCAAACCATGCGTGAATCCCATAGTATTTAAGTGATTAATTCTAATTAAATTAGTCTGTTTTAAACAATTTGACGTTCATTGCTTTTATACTGCTACTGGGCATTGCATTACACAAATATACCATTAAAAGTTTTATCTAGGCTTTAAAAGCCGATGGTACATAGAGTACGCCGCCCCTATCATTAGGTATGTCCAAACAGTCCGCTTCTTTATGGGTTAAGATCTCGGCTAATTACCGACAATTTTTTTTTTAAATTATTATCAACTATTCTTTTATACTTAAGCTACGATGGGTACATCCAGCGCTCGTCAACACCTTTACTGAATGCCCGCAAATCGAAATTTGTGTGTAACGAAAAAATGCGCTTTTCTCGAAAACTATGTGGCCAAGGGTAACCGCTATAGTTTTCCCGCAAGCTTTAAGTTAAAGTACTCTAATTTTTTTCATAATTTTAGTTTCAGTAGATTCGAGAATAGAGGGGGGGGGGGGGGGCATACTTTTACACTATATTTTCGACAATATCTCTGACACTATAATATCTAAAATAAAAAAAAAACATATTTTTGAGTCCAGTGTTCGAAAGCCGTTTTTACCTTTTAAGTACAAAACCCTACAAAACAACCAGTGTTGCCAATTTACATTTAGCGTATTTGTTTTGAAATATATATCGGTATTTCCGAATGGTATACGCCTTACCTAATGATAGAATAAATCAGACGTATATATAGCTATTTTGAAATAGTTTTAGACTTTTGGGTCAAAAATCCGCTAAATTAGCAACACTACAGGTACGAACGCTCATTGTCCGCCAAATAGTAAATTTTCTGTATATCCGATAACTAATTATAAAAATGAGCAGTAAATTCACTTCGACACAGCCTTTTTTGCCGAGGCTGACTCTTTTTGACGAGGCTGTGTAAAAATTAATGTTGATCATAAATTATATTTTTAATATGAATTTATTAATAATTTTACAATAAAAAATATGTGTTTGAGTCAGAAACAAATCTTTGTACAGCGCAAATTATGTATGGGCCCATTAAGAGATCCATATACATTGTACTTCATTAAAAAAAAAAATTGCTGTCCATATTCCTTGTACTTCGTTAAAAATGAATTAGAACTGCGTTTTCTGCATAAGATGTAAAAAAAAAAAAAAAATTCACATTCATTTAATATTAGCGTCCTCAAACATTGATCCTTAACTTTGTGAAAATTCAAGAAACTAGCATGCTGTGACCTTCTCAAAACATTGAGAATGGGCTGTGTTGTAATTTTGAAAACAGGCTGAAATCTTGGATTAATTCTTGGAAATTAGTAACTAAAAACATGTATTGTGACCTAAAATATGTTTAATAACAATCGATTTTTAAAAGCTTTAAATATGCAAATCCAAAATTGCAGATTATTCCACCAAGTAGTTTCTTAAAGTATCGCTTAAAAAACTGTTGCATTTCAGTTTGTTCTCTTATTTCTCCGAATTGTTTCTCATATGTTATCCGAATATAAAAATACCGCAGAATGCAAATATAATTGTTCGTAGGAAAAATTTGAAAGTTTGTTACAATTTCAATATAGATAGGACCACTAAGAAGTATTTTTTACAATAAGTTTAAAGAAAACATAATTCCCAATCGAATGACTATTTTCGTTTTTCACTGCAACGTTTTGGTGATTACAATGTATGGGGATATTCTCTCTTACTTCTTTTAGTTTTTTTTAAACTATGCATAAAATTACATGAAAACTTTGTTGGTAATATAGACGTGGTAATGGAATTTTTACTCATTTATATGGTGTAGCCGCACTTTGTAAGTAGAGTTTTATTGACTAATAGAATTGCGTGAAAGGAAGGAAAACCAGCTAATAGAATTACAAGTAGAAATGAGAGACAAATATTCTCTCCTTATTGAATTTTACTTTAACTCTGTTGATTAGTTCTTTGTCTTTTCTCCAGTTCTATTGGCCAGTAAAACTTTAGCTACAATCGGCTCCTACACTATATAAATTACCGGTAATTATATTATTACATTTGCACTTGTGACGGTAAAATTAATATTAATGAAACTGGCTTGCAATTTTAGTTAATCTACTGGCGTATTCAACGTTGTTTTATTTACAATTATAATCTGAGATTGTTTTGATAATAAATTTTACCGCTGTATTTAAATTTAAACAGAATAATGCCGCACACAAGAAACAAATTTTCGTAAAAAGGATGTTTTTATATTTTGTAATTAAAAAAAAATTAAATTACAAATAAAATTTTTTAAGTTTATGACTACATTTGGCCATAAATGAAATATCTGGGAATTTTTAAATTTGAGCAAGATTAATAACATGCTCTCGGTTATTTCATGAATATTTTCTTGAGAAGCAGCTTGGGAGAAATAACGACTTTATTAAAATTTTCTCACAGCTGGAATCATTTCACATGGTTTACACATTTTTTCTAGGTAAACTAAGTAAAAAAATAAAGTGTATGGGAGTTTCACATGTATGGGAAGGCTAATTATTCCTGTTGTCCTTCCTGTGAAAACGGTAATGGTCCCAGACGTAAAAGAAATAACCTAGGGTACATTTTCATTTAGGATAAGGTCATTTTATAAATTACAGTCTTTGTAGAAAAAATTATTATTGAAGAAAAATGAAATAAATATGCGACAAATACGCGGCATAAAGAAACAAATCATAATTTATCAATGATGCGCAACAGGCAAATAAGTTAATAATATATTTTTACCTATCATTCTGCATAATTAAAATGCTCTTAACAGTTGCTACACTTTTAAACAAAGTTAGAAGTATATAAATTTATGCAGCATTCTAAATTGCGAATTTAGTAATGAGGCTTATAATTATACTGTCCAGTTTAACTTACCTCCGACAAAAAAAGTTGCGGTGCCCAATTCTCCCTTTTGAGAAAATATATTTATTTGATCCTTCCTTAGCAAGAAATAATACTGGAAACTAGAATACACACAAAAAGAGTAGTTATTTATTAAATATGGTAAAATAGAATATTTCATGTAATATATACTTATTCTGACCTCTATGTGATTGATTTTATTTCATTTATGTTAATAGCAACGACGAATCCTGTTACTGAAATTAAAGATGCTCTTTACCATAATTCTTTTTTCGAACAGAAATCGTCTTATAATTTAGACGTTAAAAAGTACTAGATCGTAAAACAAAAATTAATATTTGAAAGAAAGGGTGGGAAATAGCATGCTGAGGTCGAGTAGCAGAATTCATCATTGGATATTAGATATTCTCATCACACATCAATAACAAGTTACAGCCAAATATCAGCACAAAATTATGAAAACATATAACACTATGAAAACATATAACAACACATTGAAATTAAACTTGGGTATTTTTAATAAAATATATAATAGATGTTTACAAATATTAAAGATACTTTGCAAATTGTCCTTTATCAGTAACTGTCTGCAGTTTTGTTATCACTGGTGCACAAGGCCTTTAGACACATTTTGTATCATTTTCATTTAAACATTTTCATATATTTTATTCAAGTTATTAAACAATTTTTACTTTCTTGTTAGCCCCCTATATGCTATTACTTTCTCACAGCTTATTTTGCGTCGTCTCCGAAAAATAACGTTACGTTACAGAAATCAGCCGTAAAACAAAGCAGATGTATCATTGTACGATTAAATACTCTATAGCAATTTTTTTAACTTCTAAGCATAGCACATTTTCAATTTTTATACCGTTGTAATGGGAAAAAATGTACTTTTAAATGCAATTTAATTAAAAACTGCATCTCAGTTTATTTTTGAAATATTAATTTTTTTGTAGTTTTTAGAGCCATTTGCTTAATATTGGCAACGGAAATACTCCATTTCTGTAGAAATTAAAGGAAAAATAGTTGTAAAATAGTAATTATATATTTTTGTTGCCATTTTCTCATAACAACCGAAAGAAAATGTAATTAAAATACGTGCTATTCTGAAAAAATATAAACGAATGATTTCTGTTAAAACATGGAGCTGTTATAAACTATATTTAATTTTAAGTATCTATATTAATATTACAAACAAATGAAGGCCTATGAATCACTAGATAGCCCTTTTTTGTCGAGTTTTTTTTTTTTAATGACGGCATCTTTTTCCTGCATTTGTGTATGATTTCGCGATAGTGACGTCCGATACATGCTTTACAATAGATGCTTAAGAGTGGATCGTAAATGTGGAAATCTTAAGCGGATACGAATGACGTCATTTTACATAAAATAAAAGCATGTGCTTTAAGTCTTAAAGTTGAAATATGTTTTGTACTATTTATATATATGGGAACGTCCATTGTTACTCTTGTGACCATTAGATCAAATTTTCACAAATACTTCCAATTATTTTATTACAAAATATAATTAAAACAAAAATTAATATAACCAGTTAAATACAATTATGTTCCACTCGCATAAAATATATCTAATTTGTAACAAAAAGCATTTCCTTTGTCTATATAATCAATCAAAATTTTGTTACTCTTGTGACCAGAGTGTCACAAGAGTCGTTTAATATATACATAAGTAAAATGCTTTTTGTTACAAATTAGATATATGTTTGTGTGTGGAACACAGTGGTATTTAGCTGATTATATCAATTTTTATCTTAATTATATTTTGTAATAAAATAATTGGAATTATATATGAAAATTTGCTCTAATTATCACAATAGTAACGAATGGACGTTCCCATATATATATTGTTTTTTTTTCTCCGGCCGCGACACTAAATTCTGCAAAAGCAAAATTCCTCTTTTCTAGTTATTCATGTTAATTTTTTCATTCAGTGGTTTAAAAAAAATCGTTGATTGGCTGACATTAAGCAGGGAGGGGCATAGAGACGCTATTTCAGAACTTATTTTCTTAGTGGGGATTGTATTTTACTTTGTTGTGTACATTTGAGAAGCAATTAATGCGGTTTTGTTCAGGATCGGACTTAGAATGGGAGGAGGAGGCGATTGGAAGCGATTTTAGTCGTCACCAAGGCTATAGTGCAAAGAAGTTCTTATTTTTCAGTACCACTATTTTTGAATAGTTTTCTGCATCTTATTTAATTTAATAATTCTGCGAAGATTACTATTCGGAAATCGTGGTACTCAAAATTAAGCACTTTTATGAACTCTGATGTCCAAAGTCTACATTCACCGCTGTTTGCATAATAATAAAAAAAACATTATTGACAAGAGGGCAAGATCAACCACCGGGTACCTACCAAAATTTGGCATAGGTGTCCCGGCGGAAGTTCCCCACTACTAATCATCGAAACTCAAACTAAGGCAACCGACCCGGAAAAGTAACAGGTCCCAATTTAACTAAAATAAGTAATACAAAGCAAATGTGCCCCAGCACCAAAAATAAATAAACATAAAAAAATCTTGATAACAACTGTTAAAGGCAGTTCACAATCTAAAAAATGTCTGCCTGTCAGTAAAACTGAATTATAACAAACTTTTATAGACAATTACAGTATAACAATTGTCTGCTAATAAAAATAACCAACTGAACACTGTCAGAATGAACATAAAATATACAATGCTTGTGTAATTACAGTATTACATGTTTTTATGAAATCTCCATCAAACAGGAAAATAAACTTTACCAGTATATGCTAAGCCATGCATTAGTCCTGTTAATAAAATTTCACATTAAAGTCAACAAAGTTCTGGTATAAAATCAGACTTAAGATAAAAATAACAAGTTCGTAAATAAAATCACAAATTCGTGAGTAAAGTCCAGAAACTAAAATTTAAGGTCTTGACTATAAAAATCAGTCAAAGCAACCGAACTT
Organism: Maratus speciosus; assembly: GCA_963932465.1. Taxonomy (NCBI): domain Eukaryota; kingdom Metazoa; phylum Arthropoda; class Arachnida; order Araneae; family Salticidae; genus Maratus; species Maratus speciosus. The sequence continues at coordinate 341,773,863 of OZ010786.1, read as the reverse complement.
GTATCTAATAAACGATAAGTGTGCATTTAGATCATTATAAATGGTACATAGTTTTTTGTAGTTTTTATGGGACAGAAGGATATTTCCAACATCCCATTCTATAGTCCTTTTTCTAATCACTTCAAACCTTTCCGCCGAAACACAGCAGCTATCAAAGGGATAGTGCTTAACATCGCCGCGTTTGCCACAAGTGGATTTATCACTTCTCGTTTTCCCAGTTTGTGGAGCAAAGTAGGGAACGCACCATGTGCAGAGACAAAATATGCAGCTACTTGCGAATAACAAATAAAATTCAAATTAACTTCGGGAATAACCCTATATAATAGGTATCCTATATAATAGGTAATACCTATTATATAGGTAACTATATACCTATATAATTATATAATACCTATATAATACCTATATAATTATATATAGTACCTATATATATATATATATATATATATATATATATATATATATAACCTATATAATTATATAATACCTATATACCTATTATATAGGTAAGCCTATATAATTTGCCTTTATCTCTAAAAGACCAGCGGTTCTGCTAATCTTGTAAATTTTTATTACGGAAATGATGCTTTATAAAACTCACAGGATTTGGAAAATCAACAGCTTTGTCATAACTATTGTCAAGAACCACCGATTTGGCAAGTTCATCCACTCGTTCGTTGCCCACGATGCCCACATGGGCCTTAACCCATCCTATATGAATAGTTTTATCTTTGAGTAAACGCAAGTTAGTGAAAATGTTCAAGATCAACTGATCACAAGGAAACAGTTGACGCAATACGATGGTCGATGATAAGCTATCTGTATAGAAGCAAAAATGAGCAAATTCAGTTCGTCCGCACCGCTGTATAGCCTCTACAATTGCTACCAATTCTGCCTGAAACACAGGATTTCTAATATTAAGTTTTATTCTGTAATTTAATATATCTATGTTCTTCAAAAAGACCACAAATGCTGCACCAACACCACTCGGCATGAGTGATCCATCAGTAAAAATAATTGGATGACAGGGATCTGGAACCGATTTACGCACTGGATTCAGGAAATTAACATGATGTCTTAAATAATAATTTGGGTAAAAAAATGTTGCCAAGCGTCTGACCAGATCATTAGAATATATAACAGAATCTTCCACCACTACTGATATGTCTCCATGGATCATATCATATTGACGAGCAGAGTTAAAAAGTTCTATGTTTATTGGTAAAATCCCCGCTAAAACACACAATGCTTCTGTCGACGTTGAACGGTAGGTACGGATTATTGAGCAAACAGACTCGCTGACACGAGGACAATCTTCGTATACCATGGTACTTTAAGTTACGATACCAAACTTCATGACCGTATGCAATCTGCTTTTTAAGAACAGTATTGTACCAAAATTTTAATAAATCAAGCGAAACCCCAATATCTCTTGCTCTCACTTTTCTCATGTTACAAGTAAAGGAAATCACTTTACTTCTTATCGTCTAGAGATGACCTAGCCAATTGAAAACACTGTCTAAAAGAAAACCCAACTAAAGAATATTATCCTTCACAGGTATTGATTTACCATTATGTTTAAATATGGGTCGCCTCTTCTTCATGGTTTTACGTCCAAAACGCATAGAAATTGTCTTAGTATCGTTAATCTGTAAGTTGTAATCGGCACAGACAGTAGAATAACTATTCACAGCATCATTTATCTTACTCTCAAATGACACCCTTATGTCCGCACCTTCAACCACAACTTAGTCATTAGCATACGAAATTAACTGAAGTGCTAAAGCTTTACTTTGTTTAATAATACGATCCGCCACTATAGTCCAAATTAGAGGGCCCAAGCATGATCCCTGGGGACAGCTAAAGAATAGACGAAACCATCGAACTCTATCTGTAAATTTAAAACCAATGAGTCGAAATGAGATATAATTCTTAAAGACCTCTTTTAGGTAATCATAGATACAGTAGTGCTGAAAAGTATTTTGACAACCTTATATTCTCTCTTATTTTATTTAATATAAATATGTAAAAGAAAATATAGTCCCTATAATAGAGAACACTATGACTGCAGTTATTCAAATGTATCAAGTTTCAACTTGTTTGTTTACATTCGGCGCCACCGAAGAAATATGACTCCTCCTTAGCTCAAAAGTATTTTGACAATTAGTTTACATTTAATTGTTGAAGGTGTCAGTGGCGCTATAGCTTCGATTAATGTTTATATTGACTTATTGTGATTAATTTTAAGGATCAGGAATACCGAAATGTAAAAAATATTGAAGTGATTCTAGAAAAGCCGCTGTAAATGCACTTAAGAAAGGTAGACTGCAAGCAGACTTTTAACGTGTCTCGGCAACTTGTTATTACATGGAATAAAGTTTTTAATAAACAGAAATACATCGAAAATAAGCTGCAAAGTGGCCATACGAAAAAAACAACTTGCAATGTTGATTGTATTATAAAAATGATATCTACAAGTGATTGTCGTAAGTCCGCTGTAATAAAAAAATGAATTGAAAGAAAATTACGGCATAGACATACACGTTTAATCAGTCAAACGACGCCTAAACCTCTATGGTTTGCATGGCAGAAGTCCAGCAAAAACACGTATCTAATTTAATAAGAATAAGAACTCTAGAGTTGCATTTGTAAAATGGCATAACCCTTACAGGGGCAAAGCAATTCTATTGCTTAAGTGTTTAAATTAATTATTGACACCAGAATTTTGGTTAAAAAAAATTCAGTTTACTATGTGTGTGAAATATAGCTTTTAAAAATAAGTCAATATAAACACTAATCGAAGCTATAGCGCCACTGACACTTTCAACAATTAAATGCAAACTAATTGTCAAAATACTTTTGAGCTAAGGATGAGTTATATTTCTTCGGTGGCGCCGAATGAAAACAAACAAGTTGAAACTTGATACATTTGAATAACTGCAGTCATAGTGTTCTCAATTATAGGGAATATATTTTCTTTTACATTTTTATATTAAATAAAATAAGAGAGAATATAAGGTTATCAAAATACTTTTGAGCGCCACTGTAGGTAAAATGTCTATTATGCTTGCAACAACGTTCCAATCAAGCACACCAAATGCGCTAGCTATGTCAAAGAACACAACCGCACAATATTTAAAAACACTTAGAGTAGATCTGATCTTTTCATGAACCGAAGACAACGCCGATGGCGTACTCCGCCCTTCGCTGAAGCCATGTTGATCCCCTTCGAGGTACGAAGCAGCCTCTAGCATAGTTGTAAAGCCTCTCATAAATCTTTTCTATAATCGGCAACAGGGTAATCGGTCTGTAGGAGCGATACGAGTCCTCTGGCCTGTTCCTTTTCTTTAAGAAACAACAACAATTCCCTTCTTCCAGCTAGTCGCGAAATGTGCATATTTGAAGAAGGTATTGAATATTAATAACATTAAAATTAAAACAAAGATTCTTCACTATTATGGCATTCACATTATCAAAATCCGATGCTTTGTTGTTATGTTATAATATCAGAACAAAGCTCAGTTAGCGTCTTGTTAAGGGTAAGGCTCCTATAACTCGGGCTGACTCACGCCGCCATTTAATTGCCGGTAGGAGAAGAAGGATTGGCCACGTCGCGTGGGCAACAATCGCTCATTGGTCGAAGTGGGAAACAAAATGCTTGACGATTCAGCCTGTGTTATAGGAGCCCTATTAAGGGGTGAAAATCCGGATCATCCGAATAGTCAGATGAACTCTCGTAACTATGAATATTTACAGGCACATTGTCAATCTTAAAATGTTCAAACATAAGTTGATGCGCTATATCATCGTAAGCATCAAATATACAGTGCTCAGCAAAAGTTTAGACAATGATCTATTATGCTTCTGTGTCGAGAAGTATGTAACGAATTGTTGTAATTCAACTGTCATATATTACTGGGGACTTATCCTTCATACACAAACAATAAATTTTAATTTATACACTTTACATAATATGTAATGACAAAAAAATGAATTTAACATTGTTGAAAAAGTATAGACAATCTGTCTGTTAACAGAAAAATATCCATAAATTAAAATCGAACTGCACCTACATTGTCTGCTATTAATGCAAAAATGTGACTTTCCATCGAAGAAACTAAATCCTGCATCACTTGGGGGTCTATTTCGTGCCAAACACGTTCAACATCTGATCGAAGTTCATTTACAGAGGAGTATTGTTAAAAAATTGCATAAACCGTATGAGATATGATGCCACAAAAGTTTTCGATTGGGTTCAGATCAGGGCTACACGCGGGCCAGTCGAAAACAGTAATATTTTGAGAGTTAAACCAATTTTTTGATTTGTATGCAATATGAATAGACGCATTATATTTCTCAAATACATACTTTGGAAGAGATAAAAGTTCACCAAATGGCTGTAAATTGTTTTCCAATGTATGTATGTAGTCTTACGCAGCTTGGCGACCATTGAGAAACTCCAGAGATACTTGAGTATTAAAACAAAGTGAGGCCCAAGTCATCAACCCTTTCGAGGGCAAAGGACACATAATTTTAATTCCAAAAATGGCAAGAATATTTAATTAAAATTTTCCTTTTATAATATACGTGAAAATAAGCAATTTCATATTTTCTAATAACTTCGTTTATAAATTCTGGTATCAGTCCATTATTTCATCCGTTTATAAAAAGAATTACTCCGCGACAGGAAAGGGGTTAATTTGTTGTGAGATTTCAAGGCTGGTGGTTTTATCATTTTCATGTAAACTAATGTACATCTTTCTTTAATGCATCTACGAAATTATCCGTCGACACAGATAGCTCTAACTCACTTTTAATGCGATTAGCAGTCATCATTTGTCTAGATGCCAGTTTATGGATCCTTCTATAATCTCGTTTTCTGACCACACGAGTCCTTCCAGATCTATGTTTTGCTTTGAAAGAGTCACCCTTAGACAGTACTTAATAGACAGACTTCTTTGACCGATTGAAAGTAGCTGAAATTTCCGCAACAGTCTTCCCTTTCGATTTCAGCTTCCATGCTTTAATTATTTCATCTGACTGAAAATTTCTTGCTGGCGCATCTTCACTAACCGATGCTATCGCGAGGTGCACTTAAATACTTCATGCATGTGACGTCATAAGTTTGAAATATGCGGTTTTCGCTGAACAATATCCAAAAAATCACAAAAGTGTCTAAACTTTTGCAATATGCAAATTTCACTTTTTTCAGTTAAATGAAATAATATCCTACATTAAAACCGTTATTTCTGTCCTAAAACGTTTAAAATATATATAAAAATAAGTACAGTCATTTGTATAACCCAAGTGTTCGTATTTTTTATTTAAAGGTTAAAAATCACCAGTGTCTAAACTTTTGCTGAGGAGTGTAGTAGAGTTCTCCATTGTAGAAAAAGCCATATCTTGATGTTTGAAATTTTTTCCTGATATATACTTAAAAACATTGCCATAAGCTTCATTAGTGCGCTGACAATAGTTTAACCAGCTGGAACGTTTAGCATTTCGAATTTTCTTTTTATTTTCACGATGTGCCATAAGATAAGAATCTTTATATACAGAATTATCCAGATTCTTTCTGTCACGTTTATAGTTAGCTGCAACTTTATTTCTTAATACTCTCAATTCTTTAGTATACCAAGAAACGGTAGGTTTGTGAGAAACACTGCCGCACCGGAAGGACTTCTGCAGAACATATTGCAAATAATTATTGAAATTTTCTATCCAGTCATCCAAAGAACCATGTACTCTCATAAGTGAATAACTAAGTAAATCATGCTTTTCGCTGAACAACTTATTAAACTTACGCATTGATTTGTTATTAGTCTTAAATCTATCATAAGTTCTAAGAATCGCGAAATACACAGCGAAAACATTATGTAACGATGATCTGAAAAAGAGAACACATTCTCATCAACACGCCACTCTTGCAGATAAGGAAGAATATCAACACCAGAAGGGTGAGATCTGGTCTTCCAAGACGATTGTCCTGTACATAAGTATGTGAAGCATCAACTGCATTGACGAGACGTAGGTCCGTCATCATCAGATAGTCCGCAAAGATTTCTGTCCGGTCGTTCTCGCGCGCATAGCCAAGCATGCGCAGCGGGACATTGAAGTCACTTCCTATCACCATATGAGTACTATGCTTGTAATACGTGATCCAAGAGGACATATCCTCGTCAAGGTCACCAGAAGGTGGAGCATATACAGACCCTATGATCAAAGGTTCCTGAGCAAGTGTAATTGTAATAAAAACTGAGTTTCTAGAATTTAGACCTTTCACAATAGTGAATGCAGAGTTTGTACAGAGAATCATTGTGGTCAAAGACGTAGACGAAAAACGAAGCCACCCCAGAGGGAGATCAGCAAAACTACCGTTAAAAACATATGGCTCCTGACATAAGAAAATATGAACACCACCACTCTCAGCGTAGGACGCCAAGGCATCGTTCGCATCCGAACAGTGGTGCAAATTAATTTGAACAAGGACCAGTCTATCAGTGTCAGTACGCCCCGCAGGAACCTCTGTTACAATATTTTCGACAGAAGATCCGTCCTATACTCTTGATAACAAGGGCAATCAGCACTGTCAGCTCTATGTGCTGAATCACAATTCTCATCTTTTCTAATACAGTTAATGCACGATTCAACTGAGACCGAACAATCTTTGAAACTATGCGTTCCAGCACATTTCACACATTTTTGATCATCCGAACATTTCGAGGCCACATGCCCGAAGGCCTGGCAAATAAAACAACGTAATATCTACACAAACTCGACCATCCGATATCTCTCTAAATTTACACAAATTCTGCGCCACATCAACAACAATTCCGCACTAGCTTCATCAACATCTATGATCTAATTCTCTTTGGCCGAACGGGTTGGATAATGTCTAATAATATCAAAGTTGCTAGTCCTATCAAGTCCCCCATCCTCAAGAGCACGTTCTACTGAATTCCTCACATCATTAACAACAACATCAATATCTACACTCAAAACCAATAATCTGCGGCGACGCCTCCTCGGGACCGAAACTGTAACCTTGTCCTTTACAACATCAGCATTCTCTATAATATTCTTTACTTTATCCGTATCCTCTTTTGTCTTCATTCTCAAAATCAGTTGGCCCAACTTGGTCGATACCACATCATGTAGTGTAGGCACATCAGCAGTATCTCTCCACACCCGTCTCAAGTCCTTCTTCACGACTGAAACATCGTCACCCTTTTTTGGAGTCACCATCACCGAAAAACCCTGGTCACGCCTAATACCCGTCTTCCTTAAAGGAGGAAACTCCTGTAGTTTAGATGTCTCAGGGAGGCCTCCCGAAACATATCGAACCAAAGCCTCATAGGCCTTACTGTCCGTAATCATTGTTCTAACTTTAGTTTCGTTTGCAACGCTCTCTCTGTGAGCCTTCACCAATCGTATATTTATATAATCGAAACACTTTTTCATTAGTTTCATAATTTCCAAGGTGACCTTACCACCTCCGATTTTTTCCTTTTGCGATTCAATAGTATCATAAATTAACCCTTCACTGCACGACGTGCCACATCTGGAACATACCTAAAAGCATTGCAATTCTTATGACGTGCCATGCATTAGGCCAATATGATCTCTATCCCTGATCAAGAACAGTCCAAAGAATCGAATAACACTTATTTTGTCCATTTCAGATCCCTGCTTTTGACAAAAATTCCGAATTTGTTCTTCGGAAGCAAACAAAAATTGACCAAGCTATTAAGGTGAAATTTACTTTCATTATTTTTTGTGAATACTTAAAAATATTAATATAAAAAATGTTGTGTGTTAAGCAGATAAAATCAATTAATTTAAGCTCATTTAGAATATTTTAGAAAGAATATTTTAAAACCCTAATTGTGTACAATGTGTACACGCCATAAAATATCAAATTTCAGCTGAAAATTTGAAAATTATTTTTTTTACTATTTTTCCTATTATTAGACCGATATATAGATTTCAAATAATTTTTTTCATAAAAATAGAAAAAATCGTCCAGTGAAGGGTTAAAACATTCACCTTCTGCATCGCTATTGGGTAATCCTCCTCCTCTCTCTCCTCCAAAAACTTATCCAATCTTACCATTATTCAAAGTACATAGCTCACAATAACTATCAATGACTCTCTACCAAAACTATTGACGTCGATTTCCAAGCGACCGGTAACAAACACAATATTCCTGAGTATCTGGATACAATCAGAACTAACTTTCTACATAAATGTAGGAGAACTTTCTCAAAAAAGGAGGGAAACCAACACCCAAAATGGACAATAAGCACTTGCCTATGAACTATACACAGCAACCCAATGATGTCAGTGTCCAAGATACGCGACAGACTGAAAATCCAAAAAGAAAAACCTATCCCACTACACGTGACTAAAAACAATTATTTATTAAAAAGTAATAATAAACTATACACATAACACGTGACCAAGACTAAGCTAATACATCAAAAATAAGCTGAAATAACTAAATAATCCACTGGAACTGGATAAATAAACAAACCCACTACAAAATAACAAAAACACACAGCAGGAGAAGTTCACTACTAAAAAAATAAGAGAAACACCTTTTATAAAACAATGCAAGAAGTAAAGAGAAGCAAGGAAACCACTCAACACTTAAAGTTAAACAAGATGGCGTAAGCATGTAAAATAAGCATGTGAAAACCGCCCACCGGAATGAAAAAAGGGAATATACAATAGAAAAACTTTAGAAAATATAACAATATTTATAACAATAGACATCCCCGAGTCCGCGTAAGTAACACATCCATTAAATAAGTGAATAAATTAACAAATAACCACAAAAAAGTACTTATATAAAAATACCGCTGACAACTCGGCGGAAACTAAGCCTAGGTGAGCTTAAAAAATTTTTTCGAAATCCACAAAATCAAAATGAAAATTAATTTTTACAAGAAACTACTATAAATTGAAAAGAAAGTACAGACTCATGCAACACTAAGCTAATTGGCATACAAATAAATATAATTACCGACTTTAAAACACTTTGAAACTTGAGCGCATGAAAACACGTCCGACATCAATGGCAGCAGTAGGGATTCTCCAAATCCTTTATAGACAATGGCTCTGTGGCAGAATGGAAAACAATCAAAATGTGCTCTTAAAAATTGCTTGCTAGCTGATAGATCAAACGGATGTATGTAGCACCTTAATATGAAATTGCATACACGTAAACTTACAAATAGCAACAAAATTTTTTATATACCTCCTAAAAGACGAATTGTTTTAATATCACTTGTTCTGGTGTTTGTAAAGTTATTTTTAAAAAATATGAATTTACTTTTGTTTGCGAAAAAAATTTTGAGTTAAATTACTCTGTTGGAAAATATTATCTTTAATGGACTTCTAAAAGTCCTTCAATGTTCCAAAAATATAAAGTAAAAATGATCCGTTATTATTATTGCCATTTATTATGAGAAAAAATTTTGTATTGCTATCAGTGATGATTTCAGGGAGTTATTTGAGATTTTGTGTCTTATAATGGTTTAAAAGTGCGATATACTCCAGAACTCATTAACTTCTTTTTACCAGAGCTGAAAAATTTTCTTCCATCGTAAAATGTTTAAACTAGGATTGTATTGAATATTAAAGACGTCAATTATCACATTGCTAACAAAGCGTAAACCAACTTAATGAAAAATGTCGAAGCCGGGCCCCTGGAATAGATCTCCAGTGCTCTACCACTAAGCCACAAGGACGATACCCAGCCTGGCATTTCACTGCTGAAAAGTAGTTGAAAAATTAATTAAAAAATAAAATTGTATTGTTTTTTCACTGATTTTAGAATTTTGTTGAATTAATGTTATTGCTGAATTGATTGATCTCAACAAAGTTTTAATACTATAATTTTTTTCTCCAAATGCCACAGAAGCTAAAATGATAAGAAAATCCAACTATAAATAAAGAATCATAATGAAAGGAACGAATATTTTTCCCAACTGGATTAAATCATATTCAAGGCTAGAGTAGCATAGTTGAAGTTTATTCCAACAAAGCGAAAAATGTTCAGATCAGGAATCGAACCTGGATACTTGACGTGCCGTTTCAATGCCTTACCTGTTAGGCTATCCGGACGATACCTGCCTGACATAATTCACTCTTATTTTTTTGTTGGACTTGGCTGTGAACTGCAGCGCTAGTTTCATTCATCCGAGCTATAACTATAGCATTTGCATGCTATAGTATGCAAACACATTTTCATCATGTAAATGCTGTAGCTATAGCCTGGATGAATGAAACTAGCGCTGAAGTTCGCAGCCAAGTCCAACAAATAAGAGTGAATTATGTCAGCCAGGTATCGTCTGGATAGCCTAACAGGTAACGCATTGGCACGGCACGCCAAGTATCCAGGTTCGATTCTTGGTATGGACATTTTTCGTTCTATTGGAATAAGCTTCAACTCTGCTACTCCAGCCTTGAATATGATAAATAAAGAAATTTCGATATGCGGTAGATATATTGTTACAAGTAAAGAGAGCAAGCCTTTGGATGGTATTATGAATCTTTGGTTTTCGAAATGACTTTTGCGCTTCCATTTCCTCAAAAACCGTGTATCCTTCCATATCAAACAGTTTTGTTATATTTATTTTACTATGCCAATTCCACTTCCAGATCTGCTGTACATTTTCTTATGATGTTGTCGTACTTTTCAGGTCCCTTTTTGGTCCCTTTTTCAGGTCCTATAATTTTCCGAAGAATTCAAATAAATTTCAAAAATACTGTTTAATCTACCATTGGATTAAGCATTGCACTCAAAAGTCTGTTTTATTAGATTTTATCAAGATTCATCGACTGATTTATAATAAAAAATTTCTTTTTACATAAGCACTCTAGGATACAAGCTCAACATCTAGATCTTTGGCAAGTTCACTAGCGAAAATCAAACCTTCATTAAAACTTTTATCCTCTGTGGCCTTTGCTAATAGCAATTTTTTTTTTCAAATAAAAAAGCTCTATAACAACATCTTTGATATCTCCTCAAATAATTTACTTGATTAAGGAGCACAAGAAAACTAGTTAGGCCCGAAACTTATCATATAACTGACTAACGATTGAGCATATTTTTTTCTTGAACATTATCAGCGTTTTTCGCAACTCTTCTAGTGTGTTACAAAATTCTGTAGATTAGTACCGCATAACTTTCGAAGTTTACATTTAACATATTCATCGTGTTTAAGAGAGAATTTTACAAAGAAATATGCAATATGTTTTTTGATCTGTTTATCTTTTAGTAGATGGCGCAATAAGTATTGTAAAAACGCTGCGAGTTCAAAAGAAAGTGTTTGAAAATGAAAACGTCTTTGTCCTTCCTCTCAAAATTAAGTTGTAACATGTTCATGTGACGATATTTCAATATCTAATTGTAAGGTGCCAAATTCATCTTGACGCATCATGTCCTTGTTGAATAAATTTTCACGTGTGCTAATTTCTATCTCGAAAAACTTGACGAAATATCAAAATGAAATTGATGAAGCATTTGATTATACACCGTCAGCTACACGTATGTTTACCATCGACATTTGTTCCTGGCCACAGATGTTGGGGATACAATTGTGAATAACTACAAAATACTTAGCATTCTTATTTTCGCAAAACTCTTTATTGTAGAACAATGAACATATTTCATTAATATGTTCATTTTGGATTTTTTAAAAATGATCATGTATTTCCTCATTAGGTGCATTCGTAATTATATAAATACGTAGCAGCTATAGTCGTCGTTCAGTCCGTCTATCTTTCCGCATATAACAGCGCAGAAACTACCCATCCGAATCGTTTGAAATGTAAAATATATAATTGTTGCATAATTTTGTCGAGTCATGTCGAATTTTATGAAAATCTGATGTATAGTTTAATTACAGGGGCAGTCAAAAGTTTCCTGTTACATTACGGCCAATGGGAAAAGTTATTTCAAGTGCATTTTAATGATGTCACAGATTTTCGAACAGAATGACATTGATATGCACTTATGAAGTGCACTAAAATATACATTTAGTACAATATGATGTGCCAAAATCATTTATAAAACTAGTTGTAGTACGAGCACACCACGTTTGACGTGCAATTTCTAAATTGTTTTAAATTTTTTGCAGCTGATCTTGAATTAATGAATCAAACTTTCTTCGCAAGGCCATAGCACCAATGAAATTTCTATTGTCGTGTGTTCATTTGACGTTATTTTAATAATTCTAGATTAACAAACAAATCCATTTAGAGAATAACATTAAAACTTGTTCTGTTCTAAAATCAGAAAAACTTGCTGTGACAGCGTTTCTGTCCCATCGCTATCATTTTTATTCAAAATTAATTTAAAACATAACTTTCTTACTTTTAGGTCATATTATCCTCCCCCCCCCCTCTTTCCTATACTGAAATACGTGATTAAATTCATTTCTCAAAACCATCCAGCTTTTTATTAAAGTGTTTTCTTTCTTCTTTCTAAAAACATCTTTAATTCAAAGCGCTCAAATACTCATTTCCTTTTTCCCTTTCTTATTTTAATCAGTATCTGCCAGTTACCGCTACTTGTGCAAAAAAATAAATAAAAATTAGATTCGCAGCTGCTGGTATCAAGGTCTACATTTAATTGCATCGGATTTTTGCTCGCCACATTGATAAGAAATTCTTTATCTCTACTAATACTTGAACGTTGAAAATGTCTTAACAACAAAAATAAAAAGAGAGGATTTTGTGAGTACATATAGCATAGATTAAAGACCGGGTTCTAAGTGCTAAAAAAAAACTCCAACTATAACTTTACTGGAACTACTCTTTATTTAAAAGTATCTTTTAAAAGGTGGTTCAGTTAGCGACAAAATGGGAGAGAGAGACCCCTATAATACATGGGACGCCGAAGCGCCTTTTCTTTTTAGACAACTTTACATCTCGAAAGCTGAAACAGAAGTCAAGTTTTTTTGCAAGAAATCTAGAAATCTTGGCGTTGCACAGAATCGCCAATTTACAAACTTTTTGGTGACTGCGCGAAAGTGAACAAAGGCTTTTGGCGATAAACATTACTGCAAAAATGTGGTGACACTACCGGACGGGTGAGGCCGAGATTGCAAGTAAGCGCATCTAATTAGGATGAGAAAAGTAACAGACAAACCAAAATTGTTTATATTACAGATAGGCCTTTGCCCAACTAACTGTTACATGAAATTGCAGACTGCAGATTGCTCGATGAGAAAAATGCAGAAAATCCAGGACACCTGGCTTTTAATTCGACCACAATACACAAAAGTGTACATGCTACTCACAAAATCCGCTCTTTTTATTTTTGTTGTTAAGACATTTTCAACGTTCAAGTATTAGTAGAGATAAAGAATTTCTTATCAATGTGGCGAGCAAAAATCCGATGCAATTAAATGCAGACCTTGATACCAGCAGCTGCGAATCTAATTTTTATTTATTTTTTTGCACAAGCAGCGGTAACGGGCAGATACTGATTAAAATAAGAAAGGGAAAAAGGAAATAAATATTTGAGCGCTTTGAATTAAAGATGTTTTTAGAAAGAAGAAAGAAAACACTTTAATAAAAAGCTGGATGGTTTTGAGAAATGAATTTAATCACATATTTCAGTATAGGAAAGAGGGGGGGGGAGGATAATATGACCTAAAGTAAGAAAGTTATGTTTTAAATTAATTTTGAATAAAAATGATAGCTATGGGACAGAAACGCTGTCACACTTGCATTGTCTAATTTTATTACTCAACGCAAGGGGTAGACCTCCTGACGGAAAATCCCTAGTTCCTTTTTCTGTTTTAATGTATTTCTTTTACAGGTGCTCGGTGCCCTTCATTTTGCGAAAAATGACGAAAATGTTAATTTTCCAACTTTATGCTTAAAATACATTTAGACATACCGGATTTATTCGCATGACGTGAAGTAAAGATCCGATAAAATATATACATACAAAAAAGACTTCTGGAATCCATTTTTCTTTGTAAATAATTCAAAATTACTATATTTCAATTAATATTTCTCACTTTGAAACTTTTTAATATATTACTATGAACAAAATGCTAAAATGTCTACATATGCATTTCAATTGATTTGCTACTTTTTATGGACGATCCTGAAGATGTGTTTCACAAAATTAGAAATCGAATTTTCAGTAATATAAATAGTTTATTTTCCACTACATAATATGTGAAATGCAAATGGAAATTGGATTTCGGACGCTTATATCTCACGTTCTGTAAAACGATTTGTTTTAGTAACTTACATTGTCAGTTAGCTAACAGTCGGGGGAAGGTTCGATTTGAAAACTGTCTGCAAGAGCGTGTTTATCAAACATTTCTGTATAATACTACCGATTTTCATATTTTTGTATGCATTATTTTTCTTAATATTAACGAAGAGAGACCTCCGGTCACAAAAAATTCAAAACTGGCGGCGGTGACAGCGGTAGTTACTTTTTTTAGAATAGAGAGATTTAAATGATTTAATTGACGTGATTTATACAGAAGAAAGTTTTGTGATGGCCACAACATACTAGTTGAATATGTTGATGGTATAAGAACCAGCAAATTTTATAGTGAATCGCAGGGATCTACAACTGGCATAGGAAAATATAAAAGAGTGAAGCCTTATTAATAGAATGTTGTGTTCACTCATAGAGAAAGATGGCAACTAAAAATAATTATCCTCAAGTAGGAATTCACGTATCATGTATAGGAGCATGCCATCTCTTTCTCCGAGTAAACGCAACATTTTATTATAAAAGATGTACGTTTTCTATTTCCGTAGGCCATTTTGACATAGTTACGACCCATTTTTAAATTTGCTGTGTGTTATTCCAAAATACATCTAACGATATAAGAATTCAAATTTAAATAAGTGACAAGATAGAAAACCAAGCTCCTTAAATAGAATGCGAAACAGTTTCCAGCATTACTAGCGTGTAGTTGCGAATTCATATTATAAAACTGTGAAAACAGATCTCTTAACAAACTAGTTGTTTTCATAGATGTATTATACTCATCATTCACAAATGCCGAAAAAAATATTTTATAAACGACAGCAATTGTGGCATGTAACGAAATCATTATTACAATTTTTAAGAAAAGATAAATTACATTATGTTTATGTATGTATAAAATCATTGAAATAGCATTTTAAGCAATAACTGCTTATACAGTAGGAGAAAAAAATCTTTTCATGCAAAAATAATTTTTTTTAAATAAAGGTTGCAGTCATCATTTCTTTTTAACATGCATAACTACTACATAAGAAAAGTTAACGACAGTGTACATTGATTTTATTTTCATGAATATGGAGTTTTACTTATAAAAATTGTATTATACTTAAAATATTATGGAAATAGAAACCCTTAAAGAAATTCTAATGTCTTTTCAAATTCAGTTTCATTCAGGAAAATTCAAGAAAAAAAAAAGAGTCCAGTCTGAGAACAAGAAAACCTCTAAGAACATACAATACAGTGATGAAAAGATTTGAATAGAATGCAAATATTAGTCGAAGACTAGATCACGACAAAAAAAATTGCACGTTTATAATTGATGTCCTTTGGCGCAATTTGCTACTTTTCTTACAGCCTGATAGCTATTGCAAAGATTTCGTAATGAAAGAATAAAGAATGCTTCAGGTTTTACATGGATTATTGATAGTATTTCGAAAGATGCTGGTTAATTTTAATGTGCCTCAAAAATATGCTAAAAAAATAAAAGATCTTGAGAATTATGGAATCTAACCCCTTTAAATGTAGATTAAACTTCCCAGACTTCAATCCTATAAAAATAGAAAGTTATCAAAGTTCTTTGTACGCAGAATTCAAGCAGTTTTATGGAACAAAAACGGATTGTTGTGGATTTATGGGACAGTAATGTCCTGCGAAATTTTAAAGATTTTTTTTCATTGGTACGAAAAGAAGATTACAAGGGTGTATTTCTCTAAATGGTGAAAAGAATAAAAACTAAAATATTGTATTATGTTTGTAAATTAGAATTTCTTTTTTGAAATAATAAAAAATTTTCCTGATTAAGTTGCGGTTATTATTGACTGGCCAATTTTTTTTTTGCTCTCTACTATAGATATACTATAGATACTACTATATTTATTGCATTTCAACATTTTTCATATATATAATACACTCAATAGATTCTATAATAATGATTAAATAAGTACGAGGAATACCAACGAGGGATTCAAGAATTAATATACACAACACAATAATCACTATAAAAACGGTTTCTTTGAGTGATTAAATGACAATGGTGGGCTTTATTTCTTGTGATCAAAAGCGATAATCAATTCCATCGTTTAAAACTAATTCCTTAATAGAAAGTGAAATCAGGATATTCTTCTAAGAGCATAATAGTTTATTTCAAGCATATAGTACATAAGAAATTGTTTTGAATTCATTTTGATATGCAATTTTACAATTATAACAAGTACAGAATTTATTAATTTTTTAACTTACTATTTCAGCAATTAGGTTAATCAGAAATATGAAACCAGCTCCCACTGGAAAAGGAATTTCTAATAATCCCATGATAAAGAAAGGTAAAATTGCAGGTACGTTACTAGAAAAAACATACACCATCGCTTTTTGCAAATTATCATAAATGGTTCTTCCTAAAAATAAAAAACAAACTAATTTTGCAATTTTCATGTTACATAAAAATAAATTAATGTTGATTGCAATGTTTCATTCTATGATACTGAAGAAAATTTTACCACATAAATACTTGTTTAATTAGCAGAGTAACTGAATCAGCATATGCAGATTGCTTAAAAGAAGTATGCACACAAAGAGAAGAGAAAATGTGGAAAATGTTTCATAAAAACATGTGTGTTAGCTTGAAATTAAGGTTACAAATCTGTTTGAGGAACTCTCTGCACTTTCTGCGATAAATGTGTACACTAATACTGAAAGTAACGGCTTTCAGCTTCATAACATACTTAAGTATGGACTACGACTGATTCAGTAACTCTCACTTCAGTTTGCAGTGAGAGTTTTGCGCAAAATATTTTTATCTTGTGGCATAGTATGTCCAGTGTTGTAATCATTCGGTCGTTCTTCTAGAAACACATAAAACGATGTCGAGAGTATTTAAGAAAAGAGAAATTTGAGTTGAAAATATTTTCTAATGGAAATATAGTGTTTTATAACTGTTCAATACATATAAGTAACTAAAAAAATGTATATATTAATTTTTCATCTCATTGTCATTTCAAATTCTTGAATGATAAAATTTACTTATCTAGTAAGAGGTCTAAAATGTTATTTTCTATCGGTAGAACTGTCATTCAATTACAAAATTCTTTCATAACTGCTGTTTGGCAAAACTATGACGCGATATCCGACACAATAGTTTCGTTTTGGTGCCTTGTTGTCACGCATCTTAGTTTTTTACTTTTTTCTATCTTCAATAGAAGAAAGTATTGTAATCGACATTTTTTTCGACTTCCGGTTTTCGACGGATTTACACGTTTTAGGGGTCAGAGATCCCCCAAAACATGTTTATAGAAAATATCTGTCTGTCCGTGTGTCTGTCGCCATTGTACCATCAAAAAGTGTATGAAGTTATGCATAGAATTGAACCAAATTTTTATTTTAAGTTTTTGGCTATGGCAAATATGTCTTTCATGAATTTGGAAAAAATCGCCGGTAGGGGGCGCTGTAATAGCGATTTTGTGCGATTTTGAATATTGTACCATCGAAAAGTGTATGATGTTATACATAGAATTGAACCAATTTTTTTTAAGTATTTGTCTATAGCAAGTAGGTCTTCCCTGAATTTGGAAAAAATTCGCCGGTAGGGGGCGCTGTAATAGCGATTTTTGTGTGATTTTGAATATTGTACAATCGAAAGGGGTAATAAGTTATGCATAGAATTGAACTAAATTTTTTTTAAAGTTCTTGGCTATGACAAGCAGGTCCTTCCTTAATTTGGAAAAAATTCGCCGGTAGGGGGCGCTGTAATAGCGATATTTGTACCATTTAGAATATTGTACCATCGAAAAGTGTATAAAGTTATGCATAGAATTGAACCAATTTTTTTGTGTTTGTTTTTGGTCATAGCCCAAAAGTTCCTTCCTGAATTTGGAAAAATTCCGCCGGAAGGGGGCGCTATAATTGCGATGTCTGTACGATTTTCATTACTGTACCATCGAAAAGTGTATGAAGTTATGCATATAATTGAACCAAATTTTTTGTGCATGTTTCTGGCTGTAGCAAGCAAGTCCTCCCTGAATTTGAGAAAAATCTGCCGGAAGGGGGCACTGTAATAGAAATGTTTGTGCTATTTTCATTATTGTACCATCGTAAACTGTATAAAATTATGCATAGAATTGAACCAAATTTTTTGTGTATGTGTAAGGCTATGGTCGGTAGGTCCTACCTGAACTTGAAAATATTCCGCCACAATGGGGCGCTATAATTGCGATGTCTGCGCCATTTTTATTATTGTACCATCAATAAGTGTATGAAGTTATACATAAAATTGAACCAAATATTTTGCGTATGTTTCTTGCTATGGCAAGCAAGTCCTCCCTGAATTTGAAAAAAATCTGCCAGAAAGGGGGCGCTATAATAGGGATGTTTGTGCCATTTTCTTTATTGTACCATTGAAAAGTATATAAAATTATGCATACAATTGAACCAAATTTTTTGTGCATAATTTTGGATATGGCCAACAGGTCCTCCTTGAATTTGGAAATATTGCGCGATAAAGGGGCTTTGTGATAGCGATTTTTTTACACTTTTCTTGATTTTTCGTAGTTCTATTGTCCATCGGCGGCTCGCGCAGCGGAGGAACTCGCTTCCTTCTAAGTCGGCTATTCGCAAACAGCTGATAACAACAGAATAAGTAAAAACTATTAATTTTTACAAATATCATGATATAGATTAAATCGTTTTTAGTCCGTTTAATTGACTGAATCAGAAATTTAAGAAGAAAATGAAAGTTGGTATAGCATTGAACTAATAATATTGAAGTATTAACATGTGTAACTACTTTTTTAAATATTAAGATGTATAAGATAAAAGAAAGTTTTAGGATTGTCACATCCAACTAGTTTACTAAGTATAAAAACAGGTTAAAATTTTTTAATATAGTTTAAAACCGAAAGGTTTGCATTACCCGTAATTTACTAAAAAATGGCTTGCGTTGCTTCTTTGAGTAGCTCAAATGCATGTTTTATTGCCTAAAATCTCACGCTCCCTTTTTACCTGTGGCATATTCTGTCTACGAGATTCCTTCTAAAGAATTCAAATTCTAAAGCATTATCCTATGAATTAAATAAATACCGGCCTACTAATCCTGTCTTCTGTTCCATTATAGAAAAATTCGAATCACGTTATCATTCATCAAAATTGAGGACGACAACTTTGTATTAGTATAGAAAGTCCATCTTAAGTCATTTTATCTATATTTTCCTATTATAAAGAGGAAAAAATTGTTTATTTGTTGGAGGTAAGCTCAGGAACTACCGAACCGATTCCAAAAGTAATGGTATCAAAATGATGGTGTTAGTCCAACTTAGAACATAGGCTATATCTTATGTCGGTGCCACTACCCGAAAGGGGATGCAGGAGCAAAAAACGTTCTAAAAATGCGATTTTTGCGTTACTGAAGGGCCTAGAAATATGAAATTTGGAATATTAGTTACTTATAAGATATAAATGATGTCTAAGAACAGTTCTTAAACAATTCGAAATTTAAAAGGTGTGAAAATGCACAAAAAGCGTTCTAAAAAACGTTCTAAATGGTAGTTTCTACATAATCTCAGGAAATACCAAACCGATTTAAAAAGTAATGGTATCAAAATGATGGTGTTAGTCCAACTTAGAACATAGGCTATATTTTATGTCGGTGCCACTACCCCAAAAAGGGTGCAGGAGCAAAAAACGTTCTATAAATGCGATTTTTGCGTTACTGAAGGGCCTAGAAATATGAAATTTGGAATATTAGTTACTTATAAGATATAAATGATGTCTAAGAACAGTTCTTAAACAATTCGAAATTTAAAAGGGGTGAAAATGCACAAAAAGCGTACTAAAAAATGTTCTAAATGGTAGTTTCTACATAATCTCAGGAAATACCAAACCGATTTAAAAAATATTGGTGCCAAAATGATAGTGACAACGTTTTCTCCAAGATAGGCTATGTTTTATGTCGGTGCCACTACCCCAAAGGGGGTGTAGGAGCAAAAAACGTTCAAAAAATGCGATTTATGTGTTACCGAAGGGCCTAGAAATATGAAATTTGAAGTATCAGCTACTTATTAGATATAAAGGATTTCTAAGAACAGTTCTTAAACAATTCGAAATTTAAAAGTGGTGAAAATGCGCGAAAAGCGTTCTAAAAAACGTTCTAAATAGTGATTTCTACACAATCTCAGGAAATACCAAACCGATTAAAAAAATAATGGCGTCAAAATGATGGTGAAAACCCTTGCTGGAACATAGGCTATGTTTTATGTCGCTGCCACTACCCCAAATGGAGTTCAGGAGAAAAACGTTCTAAATTGCGGTTTTTGCGTGACGGAAGGGCCTTTAATCGTGAAATTTAGAATGGTAGTTTGTTATAAGATATCAATGATCTCTAAGGACATTTCCTAAAAAAGTCGAAACTTAAAAGGGGGGGTCAAAATGTGCAAAAAGCGTTGTAGAAAACGTTCTAAATTGCGATTTCTATCAATCTCAGGAAATACTGAACCGATTTCAAATATAATCGTGTAAAAATGATGGGGACAGATCTTGCTCCAAGATACGCTATATTTTATATCTGTTTCCACTACCCCAGAGGAGATGCAGGAGCAAAATGAGCGAAAAGCGTTCTAAAAACGTTCTAAATGCCGATTTGCCAGCAATATCTCAGGAAGAATCAAACTGATTTCAGAAGTAATGGTAAGAAATTGATGCTGACAGCCTCTGCTCTAACACAGACGCTAATTTAAGTGGGTATCACTATAACCTAGACGTTGCAGGAGCAAAAAAGCGTTCTAAATTTCGGTTTTTGGGATCGGTAGGGGCTACCAACTTAAAATTAGGCAAGGTACATATTTATTACACATAAATGATCTTTTAGAACAGTTTCGAAAAAATTGGAAATTTAAAAATTGGTGAAAATGCGCGAAAAGCGTTTTAAAAACGTTCTAAATTGCGATTTCTACTCAATCTCAGGAAATTCCAAAGCTATTTCAAAAGTAATGGTTGCAAATCAATGGTGGCAGTCCCTGCTACAACATAGGTTATATTTTATGTTGCTGTCACTACCATCTGAGGTTTGCAAAAGAAAAACATGTTCTAATTTGCGTTTTTTGCATAACTGAAGGGTCTAACACTTTGAAGTATGGCATGGTATTTACTTACAAGATGCAACTGCTTTCTAAGAACTCTCGAAAGAAAATTTCAAATTAAAAAAATGAAGTGAGCGAAAAGCGTTATAAATTACAATTTTCAAATACCAAACCGATAAAAAAAATAACGATGACAAATTGTTGGTGATAGAACCTGCTCGAACATAAGCTATATTTTATGTCTGTGCCACTACCACCAGACGGTTGCAGTAGCTAAAAACTTTCTAAATTGCGATTTCTGTGATACTGAAAAGGCTAGAAACTTTAAATATGGCATGGTAGGTACTTATAAAATATAAATGCCCTCGAAGGACTGTCGATAATAAATTCGAATTAAAAAGGGGTGAAGTGAAGGGGAGGTGCGAAAAGCATTCTAAAAAAGTCCTAAATTACGATTTCTACGCAATTTCAGGGAATATAAACCAAATATAAAAGTAATAGTTGCGAATCAATGGTAACAGTCTCTGATCCTACACAGGCTATATTTTATGCCGATGATTCTACCACCTGGCGTTCACAGGAACAACAAACGCTCTAAAAAAGGCCTTTAAGAGCTTTCTAAATTACGTTTCTGTGAAATATTAGGAAATGACAAACCAATTTCAAAATTAATGTTGCCAAATTAATGGTGACAGTTCCTATTTCAACATAGCCCTTTATGTTGAGAGAGGTGGTAAGACTTGGAATTTGACATGATGGTTAATTTTAAGACGTAAGAAGATGGTTTCTAAAAAATTCAAAACTTCAAATGAATACTGAAATGTGCGTATTAATTGAGCATAAATGTTTCAAAATATTTTCTAAATTATTGTTTATTTAGTTTTATTTCGTTTTATTAATTTAAGTCTCATTTCTGCCTTATGCAGTGTAACAATGATGCTTAATCACACTGTGTTTTAAATAGTAATTTTTTAAATTATTCCTAAAAGTAATAAGTACCTTTTAATAAAATAAAATATTACAAAATATCACTTGACATATTTCAAATATTACGCGAGCAAAGCCGCGGGGTTTGCTAGTATATATATAAATCTTCAGCGTGAAAATATTTATTCTTGCATTTAAAAGATTCTGCATGAATAGAAAGTGCATTATCAAACAAGCATAAAAAAGATTAGGCTTTTTAAAAATGTCTTCCGCAAAAAATTGATTTTGCAACAACGAATATAATGATAAAGATATATCAAGTTATTTGTCACTGAATACGGGTTCAAACGTTTGATGGGGAATAACATTTACACCTATGTACGAATCAAAAATATTCCTTGTAAACGAATGTTAAATGTTCGCTGTTGAAATTTCAAACTGTTTCATTCTTGTCCTTTTTTCTTCATTGTAGAAATTTCAAGCATGAAAGGAAATTATTAAAGAGAACAGAGGGATTACACAACTAGTCTTTGGAAATTATTGGCGAGTTAAGACGGCTAGTATTAAAAGTACGATGTAGATGAAATGACTCTGACAGCAAAATTAAAAAAAGATTTAACGTACTAATCAGTGGATAGTATCACGGATACATGGAAAGAAATTTTACGCTGGATTTAATAATTCTATTGATCTTTTTGCGAGCGCATTCAATTTTTGTACACAAACAGACGATTGATGTATTTCTTTTGTGCGCTCTAGTTACGTTTCAAGCGAAAGACCATTTCATAATAGTAATAAGATACGTCTTAGATGAGCAATTTTAGATACCAGTATTAGAAATTAAATTTGAATTTCGAAGCTATTTGTGAGAAAAAAATCACTTTTGTCACAAACTTTGCGACTGCGCATTCGCTGAAAGGTTAAAGCACAAGAAAGGCAAATTATAACCCCTCCCTCTAAAATGTTCAATATTGAGGTTCAAGACCTGCTATTTCTCTGTCAACTAACTGTCATGAAGCGAATCTGTTTAACGGTTGGAGCGATTTTTTTTTTTTTTTTTTTTTTTTTTTTTTTTTTTGCCTACCGATCCTCGGCACTTCGATTTGCATCAGTGATGATAATCAACGGACCCGTTGAAACGCCAGTTCAACTTTACGCAAATAACAAGGGGTTAAATCTCTCACACCATCCTTGCTGTAGGTCTGACACCTAAATATTAGTGCTCTGATAAGGTAATGCAAATGACCTTCATGATAGAACGATATTACATTCAGTGATTCAAAATATATTAAACTACATGCAATAATCTTTGCTGTTTTAGGTGAACAGTCACTTCCAAGCCTTCAAACGTTAAATTTCTCTTCACAGTAATTAAGGAAAACACAGTCTACCATTCAACTTTACTTCAAAATACTGAACTTATAATGAAAAGCGTAAAAGCTGCTGCCGCCAAGCATATTTGTGGATGACGTTAATGGAACGTTGCAGTATGGAAAATAGTCACAATCAGTGTCAGTAAAAGGGTTTTAATGGATGTTAATTATGTTTCAAATCAAAGGTAGATAATCAAAATAGGTTAGAATAATTAATTGAACACAATAACTGAGGGGTTACGTTGATGCATTTGGCAACATCGCAGTTTTCCTTTCTTAAATTTGTGCAGGTGTATTATATGAATTGTTCTGCTTTTACGAAATTGAAATAATAAGTATTCGGAACGTAGGCGTCAAGAAAAGGTAAAATAAAATACTATACCTTCCTCTATAGCCGAAACAATGGAATTAAAGCTATCTCCAGTTAAAATGACGTCAGCTGCGTCTCGGCTTGCGTCGCAACCATGTAAACCCATTCCAATACCTAGAATTAAACTGAAACTTACTATAATGTATTAAGTTTCTATGGCTACAACGAATTTTACTGAAATATATTTTTCATGTAGTATCAATATGTTCGAAGTATTTGTTAACTATTTAACGTTCTTAGGAATAATAGTTCACCCCCATAGGATAATTCCCTCACCATTGATCTCTAAGGGATTAACGAGACGAGTCTTACCTGCTCATTTGTGCAAGTTTGTATATCCCAAAACTCTACTCACTCTCAATTCCGTATGGAATTAGTATAGTCTAGTTTTCAGTAGGATGATGAAACACGTCATTTTTTCTGTGTTTATTGTAAATAGTCGATGTCTCCCTACGCAATATTGCAATTGATATATACGTACTACTTGTTGTACGTCCTAACGTTACTAGAGTAGAAAGAAGACTTTCTTCAGCTTTTGTAGTGGGGAGTAGATCTTTTTGCAACTGATTAAAAAGCTTTTTTCATTAGAAAAGCGTTGCATTAGCTTCTTATTTATGGTATATTTAAAATTATCTTTCATTGGTATTATGACTCTTCAGAATTTTTTTTATTTCTCAAAGTTCAAAAGATATTCTAAAAAATGTAGCTTAAATTTAAAATTTAAAACAATGTGAGAACGTTAAAGGGCTAATAAAAGAGGGCAGACACCAAATGATTTTTTTCCATAGCCTAAATAATTTTTCGCATCTTCCTGTTTCCAACGCAGCCTTGCTTACTTCTCAATTACAGAAAACTTACTTCTACAGGCTTTTGTTTACGTTATCTACCGAAGCGTCTACATCTCTTCCAAATTTTTAAATGCGTTTTGCTTAAATTTACTGGTTTTTGAACTGGTGGCATTGTGGGAACGTTAGTAATTAAGCTATTAACTTCAAATGTAGAATGAAGCTACGTGAGACATGTAGTTATCCTGTGAATAATTAGATTTGTATATATAATTCACAAATTTCCTGACAAATGTACCTTTTAAGAAAATCCTTTGTAATTTGTTTTTTCAAAAAAGTTTGTGAAAAATTACTATATCTAGATATACAGGGTATCCGGTCTCAACGGTGTCCAATGGCTAATTCCTAAACCGTTAGTCGTAAATATATAGTTCCAATTAGAAAAATGTTTTAAATCAGTTAAAAAAATATTTTAAAAGCGATTTGGGTCAATAAAAACATTTCTTAAAAAATTACGAAATTTAAATTTTTATACGGTCCCCGGTCCTATAAGTTATATTTAGTAAAATTTCCCTATTACACTGACAAGTAATACAAAAAAAGTCTCATTCATATAACACTAAAATTCAGCGAGTTATGAAACTTTAAAAATGCATGACTTATGCCACTTTTCTGCTCTGAAAACAAATGAGTTCGGCTCGGCATTGAGGTGTCACATACCAAGTGTGTAAAATATTCGAAGATCTTATTTCATGTTTATCTGCGCTTTGAAAAAAATCGTACAAGTATTACGATTAAGTTAACATTTATTAAGTTTCAGGTTGGCTAAGATAACATGTTTTATTTTGTCACAATTTGAGACTGTTTCTTTTATGATTTCCTTTAACAAAAATTATGTTATTTTTATAAGTTTTTATGTTACTTCAACGATCATATGTATGTTTTACCAGTTCAAAATTTTTACTCGAACTTTAACTAACTTTCAAATTTCCGATCGAGATTACATTTTACATACTGGCGCAAATCCGATAACAATCTAATATTATTATGATTTTCGGTGGTTACCATTTATACTTATTTTACAGGATAACACAAAAAATTTCGGATAGATTACCGCCAAGAAGTTTAAGAAAAAGTTTTAGATTAGATAATACAAGACTGTGATTGTTGGGTTTTTTAACTTTTATATATTTTTTAGCACCGAATCCAAAAATTACCTTAATTTTTAACCATCATGTCAGGATACTTCGTAAATCCTAAATTATCAAAGTTAAGGAATAACAAAAATCGGATACTATAAAGTAGTGGAGTTGGCTGTGTTTTTTAACTTTTGATAATTGATTTTTACGTACTTTCGAGCACTGAATCAGAAAATGACCTTTATATTTAACCATCACGTTAGAATATTTTTGCAAATCATGTGTAAGTTAATATATAGCGAAAATCTCATTTTTTAAAACATACGTAAAACGTTTTATTTTATTTTATTTTATTTTATTTTATTCAATAATTTATTCATATTTTTTTGCTTATCCTGGGATTCTTACAGCTAAACAGCTGAGTGGTCCGATGAGATGCGGGAGGAGGTTCAATTTTAACTTTGAAATTTGCAATCTGCGAAAAATCCTGATGTGATGGTTAAAAAAGAAGGTGAATTTCGGATTCAACGGTACAGAATTCTTAAGAATCAATTATCAAAAACTTAAAAACATGACATAACAAAACTTTTGCATGCTAGTGTAATCTAATAATATTTTAAAATACGTATCATTTTGCAAAGAATTGAGGCTGTTAATTTAGCATCATTTTATTAAACAAAAATTGTGTTTTTTCTTTCTTCTTAAATGTTTATTACAAATTGTATATTTTGCATTAATATGTGAGAATGATTAAAGATTTCAAATTTATATTGCAATGTTAATTTTACTCTCAGCCATTTTTTTACTACATCTGACGAAATTATAATTTCGACTAAATTTGTGAATGACCCCCAATTCGCAGCAAAAAATATGCTCCAACTTTAAACAGCTATTACTCGGTCAATTTTAATCGTAGAATAACGGGACATTTTGTATTACTTGTCAGTGTAAAAGGAAAATTTTACTAAATATAACTTATAGGACCGAGGGACCGTATAAAAATTTAAATTTCGTAATTTTTTAAGAAATGTTTTTATTGACCCAAATCGCTTTTAAAATATTTCTTTACCTGATTTAAAACATTTTTGTAATTTGAACTATATGTCTACGACTAACGGTTTAGGAATTAGCCATTGGACACCGTTGAGACCGGACACCCTGTATATATACTACATACGATTTTTTTCTGAAAATGAATGCTTCTTATACATTTATTTATTTTTGTTTTAGAACCATCGTTTCCAAACATTTGAAAGGTTCCTATGATGAAGCACTTATTATTTTCTTGTTCTAAGCTTCCTGGTGATCCGAATAATTGTATTTTATTGAATTTTTCGTTTAAAATTTATCTAATCGAATGGTAATTTCTATTTAAAAATAAACTGTCAACAGTTTTCGAACTAAACTATAAAATGTAATTTTTCGAATCAAATTTACGTTTGTTCTGCGCGGGAAAAGATTTTTCTCGATTTCTTTCTGCTCGTAAATCCAAATAAGAAAACGGCCAAAAAAAAGTATTATATTACTTTTTACTTTGCAGTACGGTATCCAAAATTTTAAATATTACAAAAGATATTTAAAGTATTTCTATGAGTAATAATTTTTTAGCGGCTATAAATCTAATATGAGGTTCGTTTTGTAAATAAATAGTTTTTTAGCGAATGTAGGATTTTTAAAAATTAAACATTATTTAATCTTGTGTTTTTTTTAATTTTTTTTAAACCAGTTGTATTTTTCATGCATTAAAAACTGATCGATGCATGAGAAAGTTCATATTTCTCCCAAAATTTTATTGCAGTTCACAAAAGCATTAATATTGTTTAAACATTTTTCCAAACACAAGTGAGATTTCCATTACATATTCCTTTATATTACTTCTGGAAAACGATACATCCCCTTTAATGACAATCATTTCTAATTAAGCATTCTCCTCTTTCACGCAGAAACACCCGTTATCTCATTACAGAGAAAAGTAATGAATATCGCGGTTACTTCCTAATGAACTGCTTTCAGTAGCTGCTTTAGAGAAATGTCTGTGGCCGAATGTTTGATCGAAGCGAAAATTTTAAGCCTTGGACTATGAAATATGCTATAATTTGAAACTGCGAGGTTAATACGGATTGTGTTTTTAACTGATTTAAGAGTTAGTATATTGTGGTTATTACCAAACTTTCTTGTATATTAGAATAATATAGAAGAAAATTAATTATCTATTTAAATTTCCCAGTTACACACCAACAAATATGAATAAAAAGCGTGTGATGTTTTCACAGAGTATCTGGAAGGAGAGGGCATCAAAATGCACCCCTGATATTAAGATTTTGTATTTATTAATGGCCTGAAAACTGCAATCAACTCTTATTCCCCCCCCCCTCCATCCCTGCATGAAAAGAGTCGGATTTCAACACTGAATATAGTATACTACTTTGAATTTAACACACAGTGATCACTTTTACAATAAAATGAAAGGTATATTACAATAACGCTCTCTATTGTGCATGCAAAGCAATATTTAGGTTATATTAATATTAAACAAAAACCTAATCTGCAGAACAGATTAAAATTTTTTTTCCTACATTTGTTTAAGTCCGAGAAGGGACAGATACTAAGATATTTCATTCAATTCATTCTAAATTTAATGTTTAATTTTTATTACAAATACGTTAAACCAATTGAACATTAAAAAATAAAAATAAATTTCATACAATATGAAATTTTAAAATCCCTAAAAACTTAGATTCCGTTCAAATTAAATCGAAATAAATCTTAAACTTTATTTTTGTTGTAAATATTTGTATTGCAGATTTTTTATTATGTTTATGACGATTGTACATAAAATGATAAGATACATAGTTGTAAATATTTATATTGCAGATTTTGTGTTATGTTTATGACGATTGTACATAAAATGATAAGATACATGCAAAATACAAAACTTTAAAAAAGTTTAAGATTTATTTCGATTTTATTTGAACGGAAACTAAGTTTTTGTGGTTTTAAAGTACCATGTGTGAATTTTATTTATGTTTTTTAATGTTCAATTAGTTTAATTTATTTGTTACAAAAATTCAACATTAAATGTAGAACGAATTAATGAAATAACTTAATATCTGTCCCTTCTCGGATTTAAACAATGCAGGAAATAAATTATGTGTTTTCTTTTAATTATGTTCTGCAGATTAGATTTTTGTTTACTGTGCCACGTCTTTTAATAACTACTGCATTCAGACGAAACAATTACAAAATTAATGGAGGGTACCATCATCAGGCTCTGATTTATGTGGTATCGCATCACAATATGTGATGCAATTTACCTATGAATAATTCAAAATGTTTCACCAGTGCAGTACTGCATGTTGTTGTAGTTTGGACAAAAACTGCCATCTGAACGTAAAAAATCTGTTTGAAAATATCTTTTTTATTTCCACTATTCATCTTCTTTTTTTAATTAAAAAAACTATTTCAGATTCCTTTTTCATGTGGAAATACTTCAACTGAACATAGATTACTGAACACAATTATTATTACAGCTTTTGAATTATTTGAAATAATGAAGAAAAAAAAATTAAATTTCATAGGAAAAATGTCCATTGATTTTCATTGCAAAAAGCGAAATATGGAATTATTAAGAAAATTATTTGAATAATGTAAATAAAAATTAGCCCGTGTTACTCTCTGGGTTATAATTCATCCATATGCAAAGGCATTTTATCATCCATTTTGACCTTGATGTCAGGAAAAACGTTTTCACACTTTAAATTTATAATATAATTAGAATTTGCAAAGAATAAAAAAAAATTGTGGCATCAGGGACAAAACGGTGGGAAGAAATTAAAATAAAAAAGTTAGAGCTCCATAGGCTTTGCTATGTTAAATTAACATTGAGAAGTGACACTGGAAATAAATAAGTATTGCGCTGCCGCGCAATACTTAAATTACTATTAATAATTGCAATTATAAAAATTTGTGTATTTCTTCTGAATAGAAACTGAGATACGGACTACACTATGCTCATCACGAAAATCCACAACGGTCGAATTCTAATATTGGCTCGATAACGTGACTGATTGACTGGTTGCCACTTTTTAGGAGTGCCAGAAAATATGTTTATAGCTCAATTCTTGGTGGATAGAACGTATTACATACAGTTATTTCTTATGTCAACATTTACACGCTTTTGTTTTCTCTTTTGGTGTCGTGAGTTTTACAATTCTCAAAATTACTCGAACGTTGCACAGAAACTGTTAATTAAAACAATTGAATGAAACACATTTTTCTGTATAAGCTTACTTAGAGTTTTAAGGTTCAAATTACATTTGGTTGCTGCAATACCTTCTGTTTTCTATAAATAAAATTGAATTTCCTTGTCGAGTAAAAGCAAGGGGGAAATGTATGTAAAATATTTTAATAGATTTTTTAATTGCATTATTTTTTGCATTCCTAACATGCCAATGATCTGGGTTCGAGGCTTGGATACTTTTCACTCTGTTGGTTTTACGCCTTGTTACTAATGCAAAAATTCATGCAATTAAAAGAACTCAATATTTCGGGTGTATATCATAACTATAAAATCATATCTATGACAGGATGAAAATTAAACCTTTAAAAAATATATCTGCTGTTATTAAATATTCGCAATAGAAAACCTAGTTTTTTTTGGTTTATGATTTCGTATTTTCTGTCTGTCATTCTTCGTATTTTCTGTACGCTATTTCTAAATAAGAACAAAATGTGTATATGTTATTGAAATACATTACAGTATTTTAATTTCTGAAATTAGTCTCTGTAGTATGGTAATGAATCGTAATTGTTTTATATGGATAAATACTTTATATACACTGTCAAAAATTTGCAGCAAACTGTCCAGTCATTTGATCTTTTTTATAGACAACGGTTAACAGTGTATACAACAAGTAAAAAAATTGCTTTATATTGATGTATATATAAATATTTACTGCAGGTTTAGAAGAAAATTTTAATGCTTTTAATATATTTAAAATTTAAAATTTCAGTATTAAATTTGGCAAAAGTAATAGATTTTTTAGTCTTTTAATTTGAATTGCGTTTGGTTGCTGTAATACTTTCTCTTCACTAAACCAAGTTCGAATTTTCTTGTTTGCAAAAGTAATGAAAACAAAGTCTGTAAAACGTTTTCAATTGTGCAATCACATTTTAAATTGAGTTTATTTGAATTAGGTATTTTTTAACAGTGAATCAAATTTATGTCGCACAGTGTTAAATTAAAAGTCGTTATAACAGACCTATTTTTATGTCGACTTGTTATGTCCTTCCAGAAAAAAACTGTAATGAGAAATATCCAGTAATCTAGAGCTTCAATAATACATTTAAATTTTTTAGCACTTTGAGCATTTTATAAAACGCTTCCCTGATTATCCCGAGTCATCTCGGTTTCGTATATATTTTAATTAATTATTATCCCGAGAAAACTTGGGCGTGGCATAATTTGTTACTACGATTTGTTTTATCACGTTTTTACTCGGCCTGAAGCTGAAAAAGAAAGAAAACAGTCTTATGTAATACAATAACTTATATGTAATTAAAATATATATAATAATTGTTTGGCAGTTTTCCAAGTGTTGTGATATGAAATGCAAAGATTGAAATGCAATGATGTGATTGCAAAAAATGTGAAGATATTTTGCAATTTTTTTCAAAAACATTGATAAGGGAAGTGGATATAGCTAGAGAGCGCACCAAACAAAAGTATGTTCTTTCCCCCCAAGAATTTGACATACGTATTTGATATGCATTTAAAAAACTTTTATTTTATCATTAATTGTTCAGAAATAACAGAAAATACATGTTCAATCTAAATTGAACTTTTAGACTGAGAAATTTAGATCCTTCTACTTTCTGCTATACAGTAGATCGCCGATTATCCGAACAAATCGGGACCGACCCTAGTTCGGATAAATGGACAGATAATTTAAGGGATGTTCCTAACTATACTAAAACCTTCACACTTTATCCGGGCTTCGGACTGGCAGCACCAGTTAGGGCTGCCGTGTTTAAAACTGTTTTTTGTTTTATTTACTTTTTATAATTAAAGATTTTCTTTTTCTCTTTTTATCATTTTCTGAACTGCAGAGTTTGCAATTTAAGCAAAAAAGCTTTCGATTGTTGATTACTTCAAAGAAGACATTCTTTCCAATGCTGATATATCTCGAATTCTTCTTAAATACGTTAGTTGAATAGGATCAGAGTTCTTCTGCCGTTCGAGCCATTTCATAGCTTTTTTCAAACATTCAAAGGCTTCGTTATGTGATGGACCTGGGTCATTTTCAGAGCATTCGTTTTCTTTTCGTCAATTTCTTTTTCATCTTAAATCTCATCCATAATCTCATCATCATTGAAAATAAATTTTGAGAGAAATAGGCTGTTCGGATAAATAGAAGTTCGGTTAATTGGAGTTCCGATAATCGGCGCTTTACTGTATATCATACATATTTTAAGAAGTTGCTATAATTCCTTTAGTTTCTTTTCATTCATGTCCAATATGAAAAAGTCCAAAAACAAACAAAGGAAGTGACTTCTTACTCTAGCTTCTATTCGGTTTCATCAAATTGGTATGTAGGACAAGTTACTGACCAAATGTCGCCTATGGATTTTGTAAACAGAGAAGCGGCAATGCAAGCTTTTTTGAAAATTCCTACCACAAATACATCTAAAGAAAAAATGACCTCCGGCAGCCAGTAAATAGTTCTACACTACCAATTGATGATTCGGTTAATTAAATAATCCACTGAGTAGCAAGTTTTTTATAATCATTCTCATTTGATTACTTTTTGGAGAATGCAATCATGTTTTTGCTTCCTTTTGTTGAATTTTTAAGATACAACTGTTTTCGCTGTTTAAAATAATTCCCGTATATCGAGAATGCTTATAGTGTAAAACGAACTTCGTATCATCATTTTTAAATATATTTTCAAAGTGTATACGGATTCTCTGCTCTTCGTGTATGTAACTTAAATATCATAGTTAGTCTTGTATTAAATATTCGAAACGCAAATGATTTTCGTTCTTAAAGGATTGCTCGGCAGCAAGCGCACCGTCAACTTCTGCAGACGAGAACTAAACAGACTGGGCCCTTTATTTAAAGTTCAATCTACATCAATATAAACATCCAAGCCTGAGTCGGGATTCGAATCCAGCCCCTTTTATCTAGCAGACTGTACCCTAATAAGACAAACAGGTAGGCCACCCTTTAAGCTTTTAGCATGAGTTTTTGGTTTCTCTAATGTATCCTTATTTTAATGGCATTTTAAAATATTACTGAGGTAAATAGCTTAAGAGAATAAAATTTAGTACCGTAATTAAAACAGTCAACGTCAAAGCAACATGCGTATTTGTTGCACATCATCTTTCTTCAGGCTAATTTTTTACAACCCCAAATTAATATAAATGAATTACATAACATCACAATACTGAAATTATCTCAAAAGATGAATGGCAATAATTAAAATATTCCTTACTAATATCAGCTTTGTGCATCGCTTCAGCATCTTGACTACTATCTCCTGTTAGAGCCACTATTTCTCCGTTCCTCTTAAAACTTTCCAGAATTTTTATCTTTTGTCGAGGAGTGATTCTCGCGAATACGAACTCGTCGTATTCTTTCACAACTTTTTGAAGATCCTCAATTTCTACGGATTCGAGATCTGAACCTGTCACCACAGCTGCTTTAGCATTCCTGACGTTATATATAATTATTACTTATATATACACTTTAAATAGTAAAAAAGTTTTATTGAAAACAAAGACAACATAGAAACAACACTTATGTATGTACATGTACAGTCGTGGAAAAAAAAGTAAACACCCCCTACTAACTCTTCAACAAATTATCGTAGAAGAAAGTTACTGGTACCAAACGATGGAAAATAATGTCTACTTTTAAATTATGTATATAAAATTTGCTCAGGGGGCCATCTACATATTAAAACGAATCCAAACTTCATTTTTTTCAATGACAATACCCAATTTTAACAAGATATTTCAAATCTCCGGTTCAAATTATGCCTAGGTACCGAATTTCAAGTCATTTGAACGATAAGTTTTTGAATTATAAACATTCAAAATTTAGTGCTTCTAATGTTAAATTACATTTTCACATTTTTATTTATATCTCCAGAAATTATGCTCCTAATGTTCTAATTTTTTTTGTAGCAATAATACTAATATACCCAACCACAAATACGCTGAATTTGCAATTTTTATAATTTTATGATATGAATTATGAATTATGAAATAAATATTCGAAAAAATTATGAATTACAACCTACAATTTTTTTGATGGATTTAGATTTATTAAGTCCTGCTTTATGTAGATCCCAAATTTCACATTTTTCTTCCAAGTAGTTTTTAAATTATGCTTAAAAAACGGCAAAATGATGGTTTAAGGGGCCGTCTATAATAGAAGCGACTAGATATTTTGAAATTTCTTCTGCTGTCCCGTAATCTAGCAGACTTCATTGACTTCTTAAGGTGCCTTGCAAGATGGGGGCTCTCTCGGTCAACAATCGATTTCCGAACTTCAATTTGGATACAGCCCTTAAAATACGCTCGTTTTAAAATAATTAATTTCTCAGAAACTTATCGTATGAATTGCATAAAAATTCGTTTTTAGGCTAATTGGAGGGTGTAGCGTTCATTTATGCTGTCAGAATTGTGTACTGCTATTGAAAAAAACAAAGTTTTAGTTCGTTTTAATATGTAGATGGCCCCCTAAGCAAATTTTATATACATCATTTAAAAGTAGACTTTATTTCCAATCGTTCGATACCAGTAACTTTCTTCTACGATAATTTGTTGAGGAGTTAGTAGGGGGTGTTTACTTTTTTTTCCACGACTGTACAATAAAACTACGTACACTCGCAGAAATGTATAGTCAGATTTCACGAAATTTTCTTCGTTTTTGACGAAACCATTTCCTGGGAAATGCTCCGAGCGAATATTTCGTCAAATTGAGAAAATTACTTTCTTCGCTTGTTTGAGGATAACAATTTCGTCAAAAGTGCATGTTTAAAAAGTGGCTGGTGGTGCCATCAATTGAACAGTTTAGAAACTCCTGTATTTATTGACAGGAGAAAAAATAATAGCTTCGGGGTGATTCGAACTCACGACCTCCGGTGTGGGAGACGGTCACTCTAGCTATTACGCTATTGGGTCCTCGAATGAATATGATTTTAGATGCATGTAATGGATTCTACTGTATGTTTATATTTTTGTAATGTTGGCTGTAATTTTATCGATGCTGTTATACTTATAATTCTTGCAACTTTTAATTAATAAAGCTAATTTATTATTATCCTTTCCTATGGTTAATATGAATAATTATAATATGGCTTGATTAATATAATTTATTAGGGAAATTTTCTTTGGTCGATGAATGATTAAAATATAGTCTGGTTAATTTGTTGCTCAGAAATAACGAATGTTGCTCAGAAATTTTAAAGTGCATATGGGGGAGATTTTATCAATTTGAGTAGGTGGTTAAGATTTTAACACTTTACTGCTTACAGAAGAGAAGGGAAAGGGATCAACTATGCATATTTAATTTGATAGTTATATGAATATATTTCTTAAATGAAAAAGAGATCTTGGAATTTTGAAACTTTATTGACGAAATTTTCTTTTTGAACGATTTTGTAAAGCACAGGAAATTTATTCTTTTCGAATTAAACCATAGCGAGCAAAGTAAAATAATAATAAATAATAATGATAATAATAATAAACATTCTTAAAAACTTTAACAGCTAAAAAAAATAACTAATGCAGAAACAATAACTATATGTATTTCAGCATTTTCTGAAAAGCGCTAAAAAGTGCAATTTTTTAAATAAATTATGACAGGAATAACATAAACAAGCAAATATCTGCTTGCTAAAGTTCGCAGAATTTGAGGAGGTACGGTAGCGCGCCCCTCTTCAAATAGCTACCGTATCTGTTTCCTTAAAATGCATTGAGTCTGGCCGCGAGTGAAGAAAAACTTTCGTCAAATATTTGAGAGTTTATGCTTCGTTAAAAGTCACGTGATTTTGATACAAATTAATGTCAAAACAACGATTTATAGCTCAAGGATTGCTGAATCCTCAAAATTGAGAGTTTTGTTTCTGAGAGTGTAAGGCATTAAACCTTTAATAAATGAATTCAGCTTATAACATTTTAAAAGACGTACAGTTGTTACACTCTCAAAAAAGTCCGTGAAATGAATAAATAATTTCCGTTGATTATATTTCCTTAAAATACGAAAATCACTGTTTCATATGAATTATGTTCCCGAAAATACAGAAAGTTTACCAATTAAAGTAAAAATAACCTGAAATTCTACAATCTAAAGCCTCATTTTCATTATTACACAGGAGTGTTCCTGCAGCTGCACTGAGTTGTACTTTTTCGTGTTAGAAACTGATTTTTTACGAATGTGATTTCCCCCTTAAGACATGAAAAATTCGCGAATCTAAACTCAAAATTTCTTTAAGTTTTCCTGTCAAAAACCGGAAATTTCCGCACGGAAAATTACGGAAATTTCCGTAACGGAAAATCTCTTTCAATCACACGGGTATTCGTGTATTCGAGCATCATGCTGCCTGAACGTTTTATGTGTTTTGACGAAAACTGTTTTGAGAGTGTAGGAAATTAAAATCACAATTTGTATACATAACATTTATTGAATTTAAAACTAAAATTTTTAAGATACAACACTACAGTAAGCTGAAAATGATTCATATCTGAAGCGTAGTTGGTTGGATAGTGTGTGTGAATTTCAGAAAGCTCACTTCACCACAGCTGAAAGTAACTTATTAAGAAAATACGGAATATAAAAATATGCTTAAAAAAAGAGAGAAAAATAAAATACTGCTCAAGTTTTCCATGCATTATGCGCACGGTTGAAATTTTATTTAAAAAAAAAGTCATACAGAATTTATTGCAAATTTCAAAGCCGATGCAGCTTTGGAATCTATGACCTTCGAGTTAATTAAGGAAAGTTCATTAACTGGTCTACAGACAATTAGCGCATTTTATCGAATATAGCTTAGTGTAATTTAATTTACTTCTTATAACCTGTTTTTAATATTATTTCGTTCGTGTACGCCTGTGTGCGGAGAAACATTTACAAATGAATTTAAACATTACCTCCTTATTTATATTACTGCAATTTGTATACCTCTGACCCCTATGAAGTTACGCTCATCAACCTCCTTTTAAACGCCGCAGGGTCTAATAACACAATATTTTGCTCTGCTTTAAAAATACTACCTGATTACGGAAGATTGAATGGTATATCATGGCCAGTAGCGATATTCTGAAATCGGCTTGTCATTCATTGCCTTTCAATCGATGGACTTTCAGATACCAAGGCAGCATATAAAGCTATCGCGACACATGATGGCTGTTTTCGTGATTGATTAAGTATGATCAATCCCACATTTCAAAATGAACTTGCATAAAATTGTTGAATTACAAATATTTCATTTTTCCGGATTTTACACCGCCTAGAAGAGAAGTTTTCTTTAAATCATTATAAGAAAATCATTTTAAATATCACTTTTAAACATTTCTTTTAAAAAATGACGTAATCTTCACCATTAAATGCTTTTCGCTCGTAATCATTTTATTATTTTAAATAACTAGGGGGCTCTGCCCCCTACGAGCTACGCTCGTCAACTCCCGTTCAGACACCGCAGACTCTAACAGCACGATAATTTGATCGGCCACCGCAGACTCTAACAGTACGATAATTTGATCGGCTTTAAAAAGATTTCGGAAGATTGAATTATAATTTGAATCTGAGAAATATAATCTGACGTAATTTTCACCAAACTTGTCTTTTTCTTTTTAATATATACGTAAAAATACTTTTGCTAGAAATGAAATATTATGATCATCTTAAAATATTAAATAAATATCTCGAGCAATTTTTAAATTTAAACTGTTTTTATTTTGATTTAAATTTTAAATTAATTTAAATTTTTAATTTGAAGTAAACATTATTGTTTGCGCTGTTTATACAACTGGCAACAGTTTAAATTAATAACATTTTCTAAAATTTGTAAAAAATATCTCTCGAAATGCTGAAAATTTGAATTTAAAATTGAAATAAAACCTCAAAAAATGAGTCAAATAAGAAAAATAAATACAATCTGCACACCGGGAACTTATAACGTATAAAATGATCTAAAGATGTTTAAATTCTCATGTATAGTTTTTGCTACAATAAAACTTTTTTAATGGAACGATTTTGTCTAACTTTAGCATTAAATATCACTTAAAATAATTCTTCGATTTGAAAACTGCCTGCATCAGCGTGTTTATCAAACATTTCTCTATAATACCACCGATTTTTGTATGCAACAGTTTTTTTAATATTAACGATGAAAGACCATGCTTAAGCATTCAAATTGCATGTGGATCTACCCGGAATATCTACGCAGATTGTCATTGGTCCATTTCCAAATCAAAACTTTTTTTTATATATAGAAGGATAAATTTTTATTTTTTCGTTCTTTTCGATATTCATGCGCAACTATACATTTTAATTAAAAAGTGTTTAGAAATATTATTTGGATTTTTTAAAATCTGGCATCAGTAAATTAAAACTAGAATTCTAAACTCTGAATTAGATCTCTACTCAAATAATGAATTAAAAAATTAAAAATTTAGACAAATTAAAAAAATGATTAGACAGCGAAACCCACAATCTAGTGAAGAATATGCTCGCAAAAGATGAATAAATTGCTTTCCACAGTCTTTGGTCCTATAAAACTCATGTAATTCAACTATCTTGACCAATTTTAAGATTAAATAGCACATAAATAAATTCTTCAATTTAAACAATGTGTACTTTTGGATGTTTTTCCTACATATCTCTATAAAACTACTACCTGTCATGTTTTTATAAGCAATGGGTTTTGCAGGATAAGCCGAGAAAGTGAAAATATCACAACAAATTACATTACAGCATCAGCAGTGATAGTTAACTTCTTTAGAAAAGAGAGATTATATAAAATAGGTTTACATAATTTGCATTTGAATACATACATCAGCATCCATCTTTAAACAACTAATTTCATACACCTGAAAACACATTACTGATAAAATCGCTTGTGTTTGATTTCAATATTGTCTCTTGATTACAAAAGTTTTTCCAGTTAATTTTCAGGAAACGATCAATAATGATAGACGCAGATCAAATAATAAATCAGTCAGTATTTTCTCACGTGACCAGCTGACTTAATAGAGAAATTGTTTCACCTAATGTCCACACCTGCTTTATCAAGTTAAGTTAGTGTGATCGATGAATACTTATGGTATATACCAAGGACACAGGATCTCCCATAGGCTTTTTATTGCAACTTTGGCTTTTAATTACTGACCGGAATCTTGGTTGTAAAGTCGGTTACAGAAATTTTACCTACTTTTGTTCGCAAACATTCAATATTGAAGGACACGAGTCAATTAACAGATCGGTCAGTTTTCTTATACGTGATCTTGGACTTATGTTAGTGCATAAAAATTTGACCTTTAAATACTTAGGCCCCGGATCAAATATCAAAAATTGGGCTACGTTATTAGTTCTGTTTTACTAAGATCTATGTTTGTGGTAGATTACACTGTAATTGGATCTAGCAATTGTCGAGAAATCGTGTTAATTTCATTGTCAGATTAGAGTGGATACATAGAAAACTTCGCTGCACCTCAGTTGCATTTTACGATAAGGGATATCACAGTGAATATACATATACAGGGTGGTCATAAAAAACATCCCCGATATATGTAACCCTAGCGACCTAACCGCTCAACCAATCGAATAGAAATTTATATTTAGTTATTTGAAGGTATGCACGAGATCGTGATGATTTAGAACAATAGAACTCTCACAGTTACGGTTATAGTGAAAAAATTTCGAAATTTTCGACTGGCAACACCCTTTTTGTCCGGCGCAAATTCATCAGCGCATTGAAAAGCCATAAATGGCGTTGGAACGATATGACTAAAATTGCTTGTGTAATATCGTGGCACGCAATCCTAATCAGTTCCTATGTAATGTAATATTCATCACACTAAAACAAATTATTACATTTTTATTTTCACTATGTGTACACAAATATAACTTAAAAAACATTTTAAAGCAAATCTTAAAATATTATTCAGTTCACAAGTGAGAAAAAAAAATCGGCTACTGAAAAACATGTCTCGTAGCCACTCTTTGCGTTTTTCGCAATGGTCTTTTTTGCAAGTGTTTTACACCAGCAATTTTCATCGTACGTGTATCCTTCCAATGACATATATGGTTTTTCAATGCACTGATGAATTTGCGCATGGAAAAAAAAAGAATGTTGCCATTCGAAAATTTCGAAATCTTTTCACTGTAACCGTAACCGTGAAAGCTCTATTGTTTTAAATCATCAGGATTTCGAGCGCATACCTTCAAATAAGTATACCTAAAATTTCTTCTCGATTGCTTTAGCGGTTAGGCCGCTAGGCCAAACCGCTACCGCAACGCAAACCGTACATATATCGGGAACGTTTTTTTATAGCCACCCTGTATTTCTTTATTGGCTATATAAGAAAAAGGTACGCGGGATTAAATACGTTTACCACATGTAAATTAAACCTGTAATTAAACATGTAAATTATATAAGTCAGTTCATAAATCCAGTTGTGTGAAATGT
The DNA here is from genome assembly GCA_963932465.1 of Maratus speciosus. Classification (NCBI taxonomy): domain Eukaryota; kingdom Metazoa; phylum Arthropoda; class Arachnida; order Araneae; family Salticidae; genus Maratus; species Maratus speciosus. The sequence goes on along the minus strand of OZ010786.1, from coordinate 341,733,255 downwards.
GTCCTGTCCATAGTTACTTACTCTTCTTTTAATTCTTGCACAGCTTCTTTCTCAGTTATAGATTCACTGAAAGAAAAATAATCATTATTTTTTTTAATTTGAAATCTTGTATAGTTTGCACTAAAACGCATTTGAAATGACATTAGAGTTTGCATATATTTGATTAGAAAGGCCGCAGACCGAATTTGAAAAATCGGGTAACGTTACGACTTCTGTCTTACTATGTCTGTAGTAAATTAAATTATCAATTATCTTGTCATTAACTTTGTACATTTGTACATTACCGAGAAATCTCATTCATTTCACTGTCGGATTTGAGTGGATTTTTAGGAAGCTTTGCTTGCCTTTGGGTCGTTACGCCTTAATTCCGTTAATGGTATTTGGAAAATGATAGGACAAACTTTAAAAGTGGTACAGCATACTACAACGAATTTTTTTTTATCGGAAATACGGGTTGCAATTCCATTATCCCACTGAAAAATAAAAGGTGTCTCACTTCTGAATCCCATCTGGAATTTGTGTTCATAACTTTAATAAAAATGAAAAATTTTAATGAAATTTTCAACGGTATTATAAACTAGTGTATTAACAAAGTTCTATGTAAAATGCTATAACATCGCAAGAAGTATTGAAAATAGGCAGCAAATCAGCCAGAGACGCAATATATATTGTCTAATTCATTATTATATATAAGACATCTAGTTAAGTGTAGTTTGGATTCGGATGAGACACACAATTTCTCGTGATATTGGTACATCTCACACAAAGCAAGGTAACTGTGATGAAAATTCGTTAAATATTTTCATTATTGTTACATTTATGAACAAATCTCTCAGTTCGGATTGAAGTGAGAATGTTGCCATTTCGTTTTAATAAATGCATAAGTAATACGCCATAATTGATTATATTTTGTCCAATATTGCATTAATTGCCGTGAAATATTGTCAAAACTTCGAAGTGTTGAAATTTTGTCAAATGTCCACCAATGTTGAAAAGAAATTTTTAGCCAATGTAAAGGCAATAAAGTTGAATTATTTGCGTTTTGTTTTAAATATTTCCAATATAAAACCAATATTTGTGCAATATTCGTGTTTCGTTGGAAACATTTCCAGTGTAAAACCAATATTTGTATAATATTGGCATTACATTGTAAATATTTCCTATGAAACTCTAATATTGATTTTATTTGCTTTACATTCGCTAAATATTTTCTGCCAATATGGGCGAAATGCACTATTGGCAAATAATAGAAAATGTTGGCATGATATATATTTATTCATTCATTAATCTAACTTTATCAAGGTATGTTTTCAAATAATACAAGTAAAAAGGAAATGAACCTCATCAAAAATATTGTAACTGCTGAAATAAATAATTAAAAGTGCACTTAATTAAAATTAATCTATGTACAGTTTGTTTAAAATCTTTTATTGTGTATACTGTTCTGTTTCGAGAGTAATTTACATAAAGTTGATTGAACTGGTTTATGATGTTAGTAGAATATTTAAAAGACCGAATTACAAAAGTCATGATGATAAATTCACAAACGTCTTTAGTAGGAAGGTAATTCAAATATTGCTTCGCACGTTCGGTAAAATTAGTCATTGTAATGCATGAAAAAAGGGATATTTATCGTACTGTAATGTTACTTGCAGAAAAAAACCCCAGAAAAGGGCATTTTAACTTTTGGTTTGATGTTTTCTATTTCAATTAATTCTAACACTTATGTTTTTATTTAACTATTCATTTGTAGACGTGACAGCATTAGTTCTTTTTAAGATTGTTAAGATTGTTGTCACATAACCAATTTTATTTTTTGTTTTTAAAGTTTTAAAGGAAATTACTTCATCATGATGTCAATTTTGTTATCCCAGTGTTTTTTAAAAAGATAGAAGATTATTATACTTTTATCCATTCCATATCTCATACAAAGAAATAGTGTTGATTGTTAGATCTTTATTGAGCATTTTTGACTTTATAAATGAAAATATAAAATATTTTTTATTGAATATGTAATATTTAATACCATAAAACAGCTTAAGGATCTTTAAATTTAAATGACATAATTTTTGAAAGAAAGCATTCATTTAACTTTATAAAACTAGCATTTTCTTATATTTGTCTCAAAATGTACTCATTTTCAAAGTTTCTTCATTATACCAGCTCTAATATTAGTGTATAAAACTTCAAAGGACGAAACAATTTCACGTTGGAAACGATGTCCTTTTTTGAATATAATTCGACAATAAAAGTCATTTTCATCCAGAAAACTGTAACGTTTTACTACTTTTGTGTCTAAATGACGTAATTTTGATTGGCTTTTCATTCCTTCTGCACCGAAATTAGAGGCCAAAAGTTCTCAGTCATCTCCTTTTCCATGTAAAACCATACTATCATTGCACTATAATAAATGCAAATAAAGTCGTCTTAAAATCATAAACCCAAGTGTCTGAAATATGAAACTCCAGTCATCATACATGCCCGAATTTAAAACACTTATGCGTCTTACTAATGATCATGCTGTAAAAGAACTGAAAAAAAAATGCCCGAATTATTCTGGAATTAAAACACCTAAAAGTTTAGATATTTCAGAAATTGAAACCGTTATATCCTGAATTACTTACGAACGAGGGGTATTATTCGTTCGATGCGCGAACTGTAAAATATTTTGAACCTCTTACGCATTATGTCAAATGACAAACATACGAGGCTGACGAAAAAGACAGGCTGTGGCACTACGTTTCGTGTTTGTCTCCTTTCAGATCGATAGACTCACATGATATTCGTTTGTGCAAATGCATTCCTACTTTTCCAGTAACCTCGTCAGGAAAACAACATCATATGTATGCAGGCGCGGGAGCCCCTTATTTTTCGTTAGAAAAAGTGAATAGCTTCTATAGAAAGAACATTGTTCACATAAGGTACTTGTACCCAATATGGACACCTCTAATATCTTTAAAAGTAGCAATTTTGATCGAGAGATGGCGCTATATGTCCGTGAAGAAAAACAGTTGAAAAGACAATTAAGCCTGGAAAGTGAAAAAAAGCGCGCTGTTCGCCATTTGGAAGGAAACTTGTTATTTCGTGGTGTGCTGATCGTAGTTACAGGTAAGTTTTCTTATTAGATATGCTAAAATTTCTTTAAATATTGTAAAGTGGAGTGTTTTAGAAAGCTAATAAAACACATTTTCGATTGCTATTGCATATATTGCTTAAAAATATATTCTTTGTTTATTTATTACAAGATTTATTAAAACTATGCCCGATTCCTAATATGGACACCCAATATCCACATTGGAAATACAGCAAGTGAATCTTCAGATTCACAAATTTGTAAAATATCTGTTTAATGTCATCTAATCAATCCTCCCAGAAACCTCCTTTAAGAAAAAAATCCTCCAAAAAGCCCTTGCAGAAAAATCAAAAGAAGGCTCCCCTCAGTAGGATATCTGTTGGCGAAATCGCAAGTACCAGCGGTATGAAATCCCCAACAAATGGGAGGTGGTACTACTTCTTAAGCAGTATTGATGCTGTTGCAGACATGCGGCAGATATGTCCATGAAGACTGTGTTGGGCTTACCGCCCATGATGAAGATGTTTTTATTTGTCCATACTTTGAGGACTGAGTAATAACAGATGTAAATTCTGCAGACAGATGAAATAAAGCTAAGCAAAACCAACTATATTATTTCATAATCCGAAGAGCTACAACCACAAAGGACCCCCACCTTTCTAAAGTGCATGTTCTGAAGATATTTACTGTGCCCCCCCCCCCCTCTCCCGCAATACTTTAAGATATATTTCTTTTATCTCCTCTCCTCTAAAATCCCTTGGAAGAGTGGCTCTTCCATACATCCTATGTAGTAGGTCAATAATGAGCTACCTGTCCCTAGTATGGACATGCATGTCCATAATAGGAACAGGTGGTTCCTTATATGGACACTTGTAAACATTTTTTGTTTTTATCGTTAAAATTAAACCTGAATAATTACAAGGTCGATAATTTTAATAATGATAGTTAACAGTCCAAGAATAGTGGTCATATATTTTTGGAGTCCTATGACGTGTACACGGAGGTGAAAAAAATCAATTTTCCTTAGGGTGTCCATATTGGGTACAGGTACCTTATTCTAAATTGCTTTCTATTAAAATTATCGTTACATGAATGGTTTTATTTTTAGTATTTTTATTTTAAAAGTATTTATAATAAAAATGCCTAGTGAATGTGCTATATCAGTGTGTTCTAATAACTCGCTAAAAAGAGACATGTTTGCAGATTATCTCAAATTTCCGGGAAAAAAAGCCGCAATAAGAAAGCACTGGATTTTTCTTTCAAGCGAGGAGATTTTCGTTTTAATCTGGATACTTCTCGTGTTTGCTGAGGATTGTGTAAGAAACTTATAAGCTAAATAGCAGAGCTATGTTCTTGACAGAAATAGCGTAGTTTTGAAAGACTAAGCCTAATTTGCTAGAATTATTGTCATATCAGCAGTCAAATCCTAATCTACTAGTTAGACAGAAAGTGAAACTCAAGACAACATAGCAGTCACAAATGAAACGTGAAATACGTTTACGTACATTGTGCCACATTAATGAAATTTCTCGAGAAAGAATAAAATTAATTATAATGGCTGCACTTTCTTAAAATAAAACATTTCTGAAGATGAAAAATAGTGTATTGCGTATGAAATGTTTGGAACGTCAAACATAAACAAGAAATTGAAAAAAAAATTCACAAACTGTAATCAGATAATAATAAGTTAAAAACTATCGAATAAAGAATGAAAATATCTATTCAAGAAGAGATGGATAAAAATTTCATCCCCATATTTTCGAAAGCACAAATTCATTTGTTAATAAACAAAACAGTAAGAGATCATTCCATAAACAATAATATTGACAAGTCTTCGATTGTATGATCCATTTAAAGAAAAGCCTATTAATATCGAAGAAATATTGGTAAACCTCTTCGCGGAACATAAATTTTAAGTCGCCGAACAGAATCATTCAACTGCAATACTGGCATTTTAAAGAATGTCATACATTTAATGGACAGTAAAGGAAAAAGTTTCAAAGAAAATGAACGATTCATTCTACTATTATGTGCTAAAATGAATGTTTGACACATGATTTTTCTTTTTTCTTTGATATGCTCGGAGTGTGGAAGTCATCTTGAATTCCTTCATATTGGATCAAAGTCAAAATTTTCAAGTAGAAATAGAATTATTTTGCATATCAAATAAAATCCTCATGGTTTTCGAATTGCTTAATCAGATTCTCCAAATATGCAACTGTTTAGGAGTAACAAAAACTGAAAACTACCAATACAAACACTTCAGAAGTCTCTGTTGCGGACTTAAAAAACGTGTGCGATGTATTATTACATCTAATGAATGACTGTCTGAAGGCGTTTAATCGAAAATGAAAGAGTTCGCATCAAAATTGTTGAGTGGGATGTTGTTACGGGCGATTAAGATCTCCTGTTTATGTGTTTTTCGGGAATTCAGAGCATACCATATTGCTTTTGAATACTCCCAGAAATAAAAATCGAAAGTGGAGTAATATCAGGTGATTCCACGATATCAAGATGGTCAATCAAATAACAGGGATAATGATCATCGAGCCATTCGCAAATTGCTATTCTGTAAGGAAGAGGATACTCATCCGGTTGATAATAATAAGGAATACTGAATCTTCAATAAACAGTCCACGATATATCCAGGCAACGTTGAGTATTTAGATCAGAGATGAATAATATGAGTCCGATGATACACATCCTTATATCTCAAACTACACTATTTTTTTATCAGCACGAATCGCTTTCTATGAATATGTCATGTTAAAACTACTTTTAATCCAAATACCTAAGGTTCTGATATTTCCCCTTATCACTACTGGCTTTAAAATGTGCAAACAGTTGATTTCGATTTCTGTATTTATAACTCCTTCATCAATGCATGTAGGAAATATTTGATAAGAGTAAACTATGTCTTTGAACATTGCGGTGTTTTTGATATGCAACATCACGTCCTTCCCATATATATAAACAAATGTTTTAGACATATACACATAAACATTTACTACAAGTAGAGTTGCAAAGGGTGGAAAAAACCGAGTTTATTCCCGGGAATAAACCCGTTTTTTTGGGAGTGAGATATTGAATATTCCTGGGAGTTTTCAGTAAATTTTAGGCATGGAAATTTTTTATTTATTATTTTTAATTTTTTTAATGATTTCAACTTTTGTCAATGTAAAAAAAAATATATATATTTTTTTAGAAATGCAAATAAAACCAATAAAATAACTATAAAGAAATAATACAGTTTACATGTGAATATATAGTTAAAATGCAGCAATATTAAGTAAGAATAATTAAAATATCATAAGTAATTTAATATTTCAATAGTTGATAAGTAGAAAGTGAGAAAACCAGATGACAGATTCATCTTGCCTGATATGAAAAAAAAAAAACATTACCCCTGTTCACCAGATTATCCAATGTAAACTAAAAAGAAAATGAATAACGCTGAGAGAAATCAATGGGAAAATACAATGTAACTCACAAGAAAACTAATATAGGGTATGCCCGAATAGTAGATATGCCAACTAAAACAAATTAAGTCATTTTAATTTTTAAAGAAGCATTCCGGTCACCCGCAGTTTTCAACTGCCATTAATGTAAAGCTAATCAATTTTAAGAAATTATAAGTATTTAGAGCTCAAGATCATGTTTTGTGAATTAATAATGAAAAATCTGTCTTAAACTTTCCTGAACGGTAACTGAAATTTCTTAGAAATAAAAATTTCAAATTGAAAAAAATAACTGGTTTTGTTTACTTTCAAAACTCCTTCAAAATTTCCAATATTCCCCAAAATTCCGGGTTTATTTTCCAACATTCCCGGGTTTATTCCCGTCCCGCAAAATCTGTGGGTTTTTTGCAACTCCAGCTAAAAGGTTATAATCTTTCTTAAAATTTTTATGCCGACGCACAGAGGAGTATTACTAAAAAAAGCTAGCCAAAGTCGATAAATGAACTTCTTTAAAAACCACAAAGCTTTATTTGTTTGTATAGTTTAGTAGTGAGCACTTCACGTAAACAGTATCTTAGGAATGTTCAGTATTACTCTCGGTTGCGCTATCAGCCTGAACATAGCTGTCGTGCATCGCAGATGTCTCTTTTCTCAGCGCTGTTAGTGAGAAGCGCATTATTTAATTGCATTTATCGTTGTATACAGTGGAAATCTGAAAAAAACCTTTATGGACAAACAGGGTTCGTTGATATATATCAATGGATATATATCATGATATATATCTTGATATATATATCCGATATTTATTTTTAAAATATCAAGATTTTTGAGATTTTCGGTATTTTCAAATTCTTGATATTTATTTTCAAAATATCAAGATGTTTGATATTTTGTATATTTGATATTTATTTTTAAAATATCAATGTATAAGATAATTTGATATTTTCTTCAGTCAAAACAAATGTAAATGAAATTTTCAACTGTTATTGACTGTGCCATTCTGTAGATAAAAATCTTTTATCTCTGACAGTGACTTTTCTAGGGAAAGAATACAAGAAATTTTTTTTTACAAATATCTTTTCTAAGCTTTATGTTTGAAACTTTTATTTTTAAATGTAGAACTAATAATTATGAGAGACAATTAATTCAGAACAGCCATTGAAAGAGAAACTGTAATTTACATAATCTTATATGCAGCATTAGGTATTAGAAAAGAATTTTCTGATTGTGATTTAATTGAGTCTAAACTGTACTTAGGGAATAAACAATAAGACAAGCTTACATTTATGTTAAAATTCTTCAATTAAAAAAAAACTAATTTGTATTTAAAATTTTATTTTATAATATATAAAACTTTCTCGATACTTTATACAAATCCTATAGTTTATATACATATGCAAAATGTATGCAAATATATGCAAATTGTATCTGTTTTCAAATAGTACATTTTCAATTTTGTTCTAAGTAAAAAAAAAAGAAAGAAAAAAAGAGAAATGCATTTTAGAACGCTATTGTTTACGTTTTGTATGTTAATTGCACTATGTTTTAGTTTCTAATTTATATTATGCTTGAAAATATTCATTATCAGCAGTAAGTTGACTATTTTGAAAATATCGGATATATATCAAAATGTCGGATATTTTTGATATTTTCGAAAATATCATGATATTTACGAACCCCGTGGACAAAGAAGTGGAAGATATGTAGCTTAAATTACTGTATTTAGTTTTAGTTATAAAGGAATATAATTATGGATATAGCCACATTGTTTTATCTTTAAAAATAAGTGAAATTTTTACTAGTCTTTTTAAAATATTAGTGATTTATAAATATGTTCCGCTCTTTGCCTAACAACACTTTTTGTTGGAATATAAAATATAGATATTTCTTGTTATATTCATATAATAAAATCTTGCCCATACCTGCCCCAATTTTTTTTTACCGTTTTATAAAATATGGTATCAGAAAATGACGATATTTTGAAAACGAAAAATCTTTTTCTTTTAGTAGCTTCAGTCACAGCAAAAGATGTTTAAAGAAAGTTGCTGGTTGATCTTATGCAAGATTAATAGGAAAATAGATGGAAAAGTTATGTTTCATAGAAAGTAAAGATAAAGAAATTACGAAATGTCCGGTAGATGAACAAAAATCGTTAAAACGTTCGTTAAGCCATTTGAAATCAGATTTTAAAGAAGCATGGGAGATTGCCAATAGGACAAAAAGTCACTTTCTTAAGATAAATGAACATTGGCTTAACAGTTTCATAAAATTAGCTGTAAAAAATACTAGCTGTACAATATCAAAACAAGGTCGACCAGCAAAAGATTTCGCCGAATCCTATGACAGAAGCAAGAGATTTAAGGGAGCAAGTACCTCTTGATAAATTATCATATGCAGCGAGTACAAGTGTGTTGTTGGTAATATTTATGCCTCGACACTCATAAAACATATAGTAACTCTAAAATTATAGCTTTAGTGAAAAAAAAACTCCATTAAGAAGCATACCCTTATCAATTTTTTTAGAAGCTGATGTAACAAGAAAGCAATGGAAAATTATCCATAGTGTAAATAAGAATATTTATCTTTGTAATTCTTTGATTAAGAAATAGAAGAAAGATTGCTATTGAAGCGAGGAGTCGATGAATGTGACAGAAACAAGCGCTGAAGTTAACCTACAGGATCTTCTTGTTCACACCTTTTTAAGACTGTGTAAATATTTAGAAGAAGTGATTTAAAATAATAAAGAAGAAAAAAACCACAATTTAGAACAGATATCTAAATGGGGTTGCGATGGCTCCCAACAATTGCAATTTAAACAGATATTTCAGAATACTTCTGATAGTGATGCAAATATATTCCAGAGTTCTCTTTTTCCTTTTTGTTTAATATGAAAAGTTGGCGACCAAGAAAAGATTTTGCTACCTTACTCTACAAGATTCTGTAGATCCAATACGCATTCGTTTTGTTCATGAAATGAACGATATTACTAATGAAGAAATTCAATATTATGAAAATCACGTTAAAAATCTTAAGAAAACTGATATACCTACTACTAATGGTAGTTTATATTATGCAAAACACACGATGATACCTACTATGGTAGATGCGAAGGCTTGCAATGCTGCGACAAGTATTTCATCAATAATGAGATGCTACATATGTGGAGAAACTTCAAAAATTGCAATAAATTGGTGAAGAAGAACCCTGAATCCTAATTCCTTAAGGTTTGATTTATCAATTTTTCATGCACGGATTCGAATTTTTGAGTCAATTTTGCATTTGTCATATAAAATTCCTTTAAAAAAGTGTCAAGCGAGAACCAATGAAGACAAAAAAGTTGTGGCAGAAACAAAAAACTAATTCAAAATTGTTTCAAAGAAGAAATCTGTCCTCTAGTAGATATTCCCAAGGAGGTTTTGGCAACACGAATGATGGAAATACATCAAGACGATTTTTTTGGACCCCAATAATGATTTCCGAATCACTGGAATTAATACTGACCTTATAAAAAGGTCCAAAGTAATTTTAGAGGCACTATCCAGTGGGCATAGAATTGATGTTAAGAAATTTGAAAATTACACCGTAGAAACTGCAAAGCTTTATATCGAATTATATGGGTGGTACTCAATGTCACGAACAGTATATAAAGTTTTAGTACATGGGGCCACAGTAATTAAACATGCAATATAGTCTGTCGGTCAACTTTCAGAGGAGGCTGCTGAAGCTAGAAACAAACATTTCCGCCAATATAGGAAAAAGTTTTCCCGAAACGTTTCTCGAGAGCAATGTAATAAAGATGTTTTGAACAGACTTTTACTAAATTCTTATCCTTTTATAAATATTTCAAGACCAAAGCCTAAGAAAAAAATCAAGCTTTTTTCTAGCGAAACAATAGAACTATTACGCCCAGAAACACCATACGGACAACATCCAAAAGAAGAGGAAGATAAGAATGAAGATAAACATGTGAAGATGAATCTGAGTAGAATAGTAAGTTAAAGAAATAACTTATTTTTATAAATATGTAAAAAAAAACTGAATATTTCACTAAATATGATAAATGTTTATTTTAAATAGATAGTTTACTTTTTAAGATTTTTTGTAAAAAACAAATATATGTTTTGTTAAAAAATTATATATAATGACTCTAAATAGCTTTTTACAAAATTTCAACTTGATATAGCTCACAAAATAATTTTGTTCACATCTTTCATAAAATACTCCTATGTGCGACGGTTAGATGAGGATTCAGATACTTCCCGCTTTTTTATTGTCTCCATGCAAGCGCAGCATGACGATAATTTGTAGTACTCTTGTTTTGAGAATGTTTAGATGTTACTATGATATTACTGTAAAAAAATTTCAAAATCCGTGATTTTCCCGAAAGTCGAGAGTACAATAAAAGTAAAACGTTCGCTGATGTCAACTTTCGTAACTGAACTGATTTCTTTTTAAACTTAGAATTTAAAATAGAAATACGGTGCGTTAGACATGAATGCACTAAGTACACGTTATACACATATAAATCTTGGATGATCAAAGAACTCTGAAAAGAGTATTCAATCGTGAATTTCTGTGAAAATAAATAATGATTGAATTATCAATAAATTATTATTGATTTAAGTAAATGCTATAACTATTGGATAAATTTTGGACAAAATATGAAATTCTGAAATGAAATTGTGCACACGTCCCAGAGCATCATACATTAAAACAGTTGTGTGCTTATAATTAAACCATGTACTGTTTTAATCTGTGCCATACATATTGTTATTCAATTTTAAGAATTTTATAAATATGCGATGATTATGTATGCAATACAAAGTAGAAGTAAAGCTTCTATTAAGCATGTTACAGATTTTGGAAGGATAGTATATGAAGACTTTTTCACTCAGTAAAAATAATCAGATATCCTCGATGCTCAGAGGGAAAAAAGATGAAAACTTCATCTATTGACAGTTCTGTAGAAATGAACCTTTGAACTTTTGATAAATATTTAGCAATTTTTATCCATGACAAATAGGTATATCTTACTGAAGAGAAATTTCTTCACTTGTGTCTTCATTTGTTTTCATTATATCGTCTTCCGCCATTGTTCCGGATGAAATGATTCCAACCTTCTTTGCTATAGCCGTAGCAGTAATTGGATGATCACCACTTGTCAATACAACCTATAGAAACAAAAAAGAATTTTAAACAAAAAAGTAGCTTATAACATGTTATATATGATATCTCCCTAACCAACCTCCTGTCTGTATGGCAAAATGACAGGTTAACACTGCAATAATGAAATAAAATCTCTATCGTATAACCATATATAGATACTAGGGGGGCTCTGCCCCCTGCGAGCTAAATTATTCGCCAAACTTTAACACCTAATAAATAATGGACATCAATTGAAATTGATCCATTCTACAAATGTATCATTCTATTTTTTCAATGCTCGTTATCTTTCTTATTTTAATTAACGTATAAACAGACCTGCCAACTGCTACGAAAAAATCGTAGTTGCTACGATTTGGAGTAAACTACGATGCTACGAAAATCGGTCTTAAACTACGATTTTTTGCAAAAAACACAAACTAATTTTTTTTGTTTCTAGTTGCGATTTTTATCCTGCACAACATATTTTCCAGGAGTGATTCTGTTGCGAAATTTTCAAAGTATTCATTCCCGAAAGTTTAAAAAAAATTGGCCATTAGACCGAAAATTCGGACATTAAAAAATGCTCATGGAAAAAAAATCTGGGCTGTAAAACAAACTTCTTAATATAAAACTCTCTCTTTATGTATATTAACCACGAGTGAATCGTGTTTCTCTAAATATTTATACAGGAATTCGCTTCCTTAGAAACAAGGTTGCCATTTTAAGAATTTCTGGAAAGGAGGATAGGTTCTTTGAGGGACAAGGTTTGAAATAGTGTGCAAAATCTCACGATTTCGATAAACTACCGCGAATTTCGACAAATGACCGCATAAAAAAAATCTATTTCGTCAATTGGTTGCAGAAGAAAATTAATTTCGTCAAAGGATCGTGGTAAAAACGAAGTGTTGATTTCAGGGGCGGGGGGAGGCCTCCCCCCAGAAGATTTGAGATTTTGTGTTTTCAATGGTGTGAATTTTGTCAAAATATCGCAGAAAGAAAACGCGAATTTCGTCAAAAGATCAGTAAGAAAATGCAAATTTCATCGAAAGAATTTGAAATTTTCACAGAAAGATCGCAGAAAGAAAACATTAATTTAGTCAAAATGATCACGGGGAAAAATGCAAAATTCGACAAAGTATCGTGGTAAAAAATGCGTTTCGTCAAAAGTTCATGGTAAAAAGTGCGGATTTCAACAAGGAATCGTGATAGAAAAATGTGAATTAAGATTGCGGAAAAATTGTGAGTATCCTGAAAGGATCGCAAGAAAAAATCCCAAATTTCGTCAAAATTTACTGCACTGGGCTACAAAATTGGAACCAGGCTCCTTTTACAAATGTAAAAAAAGAAAAAAAAAAAAAGCTGCGAAACGAAAAGAAACTCTAAAAACCGTATAAAAATTTTCAAAGGAAAAAATTTGCTATATTGAGGTGGAAGACTGAAACCTTATTCCTTATACGAATGTCAAAAGATGGCTGTATAACACGAAAAACCAACCAACCAATCTCCAGATTAATTTAAATTTTGTGTGCTACGATTTCTCATTTTCAAAGGTTGGCAGGTCTGTTAATATAATAAGACACGTAATAATTTAAATATTAAAGTTAACATTAATCATAGAAACTTCAACCAAATTTATAAGCTAACTTCAGAGTTTAATTTTTGTATCCTGATTCTTTTATACTTCTGCTATTTCTGATTTCATAGCCTGAGTCAAAATGATGCATTCGCATTGAATATTTTAAAGTTTGTTACTAATTCAGTATGGAGATGACCCTCTACGCTCATTGTTTAATATAAATTAAGACAAGAAATTAAAATCATGCATCAAGTGCAGATTATAAAACGCTTTTCAACACATTTAGAATACTCTAACAAAATCTTTCCATTTATAAGTTGAAAGGTGATCTCTAAGTCAAAAATTTAGAAAACACATAACACATTTGAAAACACAATTTCAACACTCAACTTCTACAATCGGAAAAAATTATGAATTCTTTTGTGCAACCCTGTTTATGACCTATAGTTTTGTATATATATTACATATAGTCCAAGAGCCGGCAGCATAAAAACCTATGTTATCTAGCACAAGAAAAAAACCTTTATTTTATGGAAGAGTAGAAGTAGGGGAATCTAATGATCCATGTTTGCCGGAAATGAAGCGGTGCATAAACCAAAAATTAATACCACCAGTGGTTGGTTCGTAGGTTTATCATTGTGTTTTCCTGCTCCCAGTCGTCTATGTTTTATACCTTTGTTTGTAGGACAAACACAATGATAAACCTACGAGCCAACCACTAGTGGTATTAACTTTTGGCTTATGTACCACTTCACTTCCGGCAGACATGGATCATTAAATTCCCCTACTTCTACTCTTCCATAAAATAAAGGTTTTTTTCTTGTGCTTGATAACATAGGTTTTGTTGCTGTCGACTCTTGGACTAATATTATGTCAAAATTTAGCTGAGTTAGGAAAAGCAAAACACGGTTGCAAGTTCCCGTTCAGCAATTTCCTTCAGTAACCGGAAATGTACTCGAATTCTTTTGTGCAATCCTGTATATGATATGTGTAATTTACATACACCAAGTATAATGCAAAAAAAAAATGTTTAATTAAAAAACTTTTACTACAATTAAAAACGTACATCCAGCAATTATTGCTCATAGACAATACTGAAACCGAATTCTCTTGTGTGACACAGTAAATGAACGATAAATGCTATGCACAGTGCTACAGTAAGTATGATGTAGTTCACTTCCGTATTGTACAAGGTGGCCATAATTAAACTGACGGTACTCTGAGTGTTCTGTAGCGCGATCTAATTGCGAGAATGGCGTCAAATTTTGTAGGAAGATTCCGGGAAAAAAAAAATTAGTTCCAAAAATCACCGCCAGGGGAATATGTGGTACTGTGTATTCGAAAAAAAAAGAGTTTCAAAAAATGAAGAATCTATACTGAAATAAAATTACCGTTTATTTAACGAACTTAACAATTTAATCCAAGCTCAAAATGGTAACAATTTATAAAAAACTAAAAATTTACATGAACACTGCTAAAGTTTCTTTATTTGCAATTTCACTTACAGAGCCCCAAAGAGAGCAACAGCAGAAGAAGAAGTTCTTTATTCAAATTTCACGTTACATCTTTTGGCTCAGTGTCAGCTTCTTCGGCTTTAAAAGATAATGTGCTACTGTTAGAAGCAATTTCATTGAAAGTTATCTTTCATAATGTCTCTTTTTTTAGTCGAGCGAGCTCTACTAGACAACTTCTTTTACCTCAACCAGTGCAATGCGCCAGTCGCTCTTCGTGCTTTTAGAAACCAAAAAAAAAAAAAAAAATGCGTAAAGGTAACGGTCCTTTGTCAGTTAATGGTTTAAAAGCAATGGTTGAGAAGTTTGAGAAAACAGGTTCTCTAAATGTTCAGTCAGACAGGGGACGAAAACCCGTATCACAGGATACAATAGAAGAAGTGGCAACGGCGATTGTCGACAGAGCACCCGACAATATTGCTACCCCTTCCAGCGCTCGTGGGATAGCTCGGAATCTGGATATGCCTTATTGTACGGTATTGGAAATCCTACGAAAGATTATCCACTTCTATACGTACAAGATCAGCCGTGTACAAGAGTTACGTCACACCGAGCATGATAAGCGATTGACTTTTGCTCTCACTTTAATTGCCAGAATTGAGTTGGATGATGCTTGGCCCTGGAAAATTTTATGGGGAGACAAGGCCCACTTTTACCTGAATGGAACTGTAAATATCCAGAACTGCCGAATTTGGGATAACAAGTCACCAAGAGCATTCAAAGGAATTCCTTTGCATTCACCAAAGATAACTGTTTGGTGTGGTTTCACAGCAGATATGACCATAGGTCTATTGTTCTATGAGAACATTACTCCGACAGGACCTGTAACTTGTTCTGTTACCGGAGACAAATATCGCCAAATTCTAAACGACTTTGTTATTCCGGCACTGAAGTGCCGGACAAGTGCCGGACTTCAGCAAAGACAGTGCCTGGAGAAAATCATTTTCATGCAATATGGAGCCCCTCCACATATTGCTTTGCCGGTACAGCAGCTGCTACGACAGAAATTCACAACAGAAAGAGTCATTAGCCTCTGTTTTCCAACTGCATGGCCACCTCGGTTCCCTGATCTTTCACCCTGCGACTTTTGGCTATGGGGTTACCTAGAGTCCAAGGTCTATCACGGAGGTGTCCAGGACATGGCTACGTTGAAGGATAACATATCGCGAACTGTACGGGAGATTCCTGCAGACATGTTATTCTCTGCTGTTGTAAATGCTATGCACAGAATGCAATATGTGGTCCACAAAAACGGCAGCCACATCGAAGCTGAGTTGGATGTGCTAAATAAACAGTAATTTTATTTCAGTATTGATTCTTCTTTTTTGAAACTCTCTTTTTCGAATACACAGCGCCACATATTCCTCTGGCGGTGATCTTTGGAACTATTTTTTTCGTGCAATCCTTCTTCCCCCGTCTTGTTTAATCTTCCTACAAATTTTGGCGCCATTCTCGCAATTAGATCGCGCTACAGAACACTCTGAGTACCGTCAGTTTAATTATGGCCACCTTGTATATTAATTTCAATATGCTTCAAATAATTTAACATCATTAAAATGCACTGCAAACGATTTCCCACATATAGACCGTAATTTAATGGAATTCTTTTTGGTGTACCTGTAATCGATCTATGAACGCTACACACTTTATTTTCATTACAGATCATGCCATAGTAAACCTCAATAATATATATGTACTTCATGGCAATCCGAGAATATCTACACGCGTTAGAGCACGGGGAGACAGACAGGCGACAAACAGAAAGCAAACAACATTCATTAACACTTTTAACTTCGTTGGAAAGTGTTCAAATGTCTTATTTTTCTATCGAATAATTTTTTGATTTTTCTTTGAAAAAATTAGGCGAAAATGATGTATGAGTAACCTTTTTTTTCTTTCTTGGACATACTATATTAATTATTATTATAACACCGAGAATGGAGAGATCATTGTATAATTTAACCTGACATTGAATAATATTTATCTGATATTATTAAATGTACACGTATATTAAATACAATTAATACAATAAACCTAAGTGGAATGAAAAAATTAGCAAGCGTCAGCACCTTGAACCTGTGTCCATAGCGTACCGTGCTGTTTCTCTAACCATTAAGCTACCCTGGCTGATGTCCTAGCGCCGCAATTTCTCACTAATAAACCATGTTTGGAAAAATTACCATCATTTATAAGATAGCACAGGATGACGCGATAACGATGAATAAATTTCTTTTTCAACGATCCACAATATATATTTTAAAACACATAAATTAACGTCTGAATTCTAATTTTTTATTGTTAAAGGTATACATTTATTAAGACAGACTTTACACCCAATTAATGCAATAAACCCAACAGGAGTTGGGTTTATTATATTAATTGTGTTTAATGCCTGTCTTAATATATGTGTACCTTTAATAGTAAAAAAAAAGTGAATTAAGACGTTAATTTATTTACTTTTAAATTTATCTGCCATATTTATGGTCTGAACTGCTCTATTTAAGTTTAATCAAATTTCTGAAAATAATAGTTGAAAGTAATCTAGGACGGTCACGTTTTCTTTAAAGGTTTGTATTATAAATTACTAACTCTAAAGAAAAAATATGAAAGCTTTTAAGAACTATCCGAATCATCTTCCTTATTATCATAATTTTGCATTAAAATAAAGACTAGAAATCAATACTTTTCTCTTCTTTTACTCTAAAGAAATTTTAACGATAAAAACCCTTCACTTCAGTGTTGCAATGAAGTACCCATGCTAATGAGAAAGCAACTAATGCATATGCTAATGTGCAAATTAATCAAAGGTAGATGATGAAAAAAGAAATTACTTTTGGTACGGAATGACAAGGTTTCTATATCTTCTTCTCTGAAGCGGCCGCATTCTTTTATCACATGACTAACATCTGTCACATACAAGAAGTTTGAACCGATCATTCATGTTAATTTAAGAAGTTTTAGTAAGGATTAAGAATTCATATTACTAGGACATGTCTATCTTTTATTACTCTTAATTCCATGAAAAAAGGATCGTTTGAATATTTGTTTGATTTTTTCGTATTAACAAAGATTGTTGCAAATATAAAGATATCTGTGCTATCAAGAAGTAATACTTAAAAAAAAAAAAATTCAGTGATGAATTTAAATTTAACAAAGAATAATATCTATTTATAACTTGGAAATTAAATTATTGATATATACAGGATGCCCTTTCTTATTTCTGATCTTTAACTAATTTCTAAATCTTTACTTTTAGTAGTGTATTTCAAATTGTAAATATGTTTCGTATGTGATTTTCAATCATATTAAAAACCGGAAATTACATCAAATTAGATATTCTTATAACAGATACGAAATCTAAAATTTTATACTGTTTTTGTGTACTATAAATTACATTTAGAAAAAAATCTCCATGCACTAGCAATTAAAATAATAATAATAAAAATTTCCATTCTTTTATGACAAAAACTTACCGGGGGTGATGCTTTAAACTGTACGTGTTTCCTGGTATTAGAAACGAGTGTTTCCGTTTTTATAGTCGAAATCTAAAAATTCATAAAATTTAAACCATCGCTAAGTTGTGGTATTAGAGAATTTTCTGTTTTATTTTAATTTATTTTACTTGCTAGAGCGTACAGAATGTTTTTATAAATATAATTAAAAAAACTAAATTCAGCAGTTTTTACAAACATGACAGATTTAACGTAAATGGATTTTAAATAAGATGGAGAACAATATTTTAAACCTTTTACAACTGGAAGTATTACTTCTTAAAATAACGGTTTAGGAATTATCTAGTGGTCAGTGATAAGAGGTAACACCTTAAATATATAAGACAGATTAGATAAAATTTTTTAAAGAACTTTAACTCGGAGGTTTAAGTATCCTCAACGAAATTTTTTTTATCTTCAAGCAGCGTTTAAAAGACACCACAGAAGTTTTTGTGTGCAATCAACTGCTTAAATAATTTCGAAATTGGTATTTTGTATCATAAGAAGATTCCTCTCTGTACTAATTGGTCCGTTAAGTTAATGTGACAAGAAAAAATATTAAACGCAATTAAAAGTTTAAACTCTAATTTTCTTAATTAAATTCTGTAAAATCTGATTATTTTCTACTATTTTTTCATCATAAAAAATTATGATAATTTTTACATGAAAGTTAACATGCAGAAAATAATTTTCGCTTAGTTGGAATAGTTCTGATGAAAAAAATAAACTGTAAAATTTATAAATAAAAACGGTCAAGTGCGAGTATTACACGCGCTCAGGGGGTTCCGTACAGTAAATAGATGAATTATTAACTGTATTATTAAAAAATCGTTACTAAAAGAAAAATAAGACTTTGTAAAAAACTATAAAACGTAGGGTTTGGTATAGCTGTATATATATGCTAGAAAAGTATGAAATGGGTATACTGTAAAAGTTCAAAGAGATATGAAGCCTAAATAATATCAAATATTGCTATTCTATATAACTCTTATTTAAATCTTATCCTAATCGGATTATAATGAACTTAATTTTTAGGCTTTAAAGGCTGATGGCACATAGAGTACGCCGCCACTCTCATTATGCGTGTCCAAACCGTCCGTGTCTTTAAGGGTTAATATCTCGGCTAATTACCGACGATTTTTTCCAAAAATCATTATCAACAATGCCTTTATACTTCTTCTATGATAGGTAGCTCCAGAGTTTCTCAACACCTTTATTGAATGCCCGAAAATCGATAGTTGTGTGTAATGGAAAAATGCACTTTTCTCAAAAACTATGTGATCTGGGGTAATCGCTATAATTTTCCTGCAACGTTTAAATTAACGTCTACTACCTCTAATTTTTTCATAATTTTAGTTTCAGTAGATTCGGAAATAGATGGGGGGGGGGCTACATTTGGACTACATTTTCGACGATACCTCTGAAAATATAATACCTAAAATTTAAAAAAAAAAAATGTGTTTTTTATTTCAGCGTAACGAATGCTCTCGCATGATACCCCACACGATATATAAAGAAAATATTTTTTTTCAAGTAACTTAATCACCCCTCTACATTTTTCCTAAAAATATTTGTAAATGTTTAATAATCTGTAAATATGTGGGACAATAGTCCGTATTACTTCCCCCAATTTGAACTTTCCGCGTTCCATAGTTTTCGAGTAAAATGGCTGTGACAGACAGACACTGGAGTGATCATATAATGGTTCCATTTTTACTCTTTAATTACGGAACCCTAAAAATGACAGAGTTTTTCATAAACTAGGGGGCTCTTTCCCCTACCAGCTACGCTCGCCAACCCCCGTTCAGATACCGCAGTCCCCAAAAACACGTTAATTTAATCTGCTTGAGAAAATTACGGAAGACTGAAATATAATTAAATGACAATTGGCGATCTCCTGTGATGGAGTTTCTATTAATTTCTTTTAGACTGAAGGATTTTAAGGGCGAATCAACTGCAATCGGGACAGCTAACGACTCTTTTCGTGATCAATTAACGTAGATTAATTAAACATTTGAAAATCAGCTTGTATAAAATAACTAAGTAAATAACACTGCTTCCTGCCGAAATTTTACAACGACGCTATAAGAAAATTGATTCAAATAAGACATTTTAAATGTATCGCTTTAAAAATGAAGTAATTTCTACCAAAGTTTTGTTTCACTTTTTATTATTCAGATGAAAATACATTTTTTAATAGTTAAAAGGACCATCTCAAAATATTAAATAAATCTCAGGTGTAAATATATTTTTAAATTGAAACTGATTGCCAATATTATTTTTTGGTATTATTAATATGACGTAAATTTTAACTATTGCTGTTTTTAACATGTGATCAATTAATTAGTATTTAATTTTTTTTTGTGTTTTTTATAGTCACGTGTAATTGTATTTTTTAATAAAAAGGAAATATCATTATTTGCGCTGTTATGTTATTTGGCAATGATATAAAATTGACTTTTTTGAAAGATCAAATAAATCTCTATTGAAATGATGAAATTTTGAATAAAAAATTGAAAAAAACCTTTAAAAAATTAGTTAAATCAATATATATAATAAATGCAAGTGTGGTTTGACCGTGCCTGACGCTATAATTCCGCAATCGACCACCGTAGCCACATGAGGTTTACATGATATGGTAGCCCTCCATCCCCCATCCATGAAGAAGTTTCGGTTCGGATATATGGGTGCCAAAAGAGCGCATCGCACATTAGACTTCTTATGGGAAGACGGTACAGCAATTGTGAATCGAGTGCCGACGTTGCCGAAACTGGCCAGAATGTTTCTGAATGCTATCTAGAATGCTCCACAATGTTCGAGAATGTTCCAGAACGTTCGTAATGCTCTAGAATGTCCGCTAATGTTCTATGCTCTATAGAGGGTTCCAGAAGATTCGGAATGCTCTAGAATGTCCGTAATGTTCCATGTTCCAGAATTTTTGTGAATGTTCTAGATTGTTCCAGACAGTTCTGTACCATCGATGAGACTTCCTGTTACGGGATGTTCGAGAGTGTTGTAGAAACCGGAAACGAAAGCCGGAATCTTCTAGAGCATTCTCGAATGTTCCATCATCCTGTTGAGGTGGGGATATTTTCCAGCATAGGCGATGACAAGACGCATGTCAGTATACTTCTGGAAATCGATTTGAGCGGATCAAAGAAAAATGAAAATGGTAGAAAGTGAAATAAATTTCAGTGAAAATTTATCCCTTTTATTTAAATTAAAAAATATCTTTTCCTAAATAGAGATTTCAGTTACCACCATTTCCAAACATTGATGTCGCATTTTTTTTCTAGGGTTCTATAGGTCCAATTTCAATGAAATTCATTCATTCAACTTTATTTACGATTCTCTTACAGTTTTTAGTGCCGCTTTCAACCGCAAGGTCATGCATTTATATTTTTTAGTTCCACATTCCACCTTCAGGGGACGCATGAATATATGAGACTGTATGGACCAAATTCAACGGGGTTTAGCTTATTCAAATTGCTTACTATTGTCTCAGAGTGTTTAGTTCCACTTTCCACTGCTAAGGCGCGCATTTTTATGGCGGTTCTATGGGCCCGATTTCAACGGTTTCGACTCATTCAACTTTGATTTTAGTTCCACCTTCCTTCACCAGGGAAGGGATTCTTATGTCGTGTTTAGACCTCCGCCTACCTCCAATGAATCTGACATGTACATTCAAAATTATTTTTGTCCTGAAAATACAGGCTGAAAATTCCGTGAATATGTGACTTTTTCTGAACTACTCTACTCTTTTTTAGTAAACGGGAGGGTAAATGAGACAAATTTCAATGGAATTTGTTTATTTTAATTGATCTTATGATTCTCTTGAGACTTTTGGGCGCTTGCACAGCATGCCTGCTATACGATGACGTAGGCAAGGGACGCCCTGCCGGAGGTTCATTTGGAAAGAGTTTTATTTGAGGTTCATTTTAAAATATCCGTTTTTTTTATTTTAATGTGAATCGAGATTTTAATCATTCGTGTTCCGTTTGAAAATATTGATGTGCCCGAGCAACGCCAGGCGAGTGAGCTAATTAAAAAAATAATTACTCACTGCACAGCGCGAGATTTTCAATTATGTCATTGGAAAAGATGGTTAAACTGCTACGCATAGAATTTGTTCCTATAAAACTTTCTTAACCGAACTATTTTCACCGACTTCAACGTTAAATATCTCTTAAAATAATTCTTCGATTTAAAAACTGTTTGTTTCAGCGTGTTTAGCTATCATTTTTCTATAAAACTTTCCTATTTTCATATGCAACAGTTTTATTTATATTAGCCTAGGAGAATCTCCCGCCACAAAAAATTCAATTACAGCAGTGACAGTGTTAGATACTTCTTTTAAGAATAGAGAGACAATCAGTAGAATTTTCAAAATTTCTTTATGGGTAAATGTATGTATGCGAATCAAGTACAAGCACATTCATTACTACAAAGTATACATTAACTCATATAGTCAGCAGATAAAATTTTTATTGGTATTCCACTCTTTTTGTCAAACATTTTACCATAGTTAAATAGCCTACAAATATGTAGAATTCAAAACACTTGACAGTTGAACTAAAATAAATCACAGATATTAAAATACACTACAATGTTAAAATATTTCCTAAAATAATGATTCATTGACCATATATCTTTAGATTCACTTTACCGTTTATCTAGAAAATTGTAGAATTATCTTTCATTTAACACAATTTCGTTCGAACAGTTAAAAAACAATTATCCTTCAACAACTAATCATGAATCTGATAAGTAACAGTAGCTTTATAAATATCCTAATCAATGAAAACGCTTCTTAAAATGTTTAAATAATTGCTGTTTATTGCACATGAGTCCGAACTGTTTTTTCAGAGCCCGATTTCGTACAAAAACGAAGATTTTAAATATAATCACGCTCGTACCGAAAAATGTTATGTGATCCAAGCCCCAAAGCGAAAGCCGTAGTGCGCAGTAGAAAATTGTGAATGTTATTTTAAAATTATTTTAAGGGGGTCCGGGACACAAAAATCTCCAAATTTTCTAAAAAAAAAAAAAAAAAATTGCATTACAAATTTCTCTGTGTTTTCTTACTTAAAATGACGTTTAAATCACGTTTCTATCTTAAATAGAACAGGAAATATTAAAATTTTCGTTTTGGTGTGTTTTCAAAATCTAGCTAACAAGCAATGATTGTCATGAAAACGATTTTTTGTGAAAATGCGTTTTTTTTCATGATGGCTTTTCCCCCCATTTCTCTTATTTAAATCACTATAAGCCAAGAACCGTTAAATATAAATGGTTCAGACTTGGAACATGTCTTTTTCAATTGTTTTACTTTAATTTTGATTTAGCAAATTAGAAAAAAAAATTACTTTTGAAAATATGATTTTTTTTAAAAGTTACACCATTTTTTGTTTAATTTTTACTTTAATTATTTTTATTTTTTTAAGTTAATATTTTTAAAAATGCTGAATCTAAATTAAAACTTATATACTAGGTTGAGCAAAAAGTTCTGGGAAATTTGTGAAAGTTGCGTTGTTATGCGCAAATTAACAACAAAAGCAACAAGGACTATTCTTTAAAGTAGAGACCATCATAGTCCACGACTTTCTGCCACCGTTCTGCCAGATTCCGGATTTGCTGGCTAAGTTTGTCGCCGTTACCAGCACCTTCATCCTCATTAATCTCATCGATGGCTTTCAGAATCGTTAAGCCTTTTCTCTAATAATGTCGGGTGAACACACGCAAATCATACTGTTCATAGGCATTTTGGAGCCAAAGTTCCTGGACTTCTAGAAATATACCACTAGTACTCCTATATACGATACAAATTCTGGTAACTATTCGATTAAAAATTTCCCAGAACTTTTTGCTCAACCTAATATTTCTGTTTATTTAAATGAAAAGAAAAGTTGAAATTCTACAAATAATATTTCGAGTTATAATGATTTAAAATTACCCCACTTTTTTAATGAATTTAAAATTTACAAATAACATGGTTAACCAACACAAAAAAATTCAAAATTTAAACTCAATTTAAATAAAAATTATTTTAAATTGTGTCCCGGACCCCCTTAAGGTTAATTTTCTCATTTAAAAATTTCCTCTTTCAGAGAAAAAACTATTAATCTTAAGTACCACACCCCCATTACGATATTTTGTGATTTCCATATTCGTAAAAATCTCTTTAATATTGGAAAATTGTTATTTATATCCAGCCACTGGCAGACGACCTGAAAAAAACATAATGATTAAACGATTAAATTGTACAGCTGTGGAAATAGAGAAGAAAAAAAATATTCTGTTTTTCACTAACTTTTCAAAATAACTTCACACAGAAAAACAGGATAGACAAGGGATATTCACGGTTTCTTCACATTACTGACCTTGACCGCACCAAGGATTCAGAATCAGATAGAATATTTCTATTTATAAACAATCAATAATAATTTATTTCCCTTCAAGCTGATTTTTTGAGAAATGTAAAATGCTTTGAGAAATTTAGACTATATTCTTGGTAAATTAAATTCTTTTGCAATGTACGTTAAATGTGCATGTTCTTTTTTCAAACAAATGCAAGTTAAAAGAAGATATGATCTGTGTATGTTTATTCAACGATTAAAAAAAAATGACATGTTCTTTTCGCTTAATTTTAAATGGAAACATAGTTAGGTAAAGATACAAAGTAAAGTCTCAACCTATAAGAAATAAAACAATGTTAGATGAATAGGGACGAAATAAGGATACAGAAAAGGCATTTAGATAACCTAATAGAATGACCCAGTGAGTAAATATATGTGGAATGTTAGTTGAAAACCTAGGATATCAGCTGATCGTATTGATTTTTTCCTGGAATATTAATATACAAAGAATTTGGAAAATTTCGTTTTGAATGCATGGAGATGTGCAAGATGTGTGGTAGTAAATTAAGTTCCATATAAATCACTTTCTTTTCGCTAACATTTGGAAAGGATATCGTAAGAAAATTATCTGAAGAGTAATGTGGAGTTATAATATAATTAACAACTGCTTCATTCCGCATAGTTAAAAAAGCGATTATGATATTAATTTTTCTGTATTCTATTCATTTGCCTCTCAGTCTGCGTTATAAATTTGAAAAAGATTTTGATCTGTGTGGCTGTTATTGAAATGAATTATAACACAAAGAGTTTTAGTACTCACTTGTAACTGCTTAATTTAAATATTCATTTTAGTATACATTTAGTTAAGCTCTGACATATTATAATAACGCTGTTCTGAAATTCAAACGGGCTTCTTTTTAAGACATTCACGGAGCAATATTATAGAAGAACTCACAAAATGTGCAATTATTTATACACATACAACAATGAATCTGTCATTGTTTCGCTTTTCTTTTAAAGTTAAACATATTTCAGAAAATGGTCGAAGTTGTTCTTTTATACTGGTTTTTGCTACTTGAAAGTTTCTGAAAGGTCATCACGAAGAATAAATTGATGATATTTCAAAACGTACTGGTTATTCGTAATGTTAACGTTGACCATGTTTCTTCAAAAATGAGACCGAATTGAAAAGTAAACTGTTGTATAATTTTGCAGGATGCTCCTAATATACGGACTACTCCAAAAGGGGTTTGTTTGCATCATTTCCTTGGTATAGTCGTTAACTAGGATACCACCATGGCTTTAAAAATTAACGCACTTATCATTTGGGTTGTAAAAAGTTTATTTTCTAAATTTAAACTTGTTTTTTCTCTTTTTTTGTTAATTAAGTAATAATAGAAAGATTTAATAGTATAAAATTGTTCCCAACTGTATTGCCAGTGCATTACGAAAAGTTTTTTGCACAAAAAACACTTATTAAAGGAAACCTATCTATAATTACTCGAGGAATTACAGCCAATGGTTTTTTATGTAATGGAGTCACACGAAAACAGACTGGAACTCTCTTCGAAGCTTTATGGCTATGTTCAAGGAGACGATATCAGAAATATGAATAAATGTAAACTTTTGAACATTGACTGTATGAATAAATGTGGATTGTTGTATATGAATATAGAAAAATACGTAGATCGTTGTAAATGAATATATGCAAATTGTTGAGCATGAAAAAAGACATATCTGAATCTAAGCCCCAGGACTTTTATATAAAAATAATATATTACCTAATTTTATCTTCGGGAGTACACGGAATGTAATTATGTGAGCAAATGTAATGCATTTGCGTATAAGAATGACTTTCTGAAGCTGTCAGGAAGATGCGCATTGTCCAACAGGGAAAAAATGAAGAAATTCTTTAAATTAAGTGGTGTAATAAGAGCTAAACGGTGTAATAAGAGTGAAAACAAAAATGTGTATTTTATTATTATTTTTTTCTGTAATGAGAAAAGGATCTTGCAAAAATTGTCTTACTTTGCACGACATTGAGGAAGTTTTGACAATTTTTTATCAAACTTTTAATGCCAGTATTTGATGTTTTTTTTTTCTTAATTTTATTGAAACCACTTGTCCTTTATCTATGGGATAATAATAGACGTATCTTTCAACATTCACAAAAAGACTTTGTTAAACTTCATCGAGTTATAAAAGTATCCTGTAAAACAAACTCTTTAAGTCTATCTTGTTAGATTGAAAATAATAAAATCTCACATTTGTGTTACAAAAAGCTAAAAATAGGTTCCTTAAATTACACAACAACGTATATTATTTATCCTGGAAATTAATATACAGTTAAAGATATATGATTGATGCAAAATATGAACGTACACAAATTCAGCATAAATTGAATAAATAAAAGTAAAAATATTTTTTTCAACATTATGTTATTAAAATTCAATGGTCATCTTAAAAATACAACCTAATTTATTTGACTGCAATTCATGTTTTTTTTACAAAATTCCCGTTACAATACATTAATCTGGCGTGGGCAAAGAACTCAATTATGAAAAAGTCTCTGATTTTTTTAGGCCTGCTAGAAAGCTAAATCAAATCAATTTATTAACAAGTAAAAATTAAATTTAAAAAATCAAAATGCCGACTGTGTAAAAAGCGAACTAATTAATTATTTCTCATCAATGTGAAACTATTTTTTATACCAGCAAAAGCCATGCTTTGTTCGGATTCGCGAAGCATTATTTAATAAGACGAATATTTGAAAGTAACAATATTTTTTATATTATTTTTGCATCTTTATTAAGCAAAAACGTTATTTTATGCTTTGACGCATTTTAATTTTAGAAATATAAATTCAGCCAAATAACTAAGAATTTCCTCCGAATTTTTTATTTATGATATAACGAATTTAACAATTAATTTTATTTGTTTTCAATTCTTTTTTTGCCGCTTTACAAAAAAATAATTATAATATAATTCTTTTAAAATGCGTAAGTAACGTCTGAGTAAATGATTTCCCATAATAAGAATAAATTATGTATTGGAATTCTTAACACTAAAAAATACTTTTATAATTGAATTTTCACAAATTTTAATTCATTAAAAATATGCTATAATTTTCATAAAAAGGGTATTTTAAAAATTTCATAAAAGAAATCGTGAAACTATTTAATTAATCATGATTCTATCTATAATGACTAACTCCATGATTTATTTTTTCTTCTGAAAATATACGTGTTTCACTTTCTATTTGCGAAAATGCGCCCGTAATGGAAAAACATGTAAAATAAATTAATTAAAATAATATTTTTTAAAAGATTATTCTGTAAAAAAATAATATTGTGTAAACCTACAGGTCATTATTTATTTTTATGTTTAATTTCAAGTCAAAATACTGAATAGTTTTTTTGTAAAGTGTACGACAAAATGTAATTTGTGTAGCCTAGTAGAGGATTCGCTTCTCTCATCCTAATTACTTACTTATTTTTTTTATTTACTTGTATTGATGACTTTTAAGTTATGTTTAATCGTTAGTTCCTATCTATAAACACTGTTTTGATGAGGCCGATAGATGTCTAAAGATTAGAGTTGCAGTAAAGCTAGAGATCCTACCTACACAACTTCCAGGTTGCGTAATATTTAAACGAAGCTTCTGACTGCAAAATAGTCAATGAAGCATCGTCTTCATTTTGAAAGACCTATCCAATGATATGCCATTCAATATGGTGCGTAAATTTGTTTTCGTCTCTACCGCCATTTTGTATTTTACGGCCGCCATTTTGCATTTATAAAAACAAAAACTAGCTTATAACCATCGGACGGTTAAGAGGAATCGATAGAGACCTTATTCATTAAAATCCACCCAGCCGTTGGGATGTTTCGAGGGTATAAAGAAATCTACATACCCAAATACGCGTGAAACACATAACCGTTCTTGGCAGTCGGGTAAAAATACTAGCTAACTTGCCGGCCGTTGCCCGGGTACGTCAAAAAACAGCATGAATTCCGAAAAAGCTCTGAAAAATCACAATAAGATATCGCGAAAAAATTTTAAATCGCTGCACAAATTTCGAAAAGAGAAAAAAATTATATATTGTGCTCGAAGATTGAAAGTTGATTCCTTTCACTAATGTGGGAAAATGATAGGAAATCGCTAAAATATACTAAAAATCACATACGAAATTCCCGAAAAATTCGAAAATTGCTTCACGAAACCCAAATAAACTTTATTGAAATGAGGGCAGAAATTACTACAGTATTACAGGTCAAAAATGGAATGTCAAAAAATTGCAGCAGATCGCGAAGAAACGTAAAAATCGAATGAAAAATCACAAAAAGTTCAAAAATCACGAAAGTCAAATTTTACTATAATTGGATATAAGTTTCAAATCTAATTCCTTTGAACTGCGGGCTCTCTTAAAATTTATGTTTGGTTAAGGGTAATGTCAGACGGAAATCTTTTTACACGATTTTTTACTTACGTATTATCCGTACACAATGCCGCTAGCATTGTGTAGAGATGACTCGTAAGTAAAAAAGCGTGCAAAAAGACGTTCGTCTGATATTAGCCTAAACATGCTATGCATTGTATCATGTTACTTTTATTCATAATTTAATTTACTTGTATTCCCTTAAATATAATTATTTAAATTCCTCAAGTTAATATTAGTTTTTGTTACATTAAAATATCCCAATTTGTTAATTTTCTGTAAGTAATTTCTGCTGGTTTACAATGGATATCTATGGACATTTGGCGAAATATTAGAGGTATCGCCAAGCTGGCGTCAAGCTAGCTAATTTTGGTCGCCAAATTTGGCGATATATCGCGATGTTGACGATAAACTTGGCGGCATATTGCGAGAGAACTGTGTCCCCCCTACGTTTCTTTCCCCTCGTGGACGTACAGTTTCTATACCGTAAGGTTGGCTGCCCACGAGTGGGTGATTTCTGACCCTCCTACGGTAACCCCTTTATAGGTATGGAGATGCATTAAATGCTGTTCAATAATAAAAAAATCACTAAAAATTCAAAAATTGCTGTACGAATTCTGAATAAACTTTTTTGAAAAGAAAACAAAATATTACTATATTGGGTTAAAAGAAAAAAACCGTATTCTTTTCACTAATGTGGAAAAATCGCCTCGAAACTTAAAAAAAAGCGCTAAAAATCGCATAAAAAATTAAATTAAAAAAATCTAATCAAAAAATCGAAAATCGGGCTAAAAAAATCTAATAAAAAATCGAAAATCGGGCTTCGAAGTGCAAAACTTCACATATAGACGTACTTTTTCCCCAAATTTTGTAGCTCTACGTGCAGCGGTCTTTTCAGAACAACGTCGACACACTCACACACTAGATATAATTTTTGCTTTGTTTAATTTTTAAGAAAGGAAACTGGAAAGAAGAAAATGCAACATTATTTAAACTAACTTTTTAGTATTTCTAAATTGATTTCTCAACATATAATCGTAAATTAATTAATATTTGTATTATTTTTAACACAATCATAATAATTGGTAAAGTTAACATACGAACTGAATATTTCCAACCGAGCGAAAAAATGCCCATACCGGGAATCGGATCCAGGTCCTTGGTTTGCATTGCCAATGGTGTTTAAGCTACCTGGTCCGGTTAACCGGCGAAACTTATTTCTCTCAGATGACCTTATTGGTTATAACATCTGGTTGCCATGTAGACAGCTCAATAGAACAAAACGCAGGTAAAGGAACTCCATGTAAACGATGGGTACGTAGATGTACGGTGGGTACTACGTGGTAGACCAGATGTTATTACCAATAAGGTTATCTGGAGCGAAATATGTTCTCCTGTTTTCAGGCCAGGTAGCTTCAACGGTAGAGCATTGGCAATGTATGCTAAGGACCTGGGTTCGGGAAATATTAGATTCGTAATTAATGTTTAACTATTAATTGATAAAAGTCTATTTTTTATACTACTCTTCATTTTTAGGTGCGTTCGTAATTATATAAATACGTAGCACCTATAGTCGTCGTTCAGTCCGTCCGTCCGTCCGTCTGTCCGTCCGTCTGTCCGTCCGTCCGTCTGTCCGCATGTAACAGAGCAAAAACTACCCAACCGAATGGTCTGAAATTTCAAATATATGATTGTTGCAAAGTTTTGTCGAGCCATTTCAAATTTTATGAAAATCGGATGTATAGTTTAATTACAGGGACAGTCAAAAGATTTTCTTTACATTACGGCCAATGGGAAAAATTATTGAAAGTGCATTTTAATGATATTAGCGCCTTCCGAATGATCTGAAATTTTAAAGATATAACTGTTGCAAAATTTTGTCGAGCCATTTCAAATTTTAGTAAAATCGGATGTATAGTTTAATTACAGGGACAGTCGAAAGTTTTTCTTTACATTACGGCCAATGGGAAAAATTATTGCAAGTGCATTTTAATGATATTACAGCCTTCCGAATGGTCTGAAATTTTAAAGATATAATTGTTGCAAAGTTTTGTTGAGCTATTTCAAATTTTAGGAAAATCGGATGTATAGTTTAATTACAGGGACAGTCGAAAGTGTTCCGTTACATTACGGGGAATGGGAAAAATTATTGCAAGTGCATTTTAATGATATTACAGCCTTCCGAATGGTCTGAAATTTTAAAGATATAATTGTTGCAAAATTTTGTTGAGCCATTTCCAATTTTAGGAAAATTGGATGTATAGTTTAATTACAGGGACAGTCAAAAGTGTTCCGTTACATTACGGGGAATGGGAAAAAAGCTATTGCAAGTGCATTTTAATGATGTATCAGACTATGCGCTTTATGAAGTGCAAAAAAGTATACATTCAGTACAATATGGGGTGCAAAAAATAATTATAAAACTAGTTATAGTACGAACGCACCTCATTTGCCACGTTTGACGAGCAATTTCCAACTTGTTTATTTATAATTTATTTTC
The DNA here is from genome assembly GCA_963932465.1 of Maratus speciosus. Taxonomy (NCBI): domain Eukaryota; kingdom Metazoa; phylum Arthropoda; class Arachnida; order Araneae; family Salticidae; genus Maratus; species Maratus speciosus. Next base: position 341,701,706 of record OZ010786.1, on the reverse strand, counting down.
GACTTTTAAGTCTTTAAAACGTTTCATTGTTGCAGTTTCACAATACTTTGGAATATTTTGGATGGCATTTATAGGCTCATAATTAAATACGTTATTTTTTCAACTCCCATACAATTGTTCAAATGGCAGAGAATATTTGGCGATTTTTCACCTGTGGCGGGGTAATTGGACCGACTTAAAATTAATCTAACAAAAACATAGCTGTGAAAAAAGGGAGCCAAGTTCTGTAAATACAATGGCAAGAAAAGAAGTGATATCGAAGTGGGTGCCAAGTTCAAATAAAATTCACTCAAACTTACCTACAGAAGTATTATAGCATTTTTTAAACTGTTTAGAAATAAAAATTATTGATAGCATATTAATAATAAATCTAGAACTTGGCAAGTTTTTACCTACGAGTCATTTATTTTTATTAATGACATAAAAACTTGTTATTTCATGTTTAGAAGCATTCATTTGAGTGAGCTCCTTTCCCTTGAAGTGTAGTGGGATAAAATATATCCCACCTAATTTTAACTGCAAAATGCCACATTGACACTAGAATTCAGGACTAAATAGTTTAATTTTATTAAATACGTGAAAAGAGGCTTTTACCCATTTTGAAATAAATTTGTTTTTAAATTCTGGTGTGATTCAATCATTTCAGCATGTCACGAATAAAAGCTCTTTGCCCCTGAAGGGTTAAAGGGGTGCAGTCTCTAGAGGGATGACCAAGAACAAGCATAAGGGTATCTGTCTCTTTCTCAGGCCTTTTAGTCTGTTTGCATTGAGGTTTCTGGAGGGTGGGTGATAGAGTGATAACCAAATACGAGCGGGAGTGTATCTGTGTATTTATTGGTTTATCAAATCTTTAACATGAGTCATTTGTTTATAATAATAATTATATTAATTTTTTATCATGACATTGTTGTTAATATTAACATCATAATTTTATTAAGACATGAAATAAATAGGCATAACATTTATCAAAAACTTGCCAAGTTCTAGATTTATTATTAATATGCTATCAATAATTTTTATTTCTAAACAATTTAAAAAAATGCTATAATACTTCTGTAGGTAAGTTTGAGTGAATTTTATTTGAATTTGGCACCCACTTCGATATCACTTCTTTTCTTGCCATTGTCTTTACAGAACTTGGCTCCCTTTTTTCACAGCTATGTTTTTGTTAGATATCATTACTTTTTGTAAAGTTACAATATATTTAGACACTTTACTTAATGCTTTTTAATGTGTTTACATGTGACTATTTTATTCACCAAGCAACATTCAATTTTAATTTTAATTTCCTACAACAAACTATTTGTCTGTCAATTTGCGGCTGAAATCTATATTTTAATACTACTACATTGAATGCATGTTTTGAAACGAAATGTATTGATTCGAAATTTTTATTGTTTCTGAAACAACAATTCCTATTAAATTCCTATATTAAATTTTCCAATTAAATATCCTATAGCTGGGCCTTCTTTTTTGTACTGAAAGTGAAAAATAAAGTTATGTGCTTATGCCACACTATGTATCATTCATCCAAAGACGCCGGCAAAGAGGCATTGCAGAGGAAGGACATTGCCTCTCCCCGGATTTTCAAATTTAACTAATTAAATATCCCTTTCTCTGATGATTTTGAAAATAACAAGTGGATAAGTGTGATCACAGATCGCACACAGGGTTTCGTTTAATAATACTTTCAAAACACTTTATCCTTTTGAAAAATCTGTTAGTTCCACATTTCGCAACCAGGGACGCACTCTATTCTAAACAAACCTCTATCCGAACGAAACTCCGTTTTACATACTATCATCCGTAGATATATTAGTCGAGGGGATTGAGCCTATAGCACCCGAGATAAGTAGGCGCACCTGGCGGTAAAAAGTGGAACTAAAATATGTAAGGCTATGGTGCATAATATGAAAGAATGGTCAAAGGGGTGTCGGCAAAAGTTGGAAAAGTGCTCCCCGGGTGAAAAGGGCGGAGGTTAGAAAAACTGCTTAAAATACACAAGTTAGAGCCCGGAGGAGTAAATAATATAAGACTTTTTGAAAATTTTACGATTTGTCGTGTGGTATGAGGTATTCACCCACACAACACAAGGACGTCCTCAAGGAAGCCAGAAGATGTCACATGTAGGATGTTGTGACGTCCAGAGGACATCCTGAAATTTCTTATAGACGTCCTAAAGATTCCTTTGGGCAGTCAAAATGTCTCACTTGTTGACATCCTCTGGGTGTCCGTAATAAGACATTTTAAGGATTTTTCAGGACATAAGACAATTTTAAGATACATTTTGAACTTTTTTGACATATGAAGGATAAAAAATATGATATTTTCTAGAGTAAATAGGTTACTTTTAGGAATAAGTAGGATAGTTTTAGGAATTTCTAGTATGTCTTTAGGATAATCACAAGATTCTATTTAGACATTTTATGACTTATAAAAGATTAAAATAGGATATGGAAGATGGATAGGGAGGATAATATTCCCGATTTTAATTTTAAATTTTATTGCAACGAGAATTAAAACATTTCACAGAATGTGAGCGTTTTGCTCGCGCGTGCAAAATGATGCGGGTAGTGCAAGGTTAAATACCTTACAAGATATTTAGGTATTCATTAAAACTTTTAATATAAATTTACTGAGACCGTAATCAAACAAATATTGTTTGACAGGATATGTGTTTGACAGAAGATAGGTTAGTTAAGCTTTAAATAGTATAGAAATTTCGAAAATTTACTTACCTTGGATTTCAAAATTAATAGGAAAGAATTCCTTATATCCTGATAAAAATGGAAGTGCGAAGTGCAGAAGTAAAATAATTTGAAATAAAAAACGCGGTCTGTTTGAGAAGTGACGCGGTAAAAGGCGACTATCAAATAATGGCGGTCGGATAGCTAAAAGTTGAGAAGTATTTCACTTCTGGTACAAATTCTGCGCATGTGCGCAGGTTATTCGGGCCAGAAGATGTCTTTCCGCGTTTTAAGGACAGTTCTTCCGAATTCTTCCTATGTATGACGTCCAGACAACATCAACTTTTGTCTTATTCAGGATATGACAACTATAGGATCTGTAGTATCTTTATAGGATATCCTACGGAAGTCTTTGGTTGTGTGGGCAGCTATACGTATGCAAAAAGTGATGTCTCCAACTTAATTAGTGGCTCCCTTAGAAAGAATTGCTTAAAATATGTATGTGGTAGCTCAAAGGGGTAAGCGTAAGACTTTTTCAAGATTTTATGATTTGTCACCTGGCCTCAGGTGTTCTACTATAAGTACGCAAAATTTCAAATCTGCAATTTAATAAGAGGCTCAGTTAGAAAGAATTGCTTAAAATACGCATGTGGAAACCCAAAGGGTTCAATGTACGACTTTTTCAAAATTTTATAATTTGTCGTTTGATGTGAGGTGTTCAGCTATAAGTATGCCAATTTTCACGCCTCCAACCTAATTAGGAACTCACTTAGAAAGAATTGTTTAAAGTACACATGTGGGAGCCCAAAGGGTTAAATATACGACTTTTTCAAAATTTTCTAGTTTGTCATTTGATGTGAGGTGTTCACCTATAAGTATACAAAATTTCACGCCTCCAACAGAATTAGAGTCTCACTTTGAAAGAATTGTTTAAAATACACATGGGGGAGCCCAAAGGGTTAAATGTACGACTTTTTCAAAATTTTATGATTTTTCGTTTGATGTGAGGTGTTCAGCTATAAGCAGGGACCCGGAGCTGGAGCTGGAGCCCGGAGCCGGAGCGCTCCGGAGCTGTGTTTTTCCTGGAGCTGGAGCCGGAGCTGGAGCTCTAAATTTTCCCCTGCTCCAGGGCTCCTTTAGTTTTTAATGTTCTTTTAAATCTTTTTTTTTCAGTCTTTTAAATTTCTAGGCTTAAAATATTTTAATTACATCATTATTCAGTATTTTAAATATCATTTTTTAGGTTTTTATTATTATTATTATTATTAGGGAAGGAAAACTTCTCAAAAAATGGCAACACTACTTTACTTCTACTTTCTACTTGAACTAAGTGACTGACAACACTATTTGAAAACAAATATGGCCGCCTGTTGTTTACATGTGTAGTCGTACAATTTTGGCTGTTCGAAAAGTGTAGAAGAAATTTAAGATTTTTGTGTTTAAAATTCTACCAAACTTTCTATTTTAAAAGTAAAAGCTAAAAGATGTCATATTTTCTGAACAAGCATTTCAAGTTTGATGAGAAGAAAAATGCATTTTGTCAGATCTTTAATGAAAATAGAAAGTATTTGTGAGCAAAAAATTAAACGTGTAAATTAAAATGTGCAACTTAAAAGCGCGAAGTCGGAGCCGAGTTGGAGCCGGAGCCGGAGCTGGAGCCACGGTATTTTCTCTAGGAGCGGAGCTGGAGCTGGAGCATCAAAAATTGTTCGGCTCCGGGTCACTGGCTATAAGTATACGAAATTTTACGCCTCCAATCTAATTAGGGCTCACTTAGAAAGAATTGTTTAAAATACTCATGTGGGAGCGCAAAGGGTTAAATGTACGACTTTTTCAAAATTGTATGATTTGTCGTTTGATGTGAGGTGTTCAGCTATAAGTATGCAAAATTTCACTCCTCCAACCTAATTAGGGGCTCACTTAGAAAGAATTGTTTAAAATACACATGTGGGAGCTCAAAGGGTTAAATGTACGACTTTTTCAAAATTTTATAGATTTTCGTTTGATGTGAGGTGTTGAGCTATAAGTATGTACAATTTTACGCCTCCAACCTAATTAGGGGCTCACTTAGAAAGGATTGTTTAAAATACGCATGTGAGACCCCAAAGGGTTAAATTTACAACTTTTTCAAAATTTTATGATTTGTCATTTGATGTGAGGTGTTCAGCTATATGTATGCAAAATTTCAAGTATCCAACATTCTGAGAACGGGGTCTGTGACGGACAGAATATCTCAATTTGTTGATTTTGTTGATTTTGCAAGTAAACCCAGATAAACGCCCAGTAAGTAGATAGGTTTACAATAGAAGTCTATGGGAATTTGGCGAAATATTTGAGATATCGCCAAGGTGGCGTCACTTTTGGGGACTAATTTTGGTCGCCAAATTTGGCGATATATCGCCATGTTGGCGAGAAACTTGACGGTATTTGGCGACAGAACAGAGTCCCCTCCTACGGCAAATTAAAATTTCGCCTAATAGACGTAATGTTAAAGTAAAAATGGGCACCCCCAGGTGGGTAATTCATCGATTTTCACAATTTTTTTTATTTTTTTTCTTAGTTTTATAGTGTAAACAAACTTCGCACCAAATTTAAAGTCTGTAGCTGCAGTAGATATACGAGATCTTTTTGATGAGTGAGTCAGTCAGTCAGTCAGTCAGTCAGTCAGTGGTAAAATTATCGATTATCAGATGTTATTATCAGATTTTCAAATGTCATTATCTCGGAAACTAATTATGCATTATTTATAAAATTTTGGATTTTAGGTAATTAGGGTGGCCTTGCTACACATTTCGTATAACAAGTATGTAGGTCTCATAGATTTTCAGTAGTAGAGCATTGAAATTTGACGAAAACAGCTCGAAATGGTTCGTGTAAATAACACACGGCTATGTTAGGCGAACTTGGCTGACACACTGCCGTGTGTCTAGATGTATAATAAACAATTAAGTTCTAAAAATATAAAAATATTGTACTGTCATCGGAATTGCACATTTGCACGTAAGTTTTATCATTGTAGCATACCAGGAAATAGGTTAAAAATCGATTCTGAAATTCTTTTTTAACATACAAAAACCAGGTTGAGTTAAATAAAAGAGTGTAAAAAGGGACTAAATGTGAAACATTACACAGAGAAAAATAAAGAAACAATAAGATATCCTTGTCTCTTAATTAACCAGGCAAAATACCAAATGGGGTAATTGCTAAAAATGAGTATACAGAAAAAAAAACTCAACTTTTTGCATTTTATAAAAATATGAATTAACATTTTATTAGTCAAAAACTGACATATCAATTATAGGTAAAATTTTAACACTTTACATGCTAGAAAATTTTAATACGAAACATTCGAATTATTATGAGTAGTTTAAATAGAAGGCATTTTTTAGAGAAAAGAAAGGATGTATAAAATAATAGCTTTTCTATTAGATAGGTGATAATGAATTAAAGGTGAAAACTACATTTCAATATATTTCATTTAACCCTTTAAGACCTGACCTACACAATTGTGTTGTGATCCTAAAGAAAAAACATTTTCCTCTTTTTGTGCGATTTAAAGTCGAGCCTGCTCCCACAGAATTGCGTAGATACTCCCTTGGCATAACCTGATATCGGGTAGTTTTATAAATATTTGTTTCAAGTAAATATGATTCCATTAATTAGGGGAAATCACCAAAACTTTTAATGTCTACCAAAAATCTCACGGTTTTAAAGGGGTATAATAAAGTTTGATTCTTTTTCCTATATCTCATTACTCTGCTTTTCCTTATTAGCTCACAGGCTATCAAAGCCTGAGAGCTAATGTGCCCGCCGATTCTGTATGTATGTATGTACGTACAGTCGTGGAAAAAAAAAGTAAACACCCCCTACTAACTCTTCAACAAATTATCGTAGAAGAAAGTTACTGGTACCGAACGATTGGAAATAAAGTCTACTTTTAAATGATGTATATAAAATTTGCTTAGGGGGCCATCTACATATTAAAACGAACAAAAACTTTGTTTTTTTCAATGAAAGTACACAATTCTGACAGCATAAATGAACTCTACACCCTTCAATTAGCCTAAAAACGAATTTTATGCAATTCGTACCATAAGTTTCCGAGAAATTATTTATTTTAAAACGAGCGTATTTAAAGGGTTGTATCCAAATTGAAGTTCCGTACTCGATTATTAACAAAGAGAGCCTCTTTCTTGATCAAGGCATTTTAAGCGCCACTCAAGGAGTCAATGAAGCCTGTTACAGCAGAATAAATTTCAAAATGTCTACTCACTTCCATTATAGACGGCCCCTTAAACCATCATTTTGCCGTTTTTTAAGCATAATTCGAAAACTACTTGGAAGAAAAATGTGAAATTTCGGTTTTCCATAAAGCAGGACTTAATAAATCTAAATCCATCAAAAAAATTGTAGGTTGCAATTCATAATTTTTTCGAATATTAATTTCATAATTCATAACATAAAATTATAAAAATTGTAAATTCGGCGTATTTATGTTTGGGTATATTAGTATTATTGCTACAAAAAAAAATTAGCTCATTACGAGCATAATTTCAGGAGATAAAAATAAAAAATATGAAAATATAATTTAACATTAGAAGCATTCAATTTTGAATGTTTATAATTCAAAAACTTATCATTCAAATGACTTGAAATTTGGTGTCTAGGCATAGTTTGGACCGAAGATTTGAAATATCTCGTTAAAATTGGGTATTGCCATTGAAAAAAATGAAGTTTGGATTCGTTTTAATATGTAGATGACCCGCTAAGAAAATTTTATATACATCATTTAATAGTAGACTTTATTTCCAATCGTTCGGTACCAGTAACTTTCGTCTACGATGATTTGTTGAGGAGTTAGTAGGGGGTGTTTACTTTTTTTTCCACGACTGTACGTATGTACGTAACGCGATAACTCTTGATAGAAACATCCGATTTGCTTCAAATTTTTTTTCTAGGTTCATTCTGATAAGGCGCTTCAATGATTAGTTTTGGGGATTCATTGGTTAAGTATAAAGGGGGGGAAAGGGGGCTATCCCCCTCCCTTAATTTAGATAAATGGGTTTTTCATGCAGAATTATTCAATTTGCTCCAAATTTGGTATATCGGTTTATTATGTTAAGGGGCTTCCCTGATTAGATTTGGAGGTTCATTAGTTAAGTACAAAGGGGGGAAAGGGTGGTCTACCCCCCACTTAATTTAAATAAATGGATTTTTCATGCAGAATTATTCGATTTGCTCCAAATTTTGTACGGTTTATTATGTTAAGAAACTGCCATGATTAGATTTGGAGATTCATTAGTTAAGTATAAAGGGGGGAAAGGGGGTTAGACCCCCCCCCTTAATTTAGATAAATTGATTTTTCATGCAGAGTTATTCTATTTCCTCCAAATTTTGTATACCGGTTTATTATGTTAAGGAGCTGCCTTGATTAATTTTGTAGGTTTATTGGTTAAGTTTAAAGGGGGGGGGGGGGGTAGACCCCACCTTAATTTTGATAAATGGGTTTTTCATGCAGAATTAATCGATTTGCTACAAATTTGATATGCCGGTTTATTCCGAGATGGTGCTTCCTTTATTAGATTTGGAGGTTCATTGGTTAAGTATAAAAAGGGGAAAGGGGCGCAATACCCATCCCCTTAATTTAGATAAATGGATTTTCATGCAGAATTATCCAATTTGCTTTAATTTTTTGTCTATGTTCATTCTGATAAGGAGCTTTCCTAAATAGATTTAGAGGTTCTTTAGTTAAATATAAAGGGGTTAGAACCCTCCCCTTAATTTAGCGAAATGTTTTCTTCATGCAGGATTATCTGATGTGCTGCAAATTCGGTATACCGGAATATTCTGTTAAGGTGTTTCCCTGATTAGATTTGGAGGATCATTGGTTAAGTTTAAAGTGGGGAACGGGGGTTAATCCCCCTTCATTTATTTTTTGTGGGCATTATTCTTTGAAATAAGAGTATAATATACAATTAGTGTGAATAGCCTCTGAGCTCAAGGCCATCAGTTTAACTGGGCACTTTTCTTTTTATTATACTTTGAAATGCGCTTTAATCAAGTTATAATAAAGACTATATAAGTAAAATAAATAAATAAGTAAAATATGCGTTTTACATACAAACCATTTTTTAACTTTTTTAACTAGGGGAAAATTGAGAAAATGACTCTCTTCACTATATGAAATTTTACGTGCTTGTATGTCATAAGTTAAATTTATTGCTTACTCATAATTTACATTAAATATGTCATTTGCACATGAAATTCAATTAGATAATAAAATGCCAGTAAACTAAAAATTAGTCAGGCGGTAGCATCATATTTTAGCTACCAATTTTACCGTCAATGATTTAGGTATATATTATAGATTATATTGTACGGATAGCAAAGCTGCTAGTCAGCTGTCGCATTAGGAGGCGGTGTTGTCACAGCAACATCAGACACCCCTCTGCAATGTCAAATGAATGACAACTTCATTATTGATAATGTCATCGATTCATGGTAACATCAGTAATCGGGCCCCACCAGTGGCCGAGAGGTTCTGCCCTCGAAGCTGGTAGACGGGAAGTGCTGGGTTCGATCCCAATCGCGCCCGTCGGCCTAATCGTTCGGAGTTTTCGTGGTTTTCTTCGAGCCGTGGATTTTCCATGTGTAAATACGGATTAGGTTCCCTTAGAAAGACCCCCACGGAGGGCACTCCCCCCGGGCCTATATCCCTCGTGTAGATAATCGGCCGTCAAAAAATCAACCAACCAGTAATCGGGTTGTCGTCCATTTTACATTGTAGTAAATTGTATTTTACCGGATTATACGCTTTGATTATAACGAAAAAGTAAGTTTTTATTTCTGATGTGTATGCGTACAGGTTTTAATAAAGTTTTAAATACTTAAGTGTATGATTTGAAGTTAAGTCTATGTCATATTAATAAAAAAAGTTAACATCTGCCAAAGTAAGCTTTTTTTAAAAAGTTAGGAATTTGTACGTTTCTCTTTCTCTCTCTCGCTTTTTTTTTCTTTTTGAGCATTTTGCATACAGTACACAAAAGTTATTTAGATATCGGCATATTTTCTGTTTATAACACTTTCCAACATCGTTGAAAAATGTTTATGAATTCGGTCTGTCTGTATGTCTGTCTACGCTCTAACTCGCTTAAATATACTCGGGTTTTTACGTAATTGATATATATTAAAGATGTTTACCATGGCATGTTCGGTATTATTGTGTTGATCGGAAAGTCATGTGGTATTTTGCTAACAGATGTCGTTAGTGCGTTTTTGGGAGTAGTTGCGCCATGCACACGCACCTCACTGAAATACTAGATAAAGTCACACTTCTAACGCATTCAATAAACAGGAAATTGTTCGATTCGAATGAGTTAGATAGTTTTTATACGGATTAGAAAATGGAGGAAAAAACTGTTGGTTTTCGCTATATTTTGCTTTTTTATTTCCGAAAAGGTAAGAATGTGACGCAAGCTTTTGAAAAGTTGCGTAAAGTTTATGGGGACGATGTTGTAACGATATGTCAGTGCCAGCAGTGGTTTGCAAAATTCCGTTCTGGCGATTTTGATGTGAAGGATGTACCTCGGTCACGAAGGACATTGGAGGCTGACGATGACGAAATAAAGGCAATGGTTGAGTCTAATCGCGGTACACGGCACGAGAGATTGCAGAGGCACTACACATTGCTTAATCAACCGTTGTTGACCATTTAAAGAAGCTCGGATTCGTAAGCAAGCTTGAAATTTGGGTTCCTCATGAGCTGAAGGAAATCCATTTGGTGAAGCGTTTGAGCATCTACCATTCCCTTCTTAAACGTGAAGAAAACTACCCTCTTCTGAAGCGTATGGTCACTGGCGACGGGAAATGGATTGTTTACAATAACGTCGTACGCAAGCGATCTTAGAGAAACCGCGATGAACCGCCTCAATCGATGTCCAAAGCAAACATTCACCAGAAAAAGGTCATGCTGTCAGTGTGGTGGGATTTCATATGTGTTGTGCATTTCGAGCTCTTACCACAGAAGCAACCGATACCTTCAGCCGTGTACTGTCAAAAATTGGACAAATTGAACGATGTACCCAATCAAAAGCGGACAGAACTCGGGAATCGTAAAGGCGTTGTGTTCCACCACAACAACGCCAGACCACACACGAGTTTGGTCACCCGCCAAAAGCTGTTGGAGCTTGGTTGGGATGTGTTGCCCCACCCACAGTACTCCCCTGACCTCGCACCTTCAGATTACCATTTGTTTCGCTCCTTGAACGATAAAAAACCGTTTCCTTGAACCGTAAAACTTTCGATTCCAATGAGGCTATAAATCGGCACCTTGTACAGTTTTTCGCTTCTAAAGACAGGTCATTCTACAAGCGTGAAATTCTGAACCTTGTTGAGCGATGGCAAAAGGTCATCGAACAAAATGGCCAATACATTATTGATTGAATTCTTATTCCTATAGGAATAAATCACCTTTGAAAAACATAGTAAAAATACCACATGACTTTCCGATCAACCAATAAGTATGATATGTGTAGCATTAATAGTTCATTTATAGGGTCACCCAAAGGAATTCCGTTACATTATGGTCAAAGGGCAAAAATCTTTTGCAGTGTATTTTAATGGCATTACAGTATTTCAAATGTATTGAAATTGACATAAATCCCTGAATTTCACTACAAGATGATCACAATAGAATATGACATTCATAGCTTTTTTACAGCAGGACTGTGCAACCTTCCAGTAAGCAGGTGCTCACCTCAGATCTTGGCACTCAGTGAAGGGCGCATTATTCACATGTCTGAAAACATGAGGCAATATTATCGCACAGTATTAGTATACACGCACGTCTTAACGTAATGCAAATGAATTTTATAGCGGTAGACAAAAGGTCCCTACAGTTCTGGAGTTACGTATATTAAATTTCCAATAATACATTTTTCTATTAAAGGTCAATCTCAAAAATGTTTACAGAGTAAGGTGCCAGAAAATGTAATCGCGCCTATAATAACAACAATAACAAAAAATAAATAAACATGTAAATCAGAGACATTGCTTTGTTTTTTTAGGATGTGAAAATACACTTTGACTTATTTTGAAGGCGTGAACTTAGTTTTTTAAAAAGTACAAAGGCAAAGACAGGAATGATAGTGTCCAATCCATATGGGTGGTTCCAGAGAGATAGTCTGGAAGTGCTTTCATAGATGGAAATCATTCTGCACTGTTTTATTAATTTTTCTAAGTAAATTGAAAAAAAACCCCTAAAATTTCAAAAGTCCAGAAGGAAAAATTAAGCCCCTTCATCCCTCGCATAAAATAGCCAGTGGGCCAGTGTGACAACAGCAAAAAGAAAAAAAACTGAACTTTCTTGTACATGTGTCTTCAAAGGGGCGGGGAAGGTGGAAAACGTTTATTATTTTTTTTTTTTTTACTTCTTAAGCATTAAAAAGAGCTCTTTCAAGTTATTAACAAATTTAACTATCATAATTACACTTTATAAACAATGACTACAAATCGTGAAAAATTCAATGATTAAATTTCCCAAGTATGTTTCTGGTTTTTAATGCGTTTTCACAGCTTTTGAAAATATCCACGGTGCAAATATTAAGGATATTAAAGAAAGCATTCTTTATAGTGGAATTTTACTTCTAAAAAGTCTAATAACAGGAAACATTCAAAAGGGAGCCAAGAAAATCTTCAATGGGCGGAGCGTTGGCCAGCCTTGAATTATAGGGTCAAATGAAAGAAATCAGTTACAATACAGTCTTTAAATAATAATTGCTGGAAGTACGTTTTTCAATTTAGACATGCGCATTTAAATGTAACTAATGTTTTGCATATTACTCGTTGTGTATAAATTCTATATCTCGTATACAGGGCTGCACAAAAGAATTCACGTACTATGCTTCGTACTAACGGAAATTGTTGAAGGTGAATTTTCAACCAAGGTATTTAGTTTTTGATTTTCTAACTGAAGTAAATTTTTGGATGCATATATTTTATAGATATAAATCTATATATCGTATACAGGGCTGCTCAAAGAATGCGGATAATTTTACGACTGTAGATGGGAATTGCTGTAATTGTGTTTTTAAATGTGTTATGCGTTTCCAGATGTTTCAGCTAGACACCATATTTCAACTTATTAAACAGTGAATTTTGTTACATTATTCTGAATGTGTTGGAAAGTGTTTCATAATATTTGCTTGGTGCATGATTTTTTTTCTTGTTTCTCTTCGTGTTCGTAAAAAGTACCTCCAAAATCTCTCTAACTATAATATTATTTTAACCCGGGAGAACTCGCTGCATGAGATTATCTCTCACTGTCGTACTTTTTTTAAGACTCTCATTTAAAAAAAATTTCATTTTAATTAAAATTTAAAAATGTTATTTCAATTATTTTACCTTTTTATGAGTGAAAGTACTAAGCCAAGCAAAAAAAAATATATTAAGTGAATGTAAAGTAAAAGAAAAGCAATTGGGCATCGTGAGAGAAATTCTCACTAGCGAGTTCTCCGGGGTTAACTGAAAAAATGTACTGCTCGATAAAATGCTTGTTTAAAATAGCTTCGAGAGAGCGTTGCTTAAAATTTAAAAATGGATAAAAACTCTTTTGGCCTTTTCTGTGGATTTGAATTATTAAAGCAATGATTTCTTACAGATGGATATATTTTTAGTTATGTTTTTATAGTATTTAAATGCTTTATATTGTAAGAAACAGCTTACATACTTTGTATAAAAGTTTATAAAGTTTATATGCTTTGAATTGTGGTCAAAGCAATGTAGCGTTGTTGCTAATGTAAATATAGCGTTGCTGGGGATGCCAAATATGTCAAATTGCGAGGCTCAGAAGAGTCCACAATCTTGTACAATTAAATAAATAATTAAAAAAAAACTTATGGTTTTTGCATTTCTAAGTGTTATGATTAGGTACACAGTGAATTTTATTATAGAAAATTTTAAATTAAATTTTCTCAGCTAAAGCATTGTTCTACGTTGTCTATGTATAGATAAATACATTTCTGATGCTTTAGGAAGCCTCAGATCTTCTCTCCATCTATTATTTGAACAGTTCCTTTTATACGAGATTGTAAATATCTGAGTTAAAAAGCTTGAATGCGTCTGAGTTTAAAAGTTTGAATTCGAGACCAGAATATTTGCCTAAGGCTGCCAACACTCCTCTAACTAAGCAATCTTGGACAAATTGACAAATTACAACTCGTATGATTTCTTTACCAATCAATATGATTGCGATAAAATAATTTAGAGCTCTTTTTATGTGGGAAATTACACTAAAAGATTTTCTGCTTATGATGTTGGGACTAAACATATTATTGTCTACTTAATACAATCGAGAGCAAATCAGGTAGGGGTTACAAAAGGCAATTTTTTCACGACCCCAAATACACCGACCATTTTAAAACTATTTCTATGAAATAACGGATAATCTGCTAATAAGGATTTATCTTAGATTTTATGTAAATTTACAGGGAACTGAAAATCGAGATTTTGCAAAAAAATTGATAAGTTGTTCTGTAGATTTTCTATAGAATCTGTAAATTTACATCGGTAAAACTACCTAAGATTCAGTAAATATATCTGAATTAAAATACTTTGTTGTTCACACTATGAGTAAATTATACCATACTAAGGATATACTTACTATACAGGAAGTTTTTGCGGACGCGTTATGGCATAAGCGAGAAATTTTTAAAAATATATGCGAGAAATTTATTGTTATAAACAGCAGCAATAAATCGCAAACTGCTATAGTACCACTGTAAACTGAAACGCATTACTGTCATTATCTTAAAATATGTGCGAAAATTATGGCTATAAAAATTCGCAATAAATCCTAATTTATCTATATAACTAATAAAAGTAAGTGTCGCTCTGACTGTGTATGTGTCGATGATCGCTAGCTAAATTTACTGGAAATAGAATTAGCAAAATTGGGGTAGCATTCTATGGGTAGCATAGTCCAAGGCAAATCTACACCTGATGCTCATATTTTTAATTTTTTCATAATTTGCCGAGATATTATTAAAAAACTCATCGAAAAGGCATTTAAAAAAATGAAAATAGGCAACTAGACAACATATATAGTTTACAACTAGATATAAATATCAAGAAATTTGTACGTGGGCTTCAAAACCGTTGTATTTATAACCGATAAAATTTTCAGAGTTTCGACAACATGAACTATTTTTTTAAACTACGAAACTACCCTACGTGAAAAAACAAGAAAATGTCTTCTTAGTAGCTCTTTTACCACAAAATATCGCTATTTTTCGCGAATTTTTCATTAAAAAACATAAATTTACACAAAACCGGGCTAAAGATATAAAATCATACAAATTAAAATTTTATTTAAGGTTATTAATAACATGTGACCGGCAACGCCGGGCGTTCAATTAGTTCTGTATAACATACATGGTTCAAGAACTTATTTTTTACTCCAATCTATAACAAACATGAGAATCTTGGTAGAATACTTTTAACAAAGAACTAATGTAAATTTATATAGAATGTCTGTTTATTTTTGTGTTTTTACATTTTTAAAAAGTGTACTTACTCCACTGATTTTAATTTTGAACAAATTGTGGCAAAAAACCATGCATAATGCATAACACATGTCCAAACAAATTTTATTATTTTCTAAAACTAAATTGAACCCAAAGGAAATATTGAATTCTTGTGGACGAATGATTATTGAAGGAAGCAAGATTCACGCGTATTCAGGCGTTTTCCCTCATGTCTCATATTTATGAGGTAAAATTACTTTTCGTAAAATTTCGTTGGATATATTCCAATAAATCAAAGAACACCATCCTATAATTCTGCCATTCTGATCATAGTGTACGCTTCTTACATAACGAGTCTTACTTTGTCGGCAAACTAATGCTTAAAAGTTATCGGAATATTAAATGAAGTTACTATTTTCCGTTATTGATGTTGGAGGTGCGTAATAAGTTCTGGAAAAGCTTTACCGTAAAAGCAAATAAATGTTTGAAGACTTTTAGAATATTTATCGAAATAAGTTCAGATTTCATATTACTATTCAGGAATTGAAAGGAACTAATGAAGTGTATTCTGTTTGTTAATAAAAAATACAAGGAAAAGAAGTCAATAAGGTTATTTTCTATTCCTTTGCTAAAGAAATTTAAAAGGTAAATTTGCCATCTCCAAATGAACTGCAAGTTTAATGACACAGTCTTTGAATCCATATTTCAAATTAAAAAAAAATAATCTTTTTATATCATTTAAACGTAAATAAGTATATTACTGGATAAAATGTATTCACTAAAATGCTTAAAAATCATATACATTATTTCTGTTGTCAAGATCTCATTTTCTCAACTAATATGTAGCGTACAACCATGAATGAGGTATCATTGGAGAGGATTTTTTGACCACATCTGTCTTCGAATAGTGAATTTAATTAACACGCAGTGTACAATGATGAATGGGGTATTATTATATAGTATTTTTTGCCAGCAGAACATTGTATACTGAATTTTCAAAATACTTTTAAATTAAGTATCATCATACACTATATGGCCGAAGGTAACTGGTTAATTGCGATTTTAGACGTTTTGTTAAATATCTCGAGCAATACATGAGGAATTAACCTGAAACTCCAGGTGTGTAAACAGTATAAGTATAGGTTATATATTTCCGCGAAGATTTTTTCCCGAAACCCCATAGAGGACCATCAAAAAATTGAAAAAGAACAAATATCTTTTGGATAACCCTGTCAAAACTAATGTATCAAAAGCGTTCCAACAGTAAATTATGATTAAGGGGCTTATTGTAATAATTTGTGATAATTTTTATGAGGATAGCAATTATACTCGAAGAGAAATTCAGGTTTTCATAAGAACAGTCACAAATTTTGCAAATTTTCTCAAATTTTTTGCTTATAATTTGCAGAGTTCTTAATATTAAAAAAAAGTTCTTTTCAAAAATAGGACAAACAACATTGTACACAATACCTTGCAATCAGAATTAAAATATAGCAAAAATTGTTTGAAAAATGAGCAGATTTACTAAATAATGTTTCACTGCGCATGCCCGAATGAAATCAAAATATAATGTGCATAATGTGTTAAATAAATGTATAGAGAAACTTTTGTAAATATCTCAAAAATACAGCTTGAAAATTCTGAACATTATCGTTGATAGAATAAGCTCAACATCCGTTGTTCCCAAAATGAAGCAAAAAGGTGAGGGGCTGTATCCATACATCCATTGATTAGTGCCAATTTAGCATACACAATATTGCAAGCACTACTGTACTTGGATACAACCCCTTATCTTTTTCTTCCTTTTGGGAATAATGGATTTTGAGCTTATTCTATCAACGATAATTTTCAGACTTTTCAAACTATGTTTTTGAGACTTTTACAAAAGTTGTTCTATACATTTAGCTAACACATTCTTCAAATTATATTTTGATTACATTCGGGCATGTGCAGTGAATCATTATTTAGTAAACGTGCTCATTTTTCATACAGTTTTTATTACTTTTTAATTCTGATTGCAGGGTATTAAATAAGGTCAGTTAAACATTTGAAAAGGAGCTAAAATAAAGTTAAATAAGTAAACATATTATTTGTCTCCCGGTACTTTTTAACAACGTGATAAAAATATTGACATAATACAATAGAGGCATTTTAACTGCATCGTTTTAAATCTGGCCTAATTTTCACCAAATTTTTCTTTCGTTTTTTAACATTGGCATGAAAATACTTTTGTTTTTAGAAAGGAAATATTATTACTTGCGGTGTATTAGATTTGGCAACATTAATTAAAAAGATCTTCTCGAAATATGAAATATATGTCTCGCATATATATATATGGAGAATTATATTTGCTTACACAATAAATCACTACTGTGAACACAACAAACAGACGTCATTCTTGGTTATGTCGTTATATTCTGAATTATTTACACATTAATATTTACAAAGATTATTTACAAAGATTACTAATGCATCTTAAATTCAATCTGATTGTCGTTAGCACATCCATCTCACATTTTTATACGTCTCTTTTCAACATCCTTCAGCATACCTCATTCATTGACCGCCAAAACATATTCTAATGTTCTTTTATTTCCCAACTCACTTCAGTTTCCGCTCGCAATGAGCGTCTGTGGTACCTAAGGTTAGCTCTAGCGCGCATGCGTTGGCACCAGTTGTTAGAGTATCTTTAAGGCGGAGTTACGATTCAAGATGAAAATGACAGGACTTAGTGATGTGAATTACTTCCTACAACTCGTCCATCCTGACGGCGTTCGGCCCAACGACCTCGTGGTCTGCTGGAGGCAGCAGTTGGATCACCTGAAAAAAACAGCAGCATCCAAAGTTCTATTTTGAAAAAAAGGCATCATTATTAAAATCTCTCATCAAAATTTAAATTATTTCTTGAAAAAATTCTTCTTATTCTTTTTTTCTTTTTTACGTTTTTTCGTCGTTCTTTCTTCTTACGTTTTTTCGTCTGATTCTTCTTCCTTTTCCTTACATCTTTTCGTCTTCTTTTTCCTTACATCTGTTCGTCTCATTTTTTTTTTTCATTCCTTCGGGATTAATTTAGTCAAAATCGCTTTAAGTGTCAGTCCGGTGGTGTATCGTAGTCTGGGTAGTGTCGTAATCGGTGAAATTCTTCTTCTTTTTTTTCTCTATGTCACGCTTCATCCATCTACGGCTTTATGTACTCGGCGCAAGTACTGGTGACCATTGGACCTTCATTAAATCCAACTTTTTTTGCATTGTAGGTGTCATTATTTTTTAATTTTGTGACTTTGTAAGGACCTATATTTTGATTTTGACTTCAAACATGGACCTCTCTGTGTGCGTTTTATAGAAACTATATAATTAAGCTTAAATTTGTTAGGCTTTTTTCGTCTGAGATTATAAGTTTTACTGTTCTCTTCTTGGACTTTTAAAATTTGTCTTTTAGCGTCTTATCTCAATTCTTCACGATTATTAATAAAATCGGATTGTATTTCAGCATTCAAAAGACTAGTAATCTCAATGCTATTTTTTATCTTCATTTTAGTACCAAACACAGATCGAAAGGGGTTGTGTTAATACTTCTCTGAAAGGTCGAATTTATTACTTGTTGGACATTGCTTGCATGTGTATACCACTTCTTAGGATTATCTACAGATAATTTAGACAGAACAGATATTATGACCGAATTTAGACGTTCGACTTGACCGTTAGCTCTTGTTAACCCTGTGGTAATCGGGATATGTTTAATATTTTCTCTGATGCAATAATCTTCAAAAGCATTAGAGATAAAGGCAGGATTTTTATCTAAAGTTATGCGAAATGGACTTCTAAAGAGAGTTTTTTGGATTTCTAATTTAAAAATTACTTCTGCAGTGTCGGTAGATTTTGTGGGATACAACCAAACAAATTTTATGAATGCGTCGATGACCAAAAAATATGTTTATAATTTTTATTCGTGCTCTCCAATGGACCTAAGTGATCAACATGGTATGTATGTAACGGGTTTTCTTCTTTTTCTATCGGGTGTAGCAAACCTTCTTGTTTACCAGAGTTTCGATTAATTAAAATACAGGGAACACAATTTGATATGCATTTCTCGAATTTTTTTTAACTTCGGGGATGGAAAAATCGTTCTCTTAATTTTTTTTTCGTTCGTGCGAATGCGTAATGATCTTTTTCGTGAGCGGCCTTAATAATATTCATTTGCATTTTATCTCGGACAACTAATAAATTAATAACCAACTAATAACCATTAACACATTTATAAAGAACATCATTTTAAACTAAATAATCATCATAAGATTTTACTTTTAGAATTTCTTTTATGATTTAATATGCTCGTCAGTTTGTTGAGCTTGGATAATTTTTAAAGTTAAGCAATCTTGGATTACCATACAAATAGGATATCTGCTTAATGCATCCCATTGCCTCAAACAAGTACCGTGTCAATGTTCAATAGTCGAAATCAGATAACATTATTGACCATCAAGCTATTTTTGTACTCATGTCTTTCTTATCCACAGTCATTTTAAATGCATTACAGTCAGTTACAATTTTAAATGAAATACCTTGCACATATACTCTAAACTTTTTCAATGCTTCAATGACAGCTAAGACCTTTAATTCGTAGCTAGTATACTTTCTTTCAGCTTCGGTTGTTTTTTTACTGGTGAAATAAACTGGATGATATTGATTATCTACTGGAGATTGTTGCATTAATATAGCTCCATAGACAGCAATACTGGCATCACAATGGATTTCGGTCGCGCTTTTAGAAATCTAAATTGAAAAAACTGGTTCTGACGACAAAATGCGTTTCAGTGCATTAAAAGCTTTCTGCTCTTCTACATCAAATTTAAATTTAGAATCTTTTCTTAACAGGTCACTCAACGGTTTACCTATAACCGAATAATTTCTTATAAACTTTCGAAAGTATCCCGTCAATCCTAAATAACTTTGAATACCTTTGGTACACTTTGGTTCGGAAAAATTTATTACTGCATTTGTTTTCAGTGGGGAGGGACACAATTTACCATTTATGATTCTATACCCCCAAAATCAATTTCACGCTTCAAATAATTGCATTATTTTAAATTTAGCTCCAACCCGTATTCCGATGCAGTTTCAAGAACAAATTTTAATTTTTCTAGACCTTCAGCTTCGTTTTCGGCGGGTATTATTAGGTCACCCATATAAATGACTACAGTGTGATCTTTTAATAGGGTTCTAAATACATTATAAATATATTTTTGAAAAACACTAGAGCTATTGGGCAGCCCAAATGGACACTTTAAAAATTCGTACTGTCCTTCATGAGTGACAAAAGAGGTGTATTTCTGGGAGCTTTCTTCAACCTCTACTTGAAAAAAACCCGTTTTTTAAATCTGTGGTTGTAAATACTTCAGCAGAATGTAATTGATCTATAAAATAATCTGTTACTGGTAATGGGAATTGCTCACGCACTGTCGTTTTGTTAAGACGTCTGTAATCAATACAAAGTCTTATTGTGTTATCTTTTTTTCTAACCAACACAACCTGCGTCTAAAAATTAGAAGAACTTTTCCGAATGATTCCCTGAGCTAGCCACTCCTCAATTTGGTTTTCAACTATTTTTTTCTCACATGGCGGTAATCTTCAAGGGGAAGAACAAACTGGGATTTCATCAGTTAAATTAATTTTCATTTTAACATCAACTGTTTAATTTTAATTGGCATATAATTCTCGATTAAAGAGGATAATTCCGCACACAAATTTTTGTCAGCAATGGGACTTAAATCAATTTTAGGTTCATCTAGAACATTTACAATGTTAACTAAAAAGTCATTAGACTGAACTTTCGTTTTAAACAATTTCACTTCATTCTCTGAAATAGTTAATGTACCTTGATGTAATAACATCAGTACCAATAATAAAATCGAAATTAATATAACTGTCATTAACGAGAAAAATATCAACTTTAAATTTTGAATTATCAATTTCTTTCTGAATTAAAATAACCTTCTGGCTTAATTGATGTTTTTTTTCTAATCCGGTCAAAGTGATACCCGTAGGTTTTAATTCCACAATGCTCTTCAAATTATCATAAACACTTTTCTTTAACAGAGTCTTTTGACTACCAGTATCTATCAAGGTGGTTAAAGGTAAAGAATAAAGCTTTATCTATTTTAGAATTAAATCTCAGGATGTAATAGTGTTAACTTGTGGCTGATCGTTTTTAACATTTGTATCTTTCGATTTATTACACTGAAATGATTTGTGGCCATAACTGTTTCAAGCGAAACAAAGAGGCCCTTTATCTTTATTAACGCAGTTATTGCTTTTATGATTATTCCCGTCACAATTTAAATTTTTCTAGACCTTCAGCTTTGTTTTCGGCGGGTATTATTAGGTCACCCATATAAATGACTACAGTGTGATCTTTTAATAAGGTTGGCTTTACAGGCTTAAATCTATTCTTAAATTCAACTTCGGATTTAATTTTAGCCTTAGCACCTTCATGCTTATACGACTTTGCATTTTCATACTCCGACCGTAACTTTTCATAGACTTTTAATTTTTGTTTGAATTCTAAAATTGATTGACATCCGTATAATATAGATTTTCTAAAAACAGGGTCGCGTATACCTTTTATAACATACTGCATCAATGCGGGATCCTCAGTTATACCATATTTCATACAGTTATTACATTTCATATCATTATTATACAGTTATTTCATAACAATAAAATACTCTTCAAGTGTTTCATTTTCATGTAATTTTTGTTTATTTAACAAATAATGTAAATCCGCAGAATTATAAGTAGTACTAAATTCAGATATCAAAAGTTTCCTCAATTTCTCATATGAATTTATGTGCAATTCGGTCTGAACCAAGAATTTAGCTTTTCCTATTAGGGATCTTTTTACAAAGATAAAGTTATGTAATTCAGACAAATTAAACATACTAGTGACATCGTCAAAATTATTTAACCATACATTTATATCCTGGAATGAACTACCATCAAACGGAAGTACAACATTTTCAATGTCACTAAAACTAATAGTTGATGGCACAAAATTTGAACTGGTTATTGCTTGTTTTTATCCAAATTTTATGATTCCATGTCATTACTTGCCGAATTATTATTTAAAGGTAATTGGTGTTCAGAATCTGTATCGCTGTCATTCTGAACATCAGCTTGTAGCAAGCTTAAATCTGATAAATAGGTAATTAATCGCGTCGTAAGATCAACTACAGATCTTTCATTCGAAATACAATGTAAATTACAAACTGTAATCAAATCATTTAGAGTAAAATCCGCTTGAATTTTTGTAGTCTTATTCTTAAATTCGGAACTATCGATTTGATAACCTAAACCAGAAAATTCTCTTATTTTTTTCCTATTGGATCTGTCACCTTCTGCATCAAAAAGGAATTTTTTCTAAAGCTTTATTTTGTTCGTTTTTTCATTTTTAATCGCAAGTTCCAGTTCAGGAATATCAACTAATTTCGTCATGAAATAAAAAATAAATTACGTACAATGTACTCACCACTAAGAATAATATCCACCTTAAATGAAGAATTTTGTAATTTTTTATTTTTATTACACCTTCGGCGATATTATCACACTCATCCTACTTGTGGGCAGTGGCGTTAAAACTTTCGGGCCACTTCTAGCACCACATTTATGGAGAATTATATTTGCTGACACAATAAATTACTACTGTGAACTTAACAAACAGACGTCATTCCTGGTTATGTCGTTATATTCTAAATTATTTACAAACTAATATTTACAAAGATTACTAATACATCTTAAATTCAATGTTATTGTCGTTAGCACATCCATCTCACCTTTTTTATACGCCTCTTTCCAACATTCTTCAGCATACCTCTTTCATTCACCGCCAAAACATACACTATAAGGCCAAAGGTGACCGGTCACTTGCGATTTTAGACGTTTTGTTAAATATCTAGAAACGTACATGAGGAATTAACCTGAAACTACAGGTGTGTAAACATTGTAGTATAGGTCATATATTTCGGCGAAGACTTTTTCCCGAAACCCCATAGGGGACCGTCAACAAATTGAAAAAGAACGATTATATTTTGGATAACCCTGTAAAAACTAATGTAGAAAAAGCGTTCAAACTCGAGATTATTAATAAATGGCTTATTGTAATATATTGTGTTCATTTTTATGAGTATAGCATGTATACTCGTACAGAAATTAAGGTTTTTATAGAAACAGTCTCAAATTTCGCCAAGTTTTTTGCATATATTTTCCAAAGTTCTTAATATATCAAGAAAATAAAATCTTAATATATCTACATAACAATCATAAAAGCATTAACTGTGTTAATAAAGATAAAGGGCCCCTTTGTTTCTCTTGTAACACTTATGGCCACAAATCATTTCAGTGTAATAAATCGAAAGATACAAATGTTAAAAACGCTCAGCCACAAATTAACACTATTGCATCCCAAGATTTAATTCTAAAAGAAATAAAGTGTTATTTTCTACATTTAACCTCCTTGATAGATATTAGTAGTCAAAAGACTCTGTTAAAGAAAAGTGTTTATGATAATTTGAAGAACTTTGTGGAATTAAAACCTACGGGTATCAATCTGACCGGTTTAGGAAAAACCTTTAGTTAATCCAGAAGGTTATTTTGTTTCAGAAATTGAAATTGATTATTCAAAATTTAAAGTCGATATTTTTGTCGTTAATGACAGTTACATTAATTTCGATTTAATTATTGGCAATGATGTTATTCATCAAGGTACATTAACTATTTCTGTGAATGAAGTGAAATTGTTTAAAACGAAAGTTCAGTCTAATGACTTTTTAGTTAACATTGTAAATGTTCTAGATAAACTTAAAATTGATTTAAGTCCCAATTCTGACAAAAATTTGCGTGCGGAATTATCCTCTTTAATTGAGATATATATGCCAATTAAAATTAAACAGTTGATGTTAAAATGAAAATTTATTTAACTGATGGAATTCCAGTTTGTTCTTCCCCTCGAAGATTACCGCCATGTGAGAAAAAAATAGTTGAAGACCAAATTGAGGAGTGGCTAGCTCAGGGTATCATTCGGAAAAGTTCTTCTTGTTGGTTAAGAAAAAAGATAACACAATAAGACTTTGCATTGATTACAGACGTCTTAACAAGAAGACAGTGCGTGAGCCTTTCCCATTATCAGTAATAGACGATGTTATAGAGCAATTGCATTCTGCTGAGGTATTTACGACCATAGATTTAAAAAACGGGTTTTTTTCATGTAGAGGTTGAAGAAGGCTCCCAAAAATGCACCTCTTTTGTCACTCATGAAGGACAGTACGAATTTTTAAAGTGTACACTCGGGCTGACCAATTGCCCTTGTGTTTTTCAACAATATATTTATAATGTATTTCGAAACCTATTAAAAGATCACACTGCAGTTATTTATATGGATGACCTAATAATTCCCGCCAAAATCGAAACTAAAGGTCTACAAAAATTAAAACTTGTTCTTGAAACTGCGTCGGAATACGGGTTGGAATTAAATCTTAAAAAATGCAATTTTTTGAAGAGGAAAATTGATTTTTTGGGGTATAGAATCATGAATGGTAAATTGTGTCCTTCCCCGCCGAAAACAAAAGCAGTAATAAATTTCCCCGAACCGAAGTGTACCAAAGATATTCAAAGTTATTGAGGATTAACGGGATACTTTCGAAAGTTTATAAGAAATTATTCGGTTATAGCTAAACCGTTGAGTGACCTGTTAAAAAATATTCTAAATTTAAGTTTGATGTAGAAGAACAGAATGCTTTTAACGAACTCAAACGCATTTTGTCATCAGAACCGATACTTTCAATCTACAATCCCAAAAGTGCGACCGTAATCCATTGGGATGCCACACTGTAAAAAAAAATGGTAACTTTCCATGTAAAATCCAGGAACGTTTCGCCTTTTATCAGGTTTTCAGAATAATTTAACTCTTTCCTGTGAAATTCTGGTTTTCTTATCTGAAACGTTCCTGAACAAAAGTTGGAAACAGCAAAACGCTGCGGCCGCCATTTATTATTTTTTTTTCCTATAATCCGTTGCTCGCGCGCGAGTGTCGAAAACGAATTCCTTAAATGAATGTAAAAAAATCAATATGGAATGCAAATAAATCAATAGACGACATAATCCTTTACGTCTCTATTGTCAAGATAATTCAGATGAAAATACAATACCTCTGTGACATCACTAAGAGATTATCTCTCGTACTTGTCTGTGAAATCTTTAACGAGCAGACTGTGTAAAAAAAATACACCTATTATTTGGATCTGCATTAACCAGGGGACAATCAAATATGATTCTCACATATTTTGATTAATTTAAAGTATGTTTTAGAGTTCTTATCTCTAATTATTCTTGTGAAAGGATTTCTTCAAATGGGCCTTAGATTTTCAGAAATTAGATGCCGAGTTTTAGCATACGTTTCAAATACCCATTAGTTTGCAGCTCTCAACGTGTCTTTCGTGGTGTGGACGCAGAAAGCTTGCACGCCACCCGTACGGCCCGGGTTCGATGCTACCTCTTGACTTTTTTTTTTCTTTTTTAATTAATTTTATGTTTTAACACTTTATTACAATTTGATTTAAATTTGACATATATTTGACACTTTGAATTGCTGCAAATTTGAATTTTTTTTTATTTTCGGAAAAAATATACAATTACGTTTAGGTTTTTTTTTCATGAAAATTTATATGTATTTTATCTAACTTGTAAACTAACATAATCACTGACGAAAATCCAAAATATTTTATGTCTAGATTTTTTTTCTAATTATTATTTACATTTATATATTTTTATATTTTAAGCAAAGTTCAGAAACAATATATCACATATATATTTACTTTATTGAATTTTAACTGAAAATTTATTTTTTCGTGTAAATTATAAATAATAATTTTGATGTCAATTTCAAAATATTTTTTCATTCTAACAAATAATGATAATAAAGCGAAAATTGTCAACTGGAAATGTAAAAATCGTCTGCGGATCCCGCATGCTGTGAAATGTCAGTAATGTCATAATGAAGGGAACGAACATCCAGAGTGAATTATGTTAGCCAGGTATCGGTCCGGATAGCCTAACAGGTAAGGCATTGGCACGGCACGCCAAGTATCCAGGTTCGATCCCTGGTCTGGACATTTTTCGCTCTTGTGCTACTCCAGCCTTGAATATGTCAGTAATGTTTTGCTGTCAACAGAAATATTCCTGGTATTTCGCAGGAAACTTACTGGCATTTCTGTAGAAAGTTTTTAACATATACAGTAAAGTACCAGTCATTTTCAAGAAATGTTTCTTGGAAATAATGGGCAACTCAGCTGCCCATTTTTTCCCAGGAACGTTGCGGAATTTTTTTTACAGTGCAGTATTGATGGCTATGGAGCTGTGTTAATGCAACAATCGCCAGTAGATAATCAATTTCATCCAGTTTATTTCGCCAGTAAAAAAACAACCGAAAATGAACAAAAGTATACTAGTTATGAATTAGAAGTCTTAGCTGTAATTGAAACCTTGAAAAAGTATAGAGTATATGTGCAAGGTATTCCATTTAAAATTGTAATCGGCTCTAATGCATTTAAAATGACTATGGATAAGAAAGAAATGAGTACAAAATTAGCTAGATGGGCAATAATGTTATCTAATTTCGATTATACTATTGAGCATAGACACAGTACTAGTATGAGGCATGTTGATGCATTAAGCAGATATCCTATTTGTATGGTAATCCAAGTTAGCTTAACTTTAAAAATTATCCAAGCTCAAGACACCGACGAGCATATTAAAATCATAAAAGAATTTCTAAAAGTAAAATCTTATGATGATTATTTAGTTAAAAATTATGTTCTTTATAAATGTGTAAATGGTAATGATTTATTAGTTGTCCCAGAGGAAATGCAAATGAATATCATTAAGGCCGCTCACGAAAAAGGTCATTACGAAGTTGCACGAACGGAAAAAAATTTGGAAAATGATTTTTACAACCCCAAAGTAAAAAAAAAAAAAAAAAAAAAAAAAAAAAAAAATCGAGAATTGCATATCAAATTGTGTTCTCTGTATTTCAATTAATAGAAAATCTGGTAAACAAGAAGGTTTGCTACACCCGATAGAAAAAGAAGAAACTCCGTTACATACTACCATGTTGATCAATTAGGTCCATTGGAGAACACAAATAAAAATTACAACATATTTTTTCGGCCATTGACGCATTCACAAAATTTGTTTGGTTGTATCCCACAAAATCTACCGATACTGCAGAAGTAATTTATAAATTAGAAATCCAAAAAACTGTCTTTGGAAGTCCATTTCGCATAATTTCAGATAAAGGTTCTGCCTTTACCTCTAAAGCTTTTGAAGATTATTGCGTCCGAGAAAATATTAAATATATCCCGATTACCACAGGGTTACCAAGAGCTAACGGCCAAGTTGAACGTTTAAATTCAGTCATAATATCTGTTCTGTCTAAAGTATCTGTAGATAATCCTACGAAGTGGTGTACACATGTAAGCGATGTCCAACAAGTGATAAATTCGACCTTTCAGAGAAGTATTAACACAACCCCTTTGAGCTGATGTTTGGTACTAAGATGAAGCTAAAAAATAATAATGAGATTACTAGTCTTTTGAAAGCGGAAATAAAATCCGATTTTATTAATAATCGTGAAGAATTGAGAAAAGACGCGAAAAACAAATTTTAAAAGTAGAAGAAGAGAGCTGCAAAACTTTTAATCTCAGACGAAAAAGGCCTGACAAATTTAAATTTAATGATATAGTTGCTATAAAACGCACACAACAAGGTCCACGTTTGAAGTTAAAATCAAAATATTTAGGTCCTTACAAAGTCACAAAAGTAAAAAATAATGACACCTACGATGTAAGGAAAGTTGGGTTTAATGAAGGTCCAATGGTCACCAGTACTTGCGCCGAGTTCATGAAGCCGTGGACGGATGAAGCTTGACATCGAAAAAAAAAAGAATTTCTCACCGAATAAGACACTACCCCGACTACGACACACCGCCGGACTGACTTTAAATGATTTTGACAAAATTAATTCAGAATTAATGAAAAAAATAAGACGAAATGACGTAAGAAAAAAGAAGACGAAAGAAAAAGAATACGAAAAGACGTAAGAAAAGGAGAAGACGAAAGTCGTAAGAAGAAAAAAAACGACGAAATGACGTAAAAGAAAAAAAAAAAGAAGAATGAGAAGAGATTTTAATAATGATGAATTTTTTTCAAAATAGAACTTTGGATGCTGCTGTTTTTTTTCTTTATCTGTTCAAGTACTCCTGTTGCTCCTACCAGCGGATCTACAGTGTCACTGAGGGCAGTCGACCCGTCAGTCTAGCCGAGCTGTGGGAAAGTTTTCTTTAATAGCTTTCAGAACAAGCGGCGTGCCTACTGCTTACAGCGCCACCAACCTCTTACATGCCTGCCTTTTAGCGACTAACAATCAAAGCGCCCTCATCCTATTTGTTTCATTTCCCCATGAGCAGACAGCGCGCATGCGCTAGAAGGGCATATTTCCTATCTACAGACGTTCTGTTTTGGAGAGTGTAAGTTCGAACTGAACTGGAGGGAGTAGAGGAACAGAATGTTGTGATGTTCGCGGGAAGTAAGACGCCTCTGAATATGTGTAGTAACTTTAGAATAAAAAGGGTAAAGCTGTATTTGCGAAGTGGAAATAAACGATCTATTCAGATGTCAATATTAATAATGTAAATAACTGATTTTGTACATAGTTAATTTGTAAATATAATTCACTTTAAAAGTTACCGGTGCCAGGATCAAGCTTATAATAGTGTTGGTCTCATTTAATGTGTTATTGCAAGCCCCGCGTTTCTACATATATATATATATATATACCGGGTGTCCCAAAAAGGACTGACTGATTTTAAAATTCAATAACTTGCAAACGGTGACAGATATTAAAAAAATTCTTGCAGGAGGGTTATGCATAAGGTCAAAAGTTTTATTACAGTGATTTTCAATTTTAGTTCGATTTACAAACAATAGATGGCGCTGTAAGCAATAGTCGCTAAATTCGGGCTCGATTTTTGGTACTTCGTGGCCCGGATAATACATTTCCATCTCCTTTTTCTGCATGGAACAAGATAAAGGACCAAAAATCGAGCCTGTATTTAGCGACTATTGCTTACAGCGCCATCTATTGTTTGTAAATCGAACTAAAATTGAAAATCACTGTAATAAAACTTTTGACCTTATGCATAACCCTCCTGCAAGAATTTTTTTAATATCTGTCACCGTTTGCAAGTTATTGAATTTTAAAATCAGTCAGTCCTTTCTGGGACACCCGGTATATATATATATATACTGAAACCTTTACAAAAACTATCGCTCAGGGCTCATTTTGAATTCAATTAGACAATATTTGTAGATAGAAAAAGGAAAAAAAAATCTACAACGAGAACTTTAAAGGAAAAATGTAAAAAAGTCACATGGTCTTAAGTCAGGGCTTCTGGGTGGCCATTGGTGTGACACGTTGTAGTCGGCGCTTTGTCCAATCCATCGATAAGGAATATGTTGATCGATGTAATTTCCCGCGTCGCCTGATCAGTGTGGTGGTGCGCCATCCAATTTGAGAATAAAGTTGTCACCCTCGTGTTGCAAATGTGACATCCACAAAAGGCTTAACATATTCAGAAAAAATTTCCGTAACAGTCTTCTTGTGAAAAAGAAGAGGCCGTATACTACTTTTTTGGACATAGCGCAGGACACGTTTACCAGTGGTGAATCTCTCAAATCTTGAACTGGTAATCTGGGATTCTCGGTTGCCCCAAAACCAACATTTTGCATGTTTACCTTACCACTCACGTGAAATGTAACTAATTGAAAGGCGACTTCGTTATTTTCATAACGGTGCTGCATTTCATCACAAAATTCAAAGCGCGTTAGTTTATGAAGATCCGTGAGATTTTTTAATATCTGCTCTTTGTATGGAGTCATTTACAGCTTCTTTCTCAAAATTCTCTTGACAATGGCTACTTCACGACTAACTCTCCGCAATGATTTCCCCGGGCTTCGTTGCACAGCTACGCGAACTTTATCGATGACATCAGCTGATTCACTCGGTAGTCCTGGCTTTGGAACTTTCCACAAACAGACCGCAGTTTCAAACTTTTAAAACTAATCATAAATAGATTTGCTGGTTTGAGTTTTTTTTTTCAAATCGCTTTCGAAAATGTCGTTGCAGAATCACAGTCAACAGTCTGTCACAGTTGTGACAGATTCCGTTTTCCTCAATTCAAGAACACAAAACGTCTTCTCCATTGCGGACTCAGCCATTTCTACTGATTATACACGTGACATTCTAGCCACAACCCACTGAATACTAGGCATGAGCGCAGTCTCAAAAAGCCGGCTGTCGTCGGCGGATTTTTTAAAGTTTTTATATGGTTCCCTGAATTTCGACACGAGCATTTTCAAAAAGTTTTCTTTAACTTACTAGGGGGCTCTGCTTCGTACAAGCTACGCTCGTCAACCCCCGTTCAGACACCTCAGACTCTAACAGCACGCTAATTTGATCGGCTTTAAAAAGATTTCGGAAGATAGAATTATAATTTGAATCTGACAATTGTAATCTGACGTAATTTTCACCAAACTTTTCTTTCTCTTTTTAATATTCACTTAAAAATACTTTTGTTAGAAATGAAATATTATGATCATCTTAAAATATCAAATAAATGTCTCGCACAATTTTTAAATTTGAACTGTTTTGCAATATTATTTTTTGTTCCTTTTACGTAATAAGTGTAATGTGACGTAAATGTGACGTAAATTCTCCTATTTAAGACTTCTAACGCATGTTAATGAATTTATTATTTTACAAGATTCTTTCTCTTTTAAAATTTACGTGTAAGTATAGTTTTTATGAAGTAATTTTCAATGAGTTCTCACTTTTTATATTTTCTGTTTATAATAATCATGTGTAAAATAAATTTTTAATTTGAAGCAAACATTATTGTTTGCGCTGTTTATACAGTTGGCAATAGTTTAAATTAATACAATTTTCTAAATTTTGTAAAAAATATCTCTAGAAATGCTGAAAATTTAAATTTAAAATAGAAATAAAACCTCAAAAAAATGAGTCAAATTAAAATAATACATGCAGCCTGCACACCGGGAAATTCTGACGCATAAATTGATCTAAAAATGATTAAATTCCTATGTACAGTTTTTGCTCCTATAAAACTTTTTTAATGGAACGATTTTGTCCAACTTTGGCATTAAATATCTCTTTAAATAATTCTTCGATTTGAAAACTGTCTGCATCAGCGTGTTTATCAAACATTTCTCTATAATACTACCGATTTTCATATTTTTGTATGCAACAGTTTTTTTAATATTAACGAAGAAAGGCCATGATTAAGCATTCAAATTGGATGCCGATCTGCCGGGAATATCTACGCAGATTTTCATTGGTCCATTTCCAAATCAAAGCTTTTTTTTATATATAGAAGGATTTAATCTCAGAAAAATACAGTAGAAAAAAAAAATTATTCCAATTTAAAAGACCGTGCAAATGCTGAAAAAAAATACGCCAACGGCAACCGCCATTTTTGTTTTAGCGCTCAGGCCTAGTAATCAGGGGTCGGTATATTAGGTATTGCTTATGTCACTTTCTTCGTCAGAGGGAAAAAAAAAACTTTAACAGTATATCCCTCCTACGGCTCACATTTAGGCACTGTTCCATTTTTATAGCATTTGAAAATTGTATACATATGAATTCCCCTGTATAATCAGATTAACCTAATTAAAACTTTCAGGTATTTATAAAGCTATTTTTTAAATTTAACTTTTCCACTAAAATAAATCTATAGAAAAACTGTAGGTAATGGCCCGAAACTCCGTAGATAATTGGTCCATTTCTGCATATATTTCAAAGAATATCTTAAGAAATTCTGCAGATATTTTGAAGGTAAAGCTAAATCTTCAAAATTTCTTCAGATTTCTGTAGAATTTCTGGTGAAACTGGAGATTTCTTCAGATAATCTTAAGATTATTTTTAGTGGGGTTACTTGCAATATATTAATAATTATTGTCAATTTAAATACAGCATTAAATTGTACTTAATTCCCAACACTATTTTCAGAATAAACGGAGGGAAATGTAATTAAATTGAATAATAAAATATACTGCATTTCATGTTTGGTTAAATAATTACAACTTGCAGAGTTTATCTTTGTGATAAAAATTTTATAATTGCAATTTTGCCAGTATTCAGAAGACGTATTTAGCTAAAAATCATTTAATAAAAATGTCAGTGAAATATTTTATCGATTTTTATCGGAAAATAAATAGCTTTATCTGTCGAATAACTTATTCTTCTTTCCCCGCCTAACGTCCATTAAATTACCATGGGAAAACTTTTGGAGACGCACTTCAGAGTATACCGTATTGAAAATAGTAATAATTTTCACATTTGATACAAGTCTGAAATAATTTCTAATTAGGCTTTTTTTTATATAAATATTTTATTTAAATCAACTTGTTGGGCTCTAACAAAAATTTCTTTAAAAATGGTCACTATAGATGACATAAATTTTGCTTTGGTGTGACTTGATTGAAAAATATGAGAAGTAAAAATTTGAATGTTAAAATGCAAATTAAAAAAATATATTAGTGTAAAGCTTTTTTTTTTTTTTTTTTTTTTTTACCATCTTAAAGATTTTATTAAGTTAAGTAAAATATTATAATTTTTTCTTATACTGGAGTATGTATAATTTTATCTATAAAATCGTCGTCCACAAGCTATTCTATTGATTTGATAATTACAAAATACAAATTAATTTAATCACAAGAATAATTCAGACTTTGAAAACAAACATAAAAATCATAAACAATGTCACTGCACTAAACATTTTGGTAAATAAAATTAATTTCTTTATAAAAAATGTGCTTCTTGAAATAATTGGATGGTCTTGCGGACATCTGTTGATTTTAGTTTTATAAATAGAATTATCTAGATTGTGGTAAATGATTCTTCACTTTTTAACGCATTGTTTTTTAATTTAATTGCCTTCTTTTGAACTAGAAATTTTTTACCACTACCTATTTAATTCGCTTTCAAGTGAAGTAGGATTACAAGTTAATCGGAAATTCATTTTAAGGCTGAATTAAAATTTCAAAGGTTTTTAACTACACACTATTAAAGTCAAATTCTGAAAATTCTGAGACAAATAAGAAATGCTCTTAGTATATCACGATTTTTCTCTTGCTCTGACTTCAAGTTTATTAACATATAAAAACACAATATCAATTTCTTCTTGATTATATAACATTCTACAAAACACTATGCTATAATAGTAAGGGCAAATGTGCATTTGGACATACATTAAATCTGATCCAACAACGAGGAAAGAATGTTAACTTTCAATACAAAATAAATAGGAATTATGGATAAAAAATATATTAAAATTGTACAGCACTTCATTTATTTTAATACACATTAGATTTCTGCAATGTTCTATAATGTATCTTATACTTTATCAATTTAAAGTTTGCTTTCTTTCCAGCATGGAGCTAAACGAAACCTCATATGCATAAATAAATGCTGATTGTATTGTATTCAATTTATTACCAAAACTAAATGAAATTTATAATAATTTGTTTTTGTATTTTTTCAGACAATTAGATTTACAGTGGTTCATTTATTATACACTTCACTAACAACAATTCAATCACAATTCGTTTCAATAATATATTATAACTAACTCGTATTTTATTATTTAATCAACCACACAAAAGAGACGCTTTTTTATTTGCATTTCACTGGCATTTTCATGTATATGTTTGGATAGTATGCACCGATAACTTTCTTTTTATCATAACGAATATATTTTTCAGATGGTCTTTGGAAAACATTATCACTAGACAGTGGTTTGAATGCGATTGAATATTTGCATATGCAATTGCATGTTTTAAGGCTATTTATGATTGAAGCATATAAGTGCATAAAATGCCATAAAATTCCGCTTAAATTGATTCTTTTTTTTCACTATACTTATCTTGTTATAAATTCCATAATAATAAATTTAACAGAATACCAGAAAAAAATAGACACATAGGGTAAATGCTCCTATAGTTTCTCTCGTCGCGAAAGGGTTAAGATGTAAATTGCTTTCTAAAAATAGCAAAAAAAAAAAGCGAAATTTAAAAGGATAACATAAGTGGAAACGTTCTAAATTACGATTCATATGGAATTGTCAGGTTTAAAAACTTGAAATTTGACATGCCGTTTTCTTTTAACACGTAAGGGAAAAATCTTATTTTAAGACATAATAATATCACAAAATGTGAGATTTTGAAAATTTAAATCGTTTCAAAGCTTCTGATTTTTTTAAAATGCTGGTTTAACAGCTGAATAAAGGAATTTATATGTAACATTTTTAAAGTTTTAAGATCTTAAGTTCATTTTTATGTAATTATAATTATATGTCACTTTCTTGGCATATGTATGCCAGGATAATGACAATTTCATTCTAAAACATTTTTTTAAATATTTTTAGATCTAACATTTTAATTTTGTTTAAAGGAACATGTTTCCTCTATAGTACCTCAAATTCAGTGTAATGTCCAGTTTCATTTGTAATTTATAGAAGCCAGGAAAATGTCAATAAAAGTCTACAAAGTTTTTCAAAGCCTTTAAACACATTATTTTCAAAGAAATATCTAAAAAATCTTGCTGGTAACAAGGATTTTACTACTTCTGACTTGAACTATGTCAAGAACAGGAAGAATTACTCTGCAGCGCCATCTTTATACCTCATAAAGAACTAAAATGAGCTAAGAAGGCCAGGAAAATGAAATTTATTTTCAGTTACAATCACATTTTAATTATGGAAAATTATTTGTAAAATACAGAACTTGCTACCTTACTCATATATGTGTTATAAAAGGTATAATTATTAATTACAAATAAAAAAAACTAGAAAAAGATAGTTGTACAGTATAGCAGAAAGCCCTTTACTTTACACACTTTTAATTACTTTATTTTTGTGTTATTATGAATACAATATTTCTTGAAAATACTTCTATGAAGATTTATTATTAGAATGTAAAAAGGAAAACTGCATTATATAACATTAAATAGGAATTTTATTATGCGGACTGCAATTTTCGTATTTTGTGACATTGTCCCGTAAATGTTCGCACAGAACTGTTAAAAAAATCGAAATTTGAAAGGCTGAAATGAACATGATTTATATAGAATTGTTAAAGATAGAAACGTTAAATTGAACTGTCTGTTCGTATCGCACCATTCTGCTCATATCGTACAAAAATATTACGAGGCAGACTGATATATTTGTATTGTACTAGACGTGATATCCACATATTAAAATTTCATTCCGAAACTCGTTGATGTGATAGTAATGCACTTCCTTTAGCTCATGTCGTACTTTGATATTTCACGGCAGATCAGTCATTCTTTCATGTACTGTTAAAAATCCTTTCCTACAGCATAACTTCATCTCGGAACTTGATGACGTAGCCGTTTTTGTCGCAGCCTCTCGGTCCAACAAAATTTGAAATGCCGACTACTATAAAATTTTCTACTTTTATCTTTAACTTTCGACAAGAAAGAAAACCCTATTATATTTTTTATAAATGATTGCTAATACATTATAAAAAAAGTATACATTAACATACATTAACACTGTTAAAAATGATGTGCTGGTTAAAAAAAATTCTAATCTAAGTTAAGTACAATGATAAAGCACTTAAGTGGCCGGCAACTGTTTCAGCGATGACTGAACACTAGATTTGAAAGGCTATTTGAAATAACAGAATTTGCTGCTTTTAAATTTAAAATTCTGTAAAAAAAACCTATAATCGTTTTATAAAATAACGATGTGAAACCCGCCGAATTTCGACGAAATAAAATGTTTAAGCAGGAACTGTTACATTGACTTATAATAAACCTACAAAATTACTTATAACGAAAAATCCATCTTACAATGGCTAGTCTAACTCTCACGACAAATATTATTTTATTCTAAAGTTATCAAAATACTATTTTCATAAACTTCAACTGTTAAAATTATTAAAAAATTTAACTTTACACGTATACGTAGCCAGTAAAATATAATCAAATAATTGTGATGAAGTTATTAATTGATGCTCTTATGCTTGATTTCACTTTGCCACAATTCTAGTATTCTCCCCCCCCCCCTCCCGTTAAATCTAAACCTAACTTCATTTTCAACGTCTCAAAATTTACTTACTGACCTCTCACTCTCATATCGGCATTCACTATTTAAAAAATATTTTAAAACGCCATAGGTTATTAATAAATATATTTTCAATCAATCAAGTCATGTTTGTCAGCTACAATTTTGCATGTGAACACTTGCCCTCCCGCGATTGTAATCTCAGTACCTTCGAGTACAAATTCAAGAAAATTATGTATTTTATTCGTGGTAAAATATGATCATATGCCTTCAAGTATGACGTCATTTTCACACACAGAAGCATTATATGCATAGTGTTTCAAATTCAGTATGAACGGAATGAAAAAAATATTGAAATGTAACAACTTTATGAGAAAAATTTGCATTTTTTAAAACACGACGTCATTTTCGGATACGTTTTTTTTTAAACGTTAATTTTAAGTGTAAAGAGAAAATTGCATCAATAAGGATATAATAAATAAAGGTAAATAAACCCCATTACTTCTCTTTTTCCTCTGAGACAATGGAAGTAATAAAATTGCCACCATTTTGAAAAAATTTCATAAAAAACTTTTAAAATTAAATTTAAAATATAAAAATGGGAATATTTAAAAAAAAAAATAGCAAGTGCGGGCACATCTACAAATGAACAGCCTAAAAAAAAATTAGTAAAACTGGTTCAGTAGAATGCTCTTGGCAGATGACTAAAAAACAGCCCTGTCTTTTAAATATATAGATAGTTTCTGAAAGATTATAACAAAAGTATACACTAACATATGCCACTATTAAAAATGTTCTACTTAAAAAAAAAACTCCACTTCAAGCTATATACAAAAACAAAGCGCTTAAGTGGCTGACTACTGATACTTTTACACTGCATACCTTTATAAAGGACACTGCTTCGATTATAAAGTAAAATTTCTGAAGAGTTCTTTGTGTATTGAAACATACAAATAAATGTTTTCCAATCTACCTAATCTTCCACAGCGAATAAGAAGGAGTAAAGTTTTAAATGCATTACTATTTTATGCACAAAATTCAGATTTTATGTTGTTAATACTTTAGATAGCCCAGACTGTTTTGTTATTTCCTTCACTAAAGACATGTATAACGACAGGTATCAGACATATTTCTCAGTTGAATTTTGTAAATCAACAACAAAATTGAAATAGAAGAATATTTCGTTATATGATGCTGTTTAAAAATATATTTTCATCATTCTTGAGTAAGTTGAGGAGGGAAAATAACAGATAAGTTCAGTTTTAATTTAACTCGGATTTTAAGGACCTAAAAAACAGCTTTTGAATGCTGATTTAGATGCAGTAGACACAAAGTAATTTGAAGCCCACTGCAGCTAATTATTACAAAACCAACCCAAGAGTATCAGGCTATGTTTGAAGTATATTTTTCGCAGTTAAAATGTTTTTAGATGATAAAAGTTAAAATCTCGCTTTAAAAATAAGAAAAATAGGCTTAAGATTAAGAAAATTAAGAAAAATATATTATTTATGCATAAAACTATTTTGGAATGAGATGAAAATATGTTTTAATGTACATAAAACTTTTATTAAAACCCGGCCATCCAACCCATGCTATCCGGCTTAAAGTCCCCCAATATACTGTCCAGTGTAGAAACCGGAAATGAAAATTGTTTTTATTTGAAATCTATAATAGATTTTTTACACTTAGCATACTTTCTTAGACTTTTCACCATCTTCCATACTGATTTGGCTAACAAAATTATGCTAACTATAATATAATTAAAAAATATATGTATACAGGGTGCAATATGTTATTTATCGCCGACCTTTATTTTCTCAACCGTTGGTATTAGACATATAGTTCCAATTGCAAAATCGTTTTAAATGAGGTAAATATTCATGTTGTGGCATTATTTAAAGTAAAAAATCAATTTTATAAAAATTACGAAATCTAACTTTTTATACGGTCCCCCATTCCTTATAGTTATATTTAGTAAAAGTTTACACATATCATAACAGATATAACACAAAATGTTTGACATATGTACTACAAAAATTGACACAATTATAAAATTTCAAAGTTTGAGATTTTTGCTCATGATTTTGTCTTTCATTGAGGGATCAGTTAAAAGAGGAATTAAAATTAATTCGAGATCAAAATCAGAGTGCAATGTTCTTTTTACGGCGAAACCACCTTTAGCCGGTATCGCCAAATCGGGGTTTCACAAAGAGGGTTATTTCATTTTAAAATTTTAGCTGACTTTTAGGGGTCGTATACAGAGATAAGAATGAAATATTGAAATTGCCGTAAAAAGGATATTGCACCCTTATTTTGATCTCGAATTACTTTAATTAATCTTTTAACTGATCCCCCCAAAAAGGCAAAATCATGGGCAAAAATCTCAAACTTTGAGATTTAATAACTGTGTCAATTTTTTTAGTACAGATGTCAAACTTTTTGTGTTACATCTGTTATGATATGTGTAAACTTTTACTAAATATAACTAAAATATAGGTTAACTATAATATATAATATATAATAACTAAAATATATTACTAAAATATAGGAACTGGGGGACCGTTTAAAAAGTTAGATTTCGTAATTTTTATAAAATTGCTTTTTTACTTTAAATAATGCCACAACATCAATATTTACTTCATTTCAAACGTTTTTGTAATTGGAATTATATGTCTACGACCAACGGTTGAGAAATTAAAGGTCGGCGATAGATAACATATTGCATCCTGCATATATATACAAACTGCATTTGGTAATTGGTCTTTCTCTAAAAGTGTAAACACATATTTTAGATATTAACAGCACATTTTGAAGTTTCTAGAGCATATTTGCACGCATATTTTTACAGTTTTTAATGCATATAATACTGTCTGATTATAACAGTATCACTTATATGTGTTAATATGTATGCATTTGTGGAATAATTTGCATAGTTTAATCACATTTGCATACTGTCACCTTATATAATATACCGTATTTTGATTGATTTATTTTATTGATGTCGCTGTCGTTCTTTGACTAATTATGTAATCTTTGTCTGCATATAATTTCTTTTACTAATTATGCAAACTTTGTGTACAGCTAGTTGAATTTTAGAATTTGTTGCAAAATGCTTATCTCAAGATTACTACTGTGTTTGCTGTGAATGTATCTCGGAAGAATCAGATAAAATGGTACTTGAAAGAAACACTATTTGGTGTTTCATTCTGTTTTGGATAAGCATCATTTGTTTTCGTAAAAATAAGACATTGAAGGAGTATTTTATAATTTACTCATCGACTCTCTTAATCATGAAGAAAAACAGAATGAGTTTATGCTTTATAAAAAGCACGCGAAAAACATTTTCCAACAGCTTTTAGATAATAGTATTTTGGGTAGTCTTGTGTCAAAATTACAAAATCGTTCGAGTTTGGCATGTTTAAAGAAAGGAAATGTGTTTTTCATGAGTGTGATATATTTTTGTCCCCCACCCTCTCATATTTTATATTTTTGATTTACTCAAATAAATCTTCAAATTTGTGATTTTGCAAATTTAATTTCATAGATTGTTGCGTATCCTTCGGGAGGCAGTCATTACAACAATTCAGATCCAAACGGTAATCATTTTTAAATAACAGTCACATGGTTTCTGCAGTAAAATACTTCAATTAGCCTTACTGCAGAAAAAAAAATAGCTTCTGAAAAGTGGGGATAACTCTATGCTTTTCAAGTTGAACTCAATTCACAAATGCGGACTAAAAAATCACAAAATCTTAAAAGGTGATTAAAACAATTAATTACAAAAATAACAAATACATAAATAAAATCAGATAAAGTTACAAAACTAAACTTTAAAATGTCCTGAGTCTCCGAAAGCTCAAATAAACTTTATTTGGATCACAGAAATTCTTCTTGTGAATACTGCAAAGAATATTTGTTTGCGACCAACTACTCTAATCACCTCAACAACAAACAACATTGAATGGCAAAGCGTATACAGGACGCACGTGGCAGCTTTTTTACTTTGGTTTAGGATTCATTGCAAATCCGATTATCTAAGAAATATGCTCACTTTTTATAGCTACCAAACAATCGCAATCACATAATTATCGCAATTATCGCAATTTCCAAAAATACAATTGACCCTCCAAGTTCACCGATCACTTTCACACTTTTGGGAAACATAAAGCAAGACAGGAAAGTATTCACATTCAAGCACATAAATTAGTTGAAACAGCATAGGCAAATTGGCGATAAATCACAATGAAATAATAAAACTCTGTATAAATCACCATAAAATTAAAAGAACACACAGGACGCGTTTCGAACTGGAAATTATAACAGCCCGTCATTAGTCAATGTAAACACGTGTCCGTAAGGGTACAATGTCACAAATGAACAGAAAGGGGAAAGAAGAGAGCTTACAAACAATGCGAGGGGTGGCGCTAGCTGTAAGGTAAACACCAATCACAGAGAAGCACACGCAGAAGAGTAAAGTGTTGCCACAATTATAGAAAAAATTAACATTTTATAGAAAAAATTTGCATAAAAAATTTTACTTCTTTTATTTTGCGTTCATTTAGTTTATTTCTTTTATTCCCTTTTTCTTTTCTTTTTTATTAATTTTTTCTATCATTGTGGCAAAACTTTCCTCTTCTGCATGTGCTCCTCTGTGATTGGTTTTTATCTTTCAGCTGTCCCACTCTTTGTAAAAACTCCTATTTCTTCTTTCTGTTCATTTGTGATCTTGTCCCCTTACGGATACGTGTTTACATTGGCTGATGACGGGCTGTTATAATTTCCACCTCGAAACGCGTCCTGTGTGTTCTTTAGATTTAGTTTTATTATTTTACATAAATTAGTTCTCAAGACACCACGGAAGCATTAAATTTTAGTCGCCGTCTAGAGTACTCATATTAAACAGTAAAGGACAGCTCCTCCATGCTATTGAAAACCGTTTTTAAGAAGTGTAGTATTTTGCATTCACATACAATATTTGTGCAGGAAACTTATAAAGTATGTTTGTGTTACTTAGATACTCATTGAAATTTAGGTATACCACATACTGAGCCTTGAACAGATAAATACGAAGGTTCTATGTAATTTATGCTGTTCTATTTCTATTTGACCATTTAATAATACATTTAAAGCAATGAATTCATAAATTAAGTCAATATGTTTAAATTTCTTGAATAAATATTCAAAATACCGGGAAATTTATTGGAAATTAGAATCATTACTAACGTTTCTAATGAAAATCCAAGGAATTAAGGGAAGAGAACCGTTGAAATGATTAAATCGATTATTCAACTTTCGGTTTTGAATCATAAATTAATTGCTAGATCAAAGGAGACTATACGATCATTTTAGTTCCACTGTTTCGACTTTACGTAATCCAGTAAGCGCAGAAGTTATAGGTCGGTGATTTTAGAGGATTACATATACATGTGTGTATTATAAAAGTTTTCAATCAAACCTCATCAAGAATCTGAAATTTATCTTTTGCTCTTAATTTGACTTCAGTTATTGGAATAAGTTATTATAGTGTAGGTTATTGAACTTTGAGTATAAAATGAAAGACAGTTTTAGTACAGAGTACAAGATATTTATAAACGATGTTAAATATTACGTAAATAGTCAGATAATTAAATAGGTAATAATTCTTAAATTGATAAGGTTGCTAAACCAGTTTGTACAATATTCTCTGAAAATTGTTAAATTAAAAAATAACCACCAACGTTCTCAAGATCTATGCTCTAAATAAACCTCTTCCACTATTATTACATGGTTTTTTAGATATAATTTAAGAAAATCAGTTTAATTTAAATCAAGTTAGTGTTTCAGGTCATTCTTAATATTACCAGCCTTTTAGAAATTCTGTATTTAATTATCAAAAATATTTTTAATATAAGACTTACAAGAGTCCATTCTAAGAATAAACAAAATAGCAATTAACTATAGTAACACAATAGTAATTAAAATTCTAATTAACAATGTTTAAATTTCTCAATTTCTGAATTTGAATTATATAATCTATTTATATAATACGCTTACGTGACGATACCGGGTCGCTCTCATCCTTGAAAAAAAAATATCCTGGCCATCATTCCGATGCCGTAAATAAGGCAATTGTTCGACTTATCGAAATAACCTATGTTGTATCACCTCTATTCTTCTTCATTTTCTCTAAAACCTTCAAAAACTATACAATTATAACGTTTTAAGTTCTAAATTAAACATAACCTGTTACCAACATAAACAAACGAACAGTTCAGAAATTGTTATTAATTTTAGAAATGTAAACTATGTGTAAAGAGTCATTCATTTTTGAAAATTCATAGATAAAAATTTGAAAATTTTCGCGTATTGAATATTTTAACACCCATAATATTAATATGCCTTTGACGTCATTCGCCTATGCACCAATGAAAATAGTTTTTAATTTAAAAACAAAGTCTTAGAAAACTCAACTCTATTTTCGGTATTTTTACATTCCGGGGGGCAAATCTCTCCAATAGTAGTTATTGTTTCGCGTATGTGATTTAGAAACAATGCTTTCAAATTGAAATAAAATGCTATGGTATTTATGATTACTACTAGCCGCCCTTGGCGACCAGTTTGTTCACCGTTAAACGTAATGCTAAGCATTGTACCGTGTTACTTTTATTCATAATTTAATTTATTTATGCAATCCTTCGGCAAATCGGAAGATTCTGATAAAAAAACCAAGAAATCGTATATTTATATTAGCCGCGGATGCAGTTGATAAATCGCCAAACATTGTTCCTGTCGCATTTTTTCGTATTTTATTAATTTCATTTAAAATATAACCCTTTCATTCATTTTGTATTTTGTTTAAAATACAGAACTTTAATTTAAAACTGAAACATTTAAAATTCACGACTTTTACTTCTTTCTTAAAAAAAAGAAAGAAAAGAGAAGAAAAAGAAAAATAATAATTGATACCATAAACCATGACATTTAATTTAAACATAAGAGCCTTACGAGAAGAGTTGAAACATGTCAACAGTTATATAAAACTATTTTCCAGTTTTTAAAGTTTTAATCTTACACCTTTTTAGCAATTAGAAATAAAATAATATATCAAAGCATTGTTTTAATTTACCACTCGAGAAATAAAAAATACTAACTGGCGACCTAAAAAATGCTATTGGAGAGATTTTTACCCGGCTTACATAACAGTACCAAGAATTCTTTGCGATCATAGCATCTTTTATGTTAGTTTTATTCGAAAAAATAATTTTGATTGAAAATGGCTACGCATATGAAAAGTGTAATTGTTTATGACATCAAGTCAGATGACTTGAGCTACTATTAAAACATGCATGAAATGATAGCGATGGAACAATATTTGACGATTAATGACCTGCGCCAAGCACCAAAATGGCCGCCAGGCATATAAAGAGCGAAGTGGTCAGCCCGGAACTGTTGATGACAGTCATATGACTTAGGCTATTATTATAATAGAGATTATTGTTATGTATTTTAAAGGAAATGATTGAAAGGCATGTATTTTAATTGCATGCAGTAGGTATATGTATTTTGAATGTTTGTATTTTAAATAAAAGTTATGCTTTTTAAACGAAATGGGTTAAAGGTTTTTATTTTAAGTGAAATTAATGCAATATGAACGATGTCAATGGGAACAATGTTTGGTGATTTATCACATCGCCAAGCTAACATAAAAGTACTCTATTTTCTCAGTATTAATGTAATAAGCATAGTCTTTAGTTTGGTTGTTTCAGGTTTGTATGTTTAATTTATTTTG
Organism: Maratus speciosus; assembly: GCA_963932465.1. Taxonomy (NCBI): domain Eukaryota; kingdom Metazoa; phylum Arthropoda; class Arachnida; order Araneae; family Salticidae; genus Maratus; species Maratus speciosus. The sequence goes on along the minus strand of OZ010786.1, from coordinate 341,657,522 downwards.
GAAAAATTGATTTGATGAATCACTAATCCACTTTCCTTTCCCTTTTTTTTCAAACTTACGTACTTCTCAACATCCCATGATTTAAAATTTTACTCAATTGAATAAGATAGGTAGGATGTACTTTCAAATGTAAAATATTTGAAAACTGTATTTCAATTTACTGACTTTTTATGATTTTTAAACCAAATAGCTCGATTACGGAGTAATGGTATATGAATATTTCTTTCAATTATTTCAAATTTTTAGGGGAAACCACGTATTCTACCCACTGTCCTAGGACGGGCGTTTACACTAGTAGTGAAATAAATGAGTAATAACGTGAAATCAAAGCAGAAATTAGGTAAAAGAAACGTGGATAAAGTAGAAGTTTTTTCATAACTCTTACTGTAATTTTGTATTTTTTTTACAATTTAAATTAAAAGAAATTAGAAAAGCATACATTAAAGCGGTAATTAAATAAGCGTAAATTTACATGTTAAAACAAATATTCTCATGATACAAATACGATTTGGCTATATGTGTAATCTTGCTTGTAAATTGCGAAATACACGGCTGATTGGTAAACTTCAAAACATACATTATCCTGTGTGTGTGTATATTGATGAGTACACTTTAACCTACCTAAATGTTTAAAAAATTTCTAATAACTCTGAAATACACAGTTTAATCTGTAACTTGCACATGAATACACATATTTCTGTGTAATATTATGTTCTTACATATATTTCAACGTAATGTGCAAGATACACAGATTTTTGCATAATATGTAAAATACGCAGTTTTTTGTGTTGATAGCCCTTTTACTTGTTTGAATTCTGACTAAATGTTTTTATGGTCGCAAAACAAAATTGCGCGAAGAAGAAGCTCATATGGTTAGCGCGTGTGTTCTCATTTTAGCAGATTTGTTTTCAAGGACAAACTTACATCTTTATGAATTATCAATTATCCTTTTCAAAGATGCATTTACACCAAGAGAGATATTCTCTATTTATTTCAATCTACTGTAAATAAGCAAGACTTACCCAAACGTGATGTGAAGTAGGGAATTGTGGCTTTCGCTATCAAATATCATTTATTATTTTAGCTGAATTTTATGAAGTACAAGACAGGAAATGTTTTTTTCCCCACTAAGTATAGTTCTGAACATTTTACATATTTGCTTCACAAAATTTTGAATATTTGGCTTTTTTCTTTAAGCTTTATAAAAGACAAATTTTAGCCTTTTATGTAGTATATGCATAAAAAATATATTGATAACGATTGGTTCTTTTTGCAAGATTTGTTTATTCGTCTCTCTTTTTTGTATTTTAACATATACTCTAAAATATACACATTTACACATTCATGGATAAACGTATAACTAAGAGTAAATAAGAATAACCTGCCCATCGATTCATTTTTCTACATTTACACACTGCTCTGATTAATCCAAAAGTATAACAAATTACCCACTTCCATTCATAATTTAAACTTACAACAATACTAGTAAATTTTTAAGGCAAGTGTGTAATTTTTATATGCGTAAAAGTGGCTAATTTACACACTTACCTTCTATGATGCAAGTGTAGCTGTGGTAATAGCATAGCTTTACATTAATGTTTCAATTATGAAATCTCCTAAACACTATCGTAACATTGTTAAGAAATTTAAATTTTCATACAATGAAATGAGACATCTGAATGAACAATTTGAAAACAACAAAACCCAGCAATAACAATCGCTCCTGATCGCTTCTAACAATCGCTATTCTGAACAATCGCTTTCCCAGCCGGTAATGTGTTCAAATTCGTTTATGCAGCCCTGTATATAATCTACACACTTCGTTATGTAACAAAACTTTGTGAAATTTAAAAATGCATGTCACAGCTGAAAACGCACATCCAGCAGATATCTCTCATATTAAGACCTGTAAGGGAATTTTTTCGAGTACCTTTGTAACGAAAGGATAACTTTTATGCACTTAATAATCTATAGAAAACATGTTGTAATGCACTTCACTAATTTATATCAATTTCATTATGTTTGAAATACTGTAACATCATAAAAATAGACTTCAAACGATTTTCCTCCACATTTCTCTCCATTTAAAAAGCAATCATATCAGTGTAAACCAAACCTCAACAATATATGATGACTCCAGAAGCCAAGGGGTATAAGTGACAAAATTGAAGAAACTGAGCAAAGTGGGCTATCTGGAAATAAGGCTATTTGTTTGGATGTAAAGAAATATAAGTGATTTTCTAATTAAGTGCTGTATTCTAGAGATCAGCTACTTAGGCTAATGTCAGATGAACGTCTTTTTGCACGCTTTTTTCTCTGCATATCATCCCTACACAATGCCGCTAGCATTGTGTAGGGATGATATGTAGGGAAAAAAGCGTGCAAAAAGACGCTCGTCTGACGTTAGCTTTAAGCTCTTTAAACTGCTTAACACTTTAACCTCTTTAATCTCTACTTCAATTTTTAAAAGCATTGTACTGCACTTTTTTTTAACAGTTATTAAAATAAGAGTTCAAAGACCGCTGTGAAATAAGCAACAGTGTCATATTTTAATTCAGTCAATTACTATTGATGTTCAACTTTGAATTCAATTTACTCCCAATCTAAATTTTGTCACTTGTATCGTTTGACTTTTGGGCCCTCGTATGTCAATTACAGGGCAATCTGAGTATATTTACAAGAGTTAAGACACTTCCAGACAAATCAAAGTCACAAATACTTTTTATCATATCCAAAAATTTTAATATTTTAATTAAAAGAAAGCCAATTCCAATAAATGAATATAATAAAGTGCTTGAAACGATCTGTAACTGTAGCAAATTATTTTATATGCCCTATACAACACATGAATTGATTTTTATAAGAATAGAATGAATATTCATGAAAATAAAAACGCTTCTTTTAAAAATTCCACAAAATTCCCAATGTTTTCTATTTAACATTCGGTGTTTTTAACCAAATTTAACGCCCCTTTGAGACATTTTGACAAAAGCTATTTCTCCTAAAATATGGAACGTTTAGTGGTGTAATTAACTCCAACTGTCCCTATTGATACACAAGTTTCAAAAGTGGTTTTAGACTTTAAAAAATTGAATTAGTTTTCGAGATATTAATTTTTTTCTAATTTGAATGACATTTATATAATTATGGCAACTAAATTACTCAATTTTTGTGGGAAGAAATGGAGAAAAGAGAAAAAAACACAAGGATTAGATTTATTCTTTTAGATTTATCTTTTTTTAGATTTATTCTTTTTCGTCATTTTCGAATTGAAATTGAAATTATCTTTTGTTTCAATCGATAGTGAAGAGAATATTGTGATTTGTAGGAAATAGGTTTTTAAAAATAATGTTTCATCTTCGATTTAGCTTGTGAGGTATGTTCATAGATGTCGGATCATTATTTCATCAGACTTTAAAAGACTGACGTTCAATATCATCTTGCTTTAAATCTGAGAGATAGCAGCACCATAATTACTAGAGACTCTTCCCTTACAGACTGATCTACTGAAGACAGAGACTAAATTTGTCTATTAAGCAACTTTCTATGTGTGTATGACTTTGAATTTAAATCCTGTACTTAACTTTTAAAATCCTCGCAGATGGGCATTGTTCTTAGTACCATAAGGACGTATTTTAACACGGTCCTTTCAAGTTTTTTGGAAGCGTAAAATTTGCTTCTATGAATGCACGCCCATGCAAATTATAATGTTAAATCAAATTTCATTTATCGTTTAATCTTATTTAACCTAGAATTTTGTGTGTAAATAATAATCTGTTTGTATCTATATTAAAGCATACAAAATATCGTCTGTCACTTTCAAATTCCATAGACGTAAAAAAGGGTTTTCTTTTCAATTTTAAAGAGAAAATGACATCAATAATTTTAAAAACAGAAAGAAAATTTTAAAATAAGAATTAAATGATCACGTGTCAAAAGCTGAAAATGAGGAAAGTTATGTTAAAATGTTTACACGTAAATAGTAAAAAGTACGAAATAACAAAATTATCACACGCGAAACACATTTAAAGGCTATTATTACGTGATATGTAAAATGCCCAAACATTAAATATCGTAATTTTTAAAGTGCCTAAAGTTATGAATTTATTAGACGTGAAAAACTTTTAATGGTGAATATTAGGTCATATTTAAAAAGCTCAAATAATATTTCCAAATACTTTTAAGTTAAATAAATATGTACCCATGAATCTTAAAAGAGAATTTTTTTAATGAAAAAACTATTACATGAGAAATGCTTTTAATAGGGAAAATTACGTCATATATTAAAACAATACATTTAAGACGATTTTCATTCTGGAGAATTTGAATCGGACGTCACATGGTATAAAAGTAGTGCGACAACCAAATTTGTTTATATGCTACATCAGTTGATGCAGCATAAATACTGATAAATGCACAAAATCCGTTTCGATTTATTTTATACGAATTAGGCTAATGTCAGACGAGCGGTTTTTCGCAACGGAGAAATAAACGACAGCTTTTCTCAGTATGAGGTTCACACGAGCGTCTCAAAGCCACTACGGGGAAAAAGACGAAAAGCTTCACGCCAAGATATCGCGTCTCCCTCAGCATGCTACGTTTTTGTGGCTTTTGTATCTTCGAGGCTGTGCAGATAAGCGGCGCGGTTTCTCGCAGGAATTTCACTATGAGAGTTTTATTTTTGTGGTTCATTATGGAATTCTCTCTCGGGAATTTTAAACGTATCTAATAGACGTACAACTAGAGGTCTACACCGGTCGAAGTTTCCAGGCCCGGGACAGGGACGACCCGACCCGACCCATAGAAAAAGAAGTTCGGCCCGGTTGGCAGAATATAAAATTTAAAAGTTCGTCCCAATCCCGGCCCGTACAAAAGAATTATTGGCCCGGCTCGGAAAAAAGGTAAAATCTCGGCCCAATTCCGGCTCGTCCCGACTGTAAGTCTACAAAACATGGATTTTTACGTCGATATAGTTAAAAATTGTTTCGTACGAGGAATTCTGACAAAAAATACATATTTTAGCCTTTTTGTTTTTAATGTTTTTAATCTTCATTTTTAAAGAAGGCTGCAATATTCATTTTTTAATAAATTTAGTTGTATGTGAATCTTTCAGTTATCATTAATGTGGTTAATCCTTATTCTATGTGTGGATCATTCCACGTAAAATGAGCAAAAATTTAAAAAAAGTCGTGGCCACATAGTAACCGATTATAATAAAATTTGATACACAGGTTCAATTCATATTAAAATAGAGCTATGAAAAATGTCTTCACAAAAAATAAATTATTTTAGCAGTTTTAGACATTTAAAAAACTTTGTGATAAAGAAAGACATGTGTTCAATCGTCAAAAGTTACAAGTTTGAAGTTCTGTATCTTGAAAACTATTTAGTAGAAATGAATTTTTTTTTGCAATATTGTAATCTCTGAAAAATTATCTTCCTATTTATTGAGTAATAATAATTTGGCAACACCATGTGATCCGACTCCGCTGAAATTTTGGAAGCAGAAAGCACGAGCTCACATTTTAACGTGTTTATTGGATGACAACACAAGACAGACTACAGAAAACATAGAACGAAAAAGTAAGTAAAAAAAACATGCGTCTGGAAAACGCAGAATGGCGCCACCTTTCATTCAAACATACTGGGGCCCGATGGCTTTTAAGACATCAATTACATAATATCAATTTTTTTTTTCAGAATACAACAGAAGTTATTTATACAGAACATCACTTAAACAGAACGTAATACATACCTTACAGTTATATAGAAGTTATTAAACATAATACTTACACATAAGAGGAAAACTTGATTAACTTTAACCTTTATACAATAACAGATAATAATGGAATAAACAAATTACTCATTTAAATTTTCACTCATTAATAGCACCAATTTATGAATAGGTCTGGTTATTTCACCATGAGCAGTTCTTAATTTTACAACACGAACTCTTTCACGACTGCCCTGGTAAACTTGCAAAACTCGACCCATTTTCCATTTTAATGGGGGTAAATTTTCCTCTTTTATAATAACCAGATCATTAATTTGCATATTTGGATAATTTTTTCTCCATTTGCTTCGTATTTGTAATTGAGTTAGATAGTCCTTTTGCCACCTTTTCCAAAAGGATTGTGATAATTGCGTAACCAGTTTGTAACGTTCTCTAAGGGTAATCCTTTCAGACCGTATGTCAGGCTCCGGTAATGCTTTTAGTTCAGTTCCTATTAGGAAATGTCCAGGGGTAAGGGCTGACAAATCTGTAGGATCGTCCGTGACTGGAATTAATGGACGAGAATTCATTACCGCCTCAATTTCCGTTAAATATGTATTGAATTCTTCATAACTCAGAATTTGCTGACCGATCACCCTTCTCATGTGATATTTCATAGTTTTTACGGCGGCCTCCCAAAGTCCACCGAAATGAGGTGCGGAAGGAGCGTTTGTTCTCCACTGGATACCTTCATCAGCAAGATATTGTCCAACATTTTGAGATACCCATGCTTTCAATATGTGTCGCGCTCCAATATAGTTTTTTCCACAATCGCTGAATAACTCTTCGGGTCTTCCTCTGCGTGCAACAAATCTTTTTAACGTAAAAATAAAAGAGTTCGCAGTTAAATCATATACGGATTCCAGGTGCACAGCTTTGGTGATAAAGCAAACAAAGACGCACACATATATTTTTGTAGGACGCATACCTCTGCCACGTCTAGCACTAACATGAAAAGGACCGGCATAGTCAGTTCCGGTTTTCGAAAACGGTTTGCCTGGATTCACTCTTGAATAAGGTAAATCTGCCATCATTTGCTTTGAAAGTTCTGCGCGATGGCGTATGCAAATAACACAACTTCGGATTATTCGACGAATAGCGACACGGGCTTTAATAATCCAGTACTTTTGCCGCAAGAATGAATGGGTCAACTGCAGTCCACAATGTAGGTATTTCAAATGAAAATAGGTGATTAAAAGCTTAGTAATAATGTGGTCTTTTGGTAGGAGAATCGGATGTTTCACAGTGTCGCTCAAATTCGAATGCTTTATTCGGCCACCTATTCTAATTAGTCCTTCACTGTCCAAAAATAAGCTCAACTGGCTTAACTTATTCGATGGTTGAAGACACTTCTGCCTTTTTAACTGTTCTATCTCATTATAGAACTCGCTACTTTGAACTGATCGCATAATTGCGTTATGAGCTTTATTTAATTCTTTCACTTCCAGATATGGTGTCAAAACCTTTGATTTTCTACAGTTGCCAACAAACCTTAAACACCAAGCAACCACTCTGAGCAATTTATTCCAACTAGAAAATCTACTCCAAAGTTCCTCAACTATATTCGATTTGACAACCATACTTGTGACCAAAACCGCCTTCTCCTCATTTTCTATAGAATTCCTATCCACCTGTTTCACTTTTAATTGTTTAGGCCAATTTTCCTCACTTTCCCGTAACCAATGCGGTCCGTAAAACCACTTTTCGTTGCCAATTAAACTTACGACAGATATCCCTCTAGTTATTAAATCTGCTGGGTTATCCTCAGACCTGCAGTGAAACCAACATTTCGGATCCGTTTTCTCTTGTACTTCCATAACTCTATTGGATACAAACTGTTTCCAACGCTTCGCACATCCTTTGACCCAATACAAAGCTATCTCCGAATCTGTCCAATATACCGTTTTAGTTATCAGATCGTCAAAAATACTACAAATATATTTTCCAATTCGAGCACCAATCAATACCGCCATTAACTCCAATCGGGGCAACGTGAGTTTCTTTAGAGGAGCGACTCTATTTTTTGACATGACAAATGATACTTTTACTCTACCAAATTCATCCCGATAACGAAAATAAGCAACAACTCCATATGCAATCGGCGAGGCATCACAAAAAACATGCAATTCAATACCCGTAACTTTATCATTAATATGTCCTAACAAACAATTCCTACCGATTTTTATTTCCTCTAGCCCCTCAATTTCTGAACACCACGCTAACCACTTCTTCTTCAGATCATCAGGCAACTCTTGATCCCAATTAATACCTCTTTCCCAAATTTCTTGCAACACGCGCTTTATTCTCACAATAAAGGGACCGGCAACACCAATCGGATCAAAAATCATTGCAGCCACTCTTAACACACCTCGTTTTGTATTTTTTATTGACCCCAAGCTATCTGTCAACAATCTAACCTCTAACGATAAAACATCATCCTCAGGATTCCAGTTCAACCCTAATACCTTCAACTGACCCTTTTTACCAACATTTAATCCATTTTGTTCCCATAATTTTTCCAAATCTGAAGAGTTTGACCTTAATTTTCGCAAGTTGAAACCACCTTCCCCCAAAATTGAAACAGCATCATGAGATAAATTATATGCCTCATCTATACTTTTAGCACCAGAAAATAAATCGTCGACATATAATGATGTATTTAACATATGCACCGATCTTGGTTTATCCATTTCATACTTTCGAATGTGATTCTTAATAGTTCCACTCAGAATAAAAGATGAAATTTTACACCCGAATGGCAATCTATTCATATGCATAATTTTATAATCTGTTTCATTATTGTCAGCAAACCAAAGAAATTTTAAGAATTTGCGATCTTCTTCCGCTATTTTTATCATTAAAAATGCCTTTTCAATATCACCGTTAAATGCGATCTTAAATTTTCTAAAATTCAATATAATATCTAGTACATTTGGATTTAAATTCGGGCAAGTTTCCAAACAGTCATTTAATGACAGATTTTCTTTCGATTTAGAGCTACAATTATACACAACGCGAACTTTAGTCGTCTCTTTATTTGTATTTACAACAGCTCGATGTGGCATAAAATACTCATTATCATCCCTGCCACATTCTTCAATTATTTCCTTACTCATCTGCTCATTTATTATTTGTTTATACTCATTCGCGATCCACTCACTCTTATCAAAACATTTCCTTAAATCATCAAATCTCTTTTTAGCTAACGCGAAATTACTCTGCAACGCAACGGGCGAGTCTTTCCATAATAATCGTGTCTCATAACGACCGTCATTAAACTTTAGATTATTTTCAAACTGTTCAATAAGACATTTCTCAGCAATAGATAATTCATCCTTATCTCTTATACCCAAATTCTCTAAATCCCATAACATCTGAACATCTGTTCCCAAACTTAAATTAACAGATACTATATTTACACAACTAGATTTATTATCCGTCTGCTGACAGCCTTGAAGAGTATATCCAAATATCGTCGGTACACAAGTAAGCGTTTTATTTACTTTCTGAAAGCCACAGTTCTTAATAATGTTCCAAAACATATCCCCTCCAATTAGAATGTTTATTGACTGATCAGAATTTTTACATTGATCAGCTAAAATTATCCCATTGCTTTTCAAAACATCCTGAATTTCTACATCTGGTACGCTGACTGGAGCCGCAGTTATTGTATCAGTAATTAATGTTTCTATCTCAATAAATTGCTGACTGTCAGTTCTGCTTGTTAATTTCAATTTAACAACGTCATAAATTTTTTCTTTCGCTTTTTCAGAACCAAAGCAATAAACTGATAATCTTTCTTTTCGAATTGGTTTTAACTTTAAAAAATTCGCTAGGGATCGCGTGCACCACGAGCGTTCCGAACCATTATCCATTAAAAGGCGGGCGATTTTAACATTTTCTGTTTCATTAATGGGACTAACAATCACTGAGCATGTTAATAACAAAATATTTGACTTTGAAACAGAAGAATTACATTGCATAGTAACAGAGCTATCCGATTCAGTATTACTAGTATCTACATTCGGCGGTTCCTTTTGAACATTATTCTTACTACACAAAATATAATTATGAAATTTGCTTTTACAGTATTTGCATTCAAATTTTAATCTACACGAGTGGCTATAATGAGCTTTAGAAAAGCATTTGAAGCATCTATTTTCTGATCTTAATTTGTTTTTCCTATCTTCTACTGTTTTATACTCACAAAATTCATGCTCCGTACTGTCACAAAACACACAGCTCTTTTTTACGTTGGACACGTAATTCCCGGTTGCGGTTGGTCGTATCTGATCGAATCTTCTATTATTAAACTTTCTAAAATTGCCTTTGTATCCATTATTACTACTCTCATATTTTATCTTGAAAGGATCAGATTTTGATGGAACTAAATACGTTTTTTCTCTCGATTGAATTTCGTTTTCTAGATAAGCATGTATATCCTCAAATGTATAATTAATCGGAAATTTTCTATTAAACTCTAGAACGAGGTCTTTTGGAATCCTATCTAAAATTATGGGTGCTAACAAACTGCTAAATGTTTCCTTTCTAACGCCCAAGGCTTCTAAATTTCTAATTTGATTCTCAATTCTATCAAATAATTTTCTTAAGCCAATCGTATCTTGCGAATTATGAACAGCAGGAATTCTCAATAAACCGTTCATGTGTGTTTGTATTAATGTATTTGTATTACCAAACCTATTCTTAAGAATGTTGAGTGCCGCGTCATAATTTTGTTCTGTAATTGCTAGCCCAGCAATCGAACTCGCAGCCTGACCATTTAAATAAGATTTCAGATAATTCAGTTTATCTATTTTCGTAAGATTAGGATTTTTATCAATAGCAGATTCAAATTGACCATAAAATTCCAACCAATAAGCAGAATCACCATAAAATGGTTTAATATTTAATTTTGGCAATTTAACAGTTATTTCATTTATTGAGGGTTTCAGTTCAACTACTTCGGGACCTTTCAATTTTCCAATTTGAATTTTTATTCGCTGTTTCCATAAGCAAATATTCTCACAATACTCAATTGAGTTCGCTACCTCACTTTCGATATCTTTAACGGGAAGCAAAGCTTCAATTTCTTTATTTAATTCATTTAACGCATTTTCCTTATCTACAATTAACATTAATTTTTCATTTAAAATATCAACACTAACAGAATCTATTTCTTTAAACAATTCTTCGATGCTGTTTAACAATTTTGTAGTCGCGGTTCTAACTGCTTTCCGTTTACTCTTACTTTTTTCTAGATCAGACATTTCGCTAAATTCAACAATACTACTTAAACAACAACAATTACACAATAAACAAATTTTCTTTCAACATACAACATAAAATACAATAAACAAAAATCAAAAAAATAACAAATTCTCCATCTCTACTACACAGCTTTCAAACGACAATACCATTTCTCAAACTTAAATTACCCCAAAACCTAAACATCTCTATACGAAGTCAATAAAAAACTTTATTCTCCCTACTTATTTCTCACAAACATTACTACAATACCAAAATCGAAACGAAACTAACACTCACCTCTGTTATCCACAAAATGTTCCGACATGAATTACGTAATCCTAACGCCGAATACATCTCTTTTTTTTAAAATCACTATACTTTCAACTTCCACAAACAGCAGGAAAACTAACACTAACACAACAATACCCCAGTCCTGACACCATGATCCGACTCCGCTGAAATTTTGGAAGCAGAAAGCACGAGCTCACATTTTAACGTGTTTATTGGATGACAACACAAGACAGACTACAGAAAACATAGAACGAAAAAGTAAGTAAAAAAAACATGCGTCTGGAAAACGCAGAATGGCGCCACCTTTCATTCAAACACCATGATTAATCTTTAATTGGTTATAAAAATTGAAAATTTGTGAATTTTGAATAAATTAGAAATGTTATAAAAATCAAAGGAATTAAAAAAATCTGTGAAATTGATGTCTGATGTAGTATTACATATATCAAATTTCCCAAGTTTGAAAGTTGAGATTTATTTCCTTCATCTTAAATAAAAACTTAGAAACATTAAAAATAATTATAAAATCGTAATTTTTCCTCTTATGTATGAGCAAAATATAAATAAAGGAAAGGTACGACATTAACAATATTACACAGACATAAGATCAATAAGTCTATGATATGCTCAAAACAATTCAAGATTGCCTTTTGATTCCTAACATAGCAAAAATGGGTTCAAAAAGGTAATTGTCTGTTACATTCCATGAGCTATTTATCTTTGTATTTGCGCTTGTTTCTTAAAATATTGCACGATTTCAAGGTGAAAAAAATGAGTGCTGCCATCTAGTTTTTGGATCTGGATTTAGGATTAATATGTAGTTTTTTGTCCAAACTGAATCATTTTTTTCTACTTTAATTAAATATATTCTTGAGGTAAAAATTAACTGAAAGCAAGAATAAAAGTTTCTATATTTAAAATATACACTTTTATCTATGATATTAAATAAATTAAAAGATTTAAAAAGCTTCCCTTCACTTTCAAAGAAGTGATAGAAATATTGCATTTTACCCTCAACATTTTTTACTATTTATTTTTTTATTCATTAAGGAATAAAAAGGCAAGAATGAAATTTTCGATATTTAAAATATATACTTTTAGCTATAACGTCAAAAAATGTAAACTTCTCAGAGCTGTCCTTCATGCTTAAACGAGCAATAGAAATATTGCATTTTTCCCTCAAAATTTTTGAAAAATAATTTTTTTCTCATAACGGAATAAAAATACAATTGCTAACTTACGCCAAACTGTTACGTATTATTAATTCCTAATTATAAATAATTTTTAATGTAGTATTTTCATTCCTAAGGCTAATAATCAAAACTGAAATTTTAAGCATTTAGACAGAACCTCGATTTTACTTCCACTTGTAATGTAAATTTTAATACTTAAATAAACAATCCTGAAATCTGTTATTTTGCATTTACTCATAAATAGATATGATCTACTTATATACTGATTTTCATTAAAATATCTGACATGCCTGCCGCAACTAATTTGCTCATTTTGCATGGAATGACCGTATTGGAGAATTAAAAATCTGAAAAATGCTATACAATAAAATCTAAGATATAATTGCATTAAAAAGAAAAAAAATGCGTTATAGGCAAGTTCCCTCCTTAGCAGGTGTAAATGTATTATACTCTTTTTTCACGCATTATTATATTCATATTGCATGGACCAGCACATTTTTACGTTATAGACAGTATTCCGTTGTAGACAGGTACAAAAAATTATTTTACCGTCAAGAAATCTACTATTTTTAAAAAAGAATAAATTTTAAATGTAGAAGAATGGCGATTTAAAAATATATACATTTTTCGATAAAATTTTTGGTTAAAGGCCTTACCGGGACAAGTATTTTCTTACGCGCTGAGTCAAGACCGGGACTGAAAATTTAGTCCCGTGCAGACCTAGAAAGAATGAAGCCAGTACCGGCCCCGAATGGAAAAAATAAGTTAGGTTCGGCCCGGTTCGATCCTTCAGAAAAAAGTAAGACCCTGAGCCCGGCCCAAGTGCCGTGAATGAAAATAGTCCCGTGCAGACCTCTACGTAAAGCAATTATTTTTTTAGATACGAGAACGTCCCAAGTTATAAGGAAAAATTGAATGTAATTAAAACCAATAATAATAATGATAATATTTTTTCCTAGTGTGTTGCTACAAAACTAAATTAAATTCAAGGATCGATGCGGGTTTCTTTTTTTCCTTTTTTTTTTTTTTTTTTTTTTTTTTTAGAAGGGGGGGGGGGGTTGATTTTGTGAAAAGTAAAAAGTATTTTTCGGAATTTTTTTTTGTTTGTGAAAAGTAATATTTTGTAACGAAATATGAAATTCGAAATAAGCATTTTTTTTAAAATAATAACTTCTTTAAATCCTTCTGCTAAAGTTTTTCCCTTCTTTGGGAACTTGTTTTCCTTGCAAATTACAAATTTTTAAACTTAACAGCATTACAATAATCAATGAATAGTATGTTTTTATGGAATACAATTTTGTGAAAGGACCTGTTTTATTATTACGTATTTTGAGAAGAGGCCTGTTTTATCAAATGAATTTTCGTGAAGGGGCCTTAAATAGACTGCAAATTTTGCCTGGATCGACCTCTGAAATAAAAATTATTGCAAGTTAAATATGGTTTTTAAAATCCGGTGTGGGGAAGCGGGCAGCAAAACAGAGCTTAGTCATATCCGGTATCGGTTCTATTTGCAGCGAACGTGTATTTTGAAAAATACTGTAATTTATTATTATTATTATTATTATTATTATTATTATTATTATTCTGCATAAGTATGTATACTATACCTGCAAATTTTATGCCTTTTTTCTCGCTCCACTATTTTTTAACATATAAATTTGTTTTATTTAATCATCGAAAAACTAAGATTAAATAAGTCAAATTTTTATGATAAAAAAAATGGTAGGACAAAAGCGTAAAAGTTGAAATCTATCGTATATATTATTCTTTCCAAAGGGTTTTAATTGTAGGAATATGATGGTTAAAATATTGACATTTTTGTAAAAATTGTCTAACTATTTTCATTGGATTTTTGCTGCGATCGGGCCGTGAACTGCGTCAAAAAAACTACCTGGGTTAGACCTTGGACAAACTTTAAGCTTTTTTACACTTAAGCTGAAAATAGTAATCCCTGTAAACCTTTAAGTGTACTATTTTACGCTAAACGTACTAACACTTTTTTTAGATAAATATTTTGTAGAGGTAAGAATTATTGAAACCTCGTTAAAGGGAAAGCTAGCTTCATTTATATTTTTGGAGCAAATATAGTTAAGTTTGATAAAAGTGGCCTTTTTCTTTCTTTTTTTTTCTTTCATTTATTTATTTTTGTAAAATTTTGTGTGGCAGCAAAGTTAATATTCTCTGGTAAAATATTAAAAAGCTATTTGCATATGGCGCCAAATTTGGAAATCTTTCATTTTTCAATATTATCAATATATGAGTTTTGAACCTTTTTCCCTAAATAGCATGGAAAGAAATTTCTTATTCAGTTTAATTTTTAATATTGTAGGTTTCATCAGCCTTGATGAGGTTTCAACTAGGTTAATAAGAATTACATTTATTAAATTTTTAAATGCACTATACAAATAAAGGAGAATCGAAAATATGAAACATTCTTTGTTAGACTAAGTAATAGCATAAAATATTGTAATTTATAAAATACAACTTAATAAAATATATATGATGTATTTTCTAAATTTATAACACAATTACCGCTTCAGGACGAGCGTCTTTTACGGAATTTTTAAGCTTTTAGCAACGGTTTTTCAAAAGATAAATTTTTGCCTAATTGAATCGGGAATATGCTAGGATTAAATAAGGCAAAATTTACAAAAAAAAAAAAAAAAAAAAAAAAAAAAAAATTACTGGTGAGAATAATCACAGATTCTGAGCACTTTACGCGGCACGTATATGGGTCGCTCGCCCCCAAGGGGTTAAGAGCCTTAACAACTTTTAAGTAATTCTGTGTAATTATCCTGTGATATATTATGAAAATTGCAATGTGTGGAAAATCCCTTATCTTCCAATTGTTTTTAGACAGTAAATAAAATATTCACTCCATTGCCAATAACTTTTTTATTTTTCAAGATATTTCTCATTTTGTAATGTGTCCTTATATAGTTGAGTATTGAATTAGTTTTAAAAAAATGTTATATATTCACACATGCATAGTTAAAAATTATTTAATAAAAACTGCTATATTTTATCACGCATTCAATATATTTATTTTCTGATTACAGTACAATGTTCCTCCGTTAATTTGCCAAATTTTCTAAAAGTGGCGTTAAATTTGGATGTAAGCCCTGCAAGTTATAGGCAAAAGTCACACGTAATTTTTTTAGAATTTTTAAAAGAAATGTTTACGGCTTCATGAATATACAGGGTGGTTCATAACTACGAGGGGACCAAAATAAGCAGATTTCGTATAGGAATATGGGTGCAGAAATGCAGCGTTCAGGCAGTAGAAGGCGCTTTTGAGTTAGGCATATGAAAATGCTTCTCTGACTTGAATCGTCATTTTCCGCACAGATTTCTAGCAACATGCATCGTTACACCAACGCGGAGCTTGTTGACATGCATTTCATTTATTGCGCTACGCAAAAAAATGGCTCACACCCAACGCAGGTCCAACCGCTCTCGAGCTTGTCCAAGGACTATCCTTTACTGTGCCTAATACTGCTTCTTCCACTGTATGAATTCTGTGATATCTTTCCGTGCCCGTATCACGCCTTGAAGGATAAAATGATTCACTCGCGCACAACTCTCGATGAAGACGCTCAACTGTTTGGAGATCCATCAGATTCCTACCCTAGAATCGTTCCATGTACATCCTTTGAGCAACCACTCAATTTCCTTGTGCAGCCCCATACATGAAATGCATGTCAGCAAGCTCCGTATTGGTGTAACGACGCATGTTGCTCAAAATCCGAGCGGAGAATGACGATTGAGGCACCTAACTCAACAGCGCCCTCTACTGCCTAATGCTGCATTTCCGCACCCACATTCCTATACAAAATCTGCTTATTAAGGTCCCCTCTACCAGCCTTTACATTTTTGACAGATAGTTCTGAACAACCCTTTATATGTGCTATTCTCATAGAAATGACTAAACGCATCATATAGAGCTTAGATAGTTATTTAGTACATCAACAGATAATTTCGAGATTTTTATAATACATAGTTATTACGAATACTATTATTTCTATTCAGTTCTGTTGGCTTCTTAATTGCTCTTGTGAATAAACCTTCACTAAAAAAATATGAGGTAAAACATGTTCTTTACATCTCGAAGTTCATAAACAATTCGTCAAGATCTGCTCTGATTTTTGAGGAAACATTTAAAGCCGAAAGTATGTTGATACTTTGATAAGATAGCGTATAACATTGAAATAATACATTTAACTAAATAAGAGAAATGACTTTATTTTCCCATTTAAGCCTCGAGTAAACAATTTTAACTTCAACTTTCTAAAATTTACATTTTTTTCGTTGTCCTAATTTTAATAGATCCTAATAATATTGTGATAATAATAAATGAGAACGTGAGTCTAAATGTTTGGTTGAAGTCAGCGTCCAAAAGAATGATTTAATGTCGTGGAATCTTTGCATACAGGTAGAATATAACCCAGAAAAAGTTTTAGGCTCTTTTCGTTTACGTTTTTCAATTTTGTTTCTTAATAATTCAAGATTGCATTATTACCATAAAATATCAATCGACATTTTCCCTATAAAATTTAACCATTTTTCTCTTTAGTTGCCAAGAATTTGAAACCTAAATAATAATTTTTTCACAGTGCTTCGTTTTCAAAATAAAGATTTCCACATAAAAAAAAAAATAAAATAAAATGAAATAAAAACTAAGAAGAATATGAATATGACGTCATATTTGAAAAAAAAATTGACTTTTTTTTAAACATGAATATCAGTTACGATAAGCAGTAAAGAAAATAAGAAAGAGGGCAGGAGGGGCAGCTGCCGCGGATGCAACATTGGGGGGGGGGGGGGGGAGTACAAATGAAGATTTATTTAAAGGTAAAATAAAAAGGAAAATTGAAATCACACATGTAAAAATATTTATTTTACCTTGATAACTGAGATAATTTACTTTCGTCTGCTTAGAATCAAAGAGATAAAAGGAGGAAATTTAATTAACAAGCAGCAAGTCATCTGGTTACCCATAACTGTGATCGCACACACAGAGATAATACTTGCATTATTCCATACTATGTTTGCTAGTTTAGACTTTATCTGTTCATTTGCGTTATTTAACTTTGCGGATTAAATGTTTTAGTTGCAGATAGTGGTGATTTTGAGATATTAAGTGTTGCAGTTTCTGTGTTTCCGGTTTCTTTCATACTAGTTAAACTTTTAACTGGTTAAACTCTTATCATTTTAGAGATAAAGAACACTTTCAAAATCTTGTACAAGCAAATGTTTGAAGTATCATTATCCACCGACACTTTCGGTTATTTAAAAAAGATTGTAACACGATTCTATAAAATCTCCCTTATTTCACATAAGGGTCACTTTTTTTACATTCAATCGTTTATGCCACAGAATATCATTTATTTAAAAAAAAAAACAAAAAAAAACTCACTAATTTTAGGACCTTTCTGCAGTGAAAAAAGAAGTTTTATGTCAAAAACTTTAATTTTTATTGACAAATTAAAATCTGTGGTTTGGATATGGTTCGGATTCAAGAACAACCTGAAAATTTTGCAAATTTCTGAAACTGGAGAATTTCTCGTTCATGCATCCTGTGTCGGTTCAATAATTCATCATATTGCAGCTTTATTTCAATCTTTCTGCTATTAAAATCATTATTATGTCGCTTTAAATATCCTACCGATCTGAAAAGTGCATATATCGCTCCGCAAACGTTGAAGTGTTTTATATGTTTTCACTTTATTTTAATTGCAAAATTTGAGAACTATTAAAACATTTCGTGAACGTTTTCTGTTACTAATGTGTATTTTTAAATTTAAATATTACGTTCTGTTAATAAAAATCAATATACAGAATCCGAAATGTTGCAGAATCTGATGTTGCAGAAAATTTAAACCAATCAAAGAAATTCTGAAACCGTTTAATGAATAAGTTTACGAAATCAATTTTCATATTATTTACATGTATTTAATTTAAATGTTGCAAATATTTCAATTAAAATATTTGTAAATATTATTTAGTAATGTAATAATTGCACCACATCACTCCATCGATATGAAAGTAACAACACACACACACACACAGATATATATATAATATATATTTATATATATATTAGGGGGCTCTGCCCCCTACGAGCTGCGCTCGTCAACCCCCGTTCAGACACCACAGGCTTTAACAGCACGCTAATTTGATCGGCTTTAAAAAGATTTCGGAAGACTGGATTATTATTTGAATCTGACAATTATAATCTGACGTAATTTTCACCAAACTTTTCTTTCTCTCTTTAATATTCACGTAAAAATACTTTTGTTAAAAATGAAATATTGTGATCATCTTAAAATATCAAATAAATGTCTCGCGCAATTTTTAAATTTAAACTGTTTTGCAATATTATTTTTTGTTCATTTTACGTAATAAGTGTAATGTGACGTAAATGTGACGCAAATTCTCCTATTTAAGACTTCTAACGCATGTTAATGAATTTATTATTTTATTTATATTCTATCTCTTTTAAAATTGACGAGTAATTATAGTTTTTATGACGTAATTTTCAATGAGTTCCTGCTTTTTATATTTTCTGTTTATAATAGTCACGTGTAAAAGATATTTTTAATTTGAAGCAAACATTATTGTTTGCACTGTTTATACAGTTGGCAACAGTTTAAATTAATGCAATTTTCTAAAATATCTAAAAAATATCTCTCGAAATGCTGAAAATTTGAATTTAAAATAGAAATAAAACCTCAAAAAATGAGTCAAATTAAAAAGCTAAATGCAATCTGCACACCGGGAAATTCTGGCGCATAAAATGGTCTAAAAATGATTAAATTCCTATGTACAGTTTTTGCTCCTATAAAACTTTTTTAATGGAACGATGTTGTCCAACTTTGGCATTAAATATCTCTTAAAATAATTCTTCGATTTGAAAATTGTCTGCATCAGCGTGTTTATCAAACATTTCTCTATAATACTACCGATTTTCATATTTTTGTATGCAACAGTTTTTTTAATATTAACGAAAAAAGGCCATGCTTAAGCATTCAAATTGGATGCCAATCTACCGGGAATATCTACGCAGATTTTCATTGGTCCATTTCCAAATCAAAACTTTTTTTTATATATATAGAAGGATATATATATATATTATGAACGGGTTATGATAATTTCTACTCCTATTACCGGTTAATAAACGACAAATAGCGCAATTTCCTCTGGTGCAATAGAATATGTTCCATGTTAATTTCTTCAACTTTACATTACACATCTTCGCAACTAAAAAATAATTATTTTTGAGTTAAGATATTCTTAGATCTTTTCAATTACTACAGCGATTTGCATTTTGCTTTCATTTTTTTCAGAATTAATTTTTTAAAGATTTTAAATAATATAAATAATTCTATAATATGCAAAGTATATAATCAGTATAATTAGCTGAAGGTTAATTTTCGTTATTTTATACTAAAGCTTACCCCCCCCCCCCTTCTTTTTTGAAATGAACTGTTTCTGAATGTTTAGAAATTAAAATATCTTGATTTGAGTTAAATTAAAAATTAAATACAGCTTATTGATCGATAATATGTATATATGAAATTAAAGATACTTCATCATTTATTTCTACGTGAATTACTCTTTCTTACACCAGCTGTATATGTTACCAGAAACGAAGGAATTTCTAGCAAGTTGAAATTCATTAAATATACGAGTATGTGAAGTATTTAACAAAAGAGGAACAATTAACAAATTAAATAAATTTATAATTTTTGAGTATTATACTTATTTAAATTACGATATTAAAAAATATATATGAAATGTTATATATATGATGTGCTATTATACAAAACAATTCGTACATTAAAAATGCATACGTGGAAATAGTGTGAGTTTTTAAACTACACTAATAATTATTTATAAAAAATGTCATATAAAATTATTTATGGGGAGGCGGGGTGCTCAAATCTAGTGTGTTGCCCTGGGTGAAATTTAGTGTAGCAGACGCTGAGAAGCGGTTTTTTGTCAAAAATGGTGTAATAATTAGCAAGGAAAAAATGGAACAAGAATTATATTATTAAGAAAAGATTTCCTTTGGAAAAATATTATGCCATATATGAAATGAAACGGACTGTATTTGTTAATAATAAAAGGAGCATGGATATCAATAAGTACAGAAAATAGGTGAATATTACCTCATATATAAAAGAAAAATTGAAATATTTTTTACATATACTGATTATTGAGTAAGGACATCAGTTACAAACAGATGAGAGTTTTTGTCAAAAATTGCGTCATGTTTAACAAGAAAAGAAAATGAACAAGAACTATATTATTAAAAAGAGACTTCGTTGGGGAAAATGTAAAGTCACACCTACTACTATATATTTAAGATACAAATGGGAATTTCATTCCGGCTGCTTGCGACAATAAATTAATTTAACGTGCTTTTATTGTTCTTCCAGAATCCTAATTTCACTAACATTTAATAACAATATCAAGAACAACGTAAAAAATGTTTTTAATTGAAGAATTTAATAATTAATTAATAATAAAATGTAATAATAAAATTAAATTTTTATTGGAGACTAGGGTTTGCATGTGTCATCCTTCAAGTGATATTCAAACAGCCGATGATACAAATTTGAAAATATTCTCCCTGCCTCCTTCCCCCCATTTTAGTTTTAAAGTCACGTTTATTATGGAAAAGACAACAGATGGGGCAATAAAAATTCCCGTTATTAATTAGTTACCCTTTTCTGATACCTATATAATTCCTCTAAAATTTCAAATAGCT
This sequence comes from Maratus speciosus, assembly GCA_963932465.1. Classification (NCBI taxonomy): domain Eukaryota; kingdom Metazoa; phylum Arthropoda; class Arachnida; order Araneae; family Salticidae; genus Maratus; species Maratus speciosus. Next base: position 341,636,245 of record OZ010786.1, on the reverse strand, counting down.
AAATCTATTGATAAGCTTAGCTTAAATATATCTGCTAATATTTGTCCCCTATTGGAGTATATTCCTGTAAATTTTGGAACTTCCATACTCCTATATTAGAACACAACAATCGATATGACAGTGTTTATCCATAATCGAGGTGCTTTTTTCTTTAATAGTAGATATTTTTCGCGATTGAAAGCAATAAGAGACTCAGATAACAAATATTTATTTAAACTTTGAGAATATTTGGGGCTAGATAAACATTTTGACATTGTTGATAGATCTACAGCTCTTAGAAATGTGGTATAAAATAAAATTCCAAGAAATATATTTTTAATACATTAATTATTGATATGAGTTAAACTAAGGGGATCTGCCCCCTTCGAGCAACGCTCGCCAACCCCCATTCAGACACCACACGTTCTAAAAATACGCTAATTTGAACGGTTTTTAAAAGATTACATAACAATGAATTATAATTAAAAAGAACAGTGACGATCTCGCTTTAATCGGATTTCCATTCATTTCCCTCTGTTTGGGAAATTTTAAGGCCAAATTAGCTGCTGTTAAAACAGCCGATGGCTGTTTTCGTGTTTGATTTAATGAGATCAGTTAAAAATTTGAAAATAAGCTAATATAAAATGAACTAAATAAACAGAGTCTTTGCTTCGCGGTATTTTTTAACACCTCTATCAAATAATTGTTTTAAATAACACATTTTAAATGTATCGTTTTAAATCTGGCCCAATTTTCAGCAAAGTTTTCTTTCTCTTTTTAACATTCACATGAAAATACTTCTGTTTTTGGAAAGGAAATCAGTTAAAAAGATCACCTTGAAGTATAACATAAAGTTTCGCATAAATATATTTATAATTTTTAAGTGTTTGTCAATATTATTATTTGGCCATTTTAAATAGGACATAATTTTTCTTATTTACTGCTTTTAATGCATATTAATGAATTTATCATTTTACAGTTTTCCTTCTCTTTTTAATAGTCACGATTAAATACAATTTTTATGACGTAATTTTGAATATTTTTCTGCTTTTAACACGTAATTATTCAATTCTAATTTTCAAGATCTTTCTTTTTTTAATAGACACGTGTAAATAAATTTTTAATCGCAAGGGAAATTTTTTGCGCTATTTTTACAATTGGTACAAATTTAAAATAATTACCTTTTCTAAAATATGAAAACAATCTCTCTTAAAATGATGAAAATTTAATTAAAATAAATTAGAAATTATTATTCATGTATTATTATTATTATTATTATTATTATTATTACTATTAAATGAATTATTTTTCAATTTTCCCGAAAAACTTAATTTAATCACAATATTGTGTTCACTTTCGATTGAAATAAAAGATAATTTCAATTTCAATTTGAAAATGACGAAAAAAAAAATTAAATCTAATAATCGCTATATCTTCTTCTCTTTGCCCCAAAAACTGAGTAACTTAGTTGCCATCATTACAGGAATATAGTTAAAATTAAAAAATAAAAATAATATCTTGAAAACTAATTGAAATTTAAAAATTCGAATACAATTTTTGATATATGCGGATCAATATGGATAATCGATGCTACTTTCACCGCCAAATGTTTAATATTTTAGGAGGAATAGCTGTGAAACTTAATCAATCGTTTCATAAAATCGTTTCATTAGGATTTTATATATATAGGGTAGATATATTTTACGTCTTAATTTTTAATTTTATAAAATTTTGTGCTTAACCACATTTAATTTCCCTTTTAAATGGCATATATCTTACTTTTTTCGTTTTTAGGGTTTCGTTCATCTGGCGAAACCCTATTCGTCTTACTCCTTTGTCTGTCTGTCTGTCCGTCACAGAGCCCGTTCTCAGAAACTATACATGTTGGAGACTTGAAATTTTGAGTACTTATAGCTGAACACCTCACATGAAACGACAAATCCTAAAATTTTGAAAAAGTCTTAAATCTAACCCTTTGGGCTCTCATATGTGTATTTCAAACAATTCTTTCTAAGTCAGCCCCTAATAAGGTTGGAGCAATGAAATTCCGCATACTTATAGATGAATACCTGAGACAACAAGACAAATCATAAAATTTTGAAAAAAGTTTTATATTTAATCCTTTGGGCTCGAACTTGTGTATTTTAAGCAATTTTTTCTATCAGAGCAATTTTCTCCAAACCCCTCATCTGATATATCATTTGACGACCCTTCGACCACTCTTTCATTTTATGCACAATAGCCTTCCATATTTTATTTCCCCTTGGCCAGGAGGGCTTTCCTATTTTAAGTTTTATGGGTCCAATTTCCTCGACTAATATAAGTGCGAATAGGTTCTAAAACGGAGTTTTGTCGGGCAGACGTTTGTTTAGAGTAGAGTGCACTCCCTAGTTGCGAATTGTGGAGCTAGCAGATTTTGCAAAAGGATAGTGTTTTGAAAGAAATATTAAACGAAACCCTCTGCGCGATCTGTGATCACACTTACCCACTTGTTGGGAGATGTCACGTGCACACGTGCACTGTTGAATTCAGACACTTTTCTCCGGGAGGGATTTCTGTGACTCCGGGTTGGGGGAATATTATAGAGTTCCGGGGGGGGGGGGGATTGCACTTTTTGACCATTGAAAATACAAATTCTCAAATCTTCCGGGGGTGACATCTCATCGCTCCTTACTCTGGAGGGGGGGGGGGCTGTTTTCCCATGCACCCCCTGAATTCAACACTAGTCGAGTGTCTTGGAATAGAAACAAAATGCTTTATGCTGTTTTTTCGATTACCCTAACCGTCTCAAAGTCATGCCTAAAGTGACATGTTAATTGACAAATTTTCCCAGAAATATTTACTGACATAATCACTTTAAACATTATCCATTGTGACAAATACATAAATTAATTCATATCCATGAACGGGATAAATTTAAAATAGAATAGAACAACAAGAAAAAAATATTCATTCCACACTAAATCTTCGACGATTGCACGAAATTCTGACCTCATGAAAGGAACTTAAATGATCCTACATATAAAAACATAAATATGCAAGCAGATCTTTAGAAATATTTTCTATTATACATTGTGATAAAGAGTTGGTTAATTGTGCATATTTTTAATTATCGTGAAAATTTGTTTAATTAATGCATTTATTTATCTTTAAATGCTACGTGAACAATGTTACGGGTAACAGCTAGTGAAAAATATTACGCGATTACCATGTTATAGAAAAGCAACAGAATGGCTGAACAGCATTTACGGGTTAGGTTCAAGTTGCCTTCTTATTTAATCCAGTTAAACAAACTAGCAGGAATGACAGAGCTAAGCTCGGTCAAAATTAGCTTTCTGTTTATCTCGATATATCTTTCCCACTGAATCATTCTTGCTGTTTTAGATGCAATTAGCTTGACCATGAAACATAGTGACCCAAAATGACCCACTAATCGAGTTTTTTCGAACATCCGACCTATCACAATGCTCTTCTCGAGCCTGAAAACGATGGAATACAAAGTTTAGTGAAAATCGTTAGTCGTTTTCTAGGTCAAATAAGCTTTATCCACGTTGATTCAACAAGCCACTAACCGAAATTCATCGACAGAGGAATTATTAGACAGACTATTTCAATGTTCTTTTTGTACTGTGAAACGGTATAACAAAAAAAAATTTCCAAAATTGTTTGAAACTTTTTGAGATGCCGTTAGCTTGACCTCGGCCCATTATCACCAAAATGGCCCAATAATAGAATTTTCTTGAGCATGCGACCCAGCCCAATGGTTTTATCTTGTCCAGAAACGGTGCAGTACAAAGTTTTGTCAAAATCTTTTGAGCAGTTTTTTAGATACAGTTAGCTTGATCCTGATCCATTAGGACCCAAAATAACCCATTGATTGAATTTCCTTGAACATGCGACCCTTCACAATGCTCTTATCATGCCCGGAAACGGTATTATACAAAATGATGTCAAATTGTTTTGAAGCGCTTTTTAAATACAATAAGCTTGACACTGATCCATTGTGATCCAAAATGACCCACTAATAGAATTTTCTTGAGGATGCGACACATCCCAATGGTTTTATATTGTCCAGAAACGGTGTAGTACAAAGTTTTGTCAAAATCTTTTGAGCAGTTTTTTAGATACAGTTAACTTGATCCTGCTCCATTAGGACCCAAAATGACCCATTGATTGAATTTTCTTGAACATGCGACCCTGCACAATGCTCTTATCATGTCCGAAAACGGTATTATACAAAATTATGTCAAATTGTTTTGAAGCGCTTTTTAAATACAATTAGATTGACCCCGATCCATTGTTATCCAAAATGACCCACTAATCGAATTTTCTTGAACATGCGACCTAGCCCAATGGTCTTCTCGAGCCCGAAAACGACAGAATACAAAATTTAGTCGAAATCGTTTAAGCCGTTTTTTAGATACAATTAGCTGGACCCTGACCCATTATAACCCAAAATGACCCACTAATCGAATTTTCTCGAACATGTGACTTAGCCCAATTCTCTTCTCATGCCCTGAAACGGTATACGTAATATAAAATTTGATCAAAATATTTTGAGCATGTTTTTAGATTCAATTAGCTTGACTCTGGCCCATTGTGACCCAAAATGACCCACTAATTGAATTTTCTAGAACATGTGACTTAGCCCAATGGCCCTCTCATGACCAGAAACGGCCGTATATTAAAAAAAATTGTGAAAATGTCTTGAGCCGTTTTTTAGATATAATTAACTTGACCCTGACCCATTATGACCCAAAATGATCCACTAATCGAATTTACTCGAACACGAGACCCATTCCAATAGTTTTTTAGTACCCGAAAATGGTTAGATACAAAATTTAATCAAAATCGATTGGGCAGTTCTCTAGATATAATTAGTTTGACCCTGACCCATTATGACCCAAAATGACCCACTAATCGAATTTTCTCGAACACGAGACCCATCCCAATGATCTTTTCGTGCCCGAAAGTGGTTAGATACAAAATTTAGTCAAAATCGATTGAGCCGTTCTCCAGATATAATTAACTGGACCCTGACCCATTATGACCCATTATGACCCACTAATAGAATTTTCTTGAACACGAGACCCATTCCAATGGTCTTTTCATGCCCTAAAACAGTAGGGTGCAAAATTTCGTCAAAATCGTTAAAGAAGTTATCTAGATAAACTTAGCTTGACCCACGGTGACCCAAAAATGGCCCACTAATCGAATTTTCTCGAAATGTGAATTAGCCCAATAGTTTTCTCGTAATCCAAAACTGTAGAATCTAGAGTTTAGTGAAAATCGTTAGAACCGTTTTTTAGATAAAATTGGCTTGACTCATAGTGACCCAAAATGACCCACTAATCGACGTTTCTCGAACATGTTACCTAGCCCAATAGTTTCTTCGTGTTGAAAAACGGTTGGATGTGAAATTTGGTCAAAATCGATTGAGCCGTTTTTTAGATATAATTAGCTTGACCTTGACCCATTACGGCCCAAAATGACCCACTAATCGAATTTTCTCGAACACGTGACCCCAATGGTCTTATCATGCCCGAAAATAGTAAAATACAAAATTTCGTCAAAATCGTTAGAGCCGTTTTTAAGATAAAATTTACATACACAAACACACATACATACACACATACATACACGCACAAGTTTTGCTCGCATTATAGTATAAGATTTGCACTTTACTTTTGGCTATTTGTAGTCAGATTAAAAGATATTTCTTTTTCTTTAAATAAAAAAAAAAAAACTAATAATTTTCAAGCAAATAATTTTTAAGTATGTAACTCCTTATTCTTTTCAGCCCACACAGTCTTGTGTCATTAGTAGTTTCCGTATAGTAATTTAAACCAACTTATCAAGAAAATGTTTCATCATAATAATTATGATAGTTTCCTTATCTTAAGGTCCCAGAAAAAATAGAGAATTAATTCGTTATGAATGTTCTTAAGACGTACTAATCAGAAAACTCTTTCAAATACATTATGCTAATTACTATATTTTCCAACCACAAAAAATTCCTCAATGTTGAAAAGTTTTGATAAAGTATTTTCAGTTATGTAATTTCAATTATGTAGAGTACAAAACTTCATTACGCTTCTTTTTAATATACTTCATTATTGAGTAAAGTTGAGCGAAGTCTTTGGAATATGAATTTTTTAGTAGATAATTATTCTATAACTACTTCAAAAAACCTATTTATAAACGGAGACACAGACGTTTAAATTACAGTAAAGAATTTCCTTATTGCTTTCCTTGCATCAGAATTGATTTTCAAGAGATATAAAAAAAAAATTCTTCATCATATTTTATTCTAATAAAATTAAATTTCTTTCATCAGCGGAATGATTCATACACGCAATGCAGATTAAATAAAGTAAGATGTTTTGAAAGAATCATTTTAAATTAAAACTATCGGAGAAATGAGAATCTCCTTTAAATTAGCAATCAATTAGCATTATTGTTGAGATTTAAAGGAAAGTATTTTTATCACGTAATAACGGATAATTTAAATAAAAACGCTAAAATGAATGAAGAATAAAATTCAATACATTCTATAAAATTCGATAAACTATAATAGTTAAAATTCATTTTCTTGTAAACTAATGTTATAGGTTTAAATTATTTATCATTCATCTCTTACCCAGTGGCTGACTAATGCAGAGGCATGCGGGGAAGTTCCCCGAGACCCCTCCCCAATTGAAAGGTCCCCCTTTGGAGTGATACGAATTTTGTTAAGAGGGTGCCCAATGGTTAAAATTGGCCAAAAGTGAACAAAATTCTTAATTTTTTAAAGATTTGGTAAGGCAGTGCGTCCTTCCCCTCTGTGCTTCGCATACTGAATCCCTACCCCCACAAAAAGGAACGAACTTTATTTTTAGAATTTTATTTTAACGACATAGGAGTCCATTATCTTCAAATGAAATTCATTATTAACGTTTTCCTCGTGACGAGGCATGTTAAAACCATTAATGATGACCATTTTTCTTTTAGGCATCTTATGACATATGTAGATAAAAAAAGAAAAAAATTGCAAATAAATACTTCTATCAGCCAATCCATCATTTTTCCTTTTAGTTTTCTACTACTATTTTTATAAAAGCTGTGACCATCTTTTTTGTGATAGTCTGTATACATAAGTGAATAGTACATGTTAGGAAATTTATGCTTACATGCTATAGGTAAACAGTTTAGTACTAGTTACTTAAGCATAATTCACGAACAATTTCAATGGGTAGATAGAAGGGGACCCTCTCCAGAATGCTTGCCCATGGGGCCCTAGATAGTCTAAGCTGAGCCCTGCTCTTACCTAAAAATTAATATCAGAATCTTACGAAATTTTTAATTCTGTAAGTCTGTCTTAGTAATGTCATCCAGTGTGAACAAAAGCATTTCTAAAGCACATGAGGTGAAAGTTCTTTTAAGAATAAAAACAAGTTGGAAATTGCTCGTCAAACGTGGCAAATGTGGTCGTTCGTACTATAACTAGTTTTATAATTATTTTTTTCACCCCATGTTGTACTGAATTTGTATTTGTTTGCAATTCACATAGTCTGTAACATCATTAAAATGCCCTTGCAATAATTTTTTCCCATTGCCCTTAATGTAACGGAAAACTTTTGACTGTCCCCGTAATTAAGCTATACATCCGATTTTCATAAAATTTGAAATGGCTCGACAAAATTTTGCAGCAATTATATATTTAAAATTTCAGCCCATTCGGAAGGCTGTAACATCATTCAAATGCACTTGCAATAATTTTTCCCATTGGCCGTAATGTAAAGAAAAACTTTTGAATGTCCCTGTAATTAAACTATACATCCGATTTTCATAAAATTTGAAATGGCTCGACAAAATTTTGCAATAATTATATGTTTAAAATTTCAGACCATTCGGAAAGCTGTAACATCATTAAAATGCACTTGCAATAATTTTTCCCATTGGCCGTAATGTAAAGAAAAACTTTTGAATGTCCCTGTAATTAAACAATACATCCGATTTTCATAAAATTTGAAATGGCTCGACAAAATTTTGCAACAATCATATATTTAAAATTTCAGACCATTCGGTTGGGTAGTTTTTGCTCTGTTATATGCGGACGGACGGACAGACGGACTGGACGACGACTATAGGTGCTACGTATTTATATAATTTCGAACGCACCTAAAAAAAGAGAGATTGAAATCATACAAATGGAAATTTTATATAAAGAGCATGTTATTATAAAATAATACAACAAAAAGTTTTATACGATAGAATATTTTTATAGAATTCAAATGTTTATTATTATTATTATTCAGATTCTTTTAAATTAAGACTAGACCGAAAAAGCCAAATTATGGAAAATGTTCCAATTGTTTCCAGAATTAGTCCTAATATTAAAAAAAAAAATCAAATAAATAGTGTAACTCCTTATCGGATGAGTTAATTAAGTGGTAAGTTGTTTCTTGAAAAGATTCACATTCTTCGTACATTGCTTATTTCGGATTTATTGCTTGATAATTGCTTGCAAGTTTAGAGTTTGAGTGTTTGCTGTTCTTAGTGTTCTGTGATCCGCAGTTATCGCATTAAACTAAATTGAGCAGATTTCTGCATTTACTGAGCACAGAACTCGTTTTAAAGTCATTTTACACAATTTTATAAACAAGAAATGGGGATGTCTTGGTTGAAATTAGGATACGCTGAACATCCAGTCAACTTATCCTAATTAGCTATACCGTCAGATAAAGGTATGTTTTTGAAATGAACATTGGCTTTAGGAAAAAAAGACTTCTGATCATTTTACATTAAGCTGTTTTCCGTGCATTTAGTGAAACCAATAATCGATAGCCATCAATTTCAGTACGCTATGGCAGCAGTAGATTTTCTGAATAAAGTGCATTCTATATGAGAATTAATTTGTTTCTTGTTTTCAGATCTCCTTTCACTGTAAAAAATGATGGAGATTTTGTAGCAAGAGTCTTTTATTATTACATAATTTTCGGGTGACACGTGGTTCTTCATTCTCAGTCGTTAGGACTTGAATTTCAGTATGCTTTTGGAGTATTTCGAAAATGAAAACTAATTGATATGTTCTGGAGTATTTAGAACATAACATAGCAGCAAAGTTTATCCCTATTCTAAAAAAAAGTAATTAACGCTGTAACCAACGTAAATGAATTTTTTCTGACCGGAGATATTTCTTCGCTAATATTAAGAAAACTACTGCATAAAAAATATGAAAATTGGTTGTATTATAGAGACATGTTTGATACATACGCTGAAGAAGGCAGTTTTAAATCGAAGAATTATTTAAAGAGGTATTTAATATTAGAGCTAATCAAAATCGTTCCATAAAAAAAGTTTTATCGGAACAAAAACTATACATAGGAATTTAATATTTTTCTCTAAGGATAAACTGCATGAGCTAGTGGTGTGAAGACTGCAATTATTTTTATAATTTGAATAATTTTTTTTAATTCAAATTTTGATCATTCAAGTGATTTTTTCCCAGTTTTAGAGAAAGTATTTTTTTTATATTGATGCCAATTTTTAAAACAGCGCAAATAATTTTATTTCCTCTCAAACAAGAAATATAGTTTTGCACGTGACTATTAAAAACATAAATGAAACTTTAAAATAATACTAATTATATCATCACGTGTTAAAAGCAGGAAATAGAAAAAATTATGTCTTAAAAACTATATTTACACGTAAATGTTAGAAAAGTAAGGAAATCATAAATAATTAAATTATTACACAACAAACGCATTTAGTCAGTTACGTCATATGTAAAAATGCGAAATATTGAATATCGTCATACGTTAAATACCTAAAATAATTACATTATTACAACGTGAAGAACTTTTCATGGTGAAAAGTGCGTCATATTTAAAAGCTCAAATAATGATATTTTCGAACACTTTTAAATAGAATTATATATATATATACAGGTGAATCTTAAAAGAGAAAAAAACTTAAAAATAATTAAATTATTACACACGAAACGCGTTTAATGTGAAAATTACGTCATATATTAAAACTATACATTTAAAACGATTTTCTTCTAGACAATATTCATGTGACGTCACATTGGAAATTGTAAGAGTAGCACGGCTAGCAAATTTGTTTATATATTTCATCGCTTCAAGCAGTATAAATACAAGTAAATGAATGCGCAAAATATTTCCGATTTATTTTGTACGAATTACTGTTCGATAAATACTTATTAGAAAATTCGTATATACTTATTAATTAAAATAAACAATTTACATTTTAAAAATAACAAGACAATATGCAGGACGGCGCATTAAAATAGAGAAAAGATTTCATGCCTAATCTATAGTTGTTCCTGAAAATATCTAAAACGCCTAAACATAAAATATAAGCATACTATTTGAAAACACGCTGTTTTTCAATACCGTGGTTCTGAATGTTATTTCCAAGCAGTCGGAGTTTTCAAATCTCGAACCCAAAGGTAGAATATTGTCCATAGAATCATTATAAAAGTCCTAGAGACAGCATAATTTTAACCTATAAACATTTTATACATACAGAGTTTCAAATATGTAATTGATTTTGCTTATGAATCCCAAAAACAGTCGTCATATGTCACGACGGCGGTGGATGAGACCATGGTAACCGAAAAATTCCCCATTCAAACAGAAAAGAATGACAACCCAATTACAGAAGATAGTGTTCTTTATCATATTACTGAATTTTCCGTAAACCGGTAATATTTTTAAATCAGAGACAATTACCATGTTTTTAGAGGCTGCGAAGTCTGAACATGGGTTGCTGAGCGTAACTGTCAGGAGGCAGAGCCCCCGGAATAAAATATAATGTTTATTTGAAAAACATTGAATGATGTAAAAACTCTAAAATATAAATGATATTTGGCACTTTCGAAAAAAAAAATCACTCAAAGAAATAATCGATTAAAACTTTCATACTAATAATTCATTCTGGACTTTTTCATGCTAATTGAATGAGAATCTTTTCACAAACTTAAGTTAATAAATATTCAACCCTTATGAAAATAAATCATGATTCGTATACTTAAAACGTACGACGAAGTCGCCAAATCTCCTGTTCTGTTATTACCACTATCTAAGAAAGGAAATACTCGCTTTTTATAACTGCTGAAATCAGTTGTTAAATAAAGTGAATATTTCGATTTGGAGATACGGGTGCTAAAAAATCGGGAGACTTGGCAACTATGATAAGATCAGTTCGCATTTAACACTATGCCGTCCGCACATCTAGTCTAGATTATTTCGTGTCGCGCCGGTAGAACTGACTTACATCATTTCGCTTTTCACCGGCAGTTTTTCGAAGTTCTTGGGAGACAATAAATCGCCAAGTTTACTTATCTTATCGTCAGTTCCCATAAGTCCTCAATCTTGTCCCTCTATTTTCTCGAAATTATGAGAATATACATACATATGTAAATAAGTACAAGGTTTTTTTTATATTATATGTTTATCTATTTATTTATACAGGGTGTTTCATAAAAGATGGGCAAAAGTTTAAGAGATGATAGTACACATCCAAAAAAACAACTTTCATCAAATAATGCATGGTCAGAAATAAAATGCAAAGTTGCTGCCGCATTTGGAAACTTGGTCCATACAAACATTAAAACTCTATTTTTGTTGCGAGTTATCGGGAGAAGAATGACACTAAGTATGCAAAAGTGATATGGGGAAGAAGAAGAACGTGTATGAAAAATTCCCCCTCGATTAATATATAAAATTCGCTGATCAAAGTGTGCAACTGTCAATCGCGGTAGGAATGTATAGGAAATTGTTGTCCTTCACAAACAGAAAAAAGACGCCACTACACAAGATTTACACATTAAATTAGTCACCCTAATTTTTTTTTTTGTTTTTGTAACGCACATGACACATTCTGCGTTTTCGGTTGTTGGTTTATGAAATACACTAGCTAACTTGCCCGGCATTGCCCGGGTACATAAAAAAACTGCACGAATCGCGAAAAACCTCTAAAAATCACAATAAGATATTGCGAAAAACTTTTAAATCGCTGCACAAATTTCGAAAAGAGAAAGAAAGTTATATATTGTGCTCGAAGATTGAAAGTTGATTCAACTTCTATCAACGTCTTTCACTAATGTGGAAAATTGGTAGAAAATCGCTAAAATACACTAAAAATCACATACAAAATACCCGAAAAATTCGAAAATTGTTATACGAAATCCGAATAAACTTTATTGAAATGAAGGTAGAAATTACTTTAGTATTATAGGTCAAAAATGGAATGTCAAAAAATTGCAGCAGATTGCGAAGAAACGTAAATATCGAATTAAAAATCACTTGATGACGTAACAAACATGTGTAAAGTGTTTAATGTCAAGTAAATTTGACATTTACGATCATCCATTATTGGCATTTAATCTTATAGTTTGGCGATATTTTTTTTTTGTCTACGGGATAATCAGGTAGAACCACAAATTTTTTCTGTTCGTATTTAAAGGTAGATAAATAGCTCTTCTTTATATAAATAAATAAAATAAATATTGAAAAAAAATGCTTATATGTATATGAAAAATAAATAGTTTGCCAGTAAATATACGTAAAATTCACTTCACTCGCCAAGGCTATTTTCTCTAACTCACCAAAGCCCGTATATCAAAAATATACCAAATCCTCTTCAATCTGTTGCTTGATACTAAGTAATGGGAAAACATCGCTTTTGAATACCAGTTACACATATATATTTAAATTATTTTCTATCATTTTAAAAGGAAATAGCAATAAATGATAAAAAGTTTAATTAATGTCTATAGAACAAAACAGTTTATATAACTGTAAAAAAGAAAATAAAAGTAAATAAACAACTTATTAATAAATAAACAACAATAGCCGAGTTACCATGTCAGGCAAAATAACGCCATTTTGGAGCCCATTTTGTACCATGGAGCGTATATGACACCTGTGCCAACAAAACTTTCAATAATATAGTAAATATGTCATTTGGTGGTGGCTTGATTATCGAAGATTATAAAATATGTGTGTATATGGCCCATTTTTACATTAAAATTTAAATACTTGACTACATAGTTATAATTTTAACTCCTTTTTATATAATTTACATTTGACTATAAAGATTTACTCCGAAATGTTCTCCTATACTTAAAAAAAATTATTGCGACCTTCGCCTGGCTTATTTCACGCTTCTGGCTTTGTGGCTTAAAATTGCATTGTTTGGCGACCAAGGTAATAATTAATTAGCATGTAACTCACAAATAAAGCCTTTCTCCTGTAAGACATACGATGGGAAAATTACATAAAAATGATAATTCAATTGAATAAAAAAATAAAGAAGGACTAAAAGACTGTTACTTAAATTTTATTTCTTCAAGTTTTTCAGGCACATTTTTATTAACCTGGCGAAGCGAAAAATCGCCAAATAATGTATCAATTGCTTCTTTCATACTAATTTATTTTTTAAGTTCTATAAACATTCCTTTCATATTTAAATTAAATATTTTCATTTTATAAATTTTATCTCGCATTAAAAAGGTTTTTGATTCTTTTTTTCAATTAAACAAATAACAGTTATTTTCTTTTAATTTGCGAGTTGTTTACATTATTTTCTAACGGATATAGCCATTTCAATTCATTTATCAACTATAATTTTCACCAAAATGACCACTGGCAACCCTTTCGTCGAAAATATCAATAAAATACAATAATCTAAGCATTGTATCATGTTACTTTTATTCACAATTTAATTTACTTGGATTCCCTTAAATATAATTAATATAATCCCTTAAGTTAATATTAGTTTTTGTTGCATTAAAATATTTCAATTTGTTCATTTTCTGTAAGCAAGTAATTCATATTGGTTTACAATGGAAGTCTATGGGAATTTGGCGAAATATTAGAGATATCGCCAAGTTGGCGTCACTTTTGGCGACTCATTTTGGTCGCCAAATTTGGTGATATACCGCCAAGTTGGCGAGAAACTTGGCGGCGTTTGGCGACAGAACTGTGTCCCTCTACGGTAACCTCCTTATTAAATGCATTAAATGCTGTTCAATAATTGCATAAAAAATTCACTAAAAATTAAAAAAAAACGCTGCACGAATTCCGAATAAACTTTTTTGAAAATAGAACAAAATTTACTACATTGGGTTAAAAGAAAGAAACCATATTCTTCTCACTTATGTGGAAAAATCGCCTCGAAACATAAAAAAACGCTGAAAATCGCATAAAAAATTAAATAAAAAAAATCTAATCAAAAAATCGAAAATCGGGCTTCGAGGTGCAAAACTTCATATATAGACGTACCTTTTCCCCAAATTTTGTAGCTCTTCGTGCAGTGGTCTCTTCAGAACACCGTCGACACACTCACTCACTCACTCACTCACACACAAACTTCTTTCTTTATTATTATAGATTATTTTAAAAGGAAATAGCAATAAATAATAAAAAGTTTAATTAATGTCTATAGAACAAAACAGTTTATATAACTGTAAAAAAGAAAATAAAAGTAAATAAACAACTTATTAATAAATAAACAACAATAGCCGAGTTACCATGTCAGGCAAAATAACGCCATTTTGGAGCCCATTTTGTATCATGGAGCGTATATGACACCTGTGCCAACAAAACTTTCAATAATATAGTAAATATGTCATTTGGTGGTGGCTTGATTATCGAAGATTATAAAATATGTGTGTATATGGCCCATTTTTACATTAAAATTTAAATACTTGACTACATAGTTATAATTTTAACTCCTTTTTATATAATTTACATTTGACTATAAAGATTTACTCCGAAATGTTCTCCTATACTTAAAAAAAAATTATTGCGACCTTCGCCTGGCTTATTTCACGCTTCTGGCTTTGTGGCTTAAAATTGCATTGTTTGGCGACCAAGGTAATAATTAATTAGCATGTAACTCACAAATAAAGCCTTTCTCCTGTAAGACATACGATGGGAAAATTACATAAAATGATAATTCAATTGAATAAAAAAATAAAGAAGGACTAAAAGACTGTTACTTAAATTTTATTTCTTCAAGTTTTTCCGGCCAATTTTTTATTAACCTGGCGAAGCGAAAAATCGCCAAATAATGTATCAATTGCTTCTTTCATACTAATTTATTTTTTAAGTTTTATAAACATTCCTTTCATATTTAAATTAAATATTTTCATTTTATAAGTTTTATCTCGCATTAAAAAGGTTTTTGATTCTTTTTTTTAATTAAATAAATAACAGTTATTTTCTTTTAATTTGCGAGTTGTTTACATTATTTTCTAACGGATATAGCCATTTCAATTCATTTATCAACTATAATTTTCACCAAAATGACCACTGGCAAAGCTTTCGTCGAAAATATCAATAAAATACAATAATCTAAGCATTGTATCATGTTACTTTTATTCACAATTTAATTTACTTGGATTCCCTTAAATATAATTAATATAATCCCTTAAGTTAATATTAGTTTTTGTTGCATTAAAATATTTCAATTTGTTCATTTTCTGTAAGCAAGTAATCCATATTGGTTTACAATGGAAGTCTATGGGAATCTGGCGAAATATTAGAGATATCGCCAAGTTGGCGTCACTTTTGGCGACTCATTTTGGTCGCCAAATTTGGCGATATACCGCCAAGTTGGCGACAAACTGGGCGGTATTTGGCGACAGAACTGTGTCCCTCTACGGCAACCACCTTATAGGTATGGAAATGCATTAAATGCTCTTCAATAATTGCATAAAAAATTACCTAAAAATTCAAAAATCGCTGCACGAATTCCGAATAAACTTTTTTGAAAAGAGAACAAAATTTACTGTATTGGGTTAAAAGAAAGAAACCGTATTCTTCTCACTTATATGAAAAAATCGCCTCAAAACTTGGAAAAGCGCTAAAAATCGCATGAAAAATTAAATAAAAAAAAATCTAATCAAAAAATCGAAAATCGGGCTTCGAGGTGCAAAACTTCATATAGAGACGTACCTTTTCCCCAAATTTTGTAGCTCTACGTGCAGTGGTCTCTTCAGAACACCGTCGACACACTCACTCACACACAAACTTCTTTCTTTATTATTATAGATATCAGGTGGTGTTCCTTTATGTTGCTGGAAAGTCTGTTGGTCGAAGCACGACTGGAAACACGCGATGTACTAGGGACCTCCAAGTTCTCTTCACCAACAGGTGAATGATTTTTTATCCACGATTCGCATATTTTTAGTAAAAAATCATGAAAGTGGAGATTCTCGGATCCTGCATAATAATAATGTTGTTGTAGTGTGAACGCATTGTATAAAGTGCAATTAAACAGGTATAACGCCACTTTTTTTTTACCATTTTGTGGTTTTTCTATATAGAGGATTTTAGCTGAGAAATTGATCTGCTCGATCGAATGGATCCACCGGCGCTTGTCCGATAATTTTCGCATGGCACAACGTGGAGCCAACGGACCTTGCCCAATAACTTCCGATGGCACAAACGTGCGGCAACCGGAGCTTGCCAAATCATTTCCGCATGGCACCAACGTGGAGCCACTGACGCTGGCCCGATAGTTTTCGCATGGCACCTACGTGATGCCACCGGACGGCATAGTGTTAACTGAATCAGATCATAAAAATTACTTTGCATAAACGGAGCCTTTTCTGCCACTAATATAACATTTAAAAGGAAAAATCAATTCCTTGTATGCGATATGATACAGAATGCAGAGTAATTATCTGAAAAATTTTTGCCACAAAAATTTAATTTTAATGGAGTTTTAGATAATAAAATAAAATTTATGGCCTTCTAATACATACTGGCTCAAAACGCATTGTTTGAGATATTTATAACAACACTGGGACTAAATTTTATAGTGGAATAATGCACCAGATATTTGCATCATTGTCCTCAAAATCATGTTTTAACGAATATGATTTGGTTTAAGACACTTTTCTCGGAAATTTAACCTCAAACTGGAAGAGAATATCTGACAAATTATGTAAAATATACTGAAGCAGAAAAAAGTTTTATTCTTTAGGCATAACAGAGAGAGTGAAAAACAGCAGCAGCAGCAATACATGTAGAGGTGTTTCCGTAAAGATCATACTACGTTATTCCTAACTTTCGCAATTTCTGGATATCTCTTTTTTGTTCAAGTTGCATTGAAGACGAAATTTTGGAATAATAACAGAATATAAATTTCCCGGCAATTTGCCTTTTCCTCCAGCTTGATTTTCACACATCACACATTCATCGTCGTATAATATTAAATGGTTTTTACTATAGTGCTGTTGAGTCGATATAGCTTTAAACAAATTTATTTTAAGAGTCAAATATGTCATTGCTAAAGCTTTGTTAACTTTAATGCTTTGTTAATTATACAATTTATTCCTCTTAAACATATAAAAAAAACTTTTCTTCAAAAAAATTTTATGTTACTTTTCTGAAACTTCTTTTCACATTAAAAAATTAAACGGAACGTAAAGAAGGTACGTATTTTGAACATGTACCAAACTTTGTTTATTAAACTACCGCTATAGATTAACAAATTTCATGTTGATATCCTGCTTTTATATGCTTGAACAAATCCATTCAAACTTCAGTAAATGATCAAAATCACCAGAAAAGAAATAATAATCATAATAGTTTTGTTATATGTCTAATTGTTCAGCTGAAGAGGGATTTTCCACATCTAATTGGAGGTCCTTCAACGATTTTGCAATAATGTTAAATGTTTTGAAGAAAATTGGATCGCTCTAGAAAAGCACATCATCCAGAAATTATTCGAGAATAGCATAGCAATTGTGTGCATTTAAAATGTGAAAGGTCGCGTTGTATTCACATTCATGCAAATACAAAGGCAGTTTGTAATAACTCTGAGAAGTATTCATGAATGCAGAAGGGTTTATTTGATAAGGATAAACGTCTCATTATTAAACTCATCATAAGATACTTTTTGATTTAATGAAGTAATAAAAATAAAATTATATGCAAGGAAATAGAACAAAATAAATAAAAAAAAAGTACTATGTTTTGTTTAAACTAAAATCTCTGTGTTTAAAAAATGAGATTTTTATGATTAGGATGTTTTTAAATAAATCTAAAATTTAGAATTCGAATGATTTTTTTATGTAAAAACTCCCAATCGTTTTATAAGTGGCTGGAGATTCCGTTCTCTACAGCGTATTTTAAGATACCAACTCCGCTCGTAATTTGTATCTTCCGAAATGGGTAGAACTTTTACATTAACCTGATATTATATAATGGTTTCTTCTAAATCATAATATTAAAATTTAACATATTTTACTTGCCATATAGCGAGTTAGGGCAGTTTTAAAATAATGGTGCTAAGTAGAAAATTTGATATAATTCATAGCTACATTAATTAAAGTAATAATACCTGTGTGGATAGTAAGCGTTACTTAAAACATGGACAAGCTTAATTTAGATACTGAACTCAAGAATCCAGTACTTAGCAAGAACGGAAAATATCATAAATCAATCATAGATTAAGAAACACTTTCTAAAACTATCAAAATATTGTTAAGACATTTCATTTTTTTAATGCAACGAAATGAGATATCTAAATAAAGTGAAAAAAAACCCCTCATAACTCAGTAAAAATAGATTTTCAGCAATTACCAACCATATGGTACTGTGTACGGATTACGAATTATTTAGTGCAGATATCTACACGATCTATAGAACAACTTAATACGCTATAATTTCTTTAAATTTAAAAATGCAAAATGCACATCACAGCTGAAAATGTTTTCCAGCATTTATCACATATAATCACGCCACGCCGGTAACCAAATTCTTTTGCACGTCTTTGCAAATGAACCATAAATTTTACGTGCTCCTTATCTAAAGAAAACATGTTGTAGGCCACTTCAGTAATGAGTATCAGTTTCATTGTGTTTGAATAGTCTCATTTTAATACTCTGCAAACAATTTTCCCCATGCATCATAATGTAATAGAATTATTTTGTGCGTCCCTGTAAACGAACTGTTAACCCTCCAGAGCATGATTTTTTATTTTTCCTTTAAAAAAATATATTTGATTCCTTAATGGGCATACATTAAAGGAAAAACACTGACAAAAATTATCACTCTTATATTTTTCCGTATTTTGGATTTTTTTAAATGGTTTCCAAATGGCAACACCATGCATTAGGCGTATTCTAAGTACATTCTACGATAGGGGAGACCGGGGCTAGTAGGCGCAGTTTTTAGTTATTAATTTTTATTCATTTTTCGTTTAAGTTTTTTATGAAACTTTAACTGTACTTTTAAAGACCAGGCATTGGGCTATAATTACCAGGAGTTTTCAGTTTGTAGCTTTTGTAGTTTATGTTTTGCGCGCCAACCTACCCCGTCACGGGGCAAGTTGCCTATACCTATGAGGTAAGTTGTCACACGCTTTATAAAAATTTAAATGAAACTCAAATAAGACACGCAGTTAAGAGAAATCAATTTCATTATTATAAGTAAGTTTAAACAAAGGCGTTATCGCCGTACAATGTAAATTCTAAATTATACAGACATAAAAATAATGAATAAAACATTAACATTGAGTAACTTCTATCCTACTCTATATCATCATCAGAGTTACGGTTGTCATAAATAAAAAATCGAGTGTCTTTGTTTGGGCAAGTCTCGTGTGCCCAAAATCTTGCATTGCAATCCCTTTTCTCGTTGTTTGCTATTTTTCAAGCTACCAGTACACACCAAACACCATGCCAACTTGCCCCGTGTTCAATGCGTCTACTAGCCCCATAATAAATTTCATCACAAAAGGGACACGTAATCATCTAAACATACATAATCCAAGCAAATCACATATGGGGTAGGTACCGTTACTCATACACTAAGAAAAACTGTACAAGTTAAATCGCAATTATTAAGATAAATATTAGAAATTTGAAAAAGAATGAAGCGACAAAAAATTACTTATGAGTGCAAAAAACAGAAAAATCGTAATAAATGTCCACTTAACGTAGGTAACACTGCAAAACTACAATGAGGATTGTAAAAAGCAAGAAGAAAGGTACTCTGTGACTGGTTGCGCAATCTATCCACAAACAGGCGATTTATGAGGACTGCGGCTACTTACCCCTGTAGCCAACTAGCCCCGGTTTCCCCTACTACAGAGGTTTACTACAAGATACTTGCAGTAGAGTATGATGTGCATTGTTTATCTGTAAAGTTATTTGTAAAGGGCGACTGATACGCATCATTTAACGTTCATTTATAGGGGCGCATAACAGATTTCGGATACAATATTGTTCTTGAAGTATTGTTTATTAAAGATGATTTCTGAAAGTGCGTTTTCAGTTATGGTATGCGATTTTAGGTTTAATTAAATTTTTGCACACTACATGGTGTGTAAAAATTCTACAGACCATATACAGGGCTACTCAAAAGAATTCGTAAGGATTACTGAGAAGGAGCGTAAAATAATTAAAGGTTTTTTTCAATTGAGTTCTGCATTTTCAAGCTCAACTATATTTATAAAGATATGTTAATAAAAGATAAATAAAATTATACACAGGGCTATGCAAAGAACTGGATACATGGACGCCTCTGGATGAAAATTTCTGGAAGTGCGATCATAATATTTTTACTTTCTTCTATCTTCAATAAAAGAAAGTATTGTAGTCGGAATTTTTTTTCGACTTCCAGTTTTCGACGGATTTGCACGTTTTAGGGATCAGAGGTCCCAAAAACATGTTTATAGAAAATGTCTGTATTTCCGTGTATCTGTCGCCATTGTACCATCAAAAATTGTATGAAGTTATGCATAGAATTAAACCAAATTTTTGTTTTAAGTTTTTGGCTATGACAAGCAGGTCTTTCATTAATTTGGAAAAAATCCGCCTGTAGGGGACGCTGTAATTGCGATTTTCGTTCTATTTTCAATATTGTACCATTGAAAAGTGTATGAAGTTATGCATAGAATTGAACCAAATGTTTATGTACGTTTTTGGCCATGGCAAGAAGATCCTCCCTGAATTTGGAAATATTTCGCCGAAAGGGGCACTATAATAGCGATTTTTGAGTAATTTCCTTTATTTTTCGTAGTTGAATTGTACACCGACGGCTGATGAAGCGACGGGAACTTCCCATCCTGTTAAGCCTTTAAGATGATTCCCATCCTGACTATTCGCGACAGAATAACGGAAAACTATTGATTTTCATAAATATCAGGATCGAGATTAACTCGTTTTTA
Organism: Maratus speciosus; assembly: GCA_963932465.1. Lineage (NCBI taxonomy): Eukaryota > Metazoa > Arthropoda > Arachnida > Araneae > Salticidae > Maratus > Maratus speciosus. Next base: position 341,615,071 of record OZ010786.1, on the reverse strand, counting down.
CTCCGATTAATTGACTGAAATTTAAGATGAAAGTCAAAGTTGATATAGTATTGAACTAACAAAAATGAAATATTGACATTTGTATAACATTTTGATATATTAAAATATATGAGATAGAAGAAAGTTTTGGAATTGGCACATCCAACTTAGTTAAGCATGTTTTTTTCTGAATTAAATTTCAGCTAATATGTGGCGTATATAAAAATCTAAAGCTAATATACAGGGCTGTGCAAAAGAATTGAAGTACGTTTCCGTTAATTCGTAGAAATTGCTGGATGTGAATTTTCAGCTGTTTCTTACAATACTAATCTTTTTTTATACTGTGTAGAACAGGCCTGTCCAACCTTTCAGTTATTAAGGGCGCACCTGAGCTGTAGCAAAACAATGAACGGCGCCATTATTCAGATGACTGGAAATGTATAGTCGTGGGGAAAAAAAGTAAACACCCCCTACTAACTCCTCAACAAATTATCGTAAAAGAAAGTTACTGGTACCGAACGATTGGTAATAAAGTCTACTTTTAAATGATATATATATAAAAATTGTTTAGAGGGCCATCTATATATTAAAACGAACCATAACTCTTTTTTTTTCAATAGCAGTACACAATTCTGACAGCATATATGAACTGTACACCCTTCAACTAGACTAAAAAAAATTTCTATGCAATTCGTACGTAAGTTTCCGAGAAATTAATTATTTTAAAACGAGCATATTTTAAGGGCTGTATCCAAATTGAAGTTTCGTGCTCGATTGTTAAGTGAGAGAGCCTCCTTGATCAAGGCACCTTAAGCACCACTGAAGCAGTCAATGAAGCCTGAAGATTACACGACAGCAGAAGATATTTCAAAATATCTAGTCACTTCTATCACAGAAGGCCCCTTAAAACATCATTTTGCCGTTTTTTAAGCATAATTTGAAAACTACTTGGAAGAAAAATGTGAAATTTTGGATTTCCATGAAGCAGGACTTAATAAATCTATATCCATAAAAAAAACTGTAAGTTTTAATTCATAATTTTTTCGAATATTTATTTCATAATTCATATCATAAAATTATAAAAATTGCAAATTTAACATATTTATGTTTGGGTATATTAGTAGTATTGCTACACAAAAATTAGCACATTAGGAGCATAATTTCAGGAGCTATAAATAAAAATATGAAAATGTAATTTAACATTACAAGCACTAAATTTTTTATGCTTATAATCCAAAAACTTATCATTCAAATGACTTGAAATTTGGTATCTAGGCATAGTTTGAACCGAAGATTTGAAATATCTCGTGAAAATTGGGTACTGCTATTGAAAAAAATTAAGTTTGGATTCGTTTTAATATGTAGATGGCCCCCTAAGCAAATTTTATATACATCATTTAAAAGTAGACTTTATTTCCAATCTTTTGATTTTAAAAGTGTCATTCAATTCACTTGATGTTTAATAGTTATCAAAATACAGTTCATGATTTACAGATTCAACAACTGAATGAGTCTAACATTGACTCAAACGCTAACCTCCAAGTCATGTCCATTTGGCAGTTGGTTGCATTTTTTTCGCAATAAATATCAAAATTGTACTCAAATCTTGATACTCCTTCGAAAAATAACAATTAAAAACCGTTTTATGCGAGTTTTTTAGGGGGGGGGGGGGATATACTGCTTCATATGGTGACGAGCCTTTGTCGCACTTATTCGCTTATAAACACAGAGAGATTCTTCCATGGGAATGGATAAAAATTTCCATCCAGAGTATCGACAATTGGTCTCAACTTGAAAAACTTATCTTGCCCATTAGACAATGTATTATCGTTCAGATGGGAAAATGGTCGTATACTTTCAAATGTATTCAAAATCATAGTGCCGCTACTGTTGGTACACCAATGACAAGGTTCCCAAACAATCTTATGATTTTAAAGTTTGCCACGCTACTCAAGATACAAATTCGTAGACACTTTTTTATATCTGTCGAGCATATATTGAGGGGCTTTTGAATATGTTTTAGAACACTATACGGGCTTGTTTGTTTACAGATATGCTCGAAAAGTACTGAGTGGAAAAATATAAAAAATATTTATATGGTGTTTTTAATGATAAAGCACTTTCAGGCATAGAAACAGCTCCAATAATCTTTATCCAAGAAGGATCTAGCTGAAGAGTTTGAAGCTTTCACTTTCTTCTGTTTACGTTCAACTGACTGCTTTTGTTTTGGTGTAGATGGAATATTCACTATCCCAACGTTTGCATTAACATTCTAGCCAATTTCATTAGCTGATTTATCTGCTTATAAATCACAATCAGTCTAATCATAAGTTTCTGAACCATTTTTGAACAGAAGGTTTGGATCAGTAGGTGGATCGTCATCGCTGCCATTGTGAGAAATGTCACTTTCACTTGACAATACAATTCATATTTCTTCCGTTAATATTTTTTTTAGTGTCTTTGCTTTAAAATCTATGTTGAACACGATCAGGTTTTATCCGAACAAATTTTTTTATGAAAGAATAGACAAAAAGCAAGATAAAACAATCAACAAATTAATTGAACAGAATACAAAAAATGTAAATAAAAGCGTAACTCAATTCATGGTGTTGCCAAATGGCAACAAACGTATATTCCCATGCATACAATATTTCTTGCAAAAAACCTTACTGAAAATTATTTAAAACAACTTTTAAAAGCATATTATTTTGTAAAAGATTTTTTCGAATGAAATCTTTCATTATAAATATTTTTTATTTCTGTTCCATCTTTGGCTAGGAAAATGGAAGACTTCAAATGTTCTTTTTTATTTGTAATTGACAAAGAACTATTATCACATATGGTATTTTTAATGAATCAAACCTAAGTATAGGATCAAAATGAATACGTAAAGCATAAAGTTATCATGAGGCAACGGTAAATAAACGATAAGAAGAGAAAATTTAATTTGTTGCCAATTGGCAACAGTATGCACTAGAGCAGGGATGGCAAACCTATGGCACGCGAAAGAATAATTTTGGCACGTTGTTACTTGCGACTCTAAATCCATATACATACATTGATTTACACAAAATACACAAACTCTAGATGACCTAATCTTGACTAAATTTGATTTATTGGAAATTGAAGTATTTTAATTGCGGCTTTTTGAAATACCGTAAATTATCATATTAATAAATGTACCAATGATAAATTTATTTCAACTTAGAAATTAATTTCAGAGCTATTTAAAGAAACTGACGTTTGATCTTTTAATATTTTTCCATCTATTTATTTCAGCAAGGACATTAGTTTCTAAAATGAATAATACAAAACCTCAAATAAAACGCAGTTGTCATAAATCCAGTTAAGTTTGCATTCTGTTGAAATTAACTGAGTATGAACCTGATATTAATTATTTTCCTTCCAAGATGCAAACAACACTATCACATATATATTTTTTAATAATTTCTACAATTTAATTTTTTTATGATTATCATAGTGCAATGCAATACCTCACCTGCATGTTACCCATTTGTTTTTGTTTTTATCCCTTACGAGAATAGTACATAGAGCTGTATAGAACGCTATAGAATTCTTTGCAAGTTCTATAGAACACTGTTTCTATAGAGTTTTGGAGAGTTCTATAGAATACTTTTTCTAAAGAAAATATTTCTATAGAATTCGTCAGAATTTTTTTCTATAGAACAGTTTTTCTATACAGCGCTATAAATCTTTTAGAAGTTCTATAGACTAATGATTCTATAGAATTCGTTAGAATTTTTTTTATAGAACAGTTTTTCTATACAGAGCTATAAATCTTATAGAAGTTCTATAGACTTTTCTATAGAATTCTATAGAATTCTTTTTAAATAAAAAACATATTTTTTGGTCCTTTAAAATTTATGTGTACTAATTTATCTATACATACATACATATTAAATAATAGTAATAATTATTTTTGTAATACATCAGTTTAATATAATAATACTCCATAGATTTAATATCATTATAATTTAATTCATAATTCTAATACATTGTGATTCATTTGTTAAAGTAATAATATATCAATCGAACTACACTGATTTAAATTATTTTTAATAAATATATTGTTTTATGATTAATTAATTTTTCGTTTAATTTTGTAATCATTTATTAATTTGCTGTTAATTTCATAAAAGCATTCATCTGCTTTAATAAACTTTATTCACTAATGGTAATATATCTAATTTAATAAACTTTATTCACTAATTGTAATTTTTATAAATTTTTTTTTATCTGAAGCATAAAATTATTTAAACAATTACATTTCAAGTTTAACAAATAATAATTTATTAGACTTTTAAATATTTTTTTCAAGTATATATTAAAATACGAGTTATTTTTATCACCCCGCATCCGATGCCGCCAGATTAAGGAATTTTAACAGAAATGAGAAATCTGAAATAAATATCTTAACACGATTTAAGCTGTTAAGATCACTTGAAACTGTAAATAATATAGCACTACTGCCACCAACAAAATAAATAAGTAAATGAATAAATAAATAAATTCTTTATTTTAAAAGACTTGCTTTCTGCTTAATTCTGGTTTTCTAATTTAGAAATGATTTCGGATTTCATAATTTACACAGTTGAGAATGAATCATTGTATAAAATATATGATTTCTATACAATACAATAATTTCTATACAAATTTGATCATTGGGAATGCAAATCATAAAAGAAAAAAACTTGAAATAGTGCAATGAGAGCTGATAAACCGTGAGCCGGCGTAGAGTGCGCTGAAAGTACTGGTTCACGTACGATCGCAGAACCTAAACAGCATCGAGCATGGTTAGTACATCGGAGGGTGAGCACGTGGAAACTTCTGCTAGCGCTGTTTTTTTTTATAGAATATATTCGAATATTTTTATAGAACATTTTATAGAATATATTCGAATATTTTTAGGTAGCTTTCTTTACAAAAAAGCTACCTATTGCAGCCGTTCGGAGGAAAGCGATTTCAAAAAATTTTGGTATATTTTCATCGATCATGACCCCCAGACCCCGAAACCACCCTCCGTTCAAAATTGATATATATATATATATATATATATATATATATATATATCTATATATATATATATATATATATATATATATATATATATATATATATCTGACCTATGTCACACTGTAACTCCCGTAATTATGAACCGATTTCGATGAAATTCGTTGTGTACATAGTACATACCAATGTCTCGACCGAGTTCGTTGGCCAGCTTCATCCGCCATTTTGTTTCAAAATGGCGGCCATTTAAAATTTTTTAAAAATTTTAAAACTTGAAATGTGGTACCAAAAAATTAAAAATGGAAAAATATTTTTTTCTTATGTATTTGACCTTTATACAAAGATTCCGGAGCAGTTTTTGTTTCGTCTATATCTTAAAAAATGGCTGAGTTATAGCATTTTGAATTTCTAGCATGGCTGACATTTTGAAACGTCCTGAATTTTGTCACGCGATAAAAGGCGTATTTATGAACCGATTTGGATGTAATTCAGTGTGTACATAGTATATACCAATCTCTCGACCGAGTTCGTTGGCCAGCTTCATCCGCCATTTTGTTTCAAAATGGCGGCCATTTAAAATTTTTTTAAAATTTTAAAAATTGAAATGTGGTACCAAAAAATTGAAAATGGAAAAATATTTTTTCTTATGTATTTGACCTTTATACAAAGATTTCGGAGCAGTTTTTGTTTCGTCTATATCTTAAAAAATGGCTGAGTTATAGCATTTTGAATTTCTAGCATGGTTGACATTTTGAAACGTCCTGAATTTTGCACGCGATAAAAGGCGTATTTATGAACAGATTTGGATGTAATTCAGTGTGTACATAGTACATACCAATGTCTCGACCGGGTTCGTTGGTCAGCTTCATCCGCCATCTTGTTTAAAAATGGTGGCCATTTAAATTTTTAAGAAAAATTTAAATTTGAAATGTGGTACCAAAAAATTAAAAATTGAAAAAATATTTTCTTCTTATGTGTTTGACCTTGATAAAAAGATTCGGGAGCAGTTTTTGTTTCGTCTATATCTTAAGAAATGGCTGAGTTATAGCATTTTGAATTTCTAGCGTGGCTGACATTCTGAAACGTCCTGATTTTTCTCACGTAATAACAGGCGTATTTTTGAACCGACTTGGATGTACCTTGGTGTGTACATAGTACATACAAATATCTCGACCGAGTTCGTCGGCCGGCTTCATCCGCCATCTTGTTTCAAAATGGCGGCCATAAAAAAAATTAAAAAATAAAAAAATTTAAATGAGATACCAAAAAATTTGGAAAGTGAAAAAGATTTTTTTTGTATGTGTTTGACCTTAATACAAAGATTCCGGAACAGTTTTTCTTTCGTCTATATCTAAAAAAAATGGCTGAGTAATAGCATTTTGAATTTCTCTTGTGGCTGACATTTTAAAACGACCTGATTTTTGTCACGCGACAACAGGCGTAATTATGAACCTATTTGGATGTAACTTGGTCTGTACATAGTACATACCAATGTCTCGACCGAGTTCTTTGGCCAGCTTCATTCGCCATCTTGTTTCAAAAGGGTTGCCATTAAAAAAAATTAAATTTAAAATTCAAAATGAGGTATTAAACAATTGGAAAATGAAAAAGATTTTTTTATGTGTTTGACCTTGATACAAAGATTCCGGAGCAGTTTTTGTTTCTGAAAATTTGTTCTTTTGTTTATATCTTAAAAAATGGTTGATTTATAGCACTTTGAATTTCTAGTATGGCTAACATTTTGAAACGATCTTGTATTTGTCATGCGATAACACGCGTATTCGCCTATTTCGATGTAAGAAGGCATGTGGATAGTATACATCAACACCTCGACCAAGTTCGCTGGCCAGATTCATCAGCCATCTTGTTTCAAAATGGCGACCATTAAATTAAAAAAAATATATATATATTTAAAGTGAGGTGCAAAAAAATTAGAAATTGAAAAAGGTTTCTTTCTTAAGTATTTGACCTTGATATAAGGATTCAGGAGCATTTTTTTTTGTCTTTACCTTAAAAAATGGCTCAGATATAGCAGTTTCAATTTCTATTGTGGGTGACATTTTGAAAAATCTGATTTTTTGCATGCGACAGCACTCCTATATATTAACCGATTCCGATGTGAGTGAGCATGTGCACAGCAATTACTAAGGTCTCGATCGAGTTCACTGCTTAGCCTCATCCACCATGTTGTCTTGAAATGACAGGCACTTTAAGAAATTGCCGAATTTGGCAGCCAAATATATGTTACTTCAAAGAAAAGCAGCTTGGATAAAGCTGACTAATTTCGCGAAATTCTCATTCATTATATTGATAAAAATTTGTATTGAACCTCCTATATTCGGTTTCCACTAAATTGAGCTTCGTGTGTTTGAATGATATAATTTGGCTTTTTTTAAATAAGGATTATGAAAGCTACCTCTTCCTCCCGGCACTGGCCGGAAGGACTTTTATAGAATATATTCGAATATTTTTATAGAATATATTCGAATATTTTATAGAAAATCTATAGACATTTCTATTGAATATCTAAAGATATTTCTATAGCTTTTGGTGAAACTAGCTTATAGAAAAACGGGCCATAATTCTATAAGATTCTATAATACTTTTTTTATAAGTTTTTTTTATAGAATTCTATAAGAAATTTTTGTAAGGGATACCAGTGTTATTATTAAAGGTTTTTTTTTTTTTTTCATGATTTTTCAATCCACTAAATTTGTTGGCACGTCAAGGTCGTGTAAAATATTTCTGGAAACAAATTGGCACGCGGTTATAAAAAGGTTCGCCAACCCCGCACTAGAGAGTTAATGCTACTTACTTTAGACACTATAGAAAGAATGTTGTATCCCAACTCAGTTCATCAATTTCATTATATTTGAAGTATTGTAACATTAATAAAATGCACTAAAACGATTTTTCCCATTTTGGCTCTTCTTGTAACGAACCATAAACACTTTATTTTCAGCAGCGAACAGATTTTATTAAACCTAAATAGCATATTTATAAGAGTATATTTATAAGAGTAAGCAGACTTACGGCAGAGAGGCAGACAAACCAAACTCATGAATACTTTTCAACTAACTTAGAAAATGTTGAAAAGGAAAAAAATCTACAGTGACTCCACTCGACTTTCCGAACACTTTAGAAAATATTGGGCATTCAAATAAATAACCGGCACGGAAGACCAAGATATGCTCTGTTAAAACTAGCTTTGTATTCAAATCCATGTAACAATAAATTTTCGCTGTATTATTGCTACAAATAATTTTATTTTATAACAGTATTATTTGCAAAGACAATCTATAGACGACTCTGCTTGTTTAAATCATGCATTTCGGTCGCATATGATTGACTGCCCAAGTGAAAACCTGGGTGACAAATTCGGTATGTTCCTTGCACAAAAGAAATAGTTCGTTTCTTTTTGAAAGCTATTCATTTAAAAAATATTTAATTTTTTTAATTTTGGTTTTTCAAAGGTTTAACTGTTTTTAATTAATGCCGTTTTTTATTAATTTTCCAATATCTTTTTTAGTATTTTTAAAAATAAATCATTTACTTTTGTAATGGGATAAAAAGGGAAAAAGTCTGGTAAAATAAAGTCTTACTTTTGATATGAAACATATACAAATTTTAAAAAGCAGAAAAACCAACGTTGGTTTTTCTGCTTTTTAATATTGTTGCACAAAGGCTTTATTTGCTACTTTTATGTATTTGGCGTTAACGGGCCTTTATTCTTCTGTATTTTTTTTTTTTTTTTTTTTTTTCGCAATGTCTCAAATCAATAGGTTTTGTAATTTACGATTAAAAAAGTACAGGTTTTTGGAACACTTACATTTCCTACTTGATTGTAGGCGTAAGAAGGTTATTCCTAAATTCATTTCCATTCGTTGTAATTTATTTTCTTCAAATAGGATTGAGAAGGTCTTATTTCGTTCTAAATTAGCTCTTTTAAGAGCTTTGATTCAAGAGACTCGTCACAAAATTGCTCATATAGAGCGCGAGTTATATTCTTTACATATCAGCCTCGCTAATTCTACTCCTGATTTTCAGTCCATTGACAGAAGGTCATGGAGCCGAGTTCTCACAGCTTCTTCTGTTCATTGTTCGGTTTTAAAGAAGAAATTTAATACGCTTTGTGGAAGTTCTGTCGCTAATAACTGCAGTAATTTGCCTCTTGTTAACCAAAATGCTGTTGTCAATCTTTCTAGTGTTCCATTAAGTAACAATCAGCTCGATGCTCTCAAATTGAATAACAATTTTTCTGTCTCTGCTATTCCTTCTTTACCTAATCTTATTGCTCCTATTGAAAGAGCCTTTAAGCATAGCGCTCTATCTTCTTCTCAGAAAGAGTCTATTAGGCATCTCATTGCCAATACTGTTGATTTCAATTCTAATGTTTATAAACCCAATCTTAAACATCCTGTTAAACAATGTCTGAAAAATTTGCGTTCTGATCCAAACTTAATTATTACTAAGGCCGACAAAGGTGGTCAGATTGTTCTTCTCGACAAATCTACGTATTTGGAAAAAACCCATAAATTAATTAATGATGGTCCGTATGTGGATATCCGCAAAGACCCTTCCACTAGTGAAATTAACTCTATTAAGTCTGCCATTAAGTCCTCTTACATTATTCCTGCTAACTTTAAGAAGTCCCTTATTCCGTCTATTGCGCATTGTGCCAGGTTTTATGCTTTACCTAAGGTCCATAAACCTGACATTCCTTTTAGACCTATTGTCTCTAGTATCGGTACAGCTTCTTATAAGCTTGCCAAATATTTAGTTTCTGTTTTTTCCCCACTTTTGAGCAGTAACTGTTTCACTGTTAAGAATTCTTTTGATTTTGTTAAAAAACTTCATAATTTTAAGCCGCAGGGTCACATGATGGTTTCTTTTGATGTTAAATCATTATTTACAAACGTTCCGGTTGAGGGGGCTTTAGATTGCCTCAAGAAAAGGCTTTGTGAATTCCATTTCTCTTATTTTGAAATCGAGGAACTTATACTTTTCACTCGCGCTTGCTTGTCGCAAAATACTTTTGTTTTCAATGGTAATTTCTTCCGTATGATTGACGGTTTGGCTATGGGTAATCCTCTTAGTCCAATTTTATGCGATATTTATATGCACTATTTTGAGGTCAAGCTTTTTGAAATCTTAAAATTTCCGTTCTATGTTCGTTATGTTGATGATGTTTATGTCCTGAATGAAATAAATTCGGATATTAATCATATTCTCTCTATTATGAATTCCATTGATCCCTGCATTCAATTTACCTCTGAAATTGAGACCAATAACTGTCTTTCTTTCCTGGATGTCCTTGTTATTCGTTGTGAAAATGGCTTTCAGACTACCGTCTTTCGTAAACCTTTTGCTGTCAGTCTCCCACCTCACAGGTATTCTTCTCAACCCCCTAACCAGAAATTCGCTGCTTTCAATACTTTTGTTTTTCGGGCTACTAATATTTGTTCCACTCCTCAGTTACTTAGTGCTGAACTTAATTACCTCAAAGCTATTGCTGTCGATCGTGGTTATTCCTCTAATATTATCGATTCTATTTATAAGAAATTGACGAAATCCGACCATTCTGAAAAGCATTCTAATTCCAACTCTAATACTTCAGTTGTATTACCATTTTTTCCTAAAATCAGTCAGCAAGCTGCTAAAATCCTAAGAAGGTTTGATTTTAAAGTTATTTTTTCTCCTGTTAATAAAATCCCTTTTTCAAATCTCAAACACCCCGTTGATCGCCTAGATAATTGGGGCATTTACCAGATCTCTTGTCAGTGTGGTCTTTCTTATATTGGTCAGACTAAACGTGCTCTTAGATTTCGTTTAAAAGAGCATGAAGGTTATGTTAAAAATCAGGAGCTCAAACGTTCTTCTATTGCTCAACATTCTTGGTCTTCTCAACATAGGTTCGATTTTTCCTCAGCCATCATTATCCAAAAATGTTCTTCTAACCTTGATCTTGATTTTTGGGAAGCTTACCATATCATTAAAAATTCTCACTCTTTAGTCAATGATTTATCTAGTACTCCAGATTTTCCAAGTATTTGGAAAGCGTTAATTTAATTCCTGCTTTTTTGGTTTCTTTTCTCTACTTCTCCGGTAGATGTCGCTACTTGTCCACCCAGTCGTTTCCACTGCTTCTCTCTCATTGATTGTTTCGGCGCCTTCGCCACCCGCATAGGGTATAAAAGCCAGCGCGTCTCTGTCTATGATTTTGCTCAGCCTTGCTTTTTCTAGCACGCTGTTCCTTTTGCACTGAAGAAGAATCTCGCTAGTAGATTCGAAACAGCTGTTTGCTGCTTTTCATATATTATTTGTGCATTTTATACGTTGGTTTTTCTGCTTTTTAATATTGTTGCACAAAGGCTTTATTTGCTATTTTTATATACAAATTTGTAAGAAAAATACTGTACAAATTTTTTTAAAGATTTAAATTTTTAGATTCAAGATACCACATTTTTCTTCGTCCTGATTAATTATCTTTGTTTGAACATTTAGTTAAAATTAACCGAGATTTGTACACAGATACTTTCACAGACACAGATACTTTCTTATATTTTTCAACTGTAAGAACGAGGTTGGTACAAGTGCTTTTGTACTAAGAGTATTTTCGGCATGCGTATTTAAAAAATTGAGTTAAAAACACAGGTATTTGGCGGGCCAGACAAAAGTTGCCGGCGGGTCACGTGTTTGACATGAATGTTTTAGACTGTAGAAAAGTAAAATATCAAAATATATCAAAAACTAATGATTGTAATGAGGTAAGCTTATACACATCATCCATGTTTTTGGCGATTGTGGTTCGTTTTACGTAAAAATCAATGTAGGTCATAATTTAGAACATTTTAAAATAAGAATTTATTAATAAGATTCAAAATTAAAAATACGTTTTAGAATCGATAAAATGCCTGGAAATGTTTGGGAATATCATTATAATCACTGAATCATTAAAATCACTGAATCATTAAAATCACTGAATATCATTATAAAAGAATCATTTCAATCGGATGATATTTATGGAAAGATATAAGTTAATATTTATCATGTAGATTAATACTAGCGTCCTCAAACTTTGGTCAAATCTAACTTTATGAAGATTTAAGAAACAAATGTGTAAAACATGCTTTGATCCAAGAAATTAAAATGTGGTGTCAAAAATGTGTTTTAACAATAAAAATTTCAAATTTTTATATTTATAAGAGCGTTTATGAGATGACGAAATAAAGCACATATGATTATAAAGAACTAGAGGCAAAGTAAAGCTGTAACTTTAGTTTACATAAATTAAAACTGGAGTTGGATTCATCGTTAGATTTTTTTTTTTTGGGGGGGGGGGGGAAGGGTATTGGTGTGTGTGTGTGGGGGGGTACTCTACTTTAATTTCCAAAAATTAAATTTGAATATTTATAAATAAGAAATCACATATATTTAATTACTATCGTCATCCTTTTAATGGGTGGTTTGGTAAATGTTGGTTTTTTCCCATTCTTATTAATCACTTTTCTTTGTCAATTTTGCATATTCTTGATCTTTTTCGATATATTTTGTGCCTTTTCCTCCTAGTGCAAATAACGTGTATATAATTCTCGTAAAATAACAAAATAAGCGTTCCACCTTTTTTCTCAAGGTTTGGCTGATCAAAAAAGAAAAAGGAAATATCGATTTATGTATTTTTGTGTCTTTTAACATAGTGTAAGTTACATAACGTTAAAATGAATAATTAACACGAATAATTGTGTTAATTTTAACACAATTATTCGAATTGGTAACACATCTAATATTATGTTTACATCTAATATTATGTAACTTGCCTTTGTAATGTAAAAAAAAAAAAAAAACCCAACTACTATTTTAAACATGAATTTTATCATGAAATAAATTAATTGATTTATACTTAATTCATATTTAGCATTATTATTTCAAAGTTATTTTCCTTTACAAGGGTAAGTAAACGTGTAAGGAAAATTATACTTATTGTTAAATATCCAAAAGACTTAAAAATTAAATTCAAAACTAAATTTTGAAAAAGAGAAAGGGCAAGTTCACTGTTTCAGAATATAATAAAACTAATTTCATTGCAATAGCGAAGTAGCATTTTGGAGTTTGTTGATTGATTATCAGGTTGAATAGATTTCTATTGTTTCAATGATTTATGTAAATAGCATCTTTGCGTGTCAAATAATCTTGTTAGTCGAATAGTTCTGGAATCCAAATTCTACGAATTTACAATTCTTTTATGCCCATTTAAAAAATTGTTATTATTATTGTTTTCCGTTAATTGAATCTGAAAGAATTTTCAATCCATACATTTAAATATTTTTTTATATATTATTATTCATAATATGGGAAATATCTCATCAATTTAAAACAAGACAGTATGTATATCCTGATGTTTACCTCACTCCATAAATTGAGTAAAAGAAGTTTCTGCAGGAAAAATTGCAAAAATTAAATACAAATCCATCAATTTAAATTTAGAAATAGCTATATAACCCTTACTTATTTTAAAACCAACTCTACTTAATCCAAAATGCGGAAATGAGTAGCCATATTTTTGTACGGAAATAGTAAGTCATATCTAATAAGGCACATTCGTCGCCTGCAAACACAGTTATTCATATCAGTAAGTCAAACATCACATTTTTTAAAGGTATATATGTTACCGGCCAAACCCGATTTTAAGTCAAACTAGTTTATCCTAATGCACATCGGATAAACTAGTTTTTCCTAGGCCAAACTAGTTTATCCTAACGCCCATAGGATAAACTAGTTTTTCCTAGGCCAAACTAGTTTGGCCTAACGGTTATAGGATAAACTAGTTTAGACTGCTGTTCATTGGTCCGAACTAGCTTATCCTAGGCCAATCTAGTATATCCTAGGCTATTTCAATTTGGGGTGCTTTTATTGATCCCAATGACCGCTTCATCGCAAACCTTCTAATTTATCCTAGGCCAATCTAGTTTATCCTAGGGCAGTCAAATTTGACGTGCTTTAACTGATCACAAAAAAAAAAAAAAGTACTAATTTAAACTCAAATTCATTTTCTCAAAAATGAGTTAATTTCAAGCTCAAATTCAAAATTTTTCAAACGGATCGCTCAACTCAAATACATCTATTGAAATTAGGAAAGTTAACTAAAATCTCGTATTTTTATTTATTTATTTATTTATTATTTTTTTTTTTAATATAATAGAAGTTTAGCGTTCAAATTTACAAAATTTTGTGAGCTAGTCTTTTGGTTATTCGATGTAAGAGTCTTTACGGGACTGACCAATTCTCCTACACTCGCTCCAGGCTTGGTCTGTGGATTTTTTTAAAGAGGTTCGGACCGAGATGGACCGGGACTCAATTTTTTTCTGGCTATGTCGGGACAGGACTGCGTTCTTCTTGAGGTCTGCACAGCCAGAAATTTTCAGTCCAATTTCCAACCCAGCTCTTATGAAAATCATTTGTATCTGTGGTCGGTTCAGTAAAAATATCAGTAATATATGACCCGGCTCAACTTTTTTTAAATGCACGTATTTTTTGGGCGTATTTTTCCGTTTGCCTAAAACAACTTTAATCTGCTGTAGACATAACTATTTTAAACAGAATTGTATTTCAAAATATGTATCAAATAAAGGGGCATGGAGTGTATTTTTAGAAACAAACAGGGAAAGAGAATTTTAATTAAGATTATTTTTATAAGTATTTTTATGGAAATGCAGGAAAGCCCTCAAGACGCTTGGAGGGTATCGCTATTATTCTACAATTAAAATTTATGTATTTATTATTTTTTTTTTAATTTTTACTTTCTTCTATCTTTACAAGAAGGAAGTATTGGATTCCAGAAAATTTTTGACTTCCGGTTTTCGACGGATTTACATATTTTAGGGGTCAAAGATCCCCAAGAAGATGTTTTTGCAAAATGTCTGTCTGTCTGTTTGTTTTTCTCTCTGTATGTATGTATGTGACAAAAAATTTGCTGGTGTTATATCTCAGGAACGGAATTTATTAAAAATTTATATTCAGGTAGTCCCTGATATAAATTGGTGCTCTTAAGTTTTTGGTGTAAATCACCGAACAGGTGGCGCTACTATGCTGCATTTTTCATGATTTCCGCTATAGCTCTACCTCAAGAACTAATGCACGGATTTTCATGGAACTTCAAATTCAGTTAGTCCTTCATATGAATTGATGCTGTTTACGTTTGGTGTCAATCGCCCAACAGGTGGCGCTACTACACTGCAATTTGCAGGATTTACACGATTTCCGAAATAGCTCTATCTCAAGAACTAATGCACGAATTTTCATAAAACTTTTGATTTAAATATACTTTTATTAATATCGCTGCTGATCAGGGCCGTGCAAAGCGAGGGACGAAGGAGGCGGTTGCCCCGGGCGCGAAAATTGAGGGGGCGCCAAATTTATACTACAAACCTAGTTTTTTCTTCATTTTTTTGAAAAAAAAAATGTATATTTACATATTGGGAATTTTTATCCCAATGAAAGTACGTTCATTTTTCGTTTCAAAGTTACTGTATCGTCCCTTACCCTACACCCAAATACAAATTTATGAATAAGGACTTCTTACTTTTCAAAACTTGTTTTAGGCCTTTGTCTTATTCTTTTTCATTAAACTTCTCTTTCCTGAGTCTGTAATTTTCTTTCTGTGCTTGTGACCAAAACATATATTATCAAATGAGTATGGGGTTTCCTTCTGAAAATACAAGAGGGTTGCAAACTGTTATACTGTACTGTTAGATACATTCTTCTACACTCATTTCCCAGATTCCCTGCCCCACCAGTGGCTGAGAGGTTCTGCTCTCGAAGCTGGTAGACGGGAGGTGCTGGGTTCGAACCCAATCGCGCCCGTCGGCCTAATCGTTCGGAGTTTTCGTGGTTTTCTTCGAACCGTGGATTTCCATGCGTTAATACGGATTAGGTTCCCTTAGAAAGACCTCCACGGAAGGCACTCCCCCTAGGGCCTATATCCCTCGTGTAGATAATTGGCCGTCAACAATCAACCCAACCCAACCCAGATTCCCATTGACAAAAAAGCGCAATTTTCTGTTATGTGATTCAGTTGGTTGAAGTTACTGAATCAAAATTAAACATGAAGTTCCAAAATAAATGCGGAATATGTATTCAATAAAATTTATTTCTGTTTTTGCACTTTTCAATTTTGTGACACATGTCACAAAGAAAATGTGTGTGTGTGTGGGAGGTGGTGGTGGGGGGGGGGGGGGGGGAGCGCCGAATTGAAACTTTGCCGCGGGCGCAGTTTTCTCTTCGCACGGTGCTGCTGCTGATTATGTTTTGGTGTAAATCGCTCCACAGGGACTTTTCTGGATTTTTTCACGATTTTAGCAGTAGCTGTTTCTCAAAAACTAACGCACGGATTTTTGCCAAACTTCAGATTCAGTTAGATGTTGACGTAATTTGTTTCTTGTTAGGTTTTGGTGTAAATTACTCAACAGAGTGGATTTAGACAATTTCAGCGATAGTCATATCTCAAGAACGAATGCACGAAATTTCATATCTTTAGAATCCTCATGATGAGCATATATTGCCTTTTAATTTTTCACTGTGATAGCGAATTGTGAAGCATTAATATGTTTGAGATAGAAGAAAGTTTTAGGATTGGTACATCCGGCTAGTTTTAAGATGAGTAGATGCATTATTAGGTAGTAAAATTAATGTAGGTAAAATCTTTGGAAAATAAGCTGCCTATGACGGAATCTCGTTGTTAAAAAAAAAAAAAAAAAAAAAAAAAAAAAAAAACATATGTTGATCTATGTAAAATGAGGATATTAATGCTTGTAAAAAGAATATAATGCATTTACAACAGACGTAGAACTTTCTAATGAGTTAACCTGCTATAACGGATTCTGCTTTTTCCCTAAGCAATTCCGTCTTGGAAGATTTTATTGTATAGAATTTTTTTAATTTTATCTACAAGCCACAGAATGTGGATTAACGATATTAATGGCTCTATTGTAAACTATATTGATGTTTAAATGAATCTCTAAATGCATGTAAACATCTGAATAATTACTAATAACACGGCTTAGAGACTTGAAAATCTGAAAAAAAATATATAGAAACCTTCTAAGATGGAATCACATAGGATAGAAAAAAAAATTTCCTTATAGTAAAGTTCCTTTTTTAGCCGGTCCGTTGTCTATAGCAAATGTATTATGTTTTTTTCAAAGGATTATTATATCCAATTTGCACCGATTAAAAAAAAATAATTCCATTTAAAACAGGATTTCGTCATATACAGATTCTTCTAACAGGTTTTACAGTAGTGTATCCCCATCCGTATAAATTTATATGTACTATTCTTTAAAGATAATTTTAATTGTGGAATAATGGTAGTTTAAAAATATCTGTATTTTAGGCCAAACTGGTACCTGGACTTCGCCGGATTTTTTTAAAGTTCTAGATATCTGAAAAAATATCAAATGTACTTCTGATATTCTTAATGGTGCATTTATTCATAAATAATTCACAGCCAAGTGATATTTATGTGAGAAAAAAAAAATTTGTCTAAATTCTTACTCTCTTAAATTTTATCATAACCTCTCATCCCATTCTTTGGTCCTCCAGCACACAATTTGTCATATGGAACATATTTTGTAACTACCGGTGGCGGTGAAATGGGGAAGATAGGTGAACAGTATCCCACTCCCTATCGAATAAAATATATTAAACAGGGTTTTTATTAAACAGTGTTATATTAAACTACTTTTGCCTTAAGGTTGACGCCGAAGCGATAGTTGGGATCAATAAAAGCATGTCAAATTGCATTGACCTAGGACAAACTAGAAGGTTGGCGCCAGGATGGTCTTTGGGATCAATAAGATCACGCCAAATTGAATTGGCCTAGGATAAACTAGTTCGGACCAATGAATGAGCAGGCTAAACTAGTTTATCCTATGACCGTTAGGCCAAATTAGTTTGGCCTAGGAAAAACTAGTTTATCCTATGGGTGTTAGGATAAACTAGTTTGGCCTAGGAAAAACTAGTTTATCCTATGGGCGTTAGGATAAACTAGTTTCGCCTAGGAAAAACTAGTTTATCCTACGTGCGTTAGGATAAACTAGTTTGGCCTAAAATCGGGTTTGGCCGGTAACATATATAAATATTATACAGACATACAAACAATAAATACAATAAACCCAACTGGAGTGGAAAATTAGCCAGAGCCAGGAATCGAACCCGGGACCACAGTATACAAGACTGCTACTCTAACCACTGAGCTACTCCGGCCGATGCCTGAGTCTGCAATTTCTCACTAATAAACCATGTTGGTGAAGTCACCAGCCATCTATACGACATCCTTGGATGACCGGACAACGATGAATAGATTTTACTATTACATCGATCTACGATAATTATAATAAAACACTCATACAACATATAGTATAGATATATGTAGTATGAGTATGCCATCTATGCATACTACATATAGTATCGCATAGATGGTTGGTTACTTCCCCAAGATGGTTTATTAGTGAGAAATTGCAGACTCAGGCATCGGCCGGAGTAGCTTATTTGTTAGAGCAGCAGTCTTGTATACTGTGGTCCCGGGTTCGATTCCTGGCTCTGACTGATTTTTCACTCCAGTTGGGTTTATTGTATTTATTGTTTGTATGTCTGTATAATATTTATATATACCTTTAACTGTTGAATACAGGCGTTATTCATGTGTGTTTTAATATATATTGTAGTATGAGTGTTTTATTATCACATTTTTTATTTTCTATTGTTGCTCTGAGGTGACGAGTGATGTCAAGTTGCTAAGCTGAACGAAGATTATCAAGGATTATCCCGACGGGATTACGCGATTTCGACACCAAAATCTAAATCAAGTGTCCATCAGGCAAGCGACTTGCAGGGGTTGTAAATACTAAAACTTTCACAAACTGAAGTGACTGAGCGTTATTCTGAGAATTGCATATTTAAACTTTAAAAGATAATTTCTTCCTGAATCTACAATAAGTGGTGCCCATTTTAAGGCCACTAATTTCTCAAAAGAGACGATGTCTCAACATGTTACTGCTCCTTTTTAAATAATTGGAAACGAATATAATTGCTAGATGACGTAAATTGCGACAAATGTAGTTGCAATTAAATTTTGAGGTATGATTTTTGCTTTTACTGCCTTAAATAAAATGTGTCTTATTGATTGATTTAATTTACCCATCATATCAGTGGCCGCCCCTCCGGGTGGTTCCGACCCGACCCCTTGAGTGGGGGAGGTGACCGAAGCTCGGCAGAGTTCGTTGTGTACGAATGCGAGGGGGCCGGATGGGGATGAATCGCCACCTCCTCGAGAGGCCCATCTCCGACAGGCGTTGAGTCCGGTGGCCACGGTTAACGGACGTCGTGCCTGGTGCGTGGGGCCCTCGGGCCTGTGTATTCGCGCACCCCCGGCAGTCAGGTTCTCTGGCCAAGCCGGCTAGCGACGCTCCATAGGTCGATCCCGGTGCCGGTCTAAGGGCCGGACGGTGCCGCCGGGCAAAGACTAGCTAAGGCGATAGGACCCATCCACCATTTGACTAAGAGGGAGCCTGAGGTAGGAGTGAGGGCTTTGTAGTGGAAAGTCCTCGGTGCTCGCTAGTGACGACGGTGATCGCGGGAACGCCATGCAGGGACTCCCGGAGCAACCGAAGGGCGAGGGTTTCGGACAGCGCCCAGTTACTTTATGACTTGGGTGGCTCATCCCTCCGAGAACCTCAGCTGAAGCGGTTGTGAGCCGACCCTAAGGTGGGTAGGGTTTGGCGGTGCCCCCGTTGACCAAGGAGCGGTCGCGTGGGGAGGCCAGTATGGCTCTGGTTGCTCCAGGTCGTGCCGTGACCCTTGGGAGGGGGTCGGTCGGCAGGTCCACCATCGAACGCTGTCCCCACGGGGAACCGGGCCGGAGGCTCGCCGGTAACTCGGCGGCTCATCGTGCCTCAGAGGAACTCTTGGTCCGATCCAGGTCCTTCGTGTCTATGCGATACTGGAGTTTGCCTCGCCCAGTGATGAGGACCTAGAGGTTTCTACACCTAACTTTCGAACGCATTAACAAAGGTAGCGGTCGGTCACTGCACGGGGTCAGGGGCCTTCGGGCCTGGGTACCCTCGACGGCCGTGAGGTAAGGTAGTGGTGGGCGGACTTCTGTCGGCCTCCGCTGACTTCTCTGTCTTCGGGCGGAGTCGAGACGGCGGGGGCTGGCGGGACTCCGTTCCATCCAACCCCCGAGCGACGCGGAGTCTATTCCGTCTAGGTGGAGCTTTCCGTGCCCGCCTGGGGTCGCTAACGGCACCTAGTCTGGGCCAACTTGTTCCCGGCGTTTTCCACGAGGGGGTTCCGTCGGTTGAGCCGGGTGGTCTGGGCGAAAAGCCCGGAGCTGGGTCGCTTTACGGCCGGAGGGACTTTCCCCGTCCTCCCGGGTTTTCAAGCTAGGGGCCCTTCATTAACTTTCCTATCGGCTGGCCCACATAAATGTCTTTGCCGGAAAATGGTATTTGATCTTGGGGGCCTCCCGTAAAGTAACTCCGGGTCGGGAAGCCTCGGTTCAGTTCGTAGGCCCGGCGTCTTTATAGGCGTCCGGTTCCTGCAGGGCTTGCGGGTTCTACCGGCTCGGGAACCAAGTTTTGGGACCACTTGGTTTTTCTAGCTGGGTGGTGAGGACTGTCGTAGCGGCCGTTCGTCTTGACTTGGGAATAGCCGACGTGGCGTGCGCTGGGCAGCGCGTCGGTCTTGACCGGAGCTTGCGTGGGGTTCCGCTCTGTCGGGGCTTGTCTGGCGGCGACCTTCGGGACGCGCCGCGGGGCTTGTCTCGCGGGTGGTTCCCTGCGTAGGCAAATGAGCCTTCTGAGGGCCTGGGACCGGGGATGGCAACCCGTCTTTACCCATCATATCGGTTAAAAATAAGATTAAAAACTACTTTTAGGTTTCTTACATCTACCTATTGTAGCCTTCTTGAGGAAAGCAATTAAGGGAAGTTTCACTACACTTTCACCGATCATGATCTCCAGACACCAAAACTTATCCTCCTTTCAAATTTTGATTTATTTATATATAATTTTTGCCTTGCAGTAACACTCATATTTATAAACTGATTTAGGTGTGAGCAAGCTTGTGCTTAAGGCTTAGCAAAATCTCGTTGTCCAGCTTAATCCGCCAACTTGTTTCAAAATGACAGTTATTCACTTAAAGAAGTATAGAAAAAAATTAGGAACACTAATTAACTCGTCAAATTGAGCTTTTATTTTCTTAGAGACTAATTTTTGTTTTCTTTTAATTCCTAACTAAAATTGAGTTGAAGAAAAAAACACATACAAACTTATAATGAACTCAGCATGCTGTGGTTTTCTACAAAACGTCGTTTCATATCATTCTAATGTATTTATTTAAATAGAGGAATTACACACCGAAATGTATGAAGCTGAAATGTAATGCATTTCTCTGAATTTAAAATAGAATTACATCGATCAGTGAATACAATAAACGCAGTGAAACAGTATCACCTATTAAGTATTACAAATCAAAATGATGTCAACATATCTAATTTAAATTAATAACCGTAACACGCAAATTGCTATTCATGCATTAGTTCTTTGAAAATCTGGAGCGTAACATGATCTGGATTAGCGCCTTATTTTATTCAAAATAACTACCAGAAATTTCATACAAAAACCCTCGTTTTATTTAGTCACAGAATTCCTGCCATTAAAAAAAGCTATTATTACGTAAATATTTTGAATAAAAAAGCGCTCAAAATGGACAGTACTGGTTACGATGAGCCAGCCGTTCGTATGATACGATTTGCGCATTGTATGATAGTTAACGTATAAAATATAAAATTTGGTACATTTCTACAGAATAGAAAATGAGATACAGCTATGTGAGTCACATCCTGAATTACGTACATTCTCATTCCATAATTAAATTAAAAAATATTCAGTGTTATTTTGTATCCTTTTCATATAAGTTTAAAGTATATATTTGTGTTTCTAATTTTATGTTAAAACTAACTGACCAGCCCGGCATTGCCCAGGCCCTTGATAATAACTTTAAATAAATCTCAATTTTGTATATCATTTTATTTTTAACCGATTTTATAAAAATTTATATTTTATTTTTAACCGATTTTATAAAAATTTATATTTTATTTTTAACCGATTTTATAAAAATTTATATTTTATTTTTAACCGAATTTATAAAAAATCATGCTTGTAAATAAAAAAAACTTTCCAAGTGAACCTCGTATTGGGGGACTAAGAATGTGTATTATTCTAAAACTGAATGAGTCGCTTTGAACTAAAATATATTCTCTTTAAATGGGTGTTATATGCTTTTCTATATTTCGATAAAAAATAACGGATTCAAAAATTTAAAGAGCGAGAATTTTTTTTCCGCATCGGGTCATTTATTTATTTTTTAGGGTTCCGTACATAAAAGTAAAAACGGAACCATTATAAGATCACTTCTGTGATCCGGTTTGTCCTTTGATCCTCTGACTTTGTCCGTCTGTCACAGCCATTTTACTCGTAAACTATATGGAACGAAGAAAGTTCAAATTGGGGAAGTGATAAAGACTATTAACCCACATATGTAAACATTATTAAACATTCACAAATATATTTAGAAAAAATGTAGAGGGGCTAATTAAGTTACACAAAAAAATAATCTTTTCTTTGTATATTGTGTGGGATATCAAACGAAAGCTTTCGTAACGCTGAACATAAAAATGCATTTCTTTTAATTTTAGGTATTATATTTTCAGAGATATCGTCGAAAATATAGTGCAAAAATATGTCCTCCCTCCCCCTCTATTTCCGAATCTACTGAAACTAAAATTATGAAAAAAATTACAGGTAATAGACGCTACTCTAAACCTTTCCGGAAAATTATAGCGATCACCCTGGGTCACATAGTGAGAAAAGCACATTTTCCCGTTACACACAAATTTCAATTTCTAGGCATTCAGCAAAAGTGTTGAGGAGAGTTGGAGGTACCTATCGTAGCAGAAGTATAAAAGCATTGTTGATAATGATTTTCGAAAAAAAAAACCGTCTTTAATTAGCCGAGATATTAACCCTTAAAAACACGGACGGTTTGGGCACACATACTGACAGTGGCCACGTACTCTATGTGCCATCGGATTTTAAAGCCTAGATAATAACAGTTAATGATATATTCGTATAATGCAATGCCCAGTAGCAGTATAAAAGCAATAAACGTCAGTTAAAAACAGACTAATTTAATTAGAATTAATCACATGAATACTATTGGATTCGCGACTAGTTGAGTAGCATTGACTGGATCTCTCAATATGCCTCCCATGTCTTTAAAATTAATTAAAACTCTATCATGAAAAACGCGGCACAGACCAAGGCGGCGTTGCAACTTTGCGACCTCCTTTCGAAACGCGCTTAGCACAATGCCAAATTTGAACAAGGGTTTTGTTTTAGCTACACTGTAAAAATAAAAAAATTATTACTACGCTGAATTTAGTTTTATGAAAATAAAAATCAAGTTTAAATATGCACTACTTTTATCATTAGTACTGAATTAAGTTCATCATAAACAGATTAGGATAAGATTAAAAAAATAGTTATACAGAATAGCAACATTTCATATATTTAGGCTTTATATCTCTTTGAACTATGGTATACGCATTCAAACTTTTCTAGTATATACAGCTATACCCAACCATACGTTGTATAGTTTTTTACAAAGTCTTATTATTCTTTTGGCAACGATTATTTTAAAAATACAGTTAATAATTCATATATTTATTGTGCGGAACCTTCTGAACGCGAGTAATACTCGCACTTGACCGTTTATATTATCTAAAAAATAGTTCTTATTCTTAAAACTCTTTGAAATATTTATGAGTCATAAATATAATGGTTTAGAAGCCTGAATGAAAAATGCGTGAAAAAATTTATATTTGGTAGTTGAGGCGCATACGAATATACACTGGTATAAGAAGACTTTTGTTTTACACGGTGTCACTTTATAGCTAAACGAAATAGGGCAGAGTGGGGTAATTATTTGTCACTTTGCATAAAGATCCATGAACTACCTTAACATCTTTCCACATAGAGCATAGTTCGGATATGACTTGGTTACTGAATTCCCTACCATTATCTGATTACAATAAAGCTGCACTAAGCGTTAAAAATATTGGATGAACACAATACGCTACATCTTCAGCTGCCTTAGTTTTCAAAGGTCGTAGCTGGGCAAAGTTTGTTAAATGTCCCTGACACACCATTTTTAACTTATAATCGTCATCCCTGTGTGACTGCAGGTCTATAGGATCAACTTGAAATCTTGAATATAACTCAGAACTGACCACTGGTTCCACAACAATACCTTTCTTAGAAGCACTATGTTTCATTTAACGTTGCTTGCATAAATTTAAATATTACATTACAACTTCATATGTAATATTTTTGCATTTAACTTGAAAATCTTTAAGCGTATGTGTTTTTCCTCTGTGGCCTATTCTTGTGTGAGTTTCAAATAGTATACTAAATAATTCATCATTGGTAATATAATACTGTATATTCGTTTTTCCTGGTTTTAATTAACTTCTCTTCATCATTAATTTTTAAAACGTCAAAACGTTTTAATCGTCTATAATTCAAAGGTGTGTTTCACTTAGTTTTAACAAAAATCACTTGAGAAAGCATATTAGAGTACTATTCATCAGGAAAATAAAAACAATTGTCTTCTCGTTTTACTCATATTTAATGCATTTAGTTAAAAAAAAAACTAAAAAAACAAGATTGTTGAGTATTTATTGAATATAAATTAGGATATCGAATAAAAAAATTAAAATTTATGACAACGTTGCGCGCACAATCAAACCTTGCATAAAACTGACAAAGCTGACTGACTGGCAGCAGAACGAAGGTTATAGCGAGAGACTATCGTCTCTGTGTTGACCTCAGCTTTACTTTCCAACATCCCTCAAATCATATCAGTGCTTGTCGGCATACACAGGTGAAAGTCGACATTTTCCAATTTCGGTCTTTCACAGTAGCATATACACATCATAGTCATACATACATCTAGATATATACATCATAAGTCACATTAAAATAAAAAGAAAAATTGAATATAGTTTTTATTTCTATGTCTCAATTTTTGTCTAATTGTTACAACACGATGGTACTTTTAAGTACCATATCAAGTAATTAACCGTAATTAACAAAAATAAATTTGAAAAATTTCTTTTTTGTGAATATATCTTTTAATGTATCATAGAAATGCAAGAAAAAAAGTTTCTAGGAGATAGTTCTTTAAATTCATAATTTGGGATATAAAGGGTTAAACCCCATCATTCTAAGTAAATGATATTTCTCTGGAAGAGTAATCGGGAATGTTTTATTGTGTGAAATAATAAAAAAGAGTTTAATATAAACTTTAAAGCTCATTTTATACAGTTCACTAAATTGTCACTTAAAATGTCCTTTTACTGAACTCTTCGTTTTTCATCGAACGTGTCTAGGGCATATTCAGCAATAAACGTCAATATAAAACAAGATCAGCTGGTACTGAATTTAGTGTTTTGTATTATAAATGACATTTTGGTGCTTTATAAATAATCCACATTCTTTTTATTTTTAAAACTTGCAATGCCTGTATTCCCACTTACAATAATTTTGAAAGAAATCACACCGCTCCCCACACACCACACAAACTACAAAAATGGTTTGGTAATTCAAAATCATAACACCCCTTCTTCTGCTGTGAAATTCTTTTTAATACCATTTAAACGTGTTTTTATAAATTTTGTCTCGAAATAAAAGTTAATTTCAATCTGAATATGACTTTAATAAAATAAGTCTAATAATTCCTATCGTTTTCTCTTTTCTCCAAACAAATGCAGCAATTTAGTTGCCATCATTAGAGATATGCCATTGAAAATTAAAAAATAATAATAATATCTCGAAAAATAACTCAAATTTTAACATTCTAATCCATTTTTGGCAACCTTTGAGGACAAATGGTGTTAATTTTATTGTCTAAAGTCCCACATTCTAAGAGGAGTAGCTATGAAATACAAACGGACAATCACTTTTTAATATAATAGCTTGATGAAGTTTAATTCCGTTTGCGAAAATTAGCCAGAGACAAATGCTGAACTATTTATATTGTTTTAAGTGCAACTGTGTAATTTCGTAATGGAGCCTGCACACGATGGAGATAGATTTGAAAAATTCATGCTCGAAAAATATTTTAAAACCCATAATAAATCAGTCAATTAAATTGTAGTTTTCAAACAAATTGCATTTGAAAGTAGATTTTTTTCTATAAAACGGTGTAAAAATTGAAAATGTGTGATCTTTAGCAGTTTAAAAAATCGCAGTAGCAAAATTTGAAAAAGCGAAATTTAATCATTAGTCGTTGCCAACTTCCAAAATGACGTCAGCCTTACGAACGGACACGTTTGTCCTTGAGATTGTTGCCTTGAACCTTAGATTTACTCAATATTAAATCACATTTCAAATAAATATATATTTTTATAATGTTTGATGTTTTCTATTATATATGTTTGAAAACAAATATAGACATTCGATGAAACATATAAGCTTTAAAAAAATTCTGTAAACTTTATAGTTGCACGCATTACTAGATTTCTGAGGACTTTTCTTTACAAAGTTATAACCTTAATGATTATCTATCACGATGTTGATACTTGTTATCAATCAATACCTTTTGTACCCAGAAAATAATTTTATTTATATCATTCCTATGACGACAGTTATGTGTAGAGTCAGCAGAATAATATCGATAAATTGCGACGCAACTGGTGAGTGTTGCGATGCTGGTATCGATTGATTTAACGGGAAATCGATGAGTGCAATACAGAATCGGGAGTAATATCACTTACCACAGGTAATGTGTGTTTTTATTGTTTGTATTCAGAATGCAATCAGGCAAGTTTGGTAAGAATTGAACTTTTAAGAGGAGTTTTATGGTAATAAAAAATATTTTTCATGAATGTGTAAAAGCACAAAACGTAGGCCAAAGAAATAATAACCTAAAGAATAAAATGCTTGTAACATTTCGCAAACTGAATAAAATGGAATTTACAAGAAAAACAATTTAAACGAATATAATAGCTCTATTTTCATCCATTTAGTCACGAGTATATATAAATTTCTTTGCATTTAACACGGCGATACAGTAATCAGCGAAGAAAAATAAAATAAACAAATAAAATAAGCAGAGCCCCAACAGCACTCGTGTCTGGTACAATCATAATTAGATCAACATACTTAAGGTAAATGTACCAACATTAAAATAGTAATGGGAACCAAAAGATGCATATTGTTTAAGCCTAATCCTAACCTCCATATATAAAAAAAAAATTTCAAAGCTTCAAAATATGTTCCTTGGAAAAAATAATGTTACTTAGATTATAAATAAGTTATATTTAGAAACACTACATGCCTTAAGAAATTAAACAGCATAAATTCCCATCTTCTGCGGACAAAATTTTCTGAATTAAGATACATTGCATTTTATGGATTTCAGCGTTTTCTGACACTAAAAATACGTTTTCCCATGTTTAGTACCAGAATGGTACAAATGATTAGGAAAAAAAACATGGAATTTTTCAATTTCTATCAGCGAAAATAGTGGGCATTAGAGCAACATTTTATTATGGAATGGCGTAGTTTTTTTTTTTCTCTAAGTACCACCTTGGTTTTGTCTATTCATACTTTTAATTTTCAAGGAGAAAATCTCCTGTGTCTCGAGAGATTTCTGCATAATAAAATCCTTGAAAACTCTTATTTTCTCTTATTGGCAAAATTTCCACTACTCTTTTGCTTTCTCCAGCTTACGAATCCCAAAATCTTTAAATTATATTGCGTTTTCTATGTTACGTTTTCTATGTTTACATTTGGTTTTTGTTACTTTGTTGCAATAAAAAATAAGCATTTCAGTTACTATTTCCTCCCACCGAAAATTCTGCTTCACTTTATTGGCTCTGAAAAATCTTTAAATTACTTTAAAAAAAAAATTATACCGTTTCTGTTATTTTGCAGTAATGATAAATAAATAGTCAATCATCAACTTATGAATAGAAAGGGAGGAGCAAACAAAGCATTTTCCCCTTAAAAAAAACTACAAAACAAAACAAAAAAAAACTTTTGAGACGATCCCTGCGGAAGATTTAGGTGTTAATGAAATTTGTCGTAGAAATGATTGTAATTTTCGGCCTCATGGTCTTATGGTCTTTAATTGAACCATTAGCATGCTTTACATTCTCTTAAACAAAAAAGATTTCTTTCAAAACGAAGTGTTTTAGGACTAAAGACCGGTGAGGATTTACTCTTTTTTATTTGTGCTTTTATGTGAAATTTTATGTATACCTACAGCAGAACCAATTACTGAAAAATGTTATTTAATTTCATTTAAAGGTTCTCCTGCACACAGATAAAATTAACTTTTTATTATTCTGATATTCTGTGCATATGATTAGAATACAAAAAAAACAAATTCTACATTTTATTGAAGAAAAATGTTTCACAGTAACGAAAATCTAAAACGAGTTATTACTAATAGGTTACACTTAAAACTTTATAAAAGGATAATCAACTAATCAATAAACGAAATTTGAAACATAAAATACTTCAGCTATTAACTTCTTCTTTGAACAATAACCTATCTGAAAGCCGAGTGAAGTTACACTTTTGCTGCCCCAGAAGTGGACAACACGTGTACCAATAGCGGACCGCTGGCCTACTATCACATCTCGTGAACTAGAAACTAAATAAATTATTAAACGAAAACCTAATTTGCAGAACAAATTAAAAAAAACGAAATTTATTTCCTACATTGTTTAATCCCAAGAAGAGACAAGTATTAAGATATTTCATTCAATTTGTTCCACATTTAATTTTAAATTTTTGTAACAAATAAGTTAAAAGATTTGAACATTAAAAAATAAAAATAAAATTCATACAATATGATGCTTAAAAAATCAATGTTTAATTTAATATTTTATGTGTTAAAAGCGGACGAACTGTAAGTAAGATTTTAATACTTCATATAAAATTAAGAGCCTTCTTCAATCATTTGAAACACTGGTATCACCTAACAGGCTTAAAAACGTTGCCACCGCGAGGCGTATCCCAATTACAAAGATTGACATCTTAATAACCAATGATATTTCCTAAACTTGTAATTGACAAAAAAAAAAAAAAGGGTCATCGCACAATATAAAGCTATACACCCTCCCCCCCCCCCCCCAGGCAAATATTTAGGGGTGGGAGAAGGATTAGATAAGTTGCACTGCGCCGTCGGGAAAAAAATAATTAGCATATAGACAGGAAGTGGATATAGGCTTCGAATTCCATCTTCTGAAAAAAAATTTGGCAGGTATGCGACAGACTTCTGCACGTGTCGAAATATCCAGCCTGGTACCGAGCCAACCCATAGAAAACAAATATTCTGCCCAGCCTAACTGAAGTTCTACAAAACATATTTTTTGCAGTAGAAAGAGCACCAAAAATGGGCGATTACTCACAATAAAAATTATAAAACTTTGAAAAAAAAATCATAGTTTTTTACGTCGATATGGTTTAAAATTGTTTCCTATGGAGGTTGATTGATTGGCTGTGTTTATGACGGCCATCAGCACGAGGGATATAGACCCTAAGGGGGGAAGTGTCCTCCGTAGGGGTCTTTCTAAAGGAACCTAACCCGTATTTACGCTTGGAAAAACAAGGTGCGAAGAAAACCACGAAAACTCCTAACGATTAAGCCGACGGGCGCGATCGGGATCGATACTAGCACCTCCCGTCTACCAGCTTCGAGAGCAGAAATGAAGGAGTTCGGAGCAAAAATACATATACTTTTTTCATGTTTATAATTTTCATTTTTAAAGAAGCGCCAAAGACTATGATATTTATATATTTTAATGAATCTCTATTTGTATGTAAATGTTTCACTTATTATTTCATATCGTTAATAATATTTTCAGTGAGGACACTTTCATTTTCGGAATCTCTTTCTAAAGTAATAACCCATAAAAAATTCTGCATTAAAAATTGAAAAAGTAAAAAACGGCCTTTTTACAGATTGGTCTCAGCTATCCAATGCAAAAAACATCATTTAAAAATATTGAAATGTAACCGAGATATCTTTATAAATTTCTTCTATAGGATTAGCATTAGCGAACGGGTCTTTCCGGTAGACTAAAGTAGCCTCTTCTATGTTGCATTTCCATATTTTAAAATGATTTTTTTTTTCTTTGATAGCTGAGATTGATCTGTACAAAAGACATTTTTTGCTTTTTCGATTTTGTTTACAGATATTTTTAGTAAGGACACTTTCATTTTCGGAACAGGTGCGAAAGTGAAAACACCCCCATAAAAAATTCTGCAATCAAGATCGAAAAAGTGAAAAACGGCCTTTGTACAGATCGATCTCAGCTATCCAATGGAAAAAATCATTTAAAAATATTAAAATGCAACCAAGATATCTTTATAAATTACTTCCATGGGACTAGCTTTAGCGAGCGGCAGTGTTGCCACATTGGGGACTTTTTCCACTTTTTTAAAATAGTATAATTTAAAATAGTTCTCCGTTGCATTTCAATATCTTTAAATGATTCTTTTTTTTTTTTTTTTTTTTTTTTTTTTTTTTTTTTTTTTTTTTTTTGCGTTGATAGCTGAGATTGATCTGTACAAAGACCATTTTTTGCTTTTCGATTTTGTTTATAGACATTTTTAGTGAAGACATTTTCATTTTCAGAACCAGTTTCGAATGGGAAAGCATCCTTATAAAAAATTCTGCAGTCAAAATCGAAAAAGTGAAAAACGGGCTTTGTACAGATCAATCTCCGCTATCCAATGCAAAAAAAAAAAAAAAAAAAAAAAAATCATTTCAAAATATTGAAATGCAACCGAGATATCTTTATAAATTTCTTCCATTGGTCTAGCTTTAGCGAGCGGGTCTTTTCGCGTGACTGACGTAGCGTGCTTTCGGTTGAATTTCAATATTTTTAAATGATTTTCTTTTCTTTTTTTTGCATTGGATAGCTGAGATCGATCTGTACAAAGGCCGTTTTTTGTTTTTTCGATTTTGTTTACAGACATTTTTAGTGAGGACACTTTCATTTTCGAAACAGGTGCGAAAGTGAAAACACCTCCATAAAAAATTCTGCAATCAAGATCCAAAAAGTAAAAAACTGCCTTTGTACAGAACGATCCCAGCTATCCAATGCAAAAAAAAAAAAAAAAAAAAAAAAAAAAATCCTTTAAAAATATTGAAATGCAACCGAGATATCTTTATAAATTTCTTCCATGGTACTAGCTCCAGCGAGCGGGTCTTTTCGCGTGATTGACGTAGCGTGCCCTCGGTTGAATTTCAATATTTTTAAATGATTTTCTTTTCTTTTTTTTGCATTGGATAGCTGAGATCGATCTGTACAAAGGCCGTTTTTTGTTTTTTCGATTTTGTTTACAGACATTTAGTGAGGACACTTTCATTTTCGAAAAAGGTGCGAAAGTGAAAACACCTCCATAAAAAATTCTGCAATCAAGATCGAAAAAGTAAAAAACTGCCTTTGTACAGAACGATCCCAGCTATACAATGCAAAAAAAAAAAAAAAAAAAAAAAAAAAAAAAAAAAAATCCTTTAAAAATACTGAAATGCAACCGAGATATCTTTATAAATTTCTTCCGTGGTACTAGCTGTAGCGAGCGGGTCTTTTCGCGTGACTGACGTAGCCTGTTCTCGGTTGCATTTCAATATTTTTAAAAGATTTTTTTTTTTTTTTTTTTTTTTTTTTTTTTTTGCATTGGATAGCTAAGATCGATCTGTGCAAAGGCCGTTTTTTGCATTTTCGATTTTGTTTACAGATATTTTTAGTGAGGACACTTTAATTTTCGGAACCGGTTTCGAAAGTAAAAGCATCCACATAATAAATTCTGCAATCAAGATCAAGCTAAAAAAACATTTTAAAGTATTGAAATGCAACCGAGATATCTTTATAAATGTCTTCTATAGGATTAGCATTAGCGAGCGGGTCTTTTCGCGTGACTGACGTAACCTCTTCTCCGTTGCATTTCAATATTTTTAAATGATGTTTTTTTTTTTTTTTTTTTTTTTTTTGCGTTGATAGCTGAGATCGATCTGTACAAAGATCATTTTTTGCTTTTTCGATTTTTTTTACAGATATTTATAGTGAAGACACTTTCATTTTCGGAACCAGTTTCGAAAGGGAAGCATCCTCATAAAAAAAATTCTGCAGTCAAAATCGAAAAAGTGAAAACCGGCCTTAATACAGATCAATCTCAGCTATCCAATGCAAAAAATAAATAAATAAATAAATAAAACATTTAAAAATATTGAAATGCAACCAAGATATCTTTATAAATTTCTTCTATAGGATTAGCATTAGCGATCGGGTCTTTTCGATAGACTAAAGTAGCCTCTTCTCTATTGCATTTCAATATTTTTAAATGATTTTTTTTTTTTTTTTTTTTTTTTTGCATTGGATAGCTGCGATTGATCTGTACAAAGGCCGTTTTTTGTTTTTTCGATTTTGTTTACAGACATTTTTAGTGAGGACACTTTCATTTTCGGAACAGGTGCGAAAGTGTAAACACCCCCATAAAAAATTCTGCAATCAAGATTGAAAAAGTAAAAAACGGCCTTTGTACAGATCGATCTCAGCTATCATAAGCAAAAAAATCATTTAAAAATATTGAAATGCAACCGAGATATCTTTATAAATTTCTTCCATTGGACTAGCTTTAGCGAGCGGGTCTTTTCGCGTGATTGACGTAGCGTATTCTCGGTTGCATTTTAATATTTTCAAATGATTTTTTTCAATTGGATAGCTTAGAATAATGTGTACAAAGGCCGTTTTTTGTTTTTTCGATTTTGTTTACAGACTTTTTAGTGAGGACATTCTCATTTTCGAAACAGGTGCGAAAGTGAAAACACCCCCATAAAAAATTCTGCAATGAAGATCGAAAAAATAAAAAACAGCCTTTGTACAGAACGATCCCAGCTAACCAATGCAAAAAAAAATCATTTAAAAATATTGAAATGCAACCGAGATATCTTTATAAATTTCTGCCATGGGACTAGCTTTATTGAGCGGGTCTTTTCGCATGACTGAGTAGCCTGTTCTCGGTTGCATTTCAATATTATTAAATGATTTTTTTTTCTTTGCTCTGATAGCTGAGATCAATCTGTACAAAAGCCATTTTTTGATTTTTCGATTTTGTTTACAAATATTTTTAGTGAGGACACTTTAATTTTCGGAGCCGGTTTCGAAAGTAAAAGCATCCCCATAATAAATTCTGCAATGAAGATCAAAAAAGTATAAATGGCCTTTGTATAGATCTATATCAGTTATCCAATGCAGAAAAAATCATTTAAAAATATTGAAATGCAACCGAGATATCTTTATAAATTTCTTCTATAGGATTAGCATTAGCGAACGGGTCTTTCCGGTAGACTAAAGTAGCCTCTTCTCCGTTGCTTTTCAATATTTTAAAATGATTTTTGCTTTGATATCTCAGATCGATCTGTACAAAAGACATTTTTGCTTTTTAGATTTTGTTTACAGATATTTTTAGTGAAGACACTTTCATTTTCGGAACCAGTTTCGAAAGGGAAAGCATCCTCATAAAAACATTCTGCAGTCAAAATCGAAAAAGTGAAAAATGGCCTTTGTACAAATCAATCTCAGCTATCCAATGCAATAAAAATCATTTAAAAATATTGAAATGCAATCGAGATATCTTTATAAGTTTCTTCTAAGGATTAGCATTAGCGAACGGGTCTTTTCGCTTGACTAAAGTAGCCTCCCCATAAAAAATTCTGCAATCGAGATCGAAAATGTAAAAAACGGCCTTTTGTACAGATTGATCTCAGCTATCCAATGCTATAAAAATCATTTAAAAATATTGAAATGCAACCGAAATATCTTTATAAATATCTTCCATAGGATTAGCATTAGCGAGCGGGTTTATTCGCACCACTGAAGTAACCTTTTAGCATCACTCACTGCTGATTTTAATTGCAACAAAATATGCTTATTATTTAATCAAAATGTTTAGAATAACCTTAAAAATTATTCGATTGCTTTTCAGAATGGAGAAAAGAAAAGAAAAGAAAAACAACATATACACTAAGCAGAAATATATCATCTGTGTATGCGGATTTCACCGCAATGGAATGTATTTGCTAAGGGGCGATCCATAAATGATGTCACACTTTTTTTCAATATTTTTTACCCCCTCCCCCCCCCCTTGTCACAAAATGTCACACTTCACCATACCCCCCCCCCCCCCCCCCCGTCACATGTCACGCTATATTACATAAACATATACTTGCACTTCAGAAACAAAGCACTACGTTATAGATTATACTTCCAATTTTATTTTTAAAGTTTAACTATGTGTTTTAATAACATTTGTGAGTATAACAATAAAAATGATTCGTGCACTTATTTTGTATGAAATAAGACTAAGATTTACAACGAAAAATGTAATTAATATACAATAGTAATAAAATAATAATATGAAAGAGCAATTGAAAACAGTAGTATTTTGGAATTTGAAATGAAATTTAATATATTTGGCTTTAAATCTTATCTTTACTTTATCAATAAAAAATACTAGAATTTCAAAATAACTTCAAAATTTAATCTGCTGATTTTTAATGTTTTTATTTTATCCAAAATGTGTGATGTCACATTTCTTCTTACCCCCTCCCACCGCCTTGTCACAAACTGTCACAATTTCACGAACCCCCCTCCGCCCCCCTTCAAGCGTGACATCATTTGTGGATGGCCCCTAAATGATTGAAAATTAGCCGAAATTTTTTTTTAAACAGTGAAAGAAATTTTTCTTTAAAGTTTGAGAAACACATTTCTAAGTTTTAAATTTGTGTAATCCAATTTAATATTGAATTGTATAATAGTTATCTTTTAGTTTGCAGTATAGCACAAATGTTTAATTTTTAAGAAAGAAACATTTAAAGTAATTCAGTAAGAATTGCAGTAAGTCATAAATGATAGAAAAAAAGAGGTATTATAGAAAATTTAAGTACAAATGTATTTATTCGCCGCATATATCTATTAATTTTTAATGACACTAGTAACCATTGTTATTTTCTTTCTCTCCCCCCCCCCCCTCCTTTCGGGTGCGGATGACAAAAAGATAATTCTAGTATCTTTTGAGAAAAGCAACTTCTTCATTTTGATGTTGTACGCAATTAAAAAATATTTCGGAAATTAAACGTCAAAAGTAAGAAAGAAAAATAATAACAATGATAAATCTGTTTTAATTCCAAATCAATAATGCTTTTTGACAATCTTTATCTTTATTATTGGATTAGATCATTACCGTCTCAATAAGCTTTGAGACAGTAATGATCCAGTCCAGAAAATAGCGTAGCAACAGGCGAAACTTCCCACCATAGGAAGACTTTCCCGTTTACAGACTCCCGCTGATTAAACATATGTCGTCTGCAACCCCCCCCCCCCCCTCCACCTGTATTAAGGCGGGAACCTTGTAGAGGAGGGATTTAGAGCATTTTCGTCTGTTTAAAAAGAAAGTGTTTCAACTTTTTTATAAATGTAGCATAGATTTAATTTTTTTAAAAATCAAAATAAAAAGCATTTTCAGAAAGCTTAATTATTAAACTATGCATGCCACTTTACCAAATCTTAAAATGTCCAACAAATTTTTCGCGATAAGGTACTAAAGGCGAATCTTTATCAACCAAAAATAAAACATCTAGAACACCTTAAAATTTATAAAAAATAAATAAAATTTTAAAGTGGCCTGCATAGTTTAAGAGTACAGCTTTTGAAAGCTACTAAAAACATCAAATTCGAGCAAAATGCAAAAAAATAGTAGTTATAAATTTCTCCCATTGAAATAACATTAGCCGCTCTATCTCGGAGCGTTACTGAAGTAGGGCCTTAAGTATATATTTTAGAAATATTTTGAAAACTAAGAAAAAAAGGAAAATTCTTTAAGAAGAGTACACTTAAAAAAGGAGTTAGATTTCCCGAGGTGGTATTTTAAATATACGAATGCACCAAACGTCCATAGACTTAGCATTACCGAGGGGAATTCCGAATCTGAGTGATGAGCAGCCTTAAGCCCTCGGGTACACATTTGTTTCAAGTTCTGCCATTGTCGTTAATTTTTTTTTTATTTCACCTCGCATCACTTTCTCAAAACAGAAGTCTTTCATATACACTTTGACAACGTGTGGAAGAGAAATATACTACATATTTTTCTTTAAATTGTTGTATGAATAGAATATAAGAAGTAATATAAAAATTTTGTTTTTAAAGTCAATTCCTACTTAGGTCATCAAAGAAAAATTTAATATAATCCCTTAAGCTAATATTACTTTTTGTTGCATTAAAATATCGCAATTTGTTGAATTCCTATAAGCAAGTAGGTTTACAATGGAAGTCTATGGGAATTTGGCGAAATATTAGAGATATCGCCAAGTTGTCGTCACTTTTGACGACTCATTTTGGTCGCCAAATTTGGCGATATGTCGCCAACTTGGTGGCATTTGGCGACAGAACAGGGTCCCCTTATGGTAACCCCCTTATATATATGAAGATGCATTAAATGCTTCAATAACCAATGGCCGCCATTTGTCTCCCATGTAAAACTAAAAATAATTAATTAAAATTTAATTAATGAATTAACGTTTGAAAAAACTGTATTAACATCAATTGTCATCCAGTACAAGTTAAAAAAAAAATATTTCAACTTGATAGGATGAATAATAAGTATTTTATTAACGATTGAAAATTTGAACAAGATATATATATAAATAAATAAATAAATAAATATAGGGAGAGTGTTAACTAATAGTAGGAATTGAAAAAAATAGGCGAGAGTGGCCAAATGGATGACGAGTCTCATGTACCCAAGGGGTTATGAAAATTGCTAGTTTATCTGTAATTAAGCATTGATGAAATAGAAATAAATCTTAGACTTTTTAAAGTTTTATATTTTGCATTTATCTTATCCTTTTATGTACAATCATCATAAACATAATACAAAATCTGCAATACAAATATTTACAACTTAAAAATGGAAAAAGTCTAACAAGGAAGGTCTCCATACGGGCATATTCAGAAAAATCCGAAAAAAATTACAGAGTGTTCTTCTCATGTGAATATATATGTTTACAAAAAAAATTTTGGCGGAACCTCGATAGAACATTCGTAAAAAAAAAAATGAAAATTTCTTTTATTTGGCGATTTATCATCGGTTGGCGATGAAATGAAATTTCGAAAAATGTTTTTTTATGTCGAATGCTCTTTAAGATAAAAATGTTTCATATTGAACTTGTTTAAATAAATTTAATGTAAATAACTTTAGTTCTGTCAGTTTTAGTTTGATTTAACTATAGTTTTGTCATGTATATATATTTATAATGAAAGTTAAATATCAAATTTTATGAATTAAAACAAAATTAAAATAAATTAAAATTGTTTCAATTTCTCAAAATTAAGTCCAATTGAGCACTGTCGAGTCGATTCAATTTTGTTGCTATGGAAATGACGAATTCTTTGATATTGAAATGAATAATTGGTAAATGAATCTTGCCTTTTTTTTTGGAATACGCTTAAATATATGAAAGTATTTTTTATGTATGAAATTGTTTTTAAAGTAATAAAATTAAATAAAATAACAAGCAACATAAATATGTAATACGAAAAAATGTATTTATTAAACTCTCTTATTGTTTATGTTTAAATGCATTAAATACTTTTTACAGGCATTCTAAAAATATATTAACAAACAATTTTCAGGTGCATTAAAATCGTTTGCTTTTGGCGCGGAAAAGTGCTGCTCGCCAAATCGCGTGACGCTTTCGTCTTTTCGCGCCAAATACTCGAAAGTATTTTATTTTTTTACAGACTTTCTACTGTAATTCCGCCGCTAAATTTGAGTGATCCTTTATTACACATATAAGTAGTTTAATTGATATATTTTTTCAAAATTTTCTGAGTATGCCCAGTAAGGAGACCTTCCTTGTAAGATTTATTTCAATTTCATTTGAACGGAATCTGAGTTTTTTAGGGTTTTTAAAGTATCATATTGTGTGAATTTCAATTTTTATTTTTAATGTTCAATTGGTTTAACTTATTTGTTACAAAAATTTAACAATAAATGTAGAATGAATTGAATGAAATATTTTAATATTTGCTCCTTCTCAGGCTTAAACAATGTAGAAAATAAATTTTGTTTTTTAAATTTGTTCTGCAAATTAGGTTTTTGTTTAATATGTCAAGTTTTATAATAACTGCTGCATTCAGACGAACATATTTCAAAATTAATGGAGGGTACCAAAACAGGCTTTGATTTATGCAGTATCGCATCACAATTTGTGATGCAATTTACCTGTGTATAATTCAAAATGTTTCACAACTGTAGTAATGCAGGTAGTTTGGACAAAAACTTCCATACTAAACTTAAAAAATCTGTTTGAAAATGCCATTTTTATTTCCTTTATGACGCCATATTCATCTTCTTTTTAATTCTTAAAAAAAAAAAAAGAAAAAAGAAAAAAAAACTATTTCTCTTTCATTTTTCACGTGAAAATCATTCAACTGAATATAGACAAATTATTATTACAGCTTTTGAATTATTTGCAACAATAAAGAAAAAATCTTACATTTTATTTTTTAAAAGTCCGTTGATTCTCAATGAAAAAAGCGAAATGTGGAGTTATCAAGAAAAATATTTGAATAATGTAAATAAAAATTAGCCCATGTTACTCTCTGGGTTATAATTCACCGATATGCAAAGACATTTTGACATCTGTTTTGAACCTGACGTCAGGCAAATATTTTCACACTTTAAATTTTACTATTATTAGAATTAGCAAATAATAAAAAAATTGTGGCATCAGGAACAAAACGGTGGAAAGAAAAAATGAAAAAGTTATGAGCTCCATAGGCTTTACTATGCTAAATTAATATTAAGAAGTGACACTGGAAATAACTAAGTATTGCGCTGCCACGCAATACTTAAATATACGATGGCTTAAAATACCCAAAATTATTTAATTAGAATAAATTAAACATAAAATAAAATTTTGTATATGCTCCAGTATGGGATCCCTTGCCCATTATTGCTAAAATTTAAGAACCAGTGACTCAAAAGTGTGCAGCCCCACCAGTGGCCGAGAGGTTCTGCTCTCGAAGCTGGTAGACGGGAGGTGCTGGGTTCGATCCCAATCGCGCCCGTCGGCCTAATTGTTCAGAGTTTTCGTGGTTTTCTTCGAACCTTGGTTCTCCAAGCGTTAATACGGGTTAGGTTCCCTCAGAAAGACCTCCACGGAAGGCACTCCCCCCCTTAGGGCCTATATCCCACGTGCTGATAATTGGCCGACACAAATACAACCAACCAACCAACCAAAAGTGGGCCACCCTCAAAATTAATTAAATGCTCAAATTTTAAGTTTGAGGCTTATACAAAAAATATTTACAGTGTAATAGAGCACATCAACAGCAGTTTAATGCAAAATAAATCATTATATTAAAGAAAAAATACTTTAAATAAAAAATTTTCTCTTAACGAAATCTCTAAGAATTTGCCAAAGTAACTTTTTGGAGAAATTCTAAAAAACAAGCTTCACCACAAACAGGAAAAAAAAAATACATTTATTCAAAACAGTTAATTCAAAGTTAACAATGAAAGGGTTTAGTCAATCGGATTTTTTTTTTTTTGTCTTTTTTCAGAAATGGGTTGGTAGTTTGTTTTTAAACTTAAAAAATCAGTGGCTCACTACTGATGGCCTACTATTGGCACATTAACGGTATATATGTCGTAGGCTAATTGAGAAATCAGCCTCTTTGCAAAGAGCCGGGCTAATTGGAGAATCATCACCCTTTTTCCAAGTAGCTTGATATTTTTCAGGCTTATTGCAAAAAGCCTAGACAGCGTTAGGCTAATTGAAAAATAACCACTTATTTCACAATCAGGGTGATTCTTTTAGGCTTATTAACCCATAACCCGACCCGAACCCAAAAAATAAATTATAACAGACCAAATCCCGATCCTAGCAAAACAAAATAATTTCTGTCGACACGCAACCTAAGCAGAATCTGATAAAAAAAAACTCGAAATCTGACCCGAACCAAATATGATAACCAACAAAAATATTCTAAAGCACCATAACCCGATCCGAGTAAGACAAAATAATTTCCGTGAACACGCAACCAGACCCGAACCTAAAAATTCCAGAAGACCCCCGAAATCTGACATGAACCAAATCTGAACCGGACAAAAATATTCCAAAGAACCACAACTCGATCCGAGCAAGACAAAATAACTTCCGTGGATACGCAACCCAAACCGATCCTAAAATTTTGTTTGAAAAATAACCCTAAATATGACCCGAACCAAATATGATAACTAATAAAAATATTTTAAAGAACTATAGCTCGATCCGAGCAAGAGAAAATAATTTCCGTGGATACCCAAACCAAACCGAACCTAAAAATCTTGTTTGAACAATAACCCGAAATATGACCCGAACCAATTATGATAGCTAACAAAAATATTTTAAAGAACCATAACCCGTTCCGAGCGAGACAATATTATTTCCTTGGACACGCAACCTGAACCGAACCTAAAAATTCCATTTGAAAAAAAACCTGAAATCTGACCCGAACCAAATCTGAATCCGACAAAAATATCCCCAAATATCTTAACCCGATACGAGCAAGACACAATAATTTCCGTGGACATGCAACACGAACCGAACCTAAAAATATCATTAGAAAAAACCCATAATTTGACACGAACCGAATCTGAACCCGACAAAAATATTCCAAAAAACTATAACCCGATCTGAGCAAGACAAAATAATTTCTGTGGACACGCAACCCGATCTGAACCTAAAAATTTAGTTAAAAATAACCCTGAAATATGAGCCGAACCAAGTATGATAACCGACAAAAATATTCTAAAGGACCATAATCCGATCCGAGCAAGACAAAATAATTTCCGTGGGCACGCAACCCGACCCGAAACTAAGAATTCTATTTGAAAAAAACTGAAACCTGACCCGAATCAAAT
Source organism: Maratus speciosus (assembly GCA_963932465.1). Lineage (NCBI taxonomy): Eukaryota > Metazoa > Arthropoda > Arachnida > Araneae > Salticidae > Maratus > Maratus speciosus. The sequence goes on along the minus strand of OZ010786.1, from coordinate 341,573,957 downwards.
CTGAATCCGACAAATATATCCCGAAAAACCTTAACCCGATCCGAGCAAGATAAATAATTTCCGTGGACACGCAACACGATCTGAACCTAAAAATTTCACTAAAAAAACACGAAATCTGACCCGAACCAAATCTGAATCCGACAAAACTATCCCAAAAACAGCAAGATGTGCGAGCAAGACAAAATAATTTCCGTCGGCATGTAACCCGATCCGAACCTGAAAGCTCTACTTGATATTAACCTGAAACCCGAACAGTACCGGAAATAAAAACACATCAGACCATACCCCGTATAAAGGGCAAGACAAATTAATTTCCGTGTACACGTAATACGACCAGAATCTGAAAATTCCATTTGAAGTCAACCTAAAACCCGACCCGGACACGATCTGAAAACAACAAAAATATTTTAAAGAACTGTAACTCGATCTGAGCAAGACAAAATTATTTCCGTAGACACGTAACCGGACCCAAATTTAAAGGTTCCATTTGAAGTCAACCCGAAAACCGACCATAACCAGGTTTCGGATCGAGTTTCGGATTGAGTTTAATTAGAACTTTCGGGATCGGGTTGCCTGTCGACGGAAATTATTTTGTCTTGTTCGCATACGGTTATAGTTCTTTGGAATATTTTTGTCGGGTTAAGATTTGGTTCGGGTCGGGTTTCAGATTGACTTCAAATGGAATTTTTAGGTTCTGGTCGGTCCACGGAAACTAATTTGTCTTATTCGGATCCGGTTATGGATTTTTGGAATATTTTTGTCGTGTGCAAATTTCGAGTTTCATTCAAATGAAATTTTTAGATTCGGGTCGGGTTGCTTATTCACGGAAATTATTTTGTCTTGCTCGTATCTGATTACGGATCTTTGGAATATTTTTGTCGGGTTCAAATTTCGTTTTTAGGTAGATTTCTTATGAAATACTACCTATTGGCGTCGTTCCTATGTTGGAATTTCTGAAAACTTTTTGTACATCTACACCGATCATGACCCCTAGAGTCCAAAACTACCATCAGTAAAAAACTTTATATATATATATATATATATATTATATATATATATATATATGTATGTATCTATCTATCTATCTATGTATCTATGTATATATATCACTTTCTTCTGGGCACGATAACTTCCACAATTCTGCACCAATCTCTTCCAAACTGATACATAAAATCTTGGTCAAGTTCGCTAATGGGCAAAATCGGACCAAGGGGATGGAAATAGGGAGGGGTTTTGTGAAAACCGAAAACCCCCCATAACTTCTTAATTTTTGTAGATATCAAATCAGTTTAAAGTTTTTATTACTTCTAAAAATAGGGCCAAAAATTTACGTATCACAGATTTTTTATAAAGTTAAAAATGGGTCAAGGGGCGCAAAAAATAGGGTTTTTATGGAGAAAAAAAATCATAACTTCGTCAATTCTCAAGATATCAAATCCAATTAATTTTATCATGAATCTCCTTAACATTATCTACAACTTTTATATTCACAAGTTTTTGATTGGATCAATTCGTACCGCAAAAAAAAAAAAAAAAAAAAAATTAAAAACGAAAACAAAAAGGGTGTTTGAAGAAGAAGAAAATCCATAACTCCGTCAATTCAAAAGATATAAAATCCTCATGAATTTATCATATATCTTCTTAATATTGTCTACAACATCTATACAGAAAAGTTTTGGATAGGATCAATTCTTACAGCAAAAACAAATTAAAAATACATAGCGGTTGAAGAAAAAAATCATCTTAGTAAGGGTGTATTTAAATCCAAACTGCTTATTTTCTGAATCATTTTACAATTCATTTTTGCTCTCAAAGGCTTCCAATTGGTAGCATTTCTTACTCACAAACTATATAATGTACTGTAATGGTCAATTTTTTTGATAGAGGCAGAATATATTATAAAACATGCTGTCAAAGTGGGCCTTTTGAACCGAATTTCCCGAAGCGGATTGTGTTGGAAAAATCATCGTATTAAGGGAATATTCAAATCCAAACTGCTTATTTTCTGACTCATTTTTAAATTCATTTTTGCTCTCAAACGCATCCAATTGGTAGATTGGCTTATTCAGAAACTATATAATGTACCGTAATGATCGATTTTTTGATAGAGGGAGAATATGTTTCAAAAAATGATGTCAAAGGGGGCATTTTGAACGGAATTTTCCGAAGCGATTGTGATAGAAACGAAAAATATTGTCTTACTGAGAAAATAATTGTTTATATATCAAGTTTTAATTAATTGAACGAAAATTAAAAACACAGGTCACTTATAAATCTCTTCAAAATCACGTCAATAAGTTTCATATTTTTCCTATTAAAAATGAATCTGGAGTTATGCCAGAAAATTTCGAGTTGTTGAGCATGGAAAAGTATTTTTTTTAATACCGCCCTAACATGATTCGGATAAAACCAGTTATTATATAAAAATGAAATAAAAACTCGTCAAAAGCGGCCAGATAAAATTGTTGAAGTGGGTTTATCTCTAATCATGATTTGGTTTCTGTTTGTGAAATTAGTATACTTAATTTCGAAATCTACCTCCGCCTGTAGGCCGGTCCGGCAGGGATTTATTCTTTTCAAATGAATTTTTTAGGTTCGGGTAGGGTTGCGTGTCCATGGAAATTATTTGGTCTTGTTCGGATTGGGTTATGGTTCAATGGAATATTTTTGCGGTGTTTAGATTTGGTGTTCGGGTCAGATTTCGGGTTTTTTTTAAATGGAATTTTTAGGCTCGGATCGGGTAGCATGTACACGTAAATTATTTTGTCTTGCTCGGATCTGGTTATGGTTCTTTGGAGTATTTTGTCGGGTTCAGATTTGGTTCGGCTGCGATATCGTGTTTTTCTTTTTCAAATGGAATTTATAAGTTCGGATCGGATAACATGTCCACGGAAATTATTTTGTATTGTTCGGATCCGGTTATGGTTCTTTGGAATATTTTTCTCGGGTTCAGATTTGATTCAGGTCAAATTTCTGGTTTTCTTCAAGTGGAATCTTTAGGTTCGTGTTGGGTCGCGTGTGCACGGAAATTGTCTTGAACGGATCGGGTTATGGTTCTTCGCAATATTTTTGTTGGTCATCTGATTCGGTTTGGCTCAGATTTCGCTTTTTTTTTTTTTTTTTTTTTTTTTTTTCAAATGGAACTTTCAGGTTCGGGTCGGGTTCCATGCCGACTGAAATTATTTTGAATATATAATACGTGAATTATCACATTGCTAACGAAGCATAGAACCAACAATGTGAAAAATATCCTAGCCGGGAATCGAACCCGGAACCCTTGGAATAGCGCTCCAAGTGTTCTACAATTTAAGCTACGAAGACGATATCCAGCTTAGCACTTCCCACATATGTTGGTAAGATTGCAACCGCTCCACAAGATGGAATAGTCTTCATGAGCACACAATCCGGAGGCGAAACATGAGACAGAAGCAAACCCAGCATCGACGAACACATATATAATTTTAATTAAATTTTCAATTAATTCTCAGCAGTGAAATTACGCTCGAAATTATTGAATATATAATACGTGAATTATCACATTGCTAACGAAGCGTAGAACCAACAATGTGAAAAATGTCCAAGACGGGAATCGAACCGGAACCCTTGGAATAGCGCTCCAAGTGCTCTACCAATAAAGCTACCAGAACGATATCCAGCTTCGTCCTCGTAGCTTAAATGGTAGAGCACTTGGAGCGCTATTCCAAGGGTTCCGGGTTCGATTCCCGGCTTGGACATTTTTCACATTGTTGGTTCTACCCTTCGTTAGCAATGTGATAATTCACGTATTATATATTCAATAATTTCGAGCGTAATTTCAGTGCTGATAATTAATTGAAAATTTAATTAAAATTATATATGAAATTATTTTGTCTTGTTCGGATAGGGGTACGGTCTGTTGTAATTTATTTTTCGGGTTCGGGTTGGGTTATGGGTTAATAAGCCTAAAAAATAACCTTGATCGGGAAATAAGTGGTCATTTTTCAATAAGCCTAACTCTGTCTAGGCTCTTTGCAATAAGCATGAAAAATATCAGGCTAATTGAAAAAAGAGATATGATTCTCCAATTTGCCCGGGTGTTTGCAAACAGCCTAGGCCCTTTGCAAAGAGCCTGATTTCTCAATTAGTCTACGACATATATATAATTAATAAGTAACCTGAAATAAAAAGCTTGGTGCACGCCTCGCACAATGGTAGAGTAATTCCGGGATTTATACCGCACATTTTTTTTAAAATTTGTGTATAAAGTCCCATGGAGGACATAAGAAAAAAATCATGCTGTGCAATTTAGTTTTAAATGTGCAACACGTGTATTGCGACAAAAAAATTAAAAAAAAATAATTAATATTTTTTAACAATTTTTTTCTAAAACAATAAACTGCGGTGCATCACCCGTAAATTCAAGCTGAGACGCCGCAATTATGCGGTATTTATGCCACGCTTTGTCATAAGAACAGAATGAAATTATAAATAAAAATATAAAAAAATATATTCATATCTGGACTATATATAACTATAAACTATACTTAACTATAAAACTTAACTATAACTAATAGAAACTAAATGAGTATAATGAAACGTACCAGTAAAGTCAAATTAATAATTGTCTTCCTACTTTCACAATTAAAATGATCGACTTATGTTTTTACATTGAATTTTAATTGTTATTTCAGCAACAACGTAACATCAATGTATTAGAGAGGGAGAAGAAAAAAGTGAAATAGTGTTTACATAATTTATTTGTTAATAGACATGTTTTTTCGACCGCAAGCTAACCGAAAACTTTATGTAACGACATTTGACACATGATGCAACAAAGTCAATTACACTTCCTCTTTTTTGAAGAACTTTTCTAAAAATTCCTTGCAAAGAAAGTCTGCGTCACGCATGATCCAACTTTTCATTATTATCATCTTGGCTTGCATTTTTCTTCGCCTTCTTACTTTTTAATTTCTCCCTTTTCTCCTTTGGTCTCCTTTATACTGTTTGAACGTTCACCAATGTCTACTGGACTGTCTCGGGATCCTCTACCTGAATCAAAATTAAATTTTCTCTTGGTAGTTTTGCAGCTTTTTTGTTAATTTTCTTACATTTTTGGATTTTTTTTTCTAAATTTACATTAAGCTCTTTCCAATTGTCAACAGAGGCTAAGTTTAAAGCCATTTTCTTAATTCTGTGCTTTGCTGTCCCTTGACTAAGTCTCGGAATAAGAGATATTTTATGTAGGTGGTTGGTAGGTGATGTTGGTTTTACACTGCTAGTTCCAGGTTCTGCAGGCTTTAAATTGATTTGAGATGTGTTGATTAGCACTTTACGTGATGGATTTGTCTCCTTTTGCGTCGTGTTGTCTGGTGAGGGCATTTTACTATCCGCTAAAGCAGAAAACAGATGATCTGCGAGTGCGTTGTTGTTCAAAGTGAAGATCCCAGTGGTCTTAAAGTTACTAGTAGTGTTGCCAACAATTACCGATTTGTTCCAAGCATCGCAGATTAAAGACCCTACCTGATACAGAGTCAATCTACGCCCAACATTCTGCATTAATCTTTAAGGATACCATTATCCTCGTAGGCTTACACCTTCTTTTCTTTTATAAAATGTGGGCATTTCTAATAAAATCTATAAAGGAGTTTAAAATTTATCTGGTTTTGAAAAACAATATTTCATTTAGATCCAGGATGTTAAAATACAAAATCATTACAAAAGAAATGGAAAAGTTACTAACACTTTATCATCCTGTACAAAAAAAAAAAAAAAAAAAAAAAAAAAAAAAAAAAAAAAAACTGCGGCATGTATACCGAAATAACAGTGCGGCTTGTATCGGGGCCGTCGCGAAATAACTTTCTTCTCTACGGGCCTGCTTGAGAATAAGATGAATCACGCAAGAGATCTGAGTTAGCAAAAGAACCAAGTCCGAATAGTTGTATGTGTGCATCAGAAACAGTCTAGAAGTTTCCATTTTGTATTATTTTGTTTTGTCTGTTTGAATTATACATTCAATAATTAAGCGTAGAAGGGTCACTAAACAGGTATTTTCTTTTTTTCTTTTGCTTCTTTTTGCCGCTTGATTTAAAATATATTAAAAAATACTTGATTCGCGGTTTTTATCGAGGATTTTAACTTGAAATATACATTTATGGCAGAAAAAATCATACATTAAAATTACAACTTTAGCAGCAAAAAATAAAAATACAAAAATAGTTAAAGAATTGGGATTCATATTTTTCGGAGAGTTTAACTTGAAATATACATTTATGGCAGGAGAAATGATGTCTTAAAATTACACAATTTTAGCAACGAATAATTAAAGTTCCTTTTAAAAATTTCTTACATTAAAATGCCTTAATTTAAAATTAAAAATATAAGGATTGATATTACATAAACTCATTAAATAAAAATGTTAATTTTTTAATCCATTAAAACAAAAATTATATTTATCAATAATTTTTTTTTCATAATGTGTGCATATCTTAAAATGCACACTCTGTTGTATTACAACTAAAATAGCATTTTTTTAAAACAATACGTACTTAAAAATAATTTAAAAAATATATGGTATTTAATATTGCACAAAAAATAATTTCACTTAAACAGACGACATTAAGGAAGTTGAAATATCTGTAAACCTATCAATGACTGTTACATGTCTGTTAATACATGTGATTTTCTTTTATTAGAAGTGAGTTTTCTGTTGCAATTCTTGATTTTTGTATAGTTATTCATTTTATTATTATGTTTGCTATTCCTGATAAACGCATAACTAAAGGGGACAGCTCACCTGAAAATTGACCAAAAAACCGATTTCCTTTTTTAAATATTAAATGGAAGCCTACTTATATGTGAATATTGTGACACCTCATTTTTACCCATACGGTGGTTATAACACCAGATATTTAAAATTTTTTTAATACACCCAGCACAATTACCCAGAAACAACCAACTTTAAATGTTTTTTTTTTTTTTTGCTATGTTCATATTTTCTTAACTTTCATGTTTTAAAAATGCTAAGGCCTTTTTTTTTTAATCTAAAACTCCATGTGCAGTTTTGTGTAATACACATTTAAAAATCTTTAAATGAAAATTGGCAAAAATATTAATACTTAAAAAAGTAGCATTTTAAAAAAATTCAAATTTTTTTAAACTATTTTAAATTTTTAACTAAATCATCGGTGCCAATCCTCAAAACTAATCGCCCCATCAGTGGCCGAGAGGTTCTGCTCTCGAAGCTGGTAGACGGGAAGTGCTGGGTTCGATCCCAATCGCGCCCGTCGGCCTAATCGTTCGGAGTTTTCGTGGTTTTCTTCGAGCCTTGGTTCTCCAAGCGTTAATACGGATTAGGTTCCCCTAGAAAGACCTCCACGGAAGGCACTCCCCCCCTAGGGCCCATATCCCACGTGCAGATAATTGGCCGACATAAATACAACAACAACAACAACAACCTCAAAACTAATCTTCCGTAATACGTGCGTTAATTTCACCCTTACGTTTCGAACTAGAAATTTTTTGAAGAAATGAAATTAAATGTGTTCCACGTAGAAACCTTAAATTAAATAAATAAAGATTCAAGAAATAATTTTTCTGGTTCGAAAGTGGTTAACCTGGGTCAAATTAATCCAGATATTACGGAAGATTAGTGAAAGGTTGGCAGCTATGCTAAATATGCAGCTTAATTTTTTTTCAAATTGTACTTTTAATTGAACATTGAAATACAGTGAGTTATTGCAACGTTTGAACCATTTTTTTAAATAAAAATAAATTTTGAAAATGTAAATTACCTCCTTAAATATATAGCAACGTTGGCTTCCACACTTGCATTTACTTATGAATTCCGGACCTAAAATTTCAGTCTTTTCAAACGTGAGTTGCACAATAAGTTTTTTGGACTTTGAGAATTTTAGGAAAGTACTTTTACAATTCTAATTAATTAGTTTTTAAAATTTTGAAAAGCATTTCCTGGAGCCATTTTATTTTACCACTATCTGCCTATATACACTTTATTCGGGCAATCTCATTCTAAAATTAAAATTTTAATTGATAAATAGAATTTTTGTTTTAATTGTTTAAAAAATTAATATATTTATTTATGATTTTATGTAATATAAATCCTGAAATTTATAATTTTGAATTAAGACATATTTATTTTTAAAGAGAAATTTAATTATTGCAGCTAAACAGCACCGAAAACTGGCGATTTGAAGTAATTAAAATAACAAAATTTTGTAAAAAATCACTATAAAATAAAACAATACACAGGACGCGTTTCGAGCTAAAAACATAACAGCTCGTCATTAGCTACGTGTTGCTGTAGCTGATGACGAGCTGTTATGTTTTTAGCTCGAAACGCGTCCTGTGTATTGTTTTATTTTATGGTGATTTTTTACAAAGTTTTGTTATTTTAATTAAATTTAATTATTATCTGCTAAAATTATATTATTTTAATAAATGATTTCTCCTGCTATAAATGTATATTTCAAGTTAAATTCTCCAAAAAATACCATGAATCCCAATTCTTTAATTATTTTTGTATTTTTATTTTTTCATGATAAAGTTGATAATTTTAATGCATGATTTTTTCTGCCATATCTGTTTATTTCAAGTTAAAATCTCCGATAAAAACCACGAATTAAATGTATTTGAATATATTTTAAATCAAAGAGGAAAAAAAAGCACATTTTTAATGGTCCTTCTCTGTTTAATTAATGAATGTATAAATCAAACAGATCTAAAATAAGCCGCAAATTGCTCAACAAAATACTCTAAAACGGAAATTTCTAGCACTGTTTTTGACACAAACATACAACTATTCGACCTATTTCGTTTGCTACTCAGATCCCTTGCGCCGCCATCTTGTTCGACATTTTCGTCTTGAAGCAGGCCCGTAAGAGAAGGAAGTTGTTTCACGACAGCCCCGCTTGCATCCCATTTTGTATGGTACAGACGTCGCACATCAAAGTTACCTGCACTCGCTAAGGAAAAATGGAGTAACCATACACACAGTACTCTATACAAATGCTACACTTAGTTTTGACTTCGAAATCATGCATGCGTTTAGAAATTAGCGTATGGAAAGTATTTAAGCACGACGCGTTTAAAAGTTTGGATAGTGAAATCATGCGCTTACACCAAAATAAGGATTGTACAGCTACAAATAAACATCGAAATGGGATTCACGATATGCACTGATTAATCTATCTTATTGTGCACCTATACTGCGCGTTTAACAGCCATTTATCGATAATTATAAGAAATACAAGGGGTGCAGCATCTATCCCGGACGCGGCGACTCTCCCGGAGTTACCCTGTACTTAAAAACGAAGTAACAGACATTGCGAAGGAAACAACATAACTAACAGATATATCAATGTAGAAACATTTCCCATTTCACCTTCTATTTTGACAGAAAACAACAGAAATAAAAAACGTTAAATAAATTTGAAACAAGAATGAAATACTGGTGATACAGCGGTGTATAGTTATAATTTATTGCCAACAGTTTTAGAAAAACATAGTCTTTGACATGAGAATTCATGTTTGTTCGCAACTAATCATGGTTTTTATTAATTATATATGCTTATTCAAATTTAATAAAACTCAATCTCAACTATTTATATAAGGGCGTTTGTTAAATTTTTTATATTATATTTTAACTTCCCCCTCCCCCAACCTTTGCAGCATTTCATATGAAGAATACACCAACCAGGAGTTATCACATTGGTTTCCATATGTGTCCTAAAATGGACTGACGGATTTTAAAATTCAATAAGTTGAAAATAATGACAGCTATTAAAAAAATTCTTGCAGGAGGGTTATATAAAATGGCGGAAGATTTTTACTGAGATTCTCGATTTTAGTTCCAAATACCAGCGATAGATGCCGATGCAAGAGATAGCTGCTAAATTTAGGTCCAAGTTTTTAGCCTCCCACTTCTCCCAGCATTGATGCGAAAGACGGAGGTTAAAATAAGGACTGGGTCTCAGTCGCCAATGCAATCTTGTTTTTAAAGATCCAATCCGAATATTTAACCGGATTAATGCTAGGGGAAGAGCGTGGCCAAAAAATTTGGCTTCGATGTAGCGGATATTTTTGTAGTGCGATCAATCAATGCTATTTAGAACTAAAATTGGGAATCGCAGTTTAAACACTCCTGACATCTTACATAACCCCCCTGCAAGGATTTTTTAATGGCCGTCACCATTTTTAAGACATGGAATTTTAAAAGCAATCACTCCATTTTAGGACACCAGGTATATTAAAATTAATTGATTTCACAAATTATGTAATTAAAGGCATCAAAATAACACAACATAGCGAACATATTTTTCAGAATGTGCCTTCAGTTCCAGTAGAGAATATGAATAATATTTGAATTTCTTCTCAGAGGCTGAACCTTAATCCTTTGTGACTCAACAACTCCAATTTAAGAAATAGTTATTCAGATGTTAGAATACATCATTTTAAGCATGTAAAAAATATTTAAAAATTTAGAAAAAAAAAAAACTGAAAAAAATAATGACTAAAAGGTACTTTTTTTTACACCTACAATAAACAGAAAATTACACACTTCTCATAAATATCGTACATTTTCTAATACAAAATTGTAAAGCATACAAAATTACATTTAAAAAAGTTTATTATCGCACATGTACAACTTTTTTAATTTGACAAAATTTACGAAGTTAATTTTAGCAATATCGACGTGAACTTACTCAAATGATAAAAAAAATACTTTCACATGAAACGCAAACTCCGTATCGCGATCTGTTGAAAATTATGTGGTCAATTTATATTAACTGCTGTATTGGGAAATAGGAGCAGTAAATAAAATCGTGTTTTAAAACTTACTGTGTAAGTAACATTGAATTTTGTGTATTTTGCAGATCTGCAACTCTGTGATACAAAGAGTTAACTATAATGAACAAATTCTACAGCCTGAGTTTTTATAGATTCTATGTATGTTATGGTGAAACATTTCTAATGCTGATGAAGCATAGAAGTCATCAACTTCATTGATTGGCTCCTCGCCTAGGTATTTTTCCCTCTCTCTGAAATTCCATGCTATAGATATACAGGGATATTAGCTATCACGGCACCTATGAAACACATGACAAATATCTCTTTCTAAAAAAAAGTAACTAACGCTGTCACCGCCGCCGGTTTTGATTTTTTTTTTTTTGATCGGTGGGGGGGGGGGGGGGAGGTCTTTCTTCGTTAATATTAAGAAAACTGCTGCATACAAAAAATATAAAAATCGGTGTTATCCTAGAGAAATGTTTAATAAAGACGCTGATGCAGACAGTTTTCAAATCGAATAATTATTTAAGAGATATTTAATGTTAAAGTTGGTCAAAATCGTTCCATTAAAAAAGTTTTATAGGAGCAAAAATAGAAATAGGAATTTAATCATTTTTAGATGATTTTATACATTAAAAGATCGCAATGTGCAGACGGCATTTACTTTTTTTTATTTGATTCCTATTTTGAGGATTTATTTAAATTTTATATTAAAAATTTCAGCATTTCGAGAAATATTTTTTTACATCTTTTAGAAAGGGGTATTATTTTAAATTGTTGCCAAATGTTAAAACAGCACAAAGAATAACATTTCCTTGAAATTAAAAATTTATTTACACGTGACTATTATAAAGAGAAAGAAACTTTCAAATTAGAATTAAATGATTAAGTTTCAAAAGCAGGAAAATATAGAAAATGAAGTCCTAAAAACTATATTGATACGTGAATTTTAAAAGAGAACGAAAATTATAATAAATTCATTAATATGCGTTAAAAGTCGTAAATGGAGGAAATTACGTCATATTTTAAATGGCCAAATAATAATATTACCAAACAGTTTAAATTTTAAAATATATTTGCGCGAGGCATTTATATCATATTTTTAGATAACCTTTTAAACTATTCTTGTGAATTCTAAGAGAGCGCAAATAATATTTCCTTTCTAACAACAAAAGTATTTTCATGTGAATATTAAAAAAAAAAAACGAAAACTTTTTGAAAATTACGTCAGATTTAAAACGATTTATTTAAAATGTCTTATTTAAAAGAACTTTCGTATAGCGTTGTTAAAAAATTCCGGGAGACAAAGACTTTGTTTACTTAATTAATTTTATAGTAGTTTATTTTGAAAATTTTCACTGATCTGATTTATCATAGACGAAAACAGCCCGCTAACAGAAAGATCGCCTCTGTTTTTTTAATTATAATTCAGCCTTCCAATTTTATTTTAAAGCCGATCAAATTGGCGTGCTTTTAGAGTTTGCTGTGTCTGAACGGGGATTGGGTGCGTAGCTCGTAGAGGGCAGAGCCCCCTAGTATATTAAAATGATGATCCCAAAATGGTTTGTTGATACTGTGTTTGGCCCCACAGTTCTCCATGTGTTGGACAATCTATATCATAAAGGACAAACATATCTGTGCGTAACGCATACGTCATTTTGCGAATGGCAACACTTTAAAATTTGAAAAATTACATTTTGGTTTTACAATTTTCTCTACTGCAAATTTATAAACTTCTAAACATCGCACATTCTAAATTTTTACACCGTCGTATAAGGAAAAAAATGCTGTTTTAAATGCATTTTGTTTGAAAGCTGTATCTCAAGTTATTTTTGAGATATTAATTTTTTTGTAGTTTTTAATACCATTTTTCCAATCATGGCAACAAAACACCCCATTTCTATTGAAAGTCATTGAAAGTAAACGGAAAATAGTCAAAAATAGGAGATTACTGTATCTTTTTGCTGCTATTTTCTCATAAAACCTGAAAAAAAAAGTTGAAATTAAAATACGGGCTATGTCAAGGATATTATCTGTTATTCCGCGATAATGATGTCATATGCATAGTTTTCTATAGACGAAGTTTAAGATTGGATTGTAAAAGTGGATTGCTTTAGCGGAGGCAAACGACGTCATTTTACAAAACAGCGTGTATTTTAATTCTTAAAACTGAATTATGTTTTGTAGAAGTGCGTCATTTTCACAGCCCAGATGCTTTCAAATTCTTCATAGGTGAAAATGCTTCACTTTTGAAGATAATGTAATCGAAATCACACACTGATAAAACGCGATGTTTTACAAAAATTTAGAGTGTCTTTATAAAATTGAGGTGACATGCAAATAATAGCGATTTATATTACAGAAATTGATGATTATCGCCTGGATGGATTTGCTTCACCGAGTTAGACAAGCAAACAAAGAACTCGAGGTTTAAAATAATATCATGTTCCTGAAGTTATTGTGCAAAATTCTCTCGATTAATGAAATTTTATTGCTATTCTTTAGGACATTCTACTATAATTGTTTCAAAATAACATAATTTGCTTAATTTAAATTTTCACAATTTTATATAATCTATATATTTAAAACACAAGTGTGTTTTTTAGACATCTGCCCTGGTCTTTCTGCTGAACCAATTTTACTAATATTTTTTTCAACTGAAAGCTGTTCATTTGTAGATGTGAGCGCACTATCTTTTTTTTTAATATCCCTGTTTTTACTTTTACTTTCTTCTATCTTCAATAGAAGAAAGTATTGTAATCGAAATTTTTTTCGACTTCCGGTTTTCGACGGATTTGCATGTTTTAGGGGTCAGAGATTCCAAAAAACATGTTTATAGAAAATGTCTGTCTGTCTGTGTGTCCGTCTGTCCGTCCACCCGTCTGTCCGTCTGTGTGTCTGTCCGTCTGTCTGTCGCCATTGTACCATCAAAAAGTGTATGAAGTTATGTATAGAATTAAACCAAAATTTTATTATAAGTTTTTGGCTATGGCAAGCAGGTCCTCCCGGAATTTCAAAAAAAATTCGCCGGTAGGGGGCGCTGATATAACAATTTTTGTGCGATTTTGAATATTGTACCATCCAAAAGTGTATGGAGTTATGCATAGAATTGAACCAAATTTTTAGTTTAAGTTTTTGGATATGACAAGCAGTTTCTCCCTGAATTTGGAAAAAATTCGCCGGTAGGGGGCGCTGTAAATGCGTTTTTTGTGCGATTTTGAATATTTTACCATCGAAAAGTGTATGAAGTTATGCATAGAATTGAACCAAATTTTTAGTTTAAGTTTTTGGTTATGGCAAGCAGGTTCTCCCTGAATTTGGAAAACAATCGCCGGTAGGGGGCGCTGTAATAGCGATTTTTGTGCGATTTTGAATATTGTACCGTCCAAAAGTGTATGAAGTTATGCATAGAATTAAACCAAATTTTTATTTTAAGTTTTTGGCTATGGCAAACAGGTCCTCCCTGAATTTGGGAAAAATTCGCCGGTAGGGGCCGCTGTAATAGCGATTTTTGTGCGATTTTGAATATTGTACCGTCCAAAAGTGTATGAAGTTATGCATAGAATTAAACCAAATTTTTATTTTTAATTTTTGGATATGGCAAGCAGGTCCTCCATGAATTTGCAAAAAAGTTGCCGTTAGGGGACGCTGTAATAGCCCTTTTTGTGCGATTTTGAATATTGCACCATCGAAAAGTGTATGAAGTTATGCATAGAATTGAACCAAAAAAAAATTTAAGTTCTTGGCTATGGCAAGGAGGTCCTCCCTTAATTTGTAAAAAAATCGCTCGTAGGGGGCGCTGTAATAGCGATTTTTGTACAATTTTTGTGCCATTTTGAATATTGTACCGCCGAAAGGTGTATGAAGTTATGCATAGAATTGAACCAAATTTTATGTGTTTATTTTTGGTCATGTCACGAAGGTCCTCCCTGAATTTGGAAAAATTCTGCCGGAAGGGGGCACTATAATTGCGATGTCTGTACCATTTTCATTATTGTACCATCGAAAAGTGTATGAAGTTATCCATATAATTGAACCAAATTTTTTGTGCATGTTTCTGGCTATGGCAAACAAGTCCTCCCTGAACTTGAAAAAATTCCGAAAGAAGGGGGCGCTATAATTCCGATCTCTGTGCCATTTTCATTATTGTACCATCGAACAACGTATAAAATTATGCATACAATTGAACCAAAATGTTTGTGCTTGTTTTTGGCTTTGGCCAACAGGTTCTCCTTGAATTTGGAAATATTGCGCGGTAAAGGGGCTCCGTGCTAGCGATTTTTGTATACTTTTCTTGATTTTTCGTAGTTCTATTGTGCATCGGTGGCTCATGCAGCGGCGGGAACTCGCTTCCTGCTATGTCGGCTATTCGCAAACAGCTGATAATGACAGAATAAGGAAAAATTAATAATTTTAACAAATATCATGATATAGATTAACTCGGTTTTAGTCCGTTTAATTGACTTGAGCAGAAATTTAAGATGAATATCAAAGTTGGTATAGTATTGAACTAATAATATTGAAGTATTAACATGTGTAACTAGGTTTTGAAATATTAAGATGTATAAGATAGAAGAAAGTTTTGGGACTGGCACATCCAACTAGTTTAATTTTAAAAGCATTTTATGAAATTTCTCCAAAATGATGAAAATTAGGTAGCTTTCATTATTGCAGACAAGAGAGAAAAAAATGAGGTATTTTTATCTTTATTCACGCGATTTTCTGATAAAAATTCAAAATTGTTTATAAAAATTGTTGTATAGGGTTTAGAGGCGCAAAATCCCATTAGGAACATAATATTATATTAGGGGAATAATAATGGAAAATGACATACTGCTTTTGAAAACACGCAGTTTTCCTCATAAATTTTCTATATTGTTTTTCCTTCAGCATGTTTACTGATAACAAGTTTCAGACACTAGGTGAAATGCAGTGAAGATGAAGTCATAAGTCTAAGTGAAAATGAAGTCATATTTAAAAGAAAACGATCATCTTCTTAGATAAAACTTAACATTTTAACACAAATTCGTCTAAAAAACATAAATTACGGAAATCTGTACTCTCTGGAATTGAGATTAGAATCTCAAGTAAAGAGTGCGTCCATTCACATAAAAGATGTTTTTGAGAATGGTGACTTCAAGTTTTGAGTTAAAATGATTTTTAAATCATCAAAAAAAATAAATTTTTTTTTAAAATGATGAATATGGATATGAGAAGTGAGTATGCAAATTTTGAGAAGGTGCAAATTGCTGTTTTTAATTTCGGAATGCCCAGCATAAGAGCTTCAATTAATAACCTCATCGTAATAATTGATTTTTATTATATTTTACTGATTACGTATCTTCTATTTTATAAAGAACAAACCTATCTGTGCGTAACGCTGACGTCATTTTGCGAATGGCTACACTTTAGGATCAAATTTCGGTCTTGAAATTTTCGCTACTGCATTTTTTTAATCTTTTGACCATCGTACATTTTCAATTTTCGTCGCATAAGGAAAAATTTTGCTTTCAAATGCAATTTCCTTAAAAACTGTACCTTAATTGACTTATGTATTATATGTTTTAAAAGAATTTTTGAGCATGGTTTTTTTAAAGTTTATCTTATCACGTGCCTGTTTCAATACATAATAATAAACGTGCCTGTTTCAATACATAATAATAATAAATATTTTGCACATAAAGCAACAAACATTATTCAGCATTTGTTTCTGACTATTTTGGCATAGCGAAATTAATACGACCTTTATAAACAAATAAAAGAATAATAATAAAAAAACTTAATCTAACATATTTGTGAAAGACACATTAACGAAATTAATACTTCTTTTATAAACAAATAAAGGAATAATATTAAAAAACCCCACAAATCTAACATATTTGTAATCATACAATTTAAATTTTTCGATCATCAAATAGGATTTTGTTTTTCAAATGGAATTTGTTTGCAAAGTCCACCTCAGTTTACTGATTGTCTATGGTTTTAAAAACAATTTTAATGCATGAAATATTGTTTAATTTATCTATATCGCGCGGAGCTCGATTATGAAAGATTAATCCGTTTGCCCTTAAAACAAAATGTATTTCTTTGTTATCCCCTCAACCAATTTCACCAAATTATATAAATCGCCAAATTATACACATTGACATAATTTTTTATTTTAAATAACGAAAGAACAAATAAATTAGTAAAACATTAATAAAAATACAAATAAAACGTCTGATTAATGGTTTTATTGGACATTATTGGCATTTAATCTTACAATTAATTAATGGCAACCATTATTGGCAATTAATCTTAAAATTCGGCTACATTAATTTGGTCGACGGGATAACTAAGACGTACCAAACAAAATAAAGAATTCATCATTTTCTTACGGCTAATAGCCATTTAAAAAAATACTTCCCTAAGAATAAATAAATAAAATAATATAAATAAAACACAATTTTAACATATAAGCTCATTAAACAAAACAACATATAAGCTCTGAAATTATCAGAATATAAAAGGATGCCGTAAGTAGCAAAATCTTGGTCAAATAACTCATAGTATGCGGCTAATAAGAAAATATCGCTTTTGATAAACTTCAAAAAATTATTTGATTGTATAATTCGTATTTTTCATATGAAAAATGCTTTTTTAATGTAAATGGGCAATCGAAAAAACTTATTGCATATAAAAAAATTATTAGTTTTCAATTAAAAAAATGTTTTAACCTATATTCTGTAACCCGGGAAGCCCGGGTACGATCCCCTAGTATAAAATGAAATTACGCAGCACCAATTTATGTCAAAAGCCAACCAAGCATTAAATTCCATTCATTTGTTCTTGAGCTTAAATGCCTACAAAAATTGTGTAAAACAGAAAAAATTAGACAAACAGAAAGTAGTCAAAAGTAGACAATTCGCATTAAGAACATCCCAAAAGTGTTAATCAATTGAAAACAGATGTGGAAAATGGTCGCGAATCCGATACTTTCTTCTGATAAATATAGTAGTAGAAAGCAAAAGGAAGTCTCCCTCCCTATGTATACGCTGTTAAAATGTCTCGAATGGGTCTAACAAAGCATCAGTTGGGGGATATAGCAAAGTATAGAACAGTTATTGACGGAGAGCCTCATCACTTCCATAAAATTCTAATTCATACTTTTGCTGTGGAATTGTCCATGGGTACTTGCAGATCATGTGAAGCTTGAAAGTTATTCACAAGCTATTCAGACATATAGAGTTTGTACTGTTTGTGTGCAGATAGTGGACATTTACAACACTTGTTTTACTGTTATCATATTTCCCACAAAATAAGATATGAATTTTTATTACAATTCCTTCATTTTTCTCAACATTATTAACGTAAAACCTAGTTCAGTTAAAGATAAATACCCTTAATTTTTTACTCATTAAGCAGATTCTTATCTCATGCATCGTTACAAAATCTGTTTGTTTTAATTTGTACTGTCACTCTTCTGTGTTTGTAACCACATTTACCCCAGTAACCTATCTACTAATATACTATTAAATTTTCAAATACAAAATTTTCTGGAAGTGCTTTCCTCCGAACGGCTGAACTTTTTACTTTTAGGTAGCTTTAATTACAAAAAGTAAAAAGCTACCTATTGCAGCCGTCCTTAGGAAATCAGTTCCGAAACATTTTGGTATATTTTCACCGATCATGATCCTCCAGACCCCAAAACCATTTTCTGTTCAAATCTGACCTACATATACCGGGTGTCCCAAAAAGGACTGACTGATTTTAAAATTCAATAACTTGCAAACGGTGACAGATATTAAAAAAATTCTTGCAGGAGGGTTATGCATAAGGTCAAAAGTTTTATTACAGTGATTTTCAATTTTAGTTCGATTTACAAACAATAGATGGCGCTGTAAGCAATAGTCGCTAAATACAGGCTCGATTTTTAGTCCTTTATCTTGTTCCATGCAGAAAAAGGAGATGGAAATGTATTATCCGGGCCACGAAGTACCAAAAATCGAGCCTGAATTTAGCGACTATTGCTTACAGCGCCATCTATTGTTTGTAAATCGAACTAAAATTGAAAATCACTGTAATAAAACTTTTGACCTTATGCATAACCCTCCTGCAAGAATTTTTCTAATATCTGTCACCGTTCGCAAGTTATTGAATTTTAAAATCCGTCAGTCCTTTTTGGGACACCCGGTATATATGACGGTATATATATACAATATACCGTCAGATTAAAAAATCCGGAGCGAAAGTAAAACGCGATGAAAAACGATCTATGGCTCGGTGAGACATGCGGTTTGCCGATAAAGATTCAGTGTGACACGGGATTTTGTATGATACCAGCAAAAATTAGTTCAAATTCTCTATACTAGAGAGCGATATTACAGATAATTCCTTGGAATAATTCCATATTGCTCACAGAACGAGAGGTTTGGATACAAAAAAGTGAACATTCAGTATTCCCTAATGATTTGTATCCAAATCTTGCGTTGAGTAAGCAATATGGAATTATTCCATGCAAATAACACTGAGATATGATGCGTTCCATGCGTTTGAGATATAGCAGTTTGAAATTCTAGGGTGTTTGTCATTTTGAAACAAGACAACAATTGAAGACAACAACGTATTAATTTATGAGTGTTAGAGAACGTTATCTTCAAATTCTTGCCAAATTTTGCGACACTTGGCGTAATATCGCCAAATGTGGAGACCCAAACTAAGCAACCATAAATGATGCCAACTTGACTATAGCTTATTACACTAGATTAATTTTAACACAATTATTCTAATTGGTAAACAAATCATATTAGATGTAAATTTCCAACTGGGCGAAAAATGTCCGGACCAGGATTCGAACCCGGGACCTCCTGGCTGAAGCCGCCAGTGCTCTGCCATCTGAGCTATCCCGGACGAGTCTGGTCGAACTTTTTCACCCAGCTAACCACTGCTGGGTGGTCAGCCAGGAGGTCCCGGGTTCGAATCCTGGTCCGGACATTTTTCGCCCAGTTGGAAATTTACATCTAATATATCTTATTAATTTGGCGCAATTCTCATTCAAATTCAGTATTGACGAATATTCTTTTATCGAGTTCGTCGCATTTTAGCTTCATAAAATTTGAGTACCATGAAATAAGGATGCTACATTTTCTTCCCGGCATATGCCGAAACGATTTTTTGTAATGGAAGCTACAAAAAGTAGTTACAGATGTTAATACCGCAATATTTTTAGTCCAATACTATACCAACTTTGATTTTCATCTTAAATTTCTCATTCAGTCAATTAATCGGAGTAAAAAACAATTCCCAGTAAAACATGATACATATTAAAATCAATAATTTTTCGTTATTCTGTTGTACATCAGCTGTTTGCGAATAGCTAGCTTAGCAGGATGTTCCCGTCGCTGCACGAGCCGCCGATGGACAATAGAACTACGAAAGACTGAGACAAATGTATACAAGAATCATTATTACAGCGACCTTTCTGCGGAAAACTTCCAAATTCAAGGAAGACCTGCTGGCCATAGTAAAAAAAATACACAAAAATTTTCGTGCAATTCTATTCATAACTTCATACACTTTTCGATGGTAAAATATAGAAAATTGCAAAATAATCGCTATTACAGAAACCCCTTCCGTCAGAACAATTTCAAATTCAAGGAGAAATTGCTCGCCACAGCCAGATAAATACACGAATGATTTTATTCAATTCTATGCATAACTTCATACGGTTATTGATGGTACAATAATGAAAATGGCACAACTATCGCTATTGCAGACCCCTTCCGGCGGAGTATTTCTAAATTGAAGAGGGACCTGGTACAATTGTATGCATAATTTCATACACTTTTCGATGGTACAATAATGAAAATGGCGCAAAAATCGCTATTACAGCGCCTTTTTTCAAATTCAGGGAGGACTTGCTGGTCATAGCCAAAAACATACCCAAAAACATTGGTTCGATTCTGTGCATAACTTCATAAACTTTTCGATGATAAAATAATGAAAATAGCACAAAAATATCCATTACAGCAACCCCTTCAGGCAGAATATTTCTATATTGAAGGAGGTCCTGCTTGCCATAGCTAAGTACATACACAAAAAATTTGATTCTATTCTGTGCATAACTTTATACACTTTTCGAAGGTACAATAGCGACACACGGAAATACGGACAATCAGACATTTTGAACAATTCTGTGTTTTGGGATATCTTATCTCTAAAACGTGTAAATCTGTCGAAAACCGGAAGTCGAAAAAAATTTTGATTACAATATTTTTTTCTATTAAAGATAGAAAAAAGTATTATATAGCGTAAAGCTTAATCTAAAGAAGTGGACCAATGAAAATCATCATAGATACTACGAAACGCATCTGATTGGTCAATGCTTTCTGACGCTATAAGGGTGTTACCAAGGGTGGGGGGGGGGGCGGACCCAGCTCTGTCACCAAACGCCGTCAAGTTTGTCGTCAACTTGACGATATATTGCCAAATTTGGCGGCCAAAATTAGTCGCCAAACGTGACTCCAATTTGGCGCTATTTCCAGTATTGCGCCAAATTTCCATAGACTCCCATTGAAATCAAATAGGGCTTACTTGCTTGCAAAAAATCAACAATTTGAAATATTTCGATGCAATAAAAACTAATATTAGCTTATGAATAGTGCTCAATTGAACTATTTACATTATTTTAAAGCACAGGCACTATTTACAATATTCGTAACACTATATATATAATTTTACACATATATTTTGGCGGAGAAAAGGCGGCGATGGCAAAATTTCAGAGGAGAGGAGATTTATATAAGACTATTTACTGCAATTACAAATTAGAGACATCATTACAAACATAAGGAAAAGAAATTCTAAATAACTTTAATAAATTTGTTACTTTTTAATTTTAACATATTTTTTTAAATTTACAATATTTTAAATTTTAAATTTTCTAATAATTTATAATTTTATTTAATCACAAATTTATTTAATTTGTAATTATTCAGATAAATGATAAATTTTACCATTTTTTAATGATTTTATATTTATAATTAAGAAACTCTGTAAGCTCTAATGATTATGTGCTTGCAGATAAGGAATTAAAATTGTCAGGAGTTCGGGAGGGGCGCATTTTTACCATGTGGAATCTAAAAATTGAATACATAGAAAATAAGGGATCTCGAAGCGATCCAGAATGGAAACGCCAAACATTTACGTCTGGGGTTAGCTAAAAAATAGGGATTGCTTCGCGATACTGAATGGAATCACAAAGCGATTACTGCAGGGGGGGGGGGGGACGGAGCCCCCCTAGTACTTTACAGAAATATTTTTTTCTTAGTTTGAAAATTTTTAAACTGGCACAAATGCTTATTTCTTTTCCAATCTATTTCCATAAAATTCAACCAGAAGATAAAATAACAGCTAAAACTAAGCGAATAAATCGTATTCTAGGTGTATACTGTAATGAACTTATATTTTTACTTTCTTCTATCTTCAATAAAAGAAAATATTGTATGGAATTTTTTTTCAATTTCCAGTTTTCGACAGATTTACATGCTTCGGGCGTCAGAGATCCCCAAAAACATGTTTATACAAAAATGTCTGTCTGTCCGGCCGTGTGTCTATATGTTGCCATTGTGCCATCGAAAAGTGTATAAAGTTATGCATAGAAATAAATCAAATTTTTTATGTAGGTATTTGGCTGTGGCAAGCAGGTCCTCCTTCAATTTAGAAATATTCTGTGTAATATTTTTTGTGTATGTTTTCGGCTACAGCCAGTATGTCCCACCTGAATTTTAGAAAAAATCCGCCGAAGGAGGAGCTGTAATAGCGATGTCAGTGCCATTTTCCTTATTGTACCATCGAAAAGTATGTGTAGCTATGCATAGAATTGAACCAAATTTTTTGTGCATGTTTTTGGCTATGGCCAGCAGGTCCTCCCTGAATTTAAAAAGAATCTGCCTAAAGGGGGCGCTGTAATAGCGATTTTTGTGCCATTTTCATTATTGTACATCAAAAAGTGTATGAGTTTTAAACAGAATTGAATCAAATTTTTTGTGTTTTTTTTTTCTCTATGGCCAGCAGGTTCTCCTTGAATTTGGAAATATTCCGCGGGAAAGGGGCACTGTGTTAGCGATTTTTGTGTGATTTTCTCGCTTTTTCGTAATTCTATTGTCCATCGGCAGCTCGTGCAGCGACGGAAACTCGCGTCCTACTATGTCGGCTATTCGCAAACAGCTGATGGCAACAAAATAAGGAAAAAACTATTGATTTTAATAAATATCATTATCTAGATTAACTCGTTTAATTATCGAAGTAATGTTATTGAAGTATTAACATGTGTAACTACTTTTTCAAATATTAAGATGCATGAGATAGATGAAAGTTTTAGGATTGGCACATCCAACTAGTTATATTTATTTTGAATATGGGCTCGTATGTATTAAATAAAGTTTTCTTATCATTATTTTGTTTTAAAAGATCTATTTCTACATTAGTTTATAAGTGGCTCTGAATCAATTATTTTGCAGAATCAATACCATAATCTTGTTATAAGAAATGCATATTGATTCCACAGGGAATCTTAATTATTCTGAAAATAGATTTAACAGATAAGCAAAGGAAAGTTTCGAAATATTAAATGAAACAAATACTTTATCAATCAGATGATTAATTGCTTTGTTTGTTCTAAAATCCCACGTAAAATCTTTAAAATATATTGATATATAAAATTTCAGCTCATAAACTGCCACACAAACAGATGGCCAATAGTGTGAAAAGGGGTCTAGATTTTCACATCAGAAACTACAGGTTAATCTTTTAAAATAATAATAAATCTTTAATTTTCGTAAAAGTTTCTGATATGTAAGGAAAATTTTCTGGAATGTTGTATAGGATATTATCCTTTTACAATTTCATTATAGAGTGTACAATAAATATTTTCATATTACATTGACATTATACATTGACTTTAAAAATTTGAAATATGTAAAATAAATGAAATGCTATGTATTTTTAAAAACACTCTTCAATAAGCTTTCGGCATTTATCTTAAAAATCACACACCTAATTTCATGACTGCAATACATTTTGTTCCGAAAACTTTACGTTGGTATGGATCCCGATTATAGAAATTCATGATTTATTTTACGCTTGGTAGAAAGTGCAGTACAAGTGAATTTATTTTAAAAATTGCAATTTTTGCTCTTTTTTTTATTTTTAGATATGGCATCAATAAAGAATGAAAAAGCATTAATTGAACTATCTTTTCAGTATTTTAAAATTATGTTCTTGAAGTATAATCATAATTTAATTAATATTACACTATTAATTGATAAAAGCTTACATAAAAAATAAATTGCACTCTTCATTTTTTATTCCTATTGTATTTTCTACTTTTTAATGTGTAAAATATTTTATTGTTGCAGTTGCACAACCATTTGACCTATTTTCCGAGCTTACTTTCGTCGCATAATGAACTCCATTGTTCTGGTAACTCGTATATTGTTGAAACCATAAAAGTTATTTTGCAACTTTTCGCCTGAGCCCCGCTAACGGAAAAAGGTCTTAAAATTGATTTATTAATTTATAATTAAGTTCTAAAAATAATAAAAATATCTATTGTCATCGCAAACTCATTTATGTAAATATTGTTTTTAAATTCTAGTACACCAGGAAGATGAAAAATCGATTACGAAATTTCATCTTTACATACAAAAGTCAACAAAGTTAAGTTAAATAGAAGGGTGGGAAAAGTAATATTTCTTTCTAAAAATCAATTAGATCCTGGAGCCAAAGAAACATCATTTAATAAAATAAAAGGGAAAAAGCTATTTCCCTTCAGGCAATGGTAGAACATTCACATTCCTTTCATTTTTATCAATGAGACTTCCAATACTTATGTGTTCCGCTTAGATAAGGGAAAACGATGATAAACGATAGCACATTTATTTGATTCCCGGTGGAGTATATAATTATGGGCAGCTATAATTCCCTTTCGTTAAAGATAAAAGTGTCAATTCCTATTAAGGAAATCTAAAAAATAATACCACAGCATATTGTTTTTCCTTTATACCTGACAATGACAGATAAATTTATGTTCCTAATATGTAAGGTGCTGTAGCCCTGTATTAGCCCAACATTTTTCTTTTTGTTGCTTTATGATATACAATATGTTTCAAAAAAAATGTATGCACTCAGAAAAAAATGAGCCACAATCATGAAACTTGGTATATGAATAGTGTTTGGTTAAATGAACAAATGATTATAAATTCAGAACAAAAGAACATTTTATTGTCTAGTAGCAGCAAAAAGAATGTCAATTTCAGTGGGTTGTAAAGCCAGATTTGCCAGCTGTAAAACAAGGATTCTATTAAGTTACCGGCGTCCTCCTTCGGTAGATTCTGTCATAAGGGTAGCAACTGATAAACTAATTCGGTGGTATTCCGAAACGGCTGAAGTCGACTTTCTATGTCCCAAACATTCTTCATTAGAGAAAGGTCTGATGACCTGGAAGACCATAAAAGGATATTATACTCTTGTAGTCATTGTGTCGAGAATCGTGCAGTATGTAGCCGAGCGTTCTTCCTGATAAATGACTCCTAGGCGACTTTATAGAATAGACCTTACAACTGGCTGTAAAATGTCGTCTACGTACCTACGAGCCATTAGAGTACCTTACAGCAAGAGTAAAAGTGATAAGCTGTCCGAGCAAATTGCTCCGCAGAGTGTCACTCCAGGTATTATGGCAGTGTGCCGTTCAGTAATAAATACAGGATTGGACCCATTACCTCCCTGCCTCTACACACGTACAGCAGTCATCGGCATTGAGGGAAAAGCGGGATTAATCGCCGAATATCCCATTTCTCCAATCAGTGTTCAACTTGCTTGAGATCGACACCAATCCAGACGAAACTGCCTATGATGAAGGTATAGAAGCAACTGCCTAAATGGTCGTCGAGAGCTGGGTCCAGAGTCAGTCTGTTATCTACGGATGGTATGCACTGACACCACTGCATCTATATCAACTGTCAAATGTCGTCAAATAGATGATAGTAGCATTGCTGGTGTAGATGTGGCTGCTCTTCTGATTGTTCAATCCTCTCATGAATTTCTGGACCGGGGGCGTCCTGATCCATTGCAGTGGTTGCCCATGCCTTCTGTGATACACTGATGCCAACAACGCAGAACTACAATATAATTTTGACTAAAATTCTGGCTGATGCGTCTGTTGGACCAATCCGCTTTTTTGAAGACCATGGTTCGACCCCTTTCAAAGTCGGACCACTGCTCGTACTACCGTCGAGTACGTCTTAAAGGTATTCTTTCAAATCCTATGAATCAACAATGGTAGTACAGTTCTAATTACTCCTGAATTCGAGTACTGACTCTTTTAAATGCTGCTTGCTGCGCAATTTAAATGCGTATTGCACAAGCCCCCATTGATCATTGGTGTTGAAATGTCAATCATTTACATCTCATCAAATCACATCGGCACGCCAAGTTTCGTTGTTCTGGCTCAGTTCTTTCTGGGTGCATATATTTCTTTGCAACAAAGTGTATATTTATATATCAGGTTTCCCACAAGTCAGGGACTTCCCCTGACTTTAGTTCAGATAGACACCAATATTTCCTCAGAGAAACACTTTTGCAATCACGCGATTATATAAGTCGACTTTTCCAGATAAATATACTGGTACTTCAGCTGAATGTGTATACACAAATATATACATAAATATATATACATATTGTTTTTGTGTCTACTTATAGATACAAATTTAATCCCATAAACCTCACCATAATGTCGTGTTTTGCAGCGGAAGTTTAAATTTGCCACCATTTGTTTCACACCAGAACGATCGGAAATTTTACTCAAGTGTTATAAAAATATTTTACACCAGAAGTATTTTTCAAAACTTATTTCTCTGTGGAACAAATTTAACTTATTTTATAAAGAAATTTCTGATTTGAATCGATGTAGTTTAAAATGGTAGCGCTCAAAATGACCCCTGTGGTCTTTCTAGTGTTAACAGGAATTGTTAAACGTATGTTAGCGCTAGATGCCGTCATCTTTATGTTTGAGGGGTTTTATAATACATTTTTTTCTTTAGATTTCAAGAGTTTCAATAATGCGCAAAGCTCTGTTTCGAAGCATTTTGGATAATATTTTAAAGAACTATTTTGAAATTTGACTACATGCGATTGCGAACAAAGTAAAATCAATGCAGTAGTGTTCTAGTTTGCGTTTTTTTTACAGTCTTTTGTGGCTATTCGCCATTATATAAACAAGGGTGTGTACAGAAATTGTGGGCCTGCTGCAGATATATTATGTGCCCCTTACAAATTACTTTGCCCCCTGCATGGCTTGTGTATTCATATCCTTAATACGAAATCGGCACCTCTTGGGGCCCTTTTTAAGTTAGGGCCCGGTACAACTATACCTCTTGTACCCCTGTAAATGTCGCTGTATCACTTATATTTACCACTCACTTCTTTTTAGGACAGTTAAATATATATACAGGGTGTTTCATAAGAAAATCCCTAGCTTTCAAAGCTAAATAATTCATTAACTATAGGTAACAATCATAAAGATGAAATAAGTAAAATATTCATCAGGTAACTCACAACTTTTGTATCGGAATTTTCTTAATAGATTTCCATTCGTTGTATCAAAATATCAAAATATTAAATCTAACGCTTAAAACTGCATCAAAGGTATCTCTGCGTTTATTTTATATTATATTTAACTGTTGAAACGCGAAAGATGGTTCCTATTTTGAAATTTTAAAGTTCAATTCAGTATTTTTATTCCTTGTGCCAACGCAGCTCCGTCTATTGACAGAAATATAAACTATATTTTAAATTATTCTAAAACAAAGTTTATTAGATACTTGATAAATATGGCACTTACTTCATACTTACATTTATTATGGTTAGTGAATTATTGAATTTTTTATTTCGGAATCTTTATAAAGCACCCTGCATATACAATTACATATATATATTTTTTATACTTTTAGTTCCATAAATGCTGAAAAGTTAATAGCTGGGTAAATATTTTTCAAAAATATGATTTATACCTCAGTGAGAATACACAGGCTATCTGAAATTTCTGTTTTCCTTCTTTGTTTGATATTAAGAAAACATGACTCAATCTTGTACTTAAAACAATTTGAAAAGCAGAAAAACCAACGTTTAAAAATGCATAAATAATACATGAAAAGTAGCAAACAGCTGTTTCGATTCTACTAGCGAGATTCTTCTTCAGTGCAAGATAGGGAAAAATCCCTGCCGGCTCGGGCCTACAGGCGGAGGTAGATTTCGAAGTTAAGTACTAAATTCACCAACAAAACTTAAATCAAGATTAAAGATAAACCCAGTTCCTTCGCTAAGAATGAGCTATAGGGAGCTAAACATTTTGTGAAAATTCTAATAGACACACACGCATGTATATGGAATAGGTTTAAAAATGGCTAAATCAAATTCAGATAACCTCAAAGTGTTAAAATATGTTAATATTTCAATACTCGGGTTTTTATCATGTTTTAATACGTTTCTTCAAACTCAATGACGTTACATATTCACCTACTGTGGTCCATTATATTTTCAATATGACGCAATATTTTGTTGTTTTTTTTAATTCGTCAAACTATTTATTTCATTTTGAATTTTCATGCAGAAATCTTGCTCTAGAAAACTTATGACGTAATATTCAATTTGTTTTCAATTCGTCAAACTATTTATTTCATTTTGAATTTTCATGCAGAAATCTTGCTCTAGAAAACTTATGACGTAATATTCAATTTGTTTTCAATTCGTCAAACTGTTTATCTAATTTAATTTTTCACGTGAAAACACTGCATTAGAAAAGCAATTCTTGTGGTGAGAATTTTATTGCTTTTTTTTTAATTGTTGGCAACAGCTATAACGAAAAATATTTATTTTTTCCTGCCATTGTTGTGTAAAAGCTGGTTTTATCAGAATCATGTTAAGACGGTATTCAAAATTTTAAACCTTCCCCATTCCCATTCCCTTGGACCGATTTTGCTCATTTTCAATCTCCGCCGAGAAATTAGCTATCTTAAAGTTGTTGGCGAGTTTGAAGACGTTCCGTGCATAATTGCGACTTTTATCGTGCGGACAAAATTTAGTACATACATACATACATACATACATATATATATACAGGGTGTCCGGTCTCAACGGTGTCCAATGGCTAATTCCTAAACCGTTAGTCGTAGACATATAGTTCTAATTACAAAAACGTTTTAAATAAGGTAAAGAAATATTTTAAAAGCGATTTGGGTCAATAAAAACATTTCTTAAAAAGTTACGAAATTTAAATTTTTATACGGTACCCCGGTCCTATAAGTTATATTTAGTAAATTTTTCCTTTTACACTGACAAGTAATACAAAAAAAGTCCCATTCATATAACTCTAAAATTGAGCGAGTTATGAAACTTTAAAAATGCATGACTTATGCCACTTTTCTGCTCTGAAAACAAATGAGTTCGGCTTGGCTTTGAGGGGCCACATACCAAGTGCTTAATGTATTCGAAGATCTTATTTCATGTGTATCTGTGCTTTGAAAAAAATTGTATTACGACTAAGTTAACATTCATTAAGTTTCAGATTGGCTTATTTTGTCAGGATTTGAGACTGTTTCTTTTCATGATTTCTTTTAACAAAAATTATGTTATTTTTATAGGTTTTTATGTTACTTCAACGATCATATGTATGCTTTTCCAGTTCAAAATTTGTACTCGAACTTTAACTAACTTTCAAGTATCCGATCGAGGTTACATTTTACATACTGGCGCAAATCCGATAACAATCTAATATTATTATGATTTTCGGTGGTTACCATTTATGCTTATTTTACAGGATAGCACAAAAAATTTCGGATAGATTACCAGCTAGAAGTTTAAGAAAAAGTTCTAGATTAGGTAATACAAGACTGCGATTGTTGTTTTTTTTTTTTTTAACTTATATGTATTTTTTAGCACTGAATTCAAAAATTACCTTAATTTTTAGCCATCATGTCAGGATATTTCGTAAATCATAAATTGTCAAAGTAAAATAATAACAAAAATCGGATACTATAAAGTAGAGTAGATGGCTGTGTTTTTAAACTTTTGATAATTGATTTTTACGCCCTTTTTAGCGCTGAATCTGAAAATGACCTTCATATTTAACCATCATGTTGGAATATTTTTGCAAATCGTAAATGTGTAAGTTAAAATATAGCAAAATTCTCATACTATGAAACATATGTAAAACTTTTTTATTACATTTCATGTTATTTTATTCAATAATTTATTCAATGTTTTTGCTTATCCTGGGACTCTTACAGCTAAACAGCTGAGTTGTCCGATGAAATGGGGGGAGGAGGTTTAATTTTAACTTTGAAATTTGCGAAAAATCCTGATGTGATGGTTAAAAAAGAAGGTCAATTTCGGATTCAGCGGTACATAATACATAAGAATCAATTATCAAAAGCTAAAACACATGACATAACCCAACTTTTGCAGGCTAGTGCAATATAATAATATTTTAAAACACGTATCATTTGTAAAGAATTGAGGCTGTTAATTTAGCATCATTTTACTAACAAAAATTTTGTTTTTTCTTTCTTCTTAAATGTTTATTACAAATTGTATATTTTGCATTAATATGTCAGAATGATTAAAGATTTCAAATTTATATTGCAATGTTAATTTTACCGTCAACCATTTTTTTAATATATCTGACGAAATAATAATTTCGACTAAATTTGTGAATGACCCCCAATTCGCAGCAAAAAATATGCTCCAACTTTAAACAGCTATTACTCGGTCAATTTTAATCGTAGAATAACGGGACTTTTTTTGTATTACTTGTCAGTGTAAAAGGAAAAATTTACTAAATATAACTTATAGGACCGGGGGACCGTATAAAAATTTAAATTTCGTAATTTTTTAAGAAATGTTTTTATTGACCCAAATCGCTTTTAAAATATTTCTTTACCTTTTTTAAAACGTTTTTGTAATTGGAACTATATGTCTACGACTAACGGTTTAGTAATTAGCCATTGGACACCATTGAGACCGGACACCCTGTATATATATATATATATAATCATTAATTAAACATAACCTACCAACGTCAATTATTATGAATTAAAGCTGTAAGTATTAAAAAAAAAAAAAAAATGTTATAAGAATTATTATGAAAGAAAAAGAAAAAAGTGGACACCGACAAAAAATGGAAATGCTTATATATTGAATTACGTTGTCAAGGGCACAGAATTCAATGATATAAGCAAAATGGTTGTTTTCTGTGAGAAAATTAAGCTAAAGCTAAAAATTATTTTCCCCTGTGCCCAAACAACCATTAAAATCAAGTGAATTGATTAAAAATGAAAGCAGAATAGAAACAAATAATATGAAATGGAAGAATCAATAAAACGTATTTAAATATTTATAGGATATAAAATATAAATAATAAACACCATACCGATTAATATTTCAGTATTTTACAAATATCCACGCGCACATGTCTACCAGAATATCATAAAGATTAAGGTGAATAAAACAGTTAAGAAATCACAGTAATTGATACCAAAGGATGCAGTTAATACATTTTGAAAAAAAATTTGAAATACCTTGTTAAATATATTTAATATAATATAAAATAAATAGATAGTAATTACATTATTTAAAATGCACTATTAAATTAATTAATAACTGTTTAACAATATCGTCAAAATTTAGCAAAAAATACCCCCTGGTGTATTAAATTATAACTGAAATGGAGCTAGAAAAATTGAAATTTAGAGCTATCTTAAAGAGACAAATTTTGGTGCTGCCATCTAGTATTACTTTTATTAATCAACTGTCGCAAGATAAATATTTGTAAGCATTTGAATGTAAATATTTTTTTAAGCAGCATAACCAAACATATCCTTATATATAGAGAATTATAAACCTAATATAAACCACACAATGTATTTAAAAAAACTATTGTTAATAAAATATAAAAACATACAAAATATTCTATTAGAAAATTTATTTGAACTAAACTAAGAATTTAAATAATTCTAGAACTTTGATAATATATAGCATATAGCTATATGCTATAAAACAAAATAAATTCAGTAATAATTAATATAAATAATCATTAAAAATAATATATAAATTATTTTTAAATCAATTATATATAAGATAGTTATAAAATGGACAGGAAATAAAAAACATGTGGAAGTATATAGAAGGTTAAATGATACTTAAATCCCCATTACTTAAAAAGCACAAATATAGAGTCTGGATTATTTTCATACATCCATAAAAATCCAAAAAGTATGAATGTGGGACATTCAAAAACATTAAACCGATAATAAATATTAAAAAGAATAGAGGAATAATAATAAAAATAATTCCCCAATTTTAATACATACAGTATAACTATATTTATATTAAACATACTTATATGTATATTAATCACTATAAAAAATGGCATACTATTAGTAATTAATATGATATTGTCCACAGTAAATTAAAATTTAATAACAAATATTTGTAAATTAGATTAATCAATAATTAAGCTAATTATAATATTAATGAAATTCTCCAATTACATATAAAATATCAAATCAACATCCATATAAAATACGTATCAAAAATATAGTAATAATACAAAAGCCCCATTTTTTTTATAATTAACCATTGCGTATTATCCAGACAACACCACCCTCCTCCGTACTCTAACATCTACCCACCCAACCAACCTATAATAATTTTTTTTAATATTATTTTACAATTTTTAATTTTTTATAGATATTTTTTATATATATATATATATGTATAAACTTTTTAGGTGGGGGTGGTTTTGGGTTCCTGGGGTCACGTAATGAAAAGTTATGAAGGAATGTTTCAAAAGTCGCACCATGGTAATGACTGCAATAGGTAGTATTTCTTACGAAATCTACCTAAAAAAAGAACAGTGTGCTAGATAAAGCAAGGCTGAGCAAAATGATAGATAGAGACGCGCTGGCTTATATACCCTATACGGGTAGCGAATGCGCCAAAAGCAACCAATGAGAGAGAAGCAGTGGAAACGACTGAGTGGACAAGTAGCGACATCTATCGGAGAACGAGAGAAAAAGAAACCAAAAAAGGGGAAATTAAATTATTGCTTTCCAAATACTTGGAAAATCAAGAGTACTAGATAAGTAATTGATTAAAGAGTGAGAATTTTTAATGATGTGGTAAGCTTCCTAAAAATCAAGATTAAGATTAGAAGAACATTTTTGGATAATGATGGCTGAGGAAAAATTGAATCTATGTTTAAAAGGCCAACAATGTTGAGCAATAGAAGAATGTTTAAGCTCCTGATTTTTAAGATAACCTTCATGCTCTTTTAAACGAAATCTAGGAGCACGTTTAGTCTGGTCAATATAAGAAAGGCCACACTGGCAAGAGATTTGGTAAACACCCCAGTTATTTAGGCGATCAACGGGGTGTTTGAGAATTGAAAAAGTGATTTTATTAACAGGAGAAAAAATAACATTAAAATCAAACCTTCTTAAAATTTTAGCAACTTGCTGATTCATTTTAGGAAAAAATGGTAACACAACTGAAGTACTTGAGTTGGAATTAGAATGCTTTTCAGAATGGACGGGTTTCATCAATTTCTATTGACGACAATTGACGAAAACTTACCACATCATTAAAAATTTTCACTCTTTAGTCAATGACTTCTCTAGTATTCCTGATTTCCCAAGTATTTGGAAAGTATTAATTTAATTTTCCGCTTTTTGGTTTCTTTTTCTCTCGTTCTCCGGTAGATGTCGCTACTTGTCCACTCAGTCGTTTCCACTGCTTCTCTCTCATTGATTGCTTTTGGCTCATTCGCTACCCGCATCGTATGTATAAACCAGCGCGTTTCTATCTATCATTTTGCTCAGCCTTGTTTTATCTAGCATGCTGTTCTTTTTACTTTTCCCTATCTTGCATTGAAGAAGAATCTCGCTAGGTGATTCGAAACAGCTGTTTGCTGCTTTTCATGTATTATTTGTGCATTTTTAAACGTTGGTTTTACTGTTTTTTAATATTGTTGCACAAAGGCTTTATTTGCTATTTTTATGAAACAATTTGGTTTTAGAACTTTTAATGTTCTCAAAATATTCAAAATGCATTTCGCAAAATCGTCGAATATATTGTGACTTTTTATACTAAAAATGCATGGGCGCGTCGTTATAAAATACTTATGGAGTATGGATATCTTAATCTAAAAAAATCTATTTTCCAAAAAATATACGCCAAAAACATTATTTACTGGACATTTTAAAATAAAACGACAGACAAATTCATATAATTACGCTAGTTGTGGCTTAAATTAAATATACGCCATGTTCGCTGTTTTAACATTAACAATGCTTAAAATTATAACGAAACAGCCCCGAAAACTGGCGATATGAAACAATTAAAATTATAAATCTTTGTATAAAATCCCCATAAAATAAAAACAATATGATTTTAATTGCTTAAAATTATACTTTAAATACGGTTTCTCCAGAACGATGTTTTTGAAACGTTTTCTCGAAACAATCTACATAAAATACCCCCAAAAAGTAAACAGATTTCCTTGGATTTTTTTTTCTTTTCTTTTTTTTCTTTTTTTTATGAAAGTTTATATTCTTCCTTATTAAATAATAAGGACCGACCTTTCGGTTAAAAATAAAATATTCGTTAGTTTTCTATTAATAAAAAATAATTTTTTAAATTGAAAACTGAAACATTAAATATGGCATTTCGCCATTTTTTTTAAATGGAAAATTTGTAAATAACCGTTAGTTAAGGATTAGAAAACTATGCGTATTCTAACTTGCTATTTATTTTATAGGAGTCAGAAGAAATCTTCAGCACCGCGGGGTGCTACAAACGGACGAAAAGCGAATCTAAATGGCATATTTATAATCTCATATAGCACAAGAGCTCCCAAACTCTTCCTTGGGAGCTCCAACTCATCCCAAATTCCTCCCAAAATTAAAATGACAAATGCAGGCTCTTCTTGGGAAGCTAATTTAATGATATCCTGAGGAGTAAAGTCTTGATACATTCCCGAGGAGTAACCTTCCCGGGATGACATTCCCACGGACTACCTAGGAAGTCACTTTCTAGGAAGTCCTTCCTGGGGACGTCCCTAGGAAGTTATTTAGTATTCTATAGATTTTTGTTAAAAATAGAAAAAAATATATTTATAATTTGACTTTAAAATATAACATCCCAATCCCATATAGCACAAAAGCTCCCCAATACTTCTCCATGGGCTCCAAGCCATCCCAAATTCCTGCTAATACTAAAATGACAAGATCAGGGCTTCCTGGGGAAGAGACTTTTACGATTTTTTCAGTAATGAGCTCGCAGTAACTTCCCATGGAGCAACTTCCGAGGGACGCCACTCCTGAGAAAGTACATAGGAAGTCTCAGTACTGGCGCCATCTCATGAGGGATTCTGGAGTACAATACTCAATTTCTTTTTACTAAACTAAAATGAATTCAATTTATTCGGGATCAATTTTTAATGAGTTAGGTTTATATTACTAATTATTCGATTTATTATTTTTTAGCAAATTACATAATTCTTATTAAATTGTAATTATTTTTAATTATTGCAACAACTTTTAATCTTTTTTAGTTAAATTAAAATTTTTAATTTAATATTTCAGTTAATTCATATTTTAAATAATAATTACTATTATATGTCTTTTAAACCAAATTCTGTTTATTTATCATTGTTTTATTAATTTTCAAAAAATAACATAATGCATTTTTCTTTATTATTATTATTACTTTTCTATTAATTAAGTAATTAATTTCATTTTTTAAATTAACTAAATAATATGTTTCTAAATTAATACACTAAAACCTCTAAATGGAAGACAGTTCTGGACCACATGTTTTTCCTGATATCTATAGGTAAAGGTATCTATACGAAGAAAAGAAGAGATCCTTACCGTGTGTTTGTGCGTAAGTACCCGTCTAAACATCTTATGTGAAAATAGTCTAAATCGAGTCCTGAAGCACCTGAGGCTCAGATTTTTAATTTTTTATAATTAGCTGGCACACTTATCAAACCCCGCATATAAAAAACTGACAAAACTATCGCAACGAGGAAGGGCATTTTTACACTGCTCAAAACAATTAAAGGATATTTGAAGTTTTATATAAAATAAAGATATAAACGAAATTTTTTTTGCCGAAAATAGAAGAAGAGAATCACAAATGCAAATTTTTCTGGTTTTCAAACTGTGGAGTATGCAAATTTTGAGTTCGACGTCAAAAACGTCGCTTCAGCGGCAGCGAATGAAATTTGACTTTCAATTGGATAAAAGAGAATTAAGACAAGGATGATCGGCATGCAGTGATTGCTTTGTTTCGATGAGTACGATGTCTCAGCGAAGTCATTTGACAGATTCAGAGGCTTTGAGAATTGTTGGTAGGTTAGAAGGGGGTCAAACTCAAGCCGAAGTAGCGCAAGCCATTGGAGTGTCACAAAGTGTCATTTCCAGGATCTGGAACCGTTTTTTGGAGAGTGGATGTGCAGGCCGAAGACCAGGGCAAGGTCGTAAACGGGCAACAACGCCCAATGAAGATCGGTATTTAGCGTTAACAGCTCGGAGACACCGAACCATGAATGCTACTCTTCTCCAACAACACCTTCGCTCGGCTACAGGCACCACGATTTCAACTCAGACTGTCCGAAACCGGCTCCATGCTGTAGGACTGTATGCTCGCCGACCGATGGTATGTGTTAGATTAACATCAAGGCATCGTCGCGACCGCAGGGAGTGGGCAACCAAGCATGTCAACCGGAGGAGAAATGAATGGAGCAATATTCTGTTTTCTGACGAGTCCCGTTTTTCTGTGCATCCGGATAATAGGCGTATTTTCATCTGGAGGGACCGTGGCAGTAGGAATAATCCTGCGTTCGTGCACGAAAGTGTCAGATTTGGCGGTGGAGGAGTGTTGGTGTATGGTGGCATCTCCATTGACGGGCGCACTGACCTCTACATCATTCGAGATGGAGCTCTGACTGGTCGCCGATATAGGGATGAGATCCTCAGACCTATTCTAGCCCCTTACGCTGCAGCAATCGGAGATAACTTCATTTTAATGGACGATAACTGCAGGCCACATCGTGCAAACCTGGTGGAGGATTTCCTTTTCGAGGAAGGAATCGTTCGAATGGAATGGCCAGCGTGTTCTCCAGACATGAATCCAATCGAGCACGTTTGAGACGCTCTAGGAAGATGAGTTTCTGGCCGCCAACAACCCCCACAAATTCTCCAAGAACTGGAAAGAGCTCTTCTGGAAGAGTGGGGCAGAATACCCCAACTCGTCATTAATAGCCTCATTGAGTCCATGCCTCAAAGGTGTTCAATGTTGCTGGCCGCCCGTGGAAACCATACCCCCTACTGAAAATGATTTTCTTTGAAGAAAACACCTTTTCTTATTCTTTTTTTTTCATATGCACAAATTGTGTTTTTTTCCTTTAGTACACAAATGCGCAATAAAATGCATTTATTTCTGCCAAACATGTGTAATTTATTCTCATATAACCTACTATGTCTGTCGACCATGTATCAATCAGCTAAACAGTTTACCAGATACAAAATCCACCTAAAACTGCAATATCCTTTAATTGTTTTGAGCAGTGTATCTCAGCATAAAACACCAACTTAAAGCGAATACAATTCATGCTAAAATGGCACGTTTGGTTTTTAAAAAATATAAATATTGACCCCCCCCTCCCCCCGCTATATGAGGTTTATTGCAAAGATTTTCTGTTATAAAAAATTACATCCTTATAAATTCGGTTAAAAGACATAAATTCATGCAAATTTAAGGTTTAATTCAGGTTTTTATCACGGGCCTAGGCAATACCGCTAAGCTCATTTAGTATAATTTATATAGGATAGGTGTTGGGAATGAGAAAATGTTAATTAAATAGAACTGTTAATTTTAAGTGTCAGTTTTGGAGGTTTAATCATATTTTGTTTTATTTTATCTATAATTTATTTTTGAAATATAAATTTCACTTATTAAATAATTATTTTTCCATTATTATTTTTTTTTAATTTCCATACATAATATATATTTTTTCTCAATAATAAAAGTGAAGTCTTCATTTAAAGAGCTTCAGAAATATAAATGACATTATAGATTCAGAAAATATAGGTAAATATTTATCTGTGTTTCCTAAATAAAAAATATTTCTACATAATGTTAAACAGAAGGGTATTTTGTATTATATATCTATATCATTAAAACTTTCATTTAAGAAACATGTTTTCTATTTAGCAAATTTTTAGTTTCGGATATCTATAAAAGATTATTTTTCACGGAACTTCTTTTCTGTTTTAGCATGCATATATCCGAAAGACTTCTCATATAAGTATCTTTTCTCTGAGATAATTCCTAGCTAGATGTCTGGGAGACTATTATAACTGGATTACCAGTAGACTCTGAATAGAGCGGATACGCCTCCTTAATCACTTTTATCAGCTGAGAATGTGTGTGCATGCTTGTTGCAAGTACATAAGTACACAATGCAAAAGGAAATCTTTTATAGGAGAAAAAAATGTTTTATTTAGTTTGGGATTTATGCAAAATAATTCTTTGATAAAAAAGATCTGATATTTTAAATCATAGTATTCGTGCTTTTGGACATTTTAAATTGACTGAAATGTAAGTTTTATTAACTAAAATTGAATTACATTTCAAGAACTTGCTAAAAATATTTCACATCGTTAATTAAATGAAAAAAAGATGCATAATAAATTTCTTATGTACAGAAAGTTTTCACACGATTTTAAAGATTGTTAAATGGAGATTTAATTGTACATTAGTTTTATTTATCACAGTAAGAAAATAAAATAGGTTTGTAACGGACATAAATTTTATTAATAGTTTCTATTTTTATGTAACTCAGCCTATTTCTTCATTGTAATGATGGAATGTTGCAATCTATGTTCATCCCAGATCCAAATATGACAGAATTATACAAATTTGTACAAAAATGTGTTTTCGAGGACAATACATCATTTTAATACTTTTACAACATTATTATAAAATTAATAGTATTGATAATACATTGATTTTAAAGCATTTTTCAATTCGCCCGTGACAAGTGGTAAATCGCCAAATATCTGCAACTCATACATTCGTATGGGTGCTTGATAAAAAATGGATTTAATGATGCGTCAATAAATACTAACCAAAATATGCCAAATCGCAGTGAAACTGCAACAATGAAATACTTTAAAGTGTAAAAAGTAGAAAATAAATTATAAATAGAAAAATGCAGTGTGAAATATAAATTTTAAGATATGCTTTTAACAGTTAATAGTTTCATATTAATTGATTTGCGATTATACGTTGAGGAATCAGTGTAGAAATTCGAAAAAGATTGTTTAGATAATGTTTAACTCCCCCCCCCCCCCCCATATCTTAAAAAAGAAACAGAGCATAAAACATGTATTTTCATAAATTTACTTAATAAGACCGCTTTTTACCAAGCGTAAAAAAAAGTCGACTAAAGTTTCCGTTAAAAAAAGAAAGAGAGAGAGAGAGAGATAGAAAAGTATTTGCTTTTGAAGGATTCTCTCAATCGGAATTTTATTGTTTGGCAATCATAAAAAGAATTAATATTTTAAATCAAAGTATCCGTATTTTGCATTTTAAATATCTGGAAATATTATTTTTGTTAACTAAAATTAAATTATGTTGCAAGATATCCCAGAAACGTTTAGCCTCTTTAATTGTATGGAAAATAGTACAGAATGAATTTTCTAAGTACAGAATGATTCAATGAATTTTAAATATTAAAAGCTAAAATAATATTATTGTTATTTAAAAATACAATTTCATGTAGAAATTTGAAAATTTAAAGACATTTATCTTATCTTAAATAGTCATTGATATGCTTTTTTTTTTTTTTTTTTTTTACTTATGAATTCAAATTTATTTTGAATATATACAAAAGTCTATGCATTTAAATTTGCAATAAAAGTTAGATAATTTCAGCTCATACGAAGCTCAAAAATATTCATTTTTGTCTAGTTTTGAGTTTCAAAAGAGGGGGTGGGGAATACGTAAATGCCTTAGAAACATTTCTTGTTCAACAGCCCTATAGCATAATGGATAGAGCACGCGTCCAGTGTTGGTAACTACCCTGGTTCGAATCCGGAAGGCAGAATGAAAGTAAGAAATTTGTTCTCAAAAGCTGTATTCCGTGTGCGTGATTGATAATTGTAATTTCTGTTACAAGTGAATCTGTCTGATAATTAGCTAAAGAAAAGAACTTATTTATTTCTGAAGAATTGATTAAGTTCTTTTACATTAATTCCTTTAAACCATAGCTTCAAAATTTTTGTGACATATTAAGTAGTGCTCCCTATTAAACGTTTATACGAGAATACGTATAATACGGGGCACGGATTTTCGATACGTATAATATGGATACGGCGGTTATACGTATTATGTAAAACAGCATATACGGTACATCGTACATACGGATCTTACCCAAGCGGTTAACGTCGAGACGTTTTTCCTACAAGGCATGAAAATAGATGTTTTAATCCTTATCTGAGGATTAGAAAAAAAATTGCGAAATATCATCTAGAGTCCTACATATAGAGTCGCGGTTTACCGGAGCCATGTTTACTTACTTTATGGCTGTTATGCAAGTAATTAAAAAAATCTGAATACTGTTCCTCAGTTTAGATATTGGTTGTTTTCCCTAAAAACTAAGCTATTAATTATGAAATGCTTTATTATTGGTAGTGGGTAGCTTCAAAGCTCCTTTCGCAGATTTGTAGCACAGCACCCAGCTTCTTTTGACTTTATGGCATGGGCATTTCGCGCGAAACACTATTTTTGCATGCGGTCACAGAACAGACTTAAATTTAATTTATATTTTATAGTGACATTGATCAATCCGACTTCTAAGAAGTTTTATAAACGTAATTTTATTGTATTTAAGAATATTGTTTTCTAAATTTAAAATATTTTGAAAATATGTTTTACTCCAAAAAAAAAAGAGAAGGCAAGTCATTTTAAGCATGTCTAATTGCTTTCTAAAACCTGCAAGTCGATAATTTGCCATTCTATATGTAATCGAAATTTATAGGTACTTTATACAAAAAATTATATTTGTCAATATTAACAAATCTTAAACGCAATGCCATAACATTTCGTATAAAAAATATTATGAGTATCAGGATTAAAAAAAAATTGATTTCTTTTCTACATTATCAGAGTAGAAAACATTAGCGCCTGGAAAGAATAGCATTTGCGCCCGGATGCAATATTGAGTGTAACACACACGAATAAAGAAATTTTAAAATATTAAAAATAAAAAAACATATTTAACAAGGATTCAGAATTATTCTGAAACATTTATACTCTCATTCTTTACTCAAAAAGTGTACAATTTTGCTAGTTACTTACAATGAATATAATTTGTGTACATTATTTATACAAAATATAAAAATAGCGGGGTATCTGCTTTCAATACCATGAGATAAAAAAAAATCTAAATAAATTCAAAGTAAAAATTTGGGAAGTATTCTTTGCAAATCACGGTAATAACTTTCGGTTTGAAAAAAAAAACAAAAAAAAAAAAACCCCTAACATATTAACATTTTCGGAATTCAAACAACTGCGTTTTGAGGTTATGTTACCTGCAATTGAAAAGTTACGTTCGGAACAGGTAAAACTAACGACTACATCTCCTTATCCTTCAAAAACATGGCTTTCTTAATAGATTATACAATAGATAATACATTACCATATTTACTCAGACAAGCAGTTCGTGAACAGACTAATACCACGCTTATTTTTTAAACCATTATGAGAACATAATTAAAACAATAATATTGTCTATTTTTAGCAATTATTATTTATTTATAAAACAAAGTAACCTGTTCCAGCAAATTAATATAACATTTTATCTCTTAATTTTATGAAAAATAGAAGATAACAAATTAATTAAAATATTTCAGGAGGAAAATAGCAAGATCTTATGTATGAAACATAATATGCAGATTGCTACGGTAACGCCACCAACTTCCACCTTATTCTCCATTCACTGATGTAAGACTGATGAGGTCCGTTGTTATTAAAAATAAATACGATACTTGAAATATACGTATACTTTAACTATACGTATGCTTAAATATACGTTTAACCGATGTACCATTATACGTATCCGGATACGTTTAAACGTATATTTTAAGGTATTCGTATTTCAAAGAAACGTGTTATACGTATATCGTTTAAACGTATAACTGAAATACGTATCCCATCGGGAGCACTAATATTAAGTGACCTTGAAGTTTCCCAAAGTCGTCCAGTATCATTTCTTCAAATCTTCCCAAATCCTCCCGAGGAGGACCCTAAACGACGTCCTGGGGAGTTCTCCATGATGCTGTAAGGCGAACATTTTCTGTTCCTGAGGACCTCCTGGTGACAATTTTCTGCATCCTCAGGAATGCTTGGGGGATGATACAGTTTTAATGCAAATCTTCCTGGGAAGGAAATTGGGGTGCTATATGGGTTTTCGGGTCTGACGTACTATTAAGAGTACATGTCTTTTTATCGGGCATTATTTTGTCTGAACAATTACTTTTGTTACTATCTACATTTGGTAATGATAGTATATGTATATACATTTCTTATTATGACTTAATTTATGTTTTGGCATTTAGCAATAATAATAATAACAATAAATTTTTAATTCTGTTTGCACGGTTGGCGATTCTTTCAATTTAAACATATAGGGTAACTTGAGGTGAGATGCCGTGTTGTACAAGATGCCGTAGTTTTCACGAATCACGTAGTTTTCATATGCGCAGGCGCTGTAGGGAAACGCCGCTCAGTTCTAACGAAGCGGGCTACCTACTGATATTTTTATTTCCGTTTGCGTTCTTTAAAAAAAAAATTTAATTGGTACTTTTTTATTGCTATTACGTCAAAACGCTTCTGGTAAGTGTCAAAAATCTTTTACGTGGCATATAAGTTATTTGCCTATATAAGTCTTAGTTTAAACACCAGAGAAATAAATCTGATGTTTTTAGAGAGTACAAGTACCTGGCCTTTCTGCAAAGCATAAATGGCGTCCGGTTTCCGCTTCTTCACGTCAATGGGGGAACCGGCGGTTACCCAATACTTTGGGGTGAGTCGACGAAAATTTTTGGGGGTAAGATGCCGTTTTTTTTCCCTTGGGGTAAGATGCCGGTTATTTTCCGTTGCGGTCAAATGCATTTTTGTTTCTTCATTGTATAAATTACTCTTATATATTAACTAAGTTGTCAACAATTTAATCAGATAATTTAAATCCGTGATTAAATCGTGATTTTAATCAACTTATTAAGAAGTCATTAGTTAAAATTATAAATTTTCTAAATGTTTAAAATGACATAAAAATATTAAAATCTAAAGTGGACATAATTAGAAAGTTTTCTATATGTATTATGCCTTATAAATAAATTTTATTGGCTTTATAAATATTTGTTTAATAATTATTAATTTTAATCATTGTTAAAAATTTGATGTTAAATCCAGTTATAAATAATTTTAATAAATGTAAATATCGGTAGTATATAATATAGTTTTAGATAACTAGAGTCTTCTGCCCCCTACGCGTTACACTGCCCAACCTCCATATGTTGGTTATATAAAAGGTGCTCAAAGTGCCTAAACAAATGTGCAGTCTGTGGAAGATCTGAGTTACAGCTGAA
This sequence comes from Maratus speciosus, assembly GCA_963932465.1. Taxonomy (NCBI): domain Eukaryota; kingdom Metazoa; phylum Arthropoda; class Arachnida; order Araneae; family Salticidae; genus Maratus; species Maratus speciosus. The sequence continues at coordinate 341,530,419 of OZ010786.1, read as the reverse complement.
AAGAACAAAGGGGCAGATGAAAAACACCAACAAAAGATCTGCATTCTAAAGCACATAATCACAGTGACTTTATCGTATTTAAACTTAATTATAATGCTTAAAAATAGGCATATTTAAGAGCCATAATTATTTTAAGTGTTAAGTAGAACAAATTTTCTTTTTCAAATATTAGTTTGTCCTTTTATTAAATTGTCAACGTTAGTTACATTCATATTTTTGTAATTTCCAATATTAAGTAAGTTAACAACTTTAGTATGTCTAAAATATTAAATTTACTTTTATTCGTCAGATTCTGTTTTATACTGCTTCACAAATATATTGTTTACATTGAAACTCCACAACGCATTTTACCCCTAGATAGTTGGCCATCTTACCCACCGGTATGGGTAAGATGCTGAAATGCAAGTGTTTACAAAAACAAAATTTTTGATGCTTTATGTAATATATGTAAAACGAAATAAGGTTTTAAATGATACAAAAGGGTACAAACTTCAACAAGAAATCAATGAATAACAAATAAAAACAACAGGCGATTTTTAAAACAAAAAAGTAAAAAACTACGGCATCTTCACCCAATCTACCCTAGTTCACACATTAAATTTAGAATATAGGTTACTTTTCTGAATGTATCATGTGTTATAAAAAGCAAAAAATATTAGAAATTTGTAATATCTTTTAAATCCTATTGTAATACGATGTTTTTCAAATGCCTTCAAAAACTCTTACTTAGCCAATTGTCATATGAATATGAACTGAATAGTACGCAAAATAACTACATTCAATAAATTTCAGACAATGAAATACTAGTTAAACTTCAGTAAATAAAGATGGATCGTTAAATAACAGAGCTTTGTACATTACTCAGGAAATTGCAATAAATACAATCAAATGATCTAACGTTTACTGAAAATTTATTTGGTATGACTTAAAAGTAAAACTTTATGGATAATAGTAATAAGGATTAATGTCAAAAGATCAAGAGTTTCCACTCAGAATGAAATATCATTAGAAAGGGACGTCAGTTCAATAGAAAATGACGTCATATCTATCAAACTATTTTTTTCACTATATTTTTCATAAATTATCTTTTTGTAATTAAAATATCTATACTATAGTTGCTGTTTTGGCTTCGAAAACATTCGAATGAAGGTACGTTGTTGTCTTTACACACATTCAGTTTCAGTTTTTGTGTAATTCTGAAAAATGTGCATTTTCTGTTTAGAATGACGTCGATTTGAAAAATATATCTGGAGAATCTGAATTTTTATTCACTTTTAAAAACAAAGTACACGTGTTATCCTTTTTTTATTTTATTATTGTGCTGTTTTTTAGGGTGTGGCAACACGAAAGTAATGATTGAATTAGAAATTTAAAAAAGGAGAGATTTCTATAATGTTAAATTATGGAAGGTGTAGCGCTATGTAAAGTTTAAATGGGCACCATTCCCTCAGAATTGGATATTTTTTGACCCGATCTTCGAAAGGCACATTCCTAAAATAAAAGCTTTCGAACAAGCCATTACTCATAGAAGAATGTTTCCTGGTTCGGGTTCTAATTGAATTGTTGTCCTTCTATCATACTGTTTCATGCAAGAAAAAAGTGACAAAAAAGGGGTTCTGGATCTTCCCAAATAATCGATGGATTTGGATGAAATTTGGCAAACCTTGCAGTTTAGAGTAGGACACATCGCCTTTTCAATTTCGTCGCGGTCTGATGACTGGGGCCAAAATTATTAAGGGACGAACTTTTTTTTAATTTAATCCAATGTAAACTGTTGCTATAAATCAATGAACATTGTGGCTATCACTTAGTCTTAACATGATATGCCTAAAAATAAGTGACAATTTTTCTTACCGTTCCATCCTTATTGTCCCTTTTTATTTCCTTACCGTCCCGCTTTTTTCCTTACCTTCCCTTCCTTAACATTCCTTTAAGACAATGTTATATCAAAACTTTGTACTGAAAGTACTACATTGTTATTATTCATTATTTGAATGTTTTTTGGGTACTATGCAAATACTTTACATAAGTAAAAATTTAGAAGAAAATAAAAAGTTAGAGAAGTAAAATGTCAAGGGGAGGGTAAGGAAAATTAAACTCGCAAGTTTAACTTAAACCTCAAATAAATAAAAAAAATCGTCGCTTCTAACCATTTTTTCTTTAATTTGAATCATTAAGGCATTCGTCTATAAAGTTAATTTCACCAGATTTTTATTCCAGAAAGCTAAAATTTTGTGAGAATGCATCATACATCATTATGCAAAAAACACCTACGTGTCTATTCACAAAAGTTGAAATAAAAAACTATTAAAGATGCATAACAAGCACATAATATATCGGAAGTAGAACAAAAAGGGGCTTTCAATCAAAATGCTTTTTTTAATACAAAAGGTGGCTTTCCTTTTCAAAGTTGAACTTTCATATTTATTCTGTGACTCCACGTTTTGGGTTCGTTTTTGTCGCGTTGTACTGTTCATTTTCTTTCAGATCTTAAATTTGAATTAAAAAAATCTCTGCCGGCCCGGCCTACAGGCAGAGGTAGATTTCGAAGTTAAGTATACTAATTTCACCAACAAAAACTAAATCATTATTAGATATAAATCCACTTTAACAGTTTCATCTGTCTGCTTTTGACGAGTTTTTATTTCCTTTTTATAAAATAGCTGGTTTTATCAGAATCATGTTAAGGCGACATTAAAAAAAATATTTTTCCGTGCTCAACAACTCGAAATTTTCTGGCACATTTTCAGATTCATTTTTAATTAAAAAAAAAAAAAAAAAAAAAAAAAAAAAATATGGAACATGCTGACGTGATTTTTGTAAAGATTTATAAGCGACCTGTGTTTTTATTTTTCTTTCAATTAATTAAAACTTAGTAGCGTAGTAAACTGCGTAGATCTTTCAGGTACTCTTCTAGATCAGTATCCATATTTCTTGTGACTAGGGGCGTTTCTTCGTCAATATTAAGAAAACTGTTTCATACAAAAATATGAAAATTGGTGCTATTATAGAAAACTGTTTGATAAACAAGCTGATGCAGACAGTTTTTAAATCGAATAATTATTTTAAGATATATTTAACGTTAAAGTTGGTCAAAATTGTTTCATTAAAAAAATTTATATGAGCAAAACTATACATAGGAATTTAAACATTTTTACATCATTTAATACATTATAAGTTCCCGGTGTGCAGACTGCATTTAATTTTTTAATTTGACTCATATTTTGAGGATTAATCTCCATATTAAATTCAAATTTTCAGTATTTCGAGAGCTATTTTTTACATATTTTAAAAAAGATTTTTATTTAAGCCATTATTTTAAACTGTTGCCAATTTTAAAAACACCGCAATGGATGATATTTCCTTCAAATTAAAAATTTATTTACACGTGGCTATTATAATCAGAATAAACTTTCAAATGATAATTCAAGTGATTACGTGTTAAAAAATCCCTGCCGGCCCGGCCTACAGGCGGAGGTAGATTTCGAAGTTAAGTATACTAATTTCACAAACAAAAACCAAATCATGATTAGATATAAACCTACTTTAACGATTTATCTGGCCGCGTTTGACGAGTTTTTATTCCATTTTTATATAATAACTGGTTTTATCACAATCATGTTAGGGCGGTATTAAAAAAAATACTTTTCCATGCTCAACAACTCGAAATTTTCTGACATAACTCCAGATTCATTTTTAATAGGAAAAACATGAAACTTGTTGACGTGATTTTTGAAGAGATTTATAAGCGACCTGTGTTTTTAATTTTCGTTCAATTAATTAAAACTTGATATATAAACAATTATTTTCTCAGTAGGGCAATATTTTTCGTTTCTAACACAATCGCTTCGGGAAATTCTGTTCAAAATGCCCACTTTGACATAATTATTTGAAATATATTCTGCGTCTATCAAAAAATCTATCATTACTGTACATTATATAGTTTCTGAATAAGAGAATCTAGCAACTGGATGTGTTTGAGAGCAAAGATGAATTTAAAAATGAGTAAGAAAATAGACAGTTTGGATTTGAATGCACCCTTAATAAGATGACTTTTTTCTTCAACTACTATGTATTTTTAATTTGTTTTTGCTGTAAGAATTTTCCGTATCAAAAACTTGTCTATATAAATGTTGAAGACAATATTAAGAAGATATATGATAAATTCATGGAGATTTTATATCTTGGGAATTGACGGAGTTATGAAAATTTTTCTTCTTCAACCCCCCTTTTTTGTTTTCGTTTTTAATTTGTTTTTTCGGTACGAATTGGTCCTATCAAAAACTTGTGAATATAAAAGTTGTAGATTATATTAAGGAGATGTATAATAAAATTAATTGGATTTGATATCTTTAGAATTGACGAAGTAAGGAATTTTTTTCTCCCAAAAACCCCATTTTTGGGCCCTTTGAACCTATTTTTAATTTTATCAAAAATCTGTAATGCATGAATTTTTGGCGCTATTTTTAGAAGTAATAAAAACTTTAAACTGATTTGATATGTAAAAAAATTAAGAAGTTATGGGTTTTTTTCTGTTTTCACAAAACCACTCCCTATTTCCATCCCCTTTGTCCGCTTTTGCCCATTAACGAACTTGACCGACATTTTATGTCCCTTGATTTTATGTATCAGTTTGGAAGAGATTTGTGCAGAATTGTGGAAGTTATCGTGTCCAGAAGAAAGTGATAACACAATTGCTTCGGGAAATTCCGTTCAAAATGCCCACTTTGACATCATATTTTGAAATATATTCTGCCTCTATCAAAAAATCGATCATTGCGATACATTATATAGTTTCTGAATAAGCTAGCCTACCAATTAAATGCGTTTGAGAGCAAAAATGAATTTAAAAATGAGTCAGAAAATAAGCAGTTTGGATTTGAGTGCATCCTTAATTCAATGATTTTTCCAACACAATCCGCTTCGAGAAATTCGGTTCAAAATGCCCATTTTAACAGCATTTTAAAAAATATATTCTGACTCTATCAAGAAATTGACCATTACGGTACATTATATAGTTTCTAGATAAGAAAACGTAGCAATTGGAAGCCCTTGAGAGCAAAAATGAATTGTAAATTGAGTCAGAAAATAAGCAGTTTGGATTTGAATACACCCTTACTTAGATGATTTTTTTCTTCAACCGCTATGTATTTTTAATTTGTTTTTGTTGTAAGAATTGTTCCTATCCAAAACTTGTCTATATAGATGTTGTAGACAATATTAAGAAGATATAAGATAAATTCATGGGGATTTTATATCTTTTGAACTGACGGAGTTATGGATTTTTTACTTCTTCAAACCCCCTTTTTGTTTTCGTTTTTAATTTTTTTTGCGGTACGAATTAGTCCTATCAAAAACTTGTGAATATAAAAGTTGTAGATATATTAAGGAGATTTATAATAAAATTAATTGGAATTGATATCTTGAGAATTGACGAAGTTATGAATTTTTTTCTCCCAAAAACGCTATTTTTTGCGCCCCTTGAGCCCATTTTTAACTTTATCAAAAATCTGTGATACATAAAATTTTGGCCCTATTTTTAGAAGTAATAAAAACTTTAAACTGATTTGATATGTACAAAAATTAAGAAGTTATGGGGGGTTTTCGGTTTTCACAAAACCCCTCCCTATTTCCATCCCCTTGGTCCGATTTTGCCCATTAACGAACTTGACCGAGATTTTATGCCCATTGATTTTATGTATCAGTTTGGAAGAGATTGGTGCAGAATTACGAAAGTTATCGTGTCCAGAAGAAAGTGATATATATATATATATATATATATATATATATATATATATAGATAGATAGATAGATAGATAAAGTTTTTTACTGAGGATGGTTTTGGGTTCTAGGGGTCATGATCGGTGTAGATCTGAAAAAATTTTCAGAAATTCTAACATAGGAACGATCCCAACAGTGGCGTGGCGTCCGGTCATCGCTGGATGCGGCGATGACCAAGCAATATTTTAAAACTCTTAATAAGCTTTTAAAACTCTACGATCCAGTTTTAGCAGAACATTTGGAGTTCATGTATAAGTGAAGGTAAGATTTAAAGTTTCTTTTTTGAACATTCAACCATTGAATTTTAGAGTTAATAATTTTTCACCACAAACTTAAATAATTGCGATGACCACCGAAAATTTTCACGCCACGCCACTGGATCCCAATAGGTAGTATTTCATACGAAATCTACCTAAAAGGTATATTTGTGATATACTGCATCATTCGATCAGAATTTAACTTCTTTGAAAATCACTCAACGCATTGAAGGAGGTCCTCTTGTACACTTTTTACAGTTTATTCACACAAAACAGAATACACTAATACACAACACAAACTTAACTATAAATACACTTGGCCCTTTGCCGGATAACATTAAATCAAATAATCGCACGTCAGCTTTTCCTGGGATCTAACTGCGTTCTAAAAGTTTTCCCTCGGGAAGGGACGATGAAACCGAAATCCCCATAGGGATTATTCCTTTTTCCCCAAATGAGTTGCAACATCCCCCGTCTCGATGAATACATTCATCAAATCTGATTTTTTTTCATTATATAAATATACAAAATAATTACTAATCATGATACATACATACACTGTAAAAAAAAAGCGGGAAAAATCACAGCCAATTTCTCTGTGAATCGCTTCACTAGCATAAGAATACAGCGTTTTTGTAATTTCAGTATTGATTTACAGTAAACTGCTGTTATTTTAACGCCGCCAAAACCGCCCAAACAACATTCCAAACGAGATATTCACAGGCGGCGTCAACCAAAGCAGGTTATTACTAGCTTTAGCCTCGTTCGATTGTTAGCGTCTTTCTGAATAAGTGCTTATTACTGCAATTCAAAGTGGCGCTTTTGGATACACAAACATGAAACTGGATACTATATATTTAAAAAATTCATTGTAAGTTTTATTTTTATGTTTATTGGTATCATTGATTTAATAACTATTAGATAGCCAGTTCTATTATATAATATAAGATACAAATTTCGTATTTGACCACATGTGTATAAACACCGAGTAACAACAATAGCTTTTGAAACATTTGTATAAATATTAAATATTTTCTCTTAAATTATAACAAAAGAGAATTCTTCAAATTCAGATTTTTTTTAATTATTTTTTTCTTAAAGGACTTTGTTATTATTTATACTTTTGTGTATCGGTCCCAGATAACAAAAAATCCCCATTATATTATTAAATATGTTTTGTTTTGCTTATTATATATTTTCCAAAATTCCAGTTTATCGGAGTGTAAATATAATTACTAATAATACAAATCATATAATTTTCATTATTCTCCAAAAGCTTTAAGTTCACTTTCTGTACTTATTTAAATATTTAAATTATTTAATGTATTATTAATGTAAAGTTTTTCAAATTATCAAAAACAACTTTACTACCAATGATCTTATTTTCCGTGAGAGATATTCAGATTTTATAGATCCTAGATTTTTACGCGCATTTATTTTCATTTTTTTATATGTAATGTTCAAACCATTTATGTGTAATATGTAACACTATTTTATTAATCCATAAAAAATTCCAAGAGTTTGCTCACTATTATCGCAGCAGATTGCATTTTGACTTTGTCCATTATCTAACAATAATAAGTATAATCCGCAACTAGAAGCTGAAATTAGATATTTTTTAATGTCTTCAATGTATGTTATAATACACAGTATATTTTAAATTGACATATGATATATTCTATACAATGAGTTACAATAGTTTAAAATTTTCTATTTGTAGCTTTTTTGGTCTTTTTTTTTTTATTTTATTTCTTCTTTTACTTTATCGTGCGAAGTTTGTATCTTACATATGTATAACAAAATTTATTATATAAGAATGCTATTAAAACAATGATATAAGTAAACATAAAGATAATACTTAGTACCATTTGTCTTTAAAAGATGGTCATAATATAAAAAAAGAGAAAATCAATGTGAATAAACATTACGGGGAGGGGGGGGGTATAAAAACACAAATACATATCTACAAAAAGAAAAAAGAAAAGCTAAAAATTTACAATTTATTTGTTAAGAGTGCTGTAAAATTAACAGCAAAAAAAGCTGTTATATAATACAGACTTGTTGTAAAATCTCAAAAACAAAATTACTGTAAAATTAACTGAAAAAATGCTGGAAATTTACACATTTGCTGTTTATCCGTGATAAACAAAATTGCTGTAAATTTACCGCAAAATTTGCTGGCACCCATATTGCCAGCATTTTTTGCTGTAAAGTTACAGTGATTTTTTTACAGTGTACTACAATTAATAAATTAAAATAAAACAATAAATTATATAAGCAAACACCAAACCAATGATTGTCGCATTTACGCATCTAGCTCCAGAAGATAAATCATCTGGATTGCTCTTCTTATTTTACCGGTAGGAGTCTTGAGTGCACGCTGCGAATACGTCCGTCTGTGCCCTCGTGGAGTTCTAAAATCTCTTCCGTTGTACGTGAAACATCATTTTTTACATTTATTCCTATAGCTTCTAATTCCCACAAATCTTTAATTCTCCCGTAATCCGGTTCATCACCAGCCACCGTTAAATGGCTAACATGAATTTCCTTTACTTACCCTGAATCACATGCCCAAATATGCTATTTGTCGCCACCAATCTATTACTGAATCTTATATTTCTTTCACTTAAAATTTCCCAAATATAATCCGCGCCTATCAAAATATGCACTTCTGTCGTAATACCAAGGTCAGCCAATTCATTTTCTCTTTCAAACGCAACATGCCTTATCCAACTCGAAGGCACCTATATTTCTCCGCATGCAGTAGAATTTATGACAACCGTATTTATTTTCTTTTTTTTTTATTAGGATTAATTCTACTTTGCAATAGTACTTCTACGATACCGTACATTTGTTTTTCAGACTGTTTATTTCCAAAAGGATAAATTATAAGATATTCTCTTTTAATAAGCTTCAAATGCAATAAATCAGGTATTTCTTTCTTAATGCATGTTCTGGTTACCCCCCCCCCCCCCCCCGTCAAGTAAACATCTGATTAACTTTCTCTCATTTGACCTTGTTTAAACTAAAGCAGAAAACGTTTGCAAAAAGAAGGCATTCGAATTTCTATTCATTATTTGTTTTCCTTGCAAAGCAGACTATTTTCTTTTCTGATAGTGAATCATCACACTTATCATTAGAAGAGGAGGGGGATTTAAGTTTTGAGACTCACAGATTAACACATTATGAGGTAATTTACAAATTCGGCATACATTTTTTTTCCAGCAATTTTTAATTAAGTGGTGTCGAGTAAGGCAGGCAAAGCAGTGCCCTTGTATCATTAAGGCTCGCTTTCTGTCAGTGACATTTAAATGGCAATTTTCACTCGAATGGGATTTATCTGAGCAAATATACATTTATTTCCTGCATTTGTGAGGAAGGCAGAAGTTGCAGGGTTATATTTTTTCGGCTAATTATAATTCATGGGTTTGTTGAAATTAGTAGGATTGTAAGGATTATTACTCGCTTGCTTTAGTTTTAAATTTTCCGAACCAATACTCTGTTGCTTTGATAGCAAAAGTGATGTTTCACGACAATAAATTTCTTTTCTCAAAAATTCCATCAGATCACTTATATCAAAAAGATCTTCGGCTTTCCGTTGTCGATTATATTGCAAATTTATTTCATCGGGAATTTTTTGCAGTATTACAGGGCAAAGTAAATTGCTATACGTTCCTGCGGCTACACCTAGCGATTGTAGTGATCTAATTTGTATCTCAATAGCGTCGTACATTTTCCTGAGTGCTTTTATATTAGAAATCGCTTTAACAGGTTCAATCAATAATAGTTTGTTCATATGCGAGCAAATAATGAGGTCTGAACGACCAAATCGGGTTTTAAGTAAATCTATTGATGAATCATAGTTTTCATTAGTTAAAGCTAATCTCGACACTGCTGACAGAGCAGTTCTCTTTAAATAAGTTTTCATGTACGCGAATTTCTCTATCTTACTTAGTGCTTTATTGTTATGAATTGCTACTTCAAAAGAATTCCAAAAATCTTACCACTCACTACAATCGCCATTAAATACATATATGTTTAGTCGGGGTAATTTAAGAGTTTGGTTTTCATTCCGAACAGACAGCCCTTCATCATGACGGCTAGTTTCGGTTCGCATTTCGGAGTGGCGTTCTTTCTCTAAAGAATTTAAGCATCTATCTAATTTCGTTTTAAAGGTTATGCCGGTTTTGCGATATTTATCGCTGGTTGTTATTTCTTTTTTGAGATCTTTGGTATCAATTTCGATTTCAACCGAATTATCTAATTCTTTTAACTCTAAGCTTTTCATCTAACTGGTTTTTGAAATCATAATGTTCTTCGATTTTATTTTCAACTAAGTAATTTTCATCGACCGGATTTTGTATCGTATTCTCTACTTTTGTGGTTAATTTTGTAAGTAATTCTATTACAGTGGATCGTTTGACCTTTTCTATATCCATAATTCCAATATTTACAATTTTTCTAAATCAAAATTAAATAATTAAAGGCCCTATCTCAATCGAGTAGCTCTGACATTAGATAATAAACACTCCTAGAAGGTGCTAACATCACGTGCTGGCATCGCCATGTGATATCCTGCATCATTCGATCAGAATTTAACTATTTTGAAAATAACTCAACGCATTGAAGGAGGTCCTCTTGTATACTTTTTACTGTTTATTCACACAAAACAGAATACACTAATACACTAATACACAACACAAACTTAATTATAAATACACTTGGCCCTTTGTCGGATAACATTAAAACAAATAATCGCACGTCAGCTTTTGCTGGGATCTAACTGCGTTCTAAAAGTTTTCCCTCGGGACGGGACGATGAGTCCGAAATCCCCATAGGAATTATTCCTTTTTCCCCAAATGAGTTGCAACAGTATTCCCCTAATAATTCAAAAAATGAAAAAAATCGGCAATTGATGTTTCATGCACTGTAAGGCTGAACGTAATTTAGGCTGTGCTAAATGGTGAATACGTTTAATTTTTTATATCTCAAACTTTGATTTTCTCTAAAGACAACTAAATCGTTTTGTTACCTATGCGATAAGACTTGTAAGATTCATAAAATTATAACATCTCATTTGCCCAAATAAATTAATGCATTGATATTCTACGATATAACAGTAGATTTTATATACATATACGAGGGCAAGTCAGTAAGTAGGTCACAAAAGACAATATAAAAGAGGGAAACTAAGATACATACTTAAAAGTCATGCTTATTTCTCTATATAATCGTCATTTACATTGATACATTTTCCCCATCTCTATATGAGTTTTCTGATACCTGCTGCACCAAAGTCTTTTGTCTGCGCTCTCAGTCATCTGTGTATCTCACATTCAATGTCTGCATCAGTCTGCTGTAGGCTGTGAACACCCTGTTGCAGTTGCCGCCTGCAAGTTCTAACCATTTACTTAACCTTCCGCACTGCTTCTTCTGTCGCAATCTCAACAGAACGATCACTTCGTTGTTCGTCAACAACTTTTGAATGTCCCTGCTCATCTTGTACAACTGTTGTCTTATAAATTCTAAATTGACATCTTACAGCTGGAGTGCTGCCACGTATTGGCATATTTGGAGACAATTTACTACTAATTTCCGACCTCACATACCGGTTTGCGACCTACTTACTGACTTTCCCTCGTACGTATATGAAGTATAAGGAACGAAGAATTGTTCTTGATAAGCCGCGGTCGCATAAAAAAATCGAAAAATGAATCTTTTTTTGTTATAAAATACCAAATGAATTACAAAGATATTTATTAAATAGTTTGCCGAATGACTTCTCAATTTTTTATTTATCTCACATAAGGTGTATCATAATGCGTCTAACATATAGAGCATTTAAGTAATTATGTGTCCGCTTCTGTCAAGGAAAAGGAAAATTTTTCCTTTTGCTGACACATCTGAAATTATGGAAGTTCTTTCCTGCTTAGAAATAGTGCTTTATTTATTTTCCCTCTATCATCTGGTTTTGATTGTTGCATGATAGATAAAAAATGTATTATATCTCAGATGATAATGGCGTTAACAGAGGTTTATTATAAGATCTATTCACAAATTACTAATTATTTTATTTATTATTTGCCATGCAAATAATGGACGACTGTTTTATTAAAAAACGTCAAGATTAATTCTATATTAATTCAAGTTATAATTTTTTTATTGTTCAATACTCCAAGATATTTTTGAAAATGTAGCACGTTAAGTGGTTAATTTTCGTTTGCTGAAAAAGCAGTGCTATTCCAAAATTGTAAAACACTTCGAACATAGAAGATTCAGATGTATATTTAATTAGTTGAATATAAAATTCTACAGCAAATTATTTGTATATTCTTCAAGGATGACAGAGTAGTAACTTTTAGTTCCATGTGTTGAGAACGCTTTGTTATAATGCATCAGGTGTTTTAAAAGCTCTGTGCGAAAGTAAAACGCGATAAAAAAAGATCTATGGGTCGGAGAAACTTTCGATTTGCAGATAAATATTCAGCGTGGTACGGGATTTTGTACGACCCCTAACAAAAATTTTAAAATCTCGACAATAAAAGGCACTACTGCAGATAATTCCATATTGCTCACACAACATAAGATTTGGATACAAAAACATTGGAGAGCACTGCATGCACACTTTTCTGTAACCAAATCTTGCGTTTTGTGAGCAATATGGAATTATTCCATGGAATTATCTGCAATTACGCCCTCTATTGTCGAGATTTTGAACTAATTTTTTGTTGGTGTCATAGAAAATCCCATTCCACGCTGAATAATTTATCTGCAAACCGCATGTCTCGCCGACCTATAGATCTTTTTTATCGGATTTTACTTTCGCACCGAATTTATATTATATGCAATGTAGGCATTAAATGTTATATGTATTGTAAGTATGTTGTATGTAATGTAAGATCTATGTATGTTTGTGTATTGTTTGTATTGTAAGATTCAAGCGTCTTAATGAGGCTGTAATCTAATATCGTCTAGCCTATTAATCAAGTTTACTGTTAAAACAGTTTTTTTTGTTTGCTTTTAACAATTTTCTACTTATTTTATTTTTTATTTACTTATCGATTTGTATTATTGTTTTTTATAATTACCTTATTATTAGTGTATATACAATAGTATACATATAATCTTTTCGTAAGGCAGATATAAATGCTTTCGTAAATTAAAATACTTTTACCTTGTTTGTATTATCCTACCAACGCATAGCGGAGTATTATTCCAATTTAGCCGGCCAAACGTCAATGTTTCCAAGCGCAGTTGAGCAGAGAAAAATGTAGTTAATTGTGAAGATAAATACATGGGGATTCACCGTACACATATAAATTTTTCCGTTGCTTGGGCAAATGAGTTCCTGGGAAGGTAAAATTTGCTTGTATCAGTAAGTTTTTTATTTGTACTTTTTACGTTTCGATTTTGTGCCTGTTTATTTCAGTGTGATTTGTTCTCCGTAAACTTTTCCTTATACCATATCATTATGGATTGTTAAAGCCCATGCATATATGTTTACTTTTCGTATGGATATATTTATATTTTTTAATTTAACAGATACGATAAAATGACATAAAATGTGCCGTATATTTCTGAAATTTGTGTTGTTAATTTCAATATTTTATAAAACATTTGTTAAACATCAGGATGGATCCCGATGATTTTTTTTACACAAAATGAGAGTTCAATATATGTATTTAATAATTTTGAAAACAGTAGTTGCTAATAACTGCTATTGTACAAGAATTCCTTTCAAACACACAACTGCATATTTTTGTAAATGCTAATGTTTACATTTCCCTTTCAATTGCAATTATTGTTAGAATGTATCATCTTCTGTCATAAAAAAGTTCCAATTTACATATCTGACCAATATATTTTTTTAAACACTGTTTGATTAATAGATTAATTTTTAATATTATGCAAAAGTATCATTTGGCTAACTCCAACGCGTTCATCGCCTACATTCTGTCGACACGTGAGAATTAAGTTTGTAAAAGAGTCTGCATATATCACTATGGATGAAATTTCGTACATTGAGCATGAAAGCAACAGACCAGAAGGTACAAAAGTAAACTTAAACGGAAATGTCTATGATGTAAAACACACCATGTTATTAACCATGGTTGATGGTAAAAATTGAAATGCCGCATCTGAAACAAAATCAACAATGCATTGATTAATCTATGAAGCTACTTCAAAATACTTTAACAATTTGAACATAACTAACGAGATTACTTCCAGATTTTAGTTTTACTTCTTCCTGCTGAAATTTACAGCCTTCATACAGCCAATTAGTGAGACCTAGATCTCATTAGTGATGAAAGTTATTCCGAAGACGAATCATTAGATGAATAACCTTCATATCTTGCCGTCTAATATGTATATATATTCATTTATGTGAGATATTTGTAATATTTTATATCCATTAAATAAAATAAATTATACAAGTTATAACTAAATGTCTGATTTCATTTAATTACTTTTGATTAACTCTGTAAAAGAGTAAACATTCATGTTTTTTAATAAAAAATAAGGTGTAAAAATATCAGGTCCACCAGAAAATTCTGTCACATAATGTTCTTTCACGTCTACTTTTTTTAAAAATATGATTTCTTCATTAGTACAACTTTTTGAAATGGTAAAATTCCCATAGTTTTCACATTTCACATTAAAGCGAAATCAATGGGAATTTTACCATTTCAAAGAAGTGGTGTCAATGACGAAATCTGAATTTTCAAAAAGTAGAAGTGAAAGAACATTAGCCGACAGAATTTTCCGGTAGATCTAATATTTAAAAAGTAAATTTGAATATTTTGAAAATATTTTTATTGATATGTAGTGTAATTTGATATCGATTTTAAAATATCCACAGACTCATGATAACAAAATGGAAAAAATACTATTTATATTAATTTTTAAAATGAATTGCAATATGGGTAAATATCACAAAATGTGAGATTTTGAAAATTTAAAACGTTTCAAAGCTTCTGATTTTTTTTTATGTTGATTGAACAGCTGAATAAAGGAATTTAAATGTAAAATTGTTAAAGTTTGAAGAGCGTAAGTTCATTTTTATGTAATTATAATTATGTGCCATTTTCTTGGCATGTGTATGCCAGGATAATGCAATTTAATTCTAAAACATTTTTCACAGTCTTGTTTTTTTATATTTTTAGATTTGACATTTTAATTTTGTTTAAAGGAATATGTTTGCTCTATAGTACCTCAAATTCAGTGTAAGGTTCACTTTTATTTGTAATTTATAGAAGCCAGGAAAATGACATAATAAGAGTCTACTCAATTTTTACAATGCCTTTAAACACATTATTGTCAAAGAAATATCTAAAATATCTTGCTGGTAGCAATGATTTTACTATTTCTGATTTGAACTATGTCAATAACAAGAAGAATTACTCTGCAGCGCCATCTTTATACCCGATAAAGAACTAAAATGAGCAGGCCAGGACAATGACAATCATATTTTAATTATGGAAAATTATTTGTAAATTACAGAACTTGTTACCTACCACATATATGTGTTATATAAGGTATAATTAGAAATTAGAAATTAAAGAAAACTAGAAAAAGATATTTGTACATGATAGAAGAAAGCCTTTTACTTTGCATCCATCACAGTGTGACATGCGAGAAAAATGACAATCCGAAATTTTAAGTACTTTAATTGCTTTATTTTTGTCTTATTATGAATATAATATCTCTTAAAATACTTGTAAGAATATTTTTTTTTTATAAAATGTAAAAAAGAAAATTGCATTGTATAGCATTAAATAGAAATTTTAGTGTGCGGACTGCAATTTTCGTATTTTGTGATATTGACCCATATAGTGTTACAAATTTTAGTTTTTGACTTGCTCTATATGACAAGATGAGTCTCTATATGAAACTATAGGATTACTCTATATTATTATCTCTATATGATTAATCTATATGAAAAGATTATTATTGTGTATTCATTAATATTTTATTGCAATTCAAGAGCATGTTACAGGTTACAATGTTTTCCATATACCCTGTATATATATATTTTTAAAAATCCTATTTTTCAAAGAAAATTACTAAAAAGTGATAATAATCTGAAAATTTAATCTAGAAACTTTACTCCAATTTTTCAATAAGAACTATTTTAGGCCGGCTAAATACGCCAAATACTTCCCTGTGCAACGCCTTTTCCGAGTTACGAGCAAACATCTTTTGGTCCATACCGTACATTTTCGGTTCTTTTACTTTAGTTTTCGTTTTTACACACATTTGCGATCGCTGCGCATTTTGTAGCATTAGTCCGATTTTGTGCCGCTTCTATGCTAAGAGTTTCTTCTGCTACTGGCGATGTCTTATTTCTGGCTACTTCCATTAGCAATTTTTTTTCTCCAAAAAATGCGTGTCGTTATGTAATGATTTTAAGCATATTATACATATATTGCATACAGTGTAATTTCAGTGTATAGGTATATTGCTATTGCTCTAATATCTTAGTTGAAAACTGAAATTTATTGTGGGCTTCAGGGACAATATGTTGTTATTTCTATAGAATATTTTGTGTACTTTCCATTGTTATTGGGAGTTTAACTTTTGCTTAGAAACTCTTAAGTAAAGTTGCCCTTTTTAGGTGCGTTCGTAATTATATAAATACGTATAACCTATAGTCGTCGTTCAGTCCGTTTGTCTGTCAGTTCGTCGATTTGTCCGTCCGTCCGCATATAACAGTGCAAAAACTACCCAACCAAATCCTTTGAAATTTAAAATATATAATTGTTGCATAATTTTGGCGAATCATTTCAAATTTTATGAAAATCTGATGTAAAGTTTAATTACAAGGACAGTCAAAAATTTTCAGTACATTACGGCCAATGGGGAAAAATTATTTCAAGTGCATTTTAATGATGATACAGCCTTTCGAACAGAATGAAATTGATATGCACTTATGAAGTGCACTAAAGTACACATTAAGTACAATATGCACTGCAAAAAATATTTATAAAACTAGTTATAGTACTAACGTATCTCATTTGCCACGTTTGATGTGTATTTTCCTACTTGTTTACGGTTGTACACAAAAGATGAAAAAGTTACAAATTGTGTGAACAGTTTAAATAACTGGTCACACTTCCACTGCTTTAAAAAAAATCTTCCCTTATTCCAGTTTGTCTCTTATCCCCTGTTATCTTTTAACTATTGTAATTTTTTTTTAGTTCTGCTGGACAGGTCAGATTTATTTTGATTTCTATGCATAACTAATTGCATTTATGAAGCATTAAATTCTTTACTATTTTATGTGTAATTTATCATATCATTTGTCATTTGCTAAGCGTTCAGATTCAAAACTGAAGAATAAAGCTTTAAAAAAATCATTGTGCTTATTCAAGTCATTTAGTAGATTAGAAATATGAGATGTAGTATGGTCATACAAAATTCCTCTCAAATATATTTAAGAAAATTAAATCCCATTCACACATTGGTAGGTAAGAAATTTGAAATATATTTAAACATTTTTTATTTACACAGTGACAATTAAAAATATTGAACATTTGAAAATTTAAAAATATATTTCGTAAGTCGATTTCTGCTTTTAAATGAACGGATTTCAATAACATTTTTTCTAAGATAAATTTTTTTAATAAGCAGGAATTTTATATATCTGGGATTCCATAACTTTTTGAGATATATAATTAAAAATACCAGAATATATAAGATTATAAGCAGTTCGGTCCAGGTATTGTAATAGTTAATTATTAAACGGCCATATATCAAAACAAAATTCGTTCAAGGAATTAAAATCAGATTTGATTTTTAGCTTATTTTAACTTATCAATTTCCAATAAGATCTAAACGGTCTTAAAACACACCAAAAACTTTTAAATGCGCTAGACCTTCAAAAGATCTGAGTCTTTTTTCTTCAGGCGCAAAGAAGACGTGCTTCTACTATGAAAGCAGCAACGAGACTGAGATGAGATATAATAAAAAGGTACAAGCTGAAGAAACAGCCAATAGGAAAGTAGAAATCAACAGCCAATAGGACAGAAAAAGACAACAGCCAATCACAGAAGAGTATAATCAAAACAAAAGAACACACAGTAGAAGGGAAATAAGAAAGCAAATAGGGGAGGGGCAGTACATGAAAATTAAATTAAATTAAAAGTAGATTATAATAAAATGAAAACACACATATATTAAAATATGGGAACACATGCAATTGAAAAATAAATTAAGGTATATATATATATATATATGTATAACAGATTAATATTAATTAATACTAAAAATAAATTATGTGGTAGTATGAAGACCGTACTCAAGATAAAAATCTGTAATACTCATTCAATACAATTTTATTGCATTTATAGTGCCGCCTGGATTAAAATAAAGTAACCCAATTCAGCAAAAAGCGATTTTTTTGTGTTTCACAGGATGACACCCACACTGGGACTAAAAAATTTTTGCACCGATTTAAGACAATATTCTTTTGTGTTTATGTTCCAGATAGTGTCTTCCAGACAGTGATCCAGATATGTCGCGAGATAGTATTGCATTCTGGCGTAAAAAATAGTAACTGTTTTTTTTTAAATATGATTTTTTTATATAAATTTTATATATTTTTATTTTTTTTATAAATCATTATAATAAAATTATGCCATGGTCAAATTTATGTTTAATAAAAATTTCCACGTAATAGTTCTTTACACTGGTTGCGTCTCTTGTCGGAAATTGCATAACTAAAATTTTAAAATGAATTATTTTTATTCTTGCGTTTGGAGACTCGTCGGAGGAAATAGGGTAACCAAGTTAGTTAATTTTTTATTTGTAACTTTTTTGTTATTGCTGTTGTTTCACTGTATGAGAGTTGTACATAAGTTAAAAGTGGGCAGCAGAGCTATAACACTTTTTTTCTTTTTACGTTTTAACCGTTCTCTGGTAGAAAATAGGGTAGCTAAATTGTTAAGAAAACTTTTGTTAAAAATAAATATTCATAATAAACTTCTGACACGATAAAATTGAAATTTAGATTTTTTTTTTTATACTACACTGAAAGTATTATTGTTTGGAAATTACTGAACTAAAATTTTAAAAGGCTTTTTTTATGTTTTCTCATATGAAAACTGTATTCCAAGTTAAAATTTTGGAATACAGATTTAACAGGTTTTTTTTTTTTTTTTTCGTTTGTAGTACACACTGGGGGAAATGGGATAAGCAAATATTAAGAAAATTGGTGTAAGATTTTTAAATACAGAATAAGATTCTGCTTCGGTCAAGTTTATGTTTTTATAAAAATTTTCTCATGAGAGATATTTTAGATATTTTGACACTGGTAGCGTTCCTGGTGAGGAACTGCATAACTAAAAACATTAAAATGGATTTTTTTTCCAAGGATGTAACCATGTCCCAAGTTAAACTTAGGTAATACTTATTTTCTCTTGTGTTTGTATCGCCCGCTGGGAGAAAATAGAGGAAATAGGACTGGTTTTTTTTTTTTTTTATGTTTTACTGTATAACAGCTAACTATTGTTAAATATTAGCAGTAAAGATTCAGCACAATTTGTTTTTGCATTCACAGCGTTCCCAAATGGTGAATATAGTGACTATATTAAGGTAAAATTGATTTTGTATGTATTTATTATAGATTTTTTAGGGTCAGATTGGACATTTTTGTCCAGACTACGACAACTAGAATTACTGCAATGGTGCAAATTTTCGAATTAATCATTGGTAAATTACATTACAAATTGTGATGCGATACCGAATAAATTAAATCTCAAAAATGATGGTACATTTCGATTGATGGTATTTCAATTTTGATATGATTTAAATATGAGTATAAATCAAGTAGTTATTAAAAAACTAGACATATTAAACAAAAACATAATTTCCAGAACAAATTATTATTATTATAATTTAACTTGAACGGAATCATACTGTTTGAATTTTATTTTTATTTTTTAATATTCAATTGTTTTAACTTATTCGAGGCAAAAATTTAACATTAAATGTGGAACAAACTGAACAAAATCACTTAATAAATGTCTATTCTCGGAATTAAACAATGTTGGAAATAATTTTTTTTTTAATTTGTTCTGCAAATTATGTTTTTGTTTAATTATATATATATTCCCTTTTTACTAAAATCTTCAAAATGACTGCTTAAAAATGCAGTCAAAATCATAAGAATTCTTTGATAAAATTCAAGTGTTTTAAACAGCGATTTTTATCAGATTCAGCAGTAAGCGACTAATGCAAAATGTTAAAATCAATTATAGTAGTATACAGAATGTACCTTGTGTTTTATTATAAAATGATTATTCAGAAGTCATTATTTAAACTGGTTTTACAGTCTTTTTATATTGTTTTAATGATGAAGTATTAAATTTTCACATTCATGAAATAACTTCATTTTTAACGATTCATTTTTGTAGCAATTGTATAGTCTCAACAGCTTTCATTTTAAAGTTATATAAGAATGATAAATAAAATAAAATAGATAAAATACACAAAACAATACATTTTACATGTAAATATAATAAAAAAATTCGTTAATAACAGCAAAACCTAACATCTTATTAAACGGTGAGTTGTTTTTTCAATATGCATCCTCTCCGCCATGTGTAACAAGTTTCTATTTTTCCAATTTTCTTAAGAACAAAATGATAATATCTAGATTTTCGATTACTTAAGGTGTCTGCCTACCATTAAAATGCAATTTTTGGTCAAAAATCAGATTTTCTGTGTTTGATTTAATATTGACATTTTAGCTTTCTAAATCAGTTTGAATTTTGTTTCTATCTTGCTTAGAACTTGAGTTACAGGCATTTTAATATTAGTCAGTCGCAAGTTTTTTTAAACTAAAATTAGCCCTCCCCTACCGAAGTGACCGTAAATATTTGCACATAAACAAAGGAAATTTTTAAAACCCATTAAGAAGAAAAGAATAACTAATGTAAATAACATAGGTGGTAAACTTTATAAATCAGGAGATTTTTAAATTAGATTTTTCATTTAATAGATAAAATTTGGTTTTAATTACATTTTCTGCTTTTTATCAAAATTTGATTTTTAACATTTTGCTTTATCGCACATCATAACTCGAAAAATAATAATTGTAACATTATGAAACTTTGCAAAAATACTATAAAGGAGCTTAGGTAATATTCCTATGATTACAATTAGTTATTTTTCATATTTTAGTTGATACAAGTTATAAATTGTCATATATTTACTTGATTTTTCTGTGTGCAAAAACGTTAACTTCTATATTTTTATTAATAACATAGTTATAGTTATAAAAATGGTTCAGTACCTCAAGAAAGTTTCCTTAATCATAATAAATTTTAAATAATAAAAATATCTTCATTTGAGTTTTGATGTTTTGCAAAAGTGCCATTTTATAGCAATTTTTATGCACGTTCTGAGCTTTAAAATCAAAATAGTCAAAAATATACATAGTTTTACATCTTATTCACAATTTTTTAGCTATATTCTATAATATAATGCACATTAGTAGGCAACTTTTCAAATATTAAAAAAAAAAAAAATCCCTTCCGAAGGTAGGCAGGCACCTTAAAAATATGAAAAATTTTACATTTGTATAACTCTAATAAATAGAAGCTTTATAGATAACGACATGAGGTATTTTAAATTTAAAATAACAAAGAATGCTATTCCCAACTATTACAATGTAGACCAAAGACTATTCATTATTACAGTGCGTTAAGAAATTAGACCACAAAGGGAATTGGTGCACTTCTGAAGAAGAAGACACAATATGCAAAGTTTTAGCGCGTGTGTTTAAAATGGATCATAGAACGTTTTCTGTTAAAATTGCTACATTAAAATTTAAGTTACATTTTATTAAAATCTTCTATTTTTTTTAAACGTAAAGATGACAGTTTTAAGAAATTATAAGACCACCGTAGGAAATTAGCCTATTATACGTCACATCAAAATCATTATAAAACGTACGCGTTTGTATATCGTGAAAGTATTCCTGAGAAGCAAAGGTGCAGGTTTAGATAGTGTTATTTAGGATATATTTGAAGATGCTGCGGGGTAAAGAGTTATCTGTAAGTAAGAATTTTTTTTTTTTAATAATGGTGCTGGTAAATCTGAACCAGAAAAAGATCGGTTAATGAAGCGTTCTATAACTGCCATTCACAATAAAATAATTGAAAAAAAGATTTAAATAAAATTAAACGATCTGGAAGAAAAAGGATTTTGACAGCACGGGATGATCGACAAATATTTCGATTATTAATTCCAAAGTTTTTTCAACTCGGGAAATTTCGAATCGTGTCAGTATTAGAACCTCACACGTAACTGTTTGGAAGAGTCTGAAATAAAATAGTAATGCAAAATGTATGAAACTGTTGAAAAAACTGAGGTTAATGAAACATATCATAAAGAAGAAAGACTGAAATGGGCTAAAAATGTCATATCATGGGACAAGAAATGGAAACAAGTGATATTTTCATATGAAAAAAAAATAATCTTGACGGTCCGGATGGTTATAGACACTATTGGTATGATTTGAGGAAGGAACCTAAACAATACTTCAGTCGACAAATGGAAGGGGGATCAGTAATGGTTTGGGGAGCTTTTAGTTATGATGGATTATACAATTTAACCCGAATTTCGGGACATATGAACTCTACGCAATATCAGGCTATGTTATATGATAATTTGATATCGTTTGAATCTTTTTTAGGTGGTGCTAACTGGATGTTTCAGCAGGACAATGCTTCTTGCCCTTTGTCTAAATCCACCAGCAATGGTTTAAAAAAAAGGAAAAAATTCATGTTTCGTCATGGCCATGTCGAAGGCCAGACTTGAACCCTAAGGAAAACGTTTGGGGCGTATTAAGTAGCAAAGTTTATCCTAATAATAAACAGTTTTTATATGCCAATGAGCTAGAAGTAGCCATTGTAAAAGAATGGCACAATATTTCTGAATATGTTCTTAATCACTTGGTCACTTCTATGAAAAACAGAGTGATTAAGGTTATAAGGAAAAATAGAGGAACAATATCATATTAATTTACATATTATTTTTGTTTTTATTCAAATGGTATTATAATTTGTTATCAGTGTATTTTTCAATCATTGCTTGTATTTTTTTCTTAACATACATATTTATTGCATTATTCAAAATTATTGCAAACTAATTTTAATAAATATGTTGTATTTATTAAATAACGATAGCTCATATATGTTTGATATCTCATGTGTTTAAACTATAATTAGAACCTTTATTTACTTCATAATTTTCAAAATCAAAGTGGCCTTATAATTTCTTAACGCGCTGTAGTAGTAGTATTATAACTACTATTTTTTTTCTTTTTCGTGAAGAATTTTTGAACCAAAAGTAAACTATCAGATGTAATTTTTAAAAAAAAAGATAATAGTATATTTTACATTTTCTGAAAAATTAATGATTAAAATTAGTTTTATGAAACTGACTTTAACAAATATTCATTTACTTTTGTATTTAAGAAAGTACAATTTTTCTGTTATGATTAGTCTTTTAAATTTGTGTTGATAAAAGAAATATTTTAAGCTTACTGAAATATTTAACAAGTTTTCATTATTGTAAAAGTTTGCTGTTTACTTAGTTTTAGAACAGTTTTAGCTGTTTACTTACGTTTAGTTACAGGAAAATGTAGATTTTTTTAAAAGTTATAAATATATTATTTAACGAAAAAATAATTTTGTAAAGGCTGTAGAAAAAATTAAAATGGAAAAATACGATATTTGCGCTTAGTAAATACGGTTTTATTTAAATTTTGCTTTGTTTTAAATTGTCAAATGTATGTGAATAAAGACCGCACTTAAATTACAGTATAATCTAAAATACTCTACAAACGTTTAAAGCACAAAACATTAAACATTAATTTTTATAAATGAGTGAACAACTACAATGTATTGTAATGTTGTATTTCTAATTGACATGGTTGTTTAGCTTTATTTTATTCATACATAATTTTCATGGAAAGTTTTTCAGAAAGTTTTCAGGTTTCTTCTTCTAGTTTTAAGTGTGTTCATATTTTTTGTGACTAATAGATATTTCAGTGATTATTTTTAATTTAAAAAATTACTTTCTTTACATTGTGGAGAATAAATGAATCTTTTTGCAAATGATATGTGTCATATTTAATATTGAATATGGAAAATATTTTGTCTTTGAGGCTGATTCATTTCAAAGATATCGTTCTTTTATACTTAACAAGCTATTCTAATGTGGGAGTTTCGGTTTAGAAAGCTTGTCACAGCTTTTACAGTTAAAAAGAATACTCTGCGTTTAATGCATGTACATATAAACATACGTACACATATTCAGATATACATAAGTATCTAAATCAAATCGAAGTTTTCTAATGTAGAGCCCGTTAGACATAGGAACCTCCTTAATGGTGAACGGTTACATTTACGTATTATATATACATATAAACAGATGTAAACATACACACACATAAGCATACACATTCATACGTACACTGGGTGATTCAAAAGATACTTTATGTCGATAATATCTCAATCGCCCCAAAACATAACTTCGAATTACAAGAAGTGAAGAAATAAAGTATTGTTTTTAGGTATAGCATTTGTTTTTACTAGGGGATTTACCTATATTAAAATGCGAAATACAATTTTTTATACGGTTATTGTATCTAAGAAAAATGTTTTACATGCTTCAAGAAATAAAAGAAAGAAAAATCATTTTTGTACGGCTAAATCTTACCGAGTTATGATACTGTGAATTTTATGAAATTTCGGCGCTGTTTGTTTTATTTTTTATTTTGTGCTATAAATAAAAAAATATGTAATATATATTACGTAACTAAAACTCAATTCAGATTATGTAGTACAAAAGAACTTCACTATCCTATATATATGTCACAATTGTTTTAGTTAAAGTGATTTAAACATCTATACTGATTTCAATATTTGTATTATTCTTATAAGATCAGTTTTACGGAAAATATTAATTTTGGACATGCACCATATTTTGCTCATGTTGAAATCATATTAAAATTTGTCTTTTATCAATAAGTGTTCGCATTTTTTCTTTTATAAAGTCTTTTGCTCGCACTATTAAAATATCTAAATGCAAAGTTGTGCAACGAAGAAATTTATATGAAATTTAAAAAAAATCCGGCGTTAAAAGGCTGATAAGTGTTTGTTGGCCTATTAACCTATGAAAGTTAACTAATTATGTCTTTGTTTTATAAACATAAATGCATATAACAATTCACTTTAATAAACATTTGTTTTATTAAAACCATTATTGTTCGGTAGAAAAATTGTTTTCGCCTCAATATACAGTTTGCGTTTTCCCTGCAGTGCAGATGCTGACTGGATCAATACATAGCGAAAGACGATCAGAGACTATGTCTCTCTTTTCTACACCCCGGTCCTAATTAAGATGAGTGGGGGTCGAGGTATTTTTTTTAATGTAATGAGGTTTGACAGGTTTCAAATTTCAGAAAATTTCAAACATTGTAAGAAAATATCAAGAAGTAGGGTGTACAACAGAAATGTTACAGAAGTAAAGAAGTATTACATTATTAAGTATTTCGCGTTTTTTTTTTTTTTTTTTTTTTTTTTTTTTTTTTTTTTTTTTTCCTCTCTAAAGTGTTAAAGTCACTAAGTTATTTTTATCGATCGAAAAAGGATATTTTTTAAGGACATGAATGCATAAGGCTGTATTTTAAGAAAGTATTAGATTAAAAATATATTATTAATAATTTTAAAGCAAACACTATCGCTCAAAAGTATTTGACCACATAGCATTATAAGAAACAGTTAAGCTTGAAATATTTTGAACCTTCGCATGAATGTTTGACGTGTAATTATTGAGGAAAATAATATGCGTTTGTTTCTAAATAAACAAGAGTTTGGATTTATAATGACAGACCGCATAATATTGTTCAGAATTTAAAACTTTTCACCGACTCTTATTTTAGATAGAACAGCGTTTCCTAAACATATATTAGCTGCATGATTGTAGTTCATTGTTGAGATAAATATTTTACCATCAAGTTTAGAAATTATCAGTATATTTATCTATTTTTGAATTTTCATAATAATTATTTTGAATGATAATTTTGAATTTTTCGTGTAAGTTAGGGAATATTGTTCAAACAATATTACGCATTGCAACATTACAAAATAATTCGTATTTAAAAAAAAATTAAAGTAAGACATAATTATACTGATTAAAATTATATAAGTAAACTAGCAGAACTAAGCGGTTTCGCCCGTGTCAATTATAAAAAGCCTTCCAAGTAAAATAAATTAAAACTAAATAATACGGCAATCACAATACCTGAAATTTGTGCATTCCCACCCACAAATCGTTAAAAAGATAATCAGAAAACATGACGTTATTGTCTCGCAACCATAGTAAAATCCCTGAGCTTTAATAACATAATGCGCGTTACCTTTGGCGCGTGTAAGAGAAAAATATGTCATTTCCCTGACAATACGAAAAAAAAAATTCCACCAAATCGTGCAGCATTTAGTGAAATTCTCGTTTGTATGGTATATATCTACATTATAAAGTAAAAACACTATGCCAGTGCGCATAAATTGTGGCCCATAAATTGTAATCCATAAATTGTGCCTTTACTGCAATTTTTCTAACTTCTAAGCATCACACTGTTTCACTTTTTACAATGTTGAATAGACAAAAGTTCTTTCAAATGAAATTTGTTTGGAAATTGTATATTAATTTTCTTATTTTAATGGATTTTAAAGTAATTTTCAAGCATAAGTATTTTTAAATGTGCGTGCAACCCGATTACGAAAGATGAACCTCTTTACTCTTAATGCAATAGTATAAAGAAAAGACATGTCTATGAGTAACGCTGGTATCATATTTTCGGTGGCAACAACCTAACACAACAATAAATTTCCCTTTTAGTGTAATTTAACCTCTAAACATCGCACATTCGATTGTTCCAACGTCTTATAGAAAACAAAAGTACTTTCTGTAATATTTGTTTGCAATGTTTATCTCAATTTACAGATTTTTTATGGATTTTAAAGTAATTTTCAATCATGAATATTTTTTAAATATGCTTGCAACCCAATTACAAAATATTAACTCAACTGTTCAAAAACATTGTAAATAATTCAGAATTTATTTGTTTTTGTTTAATATTCAATTACTAAATTGACAAACGAAATTAAAACGCCAAAAATAAAACAAAATAAAACACCAATTTAACAGATATTAAATCAAACTACTAAAAATAATCTAATAAGTATATAAAATGCAAATGGGAATTTCGTTCCGAGTGCATATAACTTGAGTTCTTCAGAATGGATTTCCATGCGACTTGCACTATTAGATTTTCAGGGAAGATTTTATTGCGTAACATATTGTATTCCGTTGCTTAGTCATAGAATTATAGGGGAAAGTTATATAATCATGTGAACCCAATTATAAAAGATTAGTTTTATTACCTGAATGAAAAATACAGAACTATTTTTATCTCTTTAACTACTGATGGGTTAGTCTTCAGTAATCGGGCTGTGCGCTATTTGGCGTATTCATATTTTATTGAGTGTGCCTCACACCTGTTATGGCATGCACTTTTGTTTAAAACAATATAGAATGACTTATGTTTTAAGCGAAAACCTGGCATGCAACTCGATTACAAAATACTAATCTGCAATAATGGTTTGTTACAATAACTGCATAACTGGTAAAGTTATGAACTCAGAGTAATCATATATTAGAGGGAGAATTCCCTGACGCTTTCTTCGGCCAAGATAAAATCACGTGACTCGGGGCAAGAAGTTTCCCGGACCGCGTGCTAATAGCATTGATTTCTACGGAGGATATTAGATAATTTCATGTTTACGATTCAAAAGTCACGGTAGCAAGTTGTTGTGTCTATGGATGTACAGAAAAAGCACACAAAACAACTTCTGTTACCTTCCATTGCTATGTATTTATTATTTATTTATTTTTATTAATATTTAAAGGGTCTTAAAAATATATCATTGGAACTATGATATCATTTATTCACGTTGTTAGGATGAAAATACAAAATATTTTACTTTTAATAACATAAATGTATGTAATAATAGGATTTACTATTATCTAGTGTTATCAGTTTAAATATTAAAAGTGTAAGTTTGATTAATTTGAATTTTAAGAACATTTCGTATTAAAGTGTTTGGCGATAATTTTTTTTCGCCAAAAGAAACTTGTTCTCGTCGCTTTAAAACCTAAATACTTGTTTTTTTTTTTTAAATCTTGCTTTAGATTAAATTTATGCTTTAAATAAAGTATGCTTATAAAGTACGCTTTAAATGTATTCACAGATCTTTAAATATTACCTAAATTTAATATACTAATAAGATACGCAACTACATTTAATGCACTCATAAATTTTGCAGAATTACGAATGAAAGAAGAAAACAGTGGCTTTGTCGCGAGAGGATGGGGGGGGGGGGGGGGGGGCAGAACCCCTTCTTGTATAATAAACTTAAAATACAAGTCTGGGCATATTTTAATGCAATTTATTTTTTTAACCAATGTAACTTAGCTTGATGCTAATCTATATTTATAAATTAATATATTAATATAGCTGATGTTAATTAACCGAAAATGAAAATTAGCCCTGAAGTGCGATATCATATAGTTAATCCGCTTTTTTATATATATGTTCTGTGAAAGATCGAGATTGGAGAATGTCGACTTTCACCGGTGAATGTCAACATATACCAAAAACGTCGGTGAAAGACCGAATATTTGATTATATTCTTGTACATTCGGACTATCACCGGTGAATGTCGACAATCACACATATGCTCTGTTGGAGATCGAAAAGGGAAGCGGTGTTTAACAGACTGCGAACCAGTCTGCTTTGTCAGTTTTATGCTAGGTTTGATGGTGCGCGCAACGTTTTCTTAAATTTTATTTTTTTGTTCAATATCCTAATTTATATTGTATAAATACTGCAGTGAGTCGTGATCTTTTTTTTTTTCTTTTGAAAAATTAAATACATTAACTGGGAGAAAACGAGAAAACTTTTTTTTTTTAAGAACACTACTCTAAAATACTTTTGGAAGTGTTTTCTGCTAAAACTAAGTGCAGCACACATATTCACAATACTTAATCGGTTCGGATTGGACACATGCATTTTTCAGTTTATTTTTCTGGTATTAAATATTGAATATTCTGAAGTACTTATGATATGAAGCCGATCGCTATTCATGGAATCATGAAATTGTTATTTGACTTGTTCGGGGGGAAGTGTCCCATTAACCCTTTCAGGGACAAATAATTGTGTTTCCGTAATGTTGATTTCACACCAAAATATACAAAAAAAAAAAATCAAAATAAGGAAAAGCTATTTTACAACTTATTTCCATCAAAGTTATAAAATAAATGTGTAATTACATGTTTCTGGTGCAAATCTTGAATAAAATTAGGTGGGATATAATATATTCTACTGCCCCTCAAGCGGTTAAGAGAACACGTCTTTTCATTTAGTGTTATTTTGCCTTAACCATTAGTTTTGTTATTATCTCCATGTAGTAATGATAGTATTCTAATTCTAATAATATTATACATGTGAAAGTGTGAAAAGTTAATGGCTGAAGTCAACATTAAAAGATATGATTAAATGCCTTTGACTTCATTATCCGTTACATTCATTTTTTTTCCTAATGTGTAAAATTTTCGTTTAAATTAATAAAATTTACATATTTTATTTGTTTCTATGAAATAAAATAAAACTTATAAAAATAAAACCTACTTCCAGTCAAAATTTTCAACTTACCGTTTGTACATATTTGTGCAGTGCTTTCAAAAAATATTTTGTGATTTCACTATTAATATTTCCAACATGGAGTAAGTATTTTTACATTACAATATTGACGTTTTGTTAGAGATTATTATAATATACAGCAACCTTTATGCAGCATTCACGTTTCACTACAAATATTTCCAAAGAAAACCTAATATTTGATCAATATTGGTATTTCAGTTCAAATGTTAGCGATTAGAATTGAAAACTAAGAGTAATTTTACATTAAAAAATACCTGAATTTTTTAATAATAATTTTTGATTTGTTTAATGGCAGACTTCATTGAATAAATATAATTAAAATATCAATTTTAAAAAAAGTGGTAGATATTTTGAATCCAAAATTTCCGCTAACTTGCCAACTCTGTTAACGATGACTAAAAATATTGGCCATATAACCAATATACCTGAAACATTTTTTCGGGTAATTACGTTTCTAAATTTTTATAATATTTATTAACAAATAGTAATCTTTGCCTTATTTGTTATCAGAATTCTTATGGCAAAAATACTATTAGGAGGAAACAGTGGTTATAGAAAAAAAAAAAAAAAAAACAGAAAGACAATCACTCCATTAAATATGTAAAATTTATAAAACTTAAGAAAACTATTTCTATATTGTAAAAAACCCAACAAAAAACAATCTAATGGATAATGGATACATTACTGAAATTAGTATTCTATCATTATTACAATGAGATAATAACAAAACTACTTGTTAAGACAAAGTAATACTCAGTGGAAAGGCATGATCATTTCAGGTCTCTTAAAATTGGAAAAAATGAAAAAAAAAAAAAAGAGACCATTTTCAACATTTAATATCCTAAAATGTATTTGATTTTAAGACACAATTTTTATTTAGATCAAAGATGCAGAAAATCGGAATAACAGATTACGCGCCACGGGTTACAAAATAAATCTTGCAACTAGAACGAAAATTTTGGTGCCTATACTTCAGATTATAATAATTACCCTGAACCTAAATAAATTTGTATTTAAAGCATTTTTATATTTTTAATACAAAGTTGTATTTAGCTAATGCAAAATTTTGAAAATTTCAACAGCATAATCACTTAAAATATGTTTTTTGAACAGTAAAAAAGAAATTTTAGGTTCGGTTTATACAGACTAATATGAAACACATGTTTCGGAAATTTCATGAAAAAATGTTCGGAAGTTTTTGAGATATCGTGCGCATTATGCCCAAAAACGTCATTTCGAGAAAAATGACTTCAAAGTTTTGGAAACCCCGCTTCAGCTATTAAGCACAGGTATAATTCTAAAAGCCATAACCTCTAATTTTTTTTCCTTTAATTTTTTTCCTTTTTTTCTTTTTTTTTCTTCTGTTCTAAAGGGAATTTCAAGGAAACATTTATATCAAAATGTTCAGAAAAGATACGAGTTTAACATATAAAAAAATTAAAGTTTCGAAAATTTTCAAGCTTTAAGAGTCCTGAGACCCCTTAATAGGACGTTAGGCCCGAATGGATTAACCATTTGAGCGTGGAACAAATCTTGCGGATATATGCCAAAAATGCGAATGTGTATGGGTTGTATAGTAAAAAATTACTTGTAAGCCGACGATATATACACAAATCGCACGCTTCGTTAGTGCAACCAACTTAAATGCACACCACACTGAGACAACAAATAGGAGCACTATCACCCTCTCCGCAATTTTAGCATAAACTAAAATGAGCGCTATCGCCCTTCCCGCAATTGTGGCACATAACAAGAGTTAGCGCTATCGCGCTTCCTGAAAATTTTGGCACATAACAAAAGGAGCGTTATCGCGCTGCTCCGCACTCAAGGGTTAAATAATAATTCAAAACTTGTGTGAGATAGCAATCGTCTGTATATGTGTTTCAGAATATTCAAAATTTCATACCAGAAAAATATACGGAGATACCTGTGTCGAATCCGAACCGAGTAGGCATTGCGAATATGCGTGCAGTATACCTTTGGATAACAGACGATTAAAATGTTTTTATGATTCAAAAAATTAATGATCGAGCCTGAAATACAGAGAAGTAAATGCAAATTTCCGACATAGTCAACCTTCACCATTATTGTATGGTGAATGTCGACTTTCACCGGTGTAAGTCAGAAATAAGGATATTTAACAAATATTTCGGATATACACCAAGCGACTATGTGAATGTTGACATTCACCGGTGAAAGTCGGTCTGATTTCGGTCTTTCACGGTAACATATACATAACTACTCTGTTTTCTTTCTTTATTTATTTAAACTAAATATATCATTTAATAAAACTAGTTTGTGGATTATAATTTTATTTATTAACGGATTTTTTTTTTGTGGAATAGTTAGGATTCATTGTTATATAGATCGGAGGTTGCCAACCTGTGGTCCTTTAGAAAATTTCGGTGTTCCTCATAAAATTTTGGTCATTATTTGGAAATGTCAGAAAGTTGCTCCTTTGGATTTGAGAACAGCCTTAACTTGATGTTTATGAAAAAACTCACATTTTTAGCTCTAATTTTGTAACTCGTGAAATTTAAATTCAGAAAAAAGACGTTCTTTTGACACAATTGTGGTATTTTTTTTAACTGTTAAAATTAAAATGCATATTTTCTTTGGTACGCGTAACAGAAGTATACAATTTCTCACAATACGGGGGAAAATATAATAAATGCATCCAAATGAGGTAGCAGTTACAGAAATTTTATTTGGAAAATTTGAGATTTTATTTGCTTAAAACTAAAACCTACACTTTACGTGTAATTTTAAGCTTTAATTATTGCAATCAGATCCTCGTTTCTCCTGAAAGTGAGTTATTGAGTGAAAGTGGAAGCTATTAAGGAAATTAAGTGTTCCGAAAAGAAAAGTAAATGTATAAAAACTTCATTGCTGACCACCAAGAAGTTGACCTATTTTTGATAAAATTTTCGAACTGGGTAATAACTATCATAAAAATTGACGTGTTTTTCTTTTATTCGCAGGTTTATTTTTGGAAAATCCGCTAAAGGTTTTTTGAGAAAAAAAAGTGTATCTGTATTTATATATGCTTTGTGACTCGACTCATCCATCTTAAGCTCCTATTAAACTTCAGATGCTCTGATTACCACTCCTAAGATATTTAAAAGTAGGCATGGAATATTTCGGATTTGGAAGATTATTACCAATAACATTAGGAATTTGACCGGAGAAAATTCATAAATGAGAGTGTTTTACAAAGTAATAAATTTTCCAGATAAAACTTTAGCTAATTACTTAATTTCTAAAGATATCGGTGGAAGTTCATATCTCTTACATCTCCTTATATTAGAAGACATTGTGAGGCTTATGTAAAGCATGATGTTAAATGAGCTATGGACGATTTACGACGTAGCTATGAAGAGTTTGAAACAATCGTTATCCAAGTAGACACTATTTTGAACTCTCGAAATCCTAATCCTTTATCCAATAATTTTTACGAATTTCAGGTTCTGACTGCAGGTCATTTTTTGATCATTAGACCTGTCAATGCTTTACCCAAACTGTCGTTAATTAATATAATTTTTAATTGCTTAAATTGTTGGTGAAAAACTACCAGGATCATCCAGATAATTTTGAAAAAAAAAATAGGAGGTTGGATTATTTACTGCAGAATTCAAAATAGGGGGTAATAAAAGATAATTTAACAGAAGGATTAATGGTTTCAGCGAAAGAAGAATTTTATTTGTGTTTAAATGTGCGTTAGGGTGCATAAGTAAAATTTATACATAGCTGGATGACAAAGTTAGGCTCGTAAAATTTCTGACTAAGTCAGACTAAGTCAATTAAAGCATTGAATTAGAAAAAGAGCCATTCTTCCTATTGAGAACATAAAACAAATTAGTGAATAAATATTGGTAATTTAATATTTCTAATTGTTGCGCGGTGTATTTGCAGTGTATTTTTTCTGTAATTGTACCGTGTAAATGTATTTCGTTTTAATTCATTTGTTTGTATAAAAGGTGCGAGATATTTGAATTTGTAAATTTCAGTCCGGAATGAAGAATACGCCTGATTGTTAAATATAGAAAATTTAAATATTTTGTAAGAGAGTGCCTCTGATTCTCTTCCGATAAAAATCAAATTAAAATGAAGCCTGTGAGAAAACGAATTGTGCTGTGTAAAAACGACATGAGTGTTTGCTGTTCGTTTGAGATTTAAAATAAAAAGTGCGCCAAGAAAACTTTATTAGTGTGCATTATTTTGAATTATCATGAGTCAATTCACACTATTAGAACATAAGCGTTTATTCTGTCGAACTGTATAGATTTTAAAAATAAAAATTCGCCAATACATTGTGAAAAAAGAATTAAAATATTAAGGTTAGATAACTGCAAACAATTATCACCGAGCAATGTAAGTAAGACACTTTATTGTGAAGCTAAAACACAAATTTCTTTTTCTGTATATATATATATTCATCCAATGTTGTATTTTAAAGCTGAGAAAAAATACATATACATGGATATATGTTACCTTTATTCCTGCTTCCCTGCATTTCTTAATTGCTTCAGGCACGGATGCTCTTGGAGGATCGATCATTGATACAAAACCTAAAAATCTCATACCCGTAATCGGAATATCGCTTTCTTGAAAGACATATCCGGGGGTGTACTTCTCATTTGGCATATAGTAATCACAGAATCCTAAGTGCAAAAAGTTATTAAATATTTTAAATTTGAAGTTAAGATAAGATAATAAATTTACAGAAAATAATATATTTTCTATTAGAATCATAACTTTGCCTAAAACAGCCACAGGAAAAATGGTTACGCTCTCAAAATAATCCGTGACTAGAAGACTTTTTTTCGCAGTTGCTGTTTTTTTTTATTAAAACACGAAAATCTCCAGCTTGTTTGCTTATTTCCTCCCAATTCAGAAAGTTTAACATAAGAATTACGTCAATTCCTCCAGAGCTAGATATTTTAAGATTTTTTTTTTGTGCTCACTATAATAAATCTTTAAATATGTTTGTCGGTTATCCGCGATTTATAAAAAACCTTTTACTTTACAAGGCATTTAATTAAATGAACATAAATTATTTATGACTAGATCTTAACCTTTAAATACTTGAGCAATTTTCCACAGCGAAACTCCCCACGCTGAGTATTTAGTACACCATAAATTTCAAAATTTTTAGGAAAATAATCTTTTATTAGATTAATTTTAAGTCAAATATGATTACCATTTAGTATAATATTTAAAAAACCTCTTAACATAAGCGTATTTGACAATATTTTCGACAATATTTATTTGTAACATCAGATGGTGTACAAAATACGACAATGTGAGAAATTAAACGCTAAAAAATGGCATTATGTGTAAAGGTGTGGAATATTATTCATTTTGAATGCCAATATCCCCAAATAGTAATAATTGACTTATTAAATCGCAGTACTCTGCGATTAAATAATGCAAAAATTACTATTCGGAGATGGAGGTATTTAAACACTGTTATCTTTTGTACCTATTTTTTATGGAGCATAGTCATTATTCACCATCGTTTTCGATCAGATTTTCTTCTTGTTCTGCTTTTGGCCATTTAAATATATCTTGGTATTCTCATTGACTAAAGTTGTTTTGCAATAAAAGACAAATTTGAGTGGTAATAGATAACTAAACCTATTTAATTGTCATCTACACACGTGACCTTAACTGTAGTGACGTAATTGAAACAGCAACAACAACAATAAAAAGAAAAAAAAGCAATTTAACAAATTACAATGACAATTTGGAAAACCATTTTTTCGAAGACTAAAATTTAAGACATAAAAAATTGCACGAAGTTGATCATACATTACGTACGCTATGAATTAAACATTAATAGTGTTATTACACGTAAAAATTGCAAACGACAAAAATCGCCTGCGACCCGTCAGATTTCTTTAAACTTACGTATTATCCACCTGAAACTTACGTATTATCTACCTGAAACTTACGTATTATCCATTTCATTGGCTGTTCGGGAAAAGGCTTTTCCGTCGTCAGATTTCTTGGAAATCTGACGACCAATTTTAAATGAAATTCCATTCTTAAACTTCTAAACATCCCACAATATTACTTTTTACACCGTCGTATAGAGAAAAAAAATGTACTTTTAAATGCAATTTGTTTGAAAGCTGTATCTCAATTTGTTTCTGAGTTATTAATTTCTTTTTTGTAGTTTTTATTACTTTTTTATCATAGTGGCAACAGAAGTATCCATCTCTGTTGAAAGTAAAGGGAAATACAGATTATTGTATAGACCAATCAGAAAAAGAATAAAATGTGGATTAAACGAATAAAAAGCTTCAGATATGCTTTTGATTTCCCACCCTGACGAGGACAATAACCATTTTTGCAAATGTTTAAATAAAAAGCTTTTCGAGAAAGAAAAAAAAATTGACTTACGTAGTTTAGAAATCAATGGTTCAATTTTTTTTTATCCGACAAGATCAGTACAAAACACTGTATACCTGATCTTGAAAACAAGCATGACACATATCACTTTTCAAACCATTTAAAAGGCCATTTAATCAGTAAAAATATTAACAACTAGCAAACCCCGCGGCTTTGCTCGCGTAATATTTGAAATATGCCAAGTGGTATTTATATGTCTATTTTTTATTAAAAGGTACTAACTAAATTTTATTTTATTAAAAGGTAATATTTTATTTTATTAAAAGGTACTTATTACTTTTAGGAATAATTAAAAAAATTACTATTTAAAAGACAGTTTGATTAAACATCATTGTTACACTGCATAAGGCAAAAATGGGACTTAAATTAATAAAACGAAATAAAACTAAATAAGTAATAATTTAGAAAATATTTTGAAACTTTTATGTTCAATTAATACGTTCATTTCAGTATTCATTTGAAGTTTTGAATTTTTTAGAAACCATCTTCTTACATCTTAAAATTAACCATCATGTCAAATTCCAAGTCCTACCACCTCTCTCAACATAAAGGGCTATGTTAAAATAGGAACTGTCACCATTAATTTGCCAACATTAATTTTGAAATTGGTTTGTTATTTCCTAATATTCCACAGAAACGTAATTTAGAAAGCTTTTAAAGGCCTTTTTTAGAGCGTTTGTTGTTTCTGTAAATCCCAGGTGGTAGAATCATCGGCATAAAATATAGCCTGTGTAGGATCAGAGACTGTTACCATTGATTTGCAACTATTACTTTTATATTTGGTTTATATTCCTTGAAATTGCGTAGAAATCGTAATTTAGGACTTTTTTAGAATGCTTTTCGCACCTCCCCTTCACTTCACCCCTTTTTAATTCGAATTCATTTTCAACAGTCCTTCGAGGGCATTTATATTTTATAAGTAACTATCATGCCATATTTAAAGTTTCTAGCCTTTTCAGTATCACAGTAATCGCAATTTAGAAAGCTTTTAGCTACTGCAAGCCTCTGGTGGTAGTGGCACAGACATAAAATATAGCTTATGTTTGAGCAGGTTCTATCACCAACAATTTGTTATCATTATTTTTTTAATCGGTTTGGTATTTGATAAGATTACATAAAAATTGTAATTTATAACGCTTTTCGCTCACTTCATCTTTTTAAATTTTAAATTTTCTTTCGACAGTTCATAGAAAGCAGTTGCATCTTGTAAGTAAATAACATGCCATACTTCAAAGTGTTAGACCCTTCAGTTATGCAAAAAACGCAAATTAGAACATGTTTTGCTTTTGCAACCCTCAGATGGTAGTGGCAGCAACATAAAATATAACCTATGTTATAGCAGGGACTGTCACCATTGATTTGCAACCATTACTTTTGAAATAGCTCTGGAATTTCTTGAGATTGAGTAGAAATCGCAATTTAGAACGTTTTTAGAAAGCTTTTCGCGCATTTTCACCCCTTTTTAAATTTCCAATTTTTTCGAAACTGTTCTTAAAGATCATTTATATGCAATAAATATGTACCTTGCCTAATTTAAAGTTGCTATGCCCTACCGATCACAAAAATCGAAATTTTGAATGCTTTTTTACTCCTGCAATATCTAGGTGATAGTGATACCTACTTGAAATAGAATCTATGATAGAGCAGAGGCTGTTAGCATCAATTTCTTACCATTACTTTTGAAATCAGTTTGATTTTTCCTGAGATATTGGTGACAAATCGGCATTTAGAACGTTTTTAGAATGCTTTTCGCTCATTTTGCTCCTGCGTCTCCTCTGGGGTAGTGGAAACAGATATAAAATATAGCCTATCTTAGAGCAAGACCCGTCACCATCATTTTAACACCATTATATTTGAAATCGGTTCAGTATTTACTGAGATTGCATAGAAATTGCAATTTAGAACGTTTTTTACAACGCTTTTTGCGCATTTTCACCCCTTTTAAATTTCGAATTGTTTAAGAACTGTTCTTAAAAATCCTTTATATCTAATAAGTATCTGATACTTCAAATTTCATATTTCTAGGCCCTTCAGTAACACATAAATCGTATTTTTAGAGCATTTTTTGCTCCTACACCCCCTTTGGGGTAGTGGCACCGACATAAAACATAGCCTATCTTGGAGCAAACGTTGTCACTATCATTTTGACACCAATATTTTTTAAATCGGTTTGGTATTTCCTGAGATTATGTAGAAACTACCATTTAGAACGTTTTTTAGAACGCTTTTTGTGCATTTTCACCCCTTTTGAATTTCGAATTGTTTAAGAACTGTTCTTAGACATCATTTATATCTTATATGTAACTAATATTCCAAATTTCATATTTCTAGGCCCTTCAGTAACGCAAAAATCGCATTTTTAGAACGTTTTTTGCTTCTGCACCCCCTTTGGGGTGGTGGCACCGACATAAGATATAGCCTATGTTCTAAGTTGGGCGAACACCATCATTTTGATACCATTACTTTTGGAATCGGTTCGGTAGTTCCTGAGCTTACCTCCTACAAATAAACAATTTTTTCCTCTTTATAATATGACTAGCAAACCCCGCGGCTTTGCTCGCGTAATATTTGAAATATGCCAAGTGATATTTATATGTGTAATTTTTATTAAAAGGTACTAACTAAATTTTTATTTTATTAAAAGGTAATATTTTATTTTATTAAAAGGTACTTATTACTTTTAGGAATAATTTAAAAAAATTACTATTTAAAACACAGTTTGATTAAACATCACATAAACATTGTTACACTGCATAAGGCAGAAATGAGACTTAAATTAATAAAACGAAATAAAACTACATAAATAATAATTTAGAAAATATTTTGAAACTTTATGCTCAATTAATACTCTCATTTCAGTATTCATTTGAAGTTTTGAATTTTCTAGAAACCATCTTCTTACATCTTAAAATTAACCATCATGTCAAATTCCAAGTTCTACCGCCTCTCTCAACATAAAGGGCTGTGTTGAAATAGAAACTGTCACCATTAATTTGCCAACATTAATTTTGAAATTGGTTTGTTATTTCCTAATATTCCACAGAAACGTAATTTAGAAAGCTTTTAAAGGCATTTTTTAGAGCGTTTGTTGTTCCTGTGAACCCCAGGTGGTAGAATCATCGGCATAAAATATAGCCTGTGTAGGATCAGAGACTGCTACCATTGATTCGCAGCTATTAATTTTATATTTGGTTTATATTCCCTGAAATTGCGTAGAAATCGTAATTTAGGACTTTTTTAGAATGCTTTTCGCACATCCCCTTCACTTGACACCTTTTTAATTCGAATTTATATTCGACAGTCCTTCGAGGGCATTTATAATTTATAAGTAACTACCATGCCATATTTAAAGTTTCTAGCCTTTTCAGTATCACAGATATCGCAATTTAGAAAATTTTTAGCTACTGAAACCCCCTGGTGGTAGTGGCACAGACATAAAATATAGCTTATGATTGAGCAGGTTCTATCACCAACAATTTGTCATCATTATTTTTTTAATCGGTTTGGTATTTGATAAGATTACATAAAAATTGTTATTTACAACGCTTTTCGCTCGCTTCATCTTTTTAAATTTGAAATTTTCTTTCGACTGTTCTTAGAAAGCAGTTGCATCTTGTAAGTAAATACCATGCCATACTTCAAAGTGTTAGACCCTTCAGTTATGCAAAAAACACAAATTAGAACATGTTTTGCTTTTGCAACCCTCAGATGGTAGTGACAGCAACATAAAATATAACCTGTGTTATAGCAGGGACTGTCACCATTGATTTGCAACCATTATTTTTGAAACAGATTTGGAATTTCCTGAGATTGAGTAGAAATCGCAATTTAGAATGTTTTTAGAACGCTTTTCGCGCATTTTCACACCCTTTTTAAATTTACAATTTTTTCGAAACTGTTCTTAAAGATCATTTATATGTAATACACATGCACTTTGCCTAATTTTAAGTTGCTAGCCCCTACCGATCACAAAAATCGAAATCTGGAACGCTTTTTTGCTCCTGCAACGTCTAGGTGATAGTGATACCGACTTAAAATAGCGTCTATGTTAGAACAGAGGCTGTCAGCATCAATTTCTTAACATTACTTTTGAAATCAGTTTGATTCTTCCTGAGATATTGGTGACAAATCGTCATTTAGAACGTTTTTAGAACGCTTTTCGCTCATTTTGCTCCTGCATCTCCTCTGGGTTAGTGGAAACATATATAAAATATAGCCTATCTTGGAGCAAGATCTGTCACCATCATTTTAACGCCATTATATTTGAAATCGGTTCATTATTTCCTGAGATTGCATAGAAATTGCAATTTAGAACGTTTTTTACAACGCTTTTTGCGCATTTTGACCCCCCTTTTAAATTTCGATTTTTTTAGGAAATGTCCTTAGAGATCATTGATATCTTATAACTAACTACCATTCTAAATTTCACGATTCAAGGCCCTTCCGTCACGCAAAAACAGCAATTTAGAACGTTTTTCTCCTGCAGCCCCTTTGGGGTAGTGGCATCGACATAAAACATAGCCTATGTTGGAGCAGGGATTTTCATAATCATTTTCACGCCATTATTTTTCAAATCGGTTTGGTATTTCCTGAGATTGTGTAGAAAATACCATTTAGAACGTTTTTAGAACGCTTTTTTCGCATTTTCACCCCTTTTAAATTTCGAATTGTTTAAGAACTGTTTTTAGAAATCCTTTATATCTAATAAGTAGCTGATACTTCAAATTTCATATTTCTAGGCCTATGAGTAACACATAAATCGCATTTTTAGAACGTTTTTTGCTCCTACACCCCCTTTGGGGTAGTGGCACCGACATGAAACATAGCCTATCTTGGAGCAAACGTTGTCACTATCATTTTGACACCAACATTTTTTAAATCGGTTTGGTATTTCCTGAGATTATGTAGAAACTACCATTTAGAACGTTTTTTAGAACGATTTTTGTGCTATTTCACCCCTTTTAAATTTCGAATTGTTTAAGAACTGTTCTTAGACACCATTTATATCTTATAAGTGACTAATATTCCAAATTTCATATTTCTAGGTTCTCCAGTAACGCAAAAATCGCATTTTTAGAACGTTTTTTGCTCCTGCACCCCCTTTGGGGTAGTGGCACCGACATAAAATATAGCCTATGTTCTAAGTTGGACTCACACCATCATTTTGATACCATTACTTTTGAAATCGGTTTGGTATTTCCTGAGATTATGTAGAAACTACCATTTAGAACGTTTTTTAGAACGCTTTTTGGGCATTTTCACCCCTTTAAATTTCGAATTGTTTAAGAACTGTTCTTATGCACCATTTATATCTTATAAGTAACTAATACTCCAAATTTCATATTTCTAGGCACTTCAGCAACGCAAAAATCGCATTTTTAGAACGTTTTTTGCTCCTGCACCCCCTTTGGGGTAGTGGCACCGACATAAGATATAGCCTATGTTCTAAGTTGGGCGAACACCATCATTTTGATACCATTACATTTGGAATCGGTTCGGTAGTTCCTGAGCTTATCTCCGACAAATAAACAATTTTTACCTCTTTATAATAGGAGTATGATGACTAGCAAATCCCGCGGCTTTGCTCGCGTAATATTTGAAATATGCCAAGTGATATTTATATGTCTAATTTTTATTAAAAGGTACTAACTAAATTTTTATTTTATTAAAAGGTAATATTTTAGTTTATATAAAAGGTACTTATTACTTTTAGGAATAATTAAAACAATTACTATTTAAAACACAATTTGTTTAAGCATGATTGTTACACTGCATAAAGCAGAAATGAGACTTAAATTAATAAAACGAAATAAAACTAAATAAATAATAATTTAGAAAATATTTTGAACTTTTATGCTCAGTTAATACGCTCATTTCAGTATTCATTTAAAGTTTTGAATTTTCTAGAAACCATCTTCTTACATCTTAAAATTAACCATCATGTCAAATTCCAAGTTCTACCACCTCTCTCAACATAAAGGGCTGTGTTGAAATAGAAACTGTCACCATTAATTTGCCAACATTAATTTTGAAATTGGTTTGTTATTTCCTAATATTCCACAGAAACGTAATTTAGAAAGCTTTTAAAGGCCTTTTTTAGAGCGTTTGTTGTTCCTGTGAACCCCAGGTGGTAGAATCATCAGCATAAAATATAGCATGTGTAGGATCAGAGACTGCTACCATTGATTCGCAGCTATTACTTTTATATTTGGTTTATATTCCCTGAAATTGCGTAGAAATCGTAATTTAGGACTTTTTTAGAATGCTTTTCGCACCCTCCCTTCACTTCACCCCCTTTTAATTCGAATTTATTTTCGACAGTTCTTCGAGGGCATTTATATTTTATAAGTAACTACCATGCCATATTTAAAGTTTCTAGCCTTTTCAGTATCACAGAAATCGCAATTTAGAAAGTTTTTAGCTACTGAAACCCTCTGGTGGTAGTGGCACAGACATAAAATATAGCTTATGATTGAGCAGGTTCTATCACCAACAATTTGTCATCATTATTTTTTTAATCGGTTTGGTATTTGATAAGATTACATAAAAATTGTTATTTACAACGCTTTTCGCTCACTTCATCTTTTTAAATTTGAAATTTTCTTTCGACAGTTCTTAGAAAGCAGTTGCATCTTGTAAGTAAATACCATGCCATATTTCAAAGTGTTAGACCCTTCAGTTATGCAAAAAAAGCAAATTAGAACATGTTTTGCTTTTGCAACCCTCAGATGGTAGTGACAGCAACATAAAATATAACCTATGTTATAGCAGGGGCTGTCACCATTGATTTGCAAACATTAATTTTGAAATAGCTTTGGAATTTCCTAAGATTGAGTAGAAATCGCAATTTAGAACGTTTTTAGAACGCTTTTCGCGCATTTTCACCCCTTTTTAAATTTCCAATTTTTTCGAAACTGTTCTTAAAGATCATTTATATGTAATACATATGTACCTTGCCTAATTTTAACTTGCTAGCCCCTACCGATCACAAAAATCGAAATTTGGAACGCTTTTTTGCTCCTGCAACGTCTAGGTGATAGTGATACCGACTTAAAATAGCGTGTATGTTAGAACAGAGGCTGTCAGCATCAATTTCTTAACATTACTTTTTAAAATCAGTTTGATTCTTCCTGAGATATTGGTGACAAATCGGCATTCAGAACGTTTTTAGAACGCTTTTCGCTCATTTTGCTCCTGCATCTTCTCTGGGTTAGTGGAAACATATATAAAATATAGCCTATCTTGGAGCAAGATCTGTCACCATCATTTTAACGCCATTATATTTGAAATCGGTTCATTATTTCCTGAGATTGCATAGAAATTGCAATTTAGAACGTTTTTTACAAGGCTTTTTGCGCATTTTGAAC
Organism: Maratus speciosus; assembly: GCA_963932465.1. Classification (NCBI taxonomy): domain Eukaryota; kingdom Metazoa; phylum Arthropoda; class Arachnida; order Araneae; family Salticidae; genus Maratus; species Maratus speciosus. The sequence goes on along the minus strand of OZ010786.1, from coordinate 341,486,803 downwards.
CCCCTTTTAAATTTCGATTTTTTTTTAGGAAATGTCCTTAGAGATCATTGATATCTTATAACTAACTACCATTCTAAATTTCACGATTCAAGGCCCTTCCGTCACGCAAAAACAGCAATTTAGAACGATTTTCTCCTGCAGCCCCTTTGGGGTAGTGGCACCGACATAAAACATAGCCTATGTTGGAGCAGGGATTTTCACCATCATTTTGACGCCATTATTTTTCAAATCGGTTTGGTATTTCCTGAGATTGTGTAGAAACTACCATTTAGAACGTTTTTTAGAACGCTTTTCGCGCATTTTCACCCCTTTTAAATTTAGAATTGTTTAAGAACTGTTCTTAGAAATCCTTTATATCTAATAAGTAGCTGATACTTCAAATTTCATATTTCTAGGCCCATCAGTAACACATAAATCGCATTTTTTGAACGTTTTTTGCTCCTACACCCCCTTTGGGGTAGTGGCACCGACATAAAACATAGCCTATCTTGGAGCAAACGTTGTCACTATCATTTTGACACCAATATTTTTTAAATCGGTTTGGTATTTCCTGAGATTATGTAGAAATTACCATTTAGAACGTTTTTTAGAACGCTTTTTGTGCATTTTCACCCCTTTTAAATTTCGAATTGTTTAAGAACTGTTCTTAGACACCATTTATATCTTATAAGTAACTAATATTCCAAATTTCATATTTCTAGGTCCTTCAGTAACGCAAAAATCGCATTTTTAGAACGTTTTTTGCTCCTGCACCCCCTTTGGGGTAGTGGCACCGACATAAAATATAGCCTATGTTCTAAGTTGGACTAACACCATCATTTTGATACCATTACTTTTGAAATCGGTTTGGTATTTCCTGAGTTTATGTAGAAACTACCATTTAAAACGTTTTCAGAACGCTTTTTGTGCATTTTCACCCCTTTTAAATTTCGAATTGTTTAAGAACTGTTCTTATACACCATTTATATCTTATAAGTAACTAATATTCCAAATTTCATATTTCTAGGCCCTTCAGTAACGCAAAAATCGCATTTTTAGAACGTTTTTTGCTCCTGCACCCCTTTGGGGTAGTGGAACCGACATAAGATATAGCCTATGTTCTAAGTTGGGCGAACACCATCATTTTGATACCATTACATTTGGAATCGGTTCGGTAGTTCCTGAGCTTATCTCCGACAAATAAACAATTTTTACCTCTTTATAATAGGAGTATGATGATGATGACTAGCAAACCCCGCGGCTTTGCTCGCGTAATATTTGAAATATGCCAAGTGATATTTATGTCTAATTTTTATTAAAAGACACTAACTAAATTTTTATTTTATTAAAAGGTAATATTTTATTTTATTAAAAGTTTTTTTTTTATTAAAAGGTACTTATTACTTTTAGGAATAATTCAAAAATTACTATTTAAAAGACAGTTTGATTAAACATCATTATTACAAAGCATTAGGCAGAAATGAGACTTAAATTAATAAAAGGAAATAAAACTAAATAAATGATAATTTAGAAAATATTTTGAAACTTTTATGCTCTATTAATACGCTTATTTCAGTATGCATTTGAAGTTTTGATTTTTTTTAGAAACCATCTTCTTACATCTTAAAATTAACCATCATGTCATATTCCAAGTCCTACCAAGTCCCTCAACATAAAGGGCTATGTTGAAACAGGAACTGTCACCATTAGTTTGGCAACATTAATTTTGAAATCGGTTTATTATTTCCTAATATTCCACAGAAACGTAATTTAAAAATTTTTAAAGCCCTTTTTTAGAACGTTTGTTATTCCTGTGAACCCCAGGTGGTAGAATCATCGGCATAAAATATGGCCTGTGCAAGATCAGAGACTGTTACCATTGATTCCCAACTATTAATTTTATAATCGGTTTATATTCCCTGAAATTGCATAGAATCGTAATTTAGAACTTTTTTAGAATGCTTTTCGCACCTCCCCTTCGCTTCACCCCTTTTTAATTTGAATTTATTTTCGACGTTCCTTCGAGGGCATTTATATTTTATAAGTAACTACCATGTCATATTTAAAGTTTCTAGCCTTTTCAGTATCACAGAAATCGCAATTTAGAAAGTTTTTAGCTCCTGCACCCCTCTGCTGGTAGTGGAACAGACATAAAATATAGCTTATGTTTTAGCAGGTTCTTTCACCAAAATTTGTCATCATTATTTTTTTAATCGGTTTGGTAATTTATAAGTTTGCTTAAAAATTGTAATTTAAAACGCTTTTCACTTGCTTCATTGTTTTTAAATTTGGAATTTTCTTTCGACTGTTCTTCGAAAGCAGTTGCATCTTGTAAGTAAATACCATGCCATACTTCAAAGTGTTAGACCTCTCAGTTGTGCAAAAAACGCAAATTAGAACATGATTTGCTTTTGCAACCCTCAGATGTTAGTGACAGCAACATAAAATATAACCCATGTTATAGCAGGGACTGCCACCATTGATTTGCTACCATTACTTTTGAAATAGGTTTGGTATTTCCGAAGATTAAGTAGAAATCGCAGTTTAGAACGTTTTTAGGACTCTTTTCGCGCATTTTCACCCCTTTTTAAATTTCCAATTTTTTCGAAACTGTTCTAAAAGATAATTTATATCTAATAAATATGTACCTTGCCTAATTTTAAGATGTTAACCCCTACCGATCACAAAAATCGAATTTTAGAACGCTTTTTTGCTCCTGCAACGTCTTGGTGATAGTGATACCGACTAAAATAGCGTCTATTTTAGAGCAGAATTTGTCAGCATCAATTTCTTAACATTACTTCTGAAATCAGTTTGATACTTCCTGACATATTGGTGACAAATCGGCATTCAGAACGTTTTTAGAACGCTTTCCGCTCATTTTGCTCCTGCATCTCCTCTGGATTAGTGGAAACATATATAAAATATAGCCTATCTTGGAGCAAGATCTGTCACCATCATTTTTACACCATTATATTTGAAATCGGTTCAGTACTTCCTAAGATTGCATAGAAATCGCAATTTAGAAAGTTTTTTACAACGCTTTTTGCGCATTTTGACCCCCTTTTAAATTTCGATTTTTTTAGGAAATGTCCTCAGAGATCATTGATATCTTATAACTAACTACCATTCCAAATTTCACGATTCTAGGCCCTTCCGTAACGCATAAGCCGCAATTTAGGACGTTTTTCTCCTGCGCCCCTTTTGGGTTAGTGGCACCGACATAAAGCATCGCCTATGTTGGAGCAAGGGTTGTCACCATTATTTTAACGCCATTATTTTTTAGATCTGTTTGGTATTTCCTGAGATTGTGTAGAAACAACCATTAGAACGTTTTTTAGAACGCTTTTGGCGCATTTTCATCCCTTTTAAATTTCGAATAGTTTAAGAACTGTTCTTAGAAATCCTTTATATCAAATAAGTAGCTAATATTTCAAATTTCATATTTCTAGGCAGTTCGGTAACGCAAAAATCGCATTTTTAGAACGTTTTTTGCTCCTGCACACCCTTTTGGGTAGTGGCACCGACATAAAACATAATCTCTGTTGGAGCAAGGGTTGTCACCGTCATTTTGACACCAATATTTTTTAAATCGGTTTGGTATTTCCTGAGATTGTGTAGAAACTACCATTTAGAACGTTTTTTAGAACGATTTTCGCGCATTTTCACCCCTTTCAAATTTCGAATTGTTTAAGAACTGTTCTTAGAAATCCTTTATATCTAATAAGTAGCTAATATTTCAAATTTCATATTTCTAGGCCCTTCAGTAACACATAAATCGCATTTTTAGAACGTATTTTGCTCCTGCAAACCCCTTTGGGGTAGTGACACCGTCATAAAACATGGCCTATCTTGGAGCAAGCGTTGTCACCATCATTTTGACACCAATATTTTTTAAATCGGTTTGGTATTTCCTGAGATTGTGTAGAAACCACCATTTAGAACGTTTTTAGAACGCTTTTTGTGCATTTTCACCCCTTTTAAATTTCGAATTGTTTAAGAACTGTCCTTAGACATCATTTATATCTTATAAGTAACTAATATTCAAAATTTCATATTTCTAGGCCCTTCAGTAACGCTAAAATCGCATTTTTAGAAGGTTTTTTGCTCCTACACCCCCTTTCGGGTAGTGACACCGACAGGTAACATAGCCTATCTTGGAGCAAGCATTGTCACCATCATTTTGACACCAATATTTTAAAAATCGGTTTGGTATTTCCTGAGATTGTGTAGAAACCACCATTTAGAACGTTTTTTAGAACGCTTTTTGTGCATTTTCACCCCTTTTAAATTTCGAATTGTTTAAGAACTGTTCTTAGACATAATTTATATCTTATAAGTAACTAATATTCAAAATTTCATATTTCTAGGCCCTTCAGTAACGCTAAAATCGCATTTTTAGAACGTTTTTTGCTCCTACACCCCCTTTGGGGTAGTGGCACTGACATAAGATATAGCCTACGTTCTAAGTTGGACTAACACCATCATTTTGATACCATTAATTTTGGAATCGGTTCGGTAGTTCCAGAGCTTACCTCCGACAAATAAACAATTTTTTCCTCTTTATAATAGGAAGTATAGATAGATGACTAGTAAACCCCGCGGCTTTGCTCGCGTAATAGGAAATATGCCAAGTGGTGTTTATATGTTTATTTATTTATTTATTTTTTTTAAGAAATTATACTTTTTGGAAAAATTCAAAAATTACTATTTAAAACACAGTTTGAATAAACTTCATTATTACACTGCATTAGGCAGAAATGAGACTTAAATTAATAAAAAGAACTAAAACTGAATAAACGATAATTTAGAAAATATTTGAAACATTTATGCTTAATTAATACGTTTATTTCAGTATTCATTTGAAGTTTTAATTTTTTTAGAAACCATCTTCTTACATCTTAAAATTAACCATCATGTCAAATTCTAAGCTACTTGTCTAACGGTCTATCATCTCTCTCAACATAAAATGCTATATTGAAATACAGACTGTCACCATTAATTTGCCAACATTAATTTTGAAATCGGTTTGGTAGTTCCTAATATTAAACAGAAACGAATTTAGAAAGTTTTTAAAGGCCTTTTTCAGAACGTTTGTTGTTGCTGCCAACCCCAGGTGGTAGAGTCATCGTCATATGTCCGTCCATAATCGGTTTATATTTCCTGAGATTGCATAGAAATCGTAATTTAGGACTTTTTTAGAACGCTTTTCGCTCCTCCCTTTCGCTTCACCCCTTTTTAATTCGAATTTCCATGGCATTTATATATCCCAAGTAACTACCATACCATATGTAATGTAGCTAGCCTCTTTAGTGTCACAGAAATCGCAATTTAGAATGTTTTTTTCTCCTGAAACTCATTGGTGTGGTAGTGGCACCAACATAAAATATAGCTTACATTTGAGCAGGTGCTATCACCGCCAATTTGCAAACATTATTTTTTAAATCGGTTTGGTATTTGATAACATTGCATAAAAATTGTAATTTAGAACGTTTTTAGAACGCTTTTCGCTCACTTCAACCTTTTAAATTTGGATTTTCTTTAGACGGTTCTTAGAAAGCATTTGCATCTTGTAGGTAATTAGCATGCCAAATTTCAAAATGCTAGATCCCTCAGCTGTGCAAAAAATGCAAATTAGAACATGTTTTGCTCTTGCAACCGCCAGATGGTAGTGACAGCAACATAAAATATAGCCTATGTTGCAGCAGGGACTGTCACCATCAATTTGCAACCACTACTTTTTAAATCGGTTTGATGTTTCCTGAGATTGTGTATAAATCGCAATTTAGAACTTTTTCAGAACGCTTTTCGCGCATTTTCACCCGTTTTAAATTTCGAAACTGTTCTTAAAGACTATTTATATCTAATAAATATGTACCATGCCTAATTAAAAGTTGCTAGCCCCTATTGATCACAAAAATCGCAATTTTGAACCTTTGTTTCTCCTGCAACCCTCAGGTGGTAGTGACACCGATATAAAAATATTAGAGCAGAGGCTGTTAGCATAAATTTCCTACCATTTCTTTTGAAATCAATTTGATTCTTCCTGAGATTGCTCACAAATCGGCTTTTAGAACGTTTTTCGCGCATTTTCTCCCCTTTTAAATTTCAAAATTTTAAAGAAATGTTCTTAGAGATCATTTATATCTAATAAATATATACCGTGACAAATTTCATGAATGTAGATCCTTCCATAACAGAAAAATCGCATTTTTAGAACGTTTTTTTGCTCCTATATCCCCTTTGGTGTAGTGGAAACAAACATAAAATATAGCCTATCTTGGATCAAGATCTGTCACCATCGTTTTTAAAGCATTATGTTTGAAATCGGTTCAGTACTTCCTGATATTGCATAGAAATTGCATAGAAATCGCAATTTAGAACGTTTTTTACAACGCTTTCCGCGCATTTTCACTATTTAAATTTCGATTTTTTAGGAAATGGTTTTAGAGATTATTGATATCTTATAAGTAACTACCATTCTAAATTTCATGATTCTAGGGCCTTCCATAGCACGAAAACCGTAATTTAGAACGATTTTTGCTCCTGCACCCCCTTAGGGGTAGTGGAAACAGACATAAAATATAGCCTATCTTGAAGCAAGAGATGTGACCATCATTTTTAAAACATTATGTTTGAAATCGGTTCTGTTCTTCCTGAATTGCTTAGAAATCGAAATTTAGAATGTTTTTAGAACGCTTTTCGCGCCTTTTCACAACTTTTAAATTTCGATTTTTTTAGGAAATATTCTTAGAGATCATTGATATCTTATAAGTAACTACCATTCCAAATTTCATTATTCTAGGCCCTTCCATAGCACAAAAACCGCAATTTAGAACGCTTTTTGCTCCTGCAACCCCCAGGTGGTAGTGACACAAACATAAAATAGAGCCTTTGTTAGAGCAAGGGCTGTCACCATCAATTTACAACAATTACTTTTGAAATCGATTTGACACTTCCTAAAATTGCGTAGAAATCGCCATTTAGAACGTTTTTAGAACGCTCTTCGCAAATTATCACCCCTTTTAAATTTCGAATATTTTAAGAAGTGCTCTTAGAAATCATTTATATCTAATAATTAACTAATATTCCAAATTTCATATTTCTAGGCCCTTCAGTAACACAAAAATCGCATTATTTGAACGTTTTTTGCTCCTGCACCCCCTTTGGGGTAGTGGCACCGACATAAAACATAGCCTATTTTTGAGCAAGGGTTGTCACCATAATTTTGATACAATTATTTTTTAAATCGGTTTGATATTTCGTGAGATTGCGTAGAAAACACCATTTAGAACGTTTTTAAGAACGCTTTTTGCGCATTTTCACCCCTTTTAAATTTCGAATTTTTTAAGAAGTGTTCTTAGAAATCATTTATATCTAATAAGTAATTAATATGCCAAATTTCATATTTCTAGACCATTCAGTAACACAAAAATCGCATTTTAGAACGTTTTTTGTTCCTGCACCCCCTTTTGGCAAGTGATACGGACATAAGACATAGCCTATGTTCTAAGTTGGACTAACACCATCATTTTGATACCATTACTTTTGGAATCGGTTCGGTAGTTCCAGAGCTTACCTCCTACAAATAAACAATTTTTACCTCTTTATAATATTATTATATATTATATTATATTATATTATATTATATTATATTATATTATATTATATTATATATATTATATTATATTATATTATATTATATTATATTATATTATATTATATTATATAAAATAAAATAAAATAAAATAAAATAAATAAATAAATAAATAAATAAATAAATAAATAATAATAAATAATAAATAAGTATAGATGAGTATGAGTATGAGTATAGATATACAAATTGATGATGAAATTCTTTATATAAAATATAATGTTCACAAATGCGAAGAATATTGCATCACAGCTACATTTAAAGGAAAACATTCTCTGGCAGAATTATGTAAAGAGTCAAAAGTAGTTTTACATATTAGAAACATAATTTAAATAATAGAAATTCACAAAGTATTTTTTCATATCCAATACATAACTGAAACTACTTCTGTAAAAAGTTTGGAGTACTTCGCCAAAAAATATAGTCTTTTTTTTTTCAACAGACATCTAAATGTGAAAGTTAATGTCTGCAAAGAATCGATATTTTATGAAGGACGCATCTCTCTATTCTAATAAAAAGTAACTACCGCTGTCACCGCCGCCGTTTTTGAATTTTTTGTGTCCGGAGGACTTTCTTCGTTAATATTAAGAAAAATATTGCATACAAAAATATGAAAATCGGTGGTATTATAGAGAAATGTTTGATAAACACGCTGATGCAGACAGTTTTCAAATCGAAGAATTATTTTAAGAGATATTTAATGCCAAAGTTGGACAAAATCGTTCCATTAAAAAAGTTTTATAGGAGCAAAAACTATGCATGGGAATTTAATCAAAATTGGATCATTTTATACGTGTGAAGTTCCCGGTGTGCAGATTGTATTTATTTTTTTGATTTGACTCATTTTTTGAGGTTTTATTTCTATTTTAAATTCAAATTTTCAGCATTTCGAGAGATATTTCTTACAGATTTTAGAAAATATTGTTAATTTAAACTGTTGCCAACTGTATAAACAGCGCAAACAATAATGTTTGCTTCAAATTAAAAATTTATTTACACGTGACTATAATAAACAAAAAAAAAACATTTGGAATTAGAATTAAATAATTACGTATAAAAAGAAGGAACTTATTAAAAATTACGTCATAAAAACTATATTGACACGTGAATTTTAAGAGAAAGGATATTGTAAAATAATAAATTCATTAACATGAGTTAGAAGTCTTAAATAGGAGAAATTACGTCACATTTACGTCACATTACAGTTATTACATAAAATGAACAAACAATAATGTTGCAAAACATTTTAAATTTAGAAATTGCGCGAGACATTTATTTGATTTATTTATTTATTGAACAACAAACATACGACTTGTGTGCTTGACACGAGAGCCCGCTTATAAGTCAATGGCCAATATTGCCAAATTACATAAATCACCAAACTACTCGCCAAATTATACAAGTTGGCATAATTTTTATTTTAATAACGAAAGAACAAATAATTTAGCATAAAAATACAAATAAAACGTCGAAATAAAAATAACTTGATGGCGTAAACACATGTAACTTCCTTACAGTCAAGTGAATATGACATTTACGATCAACCATCATTGGCATTTAATCTTAGTCTGGCGATAGATTTTTGATCGATAACCAAGTAGTAACGTTATAATTTACCACTCGAAAAATAAAAAAAATGCTAACTGGCGAGTTCAGAAAAGCTATTGGCGGGATTTTAACCCAGCTAACATAAGAGTACCAAGAATTCTTTGCGATCATGACAACTTTTATGTAGTTTTATTCGAAAAAATAACTTTGATTCTTTAATCAAAATGGGAACCTTTCTTATGAAAAACGAAGGAACTGTTGATGATAGTCACATGACTTCGGCTATTATTATAGAGATTGTTTTCAATTCCAAAAACAGTGCAAAGAATAATATTTCCTAACGATTAAAAATTTATTTACACATGACTATTAAAAACAGAAAAAAAACTTTAAAATTGCTATTAAATGAGTACGTGTTAAAAGCAGGAAAATATTGAAAATTATGTTTTGAAAATTGTATTTACACCTGAATATTAAAAGAGAAAGGAAACTTTAAAATAATAACTACATTAATATGCGTTTAACCCTTTCAGGGGCAAGTTACTTCAATTCGTAAAATGTTGAAATCAGTGAATGGCACCAGAATTTACAATCAAATTTCGAAATATGAAAATGCTTTTGTTCACTTACTTAATAAAAGGAAATTTTTCATTCCAATATTCTGGTGCCAATATGGTATTTAAGAATTAAAATTAAATGTTCCAAAAATGAACCACCGCCCTTGAAGGGGTTAAAGCAGTAAATTGTAGTATATCAATCGTTTTATAACGCTGTTAAAAATACCGGTCAGGTCAGACTCTTTTTACTTAATTCATTTTATTTTAGCTTCTTTTGAAATGTTTAACTGATCTTCTTTAACCACACACGAAAACAACCACTGGATATCTTAACAGCAGCTGATTCGGCATTAAATTTTCACAATCAAAGGGAATTGAATGGAAACCCGTTTACAGGGAGTTCGCAATAAGTTTTTTCATTATAATTCAATCTTCTCTAATCTTTCAAAAACAGATCAAATTAGCGCGCTTTTAGATTCTGCGGTGTCTGAACGGGGGTTGGCGAGCGTAGCTTGCAGGCAGCAGAGCCCCGTAGTTTATAAAAACATCCTATCCTCTTAGCATAGGTGAAAAGTCAAAAGTTAGAAAAATGATTTTTATTCTGACGCATTTAATAATAATTTTCACTTTTATATATCAATATGTTCGTTTTATTTTAAATTTAATGTAATTTTTTCCGAAGGATGTAGGTCTTAGTTTCAAATCTGAGAATCATTCATTCAAGTATGCAAAAGAAACAGTTTTTAGTTAAAAAAATAGAGAGAGAAAAATAAAGTAAAATGTTGTACGTAGCAAGACATTTGTATTGTAATTTATATAAAAAAGTTTTTTTTTAATTGTATGCAATGATGTCAGGCGTATCGTCAGTAATATTCTCCAATTTTTATAAAACTAAAAATTATCCTTTTTCTGCAGTCGTTGTCCACGTGTCGGCTTAGTTGGCAAAAGACATTCCTAGAGTTGGCAGGCGATTTCAGCTACAATGGCAGATACTTGGCAGAATAACTTAGTAAGAGCTCCCAGTTTCCCTGAGTATATTTTCCGCAATGTTAAAAAAATAGCCCAATCGCCCTAACATAAAATAGGTCAACTGCTTTATCAAAAGAGGTTAGAAATTTAAACCAGAAGATTAAAATTTGGAGAAAACACGTTAAAGATTTAGCAGTAATGTTTAACACTAAATTAAGTTTCAATCCTATAAAAATTAGCTTGCAAACAAAATTACGATTTGAGTTAACAAAAAAAAAAAAAAAAAAAAAAAAAAAAAAAAAAAAAAAAAAAGAAAAGAAAAAAGCACAAAATAAAACTTCCTTGTTTATCACGGACAAAAAGGTCACGGATGCCAAAGAAATTGAATTTATGCTAATTGCATTTATGTTGTTTACAGCAACAACATTTTATAAGAAACTCAAAAGTATGTGAAATTCGGTGATGCCGTGTTCACTAAACGCATGTATGTTCACTTTGCGCCCATGAAAACCGAATAAAATCATCATTGTACGCAGCAACATCCTTCTAGAGGGATACCAAAAGTACACGGAATTGTAATGCAGCATGCTAAAAAGCATGTATGTGCGTTTAGCAATCGTAAAAAAAATTTGAATGCACTAACTTTGTTGTATAGGAATATCAAAAGTCATGATTTTTGCGAATGCCGTGGTCACTGAAATACATGTATGAGCGCTTCGAGACTTGAAATAAAATCAGCACTGAATGCAGCAGCCTCGATGGATGAGAATTTCAAAAGTACATGGAAATCTGTAATGCCGCAGCCACTAAAAATCATGTATGTGAGCTTCGCGCGCATAAAAATATTATTGAATGCAGTAATTTCTTTGTATAGGAGTCTGAAAAGTAATCTGAAAAATAAATGAAATTCAGTATTGTCGCAGCCACTAAATCCCATGTTGGTACGGTTAGCGCGCATGAAAACAACACAAAAGGATCACTGGATGCAGCAACTTCGTTGTATAGTAATTTTAAATGTACGTGAAATTCGTTAATCCCGCGATCACTTTAATGTTAACTATCACTAATTATAAACGTTTAGTAATGAAAAAACACGTTTTCATGTTCCACTGAATTGTACCCTTAAAACTTGTCAGCAGAAAATCATGTGTTTTTTTATTTATGATTCTTGATTATGCACTTAGGACTCTGTTTTTTTTTTTTTTTTTTTTACGCATATTCTACTACCAGAAGTTATCTGATCGGATGAGCCATTCGGTCGCTTAAATAAACCGCTCAAAATCAGAGGTTCGCATCGTGCCTCCCACCACAGCCTAATGATGTCAGAGCGATATTTGTGTGTAAAGCATAAAACCCAAGGATCTACCTATACTATCGTATAATTGCATTTCACTTACTGCTCATTGTCAAGAAGTAGTTACGACGGCTCGAAAGCAAAATTTCGTGACACATAGTTTTCGAACACAAGTGGTTGAGTTGCAAGACGATATCACATAAAAAAAATGCGTTTTTGTTTAAAAAAAAGTAAAATAATTAGGGATAGTTCAAACGCGATTGAGACATGAATTACATATCGATCCACCAACAAAGCAATGAATTAAATGATACTTGGAATAATTTCAAGCCAGGAAAATGTGAAGTTTAGTGTGAAAGAAGAGCATGTTTCCCTCATAATGAAAAATTTAGTCGCAGTTCCAGCAAAATCATTTACTATACAGTAAACTCTGTCTAAGGCGGAATCGATCGAGACCGAGAAAAATTTCCGTGGTAGATAATATTCCGCCTTAGACAAATTTTACTCTATGTCTATGGGTTCGTAGGAACTGGGAAATCTTTCCGAGTTAGACAGATTTCCGTCTTATACAGAGTCCGCCTTACACAGAGTTTACTGTACTTGTCTTCAGTTTGGAAATATTATGATAACATTCTATCAGATTAAACAGTATACCGATAGTTTTCTTTGTGAGGTAATTTTTTTTGTAAGTGCTTGTGTAAACCTCTGACACATTTTCTAACTGTGACGATTTTAGAAAAAGTGCCTGAACTATATATTTTTCCGTGCTACTTTTATCCAAAGAACTTAGATAACATGTCAAAAATGAGTATTACCGTTTGAAACATGAAAGACGGTACAATTTTTAATATGAATACCAATATTTTTAAGCATCTTTAACATGTAGCACATTTGATATATCATTAAATTTCCGTGTTCCACTTCTTAATACAAATAATAAGAAAAAAAAATAGACTTCGGATATTTTTTTTATAAACATTAAAAAAATATAATATCTAATATAAACAGCAAAAAAATATAATATCTAAAAAATATATAAACATAAAAAAATATAACAGTAAAAAAATAAATTATAAAAAAATACAATACAATTGATAATTTTTTGCTGTAAAGAATATACAAATTAATTTAACACAAGATCGATAAATCATCATCAGGTGTAGATTAAGAAACACTTCTTAACATTATCCGTATATTAAAGAAGAATATATAAAATATAGAAATTAATTTAACACAAGATCGATAAACTATCATCAGGCATGGATTAAGAAACACTTCCTAACATTATCCGTATATTAAAGAAGAATATATAAAAAAAATTCACATTTTCATATAATGAAATAAAATACGTAAATAAACAATTTAAAAAATACATAACGCAGTAAAAATAATTTTTAGACAATTGCCGTCCATAGTCGGCCATAACTTCATAGTCGTAGAAGTTCATAACATCGTTAAAATGCATCACAAGTCATCCCCCCCCCCCTAAGATCATAATTATTTTCTGCTTCCATGTAAACGAACAATAAATGTTACTCTCTCTCTACTCTAATGAAAGTATGTTGTAGTCCACTTTGGTGATGCATATCAATTTCATTTCTTTTGAAAAAATGTAACATGAATAAAATACACTGCAAACGATTTTTCCCATAGGCCACAATGCATGGGAATTTTTCTCGAGTATCCCTGTAAGTGAACTGGGTCAATCCATTTCAAGTGGTCCAGCAATGGTTGCTTGACCATTTTTAAAATACCTGAAATTTTGTGTACAACAACCCTAACATGAAGGAAGTTCAAAATGAGTAATATTTTATTAATTTTTGTTTGTGCATGGCGGCCATCTTGTTTCATCGTCTGCAGTAATTTTCTTTCAAGAAGGGTTTACGGAATTGTAAATAACCCATCGTTTATTTCTCGTTCAAGTGCGGATTGAAGCAATTTGTACAGAATACATTACACTAAAAATTTGGTAATAGAGTAGTTTCCGAAAATAAATCCTTATTGGCGAAATTTCAGCATAAAGTTTAAGTTTTTTTCCAAAATTTGTCTGTTTACAAGAGGAAAGTTTTCTAGCAAGGAAAATTGTCAACATGACATAATTTATTTTTCCAAATAGGAGTACTTGTTCTCACACGCCAAGCTCCAGGTCTGGGAATTGATTTCTCTTCGCTAAAAAAATAATAATTAAATTTTTCAAAAGTATCAAAAATCGCACTTTTGAGGCTTTGATATCTCTGGTGGGGCACGAGATAAAAATCTGAAGTTCTGGTGTCTGACAGTATTTTATGGTAGTGTTATGCACAAAAAATGTCAGGATGGAGATTTGACTACAAGCTGAAATATGGCAAGGGCAACATGTCAAAACAATACTGCCAAACTATTGTTTTGTTGTAGTCACAGATAAATATTTATCTCAGAGTGTCATTTAAATTTATTTTTTTTTTATTATCTTTAAATAATAGTAACAGAAAATAAAGCTTTTGCAAAGCTTAGCAATTAATTTAAAAAACTATTATGCCTAAGGCCTAAATTTTGTATGGTTTCAGTAATTTTTGTTGTAAGTAATTTTAGTATCTAAAAGAAACCCCACTATATATCAATTTAAAGAAAATCGATCAGGCCGTTTTCCAGAAATAGAAATTAGGAATTTGTACCACCGAATTTACTCTAAAATTTGGTATTTAGATCTCAAAATATACTGCAAGTAGAAATGTGGAAATTTCAGAATAGGATTAGACTGCAGATATAAGACAGTTTTTAAAAAATCAGAACAATATGAGCACTATTTGCTGAGTTGTGAGTGGCGGCTTTTCCAGTTTCCTTTGATCTGGAGTCAGGTGTATATATGAGTTCCGCCATTCTTATGATTTTAGGCATAAGGTTGCGTCCCTCTGGAATACTATCGTCTTTCATGATAGATTTTTGAAAATATTTCTCTGAAATTTATTAAAGCTGTTCTCAAATCCAAAGGAGTTACTTTCTGAGAAATTTCTGAATACATTTTTCTTCGGAAACGCATAAAATTGGAAGGTTCTTATTCAGAAATTATGATTTTGAGTTGCATTTTTCATTTTTTGGTACAGGCAAACGATCTTTCAGAAAAAATGTCAAAAATGGTCTTATGAATCGAATTTTGAGACGCGACAGCACGTAAAAAGATGAAAACCTGTCGTCATTTGACAAGAATCGTGTATAATAATAATTTAAGTAATTTATTTATCAAAATATAGAAAACGCTATTCGATTCCTAATCACTTCCATAGTCAAGACTGTTAATTTTAAGCCTTTACAGTTCAAAACGAGTCAGAAAATGTGTCGGAAACTTTCGCGCTGTTATCACTATTACTATTTTTACAAAACATATCGACTGCCCGACACATAGTGGGAACAATTAAATACAGTTCTGGCCGTTCTGGACTATGTAGAGAAAAAATGTAAGTCTGATTCCGGCCTGGCTGAAGTCTGCTGAAAATATTAAGACCCGCCTCAGACACGATGTAACTGTCCGATGCCGATCTCTACGATGGACATGTTATATTTCTGTACTGACGTCATAAAACAAGCATCGGGCTCATGCAGCACATTTATGCTTATTCCCCCGAAAGTTCCATCCCTTGAAAATGGTTGATATTTATTTTATCGTCTTCGCTTAAATTTTATAATGGGCCGATAGGTCCACTTAATTTTTTATTGGGAAGACGGACTCATTAATTATTTTTATTTTCTATTTTATTTTATGTATTTATTTATTTTTTGTCGGCTAGCAACGATCCGCTAAAAAAATTGTCCTAATTCTGCTGTCTCGGACCGGCCAGTTTGAAAGTTTGCCTTCATATTGCCGTCCCGGGTACGGGCCTCTGGACAAGGCCGGGCCCGTGAACACTTCTATCGTGACGGCAGAACACTGATATTCGTGTAATTAAAGAAGAAACTTGATTACACAAGAATCTGCTTGTTACATTACAAATAGTCATTAAAATAATAATGAGCAGTTTGTCAAAATCATCAGGACCACCTACCTCTTAACAAAGTAACATTCAGTTCATGCGCCTATCCAGACTCGTGCTACTGTCTGTGCTAAAGTATGACAATAGTTATAGAATGAACATATAAGCTACAAACAATCTATTCTATTGTCAAGCGTCCACACCTTGCATTGACTATTTTATTCACAAAACATTTTATCTTTTATAAACCTTTTTACACATAAATTTTATTATGAAAATTTTTATGTTTTTGCTTTACTCACAAAAAAATTAATAATAAATATTTAGGCTTTTTTTTCGGGTGCGAGGACTTTCTAGGCGCGAGTCCCTGTGCAGCCGCACCTGTCGCACAACCCTAAGGACGGCTCGGTGTGAGGTAAAGGAGAATGCAATAACTTTGAAACGAAAAATGTTCGTACTTTCACTGGAAAAGAAATTGCCAATTTGTAGGAATGCATTTTTTTAAACAAAAAAGATGAAAAAGACGAGGTTTGTAGTATAAATTTGGGACCCCTCAAGTTCCGCGCCCGGGGCGAGAGCCCCCTTCGCCCCGCGCTTCGCACGGCCTTACTGAGACGTATGTAAATGTGACGGTATAGCAATTGGATTCAGCTGTCAACCTGGACAAGTTACGCTAATATATTACCATGGTGTAAGAAGTTTATCCAAGCCAACACTGACAAAATTTCTGAGTATTAGGAATAACCAAATGTAAATAAGGAAATGTGTCTTCTATGGCTTGCCTTCTGACAAAAAAAAAATGACGTTTTACAATACAACAAAGTGATTAAAAGTTCTTGATAGTAAATAGCTATTATTTAAATATAAAGAGCAGAATTAAATATCGATAACATATATTTTAAAGACTGAAATCACTACTGAGACTGAAGGTCTTGCACCCATGTATATCATTTAAAATTTTCCAAATTGTATCTTCAATGCAAAACTCTGCCATGCGGCAATATTTAGATTTTATTGGCAATTTTATCCACAATCGTGGTTAATTTTAACTTCGTGCATATTTCTTAATATAGCCTATCTGAGAACATTTTTTAAAAATGGGATTGCTGCACGGTCTGAAGCATTTAAAAGCAACTATGATCCATTAAAAGTCCCCAAAATATATTTCCCTTTTTTTCTTCTTTGATTAAATTCATCAACATTTAATAATTTTTTTTAAATGTATTAGAGATTATCAATAGATTTTGAGCCTTACTATAGATCCTGGCTAATCGTCAATTCAAACAACATGCCGTGAAATCAGCATACGAACTAATTTCTTTCATCTACGATACCATAGTATTTTCAAAATCTGAAAAAGATAGGTGAAAAGACGACGCAAATATTTTCTTTTCTTTCGAAACAATAATTAATTGCAAATCGATAAGGAAATGACGAATTTAAACACTAAATTCATCATTATAGCGAATTTCTGCTCACTAAGAAGTAAACAAATATACGTGAATGTTCTACCTATTGAAACCCACAGCACTTCACACTCATTGGTCAGATGGATCGCGACTACTCCCCCTTACTATGTGACGTCAAACCTACTCACTAATCACAGACGAGAAAATTACCAGAGAGATAGAGTTTTTCTGAATTGTTGACTTGTTTCGTTTTATCCATTAACGGGAAATGAAGATGCCAGAATGATCAAATAATAAAAAGAGTTTTCCTAGATAAAAGGAAAGTGCTATTCACTTCATCTCGAACAGATTTATATTATATACCAATTTAAAGAAAATCGACCAGGCCATTTTCGAGAAATCGAAATTCGGAATTTGTACCATCGCTTTTACTTTAAAAATGGGTATTTAGATATCAAAACATACTGCACGCAGGAATGTAAACATTTCAGAATAGGATTAGACTGCAGATATAAGACTGTTCTATAAAAATCAGAATAATATGATCTATATTTTCTGAGTTATTGAAAGGCGGCTTTTCGCGTTTTTTTTTAAGTCGAGTTAACTGTATATATGAGTTCCGCCATCTACGAAATCTACGATGCGATACGATAGGATTTTAGGCTTAAGGCTGCGTCACTCGGAATACTATCGTCTTCCATGATCTCAGAGTGTCGTTTAAATTTATTTTTTTTATTATCTTTAAATAATAGTTACAGAAAATAAAGCCTTTTTCATAGCTTAGAAATTAATTTTTTTTTAATTATGCCTCATACCAACATTTTGTATGGTTTCAGTAATTTTTTTTTTGTAATTAATTTTAGAAACTAAAAGAAATCTCCGCACTTTTATATAAAGAAAAAAAATTATTTTTATACAAGATCAGAGACAAAAACAGAATAGGGAAAGAGAAAAGCTGTTAATGTTGACATATTTGTTGAGACATGATCAAACGTGTCAAGACACATTCCTCCATGTTGGTTTGAAAACCACAATTTTAATGCTATGTTTGCCAGTCCCTGAAACTTGTTTCTACCATAAGTATTTTCCTGTAAATGAAACACTTATATGATGTTACCATGCATCAGCCTCAAGTAAATATATCAGATATATCAAATATATCAAATATATCAAATATATATCAAATATATTTTCAGAAAGTAAATATATCCAAATCCCTTTCAAAATTTATACTGCAGATAAATGACATTGTTGCATGATAAGAAGTAAGCTAGGAATTATTAATGAAGTGAGAATTGAACTTAGTGATTTCAAAATTTTTTTCTATGCGCCAGCAGAGACAAGAATTTAAATCAAGTTATCAAGAGATGACAAGATTTGGTTCCTACAAACAAAATTTTGAGAAAGATCACCCCTATGGAACTGGCAACAGTAACTGGTCGAACTCGTAACATCTCGCCTAAATTATGTGAAGTTATTGTTATTTCTCAGATCTTTGTTGAACATATATTGTCTCTTAGAAAATTAAATATTTGTTATTACACTGTTTTCTACAAACCATAATTTGTGTGTAAATATTGTAATAAAACAGATAAATTTAATGCATCTTAAGGTACTCTTAATAGCATTTATTTTCCTCGTTACATCTCAGCTTTCACTCAAATCTCCATCTTTAAATTTTTTGTGCATAATAGTATCATAAAATACTATCAGAAGCCATAATTTCAGATTTTGATCTCAGGCTTCATCAGAGAAATCAAAGCCTCATAAGTGCGATTTTTGGAATTTTTGAAAAATTTGGGATTTTTTTAGCGAAGAGAAATCAATTCCCAGATCTGGAACTTGGCGTGTGAGTACAAGTATTTTCGGCCTATTGGTAGAACAAATTATGTCATGTCTGTTTTCCCTACTAGAAAAATTTCCTCTTGTAAATTTCCTCTTGCGATTTTTGACATTTTGGAAAAAATTAGGATTTTTTTTAGCGAAGATAAAGCAAGTCCCAGATCCGAACTTGGCGTGTGAGTAGAAGTACTTTCGGCCTATTTGTAAAAAAAGTTATGTTAAGTTCATAGTTTTCCTTGCTAGAAAGATTTCCTCTTGAAAACGGAAAAAAAAGAAAAAAAAAACTGAAATTTTATGCTGAAATGTCACCAATAACTATTTATTTTCGGAAACTTCTCCATTACCAGATATTTAGCCCAATGTATTCTCTAAAAATTGCTTTAATCTGCACTTGAATGGGAGAAATAAACGATGAGTTATTTACGATTCCGTAAACCCTTCATGTGAGAAAATTGATGCAGACGATGGCTGCCATGCACAAACAAAAATTAATAAAATTAAATTAATAGTCATTTTGAACTTCATCATATTAGGATTGTTGTACAGAAAATTACAGATTTTTTAAAAATGGTCAAGCAACCAATAAATGATTTTCTGGACCACTTCAAATGGATTGACACTTATTTTAGTAATAGATAATTTCCGAAAATAAATCCTTATTGGGGAAATTTCAGCATAAAATTTCAGTTTTTTTCCAAAAATTGTCCGTTTACAAGAGGACATTTTTCTAGCAAGGAAAACTGTCAGCATGATTTTTTTTTTTTTCGAATAGGCCGAAAGTACTTGTACTCACACTCCATGTTCCAGATCTGGGATTTGCTTTATCTTCGCTAAAAAAAAATCTAAATTTTTTCAAAAATGTCAAAAATCGTATTTTTGAGGCTTTGATATTTCTGGTGGGGTGCGAGATAAAAATTTGAAGTTCTGGTTTCTGACAGTATTTTATGGTAGTGTTATGCACAAAAAATTTCAGGATGGGGATTTGGCGACAAGCGGAGATATGGCAAAGGAAACATGTCAAAACAATACTGCCAAAGTATTGTTTTGTTGTAGTCACAGGTAAGTGTTCATCAAATAAAAAAACCCTTAACGTGTTAAAAGTTTGTGACGCAGCACTTTATCCTATAGCTATAAGAATTTTAAATATGGAACTTAAAAATTATGATATCAAATTTTAAATGACGCTATATTATTTATTTCATCCTTTTATTTTTGTTTTATTTATAATTGCATGTGTAAGAATTATGTTAAATTTAAAAGGATGTATAAAAATTTATTTATTGATGCTTTATAATTCACATCTTTCGCAAATTCAAACTATAAGTTTTAAAAGATATTATGGTAAAATTTAAGTGACGCCTTGATGTAGCCTTAAACAATTTGTTTTAAAATTCAATTTTAATCGTTTTCGGTTTGGTTAAATATATTTAAATATCTAACCAAAACTTTTAATTTTCCAATACACTGTTAAAAATATCACTTTCACTGAACATATACAATGCACTATAATGTATTTATATTTGAACATATATTGAACCCGACCAGAGATATCAAAGCCTGAAAAGTGCGACTTTTGACATTTTTCAAAAATTTGGGATTTTTTTTTTGGTGAAGAGAATGCAAGTCCCAAATCTGGAACTTGGCGTGTGAGTACAAGTACTTTCGGCCTATTTGTAAAAAACTTTACATCATGTTGACAGTTTTCCTTGCTAGAAAAATTTCCTCTTGTAAACGGACAAATTTTGAAAAAAAAAGAAACAAAAACAAAAACAAAAAAAACCTGAAACATTATGCTGCAATTTTACCAATAAAATTATGCCAACATTAACAGCTTTTCTCTTCCCCTATTCTGTTTTTGTCTCAAGTCTTGCATAAAAATATTTTTTTTTTCTTTATGAAAAAGTGCTGAGGTTTCTTTTAGTTACTAAAATTACCTACAACAAATATTACTGAAACCATACAAAATGTAGGCCTTAGGCATAATTATTTTTTTAATTAATTGCTAAGCTTTGCAAAAGACTTTATTTTCTATTTATATTATTTAAAGATAATAAAAAATAAATAAATTTAAATGACACTCTGAGATAAAACTTACCTGTGAATGCAACAAAACAGTAGTTTGGCAGTATTGTTTTGACATGTTGCCCTTGCCATATCTCAGCTTGTTGTAAAATCTCCTTTCTGAAATTTTTTGTGGATAACTACCATAAAATATGTCAGAAACCAGAACTTTAGATTTTTATTTCGTGCCTCACCAGAAATATCAAAGCCTCAAAAGTGCGATTTTTGACATTTTTGAAAAATTTGGAATTTTTTATAGCGAAGAGTAAGCAAATCCCAGATCTTGAACTTGGCGTGTGAATACAAGTTCTTTCGGCCTATTTGTAAAAAAAATTATGTCATGCTGACAGTTGTCCTTGCTAGAAAAACTTCCCTTGTAAACGGACAAATTTTGGGAAAAAAAAAAAACTGAAACATTATGCTGAAATTTCACCAATAACGATTTATTTTCGGAAACTACTCTAAAACCAAATTTTTGGCCGAACGTATCCTATATAAAATTGCTATAAATCTGCACTTGAATTGGAGAAAAAACCGATGAGTTATTTACAATTCCGTAAACCCTTCACATGAGAAAATTGCTGCCGGCGATGAAACAAAGATAGACGCCATGCACAAACAAAAATTATTAAAAATAAAATTACAGTTATTTTGAACTTCCATCGAGTTAGGGTTGTTGTACAAGAAATTTCAGATTTTTAAAAAATGGTCAAGCAACGGATAATTGATTTTATGGGCCACTTGAAATGGATTGACCCAACTCTAATCGTTACACATTCCATTTTCAGCAACGAACATTCTATAGTAAACGTTAGTAACGTATATCAGGCATGACAGTTATTATAATAGAATCAAGAATATTTACGGGAATTAGAGCGCAAGGATGTCCAGAGAGACAAACTGCCAGGCAAATGGAAGTCGTAAAAACTTTAGAACTATGCTGGAAAGCGTAACAAAAAACTTATATGTATTTATTTATTTTCTGTTTATTACAACTTAAAATTTAATGCGACATATAACATTTTAAATACTGTTGATAGAGTTGAATTTCGGGACGACTTACTTTTAAATATTTATCTAGGGATTTATGAGGGATATGTGTGGATTTGGGTCTTTTTATAATTTCATTGTAGAAAAGCCAACTATATACAAGTATGACGCTGAACCAGTACTTTCCGTTACTCTTATGTAAATCTATACTAATATTAAAAGAAGTAACCTTTGTATGTTTGTAGGGGTTATTTCTAGAACTACCGAACAGATTTTTAAAATAATGGTGGCAAAATGCTGGTTTCCGGCTCTGATGCAGCACAGGTGTATTTATATTTTATGTTGGTACAACAACCGCCAAATGGGAACAGAAATAAAACTGTTCTAAAATTCAGATTTCTGATATATTGTTGCGGCTAAAAATTTGAAACTAGGTGTGGTGGATAATTTCCAAGAAGTAAATACTTTGTATGAATGGTTTCTAAAAATTTCAAAGTTTAAAAGGATGAAATGAGAGGATATCTTTGCAAAAAAAGTTCTAAATTACGATTTGTTTGGAACTGTCAGAGCTAGAAACTAAAATTTGTCACGACTGTTACTTTAGAGACGAAAATGCTCCCCCAGAACAGTTTTCTAAAGGCCTCTCGGCCACTGGTGGGGCCCCTGAGAATGGTTTCTAAAAAATTAAAAGGGTAAAAGGAGTCAATGGGTTTTAAAAACACTCTAAATTACTATTTTTTTTAAACTGTTAGGACTAAAGACTTGAAATTTGGCATGTCTGTTACTCTTGAGATGTAAATGCTTTTCCAGAACAGTTTTTTAAAAAAAATTCCAAATTTAAAAATGTTTCAGGAGCAAAAAAAGCGATTTCTGTGATATATTTGCTATTTGAATCTTGGAATTTGGCATGGTCGTTAACTTTTAAGATGTCAATGTTCTCTAAAAATGCATAAAATTCGAAATTTTAAATGAAAAATGAAATGAGCGGGAACCTTCAAAATACATTCTTAATTACCATTTATTTAGAATTAATTTTAGTTATTCTCATTTATTTAAGTCTCCTAATGCACAGTAAGGGTAAAGTTTACTCGAATGTTGTTTCATTAGTAATTTTTTAATTAATCTTAGCAGCATTATTTCCCCTCATAAAATTAGACACACAGATAATTCTTAGCATAATTCCATAATTACGCGAGCAAAGCTGCGGATTTTGCTAGTATTATAATATTTTTAAAATATTTTGTGAATACATTTTTCAGATATAACCATCAGTTTACAATTTAATTAATGATTTTTATATTTTTTCACGACACATTTCAGATACTCTCTCGCCTAAGAATGGTTTGTAAAAATATTAAAATGGTAAAAGGAGCGAAAGGGTTTCAAAAACACTATAAATTACGATTAGTTTGGAACTGTTAGGACTAGAGACTTGAAATTTGGCATGGCTGTTACTCTAGAGATGTAAATGCTTTTCCAGAACAGTTTTTTTTTTTAAAAATTCAAAATTTAAAAATGTTTCAGGAGCAAAAAAAAACGATTTCTGTGATATACTTGCTATAGAATCTTGGAATTTGGCATGGTGGTTAACTTTTAAGATGTCAATGTTCTCTAAAAATGCATAAAATTCGAAATTTTAAATGAAAAATGAAATGAGCGGAAAACCTTCAAAATACATTCTTAATTACCATTTATTTAAAATTAATTTTAGTTATTCTTATTTATTTAAGTCTTCTAATGCACAGTAAGAGTAAATTTTACTCGAATGTTGTTTAATTAGTAATTTTTTAATTAATTTTAGCAGCATTATTTCCCCTCATAGAATTAGACACACAGATAATTCTTAGCATAATTCCATAATTACGCGAGCAAAGCTACGGATTTTGCTAGTATTATAACATTTTAAAAATATTTTGTGAATCTATTTTTCATATTTTTTTGTGATATAACCATTAGTTTACAATTTAATTAAGGATTTTTTTATTTTGCACGACACATTTCAGATATTCTCTCGACACACTAGTGCTTGGGGGCACTGCGATTGAAAGCATTGTTTTTGGACGATCCTCAAAGCATTCATTATTTACGCATGGCATTTAATATTACACATTAGTCTCTTTCGTTTGTTACTTATATTTGTTTATAAGGCTGTTTTCAGTGGATTTAGTTTGTGTGTGTGTGTGTAGGGGGGGGGGAGGATGTTGGCGGTGGTTGTGGTGTGTGTGTGTGTGTGTGTGGGGGGGGGGTGATGACTTTATTTTTTCAGGACAGTACATTTGCTTGATAAAGAAGATGATAATACATCATGAAAATATGTCTAGCGAATTACCACAATTGTAGGCGGAATCCTTCTAGTATATATAAAAATAAGTAATGATCAATAAAATTCTGCGTAGATCTTTCCGGTACTCTTCTAGATCAGTACCCATATTTCTTGTGACTAGGGGCGTTTCTTCGTCAATATTAAGAAAACTGTTTCATACAAAAATTTGAAAATTGGTGCTACACTGTTAAAAATTTTGTGGTATGTTGAACCAATTTTTGGTTCTCCAGTAGCTGCCACCATAAGATGATGAAATCTTGAACCAACATTTGGAGCTAAGGTTCAATCGGAGCTCCAAATCTTGGAGTGAGATTTCACCATCTTTCGGTGGCAGCTACTGGAGCACCAAAAGTTGGTTCAACCTACTACAAAATTTTTAACAGTGTATTACAGAAAAATGTTTGATAAACAAGCTGATGTAGACAGTTTTTAAATCGAATAATTATTTTAAGATATATTTAACGTTAAAGTTAGACAAAATTGCTTCATTAAAAAAAATTATATGAGCAAAACTATATATAGAAATTTAAACATTTTTACATCATTTAATACATTATAAGTTCCCGGTGTGCAGACTGCATTTAATTTTTTAATTTGACTCATATTTTGAGGATTAATCTCCATATTAAATTCAAATTTTCAGTATTTCGAGAGCTATTTTTTACATATTTTAGAAAAGATTTTTATTTAGGCCATTATTTTAAACTGTTGCCAATTTTAAAAAACACCGCAATGGATGATATTTCCTTCAAATTAAAAATTTATTTACACGTGTCTATTATAATCAGAATAAACTTTCACATGATAATTCAAGTGATTACGTGTTAAAAAATCCCTGCCGGCCCGGCCTACAGGCGGAGGTAGATTTCTAAGTTAAGTATACTAATTTCACAAACAAAAACCAAATCATGATTAGAGATAAACCCACTTTAACAATTTTATCTGGCCGCTTTTGACGAGTTTTTATTCCATTTTTATATAATAACTGGTTTTATTACAATCGTGTTAGGGCGGTATTCAAAAAAATACTTTTCCATGCTCAACAACTCGAAATTTTCTGGCATAACTCCAGATTCATTTTTAATAGGAAAAACATGAAACTTGTTGACGTGATTTTTGAAGAGATTTATAAGCGTCCTGTGTTTTTAATTTTCGTTCAATTAATTAAAACTTGATATATAAACAATTATTTTCTCAGTAAGACAATATTTTTCGTTTCTAACACAATCTCTTCGAGAAATTCCGTACAAAATGCACACTTTGACATCATTTTTTGAAATATATTCTGCCTCTGTCAAAAAATCGATCATTACGGTACATTATACAGTTTCCGTATAAGCGAATCTACCAATTGGATGCGTTTGAGAGCAAAAATGAATTTAAAAATGAGTCAGAAAATAAGCAGTTTGGATTTGAATACTCCCTTAATACGATGATTTTTCCAACACAATTCGCTTCGGGAAATTCGGTTCAAAAGGTCCACTTTGACAGCATGTTTTAAAATATATTCTGCCTCTATCAAAAAATTGACCATTTCAGTACATTATATAGTTTCTGAGTAAGAAAAGGTACCAATTGAAAGCCTTTGAGAGTAAAAATGGATTGTAAAATGAGTCAGAAAATAAGCAGTTTGGATTTGAATACACCCTTACGATGATTTTTTTCTTCAACCGCTATGTATTTTTAATTTGTTTTTGCTGTAAGAATTGGTCCTATCCAAAACTTTTCTGTATAAATGTTGTAGATAATATTAAGAAGATATATGATAAATTCATGGGGATTTTATATCTTTTGAATTGACGGAGTTATGGATTTTTTTCTTCTTCAAACGCCCTTTTGTTTTCGTTTTTAATTTGTTTTGCCGTACGAATAGGTCCTATCAAAAACTTGTGAGTATAAAAGTTGTAAATAATGTTAAGGATATTCATGATAAAATTAATTGGATTTGATATCTTGAGAATTGACGAAGTTATGATTTTTTTTCTTCTTCAAACGCCCTTTTTGTTTTCGTTTTTAATTTTTTTGCGGTACGAATTGGTCCTATCAAAAACTTGTGAATGTAAAAGTTGTAGATAATGTTAAGGTGATTCATGATAAAATTAATTGGATTTGATATCTTGAGAATTGACGAAGTTATGAATTTTTTTCTCCCAAAAACCCTATTTTTTGCGCCTCTTGAGCCCATTTTTAACTTTATCAAAAATCTGCGATACATAAATTTTTGGCCCTATTTTTAGAAGTAATAAAAACTTTAAACTGATTCGATATGTACAAAATTTAAGAAGTTATGGGTTTTTTTCTGTTTTCACAAAGCCCCTCCCTATTTCCATCCCCTTGGTCCGATTTTGCCCATTAACGAACTTGACCGAGATTTTATGCCCCTTGATTTTATGTATCAGTTTGGAAGAGATTGGTGCAGAATTGTGGAAGTTATCGTGTCCAGAAGAAAGTGATATATATAGATACATATACATATACATATATATATATATATAAAGTTTTTTACTGAGGGTGGTTTTGGGCTCTAGGGGTCATGATTGGTGTAGATCTGCAAAAATGTTTCAGAAATTCCAACATAGGAACGACGCCAATAGGTAGTATTTCATACGAAATCTACCTAAAAACAGGAAAATATTGAAAATTACGTCATAAAAATTATAGTTACTCAAGAATTTTAAAAGAGAGAGAGAACATTTTTAAATAATAAATTCATTATTATGCATGAAATGTCGCGAATGGAAAAAATTTACGTCATATTTAAAAGGCCAAATAATTGGCAGTTGTCAAAACAGTTTAAATTAAAAAATATATTTGCGGGAGATGTTTATTTCATATTTTGAGATAATCTTTTCATCTATTATCGTGAATTCTAAGACAGCGCAAATAATATTGCCTTTCTAATAACAAAAGTATTTTCATGTGAATGTTAAAAAGGGAAAGAAAACTTACGTCAGATATAAAACGATATTTTTTCAAATGTGTTATTTAAAAGAACTTTCTTATTAGAGCTGTTAAAAAACCGAGAGACAAAGACTTTGTTTACTTAATTCATTTTACATTAGCTTATTTTCTAATTTTTAACTTTTTTTTTTTTAAATTTATTTTTCAAAGACGAAAACAGCCATTGTATCCCTTAACAAACGCCGATTTTGTCTTAAAAATCTCCAATCAAAGAAATATGAATGAAATCCGGTTTACAGGGAAATCGCCAATGTTTTTTAAAATTATAATTCAATGTTTTTGAAGCCGATGAAATTAGCCTGCTTCTAGAATCTGGGGTGTCGGAACGGGGGTTGGCGAACGTAGCTCGTAGGGGACAGAGCTCCCTAGTCTTACAAAAAAAAAAAAAAAAAAAAAAAAAAAAAATTGAACATGCACTGTAGTACGGGTAAAATAGACCAAAATTCAAGTAACACACGACAACTGATGGCCATTCACAAAATTTAAGATTAATCTCTTAATGGCACTAGAAATGAAGATCCGATGAGTATCTAAAGAATAAAGTTGTTTTACCATGTTTTGGGGGCAAAAAGAGGGCATCTTTAACTCAGGGAGAGCTGAAAATTCAAACTATTTCTAAGTAGATCAAGTGGGTCGTCTGTTATTATGTATTTTTTAATTCTAAAACGAATGACACTATCCGCAAGTCGATACAATACTTTGTTACAACGTTAAGACGGGTTTTATGAAAATAAAGTCGAAAATTATACTTTGGTAAAGGTAAAATAGGTTTTTACAACAACAACTACTGTCCATTTATGAAAATTTACGAAGAACTTTGTTTTGGCACTAGAAATGAAGATCCGATGATTCCACAAAAAATAAAGTTGTTTTACTGTGTTTTCCGGGATGGGATAAAAGGGCACTCTTAACACGGGGGGGGGGGGGATACAACTTTTTTTTAAATAGGTCAATTGAGGTATCGTTTATATAATGTGTTTTTTAATTCTGAATCTTCGAGTGACACCGTTTACAAGTCTATACGTTCAGCCTGCAAACTTAAGGCAAGTTTTATGTGTACAAAATTATGAATGCATGTATTTTGACGACTGTAATGAAATTGAAGATGACTCGAATGTTCCTGATTTTGATTATTGCTATTTTGAGGACATTTAATGAGTTTGAGATTATTTAATATAATATAAAGATCATTTTTAATTAATTTTTCAACTACTTTTCAGCAGTGAAAGATCATAAAGATCATGTTTTGAACGTAAAATAAATTTGACAAAGCTTTGCTCCATAATAAAGTTTAATTTTCGACTTTGTTTTCATAAAACCAAAACTACCATAACTTTGCAACAGATGATCGTATCGGTTTGCGGATGGTGCCATTCGAATAAAAAGTAAAATATACATAATAAATTGTACTTAAATTTGCTTATTTAAAAAAAAGTTGAGTTCTCCTGCCCCCCCCCCTTGTTAAAATAATCATTTTGGCCCCCCTACCGAAAACACGGTAAAAAACTTTATTTTGGGGGGATTCATCAGATCTTCATTTCTAGTGCAAAAAAAGAAGTTTTTCTCAAATTTTCGTGAATGACCATCAGTTGTTGCTGCAAAAAATCTTTTTTAGCTGCTCCAAATTATAATTTTTGATTTTGTACTCATAAAACGTACCGTAAATTTATAACAAATGATCGTATCGTTTTGAGAATTGTATCATTAGATTCAGAATAAAAAAATACCTAACAAACGATATCCCACTTGACCTCCTTAAAACATTATGAGATTTCCCGTCCACCCCGAGTTAAAATCCCCACCCCCTTTTGCTCCCCAAAACATGGTAAAACAATTTTATTTTTTGGGAACACGTCGGATCTTCATTTCTAGTGCCAAAACAAAGCTCTTCCCAAATTTTGGTGAATGACCATCAGTTGTCTCAAAAAAAAAAAAAAAAAAAAAAAAAAAAATCTATTTTACCTGTATATGGAAAATGTTATTTTATACTGCATATGACGGTATAGCTGAAATTCTTTTATTACAATCTTTAGTTTCAATTACTTCGATTTTTGTATGAAAAAGTGTTATTTTGTTATCGATCGTTCACTCCCTTCCTGATATGATAGACTTATAAAAATTATGTACGCAGTCGTGTTTCTGATGACAAAACAACATTTTAATATTTTTAGAACTTAATTAATTATTTTTTAGGGATTTCCAGTTAGACAGCCACAGGTGATAAATCGCTAAATATTCTTTATGGTTACAATTGTATACGAGTTACAACAACAAGAGATTTAATTTTGCGCGTGAAACCACGCTCACTAAAATTGCTAACTGACTGTGAAACTGCAACAACGAAATAAATTGTGGGCAAAAATAGAAAATATAAATAAAAAAATTAAGAGTGTGATCTTTTTTTTTGTGTGTGTGCGTGTTTTTTATATTACAAATTAATTAAATTATGGCGTGAATGAGATATTTTTTGTTTACTCTTTCGTTCCTGTAAAGGTACACAACTCCTTAAAAGGCTTTTTGACACTTTCCACCAAAGCTGAAAAGTGTTTATGACTTCGGTTTATCTGTCCATCTGCCCGCGCTCTAACTCTCTTAAATATACTCGGATTGCCCTGAAATGTTATTGACGATTACCATAGCACATTCCCTATTTGAAATGAAGTTTAAAGCATGTTTAGTCAATTTACAGGGACAGCCAAAAGTATTCCGTCACATTACGACTAATGGGAAAAAATCGTTTCAAATGATTTTTAATGATGTTACACGCTTTCAAACATAATAAAATTGATATGAATTTATGAAGTACACTAAATTATGCATTCTGTAGAATATGCGGTGGAAAGAATAGTTATTATTTATTTACAGGGCCACACAACAGAATTCCGTTACATAATGATATAGTTGTGTAGGGAATTGTTTGCAGAATATTTTATTATGTTAAACTATTTCACATATAATGAAATTGATATACTTCACTAAAGTTTACTATAACTTAATTCATGTATAAAACCAAGTGCGTAGCATTTACAGGGACACACAAAAGATTTCACATAATATACTGTATCCGAACTACTGTATATTAGCGATGATTGCTGAAATTGCATTTTTAATTATGATATGCTCCTTTATGTTTCACTGTATTTATGCATAACCATATGGTGCGTATAAATGCTCTAATTCATATACAGGACTACACAAAAGAATTCGCAAGGGTTACTGTGTATGAGCACAAATTTCTTAAAGGTGGTTTTTAAATGAGTTATGCCTTTTTACGCTGAACTGCATTTAGTTTACTAAACAAAGTTTGTAGAACATAGATAAAATGATATACAGGGTCACGCAAAGAATTGGATACGTGGCCGTTTATAAAGGATAATTTCTGGAAGTGTCACTTTAGTCGTTTTAAAAGTGTTTTAGTTTAAATTAAATTTTAGCTAAATAGTGGCGTGTAATAAAGGTTCTAGGTAAACTGGAGGGTTGTACAAAGGTTATTCAAGTATGTTTCCATCTATTAGTATAAATTGATGAAAGACAAATTTCAACCTGTTATAAGTTTTCTCGGTAAACTATATTTTCCAATTATATAGTATATACATCACCTACCGTGTGAAGGCGTCTACCTTCACATATTAATGTTAATATTTCCCCCTTTCCCCCTTTTAAAATTATGACTTTTTAAATTCTTAAATTTAATTATCGGCCTGCATTTGGATTCAATTTATTTTCTAACGCTCTTTTCTTTTCATAAAATTAAGCAGTCATTTCTCATTCTCTTTAATCTTTTAACCGCAGAGGAGGGCATTTAAAAGAAATGAAATAATATCCTTTTCCGCCTAGCAACACCTTTTTAGATTTCATGCTAATTCTTTATTTTTGATGATTATGTAGCCAGACTCTGTACTTCTACATTTTAGAGTCCGTTAGTCCAGATGCAATATATTAATCGTTTCATTATTGGTACTCTGTCTTTAATTTGCTTTATTTTATTAACGTTCGCTTTCTGGCGTTTCAGTCCCGTGAGGTTTTTGGCAACCCCCCCCCCCCCCTATAGAATGATCTTTTGTGGTTTCTGCATCATAATTCCTACGCATATCTTTTTGGCGGTAAATAATTCATAATACTCTTTCAGTTTCAATTAACGAACTCTGACCGCATATCTTCACTCACTTTATTCTCGCCATATAGCATACGTAATTGGCGAAAAATGTATATGTTGTTCTGCCAACACTCGATCATTTGGAGAAAATGTAATTTTGACCACTCCTTCCTTGACTGTGGTACTGTCAACATAAAATGTAATACTTTGCTCTCCTCTCCAGCATCGGCATTCGCCGGATAATCTCGGCGGTGTTTGAAAGAATCCCGGGGCGTAATAAAGACCTTCAGTCATTATACCACTGAATCCATTTATTTCAACTGCCTCTTGTCGTCTTATTCAAATAATTAATATTTGATTTGCAGCCTATGCGTCCGGAGTCTCATAAAAAAAGGAACCATCTGTTCAAGAAAGTTTCGTTACATACAGATCAAATACAAGGCTGTTCAAAATAATTGGAATTCATATTTGGCTATAGATGGTAACTGCTGAAATCAGTTTTTCAAATGTTTTAAGCTTTTTCTAAAATGTTTATTTAGTTATCATATATTTACTTTATTTCCCTAAATAACGAATTTTTGAAAGCTTTCAGGAAGTGTTGGAAAGTGTTTCACAATCTACGCTTAACGCATGATTTTTCTTTCTTGTTTAATACTTAATTTCTGTTCTAAAGATTCAAGAAAGTTAAAATATTTAAGAAAATACATAAAACATGATTGTGTACCAATAATTCTTTTTCCATTTATCATAGCTCTTTCAAATTTCTCCTGAAACTGTAAATCCTGTAGGACTGTTATTGGTTCATTTTTTCCATTGACAAAAGCAGTAGAGCAAAACTTTAAAATCTCTTCAACAGCTCCTTTCATGCATAGTAAGTAATGGCCTTCTTCGTTGTGTGGCGATTTTGATGTATTGTGTATCGTCACCTGGAAAAACGAATACACTTTTACAAATCAAGATTTTGCATTTGAACAAAAAATATATTTGCTCTTGCACACAAAATATATTTAGAATTAATACAAAGTAAATCGGTTCAAATTTGAAATAAAAATATTGTATATACTGAGTCTTTCAATTAAAGCAAACACGTTTCTGAATTCTAAATTATTGTTTAGAGAACGGAAATATTGACCTTTCAAGATGTTGAAATAGGACTTGAAAATTATTAAATACTGTTTTGTTAATTTGTTACTTGAAGTGAATCTCATTTACGAGATAGCGATACCAAGTTAAGGAATGGTTCTTCTGAATTTCTCCTCAGTTTATTTTTAAGCATTTTTTGAACACTTAAAGTTCCTAGGATATGCATTCAAAACCGTTTTTTTTTTCATTACACCCAGTATTTAAGTCGTGACAATCAGTTTAACATACTGGTGTCACGGCTGCACTCCTGCGGAGAAATGAAAAAGGTTCTACAAAACAATCTGTTCCGAGACAGCAAATGAAAACTTTTAATGAGAAAGAAGGTCTACTGCATTGGCCTTGGCATTTCTGATTAGATGTAAGTATCAATATTCTTTTAATAAACATACCCTTTTTACATGAAAATCTATAAATGCTTTTTTTCTTGAAACAAGCTTATATAGGTGTAGGTTTCCGTCTTAAACCATTAGGCAAACGGCGTTTTGTTGTAAGACTTTTTTTATTTGACGACTAACTTTTGAAATTTAAAGTTTATAGCAATTTCGATTCTTTAAACGGCTTCGAAAATGAAAAAGTAATGCCTAAAATTTTAAATAGCCGCTATTTTTTGAAGTTTTGAAGTATGTTTAATTTTAAGCTTGACCTCAAATTAATTTAATATATTTTAAGAATTCATGTAATTTTTCTGTTTAAAATTGTTATTAACCCGGGAGAACTCGCTGCATGAGATTTTCTCTCGCAGCCGTAATTTTTTAAGACTTTTATTTAAATCATTTTTCATTTTAATTAAAATTTCAAAATGTTTTTCAATTATTTTACCTATTTTGTGAATAAAAGTACTAAGCCAACCAAAAAAAGTTGATATTATATGAATGTAAAGTAAAAGAAAAGCAATTGGGCATTCTCACTAGCGAGTTCTCCCGGGTTAAGAACGTAACCACCAAATTACTATGCCGCCCTGCATAGTGAATTTTGAAGAGTTTAGGCTGAATTAAATCTAACAAAAACATAGCTGTGAAAAAGGGGAGCCAAGTTCTGTAAAGACAATGGCAAGAAAAGAAGTGATATCTAAGTGGGTGCCAAGTTCAAATAAAATTCACTCAAACTTACCTACAGAAGTATTATAGCATTTTTTAAATTGTTTAGAAATAAAAATTATTGATAGCATATTAATAATAAATCTAGCACTTGGCAAGTTTTTACCTACGAGTCATTTATATTTATTAATGACATTATTATATCAAAACATGTTATTTCATGTTTGGAAGCCTTCATTTGAGTGAGCTCCTTTCTTTTGAAAGGTGGTAGGATAAAATATATCCCACTTAATTTTAACTGCAAAATGCCACATTGACAACTAGAATTCAGGACTAAAAAGTTTAATTTTATTAAATACGTTAAAAGAAGCTTTTACCCATTTTGAAATAAATTTGTTTTTAAATTCTGGTGTGATTCAATCATTTCAGCATGTCACGAATAAAAGCTCTTTACCCCTGAAGTGTTAAAGGGGTGCAGTCTCTAGAGGGATGACCAAGAACAAGCGTAAGGGTATCTGTCTCTTTCTGAGGCATTTTAGTCTGTTTGCATTGAGGTTTCTGGAGGGTGGGTGCTAGAGTAATAACCAAAGACGAGCGGGAGTGTATCTGTGTATTTATTGGTTTATTAAATCTTTAACATTTGTTTATAATAATAACTATATTAATTTTTTTTATAATGGCAATGTTGTTAATATTAACATCATCATTTTATTAAAACATGAAATTGATGGGT
Source organism: Maratus speciosus (assembly GCA_963932465.1). NCBI lineage: Eukaryota > Metazoa > Arthropoda > Arachnida > Araneae > Salticidae > Maratus > Maratus speciosus. Next base: position 341,452,260 of record OZ010786.1, on the reverse strand, counting down.
ATAACATTTATCAAAAACTTGCCAAGTTCTAGATTTATTATTAATATGCTATCAATAATTTTTATTTCTAAACAATTTAAAAAATGCTATAATACTTCTGTAGGTAAGTTTGAGTGAATTTTATTTGAACTTGGCACCCACTTAGATATCACTTCTTTTCTTGCCATTGTCTTTACAGAACTTGGCTCCCCTTTTTCACAGCTATGTTTTTGTTAGATATCATTACTTTTTGTAAAGTTACAATATATTTAGACATTTTACTTAATGCTTTTTAATGTGTTTACATGTGACTATTTTATTCACCAAGCAACATTCAATTTTAATTTAAATTTCCAACAACAAACTATTTAGCTGTCAATTTGCGGCTGAAATCTATATTTTAACACTGCTACATTGAATGCATGTTTTGAAACGAAATGTATTGATTCTAAATTTTTATTGTTTCTGAAACAACAATTCCTATTAAATTCCTATATTAAATTTTCCTATTAAATTTTCCAATTAAATATCCTATAGCTGGGCCTGCTTTTTTGTACTGAAAGTGAAAAATAAAGTTATGTGCTTATGCCACACTGGTGCCGGCAAAGAGGCACTGCAGAGGAAGCACATTGCCTCTCCCTGGATTTTCAAATTTAACTAATTAAATATCCTTTTCTCTGATGATTTTCAAAATAACAAGTGGGTAAGTGTGATCACAGATCGCACAGAGGGTTTCGTTTAATATTCCTTTCAAAACACTTTATCCTTTTGAAAAATCTGTTAGTTCCACATTTCGCAACCAGGGGCGCACTCTATTCTAAACAAACCTCTATCCGAGCGAAACTCCGTTTTACATACTATCCGTAGATATATTAGTCAAGGGGATTGAACCCATAGCGCCCGAGATAAGACGGCGCCCCTAGCGGTAAAAGTGGAACTAAAATATGTAAGGCTATGGTGCATAATATGAAAGAATGGTCAAAGGGGTGTCGGCAAAAGTTGGAAAAGTGCTCCCCGGGTGAAAAGGACGGAAGTTAGAAAAATTTCTTAAAATACACAAGTTAGAGCCCGGAGGAGTAAATAATATAAGACTTTTTCAAAATTTTATGATTTGTCGTGTGGTCTAAGGTATTCAGCTATACGTATGAGAAAAGTCATGTCTCCAACTTAATTAGGGGCTCCCTTAGAAAGAATTGCTTAAAATACATATGTGGTAGCTCAAAGAGTTAAGCATAAGAATTTTTCAAGATTTTATGATTTGTCACCTGGCCTCAGGTGTTCTGCTATAAGTATGCAAAATTTCAAATCTGCAGTTTAATAAGGGGCTCAGTTAGAAAGAATTGCTTAAAATACGCATGTGGAAGCCCAAAGAGTTAAATGTACGACTTTTTCAAAATTTTATGATTTGTTATTTGATGTGTGTTTAGTTATAAGTATGCAAATTTTCACGCCTCCAACATAATTAGGGGCTCACTTAGAAAATATCGTTTAAAATACACATGTGAGAGCCCAAAGGGTTAAATGTACGACGTTTTCAAAATTTTATGATTTGTCGTTTGATGTGAGGTGTTCAGCTATAAGTATGCAAAATTTCACGCCTCCAACATAATTAGAGGTTCTCTTTGAAAGAATTGTTTAAAATACACATGGGGGAGCCCAAAGGGTTAAATGTACCACTTTTTCAAAATTTTATGATTTCTCGTTTGATGTGAGGTGTTCAGCTATATGTATACTAAATTCCACGCCTTCAACCTAATTAGGGGCTCACTTAGAAAGAATTGATTAAAACACACATGTGGGAGCCCAAAGGGTTAAATGTACGACTTTTTCAAAATTTTATGATTTGTCGTTTGATGTGAGGTGTTCAGCTATAAGTCTGTGAGATTTCACGACTCCAACCTAATTAGGGGCTCACTTAGAAAGAATTGTTTAAAATACACATGTAGGAGCCAAAGGGTTAAATGTACGACTTTCTCAAAATTTTATGATTTGTCGTATGATGTGTGGTGTTGAGCCATAAGTATGCAAAATTTAAAGTATCCAACATGTATAGTTTCTGAGAACGGGCTCTGTGACGGACAGAATATCTCAATTTGTTGATTTTCTGTAAGCAAGTAAACCCAGATAAACCCCCAGTAAGTAGATAGGTTTACAATAGAAGTCTATGGGAATTTGGCGAAATATTAGAGATATCGCCAAGGTGGCGTCACTTTTGGCGACTAATTTTGGTCGCCAAATTTGGCGATATATCGCCATGTTGGCGAGAAACTTGGCGGTATTTGGCGACAGAACAGAGTCCCCTCCTACGGCAAATTAAAATTTCGCCTAATAGACGTAATGTTAAAGTAAAAATGGGCACCCCCAGGTGGGTAATTCATCGATTTTTATAATTTTTTTATTTTTTTCCTTAGTTTTGTTGTGTAAACAAACTTCGCACCGAATTTGAAGTCTGTAGCTGCTGTAGATATACGAGATCTTTTTGATGAGTGAGTCAGTCAGTCAGTCAGTCAGTGGTAAAATTATCGATTATCAGACATTTTCAAATGTCATTATCTCGGAAACTAATTATGCGTTATTTATAAAATTTTGGATTTTAGGTAATTAGGGTGGCCTTACTACACATTTCGTATAACAAGTACGTAGGTCTCATAGATTTTCAGTAGTAGAGCATTGAAATTTGACGAAAACAGCTCGAAATGGTTCGTGTAAATAACACACGGCTATGTCAGGCGAACTTGGCTGACACACTGCCGTGTGTCTAGATCTAAACCCTTTTATATGAACATTTTTGAACGCTTTAGCATAAAAACAATAAAATGCTAATGAAAATATTTTTCTGTGCGCGTTATTTCAAAAAATCTTCTAGATGGACTAAAAAACAAATCCGTATTGGGAGAATATTACTACACCAGCTTTATCTAACTATGTTGTCAATTTTCCCGATGTAAAGCATTATTCCTACATAAATGAATCAATCAATTGGTCTTTGCATATATTTATGCCTCTCATCCAAACAAATTAATAAATCCATTTTATATCTATCAATTGCTGTTAAATAATAATCCGAAGAATAATTTAACTAACATTCACGCTTTAGCACTGCAACATTTGGAAATAACTGTTATCTTTCTTTTTTTTCATGGTAACGTAGAAGACAAAACAAATTTATTTTTTGGGGGGGAGGGGGAGGAGGGGGGGGGTTGTAGCATAAGAGACAAATAAGTGCGGGTTCAAAAGTTTAAATAGAACGGCAATTTTCAAAATAAACTTTAATTTATTTTTCTAATTTAAATCCTTGTTCGTTCATATGCACAAGAAAGTGAGGTTTTGAAAGTATATTTAAAACAACTATGTTTTAAATTTTATCTGAAATCATATAGAGATACAAGAACAAAAGTTAGCACGTCAGAATTTTAAGCCTAGTGCATATTTGTTTTTTGTAGGAGAATAATAACAAAAAGTTTGTATTCGATTATTACCCCCATTGTGTTTGATGGTATTAAAAACACGGTGTTCCATCGATAAAATTAGGTTCAGCATTACTTCCGCCATGATTTGAAACCAAGCGGTTTCAATGAAATATTTCAATTCTTTAATCGAAGAATACTGCTTACCATTTTGGTAATCAGCGCATATGAAAACAATCATATGTTTTTCTTTGGGCTAAATTAGTTATCTGCTGACCAGTTCAAAACAGATCTTATGTTCGACCTAATCCACTGCATCGTTTAGTTAGAGAAATTGGTTAAAGCGTTGCCATGTTGAAAAATCCAATCGTCTCGACTGAAATCTCCAGAACGGAAAGCAAGTGATTGCCATGTATCTATTGATACTTTTCATTGTATTGACAACCACTGATGAATACGAGGGACGTCTGACCATTGAAAGAAGCATCCCCCATACCATTATAGAACCACCACCATGTTGTCTACAGACTGTTTTTTTTTTTTTTTTTTTTGCTATCACGCTTAACTGTATGAAAACAGATCAGAGACCTATCGCTAAATGAGAAATTTAATCATTTACTATCAAATGACATATGCTGTTTGTCCTTATGTAATCTATCTTCTTTATGGTGTGGTTTCAAGCATGCTAATAGATTCATATTTCTTTTTTTTTCATGTACCTCGATCCTAAACTTTTACGCCAATAGTTTTCGATATTTTTGGTCCAATTAATTTGAGAAAGAGAATAATTACCAGTTGAAGCCAAGTTTCTGATGCGCGTGCTGTCTTTGTCACTCGAGAACGGCCTTCGTGCACGGGATTATTGTTCCAAATCTTCACCACGAGCCAAAACGTGATAAATTATACGTTTTGTTCTTTTTAAAGAAGTTGAAATTTCAGATCTCATATTCCAGATTAATAACTCCTCATGTGAAAATTATTTCGACTTTGCCATTTTGTATTAAAGCAAAAACAATAGCCTGGTACTTCTTATAAACCCAGAAATCGTTTGCGTGTGTAACTGCTTATGTCATATTGTAAAATGTATATAAAAAATTGCGTTTAAACTTTTGACATGATAATTTTTATTCCATTTTTAAACTTCATGGTTAGGAATAAAATTAAACATAAATTTGATGAATATGGTGTTGATACTGCAATGACTAACACATACAAGTAAGACATTCAAATATTGTGAATATTTAAAAGTTTTATGTAAAAATTTCTCCTGTGCTTAAGTTTTTGACACCCATTGTTTACTTTAATGATGCGAAAAATGGTCTTAGAAACAAAAACGTGCACAGCTGATTAGCGTATCTAGAACTTCAATTATTAGTCTTGTACAGATCAAAAATAAAATTTTTAGTAATTGTTTATATATAAAAAAGACTACGCTAACTCGTCTTTGGTACAAAGAATAGTTAATCGAGCCAAATACTTGGTGCGATCCAAAAGTTCCCACAGTGAATTTAGTATAACTCGCAGATCAAATGAATCTGATTTGACTTAGAAAATTATTTAGTAATTTAAGTCAAATAGGTACCACAACCGAATAAGTTATATTTTATTAAATAGCATTTTCAGTTCCAAATAAGTTTATTAGACGTCTGATTATGCTAAATGTACTCTGGGAATTTTTAGATCGCACCCTGTATTATGAAAATAAGACCAACATTGTTTGAAAAAAATCAGTATCAAAATTAATATTTTTTTCTGTTGAATATTTTAAAAGGAATGTGAAAATAATTGCATCAGTATCTATATTATAAAGGACAAACATATCTGTGCGTAACGCATACGTCATTTTGCGAATGGCAACACTTTGTAACTTTAAATAAAATTTTGGTCTTGCAATTTTCTCTACTGCAAATTTTTAAACTTCTAAACATCGCATATTTTAAATTTTTACACCGTCGTATAAGGAAAAAAATGCTCTTTTAAATGCAATTTGTTTGAAAGCTGTATCTCAATTTATTTTTGAGATATTAATTTTTTTGTAGTTTTTAATACAATTTTTCTTATCGTGGCAACAAAAATACCTCATTTATATTGAAAGTCATTGAAAGTAAACGGAAAATAGTAAAAAATTGGAGATACTGTATGTTTTTGTTGCCATTTTCTCATAAAACCTGAAAAAAAAAGTTCAAATTAAAATATGGGCTATGTCAAGAGTTTTGTCGGCTATTCCGTGACAGTGACGTCATATGCACACTTTTCTATAGACGAAGTTTAAGATAGGATTGTAAAAGTGGATTGCTTTAGCGGATGCAAATGACGTCATTTTATAAAAAAGCGTGTATTTTAATTTCTAAACCGGAATTATGTTTTGTAGATGTGCGTCATTTTCACAGCCAAGATGCTTTGAAATTCTTCGCAGGTGAAAATGCTTCACTTTTGAAAATAATGTAATCGAAATCATACACTGATAAAACGCAATGTTTTACAAAAATTTAGAGTGCTTTATAAAATAGAGGTGACATGCAAATAATAGCGATTTATATTACAGAAATTGATGATTCTCGCCTGGATGGATTTGCTTCGCCGAATTAAGACAGGTAAACAAATAATTCGTAGTTTAAAATAATATCGTGTTCCAGAAGTTTTTATCGAAAATTCTCTCGAATAATAAAATTTTAATGCTATTCTTTAGGACATTCTACTATAATTTTATCAAAATAATATAATTTGCTTAGTTTAATTTATCATAATTTTATATAATCTATATATTTAAAACACAATTGTGTTTTTTAGTCATATGCCCTGATCTTTCTGCTGAACCAATTTTACTAATATATATATATATATATATATTTAACTGAAAGCTCTTCCTTTGTAAACGTGATCGTACTATCTGTTTATTTTTCAAATATCCTCACTTTTATATTTTAATTTTAAAAGCATTTTATGAAATTTCTTCAAAATGATGAAAATTAGATAGCTGTCATTATTGCAGAAAAGAGAGAAATAATGAGGTATTTTTTACTTTATTCATGCTATTTTCTGATACAAATTCAAAATTGTTGATACAAAATGTTGTATAGGGTTTAGTGGCGCAAAATCCCATTAGGAGCAGAATATTATATTAGGGGCTTAATAACGGAAAATGACATACTGCTTTTTAAAACACGCATTTTTCCTCATAAATTTTCTATATTGTTTTCCCTTCTGAATGTGTACAGATACTAAGTTTCAGACACTAGGCGAAATGCTTAATTAAGTGAAAATGAAGTCATATTTAAAAGAAAACGATCATTTTCTGAGATAAAACTAAACATTTAACACAAACGCGTCTAAAAAACATAAATTACGGAAATTTTTACTCTCCGGAATTGACATTAGAATCTCAAGTAAAGAGTGCGTCTGTTCACATAAAAGATGTTGCTGACAATTGTGACTTCAAGTTTTGAGTTAAAATGATTTTTATATGATCAAACAAAATACAAATTTTTTAAAAATGATGAATATGGATATGAGAAGTGCGTATGCAAATTTTGAGAAAGTGAAAATTGCTGTTTCCATTCCGGAAATCCAAGCATAAGAGCCTCAATTGATAACCACATCCTAATAACTGATCTTTATTATATTTTACTGATTAAGTATCTATATTATAAAGAACAAACGTTACTGTGCGTAACGCCGACGTCATTTTGCGAATGACAACACTTCACGATCAAATTTCGGTCTTGAAATTTTCTCTACTGCAATGTTCTTCTGACCATCGTACATTTTCAATTTTCGTCGCATAGGGAAAAAAATTTACTTTCAAATGCAATTTGTTAAAAAACTGTATTCATTGATTGATGTATTATATTTTCTAAAATAATTTTTAAGCATGATTTTTTAAAGTTTATCTTATCAAATGCAGGTTTCAAAACATAATAGTAATATACATTTTGCACATAAAGCAACAAACATTTTTCAGCATTTGTTTCTGTCTTTTTTTGCATAACAAAATTAATACTTCCTTTATAAACAAATAAAATAATAATATTAAAAAACAACCAATCTAATATATTTGTGAAAGACAAATTAACGAAATTAATTCTTCTTTTATAAACAAATAAAAGAATAATATTGAAAAAACACAAATCTAACATAATCGTAGAATTTAAATTTTTAGATCACCAAAAAGGATTTTTTTTATCAAATGAAATTTGTTTGCAAAGTTCATCTCAGTTTACTGATTGTCTATGGTTTTAAAAACAATTTTAAAGCATGAGATATTTTTTAATTTATCTATATCGCGCGGAGCTCGATTAAGAAAGATTAATCCGTTTGCCCTTAAAACAAAATAAAGAGTTCATCTTTTCTTACGGCTAATATCCATTAAAAAAATATTCCCTATGAATAAATAAATAAAGTAATATAAATAAAACACAAATTTAACGGACATGTATAAGCTCTGAAATTATCAGAATATAACAGGATGCTACCAGTAGCAAAATCTTGGCAAATAGCACTTAGTACGCGGCTAATAAGAAAATATCGCTTTTGATAAATTTTCAAAATTTATTTGATTGTATAATTCGTATTTTCCATATGAAAAATGCTTTTTTAATGTGAGTGGTCAATCTAAAAAAATTATTGCATATAAAAAAAGTATTAGTTTTCAATTAAAAAATAATGTTTTCACTTATATTCTTTAACCCGGGAAGCCCGGGTACGATCCCCTAGTATATATAAAAAATGTATAATGTAACCGACATCACTTGGCGCAATATTTCAAAAGATATTTTTAGAGGAAAGTTAATCAAGTTCCATGTGAATATATGCACACAAAGAAAGAAAATAGACATGTTAAATTGACGACTATTTTAATAGAGAAGAGATATAAAGGAGGAAAATATATAAATTAGGAAGTGAACGTTATTTAGTTCGATTCAGGTTTTGTATCAGGTTGGTTATTGAATACAGAGGTATCGTTAGGAAGAGCATTAAGTTTATTTTTTCAAAAAACTTTTCTTTATAAAAGTAAATTATTTATTAAACTATTTTGCATGTTTATAAAAAGCTTCCTAAAATAAAAATCAAGACATTTTTGATAAAAAAAAAAAAAACAATAAATGGAAATGATGTTGTCGATCAAGCCCATTAATTTGAAAACCAACAACATTTATCTTACTTTTACTTGACACAAAAAATAATTTTGATCTTTGAACAAATCTCTGAAATTTTATGTAAATTATACTATTAAAGTATTTAATTTGAATTTTATTCATCTACAAATCAATTAATATTCATGATACGTGGTTCGTTTTGAAATTCTCCTTTCCTAGAAAAACAATTATTATTTATCCGTCATAAAAAAATTTAATATCGACTCCGCCACCAATTGCACCTGTATGTAAATAATCAATTTGTTAATTGCCCTCTTCTTAATGTATTTTAAGTAACTGCGGTTGTTTTCCATCACCCTAATGCAAAGTGAAGTCTTATTATTTTTTCTTGGGATGCTTAATTAGAATCTATTTTGAAGAATAGATAATTAAATTTGCTCTAAGCATGTTTTTTAGTAAAAGGAAATGACACTCAACGGTAAAAAACGCATTTTAATCAGTATCAGTCTTTTACTTTTTAAGATTGTTAGGCCGCATTTAGTGTGAATTTATTAATGACACTAGTTCGTCACTATTAAAAGCAATCAATATTTATTTTATTTTATATTGTTTACCATCCCCATTACAAGGCTAAGCTAGATATCTTTTGAATATCTCTTTTAAATAAAAGTTTAATAACAATAAAATTTTGAATTTGATAATTTATTTCTGCTCTGTTTTATTTAACTTAGTTCATGTATATAAAGTTGGAGTTTTGTAATCATCGTTTCGCACAATTCCTGACCTGCTAGAATTATAAAAAATGTGTACAGAGCTGTGTTGGTGATCACAGCACAACACAAAACTTATAATAATTTTAAAATATAGCGCAAGTAATAAATCGTAGAGCGCAAGTCAATCGTAGAATAGAGTGCAAGTGATAAATCGCCAAATATTCTTTATGATTACAACTGTATACGAGTTACAACGATGGAATTAATTATTCCCCAAACTACACTCGATAATATATGCCAAATGACTGTTGAGCTGCAAAAATAAAATGTTTTAATTACTAAAATGTAAAAAACAAAATATAAATAAAAAGTAAATGCTTTTTATCAGTACTTACAATTATTACGGGATTTAATAATTCAGAGTTTCATATTATTAAAACTACAAAAAATAAACTTTTAAATAATATTATGTAAAATTTACAATATCAGTTAAATTTAATAAATTAAATTGTTACGTTTAACGGCAAATAAACAGATAAATAATTAAGGTGATGAAAAAACTGAAAAGTATGTTAAGGAATAAAGAGATTTTAATAACTAAAGCCTTTAATTCTGCTTATAATCGCGAAAAATGTGCGACAAAACTAAATGCACTTTCCCAAAATCTTTTCTTGTGTAGACATGATGAAATTGATTAGTAAGAGATGATATACAAATCAGGGTAAAGGGTTTTTAAGAGATGAAAATGTCAAAGGGTACAAAGGAATGTATATGTTCTAATAAAATAGCTTGAAGTATTTTTATCGAATTTTTGTTTGCAAAGGAAAAAGCTTTTTTATTCTTTTATAAAATAATTTGTGGAAATATGTTATTGTATAACTATTTAATTAGTTAAATCCTTATTTAAAATCAAACTGTAACAGTAGTTTTAAGGAAAACCTGGGCTGTTTTTTATTATTTTTACTTCAGAATTTATTGTGGCATCAGTTTGGAAATTAGTAAAAAAAATTTGAAACAATTTAGAAAATCTGTAAACATTTCTTAAATAAAATGACTGGTTATTTATTTTATAAGATAAACATATTTTGCGAAAACAACAAGAAAAAAAAATATTCAATGAGCATACTGTAACAATTCGCCCCTCTTTGGGGTTGGATGTTACATTGTTGGGATAAGTTGTTATATATATATAAGCAACTTTATATTTTCAAGTAGTCGTCTAAGTTGCAATGAATGCAAGCATAATAATCACCTGTCTTGGTGCCTTCTGCATGAGTCCAATTCTTGCATACGGTGCATCCTATCCACTTTTCATTCGTCAAGGAATTTGAATATGATTCTCCACAAACAAGACAGAAGTATTCTTCTTCTGAACTGTACGCGACAGTAGTTGACAAGCTTTTTTTTTTTAGATTTTTCTTGTTTGTTTAAGTAGCGTCTTCGTTGCGTACCAATTTTTTTAAAGACTGGCCTGTATAATGAATATTGCTGATGAAGCGCAAATTGTGGTTGATGGGTGAGGTGGGGGCGTAATTTCACGCGCAATTGATTGTTCGGGTAATTGGGGTTTACAAATCTCAAGAGAAAGGCTACTCGCATTGCCAGGGCATAGAAGATCTATAACAGCAGTGGGGAGTGTTTCATCTTCAGTAAATATATTGTTGTCAGTTGGCGAAATTACGGAAAAAGGTACCCCGCTTGAATATTTTTAGGTGTTGCGGTTGCCACTAGAGTTAACGTCTCAAGAACTGTTTGTGTGATGTTGTAAATAGACATTTATTTTCCAAGATTGTTACGCATCAAAGTGTCACAATAAGTGTTGACATATTTTTTAAAGGGACCACAAACTGACCTGTCAAGGGTCTGAAATTTGTGAAAACAATCTGAGGGAAATGATAAAGTTATTACCCCACGGGAATTAAAAAAATTAATTATTTTTCAGAAAATTATGATTCACGATTATCCACCAGTAATAATACTGGTCTTCTTACAGCGCATCAACTTGCTCGAGAAATTTCAAGAATTCGTCAATGAATGTTTGATCAATGAATGTTTGAATAATTTTGTCAATGAATGTGTTTGGGAAGTTGTTATACTCTATTAGTTTTCTTTTGATAAGTCCTCATAACTATTTTTAAAAGAAAAATGTAGACAATCTAGAATGACATGGTTGTAATTAAAATCGTGTAAACTGATTTTATATTTACAAAAGAGTAATCTACTAATCACAAAAATTAAAGCTTATTACAATTGGGGTTGGTTGTTACAAGTAAAAATCTGCTCGATTGTTGATGTAACAACCATATGTCCTTTATCCTTTTTCCTAACCTACCGTGACACGTGCATATATATATATATATTAATTCACAAGGCGCAAACTATTTCTAAATAAGGAAAGAATTTAACCGTGTACATATCACAATTTGATCCCGAAGACTTTATGAGCGAATAAGGACTGAATTGCTTGTTGAAAATTACTCAAAGTATTCAAAATTGACAAAAATCATTCTTACACAACAACACATACTTAAAATCGCTGTGAATAATAAACAGTATGAAGTAATAATGGATGCTTCCTTGGTTTTGGCCATTTATGTTGTGTCATTTATCTTTTTCGTGAAAAACATTCTAAAACAATATGCACCTGTAACAACCAATCCCAGACTTTACTTAAAATAATTTTTACTGTCAGCCACCTTCCGGACACATATGATGCGAGCGAACTATTGTAATCATGATAAAAACCCAATTATGAAAATACTGAAATTTTTGAGATTTCAATAATCTCTTTTCGCCATTTTTACAATAGTTCTATATGTATGCGTATGTATGCGTGAATGCCGGAAGTTTGCTACGTTTCCAAATCCCAGAGTCCGTTTTTGTTGTTTTTAAGAGTGCTTTCAGTATGTATGTGTGCGTGTGAGTGAATACGACACTATCTAAACTGTGCATTTGATTGAGTTCCCGTTTGGCGAATATGTTACAGACCACTGTCGCAAGAACTGTATACATTTTTCAAGAAATGTGGAAAAGATTTGGTATTTTAATCATTTTTCAACCAATTTTTGACTATATCTGATAAATATCTACTCTTATATTTCACTTGTCGATTTAAATAATTTTTCTTATTTATATTTGTCTTATGCCGGTAAAAGACTTACTGCATTTACTGGTAGTAATTTGCGGCCCTACGTACTTTACACACCCTGTACTTTTAAATAAAAGTCTTATTAAATAAAGATTCGTATAATTTTCGCATCAAGATTCGGAGATAATTTGATATAATAAAACCAAGTTTATTCTCATAGTTTTGATTTTTCAATATTTATTTTTGTTATTTATAATTAATTTAATCATACGGCCTCCCCCACCTCCTTTCCGCGATGTACTTCCTTCAGACGCAGCACAACTGTGTGGAAAGGATATTTATTATAACTGCTCAAGCAATATCATCAATAGTGTAATAAATGGGGGGTTTATTTGTTACAAATGAAAATTTCTTATTCATGGTAAAACGTTTTGTTGAATAAAATAGTAAAAGGGCAAATGGAAGAGAATTCGGAGAATAAAACATTTGATTTTAGTCAAAACAGTAAATACCGTTTATAAAAATACCTAAAACTGTATTCTGTGGCCGCAAATTTGGACAATATATCTCACAGAAAAGGCTGAGCTGTTTCCATGCTTCAAAGCATAAATGACTTTTTCAATATTTATCGTAGAATGCTCTAGAAACATAAAACAATATATTGTACCAGTTCAAAAATGATCTACGAACTTTTGAAACTGACACACATTTTGTTCAATCTTAATAATTCATTAATGTTATATTTACCCTATAGAAGGTAATTCCGCTTTCTATTCTAAGATGCCATTCGCGAAAAAATAATACTGTAAAAAAACTCACGTATATTTCTCATCCCCTACTGTTAGAACACACACACAAAGAAAATGCGTAAACAACTAAAAATTATTACTAATTAATTATTTCTCATTTATAACTAATTAATTATTTCTCATCAATGTGAAACTATGTTTTATATTACTTACCTATTTTTTTATTTACTTGTATTGATGACTTTTAAGTTGTGTTTAATAGTTAGTTCCTATCTATAAACGCTGTTTTAATGAGGCCTATGGATGTCCATGAAGGTTAGAGTTGCAATAAAGCTAGAGATCCTACCTACACAACTTCCGGGTTGTGTAATTTTTAAACGGAGCTTCTGACTGTAAAATAGTCAATGAAACATCGTCTTCATTTTGAAAGACGAAATATATCATTTTTAATGATATATCGCTCAATATGGTGCATAAAATTTCTTTTCGTCTCTACCGCCATTTTGTAATTTACGGCCACTATTTTGAATTTATGAAAACAAAATCTAACCTATAATTATCGGACGGTTAAGACGAATCGACAGGGACCTCATTCATTAAAATCCATCCAGCCGTTGTTATGTTTCGATGGTATAACGAAATACACATACCCAAATACGCGTGAAACACTTAACACTTATTGTCAAAAAATGGGTAAAATGTGCCCAAATTACGCAAGCAAATACAATAAAAGAGAAAGGAAATAGAGCCAACTTTTGGTTGTCTACTCTTTCCTAGTGCAGGCGTGGTTAACCTTTTCATATTCTAGGCTCAATTTTTTTCTTAGAAAATGTTTCACGTGAACAAGACATGCCAGCTTAAAAGACAAATTTAGCGGATCATAAAACAATGAACAAAAAGTACTTGATTTTTTTATAATAGGATTTAAACAAGTTCTCCCGGCTCTGTTGGAAGATTGAGTTGATTTCTTTCTCCCTTTATTACTATTATTTTTCATTTTAAGAAACATCAGATTTAACACAAATTAAATAAATCGCTCTTACTCCTTCTAAGTTTGCAGTATACTTCATTAATAAATTCATCTAAGCTATTTGCAGGATCCATACATTGTCCCAACTAGGTTCGAATTGTTTCAGCATTTTGGACGTTACATTGTATTATATACAGGGTGTACATATTTAAAATTTACCTACTCAGAGCTGTCTGTAGTCGAAAAGGTGATCAGGGGCGCCATTTGAGGGGGGTGGGGGGCGCGTCCGAATACCGAATGGATACCGAATATTCGATGCGTCCCTATCTGTCATCACAGGTCAGACTCAACATTTCTTTTCATAAATTCCTCAAAAGCTAAAGTAACTTGTCAGATTTTATTACAATAAAAACACATGCAATAAATAAACACTTTATGCCCAGAAACTGATAATTATAAAAAATATTTTTTAAGACTTCACTATTCCAACACTCTCAAGGTGAGACATTTCTCATTGATGAGTATTTTGGCTAATTTTAAAATGATATGTGAGGAAAAACTCTATTAATTGCTTCCCAGCCGCGTGCAAAATGATCAAAGAAAACTCGTCCCTCCTCAGGGCTAGAATTTTCGAGGTGAATTTCCCCTTTAGGTGCTATGCATATGTAACGTTATCATTTTAGGGGGGGGGGGGTCTGGCACATGATATCGTAAGATATCTGTAGGGGGGGGGTGTTTGATTTTTGATATCATTTCTGATCCAACCAAAATTTTATCTTTTTATTTGTAACTTGGTCTTTACATCAAAATAATATGTCCATTACGATTATCTTTTACAATTGTCATAAATACATGTTACAATTATCTGTTTTTAGTCTATTATCTACTTTTATGAAAATACAAAATTATTACCAAAATCATTAAATGATTATAAAATTATTTAATTCAAAAATATGGAAAACCCCAACCTTTGGAATTCCTATTCTTCTGTATGTATATATAATCCGCTGTTCGACAAACTATATGCAAAGTATGTTTGAAATGGTACTTGTGTTTACTACTAAATAAAATAGAAAGAATGTTGTTCGCCTGTTTTGTTGATAAAAATTCCTGTCTGCCCCTCCTCCTGCGGGAAAGTTGCAAGAAAACATTATTACGTTGAATGCATTTTGTAACAAAAATATATCATTGAATACTTTTAAATAGTAACTATTTCGTTTAAGAGTTATTTGATAAATAGTTATTTCACATATAAAGCGACATTTTATTGACTTCTCTTCGTTTGGACCAATAAAGTATGCGAAAAAGAAAAAAAAAAAAGCAACCATATTTGTATATCATTCCAAGCAAAAAAAAAATCCAAAAATTATATTGATAACGATATCATAACCGGAGGGGGGGGGGGTCCAAAATTCCCTAAATGTTGATAACGTTATATATGCATAGCCCCTTAGTCCGAAATTTAGAGAGGTTTTTTCTTTTTTTTCAAAAGGAGTTAATTTAAGTTCTTAATTATTGGAATTTGTTATTTTGCATTATTAGTGTCACATTATATTTACTGCCATATATTGTTATTAGAACGCCATCAAATCATTTGCTTTATTAATCATAATTTATACAGTATGTTCTTAATAATCTCCTCAGCCTGATACTAGAGTTCTGCACGGATCGGATCGGGTTCTACTCTACCCGAACCAGACAAAAGTCGTTAACGAGAAACTCAACTCTAGCCTGACAAACTGCAAAATAAACCGAAATATTCATACCCGAACTCAAAGTGAAAGAAAATGAATCTATATTTAATTACATTTATGGAAAAGTAGTCTACAATTTATAGCTTAGATACAAAAAATGAACGCATATGTACCCATTAATACTCCGATATGTAAGAGCTTTTTCATTTTAAAAATATTCAGATCTTCCTTTTGAAAAATCGGTTCATCCAAAGAGAGACAAAGCATAACCGGAAACGCTTAAAGTTAACCTACACCTAGCGAAAAATATAGCATAAACCTGACTCGATCCGCAACTCGAGTTCGGGTAAAATCAGGTTACCCGACCCGATGCAAGACTGTCAACCTGACACGAAACGAAAAAAAGAAACGTTAACCCGCCTCGATATGTGCCACGGATCGGGTCGTGTCGGTTTTGAAAAAAATCCGATTGCGCGACCCAATGCAGACAATTGTAGAGATGGGACGGGCTCAGCCCGAGCCCGAAAGCCCGGGGTCTATTTTTATTCTGATCTTCGTGCTCGGGCTCATTCTTTCTGAAACCTGAAAATTTTATTTATGCATGAGTGGAAAAAATTAAAAGAACTTTTTCCTCCCTTAAAAATTACTTATTCCTTTTCAAATCATTGTTTAGTTTTTTTTATCAGAATGAAGGGGAAACATAAATTGTGTTTTTTTATTTTAGTTATCAGAATAGAATGCTATTTTAAAAGAAAATGATTAGTCATATGGTATACAGATTTATGTTTGGCATTGCCGACAACGGTCCCACGATGCGGCGCCACGAAAAGGCGGGAATAATTAATTTGTTTTTAGTTCGATTTTCGTTTGTGGCAGAGGTTATTTTGCAATTGGATTTATTATTATTTTTATTATTATTTAGAGATCTAACACAAAGAGAATATGTTTTTCTGTTTATAGTTTGCGGTTTGCCAATAATTTAGATTTCTATTGTACACAGCGTACACAAGTCGTAATCGCTTTTCATATGGAAATAACTTTAGTGATTATTATATCTATTATGAACTGCGCTGATGCTGAAGCTGTGAACTTACGCTGCAATTAACGAAGTCACTTTCAGTCGTAAGTAAATTTAATTTCCATATTATTCCGATAGAAAGCAATCGAGCAGTGTTTCCTCTTTTCCTGTAAAAACACCGGGACATTAAAATTTTTAATTTAAGATTTTTTTCAGTGTCACGCCAATCCTGAAAGATTGTTATGAGGGAGGAATTGGTTATAGTTAAAAATGTGCACCTTTTTTAGAAAATTGATAAATGTTGTTCCATTATTCACCAGATAAATAGTAATTTCTACAAATTTCATGCATTTATTCATGAAACACACTTCATTAACATGCCCATAAGATTTTCTTGTTAAAAGAAAAAAGATATGAGAATCCTTTTAAGTATGAAGTACATTTTTATTTGATACCAAACTTTTCTTTTGATAATATTAAATTTAAATTTTCCTTTAGTCATTTCTATGTAAAAAGTAGTTTATAAATGATAATTACATTTGAAACATTTTTTTAAATATTTTGCAATTTTTTAACATTGCATATTTTCGGTATCGGGCTCGGGCTCTGATGACACAAAATGTTTCGGACTCGGACGGCCTCGGACTTAAAATCCTCGGCCTCGGGCGGGCCGGGCTCTGAAAAAAGAGCCTGAACTCATCTCTAAAGCAGACTCTACCTGATACTAAATGTTTTGCAAATTTCTGAATTATGTGGAATTTAGATGATAGTCTGAAAAGGAATGCAGAAAATGATTAAGGAAATTTTTTACTCACAGAAAACCATTGGTGAAAATTTCATATTCCTATAAATCACAAAATTTGCAAACTTCTTGACATTGTTGATTATGTTTATGTGCTGATTATGTCGTGAGCGATTGAATTTCACGATTTTTTTCCCCGACAATTTGACGAAATTCGCGATTTTTTTCCGTGATCGATTCACGAAATTGACAATTTTTTTCCGTGACCACTTGTCAAAATTCATGATATTTTTTGCGGCGGTTTAAGGAATTCGCTATTTCTATCGGAGATATTTTGACGAAATTCAAGATTCTTTTCTACTATCATTTGTTGAAATTCGTTTTTTCCCCTTCGCAGCCGACTGACAAAATTTGCGATTGCTTTGCGCGATCGTTTGACGAAATTTTTGAATTTTTTGCGCGATTCTTTGACTAAATTCGTGATTTTTATCCGAAACCTTTGACAAAATTCTCGCTTTTTTCCTTAATAGATATTCGAAATTCACAATTTTTTTTACGACTGATGAGCAAATTTTATTTATTTTTCTTTTTTGCGACCTAATGTTGAGAACTGCATTTTTCCCCCGCAACCGAATGGCAATAATCGCTGCTTCTTTCCACGATCTTTGCAATATTTTTTTCACGGTCTTTTTACGAAGTAATATTATTTCCGCTACTAATTTGCAAAATTGACTATTTATTCCAAGTCCAATTGGCAAAATTTAAGATTCTTCCACGAAAATTAATGTTCCTGAAAGAATGCCATGGTTTTAAAAGACGGTAAGAGGGCAAAATCCCGTACGCTGTTTCAAGCCCTTCCCCTCAAAGAAAATTTTGTTCCAACCTCCAAGAACCTCTTGAAATGACTCCCCCACCCCTGCAGCAAAACTTGCAAAGAAGAAGTCGAAAAGTCAGGGGGAATAAATCTCCATTTCAGGCAGGTCTCCGTATTAGCAAGGGTAATTATATGGTGTTTTTCTCAAAGAAACACGATTTTTTTTTCCCGTTTCCGAAAGAATACTTTTTTTGACAGATTTCATTTTCACAAGTTTTACAGTAAAAAGTACCTACGCTCTTCAGAGGTTTACTATAGAAAGGATGTTTTAACAGCCTTAGATATACTTGTAAAATGGAAACTGTCTCTAACGGAATACTGTCTTAAGCGGAAAACCTTAGTCAGTGTCTTGGAAGTATACCTGCTAAGATGAAAACCTGCTTAAAACGGAATTTTGATAAGGTTCTTGTCCGGAGGGAACAGGATATCCCCCCCCCCGAACCTCACCCTTGACTATGCCACTGTCCTTAAAGAAAACTTTGCCCCCCCCCCCCCCCAAGAAAGTTCTGAAATGGCGCCCCTGAAGGTGACTGTTGTAGGCAGATAGGAATGGTTTCTTAAATTTAGCTACTGTTATATCCGGATAGTAACCTTCGCGTTATTTTCCTGTTATTACATAAAGCAAAAAATACTATTCTTAGATATTATATATGAATTAATGGTTTTGTTCCTTAAGAGAAAACTTTAATGGCTTAAGAATTTAGAAAACACGGTATCTGGACGACGTAAAATACTGCGTTTGAATTTTCAATTACAGAGTTAAGGCCCTTTACTAACAATTAGCTATGTGCCTCCTGGAAACATTTCAACAGCTTTTATCGTTCATACTATTATCGAGTTAAGACCCTTTTCTAACAATCAGCTTTTGGCCATCTGGAATCATTTCAACACCTAATATCATTCATAAAGATCTTGTTGCTCCTGCATTTCGAGATGCTCGAGAAGAAATGGGTGAATTCCAAGAAAAAAATGTATTAAATGCGCCCTGATCGATTATAATTGATGAAAATAGGTTCGTCTGATCCATAGTCGTTGAGCCAGAAGCCAAAATTAGTGATTTTGGTTTCATCTCTGAGGACTTGATGATATATACCTATTTGGATTCACAATGATCCAAGGAGTTCATTTTATGATGATACTATGAAATTTGTGGTAGCTTATAGACGCCATATTGAAAACATGAGCGCCATCTATCGCTCACAGATATATATGATTTTTTTGCCAGTATCGCATAATTAAAGAGATTTCAATGAAAAAATGGAAAGAACAAATATTGTTAAACATAAAACTTTATAAAAATTATATATTTATTAAGATTTTATTTTAATATAATGCTTATATTTACATTTAACTTTATGTTTATTAACATTTTCAGTGGGATAAACATCTTGTTTCACTTTTTAATGCATATTATTTTCATATGGTAAAACAGAGCAATTCAAGAAAAAATTAATACTGATGAAACTATTGTACTTAGTATGTTAAGAATTAACCCCTCGGGACCACGGGTGCATATATGCACCTTCGAAAACGTGTTTACATCGCTTGTTTTTGATACCACTAAAAAAGAAAAGTATTTTGCATATGCTTGTATATCTGAGGTTATTAAAATATATGCATATGATGGTGAGACACATGTTTTTGAACAAGAACATGATATCAGTTCCAAAATAGCTTCAGGAGCAGGAGAACTGCCATTCCACTGGATCTCTAGATAGCCTTTTCCTTCACTATCTGTTCCAAAAATCCAACTATATTTATCTGGGTATGTAAGATCAGGATCAGCCTGTATGCACTTCATCCAAACAACACCGTGGTAATTAGATCGCATTACCTATATGTAGAGTATTATTTCTGCATGGCAGAAGGCGATGCGATTCCACAGACTCCTTTTTTACAGCAAAAATACATAGAATATAGCGCAATTCATTGATATCTGAGTATTTGTGCTTTCATAATAGAGATGGCAAACTTACGGCTCAAGCTGTTTCTTTGTTTCCTCTGATAGCGCCTTAAGCGCATTTCGAAATTCGGTGTTCTGAATCACCATTTTACCTTGCTTACAAAGGCACTTACTGTATCGCATTCGACAGTTAATGCATTACATACCGCTTTACCTAAAAGTCCATGCATCTCACTCAAGTTGTAGTACTTTACTTTACCTTGCCATTGGATCCACATTTTATAAATATTAACCCTTTCTAGTTCTTCAAATCGTTTTATAAAGAAAACAGTATGATAACTGCCACATCAGTATCTATAGAGATAATAATAATATTTCTAAATCCAGACGCTAAAGCTATGGTGTGCGCAAAATAAAAGTCGGGTGTAACCTCTTCTTGGAAGAAGGTCAATTTAGTGTATTCTTCAACTAGTTATTTCGTGAATGTATAGCATTTTCTCCGTAGATAACGTACATAATTCGTGTAATCAACTATTTCAGATAATGTTCATTTTGTCATGCTTGAGAAATGAAATGTATAAGTTCTTTCTTGTTCTCCTCATCGGACAGAAACTGCTTCCATTTTCGTACTGGGTGTCCAGGAGTATATGACCTTTATAGCATTACCAGCAGTTCATATTTTTCGTTCATTTCTTTTTATTGACACCTGCCTGTATGTATCAAATAAAACATCTATTCTTTGAGAGGATGTAAAATCTTGTTAGAAAACAGATTCTTTGCTAGTTGTCCAAATGATTATAGTTCCTGCGTTAGCTTTGAACAAGGCACATTCCGTCAATGATATTAACAACACCATCATTTGCATTCTTTCAGCAGTCGCAATTTTGTCATAACATCCATCAGTTTGATTTTTCAGTTTTTCGCATTAAACCATCAAGTGTTGCTAAGGGCTATGGAAGAGGCCCTAGGTGGTAGGAAAAGACAGTTCTCATACCGAAATTTCTTCGCTCTGCAATGATTGTCCTCTAAGCAAACAGATTTCTTTCTGCCTAGGCAACAAACTCTGATTTATTAAATTTTACATTCTGTTTCTTTTTAAAGTCAGAAAACGTCTTTAGCTTCTTTATCTTTGGAGGTTTGAAAAACCCGTCTGGCTTTGAGTCTTCAGACAGATATTCTCTCTTGAAAGTTTGGTAAGGTTCTTCACACATCTTATGAGCTTTGACCATGTCTTCGGCAATTTCTAGATTTGCCATTGCTCCAGTTGATTCTATTACCCTGTCTAGATTTATCCATTCATTGGTAAACATGTTCTGTAAATATGAGACGTCACGCTCATTTTTCTGGATCCTGCTATAAGGCAGATCTGGATGTAGAACTAATTTTGGTTCTTTCACGAATCATGTTAAGAAATGCTGCCCTGATATCAAAAATATCTTTCGACTGTGGCAGGTCTTTCAATGATCTTCGTTGTACCTTTTGACGCCTGAATGTCTTTATTTATTGTCTCTTCAATAGCCCAATTCATTTAATAGCATGCGAAACCAAGAAAATCTTTCAATAACCCTGTTTATCGGCGGCCATTTTCCAATATGGCGTCCATTAGCTACTCTGTTTTTGAATGTATCATGGATAAATGTCATTCTGATGTTGTGTTGAATCCAAAAATGTGTGATTTACCAAGTCCGCTGAAATGAAACCACTCGAACCCCCGACTCAACGACGGCGGCCATTTTCCAATATGGCGCCCATAAGCTACCCTGTTTTCGAAAGTATCATGGATAAATGAGGTGCTGTTGTTGCGGTGAATCCAAAAATATATAGTTTACCAAGTCCGCTGACATGAAACCACACGAGCCCCTGGATCAACGACTACCAGTTTCGCTCCAATTTCTCTCCAATTCGTCAGCAACGTCGTCCTTTGGAACCAGAATTCCAGCTTTTAAAACACCTCACAGTGGCATTATTTGACTTGAAAATCAGCTCACTTGGAAACTTAATGGCTAGAATTGTCTGTAGTTAGAGATTTTCAAACCAGAAAATTGCATCAGTAGCCCCACTAGGGACGCAAACTTCTGCACGACTTTCAAAAGCCTGTTTGTTTCGCTCAAATTTAAAAGTGTCCATTACTCGTACAGTACTCCGTTTCTTTTTAAAATACGGCAGCATGAAAAAATATTAATTAAAATAAAATAAATGTAGTTTTATTAAAATATTTTTTTCAAAAATTCTTTGAAATCAAAATTAAAAAAAAAAAAGCAAATGTGTCTTGTTAACGATGATGTAATTTTTTATGTCAAACTTTTCTTTTTGTACGCTACGTCCACTTCATCTATCAATAAAAATTATTTAAAAGCATGAACATATTATAATGTCTTGAATAAAAGTATTCTTCTAGACCAACGATACTCAACCTTTTTTCGTAGTAGATTTCTATTGCAAACGCTGTAGAAATAGATTGCGAAATTTACTAGGAATAAAATGTTTTCGATGCAAATTTTTTCCGCGACTAAAGTTCAGCTCTAAAAAGCAATGTTTGCTATATGATAAGTATAAAACTTAATAATATTACAATGCAGAATTTCCAAGTTCTACGAAAAAAGATTTTCTTTAATAAGTCAACCTTTTGCTCAAAGATTTTTTTTATTGTAGAAATCTATAGTGCAAACTTAAATTGGAATAATGGTTGATTACTGTTGAAGATTATAAAAAATGTCTACATCACTGTAAGCCAAATAGGACGACATGCAAAAAGAACTTTTGAGTAAGGAAAGAGCTTTTAACATAATTTTAAGTATAAATGACAGGACAGATTTTATCTTCCCACGTAAATATATAAAATAACGCTGAAGATCTTAAGCACGTTTCTATGCCCATCTCAATTAATTGAATAAGTATGGGTTAATGACTATGTGCCTTGGGCCGCACATAAAAGATCGTCGGGCCACATGCGGCCCGCAGGTTGCGTATGGCTGTTCTAGACGCTATAATAACATTTTAAAAACAAATAATTTTTGTCATTAAATGCTTTTCGCATCTAATAATTGTTTTATTTTTAAATATTTATTCTTTCTCAATATTCACATGCAAGTATATATTAAAGGTAAAATGACAAAATGTGTTTAGGAATATTACTATTTGGTCTTTTAAAAATATGGCTACAGCAGATAAGAACGGATAATTCAAAATCTAAATTAATTCTCGATTCAGATATTGAAACTCTGAATGAGAATACTCGAAAAATGGTTAAATTAAAAAATTATTAAACACTGCACGCCACAATCTGGTCGAGTATAAGCATTCAAACGACGGTTAAATTGCTATGCATAATTTTCGATCCTATAAAATGTATGTAATTAAACTGCCATGACAGATTTGAATATTATGTGTCGCTTGAAATAATTCTTTGATTTAAAAATATCTGCTTCAGCATGTTTATGATGCATATATTTATAAAATTACCAGTTTTTATATTTTTATATGCAACAGTTTTATCAAGATAAGCCAGAGAATTTAAAAAATATATACGAGGCAAAACCTGTTAAATTTCAACGAAAGAAAATGTTTAAAAAGGAACTGTTACATTAAAATTGAAATTAACCTACAAAAATAATTACTGTAAAAAATCCATCTTATTTTGGTTAGTATTAAAATAAACATTATTTAACCCCTTGAGGGGCAAGCAAAAATGACTCTAAATATTGAATTCTCACCGGAATAATCGAAAAAAATTATTTTTAAATAAGGAAAAGCAATTTTTTAACGATTTTCCTCCAAAGTTAAAAATATAAAATTTAGTAAAAATTTTCTGGTGAGAATCTTGTTTAAATTAGGTGGGATATATTTTATCCCGCCGCCCCTGATGGGGTTAACCAAAGCTACCAAAGGGGTTAACTAAAGTTACCAAAACACTATTTTCATAAACTCGAACTGTTAAAATTATTGAATAAACGGTCAAGTGCGAGTATGACTCGCGTACAGAAGGTTTCGTACAATAAAAATATTCACGAGTAACTGTATTCTTCTATATATAAAAAAAAGTTTTGATTTGGAAATGGACCAATGAAAATCTGCGTAGATATTCCGGGTAGATCCACATCCAATTTGAATGCTTAAGCATGGCCTTTCATCGTTAATATTAAAAAAACTGTTGCATACAAAAATATGAAAATCGGTGGTATTATAGAGAAATGTTTGATAAACACGCTGATGCAGACAGTCTTCAAATCGAAGAATTATTTTAAGAGATATTTAATGCTAAAGTTGGACAAAATCGTTCCATTAAAAAAGTTTTATTGGAGCAAAAACTGTACATGAAAATTTAATCCTTTTTAGATCATTTTATACGTTATAAATTCCCGGTGTGCAGATTGTATTTATTTTTCTTATTTGACTCATTTTTTGTGGTTTTATTTCGATTTTAAATTCAAATTTTCAGCATTTCGAGAGATATTTTTTACAAATTTTAGAAAATGTTATTAATTTAAACTGTTGCCAGTTGTATAAACAGCGCAGACAATAATGTTTACTTCAAATTAAGAATTTATTTACACGTGACTATTACAAACAGAAAAAAAAACTTTAAAATTAGAATTATATGATTACATGTACATATTGGCGCAATTTTTTTTCCGACGCCAATTTGGCGAAAACATCAATAGCATAAACAACAACATCCGGGTTACCATATCAAGCAAAATAACCACACTTTAGCACCAGTTAAGTACCCGTTGCGTATATGAAATTGGCGTCAGAAAAAAATTGCGCCAATGACATCTGTGCCGAACCATATTTACACAAAATCTTAAAATAAGAGAAACAAAATCTTAAAATAAAAAAAATCACTATTATGCGTTAAAACTTTTAATTTGAGGAAATTACGTCATATTTAAAATGGCAAAAAATATAGCAAAACAATTTAAATTGAAAAATATATTTGCGCGAGATATTTTGAGATAATCTTTTCAACTATTATCGTGAATTCGAAGACAGCGCAAATAATATTTCCTTCTAACAACAAAAGTATTTTCACGAGAATATGAATAAGAGAAATAAAACTTTGGTGTAAATTACGTCAGATTTGAAACGATACATTTAAAATGAATTATTTAAAAGAACTATCTTATAACGCTGTTAAAAAATACCGGGAAACAATGACACTGTTTACTTAATTCATTTTACATTAGCTTATTTTCAAATGTTTAACTAATTTTTTTAATTAAATACGAAAACAGCCATTGTATCTCTTAACAGCAGCAGATTTGGCCTTAAAAATCCCCAATCCAAGGAATACGAATGGAAACCCATTTACAAAAAAATCGCTACTGTTTTTTTTTTTTAATTTTAATTCAATATTTTTAAAGCCGATGAAATTAGCGTGCTTTTTGGATTTTGGTGTGCCTGAACGGGGGTTGGCGAGCGTAGCTCGTATGGAGCAGAGCCCCCTAGTTATTACAAAAAAAAATCGTTGCTAAAAGAATAATAAGACTTTGTAAAAAACTGTACAACGTAGAGTTGGGTATTGCTCTATATACTAGAAAAGTATAAATGTATATACCATGAAAGGTCAGGTAGATATGAAACCTGAATAGTATCGAATATTGCTATTCTCTATAATAACTCTTTTTTTATTTTTTTTATCTTATCCTAATATGTTTATGATGAAATCTATTCTTTACTGACAATAAAAGCAGTGCATATTTAAACTTCATTTGGCATTTTATAAACCCAAATTCAATGTAGTATCGTCTTTTTTTTTTTTTTTTTTTTTACACTATACGTAAAACAAAACTTTCGTTCAGAGTTTAAACTTGGCGTTGTGCTAAGCGCGTTTCGAAAGCAGGTCACAAAGTTACAATACCACCTGAGTCCGTGCCACGTTTATCCAGATACGTTTTTAATTAACCTTTAAAGACACGGCCGGCGTATTGAGAGAGCCACTCAAAGCAATTTAATCGCGAATCTCATAGTAATTATGTGATTAATTCTAATTAATTTAATCTGTTTTTAACAGTTTGTCATTTATTGCTTTCATACTACTACTGGGCATTGAATTACACAAATATATCATTAAAAGTTGTAATTTAGGTTTTAAAAGCCGATGACGCATAAAGTATGCCGCCCGTGTCTTTATGTATCTCCAAATCGTCCGTAATTTTAAGGTTTAATATCTCGGCTAATTACCAACATTTTTTTTTAAATCATTATCAACAATCTTTTGCAACGATAGGTACCTCCAGTGTTGAAAAGTTGTTTTTTAGTAGATGCTTTATACACTAGACTTTTCTTCTCTGGAAATATTTATTATACGAAAGGAATAAAGTATAAGGTTTATCTCATCATAAAATAATATGCTGTCTCATTATTTAATAAACGTAACTCAATGGAATTTTCAGTAGATTAAATCGTCCGCCTAAAAATAATTTAAAAAATTTCCCCTGACAATGCATAATAATTATTTTGAACGTATAACTATTCTTTAAATATTGATAATCATAATCATTCAATTTATTAGAAAATGATTACTCGATCCCCTCCTATATTTTTTGAATTGCTACGTCTTAAAGTGTTCATTTAGTTACGAAATATCGTGTAGGAAATTCTACAGTAAAGATCAATGAATCCAATATGCTTACGTGATATTTTGTATATGAATTATAGGGGACATCAAATACGGTTTCATAAATTTCTTTGAATGCAACCACTCTGTCATGTGGTGCACCATTCGAAGAGATGCTATTGATGAATTCCATTATAGCGACTTCTGACTGATCACAAGAGCATCCTCTAAAAAAAAAAAAAAAAAAAAAAAACAGAATAATTAAATTATTTCAAAAGAAGCATAGTGAAAAAAGGTGAAACAAGTATTTGTAAATTTTAAAAAAAGCCTAAGAAATATGGAACATAATATTATATGAATTACTTCAAATTGAACAAAAAGAAAAAGAAAAAGAAAAGAAAAAAGAAAAAAGAAAAAAAAGCAATTTAACAAATTACAACGACCATTTAGAAAATGATTTTTTCAAAGACTAAAATTAAGACATAAAAAATCGCACGGAGTTGATCATACATTACGTACGCCATGAATTAAATATTAACACAGCAATTAACAACAGCGACAAAAATTGCCTGCGTCTCGTCAGATTTCCTGAAACTTACGTATTATCCAAGCGTTTCATTGGCTGTTCGGGAAAAGGCTTTTCCATCGTCCAAGAAATCTGACGATCCATTTTAAATGAAATTTCATTCTTAAGCTTCTAAACATCCCACAATATTACTTTTTACACCGTCGTATAGAGAAAAAATGCATTTTTAAATGCAATTTGTTTGAAAGCTGTACCTCAATTTGTTTCTGAGTTATTAATTTTTTTCTTTAGTTTTTATTACTTTTTTGTCATAGTGGCAACAGAAGCATCCATCTCTATTGAAAGTAAAGGTTAGTGTATAGACCAATCAGAAAACGAATAAAATGCGGATTAAACCAATAAAAAGCTTCAGATATGCTTTTGATTTCCTACCCTAACAAGGACAATAACCATTTTTCCAAATGGTTAAAAAAAAAAAGAGCACAAAAATTGCACTTTTATCATATATTTAGAGCCCCACTATTTTGTTTTCTTTGTATTCTTTTTTTAATTTGTTAATTATTTATTTATTAACATTTTATTATGTTTGCCAGTGAATAATTGTTAAATGTTCATAATTTCATTATACTATAGAAAACTTTATGAGTTGCACTTTTACAATGAGATTTCAAATTCCAGGAAATTTTATTTTATTTACGACATGGCAGATGAATAAATTGTTATATGTCACATAAGTGCAACATTGTTATTTTTACCTGCACCAATTGTTAAACATATTAATTCAAGGGTAAATCATTCTGTAGTTTAAAGTGATTAGTAGAACAATAACTTCAATCTTTAAACTTCCATTTTTTTTTTTTTACTTTCTTCTATCTTTACAAGAAAAAAAGTATGGGATTCGTAAAAATTTTCGACGGATTTCCACGTTTTAGAGGTCACAGATTCCGAAAAACATGTTGTTACAAAATGTTTGTCTGTGAGTCTGTCTGCCCGTATGTATGTGACACAAATTTTGTGGGCACTCTATCTCAAGAACTAACGCACGGAATTTAATAAAAATTTATATTCAAGTAGTCCCTAATATAAATTGATGCTGATTAGTTTTTGTTGTAAATCGCCCAACAGGTGGCGCTGCTATGCTGAATTTTTCGCAATTTCTACAATAGCTCTATCTCAAGAACTGATGCAGAGATTTTCATCAAACTTCAGATTTAGTTATTCCTTGATATGAATTGATGCTGGTAATGTTTTGTTGTAAATCGCCCAACAGATGGCGCTGCTATACTGCATTTTGCAACATGTACGCGATTTTCGTAATAGCTCTATCTCCAGAAATAATGCACGGATTTTCATCAAACTTCAGAGTCAGTTAGTCCTTGACATGAGTTCACGTTTTGCACCTTTTGGTGTAAATCGCTCAACAGGTGGCGCTGCTATGTTGCATTTTTTGTGATTTCCGCAATATCTCTCTATCTCAAGAACAAATGCTTAGGTTTTCAACAAACTTCAGATTCAGGTATACCCGGATAGGAATTAGTGCTGCTTATGTTTTGGTGTAAATCGCTCAACAGGTGGGGCTGCACTGCAAATAGAAGCGTCTTAAATTTAGACACATATGTGACTGAAAAAGAAATTTAGACACTTAAGTGTCTTAATCTGAAAATTCAGACATTATAGATGTCTTAATTTAAGATGCATAAGTGTCTTACTATGACCATGGTGTAAACGAACTGAGAATAATGTCTAAAATATCCGCAAACGTCTTATTTTAAGACACTTTATTGCTTTAAACGTGTCTTAATTTAAGACGTTTTGATTCTTCCGACGCAATAACCACCAGGGGCACTAGCACTCCCAGTTGCGCATGCGTTTTAGATGTCTTCGTTCGAAGTGGTATACGTTGTAATTCAAACAAAGTTTGTTTTTATGTACGCGTGTATTTTAATTCGTTTTTTGCGAAATGTGAAGTACTGCGATTTTAATTCGTATTAACTTGGATTATTTATTTATTGAATACATACATCTGACGTGTGTGCTCGACATCAAATGTCTCTTAGAAGCTGTCGTCGATATAAGGGCGGGATACACACAGAACAGAAGTAGACGACGGTTGGAGATTACACCCGGAAATTCTACAAAGCTTATGCAATGGGCTTAGTGTTAACTCGTATTAATTTATATCAATAATATTGTGTTATTCATCTTCGTTCTGTCGAAGCTGGCAAAAAAAAAAGAAACTTTTGTCTGTCGGGTCCTGTTTTGAGGGTGAAACATCTCATTCTTTAAATGTGGATAGTCGGATGTATTATGGGATTACCTTTTAAACTGATGAAAATCTTTCTCCCTCACTGTGGTTGTGGTAGTTTTTAAAATTTCAAATCGAGGAATATATCTTACCTCTTGCAAACAGCGATTGAAGTAAGCGTTATAATTTCTTTATAGTACTAAAATTAGTGTCTTTTATGATTTTAATTATTGTACTAAACGAAATCTTACATGAAATTTAATTAGTTTTGAATATTTTGGCAAAAGAAACACTAATGCTAGAAGTATATATTTTTAAATTTATGACGTTGTCTTTTATTACAAATTATGTATTATTTATTCTCATCTTTTTTCTCAAATTTAAAGTAATAACATCACTAAAAAACAGACATATTTAAAAGTTAAGTTCATTCTCTTGTTTTGTTTGGTTTTCAATATGGCAGTTCTTAGTTTTAATGGATCCGGATTGAGATCCCGGGATCCCGCTTTAATTTTAACCCCGAAAATCCCGAAATTTTTACTGGAAAATTCCGGGATTTTCGGGATTGCCTTTTTTTTTTCCATTGAACAATATTCAGTTGAAATTAAAAAATATATTTATAAACTTTCGCTTTTGGAAAAGAAAATCAATTGCTTTTTATGAAATTTATGTATAATTGAAAATGAATGTTTATCTCAAGTATTTCTTAAAGCTATTAAATCTTTTAATGTGTGAAAACTTTTGAATTGGAAACATAGAAGTAAGCCAGTCAGGAAAAAGGAAATCATTTATTTATTTAGATTTCGCTGCATGTGTGGATTCGAAGGTCATTTTCCAATTAGACTTTACTGATAAACCTCGCAAGTTTGTATCATAGTGATATCGTGTGCTAACTTTTTTTTTTTTTTTTTTTTTTTTTCTTTTTGCTTTATAGATGTCTTGTTTAGTAGCTCATAGGAATGATAACAATAAGCCCATGTGGCAATATAAATTAAAAAAAAATCTAATTTTTAAATGATAAGGATTTTTATTTTTTTTTCGGGGAGGGGGAAGGGGGATTTTGTATGAAATTTTCATAAAGTTGATACCTTAAATCTTGCACTGATTATAATGAAAGTTTTGAACTTAGTGAGTAGGACAAGATTAAAAAACACAAAATATAAATAAACAAAATACCGAAGTAATTTTTTTCTCACTATTAACCCTTTGCACTCGAGGGCTCCGGAGCGGAGCCATTTAAAATTTGTCTTCAAACTCGAGGTCTCCGCTACGGAGACAATGCAAATAATTTTGTGATATAATGCAATCTTGGCTTTTCTAGACAGGTATCACAAAATTATTTGCATTGTTTCCGTAGCGGAGCCCTCGAGTTTGAAGACAAATTTTAAATGGCTCCGCTCCGGACCCCTCGAGTGCAAAGGGTAAAGTAGAATATTTATTTATTTATTCATAGTTAAATAGCTGTTGTGATTATCATCTGATATATATGTAAAATTGCCTATGTGGCAATATAATTTAAAAAAAAATCTATTTTTAAATTATATGAAGTAGAGTAGGACAAGATTATAAGAAATATATATATTTATCCATGTACTTTAAAAGCCCTCAATAGCCCTTGCCGCTGAATTTGTACGATAATCGGAGATGTCTGCTTTTGTGAGGTAAAAATATACAAATATGTATGCCATGCGGATTAAAAAAGTATTCGCTAAATAGATGTTTCAGAATAGCTATTCGGGAATGTCCATTAACCTCCACAACGGATACTCCCGAATACCGGACATCTCAATTGAGATAACAATAATGCAGGGTTGCATTTTTTGCAAAAGAACTTCTTGATTAAAGAATGGGCATACTGGGCCGTGCCCCGTCCCCCTACGATTTTAGTGCCCACAAATTTGATGTGCAATATTTGTAAAGCTTATATTTTAAATCTGTTTCGAAATTGTATTGATTATAATCAATATTTTGAACTTTTAAAGTAAAATAAGATTAAAAATAAAACAAATTTTAAAAATCTAATATTTAGATAAATATTTTTTGTTTTAATCTTGTTCTATTCCTGAAGTTCAAAATATTGATTATAATCAGTAAAATGTCGTAAAAGATTTAAATTATCAGCTTAACAAAAATTGCGTACCAAAATTGGGAGCACCAAAAAAATCAGGTTGTAAGGGGGGGGGGGGGGCAGGACCCCTGCCAAATATTTTTCCAGGATTCAACGTGGTCAAACATGGCTACGTATGATGCTTACAAAAAAAAAAAAAAATGGATGCTATTAAGACGTTTGAAGTGTCTGAAAAAATTCAGACATTTTAAAATATCTGAAAATTGAACACTCCGTTTCAGACACTTAAGTGTTTGAATTTCAGACATTTTAATTTACAGTGTGCTATGCAGCATTTTTCAGGATTTCCACAATAGTTCAATCTCCAGAACTAATGCACGGATTTTCATCAAACTTCAGATTTAGTTTGTCCTTGACATGAATTGACGTTTTATACATTTTGGTATAAATCGCTCAACAGGTGGCGCTGCTATGCTGCATTTGTTTTTAGATTTCCACAATAGGTCTGTCTCAATAACTAATGCTTGGATTTTCAACAAACTTCAGATTCCGGTATACCTTGATATGAATTAGTGCTGTTTGTATTTTGGTGCAAATCGCTCAACAGGTGGCTCTGCTATGCTGCATTTTTCAGAATTTCCCCTATAGCTCTCTCTCAAGAACTAATGCACGAATTTTCATCAAATTTCAAATTCAGATATACTTTGATATGAATTGGTGCTAAATTGATGTAATTTCTTGTACTATTTAAATGATTTAATTGATTTATATAGAAGAAAGTTTTGTGATGGCCACAACATACTTGTTTTATATTGAATGATTACAAAAGTTCGTGCCCGATTTCCGAGGCATAGAGTTTCGAAGTGGACCCAAGTTGTTTTAAATGGCGAAATGCAGTCGAATTGTCAACATTTACTTTCTCATCTATCTCTTGAGTAGTATTCTGTGGATTATTATTCTCTAAATCACGTATTAAGTCACTATCAATACCAGAAGGTCGCAAAGAGCGAATTTTTCCGTTTAAAATGACATCACCATTTCGGAATCAACAAGACTACTTTTTAACGGTGCTGAGAGCAAGAGCACGATCCAAATAAACACCTTGAATATTTTTTGTAGCACGTCCAACACTCACTCCTTTTTTAAACTCATATAACATAATATGAGAAAAAGGTAACTTTTCATTTTCCCTTTTGAATATTAACCTTACACATAAACTAATTTCAAAAACTTTTTTTTAACGTTATGCTCACTCACGATACATGTAGATAACTGTCAGTTAATAATATGGCTGTAAAATAAGCATCAGCACAGTGAAAATTGCAAGTTTCTGCCATCATCTATGCAAAAACGCACGAACTTTTGCAATGAACCAATAGTTCGATATTGAAAAGGTTGGTTGGTTGGTTGTATTTATGTCGGCCAATTATCTGCACGTGGTATATAGGCCCTAAGGGGGGGAGTGCCTTCCGTCGAGGTCTTTCTAAGGGAACCTAACCCGTATTAACGCTTGGAGAACCAAGGTTCGAAGAAAACCACGAAAACTCCGAACGATTAGGTCGACGGGCGCGATTGGGATCGAACCCAGCACCCCCCGTCTACCAGCTTCGAGAGCAGAACCTCTCGGCCACTGGTGAGGCCGATATTGAAAAGGATTGAACCATCTTGAAATTATTAATCATACCAATATTGAACCATCTTTAAATTATAATTGAACATTGGTGACGTGTAATTTCAAAGAACTAAGTTCAAAATAATAATAATAATAATAATAATAATAATAATAACAATGAAAAATAAATTAAAAAATGTAACTTCATTTTAATCCTGGAAATTTAAGCATACTTTCAAGAGACTAAAAGAAAAGAGAACACTTAAAGTCAATGTTCCTCAATCTTTGTAGTGTTTCGTTCATCTGACGAAACCCTTCTCGTCACACTCCTATGTTTGTCACAGAGTTTGTTCTCGGAAACTGTATAAGTTGGGGACTTCAAATTTTGCATACTTACAGCTGAATATCTCCGATCAGGCGACAAATCATAAAATTTTGAAAAAAAGTCGTATATTATGTTAATTAAATGAATTAATTTAATGATATCCGGCTATTTCTGCAATTGATATTTTAAAACAGAATCTTCATTTCAGTCTGTTTTACGTGGGCTAGATGGTCCGTGATAACGCATTTCATTGCTATTCAAAAGGTTTCTGGTTCGAAACTCTGACTTTGAATTTTTGTCCCCGGAATAGATTTTATTATCCAATAGATACAATTTTACAAGTTTTTTTTGCCATTTTAAGTCCAAAAGTAGTTGAAAAATGTTTTAATAATTATTTTTTTAATTCAAAAATTATTTTTTTAAAAATAGCAAAAGTTTAAATTTTGTTTAAATTTCCTCTAAATTTTTGGAAATTTAAATGTAATTTAAACAGTTAATTTTGTTTTGATAAAATTCCAAATTTAAAATTTTTCTTGAACGACAACTAAATTCCTGAGAAATTTCAGCATTTTAAATTTTGTTAAAACATTTTATTTTATTTTATTTTTTATAGTTTAGCTAAAATTAATTCGTGCAATTCCATATGCTTTTCAGATATACAAGCATACACTGTTACAACTGTCTGTCTGAAAAGCAGTTTTTAAATATTTTTAATTTGATAAAAAGAAAAAACATTCATGGCGATAATTCGCAGACATCGGCTGGTTGATTTTTGACGGCCAATTATCTGCTCGAGGGGTATGGGCCCGGGAGGAGTGCCCTTCGTGGGGGTCTTTCTAAGGAACCTAACCCGTATTTACGCATAGAAATCCATGGTTTCGAAGAAAACTCCGATGCGGTTAGGCCGACGGGCGCGATTGGGTTTGAACTCAGCTCCTCCCGTCTACCAGCTTCGAGAGCAGAACCTCTCGGCCAATGGTGGGGCCGCAGACATCGGAGAGTCCAAAATTTCACTTTTCTTGTATGTTTGCCGCACACTGGTGGAGACGGGTCTATGTCATTTAGCAGACAACCAAATAGCCGACAAGACATTTAGCAGACAGCAATTAGACGACAGGACGTTTAGCCGACAAGTACATTTAGTCGACACGTACATTTAGTCGACAGGACAATTAGCCGACAGCGACAGTTAGCCGACAAGACAGATAGCCGACAGAGACAATTAGCCGACAGGACAATTAGCCGATAGGACAGTTAGTCGACATGGACAATTAGCCGACAGGACGTTTATCAGACAGGATGATTAGCCGACAAGACAATTAGCCGACAGGACATTTAGCCGATAAGACAATTAGCCGACAGGACATTTAGACGACAGGTCAATTAGCCGACAGGACATTTAGCCGACAGGACATTTACCCGACAGGACAATTAGCCGACAGGATATTTAGCCGAGAGGACGATTAGCCCAGTTAGGTTTTGGTTTGGATACTGTTAGGTTTCGGATAGGTTACAGTTAGAATACAGTTAGGTTATAATTAGTTTACGGTTACGTTAAACTTAGGTTACAGTTAGGTTACGGTTAGGTTACAGTTAGATCACGGTTACGTCAGAGTTAGATTAAATTTATGTAACAATTAGGTTACGTTTAAGTTACAAATAGGTTAAGGTTAGGTTACGGATAGGTTACAGTCAGATTAGGGTTAAGTTACGGATAGGTTACAGTTAGGTTACGGATAGGTTACAGTTAAATTACGTTTATGTTACGATTAGGTTACAGATAGGATACAGTTACGTTACAGTTTGGTTACAATTAAGATTACGGATAGGTTACAGTTAGATTACGGTTAGGTTACGAATAGGTTACAGTACGTTACGGATAGGTTCCAATTAGGTTACGGCTAGGTTACCGCCAGGCTACAGTTAGGTTACGGTTAATTACAGTTGGATTACGTTTACGTCACAGTTAGATTAAATTAGGTAACAATTAGGTTACGTTTAAGTTACAAATAGGTTAAGGTTAGGTTACGGATAGGTTACAGTTAGATTAGGGTTAAGTTACGGATAGGTTACAGTTAGGTTACGGATAGGTTACAGTTAGATTACGTTTATACTACGATTAGGTTGCAGATAGGATACAGTTACGTTACAGTTTGGTTACAATTAAGATTACGGATAGGTTACAGTTAGATTACGGTTAGGTTACGAATAGGTTACAGTACGTTACGGATAGGTTCCAATTAGGTTACGGTTAGGTTACCGCCAGGCTACAGTTAGGTTACTGTTAGGTTACAGTTAGATTACGTTTACGTCACGGTTAGATTAAATTTAGGTAACAATTAGGTTACGTTTAAGTTACAAATAGGTTAAGGTTAGGTTACGGATAGGTTACAGTTAGATTAGGGTTAAGTTACGGATAGGTTACAGTTAGGTTACGGATAGGTTACAGTTAGATTACGTTTATACTACGATTAGGTTACAGATAGGATACAGTTACGTTACAGTTTGGTTACAATTAAGATTACGGATAGGTTACAGTTAGATTACGGTTAGGTTACGGATAGGTTATAGTACGTTACGGATAGGTTCCAATTAGGTTACGGTTAGGTTACCGCCAGGCTACAGTTAGGTTACGGTTAGGTTACAGTTAGATTACGTTTAGGCTACGATTAGGTTACAGATAGGATACAGTTACGCTACAGTTTGGTTACAATTAAGATTACGGATAGGTTACAATTAGATTACGGTTAGGTTACGTATAGGTTACAGTACGTTACGGATAGGTTCCAATTAGGTTACGGTTAGGTTACCTCCAGGCTACAGTTAGGTTACATTTAAGTTACAGTTAGGTTATAGTTACATCACAGTTTGGAAACGGTTAGGTTATAATTAGTTTACGGTTAGCGTACCTTCATGATACGTTTATTTTACAGATAGAGTACGGTTAGGTTACAGTTATGTTACAGTTAGGTTAGGGTTAGGTTATAAGTAGGTTACGGTTACGTTACGGTTAGGTTATAATTAGGTTACGGTTAGGTTACGGTTATGTTCCATTTCCGTTACAGATAGATTACGGTTAGGTTACGGTTATATTCCATTTCCGTTACAGATGGGTTACGGTTACGGTTATGTTCCATTTCCGTTACAGATAGGTAACGGTTACGGTTACGGTTATGTTCCATTTCCATTACAGGTAGTTTACGGTTGGATTATGGATAGGTTACAGGTAGGTTACAGTCACGTTACATTTAGCTTAAAATTAGTTTACGTTACGGGTAAGTTACCGATAGTTTACAGCTACGTTACAGTTATGTTACGGTTATGCTATAATTAGATTAAGGTTAGGTTGCAATTAGGTTACAGTTAGGTTACGGTTAGGTGATAATTTGTTTATAGTTAGGTTGAAGGTATGTTACTGTTAGGTTACCGTTAGGTAACATATTACAGCTAGTGTACAGTTAGGTAATGTTTATGGTAGAGTTAGATTAAGGTTACGTTACAATTAGATTACTGCGCATTACAACCGAATTTTATACGGTGTAGTTTTATATCACACTAGCCGACCCACCCGGCGTTGTCCAGGCCCATCATAATAACCTTAAATAAAACTCAAGTTTGTATGATTGTATATCCTTTGAAAATCTTTTAAATGAACCTAGTTTCGGAAGTCCCATTACCTTCCACAGCCTCTCGTGTGTTCCCAACATATCTCTTTCCGAACGAACCTGTAATCTGGGTCCCCGCTACCTAAAGCAGTATGTACCGGAAGTGCTCCGCACGTGCCGCAGATAATCGAAAACCAAGTCGAGTGAGCCAAACTTCGTTGTAATCAGGCCCATAGAACTCGAAAAATGAATGTATCATTAATGTTCGAAAATGTTGGTAACTGAAGTCTAAGATAAACTTTCATAATACAGAAAGTAGCTGAATTGTAATCTAACTTAAATGAACTTATTCCCGTTGAAATCAGGAGCCTAGAACCCGAGGAAAGAATACACCCCTAAGCGGTGGAAGGTTGCACCCCCCCCCCCTCTGTGAATTTCACGGACTACTTTTAAAATTAACGCAATATTATTTAATAAACGGATGAAATCCCGGGCGGCAAACAACGTAGCTACGCTACTGCACCTAACGAAAATTTTCATATGAATTCGACATTCGTTTTATTCGATGTTAGCATAAATTAGAGGCCCCGATGTAATTATGAGCGCGCTAGAGGGCGAAGCCAGCTAGTTTAATAAAATGTTATTATTATTATGCTTACATGTTAAAGCCTCGATAACTCGACATACTCATAAATAAGTGTATTTAGTTAATAATATTATTTATACAATTGCTCTAAAAACTGGATAACTTGAAGATTCATTAATCTGTTTTATTATATATCGAATACAAGTTATACGGTTAAACCTTGATGAATCCTCAAGCTTATAAATCTATGTTTTTATTTAAACAATTATCATTGTTCATTGTGGTTAAAACTTTGATAACTCTATATCCTCATAAAGCAGTGCTTCTATGCAACAGAATATAATTAATTTTCTTTACATCCGCAATAAAATCAAAATAACAAATTATCCCCAAACGATCTCTCTAAACGCAAAAACCTAGTTACTTCGCCATCTCTTTAAATTTACATTTCAATCAGTTTGATATAAATTCTGTATGATTTCCAAAAAAACCTCGAAAAGTCGTCATCCTTAATCATCTGTGATTTTATTAAGTCGAATGTCATTAATGAATTATACATATCCAATCTTGATAACGACATTCTCACAAATTCGTCTTTTTGCGCATCGAATTTATTTAATTTATATATTAAAAGATCAGTGATTCGCCAGCCTTATAAACCTTTGTTTTTGTTGAAAGAAGTAATATTTATTTGTTACTGATATGGGGGCACTATAATATCGATAGCTCATCAATTTCATAAATCAGTGCTTTTACTCAATCATCATTAATATTTTATACATATGCATTAAAACCTCAATAACTCGTCAGCTACTAAGAGCGTGTTTGTATTTAACTGTAGAATAAGTTTTCAGCGAGATCGGATTTAACGACAACCCAGTTTTTAGCGAGGAAAATTGAATAAAACGTATACCAATAAAAGAAAGTTTCGCTCTGTCTGTGTGTCTGCGTTTGATGACTAGCAAAATCTACCGCACGTAGAAGTCTGAACATTTAGGTGAGAACAGTCCAAAACATGTCCTGATGCACCTGACAATCAGATTTTTCTTTTTTTAAGGGTCCGGGCCCCTGTGCCTCTTTAAGTTTTTATGCTCTAAATTGTTAATAACTTACCCCCTTTATATCCGATCTTCTTCGTTCTTGGGGCCAATTCTCCATTTAGTTATTCCCTCATTTCTACATTCCAGTTAAGACCCTGGCAGCCTGGGACACGGTACAGCATCCCTTGAAGTTTTTGCGCCCTAAATTGTTAATAAATTGCTTCCTTTTAATCCGATCTTCATTTTTGGTA
Organism: Maratus speciosus; assembly: GCA_963932465.1. Lineage (NCBI taxonomy): Eukaryota > Metazoa > Arthropoda > Arachnida > Araneae > Salticidae > Maratus > Maratus speciosus. The sequence goes on along the minus strand of OZ010786.1, from coordinate 341,413,210 downwards.
TCCTTTTTTCATTTAGTTACTCTCCCATTTCTACACCCTAGTTAAGACCCTTGCTCCATTCTCCCCCCTGGGGTCCCGTAGACCCCTTGAATTTTTTGTGCGCCATGCATTTTTCACCCTCTAATTTTCTCACCTTCTCAGTGCATAATTTTAAAACTGAGTATTGGACACTTCTCCCAGGACCAACACCCTCATATTTTAATTGGGCCCTAGACAATCATTTAAGCATTTACCCAATTTTTGGGGCATTTCTTTAAATTATTATTCTAAGGAATAATTCATAACTCTATGGCTAATTTTGAATAATTGAAGATCTAAGACCTTTTAACATATTTTCATGTTAGGGCCCTGCTGTTAACTATCAGTTGGCCTCTTTTGGACCCTTTATTGTAGCTCCCTTAAAAATGACCCTATTCATTAGCTTTTTTTTCTAACAACTTCTTAAGTCTTCTAGCAACTCCATGAACGATAAAAAAAATTTCTCACTTCAGCTATTACCAATTTTTAATATTAATCTCCTTCTTGGGGCCTTTGTTGCAGCTTCTTTAAAAACGATCTTACTTTATTACAATTTTCTACTTCATAGTTCTTGCGTCCTACAGCTACTTTAAAACTATTAAAAATTTTTCCTTTACCCAACTACATTCCAGTTAATACCCTGCCCCCTGAGACCGGTCCTTCTTTATACCCAAGCTACCACCTTTTTCGAATATTAATCTCCTTTTTCGGCAACAGCTTACGTTTACTCACTACATCCGTAAATTAAAAATAAAAATCGCGTTACGTTAACCCTTAAATGCGCAATTTTTTATTTTGCTTCGAAAAAATTATATATGATTCTCTGAAAGGTTTATTACACAGGAAAAATAATGAAAAAAAAATCAGAGATACGTTTTTCATATAATACGGCAATCTTTTTTTCTGTTGCGCATCTGCAATACAAATAATAACTACTGTTGCGTGACTGTTTTACGCTAAAATATTGCAAATCAGTAAACATTTTAATACCTATGTCTCCAAATACCTTATTTTATATAATTATTTATTTTATAAAACTTAACCTTTAACCCTTTAATTCCCATGCTAGAATACGATCTAGAAATTACGTACTCCAGAGAATCTGACTTTACACAAGAAAGTTTCAATGGTTAATTTTGCTTTATTTAAATACGGAAGACTGTTATTAATTAAAACAAATACTGCTATTTTTATCTCCTGGTGTGAATTAGGTATATACGAATAAAAAAAATCTGTTCAATTAAAAAAACTGTTCTTTGCATAAAAAAACTGTTCTTTGTCCCTGCGCACTAAAGGGTTAAAGGTAACTTTAGAAAAGGGATTGCATCCGTTTATTAAATAATATCGCGTTAATTTTAAAAGTAGACCGTGAAATTTACAGAGGAGAAGGGAGGCAACTTTGCACCGCGTAAGGATGAATTGTTTCCTCGTGTTATGAGGGCCCAATTTCAACGGGAATTGGTTTATTTAACTTAGATTACAATTCAGCTACTTTCTGTGAAAATACTACTTTCTGTGATTATGAAAGTTTATCTTAGACTTCAGTTAACGACATTTTCGAACATTAATGATGCATTCGTTTTTCCGGTTCTATGGGCTTGATTACTACGAAGTTTGGTTCACTAGACTTGGTTTTCGATTGTCTACGATACGTGCGGAGCACTTCCAGCACATGCTGTGTTAGGTAGCGGGGACCCAGATTACAGGTTCGTTCGGAAAGACGTTAGTTGGAAACATACGAGATGCTGTGGAATGCAATGGAACAACCGAAACTAGGTTCATTTAAAAGATTTTCAAAGGATATAAAATCATACAAACTTGAGTTTTGTTTAAGGTTATTATGATGGGCCAGGGCAACGCCGGGTGGGTCAGCTAGTGTGATATACAATTGCATTGTATAAAATTTGGTTGTAACGAAGGGGACTAAAAAAAAGCAAGCAAAAAATTCATATCGCACAGTTTGTTTTTTATTTTTAATTCGATATAGATTTCGTTATTCATATGTCTAATTGTTTTATACGTTTAATATAATATGTTGAAACATCACAAAGAGATTATTATTTGTTAAAAAACCTTGTTTATATGACTTACCATTTTCTACATAAACAAATTGCAGTAGTAATCCTTATCTCAGTTCATAAAATATTTTTTTTTAAATGCCAATTGCCCATATCCGTTTATTTTTAAAAGAAAATCATGACAATTCAACAAACTGTTGTATCGGAACATTATTTGTACTATAAAATTTATCAAATAATGATATTTTCGTGCAAAATGAAAAAAAATAGTTAAAATTCTCAACGATAAGCGAAGTTTTAGGAGCCTCATTATAAAAATGTATGACAAATAGGCAGATTATGGATTCTTAAAATAGTCTCACACTAAAAAATTGAATTAGATTGTTTAGTGTCTGAATGAAAATAGCTGTACATTTTGTGCTTGTAAGAAATAAAAATGGTTCTATATGAATGCGTTAGAAAATAGCCAATTTGGATTTGAGAAAATCATTAAAAAAAAAAAAAGAAAAGAAAGAGAAAAAAATCACTCCCGGCTCGGCCTACAGGCACAGGTAGATTTCGAAGTTAAGTACTAATTTCACCAAAAAGGCTAAATCAAGATTAGAGATAAACACAGTTTGACAATTTTTTCTGGTCGCTTTTGATGAGTTTTTAATTTCATTTTTCTGAACTGGTTTTATCAGAACCATGTTAAGGCTGTGTTCTCAACTACACTGCTCAACAAGGTTGATGTTTTCTGACACAATGACGTACAGATTTTTTAACGTAATTGTATAAAATTGGCAGACCTACTACAAGGAAGTTTTCTCCCTTCGTTCAGTTTTTTTTTCCTTTTGTTGGGAAATTTGGTTCAAACTGTGACAGTATTTTCTGAAACATCTATTGTGTTTACAAAAAAAACCCGGAAAATGTCTTTCAATTACATAGTTTCCGTATAAAAACACCTTCTAATTTTATGCGTTTCCGAACAAAAAGGAATTAAAACTTATGTCATAAAGTTGCCCCTATGGATTTGAGAACAACCTTAATACGATATTTTTTTCTTGAACACCATTTTTTTTGTGTAAGAGTTGGTTTTATCAAAATCTTGCCAATATAAAAGTTATAGATAATATTAAGAAGATTTATAATAAATTTAAGCGGATTTGATATCTTGTGAATTGACGAAGTTATGATTTTTTTTTTCTTTTTAACCCGCTCCCTTTTTTCTGTAAGAGTTGGTACTATCAAAAACTTGTCAATATAAAAGTTGTAGGTAAGATTAAGAAGATTTATAATAAATTTAAGTGGATTTTATATCGTGTGAATTGACGAAGTTAGGAATTTTTTTCTTCTTAAAACTGAATTTTTATTGCCCCTTGAGCCCATTTTTAATGATATCAAAAACCTGTTATGCATAATTTTTTGGACCTTTTCCTAGAAGTAATAATAACTTTAAACTTATTTGATATGCATTATAATTAAGAAGTTATTGTTTTTTTTCTGTTTTCACAAAATCCTTCCCTATTTCCACCTCCTTGGGTCGATTTTGCCCATTAACGAACTTTACCGAGATTTCTTGCCCTTTGATTGTATGGTATGGCCTTGATCAGTTTGGAAGAGGTTTGTGCAGAATTATGGAAGTTATCGTGTCCATAAAAAAGTGATATATATGGATAGATAGTTAGATAAAGTTTTGAACTGGGGGTGGTTTAGTGTTCTATGGTTTCATGATCGGCGTAGATTTGCAAAAATGTTGGAAAAATGTATGTTCTTTTCTTATTACGAAATCTACCTAAAAATGCATTACCCTGATTTTATTCCTCTAAATATCTACAATATTCTGCTTAATACTGAATATCGTCCGAAATTCGTTAGATCCCTAGCTGAGGCTGAATACATTCTACGACTACAAATGCAAATTTTATTAACAAGAATGAAAAAAATAATATTAAATAAGAACCAATTTTATTAATATAAAGGAGAACCTAGCTTCAAATTTAAAGAAAAATTCTATATGCTTACCATATATATCTAATTCGATAAATGCTTTTCTTAAATTTTGAATATCAAATTAAATTAGAATTATTTGAAAAAAATATTTTTAATTTTCTCAACATATATTTTTAACTTTAGAGTATTATTGATTACAAAGAAACTGTTATAGAAAAATTAATTTAATACAAACAGAGGAATGAGGATGAAACGTAAAAAGTTCTCAATAAAATTGAAAATTGGTGAAACAATTAAAATTATATATCAATTTAAAACAAAATGTTATTAGCATGCGGTACGCTATGCTATTTCTTTCTCCCAGCTTATTTTGTGTCCAAAAAATAACGTTACCTTACAGAGGCTAGCCGTAAAAAACGCATTATGATTAAATACTGTTTAGCAATTTTTTAAACTTCTAAGCATCGCGCATTTTCAATTTTTATACCGTCCTATTGGAGAAAAAAAGTTCTTTTAAATACATTTTGTTTGAAAACTGTATCTCCATTTATTTTTGAAATATTAAATTTTTTTGTAGTTTTTAGAGCCATTTGCTTAATATTGGCAACGGAAGAACTTGATTTCTGTAGAAAGTAAAGGAAGAATAGTTTTAAAATAGCAATTATATATTTTTGTTGCCATTTTCTCGCAACAACCGAAAGAAAATGTAATTAAAATACGTGCTATTTTGAAAAAAATATATAAACGAATGATTTCTGTTAAAAGAATGGAGCTATTATATACTATATTTAATTGTAAGTACCTATGAATCACTAGATCGCTATTTTTTTTTCTTGAATGACGGAATATTTTTTTGCATTTGTGCATTATTTCGCGATAGTAATGTGCTATGCATGCTTTACTGTAGATGTTTAAGAGTAGATCGTAAATGTAGAATTCTTAAGTGGATGCGAATGAGGTCATTTTACATAAAATAAAACGTGTGCGTTAAGGCTTAAAATTGAAATATGTTTTGTACTGCAGTAGAGCCCCGCTTAACCGAGTTATTTTCTTCTGATGGACTGGTGGCTTCTATTACTATGAAACAGCCTTTATAAATGAAGTGTTAGGGGAAGATGAAAAAGCAGCCGTCAAAAAAAAAAAAAAAAAAAAAAAAAAAAAAAAAAATTATAGCCAATTTGTTTCCCCATTCCGACCAGAAAATCAGAGTTCAAACTTTTTACGGCTGTTCTTTCATCTTCACCTAACCCTTCATTTATAATGGCTGTTTCATAATAATAGAAGCCATCAGTCCATCAGAAACAAGTGGGTAAGTGTGATCACAGATCGCACAGAGGGCATCGTTTAATATTCCTTTCAAAACACTCTATCCTTTTGAAAAATTTGTTAGTTACACATTTTGCAACCAGGGGATCAATCTATTCTAAACAAACCTCGATCCGAACGAAACTACGTTTTACATACAATCTGTATATATATTAGTCGAAGGGATTGGGCCCATAGCACCCGAGATAAGTAGGCGCCCATGGCGGTAAAAAGTGGAACAAAAATATGTAAGGTTATGTTGCATAATATGAAAGAATGATCAAAGGGGTGTCGGCAAAAGTTGGAAAAGTGCCCCTCCAGGGAGTCGCGCCCCTCAGAATAGAACCTCCCTTTCTTTGAATGTTTTATATATTGTAAAATTTTACGTAAAAAAATTCCGATCTAAAATGATGAAAACGCTACGATTTCAAAAAAGTTCAAAAAGCGCTCCCCCTTGGGGTGGCAAAGCAGTGTGGGGGATGGAACTTGGGAGGTGTATAATATGAAATAGTGGCTATAGTGATTTTTAATGATATATAACATGAGGGGTGTCTGCAAATGTTGGAAAACACCACCGGTGCACCAACTCTCGCGCCCCTCTGCAATAACCCCCCCCCCCACTCTTTGGAATTTTATATTTTATAAATAATATTTATAGGATGGCTCCGTAAAAAAATCTAATCTAAAATGATGAAAACGCTACAATTTCAAAAAGTTCGAAAAGTGCCCCCTGGGGAGCTAAATTGAGGGGAGGGGAGAAGTAATAATTATAACATGAAAAAGTGGTCTTTCCGGTCATATATCACATAACTGGTCCGAGAAAAGTTTGAAAATTAACCCCTGTGGGTCCACTCTTTCGTCACCTGAATACACTCTTAATTCATGCATCCCCTCTTTTAAATTCTTATATTTAAAAAATAATATTTTTCGGAGTTATCCGTCAAAAAACCCCATTTCAAACAATATTTATTGTAGAAAATGTTTCTTTTTTAAAAATTTGTTTGTTATACCTAATAATAACCTGACCGTAATAGTAACCTAATTATAACCTACCATAACCTAACTGTAACCTATCCGTAATGTAACCGTAACATAACCATAACTTAATTGTAACGTAATTGTAACCGAAAAGTAACCTAATTGTTACCTAAACGTAATCTGTGACCTAACTTAACCTAAGTGTCGGTAAATGTCCTGTCGGCTAAATATCCTGTCGGCTAATCGTCTTGTCGGCTATTTGCCCTGTCGGCTAAACATACTGTCGGTTAATTGTCCTGTCGGCTAATTGTCTCTGTCGGCAAACTGTCGCTCTCGGCTAATTGTCTTGTCAACTAAATGTACGTGTCAGCTAAATGTACTTGTCGGCTATTTGGTTGTCTGCTAAATGACATAGACGCGAATAAGCCGGTATATCAAATTTGAAGCAAATCGAATAATTCTGCATGAAAAATACATTTATCTAAATTAATGGGGGATATTAACCTCCGTCCCCCCTTCATACTTAACCAATAAGCCTCCAAATCTAATCAAGGCAGCTCCTTAACATATTAAACCGGTATACCAAATTTGGAGCAAATCGAAAAATTCTGCATGAAAAACCCATTTATCTAAATTAAGGGGGGATAGCCCTCTTTCCCCCCTTTATTCTTAACTAATGAACCTCCAAATCTAATCACGGAAGCTCCTTAACATAATAAACAGGTATACCATATTTGGAGGTAATCAAATAATTCTGCATGAAAAAACCATTTATATAAATAAAGGGGGTCTGAATCAAGTGTCACGGATCACACTCTGAACATTATTTTTCAACTCTTTTCATTTAGATTATATTCAAATAATATATTTTTTTAAATAAATGAAAATGCAAATAAGAAATTTTTTCTTTACAAACTGATATACTGTACAAAAACAAGGTATCCTTTATACATAATAATGATCTTCCACCAAATCTAGTCAATGCAGCTCCTTAACATAGTAAACCGGTATACCAAATTTGGAGCAAATTGAATGATTCTGCATGAAAAACCCATTTATCAAAATTAAAGAGGGGTAGCCCCCTTTCCCCCCTTTATTCTTAACTAATGAACCACCAAATCTAATCAATGCAGCTCCTTAACATGATAAACCGATATAGCAAATATGGAGCAAATCGAATAACTCTGCATGAAAAACCCATTTATCTAAATTAAGGGATGGGGGGACTAGCTCCCCTATCCCCCTTTATTCTTAACTAATGAACCTCCAAATCTAATCAAGGCAGCTCCTTAACACAGTAAACCGGTATACCAAATTTGGAGCAAATCGAATAATTCTGCATGAAAAACCCATTTATCTAAATTAATAGGGGGTAGCCCCCTTTCCCCCCTTTATTCTTAACTAATGAACCTCCAAATCTAATCAGGGAAGCTCCTTAACATAATAAACCGGTATACCGAATTTGGAGCAAATCGAATAATTTTGAATGAAAAAAACATTTACCTAAATTAAGGGGGGTAGCTCTCTTTCCCCCCTTTATACTTAACTAATGAACTTCCAAATCTAATCAGGGAAGCTCCTTAACATAATAAACCGGTATATCAGATTTAGAGCAAATCGAATAATTCTGCATGAAAAACCCATTTATCTAAATTAAGGGGAGGGACTAGCCCCCCTTTCCCCCTTTATCTTTAACCAATGAACCCCAAAATCAATCAGAGAAGCACCTTTCCAGAATGAACCTAGAAAAAAAAATTGAAGCAAATCGGATGATTCTATCAAGAGTTACCTCGTTACGTGAATACGTACGTACATACTTACATACATACAGAACGGCGGGCACATCAGCTCTCTGACTTTGATTGCCTGTGAGATAAAAAGTTGAATTATGATGGTGACGAGTTATTGAGGTTGACATTGTTGGTATATCACCGACCCATATCAATGTGTCTTCTAAATTCTTTCGCAAAATGTATGTTTCGGATAAATATCATGTCTGCTATTTGACCTGTTTGCTAGTTGTCCTGTCGGCTAATTGTCATGTCTGCTAATTGTCCTGTCGGCTATTTGACCTGTCTGCTAATTGTCCTGTCGGGTAATTGTCAGGTCGGCTAATTGTCATGTCGACTAAATGTCTTGTCGGCTAAGTATCATGTCGGCTAATTATCCTGTCGGCTAAATGTCTTGTCGGCTAAATGTCCTGTCGGGTAAATGTACGTTTCGGCTAAATATACTTGTCGGCTAAACATCCTGTCGGCTAATTGGTGTCTGCTAAATTTCTTGTCGGCTATTTGGTTTTCGGCTAAATGACATAGACCACCCTAACCTAACTGTAACTTATCCATAATCTAACCGTAACCTATCTGTAACGGAAATGGAACATAACCGTAACCTAATTGTAACGTAACCGTAACCTACTTATAACCTAACCATAACCTAACTGTAACATAACTGTAACCTAACAGTAATCTATCTGTAAAAAAACGTAACATGACGGTACGCTAACCGTAACCTAATTATTAACTAACCGTATCCTAACTGTGATGTAACTATAACCTAACTGTAACCTAATTATTAACTAACCGTATCCTAACTGTGCTGTAACTATAACCTAACTGTAACCTAAATGTAACCTAACCGTAACCTAACTGTAGCCTGGCGGTAACCTAACCGTAACCTAATTGTAATCTATCCGTAACCTACTGTAACCTATCCGGAATCTAACCGTAATCTAAATGTAACCTATGCGTAATCCTATTTGTAACCAAACTAACGTAACTGTATCCTATCCGTAACCTAATCGTAGCAGAAAAGTAATCTAACTGTAACCTATCCGTAACTTAACCGTAATCTAACTGTAACCTAACCGTAATCTACTTATAACCTAACCGTAACCTAACTGTAACATAACTGTAACCTAACAGTAATCTATCTGTAAAATAAACGTAACATGACGGTACGCTAACCGTAACCTAATTATAACCCAACCGTATCCTGACTGTGATGTAACTATAACCTAACTGTAACCTAAATGTAACCTAACCGTAACCTAACTGTAGCTTGGCGGTAACCTAACCGTAACCTATTTGTAATCTATCCGTAACCTACTCTAACCTATCCGGAACCTAACCGTAATCTAACTGTAACCTATCCGTAATCTTATTTGTATCCAAACTGTAACGTAACTGTATCCTATCCGTAACCTAATCGTAGCAGAAACGTAATCTAACTGTAACCTATCCGTAATCCTATTTGTAACCAAACTGTAACGTAACTGTACCCTATCCGTAACCTAATCGTAGCAGAAACGTAATCTAACTGTAACCTATCCGTAACTTAACCGTAATCTAACTGTAACCTAACCGTAACCTAACTGTAACCTACGTTTAAAGTAACCGTAAACTAATTATAATCTATTCGTAACCTAAAAGTATCCTAACCATAACCTAACTAGGCTAATCGTCCTCTCAACTAAATATCCTGTCGTCTAATTTTTCTTGTCGGCTAATCGTCCTGTCGGCTAATTGTCCTGTCGGCCAAATCGTCCTGTCGGCTAAATGTCCTGTCGGCTAAATGTCCTGTCGGCTAATTGTCTTGTCGGCTAATTGTCTTTTCGACTATTGTCCTGTCGGCTAATTGTCCTGTCGGCTAAATATCCTGTCGGCTAATTGTCACGTTCGACCAATTGCCTGTCGTTCAATTGTCTGTCTGCTAAATGTCCGTTTCGGCTACTTGTCCTGTATGCTATACGTACGTTTTGGCTACTTGTCCTGTCGGCTAAATGTACTTGTCGGCTACATGTCCTGTCTGCTAAATGTACGTGTCGACTAAATGTACTTGTCGGCTAAACGTCCTGTCGTCTAAGTGCTGTCTGCTAAATGTCTTGTCGGCTATTTGGTTTTCGGCTAATCGTCTGCGACCGGGTGGGGACATCTAGTGAGGATACAATGATATAAATGTAATGTGTTTAATGAAATAAGTGATTTAAAAATGATCTACAGAAATGTTTAGTTATTTTTCCTTTTAATTTTGAGAAGTCGCTGCCGTTTTTCTCAGTATATGGTGATATACACAAATTAATTTTTTTTTTTTAATTATTAGCCGTACTCAGAGAGAACGATGAACTTTATGTAATTTGTATTAGTCAATTTGTAATTAAAATATATTTATTAAATATATTTACTAAATATATTTACTGATATTTCTAACTATTTAGAAAATAGTTATGATGCTATATTATTTTTTAAATAATTATTTTGTTTTTCGATAAAATTTAATTAATTTATTCTATCATGTTTGGTCCAGTGGCCGAGAGGTTCTGCTCTCGAAGCTGGTAGACGGGAGGTGCTGGGTTCGATCCCAATCGCGCCCGTCGGCCTAATCGTTCGGAGTTTTCGTGGTTTTCTTCGAGCCGTGGATCTTCCATGCGTTAATACGGATTAGGTTCCCTTAGAAAGACCCCCACGGAGGGCACTCCCTCCGGGCCTATATCCCTCGTGTAGATAATTGGCCGTCAAAAATCAACCCAACCCAACCCTATCATGTTTGGTTTCTCATTTGTGGGAAAAACTCTATTTTTCAATTTCACTTTATTTTTACTCACAATATGTCTTTTTACGATTTTTTTTAAATTAATGTCTTGTTAAACAGTCACACTTTAGATATGGAAAATTTATATTTAATCAGTGTAAAAATGTTTGCCCTCTCCTCCACTCCTTCCCTTCAAAAAGATACAAAGTATTAATGATATTGTACAAATACTGATATTGCTTCAAAAATTAAAAAAGTTACACTTTATTTTTAGATAAATAGTGTTCTATATCAGATATTAGTTATACATCACTATTATAGTTTTTTAGTAGAAAAGCCTTTAGCTTATTTTTGTTAATATTAATAAGATTATGATACATACATACGAATTTTCTCTGAGGGAGGGTCATTATAATACTAGAGAAGCATGTTGTTTGTGGGGGGGAATCCTTTGCTTTTCTTCTAAGAAAAGTGAAACTGTTGAATGAAGTATGTGCAGATTAGCCAAATGGTTGGTTGGTTGTATTTATGACGGCCAATTATCTGCACGAGGGATATAGGCCCAGGGGGGTAGTGACCTTCGTGGGGGTCTTTCTAAGGGAACCTAACCCGTATTAACGCTTGGAAATCCAAGGTTCGAAGAAAACCACGAAAACGCCGAAAAATTGGGCCGACGGGCGCGATTGGGATCGAACCCAGCACCTCCCGTCTACCAGCTTCGAGAGCAGAACCTCTCAGCCGCTGGTGGGGCCCGATTAGCCAAATGGATATTTACAAATAAGTTTTAAAAATAATCGTTTTATATCCAGTTAAAGAGCAAATACAGCACATAAACAAGAAATAAACGAAATGGTCAGTAATTCACTAATTTAATCGCAAAATGTCCAAAATATGCTTATATAAAACTTAAATGACATCATGGAACGATGCTTTATCGAAAAAATAACTTTCCACTTTTGCTTTAATTAGTTGTTTTTTCATTACTGAAAAATATTAAGATTATAATATGTCGTTTCGCTAAAGAATTTTTTTTGTATAAACGAAAATCTAGAAAACATTTCTCACACAGAAGTAATTTTTCAATATGTTTTGCCGCTACTTTTATCCTGGGACGTAGTCATTAAAATTCACATATGCTCTTTAAAAGATTTTTAGAAACTAAATAATTTACTCAAGCACCTCCTCATTCAGTATAAAGGCATTTTTTTTTTTTATCCTAAACCCGACATAAATTCCTTTAAAGAGCAGTATTATCTGTTTTTACCTACTAAAATAGGGCAGATTGAGCAAAGATGTCGTAGTTTTTGGTTGGTTGGTTGGTTGGTTGATTTTGTGACGGCCGATTATCTACACTAGGGATATAGGCCCGAGGGGGAGTGCCCTTCGTGGGGGTCTTTCTAAGGGAACCTAACCCGTATTAACGCATGGAAATCCATGGTTCGAAGAAAACCACGAAAACTCCGAACGATTAGGCCGACGGGCGCGATTGGGATTGAACCCAGCACTTCCCGTCTACCAGTTTCGAGAGCAGAACCTCTCAGCCACTGGTGGGGCCGTAGTTTTTGACTTAATGTTTTAAAAAATCGCTTTTTGTTTTTATTTGCTATTCGTTAATTTCTTGTCAAAGTTGATACTTTTATGTATGTTTCAAAAACTTATTATATTTTACAGGTATTAATTTAAGGGTGTCCGGGATGCAAAAATCTTCAAATTTTCTAAAAATATTTTATAGCATAAAAAATTTTTCTGTTTTTTCTGCTTAAAATGACGCCTAAGTCATGTTTCTCTCTTAATTAGAACATGAAATATTAATCTTTTTGTTTTGTTTTGGTTTCAAAATCTAGCCTTCAAGCAACGGTTGTCATAGAAACCACTTCTTGTGAAAATGCGTTTTTCTACATGATGGTTTTTTTTCACCATTTCTCGTATTTAAATTGTTATAAGGCAAGAACCATTAAATATAAATGGTTCATACTTGAACATGTCTTTTTCAATAGTTTTAATTTAACTTTGACTCAGCAAATTTGAAAAAAAAATTGCTTTGGAAAATGTGATTTTTTTTTTCAGGGTTAAATATTTTAAAGCGACTGCGATAAAGTGCTTTAGAGTTCAGCTTTTTTTGTTGATGTTTTTCATATGCCCCTCTGTTCTTTTCAGCAATATCTCAGATCTGCCACCAGCAGCACATGGTTTAGGAACTTTGAGCAACTTTCACGTAACCAACATTTTCAATGATTGCATTTGATCCAATCAAATTTTTCGCGTGTTTTATTTTACTCTGCTAGACAGTCTGAACACTCATTCTCATTCGCTTAAAAAAAAAATTCTCATCCTCTGAATCTTACAAGGAGAGGGCCAACCTTGCTCATCACAGATTTTGATTATTTTGATGTATGTTGAAGGTAGAGACCCCTTAGTTTCAGGTTCAACGGATTTTATCCAACGCTCCTTAGTTCTTGAGAAACCGGGGGGGTCTAATAGTAGTACACAACTTAAATACCTACTTTGCAACAAAAATTATAGGTTGGTCGTAGCTCAGTTGGTATGGCGTTGCCAACTGATACGCGGCCCCGGATTCGATACCTGAATGCGCTACATTTGTTTTTCTCACTTTCTGTTTTAAAAATATACTTGTAAGTATAACTTAATAATCTCATTGTGAATTAAAATTTATAATACTGTACACCAATTATAATTTTAACCTATTTAAATTTTTAGTTTTAACTAAATAGTTGTATAAAACATCTTAAAACTGTTATTTTTTTTTAAAATCACTTTTAAAATGTATTTCATATATTCTTTATCGATGCAATGATATTGAGCAATTGTGTCAACTCGTGATTTTAAAGAAACATCATTTACGCATTGCTTTAACAAAGGAAGTCAATGCGATAATACTATTATTCTGTTTTTAAAATAACAAGCATAATTATATTAACATGTGGGTAAGTGTGATCACAGATCACACAGAGGGTTTCGTTTAATATTCCTTTCAAAACACTTTATCCTTTTGAAAAATCTGTTAGTTTCACGTTTCGCAACCAGGGGCGCAGTCTATTCTAAACAAACCTCTATCCGAACGAAACTCCGTTTTACATACTATCCGTATATATATTAGTCGAAGGAGTTGGGCCCATAGCACCCGAGATAAGTGGGCGCCCCTGGCGGTAAAAAGTGGAACTAAAATATGTAAGGCTATGGTGCATAATATGAAAGAATGGTCAAAGGGGTGTCGGCAAAAGTTGGAAAAGTGCTCCCCGAGTGAAAAGGACAGAGGTTAGAGAAATTGCTAAAAATATACAAGTTAGAGCACGGAGGAGTAAATAATATAAGCCTTTTTGAAAGGTTTATGATTTGTCGTGTGGTTTGTGGTATTCAGCTATACGTATGCACAAATTCATGTCTCTAACTTAATTAGGGGCTCTCTCAGAAAGAATTGCTTAAAATACATATGTGGTAGCTCAAAGGGTTAAACGTAAGACATTGTTAAGATTTTATTATTTGTTGCCTGGCCTCAGGTGTTCTGCTATATGCAAAATTTCAAATCTCCAATTTAATAAGGGTCTCAGTTAGAAAGAATAGTTTAAAATACGCATGTGGGAGGCCAAAGGGTTAAATGTACGACTTTTTCAAATTTTTATGATTTATCGTATGATGGTGTTCAGCTATATGCAAAATTTCACGCCTCCAACCTAATTAGGGGCTCACTTTGAAAGAATTGTTAAAAATACACATGGGGGAGAACAAAGGGTTAAATGTACGACTTTTTCAAAATTTTATGATTTGTCGTTTGATGTGAGGGGTTCAGCTATAAGTATGCAAAATTTCACGCCTCCAACCTAATTAGGGTTCACTTAGAAAGAATTGTTTAAAATACACATGTGGGAGTCCAAAGGGTTAAATGTACAACTTTTCCAAAATTTTATGATTTGTTGTTTGATGTGAGGTATTCAGCTATAAGTATGCAAAATTTCGCTCTTCCAACCTAATTGGGGGCTCACTTAGAAAGAATTGTTTAAAATACACATGTGGGAACCCAAAGGGTTAAATGTACGACTTTTTCAAAATTTTATAATTTGTCGTTTGATGTGAGGTGTTAAACTATAAGTATGTAAAATTTCACGCTTCCAACCTAATTAGAGGCTCACTTAGAAAGAATTGTTTAAAATACACATGTGGGAACCCAAAGGGTTAAATGTACGACTTTTTCAAAATTTTATAATTTGTCGTTTGATGTGAGGTGTTAAACTATAAGTATGTAAAATTTCACGCTTCCAACCTAATTAGAGGCTCACATAGAAAGAATTGTTTAAAATACACATGTCGGAGCCCAAAGGGTTAAATGTACGACTTTTTCAAAATTTTATGATTTGTCGTATGATGTGTGGTGTTCATCTATAAGTATGCAAAATTTTAAGTCTCCAACATGTATAGTTTCTGAGAACGGGCTCTGTGACGGACAGACAGACGGACGGACGGACGGACAGACAGACAGACAGAGGAACGAGACGAATAGGGTTTCGTCAGATGAACGAAACCCTAAAAATTAGCATCAGAATTAAATTACAACCGATTTTTTGCATATGAAACATTTTTTTTTAAATTCGTAATACGCATGCTTGCGTTTTCAATTATTTTGCTTTCCCCTTCATCTTATTTCTGCCCCAGTGGCTGAGAAGTTCTGTTCTCGAAGCTGGTAGACGGGAGGTGCTGGGTTCGATCCCAGTCGCGCCCGTCGGCCTAATCGTTAGGAGTTTTCGTGGTTTTTCTTCGAGCCATGGATTTCCATGAGTAAGTACGGGTTAGGTTCCCTTAGAAAGACCCCCACGAAGGGCACTCCCCCCTCGGGCCTATATCCCTAGTGTAGACAATCGGCCATCAAAAAATCAACCAACCAACCTTATTTCTGCTCTTATTTTTATTTTATTTGAATATTCTTTTATTTTATCATAACTAGATGGCGCCACAACAAGGTTTGTCACGATTTTGTAATTTTCATCATTCAATAATAGAGCCAATTTCTTTTTAAACCTCTTTAAAGGATGAGAAATAATAGTTTAAAAATAAAGAATGATAAATTTAAGTTTGTTAACATTATAGTTAATGTATGATATTAAAATTTTTTTTTAATTTAAATTATTAAATTATAATTACAAGTATATTTATAAAGCAAAAAATGAGAAAAACAAATGTAGCGCGTTCGGGTACCGAACCCTGGCCCGCAGATTAGAAAGCAAACGCAGTACGAACTGGTGGCTGAGAGGTTCTGCTCTCGAAACTGGTAGACGGGAAGTGCTGGGTTCGATCCCAATCGCGCCCGTCGGCCTAATCGTTCGGAGTTTTCGTGGTTTTCTTCGAACCATGGATTTCCATGCGTTAATACGGGTTAGGTTCCCTTAGAAAGACCCCCACGAAAGGCACTCCCCCCGGGCCTATATCCCTAGTGTAGATAATCGGCCGTCACAAAATCAACCAACCAACCAGTACCAACTGAGCTATGACCAACCTCTCCTTTTTGTTACAAAGTAATTATTTAAGTTCTGTACTACTCATACACCCCCCCCCCCCCCGGTTTCTGAAGAACTAAGGAGCGTTGGATAAAATCCGTTGAACCTGAGACTAAGGGGTCTCTACCCTACAACATATATTAAAATAATCAAAATCTGTGATGAACAAGGTTGGCCCTCTCCTTGTTAGTAGGGAATTTAATCATCATCTATATCATCATCTTTTGAAAATTCTCGCTTTCTCGCCTTTGTCTTCTTCTTAAAAAATCCCTTTTTAGACAGGCTTGAGATAACTGCAAATTCTCAGCCGGTGTTGTCTCTCCGCCTTAGTTTGCCGTTTATAGACCTTCAAAAATTATTTTTATGTGAATATTAAAAAGGTAAACAAAACTTTCCTGAAAATTAGGTCATTTGACGATACATTTAAGAGTTATTCGGAGTTAAAACGATGCATTTAAAATGTCTTATTTTAGTTTGATAGTATGATATGGACAAGTTTCATCATTGTATCGAGGGATTTCAATTTCCCTTTCTATTTAAGAACGCATACTTCAGATAAAGCAAACAAAGAAGTTGACGAACTATCTAGCGAGATAGACGGTGCCACGGGAAGGGGAAAGTTTTAGATAAGAGAAGGAATCCTGTGGGATGAGAAAATAACTCCGTAGACTGTTTTTGGAAGACATCGCTGAGAGAGAGAAAAGGCAATTCGATGGTAGACCTCGTAGAGGGAGGTGGAGTTCTAGCGCAGACCTGGTGAATACAGGTCGTAGTGTTTTGATTAAGATTTCTGGAGCGTAATTGAATGAGTTGCGGGAAAGGGTTTATGTCCTGAGCGGAGGGGTCCTGTGTGGCTCTCCGATAAACCTAATGTGATCTCACAGTGTGAGTGGGGAATAGAGTATTTCAGTAAGCTAACCCAGTTTGCAGAAAGTGCTTGCTATATGTAACTTTGTATCGGGCCGGATCGTCTATATTCGAGCTCTGAAATGTAAACAATGTTTTAATTATATGTAAATAATTTGCTAATAAATTGTTTGCTAATTTTAATTGAATAAGTTTAGCATTCTTTTGATGATCCTTTACACAACGTGCCCGATATCAAGTATATATATCGGTGGTGGCAGCATATCAAAATAAAGACCATTTTTTCGAAGTCTATGCGAATGGTGATCGTGGGTCTAGGAACATTCATCAGCGTGTGGACTAAGAAAGAGTGCAAAACAAACAGAGAAATAAACTTCCAAATAATAATACTTTATAACGCTAGATCTCATTTTAAGGTAAATTTCATAATATGAAATTTTCGATGTTAAATTATCAATACTTCTCTTATTTCTTAAAATCTTCAAACAACTTGACTTATAGACCGGGAGGTGGCAGCACAGACAATCACCTCATCGAATTGCAGGCTGAACTTCCAGAATTAGTTAAAACTCGTTTAGCATATTAAAACGCAATCGGTCTGCGAAGTCATATCTTGGTGGAAAACACTTGAAAAATCTATTTCGGCGGTTGACTCGTAGGTTTACCATTGTGTTTTCCTTCACCCAAAGGTATGAAACCGCGGAGGACTGGGAGCAGGAAAACACAATGGTAAACCTACTAGTCAACCGCTAAAATCAGGTTTTCATATGTTTACCACCAAAATAGGACTTGGCAGACCGATTGCGTTTTAATATGCGAATTAAGTTTTAACTCATTCTGGAATTTCAGCCTCAACTCGATGAGGTAATTATCTGTAATGCCGCCTCCCGGACTATTAGAATTCTCGAAGCATATCTGAGGTCCACACACAGCGTATCACTGTTGAGAACCGCTGTTTTAAGTATAATACGAGGAAAAGAAGAACAAAGAACGCAGCTTAAAATACTTGATAACTCAAAATTACTCCAATCAGCTAATAGAAAAGTTTACTTCCAATCTTAAAATTAAATAATGTAATTGGTCAGAAATAGCATAGCTAGGTGAACACAGTATGGAAACAAGTCTGGAGTGGCGTTAAGGCTTTTAACTGACTTGTTCCTGGTTAAACATATTTCCCCTTTTATTAATGTGCCTGATCTGACGAAAGTAATTTTTTGCAGTTATACATAACAATTTCACTTTTCATTTCTTCTTAAACTTTTTGTATTTTATCATTTTTGTGCTATCCAAATACAGCGCCCCTCCCTCGTTTTATTTAGTTTCGTCACTATGACAACACAGATTTAATTATGTTTTGATTAAATTCACGTTATTAACGAATCGATGTTGTTGATATTTTGAAAGCAAGTTCATGGCAATGCATATTTAATATTTTATGTTTTAACATAAAAACATGTTACTGAAAAATTTTAAGTTATACTTCTTGTTTTAATGTGAAACTGGGACGATATAATGTTTAATTATGCAGCCAAATTTCAGTAAAGTTTTCTTACAATTAAATACTAAAATATCAAATTTTATTTGAAAGTTTTGTGCTTGATGATGAATGTAAGAACTTACTTTCTAATAACGCAGAGATTCCTTCTTGACTTGTTGGCTATCGTGCTGCAAAGGGCCGCTGCTCGTGAAAAGGAAAACCATGTGTTCTGGTTAGGTGATGGGTCCAGGAAGTATCCTGTTATAGAAAAAAAGGCAGAATGTATAACTATAAAAAAAAATAACAGTTTTAAGGTATCCCGATACTTTGAATAGTCAATTTAGGACAACCATCCCAAGTTGTTTTATTTTATTTGAGAGGCTTGCACATTTAAATGTCGAAGAAAGCTTTTGTTTTGTTCGTTCGATCATTGGAAGTGTTGTTATGGCTGTAGTTTTACTTCAGTTTATAGCGGAAGTTGTGTTTTTTTATAGTTTATAACGGAAGTTGTGTGAATTTTTTTTTTTTTTTTTTTTTTAACTTTGGTAAACGATATCACAAAAATACTAATGTCCTTGAGATGATTATGCAAAAATAAAAGAAAGTCAACTTCTTTATGGCCGCAGTATCTTACATTTTTTTTTTTTTAGAATAAAAACACTTGTCCTACTAGACTATGGAAAGTTATTTTCCATCAAATCCGGGTACATATTTATATTCTTGTTACATTAAACATTTGAATTTCATATTAATAAAATGAACTTGAATCATTTTTGTTCAACTGTATTTTTATCTTAAAAAATTCATATTAGTGGTCGGCGGGCTTTAATATTGTGAACTTAGTGATACGTTATTTCTGAAACGTTGGCGACCGCTGATTTAACAGATGAAATAGCTTTTTTTTTTTATAAAAAAAATTATTTAAAATTCAGTATTATACTTATTTCTGTTTTATTTTTTAAAAGTGTGACAAACGGAGCGGGATACCGTTACATATTACAAATTATTACATTTTAACGTTCAAAAATTATATTCATACCGACCTAACTCATATTCTCATGAAAATGGACAGCTACCAATTAGTAAACATTAAATATTGAGACATTTTATTTCATTTATCTCTTTAATCCACTCTTTATCTTTTCTTATAATAAGTATATGAAGAGCTGAACAAAGAACAAAATTATAATATACTTTTACATAATTATTTGACATGTTCTATAAGTAAAAGTTGAATATACTGTGCATATGGATAAAAAATAAAAATATGAATATTTTTTTATGTCATTAAAAGAATTGTCCAATCCTGCACTGAGTCTCTTAGGGTACAAATTGGTATGCTTCCAAAAAAATAAAATAAAATAAATGTTGTAAACAATCATATTAGTAAC
This sequence comes from Maratus speciosus, assembly GCA_963932465.1. Classification (NCBI taxonomy): domain Eukaryota; kingdom Metazoa; phylum Arthropoda; class Arachnida; order Araneae; family Salticidae; genus Maratus; species Maratus speciosus. Next base: position 341,393,187 of record OZ010786.1, on the reverse strand, counting down.
AAAATATGAAATTATTCTGATAAATTCGATTAACGAAAAATATGTATTATGTACAAAATTTTCAAACTATACGGTTATTTCAGAATGTAAAATTATTCAAAATATTCAATTATTTTAATTTAATTGATAAGAACACGAAATATGATGAAATAATTACTTATTCGAAGTTAAAAGAATAAGTAAATATTCAAAAATAATGTAATAAAAAATATAAAAGTATTGAAGTGTGTTCGAAAATAAAAACTGTAACACAAGAAATGTATTTATAATGGCTACTTGTAGAGTAAATAGTGTTATCCCAAATCTCACGAGACATTATTTCTACTTCAAAAACTTGAAAAGATTAAATATATATGTATATATAAACATGGTCTTTCATTCTTATGTAAAAATGCTGATATAATTTAAATACAAAATGTCATTTCGGCCTGTACCGAGAAGAAAATGTGGTTTACCTATTTCTGGTTTTAAAGATTTTAGCTAGTTTTACTAGAAAACACAAAGTTAAAATGTGAAGAACCCGATTAGAGAAAAATCATTTCCAGCAAATAAAGTCATAAGATGAAATACAATATTCCACCTTGATTCAATCACAATATGCACATAAGGAACTTTAAAAGCTCACTGCTTTACTTGAAAGGAGACAATAATAATAATGTAGATGTTACAAGTTAAAAAATATATACATTTTATTTAAAATTTCGCAGTACTTTCGGCCATGTTTGGTTAATATAATAATTGTCAAATTCAACTGTTAATTGTAACTATATTATATTTCAGTGATATTGTAAAGTTTTATTGCTGCGCATTTGCTGGCGTCGTTCTGAAACTTAAAATCTGCTTAGATTTTGTCGGTAAAGTTATAAATAATTTTCTGTTTTATAAAAATTTTATTTCATGGTTTATTTTATTTCCCCTGTTTTTAGGTGCGTTCGTAATTATATAAATACGTAGCACCTATAGTCATCGTTCAGTCCGTCCGTCTGCCCGTCTGTCCGTCCGTCTGTCCGTCCGTCTGTCCGTCTGCCCGTCTGTCCGCATGTAACAGAGCAAAAACTACCCAACCGAATGGTCTGAAATTTCAAATATATGATTGTTGCAAAATTTTGTCGAGCCATTTCAAATTTTATGAAAATCGGATGTATAGTTTAATTACAGGGACAGTCAAAAGTTTTTCTTTACATTACGGCCAATGAAAAAAATTATTGCAAGTGCATTTTAATGATATTACAGCCTTCCGAATGATCTGAAATTTTAAAGATATAACTGTTGCAAAATTTTGTCGAGCCATTTCAAATTTTATGAAAATCGGATGTATAGTTTAATTACAGGGACAGTCAAAAGTTTTTCTTTACATTACGGCCAATGGGAAAAATTATTGCAAGTGCATTTTAATGATATTACAGCCTTCCGAATGATCTAAAATTTTAAAGATATAACTGTTGCAAAATTTTGTCGAGCCCTTTCAAATTTTAGGAAAATTGGATGTATAGTTTAATTACAGGGACAGTCAAAAGTTTTTCTTTACATTACGGCCAATGGGAAAAATTATTGCAAGTGCATTTTAATGATCTGAGAGCCTTCCGAATGATCTGAAATTTTAAAGATATAACTGTTGCAAAATTTTGTCGAGCCCTTTCAAATTTTAGAAAAATCGGATGTATAGTTTAATTAAAGGGACAGTCAAAAGTTTTTCTTTACATTACGGCCAATGGGAAAAATTATTGCAAGTGGATTTTAATGATATTAGAGCCTTCCGAATGATCTGAAATTTTAAAGATATAACTGTTGCAAAATTTTGTCGAGCCCTTTCAAATTTTAGGAAAATCGGATGCATAGTTTAATTACAGGGACAGTCAAAAGTTTTTCTTTACGTTACGGCCAATGGGAAAAATTATTGCAAGTGCATTTTAATGATATTACAGCCTTCCGAATGGTCTGAAATTTTAAAGATATAATTGTTGCAAAATTTTGTTGAGCTATTTCAAATTTTAGGAAAATCGGATGTATAGTTTAATTACAGGGACAGTCAAAAGTGTTCCGTTACATTACGGGGAATGGGAAAAAAATATTGGAAGTGCATTTTAATGATGTATCAGACTATGCGCTTTATGAAGTGCAAAAATTATACATTCAGTACAATATGGGGTGCAAAAAATAATTATAAAACTAGTTATAGTACGAACGCACCTCATTTGCCACGTTTGACGAGCAATTTCCAACTTGTTTATTTTTGTTTCTACAGCTCATATTCAAAATATTAGAATAATTACTTTTTTTTTTTCACAAACTGGAAATATCGTTTGGTAATTTAACATATCTTAATGCAAATATGCAAACGATATTTTTATTAAGAACTTATTGTTGATTAAATTTATTTATTATCTTAAAATTAATATCATTTCTGAAAAGATTAATAAAAAAAAATTATTTTGAAAAGTCAAAATATTAGAATATTTATTCAAGTTGTTCAAAATATTAGAATATTTCGCATTAATTCTCCTTTAATTATCACCAATTCATAACTGGTGGCAGCATTGATTAAATTCAGACGATTTTATTTAAAATCGGTGTTTTTTTTTTGTTTTTTAGGTGCGTTCGTAATTATATAAATACGTAGCACCTATAGTCGTCGTTCAGTCCGTCTGTCCGTCTGACCGCATATAACAGAGCAAATACTACCCAACCGAATGGTCTGAAATTTTAACTATATGATTGTTGCAAAAATTTGTCGAGCCATTTCAAATTTTATGAAAATCGGATGTATAGTTTAGTTACAGGGACATTCAAAAGTTTTTATTTACATTACGGCCAATGGGAAAAAATTATTGCAAGTGCATTTTAATGATGTTACAGTCTTCCGAATGGTCTGAAATTTTAAATATATAATTGTTGCAAAATTTTGTAGAGCCATTTCAGATTTTATTAAAATTGGGTGTATAGTTTAATTACAGGGACAGTCAAAAGTTTTCCATTACATTACGGGCAATGGGAAAAAATTATTGCAAGTGCATTTTAATGATGTTACAGACTGTGCACTTATGAAGTGCAAAAAAATATACATTCAGTACAATATGGGGTGCAAAAAATAGTTATAAAACTAGTTATAGTACGAACGCACCTCATTTGCCACGTTTGACGAGCAATTTCCTACTTGTTTTTTACAGTTTGTTTGCTTTTTGGTCTTAAAATGGTCGTGTGGATTATATTCCTGAATCTATTAAATTTCGTATGGTTGATTTGTATCGGCGCGGTAAAAATCAATGTTATATAGGGAATTATTTATATTGTTCGCAATCAGGCGTTAGTAAAATGCTAACACAATATTAAAAAAATGGAAAATTTCAGAGTAATCGCCGTAATGGTGGCCGAAAACCAAACACATCTGCTAGAGCTGACAGGAAACTGAAGCGTATAGTTAAGAAAAACCGTTTTAAAAGTGTGCGATTCTTGCACCGAAAATGGAAAGAAGAAGGAGTTGAAGTGCTTTTCTCAGAAATCAGTTGTGTTTTACTCATGTTTATTTGAAACGTATTTAAAGAAGAAACAAAAAATTTCAAATAATTGTTTTACATATACACTGGTTATCAAAAATTAAGGAAAAGTCACAAAATGCTAATTTTCAAATACGCGAACACTCAAAAGGAAATAATATAATTCGAGTAATTACTACCTCTACAACACAGCTAGCCCATATAACATCTCATTCATGTCTCACATGGTCACAAGTGTCACAGTCACTACGGTGAAGCAAAAAAAATAGGAAATTCCATACATCTCATTATGAGTCTCAAATTATCACTATATGTGACTCCACTGAGAAGTCAATGTGACTGCTGCTTTGTGACGAGTCACCAGGTGACTTTACAATGTAGTTAAATTGTGACTCTCATGTGACTGTCATTTTGAGACTCAATGTCATAGTCATCATGAACGTTGCATTATGATAAGTCACAATATATCATATTATAGTCACATGGAGACTTTTCCCAAAAGAGCACAATGGTGACTTCACAGTAGTCTCTCTGTCACCTGACAGTCATCATGTGACTTTAATGTGACATTATTTGGTAACTTATCACAATGCAGCGTTCACGATGACTTTGAAATTGAGTCTACAAATGACAGTCACATGAGAGTCACAATATAACTTCATTGTAAAGTCACATGGTGACTCGTCCCAAAGCAGCAGTCACAGTGACGTCTCAGTGGAGTCACATATAGTGATCATTTGAGACTCATAATGAGATGTATGGAATTTCCAATTTTTTTGCTTCACCGTAGTGACTGTGACACTTGTGACCATGTGTGACATGAATGAGATGTTATATGGACTAGCTGTGTTGTAGAGATAGTAATTACTCGAATTATATTATTTCCTTTTGAGTGTTCGCGTATTTGAAAATTAGCATTTTGTGACTTTGCCTTAATTTTTGATAACCTGTGTAGATGGATATTTCTTGAGGCTTTGAAAACTATCGTACTATGGAATTCGGATTATTGGATATTTACAGGGATTATTAAAGAAAAAAATTATGTCATTTTCTCACTTTAAATTTGTAAATAGCTCTTGCTTAAATAGAAGGTGAAAAATATATAAATAACATTTTTCAATAAAATTTGAAGAAATAAAAACATGACTTTATACATTCAAACATCGTTAATGAATCAGTTTTTATTTTACTAATCAAAAATCGCCTGTCGACCAGTCGACATTTAAACATCAATCCATCATAATATATTTTTAGTTCAACCAGTGAGTTTAAACATAAGAAAATTTAAGTTCCACAAGTTATGTGGACAATTATTGCTTTTTTTTAGAAGTAATGCGTGTGATAAAGAAATAAAGCTTTTCAATTATTTATTTATTAAACATGGTAGTTAAAATTTCTCACAAAGGCACAAAAGATGAAATGATTGAGCGAGAAGACGATATTGATTTCAGCATTTGTTTTAATTAATAAATCTGAAACATTTTTATATAAGCTTGTCACGATGGCATAAGCGATTGAAAAGAGCGCGTTTATACCAAGTGGAATCTAAAAATTGAATACATAGAAAATAAGGGATCGCTTATGGAAACGCGAAACAATTACGTCTGGGGGTTGGCTAGAAAATAGGAGTTACTTCGAGATGGCGAATGGAATCGCGAAGCGATTACGCGGGGGATTGGTGAGCGTAGCAAGCAGGTGGGCGGAGCCCTCCTAGTTTAGTAAAATTAATATAAAATAACTTTTTTAAAAGAAGAAAAAATTAAATCCCCCCCCCCCCCCCCCCCTAAAGATTCGATAGTTCTCGCGCAATTCAAAAGCAACACACTTGGCTGCCACCTAAATAATATTTATAAAAGAGATTTATATATTTTTACTTTTAAACTTATAAAAAACTGTACTGATATAAGAAAGAACTTCGTAATTATTAATTGCTGTTAAACATTTGTATTCGATTATTACTTAAAAATATGTGGACGTTCAATAATTTTGAACAAGGCTACATCTTGACTTTTCTAATAAAATGTTTCAAACAAACAGTACTCTTCATACTATTTTTCACGACTTTTTTTATATGTTTTTCTTTGTGTTTGAAAAAACAAAAGCGTTTTCTGAAAAAGTAAAATTATCTCATTTAAGCTATTCAATTTTTTTCATTTTTGTAAAATTAGATGATTAGAATTAAAGGAATTGTGACATTATTAATATACCGCTTCGATCTTCTAAAGGCAAAACAGTCACGAACTTGTCATCCATCCATAGACGAACAACAGTCATTCTGTTTTGTGTTATCGTTCCTGTTTTATCACAGCAGATGACGGTTACAGAACTCAATCTTGCTACAGCTTCCAAATGTTTTGGCAAGCAATTTTTCAAGGCTATTTTCTTGGCAGTTGTATAAAGTGAAATCTGTAATTAAAATATAATATTTTAGGAATATTTTAAAATGCTAACAGATAAATTCAGAAATAAAATACGAAACATTTAAAATACGATGACATAATTTGCATACAAAATTTTCGAATAAAATTGTTTTATTTTATTTCATCATTAGACAACTATCAAAAAAAGATATTATACAGTTCGTTTGCATTTTTTAATAACTGCTCATGTGTAACTTTTGAACGGATGCTCAGATTTTAATAATTCTGTTTATGTTGGAAACGATCTTGCTTCGGTTGTAGTTCCATATTAGTTTCCCTAGGATGTTAAATGACATGGATGTTTGCTTGTCTGATTTTTCGTCTTTTTTAATTTTATAGATTGTAACTTTTGAAAACAATTATCAAATTGAATATACCGGGTGTCCTAAAAAGGACTGGCTAATTTTAAAATTCAAAAACTTGCAAACGGTGACAGATATTTAAAAAATTCTTGCAGGAGGGTTATGCATAAGGCCAAAAGTTTTTTTTTTACAGTGATTTTCGATTTTAGTTCGAATTACAAACAATAGATGGCGCGGTAAGCAATAGGCGCTAAATACAGACTCGATTTTTTGGCCTTTCTCTTCTTCAATGCGAAAAAAGGAGGTTAAAATGTATTGAGTGGGTATCGAAGTACCAAAAATTGAGTCTGAATTTAGCGTCTATTGATCGCAGCGCCATCTATTGTTTGTAATTCGAACTAAATTTGAAAATCACTGTAAAAAAAAAAAAAAAAAAAAAAAAAAAAAAATAAAAAAAACTTTCGACTTTATGCATAACCCTCCTGCAAGAATTTTTTAAATATCTGTCACCATTTGCAAGTTATTGAATTTTAAAATCAGTCAGCACTTTTTAGAACACCCGGTATATTATTATCATATACTACTCAGGTATAACATTACTTACACGTTTTAAAAAACAGTCACCCTATTGTGTATAAAATTTTTACAGATACGCATCGTAAATTTTAATGTATGATCATATACTGCGTATAATATATTAGCAGTTCTGGCAACAAGGTAACGAAAGTGAATGTGGATAACAATAAGAGTTTGCTAAAAAAATACTCTGTTGTGGCAAACTAATCTCGCTTAACACTTTCAGGGCAAAGTACTTCTGTTGCTAAAATGATTGAGTGACACCGGTATTTATGTACAAATTTACATGATAGTAAGTAAAAGCTCTTCTTCGCGCATATTATATAAAGCAACATTTAATTCCCAAATTTTGGTGCCAATGTGGCACTTTGGAATTAAAATTAAGTGGTATATCTAATATACCGGTGCCTTTCAGGGGGCTAAATAAACCAACTGACTTGCAAAAAGTAAATAAAAGTAGACAATGAAAGCCCACAATATTTTACATGTATGTTTATATGAATAAATAACTGATAAAAAGTGAGAATTAACAAATAATCATGAGAAGTCGATTTAATTTTATGTGGAAAAATACTTTCATACTTTGGTTCATGATTACAATCTTACAGTTTCTTCGTATAATAATACTGTCTCTCAAATTATCACAGTTCGAAGAAATGAAAAACCGGTAGTTACAAACCACATTTCAAGAGCGCATGCGGCAATACCAGAATATTTTAACAGAATTTTTCGCCTTATTTCATCACAGATTAATGTTGCAAGCTCTACGACGAAACAAAATGAATGCAAATTGTGCCACTGAAATATTATATAAAAGTTTTCTGAATTGAAATAATGGTACCAAAATTCTTGGAATATGTAAGAATATATTCAAGTTTATTCTTTTAGAAACCACCCCTTTCAACAAAGGAAAAATAAGGTGCAATGCTAATCGAATGCTAGAATACAATAAGTCATTATGCTTTATAATAGAAATAAGTATAAACGTAGACATTATTAATGTTAATCTCAAAAAATAAAAGTCGTTACATGCGCTATCGATTTCAATTTGATCGCATATATTATTGTTTAATTACTAGGGGGCTCGGCCCCCTACGAGCTACGCTCGCCAACCCCCGTCCAGACACCGCAGACTCTAAATGCACGCTAATTTGATCGGCTTTAAAAAGATTTCGAAAGATTGAGTTATATTTTAAAAAACAGTGGTTTATCTCCCTATAAACGAAATTCTATTCATTTCTCTTTGATTGGAAAATTTTAACGCCAAATCCGCTGCGGTACTACTTGATTATCCCGTCGACCCATTTCGCCAAATTATATAAATCGCCGAACCACTCGCCAAATTATACAAATTGACATAATTTTTATTTTAAATAACGAAAGAACAAATAAATTAGTACAACATTAATAAAAATACAAATAAAACGTCGAAATAAAAATAACTTGATGGCGTAGACACGTGTAACAAAATTTCAAAATAAGCTAATATAAAAGGAATTAAGTAAACAGAGTCTTTGTCTCCTGGTATTTTTTAACAAAGCGAAAAGAAAGTTCTTTTAAATGAGACATTTTAAATTAATCGTTTTTAATCTGACGTAATTTTGACCAAACTATTCTTTCTCTTTTTAATATTCACGTGAAAATGCTTGTGTTAGAAATGAAATATTATTTGCGCTTTCTAACAAAAATAGTTGAAAAGTATCCTCTCAAAATATCAAATAAATGTCTAGTGCAATTTCTAAATTTAAACCGTTTTGCAATATTATTTTGTGTTCATTTTATGTAATAACTCTAATGTGACGTAAATATGACGTAATTTCTCCTATTTAAGACTTCTAACGCATGTTAATAAATTTATTATTTTACAAATTCATTTCTCTCTTAAAATTCACGTGTAATTATAGTTTTTATGACGTAATTTTTAATAAGTTCCTGCTTTTTGTACATAATTATTTAATTCTAATTCCAAATGTTTTTTTTTTCTGTTTATAACAGTCACGTGTAAATAAATTTTTAATTTATTACACCTATAAATATTTTTTTTAAAGCAAACATTACTGTTTCCGCTGTTTATATAGTTGGCAACAGTTTAAATTAACATCACTTTCTAAAATCTGTAAAAAATATCTCTAGAAATGCTGAAAATTTGAATTTAAAATAGAAATAAAACCTCAAAAAATTAGCCAAATTAAAAAAAGAAATACAATCTGCACTCCGGCAAATTCTAACGCATAAAATGATGTAAAAATGATTACACTGTCATGTATAGTTTTTGCTGCTATAAAACTTTTTTAGTGGAACGATTTTGTTCAACTTTAGCATTAAATATCTCTTAAAATAATTCTTCGATTTGAAAACTGTCTGCATCAGCGTGTTTATCAAACATTTCTGTATAAAACCACCGATTTTCATATTTTTGTATGCATTATTTTTCTTAATATTAACGAAGAAAGACCTCCGGTCACAAAAAATTCAAAACCGGCGGCGGCGGCGGCGGCGGTGACAGCGGTAGTTACTTTTTTTTAGAATAGAGAGATGCTTCTAAATATAACGTAATTTAATTTTTTATATCACGTATATAATAAAATAGTATGTTGTGGTTATCACAAAACTTTCTTTTATACCATGCTATCAATATATTAATTCATAAAATAGTCTATTTATTTGAATATAAATCACAGTGCATTTTAGTGGAATTTAACACAGAGTTACCGAGAAAAGTGAATTAAATGAAAACAGCGTCTCCTGCATTCCATACATTAGCGCGTGAGATATAGCTGACACGGAAATTTTGAAAAATGTAGCATTGGCCTGTTAGGCAATATATACATAAACCTAATCAGCACCAATTTATGTCAAGGTCTGACTGAATGTGAAGTTTAGATAAATTCCGTCAATTAGTTCTTGAGATAGACAGACTTTTTTTTTTTTTTTTTTTTGTAATTACAAGGCGGAAAGACAGAAACACAGGCTTTTTTAAAAGCAGTGAAATCGTGTTCAAGTCATCCCAAAACGTGTAAATCCATCAAAAAACGTAAGTCGAAAAATTTTGCGATTCCAATACTTTATTCTTATGTACATAGAAGAAAGTAAAAATGGGCTTTCTTATAACGTTTATTAAAGAAAACCGTGATTTAATTCACATATTTTTATGAATCTTAATGACAGCGTTCAACAAATTTATTTTCGTAAGGAAACATATTTTGTTATCTATATTAATAAAACAAAGATGTTGGTCCGTGTCTGTTTCTCTATCTCTCTATTGGCGATGGCTATGGAAATCTTGCGCATATAGAGGTTTGAAAATTAGAATGAGAATAGAGGAACACAGGCCCATTTGCAACTGACTTTCACATTTTTCGCTTTTATTTTAATTAGTCAAACTATTAATTAAAACGAAATGATAATCGCATAATAATGACTTTTCGTTGTTTTGTCAACTGTATCAATCTCTTTGCGGGTTTTCTAGGATCTTGACGCAGACGAAAGCGAATCGTTCTTTTTTTTTTCTGCATTTTGAAACCGTGATCTCCCGTAAAGTCCCCCCCCCCCCACACACATAAATAAGTTCCTTCTACCCTTTTCGGCTCAAACGGTATCTTTCGCTTTTATAAATGTATTAATATTTACTGTTTCATGAAGCATTTTTACTGGATCTCGATTCGCGACCGTTTTCAAGTTTCCCGTCTTTGAAAACTGTAGCAAACCCGGGCGAAAATTAAAAAAAGAAAAATTACTTATTTTTTCGGGATACATTTTCCTTTCTAAAGTTATGTAAATTTTAAATATTATTATTTACTATTTGAAAAAAAGTATATTTTCCGAAGTTCAATTCTGTGTTGCTTGGTTTAATATTATTTTTTACTATTTGAAAAAAAAATATATTTTACGAAGTTCAATTCTATGTTGCTTTGTTTAATATTATTTTTTACTATTTGGAAAAAATATAGTTTCCGAAGTTCAGATCTATGTTGCTTTTTACGTTTTCCTATTCCTTTCAATGCTTTCTATTTTTTCAATATCTTAAAACTGCCATATCCACTTCCCAGACAAACATATAGAAATATAAAAAATACCCAGTAATTCAAAGATTCCTTGTTCTGCATTATCTTTGGTTTCGAAAAACATTAATATTTGCCTCCCCCCACCCTAGTTTAAGTTCGTTGCGATATATTTTCTTTTAAAAATATAAAATCATACATATTTTAGAGTGTACGCTGCCGAAGGTAATGGGGACACCAACATTAGTTTCGCTTGGAAGAATTTTCGTATAAAAATTTAAAACCATGCTACTCTGAATTTAGGTATTTTAAGGTTATTATCAAGAGCCCGGAGAATGACGGACGACCATGCTAGCAAAGATATATTTACACTTAAAATGTTATTAAAATAAAAATCCAAAATAAATTAATATTTCTTAACAAATACTGTATTACAAAAATAGCAAATAAAGACTTTGTGCAAAAATATTAAAAAGCAGAAAAACCAACGTTTAAAATGCACAAATAATACATGAAAAGCAACAAAACATCTGTTTGCTCAGTCTTGCTTTTTCTAGCACGCTGTTCTTTTTTCCCTATCTTGCACTGAAGAAGAATTTCGCTAGTAGATTCGAAACAGCTGTTTGTTGCTTTTCATGTATTATTTGTGCATTTTAAACGTTGGTTTTTCTGCTTTTTAATAAATACTGTATAAGGCTGGTCTGAGATCAGAAAAAAAGAAACTAGTTTAAAAACACCAATCCCCTTAAAATATTCAACCTATTCATGAAAAAATATGAATTGAATAAAAACATTTAATTAAATGTTCAATCCCGCTTTTCACACTAATGATCGACGTCGTCTGATGCAATTTGAGGGTTTTCATTCTAAGTATTGCCTGAAAATTATTGCAAAGGTTGAAGATTCAAACGTAAAGTACGTATTGGTACGTATTGGTAGAATTCTGAATGATACTAGTTATTATAAATGGCTCTCTCCAAAAGTATCAACCAGTAAAACTTCTTGAGCATCACGGAATTCTTCACTTTAATGGTCCTTAATCTTCCGAAATTTCATTCCTACTAAATCTTGGCAAGTTGTAGTAGGATAGTAATGGAGATACATTGTTTTGGATTTATCGGCCAATAATTTCCATGACCTTCTGGAGCCTTTTTCCATTGGTATGAAAAGAAGATTACGAAAATGTATTATCTGAAATTGTTCAAATATGAAAAATAAACAATCTTATATTTTGGAAATTAGAGTTTCTTGACAACTTCCGCTTAACAACTTCCACTTAATCATTAGCGTAGTTACGCTTAAATTGTTCAAGAAGTGTACGTTGTTACGTGTTTTCCAAACAAAGTTAATTTCACTTATAAATTTGCCAATTTCTCTGCTCCCTATTATGCTAATAGTTTGCATAAAAAAAATTATCAATCTTTTTTTCTTTTTCAAAAACCTAGAGAATACCACGGAAACAACTTTAAAGAAATATGAAAACAAATAAAAATTTTATTCATTTGTTTGAATCCTGTTAAAAAGCTTTGGCAATAGTCTAGATCGTCTTACCGTAGTTGCGGTGTACAGAATTTCTGGCATGCTAATGATCACTTGAGCTAAAATCACAGTCATGAGAGTCATCCAAGGATAATGCGCCAATAAGGTCATGCCTAATAAAAAAACTACAGTAGATATTGTAATAGCACCTAAACATAACAAGACTTTTCTTATTCTTTTGTGAGCGGATGTGTCCCTTTTTTGAAGAACAACAGTCTTTTTCATCATTTTTCCATAAACTGTGTCATCTCCTGTAGCAAATGCAATACCTTGACCATAGCCTAAAATATTAGAAAAAGGTTGTATTTCATAACTATCTAAATATAACAAAACAATAGGATTTACTTAATATTATACTTGACTATTCAGATTTTTAACATTAGAAATTAAAAAAAAAAATCTAAAATAAAAAACATTTTGACTTCAAAATATTGTTTTTTTTTTCAATAAGGTTAAAATATATTGTGGTTAATGGGAAAGAAGCACACCTTTTATAAACTAGTATACTATCTTCACTACAAAATACTTCTGTGTCACTGTAGTTATTAATTTACATATATAGTTTCGATACGGTAACAGTTATGAATATGAACTAAAGTGCATATCTTGATCAACTTCAAATTATATATTTGTGATAAAAGTTAAATAGTTGAGACATTTATAATTCTCTACTGTAACTTAAAAAAGTAAAAAAAGCTCTTTTGAGAAAACCATAATTTAAGGAAACATTTACGCCTTCCGACCTCCGATATACAACAATACTGCGAATAAGCTATTTCAAAAAATTCTGTTAGCGAAAAAAGCTTAAAAAATATGAATTACTTTACTCAATTGTTTCGATAATATAGCCTGTCGTAAAAGTTTAAGGACACGATTTCAGAATAAATAATAAAAATTTAATTGATATGAAATATCATAAAAAAGTATTAAAAAACAACTTTCTGAAAGAAAAAATGTCCATAACAATAATTATTTAAAACCCGTAACCGGAAACGTGGAAATACCGTGCATAAACAGAACACTTGATAATTTACCAAATAGTAAGCTTAAACATTTAATCTTTAATAGTAATGCATTAACGGGACCAATTTTTTAATATAACAGCATAAAAATAAGTTTGGAATGTCGGAGAGAGAAAATTTTACGGGCAGATATGTAGACGCAAACATCTCACAGACGCACGTTTCCGGTTAAGGGTTAAAAATTATATATTTTTTATTAATGATTAATAATCACTATCTCAAATGTATAAGAACATTTTTGAAACGTTAGTAAATGCCATATTTCTAGTTTGAAATTTCATTTTCCTTCATGAATATAAAGCCGGCCAGCTTATTCAATTTACATTCGTTATCTAAAATATCGAAGATTGCGGAATTCGCGATATGGGAAATTTGAAAGACCTTTAATTTAAACAAAGCTCGTTAGCAAACTTTCTACAGATTTAAACACTTCAAATAGAGGAATATACAAATATTTGCTAAAAATAGAAGTTTTGGCCGAAAACTAAGATACAAACAACTATATATAATGGGTGTTGAGGTTAATATGAGAAATTGGAAAACTGGTATAAAAAATATGTCCAAACGCTAAATTAAAAAATAATGTCGGGGTAAAAGTGTCAAAAGAAACAAAATATAGACACATCAGAGAATACAAGGACATAGTTAAAAAAATGCCTTGCAAACGGCACCTAAAGTCACAATCTGAAGATACCAAAATGGGTTGATGCACGAGAATGCATGTCGTGCGGGGACAAGTGGATTCTGTATTATTTAAAGACAAAAAAAAAAGAATTTGGATGGTCTATATCGTTAACATTTCTATTCGCAACACGTCAGGAAAATGGCATGTACTTTATTCAGTAGACAACAAAACGGCAAGTCTCTGAAGGGAGCTGTACGCTTGGGAAAAATTTTACAGACAAAGTGCAATCACACCTACACTGCTCAAAACAATTAGGGGAGCACATGGTTTTAACAAAATTACGCAAATATTTACACCGATAAGTAACGTAAAATAAAGCATCCATAATTTAAAGCGTAGTACAAAACAGATGAAGAAAACTTCACATGCAAATCAAAATTTATAGCGTCAAAAACTAGAAAAACGAGATAAGTGAAGAAATCGGGATTTTACAGAAACGTCTGCTTCACTGTCTCAGTTGTAATATTCAATTACCCAGCTTGTGTTTTGAGAAAAGGTGACTTGAAAATGTCACAACAATGGGATTTACCGGAATCCATGGCTTATCGTATTATCGGAACAGTTGAATCTGGGGAAACACAACGAAGTGTAGCAGACGCTTTTGGAGTCGCAAGAAGTGTCAATGCAAGGCTGTGGAATCGATTCCAAGACACATTGAATGGTTTACATCGTCAAGGGCAAGGAGGGCCATGTGCTACCACAGTAACTGATAACCGATATATCCTGTTAACAGCTCGTTGAGACGGAACGGGGGATGTTAATAAGCTGCAAACACAGTTGTTCTTGGCCACTGGACGAAGGGTGTCCAGACAAACAGTCCGAAATAGACTTCATCAGGGTGGTATCTATGCAAAGCGAATGGTCTGTATTCCGTTGACCCCAAGCAATTGTGCGGCCCAATGAAGATGAGAAACTGAACATTAAGTTTGAAGGTAACGTTGTTGGAGTGAAATTCTGCTACAGACGAGTTCCCATTCAGTCTGGATGTGACATCCAATGTGTTTTGGCATGGAGAGAAAGAGGCTTTCAAAATAATACCACATTCATTCATGAAAGATCACATCACAGACTAGGTGGGTTCATGCTTTGGGCTGGAATCAGCATAGGTGGACGTACGGGCCTGCATATCATTTGGAATGACACTTTGACGGTCCGGAATAATACAGACGAGATACCAAGACCTCATGTCGTATTTTATGATTCCGTAATTATTGATTTCTTTTTTTCCATGCATGATAATGCCAGAGCACATACAGCTCGTCTTGTTCAGAACATGCTTGAAACAATACATTATATGGAATAATAAACATGCTCTTCTGACCTGGATCCGATCGAGCATGTTTGGGACACACTCGGACGACGTATTGCAGCGAGACTGGGGCCTTCTTTTATTGTCTGGGACTTCGAGATTGCAATTCTTGAGGAGCAGAACAGTACTCACCTAAAACTTATTGATAATGTCATCGAATCCATGGAAAACAGGTATGCGACAGTTTTATCTATCCGAATGGACCACTAGCCATATCAAATACCTAGGATCATTCCTAAACAGTACGTTTTTGTCATTTACATGCAAAAAAATTGTTACCCTAAATCAGCTTTGTTAAAATAAAATTGTACTTTTCCTTATCTCCCATAGACGACGCTGTGCCGATGTATTTTTCTCACTATGTTTACTTTTCGCAGTTACCGGCGAGACAAGTGAGTAAATGTTCGTACTGTAATTTTGCTGTTAAAACGTAACTTAATAAATTCTTTCTTTCCTCGCATTATATAATTTTTCTACAGGTTATCGGCCCCAGTCACGTTTGCGGCCTGCGTGTGAGGTTTTCTGTTGGAAAGAATTTGATAGTTTTTAATTTAATTTGTGTTTGCGTTTTGATTTTTTGAGTTCTACGGCAATTGCTAAGCCTAACGAAGTAAGCGTTTCTTTGAACTGTTTTCTGGACTTTGTTTTCGATTTTCCTGACAAAAATGGAAAGTGACAGAGTGAAAATAGAAAAGCTCGTGGACTCAAATAATTGGACACAGTGGAAATTCCAAGTACGGGCGATTTTCGATGCTCGTGATGCGTTAGAACTGATTGATGGAACGCATGTACAACCGACAGTTGGTAGCGATAATTACGATGCTGAAATGAAGAAATGGAAGAAAGCAAACAAAGTGGCGAAAGAGATTTTTGCGACAATGGTGGATAAAAAGCCCTTAGCTTTAATTATGAACTGTGAAAATGCTAGAGAAATGTGGGTTAAATTATTAGATGTGTATGAACAAAGATCAGCGGACTCTGTTTATTTACTTCAAACTAAATTCCGAGAGTATCGCTATGTTGCTGGTGATGATATAGCTACACATATTAGCAAAATCGAATCTTTTGCTCGACGATTACGTGAACTTGGAGAACCACTATCAGATTCACTAGTGATAACAACCATTTTGAATACATTACCTTCGCAGTATCGTCATTTTCATAGTGCTTGGGACTCGACACCTTTGGATGATCGTACATTGTCGAAATTAACATCTAGACTGATGATTGAAGAAACTAGATTAGGTATTGTTGATGTGAATATAAATCGTGAATCAGCATTGGTAATGGAAAAACGACAGCCAAATAAGAACTTTTCCAAAACCAGAAGTGTAGAAAATGTTCATTTCAATAATGAATAAGGCAAGTATGACAAAAGGAAACCAAAATTACGATGTTGGACTTGTGGAGGGCCACATCTGAGGCGTAATTGTATAAAGAATCAACAAAATAATAGATATTCTGATAAGAAAAAAGAAGATAGTAACGGTTTTGCCTTTGTAAATACATTTCAGTCAGATGAATCAGGAAGATCAAAGTGGATAATTGATTCTGGATGTACTCAACATGTGTGTTGGAAACCTGAATATTTTAAACCATATAAAGAATTAGAAGAAAAGGTTATGTTTGAACTTGGTGATGGCAGAAAAATTTTAGCCAAAGGTATTGGTAATATCAAAATTCGTTCAAATCTAGATGGAAAAGAACATCATTTTTGTGATGTTATGTATGTTCCTGAAATGAAGGCAAATTTATTTTCTGTAAAATCAGCAGCAGAGAAAGGTTTCATGCAAACCATTGAAGGAAATAAATGGAAATTTACGAAAAATAATAAACTTATTGTTGAAGGATATCGATATGGAGATATGTACTTTCTAGATATAGATGTTTTGGAAAATGAAGAAAGTAGCCTTATGGTAAGGAATCACAAAGAAAATTCTCTTCAAATATGGCATGAACGATTTGGTCATCGGAGTAAAAATCATACAAAAGAATTGCTGAAAACGAAAGGAATTGAAATATCTCAAACTGATGAGACTGAATATTGTGATGGTTGTGCAATTGGAAAGTTTCAGAGAACAAATTTTCGAGAAATGCCAAAAGCCAGTAAAGCTGGTGAACTAATTGTCAGTGACGTCTGTGGTCCAATGCAAGAAGCATCTTTTCAAGGTTCTAAATATTTTGTTACATTCAAAGATGATTACACCCAGTACCGTAAAGTATATTTTATGCAACATAAAAGTGAAGTGAAAGATAAATTGCAACAGTTCTTGGCATAAGTTAAAACGCAAACTGGAAATACAGTCAAGACAGTTATGTCAGATAATGGAGGAGAGTATGCAAATCAAGATTTCATAGATTGCCTAGTGAAAAATGGAATTGAAATTGGAAGATCAGCTGCGTATACACTTCAACAGAATGGACGTGCTGAACGTGAGAATAGAATATTGATAGAAATGGCGAGAACAATGCTGTTGACAAAGGGATTGTCAAAACGCTTCTGGGCTGAAGCAGTGAACTGTTCTGCATATATCTTAAATCGTACTGGTAAGAGTCGTGATAAAAGTAAAACACCTTATGAAGCATGGTATGGAAGGGAATATTCATTAAAGCACTTGAGAATTTTTGGAAGTCAATGCATTGTCCAAATTCCGAAGCAACGACGTGTTGGCAAGAAGTTTGGTAAAACAAGTATACGGGGAATTTTTTGTGGGCTATGAAGAAGTCACTGGAAATTATAGAGTGTATACAGGTGAAAATCGAATAGAAATAAGTAGAGATGTTGAATTTCATGAAGTTTCAGTGCCAAATACATTGATAGATTGGAGTCAGGGAGAGCAAGAGGTGGAATTGGTAGAGAAGGAAGACAAAGATAACCAATTGGAACAAGAACCAGTAAGATACCAGTTGAGAGATCGTTCAACGATACAACCACCTATACGCTATTCCCATCTTTGTCAAAAGGTAATTGAACCTCAGTCATACCAGGAAGCTATGGAAGTACCTGAGAAACAAAAATGGATTGAAGCTATGGAAGATGAGATGCATTCCCATCAAAAGAATGGCACTTGGGAACTTGTGAAACGTGATAACACGATGCAACCATTAACTGCCAAATGTGTTTTTCGTGTCAAAACAAATGAAAATGATGAAATTGAACGCTTTAAAGCACGTTTGGTGATTAGAGGATTTGAGCAACAATATGGAGTAAACTATGAAGAGACTTTTAGTCCGGTTATAAGGTATGATATTGTAAGTTTTCTATTTTGGTTTATTTATTTTAAGAAATTAAAAATAGCACAATTTGGTTGTAAGACTGCATTTTTAAATGGAACACTTGATGAACTGATATACATGGATCAACCAGAAGGTTATAATGATAGATCTGGACGTGTTTGCAGATTGATTCGAAGTCTATATGGTCTAAAACAGGTGCTGGAATCAAAGACTAACTGAATTTTTAACAAGCGTTGGATTTAAAGCTAGTAGTTATGACCCTTGTGCATATCTGAGGTATGTTGGTGAAAATTTAGTCATTATTGCTGTATATGTTGACGACGGACTGATTGCTGCCACTGATAAGGAAGATATTCAAACACTTCTTAGCCAGTTACAAACTGAATTTGAAATCACGATTTGTGAAAATGTCAGACAATTTCTTGGTTTTCAAATTGAATGAATGAAAGACAACATAAGAATTCATAAGGCAGCTTATGCTAAAAGAACACTGTCAATGTTTGAAATGGGCGACTGTAAACCTGCTAAAGTGCCAGTAGATAAAAGTTCTTTAGATATTCTGTATCGTGAAAATGAATTAGATTCTGAACATCCAGTTGCATCAGCTTGGAAGATTAATGTATTTAGTTGTTGTTTCAAGACCAGATTTGGCATACGCAGTTGAAAAAGCTGCACAGTGGATGTCAACACCTACTGTTGGATCATGGAAATTCATTAAACATATTTTGAGGTATCTGAAAGGTACAATAAATATGGCAATCCACTACAGTGGCTCAACAGACGGTTATATCAATGTGTTTTCTGATGCTGACTATGCTGGGGATGTGCAAACAAGAAGATCCACAACAGGATACATTTCCACCTTAGGTGATGGTGCAATTACTTGGAGTAGCCAAAGACAAGGATGTGTGGCCCTTTCTACGACAGAATCTGAGTATATGGCTGCATCAACAGCATCCAAAGAGTTGGTCTGGTTGACCAATTTAATAAGTGAATTTCAACCTGGAATACAAGGACGTCTACTCGTTGATAACCAAAGTGCAATTCGGTTAGCTAGTAAACCAACTAACCATAGACGCACCAAGCATATAGATATTAGATATCATCATATAAGAGAGTTAGTGGAAGAGAAAAAGATCTTGATAGAGTATGTGGACGCTGTAAATCAAGTAGCAGATATGATGACAAAGCCTATGGGACATTTACGTTTAAAAGAACTATGTGCAAATATTGGACTCGTTTAAGACTGAACTATTCATATTTCAGGAATAGTCCAATTTTAGGGAGAGTGTTAAAATAAAATTGTACTTTTCCTTATCTCCCATAGACGGCGCTGTGCCGATGTATTTTTCTCACTATGTTTACTTTTCGCAGTTACCGGCGAGACAAGTGAGTAAATGTTCGTACTGTAATTTTGCTGTTAAAACGTAACTTAATAAATTCTTTCTTTCCTCGCATTATATAATTCTTCTACAAGCTTTTCATGTTCCATCCATCGTTTCAAAGAATTAAAACTCCCTTGCAATTTTTTTACGTCTTTTTTTCTGTATTGCGAGTTGATACACACGTTACGCTCAATTTTATGTCCGTGCATGGCTGTCTCGTATTGTTCTTTTTACTTTTTTTGCTTGTTCCCCTAATTTTTTTTTGAGCAGTGTACTACGTGGGCGAATCTTTAAGCTGAACTCGAATCTCGATCTGAATGTTTGTTTAAAAGAAAAATGCATGATAAAGTTTTCGCGAGCATCAAATGAGTACCTGCAACTTTTATCACTTCAAAATGCCGATTAATAGCACAGTAGCGAAAGATATAAAATTGAAAAAACTGGTAAAATACTTAAGTTTTTGTTTGGGTTTTCAACCTGCAGTGCATTTAGCCGAGTTATGTGAATTTTTCCGTGAAGCACTTAGGAACCTTTCATCCCCTCATTTCTCCCATCTTGCTTTAGGAAACTATCCGTTTAAGTTTTAGATAATTCCCAACCTGAATATAGATTTCCGTACAACAGCACTTTAATCCACAACATAGTACAAAATAATAGCTTTCAGCGTAATATTCAAGTTTTAAACTACTAGGGTTAAGCGTTACTTAACGTAATAGCATAAACAATATTATAACTGACTTGTAACCTATTACCACAGTAATATATTAATGAGAAGTCCCCATTAATTAAGTAATTTTTCACGCTGGCAAAATCAATAAAGGTAAGGAAAAATATAGTGTATGGAATAAAAACAAAAATATTGTGCAGCAAAATTGTCCTTTACGAAAATGCCAGCTGTACGTAAATGTTGCCAGCTTTAGAATATTTGCAAATATGAACTATCAGAAACACTTCTACGGACATGCTGAATGAAAAAAAGACAAAAGTTAAGCATAAAATTAAATTTTATGACTGTTAATGGATATAACCTGATCCTACATTGGTTTGCTCTTGCACAACAGTATTTTTATGTTTCATATCATTATCGCTAGTGCAATCAAAAAATAATTTTCAAGAAAACGATATGTCAGAAAGCATGCAAGAAATGACACTCTTATCTAACAATTTTATTATTTATATGAAAAAATGCACTAAAATTTTCTGTTACTTCAGTTTAAATTAACTCATTAACCGCCAAAACTAAAAGGTTGAATTTTTCAACTTATTAACTGAACGTCGTTTGCCACCAGAAACTGGGACAGGTAATTTTCGTTTTATTTGATCTTAAAATTTTGTGTCATTAAGTAAGGCCAATTGTGTAGTTGAAAAATAGTGGTGGCTATGCAAATAATTTAAATATGTGCATTTCTTTTAACCATTGCGTGAACGCAACACCAGCGGGTAATTGGTTAATATATATATATATATATATATTTCGAAATTTCACATTTTAAAATATTATTTTCATGAAATTCATCTTGAAGGAATTACAAAATTTAAACAAAGCTTCAATAACTATTAGCGTAAAATCGAATTTAAATATTGCGCTGCAGCTCAATACATATTTATTTCCAGTGTGACTCTATAATGATAATTTAACAAATTAAAATCTATAGACTTACAAGGGAACCACTTTTGGTGTTGCTAGCACCTAGCATTGAGACCTGGTGCATTTTAAAGCCCTATATTATGAAGTTTGAGAATCGATAAAATTTTTCTGTTAAAATAATATTTCTTGATTTTACAGCAGCATAACTTTCGGAAAATGTAATTTTCGAAACCACTTATCGGACTATTAACATTGAATTTTTCTAAAGAAAAGCATTTAAAAATAAAAATTAGTTAATAATAAGTATAAAATATTTTAAAAAGTTCGAAAATTCCTTCAAAAACTCACGAATTTGATTTTGAAAAATTGTAACATTATATTCATATTTTTGGCGGAGAAACAGTTGGCGTTTATTTTCAAAAGTGGAGCTTTACGGTAACCCTAGACAAATGTCATAGCTGAATGTGTAATGGCTAGAAATTGCGATGTCCGATATATTTAGCAACAGTAATTTTTCTACATTGTGTAAAAATATTAATTTTCTTTATGATTACTTTTACCAAAGGACCATTTAATACAGTAACATTTCATTTTAAACATTCGAAACTTTATTCCATTCGATTTCAAAAGAAAATTGTTTGCTTATTTTCTATTTCACTAAAAAATAGTTTTCAATGATCTTCGAAGCTTTTATAGAATTATATTTATTACTTATATATTTATCGTCTGCATAGAAAAAGAAATAAAAACCTAATATTTGTTTCTTATGCTATCAATTATTAAACAAAAAAAATCGCAATCTGTATACTAGTAATATGTACTGTATATTTACTCTTTGGATAAAGCGGTCGGAAAACTTGTAGCGCCATATTTGGCGACTTAACTCACTATTGGCGTGAAATAAACAAATAAAAATGTAATAATAAAAAATTAAAAGTAAAAAAAAATATATATAAAATATGATTTTAACAGAGAAATTTTATCGGTTCTCTAACTTTTATGTATAGGGCTACAAAACGCACCAGGTCTCGATGCTAGGTGCGAGCAACACCAAAAGTGGTTCCCTCGTTAGTTACTAATTTGACTGATACCCACCGTTTTTTTCTTGATACCGCAAAATATTCACTCTTTGTTATTTCTAATATTATTGTAAATTTAAAAGTGTTAAAATTTTTGGCTAACCTCAGGTTCAAAACAATTTATTAAATGGCTTTGCATGTAGATATGTTATAAGCCAGAAAGTAATATAGGTTATGTTTTATTTACTTTATTAAAATATTTTGTTAATAATACACAATTTCGTTATTTTCATTCATAATTATTTGAGAATTCATTGTGTAATTTGTTAATCTTTTGAAACTTTTTGTAATTTTTTGTAAATATGTATAGAAAACTTTGAAATTATTTTGTTAACTTGCATATATTTTTCATTCATCTGCTAATTTTTGAGGGTTCTTAAGAAATTTTTTTCACTAACGTGTATATTTTTTGAAGCATTTTTAGAAAACATTGATAACTTTTTGACTAATTTGTAATTTTTAAAACTTTTTTGCTCATAACTTTTTGACTAATTTGTAATTTTTTAAACTTTTTTGCAACTTTTAATTTTTTTTTTGATTAAAAAAAAATTTGAAACTTTTTAAAACTTTTTTGTAGATTTTTAACTTTTTGTAACTTTTTTAGTATTTCAGTTAGTGTTATGTATTAGACACAAGTTTATTAAATGTATATTTACCGTTTTATAATTTTTTTTAACTATTTATAATTTTTTATATTTTTATTATTTATATTTTTATTATTTTTTATATTTTTCATTTATTTTATATTTTTTTAAACTATTTATAATTTTTTTATTCAATAGTTGATTTATTTACATTTGATATTTTTAGATGGTTATAAATATTTAGTCATAATTAATTTTTTAATTGGTGTGGTCAATTTCAAGTGTAATTTTTGATATGTAATATACGTATAATTAATTTTCTTTGTGTGCTTCTAAGGAATACATAAAGGGAAAATATTAGAATAACTTAGTAAAATGGTGTTGAAAATATATAGTGAAAGTCACTCTGTGATTACAAACTTTTATGATAAATAGGCTCACATGATTTCATGTGAAAGAAATCTAAAAGTGGGTACATTCTATTGAATAAACAAAAATATCTCTATAAACTAACATAGAAAAACATGGGTTGTGTTAAAATTATAGATAATCTATCTATATTATAAAGGACAAACATATCTGTGCGTAACGCATACGTCATTTTGCGAATGGCAACACTTTGAAATTTGAAAAAAAATTTTGGCTTTGCAATTTTCTCTACTGCAAATTTTTAAACTTCTAAAGATCGCGCATTTTAAATTTTTACATCGTCGTATAAGGAAAAAAATGCTCTTTTAAATGCAATTTGTTTGAAAACTGTATCTCAATTTATTTTTGAGATATTAATTTTTTTGTAGTTTTTAATACCATTTTTCTTATCGTGGCAACAAAAGTGCCCCATTTCTATTGAAAGTCATTGAAAGTAAACGGAAAATAGGAGATACTGTATCCTTTAGTTGCCATTTTCTCATAAATCCTGAAAAAAAAGTTGAAATTAAAATATGGGCTATGTCAAGAATATTGTCTGTTATTCTGTGCTAATGACGTCATATGCACACTTTTCTATAGACGAAGTTTAAAACTGGATTGCTTTAGCGGATACAAATGGCATCATTTTATAAAAAAGCGTGTATTTTATTTCTTAAACCTAAATTGTGTTTTGTAGAAGTGCGTCATTTTCACAGCCCAGCTGCTTTGAAATTCTTCACAGGTGAAAATGCTTCACATTTAAAAATAATGTAATCGAAATCACACACTGATAAAATGCAATGTTTTACAAAAATTTAGAGTATATTTATAAAGTATATTTTTCAATATTCTGACCATCGTTACATTTTCAATTTTCGTCGCATAGAGAAAAAAATTACTTTCAAATGCAATTTGTTTAAAAACTTTATCTTAATTGACTGATGTGTTATATTTTCTAAAATAATTTTTAAGCATGATTTTTTTTAAGTTTATCTTATCACGTGCCGGTTTCAGTACATAATAATAATAAACATTTTTCACATAAAGCAACAAACATTTTTCAGCATTTGTTTCTGACTATTTTTGCATAACGAAATTAATGCTTCCTTTATAGGCAAATAAAGGAATAATATTAAAAAAACCACCAATCTAACATATTTGTGAAAGACAAATTAACGAAATTAATACTTCTTTTATAAACAAATAAAAGAATAATATTGAAAAAACAACAAATCTAACATATTTATAATCGTACATTTTAAATTTTTAGATCACCAAATAGGATTTTTTTTAATGGAATAACTTTGCAAAGTCCATCTCAGTTTACTGATTGTCTATAGTTTTAAAAACAATTTTTAAGCATGAAATATTTTTTAATTTATCTATATCGCGCGGAGCTCGATTACGAAAGATTAATCCGTTTGCCCTTAAAACAAAATACAGACTTCATCATTTTCTTACGGCTAATATCTATTTAAAAAATTCCCTATGAATAAATAAATAAAATATTATAAATAAAACACAGATTTGCCAGACATGTATAAGCTCTGAAATTATCAGAATATAAAAGGATGCCATAAGTAGCAAAATCTTGGCAAATAACTCTTAGCATGCGGCTAATAAGAAAATATCGCTTTTGATAAATTTCAAAAATTTATTTGATTGTATAATTCGTATTTTCCATATGAAAAATGCTTTTTTAATGTAAGTTGTCAATCTAAAAATATTATGGAATATAAAAAAAATATTAGTTTTCAATTTAAAAAAATGATTTCACCTATATTCTTTAACCCGGGAAGCCCGGGTACGATCCCCTAGTATATTTAAAAGATAAGGTAGTTTTTATAGTCATCCAGCCAGAAATTTTTATTGAACTGAATTTGACAATTATTTTTTTTTAATGAAAGCTGTTTAGTTGTAGATGTGCCCACATAATTTTAATTTCAATTTAAACGGTTTTTAATGAAATTTATTCAAAATGGTGTCAGTTGGATTACCTTCTATTGTTGGAGAGAAAATGGAAATAATGGGGTTTATTTACCTTTATTGATTATATCCTTTCTGATGCCATTTTCTCATTACAATAAAAGAAACTTTCGATAAGAATTTGAATAGAAAGAGACGTTACGATTTTAAAAATACACAATTTCCCTCATAAAGCTGCTATATTTCACTATTTCTTCATCCCGTCGATATTGAATTATATACGCTAGGCGAAATATTTCAGAGATGGAAAATGATGTCATATTTATAAGAAGAAGTCATTTTCTTTGATAAAACGAAATATTTTGCAATGAATACGTCTAAAAGTCATAAATTTCTGGAATTTTTACTCGCCGGTACTAAAATTAGAACCAGAACTTCAAATCACGAGTGGGACTTTTCACATAGAAAGTTGTAGCTGACAAACGTGACTTCAAGTTTGGAAATCTATTTTTAATAACCTATTATGCGTGAAAGTATTTTTAAATGTTAAATATGGATATGAGACGGTGAAAATGACGCTAGATTTATCTTTTAATAAAAAAAATATATATACATTATGATTGTGTCAAATTGAAATCAATTTTTGCTGATTTTTCATTCCGCAATACTAAGTTTAAGATCCTCAATTGATAATTTCATCATAATTATTTATCTTGATTATATTTGACACATTATGTATACGAATAAAGTTTATTTTTTCAATAATTTTATCAGTTGAAGTTTATGAAAATAGTATTTTGTTAACTTTAGGTATAAAAAAATATGTGTTTAATTATTTAGACTAACCAATGTAAGATGATTTTTTATTGTAGTTACTTTTGTATGTTTTTTTTTTATATATATATAAATTCAATGTAACAGTCTCTTTATAAACATTTTCTTTTGTCGAAACTCTACGGGTTCCACCTCGTAGGTAAAGTCGTGAAAAAATAAAACAAACACTCCACTCTAACACTGCAACTAATTATAATAGAAAAAAAATTACAGGTACCAAATGATTTGAAATAAAGTCTACTTTTCATGCTGCATATAAAGTTTGCTTAGGGGGCCTCTACAGATCAAAAACAGAACTAACTTTTTTTGTCAATGGTAACATCCATTTTTGACAACATCCCTTTTTGTATTTTAAATCTTCGGTTCAAACTATGCCTAGAAACGAAGTTACAAGTCATTTTCATGATAAGTTTTTGAATTATAAATATTCAAATTTTAGAGCTTCTACTGTAAAATTACATTTTCATATTATTATTAATATCTCTTGAAATTATTATCCTAATGTGATAATATTTTTGTTCGATTATAATACTAAAAAATGCAAATATAAACACATTAAATTTGTAATTAAAAAAAATTTCCAATCTGAATTTTGAATTATGAAATTGATATTCGAAAAAAAATATGAATTGGAACCTACACTTTTTTTTTATAGATTTATATTTATTATGTCTTGCTTTATGCAAATTCTCAATTTCAAAATTTTCTTCCTAGTAGTTTTCGAATTATGAGTAATAATACGCCAAACTGACTGTTTAAGCGTTGATGATGTCGAGAAAATCATAATTTGAAAATATATATATAGTTTACTCATTTTAATGAGGCATTTGGGTTTGCAATACTCAAAACATATTAAGCGAGTGAGATTCATATTGTTAAAAAGTAATACAGTAATAGAAGTGACATAGTCTACTTATTGAGCAGTAAATTCTGAAAGTGTGTCTAAATATGTATGTAAAGTAGATTGTTGAAGCACAGGTATAGTTAATTAATCTGTTAATTAAAATATAATAATTAATAAGTAATTAATACCGTATATTTCCATGTATAAGCCGAGTATACGACTTTTCAGTGAAAAATCGTCCAAAATCGGAAACCCGTATATAAGCCGATGTTAAACAAACGTGAAAATTTCAGCGAACGAAAACTTAGCACTTTATTTTTGCATAGCTAATAGAAAAAAAAATGCGCTCTACGAAATTGTTGATATCTCCTAGAGATCTTCGGTAGATCCCTGATGACCTTAATTCTATTATTCAACATTCGGAAGTTTTTTTAATGAGTCATTTAAACACAGGTCCCGTTCGAAGTGAACTGAATGGATGCCATCTGGGGATGCTGATGAAGCTGCGACAAATGGCGGTACATTCGAACCTCGTTAACACGAAATCGCTTAACGCGAAATTTTGCTTAACACGAAATAATACTGAGGTCCCGTCAGATAAGTCTGAAAACCAATGTACATTAACTCGTTTAACACGAAATAGAATTTCGCAAAATCCCGCTTAAGTCGAAAATTGTTTGCTCGAAAATCAAAGCATTCTTTCTTAAGCGTAAGTTTTCAATATTTCAAACTTACATGTCACATCTTATTTACTAAAAATGGAATTTTCTCACTGTTTGAAAATGACAAAGAGGAAAAGGGTTTCAAAAAATGGTGAAATATTTGGCTAATCTCTGCTTTTTTTTATCCTCTGATATTCCGCATCCCCCCCCCCCTTCGCTTAAGTTGCATTTATTCACATCCTGAACAAGTATGCCTGAGATGGGAATCAATCATATATCTTCCTATTCTTTTCGAATTACATTTTGTGGTCATCGACAAGAGAAAGGAGAGAAAAGGAGAGGTGAACAAAAGAAAGGGGAGTTGAACAATAGAAAGTGGTAGTGTCCGAACTGTTAGGCTGCGTACACACGCATATTTTGTCTACTTCTCTAGTTTTCTTGGAAAATCTTTTATTCTGAACCCATCTGCGGTTTATTCACAAAAGAATGAGGGGAATCAACAATGGGTCAGGAGATAAGGAGCTCGACTCTACTTGAAGGAAAGGTTTCCTCTTTTGCCGGACATTATTCCCATTCCTGCTAAAGTTGTTAAAAATCAAAGACACCGCGTGGCCACAAAAAACGAAGCCGACACTGATAACAGTTAGAAGGATGGTGCGTGCGCAGCCTTAGAGGCTCCTGATCTTGACCTCTGATCTTTATAAATCGTATCTGTTAGCTATCTGTTTGGTCCTTTATGCGGATATATTCTCTCTTTGAGCTATATATCGGCCACTGTGAATGTTTGGGTGAAGGAGTTTCTTTTTTGAATGTGATTGTTCCATTAATTGTTTGACTCTATTGATAGTGACATAACCATAAACAGTGTTTCCGAAATCCCATATCTTCGTGTGGAAGAAGTGACAATCCTTACTTCTATACATGACTACTGAAACTCTGTTCGCAGTTGCCCTGTAGTATTCTTTGAAAGATGAGTCGAAAATAGCAAACTGTATCTTTAGAAACAAAGCAAACGATTTTAAATGAAGTCAGCGATAAAGTGCTGAAAAAATCAGAAATTGCGGCAAAGTATGGAATAACCAATAGCACACTCTCTACAATTTTAAAGAATCGTGATAAGATTGAAGCGGCTTATGCTATCAGTCAGTTCGAACCAGCAAAAAAACGGATGCGCAAAGGAAAAAATCCCTGCCGGCTCGGGCCTACAGGCGGAGGTAAATTTCGATGTTAAGTACTAAATTCTCCAACAAAACTTAAATCAAGATTAGAGATAAAACCCAGTTTCTTCACAAAGAGCGAACTGTAGGGAGCTAAACTTTTTGTGAAAATTGTAATATACACGAATACACACACACATACATATGGAATAGGTTTAAAAAATGGCTACAAAAAATTCAGAGAACCTTAAAGTGTTAAAATATGTTAATATTTCCATAGTCGGGTTTTTATCATGTTTTAATACGTTTCTTCAAACTTACATGGCGTTACATATTCACCTGCTGAGGTCCATTATATTTCCACTATGACGCAATATACATAATTTTTTAATTCGTCAAATTATTTATTTTGAGTTTTCATGCTGAAATCTTGCTCTAGGAAACTTATTATTCTAACTAAATATTCAATTTGTTTTCAATTTGTCAAACTATTTAATTTTACACGTGAAAATTTTGCAAAAGAAAAGTAATTGTTGTGGTGAGAATTTTATTATTTGTTTTTTTTTAATTGTTGGCAACTGCTATAACGAAAAACTTTTATTTTTTTCCTGCCATTGTTGTGTAAGAGCTGGTTTTATCAGAATCATGTTAAGACAGTATTCAAAATTTTGAACCCTCCCCATTTCCACCCTCTTGGGCCGATTTCGCCCATTTTCAATCCCCGCCGAGATATTAGCCATCTCAAAGTTGTTGGCGAGTTTGAAGATGATTCGTGCATAATTGCGACTTTTATCGTGCGGACAAAATTTAGTACATACATACATACATATATATATATATATATATATATATAAACTTTTTAGGTGGGGGTGGTTTTGGGTTCCTGGGGTCCTATAATGAAAAGTTATGAAGGAATTTTTCAAAAGTCGAACCATGGTAACGACTGCAATAGGTAGTATTTCTTACGAAATCTACCTAAAAAATGAAGAAAATGAAATTGCTCTCTTACGGTGGATGCAAGAAGCCAGAACATTGTTTTAACTGGTGCAGTTTTGCAAGAGAAAGCAAAGGCTTTTGCTGATGCCCTCGGTTACAACGATTTCATATGTTCTAACGCATGGCTGATAAGATTTAAAGAGCGTCATAGAATTGTCTGCAAAAAGATATGTGGAGAAGAATCTGACGTAGATGAGAATTCTATACAGTTATTTTTATTAGGAAAGTGGTTAGACGTTAAAAAAAAATTATGCACCCCGTGATATTTTTAACGCCGATGAAACGGCGCTTTTTTTTAAAGCACAACCCTCGCGAACACTTACTTTAAAAAGAGAAAAATGTACTGGAGGAAAATTCAGCTAAGAAAGAATTATGATTATGTTCGGCTGCAACATGGATGGAAGTGAAAAATTACCATTGCTCGTGATCGGTAAATCGGCGAAACCACGTTGTTTCAGAAACGTTAAAACTTTGCCAGTTTGCTACGCTTCAAGCGAAAATGCATGGATAAACAATGTTATTTTTACCAAATGGTTACTTGATCTGTACTTAAAATTCTAAGATGTGCCTGGAACAGTATCACTACTGGAACTGTGAAAAATTGTTTCCTGCACGCGGGATTTACGCATGAGATAAATGAAGAAACTAATGAAACATAATCTGAAATGACGACTGATTTAATAGAAGAAGCCGAAAAAGGGGAATTATTTCGCAGACATTGTTTGTCGAGTATATTTGCATAGATGAAGATGTGCTGACTTCGGAGGTGACGACAGACGAAGAAATAATTGCTTCATTAACTGAAAAAGAAAGATGACAATATCGACATCTCAGATGAGGATGAAGAATTCGACACAGAAATGAAAAGTTCAGTGTCATTAAATGAAACTACCGCAGCATTAAAAACAGTACAACGTTTCCTTATGGGACAAGAGAATGCTTCCCGAGCTTTGGACAAATTGGATGAGGTCCATACGTTTCTAGAAAAAAACAGTCAACAAAAATTGTAACAAAAGTCAACAACGGACTTTTTAAAAAATGATTAGCAGGTAAATAAACTTATTATTGCCTAAAATGATGACCAATTTGTTTTATTTCTTAATTAAATTTTCTATTTCTTAATTAAAATTTCTATTTCTTATTAACTTATGATTTTAGCAGGGATATAATTGTACGCTTATTTATTTAGTTTTTTTTTATATCTAATATAGATGGCATCACTATTTTGACGGTTAACACGAAACCCAGTTTAACACGAAAAAATTTCGCAGCCCCTTCAATTTCGTGTTAACGAGGTTCGACTGTAATTTAAAAAGTTCACATCGTTGCTACCTCTGATTTGGTGAAAGAAGCTTGCTTTAAATTACCAAAGAAATGATCGTCCGATGAAACTGAGGATGATGCCATTTTTGAAGAACATTGGGATGATGATGAACTAGATACTAACGATATTCATCCTGTTGTACCAATGAGAGAAAGCAATTTTAAGGAGTTGGTTGAAAATTCTGACAATGACTTGGATAGTAAAAGACGATTGATAACTTGTTTCATTATAAAAGAATGGAGTATTAAAGTATTTTTAGAAATTTGTAGGTTATTTGTAGGTAATGTTTATATCTTTTATGTTTACCATCCTTTTTATTTTAGAATATCAAATTAAAAAAATTTCTTAGACTCGTGTATAAGCCGACACCCGGACTTCCGAGTAAAAAAATGTAATTATTCATTAAACTCTCAAATATAGTTAATTTATCTGTTAATTAAAATAAGGATATTTAATAAGTAATAAATAATTATTCATTAAATTTTAAAAAATATATTTATAATAATGTAAATGTATTAATACTTCAGGTCCCTTTCCTTTCAAATGTCCTCTCTGAAAGTATTTCTTTTATAACTTGCGATAAAATTGTATCAACTAGTAAAATCTTTCTGTGTGACGTGCAATTGATATACCTTGTTGAGGATCATCATGGCATGTTCGGTATTGAAAACGAAGTGCGTACAATTGATAGTTCATTTACATGGGGACTCAAAACTATTTAATTACGTTAAGGTCTATGGGAAAAAGAATTTGCGATGTATTTTATTAGTGTTACAATATTTTAAGCATAATGAAAGTTATATACATAACTCAGATGCAGAAGAAGACGATTACTGTAGAATGTGTTATGTGTACTTATTGCACGCATACAGGGTACGTAAAGTATTCCGGTATATTATGGTTTGTGAAGAAAAATCATTTGCGGCGTATTTTAACGATGTTACTCTTTTACAAATATAATGAAATTGATATGAATTTCTGAGTAGCACTAATTCTACATGCTTTCTGTAGAATATAGTATAAAAAGCAATTATCACCCACTTACAGGGTCACAAAAAAAAGAGGTGAGCTACGAGGAATATTCTACGGGGAAAACTGTTTACAGAGTGTTTAATGAGGTCGCATTGTTTCAAACGTGATGAAATTTAATAGTGTTTGCTATTAGAAATTATTGCTGAAAGTTCGTTTTCAGTTATGGCATGCATTTTTAAGTTTAGGAAAATTTTTGTACACTATTTGGTGTGCATAAATTCTATATATAGACCATATACAGGTTTCATCAAAGAATTCGTAAGCATTTCCAGGAATGAACGTGAATTGCTTAAAGGTATTTTTCAATTTGAGTTATGCATTTTCAAACTGAACTATATTTAGCATACTACGAAATGTCTGTAGCAAATAAAGAAAATCATGTACAGGGCTATGCTAAGAACTAGACACATGGATGCCTATGGATAGTAAATTCGGCAAGTGTGAGTTCAGTAGCTTTAAGCATGATTTTGCCCGAATTAAATTGCATCTTAATATGAGAAGGATATGTAATATACTGTATGTAGTATACAGGGATGTACAAACGAATTCAAGTACATTTCCTTCTATTGGTAGAAATTCCTGAAGATGAATTTTCAACTGTGTTGTGCGTTTTTTTACTAAACTAAATTTTAACGTATTATATGGAATCTGTACAAATCTATAGATCATATTCAGAGCTGCACAAAAGAATTGGAGTACCTTTCCGGTTATAGGTGGCAATTGTTAAAATTTGGTTTTGAAATATGTTATATGCTTTCTGAAATGCTTACTTAGTTATCTTCTTTATATCTTAATAAACGGTAAAATATTATGGAAATTAAAGTTCTGGAACTTAAAGTATTCTGGAAGTGTTGGAAAGTGTTTCATAATCTATGCTTGACGTATGATTTTTCTTTCTTGTTTTATATTAAGAATGGAGCACTGGGTTGATTATGTTTTTTATTGTTTCAAATATAAAACGTATAATTTTATTTTATCATGCAAATAATAGCAATGAAGCAAATAAGTTCGGAAAGTCTAAATTCACCTGAGTTTTCTAAAACTTCGACGCCTATTCATATTTTAAACTGATACACTTTCAAATATTTAAAGGATTTGATAATTGTAAAACTTAAATGTCGCAGTAGTTACAAAAATGTTTATTTAAATATAAATAAATAACTGCAGCCTATTTGAAAATACTCTTTAGTATCGCATTTAAGAAAAATCTAACGGTTTACAACTCTTGTCAGTGTTTGCCCAGGAGTGTGCTTATCATAAAAACAGGTTTCCTGACATTTTGTAATAATTAATTGTAAGTAAAAAAGCTCTGAAATGCGCATTTGTGAATATAAATTAATTACATTCGAAGAGAAAATCTCCGAAAAGAATTTTTGTGAAAACGAGATATTTCCAGCTGTTAATGTCAAACAAACTTTACTGTCAACGTATAAATGTGCAAGTGACAGATGCAGACTTTGTTCTCAACTTTTCCCAGTAGTGGCGATACTATCGCGCTGGTTCGCGTTTTTGCTTGCTCCTCTGTCCTATTTGTGTGTTAATTAATCTATACAATGTACTAATTTTAAAATGTAGTATTCCGTTAAAATGGGCTCAAAATATGTTAAAAAGAAAAACAGAAAAATAATTGTAATACATTTGTGCAAATCATTCCAAACCATCCAGAAATGAAAATTTAATATTTCTATTAAAAGTTTAATAGTTTTTAGGTGGCTTCCAATACAAAAAGTCCTTCCGGCCAGTGCCGGGAGGAAGAGGTAGCTTTCAAATTCCTTATTTTTAAAAAGCTAGCTTATGATATTCAAACACACGAAGCTCAATTTAGTGGAAACCGATTATAGAAGATTCAATACTAATTTTTATCAATAATAAATCCTTATGAATGAGAATTTCGCGAAATTAGTCAGATTTATAAAAACTGATTTTATTTAAAGTTATATTTGGTTTCGAAATTCGGCGATATGTGAAGTGCCTGCCCTTTTAAGACAACATGGTGGATGAGGCTAACCAGTGAACTTGGTCGGGACCTTAGTAATTCCTGTGCACACGCTCGCTCACATCGGAATCGGTTGATATATATGAGTGCTGTCGCAGGCAAAAATCAGATTTTTCAAAATGTCACCCACATAATGAAATTCAAACTGCTGTATCTGAGCCATTTTTTAAGATAAAGACAAAACAAAAAATGCTCCGGAATCCTTATATCAAAGTCAAATACTTAAGAAAGAAACCGTTTTCAATTTCTAAATTTTTTGCACTTCACTTTAAATAATTTTTTTTAATTTAATGGCCGCCATTTTGATTCAAGATGGCGGATGAATCCGGCCAGTGAACTTAGTCGAGACATTGCTATATACTATACAAATGCCTTCTTACATCCAAATAGGTTAATAAATACGTGTGTTATCGCGTGACAAATATCAGATCGTTTCAAAATGTCAGCCATGCTAGAAATTTCAAAGTGCTATAACTCAACCTTTTTTTAAGAAGTAGACGAAAAAAAAACTGGCCTGAAATCTTTGTATCAAGGTCAAACGCATAAAAAAACCTTTTTCATTTTCCAATTTTTTCATACCCCATTTTAAATTTTAAATAATTATTTTTAAATGTTCCCTTTTGAATCAAAATGGCAAATGAAGGTTGCCTACGAACTCGGTCGACACATTGGTATGCACTATGTACACACCACTTTACATCCAAATCGGTTCATAAATACGCCCGTTATCGCGTGACAAAAATCAGGTCGCTTCAAAATGTCAGCCACAATAGAAATTAAAAATACTATAACTCAGCCATTTTTCTAGAAAAAGACGAAACAAAAACTGTTCCGGAATCTT
The DNA here is from genome assembly GCA_963932465.1 of Maratus speciosus. Taxonomy (NCBI): domain Eukaryota; kingdom Metazoa; phylum Arthropoda; class Arachnida; order Araneae; family Salticidae; genus Maratus; species Maratus speciosus. The sequence continues at coordinate 341,357,946 of OZ010786.1, read as the reverse complement.
TATATTAAGGTCAAACACATAAGGAAAAAAATCTTTTTCAATTTTTTGATACCTCATTTTAAATTTTAAATTTTTAAATTTTTTTAAATGGCCGCCATTTTGAAACAATATGGCGGATGAAGCTGGCCAACGAACTCGGTCGAGACATTACTACGTACTTTGTACACACCAAGGTACATCCATATCGGTTCATGAATAGGCCTGTTATCGGGTGACAAAAATCAGGAGGTTTCAAAATGTCAGCCACGCTAGAAATTCAAAGTGCTATAATTCAGCCATTTTTTAAGATATAGACGAAACAAAAACTGTTCCAAAATCTCTGTATCAAGGTCAAACACATAAGAAAAAAATATTTTTCAATTTTCATTTTTTTGGTAACATATTTAAAATTTTAATTTAAAAAAAAATGTAAATGGCGGATGAAACTGGCCAACGAACTCGGTCGAGACATTAGTATGTACTATGAACACACCGAGTTTCATATAAATCCGTTCATAAATACGCCTGTTATCGCATGACAAATATCAGGTCGTTTCAAAATGACAGCCACAATAGAATTTGAAAATGCTATAACTCAACCCTTTTTTAAGATATACACAAAACAAAAACTGCTCCGGAATCTTTGTATCAAGGTCAAACACATAAGAAAATAATATTTTTCAATTTTCAATTCTTTGGTATCATATTTCAAATTTTATTTTTTTGTTTAAAATTTAAATGGCCGCCATTTTGAAACAAGATGGCGGATGAAGCTGGCCAACAAACTCGGTCGAGACTTTGGTATGTACTGTGTACACACCGAGTTTTATCTAAATCGGTTCATAAATACGCCTGTTATTGCGTGACAAATATCAGGTCGTTCCAAAATGTCAGCCACGCTAGAAATTGAAAGTGCTATAACTCAGCCATTTTTTAAGATATGGACAAAACAAAAACTGCTCCGTAATCTTTGTATCAAGGTCAAATACATAAGAAAAAAATATTTTACAATTTTTAATTTTTTGGTACCACATTTCAAATTTTAATTTTTTTTTTTAAATTTTAAATGGCCACCATTTTGAAACAACATGGCGGATGAAGCTGGCCAACGAATTCGGTCGAGACATTGGTATGTACTATGTGCACACCGAGTTTCATCCAAATCGGTTCATAAATATCAGAGTTACAGTATGACAAAGATCAGATATATATATATATATATGGATATATATATATATATACAGTAGCGCTCAAAAGTATTTTGGCAACCTTATATTCTCTCTTATTTTATTTAATATACAAATGCAAAAGAAAATATATTCCCTATAATTGAGAACACTATGATTGCAGTTATTCAATTGTATCAAGTTTCAACTTGTTTGTTTACATTCGGCGCCACCGAAGAAATATGACTCCTCCTTAGCTCAAAAGTATTTTGACGATTAGTTTGCATTTAATTGTGGAAGGTGTCAGTGGCGCTTTAGCTTCGATTAGTGTTTATATTGACTTAATGTGATTATTTTTAAATGCAGAAATGTAAAAAATATTGAAGTGATTCTAGAAAAGACGTTGTAAATGCACTTAAGAAAGGTAGACTGCAAGCAGAATTAGCTCGTTCTTTTAACGGGTCTCGGAACCTTGTTATTATATGGAATAAAATTTTTAATAAACAGAAATACATCGAAAATAAGCCTCAAAGTGGCCAACCGAAAAAACAACTTGCAATGTTGACTGTATTATAAATAGTCCTTCCGGCCAGTGCCGGGAGGAAGAGGTAGCTTTCATATTCCTTATTTTAAAAAAGCCAACTTATATTATTCAAACACACGAAGCTCAATTTAGTGGAAACCGAATATAGGAGATTCAATACTAATTTTTATCAATACTAAATCATTATGAATGAGAATTTCGCGAAATTAGTCAGCTTTATCCAAGCTGCTTTTATTCAAAGTAACTTATATTTGGCTGCCAAATTCGGCGATTTCTTAAAGTTCCTGCCATTTTAAGATAACATGGTGTATGAGGCTAAGCAGTTAACTTGGTCGAGACCTTAGTAATTGCTGTGCACATGCTCATTCAATTCGGAATCGGTTGATATATAAGAGTGCTGTCGCAGGCAAAAAATCAGATTTTTCAAAATGTCACCCACATTAGAAATTGAAACTGCTATATCTGAGCCATTTTTTAAGATAAAGACAAACAAAAAATGCTCCTGAATCCTTATATCAAGGTCAAATACTTAAGAAAGAAACCTTTTTCAATTTCTAATTTTTTTGCACCTCACTTTCAATATATTTTTTTTTTTATTTGATGGCCGCCATTTTGAAACAAGATGGCTGATGAAGCTGGCCAGCGAACTTGGTCGAGATATTGATGTATACTATCCACATGCCTTCTTACATAAAAATGGGCGAATATGTGTGTTATCGCGTGACAAATACAAGGTCGTTTCAAAATGTTAGCCATGCTAGAAATTCAAAGTGCTATAATTCAACCATTTTTTAAGATATAAACAAAAGAACAAATTTTCAGAAACAAAAACTGCTCCAGAATCTTTGTATCAAGGCCAAACACATAAAAAAAACTTTTTACATTTTCCAATTTTTTAATACCTTAAATTAAATTTTTTTAAATGGCAGCAATTTTGAAACAAGATGGCGAATGAAGCTGGCCAACGAACTCGGTCGAGACATTGGTATGTACTATGTACAGAGACAGACCAAGTTACATCCAAATCGATTCATAAATACGCCTGTTATCGCGTGACAAAAATCAGGTCGTTTTAAAATGTCAGCCACAATAGAAATTCAAAATGCTATAACTCAGCCATTTTTTTAGATATAGACGAAACAAAACCTGTTCCGGAATCTCTGTATTAAGGTAAAACACATACGAAAAAAATCTGTTTCATTTTCTAATTTTTTGGTATCTCATTTTAAATTTTAAATTTTTTAAATTTTTTAAATGGCCGCCATCTTGAAACTAGATGGCGGGTGAAGCTGGCCAACGAACTCGGTCGAGATATTTGTATGTACTATGTACACGCCAAGGTACATCCAAATCGGTTCATAAATACGCCTGTTATCACGTGACAAATATCAGGACGTTTCAAAATGTCAGCCACGCTAGAAATTCAAAATGCTATAACTCAGCCATTTTTTAAGATATAGACGAAACAAAAACTGCTCCCGAATCTTTTTATCAAGGTCAAACACATAAGAAAAAAATATTTTTTCAATTTTCAGTTTTTTGGTACCACATTTCAAATTTAATTTTTTCTTAAAAATTTAAATGGCCGCCATTTTTAAACAAGATGGCGGATGAAGTTGGCCAACGAACTCGGTCGAGACATTGGTATGTACTATGTATAAACGAAGTTACATCCAAATCGGTTCATAAATACGTCTTTTATCGCGTGACAAATTTCAGGACGTTTCAAAATGTCAGCCATGCTAGAAATTCAAAATGCTATAACTCAGCCATTTTTTAAGATATAGACGAAACAAAAACTGCTCCGGAGTCTTTGTAGAAAGGTCAAATACATAAGAAAAAAATATTTTTCCATTTTCAATATTTTGGTACCACATTTCAAATTTTAATTTTTTTTAAATTTTTTAAATGGCCGCCATTTTGAAACAAAATGCGGATGAAGCTGGCCAACGAACTCGGTCGGGACATTGGTATGTACTATGTACACACCGAATTACATCCAAATCGGTTCATAAATACGAGAGTTACAGTATGACAAAGGTCAGATATATATATATATATATATATATATATATATATATATATATATATATATTTATATATATATATATATATCAATTTTGAACGGAGTGTGGTTTCGGGGTCTGGGGGTCATGATCGATGAAAATATACCAAAATTTTTTGAAATCGCTTTCCTCCGAACGGTTGCAATAGGTAGCTTTTTGTAATGAAAGCTACCTAAAATGATATCTACAAATGATTGTCGTTAGTCCGTTGTAATAATAAAAAATGAAATGAAAGAAATATATGGCATAGACATACACGTTTCATCAGTCAAACGACGCCTAAACCTCTATGGTTTACATGGCAGAAGATCAGCAAAAACACGTTTATTATCTACTAAGAACAGGAAGGCTAGATTTGCATTTCTAAAACGGCATAACCCTTTCAGGGGCAAAGCAATTCCATTGCTAAAGTGTTGAAATTAATGATCGACACCGGAATTTGAAAACAAATTTATTTGTAAATAGGAAAAATCTATATTTCACACACATAATAAACTGAATATCTTTTAACCAAAATTCTGGTGTCAATCATTAATTTCAACACTTTAGCAATGGAATTGCTTTGCCCCTGAAAGGGTTATACCGTTTTACAGATGCAACTCTAGCCTTCCTATTCTTAGTAGATAACAAATGTGTTTTTGCAGGTCTTCTGCCATGTAAACCATAAAGGTTTAGGCGTCGTTTGACTGATGAAACATGTATGTCTATGCCGTAATTTTCTTTCAATTCATTTTTTATTATTACAGCGGACTTACCACAATCATTTGTAGATTTCATTTTTATAATACAGTCAACATTGCAAGTTGTTTTTTTTTCGGTTGGCCACTTTGAGGCTTATTTTCGATGTATTTCTGTTTATTAAAAACTTTATTCCATGTAATAACAAGTTGCCGAGACACGTTAAAAGAAAGAGCTAATTCTGCTTGCAGTCTACCTTTCTTAAATGCATTTACTGCGGCTTTTCTAGAATCACTTTAATATTTTTTACATTTCGGCATTTAAAAATAATTACAACAAGTCAATATAAACACTAATCGAAGCTATAGCGCCACTGACACCTTCAACAATTAAATGCAAACTAATTGTCAAAATACTTTTGAGCTAAGGAGAGTAATATTTCTTCGGTGGCGCCGAATGTAAACAAACAAGTTGAAACTTGATACATTTGAATAACTGCGGTCATAGTGTTCTCAATTATGGGGAATATATTTACTTTTACATTTTTATATTAAATAAAATAAGACAGAATATAATGTTGTCAAAATACTTTTTAGCGCTACCGTACATATATATATATATCAACTTTTGAACGGAGGGTGGTTTCGGAGTCTGGTGGTCATGATCGATGAAAATATACCAAAATTTCTCCGAACGGCTGCAATAGGTAGCTTTTTGTAATGAAAGCTACCTAAAAGTAAGAACTACCCATTGCAGACGTTCGGAGAGAAGCAATTTCGGCATATTTTCGCAGGTCTTGACCAAAGTCAGACTTGCCAGACACCAAAATCATCCTCAGCTCAGTTACTGGTAAAAATATATTTAGCATATACATATATATCATGTGCCCCAAAAATGATGAATTTATTTGAAAATGTTAGTATTTTATTTCTACATTTGTTAAATTAATATTTTACAAATATTATTCTTTCTCAAAAACTTTTTATGTTTACCCAAATACGTTGCACCAAACGATTCATTTCTATCTATTGTCATTAAAAAAAACCTTTTCTAAATAAACTCGTCAATTTTGAGACACATGTACTTCATTTTAATTTATCATGCGACAGCAGCATTCGTATTTATGACCCGATGTAGATGTGACTGAACTACTGTGTACAAGACTTATCAGAGTCTCAACCGAATTCGTTGGCCGCTTTATCCGCCATATTTTTTTTTTCAAAATGACACCCATTTAAAGATTTCAAATTTAAAACATGTATAAAACAATTAGAAAACCAAAAAAGTTTTATCCTTAAATGTTTGCCTTGATTGGAGGTTTACGGCGTATTTTTCATTTTATCTATATCTTAATAAATGACCGAGATAATATAGCAGTTTTAACTTCTAAGGTAGCTGATATTTCCTTAATTGGGTTTCATTTATGAGCTTCAGAAAACTTGGTTTCTCGATAATTTTCTTTACTTGTTGTAATCATTCTTGCTGCTATCCATGCACTTAAAACTACATAATGATATCCGCCATGTCCAATCTCATCAATCTTGGCAATACTTGACAAAATATCGCCAGATTTCGCTATAAAAATAGAGTGTTATAAATTAAGCCACCTGGCAATACCTGTTTAACTTTTAGAAATTCTCATACAAATTTAGTATTGACGAAAAATCGAAATCTTATATAATAGAGTTCACCCATTTTACCTTCGTAAGTTTAATAAAATTCAATGAATTATTTCAACCTTTAAATTATAATGATTTTCTTCTAGACAATTCTCAATTAAGTGTAAAGAAAATAATAACACCATTTAAATCCCACTGATGACGGCCTTGTGATAACTGAAAACGTTCAGGGTTTTTCTAATGCATTTTAAGATATTTTTGATGTATTTTAAATAATTTTATATCATATGTATGCACCTGAAAGTAATTCTTGTACATTTATGTGTGTTTTATTTTAATTATTTAACTCAAGGTGAATGGAGCACTAGAATTTTGACTTTCATTTATTGAAGCAAAATATGTTCCAGAATCTTTGTATCGAAGCAGAACATTCAATGAAAAAATAATAATTTCTAATTTTTTCGTACACCTTTTTGAATTTTATATCTTTAACTGGTAGCCATTTTGAAACAAGATGGTAGATGAACCCTTAGACAACCCACACTCCAAGAAATAATAATCGCAACAAATTAATTTTTAAACAAAGCAAATTAATTTTTAACCCAATTACTAGTTAGAAATGACAAATTTTAAGAAATATTTTTACCTAAAAGTCAAAATTATTTCAAAATATTTTTATTAACATCGAGTCGAGTGCCCCTAACGGAAAACGGACAAATTTAAATCTACATTTCATGGATTTAAAATGTAACTAGCCAATTTTAGCTTGCACTTAGTAGTTTTTTACACAATCCTAATTGATTTTTACCATGTTTTGACTGAATTTGCGTATTAATTATTCAACATCGCATTTCTTATAAAAGTAAATATGACCAGATTTTTACTTTCATGAAATAAATCCACGTTCTCTTCTTACGCAACCATAGGGAAAACTTGCACACCTCTACCTTTTGAATTGTGTAGGGCTCAATAGACTGACGTCAGTTGTTTACAGGGATGCGGTAAGCCGATTGTTTGAAATATTTACAAACCCGTGTGCTGCATGATTTTCCACATAATTTTCCCGTTTAACTGCCATTACTAATTTTAGCGAATAATTGTTTTAACAAGTATTTGATACACTATTATCATTTTAATCTATAACTGTAAATTACATTTTATTTTTATACATTATTCTCACATATATACTTAAACACGCTTTACGAATTTACCTCTCGATAAGTAAATATTTTTAACAACGGGTGACACACGTATGTCTTTCGCATATTAAAAAACAGTATAAAAATTAAATGTTCATTAAATAAACCTGCAATGAAACATCAATTACTAAATTTTAGGACAGATCACATACTTTTCCATACATTAATTTTAGTTAATCACATAAGGGAAAGGTATTTGACCCGAAATACTGGCCAAAAATATTTTTCAATATAAATATTGCCTTGAAGTTCTTAGATGTTATTGGATATCACTATGGCATGTTTGTATGGTAAATGAAGTCTATAACATTTACGGTTCATTTACAGAGACACCCAAAAGAATTCCCTTACATTATGTCTATGGGAAAAAATTGTTTGCTCTGTATTTTAATGATATCACACTATTTTAAACGTACTGATACAACACTGAGGTGTACTAAGTCACTTATTGTATAATATGGTGTGCATACAATATATCTTTCATTTATAGAGACACACAAAAGAATTTGGCTGAAGAATAAATTTAACTATTGGAGTCTATATGACCAATAATTGCTGGAAGTTCGTTTGTAGTTGTGATATGCGTTTATAAATTGAAATTTTTTTAAAAAATATTACTTGGTGTGGATACATTCTATAGATCATATACAAGGCTGCCCAAAAGTTCTCAAGTACATTTCCGTTTATTAACGGAAATAGCGGAAAAGAAATTTTTAACTGTGCTATGCATTTCACTGAACTAACTTTTAGCATACTAAACTGAGACTATGTAATATACATACAAATCCCTAGCTTAGTTTAATATTTTATATCTTAAAAGCTGACGAAGTGTAAGTAAAATTTTAACACTTCACATTATAATAAATATATATTTTATAAATACAGGGTGGTCATAAAAAGACTTTACCAATATATGGACCTCTAGTGGCTGATCCGTTCCACCGATCGAGATGAGATTTCAGATATAGTTATTCAGAGATATGAGCTCGGGATTATGTGAATGGCAACAAAATGGCGCTCACGGTTACGGTTATAGCTACAGAAACTCGAAATTTTCGAATAGCAACGTCCATTTTTTCACGTCGCAAAATGTTCAGCGCATGCGAAAACTCTAAAGATCGTTGGAATGGTACGTGTATCACAAAAAACGGACGTGTTATGCACACAAAAACAGCTCTGCAAACGAGCAAAAAAACCACGATTGGGGCGCACGGATGAAATTTGCATATGACAAAGGCAAGACACCAATCATTGATTGCTACACAGATCGGAGAAAAGAAAACTTTTTTTGGATTACATGTTTTCCACATGGTTGTCATCACAGGCAATTACGTATTGCAAGCGGGAGACTGTGGACAATGCATCCGAAAATAACATAGTATGAGGGATGTTTGCTATCTCACATTTGATACAGTCTTTCAAATCCGGCAAAGTTTACGGATTGTACATGTAGACTCTAGATTTCAGATATCCCCAGAACCAGAAATCCATAGGAGTGAGGTTGGGGAGTCGCGGAGGCCACGGAAATGAATAATAGTGTAAGATAACGCGACAGCCAAAATGGTCCAGGATTTTGTGAACAGACTTATGTGTGGATATGCGGCATCTTGCATCCAAACGATGTCATTCAGTGCATTTCGCTGCAGCCATTCTAGTATAACGTAATTTTGTAGCATAGCTGTATAGCGAGAGCCTGTCCCAGAGCACGTAACAAAACTCGTTTGTGTCGTTTCTTCAAAGAAGCAAGGATAGAAAACAATTGTGCTTGCAATGCCGCACCACACAGTAACTTTGGCGTTGTATAAAGATAGTGGTGCCTCAGTCGCGTGGGGATTCGTGACTGCCTACTGCACTCAATTTTTGGTATTCACGTTGCCAGTTAAGGTGAAATGTGCCTCGTCCGTCCATAATGTGCAAAGAGGCAGTCGTTATCGCCATCATGTCGGATAAGAAATTCATTTGCAAAGTCTGTACGTTGTTGATGATCTTCCGCGTCCAACATCTGGACGTTCTACCGGTGTGGAAACATGCGGATTACAAAGCGCAGTAAGCTTTAGAACCGTTTTTTTTCGGTATATCCAATACACGAGCTGCACCTCTTGCTGTTTGCATGCGTCCTGAAGTCACTATGGGATGTACTTCCACAACAGTGTCCTCAGGAACAGTTGGTCGTTGTGAAATTGGCATTTAGAACTATAAGCAATACGATTATAGTTCAAAAATGGCCCAGCAAAGCCCGACATACTTTTAAAAGCTTTATATATGTTTAAACTAAAGCCAAAAACGCTTTAAAGATACCCCTTTTACAAATTTAATGTTTTTTTATTATATTAAAATTTAAACTGTTTAATTTAACGCATATAGTTTAACACTAAGCTCTATCCTTTCTTAAACACGTTAGAGTTAATTAATTTCAGTTCAACAATTCATTCAGCTACAAAAAAGTTACATTTAAAAGTAACAGCAATACCAAAAAGCAACAAAAAATCATGTCTTCTTTTGAAAGAAGTTTTCTCTTCAACTGAGGCATGGAGCTACCACATATGGCTCAGGTTACTGAAATTGACATTGATTGACGAGCCAATTCGTCAGCTATTAAAAAAATGATTTGTACAATTGTTGATGAATTTTTAATTTTTGCATTTTTGGCCAGGTTTTTGGGTGAAATACTTTACTGTGCGTCAATCCGATTAGAGTTATGCTAGTTAGAGTACGGATAGACAAAACCCAAATCATAAACACTTTTCAACTATATTGTTATAAGTGTTAAAAATGTAGATGCTATAAAAATAAAACAAGTAATGACTGCAGTGTCTCGGCCGGAAAATTTGTAACTGTTGTAACTAGAGGATCTGTATTCGTGATTTAGTTACCATTTGCTTATACAAGTGTCGTATCTTTATGTTATTTAATCTGTGGTCCATTTTAACCACGAATTAATACAGATGAATTTCGATGCGGAGTTTGTTTAGCTGTGATTTTTAAGAATGCGCATTCGAGAAATAATATCGATTTATGTGAAAACGTTTTTGTAGTTAATATTTATAAAAAGCGAAAAGTATTAAAAATTTTTTTAAAGTTATACAACATTTTTGCTTTTTGCGATTCAAAACAAAACTAACTTTTATTATTATTATTTTTTTTATTTTTCTTGAAAATTACATTAAAAAAGCTTATTTGTTAAAATATACCTTTAAATGCTATCCTCCTCACCTGCAGAAGCTGTAGCTTCACTATCTCTTGAAAGAGTGGCTCCACTATCATATTCAGTGTCACATTCGTCGGTGTCTCTTAATGAAATTTTTAGGGATTCACACATTTCATCGATAATAAAGTCTTTTTCCCAATATTTTGAACATGATTGCAATACCGCCACATGTTACTGGATATTTTATTTATGGCAGAGTTGGGCAAATTCGCAATCTGATTAATTTGTAATCTCATTACAATGTAATTGGCATGTAAGAGATTATAATTTCAATTACATGTTAGTTAAAATCTGAATTGGAGATTCAATTAGCATTGTAATCGTAACTATAAATGCTATGATTATCTTTATATAATTGTAATTATAATTGAGAAAAATATAATTAAGATTATGTGTAATTATAATCTGAATTTAAAGTTCAATTAGCATTGTAACCGTAACTATAAATGCTATGATTACCGTTATATAATTGCAATTATAATTGATAAAACTATAATTACGATTACAAGTAATTATAATATGAATTGTAAATTCAATTAGCATTGTAATCGTAACAATAAATGCTATAATTATCATTATATAATTGTAATTACAATTGAGAAAAATATAATTAAGATTATGTGTATTTATGATCTAAATTTTAAATTGAATTAGCATTTTGTAATCGTAACTATAAATGCTATGATTATTATTATATAATTGAAATTGTAATTGAGAACTTATAATTACAATTACGTGTAATTTCAATGGCAATTTTTTTTATTAAGATATAATTGTAACTGTAATGCAGAAGGTTATGATTTTCATTACGGTGCGGTAGTGTTATAACTGTAAAATTTTAGTTACAATTACCTGTAATGTGAATGGTAAATTTAGATTATTGATTTGATTTCAAATGTACTTGAGATGATTATAATTACCATTACGTTGTTGTAATAGTAACTAATAAATTTTAGTTACAATTACGTGTAATGGAAAAAGTAAAATTTCCAATTAGATTTTATGCCAACTGTATTTGATACTGTACTTATTAATGATTATATATTCTTTTGATAAGAATTTAAAAAATTCAGTTACAGTGACATCATACTAAGGGTGAAATTTGAAGTTATACATTACAGTTAGTATTTTAATAATAACGGGAAAATTTCAAACTCGGATAATCTTCCAATTTTTTACTGAAGCCCCTCCCCACCCAATATTTTATTGTGTCATAAATAAAAGGGGTGGTAACTTAAAACACTTATAACTCAAACTGTAATTATCGTAGGACACTCATATTTTGTATGGTAAAGGTAATCTTTATGAAAAGGGGACGGGGGGGGGTGCATTTTTTTACCGGAGGTTAGTAAATTTTAGAATAGCGCAAACATAAGGGCCTAATAACCAAAAGATCTTGTAACTCTGATATAAATTGTCGTAATTTAGACAAAATCGTTATGGTAAACGCAATAGTTTTAAAGGGTCGATTTTTTATAGAAGCCCACCATAATTTAGTATATTATAAATATAAATTGCTGACAACTTAAAACAAATATAACTCGAACTGTAATCTTCGTAGAAGACTTATATTTTGTAAACTAAATCTTTATAAAGGGGGAACAGTGTGGGCGTTTTTAACCCCAGATTTCGAAATTTTTTTATAGTGCGAACATTAGGTCTCGATAACGACAAATACGTGTAACTCGAATTCAAAATTCAACTTGTCACATCGCATCTCACACAAATTTCGTTTAATTTCTTAATCGTTTTAAGAGGGGGGGGGGGGGGGTATTTTCTATAGCAGTTCTTCCATATTTTAGTGTATGAAGTGCTGACAGCATAAGACAGTTATAACTGGAGCTGTAGTTATTGTAGAACACTCATATTTTGTAAGGTAAACGTAATCTTTAGAAAGGGGAGACATTATCTTTATTATTGTTATTTCTCAGTTTAAAGTTCATTGTCGCTTTAAAGTTTAATACTAGTGCATTTTTCAGTTGAAAAATTAATTTTTCACATGTCTGTGTAATACTTGAATAGTTTCTTTTATTTTCTAATATTCTATAATTAGTTAATACCCTTTAAAGTACAGTCATATAGTCTATCAGGTATTTTGATAGTGCCGCAAATAGCATAGATTTTTTTTTTTGTCCTTTTTGCAATTGCCATTATTTTTCTGAAATTAATTAGCAATTACGATTGAAAGTTGATAAGAAAAGTAAAGTTTAATACATAAAATCAAAATTCATAGAAATTTTGTTTATATGCTAATGCATTTTTTTATGAAAATTTATATTTTACGTGTTTTGGTAATATTTGAATATTTTTCTATTGTTTTTATTATTCTGTAAGACAAATTTTATATTTTACACGCAATCATTTTAAAAGAGGAGGAAGTTTTTTTTTTTGTGTGTGTGTGTGTGGTGGGGTTCTGATTGCAATTTTTTGTATGTTAAACGTAATTTTTATAAAGGGGAAAGGGACATTGTCCGTGTTTTTAACAGAAGACCCAAACTGTTAGTATCAGGCAAATATAAGGGCTCAATGAATATAAACGCTTATAACTCGGATCCAAATTGTCGCAGAACATGTACATTTTTGTGTCCTGTTGGCAATTACGATTGCTTACTGAAATTGACTTAGTGTTTATGGGTAAAATAAAATTTTGATATTTAAAATACTGATTCATCGAATTTCAGTTCATATTTTTATGCATTCATTTAATGTAAAATTAGCTTTTCTCATATTCAGGTAATATTTGAATGTGTATGTTTTATTTTATATTATTATTTATTTAATGTAATTTTTATGCGTAAAATTTTCCTCCTTTGAAAGTTATTTTGAAATTTTAAAATTATGTATTCCCTACGATACAGAAGGTACGGGGGGGGGGGCGCAATGGCGGATCCAAGGGGAGGTCACGGGGGGGGGGTCATGACCCCACTCTGAACACCAACAAAAATATTCTAAAGATCATTTAATAAAATGAAATATACAGTAGAGTCCCGATTAACCGAGTTACTTTCTTCTGATAGACTGATGGCTTCCATTATTAATTATGAAACAGCCGTTATAAGTGGAGTGTTAGATGAAGGTGAATGAGCTCTCGTAAAAAGTTAGAAGCCTGATTTTCGGAGTAAAAAAAAAAAAAAAAAATGGCGATTTTTTTTCCTATTCTGACCAGAAAATCAAATACCATCTACCTATTCCATCTACACCTAACACTTCATTTATAACGGCTGTTTCATAATAATGGAAGCCATCAATCCATCAGAAGAAAATGATCCATTCCAAAGGTACAAGTTCGATTGAAAAAAATTATTTAATACTTTGAGCTAAAAGAAGAGGCTGCACCTGCAATTTTCTTGACACTAATAGAATCACATAGCTGCCAATAACTATATAATGCCTCGCTGTTCGGTGGGCCAGTAGGACACCGTATGTGATTAAATAGTGTTTTCCATTTTTCGATAAAAGCAAAGAATCTTACAAAAAATTCTGTAAAATTTGACTTTTTAATCTGAATTTCCTGAAGTGGCTGCCAATTTTTCCTTTTGAAGACATTTCTGCGGCTGTCAACTCGTAAAACGTGGCTAAAAATGTTAACTTTGACAACATTTTCTAAATGAATCTTTGCCTTTGTAAGAAAATGGGAAACTCTTTAATTTCTTGGTATCTGAACAATATCGGTACATTTTGTATTTTTACGAATATTAATGCTAATTTTTTTGTATTTACGAATGAAAATGACTTCGCGAAAGTATCAGAAAAGTAGTTAGTTTGGATTTGGGAATAGCTTTCAATATAAAAAAATTTCATAAACAGATGTGATACCCTCCCACCCCATAAAAGGACATTCATGACCCCTGAAACGGGATCGGGCTAAATTTTATTTATTTACAAATTGAAAAATGAAAATAAAAAACGATTGCTAGTTGAAAAACAGAAATGTAATGTAAGTTTTTAAAGGCATTTTATAATCAGCTAAAAATCAAATTGAAAGAGATTGAATTGCTATTAGCCTGATATAAAGTGAAATATTCCATCTGATTCTGAAGACTTGGCATTATCAAACTTAACATAAAGAAGTTGAGGAATGTCCCTTGTTTAGCTTTTGTTTCTGTTTGAAGTCTTTCTTTTGAATTACTGGAAATAGAACTCGTGTCTTTCTGTCATTGATGAATAATGATATTTTAAAAGAATAAGAAGAGTTACTTTTCATATTTCTGTCGTTGGTGGGGTACAAATATCCAATTTTCTAAATTTTAAACAGAGTGTCAGGGACGTGAAAATTATGAAACATCATTAGAGGCAACTTTTTAGAATTATTACTTATTTTTATACAATAAGATACTTTTAAATCAGAAAATTACTCTTGAAACCATTTTTAAATATTATTAATTTATATCGCGTACTTTCTTTATCCAGTTCGGGTTCTGATGACACAAAATTTTTCAGGCTCGAATTTGAAATCGATGGTCTCTGACTTCGAATAAAAGGTCCCGAACATCCGGTCACAGACGCAGAAGATGGTTAAATAAGGGGAAGGTACGATGCGGCGAAATAAAATCGTTCATAGGGCGTATGTGCGCATAATCGTGCATATGTGTGTTTAAAACGATTTATAGCTGAAGATTGCATAAAGCTACATAAGTTTTTTTTTTTTTTTTTTTTTTTTTTTTTTTTTTTTTTTTATGTGAAACTAGTTGGATGTGCCAATCCCAAAACTTTCTTCTATCTAATACATCTTAATATTTCAAAATATAGTTAGAAATGTCAATAAAATAATATTATTAGTTCAATATTATACCAACTTTGACTTTCATCTTAAATTTCTGTTTTAGTCAATTAATCGGAGTACAAACGAGTTCATCTCGATCATGATATTTATTAAAACCAATAGTTTTCCGTTATTCTGTTGTACATCCGCTGTTCGCGAATAGACGGCTTATCATGATGCGAAGCTCCCGTCGCTTTACGAGTCGCCGCTGTACAACAGAACTACGAAAAATCAAGAAAATTATACAAAAATCGCTATTACAGTGCTCCCTTGCGGCGGAATATTTCCAACTTCAAGGAAGACCTGCTTGGCTTAGCAAAAAACATGCACAAACAAATTGGTTCAATTTTATGCATAACGTCATACAGTTTTCGATGGTACAATAATCAAATTAGCACAAAAATCGCTGTTGCAGCGCCCCTTTCGTCGGAAATTTTCCAAATTAAGTGAGGACCTGCTTGCCATAGCCAAAAACAAAACAAAACAAAAAAAAATTGGTTCAATTCTACGCATAACTTCATACACTTTTTGATGCTACAATGGCGACATACTTACAAACGGACATAGGGACACATGGACAGACAGACATTTACTATAAACATGTTTTTGGGGACCTCTGACCCCTAAAACTGTTACATCCGTCGAAAACCGGAAGTCGAAAAAAATTTTAATTACAATACTTTCTTCTGCTGAAGATATAAGAAAGTAAAAACATTACGTGTTTCTATCTGTGTTATACCTCGCATAAATATACTCGATAACTTATATATATTACTGAACTTTGCCATGGCAGGTTCGGATTGAAAATGAAGTGTATAGTTCGTTTACTTGTGCACTTAAAATAATACCATTAAATTATGGTCTATGGAGAGAATATTTTGCAGTGTATTTTATTGACGTTGCAGTATTTAAAAAAAATTTAAATTTATATGCATCCCTGACGTTTACTGAAAGTTGCTTGCTACAGAATATCTTATTCATTTACATTTCATTTACAGGAACACAGAAATGAATTCGGTTACAACACTGATTAAGAACAATAATTATTCAAAGTTCGTTTTGAGTTGTGGTATGCGTTTTTATATTTAACTGATTTTATGCATATTATACCTGGTGTGTAAAAATTTTATAGATTATATACAGGGATACATAAATAGTTAGTGCAATTCCGCTCATTGACAGAAATTGCTGAAGGGAGATTTCAACTGTGTGATGCGTTTGCTAATTTAACTGAAATTTTTGCATATTATGTAGCGTATATACAAATCGAATACAGTGTTGCGCAAAAGAATTCGCATATTTTTCCGACTACAGGTGGCAATTGCTTAAAATGAGTTTTCAAATACCATATGCGTTTTCCATATTGTTTTCGTTATCTTTTACAAATGACGTATCTAAGGGGGGGGGAGAGAAGGGACCATTCTCCCCTTGAGCCAATGAAGGGTTTCCAAAACGACATTAGAGATCTTCGAGTGAAAAGACTTAGGAGGCAATTCAAGCATGGCACCCGGGCCGCGACAGTTTTAATTCACGAGACTCGGACTCTCTCCGATCTTTTCTCTTTCAGAGCTGGGTCGGGTTCGGGTGTTAAAATTTTCTGCTGATTCGAGCCGTGCCAGACTTGTTTAAACGTTCTGTTCGTGTTACACATCTCTTTTAAAAAAGATCTTGTATGAATGCTTTGTATATTTTTCGTCTTGTGACTGTGTAAGGTAATTGTAAGAAAAATCGGAGCGACATTTTTACTTTCATTGTATTGTGCTAACGCTCTTTCCAACAGCTTTATTTCCGAAGTGTTAGTTATTCTTATGGAAATTTTATTACAACTTACATTGAATCGTAGGTGATGTTACAGAGATGAGAGCTCACTCTACCTCATGAATGTACGATTAAATTATACATTAATGCTGCACCTATTTCTACCTCTGTCTGATTGGGGACATCTTTAAAGTTCACATCCCTTACTATTATCTTGACTAACTCTTACTCTCACTCCCAATAGTTTACTTGGGATGAGAGTAAGGAAAATCAAGTGATATGCAATTGCCTACATGTGCAATGCGCTAAATAACAGGTATTTGCTGTAAAACTTTAAGGCGTTTGTTGAGAAAAGAATGAAAAACTGGCGACTGAGAGGAAAAATGGAAGGAAAAAACAAAAATATTTATATTTTTTCTTTTCCTAAAAATTTTAGCATTGAATGAATTACCTAAAAAATCAAGTGGTAAAGAATCGAATAAAATTTTTTAAAATTCTAATTTGCATTTTAAATTAAAATTGATTATTATCTCATAACTATCTTTTGCAGAAATATGAAATATTACCAATGTTTAATTTTAAATTTCATTAAAGAATGCATAGTCAGAATTAAAACGCAAAGGTTCTGGCGCATTTGGAAACTTGGTCCATGCAAACGTTCTCCATTTCTGTTGCGAATTATCTGGAGAAGAACGACACTAATATCATACAAATGTGCTATGAAGAAGGAGGACAATGCGTATGGAAAATTTTGCCTCGATTAATTCATACAAGTGACTGATCCAAGTGTGTAACTGTGAATTGCGGTAGGAACCTATCGGAAGATGTTAACCTTTAACCGGTCTCACAGACCGCTGCTTTTTTCAATTTTTATAGTTTAACTTGTAACTTTCAGTTTAACTACAGACACTACCGAAATTCTCTTTCGTTTGGAACTTTAATACTATCACAAGAGACTGTTGAATATGTGAATTTTAATTATAGCCCTGTACAAAACGTTAAGTACAAAAACACCATCCTATGAATTAATCGCGCCTTTTATTCATCTTTCCATGGTGCGGTCTGACAGACCACTTCACAGTAGTTACATGACAATATCTGTCACATTAGTCAAATATTAACTTTCACTAATAGGGAAAAGGCTTTGATATGCATTTTATTTATGGAACTGCAAATGGAAGTCTCATACGCTCAAAGATTGTAAGAAGACATGTCATTAAACTTGCTTTTGTTAGTTTATCATTCTTTGTGTGTTTTTGCCTCGTATAACATCATATTCAGCACCCTCTAGCACCTTAGCGTTTTAATTCCTACCATGCATTCTTTGATGAATGTTGTTTGTTTGGACTTGTACTATAAACTCTTGAAGTTTTACGCATCTTTTATGAAACATCCTATATATATATAAATGAAATCTTTTTCTCCGCTAAAAAACACGCGACTTTCCGACACGTTTACAGATTCCTTTTTAAAAGTACAAAAATTCCTGCCGGCCCGTCCTACATGAGCAGGTAGATTTCGAAGTTAAGTGCTAATTTCAACAACAAAAACTAAATCATTATTAGAGATAAAGCCACTTTAACAATTTTATTTGGCCGCTTTTGACGAGTTTTATTTCATTTTTATATAAGAGATGGTTTTGTCAGAATCATGTTAAGGTGGTATTAAAAAAAAAATATTTTTCCATGCACAACAACTCGAAATTTTTTGGCGCATTTTCAGATTCATTTTTAAAAGAAAAAATACGAAACTTGTTGACGTTGTTTTTGCAGAGATTTATAAGCGACCTGTGTTTATATATTTTCTTCAATTAATTAAAACTTGATTTATAAACAATTATTTTCTCAGTAGGACAATATTTTTCATTTTCAACACAATCGCTTCGGGAAATTCGGTTCAAAATGCCCACTTTGACATCTTTTTTTGAAATACATTCTGCTTCTATCAAAAAGTCGACCATTACAGTACATTATAGAGATTCTGAATAAGAGAATCTACCAATTGGATGAGTTTGAGAGCAAAAATAAATTTAAAAATGAATCAAAAATAAGCAGTTTGGATTTGAATAAGCCCTTAACCCATTAACCGCAAAAACTATTACGATAGAAATTTTCAAATTTCTTGTTGAAAGTAGTTTCCCACCACAAATTTAGTAAGTTAAATTTAGCTGTACTAAAATAGCAAAATTCCTGCCAATAAATAAGACATTTTTTTTAATTCTAAAATAGTGGTGCCAATGTAATTAATTAATTGCATGAGCAATTATTTTGACTGTTGCGTGAACGCAACGTCAGCGGTTAATGGGTTAATATGATGATTTTTTTCTTCAACCGCTATGTATTTTTAATTTGTTTTTGCTGTAAGAATTGGTCCTACTTGTCAATATAAATGTTGTAGCTATATTAAGAAGATATATGATAAATTCATGGGGATTTTATATCTTATGAATTTACGAAGTTATGGATATTTTTCTTCTTCAACCTACCCCCCCCCCCCTTTTTTTTTGTTTTCGTTATTTTCTTTGCGCTACGAATTGGTCCTATCAAAAACTTGTCAATATAAAAGTTGTAGATAATATTCAAAGAGATTTATAATAAAATTAATTGTATTTGATATCTTGAGAATTGACGAAGTTATGAATTTTTTTTCTCCCAAAAACCATATTTTCTGCGCCCCTTGGTCCCATTTTTAATTTTATCAAAAATCTGTCATACATAAATTTTTGGTCCTATTTTTAGAAGTAATAAAAGCTTTAAACTAATTTGATATGTACAAAAATTAAGAAGTTATGGAGTTTTTTCGGTTTTCACAAAACCCCTCCCTATTTCCATCCCCTTGGTCCGATTTTGCCCATTGACGAACTTGACCGAAATTTTATGCCTCTTGATTTTATGTATCAGTTTGGCAGAGATTTGGGAAGAATTACGGAAGTTATCGTGTCCATAAAAAAGTGATTATATATATATATATATATATATATATATATATATAGTCGGCTCTCGATAATTCGAAATCGGATAAATCGAATCTTCGCTTAATTCGAACTAAGCATGAAGTCACGAAATTTTCAATGGCAGAATAACGTTAAAAATTTTCATTTATTCTAACTCATTTTCTCTTGACTTCGTTTAATTCGAACTAACGAAAATTCCCTTTTTTTACTTTTCCTTACTTTCTCACGTATTTTGGATCCTTGAAATAACTTTCTTTCTTTCATTTTTGACAGAATTATTCTAAACTATTATGCATATAATCCCATGCATTTGATATCCGCTTTTTTAGTGCCCCGTCTGCCCATCAATGACACCTCTACCCCTTCTTCCATTGTGCTTCTTCCTAATCATTTCTCTAGCATTTGACTCAGTGACATTCCGAGAAATCCACGTGGTGGACATCTGTTAAAGATAAGGGAAACCTCTTTTCAAAAGTCAAAAATGAATAGGACTAAGCAAACAACAATTGATAAATTTTGTCATAGTGATGATAAATAGTGTAAATAATTTCTTAAATGTTCATCTAATTTCTGGCGAGAAAATAATAGTACAATTAATAAAAATTTTAAAATGCAGTTGTTTTATACTGTACGAGGGTGGTTCAATAATTATTGTCCAGAGTGTGTATAAAATATGTGTACTGCGATGGTTGATGTGGAATATTGAAGTCTATTGTCTTAGATACCTATATGCTCAATTTCAGAACCGTAGCTGCTATATTAACTAATATTTTTCGTTTTAGGTGTGAGAGGTGGAACCTAGCTTGAAAAGGGGGGGGGGGGGTGTTGGGGGGAAAGGCTGGTATGGAGCCAGACCTGAAGCAGTTCTGTGATAGATTTGTGACAGTGGATGAACGTCACTAGATTTGTGACAGTGGATGAACGTCACTACATCACTATGATCCCGAGTCCAAACGACAGTAACCACGTCTCATTCACTGTCACCCCCCCCCCCCCCCCCACACACACACACCTTTCAAGCTAGGTGCGACTTCTCATACCAAAAAGGAAAAAAAATATGTTAATATAGCAGCTACAGTTCTGAAATTGAGCATAAAGGCATCTAAGACATTAGGCTTCAATTTTCCACATGAACAATCGCAGTACAAATATTTTATACACATTCGAGACAATAATTATTGAACCACCCTCGTATTACAAATTTTTATGTTTTATTTATATCCTTTTAATATTAATAATTAGTTTATGTATTTATATCTTTTAATTTAATATTAAGTCATATTCTAACGATAACAGCCGAAATAAATTTAAAAAATATTATAACATTAATTCCTTTGTCATAGTACCCCTTTAAATATGTTTTCTCTCATACTTTTCATAATTCGAACTCTGGTTAATTCGAATATTTCTTGTGGTCCCAACGAGTTCGAATTAACGAGAGCCGACTGTATATATATATGTGCTTTTTACTGAGGGTGGTTTTGAGTTCTAGGGGTCGTGATCGGTGTAGATCTGCAAAACTTTTTCAGAAATTCCAACATAGGGGAAAATGTAATAGGTAGTATTTCATACGAAATCTACCTAAAAATAACTTTTGACGTGATTTGGAAACGAATGGATTTTTTTATTTCGATAGCTTTTTTCTGTGTTTGCCTTATATTTTAGAATTTCCGAAAAATTCTAGTTTATTATTGCCATCTAGCAAGCTGCTACAGTTTCGGCATGTACTAAAACAAAAGTTTGGCCTTCACTTTTCAAACATCCCACCAAAAAGTTTTGTTTTACCCCACTTAGTATCCTAAACAGGTAGGGTTGTCCAGACACGAACCCAAAAATTCCATTAAAAGTCAAACTGAAACCCGGTCACAAAAGTTTCGTCGACCCGAAACCAAAATGAAGGAAAAATAATTCATATTATAATGGTATTATAAAATGAAGTCTACATTTACATCTTTAATATAAATTTTAACTTTTATATAGGAAAATAAATCTCTAGTATATACTCGTTAGTATTAAAATACACTAGAACCTCTAAACAAGGGTCACCGCTGAACAGGGCTCTCGAATTTGTCACTTATTCGGACGTGTGCGCTATTCAGAGACAAATATTTGTGTTGGGAATTGAAAAGTTACGTTAAATAGAGGTGCCCACTATTCGGGAGCGTCGGTATGGAGATTTTACTGTATATGCTATTAATTATGAATAACGGACATATTTCACTGTTCGGAGGCATCCACTCTCTATAGGTTTTACTTTGCAAAATATTAACAATTATTCCCTAAATAATTTTTGGGGAGTGTCTGGAAGTGTTTTGGGAGTGTTTGCTGACTATAGTTTACATCGGGAAAAATATTTTGTCACAGCAACTTTTGTCACAGCAGTTAAGGGTTAATATGCCAAACTATTCAAACATCTTTTTACAGCTGTATATTTATAATTCAATATAAGAAATATACCATGATAAAAAAATAAAATAAAAAAAGGAATAAACAAACCATTATCTTCAAAATATAAGGTTAGTTTCAATGAAATCAAATATAGTTGGATACTTTTTATTCAATTAAATCATTTAACTTTAACTTCAACAAGAATTTGCCATTAACTAAATCTACAATTTTAGATTAATCTTTAACTGATGTCACAGAAATTGTCACATAAATACTGTGAAGCGGTCTGTGAGACCGCTCAATCAAAAGATGAATAAAAGCCGTGATTAACTCATAAGATGTTTTTGTGCTAAACGTTTTGTACAGGAGTGTTATAATTAAAATTCACCTATTCAAAAATCTCTGGTGTTAGTACTAAAGTTCCAAACGAAACAAAATTTTTGTAGTATTTGTAGATAAACTGAAATTTGCAAGTTAAACTATGAAAATTGAAAAAAGCAACTCGGTCTGTCAGACCGGTAACATCAGTTAAAGGTTAATTTGCATTGCAAACAGTTTTAAAAAAAGATTTATCATAGTTACTAATTTGATAACATTTTTTTCTTTTTCTATAATAAATAAATACGTTTTATTTATTTTTCCCGTTCTTAAAAGTTTGTATTTAAAAATTTAATAGAAATAAATTATTTGCAAGAAAAGATTAAATATAAAGGAGAGTGCTCCAAAGATAGCTAGTTGACTTAACCCAATCATAACCCCCCCCCCCCCACGTCCTCCTCCCTTTTTTCTAGTCAGGTTAGTTTTTACGAGCACATGTAATATTTTATTACTATATAACTTATAGTTACCATAATAAAACCATGAAAATTTAAATTTCAGAGACATTGATATTTCAGTTACAATTACATTTATTTAATAAAATTACAAAATTTCTTTCTGAAATTAGACATAATTAAACCATATAAAAAATTAAACAAATTTACAAAATTAGAAAATGAAGCAGTAACATACTTTGTTATTAAAAAATGAATTAAAGTCAAGTACGAAAATATACGCTGAAAAGGTACGATTATTACTTTTTAACATTGAAGGAAACATTTTTCCTTTTGGCATTAAAATATTTTTCAAATTTTTATAAGCATTCTTCGTTATATTTAAGATTGGCTTTTAAAACAACAAGTTTTTCAAACATTTCGTCAGAAAGCCTATTAGCTTTACAATAATTTGTAATAGTTGCAAAAGAAAATAATCTTTCTACAGATGCCGACGAGGGCAGCGGTGTGTTATATTTAATGAAGATTTTTTAATCTCTTTATAAGAATTCAATACACTTAGATCTTTGTTTTCCTCCAAACAGAAATGCGCGTACAATAGTTCTGCTTTCCTTTCAGGGTCTTGTTTTGCTTCTTCATGATCAGATCAATAAAGAAAAATTTATCTCTTTCTTCACTATTGACGCCCCACCAGTGGCCGAGAGGTTCTGCTCTCGAAGCTGGTAGACGGGAGGTGCTGGGTTCGAACCCAATCGCGCCCGTCGGCCTAATCGTTCGGAGTTTTCGTGGTTTTCTTCGGGCCGTGGATTTTCCATGCGTAAATACGGATTAGGTTCCCTTAGAAAGACCCCCACGGAGGGCACTTCCCCCCCCGGGCCTATATCCCTCGTGTAGATAATTGGCCGTCAAAAATCAACCCAACTCTTCACTATTGACAGAACTCATTATATCCAGAGATTCGTTAGATTTCATTTCTTTTGTCAATTCGGTAATAAACAACATTTTAATCTTTGTATAATCTGAATCGCTAATACAAGGCAGCCACTTGAATTAAAAAAAAAAAAAATGGATGACATAAAGTTGCTATTACGGCTATTTCCGCTTGGCGAGATGAAATATCAAAATACTGACTAAACCTGTTTTCTATACTTTCTAAATAAGCTCCAGCCAAAGGTCGGCAATATATAAAATCTTCTGTCAATGATTTTTGTAATTTATGTCGCAATGATAACAAAGTTGGTAACAAAATCCCAAAATACGTTTCTTTTTCTCCTTGAAGGATATCTAAAGCCGCGGCAATATGTTTACTACATTTAACGTATTCTTCTATATATGTGAAGCCCTGATCTTTAAATGAAGTTTTCAAATCTAATTCCTTGCTCAAAATAGCAGATTTTTCTTTTATCGATAGAAATTGTTTCATGGCGTCAAATAAACTATTCCATCGCGTTGCGTTTGTCGACTAAGAGTATGTCCCAAAATAGAGATGATAATTTCTGAAGATTTAGGTCGACATGCTGCTCTCCAATAAATATTACATTTTTTCATCACTTGTTCGTGTATTTTTGAAATTTCCGTGTCTTGGCTTTCCAGAACATTGTTAGAATCAGTAGTTGCACACAAACTGAGTGTGTGAGACGCACATCTAAAATGTAAAGGTAAACACTCATTTAAATCAATTACATCTTCTACATCATCATCTATGCTAGACGTAGTGTCAGAATCACACTCCGTACTCACCCCACCAGTGGCTGAGAGGTTCTGCTCTCGAAGCTGGTAGACGGGAAGTGCTGCGTTCGAACCCATTCGCGCCCGTCGGCCTAATCGTTCGGAGTTTTCGTGGTTTTCTTCGAACCTTGGTTTTCCAAGCGTTAATACGGGTTAGGTTCCCTTAGAAAGACCCTCACGAAGGGCAAATCCCCCTTGGGCCTATATCCCTCGTGTAGATAATTGGCCGTCATAAATACAACCAACCACACTCCGTAATTGTATTGCGCATCTAAATCACCAGCATCTTCTAAAATACATTTTTCTTCAATTCCAAAAATTTTAAATGAACCACCATTATCAGTAATCGCAGCTATTACTTTCGCAGAATTCAATTCAACCTTTTTATAGATGTTCATAAGATGGTCATAAATTTTGTCGTAACTATGAGTTCCTTTGGATCTTTGACAAGCTATAACTCTAGAAATCCGTTTTAATGTTTCCGGATGAATCCAGTGAGCTGTCACTCCTAAGAAACTTCTTCGTCACCCTGACCATATGTCTGTGGTTATACAAACGAACTCGATATCTTCAAACTCACGTTTAATATTTTCTACTTGTTCATCGTAATATATTGCAATTTTTTGCCCGAGGACCCTACGACTCATTATATTAAAAGATTTTGAGCAAGAATTAAAGTTTTTAATTATATTGTGGAAATAAATATTATCAATACTTCTGAGCGAAATCATCGAATCAATAAAATAATTTACTACATCTTTGTCAAAATGATCTTGCAAATATACGTTTCGACTTGATTGCCCAGAAACACATGATGATTTTCGTTGGGTTTTTTTACTCCTTTAAATACGCACGATATTCTTCCAAATAATTGATTTCATGCTTCCTTTTAAGGTGGGTTACAAGATTGGAAGTGCAATTATTTGAGGCTTTTACCTCACTGTTACACTTGGTGCATTTTGCTACAATTCTACCACCTGAAGACTTATTTTCAATTTTTTCGAAAAAATTTCCATCTAGTATTGTAGGTTTATTTTTACATGTAGACTCAGAAATATCAGAATGAAAAGCAGTTTGTAAATCATTACTGCATAATGGAAATGGACTAATGGCTTGCATAATATTTTTCGAAGATATAAATTCTCATTAAAATTTTTAAAATTCTATAAAGAATTTAAAACTGTGCATTCACATGAAACAAAATTATAAAGGCATTGTAATATAATTTGGTTCATCAAAACACTCGCGTACCTACCATTCGGCAAAAATAATTTTTATAACGTGACAGCAGTAAATTGCATGTGAATCACGTGATTTTAAAATCAGCGCTTTATTTGCATAAGGTGACAAGTTGAAAGGTGTTTTCCTACAGATTATGCATCTTCTTTACTTGATTTCAAGCAGATAGAACATTTGGTGTTTTATTTTGTTCCATTTCGCACATTGTTTGCTAACATAATTAATTAGATTATGTACATGGTTTTTTGTTGATAATATTTATTTTAATTGTTTAAAAAAGGGAAAGTAAAAAAGGAAGATATGGGACCTTTGCAAATGACGTCACAAATCAACTATTGGAGGTAAAACAATGTTGGAGAAAAGTTTTGATTGGTAGCCGTTAGGATTGTGGCTGTTATGGAAGTCAACTGCGGAGTTGTGATTGGCGGATGAGAAGGTTATCATTTGAAAGAAACCTCCCTATTAGTCTGACAAAAGTGAGCCGACGAGCAAATGGTCAAAAAACAACCTGTCATTTATAGATTATACATTATATGATAGAGTTACAGGCAGGAAAAGCATAACAACAGTTTGTTTGAAACAATAAAAAATATTGTAAATTTTGGAGTTAATAAAATCCATGACCACTTACCCAATGTCTCGAAGTATGATGTTTTGGCATACGCGTATGGGTCAACATACCTTCCCCCACGCCCCCAAAACTCCGACTGTCATTCTAAACCTGCCAAATATAGTCTGGTTCAACATCATAAGGGGCCATTATCGGGTAACTTAAAAGGGTTTTTTATGGAACTATCTAAATTTTATATTAAAATAAAGATGAATTAAGGGCACTAAAAAGTTAAACTCTCTTAATACACGTTAAATTGTAGCAGTACGTTCAAACTGTGCTTTTACAAACTGGCGAAATGTAACCGAGGACTTTGTCCGTTTTTTAAATTGGAGCCTCCAAAATTTTAGTGCAGTGCGAATATAAGGGCCTGATTACCACAAACACTTATAAACTCGGATAGAAATTGTCGTGGCCTGCACAAATTTTGTATGGTAAACGTTACAGTTTTAGCGGGAGGCGGGGGGGGAGGTGATTTTTTTTTTAAATCTAAGCCTCAATATTTGAGTACGCCATAAATATAAGATATTTACTACTTCAAACACTTATAACGCGGAATGCTTTTGACGTAGCGCATTCATATTTTGTATGGTAAACGCAATCTTTATAAAGGGCGATGAGAGATTTTTTGTTTTTTCAGCGAAGTCCCTTAAATTTTATTTTAGCGCGAAAATAAGGGCTGGATAACAAAAAAACACTTATAACTCGAAACCAGATTGTAGCAGATCACGCAAATCTCGCATGGTAAAGTGATTCTAATAGAGGTGGAGGGGGGGGGGGGGAGGTGTCTCTGTCTATTTTTTATTGAAGTCTACAATGTTTTTGTATATACAAAAAAGATTCTTAAAATTGAAAATACTTATAATTTATAATACTTATACTTATTTAATTCTCACAGTACATAAGTTTTACAAAGGGATGCTCATGAGGGGGTCATGCCATTTCGTTTCCTTCCTATAACTCAGGCTGTAATTGTCGTAAGACCACTAAACGTTGTTATGATTAATATCATGAGTGTATATTTTCAGGGTCTTTTATCTTTTTTAACAACAGCTAAACTTTATAAAATTGTGAATATAAAAGGCTGAGAAAATTAAACTCTTATAACTCGTGAACAAATTGACACAGCGGGCAGAAATTTTGTGTGCTTGATCAATGGAACATTATTAGACATTGTCGGATTTTTAACCACAGCCTACTAAATTTCAGTATAGAACCCGATAACCATATGCACTTTTAAATCGGATCCAAGTAGTAGCACATCTCACAAATTTCTTATATTACACGTAATCATTTAGAGGTGGTGGCTCTATTGATATCTTATCAAAGCCTCCAAATTATAGTACATCATAAATATAAGAAGCCATGAAAATTATAACTTGGTTTGTATGTGTCGTAGCACTCTCATAATTTGTATGGTAAACGTGATCTTTATAAAAAGGGAGGGAACTTTGTTGGCATTTTTAAAACCCGAGTTACAGGATTTTAAGTTGTGAGCATGTTTTGTTTTCATCTACAAAAATATATGGTGCAATCATAAAAAATATCAACGGAGCCTAACTCCCTTAAAATTTTTACGTTCATCATAAGAAATTTGTGTAGGCTGCGAAAATTTGCATCCAAGATAAAAGTGTTTGTAGTTACCATGGCCTTAAAATACTTCTATATTAAAATTTAGGGGTTCCTGTTCAAAAAAAGGCATAGCTCCGGCTTTACAAAGATTACACTTCCCATACAAGATATGAGTATTCTACGATAATTACAGCTCGAGTTTTAAGTGTTTGAAGTTGTCATCATCTTATTTAGGAATAGACGCTGTAGAAATTTCTTAAATCGATTTATCATTTATCTAATATCGCAATTTTTCAATCATAAATACATTTAACAGTGACGTTACCTTTAGAATAGGGAACCCATTTTTTAATTTATAGTGACCAAATAAGGTCTTTAATCGTCATCCCCCCCCCCCCTACTGTATTATATAGTATAGTAAGTAGTTTTTAATTTTCCAAGTAACTTTGATAAAATATATATTTTAAGCTTAAAAAAGTTCGTATAACCTCGGGATTCAGCACTTAAACAATAAATCAATTAAATTTTAAAAATCAAAATACCCAACTGCGTAAAAAGCGAACTAATTAATTACTTCTATCAATGTGAAACTATTTTTTACATTACTTACATATATATTTTTTAATTTATTTGTATTGGTGACTTTTAAATTGCGTTTAATTGTTAGTTCCTATCTATAAACACTGTTTTGATGAGGCCTATAGATGTCTATGATGGTTAGAGTTGCAGTAAAGCTAGAAATCTTACATACACAACTTCCAGGTTGTGTAATATTTAAACGGAGCTTCTGACTGTAAAATAGTCAATGAAACATCGCCTTCATTTTGAAAGACCTATCCAATGATATGCCACTCAATAGGGTGCGTAATTTTTTTCGTCTCTACCACCATTTTGTATTTTACGGCCTCCATTTTGAATTTATAAAACCAAAAGATAGCCTATAACCATCGGACGGTTAAGACAAATCAATAAAGACCTCATTCATTAAAATCCATCCAGCCGTTGGGATGTTTCGAGGGTATAAAGAAATCCACATACCAAGGTACGCGTGAAACACATAACCCTTCTTTTCAGTCGGGTAATTAATAATCTATTTTTAAAAGTTTGATTAGTTCAGTAAAGAAATAATATAAAAGTAAAAGATTGTGTTTTTTCTAACTTCTGATGGCTGCTGAAATCTAAATTGAATAGCCTGTAGGGGGGGGGCTCCCATAGTCTTTTTAACTTGCACTCCAGTTCTAAAAACATACAAAAACATTTTTTATTTTATTTATTTATTTATTTATTTATTTATTTATTTATTTTTATTTATTTTTTTTTTTTTACTGAAAAATGATTAAAAAGATATTGAGGAAAAACAGAAGCATATTCAATGAATCTAATACTGAATTTAACCAATAACCTTCCGTGATGAGAAATAAAGTTAAATAAAAAGATAAAACAAAGATGTGTAAATCATACGCCGCAGTTTTATTTCCTTTTAGGTTTTAGATTATAATAAAATGTGTTTAACATAAATGCTGACATTCATGTAGTTGATGGAGAAGGATTTAAAGTAGGAGCCTCGGAGCACCCGGCTGCTGAAATTCATGAAGTGTTTGTGACTGTTTGCTCCTGTAGGATTAGCAATAAAATATATCTAATTTTCAATGATCAGAAAATGACAAAAAAACTGAAAATTTCAGATAACCGGGAAAACATATAAATGTGTCTTCACCCCTCTCACTTTCTTTCCTTTTGCAAGAAATCGGGTTACCAATTCAGAACTATGATTTAAAGTTTTTTTTTTTAATTATTAATTTCAAAATAATAATATATTAAAACTTAAAATATTCAAATATTTCCCAAACATATGTAAATTATTTTTTAAGGTAAAGAATGTATAAAAGTACAAACAGAAATTCGATGTATTTCATAGCTGCCAACTTTTACGCTTTTTTGCTACCTGTAAAATTTAGTATAGATCTTCGCCTTGTTTAATCGTGAGATTTCGACGATTAAATAAGGGAATATTCAATTTAAATAAATGAAATTTTAGTGGTAGGAAGAAAGCGTAAAGGTTGGCAGCTATGATGTATTTGTATCTTAACCCGAAACCGCTGTTAGCGGTCTCAGAGACTGCTGTATTTTTCCATTTTCACAAATTTTCCGTTTAACTATAGCAGGGGTGTCAAACTGTGGCCGCCGGATACCACTAAAATTTTACAGAAAAAGCCAACTTCTTGGATTGCAGAGATTCGGTGATTATATAAGTCAATGATTTCTATAAAATTTTAGTGGTATCCGGCGGGCCACAGTTTGACACCCATGAACTATAGATACTGGTTAAATTTTGTTTTATTTGGAGTCCCTTTATCTTCACTACTAACTTTTGAATAGCTGAATTTTAAAAATAATAACCGTGCACATGAAGTTTAGTCGATGAATAGTATTTTGAGAGTCAATGTAGCATTTTATTCATATTTAGATTAAGCGATCTCACAGACCACTCACGGCAGTTATGCGACAACATTTGTTACTCCGGTTACGGGTTAACCGGTCTGACAGATCGCTCACGGTAGATATGCGACAATATTTGTTACTTCGGTTACGGGTTAAATATAAAATTTTAATCTTTTCAACCATAAATACTGAATAAATTTAGGAATGTATTCGTAATTGTAAAAAATTTAAAATAAAAAATGCGTTTAAAAAAAAAATCGTCGTCGACACCGCCGAAATACGATGCCCAACCCGATGCATGATTCTACTTCAATGTATTTTAATTAATTCGAAAATAATAATAAAAAAACGTATACAATCCAATATTACCCAAGCATGCGAAAAATTAATTTTCCTTAAACTAATGCATGAAAAGGTAAACTGAAATTCGATGAATTTGGATTTTAAATATATAATTTTTTGTTTTGTTTTTACAACTATAAAAACGGAATCAATTTCAAGAAAAGATTCTCAATCACAAACAGGACCAAAAAAATATTTTTCTCTCCCCCTTTAAAATAATTGCTTTTATCATATGAAATTTTTATGTTCTGTGACAATTTGGATCTGAGTTATAAGTGTTTATGTTTAACGAGTCCTTATATTTATGCCATATTGAAAGTTGGGGGCTTCTGTTAAAATACCGACAATGTCCTCTTCCCCATTATAAAGGTTACGTTTACTATACAAAGTGTTTTACGGTAATTGTAGCTTGAGTTATAATTATTTTAATTGTCAGCCGCTTTATATTTTTGATACACTAAAATATGGAAGGGCTTTTATGAAAAATCTATAGAGCATCGCCCTCCTCCCTTTAAACTGTTAAGTTAATCATATGAAACTTGTGCCGACAAATTAGATTTGAGTTATATGTGTTTTTGGATGTCGGGCCCTTATATTCGCGCTATAGTAAAATTTATGTGGTTTTGATTTTTTTTAAAAAGACAATCAATGTCTTCTGTAAAATTATGTCACTTTTTGGACCGAAATAACTAGGAACCGAAATGGCATTGGGACCGATGTGTCGGGATCGAAGCCCTATGACCTAAACAGCAGGAACAAAGTCTCAGAACCGAAATGTACTCATGAATGATTAAATTTGAGTTCCTTCATTTTTAACATTGCATTCTCAATCATCAGATAACCTACAAAATTTTAAATACATTGTATGTATATTACTTATACCACAGAGATATTTAAGATCTATATGTTAAAAATAATGTGACATTGTCCCTTCGAGCACGATAAGCAATTTTTTATATTTCGTAATAATTTAAACCTTATATATTGACTTTTTTCTGGGTATAAAACTTACTTTAAAAAAATAATAATAGTTTTGTAAAAATTATGGTGTATAACCCTGTCTCATGACACCTCTTGACATCAGACTCTGTATAGCGCGTTTTTCGGGTCTGAATTAAAAAAGTAAAAAAAAAAAAAAAGCGTATTTCCAGAAAACGATTAATTACGTAAAAATGACAAGAAAATTAGTAAATATACAATTCTGCTTAAAAAATTCTATTACGTTTTTATAACATTATAAATTAATACTTACTGGCATATAAATAGTTACTTATAATTTAGTTACATTCTTATAAACGTAACTGGGATTAACTTGCATTGAATTACAAGTAATTTTCATGTAAATTTTAGAAATGCAATTAGAATTAGCTCGTAATTGATTGCAATATAATTTAAATACATTTCATAGAATGTAACTTAGATTTAGTTATATTACATTACACGCTAACCAAATTTCATTCTGAGCAAACATAACTGAGATTAACTTGTAATACATTAGAATTTAATCTAAATTATATTTTAAAAATTGCAATTAGAATTAGTTCATAATTCATTGCAATTTAATTTAAATACATTTCATAGAATGTAATTTAAATTAAGTTGTATTATATTACACGTTAACCAAACTGAATTCTGAATAAACGTAATTGACACTAACTTGTAATACATTAGAATTTAATCTAAGTTATATTTTTAAAGATGCAATTAGAATTGATCTATAATCCATTACAAGTTAACTGGATTCTATAATTAAAAAAGTAATCGATTACAGGTTAATTGGGTTATATAATTAAAATCGAATATGAATCATCTTGTAATATAGATTACATGTTATTTGAATTATACAATTAAAAATGTAATCTGAATCATCTTGTAATCCATTACAAGTTAATCTAATTAAAATTGAAAAGAAAAAATGAGAATTGGTTTGTAATCTATTACACGATATTCAGATTATGTATTTCAAAAGAGTACTTGAAATTACTTTGTAATGCCTTACATGTTAATCAATTGCATTGTGAGGGGATTAAAATGTATTTTAATCTATAATTTCATTACTTTGTAATCAGATTCTGCCCAACACTGATTTATGGCCTCTTCTGTTTCTCTGAGTAGTTCTGAATTGCTATTCATATTCATATCACTTGTAGGATTCATGTTCCGAATTTCCCTTTTCAGGTCTTACCAAATATACTCAATTGCGTTAGAGTCACAATGGTAGATAGGGGGGCAAAGTACTTGAAAGCCATTCTCTTGTAATAGTAGATGAAATTTATAAATTTTAAGGGTGAGAGTATTTAACTTTAGGAGTTCTAACAATTCCACTTTAACACATCTAAGGAATGAAAAATTGATTTCGCAGCAAACTAATCTCAAATTTCACTTTCACGGCTGTTGGAATTTGGAATTTTTTCGATCTGCATGGTACGATAGGGAGCATTATCACTGACAACTACAGCATTTTCTGGTAAATTGGGTATTAATTTTTCTCGCGCCCATTTCTCAAAAATATTAGAGTTCATCTGTCTAAAGTAATCATCTTTTGTTGTATTCTCTTTATAGATCAACTTTGTGTGCGGCAAAACTCCCATCGAGCCCCCTGCACACAGTACGATATTACTTCGCAAAGTATTTCATGTTTGGAGTATACCATCCACTTTTTCTGATTTAGAACATTTACTGAAAGTTTAATTTTGTCCCCCCAGGTTTCGTCGATGTAAATTATGGGCTTGCTGTACGATATCTTTTCATATTTCTTAAAAATTTGATTCTATTGAGACTAATATCCTCTCGTTATATTAGTATTTTTCTTTTGTTTTGGCATCTTTTCCACTCAAATCCAATTTTATGGAGTATTTGACGCAAAGTTTCTTCATTCCAATTAAAAATGAACGTTTCTTTTAAAACAGGAAGTAATTTATTCGAAGAAGGGATTGTTTTCTCCTTGACATAAAAGTCGTATACAGTTTGTCAAATAACGCTGCAATCGAATTCCTCTATAGCTATTTTTTCAAAGACATAATTTTTTAACTCTTTTTTTAGGTGAACAAAAAACAAGATTACGGTCATCTCATGCTTCCCGGCAAATCTTTTTAATAGTACTACTAGAAACCCCGGTAATTTGATTGGCTCGTTTTGTTGAATGAGCTGTCGGAATAATTAATTCTCCTTTTTCTGATTTTTGATCACAAAATTGAATGAAATAATGTAAAATCTTGTTACTACCACTCCTGAAAGATTCATTTCCACTCGAACTTAGCCAGTTGAACACTAAATATACAAATTTTAATTTGAATTAAATCAAGATAATAATTGGATTTTAAACTTTGATCGGAAGTAAAAATTAACAAACAAGTGAGGGCCAATGTTAGTGACAACGTGCAAGGGAACGCTGAAGTAGAACTTCGGAAAAATATCATCTCAGCATAACTCTTCTTTAGATAGTAGAATTACAGCGTCTAGATTCTAGAAGTATACAGGGTGTCCGGTCTCAACGGTGTCCAATGGCTAATTCCTAAACCGTTAGTCATAGACATATAGTTCCAATTAGAAAAATGCTTTAAATCAGATAAAGAAATATTTTAAAAGCGATTTGGATCAATAAAAACATTTCTTAAAAAATTACGAAATTTAAATTTTTATACGGTCCCCCGGTCCTATAAGTTATATTTAGTAAAATTTTCCTATTACACTGACAAGTAAGACAAAAAAGTCCCATTCATATAACACTAAAATTGTGCGAGTTATGAAACTTTAAAAATGCATGACTTATGCCACTTTTCTGCTCTGAAAACAAATGAGTTCGGCTTGGCTTTGAGGGGTCATATTCAAAGTGCTTAAAGTATTCGAAGATCTCATTTCATGTGTATTTGCGCTTTGAAAAAAAATCGTACAAGTATTACGATTAAGTTAACATTTATTAAGTTTCAGATTGGCTGAAATAACATATGTTTTATTTTGTCAGGATTTGAGACTGTTTTTTTTATGATTTCTTTTAATAAAATTGTGTTATTTTTATAAGTTTTTATGTTACTTCAACGATCTTATGAATATTTTTCCAGTTCAAAACTTGTATTCAAACTTTAACCCACTTTCAAATATCTGAACGAGATTACATTTTATATACTGGCGCAAATCCGATAACAATCTAATATTATTATGATTTTCGGTGGTTACCATTTATACTTATTTTATAGGATAACGCAAAAAAATTCGGATAGATTACCGCCAAGAAGTATATGAAAAAGTTTTAAATTAAATAATACAAGACGAGGATTGTTGGGGTTTTTAACTTTTATGTATTTTTTAGCGCTGAATCCAAAAATTGCCTTAATTTTTAACCATCATGTCAGGATATTTCGCAAATCATAAATTGTCGAATTTAAAGAATAACAAAAATCGGATACTATATAGTAGAGGAGCACTGTAAAAAAAAAATCCGCAACGTTCCTGGGAAAAAATGGGCAGCTGAGTTGCCCATTATTTCCAAGAAACATTTCTTGAAAATGACTGGAACTTTACTGTATATGTTAAAAACTTTCTACAGAAATGCCAGTAAGTTTCCTGCGAAATACCAGGAATATTTCTGTTGGCAGCAAAACATTACTGACATTTCACAGCATGCGGGATCCGCAGACGATTTTTACATTTCCAGTTGACAATTTTCGCTTTATTATCATTATTTGTTAGAATGAAAAAATATTTTAAAATTGGCATCAAAATTATTATTTATAATTTACAGGAAAAAATAAATTTTCAGTTAAAATTCAATAAAGTAAATATATATATGATATATTGTTTCTGAACTTTGCTTAAAATATAAAAATATATAAATGTAAATAATAATTAGAGAAAAATCTAGACATAAAATATTTTGGATTTTCGTCAGTAATTATGTTAGTTTACAAGTTAGATAAAATACATATAAATTTTCATGAAAAAAAAAAAAACCTAAACGTAATTTTATATTTTTCCCGAAAAAAAAAAAAAAAAAAAATTCAAATTTGCCGTAATTCACAGTGTCAAATATATATCAAATTTAAATCAAATTGCAATAAAGTGTTAAAATATAAAATTAATTAAAAAAGAAAAAAAAAGTCAAGAGGTAGCATCGAACGCGGGCCGTACGGGTGGCGTGCGAGCCTTTTGCGTCCACACCACGAAAGACACGTTGAGAGCTGCAAACTAATGGGTATTTGAAACGTATGGTAAATCTCGGCATCTAATTTCTGAAAATCTAAGGCCCATTTGAAGAAATCCTTTCACAAGAATAATTAGAGATAAGAACTCTAAAACATACTTTAAATTAATCAAAATCGGTGAGAACCATGTTTGATGGTCCCCTGGTTAATGGAGATCCAAATAATAGGTGTATTTTTTTTACACTGTCTGCTCGTTAAACATTCCACAGACAAGTACGAGAGATAATCTCTTAGCGATGTCACAGAGGTATTGTATTTTCATCTGAATTGTCTTGACAATAGAGACGTAAAGGATTATGTCGTCTATTGATTTATTTGCATTCCATATTGATTTTTTTACATTCATTTAAGGAATTCGTTTTCGACACTCGCGCGCGAGCAACGGATTATAGCAAAAAATTAATAAATGGCGGCCGCAGCGTTTTGCTGTTTCCAACTTTTGTTCAGGAACGTTTCAGATAAGAAAACCAGAATTTCACAGGAAAGAGCTAAATTATTCTGAAAACCTGAGAAAAGGCGAAACGTTCCTGGATTTTACATGGAACGTTACCATTTTTTTTTACAGTGAGATGGTTATATATTTTAACTTTTGATAATTGAATTTTACGTAATTTTTAGCACTAAATCTGAAAATGACTTTCATTTTTAACCATCACGTTAGAATTTTTTTGCAAATGTGTAAGTTAAAATATAGCGAAAATCTCATACTATAAAACACATGTAAAACTTTTTTTTATTTTATTTTATTCAATAATTTATTCGATATTTTTGCTTATCTGGATTCTTACAGCTGGGTGGTGGTGTGATGAGATGGGGGAGGAGATTAAATTTTACTTTGAAATATACAATTTGCGAAAAATCTTAATGTGATGGCTAAAAATGAAGGTCAATTCCGGATTTAGCGGTACAGAATACATAAGAATCAGTTATCAAAAGCTAAAAAACATGAAATAACCCAACATTTGCAGGCTAGTGTAATCTAATAATATTTTAAAATACGTATCATTTTGTAAAGAATTGAGGCTGTTAATTCAGCATCATTTTATTTAACAAAAATTCTGTTTCTTCTTTCTTCTTAAATGTGTATTACAAATTGTATATTTTGCATTAATATGTCAGAATGACTAAAGATTTCAAATTTATATTGCAATGTTAATTTTACTCTCAACCATTTTTTAATATATCTGACGAAATTATATTTCGACTAAATTTGTGAATGATCCCCAATTTGCAGCAGAAAATAGGCTCCAACTTTAAACAGGTATTACTCGGTCAATTTTAATCGTAGAAAAACGGTACTTTTTGTGTATTACTTGTCAGTGTAAAAGGAAAATTTTACTAAATATAACTTATAGGACCGGGGGACCGTAAAAAAATTTTAATTTCGTACCCAAATCGCTTTTAAAATATTTCTTTACCTGATTTAAAACATTTTTTATAATTGGAACTATATGTTTATGACTAACGGTTTAGGAATTAGCCATTGGACACCGTTCAGACCGGACACCCTGTATAGTGTGGAAATCAGCATGTGAAATAATATTAAAAAATTACATTTTCACCAAAGTGCGCTATAATCGAGTTTATTGCTACGAATGAATAGCAATCCTGTGTATTTTTAGATATTTATGATGCAATTTAAACTACGGGAAACTTATTTTTGAAAGACTAGGGGGCTCTGCTCCCTACGAGCTACGCTCATCAACCCCCGTTCAGACACCGCAGACTCGCACGCTACAACAGCACGCTAATTTGATCGGCTTTAAAAAGATTTCGGAAGATTGAATTATAATTTAAATCTGACAATTATAATCTGACGTAATTTTCACCAAACTTTTCTTTATCTGTTTAATATTCCAGTAAAAATACTTTTGTTAGAAATAAAATATTTTGATCATCTTAAAATATCAAATAAATGACTCGCGCAATTTTTAAATTTAAACTGTTTTGCAATATCATTTTTTGTTCATTTTACGTAATAAGTGTAATGTGACGTAAATGTGACGCAAATTCTCCTATTTAAGACTTCTAACGCATGTTAATGAATTTATTATTTTACAATATTCTTTCTCTTTTAAAATTGACGTGTAAATATAGTTTTTATGGCGTAATTTTCAACGAGTTCCTGCTTTTTATATTTTCTGTTTATAATAGTCACGTGAAAAATAAATTTTTAATTTGAAGCAAACATTATTGTTTGCGCTGTTTATACAGTTGGCAACAGTTTAAATTAATACAATTTTCTAAAATATGTAAAAAATATCCCTCGAAATGCTGAAAATTTGAATTGAAAATAGAAATAAAACCACAAAAATGAGTCTAATTAAAAAACTAAATGCAGTCTGCACACCGGGAAATTCTGACGCATAAAATGATCTAAAAATGATTAAATTCCTATGTACAGTTTTTGCTCCTATAAAACTTTTTTACTATTTTTCTTAATGCAGCTCATTTGACAGTGTAATTAGTTTCACTCCTGCTCAGCAGCCTAAAACAACTGTTAGGCATCATTTACCTACCTCTTTATCATTGTGTAATCTAGTTCTGTTTCATTTATTATTCTACTAAGTATTCGCATTGCTTATTGTTATTGGTACTTCTATCGTGTATTATTAGTATTTGCATTGTGTTTGTCTTATTTGAAATTCTTATTGTTGCCATCATTACAGTACTCATTAGCGCCAAATTTATTTTGCATAGAGTTAAAGTCTTCTCTTGCACCGTGTTTCATTTGTAAATAATAGTCTATTGCATCAATTTTAATTTGTAAAGTATCAAATTATTATTATTATTATTATTTATTTATTTATTTATTTATTTATTTATTTTTCTTTTTATTAGCATTTGCATATAATTCTTGGTTTAATTCTTACTTGCATATGGGTTTTGGCGTCAAAATAAGAATTAAAACTCACTTCAAAACGAACTCTATCATTAAAAACGTATATATTAATAGTGTTATTTGTTATCTAGCATCGTGCTTTTCTGTAAATAGTCTCCTGTGTCAGAACTTACATATTGTTTTATTTATTTATTTATTTATTTTTTATGTGTAATAGCGTAATCCAGAATTGTACCTTATATGAAACTAGTCGGATATACCAATCCCAAAACTTTCTTCTATCTCATGCATGTTCATACTTAAAAATTAGCTATCACACTAACAAAATTAAACGGCAATCTATGCCCATCATGAGGATTCTATAGATATGAAATTCCGTGCATTAGTTCTTGAGATATGGCTATCTACGAAATCGTGTAAATGCTCAATTCAGAAAAATTCGAAAAATTCAGCCTAGCAGCCCCACCTATTGGGTGCTTTACACCAAAACCTATGTTAAACAAAACTACCAAGCAACAACTTGTGTTAACATCTAACTAAATCTGAAGTTAGATGAAAATTCGTGCATTAGTTTTTGAGATAGAGCTATTGCAGGAATCGTGCTAAATGCAGCACATCAGCGCCACCTGTTGGGCGATTTACACCAACATGTAATCAGCATCAAGTCATATCAAGGACTAACAAAATATGAAGTTTGATGAAAATCCGTGCATTAGTTCTTGAGATAGAGCAATCGCGGAAATCGTAAAAATGCAGCGTAGCAGCGCCACCTGTTGAGCGATTTGCACCAACACGTAATCAGCATCAAGTCATATCAAGGACTAACTGATTCTGAAGTTTCATGAAAATCCATGCATTATTTCTTGAGATAGAGCCATTGCGGAAATCATAAAAAATGCAGCATAGCAGCGCCACCTGTTGAGAGATTTACACCAACACCTAATCAGCATCAAGTCATATCAAGGACTAACTGAATCTGAAGTTTCATGAAAATCCGTGCATTAGTTCTTGAGATAGAGCCATTTCGGAAATCATAAAAAATGCAGCATAGAAGCGCCACCTGTTGAGCGATTTGCACCCAAAACTAATCAGCATCAATTTGTATCAGGGACTAACTGAATATGAATTTTTATTAAATTTCGTGTATTAGTTCTTGAGATAGAGCGCCCACAAAATTTGTGTCACACACAGACACACTGACAGACATTTTGTAAAAACATGTTTTTCGGGTTCTCTGACTTCTAAAACGTGTAAATCCGTCGAAAACCGGAATTCGAAAATTTTCATGAATCCTTTGTAATGAATCCTTGTGAACTTTCTTCTTGTAAAGATAGAAGAAAGTAAAAATGGGAAAAACTTCTTTTAACTCCCATTGTTACTTTCTTCTATCTTTACAAGAAGAAAGTATTGGATTCATGAAAATTTTCGAATTCTGGTTTTCGACGGATTTACACGTTTTAGGGGTCAGAGATTCCAAAAAACATGTTTTTACAAAATGTCTGTCTGTGACTCTGTGAGTCTGTCTGTCTGTCTGTCTGTGTGTATGTGACACAAATTTTGTGGGCGCTCTATCTCAAGAACTAATGCACGGAATTAAAAAAAAAATTCATATTCAGTGAGTCCCTAATACAAATTGATGCTGATTAGTTTTTGGTGTAAATCGCTCAACAGGTGGCGCTGCTATGCTGCATTTTTCATGATTTTCGCAATACCTCTATCTCAAGAACTAATGCACGGATTTTGATCAAACTTCAGATTTAGTTAGTCCTTGATATGAATTGATGCTGATTACGTTTTTTTGTGAATCGCCCAACAGGTGGCGCTGTTATGATGAATTTTGTAGGATTTACACGATTTCCCTAATAGCTCTATCTTAAGAACTAACGCACGGATTTTCATCAAACTTCCGATTCAGTTAGTCCTTGATATGACTTGCTACTGATTATGTGTTGGTGTAAATCGCCCAGCAGGTGGCGCTTCTGCGCTGCCTTTTTCACGATTGCCTCAATAGCTCTATCTATAGAACTAATGGACGAATTTTCATCTAACTTCAGATTTAGTTGTATGTTGACACAAGTTGTTGTTAATTAGGTTTTGGTGTTAATCACCCAATAGGTGGCGCTGCTATGCAGGAATTTTCACGATTTTCGCTATAGCTCTATCTCAAAAACTAAAGCACGGATTTTCTCCAAACTTCAGATTCAGTCAGACGCTGACATAAATTGTTGCTGATTAGGATTTGGTATAAATCATCTAATAGATGGCGCTGCTAGGCAGCATTTTGCTGGATTTAGATGATTTCAGCGATAGTCATATCTCAAGAACTAATGCACGGAATTTCATATCTTTAGAATCCTCATGAGATGCATAGATTGCCATTTAATTTTGGCAGTGTGATATCGAATTTTGAAGTATTAACATGTATGAGATAGAAGAAAGTTTTGGGATTGGTACATCCGACTAGTTTTTGTTGTATCTGTAAGTAAAATCAATGCAAAAACCCTTGACGGGTTAAAAGTTTCTGACGCAGCACTTTATCTTATGCTCTAAGAATTTTAAATATGGAACTTAAAAATACTGATATCAAATTTTGAGTGACGTTATGCTATTTCTTAAAAAATATATTTGCATTTATTTCATCATTTTATTTTTGTTTTATTTATAATCGCATGTGCAAAAGTTATGTTCAACATGAAAAGCTGCATAAAATTTTATTCGATGTTGCTTTATCATTTACATCTCTCATAAATTCAAAATATGAGTTTTAAAAGATATGATATAAAATTTAAGTGACGCCTTGATGTGACTTTAAAAGGTTTGTTTTAAAATTAAACTTAAATTATTTTTGACTTGGTTAAAATATTTTTTTACATCTACACAATACTTTTAATTTTCCAATTCACTGTTAAATATATCACTTTCATTGAATCTATACTATGCATTAAAATGTATTTATTTCAATAAATTGATTTATCTTTTGTGTCACGCTATTCAAAATTGTGAGTAAGATTTGTGTAAATGGCTTCTTTGCGTCATTGTGTCCAAACTACATGAAATGTATGAAAAAGGATAGTTTGACGCAAATAAACCCTTTACATAAATCTTACTCACAATTTTGAATAGCGTGACACAAAAGATAAATCAATTTATTGAAATAAATACATTTCAATGCATAGTATAGATTCAATGAAAGTGATATATTTAACAGTGAATTGGAAAATTAAAAGTATTGTGTAGATGTAAAAAAATATTTTAACCAAGTCAAAAATAATTTAAATTGAATTTTAAAACAAACCTTTTAAAGTCACATCAAGGCGTCACTTAAATTTTATATCATATCTTTTAAAACTCATATTTTGAATTTATGAGAGATGTAAATGACAAAGCAACAGCGAATAAAATTTTATGCAGCTTTTCATGTTGAACATAACTTTTGCACATGCGATTATAAATAAAACAAAAATAAAATGATGAAATAAATACAAATATATTTTTTAAGAAATAGCATAACGTTACTCAAAATTTGATATCAGTATTTTTAAGTTCCATATTTAAAATTCTTAGAGCATAAGATAAAGTGCTGCGTCAGAAACTTTTAACCCGTCAAGGGTTTTTGCATTGATATCATTAATTTTTTGAGGTTAGTGATAAAATGATTAAAAAAAAAGATACTTATGGGATTTAATGCAGATTTAATTTTTACTATTTTATTACAATTTTCCTTATAGCAGTTTGTATATAAAAACAAGTGGGTAAGTATAATCGCAGATCGCACAGAGGGTTTCATTTGATATTCCTTTAAAAACACTTTATCCTTAAATTAATAAATCCAAAATGTTAATTTATAATTATTAAATCCTTACATAGATGGTGCACCAATAGTTCCAATTTTCATGGGGCAGGGAACGCACTCTTTTAAACAAACCACCTTCCAATTGAAGTCATCAAAAACCAAGTTGAATAAGCCAGACCCCGTTGTGTTGTTTGACAAACAGCAGTCTCATGTCCCCTCCTTCCCCCCTTTTTCAAAATTTTTCAAACCAGTACCTAAGAATGGAACCGAAATAATTTTTTCTCTTCAGAAATTACGATAAAAAAATAGTATGCAGTACTCATAAATTTACTTTAATGCTATATAGGGTGATTATTAAGTTAATTATAACGTTTGGAATCTGTTGCATTGATGTCCGAAAGGTAGTTTCTGAGTTATGGAAGCTGGACCCATAAGGCGCCATAGAAGGGCGAAGCCCGCTAGTGTCTATCATAATTATATCTGCCATGTGGCAGAGTTTCTAAAAAAATCCAGAATGTCTACGGCGTATAGCCTACGCTACATTCCTAAAAAAATTTCACAATCACGTTAATGCAATTATGAAAGGTATATTTAACGATCTACTCCACATATAAAATACAAATAGCAATTTCGGTCCGACCATTTATAATTTGAGTTCTTTTGAATGGAATTTGAGAAGACTTGCATTGTTAGTTAGATAAATTTTAGAAAGGATTTCGTATATAACATATATCGTTCTACGTTGCTTAGTTATTGAAATATTTACGAAAGTTCTTTAATCAGTGAGCTCTATTTTGAAAGATTAGCCTTTTTAAAATATTCTACTGAGTTGATTTCGATGGAATTAGTATTGGTTGTTACATAATTTTTCAGGAAAGGCTTTAGTATATAGCACATATTGTTCTAGATTGCTTTGCTATAGAATTATAGGTGAATGTTCTATAAACTGGTGAACTCGATTATGAAAAATTAGTCTTATTAGAAGGTTCTACTGGACGGATTTTGATAAGATTTACATTTTTAAATTTTCAGGGATGATTTTAATATGGTACATATTTTTCTTCCGTTCTTTTCCATATTCAATTGTAAATAGTCAACTAAAAGATTTGCTTCTTAACAGTCGAAATTTTGTCTGAGATATTAGAAGATATAAAACATTAATGGCGCTCATATTGTTTTCAGCAATGCGGAATATCATTGGAGATAAATGTATATATTGCTATAAAACACAAGATCATATACATCGATATATTTCGTTTGATTAAAGTATCTTTTAGAGATACCGACCAGCGTAGCGGGCGAAGGCTGCTAGTAATATATATTTTTAATAATTTTATATATTCTATAATAAAAATCAGACTTAAAATAGTCTAGTTCCATGAGTACTTGTAGTGTCAGTTAGAGTTACATGCTACGATTTTTGGATACCAGTATTTTAGAACGGGAAAATGTGACTTATTTTATCGGAGATATCTCATTAATTGAATAAGGCGAAGCAAACTTTTTGAAAAAAAAGGTGGCCAACAAGCATGGCAGTTATCAGCTATGTGACTTTGTGCTAAAGTCCATTAATTTGATCTGCTTTAAAAAGATTACGGAAGATTTAATTATAGTAGAACCTGGATTAACCGAGCTTCGATTAATCGAGGTTTCTGTTAACCGATCCGATAGCAAAGTCTGATTTTTTTCCCTTTTGAATGAGCCTTAAAAATAACCACACTCTTTAGCTCACTGTCCGTGCTATACAGGCCCTTCTGCCCCCAAAAGCACTCAACTCCGAAGAAACATTGGACCCTGATAAGTCAATAGCGAACAATGCTTTGTTTCCAGTGGCTGTGTGAACTTTCGTAAATTTTTCAAATTGCATTTTAAAATTTACTACTGGTAGTTGATTTTCTTTTTAAATTTGTTAAGCTGTGAAACAACTTTACATATATTTATTTTTATTATTTAAAAAACGTTCTATATATTTTTTTAAAAGAGATGTTAAATTCGCAAGCACGGCGAGTTTCTACACACAGTTTCTATTAACCGAGATTTCCGATTCCGATTTACTAACAGTCCCAATTAGCTCGGATAATCGAGGC
The DNA here is from genome assembly GCA_963932465.1 of Maratus speciosus. NCBI lineage: Eukaryota > Metazoa > Arthropoda > Arachnida > Araneae > Salticidae > Maratus > Maratus speciosus. Next base: position 341,312,997 of record OZ010786.1, on the reverse strand, counting down.
TGCTCTGTATAATTAAAAAATCAATGGCGATCTTACTGTAAACGGGTTTCCCTTTTACTGAGGGATTTCAAGACCGAATCAGCTGATGTTAGTTGCTGTTTCCGTGCTTGATTAAATAAGATTAGTTAAACATTTGAAAATTACCAAATATAAAAGGAACTAAGTCAACAGAATCTTTGCTTTATGGTATTTTTGAACAACGCTATAAGAAAATTATTTAAAATAAGAGATTTTAAATGTAACGTTTTAAATCTCACATAATTTTCACCAAACTTTCCTTTCTCTTTGTAACATTCAACTGAAAATATTTTTATTATTAGAAAGATAATATTATTATTTCAGCTACCTTAAAATTGGCAACTATAGTTAAAAATATCATCTCGAAATTTGAAATAAATCCCTCATATAAATATTTTTTTTAATTTAAACTGTTTTGCAATATTATTATTTGGCCACTTTGGCCAATATGACGTCATTTCCTCCATTTACGACTTTTAACGCATATCAATGAATTTATTATTTAAAATTTTTTTTTCTTTTAATATTCACGTGTAAATATAATTTTTATGACGTAATTTTCAATGTTTTCCTGCTTTTAATGCGTAATCATTTAATTCTAATTTGAAAATAATTGATTATTTTATAATTTTCTTTCATTTTAAGTAAGCATGTGTAAAAACAATTTTTATGACGTAATGTTTAATATTTTCCTGCTTTTAACACGTTATCATTTAATTCTATTGTAATTTAAAAGGATTTTTTTCTGTTTATAATAGTCACGTGTGAATAAATTTTTAATTTAAAGGATATATTATTCTTCGCGCTGTTTTAACAATTGGCAGCAATTTAAAATAACCTTTTCTAAAATATGTAAAAAATATCTCTGGAAATTCTGAAAATTTTAATTTAAAATTGAAATAAACCGTCAAAAAATTAGGCAAGTTAAAAATAATAAATGCACTCTGCAAACTTCGAGTTTCTATTGAATGAATAAATTGAATGAAAATGATTAAATTCCCATGTATATTTTTTTTCCTATGAGACTTTTTTAATGAGACAATTTTATCCAGATTTAACATTAAATGTCTCTTAAAATAATTTTTCGATTTAAAAACTGTCTACTTCAACGTTTTTATCAAACATTTCTCTATAATACTACCCATTTTAATATTTTTGTATGCAGTAATTTTCTTAATATTTGCGAAATAGACCTCTAGACACAAGAGATTCTTTCAAAGCGGCGAAGAGCATTAGTTTTTTTTTTTCCGAATAAGAGACAAAATGTAGTACGCAATTGCGTCAAAAGATGGCGACACCAGAATTCTGATATGCTTATTATGTAAACTGTAAATATTGCAAAGTTAAATAAAAACAATTGTCTCGGGGTTATCAAACTTCATTGTTATTTATAAATAAAACATTTCAACTAAATTATTTATTATAAAAGAATTATTACATCACAATAGTTTTTATGCAAGGAAAATAATAATAATAATAATAATAATAATATTATGGATGTCAGTGATTATATATTGATTGACCGTCATAATAATAAAAAATGATATTATAAAAAGAAGAGCTGAAATGAATTATTTTTTTACGTTTCTGATCGTGTGATTTATATTCAAATAATAATTATTAATGTATATTTTTTGTAAAGTGATTGAAATTAAATATATTTATAAAATTTTTGGTAACATTTTTATTGTTGAAAAATTGCCAAGAAATAATCATCATCAAATTGGCGTCATTATAATTGTAATTTTATTTAACTTAATAGCAATTAAAAAATTACAAAGGAACTGAGAATAATGGTCAACTAACAGACTTTAAAAGAAAAAAAACACATTCACATGTGAAAACAAGTACCAGCTAGTATCGAACTGCCTATCTTAATATCAGTAGACGATGGCCCTTAACCGCTCAGCCAGTGGGAAGACAAAATTTTTCTCCCCAAAAGTGGTTAAAAAGAAAGCATGTGTATGAATACAGTGTCATGCATTTTCGGTGAAATTTCCATTGAATGGCGAAGAAATATAGTCCGATTTTTCATGCGCATTATAAAACGAACAAGAGTCTTGCTGGAAACAAGTAAATTGTTATTTGGTTCATCTGAAACATATTTATTTGATTTTTAAAAAATCGCCCGTGTCATTTTCCAGAGAAAAAAAATCGAATTATTTAACGAACGAGAGTTTTCCCAGAAAAAAGAAAAGTGTTATTCACCTCGCCTTAATCACATTTATATTATGTCTCAATTTAAAGATAATCGTTAGAACCGTTTTCGAGATTTTCAAATTAGGAACTTCCTCGATATCATACCAACGTTTTCACTTTAAAAATGGCTATTTAGATCTCAAAATATACTGCACGTAGAAATGTAAAAATTTCAGTATACGATTAGACTGCAGATATAAGACTGTTCTAGAAAATTCAGAACAATAAGACCTATATCTGCTGAGATATTAAAATGCGGCTTTTTGCGTTTTGTTTGATGTCGAGTTAGCTGTATATATGAGTTCCGCCATCTACGAATTCTATGACACGATACGATACGATTTTAACGATACGATACGATACGATTTTAGGCTTAAGGCTGCGTCATATTTGGTTCACATCTGGACTTCTTTTGTTTAGTGTATTTTTATTGTTTATTACTTGTCCACCAATGTATAATACTGTAATCCAGCATAGTATCTTATATGAAAAAATGGGAAAAACTTCTCTTAACTCCCATTGTTTTTATAGTATCTGTAAGTCCTATTAAGTGGATTTTCCAAATTTGGTTCACAACTGGACTTTTTTTGTTTAGTGTATTTTTATTGTTTTTTACTTGTCCACCAATGTATAATACTGCATTATAAGTTTTTTTCCCCCTTCAAAATCTGTAATGTACATAAGATTGTATAATAAGTCCAGCACGCCTGGGGTATAACTGGGCTGCCACTTGTAACATTTTTGTATAATTTTGTAAGTTTTAATATATAGGGGTCTTATTCAACGAAGGTATTTCCGGGCCCTGCCTCCGGCAGCTTCCTATAATGATGGTAGTTATTCTGCTGGGTTGTTGAGCTAAAACCATATTGGTAGGCCTCCCCGCCTGGCCTGAAACTGAAACTGGAACGATTTTTTCCAACTTTGGCATTAAATATCGCTTAAAATAATTCTTCGATTTGAAAACTGTCTACATCAGCGTATTTATCAAACATTTCTCTATAATACTACTGATTTTCATATTTTTGCATGCAACAGTTTTTTTAATATTAACGTGCTTAAGCATTCAAAATGAAAGCCGATCTGCCGGAAATATCTACGCAGATTTTCATTGGGCCATTTCCAAATCAAATTTTTTTTTTATATATAGAAGGATAAACTTTGTAAAAAACAGGTAAAAAGATTTATGTTGTAATACTCCATACATCTGGAATGAACGAAAATTATTTGAAATTCATTACATTCATTCCAGGGATATATTTTTAATTCATTTCGCACCACAGATTTCTAGATGCTGCCACATACGCTTAGTGTTTACAATTTCGAGCAATAAATTCGATGGCAGCGCAATCTATGAGAATCTAATACTTTAGATACATTCTAAAACAATACAGGTATACGCGATTTCCACACTATATACTATGGCGGGTAAAAAAAAAAAAAAAAACACGAAATATTTGTAATCGAAACGTAAAAGCGCAGAAATGTTACCTTATGTAAAAAAGAATAAATACGTAAAATATTATACGGATTGGCTAATATCTTTTACCGCCACAATGGGGCCAATGTTTGGGAAAATCGCAAAAAACATACTTTTCGCATTTTTTTTAAATTATCGAAGCATACCAATTCAATTTCTAGTAAAACGCAATAACCATATCAAGGTATTAGTTATGTAACAGTAAAATTTCGTTTTGATGACATCATTTCTTTTACCGCCGCAACAGGGTCAAATTTTCTAAAAAATATTAATTTTTCGTTTTTTCAATTTCTATAATTTCCATAATACTTCCAGATTTTTTACATTTCTAATAGGTTGGAAGAGGAATTTTCTGTTGTTAATTTCATACATTCTGTTAGCCATGATCACTGTAATTCTATCAAAAGAATCTACTCAATAATAGAAACATCCGTAGCTGCTTGCGCGTAAAATTATTTTATGGCTATTAGAGGGCCATATTTTTCTTGGTTCGTTTTTTTTTTTTTTTTTGGTAATATACTCCTTTTGCTCTATACTTTGATGGCCCAAAAGATAGAAATCTCTGCAAGATTAAGAAGGGGGCAAAATTTCTTCTTCGCGAAGTCAAGGAAGGTTGGTTGGTTGTGTTTATGACGGCTAATTCTGAACACGAGGGATATAGGCCCTAAGGGGGGAGTGCCCTTCGTGGGAGTCTTTCTAAGGGAACCTGACCCGTATTAACGCTTGAAAATCCAAGGTTCGAAGAAAACCACGAAAACTCCGAACGATTAGGCCGACGGCCGCGATTGGGATCAAACACAGCACCTCCCGTCTACCAACTTCGAGAGCAGAACCTCTCGGCCACTGGTGGGGCCAAGGAAGGACATATCTCTATGATACTAGAACCAAGTCTCTATTATTTTGGTCATTTGCCCCCATCGTCTGGCAAGGTAACTTCTATATTCAATGACATTCTAGACTTTTTGAAGAAAAATGAAATGTAAACTGTAAAAATAATTGCAATCGGATGTGGTGAAACTGTCCTTAACACAGGATGCAAAGATGGTGTTTTTATGATTGCTTGAGAACAAGTTAAAAAAACCCACTTTAGTGTCTTCCTTGCCCTCACCGCAATGAGCTTCGCTGAGACATCTTTTCGAACATCTTGAGGACAAAAGTTAGGTCCTTTGTCATATTGTGGCCAAATTAGATGATTTCTGCCGATCTGCGAATAATTACCGATGGCAAAGTTTAAGCCAATTTAATCTGATCACCTAGCTGTTGGTAAAGATGATTTGTCAACTGACCAGAAGCATATGCCTGAAATATTTCAAGCTCTTTCAACAGGTGTGTGTTCAATTGACATTTTTTGCCAAGTCCCTGGACCAATATTTCACATGGATCACTACTGCTAATCGAATTTTGAAACTCTACGTCGGAACAGAAAAACCCTCTTTTTAACTTGTCATACTGTCTGAGTACAACCTGAAAGTGTACTGCATCAGTCGGTTCACAATTAAAATGAAAGTATCATGTTTTACTGAATCCGTGCACTATTGTTAGTAACCCCGTTACTTACCAGATCGCATGCAAAAGATTATAGTTAGTTCCTTTAATTTCACGAAAGGACTATTTCGCAAATCATGAAAATAACCGCATTGGAATGATTGCATATGAAGGAGAGAACATTAAACCCCAGCAATTGTCGTAACGATGTATTTTATTCGAATTCCTTGCGGGGAATGACGATTCAAGCCAGCGAAATCCTTTCATCAACCGAAGTCAACAGCGTCCTCAACTACCTCAACACTGCATTTCTGCTCCCACATTCCTGTACGAAATCCGTTTATATAGATCCCCTCTACATGCCCTTACATTTCAGACATATAATTTTGAAATAACCCTGTAGTGTACAAGTACATTGGTTAAAAATATTTTTAGGCGAATTATACAAACTCAAGCTACTTGAACACAAAGTTTCCAACTAGACTACTTGGTATAAAATATGACGAGTGCACTTATCTGAACATTTGATCTTGGAAAACAAATATCACAATACTTTCAAACTAAGATACATCATTTTATCTATACTAATATTATAAAGAAATAACGTCTATGTGTTTGTGTCTTTCTTTATTTGTAGAGGGTAATATCTGAAACCACCGAACTGATTTAAAACATAATGGCGCACAATGCTGGTGACAATCTCTGCTCCAAAATAGGCTATATTTTTGGTCAGTGAAGCACGTTCTAAAATTTAAATTTTTGTGATATTGCTGTGGTGGAAATTTGAAAGTTGATATGATAGTTACTTTAATATTTAAATACCTGCTTTAAATGGTTTAAAAAAGTTTCAAAATTTAAAAGTGCGAAAGGAGCGGAAAACGTTCTAAAGATACTCTTTGATATAGCTGTTACTTTAAAGACATGCTCGCCGGGAACAGGTTCTTAGAAATTAGAAATTTAAAAGGGTGCAGATGCAATAACAGTTCAAAAATTGCGATTTTTGTGATGCAGTTGGTATTGAAGTTTGGAATTTGGTATGGTGGTTACTTTTAATTCGGTTTCTAAAAAAATCTAAATTTTAAACGGTGAAATGCGAGAAAAACTGTCTTATAGCGTTCTGATATATTCCAGATCTTTTCCCTACAAATATTTATAAGAGTGTTATAATGAGAATTTAAAAATAATTTTTTTGACTTTCACAATTTTTCGTAATTGATATAGGTACTGCATATATTGAATATACGCCTGCAGGTCGCCAAGCAGTTTTCACATACTGTACCTCATTCCGAGTTGGAAACATTATGGATTTTTGGAAACATTATGATTACTGATAGATTTTTACACGGCACTCCGAGTATGCACTTCTATATCGCTTCTTTTTATGTGATATCACTTCTTTTTATGACTGACATTTTAGGTTTGTGACTTGGCGGGATCATTTACAACGAGTTGTTTTTTATTAGATATCACTCCTTTTTGTAAGGTATTTCCTTTTCATTATACGTATTCCATTTTGATTCAGAAAAGAAAAGATAAACGGGAGGTGATAGAACTAAAAAAATAATTTAATAGTGATGCTATAAACTTTTCAAAAGTGTAATATATCTAGTAAGACATAATGTTGGACTTTTTAAAAATAATTCAAAACCATTTTATCGATCCTTACAAATCTCAGAAGAAATCCTTTATTTTTTAGAAATGATAAAATGTGTCGAACTAACCAGTAATTAAAATAATAAAACTTTGTAAAAAATCACCATAAAATTAAAACAAAACACAGGACGCGTTTCGAGCTAAAAACATAACAGCTCGTCATCAGCTAAGCATACACGTGTCCAGCTGATGGACGTGTCCAGCTGAAACACGTGTCCCAAAAATGAACAAGTTCATTTTTGAAGCTCGAAACGCGTCCTGTGTTTTGTTTTAATTTTATGGTGATTTTTTACAAAGTTTTATTATTTTAATTGCTTCATATCGCCAGTTTTCGGTGCTGTTTCGCTGTAACCAGTAATATTTTTTGCTGTTGTTCTATAAGCTATACGGTGATTCATTAACTCAGCAAGGATTTTATCCTAATAACTTTTGAAAAACTGACTTAACATTTTCAAAATTCATATAATTTTACACAAAATATGTAAAGACTTAAAAACAGACTGAAAAGTAAGCCTTTGTTTTATCACCGGGTGTGCTTGAAGTAATTTTTAAATAAAATTAGTTTTTTTTTATTTCAGGAAATCCAACGTCTCTCCGATAAGCGCTGCAGAAACTCAGATTATCTGAATAAGCTTTACTTATTCTTTTAAAATGTTTTCATAAGCTCCAATATTTATTGGATTTTCTGTATTTTCAATGCATGTACTTTCTAAATTCCTTATTGTTTTTACCATGTCTAACAAAACATACTAAGTCGAATGCTTTCAAAGTATTTTTTTCATATATTTCGGATAATTCATACGATAAATTATAATTCATTTCAATAAAAGCTCAGAATTCGACATTTCATCGTTATGAAATGTTTTTCCCTAATTTTAGTCATATTTGTAAATTTTTAAGTAGCTTAATTATCTGATTAAAAATTGAGTAAAAGGCATATTGATAACATGTTACTATATGTCTCTAACATTTATAGCATATTGTTAGCAGTCTTTTATTATCAAGTCCAAAGGAACGCAGCCGATTAGTTTAATTAATCCCTTGATTAATCTTTTTAAATGAAAAGAAAAAAAATCACGTGGTTAAGTGGAGCAAACTGAACTATGTTCAGGGGGAGGGGGGAGTCAAATTTCAACTCCTTAACAAAGTTCAGTTTGCACTACTTAACCACTACCAACGATTCAGATTTTGAGCTCAAAATTTAAGTTTAAGTCTGAGCTTTTGAAAGCATTTAATGAGATACAAAAAAATAACGTAAAAATAGTTGTTCGTTTCTCCAAAGTCTAAAGCGCCCTCTATCGGCATTTTTAAAACTTTACCTTTAAAATTTATTTTCAAGAAAACACTGACTTAAAGAAAAGTTTTAGCGAAAACCGCAAACGAATCGACCAATTTTTCCGTTTTTTTACAATCATTTGAAATTTTGGACCCTAAACTTTAATAGCGCCTATCTCCTTCGGAAGACGTTTGGGAACCTTAGTTTCCTATTTATTATTGTTTGTCTTGATGTGTACTATCACCCCTTAAAGTTTTGCCCAAGAGTTTAGATACACCCTGTATGTACTAAATAATGGGGAAATTTAGTTTAGCAAGAAAACGCATAACAGGTTGAAATTTCTCTTTCAGCAATTTATATTAATAGATGGAAGCATACTTGTATACTTTTGTACAACCCTGTATTTAACCCAGTATTTTTATTACACGCCACTATTTAGCTAAAGTTTAATTAAAACTAAAACACTCTTAAAACTATTGAAATCATATTTCCAGAAATTATCATTTATTGACGGCCATGTATCTAATTCTTTGCGTGACTCTGTATATCATTTTATCCATATTCTACAAACATTTCTTAGTAAACTAAATGCAGTTCAGCGTAAAATGCATAACTCATTTAAAAACCACTTTTAAGCAATTTGCTCTCATACCCAGTAACCATTACGAATTCTTTTGTGTAATCCTGTATATGAATTATAGCATTTATACACACCATATACTATGCATAAATATAGTGAAACATAAAAGCGCATAACATAATTAAAAATGCATTTACAGCAATCATCTTTACTGTACAGTACTTCGGATACAATATAGTAATATAGTATCTGAAATCTTTTGTATGTCCCTGTAAATGCTATGCACTTCGTATTATACATGAAATAAGTTATAGTAAATCTCAGCGACGTCTATCAATTTCATTATACATGAATTAATTTAACATAAGTAAAATACGCCGCAAACAATTCCCTACACTCCTATATCACTATGCAACGGAATTCTTTTGTATGGCCCTGTAAATGAATAATAATTATTCTTTGGACCTCACAGTCTACAGAATGCATATCAAATTTCTTATGTTTGAAAGTGTGTCACATCATTAAAAATCATTTTAAACGATTTCTTCCTATAGGCCGTAATGTAACATTTGACTGTCCCTGTAAAAGAACTAAACATGCTACAAACTTCATTTGAAATAAGGAACGTGCTATGGTAAACGTCAATAACATCCAAAAATTTCAGGGCAATCCAAGTATATTTAGCAGACGGCCAGACGGCCAGACGAACAAACAAACAGAAGTCATAAACACTTTTCCACTTTGTTGAAAAGTGAGGGGTCTTGTACCTTTTAAACGCGTCGAAAATTAACGAAAAACTTCAAAGTTTGAATTAGTCTATCTTCAAAATATTTTTATGTATAAACGTGAAATTTTGGATATTGATTAAACAGATTGTGCTTTGTAATATACTACCAACAGAAATTTATTTACCCTTTACACAATTTGTGTATTGTTGAAATCAAAATAGCTCTTTTTTTACCCCATAAGTCATTGCGCGCATGATATCTTGAGAAAGTTTGTATGGATTGTCATGAAATTTGGTAAATATACTAAACAAATATGTGTGTTTAAAATGATCTACTTTTAAGTATTTACAATGGTAATATTTTTAGTTATGACTATTTTTATTCATTAAAAATACAAAATTTTAATTTTTTTTACGAAAATATTTTTTTTATATAGTTAATGAAATAATTTTAGCCTAAGAGTAGATCATTTTAAACACACATATATGATTAGTATCTTTATCGAATTTTATGCAAATTCATACATACTTTCTCAAGATATCATGCGCGCAATGACTTATGGGGTAAAAAAAAGAGCTATTTTGATTTCAACAATACACAATTCTGTAAAGGGTTAATAAATTTCTAATGGTAGCATATTAAAAAGCACAATCTGTTTAATTGATATCCAAAATTTCATGTTTATACATAAAAAGGCTTTGAAGATAGACTAATTCAAACTTTGTAGTTTTTCGTTAATTTTCGACGCATTTAAAAGGTACAAGACCCCTAGAAAAAGAAACAGCTCTTTGGAATCCTGATGGCCTATATCTTTTACCCACCTATATGTATTAAGAACTACGGGGTTTGCCCCCTGCTCCCTGACGGTCGACAACACACGTGAATTGCGACGCAATTCACATTGGGATTCCGCAACGCGGCCCCAGCTAGCAAATTTTTGCAGTAACCCTAGACAGAATGAGTATTACCATAAATTAATTTCACATATCAAATGTACAATTTTTTTATTTAAAAAAAAAGTAATTGAAATCTTTGTTAAAAACGCAATTAAAATTCATATACTGGATTAATTTCATCATCATCCTCTTCTTCTTCAGCATGGGTTAGTCTAAATCAGCCTGTTCCGGCTCCATTGATCAATCCATCGGAGCGTAGGTCTACTTCGGTCACGGTAACCTCTGGGTGAAGCTTTTTGGGCAATTGGTGATTACTCATACGCTCTACGTGATTCTTCCATTTATTCTGATAATCTACTATTTTGTGGTTGATGTTGTATATATTTAAGACTGATCGTATGGAATCATTAGTAAGCCTGTCCATTCTTATGCATCCCTTTGCAGATTTTAAAAACTCCACTTCTGAAGCCTGTATTCTGGATCGATCTTTGCCATTAATTTTCCATGTCTCCGAACCATACAGAAGTGATGGCGTTGCCGTTACTTTATAAAATTTTAGCTTAGTTTCTGTACGTGTTTTATTTTTTAGAATTCTAATCAATGATCCGCAAATATGTGGGAACTTATGCAATTTACTTTCCATGTCTTTATTTTTGTTATATGTAGTATCACATGCCAAGTACTCGAAGTCTGAGACTTGTTCTATTATCTTATTATCCAAGACAATTTTAGTTCTTATGGGCTTTTTTCCTCTGAAAGCCATCGTCTTGGTTTTCTTTACGGATATCTTCATGTTATAAGTTTCACATAGTTTATCTAGTTTATAAATTGCTCTTCGGAAGTCATCCTCATTGTTCTGAAAAATTGTTTGACCATCCGCAAATAGAATTGTATTGATAGATATTTTAGAGTCAAGTCTGATAGCCTTGAGTATCAAATGTTTCCATGATTTTATTAGGTAGTCTATATAGATGTTGAAGTAACAGAATTGCTAATTGGTATATAAATCATATTAGAAGTAAATTTCCAACTGGGCGAAAAATGTCTGGACCAGGATTCGGACCAAGGATCTCTTGGCTGAAGCCGCCAATGCTCTACCATCTGAGGTATCCCGGACGATTTTGGTGGAACTTTTTCAGCTAGCTAATCTTATAGTTATAAAATTAAATAAATAATTATGAATTTAATTGAAAAATACATAATATTTGAAAAATACAATTTATAATATTGTTTGTGATGGCGTATTTGTTTGTATGTATAAGTAAACTAAAAAAGATATATTGATTTTATCTTTAATTAGTACGTAGTTATAGTGTAGCGAAAGAATGACTATTCCTTCAAATGTGCCGTGAAATAAAAAAGGTAGAAAATTCTGCTGCAAAGAATACATTTTTCATTTGGATATCATCAGCAAAATCACTATTTAAAATTAATGAGGTTTTATTACTGTTCTGGTAATTCATACCTTGACCTTGTTCTATTAGAAATCCCATGAAAAGTAGTAGTTATATATATAAATGTTATGTCAATAAAGGAGAACTGAAAGCTAATATCAAAACATCCTAGAAAATCATTCCTAACTACATTCTTAAAAAGCATTTAGATTTCATAACTTAAAAGAATTAAACAGCTATTGAAAATATTGGTAAATTTTTAAATTATATTATATTAGCTGAATTAAAAGCTGTCTTTATCACTTTCACAAATTCTATTCATTTAAAAATAAATTAAGGCAATATAAAAATAAACATAATTAATTATTTGCCGATTCTTTAAACGAATAAATTTTTAAAAATATAGATCTTTCAAACAATTAGAGCACTTTACATCAAATATTGTAATACCTACTTTTTAGTAATTTTATAACATATCCATTTAGAAATTCACGAGTCTTAACCCGTCGAATTCAACGAATGATGATGTTTAAAAGAACTGATTGACTGATTGACTGAATTTATGAACATAACCACAAAAATAAATTCAATAATTAATCAATATTATATTGGCTAGCCTAACTCTTAAAATAAATGTTATTTTTCATTCAATTTTAATTTCAACTTTTCAAATTATTGAAAAAAATAAACTTTATTCCTATACGTCATCAGTAATATGAAATTAAGATAACGAAATTCTTAAGTTGTTGATTGAGGCTTTGATCTTTGGTATTATGTAATGAAAAATCAACAAAAAATGCGTCATATGACACATTTAGAATTTTTGTTTTCAACGAAATCTAAAAATAACATATTTTTCACCATCGCAAAATTTACATGCATACTTTTCATATTCATGTGCATTATTTAAAAAATACTTTAACGTGATTATTAATAAATATAGTCTTAAAATTGATGTTACGTTTGCCAGTTACAATTTTACATGTAATACACATTTCATTTTTACTATGACATCATTTTCACCCACCGAAGCCCTCTGAGATGAACATGTCAATCTCAGTATCAGTGCAATGAAAACAATACTGAAATGTGACAGCTTTATGAACAAAAGTGTGTTATTTTAAATCGCGGCGTCATATTCTGTTCAAAAGTTTTTAAATAGTTATATTGTATTGTAATACAATAATGACATCCAAACTGATATGGTAATTCCCTAAATGATAAGGGAATATTGCTTTCCCCTTATCTCTTGAACAATGAAAGTAATGCAATTGCTACCAATCTGAAGAAATTTCACAAAACAATTCTGAAAATTAAAATTAAAATATAAAAATGGGATTTTTAAAAAAAAATAGCGAGTGCGGGCACATCTACAAATAAAGTGCTTTCATTAAAAAAAAATTATCAAAATCGGTTCAGAAGAAAGCTCAGGCCAAATAACTAAAAAAACAGTCTGGTCTTTTAAATATATAGATAACATAACATCGGTCAAACTTCCTTGACATATTTTAGAATTCAATTAAAAATAAACTAGGACTTCCCTCAGAGGGATTAGTCTGAGCGATATTACTGAGAACATAGATTTAATAATAACATGTGGAAGCAAAGAAAATGAGATGTTATCTTTAATTGTCCATATACTGCGAAAAATTGAAATGATGAAAATAAACGAATTGTAGAATTACAAAATCTTATATATAAATTGGTATACGCTGTTTAAAAAAATGGGAAATCAAATCATTCAAGACAGCCATGCATGGATATAAAATTGAAAGTATGCAATATATTAAAAGTAAAATAGAAAATGAAACACTAATTTATTTATATAGGAATTTTAAGTGTATAAAATGATGTCAAGAGCATAATCAGACGCTCCGCATCAATTTGAGTAACTTCAAATGACAAATATATGATGTTTAAAAAGAATGGACTATACATTATATGATGTGTGATCCCCCGGAATAGTTAATATTGTACAATATCTGTTTTCCACGGATCCAATGAGGTTGTCGATAACATTTAAGGAATTCTCTTATCAAAATCTAATATAGTATCAAAGTACCGAATACATCAAAAGTGGCATGCAATGCTTCGTTAGAGTGTGTTTTAGATATGCTCGATCGGATTTAAATGATGAGTGTATGCTGGCCACTACATACGCTGTATTGTCTTGTTTTCAAACATATTCTGCACAAGTTGAGCTGTATTTAGCATGTATTAAATAAAAGAAATCGGCAATGATTACAACATAAAGTATGACACAAGATCTGAATATATCGTCTGCATAACTTTTGAGCTGTCAAAGTGTCATTTGAAGTAATTTACAAATCCATACATATTTATTCAGCAAATCATGCAAGCTAACATACGCCAATATGAACCCAATTACAAAATTTCACCAGAATAAGTTAATATATAAAAAATCTACTAATGATAATTGAGAATATGACCTTATGATAAAATGTCTAGAAAAATGAATCGGATAAAAAATTCATATCACATTTAAAACGGCAAGCCTAGAGAAGGAACACTTTAACAAGTACTTTCGGGCAACCTACTCACTGTTTCATACAGGTCTTTATTCAATATTTACACAATTTATTTAATGCTAGGTGGGTATCTATCTGTTTTGTTGCATTTAAATCGCATGTTTTGCGGAGGAAATGCAGCATTATGAAATATTTAAAGTTGCTGTGCCTAATGATTCCAAATTCATAGTAATTGAGATCGCTTTCCGTTAATTTCATCTTTTTAAATTTTAAATTTTTTAGAAACCAATCATAGAGACAATTGTATATTTTAAAACTAACCCGAAGCAAAATTTCAAGATTTTGGGCTCAGCAGTAACAGAAAAATAGAAAAGTTTTGAAAGTTTTTTGTTTCTGCACTGTTTTTTATAGCGACATTTTTAGAAATTGTTCTATTGCGAGAATTTACGTCATGATACATACAGCCATGTCAATTTTCATTTTTATATTCCTAACAGTTCCATGTTCTTCGTTACTTAGATCATCTTTAGATTTTTTCCGCTTTGTTTAGTCTTTCTATTTTTTAGAATTCGTTCTACAACGAGCATTTACATCTTATTAATTACTACCATGCCAAAGTTCAAGTTTCTAACCCCAACAGTATCCCAAAAATTTCAGTATTCCAAATAAATCATAGTTTAGAACCTTTCTAGAAATTTTTACGTTTATCCGTCAAATTGAACCTTTTAGAGAGCGTTCATTACGAGTATTTACATCTTAAAAGTAACTACCGCACCAAATTTAAAGTTTCTAACCCAATCAATATCGCAGAAATCACAATTTTAGAACTTTTTTGCTCCTGCAGCGATGTAGGTTCTTGCACTGACATAAAATAGTTAGCCACCAATAGAGATGGCCACCAACATTTTTTTCAGTTGGCTATGTAGTTTCAGAGATAACACCTCACAAACGTACAAGCATTAATAATATTATATACTTTATAATATTATAACGCTTTATAATATTAGCATTAGATGTACAGATGCAAAAGCCATTTATCTGTTACAAGCTAAAATAGTGGCGTTGCCCAGAATTTGAAGGATGTTTGTTCTGAAAAATCAATTTCAAAATTTAACATACAACACAAAACAAACATTAAAAAAAGCAGTCGAAATGTTGTTGAATGAATCATATGAAAACTCTATATAAAAATGTATAAATGTATATAACAGACGCAAAAGAATACAGCTATAAATGAACTTATTTCAATTTATAATTGGAGCAATAATGTTAAAATACGCCAATATTTCCCTAATCGGGTTTTTATTATGCTTCAATACATTTTTCACACTCATATGACGTTATACTATATCCACCATGCCCTTTATATTTCCAATATGACGTAATATTTTCCTCTTTCACGTGGAAACCTTGAACTAGAAAATTTATGAAGTTATATTCACTTTCATTTAAATTCGTCAAACCATTTATTTTATTTTCATATTTCACGTGAATATCTTGCAATAGAAAAGTTATGACGTAATATTCACCTTTTTTTTTTAATTCGGCAAACTATTTATTTCATTTTCATTTTTCACGTGGAAATATTGCAGTATAAAATTAATAGTTGTAGTAATAATTTTATTGTGTTTTTTAATTGTTGGCAACTGCTATAACGAAAAATGTTTAAATTTGATAAGTAATTGCTGTAAAATTGGTGGTTTTTTATTAATTAAAAATTAACTATAAGTTATTTCGATTCCGTATTACTTTAGTTGTCTCGGCCATGTTTTAATACACATGTACGTATCTCTTCACAATTTTGGCTTCTAAATTGTGGATTTTTTATAGAATTACAAACAGACAGATAGACAAGTTTTCATTTTTATATATCTCTCTATTCTATGAAAAGTAAATAACTCTGTCACCGCCGCCGTCGCCGCCGGTTTTGAATTTTTTGTGACCGGAGGTCTTTCTTCGTTAATATTAAGAAAACTATTGCATACAAATATATGAAAATCGGTGGTATTATAGCGAAATGTTTGATCAACACACTAATGCATACAGTTTTCAAATCGAAGAATTATTTTAAGAGATATTTAATGCTAAAGTTGGACAAAATCATTCCATTAAAAAAAAATTATAAGAGCAAAAGCTATACATGGGAATTTAATCATTTTTAGATAATTTTATTCAATAGAAGATCCCGGTCTGCAGATTTCATTAATTTTTTTTTAATATGACTCATTTTTTGAGGTTTTATTTCTATTTTAAATTCAAATATCCCGCATTTTGACAGATATTTTTTACATATTTTAGAAAATGGTATTAATTTAAACTGTTGCCAACTGTATAAACAGCGCAAACAATAGCGTTTGCTTCAAGTAAAAAAATTATTTACACGTTACTATTGTAAACAGAAAAAACCTTCAAATTACAATTAAATAATTAGGTATACAAAGCAGGCACTTATTGGAAATTACGCCATAAAAACTATATTTACATGTGAATTTTAAAAGAGAAAGGATATTGTAAAATAAATTCATTAACATGCGTTAGAAATCTGAAATAGAACAAATTATGTCGCATTACACTTATTATGCAAAATGAACAAAAAATAGTATTGCAAAACAGTTTAAATTTAAAAATTGCGCGAGACAAAATATTAGAGGTTAAATATTAGATTTTTTCAAAATTTTATTATTTGCTGTTTGATGTGAGGTGTTCAGCTATAAGTATGCAAAATGTCATGTCTCCAATTTAATTAGGGGCTGAGTTAGAGAAATTGCTTAAAATACGCAAGTTAGAGCCCAGAGGATTAAGTAATAGACTTTTTCAAAATTTTATTATTTGTCGTTACATGTGAGGTGTTCAGCTATAAGTATGCAAAATGTCATGTCTCCAACTTAATTAGCGGCTGAGTTAGAAAAATTGGTTAAAATGCAGAAGTTAGAGACCGGAGGGTTAAATATGATTTTTTCAAAATTTTATGATTTATCGTGTTATTGCAAGTGTTCAGCTATAAGTATGCAAACTTTCATGTCTCCAACTTAATTAGGGGCTGAGTTAGAAAAATTGCTTAAAATACACAAGTTAGATACCAGAGGGTTAAATATTAGACCTTTTTCAAAATTTTATTATCTGTCGTTTGATGTGAGGTGTTTAGCTATAAGTATGCAAAATTTCATGTCTCCAACTTAATTAGGGGCTGAGTTAGAAAAATTGCTTAAAATACAGAAGTTAGAGACTGGAGGGTTAAATATCAGATGTTTTTCAAAATTTTATTATTTTTCGTTTGATGTGAGGTGTTCAGCTATAAGTATGCAAAATGTCATGTCTCCAACTTAATTAGGGGCTGAGTTAGAAAAATTGCTTAAAATTCAGAAGTTAGAGACCGGAGGGTTAAATATGACTTTTTCAAAATTTTATGATTTATCGTGTTATCGCAAGTGTTCAGCTATAAGTATGCAAACTTTCATGTCTCCAACTTAATTAGGGGCCGAGTTAGAAAAATTGCTTTAAATACACAAGTTAGAGCCCAAAGGGTTAAATATTAAGCCTTTTTCAAAATTTTATTATTTGTCGTTTGATGTGAGATGTTCAGCTATAAGTATGCAAAATTTCATGTCTCCAACTTAATTAAATTAGGGGCTGAGTTAGAAAAATTGCTTAAAATACACAAATTAGAGCCCAGGTCGTTAAATATTAGACTTTTTCAAAATTTTATTATTTGCCGTTTGATGTGTGGTGTTCAGCTATAAGTATGCAAATTTTCAAGTCTCCGACATATATAGTTTCTGAGAACGCGCTCTGTGACAGACGAACAAACAGACAGACAAAGGAGTGTGACAGGTAGGGTTTCGTTAGATGGACGAAACTCTAAAAACATGCTGCGGATGACTGTAACAACATCCTAAAATTACATTACCATCAGCGATCTACCAATCCCGAATTTAGTTTATATTCGTTTCATATATTCTTATTCTTTTGTGCGGCCCTGTAAAATAATTATCAATATTATATACAGTAAAACCTCTGAATAGCGGACACCCCGAGAATGAAGAATTTGTCCTCTATTTAGAGGTGACCGCTACTGAGAGTAAAACATGTACAGTTATTTAAGAGTTGGTAATCGAAAAAATGTCCGCTAAATAGAGGTATCCGCTAATCGGGTGTGTCCGCTATGGTGGTTTTGCCAGTAAAAGTTCTGAATAGCGAACACCTCAGGAGGGCAGAATTTGTCCTCTATTTGGAGGTGTTCGCTACTGAGAGTAAAAAATATTCAGTTATTTAATGGTTGGTAATCGAAAAAATGCCCGCTAAATAGAAGTGTCCACTAATCGGGTGTGTCCGTTATGGAGGTTTTACTGCATAATAATATCATTCTTTACAAGAAAATTGCATGCTGTATGCTAGACAGAGAGACATCCAGAGAAAGATAACCTCCGGATCAATAAACACTCATGTCTTTTGTTTTAATCATCCACAATTGAATATCATACAACATGCCAGATTTTATACAACAGGCTAAAAACGGCCACCGTGGTACGGAATACTGTATTATTATTTGTTTGTCCACCAAAACTGGTTGCCACAGGTTGTTGCAAAGTTTGTGATCACGTGGTTGAAACTGATCTATTCAATATTACTGCGTGCGTATTTTTTTTTTTATTTGCTCCATGTGTTCAAACCAGTTGTCTACGAAAACATCAACCGGTGAAAGTGACGCACACCAAATTTATGTGACGTATGCAGATAAATTGTGCTTTTTTAAGAGTTTTTTCTATATAATTTTTAAACGGTTTGGAACTTATTTTTCATAGTAGGTGCATTCAGTAGTCGACCCTCATAGGTACCTTCTGGTGCAATCAGAAACGAAATCCGACAAATATTTTTTGAGTTATGCTTGACGAAAGGTTTTTATTAGGCTTTTTTTTTTAGTAGGACATGGTGTTAATATCCATCGTAGTAGTAAAGTGTCCGGACAGTAATATTTCGCTGAGTATTAGCCTTCGCTTCGCTCAGACAATTAATTGACGTAGTGCGGTTTGGGATAAATGATTTTCAAGATAGAAAGTTTGGTTTAGCAAATACAAAAAATAGATACAAATAGTGCTTGTAGATGGCGGTGCATGCTCTAAGCTGTAAAATGCATAAAAAACTCAAGATAAAGCAGTTACAAACCATTTATTACATACAAATTGATAATATATTTCTATGTATGTGCCTTTTGTACTCGCAACACATCCATGCGTTACCTAACTTTACTCAGCCCCCCGATCTGACATTTAATGGAGCAACTCTACTTACAAACATCAAAGCAGGATATCTTAGCTGTGCTGTTCAGTGTTACATCCCTAACCCATTGCGATGCTTTCAGTGCCAACATTACGGTGATACTTAAACTACCTATCATGGTTCCGTTACTTACGCATAGTGTGCAGAAGTCGGCCACAGCAGTAATACTTGTGAAAAAGCTGAACTTTGTGCAAACTGCAAAGGTGAACATACAAGATAATCTCATTCTTCTCCAAACTGGATCCGTCAAAAAGAAATTCTTAGTGTTAAAATTACTTAAAACGTTTCTTACCCTGGAGCTCGCAAACTTGCTGAATTTAGAACCCAACTGTAGGGGCTTCATACCCTAGTTTACTCAAAAAACCTTCAAAATCTGTAAAAGACAAGCACCCAAACGTAATCCCCTGTTCTTCCAAAACCACATGCGACACTCTCATCCAGAATGGTAAAGATAAAAAACCGTAATGTGTACTATACCGCTGGTACAACCCTTATGCCCACATTAGAACTTTTGCCACCATCATCGTAATTTGTTAAAATAGATTACTTTGAAACTGCTAAACAGTATTACCCTTTTGCTTGTAAATCACAAAAATCTTTAAGGCGAGCTAAAAAGCCAACTAAACATTAGTGTGAGCAAACTTCTGTTTCATTTGCAAACAATTTGCAAAAAACTCATGTCTCTACAATAGAGAAATGGAAACAAAAATCATGTGCATAGCAACAAAAGCGGAAAACAACTCAACGAGGAACAACTCAAGCCCTTTCAAAGTGGAAAACTGTGAAGAAAAAAAAAAGAAATCTTGCCCCATCGTTTCTACTATTAAGGATTCGAAACAGCTGCTGCTATGCGGAACAGGCCATTGGATCAGATTCTTGCAATTATGCCTCTGACAATGATGAAGAAAATACTGCTTTTGGTATTCGGTATTAAGTGATTTTAATGATTTCTTTTAAGGATGTGTAGTTGAAATAAACATATTTCTAATACAAATTTGGGACGTTTTATCAATAGTTATTTTGCTGATTTTATACATTTTGACTTTGAAAATTTTTCTTTGTCTCTTTTTGAAACATGTTATTATGACTTCAATAAATGATTTTGATTCACATATCACCATATTACTCTTTTCATTTAACTGTGTTGTTTTCGTTCATCTTGTTTTTATGGCAAAGGTTTAAGTTAACTTTTAAAATGTAATTCTCTTAACTGTTATTTTGCCGCTGCATATCCTTATAGGTACTTTGTTCCATTAAACCCATCTCAACCAAACCTAACTTCACTCAACACGTTTAAATATGGTTGTAGCTTGTATGAATCATTTTTAACTCCTTATCTTGATTTTTTATGCAATTCGGCAGCTCTGAAGATATAGCGCCATCTATCTGCGAAACTTGTTACTATTTTTTTAAATATAATTAAACAAAACGTTTGATAATGAGATGCATTTTTTTCCAAACCGTACTCTCGAACACCAATAACTTGACATTTTAGGGAATTGTAAAATGTGTCACGAATTTTGGACCCACTTTTTTTTATATTACAGTGCACGAATATAATTACTTGTGAACCTTACCATCAACGCATGAAGTGCCAGCAAAAACAACATTCTGTGAAAATGCAGGGTTTGTATTGCTACATCTAGGAGTCTTTTCTTTTGTATCGAAATTATGCGTAAGAGCAGATTCATCTACCTTCATGTTCCATGCTTTAGTTATGCGAATATCAGCTGGGATGTAGTTACCGGCCTTCAGTAACACGAGATCTCCAACCACAACTTCACGCTTATGTATTCTTTTTTTCTTTCCATCTCGAAAGACAGAGGCATACTGAAAGATAAAAATCAAGATATTTGATTCAGTCGTAGATAAAAAAATACTAAATATTCAAAACATGCAAAATAATTTTACGGTATTATTTTTTATCTTACTATCCTTCTTTCAAAATATAATTATTGGAAATTTTCATAAACTTTTGTTTTTGGTATCTTAAGTGCGAATGGCTTATTTTCGTGAACTATTTATATAGACCAACCGCAATAACTTGGCCGATGATCTTAAAAAAAATCGTGATACTTTCTAACTGACACAATTTGTGCAGAAAATGTATTATAAAATGTATTATTGTATGTGTTATTCAAGATTAGACACCACTAGTTGGTTGTAGCGATTGTCATCTTGCGGTCTTACAGACAGGTGTTTTTTTTTTTTTTTTTTTTTTTACACTTTAACTTGTAATTTGGCATTTTAATTCTAGATACTAGTGAAACTTTTATTAATTTGGAGCCTTAGTACTATTGCTAGTGATTCCTGAATAGTTACATTTTATTTATAACAGTTTTGTATATAAAATATCATGCAGAAACAGTATTCAATTAGATAATGGAACCTTTTATTTATCTTCCGGACACGTAGTCTCAGAGACTGCACTAGCTAATGTGATCCTTTCTGTCACAGAAGTTAACGATTAATTAAAAAAAAAAAAAAATCTAAAGTTACATTACTCATCAACCAAGTTATCGTGCGTGAACAGACTAAGATTAGTTATAATATAGCCTTTGTAATTGATTACTAACATCCGCCAGGCCGAAACTGCGTCGCATAAAATTAAGAGACGATATACAAAATCCTAATTAAAAATATTTTATTTTAGTTCAAAATAAATTTTTTTGAATTCACATTCTGAAGTGTTTATCCAGGAATCAGTTGCGACAGGTAATGCTGGAATGCAAATCTATCAACAATCATACCTTACATCTTATTTTTTGAGATATACACTTAAATGAGAACATCCTGTAAGCAATGAACTCTTCTACAATTGACATACATTGCTTCAAGTAACAGCTTCTTTGATTCCATATCCACAGCCGCCGTTTTTGACCGTACTTAGCCTTTTCGGATTTGGTGAACTATTAATAGTACATGTCTTTTCATCGAGTATTATTTTGTCTTAACAACTACTTTTGTTACTATCTGCATATATTTATGATAGTATATGGCTATGTCTTTCTTATTATGACTCCATTTACGTTTTGACATTTAGTAATAACAATAATAATAAAAAACTGCTTAATTTTCTTTGCACTGTTGCAATTCCTTTATTTTATACATATATTTCACTCTTTAAATTTAGAATATAGGTTACTTTTCTGAACGAATCATGTGTGATAAATCGCAAAAAAACATTACAAAGTTGTAATATCTGTCAAACCCTGTTGTAATACGATAATTTCCAAACGTCTCCAAAATCTTTTCCTTAACCTATTAATCATATAAATATGAATTGAATAGTACACAAAATAAATACTTTCGTTTAATTTCAGACAATGAGACAATCTTTAAACTTTAGTAAATCCATTTGGATAGCTGCGATTAACATTATTAAAGTAAAACTAATTTTGTTCTCAAAGTTGAAAAAACAAAACGGACCCAAAAGGGTTAATTTGTTTGTAAGTCCTGGTGTCACTCGGTGATTTCAACATTTTCGAAATAAACATTTACTCTTCAAAGGGTTGAACCCTTTGTTTTTCGCATGGCGACAATGTTTTCAACCGTTAAAGGCTAAGGAGTTCAAGCATGAGGCATTTTTGAAGTGAAACTTTCTATAAAAACACCAAATAAAATAAATTAAGACAGACTTGAGCAGAGTTAAAAAGTAAAATGGATAAAAAATATACTTAAAAACAATTAAAAGTACAATTTGTAAACGTTTCGCCAAGCGACACGCGAGGCATCATCAGTACAAAATATCCATTGCATAGCAAACGACGGAATAAATCAAGAACAGTTAAAGTTTGTTATTTTAAAAAAAGATAATATTCACTAGGGACAGAACGAGCTTCATTCAAAGTCTGCAATCGCAATTGAGTCAACTACCCCTCTAGGAATAATCTATCGTGATAGCTGTTGCAACCCATTTCAAAATACTGGCGTTTGCAATTAGCGGGATGTGATTCGTTTGAAGTGAATGCCGGACAATTTTTGAATTCAAATTACCATTTTTTAAAGCCCCAGTATGTTATTTTAGGCGAATTTCCAGTGATCTACCTGTTTGACCAATGTAAACACTATTGCAATCTTTACAGGGAATAATATAAACAACACAGGGTAATTTTGACTTATCATATAGAAATTTATGCTTATTGCTAAAGGAACTCACTTTAATATTGAATGATTTTAGAAAATCATTTGTACCTTTGTACCTTTGCATATTGATAGGTTATGAACCAGAAATGAACATAGGCTGTGAGTCAGTTACTATGTTTTCTCAATAATTAAAAATTTCATTATTTTTCATGCAGAATCAGTTACAATTTTCTTGTAAAATTTAACCATCTTTCTTTTTTCGTTGCCAGAAAATAAAAAACTGTAATAATAATTTCTCCGCAGTATTTAATTTTCAACTGAACAATTTACACGCAAAAAATTAAAATAAAAAGAATTAAAAAGAAAATGACTATGACGTCACATTTGAAACGACAAAAAAGGAATATTTTTTATTATACATGAAGCATGAATATCAGTTGCATTAAGAAGACGTTTTCTGTCAAAAATGGCGTCATAATTAGAAGATTAAAAACTGAAAAAGAATTATATTAATAAGAAAATATTTTGCTTGGAAAAAATATAACTTCATAATTAAAATAAAAGTTGCATTTTTGTAGTATTATTCGTCGAAGATCCTCAGAGCTGCCAACTCAAATATGTTAAAATTGCTGAATTAATTGCAATTAAACTTCGTAAGTATGTGGATTATAAAAGAATATATCATTTCGTACACGTGTACACAAAAAAGGTTTTTTTTTATGTCAGTTAAAGCATGCAGATTTTGAAAACGTTTCAAAATTTCATAAACTGAATGCAGCATACTTGACATCTTTCAGATAAAAAGTAGTTTTATATCGTATTGCCACATAAAGCGAGCAAAACTAAAATTGCTAATAGTGCATTAAATTTAGAATCAATAAATTACTTTTTTTACATGCTAAACTAAAACCATTTTTATTTATAAAACAAACACCAAATTTATTAATATTGAAACGAAATGTGTGAATTTAAATTAAAGAATTTCAATATGTTATTATTAAAAATTTACGGAATTACCACCCATTTCCCGAAACAGATGGATTATCACTGGACATTGTCATACACTAGGAGTAAAGAGAAGTTTTTAGCCATTTCTTGAAAATCGCAAACGTAATAATAAAAAAAGTCCCTGCCGGCTCGGCCTACAGGAGGAGGTACATTTCGAAGTTCAATTTGTACTAATTTCACCAACAAAAACTAAATGAAGATTGATATAAATACAGTTTAAAACTTTTATCTCCTCGCTTTGGACGAGTTTTTAATTACACTTTTCTATAAGAGGTTGTTTTATCGAATCATGTTAATACGATAATTTTTTTTCAACCATTATTTTTGTTTAATTTGTTTTTGAACCAAAAAGTCAACGATAGAAGTCAATGACTTTGTCCTCATCAAAGATGATAACCTTCAGCCACTTAAATGGAAATTAGGGATAATAATAACTGATCATATAGGTTCAGACAATAAAGTCCGAGTTCTTACGATCAAGACTAGTAGTTGTGTCATCGATCATCCGATAGTGAAACTGTGTTTTTTTTTTTAGGTAGATTTCGTAAGAAATACTACCTATTGCAGTCGTTACCATGGTGCGACTTTTGAAAAATTCCTTCATAACTTTTCATTATAGGACCCCAGGAACCCAAAACCACCCCCACCTAAAAAGTTTTTATATATATATATATATATATATATATATATGTATGTATGTATGTATGTACTAAATTTTGTCCGCACGATAAAAGTCGCAATTATGCACGGATCATCACAAACTCGCCAACAACTTTGAGATGGCTAATATCTCGGCGGGGATTGAAAATGGGTAAAATCGGACCAAGGGAATGGAAATGGGGAGGGTTCAAAAATTTGAATACCATCTTAACATGATTCCGATAAAATCAGCTCTTACACAACAACAACAGAAAAAAATAAATATTTTTCGTTATTGCAGTTGCCAACAATTTAAAAAAAAAGCAATAAAATTCTCACCACAACAATTGCTTTTCTTTTGCGAGAATTTCACGCGAAAAATTAAATAAAATAAATAGTTTGACGAATTGAAAACAAATTGAATATTACGTCATAAGTTTCCTAGAGCAAGATTTCCGCATGAAAACTCAAAATGAAATAAATAGTTTGACGAATTAAAAAACAACAACAAAATATTGCGTCATATTGGAAATAAAATGGACCTCAGCAGGTGAATATGTAACGTCATGTGAGTTTGAAGAAACGTATTAAAACATGATAAAAACCCGACTATGTAAAATATTAACTTATTTATCACTTTGAGGTTCTCTGAATTTGCTTTAGCTATTTTTTAAACCTATTCCATATGCATGCGTGTGTGTATTCGTGTATATTAGAATTTTCACAAAATGTTTAGCTCCCTAGAGCTCATTCTTAGTGGAGGAACTGGGTTTATCTCTAATCTTGATTTAAATTTTGTTGGTTAATTTAGTACTTAACTTCGAAATCTACCTCCGCCTGTAGGCCCGAGCTGGCAGGGATTTTTTTTTATAGAAACTAAAAACTGTGAACTCAGAACTGTCTAATATTTTTCTACTTTTAGTATTAATTTGTTTGTTTTATTAATTGTTCTTTCATTATAGTTATAAGTTGTAAGCCGCTAATCACTTGTTGAAATCCCAGGGGATTTCAACGGGAGCCAGAATGTTTATGTAAGTATCGTCTGCTGCATATTCCTTGGTTTCGTGTTCCCCGAATCCATGTAAGTTTCTTGTTCTTTCTTTCCGTGTGTTTCAACTTATCAATACATCAGGCAAATTGCTGGTAATGTAATCAAAGATGACATTTCTAAATTTTCGAAGCGGTATAGAGTCATTCATACAAAATGAGCAAATCAGCTGTGACTGCACTGTAAATAGAGGCGTCTTAAATTCAGACACATATGTGATTGAAAAAGAAATTCAGACACTTAAGTGTCTGAATATGAAATTTCAGACATCATAAGTGTCTGAATTTAAGACCCTTAAGTGTCTTATTGTGATCATGGTATAAATGAACTGAGAAAAATGTCTGAATAATGATCATGTGTCTGAAATTAAGACATGTAGATTCAGACACTTATATGTCTGAATGTAATACAATTGTATCATATGTATGATGAAACGACGATTGTATATGAGGACCCCTGCGGCCAAGGGATACAAGCGACAAAATTTAGATTTGGAATAAATTGAATTTAACGATGAACATCAATAGTAAGTGACTGACTTAAAATATGAAACTGTTGCTAATTTCATAGCGGTCTTTCAATTCTTATTTCAATAACTGTGGAAGGAAAGAGAAGTACAATATATATTTTAAATTTTAAGTACAGATTAAAGAGGTTAAGTAGTTTATAGAGCTTAAGCAGTTGATCTCCAGAATGCAACACATAATTAGAAAATGTCTTATATTTTGCATTTTAGTTTAGCAAACAAGGCAGGGGAATTCAGGCACATCTGTCCAACGTTTCCCTCCCTGCATTTTTCTTCTGAGAGCAATCATAAAACAAATAGCCTTATTTCCAGATAGCCTGTATACTGATCTCAGTTTTTTCAATTTTGTCACTTATAGCCTTTCGCTTCTGGTGTCCTCATATGCAATTGTATTGCAATATATCTGTCAGCACCATTAGAAAATGTTTTCGAATGTATGAAATGCTTTGCCATCCACTAAATTTGGTATTAGTGTATAAAATAAGCAACTTAATTTGACCATGGGGACGTCTGCCAAAATTGTAAATGCCCGTTTACTAACTTTCGAACTAAATTATTTTTAGTGCAAAAGTACAAGCTAAAGAAACTTTTCCCAAAATATAAAGTTTCTCAAAAACTACTTCCATTCATAGGTATGCTCATAGGCCCACTCATAGGCCGTTTCCTAAATACAAAGAGATATGACTGCTCTTAGAAAAAAATGTAGAAAGGGGAAAGGTTGGACACATGTGTCTGGAGTCCCCTGCCTAGTTCGCCTAACTAAAACGCAAAATATAAACATGAAATAAGCTAAACCAAGAATCTTTTGTTAGAACACCTTGTACAACATAAATTTTATATAAAATAAATATAAAAAAATAATAAGTAAGAAGTATTAAATATTAAATAAATATATAAAAATAAATTTCTAACAATATTTTTCAAAATGCAGAACATTTCTTTCCTTCTAGGGGAGGGTTTTGCCCGTCTGAACACCCCTTATCTTCCAATTTAAGATAAATTTTAAATATATGAACGTCAAAAGGAAATAATTAAAAATTGATTTCTATTAGTGGTTTAGGAAGGGGGGAGGGGGGGGGCGGTGCTCCTCTTACGAAAATTTCTTAGTTCTTTTTTCGCTTAGTGTTCAATTATGTAATCATTTCGAAGAATAAATTTTATTATTTTTTTAACTAGCGTTACGACGATTTTTTTAATTTATAATATGTTTTTCACCCTCTGACTGAAAGTATAAAAACTGTAATAATTATATTCATATAATTTATAAGTGTAAACATTACGAAAAACGCCGAATAAAGAAAATAAAATGCTTCTGATTTCTTCTTATACAACGTTCCACTTCCCGCTGATAAAAAAATGTTTTAACAACTTATCATACTGTAACCCGTAGACTGACGTAAAGATATAGCCATCTGTTTCCAATGGAAATGCTGACTCGCAACTTTTTTTTTCTTTGTGAAGCGAATCTGCGTTGTGAGTCCGGAGTCCGTTGTCGTATTCAAATTTAAACGTTCTTCAACAGTTCGCATCTTTGACCGGTCCGGATTTTTTAGTATTAAAAATTTTGTCATTATGTTATTACTGCGGCTGCGTTATTAGTGGAAGTGTTATATTTAGAAGTTTCTTGCATTCTGGATGGCTGGAGGGATCTTATGTGCTTCAGATATTGATATAACGACGGAAATTACATCCAGATGACAAATAGCTCCCAACAGAGACAGTATTACTTTTCATTGCTTTTCGTCAAGAATATAGTTATTCATCTCGTCAAACTTTGTGAACAGGAAAACTAACCCCAGACCTACGGGTTCTGTTTTAAGAATGGAAAATTTCCATTATTTTAACATAGCTAGTAGGAAAAGGTTTTATTCTAAAAAGATGCAAGTTTTCTCTCTCATTCACTATGGCAGCTCTAAATCAAGTCAAATCAATATCAGTAAGTGTTTTTGATGTTTTGTTTATAGTACCACATAAAATGTTGCATGAAATATAAGTTAGGTTTGAATTTGTTTGAGAAAAAAACCAGCTAATTCTAGAAATATATATTCTTACATACATGCAATTCTGGAACTGCAACTCCAGAATTATATATTATATTTTTTGTGTGAGTGTAGGCTAATTTGATTATGTAAAAATATCAGTAATATTATGTAAAAAATTGGTTAATTTAGAATGTTTATAAAAATAAAAGCAAAAACGTAAAATTGTCGAAACTTTTGTTGAAGAAGAAATACTTTGTTTGGATTTAAAAGAACTTAAAAAAAAGGGTTAATTTTTAAGAGGTTAATTTAGCGTTTTGATGAACATGTTGAATTCCTTGTAACGTTTTCTATCGCAGTTATAACCACATTTTATTTTAAACTTACTTTTAAATTAATTGTTTGTTCGCTATGAAGGATGTGCAATTCACTCAAAGTTTAATATTGGATAAAAATTGGAAAATTAACAAACATCTATTGTGATTTATTTTTTATATTTTATAATTAGAGATGTATAATCTTCGAGGAAAATCTTTTTAGCCAAAAATCTGTGTGTGTCTGTGTGAATATGAAAACAAATAATAGAAGCATTGGAATGAAGCTATCGTGAAATTCTAAATATTTTATAATTAAATTCTCAACTTTTCTTACGGTAAATAAACCACTCTTAAAAAAAAAAAAAAAAAAAAAAAAAAAAAATTGCTCTTTAATTGAAGAGTTTCATATTCAATTAAATTCTCAACTTTTCTTATGGTAAATAAACCCCTCTTAAAAAAAAAAAAAAAAAAAAAAAAAAAAAAAATCGAATTCACTCTTTAATTGAAGAGTTTCATATTCAATTTTTTTTTTAATATTGGGTTCTCATATACCGCAAATTTTGGGGAATCTAGTATTAGATTTTATTTAACACGGAAATAAAAATACAAAAAATGCTTAAACTGGGAATTGCACTGGGAATATGTTATTTAAATGGGAAAAAAATTGCACTACAAAGCAGGGATGGAATTCTTTCTGAAGGAGTGAATCCTTTTTTATGAATGGGAATAATTTGTTACCATAAAGCCGAGCTGATTGCAGCATGGGCAAACTGGGCTGTTTCTATGGGGCTTTAGCTTTACGGGCCCCTAAATTCTGTATGAAATTTCCATAAAGCTGATATTTTAAAATTTTTTTTATCTTATTCTCATTTAATAAATATTTTGTACTTTTAGAACATGATTAGGTTAAAGAAAATGATACATTTATCCAAATATGTATTTGACGGCATCGAATAGGTTTAATTTTTTTTGTAACAGTATACGAAGGCAGTGGGGGAAGGGGGCGAATGAATACTAGGTCTTTGGACTAGAATTAATCTGAAGTTCACTAAAAGTAATAAACATTTTTGATGCCATAGGGCATATATATCACATAAATACATATTTAGGTGAATATATATATATATATATATACATATATTATCCTATTCTAAAACTACAAAATACTGATTACAATCCTCAAAAGGTCAAAACTGATTTAAAATATCATCTTTATGAAAATTTCATATCCAGTTTGGAGTACCCTAAAATCAAGGGGCAGAGAAGCACCCCATTTTTTCCCATGCTGCAATCAGCTCTGCTTTATGGTAACAAAGTATTCCCATTTATAAACAATGATTCAATGTGGTCACAAATGGCTGCGTATATGGCTTAGAAAGAAAAGTAGTCAAAGATGGCTTCATATTGGGCAAAAAAAGGGGGGCGGGGGCTCAAAGATGGCCGCAATTAAGACATTTGAAATGTCTGAAATTCAGACGTAAGAAGTGTCTGAAAAATTTAAGACATTTTAAAACGTCTGAAAATTGAACACTCTTGTTTCAGACACTTAGGTGTCTGAAGTCAGACACAAGAAGTGTCTGAAAATTTAAGGACATTTTAAAACGTCTGAAAATTGAACACTGTTTCAGACACTTAAATGTCTGAATTTCAGACATTTCAGTTTACAGTGTGACATGCAACAGATTTTAATGAAAATCACCATATAAGTAAATCATATTTATTTATGAGTAAATGTAAAATAATAAATTCCAGGATTGTTTATTTAAGTACTAAAACTTACATTAAAAGTTGATACAAAATAGAGGTTTTGTCTACATGCTTGAAATTTCAATTCTGATTATTAGCCTTAGGAATGGAAAGACTGTATCGAAAATTATTTATAATCTATTATATATTTAAAAGACCAGGCTGTTTCTTCAGTCATCAGCCCTGAGGTTTATACAGAACCGATTTTGATTTTTTTCTTTTTATGAAAGCTGTTCATTCGTAGATGTGCCCGTTCTAGATATTTTCTAATTTATTTCCATTTTATATTTTAATTTTAATATTAAAATCTTTTTTGTGATATTTCTTCAAAATGGTGGCAATCAAATTAAGCTTTTCTATCTATAATATAAATTTCTTTTGCTTTACCACATTCCACCAATCAGAAGCGTGATTTCATCAATAAATGTGTCATCGAATTAAAAAAAAAAGTTTTCATAAAATTTAACTATCATAAAATGACCTATCTATATTATAAAGGACAAACATATCTGTGCGTAACGCATAAGTCATTTTGCGAATGGTAACACTTTGGAATTTGAAATGAAGTTTAGGTTTTGCAATTTTCGCAACTGCAAATTTTTATACTTCTAAACATCGCACCCTTTCAATTTTTACACCATCGTACAGGGGAAAATATGTGCTTTTAAATGCACTTTGTTAGAATGCTGTATCTAAATTTATTTTTGAGACATTAATTTTTTTGTAGTTTTTAATAGAAACTTTGTAAACGTGGCAACTGAAGTACTCCATTTATATTGAATGTTATGGAGGAAATTGAATGCAAAGGGAAAATAGTAGATTACTGTACCTTTTTGTTGCCATTTACTCATAAAAACTGATTTTTTTTAAATTAAAATACGTGCTATGTAAAGAATATCGTCTGTTAATTAATCAGGTGGATTTTCGTTTTATTTCGCTTTTATTTATCAATTTAATAAATTGTAGTTTATTGCAAACTTACCTTACAAACGATACAAAGCTGAATGAATGCAATTTTATTATTCCGTGTATAATATTTTCAAAATTTTGAAATATATACATGAATCACATCTGATAAAACAATGGAGCTATTAAAGGCATATATAAATATTATACAGACATATGTTATAACGACAACCTTGGATGACCGGAGAACGATGAATAGGTTTTACTATTACATCGATCTACGATAAATATAATAAAACACACATACTACAATACATATTAAAACACACATACATACACAAATAACGCCTGAATTCAACAGTTAAAGGTATATATAAATGTTATACAGACATACATCAATAAATGCAATAAACCCAACTAGAGTGAAAAATTAGCCAGAGCCAGGAATCGAACCCGGGACCAAAGTATACAAGACTGCTGCTGTAACCAGGTTAGAGCTAAGGAATAGGCCCGCCAATGTAAGATTGGTTATTTATTATAATTAAACAAAAACATAATTTGAAGAAAAGAAAAAAAATTATATATATATATTTTCTACATTGTTTAAGCTCGAGTAAAGACAGGTATTAAGGTTTTTCATTCAATTAATTCTACATTTAATGTTACATCTTTGTAACAAATAAGTTAAGTCAACTGAAGATTAAAAAATAAAAATAAAATCCATACAATATGATACCTAAAACACACTAAAAAATTAGATTCCGTTCAAATGAAATCGAAATAAATCTTAGACTTTTTTTAAAGCTTTGTATTTTGCATGCATCGCCATAAACATAATACAAAATCTGCAATACAAATATTTTGAATTAAAAATGAAAGAAGTCTAAGATTTATTTCGATTTCATTTGAACGGAATCCAATTTTTTAGTGTGTTTTAGGTATCATATTGTATGAATTTTATTTTTAATTTTTGATCTTCAACTGGCTTAACTTATTTATTAGAAAAATTTAACATTAGATGTAGAACTAATTGAATGAAATAACTTAATATCTGTCCCTTCTCGGGCTTAAACAATGTACTGTGGCGGTAAAAAGTTTCCGGCCAGTTAGTTTCTTTGATTTGTTTGACAGAACGTTTCAGCGAAGAAGAAGCGCAATTGCTCCAAAAGTTATGAATAAGCAAATTACCTCTGACCACCTGATCATTTTCATTGGATACTTGATCACTTTACCAGGGAGTCAACCAAATAATGGCAAAGGCCCAGAATCCCTGGCAGAAAAATTTGATTGGATACTTAAGATACTTTATGCAAATGGGAGGAATTCGAAATTCGCGCGTGCAAAAGTTTCCGGCCATTCGTCAGCCATTAGTTTTTGCTATCGTTAAAGTGTTTTTTTGATGATGATTGTTAATTAATCAACATTAATAACGTATTTGAAATTCAAAAAT
Source organism: Maratus speciosus (assembly GCA_963932465.1). NCBI lineage: Eukaryota > Metazoa > Arthropoda > Arachnida > Araneae > Salticidae > Maratus > Maratus speciosus. Next base: position 341,279,820 of record OZ010786.1, on the reverse strand, counting down.
GAAAAGTTTAACAATTTATTGTTCCTAAACGAGTGACAATCCTCTCGTGAGATTACGGCGAAGTTGTCGATCGGAAAATTTCCTGTAAACGATATTAAAAAAATATATATAAAGATGGCCATGGCCTTCAGAACTTGCCACGGTCCGGGGAACCCCGGAAAACGACTATTCTTGTGGACAGACTTATCAGAAGAAAAGCAGTTGATGATCCGCTTAAAAATGCCGCTGCAATTCCACCCGATTTACGTTGTTAAAATATTGCTGAAATAAGTCTGTCTACAGTGTCAAGACGCTTATGTGACGTAGAACTTTATGGTACAGTCGGTGTTAAAAAACCTTTCATAAGTGAAAAAAATTCAGAGGGCCCGACTGGCGTTTGCCAAGGAATACAAAGACTGGTCAGGTGAAAACTGGAAAAAAGTACTATTTTCCGATGAATCGACGTTGAATCTTTTTGGGAATGATAAAAGGCATTACAACCGACAACCTAAAAACAAAAGATAAGATTCAAGATATATTATTCCTACAATGAAGCATGGCGGAGGACACGTTATACTATGGGGAGCATTTTCTGGAAAATGTGCCTGTCCGTTATTTGAAATCCGTGGCAAGATGTATAGTGCAACGCATAAGGATATCTTGCAAGATCATTTACTGCCTTATTGAAGAACAAATTGTGGTCGCAACTATTTGTTTTATCATGTTAACGACCAAAAGCATACATGCATGCTCGTCAAGCAGTGGCTTTCGCACAAAAAAAAAAATCCGCTTTTGAAATAGACAGCTCAATAATCCGATCTGAATTCAATAGAAAATTTTTGAAACTAAATTGAAAACTTGTGTGGAATTATGAATATGCCAACTCAGTAGCATTTTCACAAAAATTGCATGAACCGTGGACAAAACTTAACATTGACGATCTACAACCGTTCATTGAATCGATGCCACGTTGCTGCGCCACGGTACTTATTGCTAAATGTATGAATACAAAATACTAATCGTAAATGTTGTTGATCACTGTTTTTTTTCTGTTATAACACCATTTTTATCCAAACTTGCCAAGGTGGCCGGAAACTTTTGAGAACATGCGTTTTCTTTTGCAATTAATTTTGTCAATTAAATTTATTAATCTTTAATTTTTATTCCATAAATAAGTTCTGAACTGTTATGTCAATAAAGTGTATAAGTATCACTTTGAGATTCCTCTTCATATGGGTATACTTACAAATTAACCAAAAAATTTATGCTGGCCGGAAACTTTTGACCGCCACTGTATGAAATAATTTTTTTTTTTTTATAATTTGTTTTTCAAATTTTGTTTTTGTTTAATATGTCAAGGTTTTTAATAACTATTGCATACAGGGGAACACATTTCAAAATTAATGGAGGATATTATCACCAGGCTTTGATGTATGCGGTATTGCATCACAATGTGTGATGTAGTTTATCAATGTATAAATCAAAATATTTCACCACTGCAGTAATGCAGGTTGCTGTAGTTTGGACAAAAACTTCCATTCTGAACGTAAAAAATCTATAATCAAAACATAAAAAATTACTTTCACTTAAATTTCGATACCCTATTTCCTTCTGAGGAACGCTATGAATGCAAAAATAAATTGTGCTGAATCCTTACTGCTAATATTTAACAATATTATAGCTGTGATACAGAAAAAAAATAAAAAAAAAAGTTTTACTTAAATTTTGTTACCTTATTCCCTCCCAAGGGGTGATGTAAACACAAGAGAAAATTATTACCTAAGTTTAACTTAGGATATAAATAGTTCCTATCTTTGGAAAAAAATACATTTTAAAATTGAAGTTATGTAATTCCTCTCAATATTCGCTACCTGTGTAAAAATGGCTACCCTTTTGAAACTTTTACCTAAAACATAAACTTGACCAAAGCAAAAACTCATTCTGAAAATGTCCTTTTAATTTACACTATGAGGCCATATTCATCTTTTTAATTCTTAAAACAAAAAAACTATTTCAGTTTAATTTTTCACGTGGAAATCTTTCAACTGAAAAGAGATAAACTATTATTAGCGCTTTTGAATTATTTGCAACAATAAAGATAAAACGTTAAATTTTATCGAAAAAATTCCGTTAATTCTCAATGAAAAAAGCGAAATTCGGAATTATTAAGATAGCTATTTGAATAATGTAAATAAAATATAGCCCATGATATTCTCTGATTTTTAATTCACCCATATGGAAAGGCATTTTATAATCCGTTTTGACCTTGACGTAAGGCAAACATTTTTACACTTTAAATTTATAATATTAGTAAAATTAGTAAAGAATAAAAAAATTGTGGCATCAGGGGCAAAAAGTGGGATGGAAAAAATGAAAAAGTTATTAACTCCATAGGCTTTTTTCTATGTTAAATTAATACTGAAGTGACACTGGAAATAAATAAGAATTGCGCTGTCGCGTGATACTTAAATTATTTTTTGTGACTTTTTTTATAAATTCAATAAATGATTTCTTTTAAACGTTTTCATTCATCGAATTCGAGGGATTTCGACTCTCTAAGTGTGAATAATAAGTAACAGATAGGCGTAATTTAGTAATTGTCTTTTTATTCTTTAAGGGCAGTTGAAATTCGTGAAAAAAGACGTTTTTTCAATTTTACTATTTTGAAATCTTTTTTTTTTCTCCTTTTCGAATGGTATATTACTTTTGTTTCTTCAAAAACAAGAAGTTAAAAAACTTTAAGTCATACTGTTTGTTTACATTATACATAAACATGACATACGAAACTTTAAATTCAATTTTCTCAAAATGTTCTTTTTGAACTTGGATGTGCCTTTTTATACAGTAGCGCTCAAAAGTATTTTGACAAAGATTTATTCACTTAATTGAAAAGAATAATAAAATATAAAAATCAATCATTTATTTTATTTAACCATATTCAATGCTTTAATTTTAATAAATTAAAAAAAATATTAATATTATTAATAAAATTATATATACACTATATTGACATTAATGACCGGCAACTTCCAATTTTAGACATTTTGTTGAAAATTTAGAAATATACTTGACAGATTCTTCTGGTATTTCAGGAATGACCTCATATTTAGCAATGTCGATTTGATTAGGATGGCAATTAGGGGGCCAGCAAAAAATCAAAGAAAAAAAACAATACTTGGGATCACCCTGTAAAATAAAATGCATGAAATGATCAATCGCTACCGAATATGAATAAGCAGACATTGTGAAATATGTGTATTATTTTGTGTAAGAATAGCAAGTATATTAATAGAGATATAGTGATTTATTTAAAAAACTAAAAAAATTCTTGCATGTTTTTTGCTTATAACATGCAGGGTTTTCAACCAGATTTAACTCCGGTTTCAAAAAAAATTGACAAAATATAGTAGAAACAATATAGTGTAATTGGAATATAAATATATTAAATATTTTAGGAAATATGAGCAGTTGTATGAAATAATTTGTATCTGCGCATGCGCGAATGATAACATGGATCATTTTACATAATTTAATAGTCAGCTCTATGGAGCAACTTATTGAAAAAATCTAGTCAAATAACGTAAAAATTCAGAAAGATATCGCCTTTAGAGAGAGCAAATTTTTAGTTGTTCTCTAAAAGAAGCCAAATGATAAGGGATTTTCCACAAATTGTCATTTTTAATTTTTAATTTTTTTAAAATTTTCATTTCTTATTGATGCTTTAGTTCTTGTATAACCACCAGAATGAGCCTATACCATGATCAAAAGAAGTATCAAAATCGAAGTATTTTTTCCAAATCTACTCGTTGATACTCTCTAAATACTAACATTTTTCTGAAAGTCAGTTAATAAAAAATGACAATTTGTGTAAAACCCCTTATCATTCAGCTGCTTTTAGAGAACAACTAAAAATTTGCTTACTTTAACGCCGATATCTTTCTGAATTGTTACGATATTTGACTAGATTTTTTTAAATAAGTTGCTCAATAGAGTTGACTATTAAATTATGTAAAATGATCCTCGTTATCGTTGCGCATGCGCAGATAAAAATTATTTCACACAACTGCTCATATTTCCTATAATATTTAACATATTTATATTCCAATTACACTACATTGTTTCTACTATATTTTGTCAATTTTTCTGAAACCGGCGTTAAATTTGTTTGAAAACCCTGCATGTTATAAGCAAAAAACATGCAAGATTTTTTTAATTTTTTTAAATAAATCGCTATATCTCTATTAATATACGTGCTATTCTTACACAAAAGAATACACATATTGCACAATGTCTGTTTATTTATATTCGGTAGCGGTAGATCATTTTGTGCATTTTATTTTACAGGGTGATCCCAAGTATTATTTTTTCTTTGATTTTTTATTGGCCCCCTGATTGTCCCCCTTAACAAATCGACATTGCTAAATATGACGTCATACCTGTTCTTTTTAATCCTGAAATTCCAGAAGAATCTGCCAAGTACATTTTTAAATATTCGACAAAATGTCTAAAATTGAAAGTTGCCGGTCATTAATGGCAATATAGTGTATACTATATATCTACCCTATATATATAAAATCCTAATGAAACGAATTTATGAAACGGATATTATGATACGACTGAAATGAAACGAATTTATGAAAAATTATTTGAAACTACTGATTATGTTTCACGGCGATTTTTCCTAAAATATGGAATACTTTGCGATAAAATTAACACCAAAAATCCTTATTGAACCGCAGATCTCAAAACTGGTATCAGAATTTTTAAATTCTACTTAGTTTTCGAAATATTAATTTTTTTCTAATTTTAAATACTTTTTTATAATGGTGGCAACTCAAATTTTAATCATAACAGATATTTATTTTCATATTTCAGAAAAGGTTATTATTTTAAACTAATTTGGCGACCAGTTTACCCTCCCTTAAATGTATGCTAAGAAATGTATCATGTTACTTTTATTCATAATTCAATTTACTTGAGCAATCTTTCGCCAAAACGAAAGATTCTGTTAGAGAAAGCAAGAACTCGGTACTTTTATGTTAACGAGACACAGGTGATAAATCGCCAAACATTTTTCCCGTCGCATTTTTTTTTTTTATATTTCATTAATTTCATTTAAAATATAATCCTTTCATTCATTTTATTTAAAATACAAAACTTTCATTTAAAACTGAAACGTTTAAAATTGATGGCTTTCACTTCTTTCTTTTTTAAAAAACGAAACGAAAAGAAAAATATTAGGCACAGGTGTCATATACGCACCGGGATACATAATTGGCGCCAAAATGGCATTATTTTGATTGACATGGTAACCCAGCTATTGTTGTTTCTTTAAAAATAAAAGTTTATTAACTGTTATTTATTTTTTTTTAAATTGTATAAATTATTTTGTTCTATAGTTATCAATTATATTTTTTGTTATTTCCTTTTGAAAATAATAGAAAATAATTAAAAAATACGGTACTACTTAATTATTCTATCGACTAATTTCTCCAAATTATATAAATCGCCAAACCACTTGCCAAATTATACAAACTGACATAATTTTTATTTTAAATAACGAAAGAACAAATAAATTAGCGTAACATTAATAAATATACAAATAAAACGTCGAAATAAAAATCACTTGATGACGTAAACAAGTGTAACTTGCTTAAAGTTAAGTGAATGTGACATTTATGATCAACCATTATTGACATTTAATCTTATATTTGACGATAAATTTTTGATCGACGGGGTAACTAAGTAGTACCAAAAATACATATGTAACTGGTATTCGAAAACGAGGTTTTCGCCAAATTTTCGTAAAATAATGCAAGAAACCACGACATTTAATTTCAACTTCAAATCAATGTTTTAATTTACCACTCGAAAAAAAAAATATGCTAACTGGCGAGTTGAAAAAAAGCTATTGGCGAGAGTTGCACCCGACTAGCGTAACAGTATCAAGAATTCTTTGCGACCATGGCAAATTTTATGTAGTTTTATTCGAAATTTTTTTTTATTTTTTAATAAAAATGGAAAATTTTCGGCACATATGCCATATACGGCCCCATATTGATGCGATTTTTTTCTGACGCCAATATCATGTACGCAACGGGTACTTAACTGGCACCAAAGTATCGTTATTTTGCTTGATATGTTAAGTCGGATGTTGATGACTTGAACTATTATAATATAGATGAAATGATGGCGATAGAATAAATAATATTTGGCGACTTATTACCTGTGCTTGGCTAATATTAATGTACCAAAATGGCACCTAGAGTATAAAAAGAGAAGTGGTCCGCTCGGAACTGTTGATGATGGTCACATGATTTAGGCTATTGTTATAGAGATTGTTTTAAAATACGGGGAGACAAAGACTCTGTATACTTAATTCATTTTATTTTAGCTTGTTTTCAAATGTTTAACTGATCCTCTTTAATCAAAACAAAAACAAGCATTGGCTGTCTTAACAGCAATTGATTCGGCCTTAAATTTTTGCAATCAAAGGGAATTGAATGGAAACCCGTTTACAGTGAGATCTGCACAGCTTTTATCAGTATAATTCAATCTTCTCTAATATTTTAAAACCCCATCAGATTAAAGTGTTATTAAATTCTGCGATGTCTTAACGGGGGTTGGCCTGCGTAGCTTGCAGGGGGCAGAACCCACTTCAAAATAGCGGCCATTGAATTTTCTAATTTTGTTTATGTTTTCTAACATTGTATACTTATAGAAAATGGTACATTTCACAAAATGCAAACTCTTATGTATCATTTTAAACAGAATGTCAGAAACATTAAAAATATTTTAAAGAGTCACACAGTCATTTTAAAGAGAAAGTTAGGAAATCTAAAAATTTCCAAACGTGTTCACAAAATTAAACTGGCAGCCATTTTGAAACAAGATGGCGGATGAAACTCGGCAACGAACTTGGTCAAGGCATATGTATGAATGTATTATGCATATGAAAAATTTCATCCAAATCGGTTAAAAAATCAGTTAGAAAGTTACAGCATGGCAAATATATACATACTAGCAGAACTTCCCGGCTTCACCCGTGTTAATTATAAGAAGCCTTCCAGGTAAAATAAATTAAAACGAAATAATACGGCAATCACAATAACTGAAATTTGTGCATTCCCATCCACAAATCGTTATAAAGACAATAAAAAAAACATGTCGTTATTGTATTGCAATCATAGTAAAATCCCTGAGCTTTAATAACAGAATGCACGTTTTCTTTGGAGGGTATAAGAGAAAAATATGTGATTTTCCTGACAATACGAAAAAAAGAAATTCCTCCAAATCGAGCAGCACTTAGTGAAATTCTCGTTTGTATGGTATTATCTACATTATAAAGTAAAAGCACTATGTCAGTGCCCATAAATTGTGCCCCATAAATTGTAACCCATAAAATGTTCCTTTACTGCAATTTTTCTAACTTTTAAACATCACACAATTTCATTTTTTACTATGTCGAATAGGAAAAAGTTCTCTCAAATGAAATTTGTTTGAAAATTGTACATCAGTTTTCTGATTTTAATTGATTTTAAAGTAATTTTTAAGCATGGATATTTTTAAAGTTGAGTGCAACCCGATTACGAAAGATGAACCTGTTTACACTTAATGCAATAGTATAAAGAAAAGACACGTCTATGAGTAACGCGCTGGTATCATATTTTCGGTGGCAACAACCGAACACAACAAATTTCCCTTTTATTGCAGTTTAACGTCTAAACATTGTACATTCGATTGTTCCAACGTATTATAGAAAACAAAAGTACTTTCAGTGATATTTGTAATGTTTATCTCAATTTATGAATTTTTTATGGGTTTTAAAATTATTTTTAAGCATGCATATTTTTTAAATATGGTTGCAATCCAAATACAAAAGATTAACTCAATTGTTCAAAAACATTGTAAATAATTCAGAATTTGTTGGCTTTCACGTAATATTCAATAACTAAATTGGCAAACGAAATTAAAACGCCAAAAATAAAATAAAATAAAACACGAATTTAACAGATATCAAATCAAACTACTCAAAATAACCTGATAAGTATATAAAATTCAAATGGGAATTTCGCTCCGGGTGCGTATAACTTGAATTCTTCAGAACGGATTTCCATGCGACTTGCACTATTAGTTTTTTAGGGAAGATTTTAGTGCGTAACATATTGTTTCCGTTGCTTAGTCATAGAATTATAGGGGAAAGTTATATAATCATGTGAACCCAATTATGAAGGATTAGTCTTATTAGCTGAATGAAAAATGCAGAACTATTTTTATCTCTAAGTATATTGACGGGTTTATCTTCGGTAATGGGGCTGTGCGCTAGGGTATTCTTATTTTAATGAGTGTGCCTGACACCTATTATGGCATGCACCTTTGTTTAAAACAATATAGAATGACTTATATTTTAAGCGACTATCTGGCATGCAACTTGATTACAAAATACTAACCTGCAAATGCTTAAGGTACTTCTCCAGTTCCCTGCTCAACAACGCGAAACTTTCTGACACATTTTCTGACTCATTAAACGTAAAGGCTTAAAATTTGTAGGCCTGACTATTAAAGCGATTTGGAATTGAAATGAGTTTTTCCTTTTTTCATAAATAAATTACTTATCTAGTTATGATCAAATGTGGTTGCGTGACGGCCGGTTGTTCTCCTTTATTACACTGTTGCGTCCGAAATTCAGTACAAAACACCAACTGAAAGATCTTATACCTTTACCAACAAATGGAAACTATCTTTCGATTACATAGTTTCTAAATAAGAACTCCTGTCAATTTCATGCGTTTCCGAACAAAAATTAATTAAGAAATATGTCAGAAAATAGCTCCTTTGTATTTGAGAACAGCCTTAACTTGAGGTTTATGAAAAAACTCACATTTTTAGTTTTAATTTTGAAACTCGCGAAATTTAAATTCCGAAAAAGGATGTTCTTTTGACACATTGTGGTAATTTTTTTAAACTTTTAAAATTAAAATACATGTTTTCTTTGGCGCGCGTAACAGAAGTATACAATATCTTCACAATACGGGGTAAAATGCAAAAAAATACATCCAAATGAGGTAGTAGTTACTAAAATTTTATTTGGAAAATTTGAAATTTTATTGAAATTAAATCTACAATGATTAGATGAAATGATGTCATTTTCTATAAATTTTAAATCAAGACATCTGTCAAGATTTTTTTTTGAAAATGTAAACAACCGCTCTGTTTTTGCTATAAATCACAGAAAATGTTAGCACTGAATCTAAACCAATATAACACTTAGCGATAACGTATAGCTATAAGATATGGCTGTAGTATACAATCGAAGTAGTAAGCAAAATATAGGAGCCATATGTTTACAATGAGTTTGATTACGCATTGAAAAGATTTGATAGAATGTGACGTCATATCTAGCCTTTTCTTTCTTTTTCTTAAATTGTTTTAATGAAATTTGACTGTTTGTATAAATATAGATGTTTTATTTTTTAAAAAGACATTCAAATTGAGGTGCTACGTTATTTTCCCGCTCTTATATTTAAAATTTTTATTTTTTATACAAAAAAATCTGAATTTTCTGTTTAGAATGACGTCAATATCAAACACGCAAAAATATAGCAAAAAAATCTGAATTTTTATTGGCAAATAGAAACAAAATACACGCGTTATCCTTAGTTTTTTCACATTATTGTGTCATTTTTTAGGGTTTGGCAACAGGAGAGAAACGTTTGAATTAAAAATAAGTTTAAAAAGAGATATTTCTATAATGTTAAATTATGGAAATGGTAGAAAAAAGGGATAAATAGTGGTCTGAAGTAGATAGTGATCTTTTCCACGTTCTAAAACTTATGTTCATCGAGTTTCGTGCAAATCGGTCAAAAATTAAAGATTTGTATAAAGGACATACACACAGAGAACGGCTTTTATATATATATAGATGTATATACATAAATATATATATAGTATATATAATTTTATTAATATTATTAACATTTATTGTTAATTTATTAAAATTAAAACATTGAATATGGTTAAATAAAATAAATGATTGATATTTGTATTTTGTTATTCTTTTCAATGAAGTGAATTATTATCTTTGTCAAAATACTTTTGAGCGCTGCTGTAGAAACTACTGCATATTATTGTTTGCAATCTTGCCAGAATATTTCACACATATCTCTGATCAGTCTGAAGTGAACTTTTGTTACAAACATTCGTACAAAATTTTTATTAAAAAAAAGTTTCTCTTTTTAAAAGTCTCATTTAAAAGTCGTTTTTATTCCAGATTTTTTAACAAATAACTAAAGAATAACTGTTTATAAAATTGACTTCACTTTATTAGGAGTTGTTCATATTATGCATATAAAAAATTTGAAGTGAATATCTTTTGTAGTTTCTGGGAAAAAGTAGATTAACTTAACATAGTAGATATCGTGACTTCCAACTGCCTTTACAGAGAAAAAAATAAATCCCAACAAAAAGTTTTCGGTAAAAAAAAAAGCGCCAAGTTCTCCTTAATGTTTCGGCCAGAAAAAGTAGTGATATCTGTCTGAAGTTCGCAAAAGTTAAAAGCCAAACATCCCAAATCTTTCATTGAAAATGGCTTCCTGCGACTTGGCCGTTAATGCCTTCTATAGCATTTTCAATTTAATGTAAATTACGCATTTATGATTTATTTAAATATTAAAAGTAATATTAGAAGGAAAGAGGCGAATTCACATGAAGACATTACAAGTAAAAGATTTCTCAAAAATACTATTGAGTTTCAACAAACATTACTTTTGATTACAAATCATTTAGTTCATTTCTGGTTTAATTGAAATTTATTTTGTACGGTCTAAACCTAAAGTCATTAACATGAAACCTAAGATATAAAACAAAATTTACTTTTTTCTAGTCTCATAATGTGTTACATTATATTTTAATGTATAATATTAAAATCTTGTGCATTGACGAAAGAGATTTTTTCATTTAAACATATATTATAGTTTGTTTGCATATATTAAGAGGTATTTCAATAACCTTAGAATGCACTTATTCTCTTTAACCCTTCCAGGGGCAAAACACTTCTATTAATAAAATACTGAAATGAATGAATGACACCGGAATTTACAAACAAATGTATTTAAAAATAAGTTGACTCTTCTGCACGTACAAACTAAAACGACAATTTCCAAATCAAAATTCTGGTGTCACTGTCCCATTTAGGGATTAAATTTAAATGATCCAAAAATAAACCACCGCCCTTGAGGGGGTTAAACTGTTAAAAGCGGATACTAATTGTGTTTTAGCAATTAGTCCTGTTGGAATATTATCTTCTGAATACAGTTATTTTCTTATTTTTAACTTCTAAGCATTTAAATAGACTGAAGTGGTTTATATGCTTTCTTTAAATGTGTATTTTATTTCTCTACTTTGTGTCACAAAATGCCTAAAATCCTCAAAATATGGATTTCGCATAAAGTTCATTTGTACATATTTTAGAATTTGAAAAACCCTCTTGAAGGCATTAACGGCCAAGTCGCAGGAAGCCATTTTCAATGAAAGATTTGGGATGTTTGGCTTTTAACTTTTGCGAACTTCAGACAGATATCACTACATTTTCTGGCCGAAACATTAAGGAGAACTTGGCGCTTTTTTTTTTTACCGAAAACTTTTTGTTGGGATATCAGTACTTTTTGTATGTTTTTTCAAGTTTGTTTGTCTAAACTATATTAATATTTAAAAAAAAAATTAAATTTCGGTACTTTTATGTTAGCAGGGAGCAAATCTCCTCATTAGCATTTTGTTTTTTCGCCAATAGCAGTTTTCATTTTTAACATGTGTAAATTAGAAATTATACATGAATAATTAAAGAACAATAAGAAATAATAACATAATATTATGTTATTCTTTCTTATTTATTTATTTCTATGTATCTATCTAATATTCTTTTAAATAAAATGAGGGAAATGCATCTATTCTAAATGAGATGACTGAAAAGTTTATATTTTTAAATAAAATGAATACAGTATGAACAATGGAGTTGGGAAGAGTATTTGGCGATTTGCCACTTGCACCCAGCTAACATGAAAATACCTAAATTTATTTCATTGAGCTTTACAAATTTATACTTTATTTCTTTTTATATTAAAATACTAGCCACCTCTAGCAAGCAGTGTTTACTCTATTAATTGCATGTTAAACGTTGCATCATGTTACTGTTATTCCTAATTTAATTTACTTGCCCATTCTTTCGCCAAGTCAGAAGCTTTTGATAGAGAAATCAAGAACTCTTTACGATCATGGAAGCACATCATATATTTTGTGTTGTTATGTATTTCATTTTTCGCGACAAATATCTCTTAACTCACTTATGCATGTTTCCTTATCAGTTATGATTCGTTCTCTAATGCGAAAAGTTTTAATCCTATTAAGTAATCTTTTCTAATTGGACTCACTGCCAATTGTTGTATTTTAACTGATACGATTGGGTACAAGTGAAATGGTTGTTACGAAATCCTTTCAAAAATATTTGCATTTGCATTAAACCATATTGATGCTAATATCTTTTTGTTTCATGTTAACCTTTTCAATAGACTCGATTACGGAAGAATAGAAGGTCTACGGGCTCACTGCCATGATCCATTTGAAAATCTACCATTCTTCTCATCTGATGGTGTTGAAGAGTTAGCTAATGTAACATGGTTTTAAGATTTAAGCTAATTTTATTGAAACCTGAAAACTAACATACGAGGAACCGGATTATAGAAGATTCATTCTAACGTACACATCGATTAACAGGTTACAAATTATAGAATTATAATAATAATAAGGAGAACTGGCAGTTTCGGTGCTTTAATAGTTTCCGCAAATTCTCTTTCTATAATACAGAAGTTTTAGCAAAGTAAAAATTAACAACATAATCACAGTAAGTATAATAACAGTACAATATAATAACAATAGCAGAGGTTTGTGCAGTGACAAAACTATTGGCACTCTGGAAATATTTGTACGTTATACCATTTAACTATTCAGATGATATGCGGAAAAATATAAGTAGATGACTCGCATTAATAATTAACTCATTGAAAAATAGCCACTAGCGTCAAATACTCGACAAGCTTGTCGACATTTAGAGAAGTGTCGCCAAATTTGGTAATATATCATGTCAATTCTCAAATTTAGCGACAAAAAATGTTTTGTTTATTCTGACGTCATAATGATGCATATGTATTATGTATTATACACACACCTATAATACGTATGATGCAAATGTATTACGTATTATATGCATATGTATAATATGTATGATGCATATGCAGGGGTCGCAGCATATAGGACAAACTGTACTGTTCCTATCAGTATATTTTATCAATAATCGTCAAGAGACATTTTTATAAGATATGCAATAGGACTATACCATGAAGATTATTGATAAAAGTTACTGGTAAGAACAATAAAATTTGTCCTATATGCTGCGACCCCTGCATATGCATAAAGTTCATTAACATCACTAAACCGCAATTAAAAGGAATAGTGTTCCATAAATAGTAAGGATATTTTCCAGATTGAACAGAGTGCTATTGAGATTAGAATTTCGACATTTATAATAGACCGGGAGGCGTCTGCACATCGCCTCATCGAGTTTACAGCTGAAATTTTAGGATTAGTTAAAACTAGATTTGCATATTAAAGTGCAACTGGTCTGTTAAGTCTTATCTTGGTAGAAATCACCTGAAGACCTAGTGGTTGACTGATAGGTTTACTATTGTATTTTCCTGCATCCAAAAGTATGGAAACATAGAGGAATGGGTGCAGGAAAACACAATGGAAAATCCACCAAATAACCGGTAAAATCGGGTCTGTAGGTGATTTTCACAAAGATATGACTCGGGAGACCAGTTACATTTTAATACGCTAATCGATTTTTAACTAAGCCTAAAATTTCAGCCGTCAACTCAATGAGGTGATGATCTGTGCAGACGCCTCCCGGTCTTTAATAAAATTTGTTTTAAGGAAGTAAAAGATAGAAAGATGGACAGATAAACTGAAAGATTTGCCTTATTAAGATTTTTATAAAAGCATATAAAAATTCATTCAGCTTCAAATAATGTAACACCTTTATAACTCAGGCTAATTTTCTGTAGTCATGTTTTGGCGACCAACATATATTATCTATAACTATAATCTTTCTTTTACAGATTTAAAATTAACAGTAAGTTGGCTAATAATGCAATATAATAACATTAGCAGCGGTCTTCGGACGCTGTCGCGCATCGTTAAAGACAGCTTTATTAGTTACACATTACATTTAATTAAAAGAAGGTTTTTAAACTTTCATGTGAGAATTAGGATATTTTTCCACTATAGGGACCTTGGCTTTTTTTTTAAATCTTGGCGCAATTCGGACTTCAGAAACTGAGAAATGATGCCAAATGATATAAACAACTATGAAAACGAACCTGATGAACTTTTATGTTTTTTATATACATATAAACATTTTATTTGTACATGTATAAAATATTGTTTTTTATATACAAATTACGGCACAGATGTCATATTCGCCCCATATTGGCGCGATTTTTTTCCGACGCCGATTTGGCGAAAACATCAACAGCATAAACAACAACATCCGGGTTACCATATCAAGCAAAATAACGACACTTTGGCGCCGCTTAAGTATACATTGCGTATATGACATTGGCGTCAGAAAAAAATCGTGCCAATATGGGGCAAATATGACATCTGTGCCCAAATTATTTATGTTGGTACATAAATATAAATAAACGGGTTCCTTACATTAAATAAATTGTATACATATGGAAAAAATTGCTTGTGTATATGACACAGTAAATAGGTTGCCAGAAAATACGTTATTTATCAAATTTCTTTTCTCGTCAAGGCTATCTTTTCTATTTCGCCAAGGCTACTATATCGGAAACGTACCGAATTGCGATTATATTTGTTAAATGTTTTAATATCGTAAATATATCATAACCTATACTGATTAAAATTTTTAGGTTATATTCATTTTTTCTATTTAACAAACATCTTTGGAAAAGCATATATATAAAATTTTATTCTGCTTGAAATTACGTGACCCCTCTGTAATCGAGTTTTGGCGACCAACATTGGCACAATTGAATGTGTTAGGACCTGTTTACGGCCAAATCAACACCCCCTGTTTGAAGGGTTTAGAGGCGGAAATTCTGTGTTTTCAGATTTTTCTGGTTAATTGTGCTGCAAAACCGACTTACTTGTGAGATTTCATTATTCTACGACTTCTAGAAGCACCTTAGTTATTTGATGATGCGAAGTGAGTCAGTGACAAAAAAGCGCTTTTTCGGAATTTAATATTTCGAAAACTACTAAATACAGAAACATGAAATCGTGGAACCTTAGTTCAGTTTGATCATACGAACATGTGTATAAAAGAAAAAAATCTATATCTCTCCCTAAAACGACGTTATGAGGGGGTGAAAAGTATGCTGAAATGGTTCAGGAAAAGGTAGCTTACGGCTTGTGCGAACTTGGCGGACGCACTGCCGTGCTCCCAGATAATAAAAATTTTTGAGGAGAAAATGCATTATTTCTATTACTTTTTTGAACATGAAGACTTTAAATGTGTTAAATTACTTGACGTTAAAGAAAAAAAGTATATGTTTTAAATATAAAAACTTTCATTCGTGCCTTTAGTTTTTTTTTCTTTTTGCCTACTCTCCTTTAAAATATTCTTGAACAAGAATATTTTAAAAACTACATAATCCTAAATCAATATACACTATGACGCAAAAGTTTAGACAATGACGTCATTCAGCTTTAAAATGTAGAATTATGACGTCAGAATTACAAAAACCTGTAAATATATTCAAAAACTGATTTAAAATGCTATGTACAAAAGACAGTCGTTTTATTTGCTATAATACTAATTTTTTTCATAAAAATTCAAATGTGCTTGTCGCAAAAGTTTAGACACTATTCTAAATTTCTTTGAATATTCGCTGGCATATGCAAATTTAGAATCGATGATGTCACAAATTTGGAGTACTTAAGTTCTGCAAACGATTGCGCTTCATAGTCGACATGCCGAGAGCCAAAGAAATTCAAGTGAATGAGGTTTCAAGGATTTGGCAGTTGAAAGGTGAAGGGAAGAGCGTTTCTGAAATTTCTGCTATTATTAATAGGTCAAAAAAAATCTATTTATCGAGTTTTATCGAGTGGTTCCGAATATAAAGCAAAATGTCGGTCTGGGAGGCCACGTGTGACAAATGTACGAGAGGATCGCCTGATACAAAGACTAGCGAGTACTCAACAAATGAGCGTACGTGGAGTTCAAAGCTCATCGGGACTCTCTGTATCAAAGGATACGATTCGTAGACGAATTTTGGAAAAAGGAACAATCGTTTATAGCAAAATGCAGAAGAAACCAGCTCTGAAACCACATCATAAGTTACAAAGACTTATGTGGGCTCGAAAGCATATGTCATATGGAGAGAAATGGCAGTCAGTCATATTTAGCGATAAAAAAAAGTGGAATCTGGATGGTCCAGATGGTTGTTTATCGTACTGGCATGACTTGCGGAAGGAACCTCGACGTTTTTTTAGTCGCAGACAAGGAGGGGGCTCGGTGATGGTTTGGGCAGCCTTTTGCTATAATGGACAAGTATCTCTGACCTTCACCAGTGGTCGTCAAACTTCACAGCATTATACACAGACATTAGAAGAAAACCTACTGCCATTTGCTGAGCTTCTAGGGGGTCCTCAGTGGGAATTTCAGCAAGACAATGCTTCAATTCACACTGCAAAACATTCAAAATCTTGGTTTAATTCCCATAATATAAGAGTTCTCGACTGGCCAGCATGTAGCCCAGATCTTAACCCTATAGAAAACCTTTGGAGCATCATGTGTCGCAAAGTTTATAGCAACGCTAGACAATACTCTTCTGAAAAGGAACTTAAGACATCTATTGAGAATGCATGGTACGATATCGATCCACAAACTATGCAAGATTTAGTTTCTTCCATGCAATCTCGTGTATATGACATAATACATAAGCATGGATGCGCAACCAGGTTTTAAAAATTGTTTATTTCGATTTTATTTAATTTGTGTCTAAACTTTTGAGACAGCAGTTTATTTTTGTTACCATTTAATTTATTGCAATATGCACAATTCCACTTTTCTTTGTTATAAATATTGTTTATATGTACAGCACATTAATTTCAAGCAGTGATTTGAAAATTGAATAAATATTTTTCAAAGTATGTAAGAATTTCTTCATTGTCTAAACTTTTGCGTCATAGTGTAGATGGCAGCACTAATTTTTTCCTGAAATTAGTTGCAAGATCGTCAAAAACGCGCACGATTTTGAAATACAATTACTCTCCACAAAATAATCAAAAATTGTCTAATTGATAGCCAAAACATAATACGAGAGGTCTTTTATTGATATATCGTGATTGTTTGGAAAGAATTAAAGCCATAATGTTATAAAATAAAAAAAATGCACTCAACTAACTTTTTAATGCCATCATCGATGAGCTCACAGGATGTAAAAAATATAAACTTTTAATCCATTATTCCATAATCCCTGTTATGTTAGGAATCAAAAGGCAATCTTGAATTTTTAAAGCATATCATGGTCTTATTGATTTTTAAGTCTATGCCTTATGTTTCAGTGGCGTGGCGTCCGGTCATCGCTGGATGCGGCGATGACCAAGCAATATTTTAAAACTCTTAATAAGCTTTTAAAACTCTACGATCCAGTTTTAGCAGAACATTTGGAGTTCATGTATAAGTGAAGGTAAGATTTAAAGTTTCTTTTTTGAACATTCAACCATTGAATTTTAGAGTTAATAATTTTTCACCACAAACTTAAATAATTGCGATGACCACCGAAAATTTTCACGCCACGCCACTGTTATGTTTATGGCTGACTTTTCCTTCATTTGAATTTGACTACATGAGAGAAAAAAATGTGATTTTGTAATTTTATTTTAAATTTCTATATTATTTTGTAGATGAAGAAAATAAATGGCAACTTCCAAACTTCAGTAATTGATTTACATATTTAACACTACTTCAATCATCCATTTCACAGATGTTTTTAAATTCCTTTGATTTTTATAACGTTTTTAATTTTCTCAAAATTGGAAGGAAAACTTTCAATTTTTGCAACCAATTTAAGATTAACCGTGTTGTTACCAAATTGTTATTACTAAATAAATATGAAGATAATTTTCCATAGGTTACAATATTATAAATAAATTTAATTTATGTTAAATAGTTTTCAAGATACGAAATTTCAAACAATGCAATTTCAAACTTCAAACTTTCAATTTTGAACGATTTCACACAAATTATTCTAGGTCCCAATTTTTTTTTTAATTTCCAGAACTGCCAACATATTTAATTTTTTGTCATGATATTTTGCACAGCCCTGTTTAAATATTAATTGAATCTGTGTACCAAATTATACTGAAATCGAATACTATGTGGCCATTACTTTTTAAAAAGTTTTGCTCATTTTATTTGGAATGACCATACAAGCAGACTGTATAGACCATGTGTCCCAAGAAAACCAAACTGGTAAAGCAGGGAAAGGGGTTCAACAGCAAGTGATGATAGAATAATTAAGAGAGTGGGCATAGAGGACGGAAGAATATAATTTGTATATATGGAAGATGAAATGGCGTAACCCAATGTCATTTTGGGCGCAAGATCTCTTCGGATCAGACTTTAAAACTTTTGCTAGAATTCCACAAAATGAGCTATTTAACCTCTGCAAAAAAGATTTAAAAGATTAAACTGGTCTAAAACAGTTGCCAACTTGAAAGCGGAACAATGGGACAGTGTTATTTGGTCTGACGAGACCAAAATCTCCCTGTTTTATAGTGATGGTATAAAGAACGAAAAGAGAAGAATCGGAGAAGATTTGTATCCTAACTGAATTACACCAGCAGCGTGAAGCATGTTAGTGGGAATACGAATGCACAAAAATACATAAATGGGATACTTCAATCCAAACTGAAACTTTCCGCACGTGATCTTTTCCAAGATAATGAAGCATTTATATTTCAACAGGAATCCACACTATGTTATGCTGCTAAAGTGAGCAAAATGTATTTTCGAGGTAATCATATTCCAGTGTTGGCATGGCCCGGGAATAGTTCAGCTAAGCATTAAATGGCATTGTGATAATTTTTGTATATCTTATTTTTTGTATGTTTCACTATTCTTCTTTATAACTACTGTTCTAATAAATATTCCTTCGTACAATATATTAGGTTGTAACGAATGTTTTCCGCCAAATCCCCATTACATAATACTAATTATAATATATATAATTAACTGTAATTTTATATATAACCACCATTCCGCGAAACCTTCGCAGTATCATATGATACAACATAAGTACCTAAAACTGTACACTTTATTCGGTGACATTCTGTATCTGACTTTTTGCAGCAGAACAGGAAGTAAATGATGGTTCTAATCTGGTAGCGTGATAGTTCCATTTCAGACACCTTATACTTAATGATAACGATATTTTTTTACAAATTGCCCTACACAGTGTTATAAATCAAGTCTATTCCTTTGAAATGCCAAAAATCGTTTGACAAAATATGAGTAAACACGTCAACGCGAAATGTTTGCACAGACCGTTTTAGCTGTGGCGGGAAACTTTCGTTACAACCTGATATTACTTTTGCGCCATAATGCTTTTATGACAATTCAGGCTATTTTCAATTTTCCATTCGTTTAAAGAAAATGGCGCATTTGTATTTAATTGATAAATTATGTATGCTAAAATTTTCAAATAAGGGTTCTAAATTATTCCTATTATTTTGAAATTTTGTCACTATATTTGTCAGATTTTTTAAAATTAAATGTAAAACTTTTGGTAGAACTTTATAAATGTTTTCCAATAATATGATATAACACACTTTGTTTTATCAATTTACTTATTTACATGATACATATTTCATTTTTTTTCTTTTCTTTCGTCAGTTACCTAACAACTGCATTTCATAGCCTATAAAAAAGAAATCATTTAAATAATCCTGAACACAAAATATTAAGCAGAAAGTCTGTCTGAGGGAAATAAAATTTAGTTAATATTTAATAATCTGCCCTGCAATGTAGCTTTCCGTCATATATGGACAATGTTAGTAGCATTACGTTTTTAAGTTGATTGTAGATGCTATTAGAAGACTATCTGTCACAAAGAATATTTTTAAAGCTCCTAATAGATGCAATTTAGGCAATTATCAGTCGACACGATGAAGAATGATTATCCAGTAGATTTAAAGGTCTCCAAATATGCCAATTTTGGGGTTGATTTTAGTATGTTAATGCTATCAAGTAGATTAGGATGTATTTAAATTATAGTTTTACCATGCTAAAAGTGAAAAAAAGTACGTTTAAAGGCATATAAATGCTTTTTAATAAACTAATCTAAGAATATGGAAGGAGATGCTTTACAAAATTAAAAACAGTAGGATAAAGCAAATCACGTTCATAGATGACGCTTTTTATTGGAGCAGCTGCTTTCATTAAACCTGTGATCTCGTGATTTCCGTTTTATCAATTTCATTAAAACAATTTTGCGGAAATACGTTTATTGATATTTATATTTATTGATATTTATTTATACAGTATTGATCTTGTTATCTGTAAAGTCACTGATTATGCGTACAAAATGTGTAAATCAGTTTATTAACCCCTTAAATGTACCTTTTCGCTTTTAGCTTATTATAATTTTAGTTTAACGATAATAAAAGATTTTCTTACGTAATTTTATAAGATTTATTTAAGATCTTACATCTATGACCACCAAAACTATTTTTCGGAAACAAAAATTGTAAAACACAAAATTTCTAAATTAGATTTAAGTAAGATATAATCGATTCAGTTTAAGTAAAAATTGCTATTTGGATACATACTTCTATTATTTACTTTTAATGAAACCTTGAAAGAATTTTATATGCGTATAATTGTTAATGTAATTAAAAAAATAAAATGCTGATTGTAGGATGTTGAATACTATGCAAAATGAGTTTAAAAGACAATGACTTGCAGAGCTGACGTTGAAGCTCCTGATCGGCAGATTTACTTGTTTAGATTGTCTTATATATATACTGTCAAAATTTCAAAATAATCTGAAAAATTATTAGACCCCCATTGGCTACGATTTTAGCTACTGTATTTTAGCATTTACATCTAATATCCTAATGCGCCATTTCTTTTCAATGAATAGTAAATTTGAAAGTCTTTGGCCTTCCCTTAGAAAAAATTTACTTCGTAAAAGGAAATGTCTTATATTTTTCGATCGATTTCATCAAATTTAACCTAAAACTTTACAGGTAATTCCGGGCTCCCCATCAACATAGCTGTCTAATTATAAGCTAATTGGATGCTTTTTGCTGCAGTTATCACAAAGCAGGAAAATAGAAACAGGAAAATTAATAAAAAAGTGCTAAGTATGTGACAAATAAAAATTCAAAACATTAACTTGTGACTTTACACAACTTTCCAACTGAGCAACAGTTGGGTCCTCGTAATTTGCACCGTCTGTACAACCCCCGCCTCTGTACGGATCTGCAATACAAATTTCAGATTCATTTAAGAATATTATTTCGGGCCCCGGCAACGCCGGGCGGAGCAGCTAGTTGTAACGTAATTTTTAGGAAAAAACATGAATTACAGTCAAAAAATTAGACTTAGTTTTTCAAGACAAACATTGAATGCTTATAAAAGTGTGTTTATTTTAAAACTAATTTTACTTTTATACTTATTAGGTAGCTTTCATTACAAAAAGCTACATATTGCAGCCGTTCGGGGGAAAGCGATTTCAAAAAAGTTTGGTATATTTTCATCGATCATGACCCCCAGACCCCGAAACCATTCTCCGTTCAAAAGTTGATATATATATATATATATATAACCATTAATTAAACATAACCTACCACCATCAAAAACCGTAATATTATGAATTAAAGCTGTAAGTATAAAAAAGGTGCCAAATAATTTATTATAAAAATTATTATGGAAGAAAAAATAAGAAACTGGACACCGACAAATAATGGAAAAGCTTATATATTGAATTACGTTTTCAAAGGCACAGAATTCAACGATATAAGCAATATCGTTTTTTTTCTGTGAGAAAAATAAGCTAAAGCTAAAAATTATTTTTCTCTGTGCCCGAACAACCATTATAATCAAGTGAATAGATTAAACATGAAAACAGAATAGAAACAAATAATATGAAATGGAAAAATCAATAAAACCTGTTTAAATATTTATTGGATATAAAATAGAAATAATACACAACATACCGATTAATATTTCAGTATTTTTCAATATATCCACTCGCACATGGCTACCAAAATATGGTAAAGATTAAGGTGAATAAAACAGTTAAGAAATCACAGTAATTGATACCAAAGTATGCAGTTAATACATTTTGAAATACCATGATAAATGGAATTAATATAATATAAAATAAAATAAATAGAAAGTAATTACATTATTTAAAATAACTAAAATGCACTATTAAATTAATAAATTACTATTTAACAATATCGTCAAAATTTAGCTAAAAAATCCACCTGGTGTAGGAAATTATAACTGAAAAGGAGCTGCAAAAGACAAAATTTATAACTTATCGTCAAAAGACAAATTTTGGTGCTGCCATCTAGTAGTATTTTTATTCAAATGTCACAAGATGAACAATTGAAAGCCTTAGAATGTAAAAAAATTTTTACTAACAGCAAAACTAAACAAATCCTTATACATAGATAATTATAAACCTAATATAAACCACACTATATATTTTTAAAAAAACTATTGTTAATAAAATTTAAAAAAAAAAGCATTCAAAATATTCTATTATCTTACTCATTTAAACTACACTAACAATTTAAATAATTCTATAACATTGATAATATATAGCATATATCTATATGCTATAACATAAAATAAATAATAATTAATATAAATATATATAAAAAAAAGAAAAGTGCCCAGCTAAACTGATGGCATTGAGCTCACAGGCTCTTCGCACTAATTGTACATTATACTTTTATTTTAAAGAATAATGCCCCTCAAAAAATAGGTGAAGTGGGATTAGCCCCCTTTATTCTTAACCAACGAATCCCAAAAAATAATCAGGGAAGCTCCTTAACATAATAAACCTGTATACCAAATTTGGAACACATCGAATAATCCTGCATGAAAAACCCATTTATCTAAATTAAGGGGGGGGGGTGAACTAGCCCCCCTTTTCCCCTTTATCCTTAACCAATGAACCCCCAAAACTAACCAGGGAAGTTTCTTAACATAATAAACCGGTATACCAAATCGGTAATCGAATAATTCTGCATGAAAAACCCATTTATCTAAATTAAAGGAGGTGGGCTAACCCCCCTTTTCCCCCTTTATCCTTAACGAATGAACCCTCAAAACTAACCAAGGAAGCTCCTTAACATAATAAACCGGTATACCAACTTCGGGGCAAGTCGAATAATTCTGCATGAAAAACCATTTATCTGAATTAAAGGGTGGACTAACCCCCCTTTTCCCCCTTTATCCTTAACCAATGAACCCCCAAAACTAATCAGGGAAGTTCATTAACATAATAAACCGGTATACCAACTTCGGAGCAAATCGAATAATTCAGCATGAAAAACCCATTTATCTGAATTAAGGGGGGTGGACAACCCCCCCCCTTTTCCTCCTTTATCCTTAACCAATGAACCAACAAAACTAATCAGGGAAGTTCCTTAACATAATAAGCCAGTATACCAAATTCCGAGCAAATCGAATAATTCTGCATGAAAAACCCATTTATCTGAATTAAGGGGGGGGGGGTTGGAATAACCCCCCTTTTCCCCATTTATTCTTAACCAATGAACCCCCAAAACTAATCAGGGAAGTGCCTTATCAGAACGAAACTAGAAAAAAAATTTGAAGCAAATAGGATGTTTCTATCAAGGGTTATCGCGTTACGTACGTACATACGTACGTACACACAGAACCGGCGGGTACATAAGCTCTCAGGCTTTGATAGCCTGTGAGCTAATAATATAAAAATCGTTAATAATAACTATTATATATAAGATAATTATAAAATGAACAGGAAATAAAAAACATATGGAAGTATATAGAAGATTATTAGATACTTAAATTCCCATTACCTAAAAATCTCATATATATATATATATATATATATATATCTGACATTTGTCATATTGTAACTCTCGTATTTATGAACCGATTTGGATGTAATTCGGTGTGTACATAGTACATACCAATGTTTCGACCAGGTTCGTTGGCCAGCTTCATCCGCCATTTTGTTTCAAAATGGCGGCCATTTAAAAAATTTAAAAAAATTTTAAATTTGAAATGTGGTACCAAAATTTTGAAAATGGAAAAATATTTTTTTCTTATACATTTGACCTTTATACAAAGACTCCGGAGCTGTTTTTGTTTCGTCTATATCTTAAAAATGGCTGAGTTATAGAATTTTGAATTTCTAGCATGGCTGACATTTTGAAACGTCCTGAATTTTGTCACGCGATAAAGGCGTATTTATGAACCGATTTGGATGTAACTTCGTTTATACATAGTACATACCAATGTATCGACCGAGTTCGTTGGCCAGCTTCATCCGTTTAAAAATGGCGGCCATTTAAATTTTTAAGAAAAATTTAAATTTGAAATGTGGTACCAAAAAACTGAAAATTGAAAAAATATTTTTTTCTTATGTGTTTTACATTGATAAAAAGATTCGGGAGCAGTTTTTGTTTCGTCTATATCTTAAAAAATGGCTGAGTTATAGCATTTTGAATTTCTAGCGTGGCTGACATTTTGAAACGTCCTGATTTTTGTCACGTGATAACAGGCGTATTTATTAACTGATTTGGATGTACCTTGGCGTGTACATAGTACATACAAATATTTCGACCGAGTTTGTTGGACAGCTTCATCCGCCATCTAGTTTCAAAATGGCGGCCATTTAAAAAAATAAAAAAATTTAAAATTTAAAATGAGATACCAAAAAATTAGAAAATGAAAAAGATTTTTTTTGTATTTGTTTTACCTTAATACAAAGATACCGGAACAGGTTTTGTTTCGTCTATATGTGAAAAAATGACTGAGTTATAGCCTTTTGAATTTCTATTGTGGCTGACATTGTAAAACGACCTGATTTTTGTCACGCGATAACAGGCGTATTTATGAACCGATTTGGAAGTAACTTGGTCTGTCTCTGTACATAGTACATACCAATGTCTCGACCGAGTTCGTTGGCCAGCTTCATTCCCCATCTTGTTTCAAAAGGGTTGCCATTTTTGAAAAAAATGAAATTTAAAATTTAAAATAAGGTATTAAAAAATTGGAAAATGAAAAATTTTTTTAAATGTGTTTGGCCTTGATACAAAGATTCGCGAGCAGTTTTTGTTTCTGAAAATTTGTTCTTTTGTTTATATCTTAAAAAATGGTTGAATTATAGCACTTTGAATTTCTAGCATGGCTAACACTTTGAAACGATCTTGTATTTGCCATGCGATAACACACGCATGCGCCTATTTCGATGTAAGAAGGCATGTGGATAGTATACATCAATATCTCGACCAAGTTCGCTGGCCAGCTTCATCATCCATCTTGTTTCAAAATGGCGGTCATCAAATTAAAAAATATATATATTTAAAGTGAGGTGCAAAAAAATTAGAAATTGAAAAAGGTTTCTTTCTTAAGTATTTGACCTTGATATAAGGATTCAGGAGAATTTTTTGTTTGTCTTTATCTTAAAAAAAGGCTCAGATATAGCAGTTTCAATTTCTAATGTGGGTGACATTTTGAAAAATCTGATCTTTTGCCTGCGACAGCACTCGTATATATCAACCGATTTATATGTGAGTGAGCATGTGCACAGCAATTACTAAGGTCTCGACCAAGTTCACTGGTTAGCCTCATCCACCATGTTGTCTTAAAATGACAGGCACTTTAAGAAATCGCCGAATTTGGCCGCCAAATATAAGTTATCTTAAATAAAAGCAGCTTGGATAAAGCTGACTAATTTCGCGAAATTCTCATTCATAATGATTTAGTGATAAAAATTAGTATTGAATCTCCTGTATTCGGTTTCCACTAAATTGAGCTTCGTGTGTTTAATAATATAAGTTGGCTTTTTTAAAATAAGGAATATGAAAGATACCTCTTTCTCCCGCCACTGGCCGGAAGTACTTTTTTAAAACTCACATGAGCTGTTCCAAAGACTATTTTTTTTTCTATTTTCAATGTTTGATAATTCCTATAAAAATAGTTCTGTACATCTGTAAGAAGGACAGTAAATAATATTTAGAATTTTGTAAAGTAGGAAATCTGCAAATCATGGGCCTAATCATTATGTGTTCTGAAAGTAGCATTTTTATTTCGAGCTCATTTAATATAAAAATTGAAATTGCAGTATACGATCATAATAAAAGTAAGATTTAAAATAGTTTTGGAAAATTAAATTCTTGCGAATTACAAGGAAAAATACAATTACATGCATTGATACGGTAGTGTTGTTTATTTTCTGTGAAAATATTTTACTATATTGGTTTGTCTAATTCCTCAACCCATCTTCATTAGATAGTGCTCTATAATTTTTAGCACATTAAATCTCCTGCATATCAAAAATAAATAAACTGATTTCGTGATAATGGCAATGATAAAAATTTTGAATGATTCACTTTTCTCATAAGCCTTTTAATTATTTTTAATCATGCATTTAGTTTAATTTATTTCAAAATGAATGCTTGAGTCCAATTTTTGAACTGCTAAGCTACTGTCTGAGGAGCCCCTTTTCAAAATTTAGAAAAAAAACCCCTTAATATTATAAACAAAAAACAAATGAGCTTATACATTTAATGTTCATAAAAAGATTTCCGTAATCTCTCTTATGGTCTCCATTTTTTTACTTTCCTTTTGCCGCGAAATCTTTATGCATGACTACAATAGCGTCATCAATATCCAGTTCACTTTAATCTCCCCTATCCTGACATAGATTGCTTGCTAGAAAACTGTATGCAATCTTTTCCCGGTGAAAGCAAACCTAATTTGTGGCTGAGTATCTCGACGATGAAACACACAGGGGCGCCTGTAATAATGTCAAGTACTTGTCAGTATGCGCATTTTCACCGAAGAGAGCTGACTGTGAAAAAAGGATGTTGGAGAAAATATTGTTTACAGCAAGCAATATATATAAATTTCATCCAAGATTCGTTTCACATTTTCTTAACGAGAAAATTATGACAGTGTTTGTTATTCATCTATTCAAGAACATAAGAGTTTTGTTTTGTAAATGGTTATTTAACTCGATGCAAGAGCAATATTTCTCTCGATTCTTAGTTTTTCGGTTTTATTTATGCACTTTTATAAATTAATGTATTTGTTTTATGAAACTATTTTATTATTATTATGATTATAGTTGTTTAGATTATTTCAAAAATATGTAGGATGAAAATATTTCGAAAACAAAACATGGCTTTGATGAGATTAAAGATTTGAAGCTCGAAATTTTGCCATATATTTTTAAAAAGTATATTGAAAGAATCCATGAGAAATTTGTCAGTCAATCTATATATTTAAAACGCTAAGCGTATTCTTTCGACAGTTGTGAGAAGAAACTACTGCATGAAATTACACCAATCTTTTTTTAAATGAAAGATATTTGGCCATAGGTTTGTTATCATACATTCGTTTGTTCAAATATTTTATTAATTAGCTGTGATTTTAAATTAAAATTCTACAGTTGCGCATGCGCATTATATAACTAGAAGTCTGCCTTTGGTGTGACGCGCTGCACATGCGCAAAGATTCTCGCTCAGTTGAAATATCATATCACAGGTAGAAGTTGTTTTAAGTTCGTCTGCTATTCGATCTTACTCTAAACAAGCTTTACTTTCTTTCACAAAGTTAACATTTGACTCTTTCAGCATTATTAACTATTCAAAAATTTATTGTGTCGATATTAAGAGCTAGATAAGACTCATTTCAGGGGTGTCACATTGTTTTAGTCATATTATACGCTGACGATAAACACAGTGATTTGAAACTAAAAGTTATGGCTGGTGAATTGCCAATAGTTACACAGGAAGATTGGAAAACTAGCATGTTAAGTTGTAGTTTCTTCTTTAAAAAAAGTAAGGTAACACAAATATTAAAACGCAAAACTATTTTTGTAAGATCAAAACTCAAATTCGAGGCAACTGAGTATGCGTCAACTGTGTTTCGAACCTCTTCAATTTAGGAGGAAGAAAAACAAGTTCTTGATAGCGTAGTCGGTTAAGGCAGTAGCTTAAGGCTCTGAATTTTTGTAGAGGACGCAGGTTCGAATCCAAGCCTGACAAAATGTGTACTATTTTTGTCGATAATTCATTTCAATAATGACATATTTTATTAGGAAGAGAAATTATAGGATTTTTATTTTTTTATTATTTGAATGCTTTATAATTAAATAAAATTTAACTCTCAATAATATTTTGAAAAAAAAAATAATGATTTTATATTTAAAATATTTTGCATGTAATTATCAATTAAATAAACTAAACTGATCTTAAATTTTCGTTATATTTTCTGACCATTATCAAGAATATATATGGGTGTGTGTCAGAAAGAAAAGTTTGTCATTCATGCGTAAAAATAAAACGGAAATAAAGAAAAATATTCGTATAAGAGCTATAAAAGAAATTACCTTGATATCCAGGTTTAATATTTAAAAAATGTAAAATAAAATTCAAATAAAAATATATACATATATTATAAATCATTAGCTGCATCAAGTTTCAGATTTAGGTTTTTAGAGAATGAGACAGATAAAAATAAAATTCATGGCAACTTTTAATGGTCGTGCAGTTTTAATAAATAAATAAATAAATGAAAATAAATATTGTTATTAAGAAAAGAAAAAAAAATGAGGCCGTAGTAAGTAAAAATAAATTCTCTACCCGGTATTTTAAATTTCTGATAAAAAGCAAGCATAATTGGTCGTAAATTATAAACTTAAAGTTCTTTCACTTCACTGGAAATAGGAGTCACTTATCAGTATAGAAATTCATCACGTAATGCGTCATTCAATAATTAATTTAAAAGCAACTAATTGAAAGTCCAAGAATTTTTCTAATGAGACATTAAAGTTATTTACCGTCAAGTCTTGATGGGCACTATCTAGTATAAAATAATGTTTAACATTTCAGTTATTCATGATCTACCGTTAAGTACAATCTACCGTAGCATTTTCACTTTTTAAATTGTTTTTACACATTTTGCCCCTAAAAAGAGTACTAATATGCAATCATGATATTTATTATTTACAGTACCCCACACTGCACTGTGCATTGGACATAATAATTCTTAAATGATTTTCGTACACGTGACTTCTAAAACTATTCTGACAACGATAAATCATGCAAAAATATCTATTGACTTCTTCCAAGTTACGGCAAATACTAAATTAAGCTAACGACTGAGTGTCGCGAGTCAAAAGAACACGAAAAGTTTGGAAAGTTATAAAAAGTTCCTTTTATAACAACAGATGTTGATTAATCACCAAAACATCTTCATTGATTTCCTAAGAGCCGATAGATGAGCCTGATCTCAGTGGTGAGGATTTTTTCAAAAAATACAGAGCTAAACAGAGACAATAGAGATTGCATTGGAACTGGAGGGTTAAAGACCTGATGGTCCAAATTTTGCACTCCCTACAACTGTTTAACACTTTCCAGTATAGTTGAAAAGTTTTTATGAATCGAGTTTGTGTGTCAGTCTACCCGTGCTCTAACTCGCGTAAATATGTTCGGATTATCATGCAATTGATATACGTTAATGATCTTTATTATAGCATGTTCGATATTGAAAATGAAGTGTGTAGCATTTAAAGTTAATTTAAAAGTACACAAAAAAATCCATTACATTACGGTCTATGTATATTTATGAAGTTACATTATTTCAAACGTATTGAAATTAATATATATCACTGAGGTGCACTACAAGAGGCCAACTATAGAATAAAGTGTACATAGCATTCATCGTTAATTTACCGGAACACGCAAACGAATTAAGTTACAGGCTAATCTACTGTATAAACAATACTTGCTTAAAGTCCGTTTTAAGTTGTGGTACGCGTTTTTAAATATAACTGACAATTTAACTGTATTCTATAAATCATATGCAGGGCAGCACGGAAGACTTAGAGTACATTTTCGTTTATTGATGGTTATTTCTAAAAAGGAGTTTACAATTGTGTTATGTTTCCTAATAATCTAAATTTTAGCATACCATGTAATATAGTATATACAAACCTATAGATTAAACACGGGGCTTCACAAAAGAATACTAATATTTTTCCTACTATTGATGGTAATTCTTGAAATTCGATTTTCAAATGTGCTATGCGTTTTCCAAATTGTTCACTTAGACATACCCTTTCATTGTATTAAATGGTGAAGTTTATTAAAGTATCCTGGAAGTGTTTGATATCTATACTTGAAGCATGATTTTTCGTTCTTGATAAGTATATATATATATATATATATATATATGGAAGTATCACTTTGCTTAGAGAATAAAATGCAGCTTTAGTAACATAAATAATAACGACTTTCTCTTAAAAATAATTATATTGAAAAACTTATTTACAAATTATATGCATGGAGACATCACTCACACAAATACAAATACATCTTAACTCGTAATTTATCGTCGTTAAAACATTCTACGTCTTTTTACTTCATTTTTTGCGTCTACCACCTCATTCCAGCACCAACACTCGAATTCTAAAGTTCTTCCCATCACTTCAGTTTATCTCTTGCAGCGTGTCTGTCGCCGACAGTCATTTCTTGCGCGCATGCGTTGCCGCTGTCAGCATCACTAGAGTGGCTTTACTGCAGAGTTGTGATATCGATTCCTGGCGGCACTTTTGTAAGCTGGCGCTGTAGGGATTTGGAAAATGGGATCCCACAGCTCGGCCGTCCTTCTAGACATTCGTCCTCGAATGCATCCTGGACCGCTGGAAGCAGCAGCTAGATCACCTGGAAAGATAAAGAAAAAACAGCGGCATCTAAAGCTCTATTTTGGAAAAAAGTCATCATTATTAAAATCCTTCATCAAAATTTAAATTATTTCTTGAAAAAATTCTTCTTATTCTTTTTCTTACGTCTCTTCTTCGTTCTTTCTTCTTACGTCTTATCGTCTGATTCGTCTTCCCTTTCCTTACGTCCTTCCGTTTTCTTTTACCTTACAACTTTTCGACTTTTCGTCTTCCTTTTTCTTACGTCCTTTCGTCTTCCTTTTTCTTACGTCTTTTCGTCTTTTTTTTTTCGTTCCTTCGGGATTAATTTTGTCAAAATCGATTGAAGTCAGTCCGGTGGTGCGTCGTAGTCGGGGTAGTGTCATAATTGGTGAAATTCTTCTTCTTCGGTATCTTTTTTTTTTAGCTATGTCAAGCTTCATCCGTCCACGGCTTCATGTACTCGGCGCAAGTAATAGTGACCATTGGACATTAATTAAATCAAACTTTCTTTACATCGTAGGTGTCATTATTTTTTACTTTTATGACTTTGTAAGGACCTAAATATTTTGATTTTAACTTCAAACCTGGACCTTGTTGTGTGCGTTTTATAGCAACCATATCATTAAGCATGAATTTGTTAGGCTTTTTTCGTCTGAGATTATAAGTTTTACGGTTCTCTTCTTGGACTTTTAAAATTTGTTTTTTAGCGTCTTTTCTCAATTCTTCACGATTATTAATAAAATCTGATTGTATTTCAGCGTTCAAAAGGCTAGTAATCTCGATGTTATTTTTTAGCTTCATTTTAGTACCAAACATTAGCTCGAAAAGGGTTGTGTTAATACTTCTCTGAAAGGTCCAATTAATTACTTGTTGGGCATCGCTTACATGTGTATACCACTTCGTAGGATTATCTACAGATAATTTAGACAGAACAGATAAGACCGAACTGTTCGACTTGGCCGTTAGCTCTTGGTAACCCTGTGGTAATCGGGATATGTTTAATATTTTCTCTGACGCAATATTCTTCAAAAGCTTTAGAGGTAAAAGCAGTACCTTTATCTGAGATTATGCGAAACGGACTTCCAAAGACAGTTTTTTGGATTTCTAATTTAGAAATTACTTCTGCAGTGTCGGTATATTTTGTGGGATACAACCAAACAAATTTTGTAAATGCCTCAATGACCGAAAAAATATGTTTGTAATTTTTACTCGTGCTCTCCAATGGAACTAAGTGATCAACATGGTAACGGAGTTTCTTCTTTTTCTATCGGGCGCAGCAAACCTTCTTGTTTACCAGATTTTCGATTTATTAAATTACAGGGAACACCATTTGATATACATTTCTCGATTTTTGTTTATCTTTAGGGATGTAAAAATCAGTCTCTAAATTTTTTTCTGTTCGTTCGACTGTGTAATGACCTTTTTCGTGAGCGGCCTTTATTATATTTATTTGCATTTCATCTGGTACAACTAATAAATCATTACCATTAGCACATTTAAAAAAAAAAGCATCATTTTAAACTAAATAATCATCATAAGATTTTACTTTTAGAATTTTCTTTATGATTTTAATATGCTCGTCAGTTTCTTGAGCTTGGATAATTTTTAAAGTTAAGCTATCTTGGATTACTATACAAATAGGATATCTGCTTAATGCATCAACATGCCTCATACTAGTACCGTGTCTATGCTCAATAGTATAATCGAAATCAGATAACATAATTGCCCGTCTAGCTATTTTTGTACTCATTTCTTTCTTATCCATAGTCATTTTAAATGCATTACAGTCGGTTACAATTTTAAATGGAATACCTAGCACATATGCTCTAAACTTTTTCAAGGCTTCAATTACAGCTAAGACTTATAATTCATAGCTAGTATATTTTCGTTCAGCTTCCGTTGTTTTTTTACTGGTGAAATAAACTGGATGAAATTGATTATCTACTGGCGATTGTTGCATTAACACAGCTCCGTAGCCATCAATACTAGCATCACAATGGATTTCGGTCGCGCTTTTGGGATTGTAAATTGAAAGTACAGGTTCTGACGACAAAATGCGTTTGAGTTCGTTAAAAGCTTTCTGTTCTTCTACATCAAACTTAAATTTAGAATCTTTTCTTAACAGGTCACTCAACGGTTTAGCTATAACCGAATAATTTCTTATAAACTTTCGAAAGTATCCTGTCAATTCTAAATAACTTTGAATATCTTTGGTACACTTTGGTTCAGGAAAATTTATTACTGCTTTTGTTTTCAGTGAGGAGGGACACAATTTACCATTTGTGATTCTATACCCCAAAAAATCAATCTCACGCTTCAAAAAGTTGCATTTTTTAAGATTTAATTCCAACCGGTACTCCGATGCAGTTTCAAGAACTAGTTTTAATTTTTCTAGACCTTCACCTTCGTTTATGGCGGGTATTATTAGGTCATCCATATAAAATACTACAGTGTGATCTTTTAATAGGTTTCGAAATACGTTATAAATATATTTTTGAAAAACATTAGGGCTATTGGACAGCCCGAATGGACACTTTAAAAATTCGTACTGTCCTTCATGAGTGCCAAAAGAGGTGTATTTCTGTGAGCCTTCTTCAACCTCAACATGAAAATAACTGTTTTTTATATCTATGGTGGTAAATACCTCAGCAGAGTGTAATTGATCTATAACATCATCTATTACTGGTAATGGAAAATGTTCACGCACTGTCTTCTTGTTAAGACGCCTATAATCAATACAAAGTCTTATTGTATTATCTTTTATCTTAACCAACACAACCGGCTATGTAAAATTAGAAGCCACTCCTCAATTTGGTCTTCAACTATTTTTTTCTCACATGGCGGTAATCTTCGAAGGGAAGAACAAACTGTGATTTCATCAGGTTTTCAAATCTTCAAACTGTGAAATATGTCTTCAAATTGTAAAATATGTCTTCAAACAGAAAGCTGTAGTGCCTTGCTCAGTAAAATAATGCCCAAGAACAAAGAAATATAATATATTTGATCCAAAATAGTGAAATATATGACTAAATCTTCAAACTGTGATCTAAATCCTCAAACTGTGAATTAAATCTTCAAATTTATAGTGCTCTGGATTGTAAAATAATGCCTACGAACTATGAAATATAATGCTTAGATCTGTAAAATATAATGATTCAAAATTGTGAAACAAACTTTATGAACTGTGAAATACAAAGACTTTCGAATTTAGAACTCTAAAATTAATAATATTCAATGATCTATATCTCAAATTTGTTTAACAGGTCATCACTCAGGAACATAATTAAATTCAGCAAGTTTAATATCTAATTTAAATATTATTCAAATTTTCAAATTCTTGCATTGATTTAATTATCTGTTTTATCCTAAATGGATTACTTATTTAGTTGTATTAAGAATTTATTAAGATTTATCAAAACTTCTATGACTTTTTAAGATTTAATGCTAATCTCCTTGATGAATTAGTTTTTTAAACTTCAAATTTTAAATTTCAGGCTTCAAGATTTCAAGCTTTTAAGCTATTTCTATTAAACTTTAAATAAATCATATTCTTTCTACTCACAAGTAGATTCACAATAACTGATTGATGATCTGTAATATCCATACATAAAAGATCTAAAGTTTCAAAACATTGTTTAGTTTGGGCTCGCCCAGCTTATGCAACATTGGGTATCTCTTGTGAGAAGATTGTACTACATCCTAAGTGAAATTTCAAAAAGAGGGGTCTTCCATCCTGCTGAGGCCTCTGGGCCCGCTCCGGTGTCTGGGAGTTTCGTGGGATGGGGGATATGGGTTTTTTTCCCCTCGTGGACATTTAGCTCCTATACCGCAAGGTTGGCTGTCCACGAGTGGGTGATTTCTGTGATTCTATGATTTCATCAGTTAAATTAATTTTCATTTTAACATCTACAGTTTTAGTTTTAATTGGTACATAATTCTCAATTAAAGAGGATAATTCCGAACGCAAATTTTTGTCAGCAATGTGACTTAAATCAATTTAAGCTCATCTAGAACATTTACAATGTTAGGTAAAAAGTCATTAGACTGAACTTCCGTTTTAATCAATTTCACTTCATTCTCAGAAATAGTTAATGTACCTTGATGAAAAACATCAGTGCCAATAATTAAATCGAAATTAATGTAACTGTCATTAACGACAAAAATGTCAACTTTAAATTTCGAATTATCAACTTCAATTTCAGAATCGAAATAACCTTCTGGCTTAATTGAGGTTTTCCCTAAGCCGGTCAAAGTGATACCCGTAGGTTTTAATTTTACAAAGTTCTTCAAATTATCATAAACACTTTTCTTTAACAGAGTCTTTTGACTACCAGTATCTATCAAGGAGGTTAAATGTAAAGAATAAAGTTTTACCTCTTTTAGAATTAAATCTTGGGATGAAATATTGTTAACTTGTGGCTGAGCGTTTTTAACATTTGTATCTTTCGATTTATTACTCTGAAATGATTTGTGACCATAACCGTTACAAGAGAAACAAAGGGGTCCTTTATCTTTATTAACACAGTTAATGCTTTTATGATTATTCCCGCCACAATTATAACAGCGCATATTTGGCTTTACAGGCTTAAATCTGTTCTTAACTTCAACTTCGGATTTAATTTTAGGCTTAGTTCCTTAATGTTTATTAGATTTTGCATTTTCATACTCCGACCGTAACTTCTCATAGACTTTTAATTTTTGTATTCTAAAACCGATTGACATCCATACAATATTGATTTTCTAAAAACAGGGTCGAGTATACCATTTATAACATACTGCATCAACGCGGAATTCTCAATATTACCACGTGAACCTAACTGCTTCATTACTAGAAAATATTCTTCAAGGGTTTCATTTTCACGTAGCTTTCTTTTATTTAACAAATGATGCAACTCCGTAGAATTATAAGTAGTGATAAATTCAGCAATCAAAAGTTGCTTCAATTTCTAATATGAATTTATATGTAACTCGGTCTGAACCAACAATTTAGCTTTTCCTCTTAAGGATCTTTTTACAAAAAAAAAAAAAAAATATGTAATCCTGACAGATTAAATATACTAGTGACGTCATCAAACCATACATTCAACCATATTTCAACCATATTTCAACCGTTCAACCAACATTAAACCATACATTTATATCCTGACATGCACTACCATCAAACGGCGGTACAATATTTTCAATATCACTAAAATTAATAGTTGATGGCACAAAACTTTGAACTGGAAATTGCTTGCTTTTATCCAAATTTGATGATTCCATGTCATTACTTGCTGAACTATTATTTAAAGGTACTTCGTGTTCCGAATCTGTGTCACTGTCGTTCTGAACATTAGCTTGTAGCAAGCTTAAATCCCATAAATAAGTAACTAATCGCGTTGTAAGATCAATTAAAGATCCTTCATTCGAGATGCAAAGTACATTACAAATTGTAATTAAATCATTCATAGAAAAAATCCGCTTGACTTTTTGTTATTTTGCTTTTAAATTCGGAACTATGGGTTTGATAATCAAAACCAGAAAATTCTCTGATTATTTTTCTATTTGATCTGTCACCTTCAGCATCGAAAAGAAATTTGTGCAAAAGCTTTATTTTACTTGTTTTTTTTTTTCACTTTTAATGGCAAGTTCCAGTTCAGGGATATCAATCAATTTCATCATGGAATAAAAAATTAATTGTATACAGGACTCACCACTAAGAACAATATCCACTTAAATCCAGAATTCTGTATTTTTATTTTTATTTTTATTTCACCATCAGGGATTTTATCGTACTCATCATATTTGTGGGCAGCGACGTCAAAATATTAAAACATTCATCCCACTTCTGGCACCAAAAGTTACGGAAGTATCACTTTGATTAGAGAATAAAATGCAGCTTTAGTAACATAAATAATTACGACTTTCTCTTAAAAATAATTATATTGAAAAAAATTATTTACAAATTATGTACATGGAGACATCACTCACACAAATACAAGTACATCTTAACTCGTAATTTATCGTCGTTAATACATTCTACGTCTTTTTACTTCATTTTTTGCGTCTACCACCTCATTCCAGCACCAACACTCCTCGAATTCTAAAGTTCTTCCCATCACTTCAGTTTATCTCTCGCAGCGTGTCTGTCGCCAACAGTCATTTGTTGCGCGCATGCGTTGCCGCTGTCAGCATCACTAGAGTGGCTTTACTGCAGAGTTGGGATATCGACTCCTGGCGGCACTTTTGTAAGCTGGCGCTGTAGGGATTTGGAAAATGGGAGCCCGCAGCTCTCTCTCTCTCTCTCTCTCTATATATATATATATATATATGCGTGTGTGTGTGTGTGTGTGAATAAAAGATAAGAATCAATGGTTAAAAGAACGTGATATCTCAAGGGAGACTCGTAAAACGTGAACTCAAAATTACAGAGCGAGCTGTGGTTGTTCAACAATGGATTCGTTTGGTGGTTTTTAAAGCAAGGCTCAGGGAAGCTCTTGCGAGTTTTATGATGTTATTTTGAATATTAAGCTGTATGTTTGGTATTAAACCTTTTTTAACGTATTCTCAGTTTGTAGAGCATTAGTTTCGATTTAGCAATACATTATTCACATTAAAACCCACACACACACACACATATATATATATATATGTACACTGGTGGCCAAAATTGTGGGCACTTTTAAGCAGCTTTCATTACAAAAAGTAAAAAGCTACCTATTGCAGCCGTCCGAAGGAAAACACTTCGGGAAATTTTGCTATATTTTCGCCGATTATGAGCCCCAGATACCAAAACCACCCACAGTTGAAATGCTGACCTATATACTATATATATATATATATATATATATATATCTGAATTTTGTCATGCTGTAACTCTCGAATTGTTGAACCGATTTTGATGAAATTTTTCATATGCATAGTACATACTAATGTCTCGACCGAGTTCGTTGGCCAGCTTCATCCGCCATCTTGTTACAAAATGGCGGCCATTTTAATTTTGTGAACACTTTTGGAAATTTTTAGGTTCCCTAACTTTCTCTTTAAAATGACCTATGTTGTTAATTCACACTGTGTGACTCTTTAAAATACCTTTTAATGTTTCTATCATTCTGTTTAAAATGATACATAAGAGTTTGCATTTTGTGAAACGTAATATTTTCTATAAGTATACAATGTTAGGAAACATAAAAATAATTTCAAAAAATCAAATGGCCGTCATTTTGAAACAAGAAGGCGGATGAAGCTGGTCAACGAACTCGGTTGAAATATTAGTATGTACTATGCACATGAGAAATTTCATCCAAATCAGCTGAAAATTTTGAGAGTTACAGCATGACAAAATTAAGATATATATATATATATATATATATTTATATACATATAAGTCAGCATGTCAACGGAGGGTGGTTTTGGGATCTGGGGGCCATGATCGGCGAAAATATAGCAAAATTTCCCGCAGTGTTTTCCTTCGGACGGTTGCAATAGGTAGCTTTTTACTTTTTGTAATATTGTAACTTTTTATTTTTTGTAATATTGAAGCTTTTTATTTTTTGTAATATTGTAGCTTTTTACTTTTTGTTATGCTTTTCAGAAATGGGGAGAAACACGTTTAATTGTGATAAAAAAAAGAAGGAATGCATAGATTCAAATATTTATTTTAATATGAACAAAATTTCATCTAGTTATTTGAAGATTTGCAAACGGTGGGATTCTATAATATGCCAAGTAAAATAAAATCCTTAAATTGGTCTAACTTGGCCATTTTATAAATATTTAAGCACCTTTTTTTAGTATTTAATGGGGAAGTACTTTTGTGTTATCGATCGGTGAAATTATTAAGCGGATGAATTTATATTAGTTATAAATTTACCCGAATATATGAATTTTTACTCTAAAAATTTGTGATTTGTTCTAACGACTGTATAACAATTGAACTGGGATATTTTAAATCGCAAATAGTTTTGAATTCTATAAACCACAAAAAAAGAAAAATCTTTTTTATTTTCCACTTTTCTATAGATGTTTTCAGATGTACGTTGTAAATATTATGCTCAATTCCGTTTTGAGCGTGCAATAAGATGGGGTGTGGGAACATAAAAAAAATGATGAATAATGGCAAAGGAAGGATCATATTGAATATGAAATCTAAATTATTAATATTTTATAATAAAGATATAATACTGCTCAGAATTACCTTATCTGCACTGCTGAAGTTCGAAAGTTTGTTTTGATCAATTGTAAATTTTAACTCTGAATTTTCCGTATGAGCTTATAATCTTATAGAGAATTTTTTTTTAAATGTCGGACATTCAAGAAAGGTCTTAAAAAGTTAAAAAAAATACCTAAAAATGCAAATTCAAACAAATTTTTAGACTCTGTTTATGAGTTACAGAATTAATAGGTTAATACAACTTGTTACCAAGCTGATCGTGTAACACGAAATCTGTTAACATAAAGTAACAGTTTTCCCATCTGTATAAAGCTGAGATATTTCACTATCTTTGTGTCAATGTAACTTCATTCTTTCTGACTGCCGTTGTAATGTTTTATTGGCACGTTTGCACAGGGCTCTGTCATTGTGATCGCCATATTTTAGGAAAATGCATTTTCATTTATTTTATACTATGGTTAACGCGATTTGTTATGAAAGGGGTCGTTATTAACCCCTTGACATCCAGGACGCACGATGCGTATGTCCTGATTTTATCATAGACAACCAGACTTACAGCGCGTACGTCCATGTGGAATATGAAAATACAAATTTTTACTAAACGCTGGTACATACGTCCGTACATGAAAAAAGCGGTCTGAGTGTCAAGGGGTTAAAGAGCTAAATCTTGACAAAAGAATTATAAATGAGATTACGTCAATGCATTTAAATATATAATAGAAGTTTTAATAATAATGAAAGATTCCGATTTGCTTACTGTTGGTTGTAGTTCTTGATAGCCGAGAGCTTTAGCAGAGCTATTGCAGGTATATTGCGGCTGCTAATGTATTAATTTTAATTTCAAATATTGAAATTACCAAAGTATGCTTGACGACATCAAATGAATGTTTTCCAGTTTAGCTCATTTTTGTGCACGCTTGTGCAATTAATTAGATTGGCTTTGTAAAATAACATCTGGCTTATCTTAAACTAAGTTAACTGAACAAGAGCAAAAAAAAAAAAAAAAGCAATTTAACAAATTACAACGACCATTTAGAAAATGATTTTTTCAAAGACTAAAATCTAAGACATAAAAAATTGCATCGTACTTTACGTACATTACGTACGCCATGGATTAAACATTAACATTCCTGGACCCATCATGAACAAATTTTAAAAGAAATTTCAGTTTTACAATTTTCGGTACTGTAAATTTTTATACTTCTACGGAGCTGGTCATGACATTACGTACGCCATGGATTAAACATTAATATTCCTGGACCAACTTTAAATGAAATTTCATTTTTAAACTTCTAAACATCCCACAATACTACTTTTTACGCCGTCGTATAGAGAAAAACATGTACTTTTAAATGCAATTTGTTTGAAAGTTGTATCTCAATTTGTTTCTGAGTTATTATTTTTTTTGTTGTAGTTTTTTGTAGTTTTATTACTTTTTACTTACCTATCATACGTAGTATAAGGTAAGTCTTGTAATCGCTTTGAAAATCGAAAATTTTCTTTTTTTTTGACGGATTTACACGTTTCAGACACTACAGATTCCGAAAAACATATTTTTAGAAAAAAAAATTGTCCGTCCGTCTGTATGTCTGTGTGTCTGTAATCGCTGTATGTCCTGCAAAAATTGAGATAGAAACTTGAAATTTGGTGTGTTTTTAGGGAGTAATAATAGAAAGAAGCCTATTGAATATCAGTAACCTCGATTAAACGGAACTTTTTTTCGCATCATGAATTCGCATCAAATTTTGCATCATGAATGAACTCGATCGGATAATTTGTTGCCGAGATATTTGTAATTCTATTTTTTCACACTCTTCGATTTTTCATGACCCTGTATTTCATTCAAATTTCAATTCAAAGATATATTTTAATTGTAAATGAGACGCTTAATCCGACGCAGTAAACTGTTAGTTAATACTATTATAATTTTTCGAGTTATAAGGATGTCCGTTCGTCTGTATATCTGTGTGACTGTAATCACTCTATCTCCCTAACAAATTGAGATAGAGACTTGAAATTCGGTGTGTACTTAGGGAGTAATAATGGAAAGAAGCCTATTGAATATCAGTAACCTCGATTAACCGGAACAATTTTTTCGGACTTTTGAAATATTCGTTCTGATAAAAGGTATACAAACATTTTCGAAATTGTTTATTTGAAGGGGTGAATATAAAAGACAATAAAAAAAAACATAAATTTTGCATCATGAATGAAATAGATGGGATAATCAGTTGCCGAGATATTTGTAATTCCATTTTTCACACTCTTTGATTTTTCATGACCCTGTATTTTATTCAAATTTCAATTCAAAGATATATTTTAATTGGAAATGACACGCATAATCCGACGCAGTAAACCGTTAGGTAATACGATTATAATTTTTCGAGTTATAAGGATGTTTCTTTTACGCAATTCGGTACTACTCGATTATCCCGCCGACCAAAAAACTATCGCCAATCTATAAGATTAAATACCAATAATGGCTTATCGTAAATGTCAAGCATTTAATGCCTCACCATACCTATAAGGGGGTTTACCATAGGGAGGACCCTGTTCTGTCGCCAAATATCGCCAAGTTTGTCGCCAACTTGGCGGTATATCGCCAAATATGGCGACCAAAATGAGTCGCCAAAAGTGACGCCAAATTGGCGGTATCTCTAATATTTCACCAAATTCCCATAGATTTCCATTGTAAACCAATACTAGCTTACAGAAAATCAACAAATTGAGATATTTTAATGCAACAAAAAGTAATATTAGCTTAAGGGGTTATATTAATTATGGCACAGATGTCATATATGCTTCATATTGGTGCGATTGCCAATTGGGCGAAAGCTTCAAAAGCATAAACGACATCATCCGGGTTACTATATCAAGCAAAATAACGACACTTTGGCGCCAGTTAAGTATCCGTTGCGTATATGACATTGGTGTCATAAAAAATCGCGCCAATATGGGGCGTATCGTAAAGCGCATCTGTGCTTTAATTATATTTAAGGGAGCCCAAATAAATTAAATTATGAATAAAAGTAACATGGTACAATGTTTAGCAAATATCACATGTTTTATTTTCATATTTTATATTATCTATATCCATGATGGGTAAGTATTACGGTGCCCACCAACGACTAGTTTGTGATAGTGACAACAGAAGTATCCATCTCTGTTGAAATTAAAGGGAAAATACAGATTACTGTATAGACCAATCAGAACATGCATAAAATGCGGATTCAACCAATAAAATGCTTCAGCTATGTTTTTGATTTCCTACCCTGACCGAGGACAATAACCATTTTTCCAAATGGTTAAAAAGTAGCTTCAGATATGTTTTTGATTTCCTACCCTGACCGAGGACAATAACCATTTTTCCAAATGGTTAAAAAGAAGCTTCAGATATGTTTTTGATTTCCTACCCTGACCGAGGATAATAACCATTTTTCCAAATGGTTAAAAAGAAATTCGATTACACAAGAATTTTTTTTTCTTTTTCACTTACATTTTTCTTCTGTCAAAAACAAAATGAACAATTCTTTTTCATTTGATTAGAATTTGAATAAGAATTTGCATGTAACATATCAATTTCTGATAAAATATGATTTATGAATTATTTTTTATTTATATAAAATTTTCTCACAAATAATTAATAATCTTGTACTTAGAAGAGAGATGAGGAATGGCTGTTTCGTTAATTATACAAAAAAATTGCAAAAGAATAACAAATAAAATTAGTTTAAAAAATAAGAGTTTCAAATTATTTATAACTTACTACAAATTTTTATAATATCTACTTATCCAACAGGTCAAGTGGCCAAGTTCTCATAT
Organism: Maratus speciosus; assembly: GCA_963932465.1. Taxonomy (NCBI): domain Eukaryota; kingdom Metazoa; phylum Arthropoda; class Arachnida; order Araneae; family Salticidae; genus Maratus; species Maratus speciosus. The sequence goes on along the minus strand of OZ010786.1, from coordinate 341,236,842 downwards.
GTCGTCTGTTTCAATAAGCACGCTATTCACCATATTATAATCCTTAATTCCACAAAAAAATGCATTCAAGTTTTCAGATTTTTAAGAAAAGCTATTTAATCAAACCGAAAGTAGATAAAAAAAAAGATCAAGAATGTAAAAGACGACACTCAAGATCAAATAATAAAGTAATTTATTCATTCAGATTAAGAGGAGAGGGCAAAAAAGAAAAATTTCCCTTTGATAGTTACAGAGTCTGATTAAATTACTTTTCGCCTCTGTATTTTTAATTGTTTCACTATTGGTCTACACTGGTCGTCCAAATTATAAGGATGCTAAAAAAGGCAATGAATCATAAATTTTATACACATCTGAGTATTAAGAAATATTATATAATATGTACTTATAATCCAAAGAGTGTCCAAAACTGCCCTACTCAATAAAAAAATTAATTTAAAAAATTAGAAATAAGGAAAATTATTACAATTGTTTAATGATCATAATTATAAAGATTATATACAAAGATAATGATACCATCTTATAAGTTAGAACAGCTTAAATTATAATAAGAAATGTAACCATTTTTACATTTTAGACACTCAGCCGTACAATCTGACATGCTTAAACATATTTTGAAAATTATAATGTTGATCAGCAATTCCGGCATTGAGAATAGCTTCTTCAAGATCTGTAATTCATGAGTGTTGCTTGTGATTTGCTTAAAAAATATTCATCACCACAGCCCGTTTATTTTTATAATAGTAGATAGAGACAGGTCGACTGCATAACGTTAAAAACTTTAGATAGAAATTGAAAGGGAAAATCTATTTTGCGTAGGAAAAAGTTCAATTTACACCGGGTAAAAGTCAATGAATGGTATCTCGCAGTGGAACGTGAAAATGAGCTTTTTTCATAGCTAAAAGTTTAAAATGAGATATAGTTATTATTATGATGATCGCCGCATTACCAAATTTAAGGGGACCGGGAAAGCCCTGTCTCCGCCATGTTAAATTCACAACCCTTGTGTACTTTTTTTTCAGAAATGGTGAAAGATACAGGTCTGGATATTTTATGACACTTATAAAATCATTAAACAAAAACATAATTTGAAGAGCAAACTAAAAAAACAAAATTTATTTCCTACATTGTTTAAGCCCGAGAAGGGACAGATATTAAGTTATTTCATTCAATTAGTTCTACATTTAATGTTAAATTTTTGTAACAAATTAGTTAAGCCAATTGAAAATGAAAAAATAAAAATAAAATTCATGCAATATGATACTTAAAACACCCTAAAAATTTAGATTCCGTTCAAATGAAATCGAAATAAATCTTAGACTTCTTCCATTTTTAATTGAAAATAATTGTATTCCAGATTTTGTATTATGTTTATGATGATTGTGCATAAAATGATAAGATGCATGCAAAATACAAAATTTTTAAAAAAGTCTAAGATTTATTTCGATTTCATTTGAACGGAATCTAAATTTTTAGGGTGTTTTAAGTATCATATTTTATAAATTTTATTTTTATTTTTTCATCTTCAATTGGCTTAACTAATTTGTTACAAAAATTTAACATTAAATGTAGAACTAATTGAATGAGATAACTTAATATCTGTCCCTTCTCGGGCTTAAACAATGTAGGAAATAAATTTTGTTTTTTTAGTTTGCTCTTCAAATTATGTTTTTGTTTAATATGTCAAGTTTTTTAATAACTACAGCACTCAGACGAACGCATTTCAAAATTAATAGAGAGTATCATCATCAGGCTTTGATGTATGCAGTATTGCATCACAATGTGGGATGCAGTTTACCAATGTGTAATTCAAAATGTTTCATCACTGTAGTAATGCAGGTTGCGGTAGTTTGGACAAAAACTTCCAATCTGAACGTAAAAAATCTATAATCAAAACATAAAAAATTAACTTCACTTAAATTTAGATACCATATTTCCCACTCAGGAACGCTATGAATGTAAATGTAAATTGTGTTGAATCCTTACTGCTAGTACAGTAAACCCTCGATTTAACGGACCTCGGTTCAACGAACTTCGGATTCAACGGACTAATTTAAAGAAAAAATTAAAAATTAAAAATTAAACAAAAATTAAAGTAAAACATGTGGGTAAGTGTGATCGCAGATCGCACAGAGGGTTTCGTTTACTATCCCTTTTAAAACACTTTATCCTTAAATTAACAAATCAAAATCGTTAATTTAAAATTATTCCCCTCTCCCTAACCTGAAATTCACCGCCCGTATTTCAAATTTTTATATTTGACAAATGTCAAATAGTTATTTATCACTATTATTTACTGGAAGCCTCCATGATAAAACAGCTTCTAAAACGATGAAACACGCTTCGAAAAAAAAAAGTATTACTGCCCCCATCCCCCTCCCCTACTTGAGAATCAACACGAAACCCTCTTTAAGCTTTTATATGTAAAAAATCAAGCAATGAACAACGACAAAACATTTCTTTTTACTATTTTAAAAAAGCGATTTCTTGGTAAAATAAAAACAATATTTATTATATCTGTGGCGACACAATGTCTCGTGATCAAATGAACGAAACCTTAAAAAAAGGGAAAGAACACGAAACGCCGAAAGCGCGCGCTTTGATTCTCACTGCAGCGTGGTTTTCGTTCTAAGCATGCGCAATGATCCTGGCGACTTATGCGGCCATGTGATATGCTTTTCGCTCTATGCATGCGCTAGCGTACCCACGATCCATTTCTGCTTCAGTTCACAAGTGTATTTTGCTACTAGTGCTTTTTTGAAATGGCTTGTAATATTAAACGGAAACGCGTTAATTTATCTATAAATCAGAAACTTGAGTTGATAGAGAAGTTGGAGAGTGGTGTGTCGGTCGCACGTGTTTGCGAACTATACGGAGTTAAAAAACAAACCGTTTTAGACATTCGCAAGAATAAGGAAAAACTAGTCCATTTTTCCCTTAAATACAGCGTGGGTGATTCAAAAAGCGGTTTCTCAGTGGCGGACAGGAAACATGTAAAAGTGGCTCAAAATAAAAACCTGGAGGATGCAGTATACAAATGGTTTGTACAACAGCGGTCAAGTGGCGTCGTCGTCCGTAGTGTTGAGTTGAGGGCAGCCGCAGAATAATTGGCGAAACATATGGGTTTAGTAACATTTCGTGCATGTGATGGTTGGCTTTGGCGCTTTCGTAAACGCCATGGTTTCACTAACAGGAAAACATGCGGTGAATCTTTAAGCGCCGACATCGAACGGGTGTAACCTTTTCGAAAAAAGATAAAAAAAAATGATAGAATCCGAGGGCCTACTTTTGCGTCAGTTATACAATGCTGACGAGACAGGACTCTATTTTCGTTCTGTGCCGGAAAATACCTTGGCGTACAAACATGATGCCCAGACGCCTGGCCGCAAGCTAAACAAGGAGCGTATTTCAGCACTCCTTTGTGCTAATGCTGATGGTAGTCATCGGCTTAAACCAATGGTAGTTGGAAAAACCAGGAAACCGCGTGCTCTAAAAAATATTATATGCAACAACTGCCAGTCATCTGTTCTAGTTCAAAGAATGTTTGGTTCACAGACGATATTTTTCTGATTGGTTTTTAACCAGTCTGTTCCTGCCGTGCGTCACTATCAAGAAGAAGTTATGAAAATACCTTCCCACGAAGTAAAAGCTCTATTACTCCTTGATAATGCTCCCTGCCACCCTAACGCGGAAAAGTTAGTTAGTAGGGATGGACGAATAAAATGTGATTTCCTTCCTCCAAACACAACTTCATTAATTCAACCGATGGACCAAGGAGTCATTGTTGCCTGCAAGAGGATTTATAAGAAGAAATTCCTTGAAGAAGTAATGGTAGTGTTGGAAAATGAAAATGATGCAGTAGAAGATTTGAGAGGAGCCAGAACGCTGCAAGAATTTGCGCACCTACAATTTAAAATCAGCTATCTTTAACTTTGCTGCTGCGTGGAGGGAGATGAAGGTATCCACACTGGCTAACGGCTGGTCAAAACTACTCAACGACGCAGATCCTGAATACGATTTTACAGGGTTTGAGATTTCGGATTTTAGGAGTACAATAATGGAGGCTGGTGATGATATCCCTGAGAAACAGTGGCTCGAGAATGACGAAGCAGATCCAGGCTACCAAATTCTAAATCGCAGAAACTAATTTTTGAAACTAATTTTTTTTCACGGAATCCTTTTTCCCATATCTTGATTAGTCTAAATACCAAGTTTGGTGCCATTTCGGGAATTAGATCGCGCTACAGGGCGCTCCAAACACTGTCACTTTAAAAAAGATCACCCAGTATATTTTTCCTATGTAGCAGGGAAATCAGGCTGAATTTAGATCTTTTCATCACAGAAAGTATTCTGCATGATGATAATGAAGATGAGGTCGAGGACGACAAGAAAAAAGAATTAAGCGAATTTCGACCGAAATTATCTACAGTACGAGAGCATATGGACGACGTCATTACTTACATAGGGGCATCTTCAGATCCCGAAGTGTTTGCGTATTATGAACACTTTAGACAATTTCGAGCTCTTATAATAAAAAAAAAACAGCATTCAAGTGGGAAACAACTAAAACTAGACGCCTTTTTTTAATCCAGCAGTATGGAGCAACCTTAATGTGATGTAAATAACATAAAATGATGCCTGTTGTTTTTTGGGGCATTGTAATTTTTTTCCATTTGTTTATTGCTTGTTTATTAATTATTATTTCTGTGTAAAAAGTGTTTCATTCCCATAAAAGTTGCATATGTGTTAATTCGTTTGTATTTCATTACCAATATTGTATTATTAAAAGTAATGTATTGTGTTTATATATATATATATATATATATATATATATATATACAGTAGTATATATGTATATACAATATACAGGGTGTCCGGTCTCAACGGTGTCCAATGGCTAATTCCTAAACCGTTGGTCATAGACATATAGTTCCAATTGCAAAAATGTTTCAAATGAGGTAAAAAAGTATTTTTAAAGCGATTTGGGTCAAGAAAAACATTTTTTAAAAAATTACGAAATTTAAATTTTTATACGGTCCCCAGGTCTTATAAGTTATATTTAGTAAAAATATCCTATTTCACTGACAAGTAAGACAAAAAAAGTCCCATTCCTCTGCGATTAAAACTGACCGAGTAATAGATGTTTAAATTTGGAGTATCTTTTTTGCTGCAAAATAGGGGTCAGTCACAAATTTACTAGAAATAAAAATAATCGTCACATATAAAATTTAACATTAAACATTGATAGTAAATTAACATTACAAATATATTTTGAGATTTTTGTCCATTCTGACATATTAAAACAAAATATTTTTTTTCCCAATCACATTTTGCCATTTATGCTGTATCTCGTAATTTGATTGGTCAGAGTTCCAGCATGAAAGTGACAATTCTTGGCGGGAATCGTGCTTGACGAAAGCCATCAGAGGATAGAGTTCCGATAAAAAAAGTGATTCGTATGAGGACCTGGAGAATTAGAAAAACTAAACTATCTTAGAATTAATAGCATTATAATAAATTAGTTTTCTATTTGGATTTTTTTTTTTTTAAATCCAATCAATCAATTCTAAATATTAACTTGCGTTATTTGAACTTTTAATGTGTAAATATCGCCCCCACGCTCGAACAAAAAAAAAAAGGTAATCTGTATCATGTACAACAGAAGGGGGGGGGGGGGATATTCTGCGACGAGCTATCTTAAAAAAAAATACTTCCATAGGATTAACAATAGCGAAAGGGTGTTTTCGCGTGAGTTGGGGGAAGAGAGAGTAGAATTTTTAGGTGGGTTGATGTGGTAGATTGGTTATTTATTTCTTGCATAATAAAATAAAATATATGGAAAAATACATACATAATTTTAAACAGTATGTATTGAACGAGCAAAAGTTGTGGGTGGGGAGTATAAATTTTAGGGAGGATTGAGATGTTTAGTAACTTACCATAACTATAAAGTAACGGCTAACAACAAAGACAAAGTAGAAAAATTTCCTAACATTTTAATAAAGTTATTAATTTTAATAATTTTAAATTTAATATACTTTTTTATATTTTTTTAATTTAAGAGTATGTCTATATATTTTTAATTTAATCAGTAATTTATACTTAAATAAAATTATAATTGTAATCTATAATTGCTTATATAAATTATACATTTGAGTCTGTTTTTACTGATTTTAAATTTAATAATTTTTAAAATTATTACCTCTTTATGCTCTAATAATTAAGTGTTACAATTAAGACAATAGGAAATAAACGGGCGAATTTTAACGGGCGTGGAGTTTTAGAAGATGCATTATTTAATTAGACAGAGTAGAATAGTAATAAAGTATATATAAACCTCTATAGATTTTTAACTTTGCGTGCAGGTGAAGCAAAAAATGGGGAAGTAGAAATTTAAGGGGTCGATTAATTTAGATGAAGTCTTAAAAAAAAAGCGAAAATCTACTGATGTGCAAAAAATTATCACGCTGTAAAACTTGGGGGAAAAAAGGTCCGTCTTCTTTATTGCTGCAATAATTAATAAGTAATCCATAATCTAAATTTCACCTGAAATTGCAATTTAAACTTTTCCCTCACTGGCTCTCATACACACAAAGTTTATAATCCTGAAAACTACATTTTTTTTTTTTTTTTTTTTTTTTAATGCAGCAATCTGAAATCTCTGCTCCAAATATTGTTACATCTCCCCCTCCCCCATTCTTCCCGTCCCAAGCACAGACACAAGAAAGCTCAATTTGTAAGTAATTTGTTTGTACCATCTTATTGTTTTTTTTTCTGTTTTTTTTATGCCTATATTTTTATACATAACTTTTGAATGTCTGCTCTGAATATGTTAAGGAAATTAATATGTCCATTTTTGAAAATGATCCTCGTATCACTTTTATTTTCTTTTACAATAAACATCAATTATTTGAATTATATGATTCAACCTGTGCGGTTACTTCAATGATTTAAATAAATATAACAAAATTGTTACAATATTTTAATATTTTGTTCTAATAGAGCACAGATTTATCCATTAAAGGTCGGGCATCATATAACCGCCACATTCTCTCTTTTTAATTAACTTTTCTTTTTTTAAGATTTTGTTCCATTTGTCATTTTATTGTAACGATAAAAATAATAATAATTATAATTATTTTTACATTACACCTTCTGAAAATTCCACTGTCTCTCCCCTCAGCAAATATTTATTAGATCAGTTATTTTTAAAATTATTTTTTAATTAAACATTAGGGAAAAAATATTGTTAAATCAAAACATATATTAAATTATTGAGGGCGTCAGTTTCGAAACTGACCTTATCCGAAATTTAAAAAATCGTGTTTCTCTATCAATCTATTATATTGGTATAACTGTACCAATCAAACACTACAATCTCAAAATTTTCAATGAATACCAATCGGCGCATTTAAAGGTTTTACGCGATTTCCCAAAATTTGATTTTCTCGATAAGGCGAGTTTTGAAACTCACTTCTTCAATTATTTTAACCAATCTGAAAGTTAATTACTAAAAATTAACACTACCGTAATATTTATACGGGGGAAGCACCTTCTGTTAAATTGCTTTAAAAATGCTTCTTTATATTATTTAAAACCTTTTTGTAATTGGAACTATATGTCTTTGACTAACGGTTTAGGAATTAGCCATTGAACATCGTTTGGAGTGGACGCCCTTTATAATACTTTAAGCACTTCGCGTTCGACAACTGAAAGCTTGGTCCAACTCATCAGTTTTCAGTTACAGAAAAGTGGTTTAAGTCATAAAATTGAAAATGTCATAACTCGGTCAATTTTAGGGTTAGATGAAAGGGACTTTTTTTGCCGTACTTGTTTGAGGAATAGGAAAAGTTTACTAAATATCACTTATAGGACCGGGGGACCGTATAAAAATTTAGATTTCGTAATTTTTAAATAAATGTTTTTCTCGACACAAATCGCTTTAAAAATACTTCTCTACCTCATTTAAAACATTTTTGTAATTGGAACTATATGTCTATGACTAACGGTTTACGAATTAGCCATTGGACACCGTTGAGACCGGACACCCTGTATATTTATGTATATACACATATTGTATATATGCAATACATGTATATACACTGTATATATTGTATATATATATTATATATATATATATGTAATTTGCACTGTAATAATATATGTAATTACAAGTACGTAATAATATATATATGTACTATAATTATAACAAAATAATATTATAAATAGTACTTTGCAATTTAACGGACTTTCGATTTAACGGACACATCTTAGTCCCAATTAGCCCGTTAAATCGAGGATTTACTGTATTTAACAATATTATAGCTGTGATACAGCAAAAAATAAAAAATAAAAGTTTTACTTAAATTTTTAAACCTTATTCTCTCCCAAGGGGTGATGTAAACACATCAGAAAATTATTACCTAAGTTTAACTTGGGGTATAAATAGTTCTCATCTCGGAAGCAAAAAATACATTTTAAAATTTATGTTATGTAATTCCCCACTAAGTTCGTTACCTGCGTAAAAATAGCTATCCATTAGAAATTTTTTACTAAAATATAAACTTGATCAAAACAAAAACTTATTCTGAAAATATCCTTTTTATTTCCACTATGACGCCATATTCATCATTTTAATTTTTGAAAAAAAAATAAATAAATAAAACTAGCTCAATTTAATATTTCACGTGAAAATCTTTCAACTAAAAAGAAATAAATTATTATTACGGCTTTTGAAATTTTTGCAACAATGAAGTAAACATGTTACATTTTCTATGCAAAATGTACGTTGATTTTCAATGAAAAAAGCGAAAATTGGAATTATTAAGAAAAATATTTGAATAATGTAAACAAAAATTGGCCCATGTTTCTCTTTAAGTTATAATTCACCCACATGCAAAAGCATTTTACCATTCGTTTTGACCCTGATGTCAGGCAAACGTTTTTACACTTTAAATTTGTAATATCATTAGAATTAGTAAAGAATAAAAAATGAGTGGCATCAAGGACAAAAAGGTGGGAAGAAAAAATGAAAAAGTTATGATCTCCATAGGCTTTTCCATGTAAAATTAACATTGAGAAGTGACACTGGAAATAAATAAGTATTGCGCTGCCGCGCAATACTTAAATATTTTACATACTTTAACAGACCATTTCCTTTTTAAGTGAAAGAAAAAATTTATTATTAACTATTTATTGAAAATCATTTTTAAATTACTATTCTTTTGGTAAGATTCCACCGTCTAAAATAAATAGTTCTCAACAAATCATCAAATTCCTGTGTTAAAGTGTACAATATAACATAAGTGTCATTAAAGATCTGAGTTCTTAAGTATCATAGATATTGAAAACTAGTCGTTGGGGGCCACCGTGTACTTACCCATCATGGATATAGATAATATTAAACAAAAACATAATTTGCATAACAAATTAAAAAAGAAAACAATTTATTTCCTAACACTGCTTAAGCCCGAGAAGGAACGGATATTAGATGTTTCATTCAGTTAGCTCTACGTTTAATGTTACTGTAACAAATAAGTTAAACCAATTGAACATTAAAAAAAAAATCTAACAATATGATACTTTAAACACCCTAAAAACTTGATTTCCGTTCAAATGAATGCGAAATAAATCTTAGACTTTTTTCTAAAGGCTTGTATTTTAGACGTGCCTATGATTTTATGTACAATCATCATAAACATAATACAAAATCTGCAATACAAATATTTACAACTAATAAATGGAAAAAGTCTAAGATTTATTTCGCTTTCATTTGAACGGAATCCAAGTTTTTAGGGTGCTTAAAGTATCATTTATTTTGAATTTTATTTTTATTTTTTATGTTCAATTGGTTTAACTTATTTGTTACAAAAATGTAACATTAAACGTAGAGCTAACTGAATGAAACATCTAATATCTGTCCCTTCTCGGGATTAAACAATGTAGGAAATAAATAGTTTTCTTTTTTAATTTGTTATACAAATTATGTTTTTGTTTAATATGTCAAGTTTTTTAATAACTACTGCAGACAAACTCTCAGATGATCTCATTTCAAAATTAACGGGATGTGCCATCATTAAGGTTTGATTATCGCATCCCAATTTGTGGTGTAATTTACCAATGATTAATTCAAAATGGTTCATGACAGCAATAATACAGGTTGTCGCTGTTTGGACAAAAACTTCCAATCTGAGCATAAAAAATTTAAATTTACTTAAATTTAGTTACCCATTTTTCATTTGGGAACGCTATGAATGTAAAAATAGTGTTGTATCTTTAATGCTAATGTTTAACAACAGTATAGCTGTTATACAGTAAAACATAAAAAAAACGCCAGTTTTACTTTTTTTTTTAAATTATCCTTTTTCCTCGCAGGGAACGATGTAAACGCAAAAGGAAATTGTTACCTACGTTAAACTTCGGGCATTTATTTTGCAGAAATACCAGTCGTTTCTGTACCAGGCAAAAAAAAAATAAATGACAAAAGACCTTGAGGGAAAAGTTTAGATAAAAAATGCAATAGGCATAACCTTAAAAGTCCCCATCTTTTTAAAATTTACAAAAAGGCAACTCAATCCGCGTACCAACCATAAATTGCATCCAATCCACAGAGTTGAGAGACAGATAGGAGGGAAATGTGATGGCTCGGCATGAAGCTAAAAATATAACCTTGAAATCAATTAAAACCTGTCACAATTTGGTCCAAACAATTGCAGGTAGCTTTGAATACCTCTCCCATTCCAAATAATTCATCCCTGGTTCTACGTGCTCGTCTTGTTTGGGACGAATGATTTGAGCGATATCTGCCTTCATATTGCAAACCGTTTTGACGCATAGTGCATCTCTTATACACTCTGAACTTTCTAGGTTTGTTTGGATCCAATTTGCGGTTCATACACGGAGTTGAGTTACCTGTGATGTTACACTGATGGGGTCCATTATTTTTTATTTCTTGTTGATACAAAAAGAAATTTCCTAAGAACGATACATATATTACACAGCGTCCGTGTGTAACGCTGACGTCATATTGATGATGTAACCGACAAAATAAATTTCACTTATTTGAAAATTTATTAACTTCTAAACGTCGGAAAAATTCAATTTTTACGCCTTCTTAAAACAATAGAAACAGTTCAGAATTGATTTCCAGCTAATATTCCTTAACGAAATTAAAACTTCATCTATAAATAAATAAAAGAAAACATATATAAATCACAAAATTAACACCTTTTTAATCGAACTACGCTCTCATCCGTATGCAACTTATAGTCACGCTTAAAACTCAGTATCGGTAAAATTTATTTAAAGATTTTGACGTCATATTGACCTACTTTCTGTATTTACTCATATTAATGTTTCTTGTATTACTTTTAATTCCACTATGACGCCATATTCATCTTATTTTTAATTAAAAAAAATATATATTTTAATTCCTTTTTTCACGTGCAAATCTTTCAACAGAAAATTAATTGCTGGAGACAAAAATTTATCGCGACTTTTGAATTTTTTGCAACAATAAGAAATAATGTTAAATTTTATGGGAAAATGTCCATTGATTCTCAATGAAAATAACGAAATTTGCAATTATTAAGAAAAATATTTGAATAATTTCAATAAAACATAGCCTGTGCTACTTTCTGGGTTATAATCCACCCATATGCAAAGGCATTTTATCATCCGTTTTCTGTCTGATATCAGGCAAATGTTTTTACACTTTAAACTTATAATATTACTAGGGGGCTCTGCTCCCTGCAAGCTAAGCTTGCCAACCCCCGTTCAGACACTATAGAATCTAAAAGCACGCTAATCTGATGCGTTTTAAAAAGATTAGAGAAGATTGAATTATACTGAAAAAACCTGTAGCCATCTCTCTGTAAACAGGTTTCCATTCAATTCCCTCTGATTGCAAAAATTTAAGGTAGAATCAGTTGCTGTTAAGACATCCAATGGTTGTTTTCGTGTTTTGTTAAAGAAGATCAGTTAAACATTTGAGATCAACAGAGTCTTTACAGAGTCTTCTTAAACAGAGTCTTTGTCTCTGGGTACTTTTTTAACAGCGTTATAAAACGATTGACGTAGTACAATTACTAAAATTTGCTGCTTTAACCCATTCAAGGGCGGTGGTTTATTTTTGAACCACTTAATTTTAATTCTTAAATGCCACATTGGCATCAGAATATTGGGATGAAAATTTCCCTTTTATTAAGTTAGTGAATACTCATTTATTAAGTATAAATTTTGATAATTTTTACACTTGTAACTTTTTACTTCTATCATACTGTTAATACTCATCAGTGGTTCGCTACGGACATTACGTGGTTTTCTGACACTACATCAAAGGCTCAACATTGTGCCTTTTATAGTAACTGTCCTTTGTCTGACATTTTTGTTGGCGGCGATTTTCTCTTGAGGTCTGAACATTATGGTGATCTTTCTTCAAGTTAGTTTTTCTTATATAAAACTTTTATGAACATTTTTCTTTCGAACACTGAACTCATTTGAACATTAGTGAACAGTGAACTTTTATGAACATTTACACTTCATAATCTTGAACAAGGATTTAGAGTCTTAACTTTTGTTATACATTTAAGTCACTTCACTTTTGTTTTTATTTTTATTATTTTGATGAAAGCAACATCAATTGTTTTGTAAATTTACGATTTACTATGTAAGTTCGTCAGAATATGTGCCTTTTTCCTTGTTATTTTGGGTGCTTTCCGATGTCCGGCATCGGTGATTGTTGTGGGGATTTTCCACCGGAGCGTTACATCCTATGCCATTCTTTGGTTGGTGCTCCGGTCGGGTGATCAAGTTAGTGAACAAAATCATTTTTGTATTTCGAAATTTGTTTGTAAATTCTGGTGCCATTCACTTATTTCAAGATTTTACGAATAGAAGTACCTTGTCCGTGAAAGGGTTAAACGCATATTAATGTATTTATTATTTTAAAGTTTCCTTTCATTTTTAATATTCACGTGTAAATACAATTTTCAGGACAAAATTTTCAATATTTTCCTGCCTTTAACACATACTCATTTAATAGTAATTTTAAAGTTTTTTTTTTCTGTTTTTAATAGTCACGTGAAAATAAATTTTTAATCGTTAGGAAATATTATTCTTTGCGCTTTTTTTGAAATTGAAAACAATCTCTATAGTAATAGCCTAAGTCATGTGACTATCATCAACAGCTCCAGGCGGATCCCTTCGCTTTTTATATTCCATGCGACCACTTTGGTATTTAATTTTAGCCAGCCACAGGTTAGATAAATCGCCGAATATTATTCTATCCCCATTATTTCGTTTATATTATAATAGTCCAAGTCATGTAACTGCCATAAACAACGGACTGATTCCTTCGCATTTCATAAGAAAGATTTCCATTTTGATTAAATAATCAAAATTATTTTTTTGAATAAAACTACATAAAAGTTGCCATGATCACAAAGAATTCCTGGTACTTTTATGTTACCCGGGTGAAAATCTCGCCAATAGCTTTTTTTTTTTAACTCGCCAGTTAGCATTTTTTTATTTTTCGAGTAATATTTTTTTTTCGAGTGGTAAATTTAAACGGTACTACTTGGTTATCCCATTTGACCAGAAATCTATCGCCAGACTATAAGATTAAATGCCAATAATGGTTGATCGTAAATGTCACATTCACTTGACTTTAAGGAAGTTACACATGTTCACGCCATCAAGTGATTTTTATTTCGACGTTTTATTTGTATTTTTCTTAATGTTATACTAATTTATTTGTTCTTTTGTTATTTAACATAAAAAAAAAAAAATGTCAATTTGTATAATTTGGCTTTTTATATAATTTGGCGAAATTGGTCGACGGGAGAAGTAATAACACTAAAACATTGCTTTGAAGTGGAAATTAAATTTCATGATTTGTTGCATTGTCACATACGCACCGGGTTTGGCGTGATTTTTTTTACGACAATTTGGCGAAAACCTCGTTTCAAATACCTGTTACATATGTATTTTTAAATTATTTTCTGTTATTTTTAAAATGAAATAACAATAAATAAAAAAAAGTAATTAATAACTATAGAAAAAACAATTTATAGCATTTTTTGTAAATAAAAAAGAAAATAAATTCAAACAAACATTTATTAATAAATAAGCAACAATAGCCGGGTTACCATGCCAGGCAAAATAACGCCGTTTTGGCGCCAATTAGGTACCCCGTTGCGTATATGACATATGTGTCTAATATTTTTCTTTTCGTTTCGTTTAAAAAAAAGAATGAAGTAAAAACCATTTATTTTAAAGGTTCCAATTTTAAATGTAAATTTGGTATTAAATAAAATGATAATGAAATACAAATTGAATTCTGAATAAAAGTAACATGATGCATTCAGTGGCGTGGCGTGAAAATTTTCGGTGGTCATCGCAATTATCTAAGTTTGTGATGAAAAATTATTAACTCTAAAATTCAATGGTTGAATGTTCAAAACAGAAACTTTAAATCTTACCTTCACTTATACATGAACTCCAAATGTTCTGCTAAAACTGGATCGTAGAGTTTTAAAAGCTTATTAAGAGTTTTAAAATATTGCTTGGTCATCGCCGCATCCAGCGATGACCGGACGCCACGCCACTGGATGCATTTCTTAGCATACATTTAAGGGAGGCCAAACTCGTCGCCAAATTAATTTAAAATAACCTTTTCTAAAATATGAAAAAAAATATCTGTTATGATTAAAATTTGAGTTGCCATCATTAGAAAGAAAGTATTTAAAATTAGAAAAAAATTAATATTTCGAAAACTAATTCTAATTTTAAAATTCTAATACCAGTTTTGAGATCTGTGGATCAATACGGATTTTTGGTGTTAATTTCATCGGAAAGTATTCCATATTTTAGAAGAAATCGCCGTGAAACGTAATCAGTTGTTTAATCAGACGTTTCATAGAATCTTTACATAAATTCTTTTCAATTCGATTCATTAGGATTATATATATACTGTAGATTAAAATTAACAAAGAATAAAAAATGAGTGGCATCAGGGACAAAAAGGTGGGAAGAAAAAATCAAAAAGTTATGATCTCCATAGGCTTTTCTATGTTAAATTAACATTGAGAAGTGACACTGGAAATAAATAAGTATTGCGCTGCCGCGCAATACTTAAATAAAATATTAAACAAAAACATAATTTGCAGAACAACTTAAAAAAGAAAATTTATTTCCTACATTGTTTAAGCCTGAGAAGGGACAGATATTAAGATGTTTCATTCAGTTAGCTCTACGTTTAATGTTACAGTTTTGTAACAAATAAGTTAAACCAATTGAACATTAAAAAATAAAAATAAAATTCAAACAATATGATACTTTAAGCACCCTAAAAACTTGGATTCCGTTCAAATGAAAACGAAATAAATTTTATACTTTTTTTAAAAGTTTGTATTTTAGACGTGCCTTATGATTTTATGTACAATCATCATAAACGTAATACAAAATCTACAATACAAATTATTTACATCTAATAACTGGAAAAAGTCTAAGATTTATTTCGCTTTCATTTGAACGGAATCCAAGTTTTTAGGGTGTTTAAAGTATCATATTGCTTGAATTTTATTTTTATTTTTTAATGTTCAATTGGTTTAACTTACTTGTTACAAAACTGTAACATTAAACGTAGAGCTAACTGAATGAAACATCTGTCCCTTAACGGTCTTAAACAATGTAGGAAATAAATTTTCTTTTTTAAGTTGTTCTGCAAATTATGTTTTTGTTTAATATGTCAAGTTTTTTTAATAACTATTGCAGACAAACTCTCAGATGATCTCATTTCAAAATTAACGGGATGTACCATCATTAAGGTTTGATTATCGCATCCCAATTTGTGGTGTAATTCACCAATGATTCGTTCCAAAATGGTTCATGAAAGCAATAATACAGATTGTCGTTGTTTGGACAAAAACTTCCAATCTGAGCATAAAAAATCAAAATTTACTTAAATTTATTTACCCCGATTTTCCATTTGGGAGAGCTATGAATGTAAAAATAGTGTTATATGTTTAATGCTAATATTTAACAACAGTACAGCTGTTATAAAGTAAGTTATGAAACATGCCAATCTTACTTTAAATCTTTTTTACCCTTTTTCCTCGCAGGGAGCGATGTAAACGCAAAAGGAAATTGTTACCTAAGTTTTACTTCGGGTATTTATTTTTCGGCCACACCAGTCGTTTGTGTGACAGTCAAAAAAAAATTGACAAAAAAGACCTTGAGGGAAAATTTTAGAAAAAAAATGCTATAGAGATAACGTTAAAAGTCCCCATCTTTTAAAAATTTACAATTAATGGACCCCATCAGTGGTGAAGTTAAAGGCAACTCAATTCCGCGTACCAACCATAACTTGGATTCAAATAAACCACAGAGATCAGAGACAGATAAGGGGGAAACGTTCAATTCGGCATTAAGTTAAAATGTAACCTTTTAATCAATTAAAACCTGCCACAATTCGGTCCAAACAATTGCTGTTAGCTTTGAAAACCTCTCCCATTCCAAATAATTCAACCCTGGTTCAACGTGTTCGTCTTGTTTGGCTCGAATTATTTGAGCGAAATCTGGCTTCATATTGCAAGCCGTTTTGACGAATAGTGCATCTCTTATACTCTGAAATTTCTGGGTTTGTTTGGATCCAATTTGCGGTTCATACGCGGAGTTTAGTTGCCTGTGACGTCACACAGATGGGGTCCACTATTTTTTATTAACCATTTAGAAAAATGGTTATTGTCTTCGTCAGGGTAGGAAATCAAAAGCATATCTGAAGGTTTTTATTGGTTTAATCATCATTTTATCCCTTTTCTGATTGGTCTATACAGTAATATGTATTTCCCTTTACTTTCAACAGAGATGGATACCTTCTGTTGCCACTATGACAAAAAAGTAATAAAAACTACAAAAAAAAAAAAAAAAACTCAAAAACAAATTGAGATATAGCTTTCAAACAAATTGCATTTAAAAGTACATTTTTTTCTCTATACGACGGTGTAAAAAGTAATATTGTGGGATGATTAGAATTTTAAGAATAAAATTCCATTTAAAATGTGTCGTCAGATTTCTTGGAAATCTGACGATTGAAAAGCCTTTTCCCGAACAGCCAATGAAATGCTTGGATAATACATACGTTTCTCCTCGTGTAATAACGCCATAATGGTGTTATTACACGAGGAGTCAAAGACCCTTGAAATCGCAGGCGTCTAGCGACAACAGCCGCCTCACGACCCGTCTTTTCCAAGCATTTCATTGGCTGTTCCGGAAAAGGCTTTTCTATTATCATATTTCCAAGCATTTGATTGACTGTTACTGGCGACTCGCCTCGTTTCGGGCGTCAAAGACGCTCCGACAGAAAAAAGTTGCTCACTCTCGAAGCGACTCCCCAGCAGCCATACGATAACATGGAGACGCCAGGAATCTGAAGCGACTTTGACCCCTCGTGTCGCAGGCGATTTTTGTTGCTTGGAATTTTTACGTGTAATAACACTATTAATGTTTAATTCATGGCGTACGTAATGAATGATAAACTCCGTGCGATTTTTTATGTCCTAAATTTTAGTCTTTGAAAAAAATCATTTTCCAGTTATTCATTGTAATTTGTTAAATTGCTTTCTATTTTTTTTTCTTGTTGACACAAAAAGAAATTCCCTATGAACAATACATATATTACACTGCAAAAATGTCCGTGTGTAACGCTTACGTCATATTGATGATGTAACCGGCAAAATAAATTTCACTTTTTTGAAAATTTATTAACTTCTAATCGGCGGAAAAATTTAATTTTTACGCCGTCTTAAAACAATAGAAACAGTTCAGAATTGGTTTCCAGCTAATATTACTTAACAAAATCAAAACTTCATCTATAAATAAATAAAAGAAAACATAAATAAATCACAAAGTTAACACCTTTTTAATCGAACTACTCGCTCATCTGTATGTAACTTATAGTCAGGCTTAAATATCAGTATCGGTAAAATTTATTTAAAATTTTTGACGTCATATTCACCTACTTTCTGTATTTACTCATATTAATGTTTCTTTTATTTCCACTGTCACACCATATTCATCTGATTTTTAATTCTTAAAAAGAAATTATTTTATCCATTTTTCACGTGCAAATCTTTCAACTGAAAATTAATTGCTGGAGTCAAAAATTTATCACGGCTTTTCAATTTTTTGCAACAATAAGAAATAATGTTAAATTTTATAGAAAAATGTCCATTGATTCTCAATAAAATAGTAAAATTTACAATTATTAAGAAAAACATTTGAATAATTTAAATAAAACGTAGCCTGTGCTACTTTCTGGGTTATAATCCACCCATATGTAAAGGCATTTTTTCATCCGTTTTCTGTCTGATATCAGACATAACAGCATTTAACGGCATTTTACACTTTAAATTTGTAATGTTATTAAAATTAACAAACAATAGAAAATGAGTGGCATCAGGGACAAAAAGATGGGAAGAAAAAATCAAAAAGTTATGATATCCATAGGCTTTTCTATGTTAAATTAACATTGAGAAGTGACACTGGAAATAAATAAGTATTGCGCTGCCGCGCAATACTTAAATGAAAATAAAACATGTGATATTTGCTAAGCATTGTACCACGTTACTTTTATTCCTAATTTAATTTATTTGGACTTCCTTAAATATAATTATTATAACCCCTTAAGCTAATATTACTTTTTGTTGCATTAAAATATAGCAATATGTTTATTTTCTGTAAGCTAGTAAACGCTATTGGTTCAGAATGGAAGTCTATGGGAATTTGGCGAAATATTAGAGATACCGCCAATTTGGGCGTCACCGTTAAAGACTTATTTTGGTCGCCAAATTTGGCGATATACCGCAAAGTTCGTGACAAACTTGGCGGTATTTGGCGACAGAATAGGGTCCCCCCTATGGTAAACCCCCTTGGTGAGGCATTAAATGCTTGACATTTACGATAGGCCATTATTGGCATTTAATCTTATAGTTTGGCGATAGTTTTTTGGTCGGTGGGATAATCGAGTAGTACCGAATTGCGTAAAAGAAACATCCTTATAACTCGAAAACTTTTAATCCTATTAACTAATGGTTTACTGCGTCGGATTAAGCGCGTCATTTCCAATTAAAATATATCTTTGAATTGAAATTTGAATGAAATACAGGGTCATGAAAAATCGAAGAGTGTGAAAAATAGAATTACAAATATCTCGGCAACTAATTATCCGATCGAGTTCATTCATGATTCAAAATTTATGTTTTTGTATTGTCTTTTATATTCACCCCTTTAAATAAACAATTTCGAAAATTTTGTATACTTTTTATCAGAACGAATATTTCAAGAGTTCGAAAAGAATAGTTCCGGGTAATCGAGGTTAGTGATATTCAATAGGCTTCTTTCCATTATTACTTCCAAACTACACACAGAATTTCAAGTCTGTATCTTAATTTGTTCGGTAGATAGAGCGTTTACAGACACACACACATACAGACGAACGGACAATTTTTTTTTTCTAAAAATATGTTTTTCGGACTGAAACGTGTAAATCCGCCAAAAATTTTTTTTCGATTTTTAAGACGATTACGAGACTTACCCTATACTATGTATGATGGGTATGTAAAAAGGAACATCGACCTGAAAAATACAAGTTTGTGAAAAACATATTAAAAGATTTAATTGATGTTTTTATTGGTGATTAAAAATCTAAATTTAATGAAATCCTGCTTTGCATGAATTATTATCAACTTCTTCTATCTCATACGACACTTCAAGCGTCTTTTTTGCAGCTTTATTTCTTTATAAGTAAAAATCGATTTTTTGGTAAAATTTCGCTTACCTGGTCCTCTTAAAGTCTTTTCGAGATTTGTGTACATTGATGTTACTTCATCTAACACGGGCCTGAAACCGCACAGGCCGAATTAGGCTGCGGCTTTCGACCTACCGTAGACAGGGGCCCTAAAATGAGTAAAATGATCTCGATTTTTTCTTTTTTTTTTAATGTAACTTTCTTTCAGTGGCATTTTGTTATGTCCAAATATTTATGGTTAAGTTAAACAACCTGTTAAAGAAAATGCGAATGCAAGTTTAAAATGCTGGGGACAAAACGCTAATACGACCGTCAGAGTGATTGCGGCGCTGCCGAATTTTATGTATTTTTCAGATTACTGAGGGATGACATTACATCCAATGACATTTTTTTATTTATCATTATTTATTTTGATTTTAATGGCGAAGCTCTCACGCATGCGTTATAGTTATTGTGGCAATACCGAATTTCGTGGATATTTGAGATTTAAACCCAACAAGGTTTCTCCAACGATTCATTTTTATTTGTTTTTATTTTTTGGCTTTCATGGGCGCAAATACTCAATACATGTTTTATAGTGATTGTGGTAGCAATATTTACGCAATACTGATGTTGGAGAAGCTATTTAGAATCCCAGCATGGGTGGCTATATCCACGTCATAATTACCAAAACCTTTTCCTAGAGCGTCGAATCATAGGTCTGAGTGTCTCCAAAATATGGTTAGTGATATATCTTATTAAAAATTTAATCATTCTTTAGGTTAAATTTAATGTTTTCTAACTTTAATAAATCCCCATTAAAGTATTACGGTCACTATGTAGGACAGTTATAATTAGCTAAAGAAAGCGAAATAAAGGTAAAGAGATGTCTGGGATTATTTTAATTACGTAACCAGTTTTTTTAAAAATAAATATGAAGATCTTCCCAGAGAGTAAGTAGAACTCTAAAATGAAGTATGAAAATCGTGACGTGAAGATCGTGAAATATGAAGTCTTGACCTGCTCATGGTCAAGAGTCAATCTAATTGTGTAATCTTCATCGCTGAAAATCCCTTAAAAATCAGTAAAATGTGAAATGGAGTGAATCGGAGTTTTTGATGTCAAAATTAATGTCATACGTTTGTATACTTATTAGACCCATGTACAAAAAGAAAACATATAAATGAAAATAGAGGACATTTCTTACCGTCATGTAAGAATTTCTAAAAGATTTCATTATTCTGTAACATTTTATTTCTTGCCAAATAGAAATACAAACTGAGACAATAAGTGTAAGGATCATAATGAGACAAATTAAATCCTAGAAAATAACAAAGCATATAAGACAGCTTAAAACTATTATTTAAGATAAATATTATAATATTTAAGTAAATATTTAAATTAACTACATTTTAATTTAGTTTATTATTATAAAATAAACAAAAAACAATTTTACTGTATTTTTTCTACGTAATTTTAAATCATCATAAACAGAGTTTGTCAAAATTATTAATTTAAATGTTTAGGGGAGTTACTACAGGTGAAGACAAAAAAAGGAGAACCAGAATCGCAATTCACTTATTCTAACAAAACAAACAAAACGAAGAAAATCTGTTTTTAGTGCAGAAAAATTTCAAATTCAGGAAATTCAAAATATCATATTTTGTTTTGGTTATACAAAAATTGAAAATTTTACTGTTTTACTTGTTACACCATGAAGAAAGTTTTCTAAATATTACTTTGTTCCTTTCCCTATTTGCCTTTATGGTAGCATCTGGATTTTTTTTTTTCTTTGCAATAAAAATGAGCAAAATAAAGTTAAGTTTCATTCAAAATTCAAGTTATAGAATCAGCATAAAATGATCCTGAACTATCAAAAATAAGTTTAGCTCGAAAATTTGATTTCGAAGTATTCTAAGAGAAGTGTTAAAGAACAAGAACTGCGTCAAAAAATTGAGCAGTGAATATTCTACACAAGCGAAGAAAACAATCAAGAATTCGGAAAGGAAATTTGAGACTTTAGATACCACTTTAATTAACTGGTTCAGAGACATGAGAGCTTCTAATTTACCCATTAGCGGTGAATTATTCAAAGAAAAGGCATTCACTCTGTCATCGAAAATTAGAATCGAAAATTTTTCGCCTTCTTCAGGATGACTGAAAAAACATAAGAAAAGACACGGTTTTACAAATCATTGTCAGAGTGCTGAAAGCGCAGCGGTTTCAGATTCAACTGTTAATTAATGGATCGCAGAAAATTTCGGATTTAATTCAAAACTTTGATGTTAAGAAAATTTTTAACTGTGATGAAACAGGTTTATTTTTTCGTCTTTTGTCAAGCAAAACGCTGGATTTTAAAGGAGAAACATGTCATGGTGACAAACACAGCAAAGAAAGAGTGACTCTGCATTTATATTGCAATAAGGGCGGTTCAGAAAAGTTATCGCCAATAGTGATAGGTAAATCCAAGAAAACACAGTGTTTTAAAAATATGACAAAATTGCTATATTCTTCTGCAAGTAGCCCTAAAGCCTGGATACATCGAAAAAGTTTTTAGACTTTTTGAAAAAATTTGATGTGAAGATGGCTAAAAAAAGAAAAAGAAAATGTCTGCTTTTTTATGGATCGTGTCCCGCCTATTCTTGAGATCTCCCATTGCTGACACATAAACGAGTTATATTTTCCCCTGCATATTGTTGCCACTCCAGGCATTAGATCTCGGTATAATAAGGTCAGTTAAAGAGCAGTATAGGAAATATTTGGTGTGAAGAATGTTTATATCACTAAAGCAGAAAAAATATTTCAATAAAATTTGGATTTTGGATGCTATTCTTTTAGCTTTCCGCTTGGAATAAAGTAAACAGCAACAACTCTTTCTAATTGATTTAGAAAAGTGGGTTTTGTTCATTCAAGTGATGCTGAAGTTATTCGATTACAGGAAAATGAAAACAACAGCAATCATTTTAACAAGAGGAAGATGGATGAAACACCATAAGCCAAAATTCTCTTCTTTTCAAGATTTCGTCAATGGCGATGAAAACTTAACATCAACGGCAACAGACACTGTTTTTGATGACGTAACAGCTTAAAAAAAGGACAAGATGATGATAATGATGAAACTGATACTGTAATTATCCCATATTATGCTACTGCTTTAGGAGCCCTGGATACTTTGAGATGCTACTTTCAAAATGCTGATGTACAGGGCTGCCACATGTGACTATTTTTCCATTCTATTCTCACCACTATCAGAAAAAAAACAGATTTCGTAGTATATTTCTCTTGCAAATGTTCTCGAACAGTATGTCAATATTTTTAGTTTTAAGAAAGTGGTGTGAGGTAGAATTAAAAAATAGTCGATATGAATTAAAAAATAGTTTGTTGTAGCATCAAATACAATGATGCGCTTTAATGCATTAGAAAAGATCGTTGTACAAACGCAGCCTAAGGAGAAACAAACTAGTTTTAAAGACTTCTTAACAGAGGCCTAATTGTCCTTTTTTTATGTCATTATAACTTCTTCTATGTAAAATAAAATTTTACGTTTATTGTATTTTTTTACCCGACTGAAAAGAAGGGTTATGTGTTTCAGGCGTATCTGTGTATGTGCATTTCTTTATACCCTCGAAGCATCCCAACGGCTAGATGGATTTTAATGAATGAGGTCTCTACCAATTCCTCTTAACGGCCCGATGGTTATAGGCTAGGTTTTGTTTTTATAAATTCAAAATGGTGGCCGTAAAATACAAAATGGCGGTAGAGACGAAAAAAATTACGTACCCTATTGAGTGGCATATCATTGGATATGTATTTCAAAATGAAGATGATGTTTCTTGACTATTTTACAGTCAGAAGCTCCGTTAAAATATTATACAACCTGGCAGTTGTGTATGTAGGATCTCTAGCATTACTGCAACTCTAACCATCATAGACATCTATAGACCTCATCAAAACAGTGTTTACAGATAGAACTAACAATTAAACACTACTTAAAAGTCATCAATACAAGTAAATAAAAAAATAATAGGTAAGTAATATAAACAAGTAATATAAAAAAATATATTTTAAGTCAATTCCTACTTAGATCATTAAGATAATTTTTTTTCTCCCATTCTCCTTTCCTCTTGAGTGGCGCTTAAAATGCCTTGATCAAGAAGAGGGCTCTCCCGGTCTTAAAATACCTTGATCAAGAAAAGGGCTCTCCCGATTACATAAAATTAATTAACTTAATTTAATTAATGAATTAATATTTGAAAAAAAACTGGATTAACATGAAGTGTTATCCACTACAAGTTTAAAAAAAATTATTTGAGCTTGATTGGATGAATAATAAGTATTTTATTAACGATTGAAAATTTGAACAAGACACATACAGCGAGAGTGTGAGCTAATAGTAGGAATTGAAAAAAAAAATAGTTTCACATTGATGAGAAATAATTAATTGGTTCGCTTTTTAGGCAGTAGGGTTTTTGATTTTTTTAAAATTTAATTGTTTATTAACTAAACTTTATACTGAAAAAATATGGATTTTTTAAAATATGCTATACTAATATTACACCCCTTTTATTTTATAAAATTTTATTAATCATAATTCTTATAGGGGTGACTGGGGAGGGTTGACCATGGGGGGAGGCTTGACCCACACATCAGTTTTCATATTTAAAAGAATTTCAGAGTTTTGTCAATAGGCGTCAGCCAAAGCTACTGGAATGCCCAAACAACAGTCTTTGTTGCATACACATAATCGAAATAGGTGTGGATAAAATAAATTGTGAGGCGTTTTCAACCTAAAAGTTGTGTTTTTTAGAAATATTTTGTAAGCTTTTTTCAGATAAAATATATTATAGAAATTTTAGTAAATATGTTTTAAATAATGCGGAAATATTGAGCTTTCATTCCAGAAATAAATATTGCACAGTAAGTTAGGCTTAACATAACAATGTGCTATTGTATAGAAAAAGGCTATGGGGGGAGGCTTGACCCAGTCAATGTGAGGAAGGTTTGACCAGATGCTCAAAGCTCACTTAATTATGTGGTTTTGGAATCCTTTTTTATTATACACTGTGCATAATGAAAGGCTAATGGTTATATATAAAAAATAATGTAAATTTATTTCGTAAAGTTTTCAGTAAAATGGGGTGATGGAAAAGCAAATTTTTAAAACTGATTAAAGAAAGATGTGAAAAATTGCTATAGTATCCACTGCAAGAAAACAATTAATGAAATATAAATGGAAAAGTTGATAGGAACTTTTTTCCATTTAAATATTACTTATAATAGGTAAATAGAAACAGTGGAAAAAACTAGAAAGAACTAGAAAACATGAAAGCAGCAGTCTTATCCATTTCAGGGGCAGTGGCATATTTATGAAACCAATTAAGTTTGATTCCCAAACACCACAATGGCTCCAGAATTTTGCTAAAATTTTTTTCCATTTAATATTTATATAACCTTTTCCTTATTTTCAAATAAATTTATCCGTAAATTCCAGTGGGTCAATCCATTTCAAGTGGTCCAGAAAATGTCATATTCGTTGCTCGACCATTTTTAAAAAATCTGAATTTTTTTGTACAACAACCCTAACATGATGGAAGTTCAAAATGACTATTATTTTAATTTTATTAATTTTTGTTTGTGCATGGCGGCCATCTTTCTTTCCTCGTCTGCAGCAATTTTCTCACAAGAAGAGTTTACGGAATTGTAAATAATTCATCGTTTATTTATCCAATTCAAATGCGGATTAAAGCAATTTGTACAGAATACATTGGGCTAAAAATCTGGTAATGGAGTAGTTTCCGAAACTAACTGCTTATTGGTAAAATTTAAGCATAAAGTTTCAGTTTTTTTCCAAAATTTGTCCGTTTACAAGAGGAAATTTTTCTAGCAAGGAAAACTGTCAACATGACAAATTTTTTTTTACAAGTAGGCCGAAAGTGCTTGTACTCACACGCCGAGTTCCAGATCTGGGACTTGCTTTCTCTTCGCTAAAAAAAATCCCAAATTTTTCAAAAATGACAAAAATCGCAATTTTCTGGCTTTGATATCTCTGGTGGGGCACGAGATAAAAATCTGAAAATTTTTTTATAAGAGTATTGTATAGTAGTGTTATGCACAAGAAATTTCAGGATGGAGATTTGACTACAAGCTGAGATATGGCAAGGGCAACATGTCAAAACAATACTGCCAAACTATTGTTTTGTTGTAGTCACAGCTAAGTATTTATCTCAGAGTATCATTTAAATTTATTTTTTAGATTATCTTTAAATAATAGTAACAGAAAATAAATCTTTTGCAATTAATTTAAAAAATAATTATGCCAAAGGCCATTTTGTATGGTTTCAGTAATTTTTGTTGTAATTTTAGTAACTAAAAGAAACCTCAGCACTTTTACATATATATATATATATATATATATATACAAGACCTGAGACAAAAACAGAACAGGGAAAGAGAAAAGCTATTAATGTTGGCATACTTGTTGAGACATGATCAAACGTGTCAAAACACAGTCCTGCTTATTGGTTTAAAAACCACAATTTTAATGTTGCTTGCCAGTCCCTGAAACTTGTTCCTACCATAAGTATGTTCCTGTAAATGAAACATTATGCGATTTTACCATGCATCAGCCTCAAGCAATTTTCAGAAAGAAAAGATACCCAAAGCCTTTTCAAAATTTATATTGCAGAAAAATCACATTTTTTTCATAAGAAGTAAGCTAGGAATTATTAATGAATTGAGACTTGCACATAGTGATGTCAAAGTATATTTCTATGAGCCAGCAGGGCCAAGATCTTCAATCAAGTTATCAAGAGATGACAAGACTTGGTTCCTACAAATAAAATTTTGAGAAAGATCAAAATTGTGGTTTTTGAACCAACAAGCAAGAATGTGTTTTGAGACGTTTGATCGTGTCTCAACAAGTATGACAACATTAACAGCTTTTCTTTTTCCCTATGTTGTTTTTGTCTCAGGTCTTGTATAAAAATATTTTTTTTCTTTATGTAAATGTGCTGAGGTTTCTTTTAGTTACTAAAATTACTTACAACAAAAATTACTGAAACCATACAAAATGTATGGCCTTATGCATAATTAGTTTTTTAATAATTGCTAAGCTTTGCAAAGGGCTTTATTTTCTGTTACTATTATTTAAAGATAATCAAAAACATAAATTTAAATGACACTCTGAGATAAATACTTAGCTGTGACTACAACAAAACAATAGTTTGTCAGTATTGTTTTGACATGTTGCCTTTGCCATATCTCAGCTTGTAGTCAAATCTCCATCTTGAAATTTCTTGTGCATAACACTGCCATATAATACTCTTACAAAAAAAAATTTCAGATTTTTATTTCGTGCCCCACCAGAGATATCAAAGCCTGAAAATTGCGATTTTTGTCATTTTTGAAAAATTTGGGATTTTTTTTAGCGAAGAGAAAGCAAGTCCCAGATCTGGAACCCAGTGCTGGACCACTTGAAATGGATTGACCCCAGTCATTTATTTCAACATTTTAGTACTGAAAGTACTTTGTCCCTGAAAGGGTTAAAATATATTAATGATAAGTTAGTGCTCATGCGGCTGCAAAAGTACATAACATTTAAAGAAAAACTTTAGGAAGGTATATAGACAAATTTCACCAGGATGAATACAGTGAGATGAGCCAAACTATGTGACGACTAGAGTTGTAGAGTCGAGTGTCACAAAAAGTAGGACAAGGAGAAAAAAAGTGGGGCAGTGGCTCCTAAATCCTGACATAATAATATGTGAAATGCTATGAAAACTTAACCTGCCTCTAACGGAATACTGTCTTAAATGTTAAAATTTCATTTTCTCTGCTGTACAATTATACCTACTCAGACAAAATCCCGCTTAACACAAAAATTTTCTCCTTTAACTTGCGATTGCGTCTAAACAGGTTTGTTTAAGCATCATATTTTCAAAAATATTTTTTTATAATAAATAAAGCATGTAGCATAAAGTTATTTTGTTTTTTTTAAAACTGATTTTATTTCTCTTCACAAATATTTAGATGTAAACAAAGTGAGACAAGCCTCCCATATAGTGAGTAAACTTTCCCATATGTGGGGAACCTCGACCCATTTTTTTTTCTCATGATTAAAATCAATCATATTTCAAGTTTATTATATGTTACACTTATGTAGCAATTTTATTTTGATAACTGGTTGTATAACGAATAAAATGATATATAAAACTTTATTCTACGTTTAATACTTAAAAAAATAAAAAATCATTTTGTAAAAAATGGGTCAACCATCCCTAGTCTCCCCTATTTCAAAATATTTTTCTTTCCCATAATGTGTATAATTTGTATAAAGAATTACTACAGAAAACATCCTCTCAGTTATGTGCGGCTCTCAGTTATGCATGATTTAAAATCAATCCATTCTACTGCGTATAAGCGAGAGATGACTCTAATGGTGCCTAAGTATACATGGCACTCTTCGCGAAAGATATAATGAGGATTTAAAATTAAAGCTAAAATCCATATAAGAAATATACCCAAGAAGTCTTAGAAGAATCGCCTGGTTTTCAGAGAGTGTAGTTATCTAGTTATTGCGTTTTATCTTAAATAATATATATGTGTGTGCGTGCGTTATCTGTATAATAATCACGAAACACGATTGTTCGTGTGTGCGTTTGAGCCCATAAGTGTGTGTGTGTGTGTGTGACTGTATGCTATCTTCTTAAGAGACCACTGCATGCAGAGAAACCGAATTTGGTAGGAAGATACCTCTTTGTATTTAGTTATGAACTTTGAAATTTGATTTTAGATTTAACTAGGGAGCTCTGCCCCCTACGAGCTACGCTCGTCAACCCCGGTTCTGACACCACAGATTCTAAAAGCACGCTAATTTTATCGGCTTTAAAAAAGATTTCAGAAATTTGAATTATAATTTAAAAAACAGTGGCGATCTCCCTATACACTGGTTTCTATTTATTTCTCTTTGATTGTGGAATTTTAAGGCCAAATCAGCTGCTGTTAAAATATACAATGGCTGTTTTCGTCTTTGATTAAATAAAATCAGTTAAACATTTCAAAGTAAGATAATATAAAATGAATTAAGTAAACAGAGTCTTTCTCTCCCGGTATTTTTTAACAAAGCGAATAGAAAGTTCTTTTAAATAAGACATTTTAAATGTATCGTTTTTAATCTGACATAATTTTGACCAATCTATTCATTTTGTTTCTAATATTCACGTGAAAATACTTTTGTTAGAAATGAAATATTTTTTGCGCTGTCCTAAGAATAATAACACAAAAGTTCATCTCAAAATATCAAACAAGTATCAAATAAATCACGGTGTCACCGTTTCCGAGTGGTCAAATAACCACGCTGCTAATCGCTTACGACCGCAGGAGATTGTGGGTTCGAATCCAGCTGGTTCCATTGCGCACATTCCTTGTGTGGAACTCCCAGGATGTATTTCTCTTGTGTTGTAATATTTCCTAGTTTCATCTTGTCTCTGACCAATAAGCGGGCTCTCATGTCAAGCACAGCACACAAGTCATATATTTGTTGTTCAATAAATAAGTAAATCAAATCAATGTCTCGCGAAATCTCTAAATTTAAACTGTTTTGCAATATTATTTGTTGTTCATTTTATGTAATAACTGTAATGCGACGTAAATGTGACGTAATTTCTCCTATTTAAGACTTCTAACGTATGTTAATGAATTTATTATTTTACAATATCCTTTCTGTTTTAAAATTTACATGTAAATATAGTTTATATGACGTAATTTTTAATAAGTTCCTTCTTTTTATACGTAATTATTTAATTCTAATTTGAAAGGTTTTTTCTGTTTAAAATAGTCACGTGTAAATAAATTTTTAATTTGAAGCAAACATTATTGTTTGCGCTGTTTATACAGTTGGCAACAGTTTAAATTAATACCATTTTCTAAAATATGTAAAAAATATCTCTCGAAATGCTGAAAATTTGAAATTAAAATAGAAATAAAACCTCAAAAAACGAGTCAAATTAAAAAAATAAATCCAGTCTGCACGCCGGGAACATCAAACGTATAAAATGATCTAAAAATGATTAAATTCCCATGTATAGTTTTTGCTCCTATAAAACTTTTTTAATGGAACGATTTTGTCCAACTTTAGCCTTAAATATCTCTTTAAATTATTCTTCGATTTGAAAACTGTGTGCATTAGCGTGTTTATCAAACATTTCTCTATCATACCACCGATTTTCATATTTTTATATGTAATATTTTTCTTAATATTAACAAAGAAAGACCTCCTGTCACAAAAAATTCAAAATCTGCTGCGGCGGTGGCGGTGACAGCGGTAGTTACTTTTTTTTAGAATAGAGAGATAATTAGATTTTTTTTTAATTTAATTTTTTTTATGCGATGTTTAGCGCTTTTTTACGCTTGGAGGCGTTTTTTCTACATAAATAAAAAGAATAGTTTTCAATCTGTTAGTCCAATATAATAAGCGTTAATACGGATTAGGTTCCCTTAGAAAGACCCCCACGGAGGGCACTCCCACCGGGCCTATATCCCTCGTGTAGATAATTGGCCGTCAAAAATCAACCCAACCCAACCCAATATAATAAATTTTGTCCTTTTTTAATAAAGTTCATTCGGAAAGCGTTCAGTGGTTTTCTATTTTTTCGCGAATTTTTATGTGATATTCGGTGTTTTTTTTCCCATTTTGCAGCTTTTTTTTTAATTGGTAAAAGGAAGTCCGTTTGGAACTGTTAGCCTAATATAGTAAAAGTTTGTCCTCTGCGACGTTTGAATTTTAGTATTGTTTAATGTGATATTCAATGCGATTTTTAGATATTTTTTGCGTTGTGAGTCGATTATATGTCATTCGTGAAAAAATTCCGATTACAATCTTTTATCTAATCATAGTAAAATTTGTCCCATGAGATTTTTAATCTTTAGCGATTTTAAATGCGATATTTTGACATTTGTAATAGGAATTCGGTTTCAAATTTTTAGCTTAATACAATAAATTGTGTCCTTTATGATTTTTGAATTTGAGAGTGTTGAAATGCGATATTCAATGCGATTTTTAGATATTTTTTGCATTGTGAGTCGATTATATGTCATTCGTAAAAAAATTCGGATTACAATCTTTTATCGAATCATAGTAAAATTTGTCCCCTGAGATTTTTAATCTTTAGCGATTTTAAATGCGATATTTTGACATTTGTAATAGGAATTCGGTTTCAAATTTTTAGCTTAATACAGTAAATTGTGTTCTTTATGATTTTTGAATTTGAGAGTGTTGAAATGCGATATTCAATGCCATTTTTACTGATTTTTAGAGATTTTTTGCATTTTGCGCTGATTTTTTGTCATTTATGAAAGAATTCAGATTGCAATGTTTCACCCCATTATATTAAACTTTGTGCCTCGCGAATTTTGAATATTTAGTGAATTTCAATGCGATTTTTAGCTTTTTTAACCTAATATTGTAAATTCTGTCCTCTTTTCAATAAAGATTGCTCGGATTTCCGGATTTTTCGAGAACTTTTTTTTTTGTGATTTTTAGAGATTTTTCGCATTTCGAAAAGATTTTGCGATACTCGTAGAAGAAATCCTGTTTTAATCTTTTAGTCCAATGTAAGTGATTTTTGTCCTCTGCGATTTCTGATATTTTAGTGTTTTTCGCGATCTGTTGTGATTTTTCCACATTAGTAAATGGAATCATCCGATTGCAGTCTTGTAGCTCAAAATAGTATTTTTTTCTCTTTTCAGTGAAGTTTATTCGGAATTCTCGAAGCGATTTTTAAATGATACGCAATTTTTTATTGTGATATATAGAGTTTTTTGCATTTTATGCTATTTTTTGACGGGCCCATGCAACGCCGGTCGGGACAGCTACTTCACATAATATATATGCATACAGAAAGAGATGTATTGATATAGATGTGGATTTTACAAAAAATAAAAATTTTTGCACAAATGCAGAAGATTCAAAATTATACTTACGTTATCAGGAGGCAATGACTTTGGAGGTTTTGCTGAATATTTCATGCCTACAATTATTAAGCAGAAAATGATTCCAGTACACAGAAAATAGTATGTTCCTCTCGGACGGTATACATAAATATCTCTTCCAAGTTTTTCAGAACAACTGAGAACATTCTCACCATATCGCTCTCTTATGGAGGACACTCGTTCCTCTCTTAAGCCCTAAGAGAATGAAAATCTTCATAATTTCAAACATATACTTATGTTAATTATCAGTACAAAAATCGTAGTATATCCAAGGTTTATAAGCAACTTAAATGTATAGAAATTTTCATATGCTGTCCATAGCTTGTTTTAGACATATTAAAACATACTAAATCTTACACTGGCATTCAACGTTTAAATAAATAATACGAACTATTGGGTTATACAAATCACTATACTTATTTTTAAATATGCTAGGGGGCTCGGCCCCCTACCAGCTACGCTCGCCAACCCCCGTCCAGACACCGCAGACTCAAAATGCACGCTAATTTGATCGGCTTTAAAAAGATTTCGAAAGATTGAATTATAATTTAAACAAGTAATATAAAAATTTTGTTTTTAAAGTCAATTCCTACTTAGGTCACCAAAGAAAAATTTAATATAATCCCTTAAGCTAATATTAGTTTTTGTTGCATTAAAATATCTCAATCTGTTGATTTTCTATAAGCAAGTAGGTTTACAATGGAATTCTATGGGAATTGGCGAAATCTTAGAAATATCGCCAAGTTGGCGTAACTTTTGGCGACTTATTTTGGACGCCAAATTTGGCGATATATCGCCAAGTTGGCAACAAACTTGGCGACATTTGGCGACAGAACAGGGTCCCCCCTATGGTTATTGAAAATACTTTCATTGACCTTCAATAACCAGTGGCCGCCATTTTGTTTCCCATGCAAAACTAAAATTAATTAATTAAAATTTAATTAATTAATTAATATTTGAAAAAACTGTATTAACATCAATTGTCATCCAGTACAAGTTAAAAAAAAATTATTTCAACATGATAGGATGAATAATGAGTATCTATATTATAAAGGACAAACATATCTGTGCGTAACGCATACGTCATTCTGCGAATGGCAACACTTTGAAATTTGAAATGAAATTTCGCTTTTGCAATTTTCGCTACTGCAAATTTTTAAACTTCTAAACATCCCACATTTTAAATGTTTACACCGTCGTATGCAGAAAAAAATGCACTTTTAAATGCAATTTGTTTGAAAGCTGTATCTCAATTTATTTCTGAGATATTAATTTTTTTATAGTTTTTAATACCAATTTTCTAATCGTGGCAACTGAAGTACTTCATTTCTATTAAAAGTGGATTAGTTATTTTTATTGATTATATTCTTACTGATGCCAATTTCTCATTGCAATTAAAAATATCATTTTTAAAAATTTGAACAGAAAATGACGTTATGCTTTAAAAAAGACACAATTTCCCTGATGATGCTCTTATATTTCACTATTTTTTCATTTTGCTGATATTGAGTTTGAGACAATAGGCAAAATATTTCAGCGCCTGAAAATGACGTCATATTTAAAAGTAAACGATAATTTTATTTGATAAAACGAGATATTTCCCTTGAATACGTCTAAAAGTTATAAATTTCTGGAATTTTTACGCGCAGGTACAGATATTATACTAAGACCTCAAATCACGAGTGGGAATTTTAACATGGAAAGTTGTAATAGTTGACAAACGTGACTTCAAGCTTGAAAAAATATTTATTAATAACCTATTGCGCGTTAAAATGTTTTTAAATGGTTAATATGGATGTGAAACGTGGAAAATGACTTGATTCGGTTTAGAAGTAAAGGTAGAAAATTCTATGATTATATCAAGGTGAAATCATTTATGCGGATTTTTCATTCCGTAACCAAGCATCAATTAATAACTTAATCAAAAATACTTATCTTGATTATATGTTACTGATTACGTATATGAATGAAGTTTAATTTTTCAATAATTTTAACTGTTGAAGTTTATGAAAAAAGTATTTTGTTAATCTTAGGTTAAAATATGTCTTTGGAGAGTTAAATTAACAAGTGTAAGATGGATCTTTTATTCTAATTATTTTTTGTCGATGTATTATAAATTTGATGCAACACTTCCTTTGTAAACATTTTCTTTCGTCGAAATTCGACGGGTTCCACCTCGTTTTATTAACGATGGAAAATTTGAACACGATAAATATATAAATATATAAATTAAACAAAAACCTAATTTGCAGAACAAATTAAAAAAAACAAAATTTATTTCCTAAATTGTTTAAGCTAGAGAAGGGGCAGATATTAAGATATTTCATTCAATTCGTTCTACATTTAATGTTAAATTTTTGTAACAAATAAGTTAAACCAATTGAACATTAAAAAATAAAAATGAAATTCATACAATATAATGCTTTAAACACCTATATACTTAGATTCCGTTCAAATGAAATTGAAATAAATCTTAGACTTTTTTTAAAGTTTTGTATTTTGCATGTACCTTATCATATTATGTACAATCGTCATAAACACAAGGCAAAATCTGCAGTACAAATATTTACAACTTAAAAATGGAAAAAGTCTAAGATTTATTTCAATTTCATTTGAACGGAATCTAAGTATATAGGTGTTTAAAGGATTATATTGTATGAATTTCATTTTTATTTTTTAATGTTCAATTGGTTTAACTTATTTGTTACAAAAATTTAACATTAAATGTAGAACGAATTGAATGAAATATCTTAATATCTGCCCCTTCTCGGGCTTAAACAATTTAGAAAATAAATTTTGTTTTTTTTAATTTGTTCTGCAATTAGGTTTTTGTTTAATATGTCAAGTTTTTTAATAACTACTGCATTCAGACAAACACATTTCAAAATTAATGGAGGGTATCATCATGAGGCTTTGATTTGTGCGATATCGCATCACAATTTGTGATGCAATTTACCTATATATAATTCAAAATGTTCACCAGTGCAGTAATGCAGGTTGTTGTAGTTTGGCCAAAAAATTACAATCTGAACTTAAAAAATCTGCTTGAAAATGTCATTTTTTACTACTATGACGTCATATTCATCTTCTTTTTAATTCTAAAAAAAAAAAAAAAAAAAAAACAACTATTTCAGTTTCTTCAGTTTCAGGTTTCACGTGAAAATCATTCAACTAAATATAGGCAAATTATTATTACGGCTTTTGAATTATTTACAACAATGAGGGAAAAATGTTTAATTTTATTAGAAAATGTCCGTTGATTCTCAATGAAAAAAGCGAAATTTGGAATTATTAAGAAAAATATTTGAATAATGTAAATAAAAATTAGCCCATGTTACTCTCTAGATTATAATCCACCTATGTGCAAAGGCATTTTATGATCCATTTTGATCCCGACGTCTGGCATATATTTTTATACTTTGAATTTATAATATTATTAGAATTAGCAAAGAATTAAAAATGAGTGGCATCAGGGACAAAAAGGTGGGAAGAAAAAATGAAAAAGTTTTGATCTCCATAGGCCATCCTATGTTAAATTAACATTGAGAAGTGACACTGGAAATAAATAAGTATTGCGCTGCCGCGCAATACTTAAATATATAAATAAACAAATATAGGGAGAGTGTGAACTAATAGTAGGAATTGAAAAACAGTGGCGATCTGCCTATAAACGGATTCCTATTCATTTCTCTTTGATTGGGGAATTTTAACGCCAAATCCGCTGCGGTACTACTTGATTATCCAGCCGACCAATTTCGCCAAATTATACAAATTGACATAATTTTTATTTTAAATAA
Source organism: Maratus speciosus (assembly GCA_963932465.1). Taxonomy (NCBI): domain Eukaryota; kingdom Metazoa; phylum Arthropoda; class Arachnida; order Araneae; family Salticidae; genus Maratus; species Maratus speciosus. The sequence continues at coordinate 341,201,274 of OZ010786.1, read as the reverse complement.
CGAAAGAACAAATAAATTAGTACACATTAATAAAAATACAAATAAAACGTCGAAATCAAAATAACTTGATGACGTAGACACGTGTAACAACATTTCAAAATAAGTAATATAAAAGGAATTAAGTAAACAGAGTCTTTGACCCCTGGTATTTTTTAACAGAGCGAAAAGAAAGTTCTTTTAAATGAGACCTTTTAAATTAATCGTTTTTAATCTGACATAATTTTAACCTATTCTTTCTTTTTTAAATATTCACGTGAAAATACTTTTGTTAGAAATGAAATATTATTTGCGCTTTCCTAACAAAAATAGTTCAAAAGATCCTCTCAAAATATCAAATAAATGTCTAGCACAATTTCTAAATTTAAACTGTTTTGCAATTTTATTTTGTGTTCATTTTATGTAATAACTGTAATGTGACGTAAATATGACGTAATTTCTCCCATTTAAGACTTCTAACGCATGTTAATGAATTTATTATTTTATAATATCCCTTCTCTTTTAAAATTCACGTGTATACTTTTTATGACGTAATTTTCAATAAGTTCCTGCTTTTTATACGCAATTATTTAATTTTAATTTGAAAGTATCTTTTCTATTTATAATAGTCACGTGTAAATAAATTTTTAATTTGAAGCAAACATTATTGTTTCCGTTTTTTATACAGTTGGCAACAGGTTAAATTAGTACAATTTTCTAAAATAAGTAAAAAATATCTCTCGAAATGCTGAAAATTTGAATTTAAAATAAAAATAAAACCTCGAAAAATGAGTCAAATTAAAAAATATATAAATGAATTCTGCACACCGGGAAATTATAACGTATAAAATGATCTAAAAATTATTAAATTCCGTTGTATAGATTTGCTCCTAAAAAACTTTTTTAGTGGAACGATTTTGCCCAACTTTAGCATTAAATATCTCTTAAAATAATTCTTCGATTTAAAAACTGTCTGCATCAGCGTGTTTATCAAACATTTCTGTATAATACTACCGATTTTCATATTTTTGTATGCATTATTTTTGTTAATATTAACGAAGAAAGACCTCCGGTCACAAAAAATTCAAAACTGGCGGCGGTGACAGCGGTAGTTACTTTTTTTTAGAATAGAGAGATAAATTCCTATCTTTTTACCGCACTTTTTCCGTGAATGATTGCTATTTTTGCGAAGTCCTATTGTTCTAAAATATTTTTCATTTTTTCACTTAGAAAACAATGCTTATAAACTCACATCTTTTTTTAAAATGAGTTCTAAGCATGATTTAAATATTAAGAATGTGTATTTTTTTATCCTCTGTGATTTGTTTTTGTTTTATTTAATATGATCATGAAGTCTAAATTTTAAGTTCTGTGGAATATGTATATATTTTTCTTTTAAGCATATTCTTTAACTTAATCATGATTTCTAATTTTCGCCCTTTTTTGCTGAAAACAATACTTATTAATGAAACGACACGGTAAGCCTTATTTAATTTAAATTTTTTATCCCCGTAGATATTGTATTTTGGGAATATGAGCTAAATAGATTTTATATGTTTTACAGGAAAGGATTGACCTAGGAAATAGAAAAAAAATAAATATAAAATAAACACATTACATTTATCTGTATCTGTATGAATTTTAATTAAAATAAAGTAAATGACTGCATATGAAATGTTCTTATTGTTTGAAAAAAAATTTAATGTAAAAAAAGTAGTTATTAATCTCTTTAAAAAAATATTCAGTTTTATATTATGTAAGTATATATGAACTTTTTAAAAATATACTAAAGCTATCGATAAACTTCAAAACAGGCATAAAAAACATTTTATTACAATGCTTATCATTTTTTATTTCATAGTGCCAAAAATTACGTGTATCAAAAACGTAGAATATGCGTTTAAATTGAAGGAAATTTAATAACTGATGCAGAATGTCTATAATTAATTTTTTTTTATATTACTCAGTCTCAAAATTTTAAAATCATAAATTGCAGAAAAATGCTATACATACAGTTTAAAAAAATTAATGTACCAACCTTTTCGTAATATCATATTTAACTCCGAAACAATAATAATGATAATAAATACTCTAAGCAAGGCCGTAGCCAATGGGGGGATCATCAGGGTTTGATCCCCCTTCAAAATTTTTGTGGAGATGACCATAAATATGTCATTAACTATCAGTTAAGACGACAAAAATTCGAAATTCAACAACAGTCAAAATTCAAAAATCAAATTCTATGCGAGCATATCTTTTTTGTTTGATTCTGTTAATAGATTGGAAAAATGAAAGCAATTTCTAAGAAATATTTAAAGTTCATACTATTTTTCAGAATACTAGTTTATCCGAATCCATGCGACAGCCACTCAATTCAATAGACGTTCTGCCACGCAGCACATTCTATTTTAAGGCTGAGATCGAAAGCTGAAGAAAAATTGGAGGAACACCAGCTAATACACAAAGCGCATCTGTAGAAGTTGTACGATAGCCATGAATAAATGAGAACAAAGCCACTCGCTGAAAAGAGGATAAACGCAAAAGACGTTGCCCGCTGTTAAAATAAAATTATTACAAAAGCCCGATACAAACTGTCACAATGGTTTAGCCAAAAATGTTTGAAAAATGCACTTGAAAGACATTTTTGGCAATAAAACTTTTGAAAACAAATGTGTAAAATGTCAAATATTAATTTAATTGGCACTAATTTCAATACGTCACTGAAGAAGCATCTTTCATTTGCAATGAAAAAGGATTAAAGTATCTTTTGGAATTATATTACATTGAATTTCTTGAATTGACAATAAAACTTAATTAAACTCTAACACTTGTCTCTATTCAATCAGTAAAAAAGAAATCTAAAATAAGTCAAGATTAAAATTCATGACCCTAAATCTCCCTCCGAAATGATTTTCTCGCCACGGCCTTGACTCATTGAAAAAATCCAGATGTCTTCGAGTTAGTAAGCTTTGCAAACGAAACAGATAATGAATGAAAAAAAATTATCTGTTTCGTTTGCAAAGCATTCGATCGTTGGCAAAAGCATTGAATGGGAAGAATAAAATATTTAGACTCGTTTTTTTTAAATTCACATTGACCGAATTAATGAAGTTTTGATTATGTTTTGATAAGCATTGTGTGTTTTTCAAATGTTAAAACAATTATATTTCAAATAGAGGTCTGCACGGGCCGAAATTTCCAGGTCCGCGACCGGCCCGACTCATAGAAAAAAATTCGGCCCGGCGCGGCCCGATACAAATATTAAAAGTTCGGGCCCGGTAAAAAACAAAATGTTCGGGCCGAGACCATGTCTACAAAGCATTGATTTTTACGTCGATTTGGTTAAAAATTTCTCTGGCACGAGTAGTTCTGGCCAAAAATATTTATCTTAACTTTTTTTTAATGTTTATAATCTTCATGTTTATAGAAATGCATCAGGCTGCGATATATATAATTTTTAATGAATCTCTATTTCTTGTATGTAAATAAATGTTTCAGTTATCCTTAACATTATTGTTAAACCATATTCCATGTATTGCAGTGCTAAAATTCTGAAAAATGCTATACAGTAAAATCTTCTAAGACGGAATTGAACAGAAAAAAAAAGGGTTACAGACAAGTTCCCTTCTTAGCAAGTACAAATGTATGATATATTCTTTTCTTACGTATTAGTGTATTATTTTTGCATGGATATACACGTTTTTCAGTTTAAAACTCGGTTCCGCCATAGGCAGGTTTCTTTTCACACGTTTTCTATATTTTAATTTAGCTATTTTTAATAAGCGCAAAAATCTAATTTTCTTTAAAAAGAATAAATTTTAATGTTTAAGTGTAGGATAATGGGGATTAAAAAATGTATGCATTGTTTGCAAAAATTTTTGGTCCAGACCTAATTTAACTGACTTTTGAGCGGACCAGGTCACGCTGAGACAATGATTTTGATACAGGCTGGATCAAAACTAAGACTGGAAATTTTGAGCGGTGAAGACTAGGAATGAAGCTAGTCCTGGCTCTGTACAGAAATAAATGAGTTAGGCCCGGTCCGGCCCGAGCCTTCCGAAAAAAGTATGGCCCGGTCCCGGTCCGAAAGGAGTGGAGACCAGGACCGGACCGGCCCGAGTGCCGTGAATGAAAATCGGGCCGCGGCCCGGTTCGTGCAGATCTCTAATTTCAAACCGCTACATGAAGAAGTATAAGACAATCACTTGTCTAGGAAACCAATTTTCTAGGAATAGAAATCAGGAGAACACACCTCGATCAATCTTTTTCTATACAACATACAACTATTTAGCTCATAATCAGACATATCTACACGAATAACTGGTTAAAATTAAATAAGACTTACCTTATGTGTTAATGATATCCTAATCTGTTAATCCTACGATTGCGGACGAAAAAGTGATTATTTTTCTTATTTTACAAGGACGTTGTCGCCTTGCTGTTCTGATTGGTTAATAAGCAATGCATACGTAAGTCACTCTTTCAGGAGAGACTACTTCACTCTCGATAACGGAGTGAGACATTTCACTCCTTTCTAGAGAGTGGAAAATTCCACTCTTTAAGGAGTGTATTTTAACAAAATTCACTCCAAAAAGAGTGAAAATGCCTGTCACTCTTTCAAAGAGTGAACTTTTCACTCCTCCCAATTTTAGAGTGTAACCCTCGCAAACCGCAGTCTCTAAAAGCACGCTGATTTGATCGGCTTTAAAAAGATTTTGGAAGATTGAATTATAATTTAAAAAAAATCACTGTCGGCATGGCCTACAAGCGGAGGTAGATTTCGAAGTTACGTAATAAATTCATCAACAAAACTTAAATACACCTTATATATAAACCCAGTCACTTCACTGAGAATGAGAAAAAATCAGCTGCTGTTAAAAGATACAATGGCTGTTTTCCGTCTTTGATTAAATAAAATCAGTTAAACATTTCAAAGTAAGCTAATACAAAATGAATTGAGTGAACAGAGTCATTTTCACCCGGTATTTTTTAACAAAGCGAAAAGAAAGTTATTTTAAATGTATCTTTTTTAATCTGGTGTAATTTTCCCCAAACTTTTCTTTCTCTTTTTAATATTCACGTGAAAATAATTTTGTTAGAAATGAAATATTATTTGCTCTGAAATAGTTGTAAAGATCATCTCAAAATAAGAAGTAAATGTCTCGTGCAATTTTTAAATTTAAACTGTTTAAATTTTTTTGTTGATTTTACGTAACAAGTGTAATGTGACGTAAATGTGACGTAATTTCTCCTATTTAAGACTTCTCTAAGGCATGTTAATGAATTTATTATTTTACAATATTCTTTCTCTTTTAAAATTCACGTGTAAATATAGTTTTTAAGAAGTAATTTTCAATAAGATCCTGCTTTTTATTCGTAATTTTTTAATTTTAATTTGAAAGTTTTTTTTCGTTTAAAATAGTCACATGTAAATAAATTTTTAATTTGAAACAAACATTATTGTTTGCCCTTTTTATACAGTTGGCAACAGTTTAAATTAATACCATTTTCTAAATAAGTAAAAAATATCTCTGGAAATACTGAAAAATTGAATTTAAAATAGAAATAAAACCTCAAAAAATGAGTAAAATTAATAATTATAATAAAAAAGCAATTTAACATATTACAACGACCATTGGAAAATGATTTTTCAGACACTAAAAGTTAAGACATAAAAAATTGCCCGGAGTTGATCATACATTACGTACGTCATGAATTAAACATTAATAGTGTTATTACACGAAAAAATTGCAAGCGACAGAAATCGCATGTGACTCGTCAGATTTCCTGACACTTACGTATTATCTACCTGAAACTTACGTATTATCCAAGCATTTCATTGGCTGTTCGGGAAAAGGCTTTTCCATCCTCATATTTCCAAGAAATCTGACGACCAATTTTAAATGAAATTTCGTTCTTAAACTTCTGAACATCCCACAATATTACATTTTACACCGTCGTATAGAGAAAAAAAATGTACTTTTAAACGGAATTTGTTTCAAAGCTGTATCTCAATTTGTTTCTGAGTTATTAATTTTGTTTTGTCGTTTTTATTACTTTTTTATCATAGTGGCAACAGAAGTATCCATCTCTGTTGAAAGTAAAGAGAAACTACAGATTACTGTATAGACCAATCAGAAAACAAATAAAATGCGGATTCAACCAATAAAAAAATTCAGATATGCTTTTAGGTAGCTTTCATCACAAAAAGTCCTTCCAGCCAGTGCCGGGAGGAAGAGGAAGCTTTCATATTCCTTATTTTAAAAAAGCGAACTCATATTATTCAAACACTCAATTTAGTGGAAACCGAATATTGGAGATTCAATACTAATTTTTTATCAGTATAATGAATGAGAATTTCGCGAAATTAGTCAGCTTTATCCAAACTGCTTTTCTTTAAAGTAACTTATATTTGGCTGCCAAATTCGGCGATTTTTTAAAGTGCCTGCCACTTTAAGACAACATGGTGGATGAGGCTAACCAGTGAACTTGGTGGAGACCTTAGTAATTGCTGTGCACATGTTCACTAACATCAGAATCGTTTGATATATACGAGTGCTGTCGCAGGCAAAAAATCAGATTTTTCAAAATGTCACCCACATTAGAAATTGAAACTGCTATATCTGAGCCATTTTTTATGATAAAGACAAACAAAAAATGCTCCTGAATGCTTATATCAAAGTCAAATACTTAAGAAAGAAACCTTTTTCAATTTCTAAATTTTTTGCACTTCACTTGAAATATAATTTTTGTTTTAATTTAATGGCCGCCATTTTGAAACAAGATGGCTGATGAATCTGGCCAGCGAACTTGGTCGAGATATTGATGTATACTATCCACATGCCTTCTTACATCGAAATAGGCGAATACGTGTGTTATCGCATGACAAATACAAGATCGTTTCAAAATGTTAGCCATGCTAGAAATTCAAAGTGCTATAATTCAACCATTTTTTAAGATATAAACAAAAGAACAAATTTGCAGAAACAAAAACTGCTCGCGAATCTTTGTACCAAGGCCAAACACATTAAAAAAAATTTTTCATTTTCCAATTTTTTAATACCTCATTTTAAATTTTAAATTTCATTTTTTTCAAAAATGGCAACCCTTTTGAAACAAAATGGGGAATAAAGCTGGCCAACGAACTCGGTCGAGACATTGGTATGTACTATGTACAGACCAAGTTACATCCAAATCGGTTCATAAATACGCCTGCTACGCGTGACAAAAATCAGGTCGTGTTAAAATGTCAGCCATATTAGAAATTCAAAATGCTATAACTCAGCCATTTTTTTAGATATAGACAAAACAAAAACTGTTCCGGAATCTTTGTATTAAGGTCAAACACATACGAAAAAAATCTTTTGCATTTTCCAATTTTTTGGTATCTCATTTTAAATTTAAAAATATATATTTTTTTAAATGGCCGCCATTTTGAAACAAGATGGCGGATGAAGCTGGCCAACGAACTCGGTCGAGATATTTGTATGTACTATGTACACACAAAGGTACATCCAAATCGGTTCATAAATACGCCTGTTATCATGTGACAAAATTCAGGACGTTTCAAAATGTCAGCCACGCTAGGAATTCAAAATGCTATAACTCAGACATTTTTTAAGATATAGACGAAACAAAAACTGCTTCCGAATCTTTTTATGAAAGTCAAACACATAAGAAAAAAATATTTTTTCAATTTTCAATTTTTTGGTACCACATTTTAAATTTAAATTTTTCTTAAAAATTTAAATGGCCGCCATTTTTAAACAAGATGGCGGATGAAGCTGGCCAACGAACTCGGTCGAGACATTGGTATGTACTATGTATAAAGGAAGTTACATCAAATCGGTTCATAAATACGCCTTTTATCGCGTGACAAAATTCAGGACGTTTCAAAATGTCAGCCACACTAGAAATTCAAAATGCTATAACTCAGCCATTTTTTAAGATATAGACGAAACAAAAACTGCTCCGGAATTTTTGTATAAAGGTCAAATACATAAGAAAAAAATATTTTTCCATTTTCAATTTTTTGGTACCACATTTCAAATTTTAAATAAAAAAAAATAATTTAAATGGCCGTCATTTTGAAACAAAATGGCGCATGAAGCTGGCCAACGAACTCGGTCGAGACATTGGTATGTACTATGTACACACCGAATTACATTGAAATCAGTTTATAAATACGCCTTTTATCGCGTGACAAAATTCAGGACGTTTCAAAATGTCAGCCACGCTAGAAATTCAAAATGCTATAACTCAGCCATTTTTTAAAATATAGACGAAACAAAACCTGATCCGTAATTTTTGTATAAAGGTCAAATACATAAGAAAAAAATATTTTTCCATTTTCAGTTTTTTGGTACCACATTTAAAATTTTTAAATTTTTAAAAAATTTTAAATGGCTGCCATTTTAAAAGAAAATGGCGGATGAAGCTGGCCAACAAACTCGGTCTAGACATTTGTATGTACTATGTACACACCGAATTACTTTGAAATCGGTTCATAAATACGAGAGTTACAGTGTGACAAAGGTCAGATATATATATATATATATATATATATATATATATATATATGGATATATATATCGATTTCGATGTAATTCGGTATGTACATAGGACATACCAATGTCTCGACCGACTTCGTTGGCCAGCTTCATCCGCCGTTTTGTTTCAAAATGGATGCCATTTAAAATTTAAAAAGAATTAAAATTTGAAATGTTGTACCAAAAAATTGGAAATGGAAAATATTTTTTTCTTATGTATTTGACCTTTATACAAAGAACAAAGATTCCGGAGCAGTTTTTGTTTCGACTATATCTTAGAAAATGGCTGAGTTATAGGATTTTGAATTTCTAGCGTGGCTAACATTTTGAAACGTCCTGAATTTTTTCACGCGATAAAAGGCGTATTTATGAACCGATTTGAATGTAACTTCGTTTATACATAGTACATACCAATTTCTCGACCGAGTTCGTTGGCCAGCTTCATCCGCCATCTTGTTTCAAAATGGCGGCCATTTAAATTTTTAAGAAAAATTTAAATTTGAAATGTGGTACCAAAAAATTGAAAATTGTAAAAATATTTTTTTCTTATGTGTTTTACCTTGATAAAAAGATTCGGGAGCAGTTTTTGTTTCGTCTATATCTTAAAAAATGGCTGAGTTATAGCATTTTGAATTTCTAGCGTGGCTGACATTTTGAAACGTCCTGATTTTTGTCACGTGATAACAGTCATATTTAAGAACCGATTTGGATGTACCTTGGTGTATACATAGTACATACAAATATCTCGACCCAGTTCGTTGGCCAGCTTCATCCGCCATCTTGTTTCAAAATGGCGGCCATTTCAAAAATTTTAAATTTAAAATGAGATACCAAAAAATTGGAAAATGAAAAAGATTTTTTTTTTATGTGTTTGACCTTAATACAAAGATTCCGGAACAGTTTTTGTTTCGTCTATATCTAAAAAAATGGCTGAGTTATAGCATTTTGAATTTCTATTGTGGCTGACATTTTAAAACGACCTGCTTTTTGTCAAGCGATAACAGGCGTATTTATGAACCGATTTGGATATAACTTGGTCTGTACATAGTACATACCAATGTCACCTTGTTCGTTGGCCAGCTTCATTCGCCATCTTGTTTCAAAAGGGTTGCCATTTTAAAAAAAATAAATTTAAAATTTAAAATGAGGTATTAAAAAATTGGAAAATGAAAAAGATTTTTTTTATGTGTTTGGCATTAATACAAAGATTCCGGAGCAGTTTTTGTTTCTGAAAATTTGTTATTTTGTTTATATCTTAAAAAATGGTTGAATTATAGCACTTTGAATTTCTAGCATGTCTAACATTTTGAAACGATCTTGCATTTGTCATGCGATAACACACGTATTCGCCTATTTCGATGTAAGAAGGCATGTGGATAGTATACATAAATATCTCGACCGAGTTCGCTGGCCAGATTCATCAGCCATCTTGTTTCAAAATGGCGGCCATTAAATTATAAAAAAAATTATATTTAAAGTGAGTTGCAAAAAATTAGAAATTGAAAATGGTTTCTTTCTGAAGTATTTGACCTTGATATAAGGATTCAGGAGCCTTTTTTGTTTCTCTTTATCGTAAAAAATGGCTCAGATATAGCAGTTTCAATTTTAATGTGGGTGACATTTTGAAAAATATGATTTTTTGCCTGCGACAGCACTCGTATATATCAACCTATTCCGAAGTGAGTGAGCATGTGCACAGTAATTAGTAAGGTCTCGACCAAGTTCACTGGTTAGCCTCATCCACCATGTTGTCTTAAAATGACAGGCACTTTAAGAAATCGCCGAATTTGGCTGCCAAATATAAGTTACTTTAAAGAAAAGCAGCTTGGATAAAGCTGACTAATTTCGCGAAATTCTCATTCATTATATTGATAAAAATTAGTATTGAATCTCTGATATTCGGTTTCCACTAAATTGAGCTTCGTGTATTTGTTTAATATAAGTGGGCTTTTTTAAAATAAGGAATATGAAAGCTACCCCTTCCTCCCGGCACTGTCCGGAAGGACTTTTGATTTCCTACCCTGACGAGGACAATAACCATTTTTCAAAATTGTTAAAAAAACAAATGCAGTCTCCACACCGGGAAATTCTAATGTATAAAATTTTCTACAAATTAATTAATTCCCATGTATATTTTTTGCTCCTATAAAACTTGTTTAATGGTACGATTTTGTCCAAATTTAGCATTAAATATCTCTAAAAATAATTCTTCGATTTGAAAACTATCTGCATCAGTGTGTTTATCAAACATTTTTCTATAATATCGCCGATTTTCGTATTTTTGTATGCAATGTTTTTCTTAATATTAACGGAGAAAGACCGCCGGTCACGAAAAATTCAAAACCGTCGGCGGCGGCGACGGTGACAGCGTCAATTACTTTTTTTTAGATTAGAGAGATTTTAGAAAATGGTATTACTTTAAACTGTTGCCAACTGTATAAACAGCGAAAGAATAATGTTTACTTCAAATAATATAAATTATTTACACGTGATTATTATAAACAGAAAAAAAATCACGTATAAAAAGCTGGAACTTATTGAAAATTACGTCATAAAACCTATATTTACGCATGAATTTTAAAAGAAAAAGGATATTGTAAAATAATAAATTCATTAACATGCGTTAGAAGTCTTAAATAGGAGAAATTACGTCACATATACGTCACATTGCCCTTATTACGTAAAATCATTAAAAAATTATATTGCAAAACAGTTTAAATTTAAAAATTGCGCGAAAGATTTATTTGATATTTTGAGATAATCTTTTCAACTATTTTTGTTAGGACTGCGCAAATAATATTTTATTTCTAACAAAAGTATTTTCACGCGAATAATATAAAGAGAAAGAAATGTTTGGTGAAAATTACGTCAGATTAAAAACGATACATTTAAAACGTTCTTATTTAAAAAAAGTTTCTTTTCGCTTTGTTAAAAAATACCAGTAGACAAAGACTTTTTATACTTAATTCATTTTATATTAGCTTATTTTGAAATGTTTAACTGATTTTATTTAATCAAAGACAAAAACAGCCATTGTATCTTTGGTACTACTTAGTTAATCCGTCGACCAAAAATCTATCACTAGCTATAAGATTAAATGCCTATAATGGTTGATCGTAAATATCACATTAACTTGACTTTAAGCAAGTTACACGTGTCTACTTCATCAAGTTATTTTTATTTCGACGTTTTATGTATATTTTTATTAATGTTATACTTATTTATTTGTTCTTTCGTTACTTAAAATAAAAATTATGTAAATTTGTATAATTTGGCGAGTGGTTTGGAGATTTATATAATTTGGCGAAATTGGTCGACGGGTTATCAAGCAGTACCGCAGCTGATTTGACCTTAAAATTCCCGGTACTTCTTTGTTATCCCGTCGACCTAATTATAAGATTAAATGCCAATAATGGTTTGTCATTAATTAATTAATTGTCGGATTAAATGCCAATAGCGGCCAATAAAACCATTATTTCGACATTTTATTTGTATTTTTATTAATGTTTTACTAATTTATTTGGTCTTTCGTTATTTAAAATAAAAATTATGTCAATGTGTATAATTTGGCGAGTGGTGATTAATATAATTTGACGATATTGGTCGACGGGATAACTAAAGAAGTACCAAATTCCCATTCAAAGAGAAATGAATAGAAATCCGTTTATAGGGAGATCGCCACTGTTTTTAACACTTTCCAACAAAGTTGAAAAGTGTTTATGACTTCGGTTTGTCTGGCCGTCTGTCCGTCTGTCCGCGCTCTAACTCCCGTAAATATACTCGGATCGTTCTGTAATTTTTGCATGTTAGTAACCTCTACCATAGCACGAACCCTATTTCAAATGAAGTTTATAGCACGTTTAGTTCATTTACAGGGCAGTCAAAAGTTTTCCGTTACATTACGGCCTATGAGAAAAAATCGTTTAAAATGATTTTTAATTACGTTACATGCTTTCAAACATAATAAAATTGATATGCAATTATCAAGTGTACTAAAATATGCATTCTGTAGAATATGCGGCGCAAGGAATAGTTATTATTCATTTACAGGGCCACACAAAAGGATTCCGTTACATAATGATATAGGGGTGGAGGTAATTGTTTGCGGCGTATTTTAATTACCTTAAATTATTTCATGTATAATGAAATTGATATACGTCGCTGAAGTTTACTATGACTTATTTCATATATAATACGGAGTGCATGGCATTTACAGTGACACACAAAAGATTTCAGGTACTATAATGTATCCGAAGTAATGTCCAGTAGCGATGATTGCTGGAAATGCACTTTTAATTATGGTATGTGCTTTTATGTTTCACTATATGTATGCATTGTATATGGTGTGAAAAAATGCTCTAATTGATATACAGGGCTACACAAAAGATTTCGTAATGGTTACTTGGTATGATTGCAAATTGTTTAAAGGTGGTTTTTAAATGAGTTATGCATTTTTACGCTGAACTTCATTTAGTTTACTAAGAAATGTTTGTAGAATATACATAAAATGATATACAGGGTCACACAAAGAATTGGATACATGGCCATCTATAAATGATAATTTCTGGAAATGTGATTCCAGTAGTTTTAAGAGTGTTTTACTTTTGAATTGAACTTTAGATAAATAGTGGAGTGTAATAAAGGTACTAGGCTAACTGCAGGGTTGTGCAAAAGTATAGAAGTATGTTTCCATCTATTAGTATAAATTCCTGAAAGAGAAATTTCAACCTATTATATGTTTTCTTGCTAAACTAAATTTCTCCATTATATAGTATCTCTATCAACCTACAGATCAGATACAGGGATGTTCAAAAGAATTGGAATACATATTTGCTATGGAAGATAACTGCTGAAATCAGTTTTTCAAAAGTTTTATGCGTTTTCTAAAATGTTTAGTTAGTTCTCTTATATACTTTATTTCCATAAATAACGAAGTTTTGTTAAAGCATTCAAGAAGTGTTGGAAAGTGTTTCATAATCTATGCTTAACGCATGATTTTTCTTAGTTGTTTAAATTATAATTAAATCTTTCGAAATCTTTCAGAGCCCCCTAAGTTTTGCAAATTTTACTAAAATTTTATGAATCTAAATTGATAAAAGAATATTCGTAAATACTGAATTTCAATGAGAATTGTACCAAATTAGTAAGCTATATAAAATTGACATCATTTATGGTTGCATAGTTTTGGTCGCCATAGTTTGGTTGCATAGTTTGATATTTTGTCAAGTGTCGCCAAGCTTGACCAAAATTTAAAGCCAACGTTCACTAACACTCATAAAATGAAGACCTGATTTTCTTTAATCAATGCCTTACTTCAAAATGTCAACCATCCTAGAATTTCAAACTGCTATATCTCAACCATTTTTTAAGGTATGCACGGAACAAAAAACATTCCGGAATCCTTGTATTAAGGCTTAACACTTAAACATAAAATAAATTTGGATTTCTAAATTTTGTGTGTATTTTCTTAGTTTTAAATATTTAAATCGCCGCCATTTCGAAACAAAATGGCGGATAAAGTTGGCCAACGAACTAGGTCGAGACATTGGTATGTACTATGCCTAAAATTAATCTCATCTAAATCAGTTTATAAATACGAGAGTTATCGCATGGCAATATATATATATATATATATATATATAAAGTCATATTCGAACAGAGGGTGGTTTTGGGATATGGGGATATGTTTGGTGAAAATGTACCAAAATTTTCCGGAAATGCTTTCTCCGAACGGCTGCAATAGGTAGCTTTTTGCTTTTTGTAATGAAAGCTACCTAAAGTAATAATATCATAATAATGAATTAATGATAAACTCCTATCCGTTAAAGTCTAAAAGAATTCTTATGCAGAATAATCATATTCGGCAAATATCTTTATTAAAATGTTGTATGTTTGTTCAACATCATTGTGATTGTGTAAAGCTAGAGCTGTCTGATTGGTGAAATGTTTCATTCGTTCTGAATTGAATTCATTTTTCTTAAAAAATGTTTCTCTATAACATTGTTTTAGGTAGCTTTCATTACAATAAAAAAGAAAAGTGCCCAGCTAAACTGATGGCATTGAGCTCACAGGCTATTCACACTAATTGTATATTATACTCTCATTTTAAAGAATAATGCCCCTCAAAAAATAAGTGAAGGGGAATTAGCACCCGTTTCCCCCTTTATCCTAAACCAATGAATCCCCAAAACGAATCAGGGAAGCTCCTTAACATAATAAACCGGTATACCAAATTTGGAGCAAATCGAATAATTCTGCATGAAAAACCCGTTTATCTACATTAAGGCGGGGGTGGGGGGGTGGACTAGCCCCTTTCCTCCTTTATCCTTAACCAATGAACCCCCCAAACTAATCTGGAAGTTCCTTAACATAATAAACCGGTATACCAAATTCGGAGCAAATCGAATAATTCTGCATGATAAACCCATTTATCTGAATTAAGGGGGGAGGGGTGGACTAACCCCCTTTTTCCCCTTTATCCTTAACCAATGAACCCTCAAAACTAATCAGGGAAGTTCCTTAACATAATAAACCGGTATACCAAATTCGGAGCAAATCGAATAATTCTGCATGAAAAACCCATTTATCTGAATTAACGGGAGGGGGGGATTAACCCCTTTTTTCCCCTTTATCCTTAACCAATGAAGCCCCAAAACTAATCAGTTAAGTTCTTTAACATAATAAACCGGTATACCAAATTCGGAGCAAATCGAATCTTTCTGCATGAAAAGCCCATTTATCTGAATTAAGGGAGTGGGCTAACCCCCTTTTCCCCCTTTATCCTTAACCAATGAACCCCCAAAACTAATCAGAGAAGTTCCTTAACATAATAAACCGGTATACCAAATTCGGAGCAAATCGAATAATTCTGCATGATAAACCCATTTATCTGAATTAAGGGGGGAGGGGGTGGACTAACCCCTTTTTCCCCTTTATCCTTAACCAATGAACCCTCAAAATTAATCAGAGAAGCTCCTTAACATAATAAACATGTATACCAAATTTGGAGCAAATCGAAAATTCTGGATGAAAAACCCTATTATTTGAATTAAGAGGGGTGGACTAACCCCCTTTTCCCCCTTTATCCTTAACCAATGAACTCCCAAAACTAATCAGGGAAGTTTCTTAACCCTCTGTCTACCAGAAGGGTCCAATGGACCCGACATGTACATTCAAAATATTTATTCAAACCAGAAATTTCTTCAAAACAAACTAAATGTATAAATCAGACAATAATAAGTTAAATAAACAAATTAAATAGTTTTAAGTAAAAATTCTGGTGTAGAATGTTTTTATAAAACTTGAGTAAAATTTCCGGTAGTTCTAGGGTTAACATAATAAACCGGTATATCAAATTCGGAGCAAATCGAATCATTCTGCATGAAAAACCAATTTATCTGAATTAAGAGGGGTGGACTAACCCCCATTTTCCCCCTTTATCCTTAGCCAATGAACTCCCAAAACTAATCAGGGAAGCGCCTTATCATGATGAACATAGAAAAACATTTTGAAGCAAATCGGATGTTTCTATCAAGAGTTATAGCGTTACGTACATACATACATACATGCAGAACCGGCGGGCACATTAGCTCTCAGGCTTTGATAGCGTGTGAGCTAAAAAGTAATAAAAAAGAAAACTGCCCAGCTAAACTGATGGCATTGAGCTCACAGGCTATTCACACTAATTGTATATCATACTCTTATTTTAAAGAGTAATTCCCTAAAAAAAATAAGTGAAGGGGAATTAGCCCTCGTTTCCCCCTTTATACTTAACCAGTGAACCTCCAAATCTAATCAGGGAAGCTCCTTATCATAATAAACCGGTATACCAAATTTCGAGCAAATCGAATAATTTTGCAAAAAAACCCATTTATCTAAATTGAGGGGGTGGACTAGCGCCCTCCCCTTTATCCTTAACCTATGAATCCGCATAACGAATCAGGGAAGCTCCTTAACCTAATAAACCGGTATACCAAATTTTGAGCAAAGCGAATAATTCTGCATGAAAAACCCCTTTATATAAATTAAGGGGGGTGGACTAGCCCCCTTCCCCCTTTATCCTTAACCAGTGAACCCCCAAAACTAATCAGGGAAGTTGCTTAACATAATAAACCGGTATACCAACTTCGGAGCAAATCGAATCATTCTGCATGAAAAACCCATTTATGTAATTTAAGAGGGGCGGGCATAACCTCCTTTTTCCCCCTTTATCCTTAACCAATGAACCCCCAAAACTAATCAGGGAAGTTCCTTAACATAATAAACCGGTATACCAAATTCGGAGCAAATCGAATCACTCTGCATGAAAAACCCATTTATCGGAATGAAGGGGTTGGACTAGCCCCCCTTTTCCCCCCTTTATTCTTAACCAATGAACCCTCAAAATTAATCAGAGAAGCTCCTTAACATAATAAACATGTATACCAAATTTGGAGCAAATCGAAAATTCTGGATGAAAAACCCTATTATTTGAATTAAGAGGGGTGGACTAACCCCCTTTTCCCCCTTTATCCTTAACCAATGAACTCCCAAAACTAATCAGGGAAGTTTCTTAACCCTCTGTCTACCAGAAGGGTCCAATGGACCCGACATGTACATTCAAAATATTTATTCAAACCAGAAATTTCTTCAAAACAAACTAAATGTATAAATCAGACAATAATAAGTTAAATAAACAAATTAAATAGTTTTAAGTAAAAATTCTGGTGTAGAATGTTTTTATAAAACTTGAGTAAAATTTCCGGTAGTTCTAGGGTTAACATAATAAACCGGTATATCAAATTCGGAGCAAATCGAATCATTCTGCATGAAAAACCAATTTATCTGAATTAAGAGGGGTGGACTAACCCCCATTTTCCCCCTTTATCCTTAGCCAATGAACTCCCAAAACTAATCAGGGAAGCGCCTTATCATGATGAACATAGAAAAACATTTTGAAGCAAATCGGATGTTTCTATCAAGAGTTATAGCGTTACGTACATACATACATACATGCAGAACCGGCGGGCACATTAGCTCTCAGGCTTTGATAGCGTGTGAGCTAAAAAGTAATAAAAAAGAAAACTGCCCAGCTAAACTGATGGCATTGAGCTCACAGGCTATTCACACTAATTGTATATCATACTCTTATTTTAAAGAGTAATTCCCTAAAAAAAATAAGTGAAGGGGAATTAGCCCTCGTTTCCCCCTTTATACTTAACCAGTGAACCTCCAAATCTAATCAGGGAAGCTCCTTATCATAATAAACCGGTATACCAAATTTCGAGCAAATCGAATAATTTTGCAAAAAAACCCATTTATCTAAATTGAGGGGGTGGACTAGCGCCCTCCCCTTTATCCTTAACCTATGAATCCGCATAACGAATCAGGGAAGCTCCTTAACCTAATAAACCGGTATACCAAATTTTGAGCAAAGCGAATAATTCTGCATGAAAAACCCCTTTATATAAATTAAGGGGGGTGGACTAGCCCCCTTCCCCCTTTATCCTTAACCAGTGAACCCCCAAAACTAATCAGGGAAGTTGCTTAACATAATAAACCGGTATACCAACTTCGGAGCAAATCGAATCATTCTGCATGAAAAACCCATTTATGTAATTTAAGAGGGGCGGGCATAACCTCCTTTTTCCCCCTTTATCCTTAACCAATGAACCCCCAAAACTAATCAGGGAAGTTCCTTAACATAATAAACCGGTATACCAAATTCGGAGCAAATCGAATCACTCTGCATGAAAAACCCATTTATCGGAATGAAGGGGTTGGACTAGCCCCCCTTTTCCCCCCTTTATTCTTAACCAATGAACCCCCAAAACTAATCAGGGAGGTTCCTTAACGTAATAAACCGGTATACCAAATTCGGAGCAAATCGAATCAGTCTGCACAAAAAACCCATTTATCTGAATTAAAAGGGGTGGACTAACACCCCCCTTTTCCCCTTATATATCCTTAACCAATGAACCCTCAAAACTAATCAGGGAAGTTCCTTAACGTAATAAACCGGTATACCAAATTCGGAGCAAATCGAATGATTCTGCATGAAAAACCCATTTATCTGAATTAAGGGGGTAGACTAACTCCCCTTTTCCCCCTTTATCCTGAACCAATGAACCCCCAAAACTAATCAGGGAAGTTCCTTAACATAATAAACCGGTATACCAAATACGGAGCAAATCGAATGATTCTGCATGAAAAACCCATTTATCTGAATTAAGGGGGGTTTACCAACCCCGTTTTTTCCCCCTTTATCCTTAACCAATGAACTCTCAAAACTAATCAGGGAAGTTCCTTAACATAATAAACCGGTATACCAAATTCGGAGAATATCGAATCATTCTGCAAGAAAAAAACATTTATCTGAATTAAGGGGGGTTTACCAACCCCGTTTTTCCCCCTTTATCCTTAACCAATGAACCCCCAAAACTAATCAGGGAAGTTCCTTAACATAATAAACTGGTATATCAAATTCGGAGCAAATCGAATGATTCTGCATGAAAAACCCATTTATCTGAATTAAGGGGTTGGACTAACACCGTCCCCCCCCCCCTTGATCCTTAACCAATGAACTCCCAAAGCTAATCAGGGAAGCGCCTTATAACAATGAACCCAGAAAATTTTTTTGAAACAAATCGGATGTTTCTATCAAGACTTATCGCGTTACGTACATACATACATACATACATACATACGTACATACATACAGAACGGGCGGGCACATTAACTCTCAGGCTTTGATAGCCTGTGAGCTATATAAGATTTTTTTTTTTTTTTTCAGATTTTAGAAAAGGTTACTATTTTAAACTAATTTGGCGAGAAGTTTGGCCTCCCTTAAATGTATGCTAAGAAATGTATCATGTTACTTTTATTCATAATGCAATTTGTATTTCATTATCATTTTATTTAATACAAACTGAAACATTTAAAATAAATGGCTTTCACTTCTTTATTTTTTTTTAAACGAAATGAAAAGAAAAATATTAGGCACAGATGTCATATACGCACCGGGGTACCTAATTGGCGCCAAAATGGAATTATTTTGGTTGACATGGTAAGCCGGCTATTGTTGTTTATTTAATAATAAATGTTTATATACTTTATTTTCTTTTTTTAAATTACATAAATTGCTTTGTTCTATAGTTAATTATTTTTTTGGTTATTTTCCTTTAACAATAAAAAATAATAGAAAATAATTAAAAAATACGGTACTACTTACAAGGAAGGTCTCCATACTGGGCATACTCAGAATATTTTGAAAAAAATACCACTTAAACTACTTATGTATGTAATAAAGGATCAGTCAAATTTAGCGGCGGAATTACAGTAGAAAGTCTGTAAAAAAATAAAATACTTTCGAGTATTTGGCGCGAAAAGACGAAAACGTCACGCGATTTGGTGAGCAGTACTTTTCCTCGCCAAACGATTTTAATGCACCTGAGCAAAAGCTAAAGCAAACGATTTTAATGCACCTGAAAATTGTTTGTTAATTGATTTTTAGAATGCGTGTAAAAAGTATTTAATGGATTTAAACATAAACAATAAGAGAGTTTAATAAATACATTTTTTCGTATTACATATTTATGTTGCTTGTTACTTAATTTTATAACTTTAAAAACAATTTCATCTATAAAAAATACTTTCATATATTTAAGCGTATTCCAAAATCAATGCAAAAACCCTTAACGGGTTAAAAGTTTGTGACGCAGCACTTTATCTTATGCTCTAAGAATTTTAAATATGGAACTTAAAAATAATGATATCAAATTTTGAGTGACGCTATGCTATTAATTATAATCTCTCTATATATTATTTATTTCATCTTTTTATTTTTTTATAATCGCATGTGCAAAAATTATGTTCAATTTAAAAAAATGTATAAAAGTTTATTCATTGATGCTTTAACATTTACACCTCTCATAAATTCCAAGTATGAGTTTTAAAAGATATGATATCAAAATTTTAGTGACGCTTTGATGTGGCTTTAAACGATTTGTTTTAAAATTAAATTTAAATTATTTTTGTTTTGGCTAAGATATATTCACACATCTAAATAATAGTTTTAATTTTCCAATATACTTTAAATATGTCACTTTCACTGAATTTATATAATGCATTTAAATGTATTTATTTGAATAAATTGATTTATCCTTTGTCCAATGCTATTAAAAATTTAAAATAAGATTTACGTAAATAATTTTTTTGCCTCATAGTATCCATTTGAATACATTTCCCTTAGTTTGGATACAATGACGCAAAAAAATTATTTACGAAAATCTTATTTTAAATTTTTAATAGCATTGGACAAAGGATAAATCAATTTATTCAAATAAATACATTTAAATGCATTATATAAATTCAGTGAAAGTGACATATTTAAAGTATATTGGAAAATTAAAACTATTATTTAGATGTGTGAATATATCTTAGCCAAAACAAAAATAATTTAAATTTAATTTTAAAACAAATCGTTTAAAGCCACATCAAAGCGTCACTAAAATTTTGATATCATATCTTTTAAAACTCATACTTGGAATTTATGAGAGGTGTAAATGTTAAAGCATCAATGAATAAACTTTTATACATTTTTTTAAATTGAACATAATTTTTGCACATGCGATTATAAAAAAATAAAAAGATGAAATAAATAATATATAGAGAGATTATAATTAATAGCATAGCGTCACTCAAAATTTGATATCATTATTTTTAAGTTCCATATTTAAAATTCTTAGAGCATAAGATAAAGTGCTGCGTCACAAACTTTTAACCCGTTAAGGGTTTTTGCATTGATATCATTACTTTTTTGAGGTTATTGAAAAAAATAAATAAAACAATAAACACACACAAAAAAAAATTAAAGACCAATACAAAGAATTCATAGTCAGGATTTCAATTCACCTTCAATCTCTCCCCCCTCCCTCCCCACAAAAAAGGATGACCATACTTCAATTTTAAAGAGCACCGTGCAATGAGATTTTTATAAGAACTCTTTGGTAAGATATGGAAGTAATGTACAACATGCATGTTTAGAGGGTATTTCTGTTGGTTTGCTTCAGATATAAAAAGCTATGTTAAATTTTACTATATAAAAAAATTACTTTGTTAAGAAAAATAGCAAGAAATATTACTCTTTAAACCTTTATATATATATATATAACAATCATCGCTCATTTATAAAAGTAATTTCATACATTTATATTAAATCCAAAACTACAAATTTCTGCTTCTCCCTTTTCTCTTTCCTAGTGCAAAAAAATTAAACATTCTTTAATTTTATATAAAATAATCTTTCACCATCCCTATTTAAAATTCTTTATTAACAATAATAATAAATCATATAAAATAATCCCCTGAGCTCCGAAGATTCCACTTCTGCTTTTGCACCCACCTCTCCAGCTTACCTAAATAATAAAATCTTTCAAAAATTAGTTTGAAAAAAAAAAATCTGCAACATTTGTTGCTCACTAACATAAATAAATAAATAAGCACTAACTTCCCTAATGTACAGTCATGGGAAAAAAAAGTAAACACCCCCTACTAACTCCTCAACAAATTACCGTAGAAGAAAGTTACTGGTACCGAACGATTGGAAATAAAGTCTACTTTTAAATGTATATAAAATTTGCTTAAGGGGTTATCTACGTATTAAAACGAACCATAACTTTGTTTTTTTCAATAGCAGTACACAATTTTTACAGCAGAAATGAATTCTACACCATTTAATTAGCCTAAAAACAAATTTTTATGCAATTCGTACTATAAGTTCCCGAGAAATTAATTATTTTAAAACAAGCTTATTTTAAGGGCTGTATCCAAATTGAAGTTCGGTACTCGATTGTTAACCCAGAGAGCCCCGTTCTTGATCAAGGCACCTTAAGCGTCACTCAAGCAGTCAATGAAGTCTGCTAGATTACAGGACAGCGTAAGACATTTCAAAATATCTAGTCACTTCTATAATAGACGGCCCCTTAAACCATAATTTTGCCGTTTTCTAAGCATAATTTGAAAACTATTTGGAAGAAAAATGTGAAATTTTGGATTTCCATAAAGCAGGACTTAATAAATCTAAATCCATCAAAAAAATTTTAGGTTACAATTCATAATTTTTTCGAATATTAATTTCATAATTCATATCATAAAATTATAAAAATTGCAAATTCAACGTATTTATGTTTGGGTATGTTAGTATTACTGCTACACAAAAAATTAGCACATTAGGAGCATAATTTCAGGAGATATGAATAAAAATATGAAAATATAATTTAACATTAGAAGCACTAAATTTTGAATGTTTATAATTCAAAAACTTATTATTCAAATTATTTGAAATTTGGTGCCTAGGCATAGTTTGAACCGAAGATTTGAAATATCTCGTTAAAATTGGGTATTGCCATTGGAAAAAATGAAGTTTGGATTTGTTTTAATATGTAGATGGCCCCCTAAGCAAATTTTATATACATCATTTAAAAATAGACTTTATTTCCAATCGTTCGGTACCAATAACTTTTGTCTACGATAATAATTTGTTAAGGAGTTAGTAGAGGGTGTTTACTTTTTTTTTTCCACGACTGTACATTTCACCTCTTCTCCCTCCCCCTACTCCCCAACATTAAAAAAAAATTAAATCTTTATTTTTATAGAGAAAATTCTTCTATATAAATTATCCTCCTATTCCTCAAAATTACCACTTTCCCACTCCAGCCTAGAGATTTCAATCTTTAAAGCTTTTTAGAAAATCGGATCTGCAAAGTCTTTTGCTTAAGGGGACGGTGGAGCTTAAAATCCTTAAAAATAATTTTTTTTATTTTTGTAAATTTCAACTTAAATATTATTCAAGAGTACATTATATACATTATAACATGCATTTATCCCCAAAAAAATGTTAAAAAATTTTTATTTTTGAGAAAAAAATAGAATTTTACGCGTCGTGTTGGAAATCTTCGAAACGCCCCATGCGTCTTCAATATCAATGAAAATCCCCAATATTTTTTATAAAAGTTTGGTTTATATATAGAAATTAAATAGAGCATCGAATTTTACATATTTGAATTTAAAGGTTAAAAAAAAAAATTGAAAAAATTTGAAATTTTTTCGAAAAATTTTCAAAATTTCAAATTTTTTCAATTTTTTTTTTATTTTTTGTAAATTTTATCTTAAATATTATTCAAGGGTACATTATATGCATTATAGCATGCATTTATCACAAAAAAAAATTTATTTTTGAGAAAAAAATGGAATTTTACGCGTCCTCTTTGAAATCTTCGAAGCGCCCCCTGCGCGTTCCATATCAATGAAAATCCCCAATATTTTTTATAAAAGTTTAATTTATATATAGAAATAAAATAGAGCATCGAATTTCACATATTTGAATTTAAAGGTTAAAAAAAAAATTTTTTTGAAAAATTTTGAAATTTTTTCGAAAAAATTTTGAAATTTTGAATTTTTTTTTTTTTTACCTTTAAATTCAAATATATAAAATTCGATGCTCTATTTTATTTCTATATATAAACCAAACTTTTATAAAAAATATTGGGGATTTTCATTGATATTGAAGACGCATGGGGCGTTTCGAAGATTTCTAAGACGGCGTAAAATTCCATTTTTTTCTCAAAAATAAATTTTTTTTTAAATTTTTTTTGGGATAAATGCATGTTATAATGTATATAATGTACCCTTGAATAATATTTAAGTTGAAATTTACAAAAATAAAAAAAAATTATTTTTAAGGATTTAAGCTCCACTGTCCCCTTAATAATAAAATATATAATCATGTACACTTTTAATTATTTTTCACACAATCAATTGATGTCATGATAATAGTTGTTCTGAGCGAAAATTGTGTTGGCTGGGCTGTCGTACAGATAGCTCAATTGGAAGAGTACTGGCAATTAAAGCCAAGGGTTATTAAAGTTCACTGTAATTCAAGATGTTTAACCGCTTCACGACAAGAGCCCTTTGGTTAAATTTTAACCTTTTACTACAGGTTTTTAAAAACAGAAAATTTTCTGTAATTGAAACACAGAAATGCTCCCATTAAAGAAGGTAAACTTTACAATTAAAAATAAGTGGTGAGAATAATGAAGGATTCTGAACACCTTAAGTGGCCAAGTATACCGGTCGCTCATTCCCAAGGGTTTAAAGATGCTTTTTTGTTATTATAACCTTTAGGATTTACAATATAAAAAAATCTTAATCACTTCTGAGGTAAATAAAGACAGTGGAAAAAAATCAAGATGGCAATGTTTTGATTGACAAATTCTAAGCTGAGTAATTTGTGCTACAGAATGAAAAAAATATAAAGTTGTAATAATGTCCTCTTGTTACAGATACTAAATATTTAAGGTTTTTGATGTGTGAACTACATATGAATACAGTAGAAGATCTTTATAATGCACACCTTGGTATGAGAAGTTGTGCTTATTATAGAATTTTGCATTATATAGATCATATTTCATACATCATTAAATTTACTTCGTATACATGCTTTAAATTACATTCCTTGGAACCAGAAAATGTTCAAATTATGATATTTTATATAATAGGTATAGATCACACATTATTAAATTACCTTAAAGATATTACCTTGAAATATAACATCCAAATATGCCTGGGCAAATTCATTATAAACAGTGGTAAATCATGACTGACAGTTTTGGGAACACTAAATGCATGGCTGGCCAATTTATTCTTTTTCAGTATTTTTAATAATGAAATCTTTGCCTTATTTTTAGCAGAATTTTCTTCCATTAAATAAGGCAAAAATTTAAAAAAAAAAAAAACAACAACAAAAAAAAAAAAACTTTTGGAAAGCATGCATTTTAGTGCTGCAAGAAAAACCTGTCATGAGCTGCTCTGATTATAACACTCATTTACAAAAAATTTTAATATAATAACAATGTTTTCATTACTCCAAAATAATGTGTTAAAGGCGATAATGTATCATATTTAGTGTTCCAAGAAATAGCAATATTTGTAAAATACATGTGCTTCTTAACTGAAAAATTCATTGTTTATATCTGAGAAATACATTACATCTTCTGCATTAAAATTTTTTGGTGGCAGGCTTTTGTGATTGAACAAGGACTGCTTGCAGAGTGCTTTTAAGGATTTTACAATATAAAATTATGGCTCTTGAACTACTATTAATCAAATACAGTAATAGGGATAAAAAAAATTAAATTAGATAGTTTATTTTAAAAAATTACTTGTATTTTCATCAGATATACTGATTATTACTACCATATGTTATATGTAACATATTTATTAGAAAAGTTACAACTATTTTCATGAAGTTTTGGATCCCCCCCCCCCCCCTCATGACATACTGTCAAATTTCGCGAGGTTATTTTTTCTTGGGATGTTCCTCCCCCGACCGAGAATGGAGAGGGTTTTTTACAATCATTGGATTAATTTTGTTTTTCTTTTATTGCTACTTTTTTATGTTAGTGTGGTGATCTTTCAAATGCTATTGCACAACGAGGCGATAAACGCGCTACTCTGTAAGTGGCACGGCAACCCTCCAGTGTACAGGTGGAATTGATAAAAAGAGTTTTTGTAGTCGGAATATGCGGAATGTTACAGAATAGTGAATGGTTTAATGAAAGCAGAATAAAAACTTAATATTTAATTTAAGATGCGAGTCAGATTAATATATTAATTGAAATGATTACTGAGTAATCACTTTATTAGTTTATACAAAGTCTAATTATCATGACAGCTACAATGCAGCTGCTAATGAAATTTTGTGAAACCAATCTTTTCTAAATAGTAACACGTTCTGAATTGTTCTTATTTACAATAATACTTCATTACCACAAATACCATATAAGGGAGCTGGCTACTTTTATATTTTTTTAAAAGTAAATTATTTAAAGCTTTCTTTTAAGCATATTAACTTTAAAATTAAACAAAAACAAGTATCTTACTTTTGCAAAAAAGCTGTTTTATCTTATTTATCTATAAACTTTAATTACTAAATAAGGAAAAGTATCATGATGAAAATTTTTACTTTTAGGAGCTCAAAACAACCAGTCAGGATAAAATCGTTCATTTTGAGCTAATCGTGATAATTTAAGTATATAAAGTAGAATTTACTATCAGTCAAAAATATGTCCAAGACTGAAATCAGTCCTGAGACTGAAGGTCTTGCACCCATGGCTGTAATCAATTAGCCTAAAAGAAATGCTTCAGGTGTTTTTTTTTCTTCTGTTTTTCTTTTGTTACAGAGATAAACGGCAATAAGAATTTTCTTCCCCTTTAGGTTAAATTTTATAAAAATAAAATACTACGATGCTTTAATTTTTGAAGCTGAAAAGAGTTATAAAAAAAAAATAAATAAATAAACGAAAGATGTCATTTTAAGTCAATTTTCGTTTATAATATTATTAGAAACGATTCGCAAATGAATCATTTTATAAACGGGATTGGAAATCTTAATTTTGATTTCGTCATACCTTTTATTTAAATTGTGCGTTCTTTAAAAATGAAAGATTTTGTTTCATTTCTTTAAAAGAAAACTCAAAATTAAATTAGTAATCTATCTGTATTGCACTCACATATCACAAGAAATACCTATGACACACATGAACGTTATTTTGTAAGGAAAACAGTTATAAGTATTGTTGAAAATAAAAACAATTCAGAAAATTATACTAATTAGAAAGGATCGGTTGCAAAGAATGCTGTCTGGATAATTAGAAATTGTACTCACTTTCTCCCCTTGGAATACCATTTCAAGATCTTTGATATTTCTTATTTCTTCAGTCAACTTCGCGTATCGCGTAGTGATACATGGCGAAGTCTTATGGCGAACGCGATGAATTTTCATTTCGATACGAGAATTTTCGATAAATATCGAATTTCGATACGAGAATTTTTTTTAAAATGTGAAATATTTTCTCATTAAAAAATGTTTACTTACTATGAATAACAATGAAATAAAATACCTATAATTACAAAATACTGCTCCATTTTAAAAAATCAGTCTAAGTGTTTTAAAGCACATAATAAACTGATTTCGTAGTTTAAAAAAAGATTTATTGCCAATATTCAGATTTTTAACTGTGACCTAAACCGCGCAAAACCGATGTGCAACGTTCTGTCTGCTAGCCCATAGAATAACATGTAATCCGCGATCCTAAGAAGTCCATTTTTTCATGCGGATTATATAAAAATTAAGAGTTTTCCTAGATACTAGGTTAGTCTTATCCACTTCGTCAAAAACAGATTCATTTTATATATTAATGTTTTTTAAAAAATCTAGACCGTTTCGGAGAAAAAAAAAAGACAAACTTACACCATCGAAATTGCTTTCAAAATGGGTTTACAGATCTGAAAATATACTGCACGTAGAATTGTAAAAAATTCAGAATAGGATTAGACTGCAGATATAAGACTGTTTTAAAAAAATCAGAACAATAGGACCTATATTTGATGAGTTATTAACAGGCGGCTTTTCGCATTTTCTTTGATGTCGAGTTAGCTGTATATATGAGTTCCGCCATCTACGAATTCTACGATACGATACGATACGATTTTAGGCTTAAGGCTGCGTCACTCAGAATACTACCGTCTTCCATGATAAAGACAAGATTCATTTAGCAGTTATTCATTTCAAACCAAGGAATTCGTCGTTTCCATAGCAACAAAATTGAACCGACAGCCCTCAATTGGACTTAATTTTGAGATATTGAAACAATTTTAATTTTGTTTTAATTCATAAAATTTGATATTTAACTTTCATTATAAATACATATATGACAAAACTATAGCTAAATCAAACTAAAACTGGCAAAACTACAGTTATTTAAGTTAAATTTATTTAAACAAGTTCAGTATGAAATATTTTTATCTTAAAGAGTATTCGACATGAAAAAGTATTTTTCGAAATTTCATTTCATCGCCAACCGATTATAAATCGCCAAATAAACGAACATTTTATTATTTTTTTACGAACGTTCTATCGGGGTTCCGCCAAAAAATTTTTTATAAACATATATATCCACATGAGACGAACACTCTGTAATTTTTTCAGATTTTTCTGAATATGCCCGTATGGAGACCTTCCTTGTTAGTTATTCTATCGACCCATTTCGCCAAATTATATAAATCGCCAAACCACTCGCCAAATTATACAAACTGACATAATTTTTATTTAAAATAACGAAAGAACAAAGAAAATAGTATAACATTAATAAATATACAAATAAAACATCGAAATAAAAATCCCTTGATGACGTAAAGACGTGTAACTTGCTTAAAGTCAAGTGAATGTGACATTTACGATCAACCATTATTGGCATTTAATCTTATAGTTTAATGATAGATTTTTAGTCGACGGGATAACTAAGTAGTACCAAAAATACATATGTAACTGGTATTTGAAAATGAGGTTTTCGCCAAATTTTCGTAAAAAAAGCACGCCAAACCCGGTGCGTATATGGCATCTGACCAAATATTAAATGATGTAACAAACGATGATATTTTAATTTCAACTTCAAAGCAATGTTCCACTTGAAAAAAAAAAAAAAAATACTAACTGGCGAGTTGAAAAATAGCTATTGGCGAGATCTGCTCCCGGCTAGCTTAACAGTACGAAGAATTCTTTTCGACCATGGAAACTTTTATGTAGTTTTATTCGAAAAAGAAATTTGATTTTTTAATCAAAAGGGAAAACTTTCGGCACAGATGTTATATACGGACCCATATTGGCGCGATTTTTTTTCTGACGCCAATGTCATATACGCAACGGGTACTTAACTGGCGCCATAGTATCGTTATTTTGCTTGATTTGATAAGCCGGATGTTGTTGTTTATGCTGTTGATGTTTTCCCCAAATTAGCGTCGGAAAACAATCGCGCCAATATCGGGCCGTATATGATATCTGGGTCAAACTTTCACATGAAAAGCGAAGGATCAGAGCGTATTTACTTATGGCAGTTACATGACTGGGACTATTGTAATATAGATGAAATGATGGCAATAGAATAATATTTGGCGACTTATCACCTGTACCTGGCTAACATTAAAGTAGTAAAATGGCACCTGGAATAAAAAAAGTGTCGTGGTCTGCCCAAAACTGTTGATAATAGTCACATAACTTAGGCTATTTTTATACAGATTCTTTTAAAATATTGTTTTTGCAGAGACAAAGACTCTGTATACTTAATTCATTTTATTTTATCTTCTTTTAAAATATTTAGCTGATCCTCTTTAATCAAACATGAAACCAACCATTGAATGTGTTAAGAGCAAAAGATTCAAGCTTAAATTTTTCCAATCAAATTTAATTGAATGGAAACCCGTTTACAGGGAGATCTGCACAGCTTTTTTCAGTATAATTCAATCTTCTCTATTATTTTTAAAACCGATCAGATTAGCGTGTTTTTATATTCTGCGGTGCCTGGACGGGGATTGGCGAGTGTAGATTGCAGGGTGCAGAACCCTCTAGTAATGATTAAAAAATAAAATGGCACCAGGAATATAAAAAACGAAGTGGTTCGCCCGGAGCTGTTGATGACAGTCACATGACTCAGGCTATTGTTATGGAAATTGTTTTAAAATACCGGGAGACAAAGACTCTGTACACTTAATTCATTTTATTTTAGCTTCTTTTCAAACGTTTAATTGATCCTCTTTAATCAAACACGAAAACAACCATTGGATGTCTTAACAGCAACGGATTCGGCCTTAAATTTTTGAAATCAAAGGAAATAGAATGGAAACTCGTTTACAGGGAGATCTGTACAGCTTTTTTTAGTATAATTCAATCTTATATAATATATTTAAAACCGATCAGATTAGCGTGTTTTTAGATTCTGCAGTGTCTGAACAGGGGTTGCGAGCGTAGCTTGCAGGGGGCAGATCCCCCTAGTATATATATATACATACATATATTTGATTTTTGTCAGGTGATAACTCTCGTATTTATAAACGAATTTGGATAAGATTTATTGTGAGTATTGTACATACAGATGTCTCGACCGAGTTAATTGGCCAACTTCATCCGCCATCTTGTTTCAAAATTAAAATATTTAAAACTAAAAAAATACACAAAAAAATTAGAAATCGCAATTTATTTTATCTTCAAGTGTTAGGCCATGATACAAGGATTCCGGAATATTTTTTGTTTCGTTTCTAACATAAAAAATAATTGAGATACAGCAGTTTGAAATTCTAGGTTGGTTGATATTTCAAAATAAGACAACAATTAAAGAAAATCAGGTATTAATTTCTGAGTTTTAGTGAACGTTAGTTTGGAATTCTCGCCAAGCTTGGCGACACTTGGCGAAATATTACCAACTACCAAAACTAAGCAACCGCAAATGATGGCAACTTGGCTATAGCTTGCTAATTTGGCGCAATTCTCGTTCGAATTCAGTATTGACAAATATTCATTTATCGTGCTCGTCGAATTTAGTATCTTAAAATTTGAGTAAAATTTGCAAAATTTTAAAACCAAGAAATAAGGAATTTTTATTGAATCATCTAATCGAGTTCCACTAATTTTACCTTTGTGTGTTTGAGCAAAATAAACTATATTAAGGTTATTTAAACTAAATATTAAGGAATTATGAAGGCTACCTTTTCCCCCAGCACATGCCGAAAGGACTTTTTTAATCCTTTTTTACTTGACAGCACAATTAAACAAATGCTTTAAATTTCGCGGAACACAGAAATTATGAAGATGAAAAGCCACATGAAAAGATACATGTCTTTTCTAATTTATTTACTAACAAAACAAAATATCCCATCAAAGTTTTTAAATTTTTTTTTTATTTTTCACAATGTATAAGGTTGAAAAAGGGATTTTTTAACCCCTTGGGGACGAGCGACACGTATACGTGCCGGAAATAGGCCTAAGGATCCTTGTTTATTCTCACCAGTAAAATTTTGCTGTAAAATTTGCCTTATTTAATCCGAGCATTTTCCCGATTTGAATAGGCACAAACTTCTGTTTTTTAAAACCGGTAGCAAAGTAATAAACATTTTGTAAAAGGCTCCCGTCGCGAAGGGGTTAAGGAGCTGGGAGGTTCTGTTCTCTATGCGATACGCTCGTCAACTTTCTGCAGACCCCGCAGGCACTGAAAAAACGTTAATTTACTGCGTTTTAATGAGATTACCCGTTTACGGAAAAGTATAACATTACCACAACTAGTGACGATCTTTTGTAATCGGGTTGTCATTCGTTTCCCTGTGACTGAAGGACTTCTCGGTTCGCAAGGTGGCATCCCCCACTGTTGGGGCAGCTGATGGCTGTCTTCGTGATTGATTAAGGAATATCAGTTGCACATTTGAAAATCAGGCTGTATACAATGAGTAAGTAGGAAATGTAGCTGCCTCCCAGACTATTAAAACATCCAGAAGAAAAGATTTTGCTTAGATGCTATAAGATTTATTTTAATGCGACATTTTAAAAATATGGTTTTAAACATGGCTTAATTTTCCTCCATTAAATGCTTTTTGAAGATAATAATTTAATTATTTTAAGGTTTTCTTTCTTTTTGAATATTTACGTGTAAATATATTTTTAAATTGAAACGTATTTGGAAATATTAATTATTTTTGTTGTTTAAAAAATCTGTCAATAACAGATATAAACAGGTATTTGAAACTATGATTAAATATCTATTCAGATAATGAAATTTTGAATAAAGAAGTAAGAAAAATCATGCGTTAAGAATAGATTATAAAACACTTTCTAACACTTCCTGAATGCTTTTGAAAAACTTCGTTATTTAGGGAAATAAGGTAGATAAGAGAACTAAGTAAATATTTTAAAAAGCGCATAAAACCTTTGGAAAATTGATTTCAGCAGTTATCGTCAATAACAAATGTGTATTCCAATTCTTTTGAACAACCTTGTATTTGATTTGTAGGTTGATATGTATAGCATATAATGTGGAAATTTAGTTTAGCAAGAAAACGCATAACAGGCTGAAATTTCTCTTTCGGCAATTTATACTAAAAGAGGGAAACATATTTGAATATTTTTTTATCATCACTGTGGTTTACCTAGTGCCTTTATTACACACCACAATTTGGCTAAAATTTAATTCAAGCTAAAAAACTCTTAAAACTACTGAAATCACATTTCCAGAAATTATCATTTATAGACGGCTATATATCCAATTCTTTACATTACCCTGTATATCATTTGATCTATGTTCTACAAATATTTCTTAGTAAACTAAATGCAATTCATCTTAAAAATGCATAACTTATTTAAAAACCACCTTTAAGCAATTTGCAATCATACCCAGTAACAATTACGAATTCTTTTGTGAAGCCCTGTATATGAATTACAGCATTATACACACCATATACCTTGCATAAATATGGTGAAACATAAAAGCACATAACATAATTAAAAATGCATTTCCAGCAATCATCGCTACTGCACATTACTTCGGATACATTATAGTACCTGAAATATTTTGTGTGTCACTGTAAATGCCATGCACTCCGTAATATATATGAAATAAGTCATAGTAAACTTCAGCGACGTATACCAATTTCATTATACATGGAATAATTTAAGGTAATTAAAATACGCCGCAAACAATTCCCTCCACCCCTATATTATTATGTAACGGAATTCTTTTGTGTGGCCCTGTAAATGAATAATAAGCATTTTTTGCACCGCATATTCTACAGAATGCATATTTTAGTGCACTTGATCAATGCATATCAATTTTATTATGTTTGAAAGCATGTAACATCATTAAAAATCATTTTAAATATTTTTTCCCATAGGCCGTAATGTAACGGAAAACTTTTGGCTGTCCTTGTAAATGAACTAAACGAGCTAGAAATTTCATTTGAAATAGGGAACGTGCTATGGTAAACATTAAAAATTTCAGGTCAGTCCGAGTATATTTATGGAAGTTAGAGCGCGGACAGACGGACAGACAATGCGAAGTCATAAACACTTTTCAACTTTGTTGGAAAGTGTTAAAAAATGATTTAAAAATTTTTAAAATTATAAAACTTTAGAAGTTGTTTGCACACTGCTCACTACAGTTTAGTCAAGCATACGCTACAAAATATTATTAAATTGCAATGCATAATTTTTGATCCTATAAAACTGCATTTAATTTCACTATTTTGACCAATTTCGACATTAAACAACGCTGAAAAAATATTCGATTTTAAAACCATCTGTTTCAATATTTATAACATACATTTTTTCTATAACGCTACCAGTTTTCATGTTTTTATATGCAACAGGTTTTCCAGAATAAACCGAAAATATGTAAAGGTTACAATAAATCCAATTATGGTAGCAGCAGCGATAGTTACTTTTTTTTTTTTTTAATAGAGTGAAATAAGATTTAGAACAGAACGAAAACATATACTCCTTTGTTTAGCTATTTTATTTAAATTACTGCGAAAGTTACTTTACATTTTTTAATAAACAATTATTTGTTTATGTTCCACGTGGATATAGGCTTGAAAATATTCTTGAAAAACATTTAAAAAATCATTTTAAAATACCAATGAATTGAGTTACAAATTTCAAATATTTTTTTAATGCATACATTTAAAAAAAAATCGAAATGGTAAAATTTAAATCTATGCGATATTCAGGATCGAATATAGTTGAGTTTCATAATTAATTCTTCTAATCTAACCCGAATATAATTGCAACCTCATTGTTTCCAGCATCATATGATATCAGCGTTACTGATGGACATGTTTTTACTTTATAATATAGATAAAGAATTACAACAAATTTATCTTACAATATATTTTTAGAATTTTTAAGGATACAAAATTAGCAATTAAATTCTCCATTATTTTTACGCACATATTTATAAAACTTTTTAAATGTTATATTTCTAACAAAAGTATTGTTAGGTATAATAGACTTGTAAATAAAACTATGTAACAAACAGTGAGTATCATGATTTTTCGAGATTTTTTTCATAATATTTACTTAGTATCGTATGGCATATGATGCGGTCGGTACCTTTGTCTTCTCTCCCCACATACACACCGTTAAAATATATTCATCTGCAATTTGTTTAATTCTGCTTTGTCACAAAAATATAGAAAATTGCTTCTAAAATTTAGATTTTTACCAAATTATTACAATTAAAAATTAATCTAGCAAATTTTCTATCATACCTGAAAACCTACATAATGTTTATTTTATTTAATACAAATTTTGATTTAAATTAAGCATATTATTTAAATTATCATGGTTTGAATATATTTGTATCCAATTACCTGTTTCACATCCGTCTGAAGCTTGGAAGCTAACTCTGCCAAAAGAATATGATGATCATCCTAGGTAAAAAAAAAAAAAAGAATAACCAAGTAAATGTAATGACTAATATAGTATAGCGAAATATTGAAATGTAACTTTCTTTAACTACTAAAACATGCGTACCGAAAATTGGGGTATTATAAGAAGATTCGGCCACCTTTGAACCTTTTTAAAATTATTTAAACATTTAATAATATTTTTTTGGCATATTATTAAATAGTGCTATCAAGGAAAATGATTTAATGAAAAATGCAGATTTTACAGTAATATCTGAAACATTAAAAAAAAAATTAAACAAAAATATTTTGAGCTTTTTGGAGCAATGCTTTTATTTTATTCTTATTTTCTTAAAAACCGTGAAAAGCATTGTTCTGTGCCGATTATTCAAATGTTTCCCACGGATTTAATCATGTATGTCAGCTTATATATATATATATATATATATATATTGGTAGTAGTAAACATGTGTTTCAGGGACAACTAATTCATTTTTGCACCCGTGGTAAACATGGATTTTGTCCCCACCCCTTAAAAAGAAAATTTACCACAAGAATTTTAATAAATGAATTTTAATAAATCTCTAATAGCCGGATTTTGAAAAAATTGTGTAATCATTAAATACATAATGCTGAACTACGTAATCAGCGTTATCAAATATTGATTCTTTAAAACCTTGGAAACCAAATCGAAGTGTATTCCGCTTTAAACAGGTTTTCATCCTAGAAGGTATATATTCTTTCGCTTAAAAATATATAATTTTTTCTTTAAAGACCGGATTCCGTATATACAGATTTCATTTTCAAAGGTTTTATGGTAGTTGTAGTATTGAGGCGTTTAAAGTCACAGTTATATGAATTATGAGACTAAATTAGTCACACGAAGACATTAGCAAGGTAATATTAAGCCAATGAGAGCGTTCTTGACAAATATCTCACGTGTATTTTATTACTTTTAATTTTTTTTCTTTTTTGGGAAACCTGAGATCAATATCTAATGCTGTGCTTCTGCACTTTTCCGGGTTTGATTGCATTTTTTTTTTCTTCTTAATATTTGGACACTTTCATTTTTGGAAAATTGTTTGGACCCGTTCTGAAATTTGAAGTATTCTCACTAAAGAAATGCAACCAAATTCGAAAAATTAAAAACTCACAATGTTAGATATCAACCTCGGGTATCATACGAAAAAATATTAAATATTGAACAGGATTCTAATAATCCTACAATAGTGCCATCAAAGAAAAAAAATATTATTGAATAGCCTGTAGAAATTATTATTAAAATACATTTTTTCATTTAGCTTATGAAATCGTATTACGTACCATACTTTATTGTGTTGGGAAAGTGAAATTGAATGAAACAGGTGATCAATGCGACGGCAAAAATTGTTTACATTGTCTACAATCATAAATAAATTGGTATTTCGTTTGATAAATGGTATAACTGATATCATCAAAGAGATATATAGTTTCAAAATATTAGAGAAGATTAGAATATTCCACTAAGTATATTTTTCAACAACCAAAGTAAGTTTTTCTGTTTAAGTTTTAAAGCAATTAATAGATAATCTTAAAGTTTTATATATTTTTGTATGCTAAAATGATATAATTGCTTGTTAAATTTATTGATAAAAGTAGATGTATCTAAAAATCCATGTGCAGTCTTGTGTAATATACATTTGAAAATCTTTAAAAAAAAATTGAGCAAAAATTTTAGTTTTTAAAAATGTAGTATAGTGATTTAAAAGAAATTCAATTTCTTATAATCTTCTTAAAAATTTTAATTAAATATGTGGTTAATTTTTTTTCAAAATGTACTTTTAGTTGAACATTGAAATGCAATGAATTCACTATTTAAAGCATATTTTTAGAAATAAATAACATTGTTGAAAGGTAAACTGCCCCCTTAAAAAGCATTCTTTTCTTTTTTATTAATTATAGGATATTTACGAAACATCATCAGAATATATTACGGATGCCTAAATTTATTTTGAGAAAAAAAAAATGCAATTTTCGCCATTTTTCGCAAAATGAAAAATACATATTCGCCTTAAGTATTCTTCAAAAGCGAATTGCTTTCCTGTATTTATGGCTCTTAAATTTATTTTACAGTTAAACGCGGTTGTAGAAAAGATAAAGGGACCAATGTCTTTGCTCGTTATAAGCAAATTCAAGCCTCTGTTCCTTTATTCTAGGTAGAATTAAGATAGTACCTGAAGCCAGTGTTGAAATCAGACATGGAGAAGGAAGGATTTTTTTTGCTCTATAGAGACAATATGGAGTTACGCGGGAGGGGGAGAATTACCCTTTTCACTATTACCAAATACAAAATCTCAAATCCTCTGGGGTGGAGGACATTTTTTTAATTGAAATTATGATGTTTACAACTTATTAAGTTTATAAAAAATTTTTTAAATTGGTTATTTTTGTCTTGTCACTGTTGGTATCACGTCAGTGACATTTTTTAGTGTCATAAGGACTTTTTTTTTCTTTATAATGGAGATAGTACAGTAAATTCTTAGTTGACAAACACACAACAACTACAACAAAATCTTTTAAGCCATTTACTACATTTATTTAATTCTTTGCATATTAAACACGCTGCTCTATTACTTATCATCTATTATAAATGTCTAAGAACAGCATATTTGGCATTTATTATTGAATTATAGGTAGTTTCTGTCTGGAAGTAAAACTTGCCAGTGGGAAAAACAGCACAGAAAAATTATAGCGACGAATACATAGTGCGGAAATCGGCTATCCCTGTAATGCTTAAAAAAGCGCTAAAATATTATATCCCTTAAATATGCAACGATGCTGCTGAAATATACAGTTTGCAGGGACATCTGCAGGATATTTTCTACAACTGTAAGATATTGCTAGTCTATACAATGTAATACGAAAAACCCACAGATATCGCTGCGATCGACTCTTTGGATATCAGCAGTATCGTCGCACATTTAAGGGATACAAATTTTTAGCATTATTTGGATAGCATATTTCCACACTATGTATTCTAGACGCTGTAGTAAAATGAGTCGAGAGTTCATAGGACAATACCAAATCTAGTAATTACACTTTATGCGGAAAACATATACGCAGTGTGTTAGTGGATCGTTACACGTAAGTATCACAATGTTGGTTCCATTCAATGTAGATGATACAGGCAGGACTGGCATGATTTCTATATTTAAGAACCGCTATTTTCGAATAGTACTCATGTAAGGACCCAGTAACTTTGTTACAAAAACTCTCTAGTGGTTTGAAGGTGAACATGGTGTAAGACGTAACTCTAATATAAAGGCACTCTAACTGTCCGCGGTGCATTTTTAATTAGGATTTCGCTGTTTCGCGAGTTAGCGGTAACCATATGCAAATTTATTTGCTCAGTCTGACAGAGTATAAATAGGGGAGCGAAAATATGTTAAGCGGTTAGTTGGTTAGTCAGTACAGTTAGACGTTGGAGAGAGTGTGAGTTGGCGCAAATAGTTTTGGTGTGGAGAAACGGCCATGTACGGCTAGAGCTTTGCCTGAGAACAAGAACAGATTTAGAATGATATGAAATGTAGACATGGATTTGAAATGAACCCCGCCGTCACAGCTCAAGCACGCTCCGGAGAAATGAAGTTACGTGAGTTAACTTTTAAGCTTTATATTTAATTAAGATTGTTTTATTGCTATCACGGAGTGAGGGCGAAATTTATTAGATCTTGTCTGCCAACCCCTTGCCCGCTTTTGAATAAAAGCTCTATATTTAAAGCCTATAATACTCCTCATGAACTCCCACAACAATAAGTACGCCACAAATGGCGCCCAACGAGGTGTCGAACCCCGACCATTTTATAAATACGCCACAATCATTGCCTTTTTAAATGATAAATATACATTGATTAAATAAGGCGATGTTTACTATTGGGAAATTAGTTATACCCAAAAATAAGAACCTTGTGAATCCTACATATATAAAAATTAATTATTATCCAAATCATTCCTGTAGGATTAAATTGTTTAAGTAAAAGTAAGATTTTAAAACGAAATTTAAATAGTACTTTAGCCCAATTTAATTAAATCGTAATATTTAATCTTTTACACACACTTATAGCTATACAGGGTGATTCATAAAAGATGGGCAGAACTTTAAGGGGTTATAGTACACTTAAAGACAAATAATATTAAATAGGAGACTAAGGGTCCCAGACGTATTCCCAAGGAGATAGGGGGCATTAAAGTTTAGGGTCCGAAATTTCAAATGATTATAAAACATGGAAAAATTGGTCGATTCGTTTGCGGTTTTTGCAAAAAATTTTCTTTATGCCAGTATTTTCTTGAAATAAAATTTTAAAGTTCAATTTCAAAAAATGCCGATAGGGGGCGCTTTAGACTTTGGAGTAACAAACAACTATTTTTTAACGTTATTTTTTGTATTTCTTTAAATGATTTCGAAAGCTTAGACTTAAACTTAAATTTTGATCTAAAAATCTGAGTCCTAACGAGTAGTTAAGTAGCGTAAACTGAAATTTGAAATTTGAAACCCTTCTCCCCCCAGAACAAAAATCAGTTATTCCCGATCTTTGTGTCGTAGATTAGGCTCTAACTACTGCCGCGTTTTGCTAAAATTATTCTTTATGTGAGTATTTTCTTGAAAATAAATTTTAAAGAAAATTTTCAAAAAATTTCGATAGAGGGTGCTTTAGACTTTGGAGTAACGAACAACTATTTTATACCGTTATTTTAGTGTCTCATTAAATGCTTTCTAAAGCTTAGACTTAAATTTTCAGCCCAAAATCTGAATCGTTAGACGTGGTTAAGTTTCTGGGGAGAGGGGTTTGAAATTTCTACTCCTGAGCACAGTTCAGTTTACCATGTCCACACATTGTGTGCTGTGATACGAGGTAAAAAGACACAAATTAGGATTATGTCACCAAAGCATATTTATTAACATGTAATTACAATAAATGTTCAAAATTGTGACCACCAGAGGTTATGCACGCAGAACAACGGCGAAGAATGGAACGGCGAACATTCGCGAAAACATCAGGCTTTTCGAGCACTTCCCCTACAGCGGCGGAAAGTCTGGCGACTAGTTCCTCGGGGGATTCAATGGGTGTCTCATACATAAGAGCCTTCAATCGTCCCCAAAAAAAGAAATCGAGGGGTGAAAGATCTGGCGAGCGAGCAGGCCAAGCAACAGGACCACCTCGACCAATCCATCTGTTCGGAAATGTGATGTCCAGATAGTTGCGAACGTCTCGTACGTAATGGGCTGGCGCTCCATCGTGCTGGAACCACATGACCCGCCGGATGCGTGGAGGAACAACGTTTAACAGGTCTGGCAGCACATGTTGCAGAAATGTGAGGTATGTTTTACCGTTGAGGCGTTCAGGAAGAAGGTACGGTCCGATTAGGTGGTCTCCGAGGATTCCTGCCCAAACATTGATGGAAAAGCGTCTCTGATGAGCATGTGGATACGTAGCATGTGGGTTGACATCCGCCCATACATGTGCATTGTGTGTGTTAAATGTACCTTCACGTGTGAAGGTACATTCATCGGTGAAAAGCACAGTTCGTCCAAAATGTGGATTTAGCGCGTTCTGCTGCAGAAACCAGCGGGCGAATCCAATACGATTTGGATAATCCCCTGGAGACAGTTTCTGGACTCGTTGCACATGAAACGGGAGCAAATGTTCATCCTTCAGTACCCTCCAAGTCATGGACTGTGAGGTATCCACCTGCCTAGCCAATGTTCGTGTACATGTACTTGGCTGCGCCGCTACTACATCCAAAATGGCTTCTGCAACAACTACTGATTCGTCCTTTTTTGCACGACCTGCATTCGACCGGGAAGCGAGAAATGATCCCGTCTCACACAACTGTCTGTGCAAGCGCTCGAAAGTTTTGCGGTTAGGCAACCGCCTGTTGGGAAATCGCTCTCCGTACATTCGTTGTGCCTCTGCAACATTTCCATCTGCCGCTCCGTAAATTAAATGCATCTCAGCCTTTTCCTTATTCGTGAAGGGCACCATCTTCCGATTCATTACTACAGCGACTTACACTTGACTCACCGTTCAGTGGTTTTTATGCCTGAATCGTGTCGAAATTTTGCATACGTGTTCTTCTTCTTCCCCATTTGACATTTGCATACTTTCTGTTTCCTTCTTCACCCGGTGACTAGCGTCAGGAATGGAGCTTTAACGTTTGCATGAGCGACGTTTCCAACTGTGCCAGTGCCTTTATGAGTGAATTCCGACTATGCAGTCCTTGACGAAAGTTGTATTTTTGCCTCGTATCACAGCACAGAATCGTTGGGCATGGTTAAGTAGTGCAAACTGAACTATGTTCAGAAGTTGAAATTTGAACCCCCTCCCCTCGCTACTGAACCACGCTCAGCGATTCAGATTTTGAGCTGAAAATTTAAGTTTAAGTCTAAGCTTTAGAAAGCATTTAATGAGACACAAAAAATAACGGTATAAAATAGTTGTTCGTTACTCCAAAGTCTAAAGCGCCCTCTATCGGAATTTTTTGAAAAATTTCTTTAAAATTTATTTTCAAGAAAATACTCACATAAAGAATAATTTTAGCAAAACGCGGCAGTAGTTAGAGCCTAATCTACGACACAAAGATCGGGAATAACTGATTTTTGTTCTGGGGGGAGAAGGGTTTCAAATTTCAAATTTCAGTTTATGCTACTTAACTACTCGTTAGGACTCAGATTTTTAGATCAAAATTTAAGTTTAAGTCTAAGCTTTCGAAATCATTTAAAGAAATACAAAAAATAACGTTAAAAAATAGTTGTTTGTTACTCCAAAGTCTAAAGCGCCCCCTATCGGCATTTTTTGAAATTGAACTTTAAAATTTTATTTCAAGAAAATACTGGCATAAAGAAAATTTTTTGCAAAAACCGCAAACGAATCGACCAATTTTTCCATGTTTTATAATCATTTGAAATTTCGGACCCTAAACTTTAATGCCCCCTATCTCCTTGGGAATACGTCTGGGACCCTTAGTCTCCTATTTAATATTATTTGTCTTTAAGTGTACTATAACCCCTTAAAGTTCTGCCCATCTTTTATGAATCACCCTGTATATAATATAATATAGGATGTTCTCTATTCTTAAGAAAAGAACCATTTCAACCGAAAAGGCAGAAACAACGCAAAAAATAATCTGTTTTGACAGACATTATAATAGAAAACATATGAGTTTGAAAGAAATCAAAAAACTGTCAGACTGCCTTTCTACGTGGACACGTCACTACATTATGAAGAGTGGCATCTTTGGATGAAGAAAATATTTTGATTTTTCATGATATAGATTATATTTAGTTGTTTAAAATTTTATTGCAGCAAGCAATGAAAAGTTAACAATTCCATAGCAAAATTTGTAACAATGAAAATATTTAGAGCTGTTTATTAGAATCGGCAATTTCAAAAACTGCATATGTCCAAAATATAAGATTTTTTAGGATTCAATAAAAAGTGTGCTACACATAAATGCTAGATACATTCTGTGAGCACTAAATTTCTTAAATCTTAAAATGTGTATTTCGGTTATTAGTTATTTATTTTATAACAATTAAAAATAGGAAAAAAAATGAAAAAATTGTTTGACATATGCAGTTTTTGAAGTCAATGGGATTTAGTGCAGTCATGATACAAAAAAGATTTTAAACATATTTTTATTAGGTATTTGACAGAATCGATATGCTAATCATTTAACCCTGCACCCTAATCCTTAAATACACTCGTGTAAATTCACACAACAAAGCTTCTGGTGCGGTGTATTTTGTGCTTCACTTATTTCTAAAATAAGGAAAATAAATAAATGAATTCTAAGATTAATTTTAAATTAAATGCAATTAGCCTGTAGTATGATATTATACAAAACAAAAACTGTTAACTTAGGCATAGGTGATAAAACTTTAGAACAATGTTGACTTTTAACAAGTATATTAAAATTTGGACTATCCAATGGTGTACAAAATACACCAGCGACGGTATTTAAGGGTTTTAAAGATTAATATGAATACATAAGTGCTAAAAAATGCGTATTTTGAATACCACTATTTTCGAAAAATAATATTTTCCTATTACAACGCATAATTCTACAATTAAATAATGCGAAGGTAATACTAAAATACTAAAATGATGGTATTCCAAATCATTAAGTCTTGGCTTATATTCTTGAAGGCTCATAGTAATATCCACTATCGTGCTCGAGCACATTTTCTTCTTGCTCTGTTGGTCATTGGAATATATCATGGTATTTCACAATAACTAATGTTGTTTTTGCAATGAACTACATATTTTAGTGACAACAAATAAATGAGACTATGTAATTTTTGTCTATACATGAGAACCTTACATTCAAGTACAAGTTTGAAACAAAAAAGTTCATTTCAATAAAAAATGGGCTTTTTTTTTTAATCACAGATTCATTTTCTGCAGTAAATTAAGTCTTTTTAATAGTATTAATAAGTAAAAAAGAAAAAATATTCTTTTGAATCTTACCCTTTCTAGAATGTCTGGAAATTCTTCTATCTTCGGTATGTATTGTTTCTTTGCTGATAACGTTCTTTTGCCCTCATACAAAAATTCGCCATATTCCAGGGGTTTAACATCGACTTGACCGTTTTCCTGAAATCAGGAAATAAAAATAAATAAATTGAATCTATTTTTCATTTTACATGGGGAAAGTTGAAAAATTAGTTTCCCTTCCCCTTTTTTTCCTCCTGAGGAATGATAATGCAGTGGACAAATGAGATATCAGTTTAATGAAAGAACTATCCATATTACATTCTATGACGTACAGTCGTGGAAAAAAAAAGTAACCCCCCCCCCCACTAACTCAACAAATTATCGTAGAAAAAAGTTACTGGTACCAAACTATTGGAAATAAATCTAATTTTAAATGATATAGATAAAATTTGCTTAGGGGGGCATCTACATATTAAAAGGAACGATAACCTTGTTTTTTTCAATAGCAGTACACAATTCTGACATCATAAATGAACTCTACATCCTCCAATTAGCCTAAAAACAAATTTCTATGCAATTGGTACCATAAGTTTCCGAGAAACTAATTATTTTATAAAGAGCGTATTTTAAGGGCTGTATCCAAATTGAAGTTCGGAAATCGATTATTAACAGAGAGAGCTCCCATCTTGATCAAGGCACCTTAAGAAGTCAATGAAGCCTGCTAGATTACAATACAGCAGAAGAAATTTCAAAATATCTGGTCACTTCTATTATAGACGGCCCCTTAAACCATCATTTTGCCGTTTTTTAAGCATAATTTGAAAACTACTTGGAAGAAAA
The DNA here is from genome assembly GCA_963932465.1 of Maratus speciosus. Lineage (NCBI taxonomy): Eukaryota > Metazoa > Arthropoda > Arachnida > Araneae > Salticidae > Maratus > Maratus speciosus. The sequence goes on along the minus strand of OZ010786.1, from coordinate 341,157,176 downwards.
ATGTGAAATTTTGCATTTACATAAAGCAGGACTTAATAAATCTAAATCCACCAAAAAAATTGTAGGTTGCAATTCATAATTCTTTCGAATATTAATTTCATAATTCATATCATAAAATTATAAAAATTGCAAATTCAGCGTATTTATGTTTGGGTATATTAGTATTATTGCTACACAAAAAATTAGCACATTAGGAGCATAATTTCTGGAGATATTAATAAAAATATGAAAAGGTAATTTAACATTAGAAGCACTAAATTTTGAATATTTATAATTCAAAAACTTATCATTCTAATGACTTGAAATTCTGTGTCTAGGCATAATTTGAACCGAAGATTTGAAATATCTTGTTAAAATTGGGTATTGTCATTGAAAAAAATGAAGTTTGGATTCGTTTTAATATGTAGATGTCCCCCTAAGCAAATTTTATATACATCATTTAAAAGTAGACTTTATTTCCAATCGTTCGGTACCAGTAATTTTCTTCTACGGTGATTTGATGAGGAGTTAGTAGGGAGCGTTTACTTTTTTTTCCCACGTCTGTACATCTGGCGATATCTAAATGCTAGCAGACAGGTTCGATGAGCGGCGCAGCCTGTGCCCGACAGATGTGGGGATCAGACGGCTTTTGCAATCGTGAACACACGAAGAAGCAAGTAATGTTGAAAAGTATGATTGAGACTTGGAAACGAACGGGTCTGAAATTAATAAAAGGCCCGTGGAAGTGTGTGGGCCATGTTCCATTGAAATCCTTCGCTGAAACTTGAGAGTTCCATTGTTATCCACACTTCGGCCTCGGTCTAGCGATTTCTACCTCTGTCTGGTAATGAAAAAGGCGGTGACAAATGTGTAGGTGGCGGCAGGCAGTACAGCTTCCTCGCGTGCTGAATTTAAAGGACGCCAAAGTAAGAAATTATATAAAGATTAAAAGCAAAAATAAATTAAATTCTGCATCTAAAATCATTTATTTTTACTTCGGATAATTAGGAAACTTTACTTTCATCGAAATAGAATCGGATATAAAAGGAGCAAATTTAATTAACAAGATGCAAGCCAGTTGTTTATCCACAACTGTGATCGCTCACCACTAGAGCAGCGGAATCGGAATCGGGCCCATTTTTGAGCGAAAGATTCGGAGTCGGATCTGTTAAAATTCCCGGAGTCGGAGTCGTCCATTTTACAAACAGGTCTGTGTTGTCGGAATCGGAGCCGGCCCATTTATGAGCGAAAGAGTCTGAGTGGGAGTCGGATCTTTTAAAATGCCCGGAGTCGAAGTCGTCCATTTTTCAAACCGACTCCGCAGCCCTGCTCACCACACAGTCAAGACCTGCACGTATCATAAACAAGGTTTGCCATATTTTTTTTTCCGCGTGTATGGGTTACTCACATTTTAAGCTTGCTGATAAATGGTTCTAGTTTCGAATCGCGGTATATAGGCAAGTAAGTATAGCAGGATGCATAATTTTCCGCTTTTCTCGTAAGTCTTAAACTATGCTTTTTTAGACTCGTAAACAAATGCTTATATTTCTAGGGTTAAAAATTAAAAAATCTACAATTATTTTGTTCACCCAAATGTTTGGAATAACGCGTTAATAATACTATTAAGGTATTTTAGAGAGATAGTAACATAGCCATTTTTACAAGACCTCACTCATTTTACTAAATGTCACTTGCCTAACGAAACATCATTTATTTCAAAAATGTCAATTTTATTTATAAAACGTCTCCAATTTCAGTAAAACATCACCAATTTCAGGTCAAGTCTACTGTGTCAAAAGAAATTTAATTTCTAAAACGTGAAGTTTTAAAGGCAACATGACTATTGCCAGGTAGAACCTGAAACCGCTTCATGCAGTTGGTATTTTTCTAATTCTTTTGTTCATACTTCCGTGCGGGTACAGTAATGCATCTTACCTCTCCTTTATCTCAATTCTTTTGAACACTTATGTGTAGCTTTAAAAATATTACTGTACCGAGCAAATGCCCTTATCACACTGCTGGCTCTGGATGGAGATGAAAATGAGATACGTGATTTATCGCATTACTAACTAAGCGTAAAACCAACAGCGAAAAATATCGAAACCGGGAACCGAACCCTGAACTTTGGAATAACACTCCATTTCTCTACCATTTGAGCTGCGAGGACGATGTCCAACCTGAAATCTCTCACTTACATGTGTCGGTAAAGCTGCAACCGCAGCACAAGATGGAAACATCTTCATGAGCACACAACCCTGCGGAGAAGCATAAGACGCAAATAAAGCATAGTATAGGTTAACTAATACGTAAAATTTTAATTAATTTTTAAATTAGTTTTCACTCTTTTTGTTTTACGCTTAGATGACAATATGACACTTCACGTAATTAATATTCAATAATTTCGGGCGTAATTTCACTGCTGAAAATTAATTGATAAATTAATTAAAATTATACATATGTGTTCGCCTATGCTGGTGTTTAATTGCGTCTCATGTTTTCGCCGCAGAGTTGTGTGCTCATGAAGACTTTTCCATCTTGTGCTGCGGTTGCAGCTTTGACGACATGCAGTGGCTCCCAAAAGTGTTCGTACACTTAAGAATTTCAATCAAATAGTGCACTATCCATTAATTAAAATTAATATCTCAGAATGGGTAATTAATAAAAAGAACTTATTCTTAATAAAACAACATAAAATATTTAAAAATAAGCGGTCAAGTGCGAGTATAGAAAATAAAACTACGAATTAATATAAAATGAGAGATTTCGCTGGAATTGACGACAGAACACGTAGCTATCTTTCATTGTTTTACTTGAATATAACACAATATTTCCAAAAGCACACACAGATAAATATAACGCGCAAATTATATGCATATTTACAATTTAAAAATAATTTTGTTTCGAAACATTCACTCTGAACATCTTATACATCAAAATTAAAGCATTTGCTTTCGAGTTACATTGTTACGACTCAAAATCGTCGAACATCATTCTAACATTCTATATCAACAAACCTGTTGTTGCCATTCGCAACAAAGTAAAAGTGGCTTCGGTGGGTTTCTTCTTCTCGCGACATCCTCCCCACCTGAGTTTTGGAAGAAACTCAACAAAGATAAAACTGAAAAATACTGAAATGACATATGAATGCAAATACTAACCTAAACAAAAGGTTAAAACATACACTAAAAATACAGATTATAATAAAGATACATAAAATCAGAAAAATTAGAAATAATGAAAATATTTTCAAACTTTAGAGTTCTAAGTTTTTAGTCTTTAAAGAAATGTTCATATTTAATGGAAAAGTTCAAACTGAAATGTTCATATTTCACAAATCAAGTCTTTTTGGAGGTTTTACTTTTCGACCAGAACGAGTCTGAATATCTATATTTTTTACAGATTTACTGTCTTTTGATTGTTCGTTGATTTTATCAACTGTAACTGATGCAGGATCTAATTGAAAATGTTCACAGTCTTCTTGTGTGATCTCAAGCGGGTAAAGTCTTTGTACTGGTCTCAATAAAGCTCCTTTTGCTGTTTTCAACTTAACAAGCCTGACTACTCCATCTTTACCAGGAAAAAGTTCTATAACTTTTGCTAGAGGCCAATACAGTCTTTTCTTATCATCTCGACCAATCAAAACTACATCTCCAACTTTAACTTTGTCATGCTTTTTAGGGATGGAAGATCACAGAAAGCCTAAGTATTCCTTTTTGAATCTCTGTTTTAGATTCTCTCTTACTTTTTGAATATATCGCCATCTTTTCAAAATATTAGTCTTTTCAATTCGGTCTAAATCAGGAACTTCACTTGTGCGAAGATCTTGTAGAAATGATGCAGGGGTTAAGGCTCTTAAATCAGATTCTTCTGATACATAAGTTAGTGCTCTGTTGTTCATTACTGATTCGCATTCGCAGAGAAGAGTTAGCAATTCTTCATATGTCAAAGACGAATGTCCTAAGTTTTTTCTGAGCAGATCTTTAAGAATCCCAATTAGCCTTTCCCAAAACCCTCCCCACCATGGGGCGGAGGGTGGGTTAAACTTCCAACAAATTTCATTGACTTCAAATGTTCGTTGAATCATTGCCCAGTCCAGTTCTTTCAATGCTTTATTCAAGCCTATAAAATTTGTTCCGTTATCGGAATACAACACAGATATCCGCCATCTCCTTTCTATAAATCGCCGCAGAGCTTGAATCATAGCATTAGTACTAAGAGATGGAATTAATTCCAGATGGACCGCTCGGAATACTGCACAAGAAAACAAAACAACCCATACCTTTTCGCCAGATTTTGTCAGCAACGGACCAGCCAGATCAACTCCTGAGACTTGGAAAACTCCTACTACTTTTGTTCGGTCTGTAGGGAGAGGGGGGAATGGCACTTCAATGTGTTTTACTTTTTGCTTCTTGCAAATAATACATTTGTTGATTATACTCCGTATGGTTCTTTTCCCTTTTAAAGTCCAAAATCTTTCTCGCAGAATGGTCAAAAATATAGATGTTCCAGCATGCTTGTTCAGAATATGTTCTTGCTCAATAAGACTTTTTACTACTGCATGTTTCGAAGGAAGAATCACTGGAGCAATAAAATCATAAGTTTCATCATTATTAGTAAGTCTTGATTTCAATCGTAATAGACCCTCTTAATCTTTAAAAGTTTGGAAATTAGCAAGAGATTTTCTGCCATCTTCATGAGAAATGTATTCTGTCTGTACAGAACGGAAAAGTATTTTCTGCGCATTCAATATTTCTTCCTTTGTAAGCAATGTATGTTTTCTCAAATCATGAGCTTTGGGGTGAAAGCGCATAATCCAGGCTAGCACTCTTACTATTTTGGAAAATTTCGAAATTCTTTCAGCTAATTCAGAAACAATAGTCTTAAATTCTACATTACTAGCAGAAACAACTGTTTTTCGTTTTTATTGTTCAATTTCATCTTCATTAACATTGACGACGGATTTAGGCCATTGTTCTTTTGAATTCTTTAACCATGTAGGTCCTAGCCACCATTGGGACTTCAGAAGTTTCTTAATTCCACATCCTCTGGATGGAAGATCAGCGGGATTCATCTCACCAGAAATATGAAACCAATTTTCAGAGTCCGTGAGTTGTCTTATTTCTTTCATTCGATTAGAGACAAAAACTGACCATTGTTCTTGTCGTTTAATCCAACTAAGAACTGTTGAAGAATCAGTCCAAAAATACTCCTCAATGCTTTCCACTTCTAGAGCACCTTTTATGAATTTAAATAATCTTGCTCCGATAGTAGCCGCCATCAATTCCAATCTTGGAATAGTTATCTTCTTTAATGGATGTGATTTGGCTTTTGAATCCGTGATTTGGCTTGCAGTAAATTGGCCTTCACTGTACTATCAGGGGACTCGGATCTTAGAAAAATACAGGCTGTATAAGCATTTTGACTCGCATCAACAAAAGTGTGCAAGCTTAAATTAGATTCTTCTGTGGCACCGCTCCATCTTGGAATTTTTATAGACTTCAAGAGATGTAGATCTTTAAACCACTTAAGAAATTTTCGTTTAGTGTCTTCGTTTAGTTCTGCGTCCCATGGTTCCTTCGTTTTCCAAATAGATTGAAGCAAAAGTTTAGGTTGTATTAATGCAGGGGAAATAAATCCTATAGGATCGAAGACTCTGCTGATAAGGGACAAAATTTTTCGCTTAGTTATTTTTTCTGATTCATCAAGATTTAAAAGTTCAGAATCGATTTCGAGAGTATCAGAACTCTTATCCCATATTAAGCCTAATAAAGACGTTTTAGAATTTCCTAGAGGAAATGTATCGCAGTTATTGTATGTAGTGCTTTCTCAACTTCTAAGATCAAACTTTGCTCTTTTCATTACTTCTGTAGATGTTCTTACAAAATTATCTAATTCTGAAGTATTGTGAACACTTGTTACACAATTATCTACGTAAAAACTGTCACGCAATTTAACAAGTATTTCTTTGGAAAATTCTCCTTTCAATAATTGTTGGGACAAATGGTGATGAATAACTGCCATCAGAAGAAACGGGCTACTTGTAAGCCCAAAAACACAACGATTATGTCGGAAAACCCTTATAGAGCCATCATCATTATACCAAAAAAATCGTAAAAAATCTCTGTCATTTTCGTGTAAAGGGATCTGCAGAAAGGCTCTTCTTATATCAGACAAAACACCAATTTCATAAAGACGAAATCTGGTCAAAATCAAAGGAATAGTTTCTATAAAATTAATTCCAGTCTCTAAACAATCATTCAATGAGGGGAAATTAGTTGTCTTAGCTGAAGCATCGAAAACAGGCCTTACTTTCATAGAAGACAATGAGGACGTTTCTTTTATTATGGCACGATGAGGGAGATAATGCGCAACGGATAATGATAACTCATTTTCAGGAACTTCTTCAATTACACCTTCATGAAGCCATTCTTCAAAAATTTGATGGTATTTTTCTCGATACCCAGTTTTCTCTAATTTCTTGGTAGTAATTCAAGTCTTCTTAAAGCTAAATCATAATTAGTAGGTAAAAAAGAATGATCCTTCTTCCAGGGCAAATGAACTTCGTATCTTCCATCATTCTTTTGTTTAACTGTATCTTTAAAATGTATCATGACAGCTCTTTCCGAATCTTCTTTACTATTTTGTTCAATAGAATCCCGAATACCAAGAAGTTCTAAATCCCATAATGCTGAAACAGGTACATCTTCTTGAGACAGCATACTGACTACAGTCATATTCACTTCATTCTGACGATTAAACTGAGGGATCTTGCCTATTAAAGTCCAACTCAATTTAGTTTCCAAAGCCACCAAACCGGATTTTAGTTGTTCTCTTCTTCCTGTGAATAGCTTACCAGCTACATCTGCTCCTAAAAGTACCTCAATAGGCCCTGATTCTCGAGTATCACTCAAGTAGATTCCTTTATTTTTTAGTTCGCGCATCCAATAACCATATTTAATCGCAGAAATATCATTACATATAACATCTTGATCTAAAGCATCCAAATTACAAATATAATTACCATCAAGACTACTTAAATAAATTTTGTAGCATTTATGCTTAAACATTTTTCTTTTTCTACCGCCAAATAATGAATGGCAAAACTCTTCTTCTCTTTGAAAATCAAAACCCAGTTCCTTAGCAGTGAATTTTAAAATATAAGATTTTTGGGATCCTGTGTCTATAATTATTCTTGCCTTACGGCTTGAAATTTTCCCTTTTATATTTACAACTAGCGTTTGTAATGTAACTTCATTTGTGGAAGAAAATTTCATATTTGTGTTATGGTTATGTGTAAAAAGTGCATCAACACTTTTTTCTTTTGCCTCATCATTGGGGGATTTTGATATTTCTTTAGATTTATTATATTCTAAATTAGGACACATAAATTTTACATGTCTTTTCAGACAATTTTGACATCTAATGTTCGATCTAGTACACGAAACAGCCATGTGGCCCTTAGAAAAGCACGTACGGCACAGCCCTTTACTTCTGATGATCGAAAGTTTTTCTGACATTGGCATAAAAAATGCCTTCTTGCAGAAACGGATTCATGGTCTTTCAGACAAAATACGCATGAGACATCATTATAATTATGAGAAATCAGTTCTGCCGCGGAAAAGTTACTGCCTTTAGAATTCTGGCTTGATGCCAAATTTTTTCTTTCTGGTACAAAGTTACAAATATCTGATCTACTCAATTTTATTTTTTACTCTGACTGTACTTCATTTTTAAGAAATAAGATTATAGCGTCGATGCTAGATAATTTTTGTTTATTTTCAATAGTTCTCCTCTGTCTTTCGAATGATCGTAGAATATTAACCGGTAATGAACTCTCAACCAACGGATACAATATAACACCACACATTTCTGTAGTGACACCTAGTGAACCCAATGCCCTGATTTGGGTCGAAAGTTTATTGTATAAGCTATTCAAAGAATCAACTTTCTTTTTTGTTGCATTATTCAATACTAGTTTCAATAATTCTCTCACATAAAAATCGATTAGCAAATCGGATCTACCATATCTCTCTTCTAAACTATCAATCGCTAAAGAATAGTTATCATTTGTCACTGGGAACAACTCTACTAATTCCCTGGATTCTGAATTTATTTTCATAGACTGAATTAAATAATGGAATTTATCCACGTTAGTTAAATTTGTATTTTCATATATAGTTTTGAATTGGTTCCAAAAGGTAAGCCAATCCTTTAAATCTCCACCAAACTTATACAGTTCAACTTCAGGGAGTCGTAAAGTTTTTAATTTCTCATTTTCTGTTTCAAATTTACGAGCCGAATTATTTTCATTTCGATTTAATTTTGTCTTAAAATTATCTAATCGTCGCTGTGCTTTTATTTGAATTGTTAAAGCCTTTTCTCTATATTCTTCAACTGAATCAAATTCTGCTTCAAATTCGGTATCATCTGATAAACCATCTAAATAATTCTTATGAGTAGTCTCTAACGCGTCAGCAGAAATGAATTTCGATTTCATCATGTTCGGCATTTGCGTCATTCAATACACTTTCTAATTTATTATATGCCTTGGTAAAAGCTGAACGTTGAGTCGTTTTATTTCTTTTTAAAACTTCCATTTTTACTATCGGAGTTATGCAATATTTTTAAATTCTAGCACATAATAATTATATAACTTCAAAATGGACAGTTTCGTTCTTACCTTTAATCTTTTCTTAGCTGCATAAATCTGCGAGATTCCAACGAAATCGCCCAACCGGGGGCGCCAGAAATATAGAAAATAAAACTACGAATTAATATAAAATGAGAGATTTCGCTGGAATTGACGACAGAACACGTAGCTATCTTTCATTGTTTTACTTGAATATAACACAATATTTCCAAAAGCACACACAGATAAATATAACGCGCAAATTATATACATATTTACAATTTAAAAATAATTTCGTTTCGAAACATTCACTCTGAACATCTTATACATCAAAATTAAAGCATTTGCTTTCGAGTTACATTGTTACGACTCAAAATCGTCGAACATCATTCTAACAACATTCTATATCAACAAACCTGCTGTTGTCATTCGCAACAAAGTAAAAGTGGCTTCGGTGGGTTTCTTCTTCTCGCGACAGCGAGTATTAGTCGAGCACAGAGGGTTCCGTACAGTAATATATGAATTAGTAAGTGTATTATTAAAAAAATCCCGTTGCTAAAAGAATACTAAGGCTTTGTAAACACTGAGCGTGTTCAGAAGTGCACTTCGCGCCGCGCGCGCGCTCAGAAGTTTATGCCATGGAGTAGGTGTTATCGAAGAAAGGAATTTTAACATAATTCAATTATTTCATTATTTTTATGGTTCAAAAAAGGTAAAACCAACGACTATATTTCTTTATTCTTCCAAAACATGGTTTTCGTAACAGGAATACATGCCTATGTTCACTCAGATAAAATCTAAAATAGTCGGGAAAAACATCACGTGACCTTCTTTATCTACTTTAGCCCATTTGGCATTTAAAATTAGTTAACCAACCGCGCGCAAACTCCGCGCGAGCTGCTCAAAAAAATTGTGTGGGCGATTTGATCACGTGATTGTGCGTTTTCTGCTTATGTGTTATTGGTTGTGCTTTGTTTGGTAGGTTGATTGATACAATTTAAGAATTCAACTGGTGATCTAAAAATTTTAACAATTTTCTTTTTATTTATTTAAAAATGATTTATCAGTTGATTTATATCTTCCGTGATAAATAAAATGCTGTTAGTAAAACCAAGATTGTGATATCAACATATGAGATTTGTTTGTAATGGATTTCAATGGAATTTGCACTGTTAGTTAGACAGTTTTTCAGAGAAGGTTTTAATATATATATTTCTTATTTTATGATTGCATATTTCAATACCGTGTGGATAACAGACCAAAATACATCACCAAACATGAGAAATAAATGGCATTCAAAATTCTGTTAGTATAAGCAAAATACTTATTTATACTTTCAGTAGAAAATTTATAAACATTCTGATCATACTTTATTCACTACAAAACTAGACAGCAGACCTGTATATTTTATCTCTTTAAAAAATATATGTACAGGTATTTTTAGTTAAAATAATCTACAACTATTACATTTTATTTTTATAATCTTCAAAGTAAAATATGATTTCCAGCCTAGTCTCGATAAAAATTCACTCGTAAAGTACTCAAAAAAAAAAAAAAAAAAAAAAAATCAAGGAATTATCCTACGTGCGATATATATTATTTTTTCATTTGGATTTGCTTAATGTTTATATCATTATACATATACATATTTAGAAACGAAACTTTGAATATTTAAAAGGTGTTCAGATGTAAAACTTTCATCTCGAAATACCTCATTTTCTCACATTTAAATAAGTATTTTATTATTATAATAAAAATACACGTGCCTCTGTATAATAAAAATAAAAAATATATCTTCATCAAAAATATCTTATTCATTATGAAAAATATAAAACAACCAATAAACAAAACAAAAAAAAAATTGTAGCACAATGTGGGATCGGAAGGATTCGAACTCAGAATCCCTGGTCTCGAGTTCACTGCCTTATCCATTCGGCCATCTGGCACACGATGTTGCTGTATCAAAATATCTTTATAATTAGCACCTTAATTAATCAAATCCATGATCTGTTCCTGAACACACTACGTGCCTACCTGTACACTACCTGAACACACTACATCCATGATATGGACCCACTCCATGTTCCTGACTCCTGAGCTCGCGCGCGCTGCGCGCGTGCTTCTTGAACACACTCAGTGTACAAGGTAGGGTTGGTTAGCTGTATAGTATACAGGGTGCAAAGGAAAGTCCCTTTACCCTAAAAATACTTGCGAAAAGAGAGAGCTACAGCTATAGAAGTGAGGTAACGGTACAGTAAAGCGATTACGCCTGGCCTAATGCAAACGACAGCAGCATCCTTAGTGGCGAAATTTGTAAGATAGCCATTGCAAATCGGAAACGAAAAGAGGTAGAGCAAATTTTCCAATTAGGAAGTTTTAGAGCATCAATTAATTAGTACAAAACGACATTTGGTTCACACGGATAAGATAAATCGTCGCCTGCATATCCAAAAATGTCCGAAATCGATAAGCGACGATTCTACTTTGCCTATTCACATTCCGACAATGTAGCAGTGCATAATTCCATATTGTGACGTTGTACTGTGCTGTATTGTCAGTAAAAATTTAATTTCCAATGCATTTAAAATTTTAGAATAATCCTTTCAGGGCCAGAAGAATTCTGTTCGTAACCTGATGAAATAATTGACTGGCACCAGAATATTCAAACGAATTTCTCAGAAAAAAAAAACCCGCTAATTTGCACTTTCATTACAAAAGCAAAATTTTATTAAAATATTCTTGGTGCCATTTGTCAGTTTCGGAATTAAAATTAGGTGGCTAGACCGTCTAGCCACCGCCCTTGAAAGGGTTAAATCCATGTCGTCGTATTGAAGAGGCTTGCAATTGACGTTCCATACTGAGAAATGTGCATGCAGAATTACTCTCACGAATACAAACGTGTATCGTGAGCAATGGCGAACATTTCGAACATATTGAAAATTAACTTTTTATTCCTGTGAGACAGTTTGTCTTTTTTTGTGTGTGTGATGTTATCAAAATGTATTGAGATAAGTACGTATTTATAGCATAACTTGTGCGTATTTCTTCATACTTCTGACAATTCCATTCAAACGTTTACACAAAATGGAGTGCATCGATTTCGGACATTTTTGGGTAAACAAGCGAAGATTTATCTTATCCATGTAAACCAAATGTCGTATTCTACTAATTAATTGATGCTCTAAAACTTTCTAACTGTAAATTTTGCTCTATCTCTTTTCGTTTTCGATTTGCAGTGTCTATCTTCCAAATTTCGCCACTAGGAGGCGCTGCTGTCGTTTTCATTAAATCTAGGGTAGTCGCTTTACTATACCATTACCTCAGTTTGCACTGTAGCTCTCTCCGTTCACAAGTTATTTTCAGGTTAAAGGGACTTTCCTTTGCACCCTGTATACTAGAAAAGTATAAATGGATATACCATGAAAGTTCAAAGATATATGGAACCTAAATATTAGCAAACATAACTGCTCTTTATATTTGTTTTTTAGTTAACCTCTAAATACATAGTAGGTGTATTGAGAGAGCCACTCAATGGAAACTAGGCGCGAATCCCATTATTATTATTTATGTGATTAATTCTCATTAAATTAGTCTGTTTCTAACAATTTGACGTTTATTGCTTTTATACTGCTACTGAGCATTGCATTACATAAATATATCCTTAAAATTTGTTATCTAGGCTTTAAAAGCCGATTGAGCATAGAGTATGCCGTCCGTGTCATTATGTATGCACAAACCGTCCGTGTCTTTAAGGGTTACTATCTCGGCTAATTACCGACGATTTTTTCCGAAATTCATGATCAACAATTCTTTTATACTTCTGCTACGATAGGTACCTCCAGCTCTGCTCAACACTTTTGCTGAAACCCGTAAATCGAAATTTGTGTGTAACGGAAAAATGCGATTTTCTCAAAAACTATGTGACCTAGGGTAATCGCTATAATTTTCCTGCAAGGTTTAAATTAATGTCTATTACCTCTAATTTTTTCATAATTTTAGTTTCAATAGATTCGGAATTAGATGGGGGGGGGCATATTTTTGCACTACATTTTCCACCATAACTTTGAAAATATAATACCTAAAATTAAAATAAATATATTTTTGATTTCAGCGTTACGAAAGCTTTCACACGATACCCCACACGATATACAGAGAAAAGATTTTTTTTCAAGTAACTTAATTAGACTCTCTACATTTTTCCTAAATATATTTATGAATATTTATTAATCCGTAAATATGTGGGTTAATAATCTTTATTACTTCCCCTAATTTGAACTTTCCACGTTGCATAGTTTAGGAGTAAATGGGCTGTGACAGACAGACAGACACAGGAGTGATCTTATAATGGTTCCGTTTTTACTTTTCAAGTACGGAACCCTAAAATAATAGAACGTTATTTTGAAGAAATCAATAATAAAAAAATAACAAAATTTATCTTCAAATAAGGTTGAATGTAGCTGTAGCTTAATTAGGAGCTGAATTTGAAAATTCACCTCCGGGGGGGGGGGGAGAAAGACGAGTATCATAATATGAAAGAGTGGTCCAAGGGTTTTCCGATGATATATCATATGATATATCATATGAGGGGCGCTGTGCACGCACTGCAAAATCTTACAAAAAAAAACAAACAAAAAAAAAACAATCTCGAATATTTTCGTTCCACGTTCCACCACCAGTGGCGAACTCTATTCTTAACAAAACTGTTTGTGACCAAATTCCATTAAACAACCTACGCGTAACTATATTAATCAAGGGAGTGGCAGACTTAAGCAAGAATTCAACTTATTTTCTAAAATTATTATTCAAAAATAGTGGTTAACTCAGGGCTCCATCAAAAAACTTCAACTAAAACGGTAGAAAACGGTACAGTTTTAAATATTCGGTCGCACCTCTCCACCATTTTTTTATCCATCCCCCCTCCCCGAAATTTGATGCCCTACTTTTTAAAATCTTCATTATGTGTTATAAACCATCTGAAAATTCCAAATCGATCGGTTCGTCAGTTTTCTTAATTTAAATTCGTGTTTAAACAAAGCATTTTTTTCCCCTTTTAAAAATCGAATTTTTTTATAAAACCAAACTTTGCGAATCGATTTTTAAAAAAATTAGATATTATTACACAGTGTTTTAAGATAGGGCTAGAACCTTAAAATCTATAAATGGTGTACTTTAAAAAATTCGACGGGAAATGAAATAATAATTAATATCTAAGATAGAAATTGAGCGACCGTGAAGAAATTTTCATATTTAAAATCAGCGAAAAATTATAAATGTGAATGAATAAAAATTAAATCTATAAATTCGATATTTGAAATTTTTTACAAGTCGTCTATAAATGCCCCTACCCGCAAGAGCCGTCTACGTTTCAAACACGTGCTCTCGCCATGAAAGATTTCTTAAAAATCTGTTTCTTTGAACGGAAATAAAAAGAGAAATTTTAAAAATGGATATTTAATGGATTTTTCTTCTATTTACAGGATTATAGAAGTAATTTTTAGAATTGTTGAAAGGTGAATTTTTTCTGAGTCTGACCGTGCAATTTTCGAGATTTTGGGCCTGATAGAATTTAGGATACAGCCGTTTTTAAAAAGGATCAGCACATTTATTGCTCTAGCAGCACTGTAATTCTATTAACCCCTCCCCGTCTCTTACAGTTTTCGAAGAAATTGCCTGCGGTTTGATAAAAATCTATCCCTTTCTTGATTTATGAATATTTTTCCATTCTTTTAATTTGTTGTTTTTAATTAATTTCTCAACTAATTATGAGAAATTTATAATTCTGAAACTCGGTTGTATTAGGATAGGCCTTCGACTCTCTTCATGAAAATTTCAACCTCTTAAATAAAACTTACAAGGGGACCACCAAACATGATGCGCACAGTTTTCGATAATTTTTAAGTATGTTGTAGGGGTCACACCTCTAATTATTCCGGTGAAAGGTTTCCTTCAAATGGGCCTTAGTTTTTAAAAAATTGGGGGTCAAAGTTCAGCATACTTTTCAAATACCTATTTATTGCCCTTTCGAGTGCGTACTCGGTGGCGTCCAGGTAATGCGCAAATATGCTGTGTCGCAGATAGTGGGTTCGGACCCGGCTTGTGCCTCCATTTTTTTTTTATTAATATTATATTTTTGACATGTTACTAATTTTATGTGAATTAGGAATTAGGCAGCTTTCAACTTTTTGATATTTTCCTATTAAATTGCATTTACATTTTCGATTTTTTTAAAGAAAATTTATATTATTAAACTAATTTATATATAGCTATATCATCTTTTAAAAACTTACTATTGCTGTTTACATTTATGTATATTTTGTTATTTATCACAGTTATGAAATAAGGCATAATATTTTTTTTCCTTGCATTATATATATATATATATATAATAATTGACTAGCAAAAAATTAACAAAATAATATATACTTTCAATATTCCATTTGTTCTAAATCTAACGAATGCAATATGTTAACTAATGAAATGTTGATCATTACTGACATCGCCATTATTAATTTAGTAAATATGCAATTAATCGGGTGATACATATCATAATAATATTCAAAACATAAAATAGCTTTAAAAAATGACTATAAAAACAGTTTCTTTGCATGAATTTTTTAAACAATATTGGTAGAACGCACAAACTAACATAATATATATTCTTTAAATACTTAATTTTTTAATCTCATTAAATAGCTGAACGAGATCAATAAAACGAAAATTTATTTCTTCTGATATTACTGCGAAAGCACAGCAGACGATTTTTTAAAAAATATTTTTTATTTATAGAATAAATATCTCTCATTATTGCATTTCCAGCTGAATATTTAAGAATGACATCAACAATATTTATAATTGAATGAAAAAATATTTTAAATTTAATATGTCATTTTTTATTTGTGCAAATAAAAAATTGTGTTCAGTTCGAACTTTACAGATAAAGGTATTTGGAGGGCATTTAAAATTTATACAACTGGTAAAAAATTACATATAATTGTTACTACTTTTACTTTTTATTACTCTTGTAAATATGGTATTGAAATTATCTAATGGTAAATACGTTTATTCGACATGAAAATATTTTGTATAAATTATGGTAAAAATTATAAAATTCCATAAAGTAAACAAAATATACGTATATAATTATTATAGATCAGCGCTTAAATTATAAAAATGTAAATAATAATAAATGTGTACTTTTTGGGTAGCCCGGCGCCAGTGTTGTATATATATAAATATATATGTACATATATATATATATATATATATATATATATATATATACCGGGTGTCCCAAAAAGGACTGACTGATTTTAAAATTCAATAACTTGCAAACGGTGACAGATATTAAAAAAATTCTTGCAGGAGGGTTATGCATAAGGTCAAAAGTTTTTTTACAGTGATTTTCAATTTTAGTTCGAATTACAAACAATAGATGGCGCTGCAAGCAATAGTCGCTAAATACAGGCTCGATTTTTGGTACTTCGTGGCCCGGATAATACATTTCCATCTCCTTTTTCAGCATGGAACAAGAGAAAGGACCAGAAATCGAGCCTGTATTTAGCGACTATTGCTTACAGCGCCATCTATTGTTTGTAATTCGAACTAAAATCGAAAATCACTGTAATAAAACTTTTGACCTTATGCATAACCCTCCTGCAAGAATTTTTTAAATATCTGTCACCGTTTGCAAGTTATTGAATTTTAAAATCAGTCAGTCCTTTTTGGGACACCCGGTATATATACATATATATACACACATATATATACATATGTGTGTACATATATGTGTGTATGTGTACATATATGTGTATATATATATGTATATGTAACACTGGCGCCCGGCTAATCGAAAAGTACCAATAAATTTAATAAAAACAATTCAACAAAAATTCTAGACATAAATTAGATTAATTTTGGTCTATAGAAATATTAGCTTAAAAATTGCAGAAAAATCATAAATTTTCATTAAAATTGCGAAAATGTAAAGGTAATTAATTAGGAAAATATCAAAAAGTTCAAAGCTGCCTAATTCCTAATTCACATAACATTAATAAAAAAAAAAAAGGAGGTACAAGCTGGGTCCGAACCCGCTGTCTGCAGTATAGCGTATTTGCGCTTTACCTCGACGCCAGGAAGTACGCGTTCAGAACAGCAATAAATGGGTATTTGAAAAGTATACTGAACTTTGACCCCCAATTTCTTAAAAGCTAAGGCCCATTTGAAGGAAACCTTTCACAGGAATAATTAGAGGTGTGACCCCTGCAACATACTTAAAATTTATCAAAAAATGTGCGCATCATGTTTGGTGGTCCCCTTGTTAGATTTTACTAGTCTTCGCACACTGAGACAGAAAGAGCAAAACTTTCTTTTATTAGTATAAATTGATTTTGCGAAAGAAAGCCTATACTTTCTGTTTTTCACACTAACCAAAAACTTTCTGCGGGCAGAACGCCCATTTAATGCAGTTCTCACCACCCGTCGAAAAGTTTTAGGTGAAATTGAAATAGAAAACTTTTCATTAAATTCTGCAGCAACTTCTAAAGAAATTAAACTTGGATTTTTCACAATTTTTCTAATTCTTATATCACGTTGTGCTAACTTTCACGGGCGACCTTTTTAGGGTTTCGTTCATCTGAAGAAACCCTATTCGTCACGCTCCTCTGTCTGTCTGTCCGTCTGTCACAGAGCCCGTTCTCAGAAACTATACATGTTGGATACATGAAAGTTTGGGTACATATAGCTGAACACCTCACATCATACGACAAATCATAAAATTTTGAAAAAGTCCTGCACTTAACCCTTTGGGCTCCCACATGTGTATTTTAAACAATTCTTTCTCAGTGAGCCCCTAATTATGTTGGAGACATGAAATTTTGGATACTTATAGCTGAACACCTCACATCAAATGACAAATGATAAAATTTTGAAAAAGTCGTACGTTTAACCCTTTGGGGTCCCACATGTGTATTTTAAACAATTCTTTCTAAGTGAGCCCCTAATTAGGTTGGAGGCGTGAAATTTTGCATACTTATAGCTGAACACCTCACATCAAACGACAAATCATAAAATTTTGAGAAAGTCGTACATTTAACCCTTTGGGGTCCCGCATGTGTATTTTAAACAATTCTTTCTAAGTGAGCTCCTAATTAGTTTGGAGACGTGAAATCTTGCATACTTATAGCTGAACACCTCACATCAAACGACAAATCCTAAAATTTTTAAAAAGCCCTACATTTAACCCTTTGGGCTTCCGCATGTTTATTTTAAACAATTTTTTCTAAGTGAGCTCCTAATTAATTTTGAGGCGTGAAATTTTGCTTACTTATAGCTGAATACCTCACATCAAACGCCAAATTATAAAATTTTGAAAATGTCGTACGTTTAACTCTTTGGGGTCCCACATGTGTATTTTAAACAATTCTTTCTAAGTGAGCCCCTAATTAGGTTGGAGGCGTGAAATTTTGCATACTTATAGCTGAATCCCTCACATCAAACGACAAATCATAAAATTTTGAAAATGTCGTACGTTTAACCCTTTGGGGTCCCATATGTGTATTTTAAACAATTCTTTCTAAGTGAGCCCCTAATTAGGTTGGAGACGTGAAATTTTGCATACTTATAGCTGAAGACCGCACATCAAACGGCAAATCATAAAATTTTCAAAAAGTCGTACATTTAACCTTTTGTGCTCCCACATGTGTATTTTAAACAATTCTTTCTAAGTGAGCCCCTATTTAGGTTGGAGGCGTGAAATTTTGCATACTTATAGCTCAACACCTCAGATCACAGGTCAAGTAATAAATTTTGAAAGAGTTTTATGTTTAACCCTTTCAACTCCAGCTTGTATATTTTAAGCAATTCTTTCTAACTGAACCTCTAATTAAATTGGAGATTTGAAATTTTGCATACATATTACAGAACACCTGAGGAAGGGCGACAAATAATAAAATCTTGAAAAAGTCTTACATTTAACCCTTTGAGCTACCACATATGTATTTGAATCAATTCTTTCTAAGAGAGCCCCTAATTAAGTTGGAGACATGAAATTTTGCATACGTATATAGTTGAATGCCTCAGACCACACGATAAATCATAAAATTTTCAAAAAGTCTTATATTATTTACCCCTCTGGGCTTTAACTTGTGTATTTTAAGCAATTTTTCTAACCTCCGCCCTTTTAACCAGGGGAGAAATTTTCCAACTTTAGCCGACACCCCTTTGACCATGCTTTCATATTATGCACCATAGCCTTACATATTTTAGTTCCATTTTTTTCCGCCAGGTGCGCCTACTTATCTCGGGTGCTATAGGCCCAATTCCCTCGACTAATATATCTACGGATAGTATATAAAACGGATTTTCGTTTGGATACAGGTTTGTTTAGAATCAAGTGCACCCCCTGGTTGTGAAATGTGGAACTAACAGATTTTTCAAAAGGATAAAGTGTTTTGAAAGGAATATTAAACGAAACCCTCTGTGCGATCAGTGATCACACTTACCCACGTGTTTTTTACGTAGTTTTCATCCAATTTTCTTCTTTAAAGCGTTTTATCACATTATTGCTGCACTGTAGAATGGGATAAATTAACTAATTTAGCACAATTCTGAACTAATTTACCACTACTATGATGAAAAATAATCAATTTTCGGATGCTGTTAGTTCTTTCTTTACGACTACGAGCCGTTTAAAAATATAAAATAGAATATTGCGGAGAAAACAAGCATAAATTAAAGCCAAACGATTTTTTAAATATAACCACAACATAAAAATAAAAACTAGCAAAAGCCATGCTTTGTTTGGATACGCGAAGCATTATTTAATAAGATAAATATTTGAAAGTAACAATATTTTTTTATATTATTTTTGAATCTTTATTAAGCAAGAACGTTATTTTATGTTTTGGCGCATTTTAATTTTAGAAATGTAAATTCAGCAAAATAACTAAGAATTTCCTCGGAATTTTTTATTTATGATATAAGACTGGTATAAATGAAAATAATTTCGAAGCAAAATTTTACAAAATATTTTTAAATTTTCAACTAAAAGCTTTTTTAAAGATGTTTTAACATTTTACAATAGCCTCTGGTGGTTTCTCAAATGGTTTGAAATAGGTATGTTTCCAATCTGTGTAATTCACATCAAATAATCTTTGATAGCAATCTTAGAATAATATATTCGAAGAGAGTTTGAAGTAAGTGACTTCTTCAAAATCCCGTTTTCTTGAAAAACATTTGAAATCTGCCCTCGTTGATACTAACAGTTATTAACTGTAAAACTTTTCATTCTAATTTCTTCTTTTTTTCTGCATGTTAGCATACGAGAATTTTTGATATTGTAGAATCTCTCGTAAGGAAATTTTCTATTGAATGCTAAACCTTGAAGGGTTTTCACTCTCGACAACGCTACGTACATTAAGCCAACTGATATCTCTTTATCCCCAATATCTACGACTGCTTTATGTGTTTTAATGTTAAACCTTGGAATTTATAAATTGTAACTGCAAAAGCTAATTGCAGAGGAAATTGTTTTGAGCAATTTATATTTCCATTTTTCTAGAATTTAGTTATTGGTGGAATCGGAACGCAGCCATTCTGATAAGTTGAATGACTGTAGTTTTCAAATTTATCCATGATTATTCGCGGCATCTAGTCTGGTGGCCCGTGATTTTCTTCATAAGTAATATCTGCAACATAGCCTAAAGCCCCGTTTACTAAACCTTTTTCGGTCCACAAATTAGAACGTTACATTACTTTAGACCCAATTGATAAAGTAAGGAATGGTTCAAGTCCGTTTGTCGTTTCAGAATCGGCCAACTTTGCTTTAGTACAATTATGAAGAGCTTGAATCAAGGCAACAGGTTGACGCAGTTCTTTTAATTTTTCATCATTATATTCTTTTACGTCTTTATTCGTTGAAAACAACCTAATTGCATCTTTACATAAATGCTGTTCGCTTTTTGAAAGAGACTGTAAGCTTCTATTCATTAATATTTCATAGTCTTCAGTAGTGCATTCTCCATTGCTAATTCGATCAAGTATGCTACAAAATATTTGTTGAGTTTCATCTTGCCGGAAGTATGAGGATAAAAAAAATATTTTTGAATAGTGGAAGAAAATAACAATTGTCCTTCCAAAAGAAACTCAATTTATTGCTTTTTGTCATTGTAAAGAGACCTGTCGTTTACTAGAGGTAGTTGTTTGATATCTCCAAATAGATATAAGAACATTCCACCAAAATGTTCATCTTGCTTCGATGGTACAGCACTACGTAATTGTAAATCTATTTTTCACAAAAGACTGCATCCAATCATTTTTATTTCATCTATAATTATGAATTTACAATTTCAAAAATTCCTCCTGAAGTTGACCAATCGAATATGGACTAAGATCTCTTAGCTTTTGATTTAGTCCCAATAAAAGTTTTGAATGAATCGTTGATCCATTTATATTGACAGCGGCAACATCAGTTGATGCAAGCAATTGAAAAGAAGATAGGCCAAATCATTCATTCATCATCAGATGTTTTATTTAATCGACCACTGAAGTATTGTATTAAAGTACTTTTTCCAGAACTTGCATTTCCTTGAACAACAATTCTTTTTATTGGCATTTCTCGCCTATGACTTTGCAAGAAATTGAGCTGTTCTGTTCTTCAAAAATATTTATTATTCTTTTCTGTTCATGGGAAAAGACGAAATTTGGCAAATTAGAAAGAACAGTGACACAACCACTTTTTTCACTCTCTTTCATCTTTTCATTTTCAATAAAATTCTGTAATTTATTAAGCAAATCTTGACGTTGAATGGTATGCCAGTTATACCTTATATCAATGTCCCTTCTGCCCAAATTTAATTCATCCTGTGCATTATCTTGTCTTGAAGCGACATTCATCCAGTCAAATGGTTGATCTATTTCAGTAGATTCAATTTCTTCAAATTCTTCCTCATCTTCTAAATTTTGCAACAGATATTCCAAATCCAATCTCTGAATTTCATTATTCTCAAAATGTTGTTCATATATATCTTTCCATGAAGTATTATTTGGATTCATAATTTGAAAATCACGCCAAGGAATATGCAACATAACTTGTTGCTTATAGAAATCTTCATTATTTACATTAATTGGATTATATTTCAATTTCGGTATAATTCTGTGGATAAATGGTTTTTTCTGATACTGAAATTTTCACCGAGTTTATAAACGTTTGAGAAATAATTCTGCTAGGACATATTTTCAAATCTCACTGGGCGCTGCTCGTACTTTTCTAAAATATTTGAAACGGATATGCTTCCATTCTCCTTATTCATAGCTAATTGTTCCCATGCGTTCCTTGCTAAATTAATGGTGACAAACTGAGGAGATGCCTTATACAAAGGCCATCCCATTAACACCCAAAATATTTCCTGGGCAGAATAATCACGTTCAGCACACATTTTTATTAAAATCTTCTGAATTATATGCTGAACATTAATATTATCGCGTGATTCTTGAACTGTTTGATGAAATCTTCACCTTTGATAGCCTTTGGTTCACCTTTGCTAGCATATTTAGCAATATATTTTAGAACTGCGTGAATGGAAATGACTGCTTTGGAATCCATGTTTGCTCGTCAAATTTTTAAAATTTGTGGGCTATGACTGTTTAAATATGGACTATTTCTTTTTGAAATGTATTCGGGTTCATTAGTAAGGAACTGAATTTTACTTTCGTGAGAACATTCTTTGGGAAATTTGAAACGGCATATGACTTCAGAAGAATCTTTTTTCTTTCTCTTACAATAAGCTTTAGAACATTTATGCATTTGTACTGCACGTATTAAGTGATTATAGTCAGCAGCTTCATCAGGCACATCTGTAAAATGAAATTTAGACGGATGTATATCATAAACTTGATTAGGATCTGGTTGCCAAGTCGATATGAATTCGTCAAAGTATTTTACAATTTTACGTATATTTTCATCATCATTTGAACTAAGATTGTTTACATAAGGAGCATCTTCAAACCAGAAAAGACCATGCATGTGAGGACTACCTCAATGTTGAAATTCAATACGAATCCAAAAGTCCTTGACTTTGAAATATTTCTTGAAAAAATGTTCCATAAAAAAATCCAACCGCTTATGAAAAAAGTAAGCAACGATTAAAGGATTACAATTCAACAATTTTGATTTTCTGATGAATACAGAATTTTGGTTACAATTAGTGTAAACATAGTCTGCATCAATAATGCGATAAATTTCAGGCCAGTATAAATCAGCTGCACTAAGTGTAATGAAAACTGTAGGAGTTTCCAATTCCTCAACCATGTCTAACAACGCTAGTGATCTTATAAACCAATAAGAGCTCGATGATCTTAAATTAGCATTGAAAGATAAAATCGACTTGTACAATGTAGGATCTTTCTGCAGCCGTTCCTGGAGTTTTTCAACTGTTTCAACATCATGTAGGCGAGAATTTGTTTTAATACAAATATTCCATTTTGTAATGCTGTCCAACGCATTATGCTATTGAAAGCAAAATATCTAAATCTTGGATGCCGTGCAAATCTTCCATCGTCATATATCATGAGAAATTTAAACTATTCTTTTGGTGTAATTTTACGAACTCTCATCTCTAAGATCACCTCCTCCTGTTGGAAATAACGTAGGAAAAGCTCTACAAATATATCCATCACATGAAAATTCATTTATAGACTTAGTATCTATCTGAGGCCAAGGAATGACACTGCATTCATCATTTCGTTCTTTAATACCTAGCATACTATTTATTGCCTCTCGATTACATCTGAAAGTCACATTTGGGTCTCCGGATTCATATATATTATTTGTCCATGGACATTGATCATCTACAGAATTCAAAGTTTTTTCAACTGATGGTAAATAAATCTGCTGTTGCTCTTGACTGAGTATTATTCGCTGAAAAATATTTTCATTTTCGGCTAAACTTTGCAAATTATTTTCATCAATTGTAATATAACGATACCAAGGATTATTTTCCTTTAGATATTCTAAAGCAGACTTAACGTTTTTACGATTTACTATAAAATCTTTGAATTCTTCACCATATTTTCTTCTAACAAAGATGTACTGTGATATAATATCTATGGAATGAGGTAATAAAGTACAAAATTCTGTAATATCTTGATGAAAATTAATAACTTGCCCACTGTATCCAAGCTGACCAACTTTAATGCGATAAACAGTAATAACTGGATGAACTTGAGCAATTAATTTCTCCTCAACGAAAGTTAAGTCCTTCAATATTTCCTGTTGTGGACCTGGATCCATATTATTAGCTACAGAAAAAATATTTAGTTCATTATTTACTATACATTTATGGCAAGTCTTACAAGATCCGTCACATTGAATATGCATGTCAAACCAACGTCGATGACAAATTTTACAAAAATATAATTTAAATTTTTTTTGTGCTTCTTCGAAATTTAAAGCATATTTCCGAGCACATGCATTATCTGTCAGAAGAGATTCACCATTCGTCGTTTGTTGCGCTGGTATCTAGTCTCTTGCCTTAAAGCTAAATCATGTTCGCGTTCTTTTCGACCAGTAAGTGTACGTTTTCTCGGCATTCTTTATAATATAACTAATACATTCCATAAATGGTTTTTAAACGGCAAACATATTAAAAATAATACTAATAGTAATTACTTCTTAATAGTAAATATGTTTCATTTGGTTAAATTTTCAACCTTCGAATTCGAATAACACTTTATATAACGAATTTAACATTTAATTTTATTTGTTTACAATTTTTTTGTTACCACTTTACACAAAAATCATAATATAATTCTTTTAAAATGCGTAAGTTTCGTCTGCGTAAATTACTTCACATAATAAGAATAAGTTGTGTATTTGAATTCCTAACACTAAAAAAAACTTAATTTAATTAAATAATTGAATTTTCACAAATTTTAATTCATTAAAATATTCATTGCTATAATTTTCCTAAAAAAAGTGTTTTAAAATTTTCACAAAAGAAATCGTAAAACTATTATATAATTAAAAGGAGAGCCAAAATATGCGCCATCTCCAACCAATCATAATAAAGTATTCTATTAAAATGTATATTTTCCTCTCAAATAACATACATTTTTAATATAAGAAAGTTTAATGTAAGTAAAGTTTTAAGCTGTAGCCGGTATTACGATAATTCTTTTACCTTGCATATTACGTATGCCACGCTGCAATATTAAAAAGCTGTAGCCGTTATTACGATAATTATTTTGCCTCACATGCAAATAATTAGAGATATACACATTATGTATGCCCCGCTGCAATATTAAAAAGCTCCAATGGGTATTACGATAATTATTTTACCTCACATGCAAATAATTAGAGATTATTTAATTCCGCTTAATTATTACATTTTTTTTTAGATAAACGCAAACATTTTATCACAAACTCCAACAAAACTTTTTATTCTATTTATTCCTTATTCCAAAGATACAACTTTATCGTCTGCTGCCATAGTAACATGATAAATTAAATTTTATTACAAAAATTAGTAGCAGTAAAAAAATATTTTACTTAATCGAAGTTATTTTTAATTTTGGTTTTAGAATTCAATTCATGAACTCCGGTGCATAGAACGGGTTAAACAGCTAGTTACATTTAAAAAACAGTTTTTGAGATATTTTGGCGGAATAATGAAAATATATTTTATTTATTTAATTAATCATGATTCTATCTATAAGTACTGACTCTATGATTTATTAATTTTTCTTTTGAAAATATACGTGTTTCTTTTCTTTCTTTTTCTTTTTTTTTTTTTTTTTTTTTTTTTTTGCAAAAATGCGTTCGTAATGGAAAAACATGTAAAATAAATTAATTAAAATAATGAATTTTTTAAAGTTAGTCTGTAAAAAGAAAATAACATTGTGCTTTACCGATCATAATGTATTTTTAAGTTTAATTTCAAGTCAAAATACTGAATAGTTTTTTTTTGCAAAGTGTACGACAAAATGTAATTTGAGTAGACTAGTAGAGGATTCGCTTCGCTCATCCTAATAAAGCGACAAACGATAATTTTAATTATGAATTTATTCGAAAATGTGTCAGAGTATAAAACTTTTGTGCGCCTTTCTCTGCCTTCTTCCGTTTTCATTTTTCATGAAAAAGAATATCAGACAATATATGATGACAACAATGTTGAGTGTTAGAGTAACATAAAGATTACGTTTAAAAATATTAGACTTCATATTCGAATTAAATTCCAGGGTACTTCCTTAAAAATTCTTTTATTTTTAGACCAATGTCAGACGGGCGTCTTTTTTGCTGCTTTTTTGCTTAAGTATTATCCATTCACAATGTTATCATTGTGAATGGATAATACTTAAGCAAAAAAGCAGCAAAAAAGACGCCCGTCTGACATTGGTCTTAAAGTTTACGAACACTTTTGTGATTTACTGTATTTGAGTTTGAGATGTCGGGCTGAGTATCGTCCTTGTCTCTCAAATGATATAGCATTGGAATGTTATTCCAAGACTTCGGGTTGTATTCCTGGATTGGACATTTTTCAATCTATTGGTTTTACGCTTAATTAGCAATGTGAGAGTTCACGTATTTAATATTAGGTAATTTCGGACGCAATTTCACTGCTGAAAATTGATTGAAAAATTAATTAAAATTATACATATTTTGCACTTGCATTCTATTTTGACTTCAAAGTTGAGAATTTTTTTAAAGTTTCAAGGATAATCTTCTTTTACTAATGCGTATTTTTAAACTGAAAAAGTGTACAGTATTAATCAGAATCCCCAATTAAAAAAAGAATGTCTTGCAGCACATTTCAGCCAATTAACCCCTTGAGGAGCGATGGAACATATTTTATCCCGCTTAAGTTAATCAAAGTTGTACCAGATTTTATGAATAAAATTTTACTTTTTTAGTTTTGGTGAAAAAAATCTGTAAAATTGCATTTTCTTATTGTCAAATTAAAAGAAAAATTCTGGCGGAATTTAACATTACAGAAACACAATTATTTACTGCATGAAAAGGTTTAATAAAATTCTCAACCTATTTAAAATATCAAATAAAGAACAATTTAAAGACTGCTCGGATATCATGGATATAGATTTATTTATTTTTTATATTCCAGCTAATAAACTATTGCATTTGTAAAAATAATTTTAGTAATGCATAAAAATTTAACCACATCGCTTCATCGATATAAAGATAACGACATAATTTTTTTAAAGAAATTTCAATAGATATTTGCGGTAAGAGAAAAAAAGCAGCGCAATTGCTCTGAGCAAAATGGAATAAATTCCATATTACATTGTACCGTTTTTTAGGATCACTTAGATGTTCACAAACAAAAGTAAACCATTTTAGGTTGTAACACTTTTCTATCATTAAAAATATCTATATGTATTATCATTATTATTGTGTCTTTAGAATTAGTTATATTTCAAAACAAATTAATACTACACATTATGTGAAAGTATACGTTAGTTACACGAATATGAATTAATTTTCGTTACATTTTACTTAATACCGTATTATCAGTATTTCAAAAAAATTACAAATGTTCAGTCTGTGGCTACAATAATTATTTCTGGAAGTCTAAAGATTTAAGCATTACAGGCAGACCCACAAATGAAATCAAGTTCGGTTATTGTCCTACTAAGACTTATAGATGTATCTGAACTTGATTTCTAATATATCAAAATGTTTCTTACATTGCCTACATCTGTACTTTGAACGAAAAAAGTTTTATCAAGTTGAAACATTAAGATTATCTGAAACTAATGAAACAAAACAATAAGAGAATAAGCAACGATAAATAATTGTAATAAACTTATACCTTTTGATAATTTGTAATTTGCAAACTGTCTTAACATATTAAAAAGTTTAGCAAATATATATATATATATATATATATATATATATATATATATATATATATATATATATATATATATATATAATAAATTGTAAAATAAATTTTTAAATGCTAGTTATATATGGTGCATTTTCTCTAGCTCTATTTCGTACATTTACTAGCCAAATTATCCGGCGTTGCCCAGAATTTTAAGATTGTTTGTTTTGATAAACCAATTTCACAATTTAACATAGAACATAAAAAAAATTAAAAAAAAACAGTCAAAGTATTGTACATATGAATCAAATGAAAACAAAATATAAAAATGCATAAATTTATATAACAGACGTAAAATAATACAGTTATAAATGAACGTATTTCCATTCATCATTGGAGAGCTGTAATGTTAAAATACGCCAATATTTCCATAATCGAGTTTTTATCATGCTTTAATATATTTTTTCACGCTTATATGACGTTATATATTCACCACGTCCATTATATTTTCAATATGACGTAATATTCCTTTTTCTTTATTCGTCAAATTAATTAAATAATTATAATTTTTCACACTGAAATCATAAAACAGAAAAATTATGACGTAACATTCACTTTTGTTTTTAATTCGTAAAACTATTTTTTTTAATTTTCATTTTCCACGTGGAAATCTTGCAGTAGAAAAGCAATAATGTCATTTTCCCTTTTTTTTTAAATTCTTCAAACCGTTTATTTCATTTTTTCACGGGGAAATCTTGCAATAGAAAAGTAATTGTTGTGGTAAGAATTTTATTGTGGATTTTTAATTGTTGGCAACAGGTATAACGAAAAATCTTTAAATTTGGTTGGAAATCGCTGTTAAATTTGTGTTTTTTTATTTATTAAAAATTAACTATAAGATATTTCAATTCTGGATTATTTTAGTTTCCTCGACCGTATTTTAATACACATGTACGTAACATTTCACAATTCTGGAAAATTCTCCCTCAGCAGCTGCAGCCGCGAGAGCAGATCACTGTCACCATTTAGAACACGTTTTCATCTATCAAAACTAAAGCTCTCAACCCTTACAGTTATAGTAGATGTTTATTGTTTCTGGCTTTCTTTAGTGTGAAATATTTACAAAACTTAATCTGTTTGAGTGCGTCTTTTTACTGCTTCTGCAAAAAATGTCTCTTAGGAACTGCATAAGTCTCTGTGATAAAGTGAAAGTTTTGAAAGAAATCGATAAGGGATTGAAAAAAAAAATATGTGACAAAAATGTTTGGGATTCCGCCAAGCACTCTGTCAAAAATCATAAAAAATCAAGAGTAAATCAATCACCGAGCAGAATTCGGATCTTGGTTCGGCGTGAAAAAGAAAGAAGGCGTGCCAATACGAGGACTTGGACAAAGCAATGTTTAAGTGGATTAAAGGTCTAAGAGACTGGAATCTACCACTTTCGAGACCAATGATTTTAGAAAAGGCTGTAGAATATGCTTCATCTCTTGGGCACTCTGACTTCCAAGCCAGCTTTAGTTGGCAAGAAAAGTTCAAGAAGAGACATGGGTTATTCCAGAAAACTATCTGCGGGAAAGTGCGGATGCTCTGCGACAGCATGTGAGAACTGGAGTCTTAAAGTAGCAGAAATTCTAAAAGAATTCGCTCCTGAGAACATTTTCAATGCTGACCAAACAGGCCTCTTTTACAAGTGTTTCCCAAACAAGACTCTGGCGTTAAAAGAAGATAAATGTTTTGGCGGTAAACAAAGCAAACAAAGGATTACTATTCTGCTGTGTGCTTACATGACAGGGAAAGAGAAATTAAAGATGCTAGTCTTTGGGAAAAGTAAATCTCCTCGGTGTTTTAACCACTTGGGGACGAGCAACACGTATACGTGCCGGAAATAGGCCTAAGGATCCTCGTTTATCCTCACCAGTAAAATTTTACTGTAAAATTTGCCTTATTTAATTCGAGCATTTTCCCTATTTGAATAGGAACAAATTTCTGTTTTTTAAAACCGGTAGCAAAGTAACAAACATTTCGTAAAAGACTTTCGTCGCGAAGGGGTTAAAGGCGTGAAGTCCTTAGAAGTAGACTTTTAATAAAAAGTCCTGGATGACCACTGAAATTTTTGACAAATGGTTAAAAGCACTTGACAATCAAATGAGAAAACAACGCCGAAAATTTGCTTTACTTATTGATAATTGTCCAGCTCACTCACAAAACTGTGGAGAAAAACTGCAAGATGTTGAAGTTATTTTCTTACCACCGAATTGCACATCAAAACTGCAGTCCATGGACTTGGGAATAATAAAAAATCTAAAGGTGCATTATAAGAAAATAATTCTTAAAGAACTGATCATAGCTACTGAAAAAAATCCACCCAAGATATCATTAGCCTTAGAAAGCGTATTGCGGAACTTTATAAAGATTGGAGATTTGATGTAACTGATAAAACAATTTACAATTGCTTCAAAAAGGCCGGCTTTTCTAAACTGGAGAATAATTCGGATTCTGAGGACGAAGAAGATGTGGCTTTAGCAGACTTAAAAGAGAAATGGGAATTAATTAAGGAACGCGGAAATGTCGAAGAAAATGTTACTCTCTCTGATTTTTTGGAAGTGAATGACAATTCACTATTGCGTAGTATCCCACTGATAGTGATATTTCAAGCAGCGTTATGAACAATGATGGTGAGAGTGACAATGAGCATAAAAACGAAAACGTACTACAAGAGAAAAAACCATCATGGAGTGAAATGATGAGTTCTTTTGATCTTATGAGGAGAGGATACCAAATGGAGGAGAATGTTTCCGATACAATTTTTCTTTCCTTGCTAAAGTGTGAAAATTTTTTCAGGAGTGTAACAGATTTGAAATCAAAACAGTGAAAAATTGCAGATTTCTTCGTCTAAAATTAATGTAAGCTTTCCTTATGTGATTTTTATTATGCTTTCAATAAAATGTCTGTTCTCTTTTTTGAAACTGTTTAAATAGTTAAGAAATTATATTTATAGTTAAACATTTCAAATTCTTAATTAAACACCTCAAAAATAATATTTGCTCAAAATTTATACATTGAATAGGAATTTTTACTCGTTCTTTATATAACGATTTTTTTACTGGAACAATGGATTTAAGTATATAGATAATCGACTGTATATTCGTGAAGGAGGAAATGGGAGCCAACCTACTATTTTGCACAGAATAAAATTTCGCCTCGATTCGTCACTGGAATCAGGCTTTCAGGGGGAAGCACTTTTAGCACCAATGAAGAAGTGAAGACAGAGGCGAAACAGATCTTCCGTATACCGGGCACTCGTTTTTTTAACAGTGTTTTTCAACTTTGGTAAGCGTTATGATAAATGCATTAATGTCTGTTGCGATTATGTAGAAAGATAAAGCAAACCTACCGTACCTCTTTCCGTTGTCTATTACTTGTCATTGATGAAAAAACTGCCCGTAATAACAGAAGGAAATTTATTTTCCGACTCTTCCTAGTACTTATGTTAGCATTTTCTTTATTTCTATATTTATTTTAGAACTGCATATTTTTACAACTTTAAGCCAGCTAAAATCATTCTGCCTTTCGACGTCTCAGGTTATAGAAATTTGTACCCTTAAAGCTTCAGAAAACATTATCTTAAATTTTATATTGAACAAATATTCAACAAAAGATTCTTTAATATAATTCGGGAGGTACTGATATTTTCAGTGAATCATTTTATACAAACTGATATTCAAATACTTAACTGACCTAATTAAATAATCACGAAAACAGCCGTGAGCTGTCGCCGTAGCGGTGGGTGCGTCCTCGGTTACCATAACATCGCAAAGCCGGAGCAAAATGAACCGGTGATCCGATTAAAGATCCTACCCTGATTGGAGACAAGATGTGTTATCGGAAATCTGTACATTTTGCTTTGACTATATATGGCCACCGAGGCCACATCCAACGCCGCCTATCGCGATAACTGGCGGCTGTTTTAGCGCTTAATTATGTAAGATCTATTAGCCAGT
The DNA here is from genome assembly GCA_963932465.1 of Maratus speciosus. Taxonomy (NCBI): domain Eukaryota; kingdom Metazoa; phylum Arthropoda; class Arachnida; order Araneae; family Salticidae; genus Maratus; species Maratus speciosus. The sequence continues at coordinate 341,125,731 of OZ010786.1, read as the reverse complement.
TAAATAAAACTTATATAAAATGGCTATCTAAAAATGCCTCGTGCCTCTTGCACTATTGTTATAGCGGCCCATGAGATGGTAATTACGACAAGGTTGTAGTTATGATTTCAGCAAGGTCATTTCTCAGTTCGCAAGCATGAACGTAGCGCGAATGTTGCAATCTAAAAACAAAAGTAAATAACTTAACAATAAGTAATATAGTACTAATGTATTATCCGTGCCACTAAAATAATACTTTATGTTTATAAGTGCTTATATATTATCCGTACCTGGGAAATACATTGACAAAAATTGTCAATCATAATCACGTTAAAGCGCAGGTCTTTTTTTATTCCGATAGGCCGATATCCAGGTAGATTTATGACTGTCAGCGAAACGAGATTGACCAATCAGAAGCGTGCATTTTTGCGAACTTTTCGCTGTTTGAAAAAAAATGTAGGATTCTGACTGGTCAATCTGGTTTCGCTAACAGCTAAAAAATTATCTGGATCATCTTTTTAACACTGCTCAATAATTATTAAGTCTATTAAAATATATATAACTTAATTTATGCGAAATATTGTTGCATTATATAAATCACGACAAAAATAAACTGAAATATTAGAACATGGTGTTTTCTTATGTTAAATTTTAAAAGTACATGAATTGTGGTTTGTATTTACAAAATTGCTATCAATAATCCATCATTTTTTTTTTTATAAAATTTACCCATTTTCTTGCCCATAATTTACCCATCTTCTAGAAAGCAAAACATGTACTCATTTTCTTGCATCATTTCATAATTTTTTTTAAATAATTTTTATATCATGCCATAAATTGTGGTTTGTATTTGCAAAATTGCTATCAATAATCCATCCTTTATTTTTTATTATTTACCCTAATTATTGTACACTGTAAAAAAAAATCTGTAGTTCTACAGATGTAAAAATACATGCTTACTAAACTTTCACCTGTAACTGTACGAAAAAAGCTGCAAATCTACAAAACTAGTTTTTGTAAAGCTACAAAAATCTGTAACTTTACAAATGAATCTGCTAAAATTTCAGTAATCTTACTAAACTTTTATTTGTAACCCTGGCTGCAGTTACATGAAAAGTTCTCGGAATCCCAGTTACCAAAAAAATTCTTAGTAACCTTACAGATTTTTTGATTTTCGGCGCAAAAGTGTGTCTGTTACATGAAATTTTGTTGTTGACGTTACATGAAAAGTTCTAGGAATCCCAGTTTCCTAGAAAAACTTTAGTAACTTCACAGATTTTTTTTTACAGTGTACATTATCTTTGTAGTCGGTGTTCATTTCTAGAACTAGTTGGGGTTCTCATTGAACTCGGACGGGCATCCCGCGATTGTTATTGGCGGCGGTTTTATATCTAACACATATTACAAACAAAATAAATTAAATGAGAAAAAAATAACCGATTTGAAGAAAAAAAAACTGTATCTGTTAATGAAATATATTTATTTTATAACACTTAAAAAATATGAATGACATTATAAACACGTGCTGTATCTTTAGGAGTACAGATATTGTCGAAATTTCACAACCTAACTTGCGATACATCTTGGTCGCAAGTACTAGCAAAAATTATAATATTATCGTCATTTCAGTTTCTAAAATAGTATTTCTAATAATATGTAAGTATTCAACATAAAATAATTTAGGATAATTTACGATCAATTTAGATTTATTATTTTGGATAACTTAATAGTATATTTTTAAAATGTAATTTTATTGGATAGCTTTAAAAAGATAAATTAAACAACATACAATGGTTTTACCGAATGTTAAAATATAATTCATATTAGTAATGAAAGAATACTTTAAAACTTCAGGAGAGCACATATAAAGATAATATTTAACGATATATACAAATCTGTATTGCCAGACATTTTAGGTTTCAGAAAAAAGACAGCCAACCTAAATTATAAAAAGAAATTAATATAAAATATAAAATTCTTACATCACTGCTTTCTAATACAGTTCTTCTAGGCATTGTTAGTTTCTAAAATATTCATTTTATCCATACATTATTTTGTAAACACGCGTTCTAATTTCTGTTAAAAATAATCTTTCGAAATACGCAAGTTGCCAAAACTGAAATTAAAATCCACTCAATTCAGAAAATGAAGCTGTACAAATTTTTCGTTACGTCATAGCGGATAAAATGGTAGCAATATCGTTTGCATACAATTTGTATTCCAGAAGAATTTCAGTTATTTTTTCTAATCATGCAATTTTATTGCCATGCATACGGGCTCAAAAAAAGAGCTAATGAAAAATAAATAATTTTCATTCTGTAATTCGCAAAAAAATTAAAATGGATAAATGAATGACTACAAAATTTGAATGAAATTAAAAATAATAATAATAATGAACATTGAAAAGATGGATTTAAAATATATTTATGGAAAATAAACTCAATTTGCATAATTTCTCAACAAACAATTAATTTAAACTCGTGAAACTTCACTCATGCGAATAGGTATATCGATTATTTTCAAATATATTTTAAATAAAATTCTAGAAAGAAAACAAAATACTATTAAAATTAAACAAAAATTTCCTGTTTTATTCCGATCTAGTATTTGTCACTACGGTAAAAGAATAAAAAATAAGTCATTTTTGAGTAAGGCAGTATCCGTTTCAGGGCGCCACGCCGCTGGTACGATTTCGATATCATTGGTGTTCAGCAACAACAGATAAAATTATTATCTCTCTATTCTAAAAAAAAGTAACTACCGCTGTCACCGCCGCCGCCGCCGGTTTTGATTTTTTTTGTGACCGGAGGCCTTTTTTCGTTAATATTAACAAAAATAATGCATACAAAAATATGAAAATCGGTGCTTTTATACAGAAATGTTTGATAAACACGCTGATGCAGACAGTTTTCAAATCGAAGAATTATTTTAAGAGTTATTTAATGCTAAAGTTGGACAAAATCGTTCCACTAAAAAAGTTTTATAGCAGCAAAAACTATACATGGCAGTGTAATCATTTTTAGATCATTTTATGCGTTAGCATTTGCCGGAGTGCAGATTGCATTAATTTTTTTATTTTGACTCATTTTTTCAGGTTTTATTTCTATTTTAAATTCAAATTTTCAGCATTTCTAGAGATATTTTTTACAGATTTCAGAAAATTGTACTAATTTAAACTGTTGCCAACTGTATAAAAAGCGCAAGCAATAATGTTTGCTTCAAATTAAAAATTTATTTACACGTGACTATTATAAACAGGGAAAAAACTTTCAAATTAGAATTAAATAATTACGCATAAAAAGCAGGAACTTATTAAAAATTACGTCATAAAAAGTATACACGTGAATTTTAAAAGAGAAAGGATATTGTAAAATAATAACTTCATTAACATGCGTTAGAAGTCTTAGGAGAAATTACGTCATATTTACGTCACATTATAGTTATTACATAAAATGAACACAAAATAATATTGCAAAAAAGTTTAAATTTAGAAATTGCGCTAGACATTTATTTGATATTTTGAGAATTAATTTAAAATGTCTCATTTAAAAGAACTTTCTTTTCGCTTTGTTAAAAAATACCAGGAGACAACGACTCTCTTTACTTAATTCCTTTTATATTAACTTATTTTGAAATGTTGATACACATGTATACGTCATCAAGTTATTTTTATTTCGACGTTTTATTTGTGTTTTTATTAATGTTGTACGAATTTATTTGTTCTTTCGTTATTTAAAATAAAAATTATATCAATTTGTATAATTTGGCGAGTGGTTTGGCGATTTATATAATTTGGCGAAATTGGTCGACAGGATAATCAAGTAGTACCGCAGCGGATTTGGCGTTAAAATTCCCCAATCAAAGCGAAATGAATAGAAATTCGTTTATAGGGAGATCGCCACTGTTTTTTAAATTATAATTCAATATTTCGAAATCTTTTTAAAGTCGATCAAATTAGCGTGCATTTAGAGTCTGCGGTGTCTGGACGGGGGTTGGCGAGCGTAGCTCGTAGGGGGCCGAGCCCCCTAGTTGCTATAAAAGCAACCACTTCTTTTATATGGAAATTTATAACGACAGCACAATCGGGACCATCATGAATTCATAGAACAAATTTCAATATCTTGTGAAATTGTGTTTCTTTGATAGTCTCGAAACTATAGAATTAATCTTGCCAATTGACGCAAATTTTATGTATCCAGATACACAGGCGCATAAAATAGTACTTTTTTCTTAACACAGCTTTAAGTGATTCTGATGTGTTTTGATAAAATGGTTTAGAAAATACTAAGCTTTTTCTTCTATCACGTAAGATTTTTACTTTCTTCTATCTTCAATAGAAGAATGTATTGAAATTGAAATTTATTTCGACTTCCGGTTTTCGACAGATTTACACGTTTTAGGGGCCAGAGATCCCCCAAAACATGTTTATACAAAATGCCTGTATGTTTGTCTGTCTGTGTGTCATTATTGTACCTTCGAAGAGTGTATGAAGTCATGCATGCGATTGAACCTAATTTTTTGTGTATGTTTTTGGGTATGGCAAGCAGGTCCTCCTTCAGTGTAGTAGTATTCCTCCGGAAGAGGGCGCTACAGTTGCGATGTCTGTGCTATTTTCATTGTTGTACCACCGAAAAGTATATGAAGTTACGCATAGAATTGAATAATTTTTTTTTGTGTGTGTGTGTGTTTGGCTATCGCAAGCAAGTCTTCTCTGAATCTGAAAAAAATAAATCTGCCGGCAGTATTAAGTAAGAAGAAGCACCACTGTAAAAACAATTTTTGTGCTATTTTCATTATCGTACCATCGAAAAGTGTATAAATTTATGCATAGAATTGAACCAATTTTCTTGTGTATGTTTTTGGCTATGGCCAGCAGGCCTTCCTTCAATTTGGAAATATTCCACTGGAAGGGGGCGCTGTAATAGCGATGTCTGTGCCATTTTAATTATTGTACAATCGAAAAGTGCATGAAGTTAAGCATAGAATTGAACCAAATTTCATGTGTATATTTTTGGCTTGGGCTAGCATGTCCTCCTTGAATTTGGAAGCATTCCGCGTGAAAACAGTGCTGTAGTAGCGATTTTTGTATAATTTTCTATGTCCGATTTTGTAATTATTTGCTCTCCTTTCTTGATACAGTTAGGACTGTTTGGTACTTTTATATTAACTGGCGCAGGTGATAAGTCGCCAAATATTATTCCAATACCATATTTATATTGTTGTACGGGTTATTTTTCTGAAGCGCTGCAAAATTCATCATTGACAGACTTTGCGAATGATTACCTCCATGGTTTAATATTTTATGAATCACAATGAACGAATCATTTGTGTTTGTTTATTTTAATGGAATAAGATATTGGGCTTCCAAACTAATTTCACTGAAGTTATCTCAGAATATATAAATTTTTGAATGTAACTCATCTCTCAAACATTATATTTTTTTAATGATCTTTCTAAAAATGTAAGTTTTACGCAGTTTTATTCGAAAAACAAATTGGTCCTCTACCTTACACATGAAAAGTGAAGCGGTTAACCAATAACTGCTGATGACAGTCACATGACATAGGCTATTATTATAGAGGTTTGAGCTGCATCGGCTCAGAAATACACTCTTTATTTATTGCTATGAACTTCGCTGTTTATAATTATCAGTTATAACCGACTCAAGTCGTGAGTGCAAATTTTAAAGCAATAAATGCATATATGACTAAAATTTTAAGACACTTTTCCCGTTCTCACTATAAGCTGAAGACTTAATGGTAATAGAAATTTTTTAGTTTGAAAACGCAGAAGTGTTTCGAATACTCTTTGAGGAAGTTTTAGTATAACAGACGATCATTTACAAAAATCATTGTAAGAGATAAATCGAGGTATATATACTTAAAAGATTTTTTAATTAGTAGGCCAATAAAATTAGCTCAAAAAAGAGATGTTTCAACAATAATTCGCGGAATGCTGGAAATTGTTTTAATCGCTTTGTTTTAGATCCAAATGAAGGGATTGGAAGTTTGTCTCATATTTCCTAGTGAGCATTAGACGTGGCACCACGAAAATCTCAACATTTTCGAACTTTTTTCAGTATTTCTCAAAAAACTCAAAAATCGTTTACTCTTCATAAATTGTAGAACATAAAATTCTGCGTGGATTGAGTACCACAGACTAAAAATTCCACCAATATAAAGCGAGATACCATAAATCCAAAATATGCATTTTTCGAAATTTTCCTAAAAAAACTCATAAAATCGTTTTTTGCTTACCAATTATCGGTTAAATCAATTATTTCGCTTACAAAACAGTAGAACTGCAAAAAATGCTGAATGGTACGGTTTAAGTAACAACTTCAAAATTTAATTACATCAATATGGAAATTTCATGAAGCTTTTCAATAAAGATGATTGCACTTGAAATGGGGCAGATATCCCCAAACTAATTTTAATTCTGTCATCAAAGAAATGCTTCCCTACTTACACTCAAGCGGACATTTCCTTTATGCGAAGTCCTGCCACTTATATTTCCTTGACATGGTGAAACTAGTGTCGTGTCTGACCCCGGAACAATATGATCTTTATGTAAATAAACATTATTTTATAAGAAGACGATCAGACAAATTTTGGTCTGGGATATGGTCAAATATGATTACTGAGAACTTTCTGATGAGATTATTGAAGAGTGCCGAGGTCTCTTTCGTGGTAGAGCTCACCGATAGCATCCAGGCTAAATGGATTACTACGATTTCCATAATCATGGATATTCCCCAACAAGTGTAGAAGTTCTGCGGGGTGTTATTTTGTACAACAGAGCAGGACGTTGATTCGAGATTATCTAGAATCACAAGGGACAACATCGATGTGTATAAGTTTGTTTCATTGTTCCTGTCGCATAACCCATTCTCCTCATGTGATTACGTGATTTGTATGAGTACAGGAGTGGTTGGTGGCGATAAAATAAATTGTCATCTAGCCAAAAAGATTGGAGCTGCAAGTATTAAAAGTGTCATTGGTGGTGATTTTGGCCATTTGAAATTCAACAGATCCAATCAAGTAACTCTAATGGAAAGCTTCACATGTACTGTAAAAATCCCTGATGAAGAGGTATCCGTCGATTCAGAGACGATTTTTCATCGAATTTTCTTCAACAAGGAATCAGAGGAAGAAGTTAGAAAATTCTTTGAATCTGAATTGGCTCCCTAACCGACTTCACTGTTTGATAACGTTTGGATAAGGAATACGCGAAAGTCAGTATTTTGCGATTTGTTAACTCCCTTTGACGATTTAGAATAACCAATACAAACTATCCTATCCATGCGACTGATGGTGGCTTCCTTGTTCATCGAGTGTGTTGGGAGCCAATAGAAAATTTTAGGTCGATTATTTACAAGTGCATTGCATATTTGAAAAACAACTATGGTAAAACTGCAACCATTGTATTTAACCGTTAGCCAGAAGAATCGTCAGAACATGGCACTATGTCTGATTTGTATTCCCGACCAAAAAAATAAATACATTGCAGCAAGTGTTGACTTTGACGAAACTATTTCGCTCACCATGCAAAAAGAGCACTTCCTTGCTATTAGAAGTAATAAACGCCTTTCAATAAAATCGCTCATTGAAAAACTGGAGCAATTTTACTGTGAAGCAAGCTGTCGAGGATGCAGATATTACCATCGTGATGAAAGCCATCCAACTTGATCAGCAGTCAGAACGTGTCATCATAGTTGGGGAAGATATTGATCTGCTTTTGTTTTTGACTGCATTTGCTCCCAACTCATACACGATTTACTTCTTCAAACATGGGACAGGACAGTCAGACAATGTTTTGTATTCACCACTAAGTTTCAAGTACCGCCGATTGTGAAGAATAACATCCTATTCTTGCATGCTTTTAGTGGCTGTGATTCTACATCGGTCATCTTCAGGCAAGGCAAACCGAAATTTGCCGAGCTTTTGGAAAATCATGCTCACCAACAGGATATTCCAATTGTCTTTAATAAACAGTATTCTACGCCTCAGGAAGTAAGTTCTGCGGAACAGGAATTTATCCACCTTATACAATATCCAGTACGACGAAGCAACAACACTGCACAAATTGCGATACAACATATTTGCAAAATACCTTATGAAGACCCAATTTAACATCGCTTCTCTGCCGCCAACTGAAGATGCAGCCAAACAACATTCATTCAGAACATTTCTTCAGATCAACATTTGGAATGGAAGGATGATGAATCCTACTGCTTGGGCTTGGAAGTCATTCAGGCATGGTATACTTCCAGTCACCACGACCGTCGTAACTGCACTACCTGAGCTCCTAAACACTCTGTCATGCAAATGTGCAAAGAGATGCAAAGGAAGTTTATGTACTTGTACGAAGAACGGGGTTAAATGTTCAACTAAACATTACCACTGCGAAGGTGCCTCATGCATAAATACGGAGGAGGAAGATGACCCACAAACCGGATATAACGAAAAAGTAGATATTTACGAGAAGGCCTTCCATGCATAGGAGGAGTAAGAAGAATGGACAACTCAAGGTCCATCAAAAAAAGGCTCTGAGCTCAATTTCCCTGAAGTAACTTGAGTAGGTTTTAGGACCATTGCTTTTGTATTAATTTTTTAAATAAATTATTTTTCTTGATTTTCTGATATTATTAAATTTTTCTCTAACATTTTATAAAATGCATAATTTTAAGTACACATACAATTCTTTCATTTTTCAATTACATTCCCTTTTATTCATTAGTTCATTGAAGTCTCTAAATATAATCATTTATGCGCCTCATAAAATAACTTACCGATGACATAATTAAAATAAACTTGGGGATATAGGTTGCATTTAAAGTGCAATCACCTTTTGAAAAGCTTGGTGAAATTAACATATCGATGTTATTAAATTTAGAAAATGTTAATTAAACACTACCAGTCGGCATTTTATGCAGTTCTACCGTTTTGTAAGCGAAATGATTCATTTAACCGATAACTGGTATGCAAAAAAGCGATTTTATGAGGGTTTTTTTAGAAAAAATTGGAAAAATACACTTTTTCTTTTATTTATCATATCTCTCTTGTTATTGATGGAATTTTTAGTCTGTGGTACTCAATTGATGCAGAGTTTTATGAACTACAATTTATAGACTGGGATTGTTTCTGTAGAATAAACGGTTTTTGAGTTATTTGACAAGTACTAAAAAAAGTTCAAACATTTTGAGGTTTTCGTGCTGCCGCGTCTAAAACTTACTAGGAAAAATGGGACAAACTTCAAATCTCTTCATCTGGATGTAAAATAACGCGATTAAAATGATTTCTAGCTTTCCGCGAATTATCGGTTAGTAAAATTCTATTTTTACTGGCCTATAGATGAAATTCGCATAAGTTGAAAATCATTTTCTGTCGTTGATGAATTAATACCATTTTATTTTATCTACCCTATATATATATAATCCTAATGAAACGAATTTATGAAACGGATATTATGAAACGACTGAAATGAAACGAATTTATGAAACGCTTCTATGAAACGACTGATTAACGGAGATTTTTCTTAAAATACGGAATACTTTGCGATAAAATTAACACCAAAAAATCCGTATTGATCCGCAGATTTCAAAACTGGTATTGGAATTTTTAAATTCGACTTAGTTTCGGGATATTAATTTTTGTGATTCAACGATGTTCTTTACTTTTAGAAGAACTTTTATTTGAATAGGTAATAGAAAGGCATAAAATCGTTAAAAATTGTTTGAATAGGTAATCGAAAGGTATAAAATTGTTAAAAATTGAAAAAGTTACAAAATGGGTAGGCGCAAAATATCAGATATGGAAAAAATCCAAAGCCAAAGAGCGACGCCTAAATGAAAATCTTCTTGCAAAGCAAAAATCGAGGTCTTCAACTGATTATGTAGCCCATGAAAATCGAGATATTCAACTGATTGTGAAGCCCATGAAAATCGATTACAGAATAAAAGACGAACGCGAAAAAGGAAACATTCTAATGTTTAATGGATTGATAGTAAAAGGCCATGTCTCGAGGGGCTCCAATCCAATAGCCACGGCGTTTTACAATCGGCCCATTTAAAACGTGAAAAATTGAGCTCAACGTATGTAATTTGTCGCAATCTGTGGATGATTCGGTGGAACTGCTTCCAAACCAAATCGTCAAACCACTCGCCAAATTATACAAATTGACTTGATTTTTATTTTAAATAACGAAAGAACAAATAAAATAGTATAACATTAATAAATATACAAATAAAACGTCGAAATAAAAATCACTTGATGCCGAAAACACGTGTAACTTGCTTAAAATCAAGTGAATGTGACATTTACGATTAACCATTATTGGCATTTAATCTTATAGTTTGGTGAAAGATTTATGGTCGACGGGATAAGTAAGTAGTACCAAAAATACATATATAACTGGTATTTGAAAACGAGGTTTTCGCCAAATTTTCATTAAAAAAAATCACGCCAAACCCGGTGCGTATATGACACCTGGCCAAGTATTAAATAATGCAACAAACCATGACATTTAATTTCAACTTCAAAACAATGTTTTAATTTACCACTTGAAAAATAAAAAAATGCTAATTGGCGAGTTAAAAATAAGCTATTGGCGAGATTTGCACCCGGCTAGCGTAACAGTACCAAGAATTCTTTGTGAGCATGACAACTTTTATGTAGTTTTATTCGAAAAAAAAATGTTTTTTTAATCAAAATGGAAAACTTACGGCCCCATATTGGCGCGATTTTTTTCTAACACCAATGTCATATACGGAACGGGCACTTAACTGGTGCCAAAGTATCGTTATTTTGCTTGATATGCTAAGCCGGATGTTGTTATTTATGCTGTTGATGAGTTCCCCAAATTGGCGTCGGGAAAGAATCTCGCCAATATATGACATCTGTGCCAAACTTTCATATGAAAGGCGAAGAATTCAGACCGTATTTGTTTATGGCAGTTGATGACTTGAACTATTATAATATAGATGAAATGATTACGATAGAATAATATTTGGCGACTTATCACCTGTACCTGGCTAACACTAAAATAACAAAATGCCACCTGGAATATAAAAAGCGAAGTGTTTCGCCCGGAACTGTCGATGATAGTCACATGACTTAGGCTATTGTTATAGAAATTGTTTTAAAATAGCGGGAGACAAAGACTTTGTAAACTTAATTCATTTTATTTTAGCTTCTTTTCAGATGTTTAACTTATCCTCTTTAATCAAACCCGAAAACAACCATTGGATGTCTTAACAACAACTGATTCGGCCTTAAATTTTTGCAATCAAAGAGAATTGAATGGAAATCCGTTGACAGGGAGATCTGCACAGCTTTTTTCAGTATAATTCAATCTTCTCTAATGTTTTTTAAACCGATCAGATTAGCGTGTTTTTAGATTCTGCGGTGTCTGAACGGGGGTTGGTGAGCGTAGCTTGCAGGGAGCAGAGCCTCCTAGTATGGAAATAAAAAGTTTTGGTTAGAGACACAGGGAGCCTATTTGGGCAGCACATCTAATTACACGTATAATTAATTAATAATTATATAAATTTATATATGTATTAATTACTTACAATGTTTTTGGACATTTTCCTTTTCGTTTTCGGTTTAAAATAGGGAAATTACCGAAATTCGGGTTCGGTTGCATTTTCGGTCTTAAAAAAACGTTTCGATCGATCCGTAATTCTAACACACAATAAGCTTACTCTTGCTGGGATGTCGCCATTTTGAATAACAGAGCCTTTAGAGGCCATTTCGATAAAAGCAGACTTTTGGTTGTTGACAGATAAATCTTGTATAGGTATAGTTCTACTTCCAGGCTATATGTTTATTTACTGATTAAATCCATTGCAGCAATTTAACGTTGCTTCCCTTTTTGTCCCATTCATCTTGAATCACCCCGTATTTAGGATATTAAGTACTTATATTTATATTTATTTTATAATAAATATTTATGCAACCATTTCTACATTCAACTCGAACTTTAATTACACATAAAAAGTTAATGTCAAATAATTTTTATATATATGGAAATATAATTTGAAAGCGTCTAGCCAGATAAGCATAGCAAAATGGCCCCCAAGGCCGATGTTTGAAATAACCTCTTACTTTTTATTTTAGAAATTAAGCCCTGTTACAGAGGCTTAGCTTGAGGATGGGAGGAGAGGGTGCCTCCTGTCCAATATGTTCAAGTACGATGGCGAGTTCTAGGGCTGCCGCCGGGCCCCTATAATGTTTGCTAATAAGCAATGAACATTCGGTATAATGCCATCCTAATGTCGACACTATAATTACATTTACGGAATGAACAGTCGATGCTGTTATGGCACATGAAAATTCCCCCAAAGGGTCTCTCTCCCCTTCAGTAAAAATGTCAAACTACGTTGTCTCTTACCGAGTCACTTTGTTTGTATATAAATTTTAAAAGTATTCAATTTTCAGTTGGAAAAGTATAATAACTAGCGCGTACAAGATATTATGAACAAATTTGAACCGAGAATATCTCGTTTTTTGAGAATCTTCAAGAGTCATTTAGCATGAAAATGCAATACAGATAGTTAAAAAGTATAATAACTAGTGTGAACATAAACATGTTATGAACAAATTCGAACTGAGATCATCCCCTTCTTTGGAAAGAATCTTCATGAGTCATTTAAAATGATGCGCACCCGTAATTTCTAATAAATTTTCGTGTTTCAAAAGTGCAAGATGAATATGCAGTACATATATTTTTCTGATATAGGTACAAAGCTAATTTAAAATGTTATTATTAAACATCTGATAAACTAATTGATTAATCTTTTTATATGAAAACGGCAATAGTCCTGCTTTTGTCATTTATACACATCAAATATTGCCAAGTATTAAGTTAATTTGATAATTTTTACATATTCCGATAAAATGATCGAACAATTTTTTATGAACATAGTTCTTAGAGTAATAGTTATGTTATTTCTTATATTTTTGTTTCTCAGCAGAAAAATCATATAATCCTACCCGAAACACTTTTAAATTTTAATTTTATTAAAAAGAAGTAAAACATACATTATATTTATTATAGATATTATTCGTCAAGATATAAACCGAATTTGAAATCTTATTTTTAAAAATACGATTTTCCGAAAGCACCAAAAATCCACCTGCTTATCTTGGGTTTAGGACCCTGGTCATTAGTATGATATGCTTGGTTCAATTCCGGATTTTGGCAGGAGTGCTTATAGGTGGATTCCGCTGTAAAAGAATGCCAATATCTGTTTAAGACTCAGTTTAGACGCTTTTTTTGCCATCCTTCAACACTTTCCCAGAAAACCTACACTGTCAGAAAAACTCGTCTACATACACTACATTAATCCTCATTTTTAACCATTAGTTTTCGTTCTCCAACAAAACATGCTTTATCCGTGAATTTTTCCCGAAAGTCTAAAAAAGAGGGATAAATTCCGTTCATTCCTAGCATGCATGCGTATTGGGTCTGTTAATACTTAAATTCGAATTTATTTAAAAAATGGAAACGAAAATTCTATACATTTAGATCTTTAATTTAACTAAAAAAGGAAACAAACAAGCAAACAAACAAACAAAAAAAAGTTTTTGAATTTATAAATAAATAACAATTATTTTCTCATTTATTTAAAAGTACTCAAAATTTATTTTTTAAAGTTATAAAAAAATATTCGCATTTAAAATAAATTCTACACACACATTTAAAATAGATATATTAACTAAAATATTAAATAGAAAAAAATCAATTTTACAAAAAAAAAAAAAAAAAAAAAAAAAAAAAAACTTTTCGAATAAAAATATAATATTCATATTTTTCATCTAGCAATCTACTTAAAAATATTTATAATTCATATTTTATCTATGTTAATACTAAAGTATTAAAACCCCAGCTACAATTTCTTAAAGACGAAATCTTCCCGAAATTAACTTCTAAATTATAAGCTTTTTAAAGAAATTAATCAAGCCATACCTATCTGAAGCAAACATATTTACCTTAAACTGTTTCACTTTTGAACAATTGTAGCCGAGCGGTAGGGTTACTCGGATCGTAACATTAAGGTAGCTGGTTCGACTCCGCGGACAGCGGCTTTTAGTTGATCCCCACTTTCTTCAATTAGCGTATATTTTACCTCTTGAAACGGAGAAAGCTGAAACGGATATTTGTCAATTAAAGGAAAAATCTCGATAGCAGTGCGGAAAATTTCCGGGAATTGAAGAAAGTATTTCAAAGAGTGTATTCTTGTCACCCTTCTATGATTTATTTTAAAAAAAGTTGGGGAGATTCAACAATGCAAATGAGATAAGAAGATTAGATCAACTTGAAGGAAAGGTTTTCCTTCTGCAAGATATCCGTCAGTTTCCTTGTAAAGCTATTAAAGGTAAAAAGCACCGCGTGACCTATACAAAGAGGCCTACAGTTGAAAATAGTTGAATGATACGCCTATTCGGAGCTTAACCCCCGTAAGCAGAAGACGATATTAGCAACAAAAAGGATCAATGAAGAATATTTAATGTCTTTAAAAATAGTGTTGTATGTAGTTCAAAAATTATTAAAACATAAAAATTTGAAGATGGATATATGTTTTTGGTTATTTTTTTTCCTTTTACACAAGATTGTTGATAATAATTATTTTCCATATTACCCATATTAAATTCCAAGCACAAAATTAATTTAATTATTTTTACAATTATATGTTAACAACCATTGTACTAAAAAGTAAAAAATTCGAGATTTTTTTTTTATTTTATACCCACAGTTCCTATGATTATGATACTATGAAATCCCCGGTCTAATCATATAAGCCTCTCTAACTTCAACGGAAACTTCAGTTATATTTCAAAAACTAAGGATCCGGTTCTCAAACTTATTTATTAAAAAGTTATTAATAACAATAATAATAATAATAATTTTGTTTGAAATAACTAGAGTCATATTTCAGAAATATTCAGATATTAATGTAAAAATTTATATTTAACAAATTAATACATAGATTATATGTTTTCTGTGATAGGTATAAACCAAATTGGAAATTTTATCTTTAAATATTTAATTAATTAATTAATCTTTGTATATGGATATATTAATAATTTCTGTTTTCCTAATTATGCACATTAAATATTGCCGAGCGCAAAAATAATTTGATCATTTTTATATTCATGTTAACAAACGTTTCAATAAAAAGAAAAAGATCAATCTTTTTTCCCCCCCATAAATGTAGTTCCCGGAATTGTAGTACAATGTAATTTCTTATTTTTCTCCCCCGGTCTAATCATATAAGCTTCTCTAAACACAACTGAAACTTTAGTTACAGTTCAAAAGACCAGGCGCTCTTTTTACATCTGAATAACTAATCTTTGGTTTGCAGTTGACGTCATACGTATTGATCAGGAAGAATCACGTGACTTCCGTCTGCGACAGGAACATCCAATATGGAGGCAGGGTGGGAAACTTCGATGTGGTTTTTATAAGGGAAACACTCAATAGATGAAATGACATTTTTTAATCAAATAAATGCATACAGATTTTTTGAATAATTTATTCATCTGTTTGAAACGAAAATCTTTTGCTATGTTAAAGCTTAAATTCACTTATTTTAATAAAAAATATAGATATGTAATATCCATATTCATAGCAGCATTGTAAACGGGATCGACCCCCCCCCCCCCCAAAAAAAAAAAAAAAAAAAAAAAAAAAATACTTATGTATGTTATAATGCATTTAATTGATTAAAAAAATATTATAGAAAGATATATCTTTAGAAAAATAATTACAATATGAAAATATTATAGACAGATAATTCATAAGAGAGATAATTTCAATACGAAAATGTTATAGAAAGATAATTCATTAGAAAGGTAAATTCAATAAGAAAATATTATATAAACATAATTTCAATAGACATGGTGTAAGAAGGGGTGGCCGTCAGGTAGAATAATTTATCTATCAAGAGAAAATTCTTAATCATTATATACGTAGGTAAACTTGATTCTTCTTTGTATTAAATGATTTTTTTAAAGCTTTCTCTGCAATAAAATGACGTGAACCAAAATTTGTTACGTATATTACTAAAAATATCAAAATAAGAATCAGGTATAAATCATTTTCAATCGAATCAAACAAAAATCTCATTAACAAATAATTAATCCATCTTTTATGGAACTTGAATTATTATAAGTTAGATGCTGCATTAAAAATAAGTTAAGAGTTACTAATGTAAAAATTCGTTGTTTTGTCCTTGATACAGTACGAACCACTTAAATGAATTATATTCTTGATTCAACGTTTCTTTCAATGAATGCCTCATAAAAATATAAAGTAGAAGAACGAAAAATCATGCGTACAGTTTAGATTATGATACACTTTTCAGCAAATTCAGAATGCTCTAACAAAACTTAGCAAAAGTTCTGAGTTTATTATGTTCAAAGATGATATATAAATAAACGATTTGGAAAACACATAACGAATTTGAAAATCCAATTTCTGCTATTATCATCAATAGTTGAAAAAATATCCCAATTTCATTGTGTAGCTTTTTATATGACTATAGATTTGTATATTTGTATGAAAACTACATAGTATGCTATAAGTTAGTTCAGTTAAACGCGTGGCACAGTTCCAAGTTTTGATTCAGTAATTTCCGTTAACAAACGGAAATGTATTTGAGAACTTTTGTGCAGGCCTGTATATGATGTATAGAATTTCTACATACCAAATAATATTTTAAAAATACTTAAATTCAAAAACTCGTACTACAATACTGAAATAGTTCTTCTAGCAATTTTTGTTCATAGACTTCAATAGTTCAATTAATGTTAATTTTCATCTGTAGCCAAATTCTTTTGCATTATCTCTGTAAGTGAACAAAAAATTCTATGCACATCATATTTTGCAGTAAACGCCTTGCAGTACACCTCAGTGACATACATAAATTTCAGTGTTTAAAATAGTGCAATATCGTTAAAATACACCGCAAACGACCCCACAGGCCGTAATGTAACATAATTATTTTGAGTGTCCCTGTAAACGGAACGTAAATTCTACACATTACCTAACATTCCACAGTAAATCGAAATAAATACATCAATTTCATGGCAATATGATTATATTTGCGCGAGTTAGAGCACGGACAGACTGACATACTATCGAATTCATCAACACCCTTCAATTATGTTGGAAAGTGTGAAAAAATTCATTTTCATTTTCGTTCTTAATTATTTAGTGCAGAAAACGACAGATTCAGTTAATAAGTGTTTCATGTAATTAGCGTATGCTGCAATATCCAAAGATGATTTTATTTCCACATTTTTGTCCCCACTAAAATTTTATAATAAAGTTCTTATTTAACCCTTTAACTACTGACGGTACTTATAAGTACCATTAAAATAACTTGTTATAAAATTCATTTAATACATCGATTAATTGTAATACATTTTAGAATGAGTTATAGATACATTAATTTATCTTGTTCCAAAAGCATTATTGGTTACACAAAAGAAAAATGTTTTTAAAAGGATGATTTTTTTTTTAACCATTTGGAAAAATGGTTATTGTCCTCGTAAGGGTAGGAAATCAAAATCATATCTGATGCTTTTTATAGGTTTAATCCGCATTTTATTCGTTTTCTGGTTGGTCTATACAGTAATCTGTATTTCCTTTTACTTTCAACAGAGATGGATACTTCTGTTACCACTCTGGCAAAAAAGTAATAAAAACTACAAAAAAAAGTAATAACTCAAAAACAAATTGAGATACAGCTTTCAAACAAATTGCATTTAAAAGTACATTTTTTCTCTATACGACGGTGTAAAAAATAATATTGTGGGATGTTTAGAAGTTTAAGAATGAAATTTCATTTAAAAGTGGTCGTCAGATTTCTTGGAAATCTGACGATGGAAAAGCCTTCTCCCGAACAGCCAATGGATAATACGTAATGCTTGGATAATACGTAAGTTTCAGATGGATAATACGTACGAGTCGCAGGCGATTTTTGTCGCTTGCAAATTTTACGTGTTACTATTAATGTTTAATTCATGGCGTACGTAATGTATCATCAACTCCGTGCGATTTTTATGTCTTAAATTTTAGTCTTTGAAAAAATCATTTTCCAAATGGTCGTTGTAATTTGTTAAATTACTTTTTTTTTCAGCTTTTTTGGCGTTGGGGGGGGGGGGGATTTTTCATTTCGGAAATATTTCTATATTTCTATTGTAAGAACATTATATTTGTACATGTCCTAATTCTACAAAACACTAAGAAAAATATTTAAAATAAAAGAGTTGAGTGGGGTTATAAATATTGCACAAATCCCCATAAATTCAAATTTAATTAATCCTTCTAAATCCTTCAATCCTTCTAAAATCCTTCTAAATCTTATTAAATGATTATATTAATCTTCTAATGTAGTTTAAACAATTAACGAAAAATGCTTTAGAAGATAAAAATTTCCATGAATTCATAATTCAGTACAAAAAGAGTTAATCGCAGACATTAGAAGGCGATTACAACTATATGAAATTAGTTGTTACGAAAACTGGGAATCCAATCATTCTTGAATATATTTTGTGTAAAATTTTGGCACTTTACAATGCTGATAGGTATTCTTTTTATGAATTTTTGGTACGAGCACATGAAAAGATTTACCACCCCAGCTATATACTATATACACGTCGTAAATGACTACAGTGACACCGCGATAACAGAATTTCATTTATCATATAGTATCTTCTTTCTCAAATTTATATTGAAAATATTTTTTTTTCTGAAATCAAGGAAATCGTAATTGACAGCAAAAATCATGACTAATAAGAATGAAATATATATTTTTATATATAATTATTGTAAATTTTTCGCGTAAGATTTTTTTTTTTTTTTTAAATCAAGGAAATCGTAATTGACAGCAAAAATCATGACTAATAAGAATGAAATATATATTTTTTTATATAATTATTGTAAATTTTTCGCGTAAGATTTTTTTTTTTTTTTTTTTTTTTTTTTTTTTTTTTTTTTTTTTTTTTAGGGAACAATTACATTTTAATTAAAAAAAAAATTAAAAGTAACTATCCATATACCTAAAATTAATGTTTACTGAAATCTTAAGAAGAGTAGTTATTTTGCATACTACTAATGTGACAATAGTTGAAATTTTTGAAAGCGCTTTGAAAATGTTGTAATATTTTTAAGACATGATTAAACAGACCCGATCACTTTCCAATATTTTTTCTCCCTTTATCAAAAATTTGTGCCTATCTGAAAAAAAAAAAGAAAGAAAGAGAAAAAGAAACGTATGTTTGTTTGAAAACAAATATCAGCAACAGTGTATAAAGCATTAAAAGCGAGCTTTATTTTTGTTTTATTATGAAATGCAGAAACATAAACGAAGTGATAATAGTAAATGTAAATGTATACACTATCGTCACTACTTGCAGATAATAACAATAATAACTGCAATGATAAAGCAATAGTAAATATGGAAGATATGTATTATCATTCGGATGCCAGATACAAAAGAATTAAGCATCTTACTTTCCTGTCGCATATTTAGTAAAATTTATGTATTTAGTAATATTTTTGCTCTCACTCGATAATACAGCATTTAGAATCAATAGTATGAAAACCACCTATAACACTAATTCTTTGAAAAGTGCTAAGATATTGAATTCCTTAAATGTCCAACGATGTTGGAATCCGAAGAGTCGATGACATTGAGATCTGGTGGATATTTTTTAAAACTGCAAGACAATTGCTAGTCTAGACAATGGAGTTGTGAATAAAGAGGAAGAGACATATAGTGTTTACTGTCTACCAGTTGCGAGTGAAGTAACTGAGGAGGTTGTCACACGATGGCGGCTGTTTCTTTTAAATCGGATCAGCAGTTTCAGATACCATCTGGACAAACTTCCCACCAGTAAATTAGAATAGAAAATTTTGTCTTATTTAAGCGCCTTATTCACGGAAATATATTCCTAGAAATATGGTAAAAATTTCTGTTTGTTTTTACTGTTGTAAGTTGGCCGAGTTTTATAATAACTAGCCGCCTCTGGCGACCAGTTTAGTCTCCCTTAAGCATTGCATCATGTTACTTTCATTCTGAAACTAATTGACTTGCTCAATCCTTCCCCGAGTCCAAAGATTCTGATAGAGAAATCAAGAATTATTTGCGAACTTGATAACATTTCATACATTTTTGTTGTTATGCGTATTTCGTCTTTTTTGACAAATTTTTACAGTTACGGAAATTATGAGGTATGAGTGAAACTTCGTTTAAACTGAGATTTGTTCATAAATTATCTAAATTAAACTTATTCTACTTAAACATGCTGATACTTCAATGTTATTTTTTAATATTAATAAATTTATGTAAATTTTACATATCATGCATTTATAATTTTTTTTCATTACTTAATAACTAAATAATGAATATATATACTTTTGTTTTTATACATTTGATTTCTGAGTTCATAAATATGACAATATACTAACGTAACTAAGAGAAATAGCAAAATAAAACCCTCGTGACTTCAAGCCGTTAACAAACGTTAGCGCCGCCAATTTACTTACTATGACGTCATAAGAATATTGTCCATTCATTGTTGGAGAACCTGCTTTGGGAATGGTTACCTCCATGGTCTAATATTTTCTACTGTTTATATGATGAATGAATCTCTTGTGTTTGTTTACTCTATGAAGTGAAACAGAAAGCTGTCAACTTAACTGAACTTATTGAAATCAAATCTTGGAATATGTATTTATTTGAATGTAAATTAGAAACAATACTTTGATGTTGAAATGAAATATTTTAGTTTACGTTATTATTATTACGATTAATTGTTTATTTAGGTACTTTTCCATTATCGGGGCCTTGGCATTTTTCTTTAAGCTTGGCGCAATTCGTGCTTTAGAACGTGAAATACGTTGATAAAATATATAAATAGCTATGAAAACAAAGCTGGTGAACTTCTATTTTTATTTATATGTATTTATTAGCATATAAACATTTTATTTACATACATACCGGGTGTCCCAAAAAGGACTGACTGATTTTAAAATTCAATAACTTGTAAACGGTGACAGATATTTAAAAAGTTCTTGCAGGAGGGTTATGCATAAGGTCAAAAGTTTTTTTACAGTGATTTTCAATTTTAGTTCGAATTACAAACAATAGATGGCGCTGCGATCAATAGACGCTAAATTCAGGCTCGATTTTTGGTACTTCGTGGCCCGGATAATACATTTCCATCTCCTTTTTCTGCATGGAACAAGATAAAGGACCAAAAATCGAGCCTGTATTTAGCGACTATTTCTTACAGCGCCATCTATTGTTTCTAAATCGAACTAAAATTGAAAATCACTGTAATAAAACTTTTGACCTTAGGCATAACCCTCCTGCAAGAATTTTTTTAATATCTGTCACCGTTTGCAAGTTATTGAATTTTAAAATCAGTCAGTCCTTTTTGGGACACCCGGTATATATATAATATTTGTTTACATATAAATTACTTCTGTTTCTATATAAAAATAGATTATTGACTTCTTTAGAGTAAGTCAATTGTATACATATGGAAAAAATTGCTTATGTATATGAAATAGGATATAGATTGCCTTAAAATTCGATGCCATTTTTTTTCCTTGCCAAGAACCTATACTGGAAAAATACCTATTTATTTATTTATTTATTTATTGTATTTTAAATGAGGTAAAGGAAAGGTGTGTATTTTAAATGAAAGTTATGTAATTTAAATGAAATGAGTGATAGGTGTGTATTTTTAATGAAATGATGGCGATGGAAGAATATTTGGCTATTTATCAACTGCGCCCGACTAACATAAAAGTACCGAAATAGCCGTTTGGCATATAAAAAGCGAAGTGGTCAGCCCGGAACTGTTGATGACAGTCACATGACTTCGGCTTTTATTATATAGATTTTCACTGAGACACTGACAGGTGGTTGTCTAAGTTTCACAATATGACGGAAACGCAGGACTTGACTAACGTCAAAGTAAACTTCCACCAGTAAAAATTAATTTCTGTTTCTGTCATTATTTATGACTGAAATTTTGCATCAGTAAGATGTTTAAATAAAGAGAAAATTTCTATTTAAATTTATTGACTGAAGTTTCTCTCGGCTTTAATCAACCCCTGCTAAAGCGGTTAAAGCTGAAGCTTCACTATTTTATGGATATGTCAGTTTCTTTGATTTATAGTTCCATGGTCTAGACCTTCTAATAACAGGATGTTACTTTGAAATTTGAAAATATACACACATGTTGCTACGACCGACTCTTCGGATTTCTGTAAGGGTCGCGCATTTAAGGGATTCCATTTTTTAGCGCTGTTTCGACAGCCGATATCCATATTATTTATTCTAGACGCTGTACTCGATAAGAATAGACTGAGCAAGGGAAGCAGACTAGAACAGCAGAGAATAGCAATTCAGAAAATTATGATCAGGGCTCAAGAAATCTTTATCAAATAAACTGATCAATTAGGATTATGAATAATTAATAAGACGTTTATGCGAATAATTAATCATTCCAGCTAATTTTTACTCCCATTAGATCTAAATCATTTTTTAAATTACTAGGGGGCTCTGCCCCCTACGAGCTACGCTCGCCAACCCCCCGTTCAGGCACACCAAAATCCAAAAAGCACGCTAATTTATCGGCTTTAAAAATATTGAATTAAAAAAGAAAAAAATATAGCGATCTCTCTGTAAACGGGTTTCCATTCGTTTTCCTTGGATTGGGGATTTTTATGACCAAATCTACTGGTGTTAAGAGATACAATGGCTGTTTTCGTATTTAATTTAAAAAATTAGTTAAACATTTGAAAATAAGCTAATGTAAAATGAATTAAGTAAACAGTGTCATTGTCTCCTGGTATTTTTTAACAGCGCTATGAGGTAATTATTTTAAATAATTCATTTTAAATGTATCGTTTTAAATCTGACGTAATTTACACCAAAGTTTTATTTCTCTTATTAATATTCACGTGAAAATACTTTTGTTCTTAGAAGGAAATATTTGCGCTGTCTTCGAATTCACGATAATAGTTGAAAAGATATCTCAAAATATCAAATAAATGTCTCGAGAAAATATATATATTAATTTAAATTGTTTAGCCATATTTTTTGGCCATTTTAAATACGACGTAATTTCCCCCATTTACAAGTTTTAACGCATAATAACGATTTTTTTATTTTAACATTTTGTTTCTCTTTTAAAATTCAAGTGTAAATGTGGTTCTTATGACGTAATTTTCCTGCTTTTAACATGTAATCGTTTAATTCTAATTTTAAAGTTTTTTTTCCTATTTACAATAGCCACGTGTAAATGAATATTTAATTTGAATGAAATATTATTCTTTGCACTGTTTTAAAAATTGGCAACAATTTAAAATAACATCCTTTTCTAAAACTAGGGGGCTCGGCCCCCTACGAGCTACGCTCGCCAACCCCCGTCCAGACACCGCAGGCTCTAAATGCACGCTAATTTGATCGGCTTTAAAAAGATTTCGAAAGATTGAATTATAATTTAAAAAACAGTGGCGATCTCCCTATAAACGAATTTCTATTCATTTCTCTTTGATTGGGGAATTTTAACGCCAAATCCGCTGCGGTACTACTTGATTATCCCGTCGACCCATTTCGCCAAATTATATAAATCGCCAAACCCCTCGCCAAATTATACAAATTGACATAATTTTTATTTTAAATAACGAAAGAACAAATAAATTCGTACAACATTAATAAAAATACAAATAAAACGTCGAAATAAAAATAACTTGATGACGTAGACACGTGTAACAACATTTCAAAATAAGCTAATACAAAAGGAATTAAGTAAACAGAGTCTTTGTCTCCTGGTATTTTTTAACAAAGCGAAAAGAAAGTTCTTTTAAATGAGACATTTTAAATTAATCGTTTTTAATCTGACGTAATTTTTACCAAGCTATTCTTTCTCTTTTAAATAACCGCGTGAAAGTACTTTTGCTAGCAATGAAATATTATTTGCGCTTTCCTAACAAAAATAGTTGAAAATATCCTCTCAAAATATTAAATAAATGTGTAGCGCGATTTCTAAATTTAAACTTTTTTGCAATATTATTTTGTGTTCATTTTATGTAATAACTATAATGTGACGTAAATATGACGTAATTTCTCCTAAGACTTCTAACGCATGTTAATAAATTTATTATTTTACAATATCCTTTATCTTTTAAAATTCACGTGTATACTTTTTATGACGTAATTTTTAATAAGTTCCTGCTTTTTATACATAATTATTTAATTCTAATTTGAAAGTTTTTTCCTGTTTATAATAGTCACGTGTAAATAAATTTTTAATTTGAAGCAAACATTATTGCTTGCGCTTTTTAGACAGTTGGCAACAGTTTAAATTAGTACAATTTTCTGAAATCTGTAAAAAATATCTCTAGAAATGCTGAAAATTTGAATTTAAAATAGAAATAAAACCTGAAAAAATGAGTCAAAATAAAAAAATTAATGCAATCTGCACTCCGGCAAATTCTAACGCATAAAATGATCTAAAAATGATTACACTGCCATGTATAGTTTTTGCTGCTATAAAACTTTTTTAGTGGAACGATTTTGTCTAACTTTAGCATTAAATATCTCTTAAAATAATTCTTCGATTTGAAAACTGTCTGCATCAGCGTGTTTATCAAACATTTCTGTATAAAACCACTGATTTTCATATTTTTGTATGCATTATTTTTCTCAATATTAACGAAGAAAGACCTCCGGGTACAAAAAATTCAAAACCGGCGGCGGCGGCGGTGACAGCGGTAGTTACTTTTTTTTAGAATAGAGAGATATGTAAAAAATATCTCTGGGGGGTTTCTGTGGCTGAATGGTGAAAGCACCACTTCTGCTAATCGCTTGCGAGCGTAAGAGATTGTGAGTTCGATTCCCGCTGGTTCCAGCACACACTCTTTGTGTGGAACTCCCAGGTATTTCTCTTGTGTTGTAATATTTCCTTGTGCTATCTTGTCTCCGACTTATAAGCAGGCTGTCATAAAGTCGTATGTTTAAGTCGTATAGTAAAAGCACACAAGTCGTATGTTTGTTCTTCAATAAATAAATAAATATCTCTGGAAATGCTGAAAATTTGAATTTAAAATAGAAATAAATCTTCCAAAAATGAATCAAATAAAAAAGATAAATGTAGTCTGCACACCGAGAACTTCTCATGTATAAAATGATCTAAGAATGATTAAATTACTATGTATAGTTTTTGCTCCTATAAAACTTTTTTAATGGAACGACTTTGACCAACTTTAACATTAAATATATCTTAAAATAATTATTCGATTAGAAAACTGTCTGCATCAGCGTATTTATCAAGCTTTTCTCTATAATACCACCGATTTTCACATTTTTGTATGCAATAGTTTTTTTTTTAATATTAACGAAGAAAGACCATGCTTAAGCATTCAAATTGGATGCCGATCTACCGGGAATATCTACGCAGATTTTCATTGGTCCATTTCCAAATCAAAACTTTTTTTTATATATAAAAGGATTTAAATAATGCCTTTTTAGTTTAAAGATAATGCATTTTTAAAGTTGACCATCATCAAATTAATGGGACAAGTGGGAAGTTTTTAGTGATTTGATATAATAAAATGTTTTCACAGGCAATAAAAAGTCCTGCAGTTTCACTGTATTTAATTGTATTACTCTAAAATTACTACTAAAATTCACAACAGTTAAATCATCTAAAACTACTTGAAATGTTGCTTGCAGAAATAGCAATATGAAAGAGAATAAAGTTACAGATTGAAAGTTTCAGAATGCAATATAAAAAATGCAATTTGCATAGCTAACATTGGCGACCCTGATCATTAGAATTACTGGTCATAAATGTAATCAATGTTTATGAAGTTTCTTTACGTACAGAGCTGTGTTTAAAATATAAATTGCTAAATATTAAAGATAGAAAATAATAGTCTTCTAAACCGCGAGTGACTATAAACGATTGTCGGTATTTGAATAGGATAGGTTTAAAAACCATGAACCTCTTTCTTTCTACACCCCTAAGAAGATAATATGAACATCAGAAGATATTCAAAAGATAACTGTAGGTTTATTTGTAAGGGATTAAATGTGCAAAATTATGTCTCTTGAGTTGTTTATAGACGTCCAGCACAAATCCTGACTCTCTAAATTAATTAAATGTTGTAATATTATTCCCCAAACACTGAAAACTAGTGTTAAGAAAATAATTACCCATACATTTTAATTGTTTTAGATTTTTTTAAATGGTTACCGGCATCAGATGCGGCACGGCATCGTTTCTCATCAGAACACAAAAATTTAAGCAGCATCAGGTGCCTTCTGTACGGTACTTTTGAGGGTGATTCATGGGAAATCTCTACTGCTATTATTGCACTCTAAATGCCAGAGATCGGAACGTAAAGTTAGAGATTGGTTAGAAGTGTCCTCCTGTTAAGAGGTCGGTTGGTAAAAGAAGGCTTATCAAGCCAGGAATGCTCCTCCTTGAGTTTAAGATGAAAATTGCGGGCAGGTTTTTAAGATGTTCAACCTGTCTTGATGCTGTGATGCCTCTGTTGGAGGAGAGTGCCAAGCTTTGTTTCGTAGACACAACAAATTGTTTATTGATAAAAGGTGTTGTTTTTGTAATGGAAACATTAAAAGATCATCGCCTTATATTTCAATTAATCTTCAAAATCTCTAGAAGAAAAAATTGCAGGTGGAGAGGAGATCGTGATTATATGATGGAAGAAGATGCAAAAAGTAATGATAGAAGAGAGGATAAGAGTTTTTTTGAAGGGTGAGTAATCTTAAACACGTCACCTCTGTTTTACAGTAGTTGTAAGAACCTTGTGGAATATATCTTATGTTATGGAGGATATAGGTGATTATTCTTTCGTTTATCTGCATTTAGTTTTCATCCGTTTTATATATCTATATCATGCATTGAATATGACAAAGTCTTTTTAGAAGTTGAGTTTTTAAAACTAAAGAGTTAATCTCTTGAAGAGCGGTGGTTAATCTTTGGACCACTTAATTTTAATCAGTAAGGGCATGGTTCACACCAGAATTTAGAATGGGAATTTTTCTTTCATTAAACACGTGAAGAAAATATTTTGCCTATTTTTAAATAAATTTGCTTGTAAATTCTGGTCTCAATCATTTATTTCAACGTTTTACGAATAGAAGTACCTTGCCACTGAAAGATCTAACGCATTTCTTCCCTTCTGCTACGATGGATGACAAGAAGTCATAATATGCCGTCGATGAACATCAATTTACATAAAATAAAAAATATTAAAAAAAAATCAATAACGAATTTATTTTATTTAAAAATTTTATAACTATTTTTATACGCAATCCTATTACTTGCTTATTTAAGATGTTACACGGGATACAAAGTCAATTTGTATAAAAAATCAGTATATAAATATTACCATAGTGGCACCGACATAAAATATAAACTGTATTGGAACAGGGACTGCCACCATCAATTGCAGTGATTACTTTTGAAATCGGTTTGGTATTTTCTAACATTTCATAGAAATTATAATTTAGAACAATTTTAGAAAAATTTCACCCATTTCACACTTTTAAATTTATAATTTGTTAGAAACTGTCCTTAGGCGACCGCATTTACACCTTATAATCATTTACCATGCCCATTTTCAAGTTTCTATAATTTGAAAATCTATAGAAATCATAGTATAGAACTTTTTTAGAACGCTTTTCGCGCATTTTCACACTTTTTTAAGTTTCGAATTGTTTAGAAATTGTTCGTAGAAAGCATCTACATCTTATAAGTAACTACTACCAAGCCAAATTTCAAGTTTCTAGGCACTTCAATATCATAAAAATCGCATGTAGATAGCACGTTTTCCTCCTGCACCCCGGGGGTAATAGCAGCGACATAAAATATAACCTATGTTGGAAAAGAGACTTTTAACATAATTTTGCCACCATTACTTTTGAAATCGGCTCTGCAATTCCTGAGGTTACCCCCCCCCCCCAAAAAAAAAAAAAAAAATAAAATAAAATAAAATAAAATAAAAAAAAATAAAATAAAAAATAAAATAAACTTTACTTCTTTATTATACACTCTGTTGTAAAAAAATATATATATATGCACACAGAAAGAATTGAGCCAGAGTTACGAAACTTAGCGTGCTGATGTAATTTGATGAGTTATGTAAATGATTAACATTTGAACACGACTGAGTAATGGGGCTTGTGCAATGCGCATTTAAAATCCGCAGTAAGTAGCATTTAAAAGAGCTTGTACTCAAATTCGCGGATAATTAAAACCGGATTACCATTGTTGATACATGGTATTTGACAATTAATACTTTTAACAAGGAGAGGGCCAACCTTGTTAATCACAGATTTTGATTATTTTAATATATGTTGTAGGGTAGAGACCCCTTAGTCTCAGGTTCAACGGATTTTATCCAACGCTCCTTAGTTCTTGAGAAACCGGGGGGGGGGGGTGTCTAATAATAGTACACAACTTAAAATACTTACTTTGCAACCGACATGATAGGTTGGTCGTAGCTCAGTTGGTATGGCGTTTCCCGGCTGATCCCCGGGTTTGATACCTGAATGCGCTACATTTGTTTTTCTCATTTTTTGTTTTATAAATATACTTGTAAGTATAATTAATAATCTCAATGTCAATTAAAATTTATAATATTGTATATCAATTATAATTTTAACCTATTTAATTTTTTACTTTTAACTAATTAGTTGTAATAAAACATCATAAAACTGTTAATTTTTTTAAAATCACATTTAAAATGTATTTCATATATTCTTTATCGATGAAATGATTTTGAGCAATTTTGTCAATTCGTGATTTTAAAGAAACATCATTTACGCATTACTTTAACAAAGGAAGTCACTGCGATAATACTATTATTCTGTTTTTAAAGTAACAAGCATAATTATATTAAAAATTAGCACCAGAATTAAATTACAACCGATTTTTTTCATATTAAAGATTTTTAAATTTGTAATACGTATGCTTGCGCTTTCAATTATTTTGCTTTCACCTTTATCTTCTTTCTGCTTTTATTTTTATTTTATTTGAATATTCTTTTATTTTATCATAACTAGATGGCACCACAATAGATTTTGTCAGGATTTTGGAATTTTTATTATTCAATATTAGATCCAATTTCTTTTTAAACCTCTTTAAAGGAGGAGAAATAATAGTTTAAAAATAAAAAATGATAAATTTAAGTTTGTTAACATTATAATTGATGTATGATATTAAAATTTGTCATTGAAATTATTAAATTATAATTACAAGTATATTTATAAAACAAAAAATGAGAAAAACAAATGTAGCGCGTTCGGGTACCGAACCCGGGACCGCAGATCAGCTAGCGAACGCCGTACCAACTGAGCTACAACCAACCTATCGTTGCGGTTGCAATGTAAGTATTTAAGTTGTGTACTATTATTAGACCCCCCGGTTTCTCAAGATCTAAGGAGCGTTGGATAAAATCCGTTGAACCTGACACTAAGGGGTCTCTACCCTACAACATATCTTAAAATAATCAAAATCTGTGATTAACAAGTTTGGCCCTCTCCTTGTAAGACAAACTCGATGGCACTATGAACAGTAGTTGGACTTCGAAAGTGGTCGAACCATAGCCCTCAGAAAAACGTGTTGGTCGAACAGACGTATCAGCCAACATTTTGGTCGAGCTATATTGTATTTCCGCGGTGTTGGCATTAGTGCACCAGAGAAGACACGGCCAGCCGCTGCAGTGACTCAGGATGTCCCCGGGCCGCAAATGCCTGAGAGAATCGAGCAATCAGAAGAGCAGTCACATCTACACCAACAATGTCACTATCATCTATTCGGCGCCATTTGCCAGTTAATATGGATGCAGTGGTATCACGGCATACCATCCTTAGATTGCAAGCAGACTCTGGGCTCAGCTCTGGACGTCCATTTAGGCAGTTGCATGTAACCTTTGAACACAGCCGATGTTGTCTGGATTGGTCTCGATCTCGAGCAAGCTGGGCAGTGTGTGATTAGAGAAATGTTATATTCAGCGACGAATCCCACTTTTCTCTCAGTTCTGGTGACTACTGTATTTGTGTGTAAACAGAGAGGTCAGCGGTCCAATCCTGCATTTGTTACTGAGAGGAGCACTGACATAAAACCTGGAGTGACATTATGAGAAAAGATCTGCTGGGGCAGCTGATCAGATTTTCTCGTGCTTCAAGATACTCTAATGGCTCGCAGGTACGTAGACGACATCCTGCAGGCGGTGGTACGGCCTATGCTATCAAGTCGTCTAGGTGCCATTTATCAGCAGAATAACGCTCAGCCGCATACTGCACGAATCTCGCAATAATGTCTACAAGGATATAATGTCCTTCCATGGCCTGCCACGTCACCAGATCTTGCTCCAATAGAGAATTTTGGACATGTTGGAAAGGCGACTTAAACCGTCTCGGAATATCGCCGAACTAGTTTATCAGTTGCTACACTTATTGCAGAATCTGCCGCATAGGGACATCAGTAACTTAATAGACTCTATGCCTCACCGAATATCGTCTTTTATGGCTGCCAAATGTAGCTTTACAACCTACTGAAATTGACATTATTTTTTCCACTACTAGTCAATAAAATGTCTTTTTTGTTCTGAATTTATAATAATTATTGATTTTAAGCAGTGGTGTAGTCGTAAAAAAAACAGAGGGCATACGTTCTAAGCAGAGGGTATACTCTCAAGGCAGAGGGTATACCCTAGTGTATATATACTATAGCTTTCTTGAGAAACAGAGGGTATACGGTGTTCCTTAAAAAAATCCAGAGGGTATACGGCGTATACCCCGTATACCCTCCACTACATCCCTGATTTTAAGCAAACGCTATTTACATATCAAGTTTCAAGGTCGTGGCTCAATTTTTTCCTGGGTGTATATATTGTTTTTGCAACAGAGTGCATTAGTATAGATGGAACTTTCACTATGAAGCTTTCCACATTTTTACAAAATGAACTCAAATAGCGTGATTAATACGGCACAACTAGTTTTATTTAATCATTTCAAATAGTTTAATTGTTTATTACAGCAATCGATATGAATCTCAGAAGCTGCTTGCTAAAGTGATTAATCGATTCTCATTAATTAACTGAAAATCAAAGCATTTCAAGACAATACATCTCTTAAATAAATTTTACATTGTTGTTAACTAACTCAAACAGCATTTCGGAAATAATAATTAGTTACCTTCTTAGATGAAGTTAATTTATCAAAGTTCTTCAATTTTTATCGAAGGCAAATAGAAATATTCAATTCACATTTGTTAACAAGGATATTCTCAAACAGTAAAGTTTAATTTATCATAGAATTCGAAAGATAATTATCTTTTTAATTTTCAGCCTCACATAAATAGAGGAAAAATGATTTATTTGAACTAAGATTATTTGATTTATTTGAACTAAATTAAAATAAGTTAAAAACTAGCAATATATATATATATATATATATATATATATATTTGTGTGTACATTTATATATATATAACATAATTTAAGTATTTGAAATTACCTCCCATTTAATTTAATATTTTTCACTTGAAAGTACTTTTTCTTTCGTTTCCTATTTTCATTTTTCAACGGCTTTGATCTTTTGTCATTTTTTCTTGTCTCAATTCATTTGATTTTGAAACATTCCACAACAGCAACTATCAACAAGCCTTTTTTTTCGGGGGGGGGGGGGGACGACGATTCTTTCCCACGCAAAGCATAGCCGAATAAAACCAGTATTCTCCTTCCACCAGAGGAGCTCCACGGTGCACCTTTTCACTGGTTCTGAGCTTTTACCGCAGTGAGTTTTTTGTGGGGGAAGGGGAATTTGTACCTTTGCGCACTGACAAGAAAATAGTCTGCACTGGGTCAGGAGTCTACTTTTTTTCGCTTTTTTTTTTCTATT
This sequence comes from Maratus speciosus, assembly GCA_963932465.1. Classification (NCBI taxonomy): domain Eukaryota; kingdom Metazoa; phylum Arthropoda; class Arachnida; order Araneae; family Salticidae; genus Maratus; species Maratus speciosus. The sequence continues at coordinate 341,093,786 of OZ010786.1, read as the reverse complement.
GAAATCACATGCTCGAAAGGCTGCTTTTTTCTTTCACTTTAAATAGAACAAACTGCAATGAAATTATTGGAGCTCACTGTTACTTTCAAAGATAAAAGAACAAATATTTTAGTCTCATTAAAAGTCCTATAATCTTGCGTCCCAGAAGCAAAATTTTGGAAGAGTAACATTTTTTTAAAAACAGGCAAAGGAAAAAATCTATGAGTATATAGGGTCTCCTATAAGAGAGTGTATCAAGTACATTGTCGTCGGTCTTTATTCAAGTTATGACCACTCTGAAAAGCATGTTAACTATTTTATTTAAAAAGGAAGCGTAATTTTCAGGGTTTGAAAGACCCGTCCCGTGGAACCAGTGCACGGGAAGCTAAAAATCCCAGGTTTTCGTAATACACAAATTAACTTAAATCTCTTTTAGTTTCTTGCTATTCGTACACCTGCATCCGATGGAGCTCAATTCAGTAAAATCTGTGAAAGCAGAACCCGTCTACAACAGAAATTTTTTTTGTGTCCTTCCGAAAGGATTATCGTATCAATCTGCATGTCTGAAAACAAAATATTTTCCTGACCCTAGCGATTCTGTTTTTATACGTTTTCATGCACATGATGGGCCAGTAAAACTGGGATAAAGTTATCTGTTTATTACAGATTTTTGTCTTAAACGTAAAAGCCAAAACATAAATTTGTTTCGGTCTCTCGCGATTCCGCTTTCAAGGATTTTACTGTGGAAGATTATTATGTTTACTGCGAACAGTAAAACCTAGTAAGATTGCATATCAAATGACTGGGGAAATAATTCATCTTAGAGAGGTTTCCGTCTTAACAAGAATCATTGGATCATATTTCTTCCATGGAACTAATATTGTTTTGCGTTTAAGTCAGGATTACGTTACAGAAAAGCTCCATTTTCATAGGATTTATTGTAATTTTTATGCCTCGATTTAGAAATCGCTGTCCCGCTTTTTTTTATCTCTCTGTCCCACTTTTAGAGGAAGCGTATAGTAGAACTGGCAACATTAGCATCAAACTACATTTGTACATTTTGTCTTCTTAACTGCGGCCACTAAATTTGTGTCCTGAGTAGGAAACATATTAACCCCGGGTGCTGATATGTTCAGATTTTCTAAGTTTACTAAAGCATAGAGAAGTCTTTCCTCTGATGGTGCATTATTTCACTGCATAATGATTTGATCTCAAATTTGACTTTTGCATTTGAATTTGTGTTTTGCAATCATAATTCTTGTCGTTTACAACAATGTTTCTTTCATGAACGACTCTACCACGTACCGATGTGCCTATTTTTAACATTATGCACGGAATTATGTTATTACATCAATAGGGTCCTATGATAGTAGATGCCAATGTCGTATAGATGTGTTTGCCAAACATCGTTACGACCAGTAGTTCTGTACTACCTACATAACATCCTTGCTTATCTGATATTCGCTGTTCATGCTCACTCAGCTAAGCCATAATACGTTATTTTACATTCGTCTATAGCACGATTTAATTACTAATGTATGGACAATATATATATATATATATATATATATATATATATATATATATATACAGGGTGCATCATAAGTTCGTGCAATTTAAAAAAATATATATAATAAAAAAGTAATGCTCTGAAAAAATTTCGGTTTCCGCTTATATGATCAGAGGGACATTGGATTTTTATTCCTTCTATAAAAAAAATGATTCCAAAAGTAACCGAAAGAGGGCGCTCACATGTCATACTGAGATGTTTTATGCAAATCAGGCAAACACAAACAGACATGGTAACAAATCACAGCCATGACACTGTTTATTTATTTTAAAGTAAAAGATGTTCAACAGGCCAGGGTCAAATCTGAAGATCATGAGGGCCACTCAAACTTAAAACCTCGACTTATCACTCGGTCTTCAGTGAAAGTGTCCAACAGAAACGCGGACGATCCTCAAAACGTTGTACTAAATTCAGTATCCCATTAAATGAAATAGGTCTTTTTGCGATTTCAGACCTTTTTTCCGTGGTATAGTTTCGCAATTCAATAGTTCTGGATTCACCAATCTTGTATAAAAGTTTAACCGCCAACACTAAATATGGTAAGGATAGCATGCTGCCGAGGTCTTTTACTGCTAGTCTGATTTCCATAAAATGTCTCAATATGACGTGTGAGCTCCCTCTTTCGCTTACTTTTGGAATCATGTTTTTATGCGTAGAAAAAAATCCAATGTCTCTCTGATCATATTCGCGGAAACCAAAATTTTTTCCGAGCATTTTTTTTTTCTTGTTATGAATTTTTTTAATTTTCATGAACTTAGGACACTCTCTGTATATTGTTTTATCCTAGAATGCTGATCAGCTTTTAAATATTTCAAAAATGTATGCTTAAGTATTTAAACTAAAATTGAAAGAAACAATATTTTCCAAATCTGCAATTTTTAACAGTTTCCAGCACAATTGAAAAGAATTTTTGAGTTCCACTCATCTGTCTATCTACCTGCACTCCATCTTTCGTAAGTACAATTCGATAATCACGAAACTGACGCTTGTTATTAACGTATACTACGGCGTGTTCCGTATCAATAACTGTGTAAGTAATAGCAATCGTTTATTTATATTTACCGAAAGAAAATCTATACATTACGGTGTTTGGTTGGTATCATTTGAAAACATTTTAATAACGTTGTGTTATTTTAAAAATTACGAAAGTGTTGTAATTTTTGAGTGCATCATAACATATCCCTTATAGAAAATCGCATACGTAGCGTTTGTACTTTTTTTACAAGGACACACAACAGAATTTCGATGGATTGCAATATATTAGGAGGTGATTGTTCAAAATGCGATTTTAAGACGTACTTACAATCAGAATGAAATTAATGTATTTTACTGAAGATATTTCTTATAGAAAATAGTGCTTGTAACTTACCGACACATGAGAATTCCGATACAGGAAAAGAAATGTTTGAGTGAAGTGAATTTTTAATGCGCATGCATTCCGGCAGAATTTTTATTACTTTCTTCTATCTTAACAAGAACATTGTATTGGATTCGTGAAAATTTTCGACTTCCGGTTTCAGACGGATTTACATGTTTCAGGAATCAGGGATCCGGAAGAAACACGCTTTTACAAAATGTCTGTCTGTGAGACTGTAACTCTGTTCGTTTATCTATATGTGTCACAGATTTTGTGGGCGCTCTATCTAAGACCTAATGCATGGAATTTAATAAAAAATTATATTCAGTTAGTTCCTGATATAAATTGGTGTAAATCGCCCAATAGGTGGCGCTGCTATGCTCCATTTTTCACGATATCGTCAATAGCTCTAACTCAAGAACTAATGAAGGTATTTTCATCAAACTTCTGATTCAGTTAATCCTCGACATGAATTGGTGCTGTTAACATTTTGGTGTAAGTCACCTACTCGGTGGTGCTGATATACTGCATTTTTGACGATTTCCGCTATTGCTCTATCTCAAGAATTAATGCACGGATTTTTCTAAAATTACAGATTCAGTTAGTCCGTGATGTGAGTTGGTGCTGTTTGGAATTTTCATGAAACTTCAGATTGAAGTATATCTTGATAAATATTGGTGCTGATTATATTTTGGTTTAAATCGCCCGGCAGGTTTCGCTGCCATGCTGCATTTTTCATGATTTCCACAATAGCTTCATCTCGAAAATTAATGCACGGATTTTCATCTAACTTAGAAATCAGGTACACTTTGACACAAGTTGTTGCTGATTAGGTGTTGGTGTTAATCGCCCAATAGGTGGCGCTGCTATGCTTCACATATTACAGGACTTTGAAAGATTTACACGATCTCAAGAACTATTGTACGGAATTTCATATCTTTAGAATCCCCATGGAAGGCACAGATTGCCATTTAATTTTCACTGTGATAGCGAATTTTGAAGTATTAACATGTATGAGATAGAAGAAAGTTTTGTGACTGCCACATCCGACTAGTTTTTACTATACAAGATATTGCACTTGAAGGTATACCGAAAATGATTGGTCTTTAAAAAATGTAAAAGAGAAAATAAAACAAAACAACTTTAATAAATTGACTTCATAAATAGTCCATTTTGGAACGATAGATTCACCTTTGTTTACAATATAAAAGAATATTAAAGCATTCAGAAAATGCTTCACTAAAACACATTACTAATTAGGAGTGATAAAATACAGTCGAACCTCTATTTAACGAACCTCTATTTTGCGAATTTCTCTATTTTGTGAGCTTTTACTTGGAACCAAGAACATTTTGCAAATTTCTTTGTAAAATAACCTCCAAATAGCGAAGTGTATTCTCTATTTAACGAACTTTTCATTGGACTCTAAATTTTTTTTCTCCCTATTTCTTAAAATATTATTGGACATTTCAAACTTATTCTTTCTTTTAACACATTTTATGATGATCAGTGACCATGAACAGGTCTTACCAGGCACCTAACTCACCGAGAGAAGTAAAATCGTCGTGATTCTTTGCTTTTCATCCAAGAAGAGCAAACTTTCAATATTTCCTTTTAACCCTAAATGGAGCTGCCCCCTGTCCTTAAACTATAGTTTCCCGTTTTCTAGATTGTTGATCATGATCAATCCTGTTGGTAATTTCGGTTCTTGTAGCTCGAAAATGTCAAAGTGAAAGTGCTTGAGCATCAAAGAAAAAAAATGTTCTTGATGAGGTGGATAAAGGCATGAAGAAAAAGAATACTGCTTTAAAATGTCGTATTCCTCCAAGCAACTTATCAACCATAATCAAAAATCGTGATTTTAATGTAAAATTATTTTTTTAAGTGAAAATGCAATGTATTTCTAGACAATGTTTTGTTTCATTCTTATTTACCTTGCAGATTTCTTTTTGATGGGTAAAATAAGTAAAACAGATAGATATAATTTATAAAAAAGTGACTAATTACTTTTTTTAATTATATTTAGTGTTTATGGACTTAAAATGTGTTTTACGTAGTTTAAAGTATTTTAAAAGTTGACTCTCTATTTAACGAATTTTCCATATAACGAACTTTTTTTCGGGATTTAGCGACTTCGTTAAATAGAGGTCCGACTGTATACAAATGTTAATAAATTGACTTAATAAAATAGTCCAATATTGAACGCCAGATTCACCGTTGTTTATTATATAAAAACATGGAAACATTTAAAATGCTTCATTTAAAACACATTACTACATAGGTGTGATAAAATACATACAAATGTTTTTTAAAATTAAAAACACTAGATGTTAAAATGACAAAAAGCTACTCCGAGCGCTTTCGGCTAACCTTAAGCCTTTGTCAAGGAGAAGAGACTTGACTGATAAAAACACTCGACGCTCGATGTTCACTGCTACAGATTGACCGGAAACTCACTTCAAGAAGCCCGCAGGTGGTCGTATCCGTTAAACTGAAGGAGGGGGAAGGTAGAGAAAGCTCAATCCTCCGAGAGAACGAACTCTCCAGTAATATTAAGTAAATTAAACCAGATACGCGGAATTTGGTATGATAATACGTCATTACAGCAATTTTCTGCTTGCGTTAAAATTTCCAAAGACTCCAAAGACAAAATTTCCAAAGACAAAATAACACAACTATTAAAATCAGAAGCCTGCATAATGACTTTTGCTCTATTGAAAAGGATGTCAATATCTTTAGTTTGAAACAGCCATGAGAGCATATGCAGGATATTAATAAAAATAGACCGGCTACCACTCTCTCAAGGCTGTTTCAAACTAAAGATATTGACATCCTTTTCAATAGAGCAAAAGTCATTATGCAGGCTTCTGATTTTAATAGTTGTGTTATTTTAGAGTCTTTGGAAATTTTAACGCAAGCAGAAAATTGTTGTAATGACGTATTATCATATCAAATTCCACGTATCTGGTTTAATTTACTTAATATTACTGGAGAGTTCGGTCTCTCGGAGGATTGAGCTTTCTCTACCTTCCCCTCCTTCAGTTTAATGGATACGACCACCTGCGGGCTTCCTGAAGTGAGTTTCCGGTCAATCTGTAGCAGTGAACATCGAGCGTCGAGTGTTTTTATCAGTCAATTCTCTTCTCCTTGACAAAGGCTTAAGGTTATCCGAAAGCGCTCGGAGTAACTTTTTATCATTTTAACATCTAGTGTTTTAATTTTAAAAAACATTTGTATATATTTTATCACACCTATGTAGTAATGTGTTTTAAATGAAGCATTTTAAATGTTTCCATGTTTTTATGTATACATTTTTTTTTTATTTAAAAACACTAGATGTTAAAATTATATATAAAAAGCACACCAAACGCTTTCAGTTAATCCTAAGCTAGTGTCAAGGAGAAAAACACGACGTTGACTGATACACAATAACAAGGAGCCCCTTTCAGGATGCCCGCAGGTTCTCGAAACCATAAATAATGAAGTAGAGAAAGCTCAATCATCTGAGAGACTAAATTTTCCTGTCATATGAAGCAAATTAAACCAAATAAGTGGAATTTAGTATGATAATGCGTCAATACAAGAGTTGCCTGCTTGTGTTAAAATTTCCAAAGACTCTAAAGTTGCACAACTTCTGATTTTAATAGTTGTGTAATTTTAGAGACTTTGGAAATTTTAACGAAGGCAGGCCATTGCTGTAGCGACGTATTATCATACCAAATTCAGCGTAATTGGTTTAATTTGCTTCATATAACAGGAGAGTTTTGTCTCTTAGAGGATTGGGCTTTCTCTACCTTACCCCTCCTTCGTTACTAATGATTTCGACCGCCTGCGGGCATCCTGAAATGTGTTACCTGTTATTGTGTATCAGTCAACGTCGTGTTTTTCTGCATCAGGTTATCTCCTTGACAATGGCTTAGGATTAGCTGAAAGCCTTGGTGTACTTTTTATATATTTTAACATCTAGTGTTTTTAATTTTGAAAACCATTTATATATTTTATCACACTTCTTTAGTAATCTGTTTTAGTGAAGCTTTTATTGATTTTTTTCATATTTTTTTTACAAAACAACTGCATGCAATTATACGCACAATTAATAAATTCGTAGCTTGTGGTTACATCTAGTTGGTAATATTTGAGTGTAAATTCCCTATCATCTAAATTTAGCTGTAATTTCTGAATTGTCATTCGATTTTTTTTTTCTAGTTGTCTTTTCTTGTTTGAACGCTCTTGTATTCTGTCTAACTTACTTTGGGATGCGAAAAAGATTGTTTTCTTTGTTAATCCGCTTGTCTTTCGAAGTTATAAATTCTATTTGGTGCATAATGCATTGAAATTTAAAAGCTCTTTAAACAAAATAAAAGTATGATCCAATTAAAAATATATCAGTTGAATAATAATTTTTTTTTTTTTATGTTTACAGAATGCCATACCATATTGCATTAAAATTATTCTGTTAACATGTTATATTTACACTAGGGGGCTCTGCCCCCAGCAAGCTACGCTCGCCAACCCCCCGTTCAGTTACTGCAGAATCTAAAAGAATGCTAATCTGATCGGTTTTAAAAAGATTAGAGAAGATTGAATTATACTGAAAAAACCTGTAGCGATCTCCCTGTAAACGGGTTTCCATTCAATTCCCTTTGATTGCAAAAATTTAAGGCAGAATCAGTTGCTGTTAAGACATCTAATGGTTGTTTTCGAGTTTGGTTAAAGAAGATAAGTTAAACATTTGAAAAAAACCTGAAATAAAATGAATTAAGTAAACAGAGTCATTGCCTACCGGTATTTTTTAACAGCGTTATAAATCGATTGACATAATACAATTTACTACAATTACTAAAAGTTACTGCTTTAACCTCTTCAAGGGCGGTGGTTCATTTTTGGACCACTTAATTTTAATTCTTAAATGCAAATCTCGCCAATAGCTAGTTTTTAATTCGCCCGTTAGCATTTTTTTATTTTTCTAGTGGTAAATTGAAACGGTGCTACTTGGTTATACCATCTACCAAAAATCTGTCGCCAAACTATAAGATTAAATGCCAATAATGGTTGATCGTAAATGCCACATTCACTTGACTTTAAGGAAGTTACACGTGTTTACGCCATCAAGCGATTTTTATTTCGACGTTTTATGAGCGGTTTGGTGATTTATGTAATTTAGCAAAATTGGTCGACGGGAGATGTAGTACCATTAAAACATTGCTTTGAAGTTTAAATTAAATGTCATGATTTGTTGCATTGTCATATACGCACCGGGTTTGACGTAATTTTTTATTACGACAATTTGGTGAAAACTTCGTTTTCGAATACCAGTTACATATGTATTTTTAAATTATTTTCTATTATTTTTAAAATGAAATAACAATGAATAAAAAAAAGTTTAATTAATAACTATAAAACAAACAATTTAGAACATCTTTAGTAAATAAAAAGAAAATAAATTCAAATAAACATTTATTAATAAATATAAGCAACAATAGCCGGGTTACCATGCTAGGCAAAATAACGCCATTTTGGAGCCAATTATGTACCCCTTTGCGTATATGACATCTGTGCCTAATATTTTTCTTTTCGTTTCGTTTAAAAAAAAGAAAGAAGTGAAAGCATTTATTTTAAATGTTTCAGTTTTATATGAAAGTTTTGTATTAAATAAAATGATAATGAAATAAAAATTGAATTATGAATAAAAGTAATATGATACATTTCTCAGTATACATTTAAGGGCGGCTAAACTGGTCGCCAAATTAGTTTAAAATTATAACCTTTTCTAAATTATGAAAAAGGATATCTGTTATGATTAAAAATTGGAGTTGCCATCATTAGAGAAAAGTTATTTAAATTTAGAAAAAAAAAATAATATTTCGATAACTAATTCTAACTTAAAAGGCTTAAAACCAGTTTTGAGATCTGCGGATCAATACGGATTTTTGGTGTTAATTTCATCGCAAAGTTTTCCATATTTTAGGAGAATTCGACGTGAAACATAATCTGTTGTTTATTCAGTCGTTTCATAGAATCGTTTCATAAATTCGTTTCATTTCAGCCGTTTCATAAATTCGTTTCATTAGGATTTTATATATATAGGGAAGATAATTCTTATTGAATAACACTGTTAAGAATGCAAAGATCAGTCTAAAACCGTTTATTGCTATAGAAAAACCGAAACGCAGATTGATATCTCCATCCGAAATCGAGGAATCTCATCGATTAAATCCAAACACGAGAAGCACTAATATTTACAGTTGCATTTTGTAAATATTTAAATAATAAAGCTATTTAAATTTCCAGGAATTGGAATGTCGGTTACATTTGCATTTCAACAAAGAATGCGGAAAATGTATTTGTAAATGTGTTTGTTGTATTAAATCTTGTTGTATGCTTATTTATCCTCTGACCGTAATGTTAGATACATTTCAGTAACATAGTAATATAATTCTTTATTGTTACTAATATTGGAAATAAACTAAGGTCACGAAACTGGTGTTCTGTTTAGAATAAATATTCCATTTTCAGTATTTTTAAATCCAGGAGACTTCTAATCACAAAAATTTCACGGCAAATAGAATATGCTACAAGAAAACAAGTAACCGATTTTCATGAAATTTTAAATGACTCGACACAATTTTGCAACAATTATATATTTAAAATTTCTGACCGTTCGGTTGAATAGTTTTTTCTCTGTTATATGCGGATGTACGGACAGACGGACCGAACGGTGACTATAGGTGCTACGTATTTATATAATTATGAACGCACTTAAAAAGAAGAATGAAACACTAGACTGCGGAAAAAATCATAACAAAAGAAAAGCCCTAAGATTTCAGGTTTATTATACAAACAAGTTATTTTAATATTTAGAATCGTATGATTTCATATTGAATTATTCCTAATTCTATCTTTAAATTTTTATTTTAACGATTTCCCACAAAGTTGAAAAGTGTTTATGCATTCGGTTTGTCTGTCCGTCTGTCCCCGCTCTAACTCCCGTAAATATACTCGAATTTTCATGTAATTGATAAATGTTACTTAGGATCACTCAGGCATGTTTGGTATTGTAAATGAAGTATGTGGGATTAATAGCCCATTTACAGGGCAATCAAAAGAATTCCATTACATTATGGTATATGAGGAAAATCGTTTGCAGAGTATTTTAATGAAATTACGCTATTTCAAATGTATTGAAACTGATATAAATCACCGAATGTCATTAGAAGAATGGGACATTCGATAGAATAGAGGGTACGTTAGAATAGGGAATCCATACCTTTTGTTGTTAATTTCCAGGGGCACACAAAAGAAATCGGTTACAGTACTGTCTTTGAGCAAGAATTGCTGGAAGTGCGTTTTAAATTTCGGTATGCGCTTTTAAATTTAATTATTTTTTTTGTATGTTACTCGTCATATATAAATTCTATACCCCATATACAGGGCTGCACAAAAGTATTCACGTACCATTCTCCTTATTAGCGGAAATTGCTGAAGGGAAATTTTCAATTGAGGTATATCTATTTCTTAACTGAACTACATTTTGGCATGCTTCTGGTTAATAGATACAAGTATATATATCATATACAGAGCGGATCAAAGAATTTGGATAATTTTTCGATTGCATATGGGAACAACTGAAATTGGGTTTTCAAATATGTTATGGGTTTTCATATGGTTGAATTAGACATAATATTTTAACTTATCAAACGGTGCAGTTTTGTTACATTATTCTGAATGTGTTGGAAAGTGTTTCATAATGAATGCTTGTCGCATGAGTTTTTCTTGCTTGTTTTTATTAATATTTTGTTATTATTGACGATGAGTAATTGTTAATTTTTCATAAGTTCAATATGTACTTTTTAACAGAACAATCTTTTATGAGCATTTTGCATATTGACAATTATTCCACGAAACATCGGAAATATAATTATTGCCTGTCATACTATGGGAGTGAAGTCAGTAATTTCTGTACCACATTCATTAAAACTCATCTAACCGTTGCCATTTTTTCAGGGAAAAAGAATTTTACATTATGAACGGTCAAAATCATTACTGTTCTTTTTTACGTACAGTCGGGTAAGAAAATCAATCTGGGAAGACTTAACAGAAAAAGTCATAGCTCAAATTATAACGATTTTCAGTGAAGCGTCTTTAAAAACACACCGAAACTTATCAGGACAGATATTTGAACAGTAATGAAAACGTCTATATGTCTTGCCTTTGTAAGTCCCTAATTATTACCATTAGGAACAGGTTGTAGTCGTTTAACATATATGGTCAAATTTCTAATAGGATATTAATTTTGCATCACAGGCGAGCGAGATCACGGGGAGAGCCATTGGGAGAGCGCGTAGCACCAAGTGGCCATATAGTCCAGTCAAATTAGGAAAGTTTGCTGAAATAAATGCTACAGAGATAAAAATTGGTACAGTTGTTCTTTTATACCTACTAATCACTAGATAAAAAGTCCTGATGAATAGGAAGTGAGCGGGGGGAGGGAGGGGCAAAAATAAATCCCCCCCCCCCAATTTTTTTAGTTTTTTTTTTTTTTTTTTTTTTTTAATATCCCAGAAACTATGGGTTTTCATTAAAAATTGCTCTGGGATAAATTAAATAGCATAAATTCTCTACAACTGATGGTATACAAAGTGGAACCTCGGTTATCCGTCATTCACGGGACCAGAACCTTGACGGATTTTGTCCAGTCAAATTAGGAAAGTTTGCCGTAATAAATGCTACATTGATAAAATTTGGTACAGTTGTTCATTGATAGCTACTAATCACTAGATAAAAAGGTCCTGATGGATAAGAAGTGAGCGGGGGGAGGGAGGGGCAAAAATAAGTTTCCCCCTCCCATTTTTTTTTTAGTTTTTTTTTAAATATCTCAGAAACTGTGGGTTTTCATGAAAAAATTGCTCTGACATAAATTAAACAGCATAAATTCGCTACAAATAAAAGATATAAAAAGTGGAACCTCGGTATTCCGTCATTCACAGGACCGGAACCTTGACGGACTTTTCACAAAAAAAACCCTTTATTTTTAAATTTATTTAATTTCTATTCAAATTTATTAAATATTGTCACAAAAAATAAATAAAATAAAACATAAAACACTCCAATACTGCAATACTGCACGAGATAATGGCAGATAATTAGTTAATGAAAGACAAATATTCAGCATTAATGAAGTGTTTATTAATGTGAAACATTATTTCTCCGAGTATAATATACAGCGAAAACTAAAAATAGATTCATACTAATTTATAATTAAGTAGATATTATGTAATTATGAAGTAGATAAGTCTTTAAAAGGAGTTTTGATCATTCTGGCTTCATTTTTCCTTTAATATCATCATCAGTGGAAGTGCACGGGTTGTTAGGATCCATAATCATCACCTCATCTTCTTCCTTATCCTGTTCATCTCCCCTTGATCCTGAAGACAAATATTTAACATTAAGAAAATGTTTAGGTCATGCGAAACTTTGTTAGTGCGACAAAACATAATAGAGAACAATGAAAACTACTAATTTATCACTAAGCAGATATTACTTACTAAGTCGTAATGCTCTATTTTTTTCTTTGACACATCATCATCAGCTGAAGTGGATAATGCATTAGAAGTTGTTCTCAACAGGGCTGAATTCATAATCGCCTCCTCATCTTTTTCCTCATCATGTTGATCTACATGTTTGGGTGTAGCATTCAGACAGTCACCATGACAGATGTTGCAGATGATTGTGCAATTAATGGCTGCTTTCCTGCATCCACACTTAGCTCCACACCCAGTAGTGCATTTGCAGAAGATGGTATTTAAGACAGCCTCAAGTGTGATTGAATCCTTGGTTGTTATGGGAGTTAGACGATTCTGTCTTCGTTCCCAACCCAGAGTTCGGCTTGTTTATCCTGGCCAAGCAACAGTTGTACCTGGTGGTACACCCGGAACGGAAAGAAAGTTGTCTGGCGCTCCTTCTGTTGGCGGGAGGGATGAAATGTCAGGTTTAACAATCGATACAGATTTTGCGAAGGAGTGGTATCGGAAAGTATTAAGAGATGTAGCTGTGGCGGGTGTTCCATACAATCTCAAAAAAAGTTGGTTTCCTGCATATGCAACAGCATCATGGTCGGATTCCCTGTTATTGAACACATTAGCAATTTTGTGTACGTCTTCTACTAATACTCCCAGATTCTCCATTTTCACATTTTTAAAAACTGTGCGCGTGAATTCAAACGGCTTCAATGGAATAACCACCAACTGTCCAACAGCCTCAGCAGTAGGCATTTTAGTTAATTTCGTGTTGGCGATCCACTTTCAATATGTGCTGGTGTTATACACTTTATGCCAACCATGGAATGAAATGTGTTGAGACCATCCAACGTGGAAATATTAAAATCAGCATTATCGTAAACAAACTGACAAAGCATTCCTTGTAAATCTGGTTGACCATGTTGAATGGCAGACATTTCAAGCAGTTGGGACACATAATAGGACGAGCAAAACCCCAAATTCGAAATGAGATGACTAAGTTCTTGTGGCCATACTTTCTGTCAAAGAAAAAAATAGAACATTACGACTTAATAAGTAATGTCTGCTTAATGATAAATTAGTAGTTTTCATTGTTCTCTATTATGTTTTGTCGCACTAACAAAATTTCGTATGACCTAAACATTTTCTTAATGATAAATATTTGTCTTCAGGATCAAGAGGAGATGAATAGGACAAGGAAGAAAGATGAGGTGATGATTATGGATCCTAACGACCCATGCACTTCCACTGATAAAGATATTGAAGGAAACAACAAGACAGAATGATAAAGACTCCTTTTAAAGACATAATTAATTCATAATTACATAAAATCTAATTAATTATAAATTAGTATGTATCTACTTTTAGTTTTCTCCATATATTATACTCGCAGTTATGTTTCACATTAATAAACACTTCATTGATGCTGAATATTTATCTTTCATTAACTAATTACCTGCCATTATCTCGTACAGTATTGCAGTATCGGACTGGTTTCTGTTTTATTTCATTTATTTATTATGACAATATTTAATAAATTTGAGTAGCAATTAAATAAATTTAAAAATGAAGTTATTTTTGTGAAAAATCAGTCAAGGTTCCAGCCCTGTGAATGACGGATAACTGAGGTTCCAGTTTGTATACCTGTCATTTGTAGAGAATTTATGCTGTTTAATTTATGCCAGAGCAATTTTTTATGAAAGCCCACCGTTTCAGAGATATTTCAAAAAACTAAAAATAGCGGGAGAGGGGAAATTATTTTTGCCCCTCTCTCCCCCGCTCACTTCTTATCCATCAGGACTTTTTATCTAGTGATTAGTAGCTATCAATGAACAACTGTACCAAATTTTATCAATGTCGCATTTATTATGAAACTTTCCTAATTTGACTGGACAGAATACGTCAAGGTTCTGGTCCCGTGAATGACGGATAACCGAGGTTTCACTTTGTATACCTGTCATTTGTAGATAATTTATGCTCTTTAATTTATGCCACAGAAATTTTTTCATGAAAACCCATTGTTTCTGGGATATTAAAAAAAAAAAAAAAATCGGGGGGGATTTATTTCCCCCCCTACCGCCGCTGACTTCCTATTCATCAGAACTTTTTATCTCGTGATTAGTAGGTATCAATGAACAACTGTACAAATTTTTATCTCTATAGCATTTATTTCGGCAAACTTTCCAAATATGACTGGACTAAAAGGCTCCGGTCCCGTGACTGACGGATAACCGAGGTTCCACTGCGTTTACATAGCATTTCTAGAAAATTTTATGCTCTTTAATTTATGCTGCAGTAATTTTTTTAAGAAAACCAATAGTTTCTGAGATATTTTCAAAAAACTAAAAAAAGAGGGGAGGGGGACTTATTTTTGCCCCTCCCTCCCCCCGCTCACTTCCTATCCATCAGGACTTTTTACCTAGTCATTAGTAGGTGTCAATGAGCAACTGTACCAATTTTTATCTCTGTAGCATTTATTGTAGCAAACTGCCCCAAAACGGGCTTATTTGATTGGACTAACAACCGGCCCTATGGTTCCATTTCAGTCAGTGAAACTCAGACGTGGAAGCTCGGTAATTTGGGTGTTTGTGTAGTGTATAGAGTTAGTCGCGATCAATCGATTTAAGTAATAATAAGAATATTTTGGACACTATTTCCTTGTAAAAATTTAAGTAAGTGCGAAAAAGATAAAAGAAATCAACATGCCGTATTTAGCCCGTGCAAAAGCTAGACTTAAATATAGATCACACATGTATCGCATATCTATCTTCTGGATCAATATAGATACCCAGAAAATATAGATCACGCGTTGAACAGATGAGATTCTGGGACCGTTGGCATGCGGCAAACGAGCACCTCAAAAAGGTTCGAACGCAACTATATGCCTACAAAACTAACAACATTGGATAAAACCACGATCAATCGTACCATCAAGTATTGCCAAGGGTCTCGATTTTCATGGTCATCTAGACCTATCCTGCGTAACCACTGCTCGACACGCCAAAAATTCCGATTTTTCAGGATGCACAAATTCTTTTAAATTTCGTTTAGACAACACTATTTGTTAGTCAGTATCGAGAGGAAATGAACATAGTAAAACCTATGAAAACATAACCTATCTATAAGGGAAAATTGTTATAGTCTTTTCCAATAGGAATACATTACAAATCTACCTGTCAAGACGGAAACTTGTCTAAAAGGAATATTTTGAGGTTACGACCGATTCTGTTTTTTACAAGTTTTAGTGTACTTTTTTCAGTAAACCATGTTTAAACCAAATCTGTTTATAACGGAGAGACACTTTAAAAGCAAAAATTTCATTGTCCCTAAGATAATAATACTATAAACTTATACCTGCTAAATTGGAATTTTGCTTCAGTCCGTAGCGATTCTGCTTTCATAGGTTTTAGTGAATAAGATGAGTTTATTTAGTATAATAAAACCTTTTTAGACGGAATCGCAAAGGAGGGAGAAAAAAATCCCTTTTAAACAGGCTTTTGTCTCTGCAGATATAATTGTATGGCATTCCTACCGTAGGCACAATGAATTTTTTACCTTTAAGACAGGATTCCGATATAGACAGGTTTTGTTTTGATAAATTTCACTGTAATTGTATGTCCCGATTTAGAATCCGCTGTCCTGCTTTTTTTTATCCCCCTGTCCCGATTTTTGTGATACTGTATCTGGCAACATTACTTATGTCTCTTACTTCTCCTATCATTGACCATTGTTGAACAAAAATTGTCGTCGAAAACTAGTCGAAATGAATATCATGTATGTTTTATGTTAAAATAAAATTAGGTGTGTAGTCAATGTCTGATCTGGGAGCCACAATTCTATTTTCTTTTTTATAAGTATATTTTAATGATATTTTCCCAACTTGAATGTATCTTTCTATAAAGATTTCTTTTTAGACAAAAAAAAAAAACTTTGAAAACTTTGAAATTTTGTTTAAAAAAATTGAACTTATATAATTTTCGATACAACTCAAGAAACAATAACCTGACTTATTTCAGAAACACACAGAACGCAAGGTTTAGATACAAAAAAGTGTATATGCAGTATTCCCTAATGTTTTTGTATCTAAATCTTGCATTGTGTAAGCAATATGGAGTTATTCCATGCAATTATCTCTAATATCGCCCCCTATTATCGAGATTTTGAACTAATTTTTTGTTGGTGCCATACAAAATCCCGTCTGAACAAATTTTTTATTGCCGGTGCTGGGAGGTGCCCTCTAGCGGTTCGCATCCATGTCATCGATGATAAACAGAACGAATGAAGACAGCTACTCTGAACAGATTTTTTATTGCGGTTGCTGGGAGGCGCCCTCTACCGCTTTACGACTTGCGTTCCGCCCATGGATTGTATGGTGATTTGTGCCTGTCTAGTCACCCCTTAATCACCCCCTAACGTATGTACCATGAGTTTAGGGACACCCTGTATAAATAGTTAAAATTAAATTTCGATTTCAGAAATCGTTGTTCTATTATATCTTTCTTTATTAATCATTGCATAGGTGCTCGTTTACCACAATTAAATAAACTGTATGAGGACGTGAGTTTCAAAAGTAGCTTTATTCAAATTTTAAAAATCGTGTTTTCTTATCCAAAATTTGATTTTTTGCATAAGGCGAGTCTTGAAACTCACGTCCTCACATATAGAAAAGAAAAACTTCTTAAAAATCAGAAGTGCTTAAAATAAATTTCTAATGTTGACAAAAGTAATTTTGCAGATCTTTTTCATCAGAAGACGTTTACTGTAATACTTGTGATAAAATACCAAGTTACTATCTGTTTTCTATTATTGTGTATTTCGCATGTATGCTTCTGAGGATGAAGGTAATGAGAAAAATACTACATTCTATGTATGATCACGGCATGTTACATGTTACTCCATTTTTATTTCAAGCAAGTTGCATATTTCCTGCTACATCTG
This sequence comes from Maratus speciosus, assembly GCA_963932465.1. NCBI lineage: Eukaryota > Metazoa > Arthropoda > Arachnida > Araneae > Salticidae > Maratus > Maratus speciosus. The sequence continues at coordinate 341,076,427 of OZ010786.1, read as the reverse complement.
AGTTTAAAATGCTACACATACATTTTAAATTCAAAGCAACTTTTTTCTGTCATTCATTGATAAGTTTGACATTTCAAGACTTTTCAGTTGAAAACGGTACAGTATAAGATGTCTGGAAATTTTAGTTTGGAATGAAGCTTTTTTTAATAATACAATGATAAAAATTCAATATTAAATAACGTACGTACAAATAACATATAATTTAGGCGAAGTATGAAATGCATGTTCGTTTTTGAATTACGAAAAAAAACATCGTACACAAAACATGCAGCGAAAAAGTTACGTAATCAGAATATCTAAACGTATACAAGACTCCCACTGGTCCGTTTTTTAAATACCAAAGTCAGTATTAGTATTTATATTTTATTCTGAATCCGCCGCTTTTTTTAATAAATTCTTTTCAACATATATGATTAATTTAAACGGTGATTATTGTTACATTTTAAAACAAAAAACTCGTACAACGAATGCCTGGGTTAGGTGAAAAAATGATGTTTCTTGGATAGGATACCTGAGATCGACATATTTTATTGTGCTTTTGTATTTTTAGGGTTCCGTACTTAAAAAGTAAAAACGGAACGATTATAAGATCACTCCTGTGTCTGTCTGTCACAGCCATTTTACTCGTAAACTATGGAACGTTGGAAGTTCAAATTAATTCATTGGAAATTTCGTTGGAAGTAATAAAGACTATTGACCCACATATTTTCAGATTAATAAACATTCATAAATATATTTAGTAACAATGTAGTAAGGCTAATTATGGTACTTGAAAAAAAAATCTTTTCTTTGTATATCGTGTGGGGTATCGTGTGAAAGCTTCCGTAACGCTGAACTCAAAAATTTTAGTTATTACTTATTACTTTTAATTTTAGGTATTATATTTTCAAAAATATTGTCGAAAATATAGCGCAAAAATATGTCCCCCCCCCCCCATCTAATTCCGAATCTACTGGAACTAAAATTATGAAAAAATTAGAGGTAATAGACGTCAATTTAAACCTTGCCGGAAAATTATAGCGATCACCATAGGTCACATAGTTTTTGAGAAAACCGCATTTTTCTGTTACACGCAAATTTCGATTTACGGGCATTTGGAAAAATTGTTGAGCATCGCTGGATGTACCTATCGCAGGAGAAGTATAAAAGCATTGTTGATAATGAATTTCGAAAAAAATCATCGGTAATTAGACGCGATATCAACCCTTAAAGATATGGCCAGTTTGGATATACACAATGACAGGGGAGGTGTACTCTATGCCTAGTTAACAAGTTTTAATGATATATATGTGTAATGTAATGTCCAGTAACAGTATAAAAGCAATAAATGTCAAATTGTTAAAAAACGTACTAATTGCAGGGGTCACAGGACACAAAACATTGGAAAAAATTAAAAAAAAGGCCATTTTCAACATTAAATGTCTTAAAATGTATATGACTTTAAAACACACTTTTAATTGGGATGAAAGATATAAGTATGTTCTTTCATTTAATGTATTTAAAAAATTGCAAGATACAGAATTAGTATTTATAGGGAGTTCGAAACTGTTAGACATCTGTCGAACCGAAAATTGGCATAACAGTTTGCAGGATTAGAAAATAAATATTGCAACTAGAATGAAAATTTTAGTGCTTACTTATACTTCAGATTGTAATAATTACCTTGAACTTAAGTAAATTTGGATTTAAAGCATTTTTATATGTTTAATCCAATGTTGCATTTAGCTAATACAAAATTTTGAAAATTTCAACAGTATAATCACATAAAAAATATTCTTTTGAACAATAAAAAGGAAACTTTCGGTTCAGTTTATGCAGACTAACATGAAATACATATTTTGAAAATTTCATGAAAAATTATTCAGAAGTTTTTGAGGTATCCTACGCGTTATGCCCAAAAAACGACATTTGTAGAAAAATGTCTTCAAAGTTTCGGAAACGCCACTTCAGCTGTTGAGCGAGTATAATTCCAAAAGCCAACAACCTCTGTTCTAATGGGAATTTCAAGGAAACAATTATATCAAAATGTTCAGAAAAGATAGGAGTTTAACATCTAAAAAAATTAAAATTTCTAAAATTTTGAAGCTTTAAGGGTCCTGCGACCACTTAACCCTTTCCAGCGAGGAGTAATTCTGTTTAAAATAACCATTATGAAATAATGGACTGACACCAGAATTTATAAACGAATTTATTAGAAAATATGAACTTGCTTATTTTCACGTACATGATAAAAGGAAAATTTTAATTAAATATTCTAGGTGCCGTTTGTCTGTTTTGGAATTAAAATTAGGTCTGTTTTTTTTAAGGACACTGCCCTCGAAAGGTTTAATTAGGATGGATCACATAAATACTGTGGGATTCGCGACTAGTTTGCTCTGAGATATCACTCAATACGCCTCGAGTGACTTTAAAAGTTAATTAAAAACCTATCTGTAAAAACGCGGTACTGACCAAGGCGGCGTTGCAACTTTCCGACCTTCTGTCGAAGCGCGCTTAGCACAATGCCAAATTTAAACTTTGAACAAAGGTTTTGTTTTAGCTACACTGTAAAAATATAGGTCATTTCTAGGCTGAATTTAGTTTTATGAAATTCCAAATGAAGTTTAAATATACACTGCTTTTATTGTTAGTACCGAATTAAGTTCATCATAAACAGATTAGGATAATATTAAAAAATGAGTTATACAGAATAGCTATATTTGATATTATTCACGTGTCTCTTTGAACTTTCATGATATATCCATTTACACTTTTCTAATATATACTGTTATACCCAACCCTAAGTTGTATAGTTTTTTACAAAGTCTTAGTATTATTTTAGCAACTTTTTTTTTTTTTTAATAATACAATTACAAATTCATATATTTATTCTACGGAACCCTCCGTGCGCGAGTTATATTCGCACTTGACCGTTTATTTTGATTTTGGTTACAATTTTTTTATATGAGAATAGTTTCATTTTCAGAACCGGTGAAAGTATTCGCATATAAGAAAACATTAACTAAAATCGAAAAAGTACAAACGCACTATAAAAGTTATTGACCCAAGATATCCCACGCAAAAAAAAAAAAAAAAAAAAAAAAAAATCATTTTAAAATATTAGAATGCGAGCGAAAAATTTGTAAACAAAGCACCCATAGGATTGACATTAGCATTCTCGTTTCTTCTCGTGACTATTGTAGGCTCAACGCAGAAGTTATTTCAATCTTGAAGCTGTGATACTATTTCTTCTGTTTTATTATGACTGATTAGAGTAAAAAAAAATAATAACCATTAAATGAACAGTGTGGTAACAATGAAACAAAATCCTCATCAGTTAGTTTCAATTAATGAATCATCTATTAAGAGTTATCCCTATTCTAGTGAGTCCTCTATTCGGGAGTATCCGTTAATGAGATTTTACTGTACATTATTTCTGATGTCATCATCTCTTTTTCAATGCACATACCAAACGACAGCAATGAATAAGGTATCATACAATTTTTTTTAATAATGTTTTGACATAGTATACAAATTTCGTTAAAGCAGGTTGTTTGATTAGAAATTCAGTTAATTTTAGTGAATCAAAAAAAAAAAAAAAAAAAAAAAAAAAAAAAAAAAAAAAGAAAGAAAAAAAATGAAAAAGATCAGCAAATAATCTTAAAGATTGCAATTCGAAAATATAACACGGGTCCACTGATATCTAAATATTTCAATTCTAAATAAGTCATTTAAAAACATTTAAAAAACAAACATATTCTTTTCTCATAAAGATATATATCTAATATATAAAAATGAAAATTTGTCTGTCTGTAATGCTATACAAATCCACAATTTGGAAGCCAGAATTGCGAAATGTTACTTACATGTGTATTAAAACACGGCCGAGGCAACTAAAGTAATCCGTAATCGGAATAACTTACAGTTAATTTTTACTTACTAAAAAAACCACAAATTTAACAGTAATTTCCAATCAAACTTAAACATTTTTCGTTATAGCTGTTGCCAACAATTAAAAATTCACAATAAAATTCTTATTATAACAAATACTTTTCTATTGCAAGATTTCCACGTGAAAAAATGAAATAAATGGTTTGACGAATTAAAAAAAAAAAAAAAAAAAAAAAAAAAAAAAAATTACATCATAATTTTTCTACTGCAAAATTTCCACTTGAAAAATGTAAATAAAATAAATAGTTTGACGAATTAAAAACAAAAGTGAATTTTACGTCATAATTTTTCTGTTTTATGATTTCCATGTGAAAAATTATAATTATTTAATTAATTTGACGAATAAAAAAATGGGATAGTACGTCATATTGAAAATATAAAAGACGTAGTGAATATATAACCTCCTATAAGTGTGAAAAAATGTATTGAAGCATGATAAAAACTCGATTATGGAAATATTGGCGTATTTTAACATTATTCCTCCAATGACGAATTGAAATAAATTCATTTATAGCTGTATTCTTTTGCGTCTGTTATATAAATTTATACATTTTTATATTGGGTTTTCAATTGGTTTATGTGTACAACACTTCGAGTGCTTTTTTTTTAAATGTTGTATGCTAAATTTTGAAATTGATTTTTCAGAACAAACATTCTTCAAATTCCGAGCAACGTCGAGCACTTTAGCTAGTTGTAAATAAAAACTTGTGTGGAAATATAAATCACCAAAAATCAACGTTTAACCACACAATAAAATACTTAAGGTAATGTGAATAAAACTAGACGTATACGTTTCGCGAGTTGCAGGACTCACATCATCAGTGTATAAAATCTATTTATACAAACAATATATATGTCGTATAGTAGGCTAATTGAGAAATCCGGCTCTTTGCAAACAGCCTAGGCTCTTTGCAAAGAGCCGGGCTAATTGGAGAATCCATCTCCCTTTTTCCAATTAGCCTGATATTTTTCAGGCCTATTGCAAAGAGTCTAGAAAGCGTTAGGCTAATAGAAAAATGATCACTTATTATCCGATCAGGGTGATATTTTTAGCTCACAGGCTATCAAAGCCTGAGAGATCATGTTCCCGCTGATTCTGTATGTACGTAACGCGATAACTCTTGATAGAAATATCCGATTTGCTTCAATTTTTTTTTTCTAGATTCAATCTGATAAGGTGCTTCCCTGATTAGTTTTTGAGGTTCATTGGTTAAGGATAAAGGAGGAAAAGGGAGGCAACCCCCCTTAATTTAGATAAATCGGTTTTTCATGATGAATTATTCGATTTGCTTCAAATTTGGTATACCGGTTTATTAAGTTAAGGAGCTGCCTTGATTAGATTTGGAGGTTCATTAGTTACATATACAGGGAGGAAAGGGGTCTATCCCCCCCCCCCCCGTAATTTAGATAAATGGGTTTTTCATGCAGAAATATGCGATTTGCAATAAATTTGGTATACCGGTTAATTATGTTAAGCAGCTTCCCTGATTACATTTGGAAGATCATTATTGTGTATAAAAGGGGTAAAGGGGGGCAATTGCCTCTCCCCTTAATTTAGATAAATGCCTTTTTCATGTAGAATTATTCGATTACCTCAAATTTGGTATACTGGTTTATTATGTTAAAGAGATGGCTTGATTAGATCTGGAGGTTCATTTGTTAAGTATAAAGGGAGGAATGGGGGCTACCCCCCCCCCCCTTAATTTAGGTAAAAGGGTTTTTATTGCAAAATTATTCGATTTGCTCCAAATTTGGTATACCGGTTTATTATGTTAATGAGCTTCCCTGATTAGATTTGGAAGTTCATTAGTTAAATATAAAGGGAGGAAAGGGGGGCTGGACCCCCCCTTACTTTAGATGTATGGGTTTTTCATGCAGAGTTATTCGATTTGCTCCAAATTTCGTATACCGGTTTATTATGTTAAGGAGCTTCCCTGATTAGATTTGGAGGTTTATTAGTTAAGTATAAAGGGAGGAAAGGGGGGCTAGACCCCCCCCCCTTAATTTTGATATATGGGTTTTTCATGTACGGTTATTCGATTTGCTCTAAATTTCGTATACCGGTTTATTATGTTAATGAGCTTCCCTGATTAGATTTGGAGGTTCATTAGTTAAGTATAAAGGGCGGAAAGGAGGTCTAGCCCCCCCCCCCCATTAATTTAGATAAATTGGTTTTTCATGCAGAGTTATTCGATCTGCTCCAGATTTGGTATACCGGTTTATTATGTTAAGGAGCTTCCCTGATTAGATTTGGAGGTTCATTAGTTAAGTATAAAGGGAGGAAGATGGGGCTAGCCCCCCCCCCCCCTTAATTTAGATAAATGGGTTTTTCATGCAGAGTTATTCGATTTGCTCCAAATTTCGTATACCGGTTTATTATGTTAAGGAGCTGCCTTGATTAGATTTGGAGATTTATTGGTTAAGTATAAAGGAGGGACAGGGGCTAGTGTCCCCCTAATTCAGACAAATGGGTTTTTCATACAGAATTATTCGATTTGCTTCAAATTTGATATACCAGTTTATTACGATATGGCTTCCTTCATTTGATTTGGAGGTTCATTGGTTAAGTATAAAGGGGGGAAAGGGGGGCAATTGCCCCTCCCCTTAATTTAGATAAATGGGTTTTCGCGTGAATTATCTAATTTAATTTAATTTTTTTTCAACCGGATCCGAAATTTAAGGTTCCATTTGAAGTCAACCCGAAAACCGACCACAACCAGGTTTCATATTGAGTTCAATTAGAACTTTCAGGTTCGGATCGGGTTGCCGGTAGACGGAGATTATTTTGTCTGGCTTGTATCGGGTTATAGTTCTTTGCAATATTTTTGTCGGTTAAGATTTGGTTTGGAACGGGTTTAAGGTTGACTTCGAATGAAACTTTTAGGTTCTGGTAGCGTTGTGTGTCCACGGAAACTAATATGTCTTGTTCGGATCCGGTTATGGATCTTTGGAATATTTTTGTCGGTTATCAGATTTGGTTCGGGATTTCGGGTTTTTTCAAATGGAACTCTCAGGTTCGGGTCGAGTTGCATGTAGACTGAAATTATTTTGTCTTGCTCTTATCGGGGTTCGGTCTGTTGTAATTTATTTTTCGGGTTTGGGTAGGGTTATGCGTTAATAAACCTAATAAAAAGAAAATTACCCAGTTAAACTGATGGCATTGAGCTCACAGGCTATTCACACTAATTGTATATTATACTCTTATTTCAAAGAATAATGCCCCTCGAAAAATAAATGTAGGGATTACTCCCCGTTGCCCCCCTTTCTACTTAACCAAAGAACCTCCAAATCTAATAAGCGAAGCTACTTAACATAATAAACTGGTATACCAAATTTGAAGCAAATCAGATAATTCTTCATTAAAAAAAATTTCACTAAATTTAGGGGCGGGGGTGGGGGTATTAGCTCCTCCATCCCTCCCTTTATGCTGAACCAATGAACTTTGAAATCTAATCAGAAAAGCCTCTTATTAGAATGAACCTAGAAAAAAAAATAAACTAAATTAGATAATTCTGCATGAAAACCCATTTATCTAAATTAAGGGGAGGGGCAATTGCACCCCTTTCCCCCCTTTTATACTTAACCAATGAACCTCCAAATCAAATGAAAGAAGCCATATCGTAATAAACTGGTACATCAAATTGAAGCAAATCGAATGATTCTATGAAAAATCCAGTTATCTAAATTAGAGGGTGGACTAGCCCCCGTCCCTCTTTTATATTTAACATATTAACCTCCAAATCTAATCAAGGCAGCTCCTTAACATAATAAACCGGTCACGAAATTTGGAGCAAATCGAATAACTGTGCATGAAAAACCCATTTATCTAAATTAAGGGGGGGGCGTCTAGCCCCCCTTTCCTCCCTTTATACTTAACTAATGAACCTCCAAATCTAATCAGGGAAGCTCCTTAACATAATAAACCGTTATACGAAATTTGGAGCAAATCGAATAACTCTGCATGAAAAACCCATTCATCTATATTAAGGGGGGTGTCTAGCCCCCCTTTCCTCCCTTTATACTTAACTAATGAACCTCCAAATTTAATCAAGCCATCTCCTTAACATAATAAACCAGTATACCAAATTTGAGCTAATCGAATAATTCTACATGAAAAACGCATTTATCTAAATTAAGGGGAGAGGCAATTGCCCCCTTTTCCCCCTTTATACATAATAATGATCTTCCAAATGTAATCAGGGAAGCTGCTTAACATAATTAACCGGTATACCAAATTTATAGCAAATCGTATATTTCTACATGAAAAACCCATTTATCTAAATTACGGGTTGGATAGCCCCCTTTCCTCCCTTTATATATAACTAATGAACCTCCAAATCTTATCAAGGCAGCTCCTTAACTTAATAAACCGGTGTACCAAATTTGGAGCAAATCGAATAATTCACCATGAAAAACCGATCTATCTAAATTAAGGGGGTACCTCCCCTTTCCCCCCTTTATACTTAAATAATGCGCTTCCAAATCTAATCAGGGAAGCTCCTTAACACAATAAACCGGTATACCAAATTTGGAGCAAATCGAATATTCCTGCATGAAAAACCCATTTATATAAATTAAGGGGGAACTAGCCCCCCTTTTTCCCCTTTATCCTTAACCAATGAACCCCAAAAACTAATCAGGGAAGCACCTTATCAGAATGAAGATAGAAAAAATTTTTTGAAGCAAATCGGATATTTCTATCAAGAGTTATCGCGTTACGTACATACGTACGTACGTACACACGTACATACGGAATCGGCGGGCACATAAGCTCTCAGGCTTTGATAGCCGGTGAGCTAAAAATATCACCCTGATCGGATAATAAGTGGTTATTTTTCAATTAGCCTAACGCTTTCTAGGCTCTTTGCAATAAGCCTGAAAAATATCAGGCTAATTGGAAAAAGGGAGATGGATTCTCCAATTATCCCGGCTCTTTGCAAAGAGCCTAGGCTGTTTGCAAAGAGTCGGATTTCTCAATTAGCCTACGACATATATACGGTGAAAACCCAAATGTCAGAAAACACAATACCGAAAAACCATCAAGTTCCAACAGCCAATGAAATCAAAGCGAAAGTGAAGTATCGTGACACAACAAATGCACCCAGAAAGTTGAGATGTAAGGTACACTAGACAAATCATTAACCAAGGAGTTTTTAAATCTATGGATATGTACAGCTTCAAAACAGTCTGAATCTAGAGTAATGCATTTCTTGATAATGGTAGCTGAGTCAAAATTGAAATTATGTCCCTCCTCCCAGCAATGAGAGGCGATAGAGGATTTTTGCAAATCTTTTTTCTTCACATAGTTTATGTGTTCTTTGACTCTGTAACGAAGTTTTAGTTTGGTTTGTCCATTATAGGACAAACCCCATTAGCATTGGATATTGTAAACACCCCAATAATTTTGAGAAGGAATTTGATCCTTAAGCTGTGAAAAAGTTAATTTATTAACTGGTTTAAAAAACACACTAAAATCATAATGTTTTAAGATATTAGCTATTTTAAAGCTAATACTATTATAAAATGGTAAAATGATAAGTTTAGAAAAAGAACTGCAGTAACAGAAGAATCAGGATTATTAACACATTTATTAAGACTATGAGAAATTAAATTATTGATATAAGATAAACTAAAACCACGATCGATAGCAACAGATCTAATATAATTTAATTCTGCAACAAGGAATTGATACATTTTATTGCTTTTTTAGAAAGTATATGTCATCAGTAATAAAATATTTTAAATTGAGATAAACTGCATAAAATTCCTAGAAATATGATAATGTAAAAAACATTTAAAAGTATCTTAAATAAGGGCTATCTTCTAATTTTATTAGTGAAAACTATAGAAGGTATCATATACGTATAATAAAAGTAAAGTAAAATATCGAAATTTATTTAAAATTCACATTGTATTTAATTCAATGACATCGAAAAAGATTCATACATTAAATTTTTATGGTTAACTTTCCGTTATCAGCTTGAACGTCAAACATTGACTTTCGAGCTAACCATTACAAAGTCGTTTAAAGTTAGAAACTTTGTATGTACAGAATCGTAAAATTAAAATAAACGGTCAAGTGCGAGTATTACTCGTGCTCTGGGGGTTCCGTACAATGAATATATCATTTATTAACTGTATTATTAAAGAAAATCGTTGCTGGAAAAATAATAAGACTTTGTGAAAAACTATACATCGTAGGATTGGTTATTGCTGTATATACTAGAAAAGTACTATTGGGTATCCCATAAAAGTTCAAAGAGATATGAAGCCTAAATAATACCAAATAGTGGTATTCTGTAAAACTCTTTTTTATTATTATTATCCTAATCTGTTTTTGATGAACTTAATTCACTGCTGACAATAAAAGTAGTGCATATTTAAACTTCATTTGGCATAACATAAAACTAAATTCAGCGTAGTAATAATCTTTTATTTTTAAAGTGAAGCTAAAACAAAACCCTTGTCAAAGTTTAAACTAGGCATTGTGCTAAGCACGCTTCGAAAGGAGGTCGCAAAGATGCAACGCCGTCTTGGTTCATGCCGCTTTTTTCCAGATAGTTTTTTAATTAACTTTTAAAGGCACTGGAAGTGCGTTGAAAGTTCCACTCAATGAAAACTAGTCGCGAATTTCACGATTTCTGCAATAGCTGTATTTGAAGAACTAATGCACGGACTTTCGTCAAACTTCGGATTCAATTAGTCCATGACATGAGTTGACAGTTTATACATTTTGGTGTAAATCGCTCAACAGGTGGCGCTGCTATGCTGCATTTTTTGCGATTTTTGCAATAGCTCTATCTCAAAAACTAATGCTTGGATTTTCAACAAATTTCAGATCCAGTTATACCTGGATATGAATTAGTGCTGTTTTTGTTTTGGTCTAAATCACTCAACAGATGGCGCTGCTATGCAGCTTTTTTTCACGATTTCCACATTAGCTGAATCTCCAGAACTAATGCACGGATTTTCATAAAACTTCAGATTCAGTTAGTCTTTGACATGAACTGACGTTTTATACATTTTGGCGTAAATCGCTCAATAGGTGGCGCTGCTATGCTGCATTTTTGCGATTTCCGCAATAGCTCTATCTCAAGAACTAATGCTTGGATTTTCAACAAACTTCAGATTTAGGTATACCTTGATGTGAATAAGTGCTTTTTATGTTTTGGTGCAAATGGCTCAACAGGGTCGCCGCTATGCTGCATTTTTCAGAATTTCCACTATAGCTCTATCTCAATAACTAATGCATGAATTTTCATCAAACTTCAAATTCAGATATACTTTGATATGAATTGGTGCTAAATGGATGTAATTTCTTGAACTATTTAAATGATTTAATTGATGTGATTTATACAGTTTTGTGATGGCCACAACGTACTAGTTAAATTCATAATTTGGGATATAAAGGGTTAAGGGTCTAACAAGATATTGAATAAAAAATTAATATAGCGACCACCCTGCAAAATAAAATACTCGAAATGACCTATGACTGTCGCACATGATAGTTGCATATTGGTCAACATTTGGGTTCATTTGTGTAAGACTAGTATTATTCATAGAGTTATAAAAGTTCCTTAAAAAAAAAAATCAAGAAACTTCCTTGTGTATTTTGCTAATAGCATGCTTCGTTTTCAAGCAAATTTAACTCCTCTTTCAACAAACTTGTCACAGTACAGTAGAAAAAACATATTACGATTAGAAAATAAATGTATGAGTATTTGTGTGAAATACTTTTTAAATGCGCATGCGTAAATGTTAACAAATTCTGTTTTGCATAATTTAGTAGGTAATTATATAGAACAACACATATAAAAAGCCCATGTCCACGTATGTTATGGAGCGTATGATTCGATTTAGATCATGCTTTTTTTTCTTGTTGGAACTTGCTCGTTCCATTGATTAATTGAAGGAAACCAAAAGCACCAATAAACAAGAAAGAAAAAAATAATGCGTCAAGCATTGATTATGAAACACTTCCCAACACATTCCGAATAATGTAACAAAACTGCACCACTTAAAAAATTAAAATATTAGGTGTCTAATTCAACTATATGGAAACGCATAACGCATTTCAAAACTCAATATCAGCTGTTCTCATGTGCAATCGGAAAATTAACCGAATTTTTTAACAGCCCTGTCTAGGATATATAGATCTGTATCTATTAACTACATGCATGCCACAGTTTAGTTCACTTAAGAGATACATATACTTCATTTGAAAATTTCCCTTCAGCAATTTCCTTTAATAAGGAGAATGTTACGTGAATACTTTTGTGCAGCCCTGTATATGGGGTATAGAATTTATGTATGACGAGTAACATACAAAAAATTAATTACATTTAAAAACGCATACCGAATTTTAAACCGTACACTCCAGCAATTATTACTCAAAGAGAGTACTGTAATTGATTTCTTTAGTGCATCCCTGTAAATGAATAAAAAATGCCATGAATGTCCTGTTCTAACGTGATCATAGTGACATTCACTGATTTATTTCAGTTTCAATACATTTGAAATAGCGTAATGTCATTAAAGTGCTCTGCTAACGATTTTTCCCCATATACCATAATGTAACGGAATACTTTTGAGTGCCCATGTAATTGAACCTACATACTTCATGTACAATACCAAACATGGTTTCGTGACCCTAAATAACCTTTATCAATTTCATGAAAATCCGAGTATATTTACGGGAGTTACAGCGTGGACAGACGGCCAGACAAACCGAACGTATAAACACTTTTCAACTTTGCTGGAAAGTGTGCGCATGGGTAATTAAAAGATATTTTATACAAATGTTCATATTTCATACAAATGTTCATATTTCATACAAATGTTCATATTTCATGAAATGTTTAATTTATTTATGTTTTAACTGTTTATTATCAAGTTTCCTAAAAGCGGCGTTAAATTTTGATGAAAACCTTGCATGCTAAATAAAAAAAAAAAATTGCGAAAATTTCTTGAATTAAAAAAAAAAAAACCTTTATAGTTCTATGAATATACACATTATACTTACAGAAACCAACACAAAAGTTGTACTAGAACTGCACGGTTATGTGCTACTGCTCTAGATTAGTTAGAACATTTCAATTTACAGGGTGATCCCAAATACTATTTTTAAAATTCAATCCGTTGTTGGTCCTTTAAATGACCTCGTGGTCAAATATTCGCTGAAAAATATTACGTCTAACATGTTTTTTTTTTTTATATTCCTGAAGTTCCAGAAGAATTTTCCTTGATAATAAACAAGAGTTTATTATCAAGCATGTATGTTAACGCAAGAGTCTAACATACGTGGCTGGTAACTTTTGGCACTATAACCAGAGCACAAAAAATATATATATACTTAACTCGGTAAAATATCTTATACAGCAAATTACAATTACCTTATGAAGAATTATTTTATATTTATAGAAAACTGCTTATCAAACAATGTTTCGTTTGACTTAGGTATGTTCATATATAAATAACTCTTTAAAAAAAATAAGATTATGGTTTCTCAAGATATACTTATTTTTTTTCGAAAGCGGAACTAAGTTACAAAAGTGGAGGAAATCGATAAAACTTTACTGATTAAGTTATTTGAACTTGTGCAAGAGCCTAAATTTTCAAATGTTGACTGTTTTTCCACTATAATTTTTATTTGTTTTCCTTGTTTGCACCGATAAACATTATTGGAATCGAAAGTACTTAAAGATAAATTTAAATATTTTTTAGTAAATGCTTTTAAAAGTAAAAGAAATTTCCGACCTTTCAATATGACAAATATTTAGATAAGCGGCTTTTATTTTTCGTCATATGTTTCTATGCTCAGCAAACATCAGTAATAAAATAAAAATATATCCGCTCATTTGAAGTGCATAACATATATTTTTTCAGTGATATCATGAAAATGTGAAACGAAATGTTAGGCAAAAATTTTAGATTTATATGAGGTCATTAATTAGCAGAAGACAAAAAAGAAAACATTTTTTTAATAACTTATAATATATACGCTTTTAGAAATATTAGTTATTTATAGAAATTTTTACTCTTCTCATTTTAATAAACCAAGTTAGGTTTTTCATTGTATCAAATGCAGAATCTATCAAGAAAGACAAATCATGCGTCAAATATAGATTATGAAACACTTTCCACCACTTCTAGGATACTTTAACAAAACTTCACCGCTTAATAAAGAAAAGAAGATGATTAAATATTTTAGAAAACCTATAACACATTTGGAAACTAGATTTCAACAATAATCTCTCATAGCCGGAAAAGTATTCTAATTCTTTTGTGCAGCTCTGTATATTATATATAGATTTGTACAGATTCTGCATAGTACGCTAAAATTTAGTTTAGTAAGAAATCGCATATCGGTGTTGAAAATAAAACCTTCAGCAATTTCCACCATTTATGTAAAATGTACTTAAATATTTTTGTACAGCTCTGTGATTTTTAGTGAAACATAGAGATTTTTATACACGCCTTATATTAAACTGGCCTTTAAATCAGGTAAAAACTTGCTTAAAACTACTGAAATCACACTTTCAGAAATTATCATTCATGGGCGGCTATGTATCCAATTCTTTGCGTATGTGATTTTATTTATACTCTACAAACATCTCTTAGAACACTGAATAGAGTTCTGCCCGAAAATACATAACTCAAATTAAAAAACACCTTTAAGGGGCCTCAGGACTCTCAAAGCTTTTAAATTTTCGAAATTTTAATTTTTTTAGATGTTAAACTCCTGTCTTTTCTGAACATTTTGATGTAATTGTTTCCTTGAAATTCCCATTAGAACAGAAGTTATGGCTTTTAGAATTATACCCGCTCAATAGCTGAAGCGGCGTTTCCGAAACTTTGAAGACATTTTTTTCCAAATGACGTTTTTGGACAGAACGTGCACGATATCTCAAAAACGTTTGAATATTTTTCATGAAATTTTCCAAACATATGTTTCATGTTAGTCAGTATAAAGTGAACCTAAAATTACTTTTTTATTGTTCAAATAATTATGTTTTTAGGTGATTATACTGTTGAAATTTCCTGAATTTTTCATTAGCTAAATACAACTTTGTATTAAAAATATAAAAATGCTTTAAATACAATTTTATTTAGCTTCAGGGTAATTATTACAATCTGATGTGTAAATAGGCATCTTAATTTTTATTCTAGTTGCAAAATTTATTTTGTAATCCTGCGCGTAATCTGTTATGCCGATTTTCTGCTCGTCAAATGTCTGGCAGTTTGGAGCCCCCTTTAAATGCTAATTCTGCATCTTGCAATTTTTAAATACATAAAATGGAAGAACATAATTATATCTTTAATATTAATTAAAATTGCGTCTTAAAATAAAATACATTTTAAGATATTAAATGTTGAAAATGGTCTTTTTTTCTCTCCAATTTTAAGATTCCCGAGACCTCTTAAACAATCACCCTCATTCTGTCTGATGCACTAATTATTTTGTGCAGTTCAGTATATGGTCCATAAAATTTATGCAACCCAAATAGCATGCAAAACTTTTTGTAAACTTAAAAACGGACACCATAATTGAAAACAGGTTTTCCGCAATCATCTCTAATAGACAAATCTGATAGACAAATGCCTTAATGATTCAAAATAAAGAAAAAATGGTCAGCAGCGATTTTTTTTTTTATTTAACTGAGGTTTAAGTTAAACTTGCGAGTTTAATTTTCCTTAGCATTTTACCACTATAACTTTCTATTTTCTTTTAAATTTTTACTTATAATGAATTCGCATAATACCCACAAGGCATTCAAATAAGAAATAATATCAATGTAGTATTTTTAGTACAAAATTATGGTATAATATTGTCGTAAAGGGGTGTTAAAAAAGGGACGGAAGGGAAAAAAAGAGGGGATGGTATAAGGATGGGACGGTAAGGAAAATTACCACTATTTTTTGGCAAATCATGTAAAGATTAAGTGATAGCTACAATGTTCATTGATTTTTAGAAACAGTTATTTACATTGGATTAAATTTAAAAAAAATAATTTACCTTGAAAAGTACATGAATAAACCTTGGGGATTGTAAGACTACCAAAAAAGCCACGATATTTGAAATTGATATTTAAATGTTGATTTAAATTCTGCAGTAAATTTCATGTTAAAGACTTTTAGCCATTCTTTCTCTAGCATACATCTGCATGTGAAAAAAGTTGAAAACAATTCTGTGGCTGCATATGAAGTGATTTTCTGTATAAGTTTAGCCAGAGGCATGGTAAGGAATCTATAACCCAGGGACAGAGTTCAAAAAATAATATCAACAGTA
Source organism: Maratus speciosus (assembly GCA_963932465.1). NCBI lineage: Eukaryota > Metazoa > Arthropoda > Arachnida > Araneae > Salticidae > Maratus > Maratus speciosus. The sequence continues at coordinate 341,060,208 of OZ010786.1, read as the reverse complement.
AAAATGTGTGCAGGTTAATTTTTTGCTACATATTTATATAAAAAAATTGTCCCAGTTTTGGAAAAAAATTTACATCTAATTACTTGCATTGAAACAATTTTATACAGACAGCTCCAAACTTAAAAATAAGCATCAGGGACACGGGACGGTATAGGCGTTTTCCTGGTATTTGGACCCCCAAGATCGTCCAAAACCTATTTATCTCGTTAATATTGTTATGCAATCATGCAATGGGATGTTACCCAGTATACGAAATAAAAAAAACCACAAGAATATGTACTAAAATAAAAATTATTATTCAGGGACTTAAAAGTTAAAAGACTGTGAGAATGCCCCATACATATTGAGGTGCAAAATTTAGTTTTTTGCGTTCTGTTTTTTCTTATAACTTACCATTTGATGAGGTACCACAATGCAGGAATCCTTCCGTTAAATGAACAAAATAACATTTATTATGACAACGAGGACGAGGACAAAAACATAAAATGCGAAACAAGAACACTGTTTTAAGTACCGTCATTTGAATGGGACATGAATAAAACTGGTTGCCTTACGTCAAATGTGCTCATTTTAATATACATAATTTCTGGGAAACTAATCGCACGACTTTCATGGAAATTTAGATTTAGGCTAATTTAAGGGTATTGAATTTATTTACTTTTGGCGTCAAACTTGGGTATTGCTATTGAAAAAAAAAACAAAGTTTGAGTTCTTTTTTATATGTATATAGCCCCCTAAGAAAATTTAATATATATCATTTAAAAGTAGACTTTATTTCCAATCGTTCAGTACCAGTAACTTTCTTCTACGATAATTTGTTGAGCAGTTAGTAAGAGGTGCTTACTTTTTTTTTCCACGACTGTGCATCAGAGTCACTGGTGCAATACACTCGAGAAGAAGAAAATAAATAAATTAATTAATAAAATCGGTTCAGTAGATCAGAAAATGAAAGTTCATCCGGCCAAGGCTTCATATACTCAGCACAGATAGTAGTATATATTGGGCCTTCGGTAGGTACGATTTTCTCAACACGGTAAGTATCCTTGAACTTGAGTTTTGTTATTTTAATGTTATTTAGTTTAATGTGGACCTGCATCTAAAAAGAATATAATTTTTTTTTTTATGAAAGCATATCAAGTTATAATACTTTGAATTTTATGAAACTCCAGTGCTTTCCTACAGAAAAAACGCCTTCCACTTTTGTTCCAAACGCCACCACATAAAACAGAAAATTTATAAAATTCAAGTTATCATATCTTGGTAAGTTTTTGGACATAAAATAATGTTTTCTTTTTTTAATGCGTTTTTTATACATAGACTAACATCTTTCTTAATTTAAATTACAAAATAGAAGGGCCGTATAAAAAGTCGATTTTCGTATTTTAATATGTATACAACCTCTTGTAAAAGAAATGTCGTACCTAAAAGCTGTACTTTATTTGTAGTTTCTTTGTAATTTGTATTAGGTTCCTAATCATCATCAGTTAAAAGGGTAATCCCATAATCTCTAGTTTGAATCATCCGGTTTTACAATACTTCGCTATTAAGACATTTTTGTTAAAAAACGTAACCAGAAGAGAAAATTAAGTCTTTGAATTTCTCAGGACACGGAGCCCATGGACATTTGTCTAATCTGTCTATTTGATAATCCAGCATTTTCCGGTTTTAGTGGTAGAGAGGTACAAACTACACATTAATGTCAAATTATATTTATGTATTTTTAACGTATTTCTGTTTCATTGAAAACAGATAAAAAAACTCATGCGTTAAAAATAATAGATCAATAATATTTTTCATTTCAACTTATTTTGTCGTGTCTCTTTAAACTAATTTCACGTACAGATAAAATATAAATAATACTAACAGTAATTACAAATAATAATAGTAAGAAGAATCTGAATTTGTGAAAAAGTGTAATTACTTTTTCTTAACCTTCCCATTACTAACAATGATCCATTAGACTAGAAAGCAATCTGTTTTCTTTTGTAGGCCACGCAGACGAACACGTAGTAATTGAAGATAATGAAAATTATAAAATATTTTCTTTCTGTTTTATATAGATTATGTTGCATTATTTATTAAAATGTACATTATAAATAAGTATTGCACTCATATATTAGTAATCTTCTATATTTACAGATGAATCCAGTTGAAAAGAGTACTATCTATTACAGATTGGCTTAGAATATGCACTTGAGATTCAAAATATAAAAATGGAAAACTTTTTTTGTCAAATAATATACTCACAGAATTGACGCATTTAAAAAGAACATACCGCTATCTTAATAAAAAAAAATAATAAGTTTCCTGTATTGCAAAGCATCATTCCTCATTCAAAATTCCAATTTTATGTTTGTTTACACAAAAACCAAATTATCTGCAATTTTTTTTTTTTTATTGATGCATATCCCGAGACCTGAATTGGGACAAAACACATATGCCTCGCGTCTTTAACTGAGCTAATCAGCTTTTTAAACAGACAGCAGCTTTTTTACGTATTATTTCTTGGCGTACATTCTTTCAAAATTCATCGAATTCGTGTCACAATGTCTGTAATACACTGGCCTCCAAAAGTTAAGGTACAGGGACTGGATGCTTTCAATTGCACACGTTTTGTCAAATATCTACAAAAATTATTGGCGAATTGTTCTTGAACTTCTGGGATGAAAAGAACATGTTTGATTTCATACTTCTCGGTGAAGATTTAGTCGGGAGGTTAATTAGTGGGCTAATAATAAATTTAATAATAAAATAATATTTGCGATCACCTATGTAACAGAAAATGCTGGAAATGGTTTTTCACTGTGTTTAAATGACTATTTGGGTCTTTTTCGACGTTTGTGTGCATTTGTGTAAGCATAGCACTCATATTCGTGAGAATGTTATTGTGTTTGTGAAAAATTCAAAAGTTTTTTGCTTATAGCATACAGAGTTTTCAACCAAATTTAACACACCTTTCCGAAAACTTGCCAAAGAATAGTAGCAACAGTATACTGCAATTAAAACATGAATATATTGAATATCTGATGAGATATGGGCATTTTTATGAGAATTTTTAACTGCGCATGCGCGGAAGATTTCAAAATTTTTATTTCATAATTTGGTAGTCAGCTATTTACGGCAACTTATATAAAAGGTCCAGTCAAATATCGCGAAAATTCACAAAGATAGGGTCGATATAGTGAGTTGCTTCCTAAAAATAGCTTTATTATAAGGGATTTTCCACAACCTTTCAATCAGCTCACTATATTTTTCTAAGTTTTCACATCATTTGACTGGACTTTTTATAGAAGTTGCCCCAAAACATTGGCTACCAAATTATGAAATAAAAATTTTGAAATCTTCCTCGCATACGCAGTTAAAAATTATCTCATAAAAATGCCCATATTTCATCAAATATTCAATATATTCATGTTTTAATTGCAGTATACTGTTGCTACTATTCTTTGGCAAGTTTTCGGAAAGTTGTGTTAAATTTGATTGAAAACTCTGTATGCTATAAGCAAAAAACTTTTGAATTTTTCACAGACACAATAACATCTTCACGAAATTGAGTGCTATGCTTACACAAATGCTCACAAACGTTGAACAAGACCCAAATAGTCATTTAACACAGTGACAAACCATTTCCAGTATTTTCTGTTGCATAGGTGATCGCAAATATTATTTTATTATTAAATTTATTATTAGTCCCCCAATTGTCCTCCCGACTACGAAATACGAGAAGATGACTACGAAGAAACCACTACCACTAAGAAATATGAAATCAAACATGTTCTTTTCAACCTAGAAGTTCAAGAACAATTCCCAGTAATTTTCGTAGATATTCGACAAAACGTGTGCAATCGAAAGCATCCAGTCCCTGTACCTTAACTTTTGGAGACCAGTGTAGTTGAAAATCAGAGTCATAAATATCGTCTTACAAGTCAAAGAAAAAAAAATGTTTTTGACTTTCAGATATACTAACTCTATATTTCTGAACACATGTTAAAAATTACATTTAAAATTTTTGCGCATGTTATTTAATGCCTGAAATAAAAATTATACTTTAACTCATAGATCGGAACTCACTAAGGAACTTGAAAAGCGTCTCTAAATAAGAAATATTGTTTTGAAAAAAGAAAAAAATATTTTTTAAACATCTCTACACTCTTTCGAATTTAGGCTGCATATTTTAATAGCACTCTGTATAAGAAACCCTTAACATTGTCCCGTAACTCAGTACCTGAAACTTAAGTCCCGATCCCCAAGTCTGAAGACAATACCATGTTCTTCTTACTAAATTCTAGCTATGCTAATTATCCGTTGAATATATGAATTTCATCATAGCTGCGGAGAATAATTGTCAAGGTTGCATTAACTGTCATCTACTTAGCGTATGCATTCAATGATATATTAAATTACATAATATAATCATGGTTAACGCAGCATTTCTAATGGGATATTATTATATTGCTTTGGGCATTAAGAAAACATATCAGATGTAGAGTAAATATTACATTTAGATCGTGGCTAAATATAAATTGATTTAACTTGATAGTATCACCCTATCGACTTCTGTTAAAGTTTATGGTTTAAAATTTATTGATTCTTCCTATACAAATGAAGATAGATGTAAAAATTATTATAAGAATTTAAATAAATAACCTTGACCCATAATTTGGTAACTGCTGCTCTAACGTATCTAAACTGTTAATTAGAAAATTTCAGTGGTTAAAAAATGCACAAAAAATACCGGAAATAGATAAAATTCAAAATATAATAAAATGGGTATAAGTTTTGGTTGTAGAAGAGTAAATATTTTACTGTTATTCTCGTTAGAGCATGAAAATTGGTTTCTTGACATAGTTTATAGGCCACCAGAAATTGTATGGAAATTTAAACTTCGTAATTTTTTAAAGTTTACTATTTTGGCGTTTTTAATGTGATCAAAAGCAGCATTTGAATGATTCAAAGAAATTGGAAAATACTTCTAAGACTTACTGTTTAAGAATTAGGTTAACAATAGGAAGGAAAATCCCGTATCCATATATATTTTACGGCCAATACCGGAAACTGGCCAAAACCCAAACTGGCCAACAACGCTTTAAACTGACTGGCTAATTCGGGAATTGACCGGCCAATTCCCGAACTGCCCAGATGCGATCGGCCAGGTCGCGAAGTGGCCATACGCGATCGGCCAGTTCGCGAAATGGATATATAGAAAACAATTCTTACTTTTTATCTCTTTCTAACATAGTTGAAAGTGTTTATGAATTCACTTTGTCTGGCCGTCTGCCTGTCCGTCGTCTAATTCGAGTAAAGACTCGGATTGACATGTAATTGTTATATTACTTAGGTTTATAAATTAATTTCGGCATTGAAAGTGAAGTGTGTTTTTGGTTAATTTACTATTTTTGGTTAATTTACAGCAACACACAAAAATATTTCGTTACAATATCATCAATGAGAATTTTTTTTCCAATGTATTTTAATGTTGTTACATTATCTCAATTAAAATAAAATTGGTATGCATTATTAAGTTGAACAACAAACTGTTATCTAAAGTGTATGAAATAAGTAGCAATTATAGTTTGTTTACAGAGGCGCTGAAAAATATTTTGTTACTTTGCAGTGAATGGTGAAAGATCATTTTTAGTTCACTTAAGCCGGGAGAACTCGCTGCATGAGATTTTCTCTCACTGTCGTTCTTTTTTTAAGACTCTTATTTAAACCATTTTTCATTTTAATCATGTTGTATTTTCTGACTCAAATTCCAAACTCTTTTGCGCGAAGTAAAACAAACAAGCTGTGTGAACTAAACTGACCCATTTTTGTTTACGATTTAATTTTTATGTTTTTTGTTGTTCTATGAATTTTCTCCAGACGAGATGAACGAAGTTTAAAATTGAAGATGTTCAAAGATAGTATATGTACCGTTTTTAGTGTTAGTTTTCGTTTATTAAATGTTTGTTTCGTCCAACAGTACTCGTATTCTTCGAAGTAAATACACATTTATCGAGATCAGCCATAATAAGGGCGTAGAATTCACGACTCAGGTGAGAAAGTTTTAGATTAATAAGATACCTTTATATTTTTTAGTAATATTTTATCGCCCATACGTCGCGCTTTTATTTGGTTGAAATATTATTTGATAAGTATTTATTTTCTTTGAGAATATTAAAATGGAAAATTTAGATGCATTGAAGTCGAAACGTAAAGTTATTAAATCTAGCGCAACGAAGCTCATGAATAATGTCAATGATGTATTTGAAAAATCTGATAGTACAATCGACATGCTTTGGTTAGAAGAATCGTTTGCACAAATTAATGATATAGAAAATCAGTTTCTTGAATTATGTAAGAATATTGAGGGAGAAATAAAAGATTTGAAAAGTTTAGAGTTGGATTTTGAATCCAACCAAGAGTATAGGGAAAAGTTTATTTCCGTTAAAACTAAATTAAATCTTAAAATGAAGGATTTACAGAAAGAGGAAAGTAATGTCGCTTCAAATTTGGCGGTTGCCCGTAGTGATTTGAACGCCAGTTTGCCTTTTATGGCCAAACATGGGATTCGCGTTAACCTGCCTAAGTTGAATATTGAGAAAATCGATGGTAATTTAGAGAACTGGCAAGAATTTTACAGTGAGTTTAAATCAGCTATTCATGACAATGATGAAATAAGCAAAATAGATAAATTTACATATTTGAAAAGTCTCCTAAAATCAGAGACGCAAACTGCCATTCAAGGATTATTAGTTTCCGAAGAAAATTATGATATGGCTCTGAATATTTTAGAGAGTCGCTACGGGAAAAAAGAAATGTTGATCAGGTCACATATTAATAAGTTATTAAATTTGCCACCCGTCCGTAATTCTGCTAATTTGAAAGAATTGCGCAATTTGTACGATACTTGCGAAATACATATACGCAGTTTGAAATCATTAGGAATCGAGTTAGAAAGATATGGAAGTTTATTATTTACTATAATAACGAAGTTAATACCGAATAGTTTAATGTTGAATTATAACAGAGAAAATAAAGATGAGCAGAATCAATGTTTCAAAGCTATTAGATTATTTGAGAGCGGAAATTGAAACAAGAGATCGCACATTTTCTTTTGGCAAGAAAGAATCAGATGACGACACAAGATTTGGGAACAAAGTAGTTGTAAAAAAAGAATTTTCAGATAGGGATTTTGTTAATAGTAAATCATTTAAGCACAAAATGCCTACGGTAGCTACTTTGAATACGAATGTTGAAAATAAATGCGTATTCTGTTCAGAAAGCCATGATATAGAAACTTGTTCTAAAACTATAGAAGAGAAGAAAAATGCTATAAAGAGCCAAGCAAGATGTTTCCTATGTTTGAAACGATTTCACCTAGTTAAAAATTGTAAGTCTAAACATAGATGTAAATTTTGTTTTCGGAGGCATAATTCAGTTATTTGTGAAGAAAGCGAGAATAAAGGGGAAATAACAGATACACTAGTTTCATCAATTCAAAATGGGAACGTAACACGAGATATTTATTTGCAAACCGCTACTGCATTAGCTATCGGAAAAGAACGTAAATCAAAATTACGTCTATTGTATGACTTGGGGTAGCAGAGATCATTTATACTGAGTAGCGTTGCAGAAAAATTAGGTTTACAAGTAGTGGGAGAAGAAGATGTTACAATTCACGCTTTTGGCTCTAAAGCCGTGATAAATCAGAAACGTAAGCGATACAGAATTCTTTTGAAAAATCCCGAAAGGCTGAATAAAAGTATTACAATTGAAGTGTTAGAGACACCTGAAATTAGTGAAGCTTTACTTGCCGTACCCGAGAAGAGAATCTGAGATTTTGTATATAGAAATAAATTGCAATTAGCTGATAGAACCTATGGAGATTCAAAATATTTTCGATTATCTATTTTGATAGGAAGTGATTATTATTGGAAAATGGTAACAGGGAAGCCTCGTAGATTTTCAGATGATCTTGTACTTTCTGAAACAATTTTAGGATGGACTGTTAATGGTTCTACTGCGTCTAAAGATGCTAATATTTTACAAACTTCAATCAGTGTTATGAAAACTGTTTCGGAGCATGTTGAGTTGGATAAGAGTACCGATCTAAATAATACTTTAAAGGCTTTCTGGGAGTTAGAAACTATGGGAATAAAACCAGAAAAGGAGCAATCTGATATAGAGAATGCAGTTTTGGAAAATTATAATAAAACTATTAAATTTAAGAATAATAAGTATGGAGTGCAGTTGCCCTGAATGAAAGAGTTGTTGAATTAACGGATAATTATGAGTTAGCGAGAAAAAGGCTATATAGTTTAAATAAGAAATTTGAGAAATGTCCAGAATTTTATGAAAAATATGCCAATGTTATAGATAATTATTTAGAGAAAGGAATGGCAGAAGTTATTAATTCGAAGCCAAACTCAGTATCTTACTATATGCCTCATCAAGCAGTTTGCTTGAAGACGAAACAACTACCAAACTTAGAGTAGTTTTCAATGCGTCTTCTCATTCTTCCGAATCTATTTCGTTGAATCACTGTTTACATGCGGGTCCAAATTTAAATCCAGATATACTCGATGTTTTACTTCGGTTTCGATTACCTAAAATTGCAATCACTGGCGATATTGAACAGGCATATTTGCAAATTAGTTTAGATCCTGCAGATAGAGATGCTGTTAGATTTTTATGGATTGAAAATTCTCCTAATCTAGGGTTAAATTTAAAGTTGAAAACATTACGAATGACCAGAGTTTTATTCGGAGCGAAGCCTAGTTCATTTCTGTTATCTGCAACGATAAAACATCATATCAGCAAATACAAATCTACATTTACAGAAACGTTTGATCTACTTAATGATTGTCTGTATGTTGATGATTTACTCGCAGGTGTAAATGAAAAATCACAAGGTTTGAAGGTATATGCTGAGGTTAAGACCATTTTGAAAGAGGCTAATTTCAATATGCGCAAGTGGACTACGAATTCCGAAAGTCTTCAATCGCAATTTGACTTAAAGGAAGAAACTATACACAAAAATTCTGTTTATACAAAGGTTCTAGGTTATAAATGGAATACCCAAGAAGATTATTTGACAGTCGAATTACAGAATTTTTTGAAATTTGACAATAAGAATAACGGTGTAACTAAAAGTGAAGTTTTAAAGATGATAGGAAGAATATATGATCCCATAGGAATTTTAAACCCTTTTACTGTAACTGCAAGAATTCTTATGCAAGAAATTTGGAAAGAACGTCTGAATTGGAAAGATAAATTGAATGAAGATATGCACAATAAATGGATTAAGTGGTGCAAGCAACTAAGTTCTATTGAAGCTGCAAAGATTGCAAGATATTATTTTGGTGACTATTCAAAAGATGCGATTCAAGATCTACAATTACACTGTTTTAACGACGCAAGTTCCAAAGCTTGCGGATCTGTTGTTTATCTAAGATATCGTGTTAACGAACAAATATTTACTAGTTTTGTCATTTCCAAAGTCAGAGTTGCTCCAGTCAAGAAATTATCTCTACCAAGATTGGAACTAATGAGCGCACTAGTAGGGACTAGTTTAACAGCCTATGTTAATCAACATCTTTTCAAAGAAATGAAAATCAGTCTACATTTCTAGACAGATTCAATGATCGTTCTGCATTGGATCAGAGGCAATGTTGAAGAATGGAAGCCATTTGTTCAGAATAGGATTCGAGAAATACAGCAAAAAACAAATCCAAACTTGTGGTCGCATTGCACTGGCTCAGAAAATCCAGCCGACCTGTTAACCAGAGGTGAAAAGGCAGACTCATTTTTGAAAAATGAAGCATGGTTTAACGGTCCCAAGTGGCTGAAAGAAAATGAAACATTTTGGCCTCAAGAAAAGAAAGAAATTGATATCAAAGGTGCCGAAGTAGAGAAAAGATCATCAAAGAGAACAGAAATTCTCCAAACTAGCTGTGTAACTTGAGAAGAAAATACAAATTTTAAAATTGAAAATTACAGTACATTGACTAGAGCGCTTCGCATCACCTGTTGGATATTCAGGTTTGCGAACAATACAAAGACATGTGTAAGTAAACTTTCAGGACCTTTGAGTGCTGAAGAAATGCTGAAAGCCGAGAAATATTTGATAAAACAGACGCAAGAGAAATACTTTCCAGAAGAAAGAGAAGCATTGTTTAAGAAGAAATTAATCCCAAGAAAATCAAAAATTCTAAATTTAAATCCCTTCTTAGATGAAGAAGAATCATGCGATTAAAAGGAAAACTCCATAATTCAAATTTAAGTTATTCAGAAGCACATCCAATTATACTCCATAGCAAAAGTCATTTTACAGATCTTCAAATCAGAAGAGCTCATGAAGAAGTAGCTCATGCTAGAGTTGCCGAAACACTCACCCAATTAAGAGAAAGTTTATGGATTATAAAGGGTAGGCAACAAGTAAAACGTATACTAAGGCGATGTATCATCTGTAAAAAATTCAGCACTAAACCTTACTGCCAAGACATTGCACCCCTTCCTCCAGATAGAATTAAAGAAGCATCACCGTTTGAAGTGACAGGAGTAGATTTCCTAGGTCCTTTATACCTCAAAAATAGTACCAAGATTTACGTTGTTTTATTTACATGCGCAGTAGTAAGAGCAGTGCATCTAGAAATTGTTATGAATTTAACAACGACCGAATTTTTAATGGCCTTTCGAAGATTCATCTCACGTCGTGGTATTTGCAAGATTATTTACACCGAGAATGCTAAAACCTTCAAGAAAGCGGACAGGAATTTACAGCAGATATGGAATTTGATAAAGAATCCCGAGGTACAAAATTATTTTAGTGAAAAAAGAATTGAATGGAAATTCATCGTAGAGAGAGCAGCGTGGTGGGGAGGATTCTACGAAAGATTGGTACGTTCAACGAAGATATGCCTTAAGAAAATCCTTGGAAGATCTTCATTAGACTACAAAGAATTTGAAACCACTTTACAGGAAGTGGAAGCTGTTTTGAATTCACGCCCATTAACCTTTGTATCGAGTGATGTAAATGAGCCAACTCCTTTGTGTCCAGCACATTTCCTGGTAAGGAAAAGACTGACAGCTTTGTCACCGGAAAAGATAAGGATCATTCCTTCTACAAAAAGTGAAGTAACTCGCAGATATAGATACAGATCAAACTTTGTACAAAAATTTTGGTTGAAGTGGAAACAATTTTACCTAATGGATTTAAAATCTGTCCATTATACAGATCACTCCAAAGGCATACCAGTAAAAAAAGGAGCCGTTGTTCAAATTAAAGAAGACAATCAGCCAAGGCTTCTGTGGAAATTGGGCATTATTACAGATATTCATCCTGGTAGAGACGGAAAGGTTCGTGCATGCACTTTAAGACTGGCAACTGGCAATTTCATTCGGCGAGCAGTCCAACACCTATATCCATTGGAACTTGACTATTATAAAGAATAACTTATCTTTCTGGGCCGGAGGATGTTGTATTTTCTGACTCAAATTCCAAACTCTTTTGTGCGAAGTAAAACAAACAAGCTGTGTGAACTAAAGTGACCCATTTTTGTTTACGATTTAATTTTTATGTTTTTTTGTTGTTCTATGAATTTTCTGCAGACGAGATGAACGAAGTTTAAAATTGAAGATGTTCAAAGATAGTATATGTACCGTTTTTAGCGTTAGTTTTCGTTTATTAAATGTTTGTTTCGTCCAACAGTGTTCGTATTCTTCGAAGTAAATACACATTTATCGAGATCAGCCATAATAAGGGCGTAGAATTCACTACTCAGGTGAGAAAGTTTTAGATTAATAAGACACCTTTATATTTTTTAGTAATAAATCAAAATTCAAAAATGTTATTTCAATTATTTTACCTATTTGTGAGTAAAAGTACGAAGCCAAGCAAAAAGAATGATATTAAGCGAATGTAAAGTAAAAGAAAAGCAAATGGGCACCGTGAGAGAAATTCTCCCTAGCGAGTTCTTTCGGGTTAAATGATGTCACTCTATTTCAAACATAATACAATTCACATGCTTCACCTAAGTGGGGCGCAATATGTTTTTTTGTAGAGTATTTATTAAGTAGTCATTATAGATCGTTTATAGGGACGCCCAAAAAAATTCCGATAAAGAATTATGATATATGTGAAAAATCGTTTATTGGGTATTTTAATGACTTTGGGGCCGTTCAAATATTACGTAAGCACCTAAGGGGGGGGAGGGGGTTAGCGATTTGCTTATTTTTGCTGACAAGGGGGGAGGGGGGGGTTGAATGATGCTTACGTAAGACATTTTCAGAATCTCTAACTTGTAAAAAAAATATATATATAAAATTTCAAACTGAAAGAAAGAAATAGCAAAAGAATATTAAACTTGAAGTTCTGATGTCAGCTATTTTGACCGCACAAGGAAAACATAAACGATCTCTTTTATCTAGAGGTGACTGTTCATGTTTGACGCATGAGGGCTTATTATCCCTGAGAACTTAGTACTATTTCCAATTGTGAGAATAGAATAGAATAGAATTGAATGGACCGATGCGATATGATGTATTGTGACAATATGAGTTTTCCGGGAAAGCTTCCAAAACGTAAGTAAAATTCTATCTTTTTTGTTTCCACACCTCCTCTGTCAAGTGGTTGAACCCTATAACCATAGTGACCGACTGCTCTACTGTCTGGTGTCTCGTGAGTTTGGAAAGCCTCTCAGTACAGATCTGCACGGGACGGGCTCGGGCCTATTTTCATTCACGGCACTCGGGGCGGGCCCGGGCCATGCATTTTTCTGAAGGCTCGGGACGGGCCGGGCGTAGTTACTATTCTTTACGGGACGGGCCGGGTTCGGGCCTTACTGTTTTCCTGGGGTATCGGGCCGGGCCCATTTTTTTCTGTACAGAGCCGGGACTGGTTTCATTCCAAGTCTTCAAGGCCCAAAATTTTAAGTCCTAGTTTTGACGCAGCCCGTATGAAAATCATTATCTCGGCGTAGCCTGATCCGTTCAAAGGTCAGTAAAATTAGGTCAGGTTCAAAAAATTTTGAAAATAATGTACACATTTTTAAATCGCTATTATTCTACTATTAAACATTCAAATTTATTCTTTTTAAAGAATAGTAGATTTCTACGCTTATTAAAATATAGCTAAATGAAAATATAAGAAAACATGTGAGAAGGAACCTGTCTATGACGAAATCCTGTTATAAACTGAAAAACGTGTTGATCCATACAAAATTAATATACTAATATGTAAGAATAGGATATATAATACATTTAAAACTTGCTAAGAAGGGCACTTGTCTATAACGGATTTTTTTCTTTTATATGCAATTCCGTTTTAGAAGATTTTATTGTATAGCATTTTTCAGATTTTTAGCACTTCAATACATGGAATATGGGTTAACGATATTAATGATAACGGATTTATTTACATACAAGAAATAGAGATTGATTAAAAAAAAAAAAAAATGTCGCAGCCTGCGCCACTTATATAAAAATGAAGATTATAAACATAAAAAAATATTTAAGACATATTTTTGGCCAGAACTCCTCGTACGAGACAAATCTTTCACCAAATCGACATAAAAATCAATGTTTTGTAGAAATTCAATCGGGCCGGGCCGAGATTTTAACTTTTTTTTCGGCTCGGGCCGAACTTTTAACTTTTTTATCAGGCCCGGCCAATAATTTTTTTGTACGGGCCAGGCCGAATTTTTTTCTCTATGAGTCGGTCCGAGCCTGAGCCTGGAAATTTCGGCCTGTGCAGACCTCTACCTCTCAGTACTGCAGTGTAGTGGTGTTTAAAATAAATAAAATCAGAAATATGTCTTCATTTCGAGAAATCTTGTATAAAAAACTTTTTGAAAGTTTCAAGAAGTCTGCATCAGATAATCCTTTGAAGGATATCCAACGTAAAACTAATGATGTGTGGCGGCAGTACAAAAAGTCTTCTAAAACTGACAAAGAGTTAGAGGTATTGGTGCTAAAAAGAACTGAGGACGAACTGCGTAAGGCAACCAAAAAGAAATCAGTCTTTCTTGATTATTTTATAAAGACAATTATAATCAATTTATTCTTAAAATTTTAAATATATTTTATCATAACTTTAAGTTTACATAATTACTTGTAAAAATCAGGGATGTAGTGGAGGGTATACGGGGGTATACGCCGTATACCCTCTGGATTTTTTTAAGGAACAACGTATACCCTCTGTTTCTCAAGAAAGCTATAGCATATATACACTAGGGTGTACCCTCTGCCTTGAGCGTATACCCTCTGCTTAGAACGTATACCCTCTGTTATTTTTACGACTACACCACTGGTAAAAATTGGAAAAAAGATAGATAAGATAAAATGACCGTGTAGCCTTGGCAAAACATGGTCAGTATGGGAATAAATAAAGACCAATAAAACGTCAAAAAACGAGTTATTACTTTATAAATATGGCGTAGCCAAGCTAAGCCTTATTTTTTCTTTTCAAATAACTCAAAAATTAATGCATCCATGGGGGAAAAAAAAATTAAAAAATATGTTAGTTTTGTAGCAGATAATCTTCTAACTGTTTTCAAATTTTGAACCTTACTAAAAATGAAATGTAACCCAATTGAATTGAAACCAATGTATCTCAGATTCAAAAACAGATAAATAAGGTTTCCAGTGATCTCAAAAAAGAAAAAACAATCCTTAAAAAGGAAACGACAAAATGCTGAATACCAAAGAAAACATCGAACCACCAAACGAACAAAGCTTGGAGAAATCTGCCATGATAATCCAGACATTAAAAAAAATAGCTTTGAGGGAATCAGTAGGAAGACCAAGTTTAAACAACCATTATTACTTAAAGCAATAGTAGACATAGCTATTATTGGAAGCGCTGCAGATGCAAAAAGAAGAAACAAGTCCGAAGTGTCAAAACTCTCGATGACTTGACTGCAAAACTGAAAAAGGTTGGTTTTGAAATAAGCAGGAGTAGAACATATCTTCATTTGCTTCCAAAAAATTCCTCAACCATCGAGTGTCGAAGACATGTCACCACAGTGCCGATAAAACTTTCTTGGATTCTGGCTGATTATCACCGATCTCACATTGATACCCAATTTGCAGTAATATCCATCCATTATTTAGAAACTTTAGCTTCAATTTTTGGACCCATGCAAGTGTTTCTTCTTTCACATGATGACAAAGCGCGCGTACCTTTGAGAATTACAGCAGCCAATAAACAGGCTATGATACTGATGCATATGGAGTATCACGACTGGGTCATCGCTGAACGCCGCAAACTTATCCCATGTGTTTACGCTGGTATTGTGATTGCTCCTGGCATGGCAGGTCAAAGTAAAGCCATACATAGGTTATTCTGGTCCAACGTTAATAGCTATAAGAAGTGGGAAACACAGTTCTTCCACAGCAAATACTCATGCTCAGGATTTTGAAACTCTATTAATACTCAAAGATTTTGAAAAATTAGTGAAAACAGAAGAGGGTTTCATCAAACCTGTAATCATAGTAACGGTTGATGGAGATCCAGACAAAAATCCCCGCTACCAGAAAGTTATATCGTTTGCTATTAACCATTTCAAAAAGCATGATTTGGATGGAATTTTCATAGCGTGCAATGCTCCTGGAAGAAGTGCATATAATTGAGTAGAAAGGCGAATGACACCACTCAGTCGAGAACTGTCTTGTCTTATACACCCTCATAACCATCATGGTTCCCATCTGGATGAGAACGGTCGCACTACTGATGAAGAAATGGAGCAAAATAACTTAGCATATGCTGGTAAAACTCTCGCAGATATCTGGAACTCATTAAACATTGACAGTTATCCCGTTACTGCCACATATGTTGATTCAGGCGAACC
Organism: Maratus speciosus; assembly: GCA_963932465.1. NCBI lineage: Eukaryota > Metazoa > Arthropoda > Arachnida > Araneae > Salticidae > Maratus > Maratus speciosus. The sequence continues at coordinate 341,044,375 of OZ010786.1, read as the reverse complement.
AGAGTCTCTTGGTTATGACTTGGATTGGTATTCGAAGCTCGTACAAGAAAGTCAATACTTGCTGCAAATTGTAAAATGCGAAAAAAAGAATTGTTGCTCTCCTGCATGTAGTGGATTATTTCGTATATTAAAAGGACGATTCATTCCTCCTCCAATTAAAATGATACAATCGTCAAATGACATCATTGCAAGTGAAGAGGGGGAATTTATAGATTTAAGTCTCCGTCTGGCCTTAAATCTGAATAGCACAGAAAAGGGATTTTTAAAGATGCTGTATGATTATTTTTGCTCTTCCATAAAGTTCACGCGTTTATCCGCAAGAACTTGTGGAAGTTGTGGCCAATATCATGCAACTTCAGAAGTCAGCAAACAGACACAAAAAAATTCAACAGAGTGAAAAAAGCGAGAAGGACTGCCTTATACGACCATTGAGAATTGCTGCTCGTCGAGGAAATGAACTTATGCGCTTCGTAAAATTCGTGGAAGATATGGAAGATATTGAGTGGATCAATGAAGATGAAGTTGATAAAGATTGCATCCGAATAGTAAGCGATGAAGATAATCAAGTAAAACTGGAAACCAATATCATAACAGATATGGAAAAATGGCTTGAGCAGCCGTGGTCAGCATCGGAATAGATATTGTCATGTTCAAATTTAAATTTTTCAAATGGCTAAGTTCTTCTAAAATTGTGATCTAAGAAATTTTCTTAAATAGAATTGTAAAGAAATAAAACAAGCGTTTATTATTATTTAGTAGTTATATTAGTCGAGTAGGGTTTTATAATTTGTATTGTGTCCTAATTTTTTTTTAAGTAGGGGGGGGGGGGTCCAATTTTCTTACGTAATTATTAAGGGGGGGTTCGCGATTTGCTTATTTTTGCTGACAAGGGGGGAGAGGGGGTCAAAAATAGTCAAAAACATGCTTACGTAATATTTGAACAGCCCCTTTACACTACTTCAAACATAATGAAACTCTTATACATTACTAATATGCTCTACAACAGATTATTGACTAGGTAGAATTTGTCGTTTTTTTACAAAGTCACTCAAATAATTTAGTTATTGGATTGCCTGTGAGTCATTATTGCTTGAAGTGTATTTTCAGCTATGATAGTCTTTTAAAATTTATTTGTAGTGTATTACCTGGTTTGAAAATCATATGCAGGGCTGTATGAAAGCTAAAATAAACACATTACCGGCTGTGGATACCCAGTGCTGAACACTTCGTACATTGGCCAAGGCTTCCGGCCAGTTCGCGAATTGGCCGACCAAAATCCGAAATACGCGGTTCATTTCATGTATTTCGGGTTTTGGCCAAGATTCTCTGCCAGTTCGCGAATTGGAGGGCCAATTGGCCTATTTGCCAAGCTCCGGGTTTTGGCCATAACATATATAAATTGTAGAACTGATATTTATTTTTTTACTTTAGAAATATACTGGAGAAGCTTAAAAAATTCTTTAGATGCACCGTTACGTAAATCAAGCTTATTTCGAGAAGTATATAGTATACTTTTGCATTTTTAATTTCACACCAGATATAGTTAAAAGTTTTTTTTTTATTTTAAAGTTAAAATACTATAGTAAATTTAATTTAAAAAGTTGTTTCATTTAATTTTAAAAAGATGTTGCTGAGATTGTTTAGATATTTCCAACTTTACGAAGCATATTCTAAACTTGTCTTAAAAATGCTCTTTTTTAGATTTTATATTAACAAGTTTTGGATATATTTACATTTTAAAGAAATTTTTAACATCTGCACCGTTACATATTTCACTCATAATTTAATATAAAGAGAAACATTGCATTAATCGCTTTATTTATAGATCTCGAAAGAAGGGCTTTTATCTGTGATTATAAATAGATTATTTCTAAATAAGAAACCTATGATTTTCCAAAACTGTAACTTTCATTTTTTTTAGAAAGAACAATGTTGTTGAGATTACTTTCTTCTCTGAACAGTTTGTGGTCAAACTAGTAATATTAATAATAAGAGGCAGCATGTATGCTCATCAGAAGCCTTTAAGGCAGCTTTGCAAATGACATTTTAATTTAATCACACTTTTCTTTACCAATAAAAATCATCATTATTTTATTTATTTTTTCATTATGTATAAGACTTATAATAAGTCTGTAAGATTTCTGGAAGCTTCTGGAAATCTAGCAATAACGGTCACTTTAAACGTTTGAAGCGACTTTTGCGGGGCCATCGCTAAAAACTGCCTCGCCTACTAGAGGAAGTTCTCCTAACAGAATTTTTTGCGATGGTCTCGATCAGGGTTCTCACTGGTTTTTGACAAACATTAGCGATTTGGCGAATAAGAAATAAAAAACAGTAGCCAAATGAAAACAAACATTAGCAAAATAGATTCGGCATGAAACACTTAAAAATGTACCTTTAACCCCTTATTGTATCCCTTTTTTCCAAATGTTCTAAAATAATCTAATTTTTTTGTAATTGCTTATAAAAAAGAAATTCGACTATCCACTACAGAAACTATTAAAATTAAGAATATTCTAAATATCTCCTAAATGAGTAAATGTTTCAGACATTCTTTTAGCACTCAAAATAAAAATTAAAAACACCTATCTTTAATTTAGAATTGTGAAAATATACATTAAAAATTGCTATGAGATTTCTACTCTTAACCAATCAAAAATATTTGATCGGCCAATGATATTTTGCATAACTAATAAATAGTGTGGTAAATGGCTTATTTCAATACCACATTCCAGCAAAACTTTTCTCTATTTGGCACTTGATGCGAGTAATTTTGTTTGTTTTTACTGGCGCGATGCCGGTGCATAGATAGTGATTAACTGACAACAGAGAAATACCTATAGCATAATCCTTTCTGTCTTTGGCTGTTGCTAAACTGAATTGATTTTGAGTCAGTATCTCTATAAACAGAGCAATGTAATTGGCACGTGACGATTAAATATGAAAAGCGAAATAAATCGTCCAGCAACGCGGATTAGAATTTCTACTTTATTGGCACATACACACACACATAAAAAAAAGAGCAGAGATAGAGCAATCGCAATTTGCCGAGTCGGATTGTTCTTTTACTCGCCAAATGGACCATTTTGTCGAGCGGCAGTGAGAACACTTTACCAACATATTTATCCTGTTTCAAGAGAATTGGATGCTACGGCATTTATCGCGAGACAGAAGACATAAATACATACAGACAGACAGACACATATACAGACCGATATCAAAATCCGAGCGCCCAATAATGCATCCACTGACTTTTCAACAATAATTACAGTAATAGCAATAAATAAAAGATATAAAAATAACACAATAAAAAGTTCACGAAAAACTTCAAATATTACGTTGAAAAGTTTCAAATTTCTGACAATTCTGCAACATATATATATATATTTTAATTTCCTTCCATGTTCACAGATACCTGGACCTTATGACACAATCGTGGTAAATGCATTTTTCCCTCAATTTATGTGTTTTCCTACTGATTATTTATACTTGTTTCTTACTAGAAAACAATGGCACAATCAATATTTTTTGCAATGAAACCTTTTATTGTTTATTACAAATCTGAACATTATATAATCGCACACTAGATAATTAACATATAGCTAAATAGGATCATGTTTTAAATTTCAAAAATATACTTTCTAGTTAACATATTTTTAGCACGTCCTAATTAGCTTATGTTGAAAGATTTGTTGTTCTTTAATAAGTTTGAAGAAAGGTCGATATGATAGGGTATTAGAAAGTGTTCTAATAGAAATATTTAAGTTACAGGAAATTCTTAAGGAAATTATATTATTCAGTTATTATATTATTAAGTGAAATAAAATTGTTATTATATCACTAATACTGATTATGTAAAAAAAATTATATCTCTTCGTTATACTACTTTTGTTATCCTACTATTGAAGTTATTTTTATGATTTTATTATTTTTTTGCCTCATTATATAAATATATAGGCCTAACGTCCCACCTAACGTAGAAACATGTTTGAGAGCCGATAAAAAATAGGTTCACTACGGCTATATTAGATCATCGAAAAGTAAAATTTAGCTAGATCTCGAAAATTAATACTGAAATGAGTTGTAAACTTCATTCCCATGTTTTTGACGACTATGGTTAGCTAAAAATATGGCTAGTATAGTTCGTTATCTAAAAATTAATATAAGTCAAAATTCATAATTCTTTAAATATAGATTTATTATTAACTTCTTAATTAAAAATCGAAAATTGTCTATTCATAAAAAAATAAATCGCGTAATTTTTCAGAAGATATAAATTAAAATTTGTCACGTGTATTTAACATTATCTTTAAATTTTGACCTCGTATAGCTCAATCAATATTTATGAAAAAAGTATATAAAATATACTGTAGTGTCAACAGTTCAACAATGGTTGTTGCCTTTTGAAAATTCCATGGTTGGACAATTTTAAATTGGTTGGACAAAATTGGTTGCACAATTTTAATATGTAGTCAATCATTATTTCGGAAATTGCATTGATATTCAGAAAATAGACGCAATTCTTATAACGTTACCACTCTCATATCTCTGTGACAATTTAGTGATGAAACAGCTTGGGATGGTGTTTTTTTTTTTTTTTTTTTTTTTTTTTTTTTTTATACTCCGAAACTCTACATATAGGTTATGTGGTAAGGATGGTATATGTGAATTACAAGCATATATGAATATATGCTGTTCATTTCATCTTCGTTTTTAATAAATAGTATTTTTAACTGATGAAAATGTAATAAAAAAAACACGCTTTGAAATTTTTGTCCATCATGAGAAATTACACCAAACGTGTAAAACAAGTTGGAAACTGCGCGTCAAACGTGGCAAATGAGTGCGTTCGTTCTATTGCTAGTTTTATAAATATTCTTTGCACCGCACATTGTACTGAATGCATATTTTAGTGCGCTTCAATATATCAATTTCATTCTGTTCGAAAGGCTGTAACATCATTAAAATGCACTTGAAATAATTTTTCCCATTGGCCGTAATGAAACGGAAAACTTTTGACTATCCCTGTAATTAAGCTATACATCGATTTTCATAAATTTTGAAATGACTCAACAAAATATTGCAACAATTATATACACTGGTTATCAAAAATTAAGGAATGCCAAACACATGCCAACAAAAACATGAAACAAAATGCCAATTTTTAAATAAGGGAATACTCAAAAGGAAGTAATATAATTCGAATAATTACTATTCCTGCAGAACAGCTAGTCCATATAACATCTCATTCAGGTCACACATGGTCACAAAAGTCACAGTCACTACGGCGAAACAAAAATAGGAAATTCCATACGTCTCTTTTATGAGTCTCAAATGACTACTGTATGTGGCTCCACTGACAGGTCACTGTGACTGCTGCTTTGTGGCGAGTCACCAGGTGACTTTACAATTTCATTTCATTGAGACTCTCGTGTGACTCTCATCTGGAGACTCAATTTCAAAGTCATTGTGAACGTTGCATTATGATAAATCACCAAATAATGTCAAATTAAAGTCACATGGTGACTTTTCACCACTTTTCACAGTGGTGACTTTACAGTAGGGTCTCTGTCACCATTTGACAAAGTCATATGACAGAAAGTCACCATGTGACTTCAATGTGACATTATTTGGTGATTTATCATAATGCAACGTGCACAGTGACTTTGAAATTGAATCTCCAGATGAGAGTCACACGAGAGTCTCAATGAAATGACATTGCAAAGTCACCTGGTGACTCGTCACAAAGCAGCAGTCACAGTGACCTGTCAGTGGAGTCACATATAGTAGTAATTTGAGACTCATAAAAGAGACGTATGGAATTTCCTATTTTTTGTTTCGCCGTAGTGACTGTGACTCTTGTGACAATGTGTGACCTGAATGAGATGTTATATGGACTAGCTGTTCTGCAGAGATAGTAATTATTCAAATTATATTACTTCCTTTTGAGAATTCGCGTATTTAAAAATTAGCATTTTGTGACTTTTCCTTAATTTTTGATAACCAGTGTATTTAAAATTTCAGATTATTCGGTTGGGTAGTTTTTGCTCTGTTATATGCGGACGGACAGACGAACGAATTGAACGACGAATATAGATGCTACGTATTTATATAATTACAAACGCACCTAAAAAGGAGGACATTAAAAAATCGTGCTAAATGACAAATGTGTAAACAAATAGTGCTTGTAAAACCGCAATTGTCTGGTAAATTGGGGTCTAAATTTTCATCTTCATTTTGAAAGAATCATGAACTGCAAACAAACAGTGTTTAATACCAGCAGAAATACACAGACATTTGTAATCTAAACATTTAATGCGAAGCCATTGTTATATGACACCTCTAGATTTGATCAAGATTCGTGTCAATAGAGGGCTCTTGACATAAAAGATAATAATAAAGTTTTGCTTGAGTACTCATCGGAATTGAGATTTAAGAGTCACAATTTCACATGTTCTTCAATATGATCTCCTTCAAAGCGAAAAGTGTCGATTTATTGGGTTTTCTTTTGAGTCACTGATGCCTTAAGAGTCTCGCTTGTAACATAAAAATACTTGCAAGCCAATTGCTTGCGAGTGTCTTCGCGTTACTAGCGTAGGTTTTTAAGTATATTAATTTGAGAGAACTTTAATTCATTCGTAAAAATCCGTTTAAAAGTAAAAATGTTTAAATCAAAAATGTTTCTGTTACTAAAGGCATCCAAAATAATAAAGGAACATCGCGCATCATACAAAATATTCTGTATATTTCACATATTTCTGAGTATTCCAACTATATTTTACTAACTACAACAAGTAAATTAGAGTTACTGTGATTATTTCCAATAACCGAATAGCAACAATCTATGATTTAAACTTCCATTGCCTTTGTAGAGGTAAAAATTGAATAAAAGACAAACAAGTCAATTACCATTCTTAAGTGATAATGCATTTCCTTATAGATGGTAGGACTATAGAACAACTAAATATTATTTAAACAACAATTTTTTGATATGAAAAATGCCATAGTTCCTAAAAACAATGCATTCATAGTTTTGGTAAAATAGAGCATTTATAAAAAGAAAGTGTCCACGGCAAGAAGAAACTCTTTGCCAGAAAAGCAAGATGATTATCAGTCCATCAAATTAAGCATTGTGTGTGGAGTATATAAACAATATTTAAAGCGAAATTAATTTATAGAACATGAAACTGATAGACAGATTAACTAAAGTTACAAGTATATTTTAAGTATGTTTGAAAGATTTTAAAAGCTAAACACATAAAACTAGTCTGTATATTGCTGGTTTAATTGCGATGTATTTATGTGTTAGAGTAAAATAGACAATTTGTCTTTCTAAGATTATGCCTCTTAAAAGATATATCTCTGAATTTTCGCTAAAACTGATTATATCTACTGATTTAAATTAAATTTTATACAGTGATATAACTCTATTTATTGATTAAGTAATAAATTTGTTTTACAACCAGAAAATTTTGAGCCATTTGGTTATTTGAAGCATTGAAATAATGTTTTGCATATAACTATTTTAATTAAAAAATTTAGTTTGTTCAGCACGAAGTTAGACGTTGAGGTGAATCTTAATAATCAAAATTAACAATCAATTAACAATTGATTATCAATTAATGCATTAATTATCAATAGAATTATTACTTGCAAATAAAACTGAACTTTACAGAGCACATTTTTTATCTTTTAATTAAAAATTTAATTTGTTGAGCATGAAATTAGATGTTGAGATGAATCTTGATAATCAAAATTAAAAACTAATTAACAATTGGTTATCAATTAATGCATTAACTATTGACCGACTTAGTCCCTAATAAAATTGAACTTTACAGAGCACATTTTATATGTATATAGTTTAATGATGTATTTCTGTTAGTTCATAAACAATAATTTATATCCTGTTTTTGTGTTTAGAACAAAAGCTTCGAAAATAGAACAAGTACTCCCCTTCAATAACTGTGCATACAAACTATTCGCTTATACAGAAAGGAAAACTAAACTTCGTTAATTTTAATGAAAATGATTATTGAGAAAATCGCGCTATCGTTATAAAATTGTGCGAAGACATTTTAAATAATGATTTTGATTAAAGAACTATAACTGAATGATTATATAAAAAATTCTAGAGGATTTTAAAAATACGTTTTTAAGTAAATAAACAAAAAATTACTTTTTCAAATCTTAAATAGTATATTTTTTATTTTATTATAATTTTTGAAACAATATTGTTTTGAAATGGTAGTATTTTAAAGTAATACTCATTTTTTTTTATTATACTTAAATAATAATAAAATTAAGTTAAAAATCTCCCTCATTTGCAAATTTTATTTATCTACTAAATTGAAAAAGGTCAAATACTTTTTAACTTTTGCTTTGTGACTTACCACTACTTAAATATAATCTGCAGAAGGAAGAGTTTTTTAATATTTTCAATTCATAAACTTTTGTATTGTTTCCATACTTTTATAATCGTTGATATTGGCTCTTTTTCCACGATGGGAGCTAATGAAGTAACACACAAAAAAACGGAACAAAACTATTATATTTATTTATAATTAGAAGAACAGTATGCTATAGGTTAAATGATGTCAATTATTTTATTCAAAACTTCAATTCATTGATCATGGATTAGTCTGCGTTTAAGGGAAAAAAAAGTGAAGCACCTAAAAGTTATAAAATGTGTATTTAAATTGAGGCTAATTAATTAAAATCTCCCAATTGGAATTTTCTGTAAATATATTTTTTATAATAGTATTTTTTTTAAAATAACAACAGCTAGTATATTGATAAAAATTACTGTTTTCTGTACGGTAAAAAAAGGCAAATGTTTTTTAATATTCGAAAATGTAATGGAACCACGTACGATATTATACAATAAGTTCATTTGAGTTACCCAGAATTCCGAAAAGCATTCTTTACTTTTAGAAACCGCAGAAACCAATATGTTCTCGAGATTTCAAGAAGCATTTACAAAAATAAAAAAATTTCTGATGCCGCTGTTTTTTGAAAACTCTTCCGATTAGTTTTTATTGTGTATTAATAAATTATCTCAAACGGCAATATCTGTTTTTAGGGTGGTATGCTTTTTATTTAACACTTTTATTTGCGTATTTGAATTTATGCATGCAAGATTAACAAAGCAACATTAATATTAATGTTAATATTAATGCTTTAATTTATGTTTGTCAGTAAAACCTGTTTGTTAAACATGAAAATGTTTACTTCAGAATTGATAGAATCTGAAAAACTTAGATTCCAGTTTGAGAAAACTAATCAATACATTATAAAAACTGTTCAGGTTTCTTTGTTTGACAATATATTAGTTTCTGTAGTTTCTATAATTAATGAACACTTTTTCGAATACTGATTATCTCGGTGGAAGTGTATTCTATATTTTCGCTTTTAGTTATATTATATTTTCTTTGATTATGATTCCTATTTTTAGGTGCGTTCGTAATTATATAAATACGTTGCCCCTATAGTCGTCGTCTGGTCCGCCTTTCCGTCCGCATATAACAGCACAAAAACTATCTAACCGAATGGTTTGAAATTTAATATATATAATCGATGCAGAATTTTTTCGAGTCATTTCAAATTTTATGAAAATCGAATCAAAACTTAAAAATTTATTAATAACAGTTTTTTTCATTCTATGATATCTTATGATAGGTAATGATTCTGGGTTGCCATGGTGATTCCGTCCTTTTTAAGATGGATTCATGTTATTTCCGTATTACTGAATTTAATATTCCTCCTGAGACCCAAGCAAAATATAATGCATATATATTTTTTAAATATGAGTTTTTTTCAACAAATAAGCATAAAAAATGAGGTTTTTAAAGAAATTAATAAATTTCGATTTTTTAATTTTGTTTTACAGCACATCCATCTAAATGGATGTTCAGGCCATAGCTCGCTTTAAAATAATTTTAAAAATGCTAAAAGTATGAGAAAGAATAGAATTTATTATAAAGAACATAAGGCAAGTAATAACATCTGCGATTAAAATTGCAAAAAAAAAAAAAAAAAAAAAAAAAATGGTTTAAACAAATTAAAATAACATAAAAACGAAACTTATCAGCAGAACGTAGAATTCCAACTTGACTCATTTATTACGCCATTTTGTAAACGAAGTAGTTACTGTTGCCAAAATCCAAATGCTGAATGTTGATTTTTGATTCATATATTACCATGCCAAACTGGTTTTAGATTGCCACAATGAAATTTAACGCAATAGAAGGAGAAACACAAACATCCATTTAAATGGATGCCAGGTCTCAGGAGGATAATCCTATTAAATTTTATAGTCATGCATTTTTGCATAAGAGTGCAACAACTATTGCACCAAGATCTGAATATTTATAAAAAATTGTTAAAGTACGAACGCACCTCATTTGACATATTTGACGTACAATTTCTGACTTGTTTTAATGTGAGCACTAAAAAAAATATATAATTATTACAGTTATTACAAGATTCAAAACAGAGATACTTCAGTTATCAAAAAGATACTGCTGCAGAATGTAGAATTTTTTGTAAATCTCTCGCGTCTCCACAACACGGTGCAGAGATATATTACATTATTAACATTCCATACAACACGGTCAAACCATTCTTGGCGAGAAGCCGAACTGCAGAAGTTTTTGCCATGTTAAATTATCTTAAGTTACAGCCTTTGAACGATTTAACACGTAATATTTTTTCTCGCGAAAATAAGGAGCATATTTATATATATCTACGAGTACAAACAAGAAAAAGGAATTAACGTGTTTTTATGGATATGTGATTTGATTTTTTTTTTTTTTTACTTATAAACGATTTTTTAAAATTATGTTAAATCTAGCGTTGCATTTATTATCATTAAACTCTTAATAGTGTATTTACTGCTATTTGACAGCCACGAATATCCTTACAAATGCATTTTTCTTAAAATAAAAAAAAATATTATTTAACTTTCACTAGATAAGCAAACAAATTTTTATATTTTACGTCAAACGTGGCAAATGAGGTGCGTTCGTACGATAACTACTTTTATACATATTCAGATCTTGGTAAAATATCAGTTGCAATCTTATGCAGTAAATACATGAATACAAAATTTATTACGATTATATATATTAAATTCGGGAATAGAGAAATAATATGACTCCATCTTAAATAGTGCGTAATCACGATGGCAACCTAAAATCATTACCTATCATGGGATATCATTGAATTAATTACGTATGATAGGATTTAATAGAATGAAGGTAACTTTATTAATACTTTTTTTTTATTTTGATTCGATTATCATAAAATTTGAAATGACTCGCGAAAATTCCGCAACGAATATATACATTGAATTTCAAACTATTCGGTTGGGTAGTTTTTGCGCAGTTATATGAGGACAGACAGACAGACGGACGTACTAGATGATGACTATACGTGCTACGTATTTATACAATTATGAATGCACCTAGAAAAGGTAGATATTTATTGAGGCATGTTCGGGATATAGTTTCAGAGCTCGAGGCAGACGATTTGTAATCAGAGCCAAAAATTATTGCATCATCTGAGCCAATAAAATGTTGCACCCTCAAGGTCCAGAAAATGTTGTATCATCAAAGCCCGAAAAATGTTGTATGATAAGACATCGAATTTGCGCCCGGAAGTACGTGGCAGAAATTTATTTTTAAATTTTAGAATTGTTTTAAGTTTAATATTTTCATTTAAAAATATTTTCCTACATAGAAATAAATATTAATCCTAAATACACCCTCATTTAGCGATTTTCATAAATTGGTAAAATCCGTTTAACTTTTACCGGCGCGGAGTTATTTCTGTTCATAAACTAATGGAATATTGGACTGACACCGCAATTTATAATCAAATTTATTAGAAAATACTAACTTGCTTATTTTCATGTACATTATAATAGGAAAATTTTAGTTAAATGTTCTTGGTGCCGTTTGTAAGTTTTGGAATTAAAATTAGGTGTCTTTTTTTAAGGACACCGCGCCAGAAAAGGTTAAGGGCACATAGAACATCTCGACAAGTAAAATCAATCAGTTTTTGCGAGATATTTAACATCATGTATTTTACTCAAAAATAGAGATAGAGATGATTTTATTTACAGTAAATGTACACATTATAGCCCATATATAAATCAGAGTAAATTAATTTACTGCAAGTAGTTTTCGAGAAATAATTAATTTTTTGCATATCTCTGTGAAATGTTTTAAACAATGTGTCTATCCGGTACACTTTTCCAAATAAATGTTGAATACATTACCTTAAAATTTGTTGTGCTGTCAGAAAAGATACTATTTGAGAACTAGATGGTACCCGTCAACATTTGACGGTAAATAACTTGACTGTTTCATAAGAAAAAATCTTGAATTTTTAATGAATTGCTTTTAAATTAATTATTGAAATTGTGACAAATTTCTATATTGCATAAGTGATTCCTATTTCTTTAAAGCGATAGAGGATACAGTCAGCCAAACCTATTCAATAAAGTCACAGAATTTTAACTTTATAATTTACAAACAATTATGCTTCTTTTTACCAGAAATTTAACTAAAAATAGTGGGTAGAGCATTTATTTTTATTTACTATGGTCTCATTTTTTCGAAAAAATAACAGTATTTATTTTTATTTATTTATTATGATTTTTAAAGTACATGACCATTAAAAGCTGTCATGAATTTTATTTTTATCAGTCTCATTCTTTAAAAGCCCAAATTTGAAACTTGGTGCAGGACATAATTTTTATTACTTGAATTTTATTTTACATTTTTATACATTTTTTAAATATTAATTAATGGATATCAAGGTAATTTTTTAATAGCTCTTATATGAATATGTTTCTTTCTTTCCGTTTTCTTTTTTTAAGGAAAAGAAAGGCAAACTTTTCTTTCTGACACACACAGACATATATTCTTGATAATGGTCAGAAGATATAATAAAAATTGTAGATCAGCTCAATTTATTTGATAATTACATTAAAAATATTTTAGCTTAAATATTTTTAATATAAAATTATTAATATTGTTATTTTAGTTCAGCGTTAAGTTTTATTTAATTATAAACCATTCAAATAATAATAATAATAATAAAATAAAATCCTGCAACTTCTCTTCCTAATAAAATATGTCATTATTGAAATAACTTATCGCGAAAAAGATTACAGAAATCATTTTGCCGGGCGCTGGGTTCGAACCTGCTATCCACTACAAAATATCGGCTCGTTAAGGCCCCTTATCACTAAGATTTGAGATTTGCCTCTCCAATGTTAAACCAACGGCCGTGGAATGCATTCGTATTTGTCTAATAACTCGTCAGCAAATTAATATTTTTAACTCATTTTTTCTGTGTGCTCTTCTTAAAGGGTGTCGCTTTCTGTTTTAGTTGACAAAATAATTTTAAAATATATACTTATTTTTTAATTTAGTGCTAAAGTCTTAAGACATAAGAGAAATGTGATTAATATTAATTTACTTCAAAACTATTTGGAGTTTCAAAAATTTGAAAACAAGATAAGAAAGCGTAAGTTCTGATCTATTCACACAAAAAAATAAAATTTGTGTAAGTTTATTTAAACTCCAGATATTAGACAAATATTAAAAAATTTGCTTTCCCCCCTCCAACCCATTAATCAGGTTTCGAAGGAGGGAACGCATGACCTTTGACATCGTGTCAAATCTCAGAATGGGAGACTCGTACGCAGGACAGGGGGTGGATCACGGATTGAACGCTAGCGGATACCGCTATCGAAGGCTGATTTTGTAAGTTACAAATAAAAATTTCGAACTGTATATGTTTTCTTCCCAGTATTCATTCATATAATTATTACCAGGATTGTCTCTTCATTTTAAAGGACATGTTATATTGGAAACATTCCATTTTATCAAAGGGAAAAGATTTTTTTTTATTCTAATAAGTTCCCCTCCCCCTCTAAATTGTTAATGAATTCAAATATTCAAAGTAGCGCATAAAAAAAAATATATATCACACACATATTATCGCATTAAAATATACTAAATTTTAACTTAAATTAATATTTTTAGGTAGCAAGATAAAATATTTACGTGAAATATGAAGATTGGGAAAGCAAACAATACATGTTAAACGTTTTGTAAATTAAGATAATCCATGAAAATTTTCTTTTCTCTGCCCCTCCCCCTCTTAAAAGAACGTTGAAATAGAAAAAGAAAGAAAGAAAGTTACTAGAAAAAATATTTTATAGGTGAATTAAGATTAGCTCTCTAGACATATTAATCCATTTTTAAGTTTTTAAAAACATTTATTTATTTCTACTTTAGAAAATAGTTAAAGCAGTTATTAATCATTTATAATCACTATTATAATTTTTAACGAAAAAAGGAAAAAGGGTAAGTAAGAGATTTGAAATTTAAAAAGACCAATTAAATCCGAACATTTTCATTTGAAAAATTGGACCCCCTCTTACCTGCCCCCGGTCCTAAGGAATCAAAACTCAATCCGAAACCGAAACATTTAAAGTCAGTCCGGCCCAGAGTTGGGCAAAATACATCGAAAAATCATTTTCGATACAAAATACAAACAAAATATAAAATACGTTTGTTTCAGAGCCTAAAATACAAATTACAAAACACTTTTAAAAATTAAAAAAATACAAATACAAAATACATGTATTTTCAAAATACATTTAACATACAAAATACATTTTGAAATTTAAAACAATTTATTGATGCAAAGTACATTCATTGGGAGGTAATTTTGCAGTTTAAGAAGGAAGGGGGGTGGGTGGGGGGTGGCGGCGTTTTTATTCTGCGGGACGGGATGTTCCCAATGGATGTCCCCCTGAATTCATCACTGGTTGTGAATAAGGAACTACATTAAAGTTACTTAAACGTTCACAACATATTGAACATCTTCATTTTTTATATTATAAAACTGTATTTAAATATATAAATACTATGTTTTTAAATTCTTGCAAAAATAATAATAATTTAAAAATAGAAATGGATAGTTTTTTTTTTTTTTTTTTTTTTTTTTTTTTTTTTTTTTTAAGAATGGATACATTAATATCTTAAAAAATAGTTTATTGATCTATTTTTTTTAATTAACTTAAATGCCAAATATTAAACAATTTGAAATGATACTTTGCTGTACAATGAATATTAATCTCGGTTTTCAAACTTTTAATACATAAATAAATACATGAATTGATAATGAATCAATCTCTTTTATTATTAGCTATAAAACTATACAAAATAAAGGTTTAATAATACTTTTAATTTTATTTTATACAAACACATGCACGTACCCACATGTACATAATGATGTGTCTTTGTAAGATAGCTTGCACTGCGATTAACTGAACTAAACATACATTATATATATATATATATATATATAGTATATAAATTTGCTTCTGAAAAGGTTCCCATTTTCGTTTTCGATCGGAACTCTAAAGAGAATGGAAATGATATTTAGGCCTGAAAACTTACTCAGCTAATTTATATCTTCACTGTATCAATTATTTAACAAATAATCTATATTATAAAGCAAAAAATATATCCGTGAATAACTCTAACGTCATATCAATAGTGACAACGAGTCAACAACCCAAACAAAACAAAACAAAAACAAAGTATTGGAAATTTTGTAACTTCTAAACATTCCACAATTTCAATTTTTACAATGTGGAATGGAAAAAAATAGCGCTTTCAAATGCGATTTCTTTAAACACTGTATCTCAAATTACCGCGTTTATATGGATAAAAAATAATTGAGCTTGATTTTTTTAAAACCCATCTCAAAAATAATTGTGCGACCCAATTACGGAACATTAACCCGTTTGCACTTAAAACAATGAAGTAGTTCAGCATTTGTTTGTTCCCGTAGCTACATTGCCAAATTAAACTAGTAAATCTGCAGATCAGGAGCCTCAACGTCATCTTTGCAAGTCATTGTTTTTTAACACTCATTGCATAATATTCAACTTCCTACAAATCGCTTTTTAAAGTTTTCAAATTACATAAATATTTATGAGCATACAAGATACTTCGTAAAGTTTCAGAAATTAAAAGTGTTAAACAAGTGGTTGTACATTGATGTTCTGAAATTCTGATGAGCTACTTATTCTGGTAACTTTTTAAATCAAAAATTGCATTTCTTCAGGGGGCCTCAGCCCCCCTGAACCCCCCGTAGTCTATTTAAATTTACATTCGTAATTTTTATTGATTGTGCGGATGGTTATAGTATATCTTAGATTTTCTTTACGCTGTGATTTATAAGGATAAGCATAAGGTTTTTTTTATAAACTAATAAAATTTAAATTTAAAATAAAATATTCATGTTAACCGTACACAGACAATAAATCTTGAAGTGGCGCCAAAAATGTAACTCTAAAATCCGCTACATTCGGCACAACACAACGACATGCTTAAAAAAAAAAAAAAAAAAAAAAAAAAAAACGGATGAAGTCAAAGAATTTGGTTCCTGTTCCACGTGCTTGTTTTGTTTGGGCCGAATGAGGGCATTTAAATCTGAGCGATAACGCACATCGTATTGCAAACTTTTTTTTACGGCATACTGCATCTCCATCTATCTCTTTCCTCTGTGAATAATAGTTAATTTTATTTTACCCAAGATCTTTTTATTCCAGCATCTTTGTTTTCGATAAATGACGTCTAATTCACCTGCTATGCTTACTTACTCAAAACTTTTCATTTTGTTATATTAAGAAATACTCGAGAGTTTTCTTTTTATTTTTAATATGCCGCCATATTAATTTTTTTATTCTTAATTTTTTGTTTTTCATTTTCCTGTTTCACGACAAAACATTTCAATTGAAAATTGTTTAAAAGAAAATATTATTCCGGGTTTTGATTTTCTTGGCAACAATTAAAGAAATATTGGTAAATGTTATGGGAAAATGTTGCGTTATTCTCTATGAAAATAATGATTTTTTGTAATTTTAAGCAAAATATTTCAATAAAATAAATAAAATAAATGAAATATTGCCTATTTTTATTTCTGGGCTAAAATCCTTCTATATGCAAAGATACAAATGCATTAATTCATCTGTTTTGACGTTGGCTTTACTCAAGCATTATACACGCAATTATACTAATATTATTAGGACCAAATATGTTGCTAGGCAACAGAGAAAGAAAAGGAAAAAAAATGAAATATGCATTATGTCAATTTGATAAGACAAAATCCTTTATATTATTGGAAAACATGCATAAAATTCCCCCCAATATTATAAACCTAATTAAAAAAATCTCGCAAATATATTGACATAATTTATTGGAATAATTTAATAATGTTATTTAAAAATTTCAGCATTAAAAATTTACCATTTAAATCCATTTTTCATATGAGCCATTTCTTTCAACAAATGAAAATCTGAAAATCGTCTGACTTGCCATTGAAAAGCATTATAGAGCAAAATAAAATGTTCCATATTTCCCGAACGAATGAACAAAATTTAACCAAAAAATATACAGCTAAGTCCGGGTACCTCATCAACATGCCCAGTGAATTTCAAGCCGATCGGATGCTTTTTGCGGTAGTTATCGCGGAACAGACAGACAGACTAACAGAAACCAAAACTTTCCGTGTCTCCACAGTAAGCCTTCACTGACGTTTCGGCAACTAGTAAATCTGCAGATCAAGAGCCTCAACGTCATCTCTGCAACTCATTGTTTTTATCAAACTTTGCGTAATATTATTTGTCTTTCTACAAAAACAAAATTTAAACTATTTAAATTACACAAACATTTATAAAAGGAAAAAAATATTTCGATGGTTTCAGACATTAAAAGCGTTAAATTAAACACGTTGTTATGTAAGGATATTCTGAAATTCTCACGAGCTACTTATTCTAGTAATTTTTATATAATAAAGCAAATTTCTTCAGGGGGCGCCCCCCTGAACCCCCCGTTGTGTAATTTATTTTGCATTTGTAATTTTCTACTGATTGAGTTAATGATTACCCTATATCTTAGATTTCTTTTTACACTGCGATTTATAAGGATAAGCAATAATTCGGTCAAGCATTTTACGTTATCCTAATATCCATACAGCAGTATTTACTTGCCTGCTAACCACAAATACCTGTATGTAATGGATAAAGAACTTTTGGAAATGTAAACTGAAACATCTAATTTAGAAATCTAATACCTTTATAAATTTTGTTTATAAAAAAATAATTTTGATTACCATTCTGCAATATTTATATCTAAGATCTAATCTAAATATCAAAAAATGTACTCGATAGCATTAACTTACTAAAATCACCCTAAAGTAGGGGGGCTTCTAAACCTAACAGTTAATAATTCATCATCGTTAAATAGATAAACATGATTTGGCGCCTTTAAGTATTTTTTGTGATTTTCTTTTAATAGTATCTACATTTAATTTAAAATCGTGATGTTACAAATACCGTTGAAATTTGACGCAAACCTATGTTCAGGTCAAATTACGAAAGGTTAAACACGTTGTTATGTAAGGATATTCTGAAATTCTCACGAGCTACTTATTCTAGTAATTTTTATATAATAAAGCAAATTTCTTCAGGGGGCGCCCCCCTGAACCCCCCGTTGTGTAATTTATTTTGCATTTGTAATTTTCTACTGATTGAGTTAATGATCACCCTATATCTTAGATTTCTTTTTACACTGCGATTTATAAGGATAAGCAATAATTCGGTCAAGCGCTTTACGTTATCCTAATATCCATACAGCAGTATTTACTTGCCTGCTAACCACAAATACCTGTATCTAATGGATAAAGAACTTTTGGAAATGTAAACTGAAACATCTAATTTAGAAATCTAATACCTTTATAAATTTTGTTTATAAAAAAATAATTTTGATTACCATTCTGCAATATTTATATCTAAGATCTAATCTAAATATCAAAAAATGTACTCGATAGCATTAACTTACTAAAATCACCCTAAAGTAGGGGGGCTTCTAAACCTAACATTTAATAATTCATCATCGTTAAATAGATAAACATGATTTGGCGCCTTTAAGTATTTTTTGTGATTTTCTATTAATAGTATCCACATTTAATTTAAAATCGTGATGTTACAAATACCGTTGAAATTTGACGCAAACCTATGTTCAGGTCAAATTACGAAAGGTTAACTGACATTTCATTTCCCTTAGCCGGACTTTCTGTTTCATTTTTCGTAATAAGGATTATTTTAATAATTTAATTTATTTTACACTCTACAAGCTGTTACACGGACGTTGTTCACGTAGCATTAAAATAGAGATAAATGCATTAAGTAAAACATTTCACTCCCCACCAGACATGCCAAGTCTCAAGCTTTTTGCACATCACTATTATCTTAGAGAAAATGTTCTTTTAAATCGCGCAAATGTTTCAATTAAATAAAGTAACATTTTCTGTATTAAAATACTGGTATCCAGAACGCCGGGGGCTTGGCAGCTCTGCTCCTCTTAATAAAAACATACATGATTAACCAACACTTTATCACATTTTATAGGAGACAATACGGAATTTCTTATTTGTATGGCCTTACATATATCTCAGTCATAAAAATGTAAAATTTTGTGCCAATTAATGCACGCAATTGCGAAAATGAAATCGCAAAGAATGAGAAAAGGAAGGCCAAGTAAAATCGTGTAAATAGAGGAATCTTTCTTCGTAGTGCTGGGAAAATACTGCTACAAAAACTATTTTAGGTGGTATTTGGTGTGAAATGTTTATATGTATTCATTCCTGTCCTATATATCCTTTTTTTATTTTTTATTTGCTTATTCCATTTTTCTTTTGCACGTGAAAATCTTACAAATTAAAATTAACTCTTTGGGAGAAATTGTTATTCATTTTTTTTTTTTTTGGCAACAATAAAGTTTATAAAATTTAACAGAATAATGTCAGTTTATTCTGTATGAAAATAACGAACTTTTTCATTTATAATCAAATAGTTGAATAAATAAATGAAAATATTATTCTATATAGTATATAAATACTATTTTCATTTCTGCGTTTAAATAAATCTATATGCAAATATCTATACAAAGGCATTCATTAATTCATTCCTTTTGCTTTGATTTGACTTCAAAAAACCATACAAACTTTCACATTTATGATATTTTTAGATGAGATGCTGTTGCTACGCAACGGTTAAAAGAAAAAATGAAATATAAGTAAATTCATAAAATAAAATGTTTTATATTATTCGAACACATGTATAAAATTCTATCATAAGTTATACACCTAATTTAAAAGCTCTGACAAATGTTTTGACAAAATTGCAAACTAATAAGAATAATTTAATACTCTTATTTGAAAATTTCAGCATCCAAAATTTACCATTTAAATCTATTATTCATATGAGCGATTTCTTTCAACAAATGAAAATTTGAAAATCGTCTGACTTCCCATAGAAAAGCATTATATCACAAAATAAAATGTTCTGTGTATTCCGAACGAATGAACCAAATTTAACCCAAAACTATACAGCTAAATCCGGGGAGCTCATCAACATGCCCAGGGAATTTCAAGCCGATCCGATGCTTTTTGCGGCAGTTATCGCGGAACAGACAGACAGACTAACGGAAACCAAAACTTTTCGTGTCTCCACAGTAAGCCTTCACTGACGTTTCGGCAATTAAAATGTCATAAATAAATAAACTAGTAAATCTGCAGATCAAGAGCCTCAACGTCATCTCTGCAACTTATTGTTTTTAGCAAATTTTGCTTAATATTAATCTTTCTACAAAAACAAAATTTAAACTTTTAAATTACACAAACATTTATAGAAGGAGAAAAAAATATTTCGATGGTTTCAGACATTAGAAGCGTTAAATTAAACACGTTGTTATGTAATGATATTCTGAAATTCTCACGAGCTACTTATTCTAGTAATTTTTATATAATAAAGCAAATTTCTTCAGGGGGGCGCCCCCCTGAACCCCCCGTTGTGTAATTTATTTTGCATTTGTAATTTTCTATTGATTGAGTTAATGATTATCCTATATCTTAGATTCCTTTTTACACTGCGATTTATAAGGATAAGCAACAATTTGGTCAAGCATTTTACGTTATCCTAATATCCATACAGCAGTATTTACTTGCCTGCTAACCACAAACACCTGTATCTAATGGATAAAGAACTTTTGGAAATGTAAACTGAGACATCTAATTTAGAAGTCTAATACCTTTATAATTTTTGTTTCCAAAAAATAATTTTGATTACCATTTTGCAATATTTATATCTAAGATCTAATCTAAATATCTAAAAATGTACTCGATAGCATTAACTTACTAAAATCACCCTAAAGTAGGGGGAGTTCTAAACCTAACGGTTAATAATTCATAATCGTGTCCACTTCCAATTGACTAAATAGATAAACGTGATATGGCGCCGTTAAGTATTTTTTGTGATAGCCTTTTAATAGTATCCACATTTAATTTAAAATCATGATGTTACAAACACCGTTGAAATTTGATGCACACCTGTGTTCAGGTCAAATTACGAAAGGTTAACTAACCTTTTATTTCCCTTAGCCGGGCATTTTGTTTCATTTTTCGTAATAGGGATTATTTTAATAATTTATTTTACACTCTACAAGCTGTTACACGGGACGTTGTTCATGTAGCATTAAAATAGAGATAAATGCATTAAATAAAACATTTCACTCTCCACCAGACATGGTAAGTCTCAGGCTTTTTGCACAACACTATTACCTTACAGAAAATGTTGTTCTTTTAAATCGCGCAAATGTTTCAATTAAATAAAGTAACATTTTTTGTATTAAAATACTGGTATCCAGAACGCCGGAGGCTTGGCAGCTCTGCTCCTCTTAATAGAAACATATATAGTTAACCAACACTTTATCACATTTTATAGGAAACAATACGGAATTTCTTATTTGTATGGCCTTACATATACCTCAGTCATAAAAATGTAAAATTTTGTGCCAATTAATATACGCAATTGCGAAAATGAAATCGCAACCAATGAGAAAAGGAAGGCCAAGTAAAATCGTGTAAATCGAGGAATCTTTCTTCGTAGTGTGAGAAAATACCACTACAAAAATTATTTTAGGTGGTATTTGGTGTGAAATGTTTATATGTATTCATTACTGTCCTATTTATATTTTTTATTATTTGTAATTTGCTGCATTTTCCCTTTGCACGTGAAAATCTTACAAATTAAAATGAACTCTTTGGGAGAAATTGTTATTCCCTTTTTTTTTTTTTTTGGCAACAATAAAGTTTATAAAGTTTAATAGAATAATGTCAGTTTATTCTGTATGAAAATAACGAACTTTTTCCTTTATAATCAAAATAGTTGAATACATAAATAAAAATATTATTCTATATAGTATAGTAATTTTGTGCCAATTAATATACGCAATTGCGAAAATGAAATCGCAACCAATGAGAAAAGGAAGGCCAAGTAAAATCGTGTAAATCGAGGAATCTTTCTTCGTAGTGTGAGAAAATACCACTACAAAAATTATTTTAGGTGGTATTTGGTGTGAAATGTTTATATGTATTCATTACTGTCCTATTTATATTTTTTATTATTTGTAATTTGCTGCATTTTCCCTTTGCACGTGAAAATCTTACAAATTAAAATGAACTCTTTGGGAGAAATTGTTATTCCTTTTTTTTTTTTTTTGGCAACAATAAAGTTTATAAAGTTTAATAGAATAATGTCAGTTTATTCTGTATGAAAATAACGAACTTTTTCCTTTATAATCAAAATAGTTGAATACATAAATAAAAATATTATTCTATATAGTATATAAATACTATTTTCATTTCTGCGTTTAAATCAGACTTAAAAAACCATACATACTTTCACATTTATGATATTTTTAGATGAGATATAGTTGCTACGCAACGGTTAAAAGAAAAAAAATGAAATATAAGTAAATTCATAAAATAAAATGTTTTATATTATTCGAACACATGTATAAAATTCCATCATAAGTTATACACCTAATTTAAAAGCTCTGGCAAATGTTTTGACAAAATTGCAAACTAATAGGAATAATTTACTACTCTTATTTAAAAATTTCAGCATCCAAAATTTACCATTTAAATCCATTTTTTATATGAGCCATTTCTTTCAACAAATGAAAATTTGAAAATCGTCTGACTTGCCATTGAAAAGCATTACAGAGCAAAATAAAATGTTCTATATTTCCCGAACGAATGAACCAAATTTAGCCAAAAACCATACAGCTAAGTCCGAGTACCTCATCAACATGCCAAATTAATTTCAAGCCGATCGGATGCTTTTTGCGGCAGTTATCGCGGAACAGACAGACAGACAGACAGACAGACAAACGGAAATCAAAACTTTTCGTGTCTCCACAGTAAGCCTTCACTGACGTTTCGGCAATAAAAGACATGTAACAGACATGTAATTGAACTATGCATTTAAATACTGCGTAGTTACTAACCTCCAGATTTTTTTAATACCAATATTTTTCTGCAGAAACACTTGTTTTGTACAATCGCACAATTTCTGAAATTAAATAAAGCGAACATTTTTGCTAGAATTTATTGGTATTAAAAAAATCGGGAGCTTGGCAACTATGATACTGAAATAATAATTAAAAAAAAATTGCTATGAATGATAAAATCTTTCGCGATTACCCGCTGGCATGTGGCTAATAAGAAAGTATCAAAAATACTTTTGGTGTAGTTGGTTGACAAGCTGAGAAAATATACTAAATGTAACAAATCTATCAGTTTTCCATTAAAAACGATTTTTATCTATGTTCTGTACACCACGTTGTATATCAGGCATCTTTAATCTGAGTTAGATAGCTGATCTCTTTTATAAAACATTCCCGAGAGTAACGTTGATTTCATATTGACGATGGCAACGATCTGAGTAATAAATTTCCCTTTTTATCAAGTCTATTAACTTCTAAACATCGTGTACAATTTCAAGTTTTACATAGCTGAATAGAGAAAAAATGTACTTTCAAATACAGTTTGTCTGTAAATTATTTTAATTTACGGATTTGTTATGGCTAAAAAAATATATAGCTTGATTTAAAAAAAATATATATCTCTATCATATGTAGTCCGATTACGGAAGATTAACCCGTTTGCCCTTAAAATTAAGGATAGACCGAAACAGGTTTTTAAGACCGAAACTGAAACAAAAACCTAATATCGGTAATCTTTCTATTTTCATCGAAAACGAAAATGTCCAAAGATTTTTTTTTCAGTGATTAATACATACATAAATATACATAATTATTTATTAATTATACGTGTGATCCAAGTTGGCTCTCTGTGTTTCTGACTAAAACTATTTATTTTAATAAAAAATAAAATGTAATTAATTCATCAGTGATAGAAAATGATTACCTAATTATACAAATTTCGTCTACTTAAAAGAATGTTTAAGATATACATACATACCTCGATTTATCTTATCTTTTATAATGATTTTTGTAAATCATCGTCTGTTATACTAGAAATTTCTCAAAGAGCATTTGAAACACTTCTGCGGTTTCAAACAAAAAAAATTCTATTATGGTTAAGTCTTCAGCTTTTAATGAGCGCGTGAAAAGCGTCTTCAAAGTCATATAGGCATTTCTTCCTTTATAATTTGCATTCAAGTCTTGAGTCAGTCATGAGAGATAATTATAAAAAGTGAAGTTCATAACAATAAATAAAGAGTGTCTCATTTGAGCCGATGCATCTGAAATAAATGAGTAATGTTGAAAATTTTCGAAGGAAGAAACGAGGTTTTTGGAATACAGATAATTTCGGGCCAGTCGAATTTCAGCATCATTTTCGCCGAAAATTCTTTTTCTGCGAAACTCAGATTTTGGGCCGAAAACGAAAACGAATTTTTCATATTATAAATCCAAAATAATATTTCTAAACAGTTTCAACTGAATAATATATTTGCTCGTGAATATTAAAAGAGAAAGAAAATATTAAAATAAGTAAAGTGTTTCATGCGAAGTGATGAACCACTTATTGAGCATCAATAAGGTAAGAGCAGATTTTGCTGATTTTCAAATGTGTGATAAAACCTATTTAACCTATCTGGATATATGTCATTATCTGTTGCGATAGCAGTGGATGCGGTCTTGGGAACCGAAAAATTTTCTCAGTTAAAGGAATATAAAGGGCAACCCGAATACAGAAGATTACCAATGGTCGTGATAATATCATTAAATCACACGTAACCATTTAATATTTTTTTAAACGAAGCAAATTAACATATTTTTAGAGCCTGCGGGATCTGAACGGGGGTTGGAAAGCGGGACAGAGCAATATAAAAATGTCGTTATGTTCATTCACATTTTAAAAGAAATTCTGATTGCTTAAAGGGATTTTTTTTTTTTGAAACATTGCTCAGGTATTTTAAATAGTTTAGTCTCATTGGTATAGAATCCTTTTGTATAGACCACTACTAAGTTTTAAATGTCCAAACCTTCTAAAAAAGTAAAAAAAAAAAAAAAAAAAAAAAAAAAAAAAAAAAAAACGCAATTAAACTGAATGCATGGGAATACATTTAATATGAATTTAATTGCAACTAAAATATTTTTTATGGAAAAGAAGGAGGAAGGAAGGGGGGGGGGAGGCAGATTGCTATAAGACCAGCTAAATCTGAGCTATAGGATATATGTAGAATGTATGTAATACATGCATGATACAGTAAGGAAAGGGGGGTGGAAGAAAGAAGGGATTCGCACAAAATTCCAATAAGACCAGATAAAACCTCAGCTATACGAGAGGATATATGTATAATGTATGTAAAATATGTATGATACGGTATTTTTGGTAAAGGGATACTTTTTAATGGTATTTTTGATGAAATGTATTTTTTATGCAAAATATGTGATTTGATCATTATGCGTGTTACGCACTTATCTTTTTAGAATTTTTTAAAAGGTTTGATGTATAATATTTTGACATTAGCCTATACGGTGTCCGTTTTTATATAATAATAAATAAAGTCTATTTCATAATTTGGCTACTTGTGCATCGTGTAAAATTTGAATAAACTACATATCATTAATTTTATCTGCATAAGAAATAAAATTAATAATATAATAAATAAAAAATTATAATATGCATAACATTATAATATGTATAAAATTAATAATAAAATAATAACAATATAATTAATTAATTAAACAAACAAACATTCTAAACAAAAATAGTTTAAATGTATTGTGTTGCAAAGTAAGTAAATTTTGCTAGTACAGAAAGTTTTTTAAATCTATTTTCATCATTCAAGTTACGTATTCCTTCATTATCATCTAGCAATGTCGGGGGAAAAAATTAAAAAATCAGTTCAACTTTATAAATGTTTCGAAAGAGCGAAGAAATATGTACAAGAATAACTGGAAATCAACAAATGTTAAACAATATGGAAGAAGGATATACAAATATTTTAAATATATAATGTATTGAAAATGTGTCCAAAGAGTTTGAGCATCAATGGCAACAAAATTGTCCGTCGTGTATAACAAAGATAACTAACTTAAATGTGACCTCAATTCTCTTCAAGCTCTACAAAAGAACTTCAATACAAAGCATGTAAAATACACAAAATTTCTATTAAAATTTTATATCTAACATTACAAAGTTGTAAAATTAGAAACGATCATGAGATTTGCTTAATGTATTTTGAGAAATAATATTTATTTTAAAAGATATTTAACTTATTAAAGGAATATATATATATACTGCAGATCTTTAAAGTTTTCAATTGCTAGTCCTCTTTGCAAATTTTAATAGGCTAATTCCATGGGTTTTGGTAGTGTAAGTCACATAGCGGATAATTGAAATCCTCGTTGGCCACCGTTATTTTCGAAAGGTTTTCTCGCCTTATTCAACGAATGAGATATCACCGATAAACTAAGTGACATTTTCCGTTCTAAAATACTGGTAGCCAAAAATCACAGCCTGTGACTTACACTACAAGTACGTATGGAATTAGCCAATAAAGGAGATAATCTGGTACGGTGAATAACTTTTTTATACCTTCAAGGGCTTTCATTTAAAACGGATTCATATATTCATTTAATTTTTGCTATACAGGATTACAATCTTTATTTAAGCATTCAAAAAATATGATGAAGCTTTAAAGATTTGCAATACTGTTATTGTTGAAGCAAATTAAATGTCTTTTTAAGTATTAAAAATACAAAAGATAAGTTTCGTAGTAAAAATTATTTTTGAAAATAAATATAAAGAGGTTATTAGATTATAAATTATTTATAAAAATAATTAAAATGAATTAAAATGATCAATATGCAATTTCGTGTAATTCGATTTTTTTTATTATTAAATAGAATTCTATCAAATGTTTTCAATTATTGTCCTACTACTAATTAGCAGTATTTTTTTGTATTTAAAAAAAACCAAATAATAATATTACCAAATACTTTCATTTGAATTATATATTTACACGTGAATATTAAAAGATAAAGAAGATTTAAAAAAAAAAAAGTAAATTATTGCATACGAAATGCATTAAATGAAGATGAAAGAAAAGTCATATTTAAAACTATTTTCTTATATCGTCTAAAAACAAAAGTCATTCGATGTCGTGTTTCTAATAAGCTGAAAAAGAATCACTGTCCAAAATAATCCTCCCTACCACCGAGGCTATAAATTTTGTTGAACGGAGTCGGTTGAAACGGTCAGTAACCGCCCATATGACAGATCCGTGGGGGTAGGCAGCTAGCTTCTTTTTGGGAGAAGTGCGGAATATTTCCTGACTGATAACAAGCCTTAAACTGCTGCTTTAGACCGCTCAGCCACCGACAACTGGTTCCCAATCCCTTTAAATTGAACAGGGTTGATGCATGTGCAGGTGTCCCGAAATGGGTCTATTTAAAATTTTACCTTTACGTTTTAATATGTATGATGATTTTATAGTTTTTGAAGGTTTTAGAAAACTGAAGAAGGATAGATGTTATACAACGTAGATTAAATAAGGCAGTTGTTCGACTTATAATACGGCATCGGAATGCTTAATGCCTAACATGGCCGAAATAAAATGGCTGATTTTAATGAAAGATTATCAAGATCAAATAAGTTAGTTACACAATTTTGTAAAGTTTCAAGTGTTTACCGAATATAGAATTTTAAGCATAAAAAACACAGTTTGAGAAAAAGGCAAAAAACTATATACACACCCACAGTGCTTAAAATATCTCATTTTAAAACCTCCCTGCACCATAATCTTTTAGTTTCATAACCATTTAGCCCCATAATCTTTTACCTCTGTTTTTCAAGCCGATAATTAAAACTCAAAAATTTGAACCATTTTATGTTCCATGTGCCCTTAAAATAGCAAATTTGATATTTATATCACTAAATGAATATTAAAATTCTAGTGCTAAATTCACTTTGAATAAATAATTACATTTGTATAAAGTACGAATAAAACGCACTAAAATTGCTTTTAGGTGTGTGACAGCGTTTCTGTCCCATAGCTATCATTTTTATTCAAAATTTAATTTAAAACATAACTTTCTTACTTTTAGATCATATTATCCCCCCCCCCCTCTTTCCTATAATGAAATATGTGATTAAATTCATTTCTCAAAACCATCCAGAGTTTATTAAAGTGATTTCTTTCTTCTTTCTAAAATCATCTTTAATTCAAGGCGCTCAAAAAATCATTTCCTTTTTTTCCCTTTCTTATTTTAATCTGTATCTACCCGTTACCGCTGCTTGTGCAAAGAAATAAATAAGAATTAAATAGCACAGCTGCTAGTCTCATTTCATTTTCTTGCATTGGATTTTTTTCCCCGCCGCAGTGATAAGAAATTTTTATCGCTACTAATACGTGAACGTTGAATATGTATTAACAATAAAAAGTAAAAATGAACGAATCTTATGGGAAGCATGTATTTATCGTGTTATGTGGTCGGGCTAAAAGCCAGATGTCCTGGATTTTCTGCATTTTTCTCATCGAGCAATCTGCAGTCTGCAATTTCATGTAACAGTTAGTTGGGCAAAGGCCTATCTGCAAGATAAACAATTTCGGTTTGTCTGTTACTTTTCTCATCCTAATTAGAAGCGCTTACTTGCAATCCACATTTTTGCGGTAATGTTTATCGCCAAAAGCCTTTGTACACTTTCGCGCAGTCACCAAAAGTTGTAAATTGGCGATGCTGTGCAACGCCAAGATTTCTTGATTTCGTGCAAAAACTTCTCTTCTGTTTTTCAGCTCTCGAGATGTAAAGTTGTCTAAAAAGAAAAGGCGCTTCGGCGTCCCATGTATTTATGGGGTCTCTCTCTCCCATTTTGGCTCCCCTTGAACCACCTTTTATAAGATTTTTTAATAAAGAAATAGTTCCTGTAATATGGTTGGAGTTTTTGTATTTTATGCGAACCATCCCACTGAACAATGTTACATAAATTTGGCCATCGGCCGGTGTTTTCTCCAACCTAAAATATATATATATATATATATAGTTGAGAGAGAGAAATCCTCCCCCCCCCCCCACGGTTAAAATACTTGTATGCTCCGTTTTCGACGAATTCCAGTTAGATATTAAAAGGACAGTTGTCTTCTTAAAGTTCCCTGTCAGTTCCTGTCTCTGTGTCTTGTGATGTTGGAATCAAGGTATGTCATCACCTCTCCACTTAAGCGACAAGCCATGGTTGCCTGTTTGACGTGCCTGTGATGCGCGACGCTGTGTTGTTTTTTTTTTAAATTCAAGACTACTTACTACTCAGAGCTGTGCTCACTCCGGTGATCCATGCAAGTTTCCAAAATGCTAGGCAGTCTCTCAATTAGTGGATCTCACCTATAATTGCCATCTACAGCAGTTGTGTTTCCTGCGATTCGTGTTTTCTTTTATGCGACGTTATTTCTTCAAAAGTGTGTCAACAAAAAATAAAAAAAGAAGAGTAATCGTTCGGAACCAGTGTACTCGACAAAAAGAGGGTACCTAATCATGTCCGTATTCATCACAATTCTTTTTGAGTTTGTTTGTGAAATTGCAAAAAAAAAAAAAAAAAAAGTTAAATCCAGTGATTCCTACAAAAAAAGTGCACTCGACAATGTCAAAAATTCATCGTGCTTCATTCCGAATATTGCCTTTGTGATAGAATTTTCTTTTCTTGTCAAAATGTGTTTTTACGCAAGGAAATCAAAAAAAAAAAAAAAGTGTTTCTCACTTACAATATCAGGAACGCATCATTTAAAAAGTATGTGCTTTTCTGTGATTTAGATGAAAATCTCAAAGTGAACTCAGTGTGACACTAGTTGTGTTAATTACTACAGTTAAAAAGTGCATTTTTGTAGTGTTAAAAAAAATTAAGAATACACTACAAATTTCAACATGAACATTTTTTCTACTTTTTAAAATCTTAATTTTAATTAATACAGTATTTTCCTTTTAGATTTTTTTTCATTTTTTTTTTTCAGTTTCATCTCTTTTCATGTTATGATAAATGTTTTTTATAGTCATATTGGTTTAACATTTTATTACTCCATACTATTCCATATTGTTTTTATTAAGGCTGCTTATAAAAGGTAATAGCCGGAAGAAAGAAGATGTCCACTTTATAAAGAAAAATTATTGTTTTTTTTTTTTTAATCGTTATACTTGCAGCTATAATTCTAAGCTGCTCTTTGCATGTTAATGTTTAAAAGGTAAGTGCTATTTAAGTTCAGTTATTTTATGAATGTTTAAAGATACTTTATTTTCATGCATGACAAGGATTTTCTGGGTTTAACATTTATCGTGAAAGATATTACGCTAGCATTCCTTGTCGCTATTGCACAAACAATAGCCTTTTAAAATTTAGCTAATTTATCTGTTGCACATTTTGTTGCTTTTAATTATAGTTATGAATGACATATTTT
Organism: Maratus speciosus; assembly: GCA_963932465.1. NCBI lineage: Eukaryota > Metazoa > Arthropoda > Arachnida > Araneae > Salticidae > Maratus > Maratus speciosus. The sequence continues at coordinate 341,013,528 of OZ010786.1, read as the reverse complement.
TTACGAAAGGTGCGTTTATTTTTAATTTAATTTCTATTTTGATTGAAAAGAGATGTATTTATCTCTGTTATGAATATTTAATATGTTAGGTAATATTTCATCTGCTTTTAAAAATATAAGTTGTTACTTACAGATCGGCAGTTGATGTGTAAAGTAAAATTTATGAATAATTGGGATGCATTTCTAAGGAGATAAAAAAAAAGGGTAGCATTTTTTTAAGTTTGTTGCATTTGATTCATATTAGAAACTTCCTGAGTATCTTGCATTGACACATTGACGCACTTCAGAGATAATATATTCCTTTTATTTTATCTCTAGGCCTTGAAGTTGCTTCTCTGTTGTTTTATCATTTGTTGCACATAAATACGCTGGCTCGCATGCTGTCTGTTAACAGTATGATTTAAATAATATGTTGTGTCATATTGCAACTTATTCAGTATAGTGTCTTTTACGAGTCGTTTTCTGGGGATTATTAGATGGGTTTTTTTTGTTAGTTAAGATGTTGTCACTCAGCCTTTCTTATAAATGGTGAAAAAAAAAAGTCTATAGATATATTTATCTTAAATTGTAAATGACTTACTTTTAAATACCTTTTACACTAGTAGATCTCGGACACACTTTTGAAATTTCTTTTTAGAGTTAATAGATATTATTTTTTTTCTATGCAGAAAGTTTTATGTTTTATGACTTTATTAATTTTTTTTTTTGCGCTGATTAAGAGTAATGTGAAATATGTTGGATTTGCATATTCGTGGCAATTTAAAATAAGTATACAGGAGGTGAGCATAACATTTTTTTTTCTCAGTTAGATGTGGACACTTGATTAGAAATTTACATACAGTTGGCGTAATCATAAGTTAAAAAAAAATTAGATTATTTATCTTTCACATTAATATTTTCTTGAATGGTGAACTTTGGCAAAATATTTTGTAAGCTTAGATTAGTTTATCCTGGCAAACATTTTCTTTAGGCATATTACATAGCTCGAGTCATCATATCATGGTTACAAAAATATTTTTTTTCCCTTTTGGCTCTCGTTTGCTTTTGCAAAATACATAAGATGTACAACATAGGTTTGACGTATAGTTTTAAACTGTTATTTTTTTATGTTTCTCAATGACATGCATTCATATTAATACATTGTTTTTTTTTTGTGTGTGTAAGTTTGTTTGCTTGTACTTCTGTCATGATTTATGTGGGATACTTCAGTCATTGCGCTATTTTCCATGGGATAGCAAAATGTCTGAGGTGTGTATTTCGATCTATGGTTAAGCAAGTTGGCCGCTAGCTTAATCAGGGATCGAATATGTTTCCTAACATGATTGATGGAGTTACACTAATATTAATTTTACAATTGGAGTATTGTTTACATTTTAAAAATTATTTTTAGATTGCTAAAATTTCACCTGTAATTGTTTCCTAATGCTGATGATGGATAACACCTTTACACTAATTTACACTTTATTTCTAACTTGCTATGGGCAGATAGCATTGTTAGGTATTAATCACACATGTTTTTTCCCCCTCTCATGCACATGGTTTGGGATGTCATGTTTGGCCTGGTACTTAACACACACACACACATTGACTCGTTCAGTTTTGCTGAATTTTGTTATATTTCAATTAATACTCACCATGGTTAAGGACATTCATTGTCGTCTGTGCATGTACAGGTTTCTTTTAGCATCATTTGTGTTTAGCTTAAAAATTGCATTTTTTTTCTTCACAGCATTCACAACTTCGTAGTTGTTTTTAGATAGACTTTCTTTTAATGTCAGTTGTTTTTTTTTTAGTTCGTCTGTTTAAAAGTTTTGCAGAAATTATAACATAATATAACTATTGTACATTGTTTACAGAGTCATCTTAAAGTTTTTTTTGCAAGGGATAATTAACCGGGTGTACAGTTTTACACATGCAGCTAATGTACTGTTAGACTTCATTATTTACGCGCGGCTGGTGACTCTGTGCTATTTTAAGTTATAACATAAGGTATTTGTTTTTATTATAACTGACATGATATTTGATATCGGTAAGTGTTTTTCTTATAAAAGGTAGTCACATGCATAATGTGAGCTGTTAGGTACACTTTATTTTTGGTAAAGGGCTATTCACACATAGTCATTAAACTAAATCTTTGGCATTTTTTTCTTCAGATTTAAATTTTTTTTTAATTTGTGAGTTCAAGTCTCACAGTTGTCTTGTGACGGATACATACATGCATACCACATAAGGTACATTGCTTGTTATTTTTGGCTATCAAAATGTTTTTTTTATTTTTTTCCCTTTCATTCATTTCTTGGAACATGTTTGGCTTACATAACTTCTACAATTTTTAGCGTAGAGTTATACATTTTATGCACGCTTCTGTTAACTTAAGACCGTAATGACTTTGGCAGATGCAGTTTTATTTTCTTTTTAACCCTTAGTCAACCACTTATTCAACAGTTTTCTTTCACATGTAGTTCATATGTTGGATATTTGTTTGTGTTTCACAACAGATGTTTTTTTAATACATTTTGGTACATTCTTATATATACATTACACTAGTTCATGTGTTGATTTACATATTTTGTTCATTTGCTTTTACACATTGTACTTTGCTAGCGATTTATTCGGCAGTGTTTCTTTTTGCTTTTTTTCTTACAAGTAGTTCATTGAGTTGTACACACTGGCTGGTTTAGAGTTTAACCAGAGTTTACACACACATTACAAGTAGTTCATTTGTTTTATTAACCCTTATTCATTACATTTTGATGATAACTCATTAATTATGTAATTGAATCTCACTCGTATGCAAGTGTCTTGGGTTATTACACATATACTGTCTGTTTATTTTGTGGGCAAATACATTACAATTTTAGTTCATTGAGACATTAATACATAAAGTTCATGTGATATTATACAATTTGTTCATGTGTTTACTTACACGTTGTGTATGCTTGCGTACACTTTTGTTCATGTGTTGCATTACAAGTAGTTCATGAGTTTGGGAGTTTTTACCCCCCCCCCCTCCCTCAACACACATACAGTTTCTCCTTTTACTTTCCTGTCTTTTAAATTTTACACCATGTTTCAATATTAAAATAATACTTTTTTTTAACAGTTTTTTTTGTGTTTGCATAATGTCAGAACATATCAATGGCATCATCACTTTGTATCTATACAAAGATTTTAATGTTTCTGGGAGTTATCCGTCACATGACATATTTAACTACACACACATTTCGAATTTGTTTATTGTTAGCATGTAACATTTTTTTACACTTTCATTGGATACTTCTTACTTGGAGGTGGCAGATCAAGTAAGATATCTTGTTACACTATATAAAATTGTATGCAATTTCTTAGTATTTTTTTATAAGTTTGCCAGGGGTTAAATTTTGATCAATACACGGAAAGTCAGGATGGCAGTGTAAAATTCATAAAATGCTAAATTATACCATACTGTGATTTTTTTTTTGGAAACCGGGGACTTAGTTAAATTGCAGGAATAAAAAAAAAACTACCCCTTATTATTTAAGGCAGAAGCCATAAGCTGATGCCACTCGAAGTCACAAAATTTCAATATTTAGGGCTACACTTGCTTGAGCGCGTGCAGCTTGCACAAATTTTGTCTCTGGTAGTCCTGTGCGTTATGCACAAATTTTTGTAAGTTTCTTATGCCAGTAATGAAGCAACCTAAGATAATACAAATAAGCTTCAATTTTATGAAAGAATTCATCTTTCCTTAAAGTAACAATTTTTTTACTGGTGTGTTTTTGTCCTTTGTTTTTATTTTCTTGCATTTATTTAATATTATGATCTCATGTAAGATCAAATTTTTGAGAAGTCGTAAATACAGTAAATGCTTCTCTATATGAATAGATACATGACTAAAATGCTGGTACCAGCGCCACAAATACAATGCCACAAAAAAAATTACATATAGGATCCTGTGTTATCAACTAATGTGGCCCTTTTATTTTGTGGAATATTTAATTAAAAAAAAAGATTATTTTGAATATTATGAGCGCTCAGTCATGGACATAACACAATTCTTGTGAATTGTTTTGAAAGCAAGCAAATACTTTTTTTCTACTTACTTCTAGTTGTATAAAATATTTTACAGGAGCTAAAGGGTAATAGTTTCACAGACAAGTTAAAATAGATTTCTTGGTAGATATCAACTTAAATAGTTAATTTTACTTATTTTGTCTTGGTACATATTCTGTAAGTGCGAAGGTGGACAAAGGATTTTATGTAGATATAAGGCTGTAACGTACACGTTTCAGCTTTCTTCTGTTGTGGCGGTGAGTTATGTGACAGCGTTTCTGTCCCATAGCTATCATTTTTATTCAAAATTTAATTTAAAACATAACTTTCTTACTTTTAGATCATATTATCCCCCCCCCTCTTTCCTATAATGAAATATGTGATTAAATTCATTTCTCAAAACCATCCAGAGTTTATTAAAGTGATTTCTTTCTTCTTTCTAAAATCATCTTTAATTCAAGGCGCTCAAATAATCATTTCCTTTTTTTCCCTTTCTTATTTTAATCTGTATCTACCCGTTACCGCTGCTTGTGCAAAGAAATAAATAAGAATTAAATAGCACAGCTGCTAGTCTCATTTCATTTTCTTGCATTGGATTTTTTTCCCCGCCGCAGTGATAAGAAATTTTTATCGCTACTAATACGTGAACGTTGAATATGTATTAACAATAAAAAGTAAAAATGAACGAATCTTGTGGGAAGCATGTATTTATCGTGTTATGTGGTCGGGCTAAAAGCCAGATGTCCTGGATTTTCTGAATTTTTCTCATCGAGCAATCTGCAGTCTGCAATTTCATGTAACAGTTAGTTGGGCAAAGGCCTATCTGCAAGATAAACAATTTCGGTTTGTCTGTTACTTTTCTCATCCTAATTAGAAGCGCTTACTTGCAATTCACATTTTTGCGGTAATGTTTATTGCCAAAAGCCTTTGTACACTTTCGCGCAGTCACCAAAAGTTGTAAATTGGCGATGCTGTGCGACGCCAAGATTTCTTGATTTCGTGCAAAAACTTCTCTTCTGTTTTTCAGCTCTCGAGATGTAAAGTTGTCTAAAAAGAAAAGGCGCTTCGGCGTCCCATGTATTTATGGGGTCTCTCTCTCCCATTTTGGCTCCACTTGAACCACCTTTTATAAGATTTTTTAATAAAGAAATAGTTCCTGTAATATGGTTGGAGTTTTTGTATTTTAAGTGAACCATCCCACTGAACAATGTTACAAGGTGCATATATATATAACATAAAATTATTTTAAATATCTTAAAAATACATTAAAAATCAAAATCCCAAAGCGTTTTCGCCTAAATTCACACGGCCATCGTCAGTGATTATTTAAACATTGAAATTCATCTTTACGATTATTCGTCAAGTAGAGACCATTGTAATGTAAGAATTGTATAGAAGATGAGTTGAGAGGATTATGTATTAAAATTTTTAACAAAACATGCTTTCATCTACTATGTAACAATTCTTTCCAGACTCCATGGATGTCATATGACAATGCATCGTTACATACTATATGTTTATTGGAAATTAATTCAAAGGTTTCTCTTATAATTTCTTCCTGGCATTTACTTGTACGAAAGATAATTTTGGATTTACTCAAATTTAGATTTATAGGTTGAATTTGAGCTAATATTGCTAACGCATTAAGGATTTTTTTTTTTAATCTCAGATTACAATTTAAGATTTAAAACACGGATGCTTCACACTGTAAAAAAAAAATAAAAATAAATAAAAAAAAGACTAAAATACGGATATACTACTGGCAATCTAGACGCCAATACTATTTCCGTATTTTAACAGAACTTTTCCCGGTAAATTACAGAAAAATTTCCGTTAAATAAAAAAAAAAAAACGGAAACTTTTCTGCAATTTACCGGGGGAAAGTTCCGTTAAAATACGGAAATAGTACTGGCGTCTAGATTGCCAGTGCTATTTCCGTATTTTAATCCTTTTTTTTTTCTTTTGCAGTGCAGGTAGGTACCAAGAAAATATTTCTGTGGATTGCAGAATTTTTTGATAACTCATTCTGTTTAAATGAAGTGGCACACTAAGATATTATTACATTTTTAACATTTCACAGAGGAGGACACATTTCATAAAACACGGTCAAACATTTTGATGGAAATTTCTGTCCTTAAATTACCTTTTGTTACTCTTTTTCAACAATTTTATCAATGATAAATATCCATCACGAAATAAAATTTATCAAAAGAATACGGATTTATATCACTTTTTTGGGCGTATTTATCTGAACTGTAAGAAATTTCTTAATAAATAAATAATTTTCACTTTGAGTTCAAGTTCGAAGCCTGGTATAAAAATGGAGTCCAAGCCGCTTCTAAGTTTAGCTTCCTACCGCAGGCTCAGGCTGAGCCCGCCTCATCTCAAATGCATGAAGTTAAAATCTTACTGGGGTAATTACTGTAGCAAAATGTTTAATAAGAGGAGGGTACTATTGTTTCAAAACTGAGATTTCATATTAAATTGACGGTCAACGATACGTTAATATAAAAATAGCAAATAAAGCCTTTGTGCAACGATATTAAAAAGCAGAAAAACCAACGTTTAAAATGCACAAATAATATATGAAAAGCAGCAAACAGCTGTTTCGAATCTACTAGAGAGATTCTTCTTCAGTGCAAAAGGAACAGCGTGCTAGAAAAAGCAAGGCTGAGCAAAATCATAGACAGAGACGCGCTGGCTTTTATACCCTATGCGGGTGGCGAAGGCGCCGAAACAACCAATGAGAGAGAAGCAGTGGAAACGACTGGGTGGACAAGTAGCGACATCTACCGGAGAAGTAGAGAAAAGAAACCAAAAAAGGGGAATTAAATTAACGCTTTCCAAATACTTGGAAAATCTGGAGTACTAGATAAGTCATTGACTAAAGAGTGAGAATTTTTAATGATATGGTAAGCTTCCCAAAAATCAAGATCAAGGTTAGAAGAACATTTTTGGATAATGATGGCTGAGGAAAAATCGAACCTATGTTGAGAAGACCATGAATGTTGAGCAATGGAAGAACGTTTGAGCTCCTGATTTTTAACATAACCTTCATGCTCTTTTAAACGAAATCTAAGAGCACGTTTAGTCTGACCGATATAAGAAAGACCACACTGACAAGAGATCTGGTAAATGCCCCAATTATCTAGGCGATCAACGGGGTGTTTGAGATTTGAAAAAGGGATTTTATTAACAGGAGAAAAAATAACTTTAAAATCAAACCTTCTAAGGATTTTAGCAACTTGCTGACTGATTTTAGGAAAAAATGGTAATACAACTGAAGTATTAGAGTTGGAATTAGAATGCTTTTCAGAATGGTCGGATTTCATCAATTTCTTATAAATAGAATCGATAATATTAGAGGAATAACCACGATCGACAGCAATAGCTTTGAGGTAATTAAGTTCAGCACTAAGTAACTGAGGAGTGGAACAAATATTAGTAGCCCGAAAAACAAAAGTATTGAAAGCAGCGAATTTCTGGTTAGGGGGATGAGAAGAATACCTGTGTGGTGGGAGACTGACAGCAAAAGGTTTACGAAAGACGGTAGTCTGGAAGCCATTTTCACAACGAATAACAAGGACATCCAGGAAAGAAAGACAGTTATTGGTCTCAATTTCAGAGGTAAATTGAATGCAGGGATCAATGGAATTCATAATAGAGAGAATATGATTAATATCCGAATTCATTTCAATCAGGACATAAACATCATCAACATAACGAACATAGAACGGAAATTTTAAGATTTCAAAAAGCTTGACCTCAAAATAGTGCATATAAATATCGCATAAAATTGGACTAAGAGGATTACCCATAGCCAAACCCTCAATCATACGGAAGAAATTACCATTGAAAACAAAAGTATTTTGCGACAAGCAAGCGCGAGTGAGAAGTATAAGTTCCTCGATTTCAAAATAAGAGAAATGGAATTCACAAAGCCTTTTCTTGAGGCAATCTAAAGCCCCCTCAACCGGAACGTTTGTAAATAATGATTTAACATCAAAAGAAACCATCATGTGACCCTGCGGCTTAAAATTATGAAGTTTTTTAACAAAATCAAAAGAATTCTTAACAGTGAAACAGTTACTGCTCAAAAGTGGGGAAAAAACAGAAACTAAATATTTGGCAAGCTTATAAGAAGCTGTACCGATACTAGAGACAATAGGTCTAAAAGGAATGTCAGGTTTATGGACCTTAGGTAAAGCATAAAACCTGGCACAATGCGCAATAGACGGAATAAGGGACTTCTTAAAGTTAGCAGGAATAATGGAAGAAGACTTAATGGCAGACTTAATAGAGTTAATTTCACTAGTGGAAGGGTCTTTGCGGATATCCACATACGGACCATCATTAATTAATTTATGGGTTTTTTCCAAATACGTAGATTTGTCGAGAAGAACAATCTGACCACCTTTGTCGGCCTTAGTAATAATTAAGTTTGGATCAGAACGCAAATTTTTCAGACATTGTTTAACAGGATGTTTAAGATTGGGTTTATAAACATTAGAATTGAAATCAACAGTATTGGCAATGAGATGCCTAATAGACTCTTTTTGAGAAGAAGATAGAGCGCTATGCTTAAAGGCTCTTTCAATAGGAGCAATAAGATTAGGTAAAGAAGGAATAGCAGAGACAGAAAAATTGTTATTCAATTTGAGAGCATCGAGCTGATTGTTACTTAATGGAACACTAGAAAGATTGACAACAGCATTTTGGTTAACAAGAGGCAAATTACTGCAGTTATTAGCGACAGAACTTCCACAAAGCGCATTAAATTTCTTCTTTAAAACCGAACAATGAACAGAAGAAGCTGTGAGAACTCTGCTCCATGACCTTCTGTCAATGGACTGAAAATCAGGAGTAGAATTAGCGAGGCTGATATGTAAAGAATATAACTCGCGCTCTATATGAGCAATTTTGTGGCGAGTCTCTTGAATCAATGCTCTTAAAAGAGCTAAATTAGAACGAAATAAGACCTTCTCAATTCTATTGGAAGAAAATAAATTACAACGAATGGAAATGAATTTAGGAATAACCTTCTTACGCCTACAATCAAGTAGAAAATGTAAGTGTTCCAAAAACCTGTACTTTTTTAATCGTAAATTACAAAACCTATTGATTTGAGACATTGCGGAAAAAAAAATTACAGAAGAATAAAGGCCCGTTAACGCCAAATACATAAAAATAGCAAATAAAGCCTTTGTGCAACGATATTAAAAAGCAGAAAAACCAACGTTTAAAATGCACAGACGCAATGCTCTTATTTGTGCATTTTAAACGTTGGTTTTTCTGCTTTTTAATATCGTTGCACAAAGGCTTTATTTGCTATTTTTTGTATTTGGCGTTAACGGGCCTTTATTCTTCTGTAATTTTTTTTTCCCGCAATGTCTCAAATCAATAGGTTTTGTAATTTACGATTAATAAAGTACAGGTTTTTGGAACACTTACATTTCCTACTTGATTGTAGGCGTAAGAAGGTTATTCCTAAATTCATTTCCATTCGTTGTAATTTATTTTCTTCCAATAGAATTGAGAAGGTCTTATTTCGTTCTAATTTAGCTCTTTTAAGAGCATTGATTCAAGAGACTCGCCACAAAATTGCTCATATAGAGCGCGAGTTATATTCTTTACATATCAGCCTCGCTAATTCTACTCCTGATTTTCAGTCCATTGACAGAAGGTCATGGAGCAGAGTTCTCACAGCTTCTTCTGTTCATTGTTCGGTTTTAAAGAAGAAATTTAATGCGCTTTGTGGAAGTTCTGTCGCTAATAACTGCAGTAATTTGCCTCTTGTTAACCAAAATGCTGTTGTCAATCTTTCTAGTGTTCCATTAAGTAACAATCAGCTCGATGCTCTCAAATTGAATAACAATTTTTCTGTCTCTGCTATTCCTTCTTTACCTAATCTTATTGCTCCTATTGAAAGAGCCTTTAAGCATAGCGCTCTATCTTCTTCTCAAAAAGAGTCTATTAGGCATCTCATTGCCAATACTGTTGATTTCAATTCTAATGTTTATAAACCCAATCTTAATCATCCTGTTAAACAATGTCTGAAAAATTTGCGTTCTGATCCAAACTTAATTATTACTAAGGCCGACAAAGGTGGTCAGATTGTTCTTCTCGACAAATCTACGTATTTGGAAAAAACCCATAAATTAATTAATGATGGTCCGTATGTGGATATCCGCAAAGACCCTTCCACTAGTGAAATTAACTCTATTAAGTCTGCCATTAAGTCTTCTTCCATTATTCCTGCTAACTTTAAGAAGTCCCTTATTCCGTCTATTGCGCATTGTGCCAGGTTTTATGCTTTACCTAAGGTCCATAAACCTGACATTCCTTTTAGACCTATTGTCTCTAGTATCGGTACAGCTTCTTATAAGCTTGCCAAATATTTAGTTTCTGTTTTTTCCCCACTTTTGAGCAGTAACTGTTTCACTGTTAAGAATTCTTTTGATTTTGTTAAAAAACTTCATAATTTTAAGCCGCAGGGTCACATGATGGTTTCTTTTGATGTTAAATCATTATTTACAAACGTTCCGGTTGAGGGGGCTTTAGATTGCCTCAAGAAAAGGCTTTGTGAATTCCATTTCTCTTATTTTGAAATCGAGGAACTTATACTTCTCACTCGCGCTTGCTTGTCGCAAAATACTTTTGTTTTCAATGGTAATTTCTTCCGTATGATTGAGGGTTTGGCTATGGGTAATCCTCTTAGTCCAATTTTATGCGATATTTATATGCACTATTTTGAGGTCAAGCTTTTTGAAATCTTAAAATTTCCGTTCTATGTTCGTTATGTTGATGATGTTTATGTCCTGATTGAAATGAATTCGGATATTAATCATATTCTCTCTATTATGAATTCCATTGATCCCTGCATTCAATTTACCTCTGAAATTGAGACCAATAACTGTCTTTCTTTCCTGGATGTCCTTGTTATTCGTTGTGAAAATGGCTTCCAGACTACCGTCTTTCGTAAACCTTTTGCTGTCAGTCTCCCACCACACAGGTATTCTTCTCATCCCCCTAACCAGAAATTCGCTGCTTTCAATACTTTTGTTTTTCGGGCTACTAATATTTGTTCCACTCCTCAGTTACCTAGTGCTGAACTTAATTACCTCAAAGCTATTGCTGTCGATCGTGGTTATTCCTCTAATATTATCGATTCTATTTATAAGAAATTGATGAAATCCGACCATTCTGAAAAGCATTCTAATTCCAACTCTAATACTTCAGTTGTATTACCATTTTTTCCTAAAATCAGTCAGCAAGTTGCTAAAATCCTTAGAAGGTTTGATTTTAAAGTTATTTTTTCTCCTGTTAATAAAATCCCTTTTTCAAATCTCAAACACCCCGTTGATCGCCTAGATAATTGGGGCATTTACCAGATCTCTTGTCAGTGTGGTCTTTCTTATATCGGTCAGACTAAACGTGCTCTTAGATTTCGTTTAAAAGAGCATGAAGGTTATGTTAAAAATCAGGAGCTCAAACGTTCTTCCATTGCTCAACATTCATGGTCTTCTCAACATAGGTTCGATTTTTCCTCAGCCATCATTATCCAAAAATGTTCTTCTAACCTTGATCTTGATTTTTGGGAAGCTTACCATATCATTAAAAATTCTCACTCTTTAGTCAATGACTTATCTAGTACTCCAGATTTTCCAAGTATTTGGAAAGCGTTAATTTAATTCCCCTTTTTTGGTTTCTTTTCTCTACTTCTCCGGTAGATGTCGCTACTTGTCCACCCAGTCGTTTCCACTGCTTCTCTCTCATTGGTTGTTTCGGCGCCTTCGCCACCCGCATAGGGTATAAAAGCCAGCGCGTCTCTGTCTATGATTTTGCTCAGCCTTGCTTTTTCTAGCACGCTGTTCCTTTTGCACTGAAGAAGAATCTCGCTAGTAGATTCGAAACAGCTGTTTGCTGCTTTTCATATATTATTTGTGCATTTTAAACGTTGGTTTTTCTGCTTTTTAATATCGTTGCACAAAGGCTTTATTTGCTATTTTTATGTATTTGGCGTTAACGGGCCTTTATTCTTCTGTAATTTTTTTTTTCCGCAATGTCTCAAATCAATAGGTTTTGTAATTTACGATTAAAAAAGTACAGGTTTTTGGAACACTTACATTTCCTACTTGATTGTAGGCGTAAGAAGGTTATTCCTAAATTCATTTCCATTCGTTGTAATTTATTTTCTTCCAATAGAATTGAGAAGGTCTTATTTCGTTCTAATTTAGCTCTTTTAAGAGCATTGATTCAAGAGACTCGCCACAAAATTGCTCATATAGAGCGCGAGTTATATTCTTTACATATCAGCCTCGCTAATTCTACTCCTGATTTTCAGTCCATTGACAGAAGGTCATGGAGCAGAGTTCTCACAGCTTCTTCTGTTCATTGTTCGGTTTTAAAGAAGAAATTTAATGCGCTTTGTGGAAGTTCTGTCGCTAATAACTGCAGTAATTTGCCTCTTGTTAACCAAAATGCTGTTGTCAATCTTTCTAGTGTTCCATTAAGTAACAATCAGCTCGATGCTCTCAAATTGAATAACAATTTTTCTGTCTCTGCTATTCCTTCTTTACCTAATCTTATTGCTCCTATTGAAAGAGCCTTTAAGCATAGCGCTCTATCTTCTTCTCAAAAAGAGTCTATTAGGCATCTCATTGCCAATACTGTTGATTTCAATTCTAATGTTTATAAACCCAATCTTAAACATCCTGTTAAACAATGTCTGAAAAATTTGCGTTCTGATCCAAACTTAATTATTACTAAGGCCGACAAAGGTGGTCAGATTGTTCTTCTCGACAAATCTACGTATTTGGAAAAAACCCATAAATTAATTAATGATGGTCCGTATGTGGATATCCGCAAAGACCCTTCCACTAGTGAAATTAACTCTATTAAGTCTGCCATTAAGTCTTCTTCCATTATTCCTGCTAACTTTAAGAAGTCCCTTATTCCGTCTATTGCGCATTGTGCCAGGTTTTATGCTTTACCTAAGGTCCATAAACCTGACATTCCTTTTAGACCTATTGTCTCTAGTATCGGTACAGCTTCTTATAAGCTTGCCAAATATTTAGTTTCTGTTTTTTCCCCACTTTTGAGCAGTAACTGTTTCACTGTTAAGAATTCTTTTGATTTTGTTAAAAAACTTCATAATTTTAAGCCGCAGGGTCACATGATGGTTTCTTTTGATGTTAAATCATTATTTACAAACGTTCCGGTTGAGGGGGCTTTAGATTGCCTCAAGAAAAGGCTTTGTGAATTCCATTTCTCTTATTTTGAAATCGAGGAACTTATACTTCTCACTCGCGCTTGCTTGTCGCAAAATACTTTTGTTTTCAATGGTAATTTCTTCCGTATGATTGAGGGTTTGGCTATGGGTAATCCTCTTAGTCCAATTTTATGCGATATTTATATGCACAATTTTGAGGTCAAGCTTTTTGAAATCTTAAAATTTCCGTTCTATGTTCGTTATGTTGATGATGTTTATGTCCTGATTGAAATGAATTCGGATATTAATCATATTCTCTCTATTATGAATTCCATTGATCCCTGCATTCAATTTACCTCTGAAATTGAGACCAATAACTGTCTTTCTTTCCTGGATGTCCTTGTTATTCGTTGTGAAAATGGCTTCCAGACTACCGTCTTTCGTAAACCTTTTGCTGTCAGTCTCCCACCACACAGGTATTCTTCTCATCCCCCTAACCAGAAATTCGCTGCTTTCAATACTTTTGTTTTTCGGGCTACTAATATTTGTTCCACTCCTCAGTTACCTAGTGCTGAACTTAATTACCTCAAAGCTATTGCTGTCGATCGTGGTTATTCCTCTAATATTATCGATTCTATTTATAAGAAATTGATGAAATCCGACCATTCTGAAAAGCATTCTAATTCCAACTCTAATACTTCAGTTGTATTACCATTTTTTCCTAAAATCAGTCAGCAAGTTGCTAAAATCCTTAGAAGGTTTGATTTTAAAGTTATTTTTTCTCCTGTTAATAAAATCCCTTTTTCAAATCTCAAACACCCCGTTGATCGCCTAGATAATTGGGGCATTTACCAGATCTCTTGTCAGTGTGGTCTTTCTTATATCGGTCAGACTAAACGTGCTCTTAGATTTCGTTTAAAAGAGCATGAAGGTTATGTTAAAAATCAGGAGCTCAAACGTTCTTCCATTGCTCAACATTCATGGTCTTCTCAACATAGGTTCGATTTTTCCTCAGCCATCATTATCCAAAAATGTTCTTCTAACCTTGATCTTGATTTTTGGGAAGCTTACCATATCATTAAAAATTCTCACTCTTTAGTCAATGACTTATCTAGTACTCCAGATTTTCCAAGTATTTGGAAAGCGTTAATTTAATTCCCCTTTTTTGGTTTCTTTTCTCTACTTCTCCGGTAGATGTCGCTACTTGTCCACCCAGTCGTTTCCACTGCTTCTCTCTCATTGGTTGTTTCGGCGCCTTCGCCACCCGCATAGGGTATAAAAGCCAGCGCGTCTCTGTCTATGATTTTGCTCAGCCTTGCTTTTTCTAGCACGCTGTTCCTTTTGCACTGAAGAAGAATCTCGCTAGTAGATTCGAAACAGCTGTTTGCTGCTTTTCATATATTATTTGTGCATTTTAAACGTTGGTTTTTCTGCTTTTTAATATCGTTGCACAAAGGCTTTATTTGCTATTTTTATGTATTTGGCGTTAACGGGCCTTTATTCTTCTGTAATTTTTTTTTCCGCAATGTCTCAAATCAATAGGTTTTGTAATTTACGATTAAAAAAGTACAGGTTTTTGGAACACTTACATTTCCTACTTGATTGTAGGCGTAAGAAGGTTATTCCTAAATTCATTTCCATTCGTTGTAATTTATTTTCTTCCAATAGAATTGAGAAGGTCTTATTTCGTTCTAATTTAGCTCTTTTAAGAGCATTGATTCAAGAGACTCGCCACAAAATTGCTCATATAGAGCGCGAGTTATATTCTTTACATATCAGCCTCGCTAATTCTACTCCTGATTTTCAGTCCATTGACAGAAGGTCATGGAGCAGAGTTCTCACAGCTTCTTCTGTTCATTGTTCGGTTTTAAAGAAGAAATTTAATGCGCTTTGTGGAAGTTCTGTCGCTAATAACTGCAGTAATTTGCCTCTTGTTAACCAAAATGCTGTTGTCAATCTTTCTAGTGTTCCATTAAGTAACAATCAGCTCGATGCTCTCAAATTGAATAACAATTTTTCTGTCTCTGCTATTCCTTCTTTACCTAATCTTATTGCTCCTATTGAAAGAGCCTTTAAGCATAGCGCTCTATCTTCTTCTCAAAAAGAGTCTATTAGGCATCTCATTGCCAATACTGTTGATTTCAATTCTAATGTTTATAAACCCAATCTTAAACATCCTGTTAAACAATGTCTGAAAAATTTGCGTTCTGATCCAAACTTAATTATTACTAAGGCCGACAAAGGTGGTCAGATTGTTCTTCTCGACAAATCTACGTATTTGGAAAAAACCCATAAATTAATTAATGATGGTCCGTATGTGGATATCCGCAAAGACCCTTCCACTAGTGAAATTAACTCTATTAAGTCTGCCATTAAGTCTTCTTCCATTATTCCTGCTAACTTTAAGAAGTCCCTTATTCCGTCTATTGCGCATTGTGCCAGGTTTTATGCTTTACCTAAGGTCCATAAACCTGACATTCCTTTTAGACCTATTGTCTCTAGTATCGGTACAGCTTCTTATAAGCTTGCCAAATATTTAGTTTCTGTTTTTTCCCCACTTTTGAGCAGTAACTGTTTCACTGTTAAGAATTCTTTTGATTTTGTTAAAAAACTTCATAATTTTAAGCCGCAGGGTCACATGATGGTTTCTTTTGATGTTAAATCATTATTTACAAACGTTCCGGTTGAGGGGGCTTTAGATTGCCTCAAGAAAAGGCTTTGTGAATTCCATTTCTCTTATTTTGAAATCGAGGAACTTATACTTCTCACTCGCGCTTGCTTGTCGCAAAATACTTTTGTTTTCAATGGTAATTTCTTCCGTATGATTGAGGGTTTGGCTATGGGTAATCCTCTTAGTCCAATTTTATGCGATATTTATATGCACTATTTTGAGGTCAAGCTTTTTGAAATCTTAAAATTTCCGTTCTATGTTCGTTATGTTGATGATGTTTATGTCCTGATTGAAATGAATTCGGATATTAATCATATTCTCTCTATTATGAATTCCATTGATCCCTGCATTCAATTTACCTCTGAAATTGAGACCAATAACTGTCTTTCTTTCCTGGATGTCCTTGTTATTCGTTGTGAAAATGGCTTCCAGACTACCGTCTTTCGTAAACCTTTTGCTGTCAGTCTCCCACCACACAGGTATTCTTCTCATCCCCCTAACCAGAAATTCGCTGCTTTCAATACTTTTGTTTTTCGGGCTACTAATATTTGTTCCACTCCTCAGTTACTTAGTGCTGAACTTAATTACCTCAAAGCTATTGCTGTCGATCGTGGTTATTCCTCTAATATTATCGATTCTATTTATAAGAAATTGATGAAATCCGACCATTCTGAAAAGCATTCTAATTCCAACTCTAATACTTCAGTTGTATTACCATTTTTTCCTAAAATCAGTCAGCAAGTTGCTAAAATCCTTAGAAGGTTTGATTTTAAAGTTATTTTTTCTCCTGTTAATAAAATCCCTTTTTCAAATCTCAAACACCCCGTTGATCGCCTAGATAATTGGGGCATTTACCAGATCTCTTGTCAGTGTGGTCTTTCTTATATCGGTCAGACTAAACGTGCTCTTAGATTTCGTTTAAAAGAGCATGAAGGTTATGTTAAAAATCAGGAGCTCAAACGTTCTTCCATTGCTCAACATTCATGGTCTTCTCAACATAGGTTCGATTTTTCCTCAGCCATCATTATCCAAAAATGTTCTTCTAACCTTGATCTTGATTTTTGGGAAGCTTACCATATCATTAAAAATTCTCACTCTTTAGTCAATGACTTATCTAGTACTCCAGATTTTCCAAGTATTTGGAAAGCGTTAATTTAATTCCCCTTTTTTGGTTTCTTTTCTCTATTTCTCCGGTAGATGTCGCTACTTGTCCACCCAGTCGTTTCCACTGCTTCTCTCTCATTGGTTGTTTCGGCGCCTTCGCCACCTGCATAGGGTATAAAAGCCAGCGCGTCTCTGTCTATGATTTTGCTCAGCCTTGCTTTTTCTAGCACGCTGTTCCTTTTGCACTGAAGAAGAATCTCGCTAGTAGATTCGAAACAGCTGTTTGCTGCTTTTCATATATTATTTGTGCATTTTAAACGTTGGTTTTTCTGCTTTTTGATACGTTAATATGTTATGTGTTGATGCATAATTTCGTGAAAATCTTACTAAACTATATTACAGATATTTATCAGCTTAAAAGCTCCTGAATTTAGTTAGATGTTAACTATTTGATTTGTGAAGCTTGAAAAGATTTCTAATTATTGCAATTTAAGATTAAAAACACGGATGCTTCAGGTATCAAGAAAATATTTCTGTGGATTGCAGAATTTTTTGATAATTTCTTTTGTTTAAATAAAGTGGTACACTAAGATATTATTAGATTTTAAAGGAGGTTTTCCTCAAAATTGGTCAAAAAATCGATTTTCCTTCTTAATATTGTATGAAAGCTTGTTTAATTGTGAATATTTCGACACCTCATTTTTTCCCATATGGCAGTTATATCGCGCGATATTGTAAATTTGTTCATACACCCAATGCAAATACCCACACAAATTAAAACTTTAAATGGAATTTTCTGCATGTTCATAGCATTGTCACTTTCCTGTTTTACAAATGCAAAGGCTTTTTTTGTATTTCAGATAGAAATTTAAACTTTTTTGTATATATATGTTCTTTATTATATATGTGACAAATCTGCGCATGGAATTAGCCTCCAGGTTTTCTTGTTATTTTTTTAAAAATAAAAGTATATGAAGATGTGTTAGATTTCATCGTTTTTAACTACCGGGTGTCCCAAAAAGGACTGACTGATTTTAAAATTCAATAACTTGCAAACGGTGACAGATATTTAAAAAATTCTTGCAGGAGGGTTATGCATAAGGTCAAAAGTTTTTTTACAGTGATTTTCAATTTTAGTTCGAATTACAAACAATAGATGGCGCTGCGATCAATAGACGCTGAATTCAGGCTCGATTTCTGGTACTTCGTGGCCCGGATAATACATTTCCATCTCCTTTTTCAGCATGGAACAAGAGAAAGGACCAGAAATCGAGCCTGTATTTAGCGACTATTGCTTACAGCGCCATCTATTGTTTGTAATTCGAACTAAAATCGAAAATCACTGTAATAAAACTTTTGACCTTATGCATAACCCTCCTGCAAGAATTTTTTAAATATCTGTCACCGTTTGCAAGTTATTGAATTTTAAAATCAGTCAGTCCTTTTTGGGACACCCGGTATATATATCAGTCAAAAAGTTATATTAAATGTAATAATAAATGTATCTAAAAATCCATGCGCAGTCTTGTGTAATGCACATTTGAAAATCTTAAAAGAAAATTGGGCAAAAATATCAATATTTAAAAAAGTAGTAGGGATTTTAATAAATTCAGTTTTTTTAACTTTTTTTTATTTTAATTAAATATGCAGTTAGTTTTTTTAAATGCACTTTTAACTGAACATTGAAATGCAGTGAGTTCACCATTTGAAACATATTTAAAAAAATAAACATAATTGATGAAAAGGTAAACTGTCATCTTAACATTCCATACAACACGGTCAAAAATGCTTGATGAGAAAATTCTTTCCTCACTTATCTTTTGTTACTTTTTATCAACAATTTTATGAATAATAAATATCCATCATGAAATAAACATTATCAAAAGAATACGGATTTATACCAGTTTCTTGGGCATATTTATATGGACTATTAGAAATTTTATAGTAAATAATTAAAATTAAGATATTTACCGATGTCCATATAATTGAAAATTCTGTTTATAATGTTGCAAAAAACGTTCAGAAGAGCAGGAATCTATTGTTTCAAAATTCAAATTTCATATTAAATTACCGGTTAAGATGTGTGACTACTTCAGATAAAAGAAACTTCTGGGGATTTCAGATTTTTTTGCAAATCTGTTGTGTCTCAATAACATGGTTCAGTGAGATATTACCCCATTAACATTCCATACAACAATCCTTGGGGAGAAACCGAAATTCAGCATTTTTTGCCAAGTTAAATAACTTTTGTTGTTCTTTTTTTTTCCTCTCTTTTGGCAATTCTATTCGCCAATGCATTTTTTCTCACTACGATATAAAACATATTTATACATAAAGACAATAAGGGAAAGAAAATCTAAACGTATTTTTATCGATACATGGTTTGTAATTTTTTTATATGCATTTCGTTTACGTTTGAGAATAGTTTGGCAAAACTTACTGGTATATTTATTATTATCAAATGCCTTGTAGTGTATTAACCCTTGTAGTGTATTAACACATTGTTGACCACGAAGTACACTTGTGTTTAAATACTAAACATCATTGGCTAATGGAATGTTCCAAATCGTTTGTTCTCTTCGAGTAATTATATACTCGTGTTTAAATATTAAATGTCATTGGCTAATGGAATGTTCAAAATCGCAAAGTCTTCTTCAAGTAATGTTTCTTGAATAAAATGTTGCTTTTATTTAAAAAATGTGTTTTTATATATTTTTTTAAGATTTTATTAGACTGAAAAAGGAAATAAAATCCATTCATTGTAAAATGATTACGCATGCATAAAGATGTCCCGTTAAAAAATTACAATGTAATTTAATGTTATCAATGTAAGTACGATTTAAAAAAACAGCTGTTTTAACATCCAGACCAAATATGTGGTAAATAATGTGTTAATATTTTGGAAATGGAGACATGATGTAGTAAAACATCGTTATTCTATAGTAAAAACTTTTTAACATTTTAAAAGGCTGCATATTATACTTGAATTTAAATATTTAATTCTAATTATTACAATTTAAGATTCAAAACTGAGAAGCTTCCGATATCAAGAAGATAATGATACAGATTGCGAAACTTTGTGTAAATTTCTGATTTCTTGTTAGCATGGTGCACAGAGATATGATATTATTAGTATTTAATACAACATAGTAAAACAATAATTGTCGAGAAGCCGAAATGCAAAAGTTTTTGGTCAGGCTAAATTATCTATTGTTAGTTTTTTCAATGAACTCATAATACATTCTGTCACGAAGATATAGAACAAATTTATAGAGGTTCGAGAAAGAAATATAAATTCTTAATCTATTTTCATTAATGGTGTCTTTTTCAATGAATGATTTACTTATGTTTCCGTTTATTTTGGCAAATATGCTGGTTCATATATTATCATTTCAATTCTCCTTTCCTTATGCTATCATAAAAACATTTATCGTTTCAAAAGGCTTTAGGTTTTTGTAGAAATTAGCTATTTGTTTATTCAACTTTAACAAGGATTCTAATTACTAAAATTTAATGTTCAAAAAGCTGATAATTATCAGCGTTTATCAATTAATTATAATTAAATTATCGAGAAGGTTCTTCTGGGGATTGCAGAAAATAAATGCTTCGTATTTCCATAATGTGGTGCAGAGGGATATTGTGTTATTAAATATTCCACACTACACCGTCAAATAATTCCTGGCAATGACCCAATTAAAAAAGTGTACGTCATACTAATTTATATTTTGTAATCGCTTTTTTCAAAATTTTTCTCATAACATAACGAAAAACAAACAAAATTCTAAATCATTGTTTTATCGAAGTTTAATTTGTATATATACAGTGGATTCTTCTTATTGCATAATGGCTTAGAATGTACAGTCTGTTGAACGAGAAAGTGAGTCGTTATTTTATAAGAAACCACCGTACCCCATATGTCTCAATATTTTTTAATCGTTATTCTGTATTCTTATAAGCAGTGTTTACTTTGCCGGCAAATCGTATTGCTGACATCAATTAATTCAAAATTATTACAATGAGAGCAAAATTCCAAAAGCGATTCAAGGGAATGTTTTTAGTTAACTATGCGAAAGAACCTAAAATGACATATAAAGCGGCTGCAAAATATATGCGAAATTTTGAGGGATTTATTAAAATGTGGTCAAAGCAATATTTGGACGTTGGGAATGTGGATGATCTGCCAGAGAGGGGACTAGACCGGGAGTAAACAATAAAGGAATATATACAATGATCACCGAGGAATGCTGAGAAAATGCAAACCACAAACCAGAAATACTTGATAAAGTCTGCTAAATGTTCTTTTGGTTCTGAAAGAACAAGCAGGGTGCTGCAAGAAACAATTTTCCTAAACATCGCTACAATCTGTGTACGACAAAATAACGCCACGACGATAGAAGGGACGGAAATGTCCTAATATGCAAATCCGATTTAAAATGTGTGATCGAACATCAAAATAAAGCTTAAAATAAACCCACTGTACACGTTGAAGAAGCTATTTCAAATGATTTGTACAATGGTCACCGAGGAATGCTGAGAAAATGCAAACCATCAACCAGAAATACTTGAAAAAGTCTGCCAAATGTTCTTTTGGTTCTGAAAGAACAAGCAGGGTGCTGCAAGAAACAATTTTCCTAAACATCGCTACAATCTGTGTACGACAAAATAACGCCACGACGATAGAAGGGACGGAAATGTCCTAAGATGCAAATCCGATTTAAAATATGTGATCGAACATCAAAATAAAGCTTAAAATAAAACCACTGTACACGGTGAAGAAGCTATTTCAAATGATCTGTACAATGGTCACCGAGGAATGCTGAGAAAATGCAAACCATCAACCAAAAATACTTGAAAAAGTCTGCTAAATGTTCTTTTGGTTCTGAAAGAACAAGCAGGGTGCTGCAAGAAACAATTTTCCTAAACATCGCTACAATCTGTGTACGACAAAATAACGCCACGACGATAGAAGAGACAGAAATTTCCTAAGATGCAAATCCGATTTAAAATGTGTGATTGAACATCAAAATAAAGCTTAAAATAAAACCACTGTACACGGTGAAGAAGCTATTTCAAATTATCTGTACAATGGTCACCGAGGAATGCTGAGAAAATGCAAACCATCAACCAGAAATACTTGAAAAAGTCTGCTAAATGTTCTTTTGTTTCTGAAAGAACAAGCAGGGTGCTGCAAGAAACAATTTTCCCAAACATCGCTACAATCTGTGTACGACAAAATAACGCCACGACGACGATGGAAAGGACGGAAATGTCCTAAGATGCAAATCCGATTTAAAATGTGTGATCGAACATCAAAATAAAGCTTAAAATAAAACCACTGTACACGGTGAAGAAGCTATTTCAAATGATCTGTACAATGGTCACCGAGGAATGCTGAGAAAATGCAAGCCATCAACCAGAAATACTTGATAATGTCTGCTAAATGTTCTTTTGGTTCTGAGAGAACAAGCAGGTTGCTGCAAGAAACAATTTTCCTAAACATCGCTACAATCTGTGTACGACAAAATAACGCCACGAGGATGGAAGTGACGGAAATGTCCCAAGATGCAAATCCGATTTAAAATGTGAGATCGAACATCAAAATAAAGCTTAAAATAAAACCACTGTACACGGTGAAGGAGCTATTTTAAACCAAGAAGATATGACATTCTTTGCCAAATGAATACACAGAAAACCTCGTCGAAAGTATGGGATAAATATGTTATAATCGATAATGGAGGTGATTAGACAAAATATTAGGTAATAAAGAAGTAGCTAATAAAGTTTACTTCAATGAAAGAAAAAATAAATAAACACAGCTAATATTTTTACAGATTATGGCGGTCACTTTGTTCTTGAACAAACTGTATTTCCGCTTAATGAGGATAATTCAAAAATAATCGTTACTCTGTGGCTAGAAGAAAACAAACAGATTTTATTATAAATATAATTAGTAGCTACATTGTCGCTAAAAAAAACATTGTTTTCTGAACTGTGACATAAATTCTAATTATTACAATTCAACATTAAAAACACTGGCACTTCAAGGAAGATATTTCGATGGATTGGAGAAATTTTTGTAAAGTTCTCTCGTCTCAATAACATGGTGCAGAGGCATGTTTCCTTATTAACATCCCGTACAACACATTTAAACTATTCTTGTCAAGAAGCCAAAATTCAAAGATTTTTAAATTGTCTTTTGCTACTCCTTTTTTAACAGTTTTACACGTAACACATTTTAATTTTTTTTTATTTATTTATTTATTTTTTTTGCAAATAGGGGGCTCGGCCCCCTACGAGCTACGCTCGCCAACCCCTGTCCAGACACCGTAGACTCTAAATGCACGCTAATTTGATCGGCTTTAAAAAGATTTCGAAAGATTGAATTACAATTTAAAAAACAGTGGCGATCTCTCTATAAACGGATTTCTATTCATTTCTCTTTGATTGGGGGAATTTTAACGCCAAATCCGTTGCGGTACTACTTGATTATCCCGTCGACCAATTTCGCCAAATTATATAAATCGCCAAACCACTCGCCAAATTATACAAATTGACATAATTTTTATTTTAAATAACGAAAAAACAAATAAATTAGTACAACATTAATAAAAATACAAATAAAACGTCGAAATAAAAATAACTTGATGACGTAGACACGTGTAACAACATTTTAAAATAAGCTAATATAAAAGGAATTAAGTAAACAGAGTCTTTGTCTCCTGGTATTTTTTAACAAAGTGAAAAGAAAGTTCTTTTAAATGAGACATTTTAAATTAATCGTTTTTAATCTGACGTAATTTTGACCAAACTATTCTTTCTCTTTTTAATATTCACGTGAAAATACTTGTGTTAGAAATTAAATATTATTTGCGCTTTGTTAACAAAAATAGTTGAAAAGTATCCTCTTAAAATATCAAATAAATGTCTAGCGCATTTTCTAAATTTAAACCGTTTTGCAATATTATTTTGTGTTCATTTTATGTAATAACTGTAATGTGACGTAAATATGACGTAATTTCTCCTATTTAAGACTTCTAACGCATGTTAATAAATTTATTGCTTTACAAATTCCTTTCTCTCTTAAAATTCACGTGTAATTATAGTTTTTATGACATAATTTTTAATAAGTTCCTGCTTTTTGTACATAATTATTTAATTCTAATTCCAAATGTTTTTTCTGTTTATAATAGTCACGTGTAAATAAATTTTTAATTTATTTACACGTATAAATATATTTTTTTTTTCTAAGCAAACATTATTGCTTCCGCTGTTTATACAGTTGGCAACAGTTTAAATTAATATCACTTTCTAAAATCTGTTAAAAATATCTCTAGAAATGCTGAAAATCTGAATTTAAAATAGAAATAAAACCTCAAAAAATTAGTCAAAATAAAAAAATTAATGCAATCTGCACTCCGGCAAATTCTAACGCATAAAATGATCTAAAAATGATTAAATTCCTATGAACAGTTTTTGTTGCTATAAAACTTTTTTAGTGGAGCGATTTTGTCCAACTTTAGCATTAAATATCTCTTAAAATAATTCTTCGATCTGAAACCTGTCTGCATCAGCGTGTTTATCAAACATTTCTGTATAATACTACCGATTTTCATATTTTTGTATGCATTATTTTTCTTAATATTAACAAAGAAAGACCTCCGGTCACAAAAAATTCAAAACCGGCGGCGGCGGCGGTGACAGCGGTAGTTACTTTTTTTTAGAATTTTTTTGCAATACTAGGGGGCTCGGCCCCCTACGAGCTACGCTCGCCAACCCCCCGTTCAGACACTGCAGTCTCTAAAAGCACGCTAATTTGATCGGCTTTAAAAAGATTTTGGAAGATTGAATTATAATTAAAAAAACAAAGGCGATCTCCCTATAAACGGGTTTATATTCATTTCTCTTTGATTGGGGAATTTTACGGAAAAATCAGCTGCTGTTAAAAGATACAATGGCATTTCAAAATCATCTAATATAAAATGAATTAAGTAAACAGAGTCTTTGTCTCCCGGTATTTTTTAACAAAGCGAAAAGAAAGTCCTTTTAAATAAGACATTTTAAATATATCGTTTTTAATCTGACGTAATTTTCACCAAACTTTTCTTTCCCTTTTTAATATTCAAGTGAAAATAGTTTTATTAGAAATGAAATATTATTTGCGCTGTCAAAAAAAAAAAAAAAAAAAAAAAAAAAATAGTCGAAAAGTTCATCTCAAAATATCAGGTAAATGTCTCGCGCTATTTTTAAATTTAACTGTTTTGCAATATTATTTTTTGTTCATTTTACGTAATAAGTGTAATGTGACGTAAATGTGATGTAATTTCTCCTATTTAAGACTTCTAATGCATGTTAATGAATTTATTATTTTACAATATCCTTTCTCTGTTAAAATTCACGTGTAGTTATAAGATGAAGTAATATTCAATAAGTTCCTGCTTTTTATACGTAATTATTTAATTCTAATTTGAAAGTTTTTTTTTCTGTTTATAACAGTCACGTGCAAATAAATTTTTCATTTGAAGCAAGCATTATTGTTTCCGTTGTTTATACAGTTGGCAACAGGTTAAATTAGTACAATTTTCTGAAATAAGTAAAAAATATCTTTCGGAATGCTGAAAATTTGAATTTAAAATAGAAATGAAACCTCGAAAAATGAGTCAAATTAAAAAAATAAATTAATTCTGCACACCGGGAAATTATAACGTATAAAATGATCTAAAAATCATTAAATTCCGATGTATAGTTTTTGCTCCTATAAAACTTTTTTATTGGAACGATTTTGTCCAACTTTAGCATTAAATATCTCTTAAAATAATTCTTCGATTTGAAAACTGTCTGCATCAGCGTGTTTATCAAACATTTCTGTATAATACTACCAATTTTCATATTTTTGTATGCATTATTTTTCTTAATATTAACGAAGAAAGACCTCCGGTCACAAAAAATTCAAAACCGGCGGCGGCGGCGGCGGCGGTGACAGCGGTAGTTACCTTTTTTTAGAATAGAGAGACTAGGGGGCTCGGCCCCCTACGAGCTACGCTCGCCAACCCCCGTCCAGACACCGTAGACTCTAAATGCACGCTAATGTGATCGGCTTTAAAAAGATTTCGAAAGATTGAATTATAATTTAAAAAACAGTGGCGATCTCTCTATAAGCGTATTTCTATTAATTTCTCTTTGATTGGGGAATTTTAACGACAAATCCGTTGCGGTACTACTTGATTATCCCGTCGACCCATTTCGCCAAATTATATAAATCGCCAAACCACTCGCCAAATTATACAAATTGACATAATTTTTATTTTAAATAACGAAAAAACAAATAAATTAGTACAACATTAATAAAAATACAAATAAAACGTCGAAATAAAAATAACTTCATGACGTAGACACGTGTAACAACATTTCAAAATAAGCTAATATAAAAGGAATTAAGTAAACAGAGTCTTTGTCTCCTGGTATTTTTTAACAAAGTGAAAAGAAAGTTCTTTTAAATGAGACATTTTAAATTAATCGTTTTTAATCTGACGTAATTTTGACCAAACTATTCTTTCTCTTTTTAATATTCACGTGAAAATACTTGTGTTAGACATTAAATATTATTTGCGCTTTCCTAACAAAAATAGTTGAAAAGTATCTTTCTATTCTAAAAAAAAGTAACTACCGCTGTCACCGCCGCCGCCGCCGCAGGTTTTGCATTTTTTGTGACCGGAGGTCTTTCTTCGTTAATATTGAGAAAAATAATGCATACAAAAATATGAAAATTAGTGGTTTTATACAGAAATGTTTGATAAACAGGCTGATGCAGACAGTTTTCAAATCGAAGAATTATTTTAAGAGTTATTTAATGCTAAAGTTGGACAAAATCGTTCCACTAAAAAAGTTTTATAGCAGCAAAAACTATACATGGCAGTGTAATCATTTTTAGATCATTTTATGCGTTAGAATTTGCCGGAGTGCAGATTGCATTAATTTTTTTATTTTGACTCATTTTTTCAGGTTTTATTTCTATTTTAAATTCAAATTTTCAGCATTTCTAGAGATATTTTTTACAGATTTCAGAAAATTGTACTAATTTAAACTGTTGCCAACTGTATAAAAAGCGAAAGCAATAATGTTTGCTTCAAATTAAAAATTTATTTACACGTGACTATTATGAACAGGAAAAAAACTTTCAAATTAGAATTAAATAATTATGTATAAAAAGCAGGAACTTGTTAAAAATTACGTCATAAAAAGTATACACGTGAATTTTAAATGAGAAAGGATATTGTAAAATAATAAATTCATTAAATGCGTTAGAAGTCTTAGGAGAAATTACGTCATATTTACGTCACATTATAGTTATTACATAAAATGAACACAAAATAATATTGCAAAAAAGTTTAAATTTAGAAATTGCGCTAGACATTTATTTAATATTTTGAGAAAATATTTTCAACTATTTTTGTTAGGAAAGCGCAAATAATATTTCATTGCTAACAAAAGTACTTTCACGCGATTATTTAAAAGAGAAAGAATAGCTTGGTAAAAATTACGTCAGATTAAAAACGATTAATTTAAAATGTCTCATTTAAAAGAACTTTCTTTTCTTTCGCTTTGTTAAGAAATACCAGGAGACAAAGACTCTGTTTACTTAATTCTGTGGCGACGCCATCTTGCGCGGTCAGTAAAACGAGTTTCTCGCAGGAAGCGATCGAGCTAGCCTTTTGCTCGGCACGTAAGATCTCGCTTTCTGACCGTGGGTTTTCCGGTTCGATCCCTATCGGCGCCTATCTCCTGCATTGGTGACCTTGGACAAACGAAGACGCACCTTCACAAATATCATCATCTTCTTTCGAGACCAACAGATGGCAGCACTGAAAACACCCCCAGCAGCAGAGCCTGTGAAACGCTCACAGCACGCAACCAGCAGCAAAAGCCTGTGAAACGCTCACAGCACGCAAAGCCTATGACAACTCTCATAGCACAAAGCCTTTCACGCCGCGCATCTTCGGGGGCACACACATGCGCACGGCAGCACGACAGCATCACCTGGCAACGAGCCAGCGCAACACGAGTGCACATCGCTCGTACAACATCATCGAGATGTTCTTCTCACTGGGGGTGGAGTACTGTGGCGACGCCATCTTGCGCGGTCAGTAAAACGAGTTTCTCGCAGGAAGCGATAGAGCTAGCCTTTTGCTCGGCACGTAAGATCTCGCTTTCTGACCGTGGGTTCTCCGGTTCGATCCCTATCGGCGCCCATCTCCTGCAATTCCTTTTATATTAGCTGATTTTGAAATGTTGTTACACGTGTCTAAGTCATCAAGTTATTTTTATTTCGACGTTTTATTTGTATTTTTATTAATGTTGTACGAATTTATTTGTTCTTTCGTTATTTAAAATAAAAATTATGTCAATTTGTATAATTTGGCGAGTGGTTTGACGATTTACATAATTTGGCGAAATGGGTCGACGGGATAATCACGTAGTACCGCAGCGGATTTGGCGTTAAAATTCTCCAATCAAAGAGAAATGAATAGACATTCGTTTATAGGGAGATCGCCACTGTTTTTTAAATTATAATTCAATCTTTTGAAATATTTTTAAAGCCGATCAAATTAGCGTGCATTTAGAGCCTGCGATGTCTGGACGGGGGTTGGCGAGCGTAGCTCGTAGGGGGCCGAGCCCCCTAGTCCTCTTAAAATATCAAATAAATGTCTAGCGCAATTTCTAAATTTAAACCGTTTTGCAATATTATTTTGTGTTCATTTTATGTAATAACTGTAATATGACGTAAATATGACGTAATTTCTCCTATTTAAGACTTCTAACGTAGGTTAATAAATTTATTGCTTTACAAATTCCTTTCTCTCTTAAAATTCATGTGTAATTATAGTTTTTATGACATAATTTTTAATAAGTTCCTGCTTTTTGTACATAATTATCTAATTCTAATTCCAAATGTTTTTTTCTGTTTATAATAGTCACGTGTAAATAAATTTTTAATTTATTTACACGTATAAATATATTTTTTTTTTTTTTGAAGCAAACATTATTGCTTCCGCTGTTTATACAGTTGGCAACAGTTTAAATTAAGATCACTTTCTAAAATCTGTTAAAAATATCTCTAGAAATGCTGAAAATCTGAATTTAAAATAGAAATAAAACCTCAAAAAATTAGTCAAAATAAAAAAATTAATGCAATCTGCACTCCGGCAAATTTTAACGCATAAAATGATTTAAAAATGATTAAATTCCTATGAACAGTTTTTGCTCCTATAAAACTTTTTTAGTGGAACGACCCGTAAGGCATGGTGACGTCACGGCGACGTCGTTGTGAAGTCACACTGTGACTTTGTGACCGTCGATGTGACGTCACGTGACGTCGATGTGACGTCATAGTGACTAGAATGCGAGGTCGTTATGGCCGTTTTAGAGGTCGTTTGTGACGTCACATTGTGACCACTCTGTGAAGTCACGGTGTGACAAATTTGTGAAAAGTGTGTCATTTGTGACTATTTTGGCATTAACTTTGTGACGAACCTGTGACGAAAGCGACAATGCTTTGAAGTCACACTGTGACCAATTTGTGAAATATGTGTCATTTGTGACGAACTTGTCATAAACACTGTGATTTCAAATGAAAATCAAATTTCAAATTAATTGCTTAAAAGACGCAAATAGTGAAAATGATTCCATGCTGGGACTCGAACCCGGGCCATCAGTACAGTGCACTGACATTCTACCGACTAAATCACATGGAACGATACCCAGGCTGAAAAATTTCTCACTATTACATGTTGGCAAGGCTACAAACCCAGCACAAGAAAGAATATTTAGCGTGAGCCACCAACATGATGCAAACACGAAACTTAATTAAATCCAGCATCGATTGAAATTATATTAATACTTGGAAATTTTTCCAGCGAGAACCATTCGCTTTGCATACAATATTTCAAATGAAAATCAAATTTCAAATTAATTGCTTAAAAGTCAATTTTAATTTGAAATGTTGTATGCAAGGCGAATGTTTCTCCCTGGAAAAATTTCCAATTATTAATATGGTTTCAATCGATGCTGGATTTAATTAAGTTTCGTGTTTACCCCATGTCGGTGGCTCACGATAAATATTCCATCTTGTGCTGCGTTTGTAGCCTTGCCAACATGTAATAGTGAGAAATTTTACAGGCTGGGCGTCGTTCCATGTGGTTTAGTCGGTAGAATGTCAGTGTGCTATACTGATGGCCCGGGTTCGAGTCCCGGCATGGAATCTTTTTCACTCCTTTGCGCCTTTTAAGCAATTAATTTGATATTTGATTTTCATTTGAAATATTGTATATAAGGCGAATGATTCTCTCTGGAAAAATTTCTAAGTATTAATACAGCGATGAATTTTAAAATAAACTTTTGCTGTAAATATAAAACCTTATCTTTTTACCGTACTTTTTAGCAAAATATCGCTATTTTGGAGTCCTATTCTTCTAAAACATTTTAAATTTTTCCACTTAAAAAACAATGCTTATCAACTGCCATATTTTTTTATTAAGTTCTATGCTTGATATTGAGTTCAAGCTTGATATTTAGAATGTGTAAGTTTTTTTAATTTGTTGTTATTTGTCATTGCTTTATTAAATATGAACATGGAGACTAACGGATATTAATACAACTATTATTTATAGAGCGGCATGATAAGCGATATTTATTTAAATTTTTTATTCCCGTGTATATTGTATTTTGTGAATATGAGCTAAATAGAGTTGGTATGTTTTATAGGAAAAGACTGATCTAGGAAATAGAAAAAAAAAACGATTAAGAAAAATTATGCGTTAAGCATAGATTATAAAATACTTTCCAACACTTTCTGAATGCTTTAACAAGACATCGTAATTTAGGGAAATGACGTAAATAAGATAACTAAGTAAACATTTCAGAAAACGCATAAAACATTTGAAAAACTGATTTCAACAGTTACCGTCCATAGCCAAATATGTTTTCCAATTCTTTTGAACAGCCCTGTATTTGATCTGTAGGTTGATACACTGAAAAAAAAAATGAAGTACTCAAAAATGAGTAATCCGACGTACTCATATCGAATTGAATATTTTTGGATCAAAAATGAACCTATGCTTTCTCTATTTTGAAACATCACATGTTATAAAACCCAAACAAACGAATAGTTTTGTACCCTGTAATGGTTCATTTCATTTATAGCGGCATAGCGGCATAAATGATGTTTATTAATGTAAATATTAAATTATGCACAGCATTTTAAAAATAATTTAAAAGTACTTGGCAATAATGCTCTTGTCATAAAAATATTCGATTTGAGTATCTTGCTAAGAATTTTGCTGTTTTTCTTAATAAATAATCAATTAAACATTTCTTGTTAAGAACTTTGAACGGGAAATAAATGACATTTTTACTTTAAATTTTAGGTTTTTTTTTGGGGGGGGGGGGGGGGGAGTGCATAACGATTCATATTTCATCACAACCATGGAATAAAAAATGAATACATGTGTTTCTCAACTTTGAGTACATTTGGATCGGAGCTATTTTGAGTATGTGACGCATTTAAAATTGGGTACTTCTTACTCAATTTTGAGTACCCATTTTTTAAGTGTATATATACTATATAATGGGAAAATTTAGTTTAGCAAGAAAACGCCTAACAGGTTGAAATTCTTTTTCAGCAATTTATACTAATGTAAGGAAAGATACTTGAATACTTTTGTACAACCCTGTAGTTTACCTAGAATCTTTATTACACGCTACTATTTAGTTAAAATTTAATTCAAACTAAGACACTCTTAAAACTGCTGAAATCACATTTCCAGAAATTATCATTTATAGACGGCCTTGTATCCATTTCCTTGCGTGACCCTGTGTATCATTTTATCCATATTCTACAAACATTTATTGGTAAATTAAATGCAGTTCAGCGAAAAAAAAACATAACTCATTTAAAAACCACCTTTAAGCAATTTGCGCCCATACCCAGTAATCCTTACGAATACTTTTGTGTAGCCTTGTATAGGAATTATAGCATTTATATACACGATACTATGCATAAACATAGTGAATCATAAAAGCGCATATCATAATTAAAAATACATTTCCAGCAAACATCGCTAATGAACAGTACTTTGGATACAATATAGTATCTGAAATATTTTGAGTGTCCCTGTAAATGCTATATACGTATTATTCGTATTATAAATGAAATAATTTATAGTATGTAAACCTAAGCGACATACATCAATTTCATTATATATGAAATAGATTAACATAATTAAAGTATGCTGCAAACAATTCCCTCCACCCCTATATCATTATGTATTTGAATTCCTTTTTTAGCCCTGTAAATGAACAATAGCTATTCTGTGAATCGCATAGTCAACAGAATGCATATTTTAGTGCCCTTCATAAATGCATATAAATTTTATTATGTTTGAAAGCGTGCGTAAAATCATTAAAAATCATTTGAAACGATTTTTTTCCATAGGCCGTAATGTAACGGAAAACTTTTGGCTGGCCCTGTAAATGAACAAAGCATGCTACAAACTTCATTACAAATAGGTACCGTGCTATAGTAAACGTCAATAACATCCAAAAATTTCAGGGCAATCCGAGTATATTTTCGGGAGTTAGAGTGCGGACAGACAGCTAGACGCAGAGACAAACCTAAGTCATAAGCACTTTTCAACTTATGTCCTTATGTATCCTGTATTATATGAACTTTTAAAAAATATATACTAAAGCAGTTTAATCTATAACTTCCTATCAGGCATGAAAAACACTTTATTTCAATGCTTAAATATCATATTTTACTTTTTAGTGCCAATAATTACGTGTATCATAAACGTAGAAAATGAATTTACAATAGAAGAAAATTTAATAACCGATTCAGAATGTCTATAATTAAATGTTTGATTAAAATCACAAGCACAAAAATTCTTACATACAATTTAAAAAAATAAATATACCAATTTGAAAAACACTAAAAATAATAATTAGTATTTATAATTGTACTATTAAACAACAGCAAAATACAATAAATAAATTAAATGCACTATTAGATTTAACAATATCTCAAAAATATTTCCGTATGGTATAAGGAATTACTATTATTTCATAATTTTGGCAAATGTTAAATCTGAAAACATTGGTTTGAAGATTTAGGATTTAAAAAGATAATTTAAAATATTATTAGCACTAAAAGAAAATTCTTTCAAATGTTTCACTACTGTAATATGTAAAAATATATTTTCCCAGTATAATGTTAATTTCTAATCTGAAACAGTTTCGTAATCTCATGATAATCGAACATCATATTTAACCCCAAAATAATAATAACTATAAGTGTTAGTAATCAAAAAATAGTAAGAAGCCGATAAAATAATTCCAAATCATTGTCGTTCCATACATTTTCAATCTCAAGTAAGAGTAAATTAATGTTTATATTAATTCCAGTATGAACTTAAGCCTGAATCAGTCTCTGCGCAGATTTTTTTTTTTTTTTTTTCAAGCGATGGCAGATTAAGATATTTTTCTTTACAGTTATCGAATTGAAAAATATCGCTTCTGACATAAAGATCAGTCTCTTACAAATATAACATAAAACTATTTAACTCATAAATACAAATCAGGAACAAAATATTTAAATTAAATAACACTTACATATACGTTCCATTAATATCCGTGTATCCTAAAATGGTCATTTCCTTATCTTAAAGTGTTGTAGACTTGGTGATGTTCTAAAAACAGTGAACAATTTCCCGCGTCTTCTCATATTTATTTTTCTGTGGGCAGACGATTTTCAAGCAGGTGTTCTGTTACAGATTATTTGTTTTTGTATACAAGAAATATTGAACTTGAATGCGCAGTAATTTTCTGAAAGTATCGTTAATTAAAATTTTGTATTTGAAGACATGTCCTATATATTTAACCTTTTCTTTTTATCCGTACCAAATAATTCAAGTTAAATGTATTGTAAAGTTTCTTTTTTCTAAATAATCATAATAATAATATTCTTAATTAGAGTTTATTAGATAAAACATTGTTTAAATTTTTAAAAGGTGTAAAAATAAATTTAATGGTATTAACGACCCCCCCCCTTTTTTTCTTCTTCTTTTTTTTAAAGTAAAGTTTGTTTTGCACAAATTTTGTATATTTCTTTTACTTTCGGAAAATGCTAATTTTATTTAAAAAGTCTGAAAGAAGTAGAATTTATGACTTGAATACAAATTATAAAAATATTCTAAAGCAAGAAATGCATAGATGACTAAACTCTGAAGACTCTTTCTACGTGCTCATTAAAAGGTGCAGATTTAACTGTAATAGAAAATTTTTAGTTTGAAACCACAGAAGTGTTTCGAATAATCCTGGTCGGTAAAAAAAGAAAGAAAGAAAGAAATTTCCTCCCAGCAAACTAAATATGTAAAGTGTATAAATTTAATAATCCTAATTCTAAATATATTATCCAAATGCTAGATAAAATTGAAATCATGAAAAAGTATACATTCACTGTCTTAGATATCAAATGGATAAAATATAGCCTGAAAATTTAGTTTATTAATGCTTGTATCGTGCACTTTATTTATTATGCCCCCCCCCCTCTCCCCTTTAGTGACAGAATTTACCATTTGCTATCCACTAATATATTTTCATTCCTTATGCCGCTATAACTCGTGACTGCTTAAAATATTTCTCTTCATTTTCAAAGATTTTTGAAGTTCATATTTTTGTCACACTGTGACTTACAATATAGTGGTTTTTTTTGTCACATATGTGACGTGACGTACGTTACATAGCAGTGACATAACAGTGACGTCACATTTTTTCTTAATTGCCAGAAAAATATAATTTTACAGTAAATAACATGTTTTAAAGAATTTTCGTAATTTTTTAAAGCTTTCTAAGAAGTTCACATCTCAGTCACAATGTGACATCACTGAGTGGTGGCATTTTGGTCACAGATGTGACGTGACCACAGTGACTTACAGTGACGTCACAATGACGTCACTGTGACCATGCATGCTATGAGGGGATTTTGTCCAACTTTAGCATTAAATATCTCTTAAAATAATTCTTCGATCTGAAAACTGTCTACATCAGCGTGTTTATCAAACATTTCTGTATAATACTACCAATTTTTATATTTTTGTATGCATTATTTTTCTTAATATTAACGAAGAAAGACCTCCGGTCACAAAAAATTCAAAACCGGCGGCGGTGACAGCGGTAGTTACTTTTTTTTAGAATAGAGAGATATTGACATATTTTTACAAATAAGAATAAGAATCCGATAAAGGTCTGCTACCAATCTAAGTTGGAAATAACGTTAATGAATGCCAGTTTTGTTTTATCATATTAAAAAGTAACATTAATCTAATGTATAAAAATGAAAATTTGTCTGTCTGTCTGTCTGTAATGCTATACAAATCTACAGTTTGAAAGCGAGAATTATGAAATGTTACGTACATGTGTATTAAAACACGGCCTAGGCTACTAAAGTAATGTGGAATCGAAATAACTTATAGTTAATTTTAAATTAATAAAAAACCACAAATTTAACAGCAATTTCTAATCAAATTTAAACATTTTTCATTATAGCTGTTGCCAACAATTAAAAATCCACAATAAAATTCTTAACACAAAAATTACTTTTAATTGCAAGATTTCCACGTGAAAAAATGAAATAAATGATTTGACGAATTTAAAAAAAAGGGAATGTTACATCCTAACTTTTCAATTGCAAGATTTCCACGTGAAAAATTAAAATAAAATAAAAAGTTTGACGAATTAAAAACAAAAGGAATGTTACGTCATAATTGTTCTGTTTTATGATTTCCATGTGAAAAATTATAATTATGTGATTAATTTGACGAATTAAAACAAAGGAATATTACGGCATATTGGAAATATAAAGGATGTATTGAATATATAACGTCATATAATTGTGAAAAAATGTATTGAAGCATGATAAAAACTCGATTATGGAAATACTTGCGTACTTTATTATTATTGCTCCAATGATGAATGGAAATAAGTTCATTTATAGCTGTATTATTTTACGTCTGTTATATAAATTTATACATTTTTATGTTGGGTTTTCATTTGAATCATGTGTTTTTCATACACTTCGACTGTTTTTTTTGTATGCTGTTTGTTAAATTTTGAAATTGATTTTTCAAAACAAACATTCTTAAAATTCCGGGCAACTCCGGGTTACTTTAGCTAGTTCTAAATAAATTTTTACATGTGTTTCTTACATCTGCTACAAAGTGGTTCTCATTTTTGTTTTTTGAAAAAAAAAAAAACGTTCTCATCTAAATGGCACATTTTGATAACGAAAAGCTTCTTAATTTACAAAATATATTTTAAAAAGTTTTATTTGAATTAGTTTCATGAAACATTTATATAAGTAAAAGAATGGTCGTTAGTGCATTAATTTACTAAAAAAAGGGTTTCTGTATGCAATAAGTGTATTTTAAGTATGTTCTGTGATCTATGTAATTGTAAATTGTTGTACATAACAATTTAGGCATTTTGCATGCATTAAAAGACTTTCATTTAGTCACAATTTTCGTCACAATTTTCCTTCGTCATTATTTGATGGTTTTTACGTATATATGATTAATTTATAAACTCAAAGGATTGTAGATTTTTATGCGATAAAAATACGACAGCATGTATACATATATATATATATAAATATAAATGTAGAATTAATATTTGGATAGCATCATTTGCTTCACTTCTGACGTGCGTGATCAACAAATCAATGAACTCTGTAGTATTTATTATTGCCTATGATTTGAACGCATGAGATATAAAAGTGAAATTCACGGATCTAGAGCATAATGACTTTAAACTTTGAAAATAAGACAAGAGTCTTATTTTTCAATCATTCTTGAAGCATTGACAAATGAGATGTCAGTAAAGTAATTGGCTATACAGTGCATTAAGAAATTATAAGACCACTAACGAATTGGTGGACTTATGAAGAAGAAGACACAAAATTCAAATTTTTAGCGTGTGCATTTAAAATCGGTCGTAGAACGTTTTCTGTTATATCTGGTACATTTAAATGTAAGTTACATTTTATTAAAATCTTCCAATTTTTTTTAAAACGTAAATAATGTGACTGTTAAGAAATTATAAGACCACCTGAGGAAATTAGCATAATATACGTCACATCAGGATCATTATAAAACGCACGCGTTTGTATATCGTGAAAGTATTCCCGGGAAATAAACGTGCAGGCTTAGATAGTGTTATTTACAATATATTTGAAGATGCCGTGTGGTAAAGCGTTGTCTGCGACCGAAGTAAGTAAAATTTGGTTTTATAAGGGTGCTGGTAAATCTGAACGAGAAATAGCTCGGTTAATGAAGCGTTCTAAAACTGCCATTTACTATGAAATAATTAGAAAAAAGGATTCAAATAAAATTAAATGATCAGGAAGAAAAAGGATTTTGACAGCACGGGATGATCGACAAATATTTCGATTATCAATTCGAAAAGGTCTTTCAACTCGGGAAATTTCAGCAAAGTTTCAGCAAATGAACCTTACACGTAACAGGTTG
This sequence comes from Maratus speciosus, assembly GCA_963932465.1. Lineage (NCBI taxonomy): Eukaryota > Metazoa > Arthropoda > Arachnida > Araneae > Salticidae > Maratus > Maratus speciosus. The sequence continues at coordinate 340,975,937 of OZ010786.1, read as the reverse complement.
GAAGAGTCTGAAATTAAATACAGTCGGACCTCGTTATCCCGATACTCGGTTTTCACGTCACTCCGCTTATCACGTCAGTTTTTCAATGTCCCGATTTCCTGTATATGATTTTAATGTAAATAAACTCCGGATTTTACGCCTTTGAATAATTTTCAATTCCGGATATCCCGACGGTTTAGGAAAATTGTCCATTTTTCATAATCCAAGCAAGGAAAGTAAGCGGTAAGAAATAAATGTCGTAGACAAACTTTTCACAAAAGTATCTAAAATACCCATTGAGATAAATGGGAATTTTTTCTTCAATATTTAATTTAATAAATAAACACACACTATGAATGACCCACTTAAACTCCAGATAGACGTATATCAGTCTACTTGCGGTCTTATTGTTCTGGTCAAGCTTTCTTGTGGTTCCACAGCGTTTTTTCATCCGACTCAAACAGAAGCATTTCATTGCATTGGAACAATCTGAAATGATCTAACATACATTTCTGAAACAACGAACATTGATTACAATTCAATGTATAACATTGAAAAAATAAATATAGGAAGCATATCTAGGGATAAACAAACCTTAATTCATCCATATTTCATGTAACAATAAAAAAAAAAATAAGTCGTCAGAAATCTGATTTTTATTATACGCAATTTTGTTTTGTGTTATTTTGTTTAATAATAATGTTTTATTGCTTAAAACTGCAAGAACGGTTATGAATTTATAATTGTATTAAATGAATTAAAAATATAACTTTTTATAAACATATTTTTCTCTAACTCCGGTTATCGCGACACTCCGCGTATGACGACACTTTTTTCTGGTCATTAGGGTGTCGGGATAACGAGCTTCAACTGTAGTAATGCAAAATGTATGAAACTGTTGAAAGAATCGAGGTTAATGAAACATCATAAAGAAGAAAGACTGAAATTGGCTAAAAATGTCATGTCATGTGACAAGAAATGGAAACATGTGATATTTTCAGAAGAAAAAAAAATTAATTTTGTCGGTCCGGATGGTTATAAACACTATTGGCATGATTTGAGGAAGGAATCGAAACAATGCTTCAGTCGATAAATGGAAGAAGGATCAGTAATGGTTTGCGGAGCTTTTAGTCATGATGGATTATGCGATTTAACCCAAACTTCGGGACGTATGAACTCTGCGCAATATCAGGCTATGTTATATGATTATCTGATACCTTTTGGACCTTTTTTAGGTGGTGCTAACTGGATGTTTGAGCAGGACAATTCTTCTTGCCATGTGTCTAAATCCACCCAGGAATGGTTTAAATAAGAAAAAAATCATGTTTTGTCATGGCCAAGTCGAAGTCTAGACTTGATCCCTATGGAAAATCGTTGGGGCGTGTTAAGTTGCAAAGTTTATGCTAATAATAAACATTTTTTTATCTGCCAATGAACTAGAAGTAGCCATTGTAAAAGAATGACACATTATTTCTGAATCTGTACTTAATCACCTGGTCACTTCTGTGAAAAACAGAGTGTTTGAGGTTACAAGGAAAAATGGGGGATCGATATCATATTAATTGTGTCGTCTAGTTGCAAAACCGGCCATCTCCAAAAAATAAAATATTTGGTGAAAGCTGATTTTTTGCTACACTTAGCCAAATAAAGTTTGGAACCAAAACTCTTCAGTTTTATAGTCATTAGGGCAGTATATTTGAAAACACGAAATAAGGTGGCAGGGGCACATGAAGGGAGGGGTTTGTTTAAAGTCTTTGTTTTGGATTTAGTCACCTTTACAACTTATTTTGGAGTTGGCCGGTTTTTCAACAAACCAGATATTAATTTTTGCTAAATTTAATCTCACATTAGATTTTTAGGTGTAGAAACTACACAAAAATGTTTTGTTCAACTAAATGTTATTTAACAAAAAGAACTTTAGGAAAGTTATTAACGTAAAATGACTTTTACACAGTTACTGATTGTTAAAACTAACAGTCAAAACTAACTGACTAGCTGTTAAAACTGACTTAAATGTTACTAAACAAATAATTTAAATGACATGATATTATTTTAAATGAAATTATTATATTTTAAAAACTTAAACAAAAATCATACGATGTAGATACAATTTCAAACTTTAGTGGTATTTTTATTGTGTGGCTTTAGTGGTTATTTTTAGTGGTCTCATCGTTTTCGACAGTCTCACAAATTTCGTCATGATGATCCATCCATGCGTATTTTTCTTCATCCTCTCTGCTTTCTGCTTCTTGAGCAGCTGATGCCAATATATTTTTGTAAAAAAAAAAATAATAAAATAAAATAAATAACCGCTTGTCAGCATCCCAATTTGGTTCAAAATGTATTGTCAGGCAGTTTTGGACATCCAGAAGTTTTAGAGGTTTCACCACGGTACCCGGACCCACGTCCTCAAGCTTGCTGTTCATAATACTTCTCTTAATCTTGACAACAGACTTTCTGACTTCTACGTCAGATTTGAAGAAGTCCTCCCCTTGCACCAACACCTTATTTTTATCTTTTGTTATGAAACTTTTTTTCGTAGGAGGAAATTTCAAATGCCACTTTGCAGGTGGTTTGAGGAAGAAATTGCTGGTCTTCTTCCAATCATGGCCAGTGTAGTCTCTCCCCGGCTTGAAAACTGTTCCATGTTCAGATAAAATTTCTTCATAATTTACAGGTTGAACTAGGGACTCAATTTTCTTCAATCTCCATTCAGTTTGAGCGAAAACACGGTCTGGAGGGATAAAAAAATACTGAATCAACATAGACATGTTATTACATTGATAACATATTATGACATCATGATGATTAATTAATCAAAATATGCTAACAATGATGCTATTATGTTATCAATTAATTATGTATTATATTATCACCAGGTGTGGATTACCCATAAGGCCAATTTAAGCCATGGCCTAGGGGCATAAGTTGGGTAGGGTTCGCAAAATTAAGAGCTTTAACGTATTTAAATTTACTGAAATAAGGAAATTTAAAATTTTAACGAAAAGATTTAAATAAAAAAGGAATTTCTAACAATTACATTTAAAACAATTTTTGTACTTTTCGAACACCAACACAAAATTCTCTCAGGTTTTAAGTGCAACAAAAGTCCGTTCACTCCCAATCTACATTCCTCGAAATACTAAAATTTATAAAACAAAATTTAAACGAATTATTAATTAAATAAATAGATTAAAAAATTCTTAAATTTATCAGAGAAAATTCACTTACAGTTTTATGAAGTGGGGAGGGCGCACAGAAGTATTTTGGCCTAGGGCGTCAAAAAATGTTAAACCGCCCCTGGTTATCAAAAGCTGTACATTACCTTTGAATTTTGGCTTTTCTCCTTTTCCACGTCGTAGGTCCACTTTGTCGCTTCCTTGGTTGATTAGTAGACACATCTTCCACATACTTTTCCATAGTTGGAGAAAACACGAAGTTAAATTATTAGAAAATTTTTATGCACCAAGGTAGAGCAGTCACAGGCGAGAGAAAACACGATAACGTTAATCTAATCAACAAGTGAGAGGTTATTGTGGGCTCGAGTTGAAGCGTCATCTAGCGGATATGGAGATGGCCGGTCTTGAAACTCACTGGCTGAAGCATTTGGCCGGTTTTGCAGCACATTGTGATTTTCAAACGCATACAACACAGGGATTGACCGGTTTTGGCATGGTTTATCGTTTCCAGATGGTAGAAACCTTTACTTAGAAATAAAAAAAACTGAAAAAAAAAACCCCATTTTCCATTTTTGAAGAGTTGGCCGGTTTTGCAACTAGACGACACAATTTACATATTATTTTTGTTTTTAGATAACTGGCCTAATTTGTTAACAGTGTATTTTTAAATCATTTCTTATATTTTTGTTAACATACTTATTTATTGCATTATTCAAAATTATTGCAAACTAATTTTAATAAATATGTTGTATTTTGATATATCATTTATTTAAACTATAATTAGAACCTTTATTTATTTCATAATTTTCAAAATCAAAGTAGTCATATAATTTATTAACCCACTTTATTAGGTCTAAAATTAAAATCAGCCAAGCCAATGTCTCTTTTTTTAACTATCTGTATTTCTTTAGCCAAAATTGGTCTTTTTGATAAGTTTTAGACATTGAAAACTTGTAACTCTAAACTGTACATTTTAAGTGATTTTAATTGATTTTAAAGACATTTAATTTAGTAGGAATTTAATAAGTAAACTAATTTTTTAATAATGAAGACATTAATATTAAAATAACACATTGGTGGAGCTGCTAGCATTTTAAAATCAGAATACAAAATATGTCATATAAACATGAAATTGATAAGGAATTAATTAACATATGTTAAACAAAATTCCATAGAAATCGTAATTTAGAATGGTTTCCGCTTATTTCATCCTTTCAAATTTCTCATTTTTTTAGAAACTATTCTCAGGGAGCATTTGTATCTTAAAAGTAACCTGCATGCGATAAATCCCATAGAACGTTTTCACTTGCAGCCTTTTCAATTTAATATTTTTTTAAAGAATAGTTCTGTGCTTGCATTTTTATCTTAAAAATAGCACCCATGGCAAATTTCAAGTGTCTGTTATTTACAATTACGTTGAAATCGTCGTAATTTAAAATGTTTTTAGAACGCTTTTCGCGTATCTCAAAAATTTAAATTTAGAATTTTTCAGAAACGGTTCTTAGAGAGCATTTACATCTTATAAGAGTAACTACCCTGCCAAATTTCAAATTTCTTCGGGCCTTAAGTATCACAAAAATAGCATTTTAGTTTAGAAAGATTTTTGCTCTTTCAACACTTTGAGGTAGTATAGCACCGACATAAAATATAGCCTATGTTGGAACATAGACTGTCACCACCATTTTTACCACGTCTTTTAAATTTACATTTTTTACAAACTGAACTTAGAGAGCATTTACCTCTTATAAGTAACTACCATGCCAAATTTCAAGTTTCTTTGGGCCTTCAGTATCACAAAAATAGCATTTTAGTTTAGAAAGATTTTTGCTCTTGCAACACTTTGGGGTAGTACAGCACCGACATAAAATATAGCCTGTTGGAACATAGACTGTCACCACCATTTTTACCACGCCTTTTAAATTTACATTTTTTACAAACTGAACTTAGAGAGCATTTACCTCTTATAAGTAACTACCATGCCAAATTTCAAGTTTCTTCGGGCCTTCAGTATTCCAAAAATAGCATTTTAGTTTAGAAAGATTTTTGCTCTTGCAACTCTTTGGGGTTGTACAGCACCGACATAAAATGTAGCCTATGTTGGACCATAGACTGTCTCCACCATTTTTACCACGCCTTTTAAATTTACACTTTTTACAAACTGAACTTAGAGAGCATTTACGTCTTATAAGAAACTACCATGCCAAATTTCAAGTTTCTTAGGACCTTCAGTATCACAAAAAGCGCATTTTAGTTTAGAAAGTTTTTAGCTCTTGCAACCCTATGAGGTAGTAGCAACGACATAAAATATAGCCTATGTTGGAACATGGACTGTCACCAACATTTTTACCACGCCTTTTAAATTTACAATTTTTACAAACTGAACTTAGAGAGCATTTACCTCTTATAAGTAACTACCATGCCAAATTTCAAGTTTTTTCGGGCCTTCAGTATCACAAAAATAGCATTTTAGTTTAGAAAGTTTTTTGCTCTTACAACACTTTGGGGTAGTATAGCACCGACATAAAATATAACCTGTTGGAACATACACTGTCACCACCATTTTTACCACGCCTTTTAAATTTACATTTTTTACAAACTGAACTTAGAGAGCATTTACCTCTTAAAAGAAACTACCATGCCAAATTTCCAGTTTCTTTGGGCCTTCAGTATCACAAAAATAGCATTTTAGTTTAGAAAGATTTTTGCTCTTGCAACACTTTGGGGTAGTACAGCACCGACATAAAATATAGCCTGTTGGAACATAGACTGTCACCACCATTTTTACCACGCCTTTTAAATTTACATTTTTTACAAACTGAACTTAGAGAGCATTTACCTCTTATAAGAAACTACCATGCCAAATTTCAAGTTTCTTCGGACCTTCAGTATCACAAAAAGCGCATTTTAGTTTAGAATGTTTTTAGCTCTTGCAACCCTCTGAGGTAGTAGCACCGACATAAAATATAGCCTATGTTAGGACAAGGACTGTCACCATCATTTTGACCACACCTTTTAAATTTGAATTTTTAATAAACTGTTCTTAGAAAGCATATACAACTTATAAGTAACTACTTTGCCGAAATGAAAGTTTCTAGGGTAGGCCATTCAGTTTCAGAAAAATCGCTTTTTTTAGAACGTTTTTTGCTCCTGCACACTTCTGGTGGGAGTGGAACCGAAATAAAATGTAAATTATGTTGGAGCAGGGACTGTCACCTTCAATTTGCCACCATTACTTTTAAAATCGGTTTGGTAGTTCCAGAGATGACACCCTACAAAGACACAAAGAAATGTTACTTCTTTATAATACTTGTATAGATTTACTATGACTGTTAATTTTATATTCAAATATTTTTCAAACTTCAGTTGAAATTTCATCTAACATCTAATTCAAAATAGGAAGCATATCCTAATCTCGCTAAAATTATTTTTGTAATATCATGAAAAGTCAACATATTTGGATGGAATACTAGCTAAAATGTAAAAACAAAAGCTACAAATAATTTTTTTTCACTTTAGGATATAAAAAATCTCTTTCGCTTTAAACATACTCAGACAAGAAACAATGAATGTTATTTCAAGTAGTTTCTTTTTCATGTGTTTTATCATCCTAAAAACGTTAGATAAACAAAAATATTTGTGACAAACCAATCATCTCTTCCTAAGCTTGAATCTTGCCTCAGGTTATGAAATTTTTGTTTATCAATTCTTTGTACAATTCATTGGACAATATTAGTTTTACTTTCATACAATTAGATTGCAAATAAAAAAGTTTCCAATGCATTGCAAAAACGAAAGAGGAAATAAGATATCAGAAGTGATTATAAAAAGTAACTTATATTGATTTCTTTATAAATAGTAAGTATTTAGATTCAATGATTAATATCTTCTTGAATAAGGAATTCAATTCAGTCTTACTAAGATCAATACTACTAAATACGTCGTGGTAAGTAATTTTCTAATTATTCTGTAATTGTTTTATAAAATTATTTTATTTTGATCATTATTTAAATTTTTCGTGATTTTGAACATGAGAATTTTCTATTGGCAATAAGTTTAAATTATAATATCTCAGTAGAAGGTCAAAACTTTAAGAATAGCGCCTTATGCAATTTTGTTTATTAGTGTGGGTTTTTTCAAACTTTTACAAAATTTTTTGAAGTAGTGCTATTATGATACAGATTTTACAAAAAATTCAACGTTATTAGCCCACTCCATTACTCCCCTCGAATGCATGAATTTCACTTACAACTCATGTAAGCTGAACGAAACTTTACCAATCGAACACTCAGTCAGAAATACATTTAGTCTTCCATATTTTGTTACTGCTGCATAATTGCTAATTTGAAATTGATACTAAATTGTTTCCGGACATAATGTCTTATATGTTAAATTTTTTTCTATTTTAAAATACCATTATTTAAGCATAGATACGAGAGACTTTTACGGGAATTATGGATATAATAAAATTTTAAGAATGGTTGATATTTTAACAGGATGAATTAATATATATATATATATATATATAGTGACAATGGATATAGTGACAATGTAATAGTATTTAAATTCGATTGATTCTTATTCTGTAGACAGAGTGAGGATTAAAGAATTGTTCAAACAACCGATTTTTTCCTTTATAAGCATTTTTTCTATATGTGTCTACAAGCACAGAAAACTTTCGTACACAGATCACATACACATGTTCTTTTATCACGATGTTTTTTATGGTGGTGTAGTATTACAAGCATTAACTTAAATGTACTACAAATGAGCAAATTTACGTTACATTATAAAATGTCTTCATTTTTTTATTTGTTTTTAAAAGACATATTACGTCACATATAAGTGTTTTGTCAGAAAAGAAAGTAAAAACTGGGAGATGGGAGGGATACGAAAAGGTAATTTAGGCTTCGATTTTTCGGAAGCGCTATTGCACTGGGCTCCGGAGCATTGTATTTGTGAGATCTGGAAAATTCTGACAAATATTTAAATATTTCCTAAAAACAGAGAAGTACGCGAGCTGAGTTCCGGTGGGTTCAGGCGCAAATTAAGCCCTGGGTACTTATCCTTAACTCTTGGTGAAGCATATTGTAGTTCATCTCATTTATGAATATTAATTTCAATATGTCTGAAATATCGTAACATCAATAAAACGCATCACAAAAGATTTTCCCCTTAGACAATTATGTAAAGGAATCATTTTGTGTCCCTGTAAACGAGCTATAAATTCTATATACTTTGTTTTCAATACCAAATATTCTATAAAAATCGGATGGCATTCCGAGAATATCTAGGAGAGTTAGTGTACGAAAACAAATACAGACAAACAAACTGAACTTATAAACAGTTTTCAGTTTGTAAAGTGTTAAAAAGCCTTTTTTGAATATAAAAGCCTAAATATTCATATTTAATTGCGTTATTTCCTTATCTGAATAACAATCCTTCATCCTGTCGTAAAAACATGAAAAAAGAGGGAAAACTTACTTTGGTTAATAAATATTTTTATTTTTGGCAGTTTAATTAATTCTAGTGTGTAAATTGTTTATACAAAATTTGGCATTCTTTATACGAAACAGACAAGCAGAAATTATGTTCATGGTTTGTATTTTACTCTATCTTTTAAACATTTCAAAATTCATAAATTACATTTTTAAAAACAAAATGTTTTTCCGGATCAGTTTCACAGCAAATCTATTTATTTAGTTCAGTTTCGGAGGTGAAAAAAAATTACGTTCATAACCGTTTTCCTCTTTATGAGGAAAAATAGTTTTGGTTTTCAAATTGGTTCCGGTTTGAAGCCCTGATCAATTTATACACAAATAGTATAAAATTTAGATCCTCTACTAAAAAAAAAAGAGACAAATGTTTCTTAATCTTGAAAAAATGTATTAAAACCACAAATGATAATACACAACAGCCACCTCTGAGTTACTCACGATTTTGAAAAGCATTCTTTATCTTTGGAAACCTCAGATTCTAATATATTTTTTTGAGATTTATAGAGGCATTTATAAAAACAAAGTTGTTTTTGCTGCCACCGAATTTCGCAAACGTTTCCGAGTAGTTTTTATAGTGTATTAATCAGTTTTCTGAAATCGAAATATCGTTTTTTTTTTCAGATGCTATCAATTCTCAAGCAAGCCTTTTATGTTCAATAAACACGTTTTACAGATAAACGTGTTAAATTAGAGGATCACATTAACCCATATTGGACCACACCCATTAAATATTTTTGAAAATTGTTAAAACTTCAATTATATCGTTAATATGGTGTAATTAAGTAGATACAAGCAAAATTTTGAAAAAAAAGTTTTTAATTTTTTATGTAACTCCTCGTCCTATAAACAGGACATATTAGTAGGACACATAGTAAGAACATATAAAATGCATACATAAACTAATTTTATGAGCAAATATTTTATTTTACTTTAAAAATACTGTTTTTGTTGTACAAAAATACTGTATGATTTCTCCAATAAAAATATAATAATAACGGTAAAATTCTGGACTATAAGATCACAATTCTTAAACAATTTTTTAAGTAGATTTTTTTCAATAAAATTTTAATTGGTTACTTGTTTTTTTTTTTTTGTTTATGTGTTATACTTTTATGTATTTTAAAGACGTCATAACAAAATGCATCCAAAAAATCCTTACCAATTTAATTTTTAAAAATGTTTTATTAGCTGTCCTATTTATAGGACAGCGGTTCAATATGGGTTAAAATTAATATTATGTTTTTACTCCTGCACGTATAAATTCAAGTACAAAATTGAAATAGTTAATTGAGATTTGATAGCATCTTAAAAACCTATATTAGGTTGGAGAACGCTGATGAGCACATTATAAAAACTATTCGGATATGTTTTCGAAATCCAGTGACAGCAAACGAAATTTTCTTTGTATAAATGCTTCTTAAAATTTCTAAAACATGTTAGTTTCACAGGTTTCTAAAGATAAAGAATACGTTTGAGAATCGTGTGTAACTCTGAAGATATTAATGTTTTAACTCCTGCACGTATAATTTCAAGTACGAAATTGAAATAGTTAATTGAGATTTCATAGCATCTTAAAAACCTATATTAAGTTGGAGAACGCTGATGAGCACATTATAAAAACTATTCGGATATCTTTTCGAAAGCCAGTGGCAGCAAACAAAATTTTCTTTGTATAAATGCTTCTTAAAATTTCTAAAACATGTTAGTTTCACAGGTTTCTAAAGATAAAGAATACGTTTGAGAATCGTGTGTAACTCTGAAGATATTAATGTTTTTAGTCCTGGACGTATAAATTCAAGTACGAAATTGAAATAGTTAATTGAGATTTGATAACATCTTAAAAACCTATATTAGGTTGGAGAACGCTGACGAGCACATTATAAAAAATATTCGGATATCTTTTCGAAAGTCAGTAGCAGCAAACAAAATTTTCTTTGTATAAATGCTTCTTAAAATTTCTAAAACATGTTAGTTTCACAGGTTTCTAAAGATAAAGAATACGTTTGAGAATCGTGTGTAACTCTGAAGATATTAATGTTTTTACTCCTGGACGTATAAATTCAAGTACGAAATTGAAATAGTTAATTGAGATTTGATAACATCTTAAAAACCTATATTAGGTTGGAGAACGCTGACGAGCACATTATAAAAAATATTCGGATATCTTTTCGAAAGCCAGTAGCAGCAAACAAAATTTTCTTTGTATAAATGCTTCTTAAAATTTTTAAAACATGTTAGTTTCACAGGTTTCTAAAGATAAAGAATACGTTTGAGAATCGTGTGTAACTCTGAAGATATTAATGTTTTTACTCCTGCACGTATAAATTCAAGTACGAAATTGAAATAGTTAATTGAGATTTGATAGCATCTTAAAAACCTATATTAGGTTGGAGAACGCTGATGAGCACATTATAAAAACTATTCGGATATCTTTTCGAAAGCCAGTAGCAGCAAACAAAATTTTCTTTGTATAAATGCTTCTTAAAATTTCTAAAACATGATAGTTTCACAGGTTTCTAAAGATAAAGAATACGTTTGAGAGTCGTGTGTAACTCGGAAGATATTAATATTTTCATCCGTGGTTACATTATATTTTCGTATATTAAGAGATATATTTCGTTTTGTACAATGTAGTTGTATGTAATTGCATTAAGCAGTTAAAACTCTCAAATGAAACGTATATGTATATTTAATTGTGATTACTAACCGGACAAAATGACTATGTTTTTGTCAGAAAATTAAATAAAAGAATAAACAAAAATTAAATAAAGAGGAAGATTCAAAATATATTATTTTGTTTAAAAAAATAAATAAAAAGTTTATTTTAAAAAAAGTCTACAAAAAAATTAATCATTTAAAAAGAAATAAGGTTTTCACCAATATATTTGTTATTAAGACATTATTTCATTAAACATTGTCATATTACTGTAATATTACTGAAAATTAGTAAAAAGCTAATTCAAAGTAATTTTTTGTCATGCAATAACTATCACCACCAGATTTAGTTTTTTTTTAATTAAGTACGTACAAAACCACCATCCTGTACTTTTTCAAGGACATTTAAAGATATTTGCTAAATATTGCATTTTATATGTTTTATATTACCAATTTTAACTTTATATTATAAATGGCTATTATGAACTGAACTATTGTCGTTTTCAGTAAAATAAACAAAAAATAATTTATATTTCATAATATTTCAGAAAAAGTTAGAGTTAAAAAAAAAGGAAAGCTGTAAAGCTATGAAGGAATGTTCGAATATTTCTGACTTTAGACTAATACAGTGATAAAAAGTTAAAGCGGGGATTGCACATATGCTGTGAAAATTTATGATAACATGTTATGGAAATCCGAAATTTTATCATATTTCAAAGACATAACAATTCTAATTTTTTTTCAGGAAATATGGCATATTTGAGATCAGTACTGTTTATTGCCCTATTTGCAACTGTATATTGTGTAATTGACGATCCCAAAACAGGTAAGATATAGAATAAAATATAATTTTTGATATGTTTGTGAAAAAAAAAATAAAAATTTAAGAACGCCTTTGATTTTTAACATGCAGATACCCTTTTAGACCTTCATTTACTATACATCTTTCTATATTTTTTCCTTTCCACCGTGTATTACTATTATCAGAAGTCACTGCAAAATATATATGTATTAAATTAATATGTTATTGTAGAATTCCGGCTTTAAAATAAACATATTTTATAAAAATATTTGACGCCTTTTAACTTGGTAGAAATGTATAGGTTTTTCCATAAGTAAACACATACCTTGATGTTTCAAATATCATATTTTCATTAATTTTTATCAAAATGTGGCTTTTGAACTTGTGAACCTCAATGCTGCGCTGCGTGTTGTGTTATCCAAGAATTATCTGAGTGGTTTCATTTGAAATCATTGAAACTAAAAGGATTTTAAAATTTATATAATTTGCCTACTCCTTGACCAAATTTTTCTTTAAAATTTTCTACTTTAATTAGAATTGTGGATCATCAATTTTCTACAATTAAAAAAAACAACAAAAACTGATTTTGTTTTGCCTATAAAAAACGAACGAATTACAAATTAATAGAAAAGAAAGCGTAGAACAAACACTGTTATATATAAGCTTTGATTAAAAACGAAAAAAAAAAAAAAAGACAAAATATATCAGTTACTCGTCGCCACGATATTTTAATAACCGACTTAAAAACATTCTTTCGGGTAAATTGCATTTAAAGTTTTTAAAGAACTACTGCTGGCTCGTACAATGAGCGACAAGAATTGAAGTAATTTCTACATGTGCTTAATTAAAAAAAAAAAAAAAAAAAAAAAAAAAAAAAAACTGCGGGAGAGCATTTATGAAAAATAAGACATTCAGAAAAGGAAAAATTAGAAAAATTCTTTTATTTATTTTTTATTTATTTTGAGACATAAAAACTCCCACAACCTTTTAAGTTATTCAAAAAAATAAATAATAATCGCTGCACTTCTGAAACATATTTAAAAAAATGCTTAAAATTTAACAGTATTTTTAACCAGTAAAAATATAGTAATACGAATATTTTATGACGTAATAATACGAGTATGTATAATAAATACTTAATCTTAAATTAATTAAGATCTGGTTTCTTAATTTCCAGTTTTTGAATAAGAACAATTTTTAAATATATTTAATTGGAAAAAAATATTTTCATACGCGAATCATTACAAATTGTATTCTACTTATGAATTTGATAATTTAACCCTCTATGTACTGAATCATGAATTTATGAAAATTTTATCTTTTAAAGCATTTTATGTGAATTGTTTAAGCTACATTAGAAGATTTACATAATCATTTAAAAATTTTTAGAAGGATTAATTGATTTGAAGCTATCGGGATTTTCTGGAATATTTATAACCCCACTCAAATAGTTCATTTTAAATATCTTTCTTAGTATTTTGTAGAATTAGGAAATGTGCAAATATAATTTTCTTATAATAGAAATATAGAAATATTTCCGAATTGAAAAATCCCCCCTTCCTAACGCCAAGAAAGCTGAAAAGATGCAAAGGCAAAAGTAGTCATCCTTTTGAAAATATTTTTGCTTTGTGTAACCAATAATGCTTTTGGAACAAGACAAAGTAATGTATCTATAACTCATTCTAAAGTGTATTACAACTTATCGATGCATTAAATGAATCTTATAACAAGTTATTTTAACGGTACTTATAAGTACCATCAGTAGATAAAGGGTTAATCGAAGATATATTTAAATACAATGGATAAAATTATGGCTTTTGCAATGAATAACGTGTAACAACTAAAAATATGCACAAAATTCTGGACCAAGTTGCAGCAAGCACAGTTGCAGCAAGCAGTTGAATATTATATTATTGATATAAAAAATATTAATATCTTTTAAAAGGTCGATTTACAGTCGCAAAACGCGATTTTGTTGCCATTGTCTTTGGATACATTTTGTTTCTATTTTCTCAAATATTTTTGCTTCCTTCTTTCATTTTATTAAATATTTTTTATATTCCAGTTATTTTTGTAGATTTTTTTCCCTCAATGTTCCAAAAAATAATGGATTGGATTACGCTGGGGTATATTTTAAATTTTTCTGTGTTTATGCATTAAAAGTTTGTTTTGTGAATTATGACTATCTGGAGCTTTTATTGGCGTTATGAGACAAAACTTTATCGGACCAAACGCATGACTTTGGTCAGAATGATATTTTTTTATGAAAGGAGTTAAAATATCTTTAAGCTATTACTTTTGGTATGCATTTATTTGAATTGAGAAGCAATCTGAGAAACAACTAGGTTTGAAATAATGTTCAGAACTTTCTTAGCCAGTGACGTATAAATAAAGCACTATTTTACATTCAAATTTCTTCTAATACTTACAATTTATATTAGAGGATATAATTTGTTAATCTGTGGAGTAATAGACATCCTTTGCGAATTTTTTTGATTTATAAAGGGTAAACTAATTTTCACCACCTAATAAAAATTACTTTTACCTTAAATTGTACTTATTATTCAACGGCCATTCGATATAGGGAATTTTAGCTGTTCTTCTGCATACTACTGAATACGTTTCTTTTCATAATGTTATTATCGATAAATATATATTTTTAACACACAAAATTTATCACACAGTGGGATTTTCTGATTGTTATAATCCTTCTCATAGAATTGTGCGACACTGCTATGCAATATCTATTTTCTGCCGTTTTTAATTGTTTAATCACTATTTTCATTTGTTTTGTGGTTTAAACATGTTAAAAAGAAGTTGAAGTGCAAATATAACACAAAACATTCAGGAATTGAATACTCGATCTATTCCCAATGTCGTAATAAAATGTGCGCAGACCTTTAGTTATAACCTATTACTGTTGCAGTTTCATCGCTAGAATTACCGCATCTTCATCGACTATTTCAGATAAAACTTTTTTTTTTCATACAGTAATTAGGTTTTATATTATTTCTTTAATATTTTGACCTTTATCTCATCTTTTTTCTTCTTTTTGGTATACTTTTATAATGTACCACATGTTCGGCATAAAATATATTTTTTAACAGAAATACTATTAAAATAGTATTTATAACATCCATTGTTATCATATATGTTGGATGAATGTAAAGCACTGCTTTGTGTGTAAATACTGACAAATCCACATAGTAAACGAAAATGAAAATACATATTATTTTTCAGTATTAAAATATTGGAAAAGCTGATGTGATAGAATGAAGCAAAAGAAAATTCTTAAATACACAATAAAATTAAAAAAATGTTCTAGTCCTTTCGAAAGAAATTATCTTTTTTTATCAGGTAAAGTTATAATTGTCGCTTTTTTAATTCTGTAACTTTTTTCATTCATTTCTTTCTCTTTCTCTCTTTTTCATAGATATACTTTATATGTTCTTGTGGTTTCTTTTAAATTTTTTTGCGCTGTTTTTATACAATCAGCTTCATTATCTCCTTCTATTCTGTGCTTTTCTAATTAAGTAATGCTATTGTGTGATTGGCTGATGCCTTTTGTTTTCCTGTTGGTCGTTTCTTCAACTTGTTCCTTTCCCTTTCATTTCTGCTTAAACGTGCTCCTACTTTCAAAGTGGTAGAAAGGGTTTTTGCGCCAGATGAAGAACAAAAAAGTTCTTTCGAAAGGATTAGAGCATTTCTTTACTTTTATAGATCTTACAAGAAGTTTTCTTGACCTTATTTATTTATAAGTTTTTTATCATCCGTTTAATCCAAACTAATTTTAAGTATAATCAAATTCCCTTATTTTAAGATGTAAAAATTTCCCTATAAATTAAAGCAGAAATATGCCTGAAAACAAAAACAGTTTGTATAAGTTTCTTTGGGGTTTTTTGCCCCGCCCCCTCAAATTATAATTTCAGCAATCAATTTGTTTTCAAAACATTGAAGGTTAATTCAAATGTGTAATGTAATTGTTTTAGTGGATTCATATTATTTTAATTTACAATATTAATTCTTGGAATTGCTGTATAAACGTATTTATAAGAGTTAAATTTTTCTGTTTTCTTTTATAGTATTTTCTTTCTAAGAATTATCAAAATATGTTTAATTAATGTATAATTATTTATATCCATGCATCCCAAACCGTTCTTTAAACTAGATGCACCTGAGAAAAACAACATATATTTGTGTCCTGGTTCCATGACTCAGTGTGGTGCAGGTTGCTGCCCTCTCCGAAATGCCGTTTGCTGCTCTGACGGGGTGCATTGCTGCCCAAGAGGATTCACATGCAACTATGCTGCTGGAGGTTGCACCAGAGGAAGAATGCAGTCTCCATTCTTAGAAAAGATGTTCTTTTAAAATAATGTTATGAGTGAGTATACTTTCTACATTTTAACCCTGTAAAAATTCTACCACTGAAACTTTTTCTAATTCATGAAATTCGCAATTAGTTCTGCAGCAATAAAATTCTGAAACATTCTTTTTGAAAAAAAAATTACAAGTGATATTACTTTCTGTATTTTATTTCTCTCGCTTTTGAAATTCTAAAATTGAGGCATATTTTTTAAACCATATTAAAATATCCATTAAGTTAAAGCGCAATAAAACCTGTCTCCTTTTTGCGCTTTTCTAATTTTTAAATTTTTTTGCATCCTCTGTTTATGTAACATATAATATTTTTTAGTATCGAGATTTTAAAAGCAACATTTTTTTTTAAATGACTGTCTTAAAATCTGATATGTGTCAATTATGATACACAGTGGTGGCCAAAATTGTAGCTATTTTTTGAAATTTTCATGTTTTATAAATTTGTGTGCTTATAGAATATATTAATTTTCTCTTAAATACAAATGTTTATACATCAAATTCAAAGAAATTCAATGTTGAATTTAATTAAAAAAAATTAAAATATCTGCATTGTAAAAAAAAAGTTACACTTACTTTAGTCTAAAATACAAACACCATTAGTCATGCATGCTGAAGTGTATTGTAATAAAAACTTCCTAGCCAAACACAATGACTGTTCTGAAAACCAATCAAATGTCAGTAACTAAACTGTAGTATGTTTTAATTTCTAAAAGCGATACTTTGCTTTAATGAATTTTGCAGAAGGATGAATACTAGTGTAACTAAATAGAATAATGTGGGGTTTTTTTTCTATTTTTTACTTAATGCAAATAATTTAAAATAATGTCATCAGCAACAAGAACTGGATACTTACAAAAAGGAGCAGAATTGTCATATTGAGAAAAAATGGTCTCTCTTATGCTGAAATTGCAAGACAGGTTGGTGGATCAGTCACTTTATCTGGAGTACGAAAGTTGTGCTTACGTTATGAAGAAACTAAATCAGTGATAAATAGGTAAGTTCGGGCCGAAAAAACGCAGAAGTGCTTCTGACGATAGAAAGGTCAAAAAGGTATGCCTCAAAGGTAGAAGAATTTCATCAGATGCTGTTAGATGTGAAATGAATGCAATCGGTATTTCAGTTAGTTCAAGAACAATAAGGAAAATATTAGCAGGTTTTGGATTGAAAGGTAGAATTCCGATGAAAAAATCATTTTTTAATCTCCAGCAACGCAAGAAACGAGTTCAGTGAGCAAAAGAACACATTAATTGGTCAGAAAATTAGTGAAAGCAAATAATCTGGAGCGATGAGAGTAAAATATCGCTCTTTGGCAGTGATGGTCGAAAATATGTGAAACCTATAGAGTAGGGGAAGAGCTGCATCTTGACTGCATTGGAGAAACTACAAAGAACCCAACAAATGTCATGATTTGGGCGGCATTTGTCTGCAGATGGTATGGGCCACATTTAAGTGATTGGTAGCATTCTAAATGCAAAAAAATATATCGAAACTGTACTGGAACCAAAATTGATACCTTCCATCAGGGATCTCTTCCCCAATAAAGCACCATTTATCTTTCAGTAAGATTCCGTTCCATGCCAAGCGGTAAAAATATGCAAAGAATCGTTTAAAAATAAAGGCATACTATTATTAACCTGGCCAGAAAACAGCCCTGATCTGAATCCTTCAGAAAATTTGTGGCGACGTTTGAAAATCTCTGTACAAGTAAAAATTCAATTTAAAAAATCAAAAGTCCCGACTGCGTAAAAAGCGAACTAATTAATTATTTCTCATCAAACTATTTTTTATATTACTTACCTATTTTTTTATTTACTTGTATTGATGACTTTTAAGTTGTGTTTAATTGTTAGTTCCTATCTATAAACACTCTTTTGATGAGGCCTATAGATGTCTGTTATGAAGGTTAGAGTTTATAGTAAAGGTAGCGATCCAAAGTACACAACTTCCAGGTTGTGTAATATTTAAACGGAGCTTCTGACTACAAAATGGTCAATGAAACATCGTCTTCATTTTGAAAGACCTATACAATGATATGCCACTCAATATGGTGCGTAAATTTTTTTTTCGTGTCTACCGCCATTTTGTATTTTACGGCCGCCATTTTGAATTTATAAAAACAAAACCTAGCCCATCGGACGGTTAAGAAGAATCGATAGAGACCTCATTCATTGAAATCCATTAGCCGTTGGGATGTTTCAAGGGTATAAAGAAATCCACATACCCAGATACGCTTGAAACACATAACCCTTCTTGGCAGTCGGGTAAAAAGAGCATCCATCTAATAAAACACAACTTATTGAAGCTATAATTGATTCTTGGCATCATGTGATTAAAGAAGATGAACTCCAAACACTAGTTCTCTCAATGAAAATACCCTGTGAATCTGTAATAAAAAACAAGGGTTATCTTACTAAATATTGAATGTGTAAGTGCAACTTTAAAACACAATGAAATCTAAGATAGATCTTTTTTTGTAAGCGTTACTTTTTTTGTAATGCAGATATTTTATTTTTTTAATTTTATTGTATTCTACATTACATTTCCTTGAATTTTATGTATAAACATTTGTATTTAAGTGAAATTTATTGTATTTTTCAAGCACGCAAAGTTATAAAACATGAAAATTTTTAAAAATATCCACAATTTTGACCACGACTGTATATCTTCAGAGTTTTATTCAATTTATTTCAATGAATTGGATAAAATTAAATGTTTAAACCAATGTGTATGAGTATGACAATCACCAAATACAGGATTCAAAGTACACTATTGAAAAAGATAAATACTTCTTAATATATCAAGAAAATCTACTAAAATAGAATATAATCTTTTCTGAGCTACCCACGATTCCGAAATGAGTTCCTATGTCATCGGAAACCTCCGGAACTCATAGTAGATTCATTGTAGATTTAAATAATCAGTTATAAAACCGAAAGTCTCTTTTGCTTCCCAATATTTTCGGATACGTTGCGAAACAATTTTTACAGTGCATTAATCAATCTTCCCAACCCGGTATGAACACGAAATATCATTTTCGGATGTTATCAGTTCTCGATTAAATTTTTTCATGTTCCATAAACATGTTTATAAAGATGAACATGCTAATTTAAAAACTTAAAATGAACATTATTTTGTTAATCTTGCATGGATAAATTCTCTTACGTAGTTGAAAATGATTACTTTAGAATTGATAGCAAAATATTAATATAAAATATTTTAACTTAGAAAATCATTACCTATATGAAAGAACCCCCCTCCCCCTTCAAGCTTTATCTCTTGCGCAGATAATGGGCTTTAACAAATATCAACCAACTTTTGCAGAATACGAATTTTTTTTTTTCCTACCACATATTTTACTCGATTTAACAAGTTGGATAAAGTTACGTAATCATGCGTATTTTATACTTAAATACATTTTAAACTTATAAATCTTTTAAACTTATTCCCGGATTTCTGAATTTAGACCGTAACAATAAGAGACATAATTTTCATTTTAGTCTGATACTCATTATATTTTTACGTAATTCATCACGTTATATCACATTAAAATTGGTACGACGTTTAAAATTTTTTCTACGTATGGCATTACACTGTGAATTTTTATCGCGATATTCTAATAGCATTGTTTTACTGCACTGTGAAAAAAAAAAAGTCTTAATATCGGAAAATTCCATATAATCACAAACGAAAATCTATTTCGTCATCCATTAATTTGGAAAATATCGTCCGGAATGGGGTGCTGTAATAGTGATTTTTGCACAATTTTGGATATTGTACCATTGAAAAGTCTATGAAGTTATGTATACAATTGAACCAATTTTTTTGTGTATGTTTTTGGCCATGGCAAGAAGGTCGTCCCTGAATTTGAAAATATTCCGCCAAAAGGGCGCACTATAATTTTGTGTAATTTTCTTGATTTTTTGTAGTTCTATTGTACACGGGCTGCTCGTGAATCGACGGGAACTTCCCATGCTTATAAGACGACTATTCGCGAACAGCTAATATACAGCAGAATAAGGAAAAACTATTCATTTTAATAAATATCATGATCGAGATTAACTCGTTTTTTTTTCCCGATTAAAGCAGAAATTTAAGGGGAAAATCAAAGTTGATATAGTATTGAACTAATAAAAATGAAATGTTGATATTTGTAACAGCATTTTAAAATATTAAAATATATGTGGTATAAGTAAGTTTTGGTATTGGCACATCAAACTAGTTCTATATTGTTCTTATTAAATTGTAAAAATTTTATTTTTCTTTACAGGGATAAACTTCTTCTACACAATTCCCTGGAATCATTAACTTTTGAGGATGGAAACAAGAAATTTTAAAGGAAACTCTGAGACACTGTAATAATGCATCATAATCTATATATAAGAATAAGAAAAGTTAAGAAAAAACATCATAGTTTCATGAATATAAAAATCTACAGTTCTTGAATAACTTTTTTAATATATGTTTGCAGTAATAAAATAATATGTTTGTTCAATAATTTTGTCATATCTCTTTTATATATTTCTATGATACTTCTTTCACAAGACGAACTTTTTGTCATAATTATTTATATACACAACAAATCTCATATTAAAATTAAACTAATTAATTACAGTTTGGCAGCAATAATTTTGCAATCATTAATATTACCATCATTCCCTTTAAAGTAAGCAGGTTTCACAAGACAAAAAAGTTGTACATTGTTGAAGAATTGTGCTGATTGTTTAGAATATAAACGATAATCTTCTTATAAACAAATACACATATTTTACACATACACTCAACAGATTATTCTAATATTCTCCAATATATGAGGTTTTATGATGTCCTTTCCACGTTTCCTTCAAAATGCTATTTAGCTCTATCATATTTGAAAAAATAAGACCAGAGTACCTTTTTAATATATTTATTCTCTGTAATAATAATAATAATAATAATAATAATAAAATTCCCTATTCCACATAAATAGAAACACGCATTCATGCAAACTCGTATTCATCAGAATAAAGAGTTAAAGAGTTGTTTTATAAAAATCTAATCATTACAATAATCAAGAATATAATTATAAGCTTTCATTAAGTAAAAACAAAAGTCATTTATTTAATGCCCTCGGTGATGCATTTTTTATAGGTTGAAGTATGCTTCCATTAATATAATAAAGTTCACTATGAAAACTAATGTTTTGCATCAATTTTCAAGTAATACTTATAAGGAATAAGCTTAAAAGAAATCGCAAGAGATTTTTAATAAAGAAAAAAAAAACTTTTAAAAAGACATATTTTACAAACACAAGAAAAGCTGGCATTGAAAAAAGGTATAATTTAAGTAAATAAATCATTTTATAATTGAACTAGCAAAACCCGCGTCTTTGCTAACGTAATAGTTGAAATATGCTAAGTGATATTTGTATGTCTAATTTTTATTAGAAGATATTATAATTTTAGGAATAATTCAAAAATTACTAATTAAGACACAGTTTGACTAAACTTCATTATTACACTGTATTAGGCAGAAATCAGACTTAAATTAATAAAAACAACTAAAACTAATTCTAAATAAATGGTAATGTTGAAAGTATTTTGAAGCTTTTATGCTCATTTCATTCGGTCATTTCAGTATTCATTTGAGGTTTTGAATTTTTTAGAAACCTTTCTTAGTTCGCATTTACATCTTAAAATTAACCCTGTCAAATTCCAAGCTTCTTGTCTAACGGTTTACCACCTCTCTGGTTGTAATGGCACTAACATAAAATGCCTATGTTGGAACAGGCAGTAACTACCATGTAACTACCATGGCAAATTTTATGTATCTAGGTCCTTCAGTAACACAAAAATCGTATTTTTAGAACGCTTTTTGAACCTACACCCCTTTTGGGGTAGTGACACGGACATAAAATATAGTCTATCTTAGAGCAAGGGCTGTCATAATCAGTTTCAAACCATTATTTTTGAAATCGGTTTTATGCTTCCTGAAACTGCGTAGAAATCTCGATTTTGAACGTTATTTAGAACGTTTTTTGCGCATTTTCACCCGTTTTAAATTTCGATTTTTTTTACGAAAAGTTTTTAGAAATCATTTATATGGTATAAGTTACTATCATGCTAAATTCTATGTTTCTAGGCCCTTCAGTATCATAAAAAGCGAAATTTAGAATGTTTTTTGCTCCTGCAACCCCAAGTTAGTAGTGACACAAACATAAAATAGAGCCTATGTTAGAGCAAGGGCTGTCACCATCAATTTCCAACCATTACTTTTAAAATCGGTTTGATACTTCCTGAGATTCCGTAGAAATCGCCAATTAGAACGGTTTTTAGAACGCTTTTCGCGAATTGTAATCTCTTTTAAATTTCGATTTTTTAAAGAAATGTTCTTAGAGAGCAAAATATGTAATAGGTAAATACCATGCCAAATTTCATGTATCTAAGTCCTTCAGCACAAAACTCACAATTTTAGAATGTTTTTTTGCTCCAGCAACCCCTTTTGGGTTGGTGGCATGGACATAAGATGTAGCCTATGTTCGAACGGGGACAAACGCAATCAATTTGATACCATTACTTTTCAAATCAGTTCGATAGTTCCAGAGATTACCTCCTATAAATAAACAAACAAACTTACAAATTTTAATTCTTTATAATATTAGTATAGATTAAGCAATTATTAGTTGGGTATCCTAATGGTTTACGATTTTGTGTTTTTCGCGTGATACAATATATTCTCAAGGAGTTTGTTTTCTTTCCCTTTCTCCATTTAACTTTATCTTCCAGAGGCTGCATTATTTTTACATGAACATGTGTCATCGTTTTAAATTAGCGTATGAGGCAAATTTGAATATTTAAATTTTATTCTGAATGTTAGATACAAGTTCGGTTAGTCAAATCACCTCTCAAATTTCTAAATAGTAAAACGCACGTCTAGAATGCTGAGAGTATTACAATATATTCTAGCGTATACCGCACTCCGGCGCATTACGTGCCCCTACGATATATCATTCATATATTGCTGTAACATTTTCCAATATATGTGGTTTTGTGCTGTCTTTTCCATGTTTTCTTCAAAATGATTTTTATCTCTATTTTATATGAAAATGTTAAGTCCAGAGAAGTTTAGTAAGATAAATTTCTCTGTAAAAAAAAAAAAGATAGAAAATAAGATTTCCTAATATACATAAATAGAAACATGCATTCGTCTTTATAAAGAGATAAAGAGCTGGTTTATTAAAATATCATCATTACTGTAATCAAGAATATGACTATGAGTTTTTCAATAAGTGAAACCAAAGTCATTTCTATTTAACGGCCTCGGTGATGTATTTTTTATAGGATGAACTGTGCTTCCATTAAATTTCACTATGAAAGATAATGTCTTGCATCAAATTTCACGTGATACTTATAAGGAATATTCTTAAATCAAATAGCAAGAAATTTTTAATGAAAAAAATCTTTTTAAAAAACACATTTTGAAATAAATTACAGTGTTGGACGAAAAATTATCGAGCTTAAAGAAAAATAATTTTATAATTAAATTAAGCAATTATTAATTTGAATATCTTAATGGATTTTTCCTTTCCCCATTTAACTTTGTCTTCAGCAAGCTGAATTATTTTTTATAAACTTTTGTTAGCGTTTTAAATTATCGTATGATGCAAATTTGAATAGTTAAATGTTATTCAGAATGTTATGCAGAAGTAGGGTAAGTCAAAACACCTCTCAAATTTTGAAAAATGTAATGCGAGCCTGGAATGCTGAGAGTATTACAATGTATTTTGGTGTAGAACGCAGTCCGGCGCATTACGCACACCTACGATTTCAGACTGTATTTTTCGACTTTTAAGTATATTCATCTTATCACCATAGTACGCTTACCTAATTTTTCGCAAAGTAACCCTTGTAGGATATATAGCACGAAAATACAATAAAGATCATCTAAAAGTATAATTACTGCTATAAAGAAAAAAAGCAAATGCAATGGGAGGGCATAGTCTACTTATTGCCAAGCTTATCTGCCTGAATCCTCACAAAGGATTTAGAATCGTACTTTAGCTCATTCGAATAATCACGTTTTCTTCTTGTGTTCAATAATATAGTAATCTAAATTATTATGGTTATTTTTTTGACAAATTTTCTAGTTTCAATTGTTTTCTTGTTATACGACAGAGTATAAATGGTGGTTTTTCTGAACACCGACTTCGCGACGTTTAATACGACGCGTCGTATTAGAAGACAGATCTAATGTATCAAATTGTATACTTAGAACATATTCTTTCTGCTGGAAAAGAATCAGTGGACGCAAGTTAACATTATTAAGAACAAAACGTTTAATTTGCAGATTTGCTGTAAATAAAAATATGTCAGCAGAAAAAATAAAAGTAATATCAGGACTAAATGTATATACGCACTAGTACGATATACACAGTACTTTCTTAAAATGAATATATAAAACGTGCAAAGTACAAGCGGATAACCAGGCTAACAATATTCCATCTAATACAACTCAAAGAATTGTCTAAAAAATGCAAACAAAATGTGAAAAATGTTTTTTTTTTCTTTTTACGAAATACAATTAATTTTGGTGGACCAGATGGATTTTAGTATGACTGTCATGATTTGCCAAAAAAAAAAAGTAATTTTCTGAATAAACTTGTGAAAGAGGATCTATGATGATTTGGAAAGGAATTAGCTTACCTGAACTTACAAATTTAACATTTCAAAAAAAATATTTAATTATTCAATTAGTAATTAATTTAAAAGATCAATTGGAACACTTTACTGAGACAGATGAGATTTTCTGATAAGGAAACGCACAGTGACCGGACAACCATGAATTTCCACGACATAGACAAAAATTGTATGTGTTTTTCCTAGGTTTCTCAACTACATGAAAATGGTCTACCAATAAAAAAAAATGAGAAATCGTATATATTTATTCCCTTACATACCTCCTATCCCTGTTTTTAGAAGGAAAAGTAGGAAAAATAGAAAACAAGAACAAAAATGATTAACAGCTGAAAAGAAAAAAAAGTTATGAAAGTCCAATTTTTTATATTATTACAATTTTTTTCATCTTGTTTATTCTGCGCCTAATTTTTTCTAATTAATTGGGTTTTGATACTGTCTGGTTTTCGAAATTTTTGTAATTTTCAATGTTTTTGTCTTCTAAAGTCAAGTCTCCGCAGTATCCCATAAACTGGTACATTCTTCTTCTCTAGGCAATTGATGTATGAGAAACGTTGGGTTTACCTAGGCCTAGCTGCGACATAACCAGTTAGTGGTGTTTGCTTGAATGAAACTCCACCTAAAATTACGTGCTTCTGCACGAACTTCATAAATACTTATATTTATTGTTTAAAAATAACTGCAATTTGAGAAAGGTTTTAATTAAAAAAATTATAAAATTAACACGTTGTATAAAATTACAAAAACACATAACAAAGGATATTGAAACATAAATTTTGGCTTTCGCACATCAATTTCAATCAATGTTTACAAAAAAAGCCACTTTGTCAGAGGGCATCGTCCAAACCTTGGTTCCACAAGGAATAAACGCGTTGGACTGGCATGCAAAGAGTTCCGATTTGAATGTGATTGAGAAAGTCTGACAGTCACTATTGGGAACTATTTAAACCACGTGAATCTCTATATTACATGTAACCAGACGAGGAACGCCATGTATAATATTTCAATTAATTTCGATATAAGCTATATTTATACACTTTCTTCTTCGATGAAAGACCGAGTATACAACGTCATTCAAAGTAAATGGACAACTAAAATTTGGAGCATTCAAACCGTGTTTTCTCACAAAAAAATTAAAAATGAGTTATTGTTAGTTTTGCGAACTCTGTGTTAAATTGCACAGAAATAACCGGTTGTTTTAAGAATTTTTTTTCCGATTATAAACCAATTTTAAGACTTGGCGTTTCAATCAAAGAGTGTTTCCTCCAAAGCCTGCATTCAGTCAAACAGTGATTTCTCCAGCCTGCCAATCACAGTTGTCACTTAATGTGTACTTTCGAAACCTACCATACATATCACAAATGAAACGGATTTTTTTAGAGAAAAATAAGAGAATTGTTAAGGTTAAAGGCATCCAGAATTATAGATTTCAAGATCTAAGTGAAGAATATGGTGTAAATCTTCTTAAAAAGGGAGTTAGCCCGTGCTCAAAGGGTTGTTTTAGAATCTCTTCCTCTTATCTACGCTATATCAGTTGAAAAGAAAAAAGATGTAGACAGACTTTTGAAATAATTTATGGTGAACAGTAGCAAAATCAACCTGATGA
Organism: Maratus speciosus; assembly: GCA_963932465.1. NCBI lineage: Eukaryota > Metazoa > Arthropoda > Arachnida > Araneae > Salticidae > Maratus > Maratus speciosus. The sequence continues at coordinate 340,949,175 of OZ010786.1, read as the reverse complement.
TGTCTTCAAATGTTACAACCACATTATCTATGATTTACCAGCCTGCAATGAAGAAGAGGGGGAAGTGTGTGACTGTCTAAATTAAGATATTGGTTTTAACATTTGAAGTGGAATTTTGGCAAACGAGTGTTTATTTAGTAAATATTTAATAAATACTACTAGGTACCATAATCTTCCATTTTATTTTATCAATAATCAACCGAAGTTCAGTATTTGCTCCAATAAAATAATGCTTTTGTATTATTTGTGACTTAAAACTTCATTCAAAAAGCGTTTTATCCACTTATCAAACAATCAAAACATGTTTCCTACTTTGAATTAGGTCAAAACGTGATTTCTCCAAATATTAAATGCATTTTATTATTTTTTTTTAGGTTTAATATCTTATGTATGCTTGCAATTCTTTCTAATAATCAATAATAAAAATACACAATAAAAATTAGAATTAAATACAAGTTATTTTCTAATTTATCAGTTTTTTGTCTTTTTTGAAAATTTGTATCTAAAGGAGAAAGCATGGTTTGAATGTTTGCTCCACAAATATTAAATGATTTTTCGACTAAATCCTAACACAGTGACAAATTTTTGTCCCAGTGTAAGTTAATATAAGCTTCAGTATTTCTGCATTAATACTTCTTTATTTTCATCACAATTTGCATATTATTTCCTCTTGAAAAACAAACTTTAATTTGTTGCCAATTTGCTGGCCTTTGTTCTCAGACCACTTAAGGAAAACATGACAGTGATAACCTTTTTAAAACACTGTAAATATACGTCGACTAAAGCATATTTTTATCCCATAGACAGGAAAAATGTAAATATGTTAAATTTCTGAAGTACAAATTCATGTTAATACATAACGCTAAATTATTCGTAAACTTTAAAATAATTACATTTACCATGATAAAATTAAAAAATATATATTTAACCTTTTTTGAATGACTACGAAATACTGCTCTATATTTTATTATTGAATTAAATCATTGTCTGTAGAAATCGCGATTAATTAATTGCGTTTAGTATCTTTTTTATATGATTTTGGTATGAAATAAATTTACGTTCATTTTAAATTACAAATTGTGTTTAAAAAGTCATGCAACAAATTTCGATATGTTGTTAACATCTCAAAGCAGAAGTAATTAATAATATATATATATAAAATCATTTTTGAAACAAGACACTAAAAAGAGTAGAAAATATATACTGAATGATAAAAAGAAAAAGCAATACATCTTACATGTTGCTTGCTTTGAACGTCATAATTTTTATTTCATATTTATTTCCTTAACTTATTTTCGAAATTTTATATATTTGAAAATATTAAAATATTTATTCGCTAGAAAACCAGAAATATATGTCCTTGTTTACTTTAGCTTTTATAAAACCGCCTCGAAAAAACTGTTATTTGTTCAATAAATAAATACATTATTAAACATATACTTTAAAAGTAATTTTTAGAAAGGAAAATATATTTCAGTTAGTGAGCCCTGTGCTGATTCTTACACGTTTTTCTTATTCTGTTCATTTGTGTTTCATCCAAAAGAGAGAATTTTTCATTTTGAATTATTTTAATTTTCACAATATTTCATAATTCTTTGAAGAAATTTTAACTTAATATTTTATGCCTATATGCACGCTTGAATGTCAAAAGAGTTATAAATGGTTCCTAGTTATTTGGCTGCAAAAGCAAATCATTTGAAAATGAAAGTATACAAATTGGATTTTATAAAAATGTTTGAAATTAAACATATTTTCAGATATAAAACGCGGTTTTGTGTGCATGAACATTTAATTTTAAAATAGTTTTAACGTTTCGTATTCCATATTTAAGATGTTGCATTTCTATTTCTATTTCTAATTTTTATTTTTTTAGAAATATTCCTTTCGATTTTTTTCTCGTGTATTTTGTGTCATTATTTTAATCGTTTTTAAGCTGTTACGAATTGTTTATTCGTTGAGACCATTTGTTTTCTTTAGTCTTTTATTTCCTATGCTACATCTTTTGCATGTAAACCGTATCGAAGAAACATACTTCGAAGAAAAAATACGCATATGTTTTATATCCAAACCTTCTTTAATATATAATTAGATTGAAAAACAAATCCAGCCAAATAAATATAGATAATGTTTTCGCTATACCTGGATTGTACTTTTAAAAGAAATGTTCAGAGCTATCGAATGAATTGTTGCGATAATTTATTCTTGAAATAATTATTTTTCAGAATTCAGGCATTTTAAAAGACATGAAACTTCGTAAAAGCTAAGTAGACTTCACAATTAAGTTATTTTTATAACTAATTAACATCACTGTATTTAGCAAATAAAAGATTCACAAGAAGAGTTATTGGGCATATAAAATATTTGAACTTTAAAGCCTTATTTGATGACAGTACTTTGTAAATGGACAGCTGTGATAATCTTTCTCTAGTTTCCTTAAAAGTATTTTACACGATATATCTTAACATAATACTTTACAAGAAACATCAAAATTTCAACTTAAAGGAAACTGTAGAATTAATATTCTGTATTTTAACTATTCTAACGATCAGGTAAATAGTCAGTTTTTATTTCTACATTCATAACATTTATTTTTAATAATAGAAAAAAAAATGTCGAGAAAAGCTAAGGACAGATAGCTCTCCTAAGGTGAGGAGCATTTGTTGTAATAATCATATAATAAAGCACGCTGATTTTTGTTGTTGTTGTTTGTTTCACCGTTTATTTTATAGACATTTTAAAGGTATTACAATGTTTCTGCGCGTCAAGAGATTTAGGACATTTGAATGTAAGATTTTTCGAATAGAAGGGTTTACCATATTTAATCACGGAATGATTTCATCAAATAAGGCAAATATTTCTTTACGATAAAAATTAGTATTCTAATCCTGGCATACAATCCCTTTGTTATAAACTAAATACAGTACTCTAAAACATTTAAGCTTTAATATATAGAAAAAAAAGAGTATAAAAAATATAATTTATATTAAATTGGCTTTCTAAATTGAAATTGAGCTTGTTTTTTAAATTATTGTAACACTTTGATTGCATAATTTTTGCTGAAACAGAATATTCTTGTAAGCATAACATTTTGAAAAGAATTAAAATAATAAAAATATTTAAATTTTTTAATTATTTCAAATAGGGTAAATTGGGTGAAGATGCCGTAGTTTTTGACTTTATTGTTTTAAAAATCGCCTGTTGTTTTTATTTGTTATTCATTGATTTCTTATTAAAGTTTGCACCCTTATGTATAATTTAAAAGCTTATTTCATTTTACAGATATTATATAAATCATCAAAAATTTTGTTTTTGTAAACACTTGCATTTCGGCATATTACCCATACGTATGGGTAAGATGGCCAACTATCTAGGGGTAAAATGCCTTGTGGAGTTTCAATGTAAACAATAATTTTTGTGAAGTAGTTTAAAACATAATGGGACGAATAAAAGAAACTTTAATATTTTAGACATACTAAAGTTGTTAACTTACTTAATATTAGGAAATAACAAAAATATGAATGTAACAAACGTTGGCACTTTAATAAAAGGACAAACTAATATTTGAAAAAAAAAAAGTTATGTTCTACTTAACATTTAAAAGAATTGTGGCTCTTAAATAATGCTTATTTTTAAACATTATAATAAGCTTAAATACGATAAAGCCACTGTGATAAAGTGCTTTAGAGTGCAGTTTTTTTGTTGGTGTTTTTCACATGCCCCTTTGTTCTTTTCAGCTATAACTCAGATCTGCTACAGACTGTATATTTGTTTAGGAACTTTAAGCAACTTTTATATAACCAACAGTTTCACTTAATGCACTTGATCCCATCACACTTTCCCGAGGTTTTATTACACTCTGCTAGACACTCTGAACACGGATTCTCATTCACTTAAAATAAGTCCTCATCTTCTGAATCTTGGTAGGAAATTTAATCCGTTTTCTTTTCAAAGCAGATCAAATTAGTCTGTTTTTAGAGTCTGCGGTGTTTTGATGCAGGAAAGGGAGCGTAGCTCTTTGGGGACAGAAGACCCTAGTTATCTAAAATTATATTATATACTACCGATATTTACATTTATTAAAATTATTTATAACAGCATTTAACATCAAATTTTTAACATTGATTAAAATTAATATTTATTAACCAATTATTTATAAGGCCAATAAAGTTTATTTATAAGGCAGAATACATATCGAAACCTTTGAAATTATGTTTATCTTAGATTTTAATATTTGTGTATGTCATTTTAAACATTTAGAAAATTTGTGATTTTAACCAATGAAATTTTTTAATCAGTTACTTAAAATCACGATTTAATCACTGATTTAAATTATCTGATTAAAATCCCTGACAAATTAGTTAATACACTGCAAATTAAAATGTCTGAAATTCAGTCACTTAAGTGTCTGAAACGGAGTGTTCAATTTTCAGACATTTTAAAATGTCTGAATTTTTTCAGACACTTTTTGCGACTGAATTTCAGACACTTGAAATGTCTGAATCGCAGACATTTTTGTAAGCATTTTATGTAGCCATGTTTGACCACGCTGAATACTGGAAAAATATCTGGCCGTTGTCCTGCCCCCTCTACCCCCATACCGCCTGATTTTCTGGTGCTCCCAATTTTAGTATGCAATTTTCGTAAAGCTGATAATTTAAATCTTTTACGACATTGTACTAATTATAATGAATATTTTGTACTTCAGGAGTAGAATAAGATTAAAAAGAAAAAATATTTATCTAAATATTAGATTTTTTAAAATTTTGTTTTTAATCTTATTTTACTTTAAAAGTTCAAAATATTGATTATAATCAGTACAATTTCGAAAGAGATTTAAAATATAATCTTCGTAAATATTGCACATGAAATTTGGGAGAACTAAAATCGTAAGAGAACGGGCACTACGCATGCTTTAATCAAGGAGTCCTTTTGCAAAAAATGCAACCCTGCAGTATGGTTAGCTAAATGCAGATGCTCGGTATTCGGGAGTATCCGTTATGGAGGTTAATGGACATTCCCGAATAGCGGATACTTCGATTTAGCTAATACTTTTTTGATCCGCAAGGCATACATATTTGTATTATTTTTACCTCACAAAAGCAGGCATCTCCGATTATCGGACAAATTTCGCGGTCCCGAAGTGTCCACTATAAAGGGTTTTTAAGGTATATGGATATATATTTTTTTTTTTTTTTTTGTCTTGCCCTACTCTAAAAGTTCAAAATATTTATCATACTCGGTGGAATGTCGAAAGAGATTTAAAAAATCCCGTGGACGTGAAAATGGACAAGAAAATCCCCCCCCCCCCCGTCCCGCCCTCCAAAAAAGGAAAATTCATATAATTCAAAAATTAGATTTTGCCCCATAGGCAATTTTACATATGTATCAGATGGTAATCACAACAGCTATATAACCATGAGTAAATAATAAAATAGTAAATAAATATTCTATTTTAATAGCATTGAGAAAAAAAATTACTTCTAATTTCAAAACATAGCCATTTTTGTATTTGTCATTTAAGTACATATAAATAAAATAGTTAAGTCATTTTAAGTAGTAAAAATGTGTAAGATATGTTTTTCTTTTTAGGTAATTTGTCATTGTTTAGTTAAAAGTAAACACCAGTTTTGTATCTAATTTTATATATCATTCTTCGGAATATGTATATAATTTTCTTTAAACATATTCCGTATTCAATTTAAAATTTTCACCCGCTTTGCTTAAAAATGTATATCATTACTATTCTTTTTTGTGGAACAACACGATATAAGTCATATTTAATTTATTTTATTTTTTATTCCTGTAAACTTTGTATCCTTTGAATATGAGCTAAATAGATTTTATATATTTGATAAGAAAATATTGATCTAAGAAATAGAAAAAAAAAACAGAAGAAAATAGAAAGTAAAAATATATATATATATCAGACAGTATATGCACTATTCTTAATTGTTTGAAAAATGTTTTGAACATAAAAAAGAAGTTATTAAATGGCTTAAAAATATATTTAATACTGTATCATATAAGTAAATACGAACTTTTAAAAATATAAGGCAGCTTTATACATAAACTTCATATCAAGGCATAAACAACTCTTTATTTATGTCTAAATTATCATATGTGATTTTTTTTTTTGTGCCAACAATTACTTGTACCAGAAACGTTGCAAATTCGATTGCAGTAAAAGGGAATTTAATAATTATTTCTCGCATTACTCAATTTTAAAAATTTAAAATCATGAATAAAATATCGCAAAAAAATGCTTGCATATAAATAAAAAAATTAATATACCAATTTAAAAAACACAAAAAATATTAATTAAACTTTATAATTATACTGCTAAACTGCAACGTAAAGTGCAAAATATGAATAAAATGTTTCTCCGTTTGTTTAATGTTTCAAAAATTTTACTGGATGATATAAAAAATTCATATTATTTTTAGAAATTTGGTAAATGTTAAATCTGAAACATTGGATATCAAAATTTACGATTTTCAATAATAAATTTCAAAAATCAATAAGAATAAATCTTTATAAAGTTTCAATTTCCGTGATTAAAAACTGCAATATATACAGTCAAATTTCACAGTATTAATGCTTTTTTTCAATCTGAAAACTTTTCCTAATATCATAATAATATGAATCATCATATTTAGCTCCAAAATAATAATTACAAAAAATAAAATAAATGCCTGATGTCATATACTACAAGCGTTTATAGTCAGTAAACAGTAAAAAACAAACATTGAATAAACACAGTTACAAATGGCTTCAATTTAATGTTTTTATCTCTGATAAATGAAGCGATGAATCATTCAACTTTTCAAACCTATGTTGCAAGTTTTGTTTTTGAGCAAAGACAAATTATAATTATTTCACATCACCCTATCGAAAATGAAGATTAAACTATCACTCATTCGTTTATTTACAAAGGTCAACCAAATAGAATTACAGCATTGCTATTTAATTTTCAAAACAATTATATTTCATTCCGTTACATTAAGAAGGCATATAACAGACGACCGTTAGTGAAATCAAAAATTTAGCATTAAACTACAGAAAAGAGATAAATTTTTATAAACGATTTCATTCATATTCAAAAGGATACAAATCTATCGGAATAAAATATTAGAATTAAATATGACTTACTCGTTCGTTCAGTAAATACCCAGATTAACACATTTCCTTTTAATCCAAGCAATGGCGGCGGTGAAAATTTAATTGTTTCTGTTCTTATCTCATGAAGGTGCTGTAGATGACACGCGCGGAAATCACCGTTCTGATTGGCTGTTAAGAATATGACCAAAGATGATGTTTAACTATCGCTTGGAGCGTATCGTCTTAAAATCAGACGGTTGTTGGATAATTTACACATGTTTCTCGGTTCGTTTATAGCATGATCATAGTAAGACATTTATGTGTCTTAAATTTAGACGCCTGTTATGTCTGAATTTTCAGATTCAGACACTTAAGTGACTGAAATTCTTTTTCAGTCACATATGTGTCTAAATTTAAGACGCCTCTATTTGCAGTGTAGCCAAGAGTAATTTAAACAATGAAGAAACAACCATAGGCATTTGACCGCAACGGAAAATAACTGGCACCTTACCCCAAGGGAAAACAACCGGCATCTTACCTCCAAAAATTTTCATCGACTTACCCCAAAGCATTGGACAAGACGTCGGTACCCCCACTGATGTGAAGGAGCGGGAACCGACCGCCATTTATGATTTTCAGAAAGGTCAAGTCTAAAAACATCAGCTTTATTTTTCTGGTGCTTAAACTAAGACTTATATAGGCAAATAAAGAAGTCACGTAAAAGATTTTTGACACTTACCAGAGGTGTTAAGACGAAATAGCAATAAAAAAGTACCATTTAAAATTTTTTTTAAAGACCGCAAACGGAAATTAAAGTATCACCTGGGAACCCTCTTCCTTGCAACTGAGCAGTCCGTACAGCGCCTGCGCATATGAAAGCTACGTGATTCGGCATCTTGTACATCACGGCATCTCACCTCAAGTTACCCTAATTATGAATCATTTTATATAGTTAATAAAATAACGTGTGTTTTACTGAGAAGTTACAAAGTGTTCGTATAGTTCTTGAATTTCAATATAACTTTTTCCAAATAGTAATATTGCTTTATATAATGAATTAAATTCTGCAATTTAATAAAGTGAAAATTACTATTCAGAAATGTTAGTGTTTAAATTCAAGCCTCATCTGGAGATCTTCCACCTCTTCACCCAGTCTGCCTCTATGACCTACGAAGATATCTGACTCTTGATATCTTCGTAGGTCACAGATGTTATAAACATTTAAGTCTAAATATTTGTATTTTACAATTCTATATTTATATCCAAATTGTATATTAACAAGAATGAAAAAACATTCATCAAAAAAATATTACGAAACACATTCCAACACTAACAGATAACACACAGGAAAATTTAATTTTTTCATACAATGAAATCGATTATAGTTCATATTCTAACCGAATTCTTTTGTGTCTTGCCTGAAATAAGCGATAAATCCTCCGTACTCCATAATTTATGCAAAACAAGTCGCAGTGCACATCAATATTCCTTTTTAGTTTTATTTGTCGCATTTGTACCATAAAATCTTTAAAATGCATAACAAACGATTTTTCCCCATTTATCATAATGTAACGGAATTATTTTGCGCATCCCTGTAAACGAACTATAAATGCTATTTATTTTATGCTCCTGTGAAAGAATATTTTTATCCACTTTAATTCTGAATATCAATTTCATTATTTCTGAAGCATTGTAACATCATTAAAATGCATTAGAACCGATTTTCCCTATGAACCATAATATAACAGAGCATTTTTGCATACCCCTGTATACAAACTATAAATGCTACACACTTCATTTTCAATGCTGAACATTTTACAAAAAATCCCAATAATATATAAAAATTATATAACAATCCAAGTATATTTACTAGACATAGAGCACGGACAGATGGATAATTTGACAGACAGGCAGACAAACCGAATTCATAAACTTTTTGTAATTATGTTGAAAAATTTAATACATGAATAATGTTTGAGAACATTTAATATTCATAAATAATTAATATAGTGCTAAAAATTAATTTATTTCAAACATGAAATTGCCGTGATTTATTTCACAAGAGTTCAAAGCATTTTTCCGATACAGTGTCGCTTTTTTAAACCTGAATTTTAACCAATATTTGCATTACTATTTTCATTCACTGGTTGACAGCTAATTTACAATTTTATATAAAATTTGACAGGCGTAATTCTATGTTTATTTTTGGAGCAATATTTAAATTTAAATATATTTCTATAACCTTTTTTCATGTTCAATAGCTGTGTAATTATGTTTCTATGCATAGTAATGCTAATTAAGGGGTTTTGCTCGATAGAAACTATGCTTTCCAGAAACTGCCACTCAAACGGCAATAATAAGCTCTTTGTATTCTAAGTCAATTTGCTTTGCAAGCGATAATGAAAAATTGATTTTAAAATAATAGCAAATGCAATTTACATGCATTTAGAAATTTGCTATTAGTTAAATTTCTTCTTTATTACAAACTTCAACGAAAGCAATTTGCTTAAGATAGGATTTTGTCGAACAAATTCCTTTTATATAAATTTTTCAGGAAAACAGTTGAATATGCCATTCACACTCAATTAATTTTGTAACATTGTGTATGATTATTTCTTTTTAATTTAATGATAGAATATTGAAAATGTGTAATTTTATTGAAAACCAGAATTCAAAATAATTACGAGTTATTTCATTGAAATTTTCAAACGAAGGATACATTTTGAATTTTCAAATCCCGGAAATGAAAAACATTCTAAGTTTGATTTTTTTTTTCCTTTTAAATAGTTTTCAAATATTTAAAGAAAAATTTATCATATATCTGAAACTCGTATCGCTGCATTTAAATAAATTAAGGGGGTGGGGGAGGAGAAGAAGAAGCCTGAAGCATTGTGATTTTTTTTTCATTGGCAATGAAGTCTGCAGTCTTTCTCAATGCTTAATTAAATAAAACCGCTCTATAGTCTTAAATGATATATTTTCCAAAACTTTTAAACACGTTTCACTCAAACTGTTTCAAACTCGACATTGTTGCAAAGTTAGTAATTAGGCAACCGACTTAGAAAGTGAAAAAAGAAAATGGAGGTTTGATCTAACCCGACGCCCGATCCTGCGTTCGGGCCAATTTTTCTACCATTGTATTCGAGCAGGCCGACACCGGGCTTAATTTTTTTCTGTGAAGTTAGACCTCACCGGACTCGGGTTCCAAATTTTTCAGAAGATTTCGGCAGGTTGTTCATGGACTTGATATCTAATCAGCGCTTCTAGTTAAAACTAGATGTTTTATTTTTTTTTTTTTCCAGCTTCCTCGTGGCTTTTTGACTCGCGTCACGTCAACCTTGCCAAAGTTTTGTGCTTATTAGGATTTGTGAAAGGTGAGTACTGACATGCTTTCAGGACTTAGGAATAGTTTTAGAAGCCTTATGTATAAATATATCAGAAAATTATTGCTCGAATACTGAATATACACTAACGTGTAAGATGGGGTCAGTAAGAACTGGTCAAGTGAAAACTGGAAAAAGTATTATTTTCCGATGAATCGACGTTCAATTTTTTTAGGAGTGATAACAGACACTATAACCGACGACCTGAAAACAAAAGATAAGATTCGAGATATGGTATTCCTACAATGAAGCATGGCGGAGGACACGTTATGCTGTGAGGAGCATTTTCTGGAAAATGTGCTTGTCTGTTATTTGAAATCCGCGGCAAGGTGAATAGTACAATGCATAAGGATATCTTGCAAGATCATTTGCTGCCTTATTGTAGGAGAAATTGCGGTCGCTACTATTTGTTTCATCCTGATAACGACCAAAAGCTTACATGCAAGCTCGCCAATCAGTGGCTTTCGCACAAAAAAATTCCGCTTTTGAAATAGACAGCCTAATCACCCGATCTGAATCCTATAGAAAATCTTTGAAACTAACTTGAAAACGTGTGTGGAATTATAAATATTCCAATTCAGCAGCATTTTCACAAGAATTGAAAGACGCCTCCCCCCACCTAAAAAAAAAGAAAGAAAAAGAAAAGGGAAAAAACTAATGAAAAGTACAAAAATTGCATTGTTTGTTTATTTGTTTTTGCTAACTAACTAAACAAATTAAAAAAAATGAAAATGACTGACAGTCTTTATGTGAGAACTAAAAGATTACAACGCATTAGAAGAATAAAAAAAAGTGCTCACTACACTGGGTCAAAATGATATAAACACCCTGTTTTAAATAAACACTACAAAAGAAACTAAAGTCTTAAAAATGTTAGAAATGGCGAAAGTATTTATGTTTCATAACAAAATATAATTCAAAAAATCATTTTTTAAGAAGAAAACTGCATTTCTCCATTTCGGGGTGTTGCATAATGATAAGAACACTGACCAAAAATACAGCTTTGTAGCCAGTGTATGCACTAGATTTTGCAATTAATGCGCCATGAAGCGCACCAACTCTGTTAACCACTTGAAGGTCGGTGATGCAGTCATGGCGTCACATAATTTTAATCCCTAATTGCCATATTGGCACCGGAATTTTATAATGAAAATTTCACCTTTATTAAGTACGCAAAAATACACTTTTACTTGCTTACAAATAAATTCTCTTGTAAATACTGGTGGCATTAAATTATTTCAAAATTTTACGAATAAAAGTACCTTGCCCCTGAAAGGGTTAATGCATTTTAATCTCTTTCTTTCATGTGGGAGGTGATGGCAGTTTTTAATTCTTAAATTGTGCCATATTGTTTTCCATTTGAAAAAACTACTCTATCAGAAGACTTCAGACGTTTTCCATTGGATTTAAATCATGATAAACATATGGACATGGTGTCCTATATACACCATTATTCAGGAACCATTTCCAAATACATTTTGCCGCTTCGATGGATGCATAGTTCTGCTGGATTAGCATTAAAAATCCACCAAGTGCCTCAACAAAACGCAACATGTCATCCTCAAGCAGCTTAATGCATTTATTTGGTTAGAGAGAAACATAACATTGACTTTACCACCATATCCAATTTCAGCCCAATTTCACCCGCTGCCGTTTTGCAAATATTTCAGGTGCATTACGCAGATCGTGTCAGTATTAAGACCAACATTCAGACCATTATTCAACTGGAATTTTTTTTATCAAAAAATATTATTATTTCACATTCAAGTTTCCAGGACATGTGATTTTTTGCCCAATCCAGGCGATTTTACTGGTGCTTTTTACTAATAAGTGGTTCATGTCTTAGAGCTGCAGTTTATACTTGACAAAGTACTTTTTGACACCGCTATTAGTGGATATCTTGCCAATTCATCCAAAGTTGTTTTTTCTTTGCTCATTCTCTTTAGAATGACCATTTTTGCCCTTTGGAACAGCTTTGGTGGACGCTAGGAGATTTCTTAGTTTTATGATTCAATTATAATAGAAGGAAATTCGATTTTACAGCTGGAGATCTTTTTCATTTTTTTGCGATAGCTCTTGCTGAATGCCCTTGATCCTCAAATAACATTAAATTTCATTTCTCAATTCCGCTTAATGTACTTTTATTACCCCGTACTAATAGAACTCATTTTGCGGCCACGTTTGACAATTTCCAATCCATTGAAGTGTTTTTCTAAACTAAAATAAGTTGTATAATTTGTTTTCTTCTTTTTGGAGTGGCATTCGGTACTCCTGTACAATTAACAGGTAATTTCGGTCAGTGTTCATGTCATTTTGCAACACCATTTTTTTAGGTAATTTATATTTCCAGTGAATTTAAAATTTGATTTTCATTTTGCTATTATGTATTATGTAAAATTACGGTACTTGCTTCCAGAATGGCGTTTTTTTTATCATTATTTATGAATTTTCGCCATGATATCGCAAAATTACTGTGTGTTCATATCATTATGAAAACCAGTGTATAAAGCAAATAATATTTACTAATCGTAACTCAACGAAACTGTGTTGCATTACGTATCAAGATATTTTTTATTCTTTCTAAAGAGGATATTTTGTACTTAAAAGATGTACATAGTTATCAAATTATTCTTAATATAATTCTTGATATTAAACACAATGAATTCCATTCATTGGAATATTTTGAATTAGTTCTCATAAAAATTGTTTTTTGCAAAATTACTGTGTGTTCATATCATTATGAAAACCAGTGTATAAAGCAAATAATATTTACTAATCGTAACTCAACGAAACTGTGTTGCATTACGTATCAAGATATTTTTTATTCTTTCTAAAGAGGATATTTTGTGCTTAAAAGATGTACATAGTTATCAAATTATTCTTCATATAATTCTTGATATTAAACACAATGAATTCCATTCATTGGAATATTTTGAATTAGTTCTCATAAAAATTGTTTTTTACAAAATGAAACAAACGTGTCCAATATACACTTTAAAAAAATCGTGAATTGAATAAATTTTTCTTTCACTATATTTCATTGAATCATCATCAATATCAATTTTTAGATGCTCTTTTCTCGCAAAATATAGAAAATCTATGAATCTAACATAAAAAAAAATTCAAATTCTCTAATCTAAACCTTCATTTTCTTCAAATCACAGGAGTGTTGGGCTCTGCAGCCAGTTTTTTTTCCCTAATAGAAACGTAATTTTAACGCACATACTTTTTCCCTCAAAACACGAAACATTAGCAAAGTTAATACAAAAATTTTCTAAAATTCTCTGGTGAAATACAAAGTCTCTTTAAATAATAGAAAAGACTGTCTCAATCACCTGTGCATTCAGACAACTTTCTGCCTGTATTTTTATGGATTTTGTTAACGAAATGTCTTTTGGAAGTGCGTTGAAATCAGCATGACAATTTTGACAAATAAAAATTTCATGTCCAGCAGCAAGAAGAAATATTTTCAATAAAAGACTATTTTTTACAAGTTTTTTTTTTATCTGCAGTGTAGCTGAAGCGAAAAAATACAATAGAAGAAGCGAATGAAGCGACAATAAATCACATAGAAAAAGTGATAAATCACATAGAAAGCGTTTAAAAATAAATGTACTTGTCACTTTAGTAAATACGTGTCTATAAGCTAGATTGCCGCGTAAATAATCACAACGTAATGGCGGTACAAATTATATTCACCGTTATACACTATTTGGCCAAAGGTGACCGGTCACTTGCGATTTTAGACATTTTGTTAAATATCTAGAAAATTACATGAGGAATTAACCTGAAACTGCAGGTCTATAAACAGTATACTATAGGTGATAAATTTCCGCGAAGATTTTTTCCTGAAACCCCATAGGGGACCGTCAACAAATTGAAACAGAACGAATATCTTTTAGATAACCCTGTAAAACCTAATGTAGCAAAAGCGTTCAAACACGAGATTATTAATAAGTGGCTTATTGTAATATACTGTATTCATTTTTATGAGGATAGCATGTATATTAGTAGAGAAATTAAGGTTTTTATAAGAACAGCCTCAAATTTCGCGAAGTTTTTTGCTTATAATTTGCAGAGTTCTTAATATAAAAAAAAGTTCTTTTCAGAAAGTATGACAAACAATATTGTACAGAATACATTGCAATCAGAATTAAAAAATAATAAAAATTGGATGAAGAATGAGTAGTTTTACTAAAAAATGTTTCACTGCGCATGCGCAAAAGCAATCAAAATATAATGTGCATAATGTATCAGCTAAGTATATAGAGCAACTTTTGTAAAAGTCTCAAAATCATAGATTGAAAATTCTGAAAATAATCGTCGATACAATAAGCTCAAAATCCGTTGTTCCCAAAAACAAACAAAAAGATCAGGGGTTGTATCCAAATATAGTAATACGTGCAATATTGTATACCCTATTTTGGCACTAATCAAGAAATATTTGATACAACCCCTGATCTTTTTGCTTGTTTTGAGGAACAACGAATTTCGAGCTTGTTCTATCGGCGATTATTTTCATAATTTTCAAGTATGATTTTGAGACCTTTCACAAAAGTTGCTCTATGTACTTAGCTAATACATTATGCACATTATATTTTGATTGCGTTCGCGCATGCACAGTGAAAAAATTTTTAGTAAACCTGCTTATTTTTCATCGAATTTTTATTATTTTTTAATTCTGATTGCAAAGTATTGTGTACAATATTGTTTATCATATTTTCTGAAAATAACTTTTTTTTATATTAAGAACTCTGCAAATTATAAGCAACTTGGCGAAATTTGGGGCTGTTTTTATAAAAACCTTAATTTCTCTACGAATATACATGCTATCCTCATAAAAATGAACACAGTATATTACAATAAAAAACTTATTAATAATCTCATGTTTGAACGCTTTTGCTACATTAATTTTTACAGGGTTATTTAAAAGATATTCGTTCTTTTTCAATTTGTTGACGGTCCCCTATGGGGTTTCGGGAGAAAAGCTTCGCGGAAATATATGACCTATATATATTGTTTACACACCTACAGTTTCAGGTTAATTTCTCCTGCATTTTTCTAGATATTTAACAAAACGTCTGAAATCGCAAGTGACCGGTGACCTTTGGCCATATAGTGTAGTGAGTGTATTACCCACAGTCTAGCCAGGGTATTTGCGATCACCGAAATTAGTAGTTTGATTTGCATATTAAATAGTTATGTTATAGTGTTTTGAGAGGAAGAATCCAGTTTTAAAATGAGAATATTATTGTTGATGTTGTTATTTACCCTCCATATACTAGATAGTTGGGTGGGTTACCACTAGTTTTCTAATAGGTCTGTTTCCTTCCAACAAATAGTATCCTAAAAACCAATATTCTGGTTTGAGAAAAATGATTAATACACTATAAAAGCTAAACGGAATCGGAATCATTTCCAAAAATCAATGACAGCAAAAGAATTTTTTTTTTTTTTTTATAAATGCTTCTTGAACTTTCGAAAATGTATTTGTTTCCGAAGTTTCTAAAGATAAAGATCTATTTTCATTTGGAGGAGGTTATTTTGTATTTTCGTTTGTTGGTACATTTTCCCATATAAGTTGAAGCGTTCAATGATCGTCAGACCAAAAATCAAGGGCAGATGAATTAAATATTAAATATATTTCAAATTTGTTGAAAAGTATTAAAAATACTGAAAAAAGTTATTTACTAAAATAAAACAATACTCACTAAACTTCAAACGCAACAAGATTGCATGGAATGATAAATTCGAGAAAATTTTATTAATTTTTCAAAAAATATATTTTGTATTTAAAAAGTCGAATCATTATATCATTTTTATTATCACGCTTACATCACAACTATTTTTCTTTCTTTCTTTTTTTTCTTTTATAATTATACTGAATATTTTTCTCATAAACAGTATCTTTATTCAAAAATGCACTCTAAAATAATTTCATAGAAAGTGTATGATATAATATAATAAATTCATAAATATAGTACGATATTTTTTAACGACACACTTTCTTTTGCTGCTACCGATTTTCGGAAATGTTTTCTAGTTCTTTTGATAATGTATTAATTAGTTTTCCTAAACCAGAATATGGTGTTTTAGGATGCTATTAATTCTCAATTAAACATGGTATTTAATTAACATACTCACATTAATTAAACATCTGCGTAATTGAATTTATACATGCAGTGATAACAAAAATAATAATAATGTTAATAGAAATGTTAATACTATTCATTTATCACGTTCTTCTGCAAAACACGTTTGTTCCACATGAAAATGTTATTTGAGAATCGATAGCATCCTTTAAATCGATATTCCAGTTTGAAAAAAAACTGATAAATACACTATAAAAACTAATAGGAAATTCAATTTCCGGAAATTCAATTAAATTCTTTTTCCGAAATTCAATGGCAGCAAAAGGAACTTTGTTCTTATAAAAATCTCAAAAACGTATTGGTTTCTGAGGGGTTTCTAAAGATAAAGAACGCTTTTCGGAATCGGATGATATATATTTTCGTTTGTGGTTACATTTTCCTCTATTAATATATATATATATATATATATATATATATTTTTTTTTTTTTTTTACAGTCTAAAATACTGTAAGAGTGACAGGCATCAGATCAATCAACGCTTATTAATAGGAATGCAACATTTTAAGAAATACAGTAGAAAATTTGGTTCGTAAATTACACTATAACACCTATGTTATGCACACAAAAATTAAATAAATAAATAAACCTCATTATTTCTCATTTCTCTGCAACAATGGAAGTAATCCAATAGCTACCATTTTGAAGAAATATCATAAAAAGCTTCTTAAATTAAAAATAAACTATAAAAATGGAAATCAATTAAAAAACAGCTAGAACGGGCACATCTACAAATGATCAGCTTTCATTAAAAAAATAATTATCAAAATTGGTTCAGTAGAAAGCTCAGAGCTGATGACTAAAAAACAGCCTAATATTTTAAATATATATTTGATACGAGTTGGAACTAGAGGCCTGCACGGGCCCGGGCTTGGCCCGAGGCCCGTAACCGGGCCGGCGGAATAAAGGCGATTTTTCAAACGAGCCGGGCCGGCAGAATTACGACAATTTTTTCAACGGGCCGGGCCGGCAAAAAATTTAATCGGGCCTATCGGCCCGATATAAGAATTTAAGCGAAGCAGATAAAATACAAGCCATTTTCAATGAATATGATTTTCTCGAGAAGTATAAATGTGCGTCACGAGCCGATGCGAGTTTAATAACATCAATACAGAAATATAACATGTCCATCGTAGAGATCGGCATCGTACAGTTACAAGATGTCTGACTCCGAGTTTAATTTTTTTTCAGCAGACTCGTGCCGGGACGGAACTGGTCTTAATCGATCTCAGGATGTGTAGAACAGTCATTCTGTTTTGTAGTATTAATAGTGATAATGAACTTCTCTTAACAGTATCTTTGGGAATATACCTTAAGGTGGTTCTCATATTCACTGCTCAACAATGCGAAGCTTTCAGACACATCTTCTGACAAAATGTTTAACTATAAAGGCATAAAATTGACAGGCCTGCCTATTGAAGGCATTTAGAAACGAATAGCTTTTTCCATATTTGATAAATTACTTATAGAGATAACAGAGATTCCTGACACGTGACTGTACGTATTTCTCCTTTCCTGTGCTATCGCTTCCGGATATTCGATTCAAAACGCTAACTTAGACAGTATTTTCTGAAAGATATATTGCTTTTATCTATGAAAAAAAAAACGACATTTACATAGCTTCTGAATAAGTATACCTGCCAATCTTATGCGTTTCCGAAAAGAAAAGAATTCATAAATGTGTCGAAATGTAGCTCCTTTGGATTTGAGAAAAGCCTTAAAAATGAGCGAAATATTTTCACAAATATACTTTTTATTATACCAGCTTCAAAAGTTATCATGTTTTTAATCCTTTATTCTAAAATACATTAATCTTTTAATGAATCCTTATTTCCATTTTGAAATGTCTGTAGACACGATGACTAAAACACTGTAAGTAATCGTTAATGTTTACTATTGTGTGTTTTCTGTTTTGCGAACATCATAGTAATATAAAATATACTTTAAAATGTTCCCATAAATATGTATGTAGTATTCATTAAAAGAATCTTAATTGTACGTTGAGAAAAAACTTTATTTATTTATTTTTTATTTATTTATTTTTTTTTTGTAGAAATTGTGTCGAGCCGGGCCGGACCTGTTTTCATTGATTTTTGTACGGGCCGGGCTGAGAACTGTAAAAATGCAAACGGGTCGGGCCAAGATAGCTTTCGTTCGGTCCGGGCCGGGCCCGGGCCTGGAAATTCCGGCCCGTGCAGACCTCTAGTTGGAACCCGTCGAATTTCGACGACAGAAAACGTCTAACACGTTCGCGCCGGCGTGCATCAGCGGTGGGTCACGCTTGACTGTCGCATCGGGCGGCGTGCATCACCGGTGGGTCACACTCCACAGTTAAATAGAAGGCGTGCACCATAGGTGGGTCACACTCGACTATTGCATAGGCGGCGTGCACTACAGTTGGGTTACACTTGAATATGCGAAAATTCAGTAGTAAAAACAATTCAATATTATAAACCTTATACATTCCCGACAGTAAACGAGAATTCTCGTTTTCATTCAAAATATATCATTGACTAAGGGCGTGGCTTCTACCTTACGGAAAATTCATTTATATCATGTTGTCCATATTTCTTTAGATTGTAAGACATTTTATATTAAATTTGTACATAAGCAGTCAATAAAATCATGTCTCTAAGTAATTTGCTTACTCCTTACGAACTTTCGGTCATTCACAATCAACTCTGCTTGTTATATTCAATTTAATAAATATGAGAGGGGCGTGTCTTTACATACAGTGTCTGAATAAGCTAAAGTACCGCGCCGCCAGATGAAGCAAAACATCTATTCGAGCGCCCGCCGCCTCACAGCGAAAAACATGAATATCGGCGACGGCGTTAACGCGTTAATTGGAAAACAGGAATTCTACTTTTTCAGAATTTAGTGTCGCCCCGATGAAAAAAAAAATGTATGTATATGTTATATAAAAATTTTTACTTTTACTATTCATTTAAATTATTCTAAATTGCCGACATATTTATTATTTCCTTTTTTTTTTTTTAATACGCTCTATTATTTATTTCTAGTTAAATTCCTATAAATTTAAAACGCGTATCTTAATAATAGATTTATTCCAAAACGTAATCTAAACTTTTAATCCCTTCATTGATTTTTATCATCTACCAAACTCTAAAGTTCTGAACGCAGTTACTTATTTTCGAATGTTTATAAAAACCATTTTTACATTTTTATTCTATTTCATCTCATTTTCCCGCCAGCTGGGCAATAACTTTTTACATCAAAATCCTTCCATTACCAGCACCGGGATTATTTTTTGTGGCGTTTCTCGATCGCTCTCCATTGGCTGAGTGACGGATCGCAGTTTCACTTCGAGTCTCGTTCGTGATTTTGTTTGGTTAGCCTGAAGTTTTCATTTCAATCGGATTTCCTCCGCGCATTCTAATAAATAGCACGAGCATGAGCTCAGGAGTAGATTTTTTGTGCTGTTGGATTGTTTACTTAATTTGTTACCTGGTGTTCTAAGTCGCGTGGAAAATTATTTCGTTATTTAACATCTATTTCGCATGAATAACTAGTTCATGCTCAAACGGGATGGCCCTGATTTATCATCTTGAGGGAATTGTTTAATGTTGGTATATTCTGATGGAATAAACAGTTTCCTATGACTGCGTTTCTATGTCTTATTGGGAAAACCCCAGATTTCTTCATAAGCCTTTACTTCTTTCACCACTCATGATGCCTAATCTGCCTTGTATTCATCATGAATAAATGAGTTTTGATTGGACTCTACCAATCTTATCATCGCTCCACAGATGCTAAATTTACACAGAGTTGACACCTCCACTAGCGATGCTTGCGCTAAGTGGTACGCCTGCTATACAACCTCACCAACGGTTGATTAAAAGGCGGTACGAATCCAGTAATATGTCGTAAAAAGCACGACGTGATTATTCGACTTAACCCATTACATTATTTCGTAATATCTATATAAATAGTACAAAATATATTTCACTTATGACTTAAAGCACGCGCTGTTATTTTATGTAAAATGGCGTCATTCGCATCCGCTTAAGAATTCCACATTTACGACCCACTATTAAACATCTAAAGTAAAGCATGCATAGGACGTCACTATCACAAAATAATACACAAATGCAGGAAAAAGATACCGCCATTAAAAAAACTCGACAAAAAAAAGTCTATCTAATGATTCATAGGCCTTCATTTGGTTGTAACATTAATATAGATACTAAAAATTAAATACAGTTTATAACAGCTCCATGTTTTAACAGAAATCATTCGTTTATATTTTTTTCAAAATGGCACGTATTTTAATTACATTTTCTTTCGGTTGTAATGAGAAAATGGCAACCAAAATATATAATTACTATTTTAGAACTATTTTTCCTTTACTTTCTACAGAAATGGAGTACTTCCTTTGTCAATATTAAGCAAATAGCTCTAAAAACTACAAAATAAATAAATAAATAAATAAAAATAAAAATAAAATAAATGGAGATACAGTTTTCAAACAAATTGCACTTAAAAGTACTTTTTTCCCAATACGACAGTATAAAAATAGAAAATGTGCGATGCTTAGAAGTTTAAAAATTTGCTATAAAGCATTTAATCGTACAATGATACATCTGCTTTGTTTTACGGCTGGCTTATACAACGTAACGTTATTTTTTTTGGAGAGGGCACAAAATAAGCTGGGGAAAGAAATAGCATACCGGGGGTTAAAATACTTTTTCAACAGATGGATTCGAGTAATTATTATTACAAAGAGATACAACCGGGCTTCCCGGGTCACAGAATATATGTGAAAACCATATTTATATTATTTCTGATATTAACATGCTTTTTTCTCTTCACACACGAAAGGCACAGCGATGAATGAGGTACTTTTCGAAAGGTTCTGTAAGCGACTTTTTACATAGTATACTTATATATAGTTAAAACACGTTTTTTGATTTAAAAAAATAAAAAGAATTGCAGTTAATCAAAAATTAATGAAAAAACATATCTGCAAATGAACTCAAAGTTTGCGGTGAGAAATCATCGCACTGATCTAAAGTTTTTTGTTTGTTTTTTAATTGATAACGCTAATAGATTTTTTACATTTAATATATTTTCTTAGTATGCCCACTAACAATATTAAAAATCATATTAATGTGAAAAATAGTAATAATATGTTCAAATAAAGTTTTGAAACGTATTAAAAGCGATATTTTCATATTGGCCTCACGCGTCAGGAGTTAACAGCAGAAAAAACACCTTAAATTAGTGTTTTATTTATATTTTATTGCTTTATTTTTTAATAGATGCATGTTTTAATTTCGTTATGGAATATAAACTGGAATCAAATGTTGAGTAAACTCTGTCTAAGGCGGAATCGATCGGGACCGAGAAAATTTTTCGTTGTAGACAATATTCCGCCTTAGACAAATTTCATTTTATGTGTTTGGATTCGCAGGGACTTTAAAATCTTTCCGAGTTAGACAGATTTCCGTCTTGCATAGAGTCCGTTTTACAGAGAGTGTACTATATTAATTTAAATGCGAATGGATTTATCTTTCCTAAACGTCCGCATGCGATAGAGATAGATTTGAAAAAAAAAAACTCGTGCATAAAAATTAATTTTAAAACCATATAAATTGAGTATATTGCAATATAGTTTTCAAACAAATTGCATTTGAAGGTACATGCTTTTCCTTGTTCGACGGTGTAAAAATTGAAAATGTGCGATATACAGAAGTTAAAGAAAAATTGCAATACAAGTTAATAAAAGTTAAATCTAATCATCTGCTGTTACCACTGTCAAATGACGTCAGAGTTACGTACGGACAGGTTTTTTCTTTATAACATAGATATTCAAATAAAGATTTTTCCCTAAAAATAAACAAAGAGAATTCGTTATTAAATCTTTCTTACTATCAACTACATTCACTTTTTTAAATAAAATATCTTGAACTATTCCTCATAGATAATGTTTTTTTTTTTTTTCGTGCAATAAACATTATCAGGGGAATTGCATGAAGATTTTGAAAGAAGTAGTTATCGAATTATTTTTCATATCACTCCTGATAATAAACATATTCCTTTCTTTCCTTGGGCAGTTTCGAATTATTTCTCTTAAACAATAAATGAATGAAATGTTACACAAACTTTCTCAGGGGATTTGCATGAAGATTTTAATAAATAACGGACGTATATGACCTACGGCAAAACGCTATATATTCAATGAAGTACAGTTTTCTCATGGTAATTTTTGTTTGTTTTTCGTGGCTAAAGCAATAATTAAAATAAAATAGAAAGCTCCTGAAGATATATTCATTTGTTACACCTCTAAATATGTAACTAGGACGAAAAACCACGCATTACGCATAAAATATGAAAACATTTAACACACTAATAGAATGTCATTAAGAACTTTTGATTTTTGACACTATGAAATGGCATATCTAAATAAGCAACTGATAAGACACATTACTCAGTTAAAATTCATTTTCAGCTATTTCTGTACACAGTTAGTAATGTGTGCAAATTCCTTTGTGCAGGATTGTATACAACCAAAAGAATCTATACACAGCACTAAATACACACAAAAAAATTTTTGATGTTTAAAAATGCATACCACAGCTGAAAACTCACTTTCCAGTAAATATCGGCCAATGCCAGTCCTTTAACCCCGAATTATTTTCTGCCCCAGCCCCGAATTATTTTCTGAGAATGTAAGATATAGCTACATATTTCATATTCTATAGAAAACATGTTGTAATGCACTTTAGTATCTTTTTAAATTTCTCTACGTTTGAAGTTTCGTAACATCATTAAAATGCATCTCAAGCGATTTTCCCTATATATCATAATATAATGGAACTCTTTTGTGTGACCCTGTCATTGAAATATAAAAACTGCTTATTTTATATTCCTAAGAGTATGTTGTAGTACTTTTTAGTGATAAATATAAATCTCAAGATGTTTGAAGTGCTGTAACTTCAATAAATTGTCTCACAAAGGATTTTTTTCCCACGGATCATATTGTAGCGAAACCTTTTGTGTCTGCCTCTAAAGGAAATACAAATGCTACACAGTTCACTTCTCAATATTAAATATTCTATAATGTACCTAAATAATGTACAAAAAATTACAGTAAAATTTGAGTATATTCTCGAGAGTTAGAGTACAGTCAGATGGCCAATGAGACAAACTGACTTCATAAACATTTTTAAACATGTTGGAAAGTGTTAACAATTAAAAAAATATATATATTTGTGCGATATTTGTTAATACTTTATATCAAAACTACACGAATTTGAAGTACAATATATTTGAATATGAGATAATCATTTCGAGAATTTTAAAAATTAAAATACTAGTATATGTACTATAAAAAAATAAAAGCAAGCACTTCTATTAAAGTTCAAATGCTAAAAAACCGCAAGGCTCAAAGGCTCAGAGAGATAACCAAATATTAAACAATTTTAATTTCTTTGAAAAGCCTTAAAAATGTTGTAATAAATAACTTACTACAAAGAAAGCAATACACACTCAACATCAAACACAAAAAGACTGTAAAGAGTGACGGATTCGAGAAAATTTCTTTAATTTCAAATATGATGTTGTCCATTTAAAATCAACAAGTGATTATATAATTTTTCATACCACGCCTCACATAACTAAATGTATTTTTTATTTCCTTTCTGTCTTTCTTTTTTTAAATAGTAAAATTTTTCTTACAAAAAAGTCTTTGTTCAAAAGGGCACTCTAAATAATTTCATCAAATATGTAAAAAGTACAGGCAACAAGTTGCCGGAGCATTCCTGAAGTTTATAAGACATTTCTCTGTTATTTGAAAAAAACTTCATTTTTTTTTGGCTGGAGACATCTATGAAATTTTGAAGATAGATTCGCCATTTGTGGGGTTTTTGAAATAAATGACATAGGTAAAAATTCCGTTTCTAATGCAAAAAAAGGCTATGCTGCAGACTTAAGGGAAAGGCGCCCTAGGTAAATAAAATATAACCACGATCCAAAATATACAATAACTTCCTCAAAGTTATCCAAGATTACGAAAAGAGTTCTCTATCTTTAGAAATCTAAGAAACAAATATATTTTCGAGATTTGTAGACGCTTTCTTTTGTTGACACTAAATTTTTCTAATCGTTTCCTAGAAATTTTTATAGTATATTAATCAGATTTCTAAAATCAGAATATCGTTCTTTTAGGATGTTATCAATTGTCAATTAAACATTTTCAGCGGGATAACTGAATATATACTTACAATGATAACAAAATAATAATATCGTTTTACGTAAATATTAATTTTCTTCATTTATCACGTTTGTGTGTAAAACACGTTAGTTGAACGTGGAAATATTTACTTGAAAATTGATAGTATCCTAAAAATCGATATTCCGGTTTGAGAAAAATGATTAGCACTATAAAAACTAATCGGTAACATTTCTGAAAATCAATGACAGTAAAAGAAACTTTGTTTTTATAATTGATTTTTGAAATCTTGAAAATGTATTGGTTTCCGAGGTTTCTAATGATAAAGAACTCTTTTCGTAATCCTAGATAACTTGGAGGAGGTTATTTTATATCTTCGTTTGTGGTTACATTTTCCTATATAATAAAGTTGAAATGTTAAATGACCGTCAAACCGAAAGGCACATGTAGATGAATCAAATATTGAATACTTTTTAAATTTGTTTAAAAGCATTAAAAATACTGAACAAAATTATTTATTTAAAGAAAACAATAATTACTAAACTTTAAACTCAGTAAGACTGTCTAGAAGGGTAGAATTCAAAAAAATTTCATCATTTTCAAAATGGATGTTTTACATTTAAAAAGATAAAGTCATTATATTATTTTCCATATCATACCTGATATAACTATATTCATGTTGTTTTATTTTCTTTCTTTCTTTCTTTATTATTATACTGAATTTTTTGTCTTATAAACAGTACCTTTACCCAAAAAGGCACTCTAAAATAATTTCGTTAATAATATGTGATGTAACATATAAATTAATAAATATATGTTCTATATTTAAAGAAGCAATTGTATGTAACAAAATACTTTTTTTACAGACATTGATTTTCGGAAACGTTTTCTAGTAGTTTTTATAATGTATTAAGTAGTTTCCTTAAACAAGAATATCCTTTTAAGGACGCTATCAATTCTCAGTTAAACGTGCTATTTAATTAAAGTGACCCCATCAATTAAATAGATGCATAGCTGAATGTATAAAAGCGATGATAAAAAAATAATAATGATGGCAATGGTAGTCTTAATACTGTTCATTTATCACTCTTTTCTGTAAAACACGTTTGTTCTACATGATAATGTTTACTTGAAAATCGATAGCATTCTAAAAAGCGATATTTCAGTTTGGAAAAACTGATTAATACACTATAAAAACTAATCGGAAACTTTTCCGAAAATCATTTGTTATAAAATTAATAATATTGTATTGGAAACCCTAGTACTGACAAGATATGTTTTCTTCTACTCTTCGATTTGGCTCTCTAATTTGGTACCTCTGGACGGGTGAAGGACATAATGACTAAACCTCTTTTTCTTCTCTTTTTACTCTATTAGATTGGTGTGTGCTTATTCTATTAGATTAGTCTCATTCCAACAGCAACTTATATTAATATATTTGCTATATGTTAAAATTAATTTAATAGAAATCTAAATTTAAAACTTACTACTTATACTACAATTTTCTTACTATTCATTGCTAAAAGCATGCATTTTAAAACTGAATTATTTTTGTTCATTATGCCACTGTTTAAAGTTTTTACCTTATTTATTCAGTAATTATAAGTTAATTAACTTTAATCCCTTAAGGGGTCTCAGGACTCTTAAAATTGGAAAAAATGAAAAAAAAGGACCATTTTAAACATTTAATATCTTAAAATGTATCTGATATTAAGACACAATTTTAAATGGGAATGAAAGATACAGGTACGTTCTTTCATTTCAAATATTTGAAAAATTGCAAGATGCAGAATTAGCATTTACAGGGGACTTCAAACTGTCAGACATTTGACGAGCAGAAAATCGGCATAACAGCTTATGCGCACGATTACAAAATAAATTTTGCAACTAGAATGAAAATTTTGGGGCCTACTTATACCGCAGATTATAATAATTACACTAAACTTAAATAAATTTGTATTTAAAGCATTTTTATATTTTTAATACAAAGTTGTATTTAGCTAATGCAAAATTTAGAAAATTTCAACAATATAAACCCCTATTTTTTTTTTTTTTTTACAATAAAAAGAAAATTTTAGGTTCAGTTTATACAGACTAACATGAAACATATGTTTTGAAAATTTCATGAAAAAATATTCAGAAGTTTTTGAGATATCGTGCGCGTTATGCCCAAAAACGTCATTTGGTGAAAAATGACTTCAAAGATTTGGAAACATCGCTTCAGCTATTGAGCGAGTATAATTCTAAATGCCATAACTTCTGTTCTAATGGGAATTTCATGATAATAATTATATCAAAATGTTCAGAAAACATAGAAGTTTAACATATAAAAAAATTAAAATTTCGAAAATTTTAGAGCTTTATAAGAGTCCTGAGACCCCTTAAATCTTGGCGTCCTATTAATAGGAAGTTTCTATTGACGTATCTCTTCTTTACCCATTTTTCCGTAAAGAGTTCTCTATCTTTAGAATCCTCAGAAACAAACATATTTTCAAGATTTAAAGAAGCATTTGTAAAAATATACTTTCTTTTGCTGACGCTAAAATTTTTTAATCGTTTCCTAGAAATTTTTATAGTGTATTAAGCAGTTTTCTAAAATCAATTGTCAATTAAACATTTTCAGTTGTGTAACTGAATTTATATATAAAATGGTAATAATGATTTTAACATTAATCCTGTTCATTTTCATGTTTGTCTGTAAAACACGTTTGTTGTACATGAAATGTGTTTACTTGAGAATCCATAGTATCCTAAAAACCAATAATCCGGTTTGAGAAAACTGATTAATACACTACAAAAGCTAAACGGAATCGGAATCGGAATCATTTCCAAAAACCAATGGCAGCAAAAGGAACTTTGTTTTTATAAATGCTTCTTGAAATCTCGGAAATATATTGGTTTCTGAGGTTTCTAAAGATAAAAAGCGCTTTTCGAATGTAAGGAAGCATATTTTTGTTTGTGGTTACATATTCCTATATTAAGAAACATTGGTCTTTTTTTTTACAATATAAAATACTGTAATACTGACAAACAGACAGAGGAACCAAATATGAAACTTTTAATTGTAAGGCAAAATATTGAGAAATGCGTAATTCCTTTTTTCGAAAATTACTTACTATAACACTAATTTTGTTCTCTAAAAGTAAAAAAAAAAACTATATCGACTGATGGATTCGAGTAATTATTATTTCAAATAAAGATTTTTTTTCTAAAAGAACAAAAAAAATCGTTATTAAATATTTCTTAATATCACTCCTGATATTAATTACGTGTGCTTTTTTAATAGAATATTTTGAACTGTTCCTTTTAAATAGTGTGTTTTTCTTAAAGTGCAGTAAACATTTTTAGGAGAAATCCATGAAGATTTTGAAAGAAGTGGTTATCAAATTATTTTTCATATCACTCCAGATAATAAACACATCCATTTTTTTCCTTGGGCTATTTCGAATTATTTCTCATAAACAACACATTTCTTCAAATGTAACACAAAACTTTTCAGGGTATTTGCATGAAGATTTTGATAAATAATGGAAATATGACCTGCGGCAATAGGCTATATATTCAATCAAGTAGAGTTTTCTTACAGTAATTTTTCTTTGTTCTCCGTAGCTAAAAGGATAATTCACATAAAATAGAAAGCACTTGAAGATATATTCATTTGTTACGCCACTAAATATGCAACAAGTACGAAAAATCACGCATTAGGTATAGATTATGCAAAAATTTAACACACTAACAGAATGCTATAAGAAGTTTAATTTTTTCATGCAATGGAATGACATATCTAAATAAGCAATTGAAAAAACACATTACCCAAAATTCATTTTCAGCAATTTTTGTCCATATTTAGCAATGTGTGCAAATTCCTTTGTGCAGCATTGTATATGACCGATAGAAGTTATTCACACCACTTAATACACAAAAGATTAGATGTTTTAAAATGCATACCACAGCTGAAAACGCACATCCAGTAAATATCTTTGCCATCAACATTTTAAGCGAATTATTTTCTGCGAATGTAAGATACATCTACGCATTTCATAACGTATAGAAAATATGTTGCAATGCACTTTCGAATCCCTTTATATTTTGTTATGTTGGACGTTTCGTAACATCATTAAAATGTATCATAGAGGATTTTCCCCATACATATCATAACACAATGGACCTCTTTTGTGTGCCCCTGTCATTAAAATATAAAAACTGCTTATTTTATATTCCTAAAAGCATACTGTACTACATTTCAGCGATGCATATTAATCTCAGTATGTTTGAAATATTGTAACCTTAATAAAATGTACCACAAATGATTTTTTTTCCCATAGATCATAATGTAGCGAAATCTTTATGTATACCTGTAACAGAAATACAAATGCTACACAGTTTATTTTCAATACCAAACTTTCAACAAAATAGCTTAATATTATGCAACAATTACCTTAATATTTGAATATATTCATGAGAGTTAGGCAGATCACACACTGAACACACAAGCAGACAAAATCGCGAGACAGGAGACAAATTGTAGCGTTCCAGCCGGTTACTTCTTTGTTATCAGTGTGAAGTGTCTCTTGACTTACGCTTTTTTGTCGCTTGTGCGTTCAGTGCGTGATCGGCCTTAGAGTACGACCAGACAGACAAAATCTATTCATAAATGGAGCATTCTCACAATCTTTTGACTTTCATGTCCTGAATAATAATTTTTTATTTAATGCACTTTTTTTGTTTTTTTATTTCATATACTGGGGAACATCCCATTGCATGATTGCATAGCAATATTAATGAGATAAATAAGTTTTGGACGATGTTGGGGGTCCGAATACCAGGAAAACTCATTTACCGTCCCGTGTCCTTGATGCTGACTTTTAAGTTTGGAGCTGTCTGGATAAAATTGTTTCAATAAACATAATTCGATGTTATTTTTTTCTGAAACTGGAACTATTGTTTTATATAAATATGTAGCTAAAAATCAACCTGCACACATTTTTAGGGTTGTTATTATTTTTTAAACTCTGCTTCTGGGTTTTAGATTTCTTACCATCCCTCTGCTAAAATTATACAGAAAATCATTTCACATGCAGCCACAGAATTTTTTTCAAGTTTTTTCTCATGCTAGAGAAATAATGCCTAAAATTCTTTGGCAGGAAATTTACTGTAAAATTTAAATCAGCATTTAAATATCAATTTCAATCATCGTGGCTTTATTGGTAGTCTCACCGTCCCCAAGGTTTATTCCTGCACTTTTCGAGGTAAACAACAAAAAAAAATTAATTTAATCAAATGTTAACAACTGTTTCTAAAAATCAATGAACATTGTGGCTATCACTTAGTCTTAACATGATTTTCCTAAAAATAGGTGGTAATTTTCCTTACCGTTCCATCCTTACCGTCCTTTTTTTTTACCATTTCGTACCTTTTTTCCAATACCATCCCCTTTTATTACCTTATCGTCCCTTCTTTAACACCCATTTAAGACAATGTTATACAAAAATTCTGTATTAAAAGTAATACATTGTTATTATTTCTTATTTGAATGTCCTGTGAGTACTATGCAAATTCATTATAAGTAAAAATTTAGAAGGAAATAAAAAGTTATAGGGGTAAAATGGTAAGGAAAATTAAATTCGCAAGTTTAACTTAAACCTAAGTTAAATAAACAAATTTTCGCTGCTGACCATTTTTTCTTTATTTTGAATCATTAAGGCATTCGTCTATAAGTTAAAATGCCATTTTAGCAAGTTTAATTTCGCCAGATTTATCCCCCCAAAAGTCAAAAGATTGTGAGAATGCCCCAAATATTTTTAAACACGTTTGAAAGTGCTAAAAATGAAAAAAAGTAATACTTTATACTTCAAAAACACTAATTTGAAAATGAAATTATATGAGATAATCATCTTGAGCATTTAAAAAATTAAATTACATATACGATAGAAAAAAAGGCAAAAAATTTTTTTAAAAGTTCAAATGCTAAAAGTTCGCCAGGCTCAAACCATGATAAAGAGAGAGAAACCAAATATTAAACACTTTTAATTTTGTTTAAAATGTCTTTAAAATGTTCTAAAAAGTTACTTACTACAGAGAAAACAATACTCACTGAATGTCAACATCAAAAAGACTGTACAGAATGGTGGATTCGAGAAAATTTCTTTAATTTGAAATACAATGTTTTTCATTTAAAATGAACAAGTTATTACATCATTTTCCATATGCATTTAATTTTTATTTCATTTCTTTCTTTTCTTATTAGTATAAGGAATCTTGTCTTATCAACAGAGTTTTTGTTCAAAAGCGCACTCTAAAATAATTTCATTAAATATGTAAAAAGAACAGGCAGCAAATTGCCGGAGCATTCCTATGATTGGAAACGATTTCTCTGTTATTTGGGGAAAAAAAATTCTTTTTTCTGACTGGAGAATTTCAGGAAATTTTGAGGATAGATTCGGCATTGTTGTGTTTTGAAGAATAAATGACAATGGTATAAATTCCGTTTTAAATGCGAAAAAATGCTATGCAGCGGAGTTTTGGAAACGGCAGCTTAGATTAGTAGATTTCAGGTATTTTGTACGTTAGATTGGTAA
This sequence comes from Maratus speciosus, assembly GCA_963932465.1. Lineage (NCBI taxonomy): Eukaryota > Metazoa > Arthropoda > Arachnida > Araneae > Salticidae > Maratus > Maratus speciosus. The sequence continues at coordinate 340,917,773 of OZ010786.1, read as the reverse complement.
ATTTTCTGTGTTTTGCGGGCATGTGGGTAAATGAAAGAGTATTCTTTTTATTTCAAAGGAATATAATCAACGAAAAAATACATGTCAATTGATGTATTGCTTAGAGTGTGAAACAAACCTTGCCGGTTGAGATTTTTGACAATTTATATAAATAAGGAACACAGAACTTGCAACAATTGGCAATATGTACAAGATCAAATATTTCCTTTGAAAAATTCTTTCTTCTGTGGCTGAAATGATATATCACATGTAAACAGAAAATACTTGAAAATAAATTCCTTTGTTACTCCAGTAAATAAGGGAAAATTAAATAGTTTTAATTTTCGTTTTAACACTTTGTATTGGAATAAAAATTTTATAAATAATTTGATTCTGTATGACAGACATTATTTAAATAGAATAATTTATAAAATATATAGGCGATAATTTACTAAATTAAAAGACCATAAAACTGATAGAGAGACAGGTGTACAAAATATTAAACACTTTCTAATTCTACTGAAAAATGTTAAGGAACGAGCATAAATATTTTTCGAAATTACTTAACAGAAAATACAGAATGATTACTAATTTTCAACTCAACAAGACGGTATCGAATGATAAAGTGGATATTTTTTTAGTATTTTCAATAAGGATATATTGTTTAAAAAAGGGGATTATCGTAATTCTTCATATTTCTTTTGATAATAAGGAGCTTCTCAAAAAAAATATTCTTCTGAACAACAAGAATCTTTCTGACAAAATTTTCTAGCTCCTTTTTAAACTTAAAAGCATGATACTGGCATGCGTGATTAAAAAGTGATTTGTAACCTAACAGTTTTTATTTTTTAACAAATTAATTACATCTTGAGTTATAAACAATTATTGCATAAGGATGGGAGGGTTTTTTCTTTCATTTCTTGCACTGTCACGTACGAAATGTGATTTAAAATGCAAAGTTTGACGGCAATTTCTGAAAAAACTTCTGCTTTTACCAAAAAAAGGGGGAAACACAGTTCGATTACATAGTTTCTTAATAGGAGCATCTGCCAAATTGATACGTCGGAGAATAAAAAGGAATTAAAAGAAAAAAAACTAGCCAGTTTGAATTTGAATGCAGCCTTAACTACATTTGTTTTCTTTCTTTCTTTTCTAAATATCGGATGTTTTCCTATAATAAAAGCTGTTATTCAATATTAAAAGAAAGCGGGGATTGTACGAAGTTTCTGATAAATAACAAGCACATGACCTGCGGTAAGAGACAACATCTGCAACATAATAATCTACTTACAACAATTCTCGTTTTTTCTGCGTAACTGAGATGATAATTTACCTGAAAACAGAAAGTACTTGAAGATAAAATTATCTCATACTTTGCTAAATATGGGAAAGTAGAAGTGTGTGATTTTTATTTTCCAGCACTTTGTGTCTCAAAAACTGGAATTCGATAAGTAATTTGCTTGAATATGAAGGCTCATCTTTTCACTCAATAAATAAATAAATAAATAATAGACTAATTGTAAAATTGACCAAAAAACAGTTTTATAAATGTCCAAGTCCGAAACAACAGTCTGACCAAAATGCAGGCAGATGAACCAAACGTTGCCATTCACCAAAATTTGGAAAGTACTTTGTTTGGGCAATAGAACGGAAGGTCCGATGAGTCCCCAAAAAGTAAAGTTCTTTCCATTTTTGGGGAGGAAGGGGGGAGGCTAATTCAGGGAAGGGTGGAAACTTTTTCAAGTAAGTCAATTGGGGTATCATTTTTTTGTGTATTTTTTTATTCTAAATTGAATGACATCATCCGCAAGTCGATACGATCATTTCCTACAAAGTTAAGAGGAGTTTTATTAATACAAAGTTGAAAATTATACTTTAGTGAATGTAAAATAGGTTTATACAGAAACATCTGGTGGCCATTCAAGAAAATTTGGAAAGAATTTGTTTTGGCACTAGAAATAAAGATCCTATGAGTTCGTCAAAATAAAGTTGTTTTAAGGTTTTTTGTTTGCAAACGGAGCATTTTGACTTGGGAATGGATAACTCAAAGATTTTAAAAATAAATCTAGTGAGGTGTCGCTTATTATGCATATTATAATTCTAAATCGAATGACACTATATGTAAGTCGGTACGATAATTCGTTATAAAATTACAGCAGTTTTCATGAATACAAAGTCGAAAATTATACTTTATTATTAAGCACAGATTTATTGCATTTTTATTACTTTTAAATATTCTTTATATCCTATTGAACAATCACAAACTTATTAAATGTCCTCAAAATAACATTATAGAAAATTAGGGACATCTGTGTCTACTTCAAGTTCGTCAAATTTGTCAAATCCATGTATTCATAATCTCATTCACGACTTTCTATTCCTAAAACTTTGTGGGGGTTGTGAAGAAGGGGGGGGGGGAGATTTTGGTGGGAAGTTAAAAATTCGGAATCAGCGACCCAAAAAACTTAAAGTAAACCTTACAGGGAAAGTTCGAACGGGAGACAGGAGGGCGAATGTTAACGATGTGAGTGGTTAAGTGGAATTGCGCAACTTAGTCCACACGCAGCACCTCGGCTCATGTTACGAGTCAGATCCCCCCCTCCCCCCATTCATCCTACGTCATAATGTTATCTATCTTATTTGTTGCAAATTTTGTCTACTTTCTGAATTTCTAGACACTTTTCCCCTAAAACAATAGAAAAATTGATTTTTTTAATAAAAACCTTTTTTGGGGGGGTGGGGGGTGGGGGGGGGGCATTTTACCAAAATTTCGGGGGAGGGAGGATTTTGGTGGGAAGTTAAAAATTCGGATTCAGCGACCCAAAAGACATATAGTAAGCCTTTTTCCAGAACTACCATGAATTTTGTTAGGTAGAGTCCATAAACGGTCTCTATTGACTGGACTATTTATTCTTTACCTCTTTTGTTTGGCTTAGTAACACGATAAATTGAGATATTTACAAAGGAGGAGGGTTGATAAGGGCCGTTTTTCGCCCATCAGCCACTTGATGTAACATACATTTTTTCATTAATATACCTCATAACAAATAATAATAAAAAATATTTTGAATACAAATTCTAAAATTGATGAGAAAAAATAAAATATCTAATTAAGTATATGTACATTAATGAACATTAACACTGTTTTCATTAGTTTTAATCCATATAATCAATAGTAAATACAACACTAAATTCAAAATTAAGATGAATGGAGCTTATTAAGACTATTATTTAAATATAGGAAAAATCGGAAACAATCAGTAACCGCAAATAATATTACAGTTTCGGACACTTTTGGCTATGTGTTTTAAATTAGTCTGCCTCTTTGCTTTCTTCAACCAAATCACTAATGAACCATCCCGCTGCAGCGTTTGGTAGTGTATGAGCATATTCAAGACTTCGTTTTTTAGCAAAGGTTGAGTTGTGGCGCCAGTAAGTAAGAAACCATAATATGGTAGCAAGAAGCGTACAGCACTCTACGGCACTTGCGCCTACTTTAGAATAATAGTACCATTCTGTGATGTCGCTTCCCTCTGTTCTTGTCCAAATATTAGAGTTTTTAACACTTGTGTGTCGAACAATCGAAATTTAGTGATGAAGTGTGTCTCCATACCATCTTCTGTTGAAAACTGTTGCTGTTTATTTAGGAATCTTAGACATTTCATGTACGAGATCCATTTCTAACAGAAGTTCCAAGCAATCCCGGAAGCCTCTACCAATAATCATAACATCATTTTACTTCAGCCACTCTCTGATATTGTGTGCATCTTTTTTTTTAATGTATGTGTAAGCATGTTATCGTAATTTTTTTTAATCCGTGAAGTGAGGTCCGTAGCCATCCAAAATGTAACCTGAAGTAGAGACCAACATCATTGGCTTAACCAAACGTCCTTAACCTTTGCGTAACGAGAAACATCCTCTCTGAAAGGAATAGTTCGCGCTCTTCTGGATATAATTGCACGGGCCATCAGCAACAAGTACCACTGTATCATTGTCATCATCCGGAATAAATAATGTTCTTGCTAAAGACCTCGTATATTTTCAATAACGTAATATCGTATATTTTGCAATAACATGTATTCTGGTGACGTGTTCTATTCTAAGCTGTAGTGGAACGAAGTTCTTATTTAAAGCCTGGCGTTTATATTGCACAGAAGCTATTATTCTTTTTCATATATTGAATAATGTGGACAGAGCACCATTAGAGAGACCAGTTCTAAGCATTACAAGTAACACTGTCAAGCAAGTATGAGATCCCCTCTTTTTCGAGGAACGCAGTTCCAGACATGGATATAGCCATGACAGTGGCGTGGCGTGAAAATTTTCGGTGGTCATCGCAATTATTTAAGTTTGTGGTGAAAAATTATTAACTCTAAAATTCAATGGTTGAATGTTCAAAAAAGAAACTTTAAATCTTACCTTCACTTATACATGAACTCCAAATGTTCTGCTAAAACTGGATCGTAGAGTTTTAAAAGCTTATTAAGAGTTTTAAAATATTGCTTGGTCATCGCCGCATCCAGCGATGACCGGACGCCACGCCACTGAGCCATGAGAGTATAATAATCAGATTCTGAAAGCTGTCCCTGTGTGTCAAAATCGAGACCTCTATTCTTTGCTACCTTTCTGGTACTGTTTAAAATACTTTTAATATATTTTTCATACATTTATGCATTCTCACTTACAGGGCGTAAAGCTTGAAATTCAAATCACTGAATACCGATCCCGTAATATGAATTTTATAGCATCGTTTTCACGACGAAATATAGATTCTAGTTTCTATAAAGCCTTGCGTTTGAGCTGCGTTTGGTACAGTCACCGGGTAGTTCTTACCCTTACATATTATACAACAAGTGTTAGAGTTGTGACAACGAGGTATTGATAAATGTATATTAAGTTACTTATTTGTGGTGTCGTCGGCAGCACGTGTTGACGCATAATCTCTTATTATCACCACAGAGGAAGAAATAGGGCTATTTAGAGCCCGAAGCACACGAAATACATATTATCTGCATTTAGAGCACAACTTAGAACTTCTCTGTAGATCGCAGTTTTTAGAACTTCGAAATATCGACATAACTTTACTGTTAGAACAGATACGAAAATCAATATTTGTTTTTCGCCAGGTTTTACAACAATCACACTGACTACCCGGCATTATTTATTATTAAGTTCTTCAATAATTATTTATAACAAAAATTTTAGAACACATCATTGACGTCTGAACAACGTTAATACTTTTTGAGCGCGGCAAAACAAATTTGAACACTCTCCGATAGCTCTCAGTGCAACGGATACTCTCGCACGAAATATTTTTTTCTCTAATAGGTAGAAGCGCACACTGAACCAAAATAAAATAATGCTCATATAAAAGCTTATATAAAGTAGTATCATTGCAAGTCAAAATTAATTTGGTTCATGGAACGCTTCTTAGAAAAAAAATAATTCAAAGATTAAAAAAAAAAAAAAATGCAGGAAAAAGCCAAAACACTCCATTTTCGGTCTATAATTTCTATGACTGACTATTTTGTTTATCACGTAAATCTAATATTAAACAAAAATACATATCTTTAGGTATATAAAGATATTGTACAATTGTCGGAATCCGAAACTTTTTGTTTCGCGTGTATGATGGGCGGAAAATAGCCCTTATCAACCCACCTCCTTTTCCAAATCACATTCACTGACTTTTATCTATTTTTCTATAAATAAATAGTTTTATTGTTATCTTTCAAGTGTTTTACCGTTTTTTTTTTCTATCATTAGAAACGCGTGTTACACCCTCTATCTTTTGTACAAAACTGTGTTAAACTCAATATTCAAATTTTTACTATTTATATTCTTTGCGATTAAAACACAATGGGGAATATTGCAATTTGTAAGGAAAGTTTAAAGATTTGTTTTCTCCGATATTTCGATTTAAATTAACTCAATTTATGTCGGTCCTACTGCATTCTATTTAATATTTATATTTATACTAGGGTGCTCAGACCCCTGCAAGCTACGCCCCCAACCCCCCGTTCAGGCTTCGCAGCCTCTGAAAATATATTAACTTGCCCTGTTTAAAAATTATTATCAGATTACTGAAAATCGAATGATATTTTCAGTATAACAGCGGCTGTCTTCTGCAATCGCGTTGCCATGCTTTTCCGTTTGAATGGGCTTTTTTCGGTTACCATGGCCGCATTCATCGCTGTCGTAATAATTGACATCTGTTTTTGGATTGATAAGCAAGACCAATTAATCATTTGAAAATTAGCTTGTATAAAATGATTAGGTTTAAAATGATGCTATCTTTCTGAGTTTAATAACGGCGCTATGGACAATATTCTTCCTTTAGGTTTGAGGTTAAAAAACTCCATCTGCTTGGGAATAGCTTTCAGATCCATGTAAAATCTAAATTGCAAAGTATTGTGTTTTGAAATTTACGCTTGTATTTTATGTTTTAATAGAGTTTTAGATATTTCAAGAACAGGTATAGCTTATTCATGAATTTTTTTTTCTATTTTAATACGCCATCATAAATATTTTCAAGTTAATTTAACAATTTACGTTGTTTGTATGGTACTACACTTGATTATCCCGTCGACCAAAAAACTATCGCCAACCTATAAGATTATATGTCGATAACAGATGATCGAAAATGTCGCATTCACTTGACGTTAAACACTATACACGTGTTTGTTACGGCATCAAGTGATTTTTAATTCGACTTTTTATTTACGTTTTGCTGATTTATTTGTTCTTTCGTGATTATTACATGCTTTCTTTTAACGTACAATTATGTATGTGTGCGGCAGTCAAATCTTGTGACTCATTTTTCACTCACTTCTTGTTGACATAGAGCTTTGAAATTTGGAATATAGGTGTATTCACGAAGGAAATACATGAACTGGACATTGATTTTCTTTTTTTAATTCGATCCCTATGAGGGTCAACGGAGAGGGGGCAACGGTCGATTTCCTATGGAGAAATCAGTATCTTGTTCAACTGCCAAACTTTGACCCACTTGGCGCAATATCGTCAAATTTGGCGACAAAAACAAATTGCCATATATGAAGCCAACTTGACGATAGCTAGCTAATTTGGCAAAATTCCAAATTTTACTTTTTTGTGCATTTAAAAAAAAATAATACAAAATTCTACATTTTTGTGCATTTCAAAGAAAGCATGTTTTAAAAAAAATCTTTTTCGCATTTATACTTATTTAAAAGAAATTATGTAAGTTTGTATAATTTGCCGAAATTGGTCCACGGGAAAAACAAGTACACTGTTAAAAATAAAGGTTTAACTTTTCTCCAGAAAACTGGATTAAGGAGGAGGTTTCACCATGTTTTTCGTTCAAGTAAAAATGTCTGGAAAAGATAATTACATGTCGGATGCACTATATCCGAAATTATGGTTCAACATTTGTTATCGTTGAGTGGCAACAATCGATAAACTTTAATGGCGTCTTCCGCTCTGCCGATGCCAAATCAAAACTTGGATATCTCAAGCAGAAACGTGGATACTGGTATCCAGGTTTAGTTTTTCGCCATGTCAATCCATGAAATACTCGAAGTAAGTGCACTAGTGATTGTTTATTTTACTGTTATACACATAATAATGTTTTACTGTAACTCTCGTAAACAAAATTTCGTATCAACGTATTTCTTTTACCGGCAAATGCTGAATATTTTGCTTAAGCCTAAAGTATTTCCGATCTGCATTATATCCGAAGCGAAATTCGTTTGAATTATTGTTTTAATGTGTGGTATAAATTCTATTTTGTGAGTGAAATAGTGCATTCCTTGAATGAATAGAGTGTCTTAACTCAATTTTATAAACATTTGATCATGAATAATAACATTCTCTGATAAAAATTTAAATTCATAAAACGAAGAGTATCGCCTTTTCTAAACATGCAACTTTTTACTTTTAAAAACTTATAATATATATCTCTATCAGTATCTTAAACATTAGTTACCATGTTTAAAGTAATTTATACAAACAAAATAATAAAAAAAAGAGATTTATATGAATTTTAAGCATTGTTTTTAAAAAGTTAAATGTATCCAGATTTTTTTTTCTACTGTCTTTATATTTGATGTAACATCATTTACATTCATGATAATTTTGTTTTGTGAGGGAATTACTGCATTCCTTGAATGAATAGAGTGCCTTAATTCAATTTTATAAACATTTGACGATGAATAATAACATTCTCTCATAAAAATTCAAATTCATAAAACGAAGAGTATCGCCTTTTCTAAAAATGCAACTTATTACTTTTAAAAACTTATAATATATATCTCTATCAGTATCTTAAACATTAGTTACCATGTTGAAAGCAATTTATACAAACAGAATAATAATAATAAAAAAGAGATTTATATGAATTTTAAGCATTGTTTTTAAAAAGTTGCATGTATCCAGATTTTTTTTTCTTTCTATTATTGTCTTTATATTTGATGTAACATCATTTACATTCATGATAATTTTGTTTTGTGAGGGAATTACTGCATTCCTTGAATGAATAGAGTGCCTTAATTCAATTTTATAAACATTTGACCATGAATAACATTCTCTCATAAAAATTCAAATTCATAAAACGAAGAGTATCGCTTTTTCTAAAAATGCAACTTATTGCTTTTAAAAACTTATAATATATATCTCTATCAGTATCTTAAACATTAGTTACCATGTTTAAAGTAATTTATACAAACAAAATAATAAAAAAAAGAGATTTATATGAATTTTAAGCATTGTTTTTAAAAAGTTACATGTATCCAGTTTTTTTTTTTTTTTTCTATTGTCTCTATATTTGATATAACATCATTTACATTCATGATAATTTTGTTTTCTGAGGGAATTACTGCATTCCTTGAATGAATAGAGTGCCTTATTCAATTTTATAAACATTTGACCATAAATAATCACATTATCTCATAAAAATTCAAATTCATAAAACGAAGAGTATCGCCTTTTCTAAAAATGCAACTTATTACTTTTAAAAACTTATAATATATATCTCTATCAGTATCTTAAACATTAGTTACCATGTTTAAAGTAATTTATACAAACAAAATAATTAAAAAAAAGAGATTTATATGAATTTTAAGCATTGTTTTTAAAAAGTTGCATGTATCCAGATTTTTTTTTTCTTTCTATTATTGTCCTTATATTTGATGTAACATCATTTACATTCATGATAATTTTGTTTTCTGAGGGAATTACTGCATTCCTTGAATGAATAGAGTGCCATAATTCAATTTTATAAACATTTGACGATGAATAACAACATTCGCTCATAAAAATTCAAATTCATAAAACGAAGAGTATCGCCTTTTCTAAAAATGCAACTTATTACTTTTAAAAACTTATAATATATATCTCTATCAGTATCTTAAACATTAGTTACCATGTTTAAAGTAATTTATACAAACAAAATAATAAAAAAAAAGAGATTTATATGAATTTTAAGCATTGTTTTTAAAAAGTTACATGTATCCAGATTTTTTTTTTCTCTTATTGTCTTTATATTTGATGTAACATCATTTACATTCATGATAATTTTGTTTTCTGGGGGGGTTACTGCATTCCTTGAATGAATAGAGTGCCTTATTCAATTTTATAAACATTTGACCATAAATAATCACATTCTCTCATAAAAATTCAAATTCATAAAACGGAGAGTATCGCCTTTTCTAAAAATGCAACTTATTACTTTTAAAAACTTATAATATATATCTCTATCAGTATCTTAAACATTAGTTACCATGTTTAAAGTAATTTATACAAACAAAATAATAAAAAAAAAGATTTATATGAATTTTAAGCATTGTTTTTAAAAAGTTACATGTATCCAGATTTTTTTTTTCTATTATTGTCTTTATATTTGATGTAACATCATTTACATTCATGATAATTTTGTTTTCTGAGGGAATTACTGCATTCCTTGAATGAATAGAGTGCCATAATTCAATTTTATAAACATTTGACGATGAATAACAACATTCGCTCATAAAAATTCAAATTCATAAAACGAAGAGTATCGCCTTTTCTAAACATGCAACTTTTTACTTTTAAAAACTTATAATATATATCTCTATCAGTATCTTAAACATTAGTTACCATGTTTAAAGTAATTTATACAAACAAAATAATAAAAAAAAGAGATTTATATGAATTTTAAGCATTGTTTTTAAAAAGTTAAATGTATCCAGATTTTTTTTTCTACTGTCTTTATATTTGATGTAACATCATTTACATTCATGATAATTTTGTTTTGTGAGGGAATTACTGCATTCCTTGAATGAATAGAGTGCCTTAATTCAATTTTATAAACATTTGACGATGAATAATAACATTCTCTCATAAAAATTCAAATTCATAAAACGAAGAGTATCGCCTTTTCTAAAAATGCAACTTATTACTTTTAAAAACTTATAATATATATCTCTATCAGTATCTTAAACATTAGTTACCATGTTGAAAGCAATTTATACAAACAGAATAATAATAAAAAAAAAGAGATTTATATGAATTTTAAGCATTGTTTTTAAAAAGTTGCATGTATCCAGATTTTTTTTCTTTCTATTATTGTCTTTATATTTGATGTAACATCATTTACATTCATGATAATTTTGTTTTGTGAGGGAATTACTGCATTCCTTGAATGAATAGAGTGCCTTAATTCAATTTTATAAACATTTGACCATGAATAACATTCTCTCATAAAAATTCAAATTCATAAAACGAAGAGTATCGCTTTTTCTAAAAATGCAACTTATTGCTTTTAAAAACTTATAATATATATCTCTATCAGTATCTTAAACATTAGTTACCATGTTTAAAGTAATTTATACAAACAAAATAATAAAAAAAAGAGATTTATATGAATTTTAAGCATTGTTTTTAAAAAGTTACATGTATCCAGATTTTTTTTTCTCTTATTGTCTTTATATTTGATGTAACATCATTTACATTCATGATAATTTTGTTTTGTGAGGGAGTTACTGCATTCCTTGAATGAATAGAGTGCCTTATTCAATTTTATAAACATTTGACCATAAATAATCACATTCTCTCATAAAAATTCAAATTCATAAAACGAAGAGTATCGCCTTTTCTAAAAATGCAACTTATTACTTTTAAAAACTTATAATATATATTTCTATCAGTATCTTAAACATTAGTTACCATGTTTAAAGTAATTTATACAAACAAAATAATAAAAAAAAGAGATTTATATGAATTTTAAGCATTGTTTTTAAAAAGTTGCATGTATCCAGATTTTTTTTTCTTTCTATTATTGTCTTTATATTTGATGTAACATCATTTACATTCATGATAATTTTGTTTTCTGAGGGAATTACTGCATTCCTTGAATGAATAGAGTGCCATAATTCAATTTTATAAACATTTGACCATGAATAACATTCTCTCATAAAAATTCAAATTCATAAAACGAAGAGTATCGCTTTTTCTAAAAATGCAACTTATTGCTTTTAAAAACTTATAATATATATCTCTATCAGTATCTTAAACATTAGTTACCATGTTTAAAGTAATTTATACAAACAAAATAATAAAAAAAAGAGATTTATATGAATTTTAAGCATTGTTTTTAAAAAGTTACATGTATCCAGATTTTTTTTTCTCTTATTGTCTTTATATTTGATGTAACATCATTTACATTCATGATAATTTTGTTTTGTGAGGGAGTTACTGCATTCCTTGAATGAATAGAGTGCCTTATTCAATTTTATAAACATTTGACCATAAATAATCACATTCTCTCATAAAAATTCAAATTCATAAAACGAAGAGTATCGCCTTTTCTAAAAATGCAACTTATTACTTTTAAAAACTTATAATATATATTTCTATCAGTATCTTAAACATTAGTTACCATGTTTAAAGTAATTTATACAAACAAAATAATAAAAAAAAGAGATTTATATGAATTTTAAGCATTGTTTTTAAAAAGTTGCATGTATCCAGATTTTTTTTTCTTTCTATTATTGTCTTTATATTTGATGTAACATCATTTACATTCATGATAATTTTGTTTTCTGAGGGAATTACTGCATTCCTTGAATGAATAGAGTGCCATAATTCAATTTTATAAACATTTGACGATGAATAACAACATTCGCTCATAAAAATTCAAATTCATAAAACGAAGAGTATCGCCTTTTCTAAAAATGCAACTTATTACTTTTAAAAACTTATAATATATATCTCTATCAGTATCTTAAACATTAGTTACCATGTTTAAAGTAATTTATACAAACAAAATAATAAAAAAAAAGAGATTTATATGAATTTTAAGCATTGTTTTTAAAAAGTTACATGTATCCAGATTTTTTTTTTCTATTATTGTCTTTATATTTGATGTAACATCATTTACATTCATGATAATTTTGTTTTGTGAGGGAATTACTGCATTCCTTGAATGAATAGAGTGCCTTTTTCAATTTTATAAACATTTGATCATAAATAATCACATTCTCTCATAAAAATTCAAATTCATAAAACGAAGAGTATCGCTTTTTCTAAAAATGCAACTTATTGCTTTTAAAAACTTATAATATATATCTCTATCAGTATCTTAAACATTAGTTACCATGTTTAAAGTAATTTATACAAACAAAATAATAAAAAAAATAGATTTTAATGAATTTTAAGCATTGTTTTTAAAAAGTTACATGTATCCAGATTTTTTTTTTCTCTTATTGTCTTTATATTTGATGTAACATCATTTACATTCATGATAATTTTGTTTTCTGAGGGAATTACTGCATTCCTTGAATGAATAGAGTGCCATAATTCAATTTTATAAACATTTGACGATGAATAACAACATTCGCTCATAAAAATTCAAATTCATAAAACGATGAGTATCGCCTTTTCTAAAAATGCAACTTATTGCTTTTAAAAACTTATAATATACTCTATCACTATATGTTTAAGATACTCTATCAGTATCTTAAACATTAGTTACCATGTTTAAAGTAATTTATACAAACAAAATAATAAAAAAAAAGAGATTTATATGAATTTTAAGCATTGTTTTTAAAAAGTTACATGTATCCAGTTTTTTTTTTTTTTCTATTGTCTCTATATTTGATATAACATCATTTACATTCATGATAATTTTGTTTTCTGAGGGAATTACTGCATTCCTTGAATGAATAGAGTGCCTTATTCAATTGTATAAACATTTGACCATAAATAATCACATTATCTCATAAAAATTCAAATTCATAAAACGAAGAGTATCGCCTTTTCTAAAAATGCAACTTATTACTTTTAAAAACTTATAATATATATCTCTATCAGTATCTTAAACATTAGTTACTATGTTTAAAGTAATTTATACAAACAAAAAAATAAAAAAAAGAGATTTATATGAATTTTAAGCATTGTTTTTAAAAAGTTCCATGTATCCAGATTTTTTTTTCTTTCTATTATTGTCTTTATATTTGATGTAACATAATTTACATTCATGATAATTTTGTTTTCTGAGGGAATTACTGCATTCCTTGAATGAATAGAGTGCCATAATTCAATTTTATAAACATTTGACGATGAATAACAACATTCGCTCATAAAAATTCAAATTCATAAAACGAAGAGTATCACCTTTTCTAAAAATGCAACTTATTACTTTTAAAAACTTATAATATATATCTCTATCAGTCTCTTAAACATTAGTTACCATGTTTAAAGTAATTTATACAAACAAAATAATAAAAAAAAGAGATTTATATGAATTTTAAGCATTGTTTTTAAAAAGTTCCATGTATCCAGATTTTTTTTTCTTTCTATTATTGTCTTTATATTTGATGTAACATCATTTACATTCATGATAATTTTGTTTTGTGAGGGAATTACTGCATTCCTTGAATGAATAGAGTGCCATAATTCAATTTTATAAACATTTGACGATGAATAACAACATTCGCTCATAAAAATTCAAATTCATAAAACGAAGAGTATCGCCTTTTCTAAAAATGCAACTTATTACTTTTAAAAACTTATAATATATATTTCTATCAGTATCTTAAACATTAGTTACCATGTTTAAAGTAATTTATACAAACAAAATAATAAAAAAAAGAGATTTATATGAATTTTAAGCATTGTTTTTAAAAAGTTGCATGTATCCAGATTTTTTTTTCTTTCTATTATTGTCTTTATATTTGATGTAACATCATTTACATTCATGATAATTTTGTTTTCTGAGGGAATTACTGCATTCCTTGAATGAATAGAGTGCCATAATTCAATTTTATAAACATTTGACCATGAATAACATTCTCTCATAAAAATTCAAATTCATAAAACGAAGAGTATCGCTTTTTCTAAAAATGCAACTTATTGCTTTTAAAAACTTATAATATATATCTCTATCAGTATCTTAAACATTAGTTACCATGTTTAAAGTAATTTATACAAACAAAATAATAAAAAAAAGAGATTTATATGAATTTTAAGCATTGTTTTTAAAAAGTTACATGTATCCAGATTTTTTTTTCTCTTATTGTCTTTATATTTGATGTAACATCATTTACATTCATGATAATTTTGTTTTGTGAGGGAGTTACTGCATTCCTTGAATGAATAGAGTGCCTTATTCAATTTTATAAACATTTGACCATAAATAATCACATTCTCTCATAAAAATTCAAATTCATAAAACGAAGAGTATCGCCTTTTCTAAAAATGCAACTTATTACTTTTAAAAACTTATAATATATATTTCTATCAGTATCTTAAACATTAGTTACCATGTTTAAAGTAATTTATACAAACAAAATAATAAAAAAAAGAGATTTATATGAATTTTAAGCATTGTTTTTAAAAAGTTGCATGTATCCAGATTTTTTTTTCTTTCTATTATTGTCTTTATATTTGATGTAACATCATTTACATTCATGATAATTTTGTTTTCTGAGGGAATTACTGCATTCCTTGAATGAATAGAGTGCCATAATTCAATTTTATAAACATTTGACGATGAATAACAACATTCGCTCATAAAAATTCAAATTCATAAAACGAAGAGTATCGCCTTTTCTAAAAATGCAACTTATTACTTTTAAAAACTTATAATATATATCTCTATCAGTATCTTAAACATTAGTTACCATGTTTAAAGTAATTTATACAAACAAAATAATAAAAAAAAAGAGATTTATATGAATTTTAAGCATTGTTTTTAAAAAGTTACATGTATCCAGATTTTTTTTTTCTATTATTGTCTTTATATTTGATGTAACATCATTTACATTCATGATAATTTTGTTTTGTGAGGGAATTACTGCATTCCTTGAATGAATAGAGTGCCTTTTTCAATTTTATAAACATTTGACCATAAATAATCACATTCTCTCATAAAAATTCAAATTCATAAAACGAAGAGTATCGCTTTTTCTAAAAATGCAACTTATTGCTTTTAAAAACTTATAATATATATCTCTATCAGTATCTTAAACATTAGTTACCATGTTTAAAGTAATTTATACAAACAAAATAATAAAAAAAATAGATTTTAATGAATTTTAAGCATTGTTTTTAAAAAGTTACATGTATCCAGATTTTTTTTTTCTCTTATTGTCTTTATATTTGATGTAACATCATTTACATTCATGATAATTTTGTTTTCTGAGGGAATTACTGCATTCCTTGAATGAATAGAGTGCCATAATTCAATTTTATAAACATTTGACGATGAATAACAACATTCGCTCATAAAAATTCAAATTCATAAAACGATGAGTATCGCCTTTTCTAAAAATGCAACTTATTGCTTTTAAAAACTTATAATATACTCTATCACTATATGTTTAAGATACTCTATCAGTATCTTAAACATTAGTTACCATGTTTAAAGTAATTTATACAAACAAAATAATAAAAAAAAAGAGATTTATATGAATTTTAAGCATTGTTTTTAAAAAGTTACATGTATCCAGTTTTTTTTTTTTTCTATTGTCTCTATATTTGATATAACATCATTTACATTCATGATAATTTTGTTTTCTGAGGGAATTACTGCATTCCTTGAATGAATAGAGTGCCTTATTCAATTGTATAAACATTTGACCATAAATAATCACATTATCTCATAAAAATTCAAATTCATAAAACGAAGAGTATCGCCTTTTCTAAAAATGCAACTTATTACTTTTAAAAACTTATAATATATATCTCTATCAGTATCTTAAACATTAGTTACTATGTTTAAAGTAATTTATACAAACAAAATAATAAAAAAAAGAGATTTATATGAATTTTAAGCATTGTTTTTAAAAAGTTCCATGTATCCAGATTTTTTTTTCTTTCTATTATTGTCTTTATATTTGATGTAACATAATTTACATTCATGATAATTTTGTTTTCTGAGGGAATTACTGCATTCCTTGAATGAATAGAGTGCCATAATTCAATTTTATAAACATTTGACGATGAATAACAACATTCGCTCATAAAAATTCAAATTCATAAAACGAAGAGTATCACCTTTTCTAAAAATGCAACTTATTACTTTTAAAAACTTATAATATATATCTCTATCAGTCTCTTAAACATTAGTTACCATGTTTAAAGTAATTTATACAAACAAAATAATAAAAAAAAGAGATTTATATGAATTTTAAGCATTGTTTTTAAAAAGTTCCATGTATCCAGATTTTTTTTTCTTTCTATTATTGTCTTTATATTTGATGTAACATCATTTACATTCATGATAATTTTGTTTTGTGAGGGAATTACTGCATTCCTTGAATGAATAGAGTGCCATAATTCAATTTTATAAACATTTGACGATGAATAACAACATTCGCTCATAAAAATTCAAATTCATAAAACGAAGAGTATCGCCTTTTCTAAAAATGCAACTTATTACTTTTAAAAACTTATAATATATATCTCTATCAGTATCTTAAACATTAGTTACCATGTTTAAAGTAATTTATACAAACAAAATAATAAAAAAAAGAGATTTATATGAATTTTAAGCATTGTTTTTAAAAAGTTCCATGTATCCAGATTTTTTTTTCTTTCTATTATTGTCTTTATATTTGATGTAACATCATTTACATTCATGATAATTTTGTTTTCTGAGGGAATTACTGCATTCCTTGAATGAATAGAGTGCCATAATTCAATTTTATAAACATTTGACGATGAATAACAACATTCGCTCATAAAAATTCAAATTCATAAAACGAAGAGTATCCCCTTTTCTAAAAATGCAACTTATTACTTTTAAAAACTTATAATATATATCTCTATCAGTATCTTAAACATTAGTTACCATGTTTAAAGTAATTTATACAAACAAAATAATAAAAAAAAAGATTTATATGAATTTTAAGCATAGTTTTTAAAAGTTACATGTATCCAGATTTTTTTTTCTATTATTGTCTTTATATTTGATCAGGATGTCAATGATTTAAATCAGCGATTTGAATCATGATTTTAATAAAGTGATTTTTTTTTAAATCATTGATTAAAATCAAAAATTTTCTAAATGTTTAAAATGACATAAAAGTATTCAAATCTGAGATGAACATAATTTGGATAGTTTCTACAGGTATTGTGACTTGGGTTGTTCTCTACAATACTTGCAAATTTGGCCAGCAGTCTGACTTGAATGACGCATATGTAAATTTTCATAAAAATTAGATAAATGGTAAGAAATCAGACAATTATTGAAGATTTTAATAGCAACAGAAATTGTTTTAAAAATTTGACTTAACAAAAAAAATAAAATAAAAATTTGTGGAAAAAATAAAATAAAAAATGTGAGGGAATGATGAAATAAGACATTTTTACTAGTTGTAGGGGGGAAATGCAAAATTATGAAGAAATCCAAACTGTTTCCTTTAAGAGAAACACTTAATATATAATGTATGATAAAATTAAAATTTTTGATATTTACAAAAAAAATGAATATTCTGTGTGAGGGAATGACTGCTAATAAAAACGCTTCCGGATATACTGACTAAAAAAAAATTCTGTAAAATTAACAAAATCTTACACCACCAATTTATGTTGCTGGACTGACAAGTGCTCAAAATAGCTTCTTCTCTGTGAAGGATGCTAGACTGCTACTGCTCATTAGTGGTAGATATTTGAGATAATAGCAATGTGTGAGGGAATGATGGTCTAACATGGGGAAACATATAATTTAAACATATAATCTAATATAACTTACAATGTCAGAATTTCCTTTTAATAATCAAATTATTCATTCTTTTATATACAATAAACATAGCAATAGAGTGTCAGTGATTTTAATCAACTGATTTAAATCAGATGATATAAAATCACATATTTTCTGATTTTTTGAAATAGAGTAAAAAAGCATTATAATCAGTAATGAAAATTATCACTAAATCACTTGTAAAAACTGTAATATTTGTTATTGTTAATTATAACAATGTTAAACTGTGTAAAAAGAAGTATTATACATTTAAAAAAACATCTAACTAAATGTTAAATAACTTCAAAATATTATAATATTTAGTAGCTATTCAGATATTTTAATGTTGTGGGGAAACAATCTGATTTAAATTTCAAAATACAATTTTTGTAATCTATTTATAAATTATGTGTGAGTTTGCTGTATACATTGCTACAATTTTTGATCAATTTGACATAAATATGCTTTAGAACCTGTGTAAAATTATTGGCCGCTTTATGAATTTATCAAACGATTATTTATCACCTTTTTTTCAACCACTTTTTCAAAAATGTAGATTGTGTTCTTAATTAAACAGTTAATTGTTTAATAATCACTAAATTTAATCTGTATCATAAATTTGCAATTTATCAATAACTTTAAAATATAAGGAGTATTTAATATTGGTTTATATAATTATTACAAAATATTAGTGCACCTAATGTTATATGCTACTAAAGAAATTTTTAATTTGCAGTTTTTTTTTAATTTCTATAATTACATAATTAAAATTTTATTAATTAAAGCAAAAAAAACCAGATTATGTTATTGGAGGGTTATTCATTTTTGAAATGCTTAATTCTTGGTAGATGTTTAATATTCTAACACAGGGAAAAAAATAAAAAAAATCCGATTTAAATAAAAAAAAATCAGATTTTTTTTTTTTTTAATCATGATTTTTTTACACCCTGTATTTGATATAACATCATTTACATTCATGATTATTTTGTTTTGTGAGGGAATTACTGCATTCCTTGAATGAATAGTGTCTTAATTCAATTTTATAAACATTTGACCATGATTAATAACATTCGCTCATAAAAATTCAAAATCATAAAACGAAGAGTATCGTCTTTTCTAAAAATGCCACTTATTATTTTGGTTTTCTACTTCTGTTCATCTTAGATTTTAATAATTTTATATGTCGTTTTAAAATTTAGAAAATTTGTGTTTTTAATCAATGATTTAAAAAAAAAATCAGTTGATTAAAATCATGATTTAATCGTTGATTTAAATCAACTGATTAAAATCGTTGACACCCTATTGCAGCCAAATGGCAAACGTCAGTTTTTGTTAATCACAACTGACGAATTTTTTTCCTCAACCAGCTGACACTTTTTGCAATATTTTTCCACATTTGATTCAAGAATTTCACAATATTCTTCTTTTACCTAACAATTGGAGAATTCTGCAGTCTTTTCTTACAAACTTACTTTGCAGTTATCCAAAATTTTCAACATAATAAAATGTAAAATTATGACTAAAAATTAAATAAACAGTACATAAAGAAAAACTATAAAATTATTTAGATATTTCCAATATTTCAATTGACTAAGGTTTACGTTTAATGCAGTTTTATTTATTTTTTTTAAATAAATAAAATTGTGTTATTTTTGCTTGGTTGTGGTTTTCTCTGAGACGGGAAAACTTAAGTTTACCTGTGAGTGTGACCCTGTGAGAGAAGGGGGAACAAGTTATTGATCCTGCTGACTACTAAAATTTTCAAATTAGTGGTCCAATGTCCAATATCATTTTTGGTTTTCTCTGACCAGTGGACCATCAATGATTTTGAACACTGATTGATTTTTCAAATGCTGAAGATTTCCTTGTAAAAGAGATTTGAATTATATGCTGTTTAATTTTTTGATTATTTCCCCTGTGTGAAATTTGACTTTTATTGTTATGTCTGCACAAGAAACAATTTTATGTCTTAAAATATTTACTCTTTCATTTAAAACAGGTGGAGAAATTAACCTGATGCTTGGATCTCTTCCATTTTACCTGACTGAAATCCTGATTCAGAATATACTAAGCTTCAAGAATTTAAATATTTGATGACCTGAATGGTCAGACAGAGTGCAGCACCCTCCTAAAACTGTCTGAGAGAAACTCTATGTAAAATGATATTATATTACAATAAATATTAGTCTGACATACTATACATATAATCTAATGATTATATAATTTGTATTTTCAATAAATGGAGCGGCATACCGCAAACCAACTTAAATGTGTTGCTATTTAATTGTGCCTGTAATCATTTCTTTTTTCAGCTATTGCAAGGCTACTGTTGGTGAATATTTTTCTTCTCTACGAGTATTGTTAAAAAATAAATAAATTGTCATCATAGATTATCATTTAGGAATACTGAAAAAATATATATGTAACAATAATTAGACGCTTGGTGGCGACACTGCTGTTATTAAATTAACCCTTCAAAGTAAGTATTTAATATACTATGGATGTACATTGTGTATTTAAAAAAAGCTTTAAAATTTAAAGTAATACTTTTGTATTAGCTGATATTAGAGGTTAAATGGATTCTGCTACTTATAGCTGCCTTTTTCATGCTGATTATTTCAGTGTTTACGCATATACTTTTATTATGTATCCGTTATGTTTTGTCTTTATTTATTGAAAAGTGTCATATTCATTATTGAATGTTAAACAGAAACAAATTCTGAGTTTTTTTTTTTTGTTGTTGTTGTTGTTTTTATATCCAAATGAGCTAATTTTGCATAATCGAGCTGTGTGCAGTATAAATTTTTAAAAGAATCATGCTTGAAAATTATTTTTAAAACTATGAAAAATCAGTAAATTGAAATACAGATTTAATTTAATTGCATTTCACATTGCAACCCCCCCCCCCCCCTTTTAACGACGTAAAAATGAAAATTATGTGACAATAATTCAATTTGAGGAAAAGGGGAAGTGGATTGTTTAGATTGTTACTGTCGATATATGTCAGCAACAGTAGAAAAATTAATTTTTTTTTAGTCAATTTTACTGTTCAAAAATAGTACTATTAAAAATTATGTAACTTAAAATAGTGAAAATATGTGAAATTTTCATATGTGTAACAATTGTACCTTTATATTAAGTATATGCAGAAATGTCTATAAATATTTTTTGCTAATTAAAATACTTTTATTTTTTGTTTTGTGAAAAGAAGGTAAAAATTTGAAAACTGTATAATATAAAAATTTCAGCATCTGGGCGATTCCATGTGGAGAATCACACACATAACACAGGCTTTAATTTGCATTTATTGAATTATTTATTATATTTTAATGTTAATTCTGATTTTAGGTGGTATGGTAAATAAGTTATTAACATATTTTTTAGTTTAAATGTGTGTAAGTAAAACTCACAGAAATATATAATTTAATTACTCAAACTGTGCTTTTTTTTCTGAAGTAGAAAAAAAGCACATTTTGAGTAATGAAATTAAATGATATACTTCTGTGAGTTTTATTGCCACACATTTAAATTTAAAAATATATCAATAACTTATTTACCATACCACTTAAAATCAGAATTAACATTAAAATTTAATAAATAATTGAATAAATGCAAATTAAAGCCTGCGTTATGTGTGTGAAACTCTCCATGGAATCGCCCATCTATAGATTCACAACAATTAAAAAAAAAAAAAAAAAAAAAAAAAAAACAATTACAGATCATGAAAGCAGCAGCTAACTGCATTGTGGAAAAAACTTTTTCAAACCTGTGCAAAAATTAATATTGGTTGAAGAAATTCATTCAGCCATTGTTTAAATTAAAATATAATAAAAACTGGGTATGCATTTAAATCTAAGAAAATTATTATTATTTTTTTAATATTTTTTTGTGAATAAGCAAGCACTAAATGGACTAAGTGTAAGTGAGTGCAGAGAAATATTCCAAAAAGTACAATGACAGAATGGTAATATTTGTGAGAAGAAAAAAAAATGCAGTTACTTTGTGAAATCAAATTAGATCAAACTGGTTTACATCTGTTTTTTAAATATGTTTCAAAGACAATCGAATCAATAATTAAAAATTTAATAATGTTCGGTTTAATGAAAAAATATATATATATGCTTTCCCTACTGCAATATAATCTCGCATAATCTGAAATTTTGTTTATTATACAATAAAATGATAAATTGAAAACCAAAGTGAGGGGGAAAAAAAAGAAAACTACAATCCGGTGTAACCTTTCCTCATAAAGATGAGAGAAAATCCTGAATCGTGGTTCAACCAAAATTGGAATAGTGAAAACCTTGAATTATGATTTAACATTTCACCAGAAAATGTTATTTAAAAAAACTC
Organism: Maratus speciosus; assembly: GCA_963932465.1. Lineage (NCBI taxonomy): Eukaryota > Metazoa > Arthropoda > Arachnida > Araneae > Salticidae > Maratus > Maratus speciosus. The sequence continues at coordinate 340,895,242 of OZ010786.1, read as the reverse complement.
TGAATCATGGTTAAACCTTTCACCAGAAAATTGGATTTAAAAACAATCCTGATTTGTGGTTCAACCTTTTACCAGAAAATTCGATTTAAAAAAAACTGAATTATGGTTCAAACTTTTACCAGAAAATTGGATTTAAAAAAACCCTGATTTATGGTTCAACCTTTCACTATAAAATTGGATTTAAAAAATCCTGATTTATGGTTCAACCTTTCACCAGAAAATTGGATTTATAAAAAACCTGAATCATGGTTTAACATTTCACTAATATAATGGTATTTATGAAAGCACCAATAAACTGGTGAAACTTATCACCTATACCTTGGTTGCAGCTAAATTTCAGCGACTTTTAACCATTTTCGTGGTGAAACATCGCACTTTATTTTTAACAGTGTAGTACCGTTGGTATTAATTAATAAGAATATCCGAATTTCCTAATATGTATTTATTAAAAAGTTATTCGTAAAAATAAATCGAAAGTATTTTACACATACATTTATCTGCAATTATGCTGCATTAAGTGATTTAATATATAAACAAATTTGCTTGCTGCACAAATTTTATAAAGTGTAACGTTAGATCAAACGTCTCTAGAATAAAAATCGTTTTAAATGAATCGTTTTAATATATGACGTAATTTTCCCTATTAAATGCATATCTCATGTAATAATTTATTTTTTTTCTGTTTTAAGATTCAGGGGCACATATATTATTTAACTTTAAAGCATTTGGAAATATTATTTGAACTTTTTAAATATGATGACCTAATATTCACCATTAAAATTATTTCACGTCTATCGATTTAATTATTTTAAGCACTTTAATCTTACGATATTTAATGTTTGAGCTTTTCACAAATGACGTAATTATCAGCTTTAAATGCGTTTCGCGTGTGATAATTTCATTATTTTAAAGTTTTCGTAATTTTTTAATATTCCTTATTTTCTGCTTTTAACATATGATGATTAAATTCTTATTTTTTTTTTTTTTAATTCTGTTTTTAAGAGTTATGTGTGAAGATTTTGACGTAACTTTCCTTATTTTCTGCTTTTAACATGTGTTGATTAAATTCTTATTTTAAAATTTTCTTTCTGTTTTTAAGAGTATTGATGTCCTTTTCTCTTTAAAACTCAAAAGGAAACCTTTTTTTTTTTTCAGTCTATGGAGTTTGAAATTGACAAACGATTTTTGTTTTCTATAATAAACAGCTTCCAGATGCTCGAAATGTGATTTTTTCCCCCTGGAAAACATAACTTAACCTCAATATTTTTTCACTATCAGTTGAAACGAAAGATATAAATTTAGTTATCAATCTGAAATTGATGAAAAAGAAGAAATCTAATAATCCCTATAGTTTTTCCCTGTTCTCCCCTTAAAAAAAAAATAATGGAGTAATTTTGTTGCCATTACAAATTTTCACTACAGAAATGTTATTAAAATTAGAAAAAAATTAATATTTTGAAAACTAATTCAAATTTTAAAATTCTGATACCATTTTTAAAAGTTGAACAATATGGATTTTTGGTGTTAATTTCACCGCACAATATTCCATATTTTCGGAGAAATAGCCGTGTAACTGAATCAGTCGTTTTATAAAATCGTTTCATAAATTCGTTTCACAAAATCATTTCATAAATTCGTTTCATTAGGATTTTATATATATAAGGTAGATTTATTTACTGAAACAAACATTTCGTGGTTTTATATTAAGTAGTCATCACATTTAATACTAAATTTATTTAAAATTATTTGAAACATGAAAATTTACTTAAAATAACTCCAAAATTAGTTTTGAAATAGCTTTCATTTTAATCCTCAAGTCCATAGATAATAGTCCATCTTTCTCGCTGAATAACACAGTTATCTCTGATACATATCCGTTGAATAAATGAATTTTCTAACAATTGTGGAGAGCAATCTTCAGGAGTGAATAATTGCCATCTATAATGAAAGTGTATTCTGTAATATGTGAAATTACATAACACAGTCATGTTGAATTCAAAATTTCAATCATGGTGTTGTTATTATTTTAAGATGAAATATCGTTAGATATATAATTATAATTATGTTTAAGAGCGTTACATCATACGAACTAGTTGAATATTATCTTTTCTATTTTATTGTCAGTTATAATTTTGAATTGTAATTTCAAGAAACAATTATATACATGTTATAATGCATGGTAAATTTTAATTAATATAATAAACATTTTTTAAAGAAAACTTTAATTTGTAATAAAATAAGTTGAGGATTATTTTTTATTGTTCTTGGATTATTGATTGTTCTATCTATCGATTCTTTTATTTGATGATATCAATAAAATAACAGGAACAAATTATATTTGCAAAAATTTATGTAATCTATTTTTTGAATGAAACCCTTTTAATTTTCTTATAAAATATAAAATCAAAATAAAAGTTAAAATTAAAATACCTTAAAAATTAACTTAAATATTTGTAGCATATTTTTCTGGGAATAACTTGTAATATTAATTCGTTTTCTGTGCAAACAATTTTTTTATATTCGCGGTTACGTTTTTTAACTTCGCAGTTACGTAACAGATGATTTCAATAAATTAAAGAGGGCTTCGTTTTTTAATTTTTTTTTTGCTTATATTTATCCTAATTTTATCGCTGAAAATGTTGCGAAATATACTGTACATCAATTTCTCTACTGAACATCTTTCATCGCTACCGCGATTTCAGAGCGAATGACTTTTGTAAACCAATTATCTGAAGATAGAAATTAGTTTCACGGATCAACATTAACGATTATTGTTCAGGATATTAAGTTCTACATGTAAATTTTTTTTTATATATTTTTAATAATATTATGTTTTATAATTATTTTGTGTTTTACATAGAGATATTATGTACATTAAGTTTTTCCCCCTTAGACGACATTAGTACGTATCAAATTCTAGAGGACAATGCTTTTGATGATTTTAAAAGTTACTTAATTTACAACTGGGGGCAAATATTTTAGTAGGGCAAAAGAGCTGCTCCAGGTAAGTCTCCTACGATCCGGGTTGACTCACGCCGCCATTTAATTGCCGGTAGGAGAAGATCGATTGACCACGAGGTATTGGCAACAGTCGCTGATTGGTCTAAGAGGGAAACAAAATGCTTTATGAGTCGGTCTGTGTTATAGTAGCCCAAGCTCCATTATAACGCAAAACGAGCTTCCAGACTCAACGAACAAGGCGAGCCCAAGAATTTCGAATCGCAGGCCGCCATGCTAATAAGCCAATGAGTGCAAGGGGGGGCTGTTTGGTGTATCCAAAATGTATTTATATATACACGAATACACGATATTTTAATCGCATATAGAAGAGAAGATATGATATAGATTTTGGAGTGACTTGCTGAGAGATCATTCAGATGCTAAGGGAACGATTACGCGCCTTTCTCTGTTGTCATAACAAATCCCGACCGGTAATACCTATGTTTAGTACTGGGTCGGAATTACTCTTCGCAATGCAAGGATAATTAAGTTTAAAATCTAAAAAAAAATTAATTAATTAAAGAGAGTGGTGCTCGAAAGTGAGTGTTATACCAGGGCTCGCAGCGTTCCTAAAATTTTCGCACTGTGCTACCAGTATTTTAAATAAAATTTCTTCGTGGTAGATTCCCTTAACATCCATTATAGAATTATACAATAAAGATTATCGTTTTAAATAGTGGTAGCAAAGTGCGAAAATTTTAGGAACGCTGCGAGCCCTGGGTGGTTTATGGTATCAACGTAAAAGGATGCACGATGAAGGACCTTTTCGTTCTCCCCATTGAACTTCGATTATGACACTACAAGGGGCAAGTTATTATTTTCTCATTCTTGCTCAAGTGATAAATTTATTCATTGTGCTTTGATTTATATTTGTATGTACCTGCGAGTAGTAGCGAACTTTTGTAAGGATATATGCATGAAATTAATAATAAAATTTAAAGGAATTCAAGAATGAGTTTCGAAATTATACTGGATGGTAATCAGTAATTTAGGAAGAAACAAAGGTTACGTCAACGTTTAACACTCATGATGGGCCATATAACCAATGGATTATGCTATGTAGTAAAGTGGTTTTTGTATATATGCAATTAACTTTTATTGTTATCTTAACATAAAAATTGTCACTTCATTTTACATCATGTATTTTTGTTATTTAAGGTCATATTCTTGCAGGCCCATTTATTGAAATTAGGATCTTTTAACCCTTAGTTCAGTTTATTATTATTATTATTATTTTTTTTTTACAAAAATTTGGATTTCTCATAAGTGGGAGTTTATTCGAAAAACAACACAACGCGATGTCTGTATGTCTCTTACAATGAATATCTAAATTTAACTTTCATTACATAAATACTAACCAGAGAATGTGCGATAAAAATGACCGTAATTAGACCCTAATGTTAATGCTTAGGAATTATAAAAATGTGGTAGCCAGTTTATCTTAGGTGCCCAGTTTCTTCACAATATGACCGAAAGTAAATGGTAAAGTGAATTAAGTTATTATAACTTTAACTTTATTTATTATCTTTTTAATAATTTGCATGGTCCAAGACCAAAGAAGAAAGTGAAATGATCTAGTTACAGCTCAAGTAAAGAGATTGTCGTCACTTGCCACCGGTGACCACGTTTGATCGACTTCTGCTCAGCTGAAATCAAAAAGATAATAAAATGTTAATCTGCATGGAAGTCGCTATCGCCCATGCTAAAATGATCTATGATCATATTTAAGAATTTTACACAGTGTTTGAAACTCATAAATCGATTCTTTTCCTTTTTTCCGACATTTTGTCCACATAAATGTCAGGTTAATTAATAGTTACAAATATGATCGTATTCGACGCTATAGCAAAGAGTTTGAAACTTAATTTTTAATTTTTCGGTTGGAAAGATTCTGAGTTATCATGGTCAGTAGTTTGGAAAAAATGATTTCAAGAAAAACACAATTAAAGTTTTTATTCTCCCCAAAAGGACTATGAGTTACGAGTCTGAACATTTTAAACTACGTTGCTCAAAACGGGAGCATATGGTTTAAACAAAATTACGCAAATACTTAAACAGATAAGAAACGTAAAATAAAATATCCATAATTTAAAGCATAGTAGAAAACAGATGAAGAAAACTTCGCATGCAAATCAATGTTTATGACGTCAAAAACTAAAAAAATGAGAAAAGTGCACAAATCAAGATTTCGCAGAAACGTTTATTTCACTGTCTTCGTTGTAAAATTCAATTGCTCAGCTTTTGTTCTCAGAAAAGGTGACTTGAAAATGTTACAACAACGTAATTTACCGAAATTCATGGTTTGACGTATTATCAGGACAGTTGAATCCGTGAAAACACAACAAAGTGTTAGGGGATGCTATTGGAGTCGCAAGAAATGTCAATGCAAGGCTGTGCAATCGATTTCAAGAAACAGGGAATGTTAGACGTCGACTAGGGCAAGGTCGGAAATGTGCTACCACAGAAACTGATGATAGATATATCTTGTTAACAGCTCGTCGAGACGGAAATGACAATCTACTCAGCTGCGAAGACAGTTGTTCTTGGCAATAGGACGAAGGTTGCCCAGCTAAACAGTCCGAAATAGGCTTCATCAGTGTAGTTTCTATGCACGTAAGCCGTTGTTCTGTGTTCCGTTGACCTCAAGCTACTGTGCATCTCAAAGAAGGTGGGCAAATGAACATAGAGATTGGATACACCGTGATGGGATTCAAGTGGTGCTTAGAGACGAGTCCCGATTCAGTTTAGATGTGGCATCCGACGTCTTTTGGTATGGAGGGAAAGGGGCACTCGAAAAAAATCCCACATTCTTTCGTGAAAGATCACATTACAGACGAGGCGGATTGACGGTATGGCCTGGAATCAGCATAGGTGGACGTACGGATCTGTATATCATTCGAAATTTCACTTTTACGATCCAAATTTACACAGACGAGATACTGAGACCTCATGTCGTACTTTACGCTGCAGAAATAGGTAATTCCTTTGTTTCTGTGCTTGATAATTTCAGACCGCATACAGCTTGCCTTCTTCAGAACATGCTTAAAGCTGAGACAATATACTTTATGGAATAGTCAACATGCTCTCCAGATCTGAATCCGCTCGAGCATATTTGGGACATACTCGGGCGACGCATTGCAGGGAGACTAAGGCTTCCTTTCACTGTCCGGGACTTGGAGATTGCAATTCTTGAGACGTGGAACAGTACTCCGCAAAGTCTTATCAATAATGTCATCGAATTCATGGAAAACAGGTGTGAAGCAGTTTTATCTATTCGAGGGAACCACATGCCATATTAAATACCTTGCATCCTACATAAACAGTACTTTTTTTTCATTTACATGTAACCAAATTGTTGCCCTAAACCATCTTTTCGTGTTCTTTTCATCGTTTCAAAGAATTAGAGCTCTCTTACAAATTTGTCGGCCTTTCGTTTTCTGTATTGCGCATTGATACACGTGTACTCTCCATTTTATGCCCATGAATAACAATCTTGTACAGTTATCTTAACTTTTTTGCTTGCTCCGCTAATGTTTTTGAGCATTGTATATAAAATCAAAAAGAAATCACGCAAATAATGACGGCTGGTAACTTTGGTTTCCATTCATACATGATTTTGTTTTATGCATTTACAAAAATAAAGTTAGAAATTTAGGAAAGAGTTCCTAATTTTAACAAAATGCAACGAAATATTTTTAACAACGATCTGATAAACACCTTAAAATTAATTAACAGCGTTATACTAGAGATAAATTACTTTGGGAATTAAAAGCATTTTACTTAGTTCATAATGTATGAATGTCGTTACAATAAGTTTTCATTTTAATGGAGATTATTTACTAAATGTACCTCCAAAAGCTATTTCGGCCGCAGTAATGAATTTTGTAAGGCATTATATTTGGAAAGATACATTTTGAAGCAATTAAAAATGTTAATCTTAGAGAAGCTAATTGCTTTCAAGAGCTTACAGCCAACTTCAATCAAATGCTTATTTCTTAATTCCCTTCTTGCAAAATTCTATGGCACCCGCTATGTCATTATGGCGAAAATATCATTTAAATATGACGCTATTAGGACTGATACATTACAGTCTCAAATAGTAATCCAATATTCAAAGAATAACCAATGTAGATAATAGAATTTCAATCCGTCGCAATTAAAAAATTATAAAACAAAGAAATACATTTTAAATGAGAATATACTAATAAATCTGAACATCAGAGGCCTCACCGTCAGCTCTGCAAGTTATATTATTTTTTATCTTTCTTTTATATAACATATGTTAAACTGTACAATTTCAATTTTTTTAGTTTATATATACTAGGGCATCCAAGAGGGGTTTCCCTGGTTACAAAATATAGGTAGAAACCATTTTTTTATTACTGAAAACTAAGAGATTTTTTAGATTGTCAATTAACACCTAAAAGCCTTTTGTATGTAAAATACTAATTAGCTATTCAAATAAATGTTTGAAATTCATTAAAAATGATACTTTCATATTAGCTGCATGCCAGGAGTTAATAACCGAAGAAATCACCAATGATTTCGTTTTTATTTTGAATATTTCAGTGGTAAGCCGATAGTTCGATTGCATATCTGTTGGATTTGTGTTTTATTTATATATTTTTATTTATTTATTGATGAAGTTTTCATTTTCTTATTTAAAAAAATTATTTCAGTAAATAAATAGCATATTTTTTAAATTTAAATTTGAAATCGTAGACAAATTTAAATCAATAGCATTAAATTTGTCATCGTAGTTCTTATTATCATATGTTTTTTCAATTTCAAATTTTAGCTTTTGTTTATTTTTATTTTTTAAATTTACGGTTTAAAACGCGTAGTATTAAAATTATCAAAAGTGCGCATTATACACCGGAATTTAGTGTGTCCGTATATATATATATATCTATATATATATATAATACCTTTTAATCAAAATTTATCTTACAAGTTCATATATCAATATTAGACAGAAGTCTGTATATTTTTTATATATAAAAATATACAGAAATAATATGAAAAAAAACACACTGATTTTTTTCAACGAACATAATTTTGCACCTTTCACAATGTTCTAGTTGAGGCATTCATTGAATATTGTGGCGTACGGTCTGGTGGGGGAACATCTGATATTGAGCCTTCAAGTGTTTAAACTTTTGATTTTGCTACTCAGTGTTATGGTCTAAATCCACTACCACTAACACATTTATATATATATATATATATATTTAATGCTCAGCTGCTTTTGAAATGTAACCCACTGCGGACTAGGCCGCAGCCTGTTTTTTCTACATTTTCTTGTTGATATTTTAAACTTTTTAAATAGTTATATTAGTAATTTTCTTGTTTTGTGTGTGTGGGGGGGGGGGGGGGAGGGAGAGATTGCTAGTTCAGGTCCAATATATTTTTTTGTCTGCTTTATGTTTATTTTGTGTATTTTACTGCTGCATTTTGTCGTAATTCACATAAATGTATATTTGTTTTTTGTTGGTGATTACGATACCTATTTCTTATATGCAGGGTGTCCACGTATAATCTGACCGACATTTATTTTCGCAACCGTTGGTTCTAGATGCATACTTCCAAATACAAAAACGGTTTAAATAAGGTAAAGAATTTTTTTAAGCGATTTGGGTCAAGAAAAACATTTATTAAAAAATTACGAAATTTAACTTTTATACGGCCCCCCGGTCCTATAACTGATATTTAGTAAAAATTTACTGTGACACTAACAAGTAAGACAAAAAAAGTCCCATTCATCTAACATTAAAATTGACCGAGTTATGAAACTTTGAAATGCATGACTTATACCACTTTTTTGCATCTCAAAACAGATGATTTCGGCCATGCTTTCAGGGGTCGTATATAAAATACTTAAACTTATTGCAAGGTATCTGAGCTTTGAAAGAAATCGTGCAATTATTACGATTGAATTAACTTTTATTAGTAAAGTTTCAGATTAGTTAAAATAATTGTATTTTAACATATGTTTTATTTTATAAGGATTTGAGGCTATGGTTTCTTTAACAAAAATTATGTTATTTTCATAAGGTTTTATTTAACATGCAACGATCGTCTTTCCAGTTTAAAATTTGTACTCGAAATTTAACTCACTATCAAATGTCCGATTGAAGTTCAATTTTACATACTGGCTTAATTCCGATGACAATGTAATATTATTATGATTTTCGATTATTCCCATCTTATACATACTTATATTAGAGGATAACACAAAAAAAATATCGGATAGATTACCGTCAGCAAGTTTAAGAAAGAGTTTTAGATTAGATAACATAAACCTGCGATGGTTCTGTTTTTTAATTTTCATAATTACGTTCTATGTATTTTTTAACGCTCAATAAACATATTACCTTCTCTTTTAACCCTCATGTCAGGATTTTTCGCAAATCGTAAATTTCAAGGTTAAAAAATTCCGAAAAATCTGGTACTATAAAATAGATGTAAGACTTTTTTATTTAGTTTAATTTTATTTAATTCAATAATTTATTCAATTTTTTGGCTTATACTGGATTTTTTACAGCTAGGAAGCTCAGGGGTCTGATAAGATTCGGATGGGAGGGGGATCAATTTTAACTTTGAAATTTGCGAGTTGAGAAAAATCCTGACGTGATGGTTTAAAAATAAGGTCATTTTCAGAATCAGTGCAAAAAGATACAGAAGAATCGATTTTCTAAAGTTAAAAAACATGGCACAACTCAAAATTTGAAAGACAGTATAATCTAACAGCATTTTAAAATATGTACCAATTTGTAAAGAATTGAGGCTGTTGTTTTTTATCTTTTTATTTAAAAAAAATTCTGTTATTTTTATCCTCTTATATGCTCTGTACAAATTGTATATTTTGCAGTAATATGTCAGAATGATTATAGATTTCACATTTGTATTAAATTGCAATTTTAATTTTGCTCTCAACTATTTTTTGGTTATATCTGACGATTATTTATATTTCTACTACATTTGTGAATTACCCCTATTTCGCAGCAAAAAATATACTCGAACTTTAAACAGCTATTACTCTGTCAGTTTTAATAGAAGAGGAAATCTGTTTATTATGCATGATTATATCCCTTATAAAATCTCTCAAGGCTGGGAAAATTCACGCTGTTGTTTTGTGTTTCATGGAGTTGTAAGCCAAAACGTGCTCCCATCACTTGGGGTAGCCCATTTAGCCGCTATAACACGGAAATTGGGCTGTCCTTGAATTTCGGAAAACTGGAGTTAAACTAAGATTAGACGATTTTACTTCGCATTAACGATCTAACTGTTAACTGAAAGAGTCATCACTTGATTTTACCCAATGACCACAATTATTTGAAGACGAGAACGCGTTTTCAATTTTCCCTATTTTTATTATGTCGAAGCAGTACGCAGTACTCCAGGATTTGCAGGTTCCTATGCAAATTGCACTCGCTGCATACCAATTGGTAGACAAAAAATGACGTAAACCCTTCATTTCTGAATAAAAGGGACTTACACCAAATGTATTTAGTTGATTCGTCAGTGCTTGTAGTTAAAATATACACCAGGGAACAGTACGCAGAAATGATATTACTTTGTGGCCAGTATAATTGGAATGGACGACAGGCTGCAAGGCACTACGTAATTAAATTTTCAAATGATAGCCACACTTCTAAAAACCCGATTTTATATGTTGTAAAGCGCTTACGAGAAACGGGTAGCATTAAAAAATATCCTCGATCTGGAAGCTCGAGTATGCATGTCTCTGAAGAGTTGATTTTGGGATGTGCTCTTGCGTATCCACGGTGTAGTGTAAGGGATATTAGTGAAGCTTCTGGTTGCTCAAAATCTCATGCATGGAACGTTTTAAATATACATGGAGCACATCCTTATCGACCGCAATTGGCACAAGCGTTTTTGTCAGGAGATGAAGATAGACGGTTCGATTTTAGCAATTTCATTATGGACAAGCTACAAACAGACTCATCGTTTCTGAATGACATTCTTTGGACAGATGAGTGCACGTTTTCAAAAACTGGTGTTCTAATAGGCAGAATACACACTTCTGGTCTTTGCAAAATCCGCATGTCGTACGACCCAACAAGCATCAAGTACGATCGTCAATTAACGCTTCATGTGGCATCTGGAAGGGAGCATTAGTGTGGCCCTTCTTTTTTATTGACCCTTTAACAGGTGCAAAGTATGTAGATCTGTTACTTGGACCATTATTTAACTTCTTAGATTATCATGTTTCATTAGCAGACCTCATCAAGATGTGGTTTCAACATGATGAAACTCCAGCCCACAAAAAGAGCCTCCTCCCAAACACTTCTACGTACCATGTTTCAAGACGACATCATAGGTTATGGAGGCTTTATAGAATGGCCTCCTCGATCGCCGGATCTAAATCCCTTAGATTCCTTTCTTTGGAGTTATTTAAAAAGCAAGATTTACGAAGTAGAATCAGTAAGCCGAGTAGATTTGCAGAATCCCATTTTATCCGCCATCAGATGTGTCTCGTCTGTAATGCTAAAAAACGTACAAGACGAATTTCTGTCACATGTCCGTCTGTGTATTGTAGGGGAGACACTTGGAACACATGTAGTGAGAAAGTATGAAAGATAATATTTATCCACATTGTTTATTTCTATTTCAGTTTTATATCAGTTTATCTGCGAGAAAGCACTACTTACTATGTTATTATTTCAAATTACGTTATTAAATTTGTATGAGTTTGTGCACTGTGATTTTATGTATTACACAAAATATACATTTTTGTTTTCAATACCAGTGATTAGACAAATATTACACTGTTTTTTGACTTGAACAACAACCCTTTTTTCGTGATCATATCTAACTCTAAAACCTCCTTGTCTTTCTGATAGGGGATATATTTGCATCTCCATTTGTATACGGTCCCCATACGATGCATGATAACTTTGAAGTCAGATTTCTCAGTGAATATTGGTCGTACAGATACGGAACTTTTTGTATTTGCAATACTTTTGAATAGACAAAACGTCCCTAAATATAAGTATAGGGACCTGGGGACTGTATAAAAATTTAGATTCTGTAATTCTTCACTAAATTGTTATTTTTTGTATTCCTCGAATACTGAGATTGATACGTTAATCTGACAGTGATTTGGTAAATGAGAATGATGTCATAGAAAAAATGAAATTAGTATAATCTTTGATAAAACTAAATATTTTACTATGAATGCACCTAAGTAAAATTTCTGGATTTGGCTGGCACGCAACTTCAAGTAAAGAGAGTGTATGTTTACATTCAAAATTGTTACTGGCAAACATAACATTAAGCTTGGGATTATATTTATTAATAATCTGTTGCACATTAAAATATTTTTAAATAATGAATATGAAAAGTAAACATGTAAATTTTGCGACGGTGAAAACGACGTTTTATTTTGATTTCGTAAACAAAAAGAAAAAAAATTATGTGTCATAGTGGCGCAATTTTTGTTGATTTTTCATTACGTAATTCAGAAGATTAAAGCCTAAATTAATAACTTCATAATTTCTTACCTTAATTGCATGTTACTGATTGTGTACAGGAATAAAATTAAATTTTTCAAAAATGTCAAAAGTTAAAATTAAACTTTAGTTAAAAATAACATTTGTTTTGAGTGTTGAGCCAACCAATATAAGACTGAATAATTATTGTAATTATTTTTATGATTTTTTTTATAAATTCAGTCAATCAGTTTTTTTTAAATATTTTCCTTCTTTGAATTCGACGGGTTTCGACTCATTATTTATTAAATAAAACCTAATGATCTCGTTCTAAAGAGATTTCCTGAGAAGATATTCTATAAAAAAGTTATTTAAATCTCTCTTATATGCAAAAGGTAAAGTTCAAAAGATTTAAAACGCAATTAAAAATTTCTTAAATATATCCATAACTCCATCTGTTGTGTAGGTTTAGATATTGGAATAAATAAAAAATTGGAATTTTATTATTTCTTGCTCCAACAATTAAAGTGTTCTGTAGCAAAATTATTTTTTTTTTGTCCTGACATAACATTGTGAATTTTGAATGCTTATATTTTTTAGATTAAATATTAAGTTTTTTTTCGCTGCATAGTTGAAATAATCTTCTGGTATATTAAATAATTTTAATATAATTTGTTAAAAAACATTCTTTAGAATGATATTTTATTTTTTATAATGCATTATTTTTTTTACAATAAAAAATATTCTTACCAATCTTGCTGCTATCCTACTATCCTTATAAATAATAACTATATTACCTGGGAAAATGAAAAGGAGAAGAAACAAACAAGAATTCCTACCTCGAAAAAAGCTATCTTCTGTTATTTTTGCATCTAAAAGTTATATTTCGCAAATCTCTATACTCTGTACAAAAGAGAAATGCTTCTAAATCTATCAAAATATAATATAATCAAAAGCTAAAATATAATGCAAACTCTTCCAAAGTACCCATGATTCTGAAAAGGGTTCCTTTATTTTTAGAAGCCTCAAAAACCAATATAGATTCGATATTCAAAAAATAATTTATGGAAACAAAATTTATTTTGCTGCTAGTATTTTTAGAAACGTTTCCCAGTAGCTTTTACAATGTAATATTAAATTATCTCAAAGCATCCGATAAACCCATATTCCATGTTGGGAAAGCTAATTAATGATTTATAAAAGTTACTGAAAATAGTTTCCGGAAATCAGTGGCAGCAATAGAAACTGTTTTTATAACTGCTTCTTTAAATCAGAAATGGGTTTTGCGGTCTTTCAATATAAAAGAATTCTTTTCAAAACCGTGAATAACTCTAAAAATGTTAATGTTTTTTGTTCGTATTTTTATCATATTTTTGTAGAATAGGAAACATTTGTATTTTTTTTCTTATACGCAGACATAAAAATAATCAAAATTTTTTCCATATAATTTTGCATATTTAAAAAAGTATAAGTCGAAATTACAATTATATTTATATTTATATTATTTATTACACATAAAAATATATGAAATATATGTAAATCTAAGCGTTATTTCTATTGCGTTTGAAACTAAAATAACTTCAGCGTATTAAAACCTTTTACATAAATTGTTCAATTGTGGATGAATCAATAAATGACAAAACTACTGGATAATTATATTATTTTATTAAAACAATTATTTAGAATATGTCTTTTGGAAGTTTATTACATAAAAACTTCACATTTTGTTTCAACATTTTTGTTTTGAGTGCAAAGATTTGTGAAAGTATATCTAGCATACCTAAAGATATATTTACAAGATTTTTCCATGAAATTTCCTTTCTCCTTCTAAAACATAGTTAGCTCATCTTTTCAGAGCATCGTACTAAAGCAGTTATCTCTGTAAAAATACATAAGATTTATTAATATTTCTTAAGAACGATGTTGAAAAAAAGTGCAATTATTACTCAAGTTATAACTGTCACATTTTATAAAACAGTAGCATTACAAAAATGAGAATAAAAATCATTATCTAAATGCTTAAATAGTATACAAATTTTTAAATTATACAGTATGACGAATTGTGTATAAATAACAAAGTAACATAACATACAAAAGCAAAGTATACAATATATTTGTAGTTACGTTTTAAAAGCAATAATGGGGACCTTGGTATAATAAAATTGTCTTTATTAATTTTATTACATAAGATATTTATAAAAATATAATTTCTGCAAAAGCAAAACTCAAAAATTCGCAGGTGAGTGTGCGTGTGCATTTTTTTTTTTTTTTTTTTTTTTTTTTTTTTTTAAGAAATTTTAAACTCTGTGAAAATATATACAATAAATTAATTATTTTTTGAACTAATTTAAAGAACTAGTTAAAGTAATTTTCAATTTATTTCTGTTTGAAAAAAATGCTTTCGCATTGGTACAAAACTTTAAAAAATATATAAAAATGCATGAAAAAAATCATTTAAAGAAATAAAATAAAGAACATTTGAAACAAAACTTTAGAAAAGTTTGACATGAATGCAATTTCATTTTAACGTAAAAAAAAAAAAGTCAGTTCATGTTTTGCTGTGGCTATCATAATCGTCTTTTGTTATACCACGTTTAGTAAATTAAATCACATGAAAATTACAAGAATTTTTTCCCCTTTTGTTAAGTTTATAACAGTAAAATATCGGCATAGATTTACCGATGTTTATAATATTATAAAGCGTTACAGAGTTTAGAGTTAGTCCGCTTATAATACCAGTTTGATAGTTACGGAAAATTTTCAAAAAATATTTTACCTCACTTTTATGGTCACTCTGCGTGTAACGCTAATCTATATTGTTCATTTATATACCCTGTTTTTATGTCATGACTTTGCAAATAAATGCATTTTTAAAAACATATTTTTTTCTCATGTTATTTTCCTATATTAAATAGCTTCAAATAAATTTTAAAGTCATTTCGAAAACAACAACAACAAAGGTATTAAATTTGTACTTCAAAGGTCATACGGTATAAGTATACAAACCAAATTGCAGTTTACTAATGCTGTTACAATTTTACCAATTTTTTTCTGCATTCATTTGTTGAATATAATATATTAAATGGATATAACATTTTTTCCAGATAATATTATAGGACTTTTAATTTCCAGATCCTTGTTCTATTTACATTGCTTGTACGTAATTCTTGAAGTTTTAATGAGTTTTTATACAGCACTACATGTTTATATAACGTTCTGCAATACTTAAATTTAGGTTTCCTATGCATTTACCACATGCAAAAAGAACTTCTAAACTTAAAACAGGAAAATATTTTTATATAAATGGTCTAAGATTAATGCACTTTTAAATAAAAGCCAGATATTTGGATAGAGTAAAAAAATGCTTCATACAAATTTGTAAAATTTTTGAATTATCTTTTTTGAAACTAATTAGGGGAGACCGGGGATAGTTGGTTACAGGGGTAAGTAGGAGCAGTCCTCCTAAATCGCCTGTTTGTGGATAGATTGCGTAAACAGTCACAGAGTACCTTTCTTCTTTCTTTTTACAATCCTCATTGTAGTTTTGCAGCGTTACCTACTTGCAGTGGACATTTATTACGATTTTTTTGTCTTTTGCACATATAGGGAATTTTTTCTTGCTTCATTATTTTTCTAATTTCTAATACTTATCTTAATAATTGCGATTTAACTTGTGCACTTTTTCTTAGTGTATGATTAACTGTACCTAACCCATATGTGATTTACTTGGATTATTTATGCTTAGATGATTACGTGTCCCTTTTGTGAAGAAATTTATTATGCGGCTAGTAGGCGCATGGAACACGGATCAAGTTGGCTCGGTGTTTGGTGTGTGCTGGTAGCTTGAAAAACAGCAAACAACGAGAAAAGTGGTTGCAATGCAAGATTTTGGGCACACGAGGCTTGCCCAAACGAAGACACTCGATTTTTTATTTGTGACAACCGTAACTCTGATGATGATATAGAGTAGGATAGAAATTAATCAATGTTAATGTTTTATTCATTATTTTTATGTTTGTATAATTTAGAATTTACATTGTACGGCCATAACGTCTTTGTTTAAACTTACTGGTAATAATGAAATTGATTTCGCTTAACTGCGTGTCTTATTTGAATTTTTATAAAGCGTGTGCCAACTTACCCCATAGGTATAAGCAACTTGCCTCTTGACGGGGTAGGTTGGCGCACAATTTTCTTTTTACTTTAGGAATCCGCTAAACATAAACTACAAAAGCTACAAACTCAAAACTCCGGGTATTTATAGCCCAATGCCTGTTCTTTAAAAGTACAGTTAAAATTTCATAAAAAACTTAAACAAAAAATTAATAAAAATCAATAACTAAAAACTGCGCCTACTAGCCTTGGTCTCCCCTGATTTTTTTTCTGATGTTCTCTTAAATCAAGATTCCAATAATTCTTTAGTGAAAAGAAGTTTGTCCAATTTGCCTAACACCACGTAAATGTTAATATGTTTAATGTTTAAAATAAGCTACTTCAAACGTATTAGTATATTTTATTTTAAAAATATTTTCTAAAGTGCAAGCATTTTCTTAAAAAACCTCAGTACAATTCACTTTCCAAAAAATGACTCATTGCCAACTTTTTGCTTAAAAAGATTCTAGGCATCCTTAGTCTGGTCTCACGGAGCACCTTGTGGATTCGATAATTAAAAATATCTTTGAAAAAAGGATTTTTACCGCATCCTTTCACATAAAAGATTCAAATTTAGGACCTTTTAATTAATTTTTTTTAGTTTGTGTTTTCTCAATATCACTACATTCAAAGTGAGAAAACTTTAACTTATACAGTTCACAAAGCTTTCTATTTTGATACTAGCCGCCCTTGGCGACCAGTTAGTCTTCTTTAAATCTATGCTAAGCATTGTATCATGTTACTTTTATTCATAATTTAATTTAGTTGCTCAATCCTTCGCCAAATCGGAAGATTCTGATACAGAAATCATGAACTCAATATTTCTATGTTAGCCGAGTGTAGGAGATAAATCGCCAAACATTGTACCCGTTGTATTTTTCCTTATTTCATTAATTTCATGTAAAATATAATACTTTCACTCATTTTATATAAAATACATAACTTTAATTTAAAACAGAAATACTTAAAATTTGTTACTCTCATTTTCTTTTATTTCTTAAAAAAAAAAAAAAAAAAAAAAGAAAAAAAAAAGAAAGAAAAAAGAAAAGAAAAAAAAAGTTAATAAATAATACTATAAACTATGACATTTAATTTCAACATCAAAGCTTTGTTTTAATTTACCTCGTGAAAAATAGTTTATGACTGTCGCATGAGATGGACTATACTGATGATATGATGGCGATGGAACAATATTTGGCGGTTTATTACCTGCACATTAAATTACCAAATTTTCTGTTTGCATATAAAAACTGAAGCAGTCAACCTAGAACTGTTGACGACAGTCACATGACTTAGGCTATTATTATAGAGATTATCGCTAAATAACTCAATATACTTCTAATGTGCGATCCTTAAAATGCATTTTATAAAAATTAAGGCTAGTTATTTCTTTAGGATTGCTAAATGGCTCTTTTTCTGATAGACAATCCTTAAGTTCCATTTGATAACATTAAATATCGTATTTTCAATAATGTAAATAGTTTATTTTATTTATTTTTTAAATCAAGGCATTAAGAAAACAATAATTTGAACTTCACTTTTACATATGTCATAACATTTTATGTATTTTTTCTTAACCTAATTAACATTTTAAAAATCAGTTATACACTGTAAAGTTATACACAGTACATTGTTATACACTGTAAAAAAAGACAAATGTTTCCTAATATAGGAAAATACAATATAACTAATAACGAAAATATACAAGAACTTCTTCCAAATTCCCCACGATTCCGAAAAGCGTTTTTCTTTTAATTTTAGAATTATTAAAAACAATACATCTTTCAGTTTTAAAGATGTATTTCTAAAAACACAGTTTCTTTTGCTGTTACCTGTTGTTGGAAACATTTCCGAGTACTTTTTATAGTGTATTAACCCTTTATCTACTGAATTATGAATTCATGAAAATTTTACCTTCTAAAGCATTTTTCGTGAAATGCTACATTAGAACTACATTATAATGAACTACATTAGAAGATTTGCATAATCATTTAATAAATTTTAGAAGGATTTTAGGAGTATTGAAGAATTTAGAAGGGTTAATTAAATTTGAATTTATAGGAATTTTGTGCAAAATTTATAGCCATAGTCAAATTTCTTATTTTAAATAATTTTCTTGGTATTTTGTAGAATTCGGAAATGTAGAAATATAATGTTCTTACAATAGGAATATAGAAATATTTCCGAATTGGAAAATTCGCCCCCCCCCCCTTCGCGAAGAAAGTTCAAAAGATGAAAAGGCAAAAAAATCATCCTTTTAAAAATATTTTTGTTTTGTGTAATCAATAATGCTTTTGGAACTAGATAAAGTAATGTATCTATAACTCATTCTAAACTGTATTACAACTTATTGATGTATTAAATAAATTTTATAACAATTTATTTTAATGATACATGTAAGTACCGTCAGTAGATAAATGATTAATCTGTTTTGTCAAACGGAATATACGTTTTTCGGAGGCTTCAATTCTCGAGTAAACATTCTCATGTTCAACAAATATGTTTTAACGACAAACATGCTAAATTATCAGAATTAACATTAAACAAAAAAAATATTTTTTTGTTACTCTTGCATGTATAAATTTAATTATGCCGCTAAAAATGTTTAATTGAGAATGAATAGCATTCTAAAAATCGATATTCCGGTTTAAAAAATCTGAATAATTCACTATAGAAACTATTCAGGAACGTTTCCGAATACCAATGGCATTAAAAGAATCTTTGTTTTTAGTAATATGTCTTCAAATCTCAAAAACATATGCGTTTATGAGGTTTCGAAAGATAAAGAAAGCTTTTGAGAGTCATAGGTAACTTTGAAGAAGTTATTGTATATTCTCGTTCGTGATTATATGATATTTCAATAGATCAAGAAACCTTTATCTTTTTCTTACAGTGTAAATCACACTCGCAAGGAAATTTTACAAAAAATAATACAAATAGTTCAAAATCATAGAAGAAATTTAATTTTCAAAGTTTCTTAACGCCTTTTAAGTGTTTTTTTTTTCCTAGCACAAACATTTCTTTATTTCTTGATTAAATTATTTTTCTTTATAAAACCATTTTAAAATACGTCAAAAATGTATTCAAAATTACTCAAAAAAGTAAGAAGTATCGAGTCACCTTAAAGGTGACAAATTCTGTAAATTGAATAAAAAATACTTAAGGTACTTAAATAAATAATAGATATATATATATGTGAAGCTCATTGCTCTTAAATAGCTTTGTTTGAAGATTTGATGTTATTTAAATACAGTGAATAAAACTGTGGTGATAGGTATTACAAAAACATCCGTTTTTAAAATTTCCTTTTTTACAAATGAGGTCTTGAAAAGCTTTATGCTAAAGAAAGAAGCATTTACGTAAAAAGAAGAAGAAATCTGAACGCAACCATCGAATAATATTATTATTCAGTAAAATTTAATATTAAATATGAGTTACGAGCGTAGAATTTATACAGGGAAACACCCTAAAAGGTACTCACTTGTAAAAATGTTTCTAAATCGCCAATTTTTCTGAGAAAGGAGATTGCATTCTTCCTCTGGTACAACCTCCAGCAGAGTAATTACATGTAAATCCACTTGGACAGCAATGCACTCCGTCAGAGCAGCAAACAGCATTTCGGAGAGGACAGCAACCTGCACCACATTGAGTCATGGAACCGGGACATAAAGATATGTCGCTTTTCTCAGAAGAATCTAGTTAAAATATAGGACAAAAATGAACCACTACAAAAATTACATGTTAGTTAAAAATTTAATTAATTTTTTTATAATTATTATTTGTAATAAAATAATAAGAAGTTAATAGAAACTTTAACTTCCATAAAATGTGTTTTATAAAGAAAATTCTACTTTAATATCGCGGATTAAAGCATTATGAATCTACTAACTGACATATATATATATATATATATATATATATATGTATACCGGTGTCCCAGAAATGACTGATGGATTTCAAAATTCAATAACTTGCAAACGGTGACAGATATTAAATAAAATCTTGCAGGAATGTTATGAAAGATGTCAAGAGTTTTTATGCTGCGATCCTCAGTTTTAGTTGCAAAAAGCATCGATAGATGGCACTTCTAACAATAACCCCTCAATCCAGGTTCGATTTTTCGGCCTCTCTCTTTTTCCATGCGAAAAAAGGAGTTTAAAATGTATTGAATGGACCCCGAAGTACGAAAAGGCGGGTCTGTACTGAGCACCTAACGCTCTCAGTGCCATCTACTGTTTGAAATTCGAACTAAAATCAAGAATTACAGTAAAAAAACTACTGACATCATACATAACTCTGCTGCAAGAATTTTTTTTAATATCTGTCACCGTTTGCAAGTTATTGAATTTTAAAATCCATCAGACATTTTTGGGACACCCAGTATATATATATATATATAGATATAGATATAGATATATAGTTAAATGTTTTGGAAATACATTAACCGTAGGAATTTAAATTTTGGGCAAGTATTATAAATGTATAGGAATTTTACGTACTTACATTCATAATTTCTGATAAAAGAATGACGGAAAATGGTTAACCGAGTCTTTCTGTTCTTATTCAATTATGTTTATCATTTATATTAATTAATATTTTTATGAATCAATACTTTACATTTATTCAAAAGATGTCATAAAGATCAATTTCGTATAAATATTTTACAAAATATATGGTTTAATTTAAACTCTAAAAGTATACAAAAATAAAAAAAGGAAAGATAAGAAAACATAGATAAAAAGGATGAAAGGTCAATGTGTAAAATTAAAAAACAAACCACTTTGCTATTTGATAAAAATAGCAAATGAAACTATTTTATTTTCCACAGAGAATTAAATTTAATTAAAAAGTAACCTACTAAAAAGTAATTGTCACTAATGAACGAAATTTAATTTCTGTATTTGCTTTTCATTGGTATTTTTCATGGACATAAATTTCGTGCACTCACGTACCAAATATACAAAGATAATTGTAATATTTCTATATGTAATACGTTTGGTATACAGTGTTTTATTCGAAATGCAACATTTTTATGAAAATATTTGGATTTTTTTTCCATTAAAGCATCCTTTTTTTTCTTTGTTTTATTTCGCTTTATATTTATCATACTGATAATAACAGAATAAATTTTATGACTTCAAAAAATTGTAATGCATAAAATAACATAAATAATATTAAGCAATTTTAAATTTTAAAGCACTTATTAAACAAGAAGTAGATATAGAATAAACAACTCGAATTAAGTTTACGCTTGCGTTAGATAATTTAAATAGAAGTGCTAAGTGGATTTTTTTTTCAAATTTATCAAATAAATTATTTAATGTTTTTACACAGATGCATTCAACTTTTCATGCAGTTTATTTTAATTTCAGAGTTGAGTCAAATTATTTTACTTTTGTTACGTATCTTACTTGAAAAGAATTTAAGAGAGAGAGTTACTTGAGAGAATGTTGAGAAAGAGAAGAGTTAACTTTTAAAGAATACATGAAACGAAAATTAAACATTAACGACAATTAATTTAAAGCAATATGTAAGGATGGATGGCAGTGGGGAGGGCGATTTTAACTAAGATGATTTAAAATAACCCAAAACACTAAAAACTGAGAGAGGAAATGCTATCTACCAGAAATTCACTAAATTCGAGCACTAGCTTCAACCAAAATGACTGCGCTGATCACTTGCCGGGACCTAATAAAAATTCACTTCAGGTTCCTATAAAAATGTTATTACAAACACTGGAGTTAGCACTATAAAATATCGTCGCTTGAAATTACTGCAATATCACTGTGAAAAAAACCTCCATAGTTTCCAATACTCTTTTATTTGGAATAACAAATTTCAACTTCTAACCACACGGGCAAACTCACAGTCGAATATTTTACTCCAAGAGCAGCTCGCCACAGAACTTCGCTTTCTACACAACACGTAAAAAGCTCGAAGAAGTTCTAATCTATTCCCAGCTATGCAACAAAATCCATTCAATTCAACTCCTACCGCCATATATATAGTAGCTACACTACCATTGATACTAAATGCCACATCATTGCACAAAATAACCGAAAAAAATCAGATTT
Source organism: Maratus speciosus (assembly GCA_963932465.1). Classification (NCBI taxonomy): domain Eukaryota; kingdom Metazoa; phylum Arthropoda; class Arachnida; order Araneae; family Salticidae; genus Maratus; species Maratus speciosus. The sequence goes on along the minus strand of OZ010786.1, from coordinate 340,872,561 downwards.
CAGGAGATTCAGATACACTTTGCAAAATTTAAAGAATGGCAGAATAGGTTGGCCATTCACGCAGAACTGTTATAATTCAGGACAATACGATCGCACAAAGAATTCAAAACCCACACGTCCTAGACTACCTTTATAAGAAAGTGGCTAATCATTTATGTTACACTTTAACGATATTAATAATACTTTCAGATATTTCCCTCTTACTTTTGTGGTGTTACTGATGAAAATTTGAGTTAGAAATTGAATGTAAAATCATGTGTAAAAACTAAGCGAATAGGGATTTCATACTTTCATTATTCACGAATATAGATAACCAATACATCAAAAATCATATTGTACTTACCTGATTTTGGATCTTCCATTCCACAATATACAGCTGCAAACATAGCAAAGAACAGCAATGATCTTAAAAACGCCATTTTTCCTGAAAATAATTACAGCCGTTATAATCTTTAAAACAACAGAAATCGATTTGAAATTGCATTACCAGTTCTGATAAAAAATTGCTGATTTATACATGCTCTATCTTTAGTTTTGTGTTAGGCATATTTTCGTTAAACATTGGCTTTTAATAATTTTAACTTTGAATTTGAGTTTTTGTTGAGATAATAAAATGTAAGAAGTGTTTGTTTATTTTGGCTAAAATGAAAATTCTTGCGGGATTCTGATATCATGCTATATTTGTAGAAAATGCACTTAATAAAAAATATATAAAATAGAATGAATGTTTCATTAGGGAATGATACAATTATCGCTTGGAATATGTTTAGAAAAATTTCTTGATGTTAATTGAATGATAAATTATGAAAAATTAAATTTTGAAAAATGTTACATTGCAAAGTTATACTAGAACTACAGTGTAATGTGTCATGAAATAATATGTTACTAGAAATACATTGATAGAAAACAATAGTTTAAAGTTTGTTCAATTTTATTTATAACTTTATTTACTATCGTTTCAATTTTATCTATTTTATTAGCATGACTATTGTCTCCTAAACAAAACATTATTGAGAATTTGAATGTACATTTAGCATTTCATACTTTTAATCATACTTATTTTATTACACACATATATATATACCTAGATTATCTATATTTTGTTGCACTAGTATTAGTTAAATTATATTATAAGAAGATTTCTATAAGAATTCTTTTATTTTGAGATAATTTATAAATTTTATAAATATCTTTTTTATCTCCATTACTTTTAGATGCTCTTCGTAATTTATTTGTTTGGTATGTAAATATGACATTTTATTTATAAAATAGTTATTAATATCTATTTAATGGTTTAGGTACGCAACATGATAAATAAATAAATAAAAAGAAAAGAAAAATGAAAATGAAACTGACGTTATAAACAAGTCGGAAATTGCACGTCAAACGTGGCAAATGAGGTGAGTTCGTACTATAATTAGTTTTATAAATACATGAATACAAAATTTATTGCGATTATATATATTAAATTCAGTAATACGGAAATAACATTACTCCATCTTAGATATGGTGTAATTACCATGGCAACCCAGAATCATTACATGTTATGGGATATCATTGAACTAATTGCGTATGATAGGATTTAATAGAATGAAGAAGATTTTCATTAATATCTTTTTAAGTTTTGATTCGATTTTCATAAAACTTGTAATGATAAGACAAAATTATGCAACGATTATGTATATTACATTTCAAACAATTCGATTGGGTAGTTTTTGAGCTGTTATATGCGGACGGACAGACAGATGGGCGGACCAGACGACGACTATAGGTTCTAAGTACTTATATAATCACGAACGCGCCTAAAAACGTTTTTGTAGTTTTGACATTTGATAGGGACATTGTAAATAAAGTATAGATAACTAAATAAAAGATTTTTAAAAAGTAATGCATTTTAAAAATAATGTAATTTAAAAAGTAATGTATATGGGATATACACAAAATATGACGTGCTAGTATTATTTAGTTTAAATTTTTCCTATCGTACTTCTTACAATTTTTTTTTATTATATTTTTCTCAAAAAGTATTTTTGAAGAATATATGTTGTTTCTTTTAAGCTTATTAAATGAGTCTTAGAAATTTCCTTTTTTATTAAAATCAAAAATTTAAATTATTATTGTCAGTTTCTTTGGATGTTTTCAAAAAGGAAACATTTTGATAATGAACAAACAAACTGTACTATCTTAAGTGAGTAATAGTCCTTTTGTAAATAATCAATTTCTTATCTCATAAGAAATCCTAAGCAAGATTTCAGAAATTCTATTTTTCTCTTTAATGCCTGGAAAATAAAAGTTTATTTTCACACAATATTCAAGCTTTTAGCACACAAGTTTCTTTTTAAATATCTAAAGAGAATTTAAAATATTCTGCAAGACAACGTGTAACGTTATTCTGTAATATAACTAACATTCCATAATATATTTTCATCTTTCATTAAATATATTTATGTATATGTTATGAGCAATACAGCATGATTAAAATAATGTGTATGTAATCTAATAACGAAAATAATGAGCTTAGAGATCAAACGAAAAATGAGTTTGAAAAAAAGAATGAACAAATGCGCAAAAAAGTACTTTTTGCAATTCGTTCAAGTCATAGCCAATCAGGCTTCACAGTTCTGTTAAATTTTCTCTATCGGCTACTATCTCTATCCTTTCTGTTAAAGAAAAATTGCAGAAAAGGGGCAAATTATTGGACGTTTTATTCAGTTTTAATCAACATTCACCCTTTCACATAATAGTCAACCCGACTCTTAAACTGCCGATAACTGTTCCACATTCATTCAGGGAAAGTAATAGGCAAACTTAAACTTTTATGATAGCAAATCATTCCCTTTAGAGTACTTTGAACAGTGTAATATCTTTTAATTTAGTAAACATATTTTCCTAAGCATTGGTGTGTAAACATATAAATACTACCATACAAAATAATGATAATAATAATAATAAACAAATAAAAATAAAAGAAGAAGAAGAAAATAATTATCGTTGCGTCAATTTAAGGTATATAACTAAAACTACATTCGTAGGAATAGTTGCATTTAAATTAGCAGAGTATAATTTTAAATTATGAATCATACATAAAGACGAATTTGCGAAAGAAATATATTAATTTCAAACAGTTGTTTGTTTTAGGGTTTCAATACGTCTATTCGTAAACCTTGTTCCAAAGATGCACTTGAGTATGGGAGTAATGACTTCAGATTTCTGGAATGTTCAAATGGACCGATAAAGAATAAACCAAAATAATATACAAAACAATTCTTCCCATTTTTTGACGCCTTAAGAAGCCCACTGAATAAAGTAAATAAAAGTAAACTAATAAAGTAACAAAACGGAAAAAATAATAAAAAATGATCGGCTTATAGGTGAAGTGTAAGTATTTCACTAACAGACAAACCTTTTGTTAATAAAATAATAACATTTTCACATAATATTACGTATAAATATTTTTTTAAGTATTCGGAATAAAGGAAAATCAGAAAAATAATTACCTCAGTTTAAACGGATTGCCTGGTGTTGACTTTAATAAAACTTGATAAAATTTCTTATTCCAGAAATGATTATTATTTTCAGGCAAGATATTTTGTATTTATAAAGAAAGGGTTATCGAGTTATCGATCATATCACCTCAGATATAACTTTCATTCGCTTTCTCTTTTGCAATACATTGAATTCTTTCTCATGAACAATATTTTAACTTGAAAGTAAAACTAATATTGTCATTTGGATTGCACGAAGTAATTGATAAATGACATCTCTTGACATTTAGCAACAGACAAAGATTTTAATAGATGACTGGTTTCTTAAAAATAGCATTTATGTTTATCTTTGTTGTTGGTATGATAAACTAGTCTTAAAAAGAAAGTACTCGATAAAAGAGTTCATTGTTCCTTCTCCAATTATGTTTAAAATGAAAGTGTTTTGTTATATATTAAAATGCTAAACCATTTGAAGTACCTTTCCTTTTCATTTTCCGATCCCATAGTCTAATAAAAGTATCATAATCATAATTTGTATATGCGCATGTGTGTGTCTGATTGAACACGATATCTCGCAAACGGTACTTCTGACTGAGATCCCATCTAACGAATAGGGTGACCCAACCAGTAGTTGATCAAATAAAGTCAGTACTACGGGTTATTTATTATATTTCCTTCCTAAGTTTTAGAAGTAAAGTAACATGATTGCTACAACCCTCAAGGAATGCTCTATAATGGACAAAAATGAAATAAGCTGAAATTAAATAACAACAAAGTTATAAATAAATAGTTTTTTAATTGTCATTTTCCCAGTGGTTGATCAGGCGAAATACGTCAATCAGAAATCTAAAAATTAACCTTTAAAATATAATCCTTGGGCTGGGACCAATCGGTACTTCCGATTGAGCTAACGAACTTGTTGTAAACCTCTTTCGCAAGAACCGATAGATTTTTGTAAAAATCGGCAAACTGATTAGATGTTTAAACTATTTCCAAACCATTTTCTGACCAATTCTAAAGGAAAAATTACCAAGGAATTGTGACAAAGTATCAGCGTTAAATATTGCAGGGATGTACAGGGCCCGATTAGCCCTATGAATTTAGGGGAAGCACAGTATGATTTAGGGGGCCCTTTCATTCGTTTTAAGAACTCTATATTCATTGAAACTTTTCAGTACAACACATATTATTCCCGATAGGAGCTTAGTTGAGTTCAATATTTCACCAAATAGATATTTTTTAAAGTTCTCTGAATATAATATAGATATAATATATTTGTGGTTATTTCAAACCAGAATATCAGGACACCATGTGATGAGTTAACAGCAACAGCCTATTAAATTATCCGGTTATATAAGTTGCCTGAAGTAGGGTTTTCTTTTCATAAGACAAACTTTCCTCTTCAAAAAAAATATAAAAAGAGAAATTAGAGTCCCCATTTTATAGCCATTTTGGGCCCTTCTTAAATTTTAAATAGTAAGCTTGTGCTTCATGAGCCATTTGAATAATCTGGCCCTGCTGATGTAACCATAAGCATTAGGTTGTATTAAGCGCAGAGGAAGCGTCACCAATCTCAAAACGAGGGATCTTAGCTTTCGAATCCGACAGATTCCAATGTGTCAGAGATTTATAAAAATTCTTCTTTTTTGTCTTTTCTTAACAAAAAAAAAAAAAAAAAAAAAAAAAAAAAAAGCATTTTTGTCACATACAAGACTGTTTGGAAAATTGAGTGGAGTCGCTCCAGAATTTTTTTCATATTTATCTAGATTTCTACCAAAACATATCAGGCTATCATAACAAATAAGAAAGCGAGACACGGATTATTGACACGGATTACTTACGAATTATGAAGTAATGTGCAAATATTCAATTAATAACAGAATTAACTTTACATACAAAATGTCGATGTTTTGTTATGACGAAATTGTCTACAATAGCAAGACCATTTTTAAAAGATAATAATATTAGAGTTTTATTTAACAATATATTCAAATTTCACTGCATTTGGAGAATATGTACAGAGATTGTAGTTGGTAACATAAAAAACGTAGTTGTTAAAAGAAATCTGCGATAGGTAAGCATTTTCAAATAGAAATATATTGCTGTCTTATTAATTTATTTAAATTTATCCTGATAAAGGCATTTTTACTGTAGATAGACTATGGGAGATAGGCAAGTAGACAGAAAGCTATATTAAATTTTTTTAGATTAAGTAAATTTACTCTTAGTTACCAGAAAAAATACATACATAAATGCATATTAAAAAAGAAGTATAAACAATTATGGGTGCCTATTTTCTATATTCCTCCCCTCGATACGTCTTGTAATAATTTCGGGTACTATTTTCATCAACGCACAGACTAGAGTACAACTCTAATACAAACTGAATTGATAAAAACTTGGTGCCAAAGTTATTGTAATATTGTCATGTCATCAGAAAATTGTAAAAGTTAAATAAATTCGCTCTTTGGGGGAAGTTAAAATAATATGCAGCAAGATTTAAGAACAAATTTTTAAAAAACTAAAAAGAAAACTATTAATACAAAATTTTACTTTAATTTTTTTATTATTTAACAGAAAAAGATGTAATTATTCAGTCATTTGTTCTTATTAACGGTTACGATTGGTTATGTTTTTAACGAGCATTTCTTAAAGTTTGAAAATGTAAAAAAAAAAAAAAAAAGAGATCTAGAGACAATATATCCCATTATCTTAAAAATAACATGTAATTCAAAGTTGCTTCTTTGATTTTCGAAGCGACTTTACTTGTAATATTTTACCTTAACAAGAATCATTATCAGCTATTTATTTCACTAAAGACGAATTAAATAATTTTTTTTAAATTTTCTTCTTTCAAACAAACATTTTCAACTAAAAATGTGAAGATCGTGTTAGGGTGAGAAATTAAAATTCGTCCATATTCATATAATGAATTTAAATTCATAAACTAAAATTCTGAAAAATACAAATAAGACTTCTTATTGGTTGAAAACTATAAAAAAAAAATCAACTGACAAGTTTTTCATGTCCTTGAAACATTTAAAGTATGCAACTTTCTTTATAATGTGATTTTGTTTCATTTATAAACAATTGCTGAAAATAAATGCATTTTTTCCCCAATAATACTTCCAAAAACATCTCAAAGTACTTCAAAGAAAAATTGTGATAACGTAGATCCTATTAATGTATAAATTTGAAATCCGTCCATATTCCTCACATTCCATTTTATTTTATAATCTAAAGTTATAAAAAAAATTAACTTCGTCGATGGGAAAAAATCAATTACTTAATTAAATAATGAACTATCTCTCACTCAGAGTTCACAATTTTTCATAAGACAAAACCAAATGTTCAAATAAAAATATATATTCACTGAGTTCCAATGTTCGTCTTTCTTTTCTTATTTGACATAACCAGAAATTTACTAAGTTTCAACAAGGATTTTTCGTCAATATCCTCAACGCTTAACCAAATGACCGGTTAATATATTCTCTTATTGAAAAACATTGAGAAGAGAGTCTCTTAGTAGAGCTTACAGAAGTAATTAAAAACTATTCCTGTATGAATATCCCTAGAATTTTTCATTTTGCTCAAGACTAGTATTTACCTAATTAAATTTTTAAGGCGGAAGATGAATATAAATAGCGTATACCTCAACCTGAATTAAAAGAATTGGGATCTTTGTATTCCATCAAAAATAACAGTTTTACACAAATGTAATATGTTGTAGTTACTTAAATCTACTGAATAATTAAGTAATCTTTTTGTTCAATTAATACTGAATAATTAAGTAATATTTTTGTTCAATTAATAACTTTACATTTCCGAAGTCATACATTTCTAATCATTAGAAAATTATTATTTACCGATTCATCAAATAACAGAGTAAAAGTCATAAATTATTTTTGTTTTTGAGAAAATGAAATAAAATATTTATTTTATATTTTAATGCCTATATTATGTACAATAGTTGTAAAAAACTGAAAAGTGGTAATAAAGTGTAAATTAACATTAAAATGATAAAGAAAGAAAATTTGGGAATTAGTTTCGCTTCCCCTCTTCTTTTTTACATTTTTAAAGCTTTAATTATTATTTGTACTTATAATGTATGATCATTTGTATTTAACTTTAATTTTTCTTTCAGTTTAAAGTGTCATCTGACTTGTTTCCTAAAAAAGATAAATTAAAATTTTAGGCAGGTTAAATAAAGTGTAGAAATTTAAGTATTTTCAATCTATGCAATGTGCATTTATTGAGAGAAACCACCAGATGATTTCGAATCGACAGTTGCTTTTATCTATTAGACAAATTTTTTGTAGGCATTACTGATTTTTAAAAAAAATTCATTCTTATATTTTTCATGCTTTAAACTTTAGAAAGAATAAAAACTACATACCTCTTCTAATTTAAAAGAAAAATGAATAACTATTTTACAGAAACAAGAAGAAATGTGTGAATAAATGAATAAGTAAGCTACCCACACTGATAAAATGGTACTTAAAAATCAAAAATAATATTTTTTCTGAAATTATAAGAACGCCCTGCATTTAAAATTTTAATTTTGAGAAACATGAATACTCATTTTTTTAGGGTAGAACAAGAAATGAAAATTAAAATTAAAATAAAAACACATATACCATATATGTTGATTTGTGGTCGTAATCTTTTGCACATAAGGGAAAGCTACAAAACCAAGAACAAACGTTTAAAGTTTAATTCAACTTGCCATAAGTACCAATGCCTTAAACGGGATTCTAATCTATCAGTTCTTGAATTGCAACCAGCTCCTTAAATATTAGACAAGTCACACACAGATTTTAGTATTTTCTTAAATAAGTACTAATTAAAAAAAAAATAAACCCATATTCAAGAGCTTATTACTTAACTTATTGCAGGCTATCTGATTTGTGTTATTTACAGTATTTAGCACGAGAGTTTTTATTGCAAACTTTTATTATTATCCACACCCACTTTAACGTTCGTTGTTGCTAATATCGCTCATTTTGACAAGCAATTGACGATCATATACTAAATTTACTTATATGTCTAACTTATACTAACTTACTTATATGTCTAACTTACTTATATGTTACTTATATGTTATAAAAAGAACTACACGTTATGCGATATCTATTGTAATAAACAATAAATTGAGCTCTAAAAACATGAAACTGAAATCTAATCAATTCTGGTTAGATAAGTTAATAATCTAATATATGTAATCAGTTTTTATGACAATTGGCTAATATTTATAAAAGTTAGGGGAACAAAAAACAGAGAGCATAAAAATGAAGCACATAAGACAAATACGCAGACATACCTAACATTTTTGAATACTGATGATATTTCAAACGAGCCCTTTGAGGAAAAAACAGAATTACTAAAATCCAAACAATTTATTCACCGCACCAGTGACCGAGAGGCTCTGCTCCCGAAGCTGGTAGACGGGAGTTGCTGAGTTCGATCCTAATCGCGCTCGTCAGCCTAATCGTTTGGAATTTCGTGGTTTTCTTCAAACCTTCCATTTCCAACCCTAAATACGGGTGAGGTATCCTTAGAAAAGACCCCTACGAAGGGCACTCCCTTAGAGCCTATATCCCTCGTGTTGATAATTGGTCGTCAAAAATCAACCCAAGCATTTATTCAAAAGTTATGCTTGAACATTGATATGATCATGATTCGCATAACCTCTTTTATCTGCAGTCGGTTAAAATTACAATGTTGTAAAGAAGGTATAGCCCTAAATTACATTAAAAAAAAGGTGGCCGACGGTTGCGTTCGAAAATACCGGCTGTTGAGAAACTCCCATAAATGTCGAGCTTGTCATTGAGAAAACTTGTTATTATGATATAATCTCGCGCAATATTTATTCATATGCAGCATTTATCAATATAAAATTAGAGAAAAGCAATGGTGATAAGATCAAAATATACTTTTAAAAAGAATTATCAATACTAGTAAAACAAAATTATTTTTGTCTGGTTTTAAATTATTAATATTTCTATACTCTGGAAGAAAATTAACTCTAAAGAACCATTTTAGTGAGAAAGTCACAACCTAGAATCATTCTTATGGCGATAGAATTTTATTTTATATGAATAAAATTTATTAAACTAATTTTCAGAAATTCTTTCTTTCTCAAAAAAGGTTGAAATGATTGCTTCTTATTTCAGATTGTTATTTCACACTGAGAGTCATAATGCACAAATAAAAAATCATTTCACGTATTCGAAAAATATAAATTGGAGGCATTTGTCCTTCTTTATTATCATTAACATTTAATGATGCTAAATACAAAATAGTATATATAATAAATCTTTTATTATAGTCGATTACTATTTCATGACCAAATGCTTGAAATGTTCCCATACAGAAAATATTTTTGATAGTATTTTCGAAAAGATAACTTTCCTTTAACTCGAAAAAACAAAGCAATGTTCTATTTTTTTAGCAGACATAATCAAGAATGTCAGAAACTTGGGTAAGTAACTTGGATTTAAGAACAAATGCAATGGCACTTTTATAAGGAAAATCAAATTTTTATAAAGAAATTTGTTTAAAATGAAATAAAAAATCCATCGCAGCCGGTAGGATTCGAACCTACGCGGGGAAACCCCAATGGATTTCGAGTCCATCGCCTTAACCACTCGGCCACGACTGCACACCAGAAATGTGATTCTTAGCTGCTCTGTTCTCTTGAACATCTGCAGCGTAATATCTTTCTTCTTTTTTTATTTATTCATCTGTTGCAATCTAGAAATGACACCACACGACATTTCGATTACTTTATTGAATACTCTGCGTTCAAATAAATATATAATTATAGAGAATATCCTTACAAATTACAAGCTTGGCAACATTTATTGCAGCGATTCACGAACTAACACATTTTTCAAAAATGATTTTTATAAGGTTTTTTTTTATTAAATTCATCCGCTTAAAATCCGAGTTTTAAAATTTCGTTCTTAGTAGAATTTCAGTCTTAAAATTAGCTTTCTTGGCAAGAAAAAGAATAAATATAACAATGAAATGTTCTGATTTATGCCACATGCAGCAGTAAAATAGACTAATTTATTGATACATGAAAATTTTCCCAAGCATACTGTAGGATAGAATACGGTCAGTCTTAAAATTAAGGAGATTTTACACAGTAATCGAATATTTTAAAAGCTCTCGTTAGAACAACTAAAGAATTGTGTTAAAACTTCTAAAATATAGATTTAAGAAAGAGAAACACTTGAAAAAATACACATAAATTTTTAAGTACCACTTCCACTTTTTTCCTGACACAATGAAATCAAACCCCGAACCTACAGTTTGGAAGTTGTAGTTACTACGTTTAAGCCACAAGGGATTCCTTACAGGTCGGCAATATTTATAAAACTTCCTTGTTCACATTTCTATTGTGACTTTCCTTACAGAATTGGTTACTTCTATATAACCATTTACAAATATATTTATAAATGGTTTAGATACCAAACCTATTAATTGATTTATTGGACCTATTTATTTATTCTTGTAACGTCATTTTGGGTGAAATAGCTGGGCTTAAGGAGATTACATCAAGACTGGGAGAATAATTCTGAGGTAAATGGATAGTATTCAAATATTTTATTCATTGCGTATTACTGATACATCTGTTATTTTGTTCTCGAGGCTTACTGGAATTAAACTTTCGCGATTACAGTATTGCGAATAATTGACCAATTAACTGTTTTTGTATTGAGAAGCGCATTAGCTCTTGCATTTAGAAACAAAGACATAATGAAAATTATTATGTTCAGAGAAATATTTAGATAAAAATGTATCATATTAGCCGTTATACAAATTATATATATATATATATATATATATATATGTATCGAGGAAAAAATATTTCTTATACAGAGTTAGATTGGTTAAGTTTTGATAGCAGTATTCGTTAAATATATTTCTTTGTAAAGAAAAATAGTTTCAACGCTACATTTTTAATAGCATTTAAACAATATTCACGTTACTTCAAAAGGAAATTACTCAAAATTCGAAAAAAGTTAATCCAATTAATCCGAAAAGAAATACAGCACAATTCAACTAGATTTAAAGATTTTAGTTCAGATATCACTAAATTGAAAAAAATAATGTAAAATTAATATTAACAGAAAATGCATTCGCTTAAAATTACAACACTGTTAAATAATTCTCAGCATAACTACTTTTATAAAATGAACTACGATTAAAAAGTAAATGAGAAAACTACTTACCACAAGGCTTAAAAAATTACTAATCTTGGTCGTACTTAAACTGGATGGGATTCCTTATTCAATAAATTATTGTTATTTTCAAACAAAATGCTTTGTATTTATAAAGCAAGGGTTATCAAAGAATTTTTATGGAGAAAATGTATTTGAACATTTATACAATTATAAAATAATTTGTTTGAAAATATAAAATATTCAATCTTTAATGTTTTGGAAACAAACCAATACTATTTATAATGAATATGGAATACAGCCTGCTTAGAATTAATCTTACAACATTTTATTGTTAAATTTGCATAAATCTTTTCCTGTTTCCTCAAAACGAAGTTTTGACATTCATTTTTTTTTTTTTAAATTCTGGACTTCTTTGTAAAGTAATGGCTACCACACATGGAGTGAAAAATTCCGGGACTGGTCACTAAGCGGCATCATCAACCATCTATCCATATGCATTTTTAGAAAGTATAAACCTTTAAAAAAATTCCCATCAAACTTTCATGACATTGCTCTATCAATTGAAGTCGTGAAGGAGACTCTGCATTTTCTTTCTGGAAACATTGGGCCAAAATTATTCCGTGTTTTGATTAAACGTTGCTTTTGACGACGCGACGGAAAACACCCCGCAAACCGAATAATGACTTTCAAAGTATTACAGTGCATCTCGTCTGTCAAAAACACCCATTTGTCGACGGTTAGACAATTTAAACGTAGCCATTCAAGCACCGATAATGCAGCACATTTTGGACATTTAATTGAAACATCAATTCCAGAAAACACCAAAAAAATCCTCCGTATTTTTTTCTGACAATCGTAAAGTAAAAGCAAGGGAGATGACAGACATCGTAGAGATGTCAACGTAACGTATGTGGAATATTTTACAGAAACATTTCCATATGAAAAAGCTTTGTGCGAGATGAGTGCCGCGTTTTATAATAATCGGTCAAAACCAACACCGTGCTTATGATTCAGAGTATGGATTGGAGCTATTTCAGTGTTATCCAAATGCTTATTTGCACCGATTCGTAACATTGGATCAAAAATAAATTCATACCTACAATTCTGAATCCCATGTAGAATGTTGGAACGAGGCGAAAGTCGCGAAAGCCGATCAAAGTCTCAAAATTCGTTTGGAAGTATTCTGGCGGGTATGTTTTGGTATGCATGCAGCATAATATTCATCGACTATCTTGAAGAAGGAAAACCAATCATAGGAGCGTTTTCAGCAGCATTACTATAGACAATTTAAACAACAAAATAAGGGGGTAAAAGCCGCGTTTTTCATCAATATAATGCACCGAATCGCATACCCATAAAAGTAATTGAAAAATCCAACAATTCCACGAACAACGTGTTTTCCAAATCTGGCTCCCAGATATTATTATTTATTTCCTAACTTACGAAGATAGCTCCAGGTGACGAGATTTGCGTAAAATGAGGATGTCGACTGCGAAACCTATGTTATTTTGAAAGCGTTGACAAATCATACTCTATGAAAGGTATACGAATGTTAGAATAACTTTGGAATAACTGTATCGGTGTTGAAAAAAACTGCGTTTTAGAATAATATCGATTGTCACAATAAGCATTTTGTTATTGTTAATCCGGGACTTTCACTCCACGTGGTACATTCTCAATTGAACTGAGACCTGATGACAGAAAATATATTTGAAGCAATCAGGAAAATTTACATAATAAGTACTCTTTTGATATTCGCGCCGAATGCATGAATTTTCCGTGTCGTTGAACGAAGAAGTTATCTCTGTTTTCTGAATAAGATACACTTTCAAACAATTAATCTGACAATATATCGACATAATCTCTAGCAAGAAGAGTTCCGTTCACTATTTCCAGTTTACCAATTCATCTTCAAACCACAGATACACAAAAGACGATTACTACCACTGCCATGTATCACACTTTAAATAACGTTTGAAGACTAGAAAACAATATTTTAAATTCTAGAAATTCGATTTCGGTCCTATTAACAGAATAAACGAAATTCTGCCTCTTAAGCAAAGAGTAAAAAAAAAAAAAAAAAAATCTATAGAATTGTAAATCAATTGCTTTGCAAATGTCATTTCTTTTTTATGATTTATTTCCAGGCATGTGGATTTTGTTGACGACATTTCTCTCTTATAACATATATTTCGTAGTGTGTTTGTTGTAAATACGAGAACATAAAGCGACGTGTATAGTAATGCATTAATTGCTAATAAAATATTTTTTTAAAGAGGCTTTGCCACTCCTAGTAGAGGTCTGCACGGGCCGAAATTTCCAGGCCCGGGCCCGGTCCGACTCATAGAAAAATAATTGGGCCCGGCCCGTAGAAAAATAATATTGGCCCGGCCCTGTAAAAAAAACTTAAAAGTTCGTCCAGAGCAAGGCCCGGCCCGGAAAAAAGTTAAAATTTCGGCCCGAGCCCGGCCCGGCCGGAGTGAATTTCTACAAAACATTGATTTTTACGTCGATTTCTTTAAAAATTTGTCTCATACGAGGAGTTCTGATCAAAAATATTTATCTTAACTTTTTTTTTTTTTCATGTTTATAATCTTCACTTTTATAGAAGTGCCGCAGGTTGCGATATTTATTTTTTTAATGAATCTTTATTTCTTGTATGCAAATGTTTCAGTTATCAATAATACTGTTAATCCATATTCCATGTATTGAAGTGTTAAAAATCTGAAAAATGCTATACAGTAAAATCTTTTAACACGGAATTACAGAGAAAAGAAAAAAATGCGTTATAGACAAGTTCACTTCTTAGCAAGTGTAAATGTATTATATATTCTTTTCTTTCATATTAACATATTAATTTTGCATAGATCAATACGTTTTTCAGTTTAAAACAGGGTTCCGTCATACGCAGGTTCCCTTTCACACGTTTTAGTATGTTTTAATTTAGCTATATTCAACGATCCGTTATTTATTAATTTTATTTTTATCTTTTTTGTTTATTTATTTGTTTTCATTTCTGATTATATCCAATGTAAATATGTTGAGGACCAACTTTTATGATGATATTTATCGTACCGGCTGTAACACTTAGAAGACTTGGGTTGTTTCTTTTTTTCTTTGATTTTAAACAATACGTAAAATTCAATGCTATAAAAGCTATTTAAAGTCTTTCTATAGGTGTGAAATAAAAAAAAAATAATAAAAAATGCCCTACTTGACATGCCTTGATAATGTAAAATTTAAAAGATTTCATTTGTAGTTGACTGTAAAAAAAAATAAATAAAAAAGGTCAACGCAGCCGGCAGGATTCGAACCTACGCGGGGAAACCCCAATGGATTTCAAATCCATCGCCTTAACCGCTCGGCCACGGCTGCTCATTCGAATCTCCTATTTTATTATTCTGTTCTACTTGAACATCTGCAGCGTAATAATCTCCCTACATGCTTTATTCATTCATCTCTTAAGTGGTTTTCTTCTAACCTTGGGAAACCTTGCATAAATACGGTTTAGGTTCCCTTAGAAAGACCCTCACGGAGAGCACTCTCCAGCCAGGGCCTATATCCCTCGAGAATCGGCCATAAAAAATCAACCCAACCCAGTCATCTGTTTAAAAAAAAAAAAAAAAAAAAAAAAAAAAAAAAAAAAAAAACTGAAGTGACACCACTCTCACTCGTTCTATAATACTAAAACCTTAATAAAATTTATGCATAGAACAGAAACATTAATTGCAGCAATTCACGCATTAATGTGAATTTTAGAATTTTTTTTGACAAATATTTTTCACCCATTCCTTGCGCTTAAATTTAGAGGTTTTTTTTTTTTTTTTTTTTTTTCAAATTCCTTCTTAGGGAGCATTTGAATCGTAAAAGTAGCGTTCATGCCAATAAAAAGCAACATTTTTTTGAAGTAATTCTCAGATATATTGATGAGACAGTATATCAATGAAACAAGCAAAGTTTTTAAACATAGGTGTATTTCCCAAGCACACTGTTGAATAGAATACATACTCAGACCGAAAGCAAAGAGCTTTTCTTTTTTTCTTTCTTTTTCTTTCTTTTTCTTTCTTTTTTTTCTTTTTTAACAGTAATCGAATATTAAAGAAAATGTCACTTCAGCAACTAATTAATGTTTTGAAACATTTAGAACATATATTTAAGAAAGGTGATACATTGAATAAAATCACATAAAATTTTGAATGTGTAATTCTCAAACTTAAGCTAATATTTAAGTTACATCTATGATGACAGTCCCCTGTTTCTTAAACTATACATTATATGAATTACCCTTCGGTATTTTATGGTAACGACCGCACGCTTTATTACATTACAATATACTTAAAAGGAACAAAAGTCCACATTATTTCATTAGTTTAAATAACATCCATCCCTATTTGACTGTCTTTTAATTGATTCATTTTTTTAAAATTACTTTTCTGTATTTTAAAGTAAAGACTTCATGCTTTTATTACATTATATTAAACTCAAGAGGAACAAAACCTCTTATTATTTAATCTGTTTAAGTAACACCCACTCACATTGAACTGTTTTTTAATCCTTCTTGCTTGAATTACATAACAGTATTCCACAGAAAACACCGTACAATTTTATTGCAATACAATAAATTTAAATGCAACTGAAAAATAATCCCTGTTTTCTTAATCCGTTTAAGCAGCATCTAGTTTGAGACCACAGTTGTTAATATTTCTCTCTAATTTAAATTACAATATCGAAATTGTACACTACGCGATCGTGATGATTTCATTGATCTTTTTATGTATTTATTAATTTTAGAGTTAATTATTATAATTCTAATTACTGATAGAAAATTTAAATTTTTGAAGCTGAACTTTATAAAAGCACGTAGCATAAATAAATACATGTCTGAAAACTCAATCCTTAATTTTATCTGTGCATTATTTAAGTCATCATGTTGTTTAAAAAATGAAACTGACGAAGACTACAAAATAATTCATTTCTAGTAACTTCAATTATTTAAAAAAATTCTGTATATCTTTTTATCTAGCCGACCCGCCCAGCTTATAATAACCATAAACAAAACTCAAGTTTGTATGATTTTATATCTTTTGAAAATCTTTTAAATGAACCTAGTTTCGGGGATCCCATTGCCTTCCGCAGTGTCTAGTATGTTTCCAATAAACCTCTTTTGGAAGGAACCTGGGACTTGGTTCCTCGCTACGTAAAGCAGCATGCACCGGAAGTACTCTGCATATACCGGCGACAATCAAAAGCTAAATCATCAAGTTGAGTGAACCAAACCTCACAGGAATCCAGGCCATAGAATCCGAAAAAAGAATGCATCATTAATGTTCGAAAATGTTGGTAACTGAAGTTAAGATAAAATTTCAAATTACAGAAAATAGCCGAATTGTAATCTAAGTAGAAGAACCAAATCTCGTTGAAATTAGGCCCTTAGAAACCGAGGAAAGAATGCGCCCCCAACCGGTGGAAGGTGCTCCCTCCTGTAAATTTCACAAATTACTTTTAACAATAATACGATATTTAATAAACGGATGAAATCCCTTATCTAAAGTTAACTTTAAAATAACGCGATTTTTAATTTCCGGCTGTAGTGAGTAAACGCAAGTTTTGATAGGATATTAGTTAATGGACCTTAACCACAACGCAGTTAATATTAATTTTAGGTAGCTTTCTTTACAAAAAAGCTACCTATTGCAGCCGTTCGGAGGAAAGCGATTTCAAAAAATTTTGGTATATTTTCATCGATCATGACCCCCAGACCCCGAAACCACCCTCCGTTCAAAATTGATATATATATATATATATATATCTGACCTATGTCACACTGTAACTCCCGTAATTATGAACCCATTTGGATGTAATTCGGTGTGTACATAGTACATACCAATGTCCCGACCGAGTTCGTTGGCCAGCTTCATCCGCCGTTTTGTTTCAAAATGGCGGCCATTTAAAATTTAAAAAAAAATTTAAAACTTGAAATGTGGTACCAAAAAATTAAAAATGGAAAAATATTTTTTTCTTATGTATTTGACCTTTATACAAAGATTCCGGAGCAGTTTTTGTTTCGTCTATATCTTAAAAAATGGCTGAGTTATAGCATTTTGAATTTCTAGCGTGGCTGACATTTTGAAACGTCCTGAATTTTGTCACGCGATAAAAGGCGTATTTATGAACCGATTTGAATGTAATTCGGTGTGTACATTGTACATACCAATCTCCCGACCGAGTTCGTTGGCCAGCTTCATCCGCCACTTTGTTTCAAAATGGCGGCCATTTAAATTTTTTTTAATAATTTAAAATTTGAAATGTGGTACCAAAAAATTGAAAATGGAAAAATATTTTTTTCTTATGTATTTGACCTTTATACAAAGATTTCGGAGCAGTTTTTGTTTCGTCTATATCTTAAAAAATGGCTGAGTTATAGCATTTTGAATTTCTCTTGTGGCTGACTTTTTAAAACGACCTGATTTTTGTCACGCGATAACAGGCGTATTTATGAACCTATTTGGATGTAACTTGGTCTGTACATAGTACATACCAATGTCTCGACCAAGTTCGTTGGCCAGCTTCATTCGCCATCTTGTTTCAAAAGGGTTGCCATTAAAAAAAAATTAAATTTAAAATTCAAAATGAGGTATTAAAAAATTGGAAAATGAAAAAGATTTTTTTATGTGTTTGGCCTTGATACAAAGATTCCGGAGCAGTTTTTGTTTCTGAAAATTTGTTCTTTTGTTGATATCTTAAAAAATGGTTGATTTATAGCACTTTGAATTTCTAGCATGGCTAACATTTTGAAACGATCTTGTATTTGTCACGCGATAACACACGTATTCGCCTATTTCGATGAAAGAAGGCATGTGGATAGTATACATCAACACCTCGACCAAGTTCGCTGGCCAGATTCATCAGCCATCTTGTTTCAAAATGGTGGCCATTAAATTAAAATTATATATATATTTAAATTGAGGTGCAAAAAAATTAGAAATTGAAAAAGGTTTCTTTCTTAAGTATTTGATCTTGATATAAGGATTCAGGAGCATTTTTTGTTTGTCTTTACCTTAAAAAATGGCTCAGATATAGCAGTTTCAATTTCTATTGTGGGTGACATTTTGAAAAATCTGATTTTTTGAATGCGACAGCACTCCTATATATTAACCGATTCCGATGTGAGTGAGCATGTGCACAGCAATTACTAAGGTCTCGACCAAGTTCACTGCTTAGCCTCATCCACCATGTTGTCTTAAAATGACAGGCACTTTAAGAAATTGCCGAATTTGGCAGTCCAATGTAAGTTACTTTAAAGAAAAGCAGCTTGCATAAAGCTGACTAATTTCGCGAAATTCTCATTCATTATATTGATAAAAATTAGTATTGAATCTCCTATATTCAGTTTCCACTAAATTGAGCTTCGTGTGTTTGCATGATATAAGTTGGATTTTTTTAAATAAGGATTATGAAAGCTACCTCTTCCTCCCGGCACTGGCCGGAAGGACTTTTTTGATATTGGTTAAAATATATTTTTCCATACTAAAAATTATGATATAAGACTGCAAAAACGCAAGTGTGGCCTTCGAGGGCAATTCTTTACCAGATTTTGGATCTTATAGAATTTTCAGTGAGTGCCATTAGTTTAGATCATGTAAGAATATTGATACCTACTCCTGTAGCTATAATTTTGTAGTTATGAATTACGCCCGAAATATGGAATATTTTTTTAATTGGAAGAATTTTTACATTCCTAACTAGGCTTAAAACCGCCGTGAAAAAATGTCCAAGACGGGATTATGCGAATGACCAGGGTTCGAATCCTGCCTTTTCACTCTGTTGGTTCTACGCCTAGTTAGCAGTGCAGAAATTCTTGCAATTAAAAAATATCCTACTCTTTATACAGAGTGGCTGAAAAGTATTGTGCATTGGTTGACGCTGCCATTTCACAACCAAAATTGGTAAAAGTCTGATTATTTTTTATAGTTTTTGTAGTATTTCTTATGGACTTTCTGGTGATGTATTACTTATTTACTTTCTATATTCTTATGAAGAGCTGTGTTCATCGTTTGATCATTACCCAATTGGCAATTGGCGGCAAATGGAAAGAAGACATCAACGAATGCATCTCGTTTGAAAGTCCCACTTCGAACTGTGCGGAGGATTGTTAAGCAGTGGAAAGAAGTAGGAAACATTGATGTTAAAAAGAAATCAGGCACCTTATGTTAATACCCCAAAAATTCGTAACATTATCAAGAAGAGAAATATCCGAAACGATGGCGTAAGCCTGGATTCCATTGCAAAGAGGCTGGATATTTCTCGTCAAAGTGTCCAGTGTTTGATAAAGTGTATATTTTAATTATACCAACAGATGTCGCTACATTGCAGATATATCAATATGTTTGTACTAGAAATATATAAGCTGTGAGAAAAAGACACGGCCCTTTAAATTTGTAGTTATTTTCTAAGCTGTGTGAAAAGGACATTCTTTTTGGTTTTAGTTTTGGTTCGAAGTTCTACTTCGAGAATGTGCTGTTAATAAGTTTTAGTTTAGATTTTTATGTGTATTGTGATCCGAGCTGTGTCCGGAATTGAGTGTGGTGAGATTGTATACAATAAACGGTATTTTTAAACAAGAGAATGAGTAATTTAATCAGAGTAAGAGTGCTTTTCTTATAATTCCGGGCCAAAAGCGATTCATATTATGGTCCGTCTTCATTGCCAGAGAAAAACCAGGAGAGTGATATAAATATTTACTGCGATCGTTATAAAAGTGATAAAGATCAACATGTCATCGTTTAAGTGCGTAAACGGCTAAGTGTGATTCATAGCTGCGTGTTGTGAGCTAGTGTTTTCTTTTTTCGCTCATGGATTAATTATTTAAAGGATCAAGAGGGGTAAGTGCATACCCATTTAATTTATATATTTTTTGTCAAAATGAGTTTGAAAGAGCTTAAAGCTAAAAAGAAAACAAATAAAACTAGTTTGACAAAACTAAAGGATAGATTGTCAGGTTCTGAACTAGAACCAAGTGAACTACTTCTCATAAAGGAGAAACACAATAAGCTGGTTCTAACTTTTTCTGAATTATTTGACGCGATTTATAAAGCATGTAAAGAAGATGAAATTGATGATTTTATCAAAGAAAACGAGGAAATAAATGAGTCATTAGAGAATTTAGAATTTGAGCTCAGCAAAAAGCTTTCAAAAACAAAATTTCAGAATGTTAATTTGGAAAATGCGTCAAAGGCTGAAAATAATATAAAATTGCCTAAGCTGACTCTTCCGATATTTACGGGAAATTTGCATGAGTGGCTTTCTTTTAAAGATATATTTAAGGCCACTGTACATGATAACTCAAATTTATCAGGGGCAATGAAATTGCAATATTTAAAATCTTCATTAAAGGGAGATGCTTTTAGAATCATTCAATCCATTTCAATTGTGGATGCTAATTATGAAGTTGCATGGTCGCTTTTAGAGGAAAGGTATTCAAATTCAAGAGAACAAGTTTACGCTCATTTAAAACGTTTTATAAATATTCCTGTTATTCAGAATGAGTCCCCAACAGCATTATTAAATTTAATAGACATTACAAATGAGTGCACTAGGTCATTAGAGATTTTAGAACAAAAAGTTGAGGGGTTTTCTACTACCATGTTTGCTTACATTTTAGCTCAAAAATTAGATGCAAATACAAAAATGTGGTGGGAAAGACATCTTAAGCGGGATAATTTACCAAGTTTAACTCAGTTGCTAGAATTTTTGAGAGACCACGCTCGTACACTAAGTGCGTCCAAACAAGTAAATACAAAACGAAATTTTCAAAACGAAAGCCATACAAGGCATAGCTTTTCAAAGGTGACTTCCATGGTTACGGGGTTAAATGAGAAAAATATGCGCAAATGTGTTGTATGTAGCCAGGAAAATCACAGTGTTTTTAAATGTCCAAAATTCCAAAAATTTAATGTACAGGACAGAGTAGAATTTGTTAAAAAACATAATTTGTGTTTCAATTGTCTTTCAGAATACCACTGCGTCAAAAAATGTAATTCGACATTTTCGTGTGCCAAGTGTCATAAAAGGCACAATGTACTTCTTTGTTTTGATAGGCGTGAGAGAAATTCCGCTGCAATGGGAAACACAAAAAATTCCAGCGATAAAGAAGCGCCAAACTCACTGGCAGCGAATGAAGGTAGACAAACATTAAATGCTGACGCGATACCCTTTGAGATAAATAACCAAATTCAGAATTTCGCTGGTACTGCGAATGTGAGATCTAGTAATTTTAAAACAGTTCTTCTTTCCACTGCGGTTGTTTATATGAGAGATAAATTCGGAAATAAAATCCCGGTGCGTGCCTTATTGGACAATGGATCAATGAGCAATTTTTTAACCTTGCAGTTAGTTGAAAGATTAGGAATTCGCAAAGAAAAAAATAATGTTTCAGTATCGTGCTTAAGTGGATCCTCAGTGACAGTAAAAAATAAAACCACAGCTTTGATTAGTAATAATTCGGGAGATTATAGTCGGGAGTTAGATTTTCTTATCATAGAAAAGATTTCGCAAATTATGCCCTCAAAATATATCAATATTTCAGAGCTAGAAATTCCAGAGTCAATTATTCTGGCTGATCCTGAATTTAATAGGCCAGGAAAAATTCATCTTTTGCTAGGAGCGGAAGTATTTCTGGAACTGATAAAGGTGGGTCGTATGAATGTACCAAATTCTAAATTAATACTGCAAAATACGGTGTTTGGTTGCATAGTGAGTGGAAGTGTTAATGACTGTAGCGGTCAGGTGCAAGTACATTGTGGGTTAGTTAATGAAACAGATTTAAATTTCGAAATGAGAAAATTTTGGGAAATAGAACAAGTAGAGGATACCGCACCATTGAGAAATACCGAAGAAAAGGCATGCGATACCCACTTTATAAACACACATCAGAGAGACATATCAGGCAAATTCATAGTACAAATGCCCTTGAAAAAGGATCCTAGTTCATTGGGAGAATCAAAACAATTAGCGGAAAATAGATTAAATTCACTCTGGAATAGGCTAGTTAAAAATCCAAATCTCTTAGAGTTATATTGTGCTTTTATGTCGGAGTATAGAGAATTAGGCCATATGGAGGAAGTAGAGGAGCCAAATGAGTCGATACATGCAAATTACCTTCCTCACCATGGTGTCTATCGACCAGATAAAAGTTCCACAAAACTAAGAGTTGTCTTCAATGGCTCACATGTAACTTCTTCCGGAGAATCTCTAAATTCTATACAATTGAATGGAGGTGTCATTCAAGATGACTTGTTCAGCATAATACTTAGATTTCGTACACATCGTTATGCCTTTACGGCAGATGTGAAAATGATGTATCGCATGATACTTATTGATAAGAGTCAACGTGATTTACAGCGCATAGTTTGGAAAGATACTGTAAATGGTGAGGTGAAACATTACAGACTGTGTACGGTTACGTATGGAATGACTAGTGCCCCTTATTTAGCTATGTGATGTCTTAAACAGCTTGGTATAGACGGTGAATCCCAATTTCCGTATGCTTCAGCTGTGGTGCAGTCGGATTTCTACATGGATGACGTATTGACTGGTGCAGCTGATTTAGAATCGGCTAAGAGACTGCAAACTGAACTTATTCAATTATTAAGTACTTGCGATATGAAGTTACACAAATGGTTCAGTAATCATCCAGAATTAATGGAGCCAGTGTGTAAATCCGAGAACTACACTTTTGAGAAAATAAGTGAAACTAAAGCCTTAGGACTTTGTTGGAAAGCCCATGACGATACGTTTACTTTTAGTGTATCGTTCAATGATCAAACTGAGGTGACTAAGAGAAGTGTTCTGTCAAATATCGCTCGCATATTTGATCCATTAGGATTGCTAGGTCCAGTGTTAACGAGAGCAAAGATTTTCTTGCAAAGACTGTGGCGACTAAACATTGATTGGGATGATACTCTACCTAAAGCCGAACTTGATGATTGGTTGCAGTTCCGAGAATCGTTAACGGCCATCAACAACGTAAGTGTTATTCGATATATTTTTACGAACGATCCAGTGCAATTTAAAATTTGTGGATTTGCAGATGCGTCTGAAAAAGCATACGGTGTAGTTTTGTATGTTGTTTCTTCAAATTCTTCAGGTGAACAAACTTCTCAGTTGCTCTGCAGTAAAGGTCGAGTTTCACCGATCAAAACAATTACCATCCCACGTTTAGAACTGTGTGCTGCAGTTTTGTTAACAAAATTGATGGTAAAGGTTTCCAAAATCTTAAAGGTTCCTAAAGAAGCTATCTACTATTATTCAGACAGTACTATTGTGTTGTGCTGGCTTCGAAAACAACCATGTGATTTAAAAACTTTTGTGGCATCGCGCGTATCTTCAATTCAAAATCTTTCTGACATTAACCATTGGGGTCATGTGGCATCTGCTGACAATCCTGCTGATCTTGTATCTCGAGGTGTGGATCCCGACAAACTTTTTCAGGAAAACTTATGGTGGCATGGTCCACATTTCCTAACCCAACGAACTGAGCATTCTTCAAATAGTTTTGAACTGGAGCAAAGTGATAAGGACTTATATTCGTGTGAACTTAAAAATACTGTTTCAGAAACTTCATTATTAATTACGGACTGTGCACCTTTTATTGACAATTTTCTGCAATTAAGTAATAATTATGCTAAACTAATTAGAATTCTTAGCTATGTTTTCAGGTTCATTCAGAATCTCAAGGAACCAAAGGCAAGGTGTTCAGGTAGGTTAACATCTGCTGAGCTGAAGAGAGCTGAGGAATATATGGTAAGATCTGTGCAACAAAAAGAATTCAGTTCTGAATTCACATTGTTAACCAAGGGTAAAGAATTACCAAAGAATAGTAGATTGATTTCTTTAAATCCTTTCGTAGATAAAAATAATGTAATCAGAGTTGGAGGTCGCCTCCAAAATAGCATGTTAAGTTATGTTCAAAAACATCCAATTGTACTGCCCTCTAAACATAAACTCACAGAATTAATTATTGAAAGTTATCACAAAAAATATCTACATATAGGACCACAAAATTTACTTTATTGTGTTCGTAGAGAATTTTGGCCTCTAAACGGTAGAGCTATTTGCAGAAAAATTGTACATAACTGTGTTATATGCTTTAGGGCCAAACCTAAAATATCAAAACAAATTATGGGCGAGCTTCCTAAAGATAGAGTGAATGTAGACTTTGTTTTTAATTGTACAGGAACTGACTTCTGTGGCCCATTTTTGATTAAATATAAAGGTCAACGTAAAGGTATTTTTCATAAAGTTTATGTTTGTATTTTTATTTGTATGGTAACTAAGGCAGTACATCTGGAAATAGTTAGTGATTTAACATCGGAGGCCTTTATTGCCACTTTAAAGAGGTTTTTTGCCAGACGAGGCAAACCTCGAAAAATATTCAGTGATAATGCTGGCAATTTTGTAAAAACTAATTTAGAGCTTAAAAAGTTGCAAGATATGGTAAACAAACCAGACAACAAACTTGCTAATTACTTGTTGTCTGAAAATATTGCATGGGAATTTATTCCCCCTAGAGCTCCTAATTTTGGAGGTTTATGGGAGTCAGGAGTCAAGTCCTTCAAGTATCACTTAAAACGTGTAGTGGGCAATTCTAAATTAACCTATGAAGAAATGTTAACTATAATTAACCAAATTGAAGGCATTTTGAATTCTCGCCCACTTACTACCTTGAGTTCAGATATTGATGACTTGGAGGTCTTGACCCCTGGACATTTTCTTATTGGTCGCCCACTTAATGCCATTGCTGAATCTAATTTGAGTAATGTTGAAAATAACAGATTAAATTTATGGCAGAAAACCACAAAAATGGTTCAGACCATCTGGAAAAAGTGGAAAAATAGTTATTTAAGTACATTACAACAGAGAAATAAGTGGTTGATAGCAAAAGACAACCTTAAAATTGGAGATATGGTTGTGATAAAGGAAGATGATCTTCCAGCTTGTAAATGGTTATTAGGAAAAATTGTAGAGGTATTTTGTGGCAATGACAATAAGGTAAGAGTCGTAAGTGTGAAAACCCCTAATGGAGTATTCAAAAGAGCAGTGTCAAAAATTGCCGTATTACCTCTGGAAAATTAATTCATTTTTTACTAAGAAATTGTGTATTATTGTAATATTGCTTTATTAATTGTGTTAAATATTTGCATAAGTTTAAATTAACTGTGACTCATTTATGTTATATTGTAATTTTTATTCTTTGCAATGGTTGTAATTGTAGTGGTTTAGTTTGAAACCCCCCTCAGAGGTTTCAAGAGGGGCGGTATGTTTGATAAAGTGTATATTTTAATTATACCAACAGATGTCGCTACATTGCAGATATATCAAAATGTTTGTACTAGAAATATATAAGCTGTGAGAAAAAGACACGGCCCTTTAAATTTGTAGTTATTTTCTAAGCTGTGTGAAAAGGACATTCTTTTTGGTTTTAGTTTTGGTTCGAAGTTCTACTTCGAGAATGTGCTGTTAATAAGTTTTAGTTTAGATTTTTATGTGTATTGTGATCCGAGCTGTGTCCGGAATTGAGTGTGGTGAGATTGTATACAATAAACGGTATTTTTAAACAAGAGAATGAGTAATTTAATCAGAGTAAGAGTGCTTTTCTTATAATTCCGGGCCAAAAGCGATTCATCCAGAACATTCTTAAAAGCTCTCTTGGACTTTATAGTTATCGTCTTTGGCGTGGGCTACATTTGCCAAATGATGCCAAGAAAATGAGACTAACGAGATGCAAGAAGATTCTTCAAATTTTCAAGGAGCGCCGTGTGGAAGATGTTTTGTGGTCGAAGAAAATTTTCACAATCAAGAAGGCAGACAACCGTCAGAATGTTCGGGCTCTGTTAAGTTCAATCCAGATAAATACTAGAAAAACAAAAATCGTCACATGATCGCTTTTTTACGAAATGATTAATGGTTTGGGCAGAAGTTACTCCCACGTAAAAACCTTCTTTGATTTTTATTGATAAGAACGTGATGATTAATGCAAAAACGCATCAAGATGAAGTGTTGGATAAGATTGTGCTCCCATGGAAACAAAATAACCCTAATGGAATCTTCCAGTAGGATAAAGCGCTTGCATATGGAGCAAAAACGACACTGGTCTTCCTCGATGCCCACATGCCGGAATATTTAACAAAGGATAATTGGCTTTCAAACAGCCTGTATCTCAACCCACTCGATTTTTTTGTTTGGGGCTAATTAGAAGAAAAGTTAAAGGGTAAGAAATATCAAATTTGGATTATCTACGATGCGAACTTATCAAGGCTTAAGATGATTTAAATGAGAGTTACTTGCGGCGCACCATCAATTCTGTGATACCCCGTATATGATCCCCTGTATAAAAGCGAATGGCGGACATTTTAAACAGGTTTTTAAATATTCTTATTTGTTATATTTTTATTTTGTTAGAATAAAAAATGTCATCAGATAGCGTATAAATTTGAAAAAATTAGTGATTTTCCACGCGTCAATACTTTTCAGCCACCCTGTATGTGGTGAACTAGTTATGAGACAAAAAAGACCTTTAAAAATGCTTAATCGATCTTATAAACCATTAACTGATTACACGTATCTGATACATGACGTAATTGTTGTAACTCATGATAAATTTCCAGGAACAGAAAAGTGTTATACAAAATTTTACTTTTTCTCATGTGCCGCGAAAAAGATAAGCCCTACTTTCTAACTAACTACTGTCTAAGAAAATGATTTTTTTCGTCCCAAAAATAGCATTTTCTATGATACATTAAGTAATTAACAATTCACTTTTCTTTTCTTTTTAAACCCGAAGATGTTTTATTAAATGGTTTTGGGGTATCTTATTAAGATAGAGCATGATTTAGAGTCCTAGAAAAAAGCATTCTCTCTTTACTTATTTGGCTGCTAATAATAGGTTTTAAAAAGCACCAGTAGATTAAGAATAATGTAATATTACATAACGTGCATAAAATGTGCTTCAGTGATTGTCTACATATTAAAAAGTATACCAATTTACATTTCTTATTGAACTTAGACGGAAAGACTCAATAGTAATTTAGTTGTTAAATGAAAATTTTATGAATTAAATGTTATGTGAAACTAAATTATATAAAAACAAATTTTGCAAACAATTTTCTGGTTACTTTCAAAACTTTTCTTTTTATGGATGCCAATGATTACAAAAGACGATCCGTAGAAAAAGGAATGAGCCTCAAATTAGCAAAGCAATGTTTTTGACGAATTTCTTTTAATGTAAAAATTAACATATTGATGGTTTTTTAAATAGGAATTAGTGAAATTGTACAAGAATTATTAATTTATTTTCTAAAGGGAATCCAAAATGCTCTTTCTTTTCACTTTTACGCAAAAAATGGTCTCATTAAAATTTTTAAGGCATTAAATTACAAAAGAAAAAGTTATGATTTACATAAATATTAGGATACCAGAATAAATTGAAATTATAATTAACAAAAGCGTAGCTAAAAAAATGACATTATTTAATTAATTGTTGGTGTTTAAATATTTTGAGATGTGTTTTGATTTAATTGGAATTATTTGCTGAAAATCAGTCAGAGTATATTTCAGTCGTAGCGGCCATTTATAAAAAATAGAAATATATGAAGTAGAAAGTTGAGTTTTGTCATATGAAATCATGCTCCTACACTGTAAAATATATATATACTAGAAAAGTAGCCCGTCAAAAATGACGGAAATTTAGATATAAAGATATATACAACTCATGTGCAAGAATATGAGTTTTCTCGCTTGTTCCGCAGTGATAGATGAAAATAACACATTTTAAGAACGAAACACATTTATGAAAAACTGTGTACAGTAGAAGACGTCTAATCTGCACAGTTTGGTTCCAAGTGTTATGCAGATTTGAGGCTTTTTGCAGTCATGTCTATTCAATCTTTGTTTACATTTTTTTAAATTTATATATTGAACAATTTAGATTGTTGAGCCTTAAAAATAAATAAATAACACACTTGAAGTAAGGTTAAAAACTATTAAATTATCGTATACGATTTCATGAAATGGTATTATATGGTATTATATGTGTGTCCTTCACGATCTTGGTTACGACGTTGGCGAAATTGGCTGCAATTTGTCATAATCCTAATAGTGTGGCCCGCTATAACAAAAAAGTAACCAGTTTTTAGTAAAATTTCTGATATTAAGTAGCTTTCAAAAACTTGTGTAAAATTGCAGGCCGTTCTCGTGTTATGTCAGTTCTAGGAATAATATTTCTAACACTGAAGATTTTCCATGTATATAGTAAAGCGAGGAGAGTTCGCGCAGTAGGAGAGATTGCGCACAAAGAGATTCGACGGGAAGGAGTAGTGTGCGCGCCCAGCGACTCCAGGTAGTTGTACAGCAGCATTAGTGCAGTGTGTACATGAATGTGCATATTGATTGTTCCAAGCGTGTTGTATAAATCAGTGCTATTTTGTTTTTGTTTTCCAAAGTAAGTGCTTGAATTTTCATATCTGTTCGTCAGAATTTTTATAGAGCGTCAATAATACAAAATATTTTGAACTTAAACGATTTCTTATAAACTACTAACCTGGACAAAGGATGCAAACACCAAAAATTCATTTTAGAAGTGGCCATATTTAAATAACAGGCCGCGCAATCTCTCCTACCAAAATAGGAGAGTTTGCGCATCTGCTACTTAGGAGAGACTGCGCATTTCCCCATAAGTTTAAGTGCTAGGAGAGATTGCATAGCTTATTGATAAATTTGCATGAATTGCAAATTACGTGTAAAACATATGAATGAATCAATTTTGAAATAATTTCGAAAAAACACATAATTATCAAAACTAAATTGGGCAACAAATTAATTTGCAAAAAAATACTTTTACAGATAAAAATTTTATTAATAAATTAATAATACAGTTGTTATTAAATAAATTTTATATAATTATTTTTGTTAATAAATTAATAATATATTTGTTAATAATTTAATTAAATATTTATATATATTTTTTAATTTATGAGCAATTAATTTGCTAATAAATTAATTTTGTTAACTAAAATAAATTTTCTAATACAATGTTTTGGAAAAGCTTTCACACATTCCAAGTAGTGTAATGCCATCGAAATCAAAAGGAAACAGAGTGCAACTAATGTTACTGATCCACAAAATATAGATGAAAAAAGACTTAAGAAGGATGCCGCTACAAAAAAACAGCTGAAGATAAGGTGCTTCCACAAAAAGTGGGATAAAAAATCTCAAGGAAAAGAACCGATGGTCAATGGGGATGAGTGCACTGAATGTCTGTAACCGTACCAGGAGACAACTTCGAGAACTGACTGGATTCAATGTATTGCTTGTTGCAAGTGATTGCATGAAAGATGCACTATTTACAACAATAAGTGCATCGATTGTGGACGACGACAGCTTCGGTTCGTAAACAAAATACAATGAAACTCTCGAAATGGAAATGAAGTAAACAAGTTCAAGTTAAACATGTTATCAACTAAATTAATGTTATTTTGTAATCTTAGTGGGGCTTGCTTTTTCTGATATTTTAATCTTCTTAAATTAAAATTTTTAACAATATTTACTCACAAAAACCTTTCAACAATGTCGATTAAGTGTAATTATTATTGTTCAGAATTTAATTTTAGTTATTATTAATAACAATCTCTTCTACCTACGTACGCAATCTCTCTTACCCATGTGCGCGTTCTCTCCTACCCTGTAAGGAGAGATTGCGCAAAATAGTTTTCTTGGTTTTATTACTGCTGTTCTATTAAATTACAATAGAACAACAAAATAACAACGGAAATGCATAAAAAACAAATGAAGTCAAAATTATTCATGCATAGTTTAGCAAAATATTAATATTTAGATTTTTTATTATTATTCTTTTGAAAGGTGCGCAGACTCTCCTCGCTTTACTATATGTGGAATTTAGAAAAGCTTCTCCAAAAGAAAGGTCCTGAAAAATCTTTGTAATTCCTCTAACTTCAAAGTTTAATCGGGCCCTGATGTTGAGTACTGAAATCTAATAAATACAGTTATTTTGAGTATTACAACAGAATTAAACAGTTAAACTTATTTAACTTAAACCCGCTGTTACTTCCCGATGTTATTTTTTAGTATTAAGAAAGAAAATTATTTAAAATTTTCAAATCATGCATTTATGATTTTTTTCCGTCTTTAATAACTAAATAATGAAATAATAGGCTTTTGTTCTGAGCTCATAAATATGACAATAAAATAATGTAATTAAGAGACATTGCAAAATTAAATCTTTGTGATTACAAACCATAAACAAACGATACCGCCACCATTTTACCTACTATGACGTCATTAGAATATTACCCATTGATTGTTGGAGAACTTACTTTGTGAATGATTACCTCAATGATTTAATATTTTTGACGTTTCACGATGAAGGAATCACTTGTGTTTGTTTAGGTTTATGGAATGAGATATTAAGCTGTGAACCTAATTTCAATTGAAGTTATCCAAGGATATATGTATTTTTAATCGAAATTAAAAACAATGGGAACAGATGTCATATTCGCCCCATATTGGCGCGATTTTTTTCTGTCGCCAATATTATATAGGCAACAGGTACTTAACTTGCGTCAAAGTGTCGTTATTTTGTTTGATGTGGTAACCCGGATTATGTTGTTTATGCTGTTGATGTTTTCGCCAAATTGGCAACCGAAAAAAATCGCGCCAATATGGGGCGAACATGACATCGGTACCGAACAATGCTTTGATCTCGAAATAAAAAGTTTTAGTTTGTATAATTTGTTATTTCTGTTAATTATTTATTTAAATACTTTTCCATTATAGCGCATTTTTTGAAAAAAGCTTGGCGCGATTCGGGCATCAGAAAGTGAGATATGTTGCGAAAATATATAAACAGCTATGAAAACAAATCTAATGAACTTTTATCTTTGTTTATATATGCACTTATATACATAAAAAAATCATTTCTAAATATATATATATATTTTTTTTATATACAAATTACGGCACAGATTTCAGATATGAACCGGGATATCTAACTGGCGCCAAAATGGTGTTATTTTGCCTGCTATGGTAACCCGGCTATTGTTTTTTATTTATTAATAAATTGTTTATTTACTTTTATTTTCTGTTTTTTAATTATTAAAACTGCTTTGTTCTATAGTTATTATTCAAACTTTTATTTATTTATAGTTATTTCCTTTTCAAAATGATAGCAAATAATTGAAAAATATACAAGTAACTGGTATTCGAAAGCGAGATTTCCGCCAAATTGGCGTCATAGAAAAATCACGCCAACCCCCATGCGTATATGACATCTGTGCAAAAATTACTTCTGTTTCTTTATAAAAATGGGTAAATAGCTTTTTTTATTTTAAATTGTCGGCACAGATGTCATATACGCCCATATTGGCGCGATTTTTTTTTTTTTTTTTTGACGTCGATGTCATATACGCACCGGGTACTTAACTGGCGCCAAAGTGTCGTTATTTTGCTTGTAATGGTAACCCGAATGTTGTTTATGCTGTTGATGTTTTCGCCAAATTGGCGTCGGAAAAAAATCGCGCATCTGTGCCAAACTGTATGCATATGGAAAAAATTGCTTGTGAGTATGAAGCAGTAAATATGTTACCAAAAAATACGTTGGCAAACTTCTTTCTCGCCAAGAAACTTTTCTCCGAAGTATTGTACATAAGCAATGATTGCTAGAAATGCATTTTTAATTATGATATGCGCTTTTATGTTTCACTACATTTATGCATACTATACTGTGTGTATAAATGCTACAGTTCATATGCAGGGCTACACAAAAGAATTCGTAAGGGTTACTGAGTATGAGAGTAAATTGCTTAAAGGTGGTTTTTAAAGGAGTTATGCATTTTTACGCTGAACTGCATTTAGTTTCCTAAGAAATGTTTGTAGAATATAGATAAAATGATATACATGGTCACGCAAAGAATTGGATACATAACCGTCTATGGATGATAATATCTGGAAATGTGATTTCAGTAGTTTTAAGAGTAGTTTAAATTAAATTTTAGCTAAATAGTGGCATGTAATAACGGTACTATTGACTATGGACGGTAACTGCTGAAATCTATTTTTAAATTTTTTTATGCGTTTTCTAAAATGTTTACTTAGTTATCTTGGTACTTCTTAGTTATCCCGTCGACCAAATTACTGTCGCCAAATTGTAAGATTAATTGCCAATAATGGTTGCCATTAATTAATTAATTGTAAGATTAAATGCCAATAGTGGCCAATAAAACCATTAATTCGACGTTTTATTTGTATTTTTGTTAATGTTTTACTATTGATTTGGCGATTTATATAATTTGGCGAAATTGGTCGACGGGATATCTAAGAAGTAACGTTATCTTATTTACCTTATTTCCCTAAATAACGAAGTTTTGTTAAAGCATTCAGGATGCGTTGGAAAGTGTTTCATATTCTATGCTTAACGCATGATTTTTCTTTCTTCTTTAGTCTTATTTTGCATTTATTTTATTCTTAATTGTTTAGTCTTATACTGCTTTATAGAAACTTTGGCACAGTTGTCATATACGTTATCATATATTGGCGCGATTTTTTTCCGACGCAAATTTGGCGAAAACATCAACAGCATAAACAACAACATCCGGATTACCATATCAAGCAAAATTACGACACTTTGGCGCCAGTTAAGTACCCGTTGTGTATATGACATTGGCATCAGAAAAAAATCGCGCCAATATGGGGCGTATATGACATCTGTGCCGAAACTTTAATATTTAATATTTAAACTCTTCGCTCCACTCCCCTTGCATATAGTACAAACTATAACACGGATAGCGCAAAATAATAGACAGTTTGGTACTTTTCCACTGTAGGGGCTTTGGCATTTTTAAAAAAAAGTTTGGTGTAATTTGGGCATCAGAAAGTGAGATTTGGGTACTTTTCCGTTATGCGGAGACCATTGTCGCCAAGCGTAATAGTTGGCGCAAAATCGTGAATTGAAGCATTTGAAAAACAAAAGGAAAACCATTGTCGATACTAAAGTGAGCATTTAAAAAATATAACATTTGAAAATTCCAGACTTTTACGAACTATTTCATCAAATCACAAATATATACTTAAAATAAGTGAACAAATAACTGCTATAAAATAAAGCAATAAAATAAAACTCATATTAAACTGCTGACATAAAATTACAAATATCTTTTAGCACTTTGAAATAATTGGCGCATTAGCATACATTTTGGCATGGAGTCCGTATAACGGAAAAATATCGAGATTTGTTGTCAAATCATATAAACAGCTATGAAAACAAATTTGATGAGCGTTTTTGTTTGTTTTATATTTATATTATTGATATTTTTATGTACAAATTACATCTGTTTCTGTATCAAATTAGAGAAACGGCTTTTTTATGTTAAATAATCGTATAAATATCGAAAAAAATGCGTGTGTATATAAAATGAAACAGTGAATAGGTTCCCGGAAAATATGTTACCAAATTTCCTTTTTCGCCAAGGCACCTACCTATATTGGAAAAGTACCTAAAGCACATTAAAATCGCGCAGTTAGGAGCTTACACAGTACACCGTTGTCTATTGGCAGTTATTTTATTAGTAGCATCGGAAGGAAGATGTAAAGATGTACTTTAAATTCTCACCCATCGATTTCGAAAAAATATCCTAAAAGAGTGGAGTTTAAATTAAATTTCGGTGACCTCCATTATGAAAGATTAATGGTTTTAAATGGGAACTTCGCCAAATTATCCAGCTATCGCCAAGTTGGCTAACATTTGGCGCTACTCTGGTAACCCTGCATTAATATTTTTCAACAATTACTCATTTCAATGAGGCGGTCCTACCGGAATAGTGAGGGACACACAGAGACTTGGATTTTATATAAATAGATATATATATATGCAATTCTACAGATGTAAAGTTATAGAAATCTGTATGCTTACTTAAATTTTATCAGTACTCTGTACAAGAAATGATGTAAATCTACAAAACTACTAACTGATGTAAAGCTACAGAAACCTGTAGCTTTACAAAAGAATCTACTATAATTATTGTAATCTTACTAAAATTCTATCTGTAACCCGGGTTGCAGTTACATAAAAAGTTCTAGGCGTCCCAGTTTCCTAGAAAATTCTTAGTAACTTTATAGATTTTTTTACAGTGTAGTAGCTCCTAGTAATTCTCTATGTAGTAATAACTCTTACTACATTTATATCTACATTTTTTAGTTCACTTCTTATCTTTCTGGCTTTTTAAGGTAGATAGAGGGAGAATGTGAGACTTTAGCTCGTAGATTTCAGCATTTTTCTTGCCGTTCTGATATTTTCTTTTGTGCTATTTAAATATTTGTCAATTTCTCTCTCTTTCTTTATTAAAAAAAAAAAAAAAAAAAAAAAAAAAAAAAAAAAAACTCTTCCGAAGCTGTTTTCTACACTGTAAATGATTCAATTTCTATTTTTGATTGTAAAAAACTGCTGATACAGTTATATCTCTCGATACTAATTGCTTATTTGAAACTATTGTACTTGATATTATTCATCAGCAATCAAATAAAAATATATATTTTTTAATTTTTCATTCGTTTAAATTATATATATATATATATACCGGGTGTCCTAAAAAGGACTGACTGATTTTAAAATTCAATAACTTGCAAACGGTGACAGATATTTAAAAGATTCTTGCAGGAGGGTTATGCATGAGGTCAAAAGTTTTTTTACAGTGATTTTCCATTTTAGTTTCAATTAGAAACAATAGATGGCGCTGTAAGCAGTAAGCGCTAAATACAGGCTCGATTTTTCGTCCTTTCTTTTCTTCCATGCAGAAAAAAGAGATTAAAATTTATTGGGTGGGTCCCGAAGTGCCAAAACTCGAGCCTAAATTTAGCTTCTATTCATCGCAATGCCATCTATTGTCTGTAATTCGAACTAAAATCGAAAATCATTGTAATAACAACTTTTGAGCTCATGCATAACCCTCCTGCAAGAATTTTTTATATATCTCTCACCGTTTGCAAGTTATTGAATTTTAAAATCAGTCAGTCCTTTTTAGGACACCCTGTATATATATATATATATAATTGTTAAGTAAAAAAATATGCAAGATAAAATAATCTAAAAAAGAAAATTGCAAACAAATTTCTGTTACATTTATAGATTTTATTTTATGTGAATGCTAATGCTTACAAGAGACAGTCCCATTATACCGCCGAAAAAAAGAATAATCTTCAAACAAGAGAAACAATGTTTTTGACGATCCTGGTTCTTTTAATGCAAAAATTGATGAATGTGATAATTCATAATTTTAAATATAAATTAGAGAAATTATACACTATTAAATTATTTATCCATTCGGACCATAATGCTGTTTTCTTTTCAATTATATACACCAAAATAATTCATTAAATTTTTTTAAAGCATTACATTCCAAGGAAAAAGTTGTGATTTACATAAATAATAAGATCCTAGACTGAGTTGAGAAGGTAATTAATAAAAGTGTAAAAAAATAAGTTGTATTATTTAATTAATTTTTTGTGTTTCAGATGTGTTTTTATTTAATTGAATTGTTTATGGAGAATCAGTCAGGTTTTTTTTTCAAAAGAGAAAATAAATACATCAATATTACATTTATGAGATTTGTCATACAAAACCATGTTTCTCTAAAGTTAATGATAAAGAACTGCTTTTATATTACATGTATCTATATGTCTTAAATCCCCTTATATCCTTCTGTTGTTTGCTTAGAAGGTGGATACCTGCTGAATGCTAGACTTTAAATTGTTAATTTCAAACCTTTTTACCTTTGTGGGATTTTTTTCTTCTTGGAGCTATTTAAAAATCTTCCACTCTGTCTCTCTCTATTCGATAAAAATCTCTTCCCGAAGTACTTTCTACACTGAAAATGATTTCATTTTCGAACTTTAACTGTTTAAAAAAAAAAATTATTTTAGTAAAGGCCTTTAACTGTTAAAAAATTGTGTTGAAGGTCATTGATTGTTTTTAAAAAAACTTGTGCTGCAGACCTTTAACTATTAAAAAAATATGTGCTAAATGCATAGAGGGATTTTTCCGACAATAATTTCTCATTCAAAATTATTCTTGTATTTGAGAATATTCATCACACATCAAATAATAATACATTTTTAATATTACATTTTTTTAGTTATATATTTTGACAATTGTGAGGTATATTCCTAGCACTGAGAATAAAATACGGACCAAACTTATTTATTTTATTTAAAAATACCTCAAATTAAATTATAGGGCATGCAGAGGTCTCATTATGTATGGAAAATTTTATTATTTCTACCACTATTTTGAAAATACCTTCCTCAAACCATTCTATAGCAGATGTTAAATAAAATTATCTCGAAGATCATTTATTAAGGATTCTGGTTGGAACAATAAAATTTTCCCTATATAATACGACCCCTGGATATGTTCTCAAGTTTTATCCGCAATGCATTTTTTTTTTTTTTTTTTAATCTGAGCAGTTGAATAAAGAGTGATACAACATAACGCAACGCTTTTTGTTCTTATTCAAATAAGAAAAATATCATCATTGCTTATTACATATAAAAAAGATTTTGCGGTAAGAAAAATTAATATAGGGTTTTTTTTTTCCGTAAGTGTCATCTGGTTTTTCGATACTGTGCGTTTGTGTGTGTTTCTATGAAGGCCGGTTATCTGCACAAGGGATATAGACCCGAAGCGAGATGCCCTCCGTGGGGGTCTTTCTAATGGAACCTAAACCGTATTTACACATGGAAATCCAAGGTTCAAAGAAAACCACGGAAAACTCCGAACGATTAGGCCAGCGGGTGCGATTGGGTTCAAACTCAGCATTTCCCATCTACCAGCTTCGAGAGCAGAACCTCTCGACCACTTGTTTTTCGATACCTTTTTTACGACCTTTTTTAAATTTTCAAAGAGTGAAAGTCAAAAACGAAAAAAATATATTTCAGTTTCTTCAAACATCTGTTCAAGAAAATAATACTGGATTTAAAAAAAGAAAGAAAAGAAAAGGGATATTTCAATTTCTTCAAACATCTGCTTAAGAAAATAATACCTGGATTAAATATATATATATATATATATATATTTCAATTTCTTCAAACTTCTGCTCAAGAAAATAATACCTAGATTAAAAAAAAAAAAAAAAAATCAATTTCTTCAAACATCTGCTCAAGAAAATACTACCTGGATTTTTTTTTTTTTTTTAAGAAAAAGAATATTCCCATTTTTTCAAACACCTGCCCAAGAAAATAATACCTAGACTTTAAGAAGAAAAAAAAAGGATATTTCAATTTCTTCAAACATCTGCTTAAGAAAATAAGACCTAGATTAAAATATTTAAGGAATTCTAAAACACGAGTTTTAATTTTTTGTTGTTTAAACTGCTACAGTATTCTAATGAAAACCTTTAAATTTTCCTTTTAAATATGTTAGAAATTAAATGCGCTTTAGTAAAATTTTTAATTAATTTTCATGGAACATAAATAAGTATCGTAAGGAATAGATTACTTTTTAAGATTAATTACTTACTAAAATAGACTACATGAAGATGAATTTGTAAACGTTAAACGGGAATGTTGATTAATTAACGTTTTTTGACTGGAGAAGAAAAGTGGTTTTTTCCTTCAAGTAACCAATCTGGATAATAGATTTCTTAATTATTTGTTGGAAGAAAAAAAATTCTAGAAAAATATTACCCTTTTAGCATGTTTAGAAATTCCTGAAAACAGAAAATATGAGTTATTTTGTGTAGAAGCCAGAAAATAATATTCTTTCTCCTGATAGGTGAAAAGTAAGCCCTCTCGGTGTGAAAACACTTTGGAGCTTATTAATTAGCTGTTGACTCCAGTATCTTTAACTTTCAAAAAACAAAAGCAAGAAATATTAAAAAAGCATTGTGGGTAAATTTAAAATTCATAAGAAATTAATATAATATTTGTTTTTCAGATTACATAAAAATTTTCTGGCTTCTATTTCGTTTAAATTGGAATAAACTTTAATTACGTTTAATATTTTAAAGGAATTTATGAAGAAATTCATTAAAATAAGGATTTATAAGTTAGACATATTAAATTTCCGAAAACGGCCATTTTTATCTACTTCAATAAGATTCTAACCATTAGTTAAAATATCCCAGAAGAACAATTAGCAATCCCGATACCAAAAAAAGTACTTTTAATTCTGAATTCTCATTTTGTATCTACATACAAATAGAATTGGTTACAACAATTTTGTTGCTGTTTGAAATAAATTGAGTTAAACGTAAATCTCTATTTGTACTTTTTATTCAGCGTAAAAATATATTTGATGTTTGTAAATTATAGTAGTTTTTCCACCCCTTTACCAAATAAAATATTTTCAGGGTATAAAAGAATTAGGACAAAATTCACACAAAAAAATTAAAAAACAAATATATAGATTTTGAATTAGTAATTTATAAAATATTTTATTAAGACATGTATTTATAAAATAAATTTTACAAGAACTGTAGGTGTATATTGAAAATAAACAATTTTTGAAAACTTTCTGCTTCCAATACAACAACTATATCCTTTATCACATTCCAGCCTTTCTTTAAAACTGTTTTCTTAAATTTTCCAATATTCTTTCCAAAACATGTTAATCAACTCATAAAATGGTACTGAAGAAGTTTCTTTCTGATACAAGATTTCTTAAAATTCCTAAATAGCAATAAGGAAAAGTTATAATATCATATCAGTTATATGGAATATTAAGTATAAAGTGAATCAGATGATGCATTGATCTCTTGTCGTACCAAATAGTGTCATAAGAATATTGCGAATAAAAGTCATAGTCTAATACCATTCATAATTTTAATATTACATAGAATGATTTAGTTGTCCATTACAATAAATACAAATCAATACAATAAATACTATCGAAAATTTACTTGCAGTTATAATCTATAAAAAAGAAATCTAGAAAAGTAGAAATTTTCTTTAGAATTTTTTATAAAACTAAAATATCTATGTGTGTTTAATATTTTAGCAAATATATATTGCTAAAACGACTAACGGTAGGTAGTATGGAAACGATAAATATCCTTTCTATATACAGCAAAAATAAATGTAATATGAACTGACTTCAATTAAAATTGATAATGGCAGAATTAATTTATCATTTTGGTGATTGAACTTTATTCGTATTGTAGTATCAATTTTACTGGTCTGCAAATATCACTGATATATTTAGTTACAAATCTTAAAAACATGGAACTCATTGTTATATATATTTATATATATATATATATAGATATACACCGGGTGTCCCATAAATTTGTAAACAATTCAAAAATTTATAAAAAGTAAATTAATTGGTTTATTTGAATGCGGACAAAATTTTTCTCATGCCTTTTTTTTTTTTTTTTTTTTTTTTTTGTAAAGAAAAGAAAATTCAATGTAAGAGTTCTTCAATAGAGAACACTTCATGCATTCCAATTACAGTAAATATGCAAATTAGTTTCCTATAAAATGCCGATGGCCACGTTTAACAACTTCTTTCAAGTTTTTCTATTAGTGGCGTAGACATACATCATTTAATGTGCTTTTAAAGTTAGCAGATAAGGCACTACTGGCGAAGCTGTTTTACATTAGTCGGGAAACGCCGATTAAATATTTAAAGCGGTTTCGGACTCAGCATACAAATAAAAGTAATTTTCGATGAAATTTTGATTTGAAAATTGGAGAGCCCTCTACCGACAAATAATTTCACTAAAAATATTGTCTTTGCTAAACAAAATTCCCCTTTGCAGCAGAATATTTTTTTTCGCAAACAGCCTTCAAATAAACAAATTTCTTTAATTTTTATGATTTTTGAAATGTTAGCAAATTTATGGAACACCCGGTGTGTATTACCCCTCTCTATCTCAGGAACCAACCGGAATTTTGGAAAACTGTACAACGCATGTCCAAGAAATTTGAAAGAGTCCGCATTTGGTTAATTAAATTTAGAGCAATGGGTAATAGGGTCCTTTCGGAGGGTACAACTTTAAAGTTTCCAGTACTAACATATAATATTTAGATTATTCGGTAAATTTTGCGTTAGGATACAAAACAAGATATATAGCTTCGAAATAAATTTTCGAAAAAATGTGAATTACAACCTACGAAAATTTTAACAGATATTAATTGGTAGTAACTTCGAATATGGAACCGAAAATCACAGCTCATTCCGGCAATAAGTTTTTAAGTGATGCTAAATTAAAAAATTCAGAAAACATTTTAAATTAAAGAAATATTTTAAAATTATTTTTTAAACTAAATTATCTCCAAGCAAAGCTTGGATACGTTAAAGTAGAAGAGCTTATTGGTACAAGACGAGTAAAAAAAACAAACAAACAAAAAAAAAAAAAACTAATATTTCTGTGCATAATTCCGATCTACACTTTTATTTGAATATTTTTTCTAAAATTAAAAAAAGAGTTACGTTTTCTCTACATACTTTATGAAAACGCACGTCTAATTCAAACTTCACGAGACGTCTAATTCAAACTTCATCAACAGCACTGTGACTTCCATAATTAATGAATTAATTAAGATTTTCTCTTTTGGGACACTTACTGAAGACACACAGATTATTTTGACAACCATCAACAGCAAAATGACAGTTAACCTTCCTTTTCTCAAAGATATATTTGGATTAAATTCTGAAAGATAGTGCCTTTCTTATCTGAAAAGTTGATATTTTTTTCGAAATGACAATCGGCGAAGACTAAGAATAAGAAATATTATTACATTACAGATGTTAGTTCTTGACCATTTATGATCTCATAATGGTTTGCCAAACTTTTAATTGTGTCAGAATTAGAGATAAAATATTTTTTTTCAAGATTTGTAACTTACTTTTTTACTTGAGAATTTAATAGGAATGCGATAACATTCTGAATTAAAAAAAAAAAAAAAAAAAAAAAAAAAAAAAAGAGAAAATATTTTTTAATAAGAAATAAT
Organism: Maratus speciosus; assembly: GCA_963932465.1. Lineage (NCBI taxonomy): Eukaryota > Metazoa > Arthropoda > Arachnida > Araneae > Salticidae > Maratus > Maratus speciosus. The sequence continues at coordinate 340,830,869 of OZ010786.1, read as the reverse complement.
TTTGTACAAGTTAAGTTATACTCTCTCACTTTATGTCTTTTTTTCTGAAGGGTGGAAAAATGTATTAATGGAGATAGATTACATTACAAATAATTAAAATTAATGCAATATCCATAATTTAGAAAAAAGTACTTAAAAACTGAGAAAATACAATACAATCTATACTAAATTGTTCTATTAAAAAAATATTTTCTCATTTTCTAAATGAAAAATATTTACATTTAAAATATCTGATTCTGTAAGTTGAATCAATAATACACCAATTAATTTTGAAAATTATGCCACTAAACACTTTCGCTTATATAAGATTTATTTAAAATAATCAAAAACATTAAATGAAATGGAGTATTTGAATGATTTGTCTGTACATAAATAGATTAATTTGTTATTAAAAAGAGTTTTTCTGTAATATTCCAGGGCATCACGTATCTCAATGCTTTGTTTAATATGGAAAATTAAAATTAATATAACCTGGATATTTACATACAGTGTGGTTATAAAAAAACTTTGCCGATATATGGACCTCTAGCGGCTGGTCCGCCCACCCGATCGAGATGAAAATTCAGATATTGTTATTCAAAGGTATGAGCTCGGGATTCTGTGAACGGCAACAAAGTGGCCCTTACGGTTACGGTTATAGGGACATAAACTCGAAAATTTCGAATGGCAACGCCCATTTTTTTCCCATCACAAAATGCTCAGTGCATGCAAAAACCCTAAGGAGAGTTGGAACGGTACGTGTATCACAAGAAACGAGCGCGTTTTGCACGCGCAAAAAATGGCTCTGCGAACAGCCTAAAAAAACACGATCGGGTCGCACGGTGGAAATTTGCAAATGACAGAGGCAAGACACTAATCACAGAACGCCATTTGACAGATATTCAACACAGAAAACGGATAAAAATCGGAGTGGGAACGTTGGTTCTTCAGCCGGGAGCTCACACATGCCGATGAACTGACTCGGCCAGCAAAAGTTCGTGGTGAATTGGTAAAACTCTATTATCAAAATGGGATGAATACCGAGGAAGTCTTGCGTGTTTACCATCGAAACCATCAACAAATACGTGACCCATGTACCCCGCAAGTTCTGCGCGATTTAGTAAAGAAATTCGAAGAAACTGACAGCACCAGTGATAGACCGCGATCTGGAGGACCAACTGTTCCTGAGGACACTGTTATGGAAGTGCATCACATAGTGACTTCAGGACGTTTGAAAATTGTAAAAGGTGCAACTCGTGTACTGGATATACCGAAAAACACGGTTCTAAAGCCTACTGCGCTTTGTAATCCGCATGTTTCCGTACCGGTACCGGCGCGTGCAGATATTGGACACGAGAAACCATCAATAACGTATGAACTTTTCAAATGGATTTCTTATCCGATATGATGGCGATAACGACGGACCTCTTAGCATATTATGGACGGACGAGGCACATTTCACCTTAACTGGCAACCGCAATACCAAAAATTGAGTGCACTGGGCAGAAACAAATACGCACGCGAATGTGGCACCATTATCTTTATACGACTCCAAAATTACTGTGTAGTGAGGCATTACAGGTACAATTGTTTTCACCCTTACTTCTTTGAGGAAGTGACACCAACGTGTTTTGTAACATGCTCTGTAACAAGTTCTCGCTATACAGCTATGCTACAAAATTGCGTTAAACCAGAATAGCTGCAGCGAAATGCACTGAATGACATTGCTTGGGCTTGAATGCAAGTTGACGCATATCCACATATAGCGAAGTCTGTTCGCACTGTTCTGGACCAGCATTTTAGAGACCGCGCCATCTCTCGCCATTTTCCATTTCCGCGGACAATGCGATCTCCAAACCTCACTCCTATGGGTTTCTGGTTCTGGTGATATCTCAAATCTAGAGTGTACATGTGCAATCTGAAAAATTCGCCCGATTTGACAAACTCTATCAAATGTGTGATTGAAAACATCCCTAATGCTATGTTACGTTCGGCTGCATTGTCTACAGTATCCCGCTTTCAATACGTAATGACCTGTGATGACACCTATGTGGAAAAAAGAGGAATCCAAATAAGAGTTTTAATTTCTCCGATCTGTGTAGCAGCCAGTGATTAGAGTCTTGCCTCTGCCATATGGAAATTTTCTCCGCGTGCCCCAATCGCGAATTTTTTGCTCGTTCGCAGAACTGCTTTTGTGCATGCATATGGCGTCCGTTTTTTGAGATACAGGTACCGTTCGAACGCTCTTTAGGGTTTTTGCATGCGCTGAACATTTTGCGATTGGAAAAAATAGGCGTTGCCATTTGAAAACTTCGAGTTTCTGTACCTATAACAATAACCGTGAGCACCACGTTGTTGCCATTCACAGAATCCCGAGCTCATACCTCTGAATAACTATATCTGAAATCTCATCTCGATCGGTTGAACGGACCAGTTGCTAGAGGTCTATTTATCGGCAAAGTTTTTTATGACCACCATGTGTAATGCTTGTTACTTCCAAAGAGTTATTTTCAAAATTTTAAACATACATTGAATAAGACAAATTTGAGAATTTTTAATTCAAAATATGTACTATTATTTCAGAAAAGAAATCTTCTCTATATTTAATGAAGACATTTCTTTATTAAATTGTGGGGAACTGGTATCTATCTTCATAAAATAGAGAAATTTATGAGGCGAAGAAATAAATTCACCAGGGATGTAGCCATAGCATACTGGTTTGGAAATTAAAAGGCTACGATACGTATCCCAGCCGCAGCAAATTGCTTAAAATAAAGCAATGACTACTACCTCGAAAAGTGGTAAATATTTTGAATTAAAGAAAATCACGAATCTGGCAACATCGAATAAATCTAAAAGAACTTTGATGATAGATTTTACAAGCATATCAATTTTAAAAACTATAATTTTAAAAATGCTATTTTAACAAGCATCATATTGTGAAGTAGCCTTTATTAAGTGAAAAACAAAAAGTACTGAATAAATAGCAAAATGTACATTTCAGAAATATTTTACAGTAGAATTAAAAGAGAACTTAAATCAGTTTAAAAAGCGTTTCAATGGTTGAATTTAGAAAAGGAAACACACGAAATGCCTAAAAATACCCACTTGTAAAAAAGTTTCTAAAAAACCATTTTTTCTAAGAAAAGAGATTGCATTCTTCCTCTGGTACAACCTCCAGCAGCGTAATTGCATGTGAATCCACTTGGACAGCAATGCACCCCGTCAGAACAGCAGACTGCATTTCGGAGAGGGCAACAACCAGCACCACATTGAGTCATGGAACCGGGACATAAAGATATGTCGCTTTTCTCAGGGGCATCTAGTTAAAAAGTGGCATAAACAGGCATAAATATAATCATTCGTTAGTTAAAACACATTTGTGATGACCATAACCAACAAACTAATAAAATATTAACCAAATGTACAACTTTTATAAATATTTATTATGGGTCAATCCATTTCAAGTGGTCCTGCACTGATTGCTCGACCAATTTTTAAAAATCTGAAATTTCTTGTATAACAACCCTAACATGATGGAAGTTCAAAATGACTATTATTTTAATTTTATTAATTTTTGTTTGTGCATGGCGGCCATCTTTGTTTCATCGTCTGCAGCAATTTTCTCACAAGAAGGGTTTACGGAATTGTAAATAATTCATCGTTTATTTCTCCAAATCAAGTGCGGATTAAAGCAATTTATACAGGATACATTGGGCTAAAAATTTGGTAATAGAATAGTTTCCGAAACTAACTGCTTATTGGTGAAATTTAAGCATATAGTTTCGGTTTTTTTTCCAAAATTTGTCCGTTTACAAGAGGAAATTTTTCTAGCAAAGAAAACTGTCAACATGACATAATTTTTTTTACAAATAGGTCGAAAGTATTTGTACTCACACGCCAAGTTCCTGATTTTGGACTTGCTTTCTCTTCGCTAAAAAAAATCCCAATTTTTTCAAAAATGTCAAAAATCGCACTTTAAAGGCTTTGATATCTCTGGTGGGGCACGAGATAAAAATCTGAAGTTCTGGTTTCTGAGAGTATTGTACGGTAGTGTTATGCACAAGAAATTTCAAGAAGGAGATTTGACTTCAAACTGAGATATGGCAAGGGCAACATGTCAAAACAATACTGTCAAACTATTTGTTTGTTGTAGTCAGAGGTAAGTATTTATCTCAGAGTGTCATTTAATTTTTGTTTATTATCTTTAAATAATAGTAATAGAAAATAAAGCCTTTTGCAAAGCTTAGAAATTAATTTTAAAACAATAATTATACCTCAGGCCTACATTTTGTACAGTTTCAGTAATTTTTGTTGTAATTTTAGTAACTAAAAGAAACCTCAGCACTTTTACATAAAGAAAAAAATATTTTTATACAAGACCGGAGACAAAAACAGAACTGGGAAAGAGAAAAGCTGTTAATATTGGCATACTTGTTGAGACATGATCAAACGTGTCAAAACACATTCCTGCTTGTTGGTTTCAAAAACACAATTTTAATGCTGCTTGCCAGTCTCTGAAACTTGTTCCTACCATAAGCATGTTCCTATAAATGAAACATTATACGATATTACCATGCATCAGCCTCAAATAATTTTCGGAAAGTAAAGATATCCAAATCTCTTTCAAAATTTATGCTGCAGAAACTGACGTTTTTCATAAAAAGTAAGCTAGGAATTATTAATGAAGTAAGACTTTCACATAGTGATTTCAATGTTTATTTCTATGAGCCAGCAGGGCCAAGATTTTCAATGAAGTTATCAAGAGATGTCAAGACTTGGTTCCTACAAATTAAATTTTGAGAAAGATTGAAAATTTTAAACCAATAAACAAGAATGTGTTTTGACACGTTTGATCATGTCTCAACATGTATGACAACTTTAACAGCTTTTCTCTTTCCCTATTCTGTTTTTGTCTCAGGTCTTGTATAAAAATATTTTTATTTCTTTATGTAAGAGTGCTGAGGTTTCTTTTATTTACTAAAATTACTTGCAAAAAATACTGAAACTATACAAAATGTATGGCCTTAGGCATAATTATTTTTTTAATTAATTGCTAAGCTTTGTAAAGGACTTTATTTTCTTTTACTATTATTTAAAGATAATCCAAAAGATAAATTTAAGTAACACTCTGAGATAAATACTTAGCTGTGACTGCAACAAAATAGTTTGTCAGTATTGTTTTGACATGTTTCCCTTGCCATATCTCAGCTTGTAGTCAAATTTCCATCCTGAAATTTCTTGTGCATAACACTACCATACAATGCTGCCAGAAACCAGAACTTCAAATTTTTATCTCGTGCCAAACCAGAGATATCAAAGCCCAAAAGTGAGATTTTTTGCATTTTTGAAGAATTTGGGATTTTTTTAGCGAAGAGAAAGCAAGTCCCAGATCTCGAACTTGGCGTATGAGTACAAGTACTTCCGGCCTATGGGTAAAAAAAATATATATGTCATGTTCACAGTTTTCATTGCTAGAAAAATTTCCTTTTGTAAACGGAGAAATTTTGGAAGAAAACTGAAAATTTATGCTGAAATTTCACCAATAAAGATTTATTTTCGGAAACTACTCTATTATCAAATTTTTAGCCTAATGTATTCCGTACAAATTGCTTTAATCCGCACTTGAACGAGAAATAAACGATGAATTACTTACAATTCCGTGAACCCTTCTTGTGAGAAAATTGCTGCAGACGATGAAACAAAGATGGCTGCCATGTACAAACAAAAACTATTAAAATTAAAATAATAGTCATTTTAAACTTCCATTTTGTTAGGGTTGTTCTACAAAAAATTTCAGATTTTTTAAAAATGGCCAAGCAACGAATATCTTATTTTCTGGACCACTTGAAATGGATTAACCCTTATACAGAAATTTCAGTGTGAATATTATATATTAAAGCATTATGAACCTAATTTAAAAGCCCTTTGGTATATTTGGATGAAAACAAAATTAATTTCTGTTATACCTATGATTATCAAGAATTTTGAAAAAATAGTGCTGAGAATTAAAGAAGGATTATTATAAAAGAATGGAAATTTTAACGTAATATATAACAGAGAGGGTGTTATCGTTGTTTTCTTTTATACCTCTTGACTATTTTAAAGTGTTTGGTGGACATGACAAAAAATTGGGATTTAGGTCTTTTGCACTCTTTCTACCAAGTTACTGCCAGTGTTTCTACCAATGTACTTATTTTATTTTCAAATATTCCAAGAACAAATTGAAAGGAAAAATGTTGAATTACGTGTGTAAGTATTTTACGTTTTACTAAAAATAAATAAAATTTGGTCAATTGAATCTTCCTATACATAAATAATACTTGCCATTAGTTATGATTATCATTTATATTTATCAGTTTTTTAATAAAATTGTACATTGTACACACCTACAAAACTGAAACAACGAGCCATTTTATAGCAATTTTCCTCACAAATATGCATTTAACATACATTATATGTTGTAAACTATGAATGTATACTAAAATCTGCATAAAGATAAAATGAAAAAAAAAAAAAAATCTTTAATATTAGAAAAAAAGCAACTAGCACTTTTTTTCAGAAAGAGTTAACTGAATTTCTTTTTAAATACTAACAAATAACATTAAATAAATTTAACAACGAAGAACTAGGAACATTAACTAACGAACTAAGAATTCGCAAAGGAATAGTAATTTCAGAACACATAAACTTAATTGACACCTATTTAAAGGAAATATAATATTAACATATTCCTCTTACAGTTATTACAAGCACAACATTGTAAGCGAATGAAGAAATATACGAAGATAATCATAAATTTCTTCAAATCGGACTTCCATTACATATCGTGTTGTTGTCTATTCTGTCAGAATGCAATATGTGAAAGTGGAATAAAACCACTTACATATCGTTATTAATTACATATTATTATTAATTATATGTAATTACATATATTGTTTAATTAATAATTAATGGTATTAATTACATATATTGTTATTAGTTGCTTCTTGACGCCAGAATCCCCATCAACATTTAACGTAACTATGTAATATACACTCTGTGTATAGAATAAAATCACGTGGATATATCAATCTTACAGTAAATAAAAAATTTAAACTCTCTTTTAAAAAACAACAATATATTTTATTTTACAACTTTAACTAAGGTACTAAACTACTCAGTTCAGTAATATTTCAGTTCTAAGACTAATTATTTAATATTTGAAGACAAAGGGATAATTAACTTCATTATCATGTGAAAAATAGTAGAATAGAATTTCCCCACTTTTTCTGCTTTATAAAAATCGTAATTTTAAGGATCGACCGAAATAGGTTTTTAAGACCGAAACCGAAAAGGATTTTCGGTAATCTTCCTATTTTCGGCCGGAAACAAAAACTAAAAGAAAATGTCCAAAAAAATTTTTAGTAATTAATACATACATAAATATACAGAATTATTAAATAATTATCGGAAAAATGATACGTATGGCCCAAGTTGGCTCTTTGTGCCTCTGACCAAAACTTTTTTATTTTTATATAAAATAAAATGTAATTAATTCATCTACGCCACAGAATAATTTTCTAATTATTCGAATTTTATCTAATTATAATTTTTTTTTTAAGTATATATACCTTGATTTATTTTTTATAATGACTTTGTGTTATGCTAGTACTTTCTCAAAGAGTATTCGAAACACTTCTGCAGTTTCAAACTAAAAATTTTTTGCTACTTTTATGTCTTCCGCTTTTAATGAGCACGTGAAAAGCGTTTTCAAAGGATAGTCATATATGCCTTGCTTGCCTTATAATTTGCACTCACGTCTTTAATCAGATTCGACGTAAACGAATTTTCGGCGAAACTCAGATTTTGGGACGAAAACGAAAATGAAACCAAATTGTCGGTAAATTTTAATCATAATCACATTTGCTCGTGTAGTTTGACTGCCTTTTGTTCAAGCATTGTTTACAGACTCTCCAATTATTGTTTTACAATGTCCCATTTTATCCCATGTAAGATATCAGGTTTTTCCCCAATAAAATAAGATTCGCAAAGCAAGTTATAAAATTGCACCTATAAATGCTAGCAATAGTAATACAGTTGCGGGTAATAAAACCTTATTAAATATATTACAGAAAATAATCTAAAAAATTTCAATAATTTTTAATATGTTCCTATTTAAGAAATTTGAAAACTAGCAAATATTAAAACAAAACATGGTCAAATAAATTTTCCAACACAAAAAGTACACAAACGCCAGTATGTGGGATACTGTAATAGCTGTTGATTTTTCTTGCCGAGAGCTAAATATTTTAACCATTTACCACCACAAGGCTACTCAAATTAAGGCATCTTCTCACTCACTATAGGGCAATTCCACAGAAAATTCTAATTTTGGGGGAAAATAAAATTTATAATATGTTTAATTTAAGGGTATGATTGAAAATCTTGATATTTCTATGTTATATAATAAAATCCTAATAAAAAGACATTGTAAATTACTGTTTACAAACAAAGTTAAGTACCATTATTGTCTTTGTAAAGTAATAATGTTACATTAGTTACACAATAAAAATTACGTTAGTGACATATGTAAATGCCATTTTTTCTTTTTTATTTTTCAGAAATTAATTAAACAAGTTACTATTATAATTTGTCATTACTTAGTGTTATTGCGAACATTAAATCATTTTTTCAACGGGTTAGTTTTGATATTTTTTTCACTTAATGAAGGCAGAAAAAATGTTTGTATATTTTATGTTGCATCAGTTACAGAATTTTGAAATGCAATTTTCGGGACTTAAAGAGAGATTGAAATAATCTGCAGGTATTTAGATATTAAGTCTTTAGTAAGAAATATTTTAAATTGTAAAAAATTGTTCTAGCTTTATTAGAAAAATTTCTACACTGTTTTGAAAACAAAATTCGATGATCAAGTGTTACGTCAGTTACGATGGAATTGACCTATATGGTTTCACCTTACATTCCACTATTTATTGTAAAGAAACTGAAAATGCATTTTGAATTATCAATATTTTGTTTACGTTTTATTCCGATCCCTTTACAATTTCTTTTTCATATTGATACTAACATTATAATTTTTAATGATTGATGTATGAAAATAATAATAATAAAAAAATAACACTTCAGCAATTTTTTAAAGTAGTTCCAGAACTCAACTGTTAATTATTTGACGTACACTGTAAAAAAAAATGGTAACTTTCCATGTAAAATCCAGGAACGTTTCGCCTTTTATCAGGTTTTCAGAATAATTTAGCTCTTTCCTGTGAAATTCTGGTTTTCTTATCTGAAACGTTCCTGAACAAAAGTTGGAAACAGCAAAACGCTGCGGCCGCCATTTTTTTTTTCCTATAATCCGTTGCTCGCGCGCGAGTGTCGAAAACGAATTCCTTAAATGAATGTAAAAAAATCAATATGGAATGCAAATAAATCAATAGACGACATAATCCTTTACGTCTCTATTGTCAAGATAATTCAGATGAAAATACAATACCTCTGTGACATCACTAAGAGATTATCTCTCGTACTTGTCTGTGAAATCTTTAACGAGCAGACTGTGTAAAAAAAAATACACCTATTATTTGGATCTGCATTAACCAGGGGACAATCAAATATGATTCTCACCTATTTTGATTAATTTAAAGTATGTTTTAGAGTTCTTATCTCTAATTATTCTTCTGAAAGGATTTCTTCAAATGGGCCTTAGATTTTCAGAAATTAGATGCCGAGTTTTAGCATACGTTTCAAATACCCATTAGTTTGCAGCTCTCAACGTGTCTTTCGTGGTGTGGACGCAGAAAGCATGCGCGCCACCCGTACGGCCCGGGTTCGATGCTACCTCTTGACTTTTTTTTTTCTTTTTTAATTAATTTTATATTTTAACACTTTATTACAATTTGATTTAAATTTGACATATATTTGACACTGTGAATTGCTGCAAATTTGATTTTTTTTTTTCGGAAAAAATATACAATTACGTTTAGGTTTTTTTTTTTTCATGAAAATTTATATGTATTTCATCTAACTTGTAAACTAACATAATCACTGACGAAAATCCAAAATATTTTATGTCTAGATTTTTTTTCTAATTATTATTTACATTTATATATTTTTATATTTTAAGCAAAGTTCAGAAACAATATATCACATATATATTTACTTTATTGAATTTTAACTGAAAATTTATTTTTTCGTGTAAATTATAAATAATAATTTTGATGTCAATTTCAAAATATTTTTTCATTCTAACAAATAATGATAATAAAGCGAAAATTGTCAACTGGAAATGTAAAAATCGTCTGCGGATCCCGCATGCTGTGAAATGTCAGTAATGTCATAATGAAGGGAACGAACATCCAGAGTGAATTATGTCAGCCAGGTATCGGTCCGGATAACCTAACAGGTAAGGCATTGGCACGGCACGCCAAGTATCCAGGTTCGATCCCTGGTCTGGACATTTTTCGCTCTGTTGAAATAAACTTCAACTGTGCTACTCCAGCCTTGAATATGTCAGTAATGTTTTGCTGTCAACAGAAATATTCCTGGTATTTCGCAGGAAACTTACTGGCATTTCTGTAGAAAGTTTTTAACATATACAGTAAAGTACCAGTCATTTTCAAGAAATGTTTCTTGGAAATAATGGGAACTCAGCTGCCCATTTTTTCCCAGGAACGTTGCGGAATTTTTTTTACAGTGTATAATATGTAATATGACATATTTATTTGCTTTATGATTTTACCACAAAGAATTTTGTTAAAATAAATTATTTCGAATTTTAAAAGTTAATTATTTTAAATAGGCTAAGTAGAATTTATTTACAAAATTATTAGATGTATTATTTTTATCACTTTATACACCTTAACACTCGTATTCTTAATCTTGTTCAACTCCTACTATTAGTTCACACTCTCCCTATATTTATTTATTTATATATCTTGTTCAAATTTCCAATCGTTAATAAATACTTATTATTCATCCTATCAAGTTGAAAGAATTTTTTTTTAAACTTATACTGAATGACAATTGATGTTAATACAGTTTTTTCAAATATTAATTCATTAATTAAATTTTAACTAATTTCAGTTTTATATGGTAGACAAAATGGCGGCCATTGGTTATTGAATAGCATTTAATGCATCTTCATATCTATAACGGGCGTTACCATAGGGGGGACCCTGTTCTATCGCCAAATACCGCCAAGTATGTCGCCAACTTGGCGATATATCGCCAAATTTGGCGACCAAAATGTGTCTCCAAAAGTGACGTGAACTTGGCGATATCTATAATATTTTGCCAAATTTCCATAGACTTCCATTGTAAACCTACTTGCTTATAGAAAATCCACAAATTGAGATATTTTAATGCAACAAAAACTAACATTAGCTTAAGGGATTATATTAATATTAAAAATTAAATTTTTCTTTGATGACCTAAGTAGGAATTGACTTTAAAAACAAAATTTTTATATTACTTGTTTTATTTGGAAGTTTACTGATGCATTCAACTGACACATCTTTCTTCAAATTTACTTTTCCGTATTTTTGAACATGCACAAATACAAATGCATGTACAAGTTAAATACAAATGCATACGTAAAAATCATTAAATGAGGAATTCATATATGAAATTATCAGTGATGTTTAAGAATATTACTTAAAAAATTATGTTTTACTTACGTGGTTTTGTGTCATCCATCGCACAGTATACAGCTGCAAACAGAGTAATGAACAGCAATGGTTTTAAAAATGCCATATTTCCTGAAATTAATTAAAGTTGCTATAATTTTTAAGATAAAGTAAAAAGGTTTAAAATTTTGCTTAGACTCATTTATTGAAAAATTAAATTGACTTATGGAATGGGTGTAAAAAAAAATCCCAATAATGGTCATAATTTAAATTTTGAAACTCATAGGATTAAGCTGTTTACACAAAATTCTTTGTTTAATATTTCCTATACTTCTATTTAAGAGTCTACTCTTGTAACGCTAATGAGAAACTTGAATGCTAATGTTAATCCTATGGGGAGGGGGGGGGGGAGAGGGGTTGTTTTCAAATTCCTCGCTTGGATTTTAATATTTTTGAATGATATTTTTTGCATAGGATAGCTGAGGACGATCTATAACCTGGCTAATTTTTACTTTTTCGATTTTGGTTTCGAATTTTTCAAAAAAAAAAAATTACTTTTACTTTCGGAACCGGTTGTAGCAGTTTCTGAAACTGAAAATATCCTATTATAAGAAAACTATAACCAAAATCAAAAACTAGCTAGGTTAGAGATAGACCTCAGCTATCCTACGCAAAAAAAAAAAAAAAAAAAAAAAAAAAAAAAAAAAAATGCAAGCGAGATATTAGGAAATAATGTTCCCATAGACTTAAGATTAGCGTTCTCGTTTCTTCCCGTAAGTAGTGTAGCCTCTTAACATTTTTTTTTTTTTTTTTTTTTTTTTTTATGGTGATAACATATTTATGATATTTCTTGACTTTCAGCTTTCGCCAAGCTTTTGGACTTCACGGATGATTGAACCAATTTCTTTAAATTTTTCAGAATATTAATGAGATGTTTGAAAATATATACAAATACATGTATACAACAATGTTCTGAGAATTCCTTTTTTATTAATACTATATGCGCCTATATTATAGAACAAAATTGTACAATACATGTTTATTTAATTATAAGAGAAATGTAAAGGGTTATTTACATCATTTATTTATCACAAACAAAAATTTAAAGCCAATTGAAATGTAACAAAATTAGTAAAACTAGTTAAATTATTAAAAAATAATTGAAGCTTATTTAATCATCACACGTTTTTAGTGTGACATTTGTTACAAATAAGTTCATGGGTTTTTAGCTTCAATGATCGCAACACAAGATGTTTTTAATTCAAGACGTGATTGACATCTGGTTTTAATTGTTATGAGAGGTAAAAATTTGTTTTCTCATGAACATGTTTTTAAAATTGAATGAAAAATTTCATTGAGTTTACACTCAGCAATGCTTTTACCCTTTTTATGGAGTGCTAAAAATTACAAATTACCTATTTTGAAAATTTTGAAAATAAATTACACCCATTCCCATTCGAAAACCTCCATTATTACAATTAGCAATGCCCGCTATAATTAAAAATTTCAAAACTAATCAACTAAAATTTCATAAATATAAGAATTTTTTAGAATGTTATTTTTCTTTTTTTATTAACTAGCAAAACCCGCGACTTTGCTCGTGTAATAGTTGAATTATGCCAAATGAAGTTTGTTATTTTCTATTAGAAGAGATTATACTTTTAGGAATAATTCAAAAATTACAAATTAAGACACAGTTTCACTAAACTTCATTATTACGCTGCATTAGACAGAAATGAGAGTTAAATTAATAAGAACTAAAATTAATTCTAGATAAATGGTAATTTAGCTTTTATGCTCATTTCATGCGCTCATTTTAGCATTCATTTGAAGTTTTGAATTTTTTATAAACCGTTCTTAGTACGCATTTATATCTTAAAATTAATCATCATGTCAAATTTCAAGCTTCTTGTCTAACGGTCTACCACGTCTCTGGTAGTGGTGGCACTAACATAAAATGCCTATGTCAAAACAAAGACTGTCACCATTAATTTGCAAACATTACTTTTGAAATCAGTTTGGTATTTCCTAATATTCCACATGAAAACGTAATTTAAAAATTTTTAAAGGCAGATCATTAGTTATTTCTACCAACCCAAGGTGCTAGTGGCACCGATATAAAATATAGCCTGTGTAAGATCAGAGACTGTCACCATTGATTCGCGATTATTACTTCATTAATTGGTTTATTATTTCCTGAGATTGCATAGGAATTGTAATTTAGGTCATTTTTAGAATGTTTTTCGCTTCTTCCCTTCGTTTCAGCCCTTTTAAATTTCGAATTTATTCTCGACTGTTCTTAGAGGGCTTTTATATTTTGTAAGTATACTTACACCTACCGTGTCATATTTAAAGTTTCTAGCCTCTTCAATATCACAGAAATATTAGAACGTTTTTTGCTCCTGCAAGCCTCTGGTGGAAGTGGCACCAACATAAAATATAGCTTATATTTGACCAAGTTCTATCACCACCAATTTGCAACGATTATTTTTGAAATCGGTTTGATATTTGCAAAAGATTGCATGAAAATCGTAATTTAGAACGTTTTTAGAACGTTTTTCGCTTTATTCATCCTTTTAAATTTGGAATTTTTGTAGGACGGTTCTTAAAAAGCATTTGCATCTTTTAAGTAATTATCGTGCTAAATTTCAAAATATTAGGCCAGTCAGTATCATAAAAAACGCAATTTAGAACATTTGCTCCTGCAACCCCCAGGTGCTAGTGACAACAACATAGAATATAGTCTATATTAGAATAGGGACTGTCACCATCATTTTGCAGCCATTACTTTTGAAATCTGTGGTATTTCCTGAGATTGCGTTAAAATCGCAATGTAGAAAATTTTAAGAACGCTTTTCGCGCATTACGCTTTACCAACCCTTTTAAATGTAGAAAAACATAGTATTTAGGACAAGAAAAAAGAATTAATAAAAAATGGCTTTTTAAACAATGTACTGAATTTTATTCATTACTAAATCTGTTGAACAATAGTCTGGTAGAATCCCAAAACTGACCGGTTTATCAGCATCCATACTGCGAAAATGCTGTGAGATTCTTATTTTATCATATCCATAACTTACTTGAAATATATTATACTTTTATCTCAGTAGAGGTATATTTTTAAGCATTCATATTTAAGGTATCAATCTTACCAAGTGAAAAGCACTACATTGAAAAAAAGAGAAATATTTGCCATTTAAAGTCGTCTAACGAAAATTACATTCGCAGAAATGTTGATAGAAAAAATTTAAATTAACGCTAGAAAACACAGAGAATATACCTAAAATATCTATTACTCATAGAAAGTTGGATTGATGAAATTTCGGACATTCGACAAACGAAAGGAATTCTTTCGAGTAAAATAATGTCTTCACCAATAAATGTTTAACAGAACGTGTAGCATATTCAAGTTACCTCGAATGAAAATTATTCAAGATTACTTCAAGGAGGCCTCATTATTTCTCCCAAATTTAAATATGATACTATTTTACTAGTTTATAAGGTCTAAATATCGCTACCGATGCGCCTAATTTAGAAACAAAATGAATAAACTAATGCAAAATTATTGCTAACAAAAAATCATTTCTGAAATTAGAATTTGAAATAATATCAAATATAACTAACTGTACATAAAATACCACGGATAAAAAGAAAATCCAAAGATTACTTACCGCAAAGTGCAAAAATTTATAGTGATCGTAATAAAATTGGAATGGATTCCTTATTCAAGAAATTATTGTTATTTTTTAATAAAATAATTTGTATTTATAAAGGAATGATTATCAAGTTATCTATATTGCCACTTCTGATATAAGATAAATTCATTTTATTTTTTGTAATACATTTAGCCCGTTCTCATGTTGAACAATGTATTTGAAAGTAAAACTAATATTGTCAGATAAATTGCATAAAAGCATTGAAACAAAAATCTCGTGACTTGCAGCAAAAGGCAAGCTTTTTAACAGGTGATTGGTTTCATAAAAATATTTTTGTTTATCTTCCACTATTTTGAAGATAAATCGTATGAAAACGAAAATACTCGAAGAAGTAATCTTTGTTACTTCCCTGAATATTTTAAAAGCGAAAGCAGTTTTTTTACATCCTAAAGTAAAAAAATCATTTGAAGTACTCTCTTTTTTTATTCAGATTTATCTAGTTTTATCTGAAAGTGTTTGCGGTTTTCCCTCTTGTAAAAGAAAAGTTAAAAGTTTAGTAAAAAGATCCTATTTTGAATTAATTATCAAATAACATTTGAGAAGAAATCCGAAAACACTCTAAAAATTTAACAAAGCTGTAATAAAAATAAAATAATATATTAAAAAATATTACATATTTTTGAGTTCAAGTGTTTCATAACATTTATCAATTTTATAGCATTTTGCTAAGTACCTCTTAAAAGAGCTAATTCATCTTTAATACTCAATTTTGAAAGCTAATAGTTAGAAATTTCAAAATATAAAAATTTGTAGCAGTTAAAAATTTCATTCTTATACCAAGAAACCTTGTTGAAAAATTATAACCAATTTTAAATATCCATAGTGAATTATTTTTCCAAGTTCGAATAAGGAATATTCAAGATAGTTCAACGCTGTTTTATTGTGCATAGCAGATAGCACAGGTGTAAATAATGGTAAAAAGTAATGTTTTAAAAATAACAAAACAATTAAAAAGGGATGCCAGTGTAACGCACGTTCATTTAAGATAAATTCCATAGGGGTTTTTTGGAGGGGCGAGGAGGGGGGGGGGGTGAAATATTAGAAACATTGATTTGTTTATTTTCGAACGATTATCCCCACTGGAATACATAAATTAAAATAACAGTTTATAGATTCCATACAAATAGAATTAATCACCCATCAAAAATATAGAAAAAGTGAAAATAATTTGCAGTATCCCACAACAAGATACTTTTGACTCAAGGGCACTGCTACTTGGTAACGATGTATTCAGGGCTTAATTTCTAACAAAATAAGTACCAGAACTCTAATTTTCAGCAGTAATAAAAACCCTTTGTGTAACCCGCCGAAACCCATCCCCCACTCGCATATTTATATTTAATACATTATTTACGAAATTTAATGCAATTTCTTCTTCAGCAAAATTTTTTAAAAATATATTTTGATTATACTTATCTATATTCCTTTATATATAATAAAATATAATAAAGGAACAGAGCCAAAAGGTTAAAATCAAGAGTGGGGATTTTTGAGAAAGTCCTACTCGCCAAGGATTTCTTTGTATCAACTAGCAAAATATAACACACAACACACAGGGCTTCGGCGAGTAGTACTTATACAATCTGATGGGTTCCGACCAATATTTAAATAATTTGCTAAAAATAAAGAAATACCTTCAGGATTTTTATTTTAAAAAACCACATAACCTCTGTATCTCAAGTAAAGCTATAACGTATATCCTGTTTTTATAGTGTATACCCTCTGGTATTTGTACGACTTAATCATTTATGTGCCGACGACTTTAAAATACCATTAAAATAACTGTTACGAAATTCATTTAATACATCAATTACTAGTAATACACTTTACAAGGAGTTATAGCTACTTTACTTTATCTTGTTCCAAAAGTATACTTGGTTGCACAAAACAAAAAAATTTTTTAAAGGATGATTTCTATGGCCTTTGCATCTTTTCAGCATTCTTGACTTTGAAGGATTTGGGGTGGGGGGTGGGGGGTTTCAACTCGGAAATATTTCTACATTTATATTGCAAGAACATTATATTTGTACATTTCCTAATTCTACAAAATATTAAAAAAACTATTTTAAATAAATATTTTAATTGTCTGAGCGAAGCGAAGGCTAATACTCAGCGAAATATTACTGTCCGGACACTTTACTACTACGATGGATATTAACGCCATGTCCTACTAATAAAAAAGCCCAAAAAAAACCTTTCGTCAAGCATAACTCAAAAAATATTTGTCGGATTTCGTTTCTGATTGCACCAGAAGGTACCTATGAGGGTCGCCTACTGAATGCACCTACTATGAAAAATAAGTTCCAAACCGTTTAAAAATTATATAGAAAAAACTCTTAAAAAAGCACAATTTATCTGCATACGTCACAGATATTTGTTGTGCGTCACTTTCACCGGTTGATGTTTTCGTAGACAACTGGTTTGAACACATGGAGCAAATAGAAAAAAATACGCACGCAGTAATATTGAATAGATCAGTTTCAACCACGTGATCACAAACCTTGCAACAACCCGTGGCAACCAGTTTTGGTGGGCAAACAAATAATAATACAGAATTCCGTACCACGGTGACTGTTTTTAGCCTGTTGTATAAAATCTGGCATGTTGTATGACATGCAATTGTGGATGATAAAAACAAAAGACATGAATGTTTATTGATCCGGGAGGTTATCTTTCTCTAGATGTCTGTCTGTCTATCATACAGCATGCAATTTTCTTGTAAAGGATGATATTATTATGCAGTAAAACCTCCATAACGGACACACCCGATTAGTGGACACCTCTATTTATCGGGCATTTTTTCGATTACCAACCCTTAAATAACTGTATATTTTTTTACTCTCAGTAGCGGACACCACCAAATAGAGGACAAATTCTGCCCTTCCCGAGGTGTTCGCTATTCAGAAGTTTTACTGGTAAAACCTCCATAGCGGACACACCCGATTAGCGGATACCTCTATTTAGCGGACATTTTTTCGATTACCAACTCTTAAATAACTGTACATGTTTTACTCTCAGTAGCGGTCACCTCTAAATAGAGGACAAATTCTGCATTCTCGGGGTGTCCGCTATTCAGAGGTTTTACTGTATATAATATTGATAATTATTTTACAGGGCCGCACAAAAGAATAAGAATATATGAAACGAATATAAACTAAATTCGGGAGTGGTGGATCGCTGATGGTAATGTAAATTTAGGATGTTGTTACAGTTATCCGCAGCATGTTTTTAGAGTTTCGTCCATCTAACGAAACCCGACCTGTCTCACTCCTTTGTCTGTCTGTTTTTCCGTCTGTTACAGAGCCCGTTCTCAGAAACTATATATGTCGGAGACTTGAAAATTTGCATACTTATAGCTGAACACCACACATCAAACGGCAAATGATAAAATTTTGAAAAAGTCTAATATTTAACCCTCTGGGCTCTAACTTGTATATTTTAAGCAATTTTTCTAACTCAGCCCCAAATTTAATTAAGTTGGAGACATGAAATTTTGCATACTTATAGCTGAACATCTCACACCAAACTACAAATAATAAAATTTTGAAAAAGGCTTAATATTTAACCCTTTGGGCTATAACTTGTGTATTTAAAGCAATTTTTCTAACCCAGCCCCTAATTAAGTTGGAGACATGAAATTTCGCATACTTTTAGCTGAAATCCTCACATCAAACGACAAATAATAAAATTTTGAAAAATGTCTGATATTTAACCCTCTGGGCTCTAAATTATGTATTTTAAGCATTTTTTCTAACTCAGCCCCTAACTAAGTTGGAGACTTGAAAGTTTGCATACTTATAGCTGAACACTTGCGATAACACGATAAATCATAAAATTTTGAAAAAGTCATATTTAACCCTCCGGTCTCTAACTTCAGTATTTTAAGCAATTTTTCTAACTCATCCCCTAATTAAGTTGGAGACATGACATTTTGCATACTTATAGCTGAACACCTCACATCAAACGACAAATAATAAAATTTTTAAAAAGTCTAATATTTAACCCTCTGGCCTCTAACTTATGTATTTTAAACAATTTTTCTAACTCAGCCCCTAATTAAGTTGGAGACTTGAAAGTTTGCATACTTATAGCTGAACACTTGCGATAACACGATAAATCATAAAATTTTAAAAAGGTCATATTTAACCCTCCAGTCTCTAACTTCTGTATTTTAAGCAATTTTTCTAACTCAGACCCTAATTAATTTGGAGACATGAAATTTTGCATACTTATAGCTGAACACCTCACATCAAATGACAAATAATAAAATTTTGAAAATTTTCTGATATTTAACCCTCTGGGCTCTAACTTATGTATTTTAAGCAATTTTTCTAACTCATCCCCTAACTAAGTTGGAGACTTGAAAGTTTGCATACTTATAGCTGAACACTTGCGATAACACGATAAATCATAAAATTTTGAAAATGTCTAATATTTAACAATCTGGGCTCTAACTTGTGTATTTAAAGCAATTTTTCTAACTCAGCCCCTAATTATGTTGGAAACATAAAAATTTGCATACTTATAGCTGAACACCTCACATCAAACGACAAATAATAAAATTTTGAAAAAATCTAATATTTAACCTCTAATATTTTGTCTCGCGCAATTTTTAAATTTAAACTGTTTTGCAATACTATTTTTTGTTTATTTTGCATAATAAGTGTAATGTGACGTAATTTGTTCTATTTCAGATTTCTAACGCATGTTAATGAATTTATTTTACAATATCCTTTCTCTTTTAAAATTCACATGTAAATATAGTTTTTATGGCGTAATTTCCAATAAGTGCCTGCTTTTTATACCTAATTATTTAATTCTAATTTGAAGGTTTTTTCTGTTTATAATAGTAATGTGTAAATATTTTTTTTATTTGAAGCAAACATTATTGTTTGTGCTGTTTATACAGTTGGCAATTAATACCATTTTCTAAAATATGTAAAAAATATCTATCAAAATGCTGAATATTTGAATTTAAAATAGAAATAAAACCTCAAAAAATGAGTCAAATAAAAAAAATTAAGGAAATCTGCAGACCGGGATCTTCTATTGAATAAAACGATCTAAAAATGATTAAATTCCCATGTATAGCTTTTGCTCCTATAATTTTTTTTAATGGAACGATTTTGTCCAACTTTAGCATTAAATATCTCTTAAAATAATTCTCCGATTTGAAAACTGTATGCATTAGTGTGTTGATCAAACATTTCGCTATAATACCACCGATTTTCATATATTTGTATGCAATAGTTTTCTTAATATTAACGAAGAAAGACCTCCAGTCACAAAAAATTCAAAACCGGCGGCGGCAGTGACAGCGTTAGTTACTTTTTATAGAATAGAGAGATATATAAAAATGAAAACTTGTCTATCTGTCTGTTTGTAATTCTATAAAAAATTCACAATTTGGAAGCCAAAATTTAGAAGAGATACGTACATGTGTATTAAGACATGGCCGAGACAACTAAAGTAATCCGGAATCGAAATAACTTATAGTTAATTTTTAATTAATAAAAAACCACCAATTTAACAGCAATTTCTTATCAAATTTAAACATTTTTCGTTATAGCAGTTGCCAACAATTAAAAAACACAATAAAATTATTACTACAACAATTAATTTTCTACTGCAAGATTTCCACGTAAAAATGATAATGAAATAAATAGTTTGCCGAATTTAAAAAAAAAGGTGAATATTACGTCATAACTTTTCTATAGCAAGATTTTCACGTGAAATATGAAAATGAAATAAATGGCTTGACGAATTTAAATGAAAGTGAATATAACTTCATAACTTTTCTATTTCAAGGATTCCACCTGAAAGTGGAAAATATTACGTCATATTGGAAATATAAAGGGCATGGTGGATATAGTATAACGTCATATAAGTGTGAACAATGTATTGAAGGATGATAAAAACCCGATTAGGGAAACATTGGCGTATTTAAACATTATTGCTCCAATTATAAATTGAAATAAGTTCATTTATAGCTTTATTCTTTTGCGTCTGTTATATACATTTATACATTTTTATATAGCGTTTTCATATGATTCATTCAACAACATTTCGACTGCTTTTTTTAATGTTTGTTTTGTGATGTATGTTAAATTTTGAAACTGATTTTTCAGAACAAACATCCTTCAAATTCTGGGCAATGTCGGCACTTTAGTTTGTAACAGATAAATGGCTTTTGTATCTGTACATCTAATGCTAATATTATAAAGCCTTATAATATTATAAAGTATATAATATTATTAATGCTTGTACGTTTGTGAGGTATTATCTCTGAAACTACATAGCCAACTTAAGAAAATGTTGGTGGCCAACTCTGCTCCGAAAAAAAGACTATTTTATGTCAGTGCAAGAACCTACATCGCTGCAGGAGCAAAAAAGTTCTAAAATTGTGATTTCTGCGATATTGCTTGGATTAGAAACTTTAAATTTGGTGCGGTAGTTACTTTTAAGATGTAAATACTCGTAATGAACGCTCTCTAAAAGGTTCAATTTGACGGATAAACGTAAAAATTTCTAGAAAGGTTCTAAACTATAATTTATTTGGAATACTGAAATTTTTGGGATACTGTTGGGGTTAGAAACTAAACCTTTGGCATGGTAGTAATTAATAAGATGTAAATGCTCGTTGTAGAACGTATTCTAAAAATAGAAAGACTAAACAAAGCGGAAAAAGATCTAAAGATGATCTAAGTAACGAAAAACATGGAACTGTTAGGAATATAAACATGAAAATTGACATGGCTGTATTTATCATGACGTAAATTCTCGCAATAGAACAATTTCTAAAAATGTCGCTATATAAAACAGTGCAGAAACAAAAAACTTTCAAAATTGTTCTATTTCTCTGTTACTGCTGAGCCCAAAATCTTGAAATTTTGCTTCGGGTTAGTTTTAAAATATACAATTGTCTCTATGAATGGTTTCTAAAAAATTTAAAATTTAAAAAGATGAAATTAACGGAAAGCGATCTAAATTACCATTAATTTGGAATTATTAGGTACAGCAAATTTAAATATTTCATAATGCTGCATTTCCTCCGAAAAACATGCGATTTAAATGCAACAAAACTGATAGATACCCACCTAGCATTAAATAAATTGTGTAAATATTGAATAAAGACCTGTATGAAACAGTGAGTAGGTTGCCCGAAAGTACTTGTTAAAGTGTTCCTTCTCTAGGCTTTTCTCTCTCTCACCAAGGCCACTAACAGAGGGAAGTGCCGTTTTAAATGTGATATGAATTTTTTATCCGATTCATTTTTCTAGACATTTTATCATAAGGTCATATTCTCAATTATCATTAGTAGATTTTTTATATATTAACTTATTCTGGTGAAATTTTGTAATAGGGTTCATATTGGCGTATGTTAGCTTGCATGATTTGCTTAATAAATATGTATGGATTTGTAAATTACTTCAAATGACACTTTGACAGCTCAAAAGTTATGCAGACGATATATTCAGATCTTGTGTCATACTTTATGTTGTAATCATTGCCGATTTCTTTTATTTAGTACATGCTAAATACAGCTCAACTTGTGCAGAATATGTTTGAAAACAAAACAATACAGCGTATGTAGTGGCCAGCATACACTCATCATTTAAATCCGAACGAGCATATCTAAAACACACTCTAACGAAGCATTGCATGACGCTTTTGATGTATTCGGTACTTTGATACTATATTAGATTTTGAGAAGAGAGTTCCTTAAATGTTATCGACAACCTCATTGCATCCGTGTAAAATAGATATTGTACAATATTAACTATTCCGGGGGAGCACACACCATATAAAGTATAGTCCATTCTTTTTAAACATAATATATTTGTCATTTAAAGTTACTCAAATTGGTGCGGAGCGTCTGATTATGCTCTTGACATCATTTTATACAGTTAAAATTCAGATATAAGTAAATTAGTGTTTCATTTTCTATTTTACTTTTAATATATTGCGTACTTTCAATTTTATATCCATGCATGGCTGTCTTGAATGGTTTGATTTCCCATTTTTTTAAACAGTGTATACGAATTTATATATAAGATTTTGTAATTCTACAATTCGTTTATTTTCATCATTTCAATTTTTCGCAGTATATGGACAATTGAAGATAACATCTCATTTTCTTTGCTTCCACATGTTATTATTAAATCTATGTTCTCAGTAATATCGCTCAGACTAATCCCTCTGAGGGAAGTCCTAGTGGAGTTATAAATATTGCACAAAATCGCTATACATTCAAATTTAATTAATTAAATTTAATTGGCAAAATCCTCCTAAAATTTTTTAAGTGATTGTGTAAATCTTCTAATGTAGTTTTAAAAATTCACGAAAAATGGTTTAGAAGTTGAAATTTTCATGAATTCATAATTTGAGACGTAAAGGATTAAGCAGTACTGAATTTACCCGTAGAAAAAGAAATTTTCAAACTGTAATTTTATCCTATTTTATCTTTCTTTTTTTAAGAGTTTTGTCTGCCACTTTCAGTTTTAATATTTTTAATATCAGATTTGTAATCACCAAAATAAAAACCTTAAAATTTACTCACTTTCAAAACCACGAAAAATATTTTTATTTTATTTCATCGATATTCTCAATTTTGACCGGCAGTTTGAATTTTGCCCTTCGATAAAAGATTTTTAACGAACAAAGCCCTCAAATACAAATTTTTATACCCATTCGTACAATTATATTATATTATGTTCACGTTTTTGGAATTTGGAAAATAAGTGCGGCGTAGTAAACAACATGAACAGTAAAAAGTTTTGGGATAAATTAAAAATAAAAGTGATAATTTAAAGATTTTAAAATCGTCATACACTCTTAAAAATTATTAATAAATGCGAAACTTTTAAAATTGTCATTAGTTTCAAATGTAGTTTATATATAACTCACATCTTGACTTGGGTGTATGTTTGTATGTTTTATCTCACTTTTTGGTTAAAAATAATGTTAATGTTATATTTCTTCTATATATTTACAGAAGATGCTCTCGAATCAGTTTTTATATTAACCCTTTATTTACTGACCAGTAGTGACCAGTAGTGAGTACTGTAAGTACCATTAAAATAACTTAATATAAAATTCATTTGATCCATCGATTAGTTGTAATACAGTTTAGAATGAGTTATTCGTATATTACTTTATCTTTTTCCAAAAGCATTATTGATTACACAAAACAAAAATATTTTTAAAAGGATGATTTACTTTGTTTTTGCATCTTTTCAGCTTTCTTGGCGTTGGGGAGGAGAGGGGGATTTTCATTTCGGAGATATTTCTATATTTCTATTGTAAAAACATTATATTTATACATTTTCTAATTCTACAATATACTAAGAAAAATATTTAAAATAAAACATTTCAGTGAGGTTATAAATATTGCACAAAACGCCTTTAAATTCAAATTTAATTAATTCTTCTAAATCCTCCAATCCTTCTAAAATCCTTTTAAAATATATTAAATGATTATGTAAATCTTCCAATGATGTAGTCTAAATAATTCACGAAAAATGCTTTAGAAGAGAAAATTTCCCTAAACTCATAATTCAGTACATAAAGGATTAACGTTTGTGCAATTTCAACGCCTTAATGAAACCTTTCCAAAAAAACAGAGCTGAATTATAAAATCAGTTATAAATTTTTACATTTTCAAATTAAAAATTTTTATTTGAAAATTTCATTTTTATATGTGGACTTCATGTCAAATATTTCAGAAATTTCTCTTGAAAATAAAATTCTATATTCATCAATCCACAGTGAAATAATTCTGCATAGAAGCGTTTGTTTTTACTAGTGACTTCAAACTTTAATGAAATCCTTTTATGCAATAAAAAATCGAAAAGATTGTAATTTCTGGATTATTAGCAAGAAATAAACAGACAAACACACATATAAACAATTTTGTAGATAGATAGATGGATAAAGTTTCATAAAAAAAAAAAAAAAAAAAAAAAAACGCAGCCGGCAGGATTCGAACCTACGCGCGGAAACCCCAATGGATTTCAAGTCCATCGCCTTAACCACTCGGCCACGACTGCACGCAGACGTTTATTGTCCTTGTTATTTTGATTTAATGCATTATTTAAACATCTGCATGGTTCAGAAATTCTACAAATCTATTTACTATCGCCACAGATAACATTAGAGTTTAATACATATTTTTCTACAAATATATAAAGTTTATAATAACTATTTGCACTTTACTCTCTATATATAATAAATAATTGGAGCTGTGAAAAAATTTTGGCTTTCGGTTTTTATTGAATTTACACGTTTTGGGATGTCCTGAATACAATTAAACTAATTCTGAAAAATAAGTATATATATACAAGTATTGACAAAGATTTTGGCATCTCAAGAACTAATGCACGGAATTTCATGCGACAAAATATTCGTTTGGACCTTCACATAAATTGGTGTTTATTTGTTTTTTGTGTAATTGCCCATTAGATAGCGCTGCTATAATCTGTTTCTAACGGTTTCCGTGATAGATATATGTCAAGAGCTAAAGCACGAAATTTCACCAAAATGCTATAGATAGATAGATCTTAAAATAATTATTATATTTTACGTCCAACAGGTGACATTTCTATGATACTGATAACTTGTAGAGCTATGCCTCATGGACTACTGAAAGCAATTATATTATACCTCATATTCAATTAGAATTTGATATAAACTTATGCTTGTTACATTTTGCTTTATTTCACCCAACAGGCAGTGCTGCTATGCTATGTTTCAGTAATTTTCGTGGTAAAGATATCTCAAAATCTATTGCTGGGAATTGCACTAAATTAAAAATATAAGATGCTTATTATGGAAACTTATGATGATTCATTGGTATTGATCACTCAATAGGGGATATGCTGTGATATGCTTTATGCGGTGAACATTATATCTGTATCTGAGTGTTTAGTGCGTATAAGTAAGCAATTGTTTTGGGTTATTAATTAAATATCTATATATTTGTGTAATTTTGCATTTGAATACCCAACAAGATCCGCCGTTGGGTATTAATTAGAGATGGGCATTATTTAACATATTAGGCTAAATAATATTGTTATTGTTTTGTAGCTTATTATTTGTAAATTGATTGACGAAAGTCCCTTTTAATTTAAAAAAATCATTAACTGCTAATTATTAAAAAATAATAATAAAAATCTGAAAAATATTTTAGTAATGCCTATTCAGACTGTAACAAAAATAAAATTACCAAATTTTGTTATCTATCTTAAAAATATAAAGAAAAATAATATAAAAAAGTTTCGCAAATAAAAGACTTTTTTTAAATGTTCATGAATCGCGAAATCAAAGCGAAAATGAATCGTAAACGAAACTTCACGAACCCATTCAAAATTCTACCCTTTCAAACCAATGAATTCGCTGCTATTCAGTTTTCGCTGCTATTCAGTTTCACGAGATAGCGAAAATAAAATAGAGAGATAGTCTTAAGTCTCTCATTCAATAATCTGGTGTATCACGAAAAGATAACAGAAAAATCTACTGCTTATTTATTTCTTTGCACCTGGTTAATGTTGCGTTTATATGGACCGCCGACAAAATCTCATAAATCATTCCTTCTTTTTCAAAATTTCTGTAATCATTGTTACTCTTTTTCGTTGTCCATACAATGATGATTATCAAGCAAACTCCAGTTCACCACTCGTAATGTCTTAAAATAACCGCTGTTTTGTTGATAGGCTGCTACCACCGATATAAATACGTGATATCGGACACAGTGTGAGAAGGACGATAGTTAAATACTAACTTCTTTAGTTGATATTAATTAATTAATTTATTTATTTACAAATTATTTACATAAAAAAAACATTATTTACAATTATAGGCTCGGATATAGCAGGTCCTGCCCAACACTAAGTTAAAAGTTTAAATAATGTCTTTCGTACTGGGTAATATTATTAAACCACGCTATTCCTATCTCACTTTACGAGAACTAAGCATGGCATATCGGAGAATCACATAGGTATCTTCACTTGTATGCACGTTTCTCCCCACACGAATCAATCTTTTCTGAAGAACACTTTTACTGGCAATTCACGTTTCAACTCTCCAGCCTCTACACACAACACTTCAGCCAAGACTACCAAACACACTTTCTAAGATTACACTTCGATAGAAAAACGTGTGGGGTCCTCCCTTATAAAATCAAGGAATCACCTTATCTCTCACTGTACTTCGCTTTCTGTACCTCGCTCGGTCATTCACTAGGGATTCCCAAAGACTTTCTTCTCTTTATTTATTATTTTTGTAGTCCACGTTCTCGTATACAACAGGAATGCTGGAATGTCGTTTATACAATTGATCTTTTCATTCAATAATATATTAATATAATAGCTCGTTCCAAGCTTTAAGATAAGTAATGTCTTTCTCTAACCCAAGTATGTATACAGTGATATACATGCAGAATACAATTAGTTAAATAAATATTATATTAATTAACAGTAAACCTAATTAGTCACGCGCTCACTAACGCAGAAACCTGGCAGTCATCAGCAAAACAAAGGAGAGTCTCAAAAACAGAAAAAGGTAGAGATAAAAATGTCAGGTATGTCCTCCGCTGATCACTGATATCTAGGCAAGCTTGTGAAGATTGACCCCATGAAAGAGAGAGCCTTACCACATGAAAAGTACCGCTTGGTAAAAACGTAGTCTGTTTTAATCTATGTTCCGAACAACCGATAATGAAAATATTTTCAATATGTAGTCTATAATGATGTATATCAGCGGTCCCCAAATTTTCGGACATCACGAGAAACTAAATTCTCAATGTGTCCTGCGGACCACTAAAATTATTTTTTGAAAATTATAATTACATTAATGATCAGAGAACTTCCATTTTATTAATATGAAATGTATCTATTTAATGTAACAGAATTATACAGGGTGTTGCCGAATTAGACCGACAAATTCAAAGGTGTTATAGTAGGCATCAATGGGATGAAAATTTTCCATAAACCATGGGGTCGCAAACCACTTGTTTAGTCACAAATACAGGGTGTTTCATACTAATTGAAGTCGTCTTGACGGTCATAATTTTGGGAAAAATAAAAATATTGCAATAAAAATGTAACAATTTATACCTTGTTTTCAATGAAACGTGATAACATCACAAAAAGTTCTGGAAAAACAGGATGCTCACGCAATCGATAATACCATATGAACTGATCATCACAGTCTAAAATGTGGAGCGTCAATTGAATAATAAGGACCCATTTATGTGAAAGTGTAACAGAATATAAAGTTTGATTAATTTTCGTGCATTAGTTTTTGAGATATAGCTATCGGGAAAGTCGGGAAAAATGCAGCATATCAGAGCCACCTGAAACATAATTTACACGAAAACCTAATCAGCACCAACTTATGTCAAGGTCTAACAGAATATGAAGTTTCATGAAATTCCGTGCATTTGTTCTTCAGATATTACAGTCGCTATAATCGTGTAAATACTGAAAAATGCAGCATAGCAGCGCGGCCTTCTGAGCGATTTACACCAAAACATAATAAGCAAGAACTTATAACAACGACTAACTGAATCTGAAGTTGGATGAAAATCCGTCTATTAGTTTTTGAGATAGAGAATTTCAACATGGCAGCGCCACCTGTAGGACGATTTTCATCAAAAATCAATCAGCAGAAATTTATATCAAGGTATAACTGAATCTGAAGTTTGATGAAAATCCGTGCATTAGTTCGTGAGATAGAGCTATTGCAGAAATCGAGAAAAATGTAGCACAGCAACACCCTCTGTTAGTCGGTTTACGCCGAAAACTAATCAGCACCGACTTATATCAAGGTATAACTGAAACTAAATTTTTTTTTTATTTCCTGCATTAGTTTTTTAGATCGAGCGGCCACAAAATTCATGTCTGAGACAGACAGACTTACAGATTCACAGAGTTACCGACAGACAATTTCTAAAAACAATCAAATCTTGTTTAGGATCTTTCAAAACGTACAAAACCGTCGAAAACCGGAAGTCGATTTTTTTAGAGTCCAACACTTTCTTCTTGTAAAAACAGAAGAATGTAAAAATGTGAGATTGATTTTTTTTTTTGTGTGTGTGTATGTGTGTCTGTGTATGTGTGTATGTCTGATTATATTTTACTGAAAAAAAAACATCGCAATATTTGTGTGGGCAATTTATTTTAATAAACTTGTAATTAATCAGGAAATAAACGTATTGAAAAGTATCCAATCACAATTTTTAGTGTAAATACAACAGTTAGAAATGGAAATGGTGAGTTTTTTAATTGTTCATTGATTCGATTTTCAACAGAGATTATATAAATATAATAAGTTATCACCTTTAAATTAAAAATGGGAAACAGATTTTATTATAGAATGCTAAATACTTCTTAATAACTTTTATTTTTGCATTCCCCAAGGTTATTGAAAGCATTCTGTTAATGGGTTGTTCAGTTAAAATGTGCAGTAAGTCATATATCTAACCAATGAATTGCTAGGCATATGAATTTTTATTAGAGATGAATTTATTCTTATGAATCTTTTACCTAAATATATGCATTTTCGTGCACGCTACTAGTCATTCAGCATCCGAATTCTCCTCGCTAAGCTAAGTCTATGGGCGTAGAATGCATTCGTATATTTATAATATCTCCTCTGGAAATTTATATTTTAAACTTCTTTTTTCTCTGTACTCTTCTTAAAGGATGTCTCTTTTCTTCTTACAAGGAAGGTCTCCATACGGGCATACTCAGAAAAATTTGAAAAAATTACAGAATGTTCTTCACATATGGATATATATGTTTATAAAAAATTTTTTGGCGGAACTTTGATTCAGCGTCCGTAAAAAAATAACGAAATTTTCGTTTATTTGGCGATTTATCACCGGTTGACGATGAAAAAAAAATACGGTTTTATGTAGGAAAAAAAAATTTATTTTGAATTTTTTTATACAAGTTTAATTTAAATAACTTTAGTTTTGTCATTTTTAATTTGTTTTAAGAATAGTTTTGTCATTTTTAGTTTGTTGTAAGAATAGTTTTGTCATTTTTAGTTTGTTTTAACTATTGTTTGTGATGTATATTTATATGTATCTATAATAAAATTTAAATATCATATTTTACGATTTAAAACAAAATTTAAATTGATTTAAATTATTTCAAGCTCAAAAATAAGGCAGATAGAACACTGTCGATTTGATTTTGTTGCTATGGAAACGACTTCGTCTGCGATATGGAAATATTAAATCAAATGTCAGCTGACTATAACTTAAAATAGATATTTGCAACTTGCAAAGCATAGAAAATATTTTTACAGTGATGAAATTAAATAACTACAGCAACAAGCAACATATATATGTAATTAAAAATATATATAATAACATCTTTAATTGATTAAGTTCGAATTCATTAAAAACCGTGCATTCTAAAAAACAATTAATAAATTTCCAGATGCATTAAAATCGTTTGCTTTTGGCGAGGAAAAATCCTGCTCGCCAAATCACGTGTCACTTTCGTATTTTCGCGCCAGATATTCGAAAGTATTTTATTTTTTTACAGACTTTCTGCCGAAATTCCGCCGTTAAATTTGACTGATCCTTTATTACATACATGAGTAGTTTCACTAGCATTTTTTTTTCAACATATTCTGAGTATGGCCTGTAAGGAGACCTTCCTTGTTAGTTGTCAAAATAATTCTAAAATTACGCTTAATTTAATAATTTATGTTTTAAAAACTGACGAACTGCGAGTAACATTTTAACACTTCATATAAAAATTAAGTATACAGTTTAGAAGGGTCAATCCATTTCAAGTGGTCCAGAAAATCATTTATTCGTTGCTTGACCATTTTTAAAAAATCTGAAATTTTTCGTACAACAACCCTAACATGATGGAAGTTCAAAATGATTATTATTTTAATTTTATTAATTTTTATTTGTGCATGGCGGTGATCTTTGTTTCATTGTCTGCAGCAATTTTCTCACAAGGAGGGTGTACAGAATTGTAAATAATTCATCGTTTATTTCTCCAATTCAAATACGGATTAAAGCAATTTCTACAGAATACATTGGGCTAAAAATAGGGTAATTTCCGAAAATACATCCTTATTGGTGAAATTTCAGCATAAATTTTCAGTTTTTTTTCTAAAATTTGTCCGTTTACAAAAGGAAGTTTCTAGCAAGGAAAACTGTCAACATGACATAATTTTTTTTACACATAGGCCGAAAGTACTTGTACTCACAAGCCAAGTTCGAGATCTGGGACTTGGTTTCTCTTCGCTAAAGAAAATCCCAAATTCTTCAAAAATGTCAAAAATCTCACTTTTGAGGCTTTGATATCTCTGGTGGGGCACGAGATAAAAATTTGAAGTTCTGGTTTCTGACAGTATTGTATGGTAGTGTTATGCACAAGAAATTTCCGGATGGACATTTGACTACAAGCTGAGATATGGCAAGGGAAACATGTCAAAACAATACTGCCAAATTATTTTGTTGTAGTCACAGCTAAGTATTTATCTCAGAGTGTCACTTAAATTTATCTTTTGGATTATCTTTAAATAATAGTAAAAGAAAATAAAGCCCTTTGCAAAGCTTAGCAATTAATTAAAAAAATAATTATGACTAAGGTCATACATTTTGTATAGTTTCAGTATTTTCTGTAAGTAATTTTAGTAAATAAAAGAAACCTCAGCACGTTTGCATACAGAAAAAAAATATTTTTATACAAGACCTGAGACAAAAACAGAATAGGGAAAGAGAAAAGCTGTTAATGTTGTCATACCTGTTGAGACATGATCAAATGTGTCAAAACACATTCTTGTTTATTGGTTTCAAAATTTTGATCTTTTTAAAAATTTAATTTGTAAGAACCAATTCTTGACATCTCTTGATAACTTCATTGAAGATCTTGGCCCTGCTGGCTCATAGAAATAAACATTGAAATCACTATGTGCAAGTCTCACTTCATTAATAATTCCTAGCTTACTTCTTATGAAAAATGTCATTTTTCTGCAGTATAAATTTTGAAAAGTCTTTGGATATCTTTACTTTCTGAAAATTACTTGAGGCTGATGCATGGGAATATCGTATAATGTTTCATTTACAGGAACATACTTATGGTAGGAACAAATTTCAGGGACTGGCAAGCAGCATTAAAATTGTGGGTTTTAAACCAACAAGCAGGAACGTGTTTTGGCACGTTTTACCATGACTCAAGAAGTATGCAAGCATTAACAGCTTTTCTCTTTCCCTATTCTGTTTTTGTCTCAGATCTTGTATAAAAATATTTTTTTTTCTTTAAGTAAAAGTGCTGAGGTTTCTTTCAGTTACTAAAATTACTTACAACAAAAATTACTGAAACCATACAAAATGTACGCCTTAGGCATAATTATTTTTTAAATTAATTGCTAAGCTTTGCAAAAGGCTTTATTTTCTGTTACTATTATTTAAAGATAATAAAAAAAATAATTTAAATGACACTCTGAGATAAATACATCCCTGTGACTATAACAAAATAATAGTTTGGCAGTACTGTTTCGACCTGTTGCCCTTGCCATATCTCAGCTTGTAGTCAAATCTCCATCCTGAAATTTCTTATGCATAACACTACCTCACAATATTTTCAGAAACCAGAATTTCAGATTTTTATCTCGTGCCCCACCAGAGATATCAAAGCCTAAAAAGTGGGATTTTTGACATTTTTTAATAATGTGGGATTTTTTTTAGTGAAGAGAAAGCAAGTCTCAGATCTGGAACTTGGCGTGTGAGTACAAGTACTTTCGGCCTATTTGTAAAAAAAAATTATGTCATGTTGACAGTTTTCCTTGCTAGAAAAATTTTGGAAAAAAATTGAAACTTTATGCTTAAATTTCACCAGTAAGGATTTTTTTCGGAAACTATTTTATTACCATATTTTTAGCCCAATGTATTCTGTACAAATTGCTTTAATCCGCATCTGAATTGGAGAAATAAACGATGAATTATTTACATTTCCGTAAACACTTCTTCTGAGAAAATTGCTGCAAAGAATGAAACAAAGATGGCCGCCATGCACAAATAAAAATTAATAAAATTAAAATAATAGTCATTTTGAACTTCCATCATGTTAGGCTTGTTGTACAAAAAAATTTCAGATTTTTTAAAAATGGTCGAGCAACTAGTGCTGGACCACTTGAAATGGATTGACCCAGAAATGTTTTGAGAACTAAAGAAACAAGATGGAAATTGCTCGTCAAACGTGACAAATCGGGTGCGTTTGTACTATAACTAGTTTTATAAATATTTTTTGCACCGCAAATTGTACTGAATGCATATTTTAGTGCACTTCAATAAGTGCATATCCATTTCATTTTGTTCGAAAGGCTGTAACATCATTAAAATTCACTTGAAATAATTTTTTTCCCACTGGCCGTCATGTAACGGAAAACTTTCGATTGTCCCTGTAATTAAACTATGCATTCGACTTCCATAAAATTTGAAATGACTCAAAAAAATTTTGAAACATTTATATATTTAAAATTTCAGACCATTCGGTAGGCTGTAACATCGTTAAATTGCACTTGCAATAATTTATTCTCATTGGCCGTAATGTAACGGAAAACTCTTGACAGTTCCTGTAATTAAACTATCCATCCGGTTTTCATAAAATTTGAAATGACTCGACAAAATTTTGCAACAATTATATATTTAAAATTTAAGACCATTCGTTTGGGTAGTTTTTGCTCTGTTATATGCGGACAGATGGACAGACGTTCTGATCAATGATTATAGGTGGTACGTATTTATATAATTACGAACGCACCTAAAAAGAGACATCCTTTAAGAAGAGTACACAGAAAAAGGAGTTTAAAATATTAACTACCCGAGGAGATATTTCAATCATACGAATGCATTCTACGCCCATAGACTTAACATAAGTGAGGGTTATTCGGAAAACTATCTCTACAAGCTGCGTAAAGCCTGCACTGGTGGTATTTTTCATCATAATGAGTTTCAAATACAATAAATGCTAAACGAGAGGGATTTTTTGCCCTCTTTCTTCATGTAGATATCGTTTTTGGACGTTTATCAGTATTCTTCTTAGTGAGTAAGGAAAATTGTGAGCCGCGAGGGATATGGGAGTAGAAGAATGTCGAATCTGAAATATGAAAATTTTACCTGCGTCAGTGAAGAGACAATTCAGTGTTGTACTATTATCACTACTCATTAAAACTACAGGCAACACTCGACTTACGTAAATTCGCACTTACGTAAGAAGTTTCGAAAATTACATTTATGAACATACTCGCGCATTTGATACGCATTTGCATACTTTTGATAATTGTTTTATAAATAAAATATGAAGATAAAAAACCACAACAATAATATTGTTTTATATATTAGATATAGTTATATTTTTATTGGGATATACAATCAAATCCTTAACAAAACAAACATAAATCTGACTAAAATGAGCCAAAAAAAAAAAAAAAAAAAAAAAAAACTTTGTTTAACCTTTACATTTTTATCAGATGAATTTAAGCCATAACAAAACCTAATTTTAAAGTTTCGGTGAAGAGGAACGAGTGTATTTTTTCTTCCAGCTTCAGAGCTGTTCGTTTGATGTAGATTCAAAATTAATAATATAAATTTATAAATCCCATATTCCACAAGATACTTGTTATTTTAAGTGCTCTTTCAGTTTGTTTTTATATTTTTTCATACTTTTATAGTTTATAACCAAGTAAATACTGCTGCGTGCTACTTTATTTATAAAATAATACTGTGTAAATAATGTATATATATATATATATATATATATATACTGTTAAAACACTATTCTTAAAAATAAGTAAATTATTCTAATTATTGAGCACTTCTCGATCTTAAAATAGCTCCGAGTACTTAACTCTTAAATTTGAAAAACGCATGTACTCATCTTTTTGAGTACATACAGGGACTCGAAAATAAGTATGTATAGAAACACACATACACTATAAGGAAAAAAAAAGCGAAATTACAGAGAGCCGACAAATCACAATTTTGAATTGAGAAGAACTTTTGGAGAAAAGCACAACGAATTTACTATTTTAATTCTTGTGTATGAGCCGCTCCGTGATTTGAACCCGACTCCTCTAGGCGGGAGACCAGTATCGTACTGACTGTGCTTTAAAAGCAGTTACCAGCTGTTTCCAAATGACACCTTTTATGAATCAGCGACGGAAGATCGCTAACAGCAGAGATGAATTTTCCCTTTCTTAAATATTCTAATTTCTAATAAAACAATTTTTAAACTAAATTTTCTTCTTTAACATTTCTAATGAAATTGTAAATAAATTTGAAAAGTGTATATTATAAATTAAAAATTATAACAAAGATAGACATATCTTTAAATAAAAGCTCGGGTTGGGTTGATTTTTGACGGCCAATTATCTACACAAGGGATATAGGCCCGGGGGGAGTGCCCTCCGTGGGGGTCTTTCTAAGGGAACCTAATCCGTATTAACGCATGGAAGATCCACGGCTCGAAGAAAACCACGAAAACTCCGAACGATTAGGCCGACGGGCGCGATTGGGATCGAACCCAGCACTTCCCGTCTACCAGCTTCGAGGGCAGAACCTCTCGGCCACTGGTGGGGCAAATAAAAGCTCGGAAATCCCTACTGTCAATTCGGTATAAGAAAAGGGTTTATCAGAAAACTCATATTTTTGAGCGCATAGGATTTAAACATGAATATTATGACTTTAAAATACAAAATATATGTATTCATTTCTGCATATATTTTTAAATCAAGTATAAGTATACACAACTTAAAAATATCATGTGCTCGTTTCTGAATTAATTGTACTTAAAAAAATCGAGTACAAAGAAATTTTCATTTTTAATCAATTTTTCTCCTTTTTGAAGCAATTGTACTTAAAAAATATGAGTATATAGAAATGCTCATTTTCAAGAAGTTTATTTTTAACAATGTACTTCTTTTTGAAACAATTGTACTTAAAAAATACGAGTACATGGAAGTTCTCATTTTTAAGTAAATTATTTTTGAGAGTGTATAATAGAAATCACAGTTTCTGACAAAATTTTACCGAAGGAATTTACAAATTCGATTTACGTAAAATTCGACTTACGCAAACGTTTACAGAATGCATTACTTAAATAAGTCGGGGGATGTCTGTACTTTTAAGAAACAATAAATATCGCAAAAATTATATATATTATCTGATGTTTGTTTTCTAATTGCCTGCAAATATTAATATTGCGTTTTGAATTTAAGACTACAATCTTGAAAATGATAGAAAATGCAAAACAGTACTCAAAAGTACAAAAAATGGTTTTCAAATAATTTAAAAAATCCCAAAAGTGTTTTTATTGTTCTCCACTTCTAAAACATACCTTAAAAAGAAACAATTTGCAAATTTCACCAAATACGCTTATCCTGCTATGCGTGGTTCCTTTTGTATGTGATATTTTACGCTGGCATATTCTGACGAAATAGCGTGGAGATGATGTCGTCTATATAAGTTGTAAGTGGTCTGATGATTGCTTCATGGCGTTTTTACCCTTAATGTTTTTAGTTCATTTTAAAAACTTCGCACAGCAGAACGATTGTTCGGATTCCATAATTTCTTGTTGAATTAAAATAAACAAAATCTAGAAAACATACCGCCCCACCAGTGGCTGAGAGGTTCTGCTCTCGAAGCTGGTAGACGGGAGGTGCTGGGCTCGAACCCAATCGCGCCCGTCGGCCTAACCGTTTCGGAGTTTTCGTGGTTTTCTTCGAAGCCTTGGATTTTCCATGCGTAAATACGGGTTAGGTTCCCTTAGAAAGACCCCCACGAAGGGCACACCCCCTAGGGCCTATATCCCTCGAGTAGATAATCGGCCGTCAACAATCAACCCAACCCTAGAAAATATGCCACTTTTAGTACGTTAATTGAAAGTTCATAAAACAGAAATTATCTGTCTGTTAGAGTGAAAACCAGAAATTAATATTCTTTCTCGTTGTAGGTGTAAAACAAGCCCTCTCAGTATAAAACCCCTTTTTTGCTTATTATTTCCCGCAATACCTTCAACTTACAAAAAAAGCAAAAAAAATGACAAAGGGTTTATGAAAAACTTTTAAATGTATAAACAATTACTATACGATTTCTTTTTAATATTACATAAAATTTTTCTCGCTACTATTTCGTCGAAATCAGAAAAAAATCTTTCGGCACATTTAATATTTTAAAGGAATTTGGGAACCGATTTATCAAAATAATTATTAAGTTAAACATATTAATTTTTACAAAATTCTCATTTTTTATCAATTTCAATAAGTTTCTAACCGTTACTAGTTAAAATATCTGAGAAAAGGTATAAACAAAAAATAATAATAGCAATCGCCATACTGTCAAAAGTACTTTTAATTCTGAATCCTCATTTCGTACTTACATACGATCAGTGTTTAAAATAAAATGGTATTTAAAAGATAAATCTCCAATTGCACTTAAAAAAATATATATAGTTGATGTTTCTAAATTATAGTAAACGTTCCACTTTTTTGCCAAATAAAATATTTTGAGCGCATAAAAGAAATTGTACAAAATACACACAAAAGAAAATTTAAAAAAAACTATGGAATCGATATATATATTAATAATTTATTAAGACGTGCATTTATAAAATAAATTTCACAAGTATTGTAGATATTTTATATCTGGAAAACAAATGACAGTTTTTGGTAAGTCCTCTTCCAATGCATATTTCTTTATAACATTTCAGCATATCTAAGTGTATTATTTTACACTTTTTTCGAAAATTTTCCATTATTCCGTCTAAAACATGTTAATTATTCCATAGAACACTATTGAAGAAGTTTCGTTCTGCAAGATGGCACTAAATTTCCTAAAATTCTTAAAAGAAAATAAGAAAAAGTACTATATTAGGTACATGAATATATTTAGTATGATGCATCAGGCATATAAAGTGTAACAGATGGTGAAATCAAACCTTTTCAAAGCACGGTGTTAATAGAAAACTACGATTAAAAGTCAATGTCCAATACAGCCCCACCAGTGGCCGAGAGGTTCTGCTCTCGAAGCTGGTAGACGGGAGGTGCTGGGTTCGATCCCAATCGCGCCCGTCGGCCTAATCGTTCGGAGTTTTCGTGGTTTTCTTCGAGCCGTGGATCTTCCATGCGTTAATACGGATTAGGTTCCCTTAGAAAGACCCCCACGGAGGGCACTCCCCCCGGGCCTATATCCCTTGTGTAGATAATTGGCCGTCAAAAATCAACCCAACCCATTGTCCAATACAATCATGCTTTCGAAGCTGGTAGTTGGGAGGTGCTGGGTTCGAACCCAATCGCGCCCGTCGGCCTAATCGTTCGAAGTTTTCGTGGTTTTCTTCGGACCATGGATTTCCATGCGTAAATACGGGTTACGTTCCCTTAGAAAGACCCCCACGAAGGGCACCCCCCCCCCTTAGGGCCTATATCCCTAGTGTTGATAACTGGCCGTCATAAACACAAACAATACAATCATGCCCTAGAAGCTGGTAGACGGGAGGTGCTGGGTCGCACCCGTTGGCCTAACCGTTTCGGAGTTTTCGTGATTTTCTTCGAAACCTTGGCTTTCCATGCGTAAATACGGTTTAGGTACCTTTAGAAAGACCCCCCCACGAAGGGTATTCCCCCTCGGGCCTATATCCCAAGAGTAGATAATCGGTCGTCAAAAATCAACCAATACAATCAATAATAATTTTATTTTAACTGATGTATTGGATAGACTATATAACTACAATCTATATAATTGTAATAAAAAGATTCATTTGTTCAATATAATAAGTACAAATTAAAATAGAAAATACTAATGAAATTTTTTAAAAAATCGCTCTATGTTTGCAGTTATTATTTATACAGAAAGACATCTGGAAAAATGTAATTTTTAGTAACTTTTTGAAAATGATGTATATATATATTAGTATTTTACCAAGTATAAATTTCTAAATCGACTCAAATGTAAGGAAACGTGCACGTGAAAGATATTTATTTTTCTAGTTGTTTTCTACAAATTAATTTCAACATACATATTGGTAATGTAATTCTGAGTACAGGTTTCTTAAATTTACAACAAAATCACACCTAATACAAACTTAATTTATTTTAGATGACAAGACAATGACTGCAAAAATTAATTAATCGATTCTCAAATATAAATTTGAATAAAATATTGTAAGTTACCTCATATGTTCTTTGGAACGTTGATAATTTTGCGGAATTGCCAACAGGTTTAAGCTCAGAAGAATTTGTCCGGTATCAATACAGATGTTACATTTTTACCATGTATGACTCACAGCTAATCTACAAGCTTTTAACTGTGTTAAAATTAGAGAGGGAAATGCTTGGATTTTTTATTTAAAGGTTTGTTTCTTATTTTTTTCAATATTGTAATTTAATACGAATATACGAGATAATATTTCGGATTTAAAAAATGAGAATATATTTTTAAATAAGAAATTATTTAGTACAATCAGCATTGCACTATCACAGTTTATAAGTCTAGTTTTTTTTTTTTTTCTAAAACGAAAAATATTCTAATAAATAATTGAAATAGATTACAATATGAATAATTAAAAATAATCTAATATCCATCATTAAAAAAGTGATTTATAAACTGTATAAAAACAACACAAACTATACTGAATTGTTTTATTTTTTTAATTATTTCTCATTATATATATATATATATACTTATTTATTTATAAAATTACAATTAAAATATACTATTTTCAAGCTGAATCACTAATACAATGAAGCATTTAGAGAAGGTAAATTATACAACTAAATATCTTTCTAATACAATATTTATATAAAATTATCAAAAACGTTACAAAAAAATTTACTGTTTGAATTATTTATCTGAACATAAATAAATTAATTATGCTATTAGAGGGAATTATTTTCTGAAATATTATCGCGGCATTACTGTAACTATGTTTTTTGGAAATAATAGTTCTAATATTGAAAATAAAAATAAAAACTTTTATAAACCGGATATTTATAATTAATGTTTGTTATTTTCATACAGTATTTTTTAAACAATTTGAAATATTTAAACTACAATGAAGAAAACCCGTCTGGCTGAATTGGGGAAATTTTAATTCAAAATATCTACCACTATTTCAGGGTAGTCATATTATTTATTTCATGACAGGCATTAAGAGATTAAATTGTAAGGACCTACCATATACCTCACCAGGATAGAGAAGCTTATGAAGACATAGAAGAAATGTAGCAGCGGTGTAATGATTTGGCACACTGATTTGGAAATGAGAAGGTGCGCTAGGTATTCCGGCTGCGGTACGCTACAGCCGCCCAAGAAGCATACCTTATTAGCCAGAAAAAGCGGTAAATACAGTCGAACCTCTATTTAACGAAGTCGCTAAATCCCAGAAAAAAGTTCGTTATATGGAAAAATCGTTAAATAGAGGTTCACCTTTTAAAATACTTTAAACTACATAAAACAGATTTTAAATTCATAAATACGAAATATTTTTACTAAAAATAATTAATCACATTTTTTTTTTATAAATTATGTCGATTTGTTTTATTTATTTTACCCACCAATATCCATCATCAATTCATTTTTTCTATGTGTTTAAGTATTTGAAATCTATGCAAAGAAAACAAAACATTGTCTGGGAACACTGTACTTTCTGTTTAAAGTAAATAGTTTTACATTAAAATTAACGTATTTTAATGACATTGTCGTATTTATTATTATTATAACAAATAATTTTAACCATGCATTAAGATATGCGTCCTTAAATTTAATTTCTGAAAAACTCTGTTAATTCTGCCTGAGATTTTTCTTTTAAAAAGTGCCTTCTCAAATAATACTTCTCGCATCATTGTCATGCATCAAAAATCCCTTCAGGCGTATTTTCGTCTGACTCTAATCCACGTCGTATTGTTTCAAATGATTTTAGCATTTCAACATACGAAGTTTTGTTAATTCCTGCATTATGATCCTTTCCATCATCCTCATATTCGTCTTCATCGCAATTCATTGCTGTACTGTTTTTTGTTTCACACTGTCGAAAATATCCAATTCGGATAGTGTTTCCGAGGTCTCAATTTCAGAATTAGTGAAATACAATCATCAATCAGCACATCAGGGTTAATTTCTTTTTTTCTCATCTGTATCCACATTTTTTTAAGTTACTCTAAGGGGTTATCGTCTTCGTCCTCCATACTTACCGAATTCTCACTGCTGGCAAAGAAGGCGCCTTGTGAAGCCAGTTCAAGGCCATTGAACATCATAAAATGTGTTTAGAGAAAGAATAAGTTTGAAATGTCCAGAAATATTTTGAGAAATGTGGA
This sequence comes from Maratus speciosus, assembly GCA_963932465.1. NCBI lineage: Eukaryota > Metazoa > Arthropoda > Arachnida > Araneae > Salticidae > Maratus > Maratus speciosus. The sequence goes on along the minus strand of OZ010786.1, from coordinate 340,789,210 downwards.
GAAAAAAAATTTAGATCACAAGGAAAAATTCGTTAAATAGAGAATGCACTTCGCTATTTGGAGGTTATTTTACGAACAAATTCACAAAATGTTCTTGGTTCCAAGGAAAAGTTAGCAAAATAGAGAAATTCGCAAAATAGAGGTTCGTTAAATAGAGGTCCGACTGTAGTTTCAATGTAAAATTCCTCCAATCTTGTAACGCTTAATAAAACTGTCATGATAGGTTTTGCCAACGTATCAGTTTTAAAAACTATCATTATTGGATATACTGTTTTTACTAGCATCATATTGTGAAATAGCCTGTACTAAGTAAAATATAAAAAGTATTCAATAAATATCAAAGAAAATATTTCAAAGAAATATTGAAATGGATTTAAATAGGGATTTAAATCAGTTTTAAAACCGTTTTAAGAGTAGAATTTACACAAGAAAACACACAAATTACCTAAAAATACTTGCAAAAAGTTTCTAAAAGACCATTTTTTCCAAGAAAGGGGACTGCATTCTTCCTCTGGTACAACCTCCAGCAGCGTAATTACATGTGAATCCGCTTGGACAGCAATGCACACGGTCAGAGCAACAAACGGCATTTCGGAGAGGGCAGCAACCTGCACCACATTGAGTCATGGATCCGGGACATAAAGATATGTCGCTTTTTTCAGAGACATCTAGTTATAATGTGGAATGAAAATACGTAAATATAAATAATAATTCATTAGTTAAAACATATTTTTAATATGAATAAAATATTAACCAAAATGTTTGACTTATATAAACATTTACTATACAGGTATTTCTGTGTAAATATTATAAATTAAAGCATTGCGAACCCACCTAAACTCCTATCATTATTTTGGAACTTAGGTTGTAAAAAGAGCGCTGCCAAAAAAGAATGCTGCTATACCAATGAGTGTCAAGAAATGGTTGGTGAACAAAAGAATAGTCCTGAGAATTAAAGAAGGTTTATTACCAAAGAATGGCGATTACCTAAGAATGTATAAAACAGAGGGCATTATCATATTTTTCTGTTACAACTCTGGATTATTTTGAAGTGATTGGTGGAAATAGATAAAAATTGTGATTTTGCTCTTATAGCCCTTTTCCAACCAATATACATTTCAAACTTTGGAGATGTCTAATAAGAATGTAAGTATTTTGCGCTTTTTCCATGATATTTGTGTCTAAAAATAATAAAAAGGTCGACAACTGAATCTTTCTACAGATGAATAACATTTGTGGTTTATATTTGTGATCTACCTTTATCAGTTTTTTAATAAAATTGTACATACCTACAAAAAGTGTAATGATGAGTAAATTTTGCAAAAGCATTTTAGAAATCTTTATCACAAATATACATTTAATGTGCTTTCATGTTGTGAATTCGCAGATATATACGAAACACTTAACAAAGATAAGATGGAAAGACAAAATGTTTAAGAATAATGAAAAACTTTACAGTTAAAAAAAAAGAAAAAGAAAAAAAGAAATAAAACTGTTTTTCAAAAGAATTAGCTAAATTTAAAAATTGGCTGTCCCTACATTTAAATACTAAGAAATAAATCTAAAAGAACACTGATAACGGAGAGTTAAGAACATAAGCTAACGATCTACGAAATCCAACTATGCAGAAAATAACACATAAATTAATTGTCACTCATTTAAATAAAATGTAACATTAACATGCCCCCCTTATCTTTATTATGAGCAGAATATATCATACTAACGAAGAAAGTTGCCAAAGGTAATCATAAATGTCTCCAAATGCAATTTTTCATGACATTTAGTGTCGTGATATATTTTATCAATATTTAGAAAATATCTTGCTCCTGTATTTTGACTGATTTTTCTTTAAACATTTTTTGTGGACTCTTCAATTATTATTTTCCAATAAACTTTTTACCCCACGAAGGATATCTGCTTTTACCCCAACAGAATGAAAATGGCAAAGTAAGTCAACAACTTGTAAAACCACATACCCTATTGTTAGTTGCCCTTTGAATCCAGGTATTTACAGTAGAATTCAATTAAAATTTGAGTACATACTTTGCAGTTTTACCTCACAGGTTTGCGTAAACAGGCATGGGTAAAATGAAATGGACATGTTAATCTTATAGGAAATAAAAAAGTTTTAACTTCTTTTTAAAAATGATGAATATATTTTACTTTATAACTTTAACTGAGGAACTAAATTAATGATATTTCAATCCTACGCGTAATTATTAATATTTTGAGACAAAATGGTAAATTTTTATCAGAGTTTGAAAATTAAAAAAAAGAAGTATACCTCTTTAACAACTTTATAAAAATCATAATCACTCTTGCTCGTATATTTTGGTTGCTTTTACATTAAATATTTTTTATGGCTCTTCAATTATTAGTTTCCAATAGCCTTTTTACCTCTCCTAGGATATCCGATTTTACCCCAACAGGTGTTGGTGTTGTAAAGGACGACCAATTATCTACACGAGGGATATAGCCCAGAATGGGGGGATGCCCTCCGTGGGGTCTTTCTAAGTGAAGTTAACCCTATTTACACAAGGAAATCCAAGGTTTCAAGAAAACCACACAAAAATCCGAACGATTAGCCGACGGGCGCGATTTAGGATTGAACCCAGCACTTCTCGTCTACCAGCTTTGAGAGCAGGACCTCTCGGCCGCTGGTGGATGTTTACCCCAACAGAATGAAAATGGCAAAATAAGTCAACAACTTGCACCTATAATTACTAGCAACAATTACATTGTGGGATTGTAAATACTTATTAAATATGCCCCACACAAAAATCTAAAAAACTTTATATAGATTTAAATAATATTAAATACGTGAAATTTTTCACATTGCTAACTAAGCCTAAACCAACAGAGTGAAAAAATGTCCAAGCCGGGAATCGAACTCAGATCCTTTGAATAACGATCCAATTCTCTACCATTAAGCTACGAGGACGATACCCAGGTTGGCATCTCTCACTCTACAGAAAATTAAATGAAAAAAAAATTAATTATACTTTTATAGATTTAAATAGGTTAGTATGTAACTATTTTGAAAACCAGCAAGCATTCAAATAAAACGTGATCAAATGAACTTTAGAAAAAAAGAAGAAAAAAAACCTATACAAATGTCAGAATGGAGATACTGTAATAGCTACTTCTTCTTTTTACTAGAGCTGAGTAATTCACACATTAGCATCTACAATGCTGCTCAAATTGAATCAAACTGACGTATCCGGTTTTCACCCCTATACAGTTTATCTCTGCAATTCCCTACTTACAGTAAAGAAACTGAAAATCCATTTTCATATTATCTCTTGTTTTCGTTTTATTTGAATTTTCTTTCGTTTTAATTATTATATTGAAACTAACATTTCACATTTTCCTTCGTGTGTCATAATAATAACAATAATAATAATAATAGAAATACTGATAATACATTAAAAAAAAATTTAAATACTTCCTGATGTCAACTCTAAATTAATTGAACTGTAAATAAATTAGCAATATTTATTTCTTATATGATTTTATCACATACATTTTTATTAAATTAAATTATTTCAAATTTTAAGACTTAGCTAATTATTTTAAGTAGGCTAAGTAGAAGTTGTTTACAAAATAATAATATGAAATATTTGTACACACCTCATATATTTTTAACAGTTGTTTATTTGAGGAATATTAGTCTCCTATTTCGCAGTTTAATGATGCGTTTAACTTTAAGTAATAATAACACGCCTTTCTGAAAATTTACTTTTCCGTCTTTTTGAAGTTGTACAAATACGAATTTATATTGAAATTATATAGAGATGATGAAAACTCTTGAAATGAAGAATTGATATTTAAAAGTAGCAGTAAAGTGAAGGACCTTTATTTTGAGAATTACATTTTACTTACGTGGTTTTAAATCATCCGTCGTACAGTATACTGCTGCAAACAGAGCAATGAACAACAATGGTCTTAAAGATGCCATATCTCCTGAAAATAATTAAAGTTGTTAAAATGGATAAAACTATCTAAAAAGTTTTCCAATTTCTTTAGAATTTATTGAAAAATTTAATTTGCATAATTAAAGTAGGGGAAAAATCTCCGAACAGTCGTCATGATTTAAATTTTAAAACTCCCAGGAATAAGATTTTTTGAATAAAATTCCTTATTTATAATTTCGTATTACTTCTATTGTGCTTAAGAATACTTTATGATGATATCGTATCTATATGTTTCTTCATTTTAAAAAGTTCACTTTCAGTGGTTGCCAAGCTTTAGAACCTTGCAGGACTCTAAATTAATTATTCTAAATTCCGTGGGCCACTAATATGTTTTTTTTTTTCAAAAAACATAAATACTCGTATACAACAATGATCTGAGAACATCTATTTTAGAAATATGGCATACACCTATTTAATAGGACAAAATTATACAATGCATGCTTATTTAATTATAAGATATAAATAATTATTTATTCATAATAAAGATCTTTGATAGCTATTAAAATGTATGAAAATTAGTAAAATTAGTTTATTTATTACAAAAGAAGTAAAATATTTAACCATTGCACAATTTCATACTTCCTGTAGAAAAAATCGGCTTTTCAAGGACAAAGTCCTCTTTTCATTTTCCCTTCGTTACCATAGTTACTAATCTAAGATAAGGGCCGAGGAGTGACCAACAAAGGGATAATGAAAAGAGGAAGTTTGACCTTGAAAAACCAATTTTTCCTACAGGGAGTATAGTGTGGAATTTGTTTGAAGCACGTTCATAGATTTTTGGCTCCAACGATTTTATTGCAAGATATTTTTATTTCACGAAGTGGTTGCCATCAAGTTTTAATTGTTGTGACAGTTGAAAATGCGATTTCCCACAACTATGTTCAAAATGAAATTTTCTTTGCTTTTACACTCAGCAATAGGTATGGCCTGTTTATAGAGAGTCAAAAATTAAAAATTACCTATTTTCCAAATGAATAACATGTATAATTCCATTAACGTAATTATCAATGCCTGCTATAATCCTCACTTTCAGAACTAAATGACTAAAATTTCGTAAATATAAGATTTCTTTAGAATATTTGTTTTGTTTTATTATCAATAAAATATAAAACAAAATAAATAATGGCTTTTTTATTTAAATAACAATTTAAATAATGGCTGAATACAAAACTCTATATTTCGTGTTTTTTTGTTGTTGTTTTTTGTCATGCCGCGCTCAATTTAAATATAAATTTTTATTGCTATATCTTAAATAACAGGCTGAATATGAATTAAAATATGATCGGAGAATCTGTAAATATTGAAAAACGAATTTTGAAGATTGAATGTTACTGTGGGTAAAATTATTATAATAATGGTGTAAAACGATTAAATTCGTTAATGAAATTAACATTATCATTAAATTTATATGATAATGTGTAAATATGACGAATGCATAACTACTATATGCTTAATATGCTGTATTTAGTACATGTGAAATGACACAAAAGAGAATGCTCGACTTCTACTTTTTCTGATGTATCGCTTCTGAAAGTTTCTAATTTCACATATTTGTTGACAGGTGTTTCTTAATAACTAACAGTTCGAAATAAGGGGAAAAAACTCTCGTGTGGGACGGGAGAGTCGGGTGGGTAAACTCTAATGAAACTAATATATAATTTCTATTTATAAATCAATAATAACATTAACGTTGTTTATTATAAATTAGTATTTCAAAAACATTTTAATAAAAAATATTGGCATGTGTTATTTTTGCCTTCTACAAATTATCATATAAAACAAAAGTAATATATAAATGTAAACAAAATTTAAACAAAAGTAATGTATAAATTATTGGTTGTTTTATGATTAAATAATCTGTGTTTATTTCACATTTTGATGGGTTTTTCTATTTTAATAATTTGTAGGTATCTCACTATAAGTAGTCATTCCAAATTAAATAAAATCTACTTTTCTTGACATAGTGACTTAAATTTGTAATAAAATTATAGTGTTACTATTGAACTTTTAAAAGTCAAAGTCAGTTTTAATATGTAGATAACATCTTATATTTATATCAGCAGCATTCAATTATTAAGAACATTTATATGAATTAAAACACTATTTTTTTAACACTTTCCAACATAATTGAAAAAGGATTATGACTTCGATTTGTTTATCAGTTCTATAACTCGAGTAAATATTCTTGGGCTATCTGTATAGGTTATTGAGATTTCCCATAGGACATTCCCTATTGAAGGATGAGTATGTAGCATATATATACCGTCGTGAATATAGATTATAGGGGCACACAAACGACTTTCGTTACATTACGGTCAATGGGCAAAATCCTTTATAATGCATTTGAGTAAAGTTACGCAGTTTCAAGTATAAGGAAATTGATATGCATTATTGAAGTGCAATACAACATTATTCCAGTGGAATATGAAGTACATAGCATTTATCACTCATTTATAGGATCACACAAAAGAATTCCGTTACATGACGGCATATGAGGGAAAACATCTGCAGTGTATTTTAATAATGTTACACTCTTTCAAATTAATGGATATTATTGAAGTTTTTATGTAGATTTCTTTTTATGTTATTAAATAAAGAGATTTCGTTATAGTATTCTGGAAGTGTTGGAAAATGTTCCATAGTTTATGGGTGACTCATGCTTTTGTTGTACCTATTAGTTATAACTATCTGCGGATTTTTTTTTCCTAATATGAATTTATTTGATCTCTGCAAGGGACGTCATACTCTTTTTTTTTTTTTCTTTTTTTTTTGGTAATTTTATTTTTTTGTTACTTTTGTTACTTTTATATTTCTTTTGTACTTTTCTCTGTTAGTTTAAATAATTAAAATATAAAATAGGTTTATCTATTTTGTTAAAAATGTAAAAAATAATAATGCATGATAACACATTCATATTCAAGAATTTTCAACCGTTTTAGACAACAGAAAGTACAATTATTTTAAATATTAATTAATAAATATTTAAAATCATTAGATCTATTGTAATCATTAGATGAATATTTCATTAGATGTATTTAAAAGCATCAAGACATAAACTTCGTGAGGAAAATGTATTAAAAATTTTCATTAAATCTCTCTATATATATCGTATGAAAAAAAAAAATGACTTTCCATTAGTTTATCACAAATGTTTTTCAGTAATATTAAATTATCAGTACAATATTTTAATGAGATAATACGTTGATAATAAGATGCTAGTAAATTTATATATTTTTTTATATATATTTATACTATATATATATTTTTATTAACAAGATATTTACAATTTATTTGTGGTACTTGTTAAAATTCTATTTATTACTTCTTCAAAAACATAAATCTTTTGAAATATCCTTCATCCTTTTATTACTACATTATTACTTCTTTCAACATAATCATGGTATCCTAATTAGAACACTAATACAAATTTTTCATCAAAATGTTTCTTTGATTTCTTTCATGCCAATTTTTTTTATCATATTTCTTTTGTGCCCCTACATATACAGATAAATAGAAATTTGAAAGGTAAATGATAAAAAAGGATTTATATTATATGATATATGTAAAATATTTAAATAAATATTATTTAGTTAAAATTGCTCCTTTAATGTAAACGAAAAACATTACCTCGATTTACCATAATGATTTTTATAAATATCAGAATACATGCTTTCACTTTCAATTTATCATCATCATTATTATTATTAGTGTTGTATAAGTTTATAGAAATAAAAAATTACACTGTTTATTCAAATAAAAATTTACACTGTTTATTGTTATGATGCATTTCTTAGTATTTTTTAAATATTCTTACAATAACAAATAAATTTATACGTTTAAAAAAATTCTTTTTCATCTTTTCTTTTACTTTGAGCTTTTATAAAAATTCTTCTTTTTTAAGTCTATTCTTCCTAGCCAATTACTCGATAAATTTTCATCAAATCAGAAATTCAGAATGAGATTTTTTTTTAAAACTCTTCATTATTGAAAGCTATTAAGAAAAGATTAAAGTTCACTAAACAAAGTATTGAAGATTTTTTAGGCATGTTTCTTCGAAAAATACTAAAAGATAACTGAAAACATTTTATAACATAACTGAAAAGCTAATTTTAACATTCGTTTAGAACATATAATTAGTTTTTTTCTTTCATATTATCTTAAAAATCATGTACGAACTAATAGTACTCGGAAGCTGAAAAAAAGATATGTATAGCAGGTAAAAGAATGACAAGTTGGAAATTGTATGTCAAACGTGGCAAATGAGGTGCGTTCGTATTATAACTAGTTTTATAAATATTCAGATCTTAGTGCAATAGCTGTCACATTCTTATGCAAAATTGCATGAATACAAAGTTTATTATTATTATTATAGTATATTAAATTTAGTAATATGGAAATATTATGGCTCCATCTTAAATAGGACGTAATCGCCATGGCAACCTAGAATCTTTACCTATTATGGGATATCACTGAATTAATTGCGTATGAAAGGATTTAATAGAATGAAGAAAATTCTATTAATATTTTTTAAAGTTTTTATTCGATTTTCATAAAATTTGAAATGACTAGACAAAATTCTGCAACGATTATATATTGTGCATATATATTGTATATATATATATATGTATATATTATATGTGTTGTATATATTAAATTTCAAACCATTGGGTTAGGTAGTTTTTGCGCTGTTATATGCGGACAGACAAACAGACGGATGGACCAGAAGATGACTATAGCTGATGCATATTTATATAATTAAAACCGCACCTAAAAAGAAATGTTATTTACGGAATTCACTAATTTTTTTCACCACTAAATTTGTCGAACCATAGTCAATCAATCCTCAGTGTGAGTTATACTCTCTGTTATACTGACCGGTTCGTTGGTGAACATCTGTCTGAACGTCTGTCTGGTGAACGTCACATCTGTGAAAGTAGTAGGACACTCTTTGAATTTTACCATATTCATCATTCACGTAAAAGATTCTTTAAATAGGTTAATATTTTTATTTCCGAAGATGTACTTTTCGAAGCATTCATATGTGAGGTATCAATGTTACCCTGCGAAAAAAAAAAAAAAAATACATTGAAAAACAATTTTGACGTTTAGAGTTGCATACCGAAAATTATAGTTAGAGAAATTTTAACATAAAAAGTTTTAAACTAGCAGTAATAAACAAAAAGACACTATTGAAGGGAAAATGTATTGTTTATAGTTAGTTGTATTGGTTGAATTTCGGACACTCAACATGTGAAACGACCTGTGCTTTCGAGGAAAATAATGTCTTTTCTAATAAATGCTTAGTAAAATCTGAACCATACACGCGTAACACGTTAACACGAAGGAAAATTACTCAAAATTAGAGAAAACTTCACTATTTGAACTAAATTTAATTGCGTTACGATTCTACTAGTTTTTGAGGACTGAAAATTGCTACTAATCCGCTTAATGCAAAAACAAAATTAAGAAATTATTGTAAAATTATTACTAATAAAAATCTATTTCTTCAAATTAGAATTTCAAATAAGATCAATCATAACTAATTTTATGAAAATCAATGCAAGTAAAAAGAAAATCTGGAAATTACTTACAAAACGGTAAAGAAATTACTAATCTTGATCGTAATAAAACTGGATGGGATTCCTTATTCAAGAAATTATCCTTTTTAATGAAAAATTAGTTGTATTTATACAGAAATCGTTATCAAGTTATCTATGATATCACTTGCTATATAAACTTATATTAGCTTTCTTTTTTTGAAATACATCAAACTCTTTCTCATGAAGAACAATGCATTATAAAGTAAAACTAATATTATCAAATAGAATTGCTTGAAAACATTGATAAAAAGAAGCTTGTGACCTGCAGCAATAGTCAAAAATTTCAAAAGGTCGTTGGTTTCTTAGAAATATTTTTGTTTATCTTTTCTTATTGTGATGATAAATCATCCGGAAAATGAAAGTACTCAAGGAGTAACCATTGTTACTTCCCTGAATATTTTTAAAACGAAAGATTTTTTTTTGCATCCTAAAGTGAAAAAGTACTTTTTTTTTTGCTTTTCACATAGTTCTAGTTTTAACTGTTTTTGCTCTTCTAAAAATAATGTTAGAATAATAATAATAAAAAGCTCTCGTTTTTAATTAAATATCAGGTAAAATTTTAAGTGAAATTTTAAAACCATCTAAAAAGTTTACAAAGATGTACTCAAAATAAAATACTACAGTTAAAAATTACATATTTTGTTGTATTCAAGTGTTTTTTAATAGCTCTTAGATTTAATAGAGATCGTTTACTACATTTCTCCGAAAATAACTATTTAGTTCCCAATACTCAATTTCGATAAAGGATACTTAGAATGTTAAAAATATTAAATTTTGTAAATATTGAAAAAAAAAACATTTAAATATCTACTGACATTTTCTTATATTTTTCCAAATTCAGATAAGAAATATCTAAGATGCCTCACAATTATTGCATTATATAACTTGTCAAACGTGTTCAAAAATGGCATAAGTCGTGTTTTAAAGTTAAGGGGTGTATAAGTGTACTTTAAATGTAATCTACTTTAAGGTACATTATGTAGGTTTTTATGGACTAAAAACAAAATAAAACATTGACAGATTATTCTTCAATCGAAAATCACTATCAGATTAGCCAAGTGTTAAACAGCAGTTTAAAGGTTTCATACAAGTAAAATTAATCGGATCATTAGAAAGGTCGGAAAAAAGTGTCTTGTAGTTCTTCGTAGCAGGATCTTCCTGACTAATGGGCAATTCTGCTTGGTAACGATGTTTTTTAAACAAACGGAAAAGTGTTTAAACATCTTAAATTACATGTAGAAAACCATTCATTAAAAAAAATAATTTTAAAGTAAAATTTTGGGTTAATGTACAAAAGATTCTCTTAAATGCAACGTTTCTCAAAATAATTAGGATGAGCGAAGCGAATCCTCTACTAGGCTACACAAATTACATTTTGTCGTACACTTTACAAAAAACTATTCAATATTTTGACTTGAAATTAAGCATAAAAATAAATTATGATCTGTAGATTTGCACAATATTATTTTTTGTACAGAATAACCTTAAAAAGTTTATTATTTTAATTAATTTATTTTACATGTTTTTTTTTCCATTACGGACGCATTTTTGCGAATAAAAAATGAAGCACATATATTTTCAGAAGAAAAAATAAATCATGAAGTTAGTCATTATAGATAGAATCATGATTAATTAAATAATTTCATGATTTCTTTTATGAAATTTTTAAAATATCTTTTTTTTTAATGAAATTTATTTTTAATGAAATAAAATTTGTGAAAATTCAATTATTCGCATTCAATTATAAAAGTATTTTTCAGAGTTAAGAATTCCAATACACAATTTATTCTTATCATGTGAAATCCTTTACGCAGACGATACTTACGCATTTTAAAAGAATTATATTACGATTTTTTTTTTTGTAAAGTGGCAACAAAAGAATTGTTAAATTTGTTATATCATAAATAAAAAATTCTGAGAGATTTCTTAGTTATTTGGCTGAATTTACATTTCAAAAATTAAATTGCGCCAAAATATAAAATAACGTTTTTGCTTAATGAAGACGCAAAAATAATATAAAAAATATTGTTACTTTCAAATATTAGTCTAATTATATAATGCTTCGCGTATCCAAACAAGCATGGCTTTTGCTAGAAATAATAATAATTGTTACGGCTTCCCTTCATCTTGGCTGTCACGCTAATTTGGGTTTTGCCGTTTGGCAACATTTTTATAGTTGTCATTAGTTTGTTTATGGGCGATTTATGCGAAGCTATAGTGAGTTCGTTGGATCCACATCTCTTAGACCAATGTAAATTTAACCTGTAAATAATATTTTGTATATAAACATTATTAAAGTAATAAGACCAATATAATATTTCACTAGATAAATGCGTGTCGTACATAGATTCATTCCACATTTGAATTCAATAACTTAATTATGAAGTTTTCTGTAATGGTCACCAGTTTGAAAAATAATTAAAAAAAAAAAGTTTTGAAAAGTTTCCAAAGAAGTATCGACGATAACAAAAGTCTTTAGAAGTGCTGACTTTTAAATTGAGCTCTGAACAAAGTGGCGCAAAAATAGTTCCAAATCCGTAAAACATGACCAAAAGTCCAAAAATAAAGTGTCTATTTAGGAATTTTCATATATCCACTTATCTATAGGAATATTTGGAGAAACATATGTCTCAATAGAGAGCAAATTTTCTTTGTTTCCTGAGCCGTGATTTCATTGAGAACTTGACTCACCGCCCCCTGAATACTAGGCCTGACTGCTGACAAAAAAATGGTGGCTGCCGAAGGCGGATTTAATTTAACGTAGATACGGTCCCTTAAATATTGACACCAGTATTATATAACAGATTTCTTTGACTGGTTTAATCTCAGAAAAATAAAGCGGGAAAAGCATTAAAAAATTATTGGTGCCAAAATTCAAGGGACCATACACACTCTGAAAAAAATCCGCCTTCAACAGACGCCATTCTTGTGTCAGCGCTCAGGCCTACTATTCAGGGGGCGGTGACTTGACTGTTGAATGACGTTCAAGTGATCTATCTGTACGTAGACAAAAAAAGCTTCTTTTTTTATCGGATTCTTTTTTATAGAGTTAACCAATTTTCATTTAGTAAAAAGGATTCAACTGGCAATAATACATAGAATATTAATAAATACTAAATATATATATACATTTACAAAATTTATATGTTATTATTTATAAATAAATCAGCAAACTTTTATTGAAAATTATAAACAAAAATAATTATTTTGATAAGGGAAGCATTTATGAATACCGCAGAACTCTGTGCCGAAACTGAATGTTTTGTAATCTGTAGAAATGTTCTAATTAAAAAAAAAGCAAAATCGCTAAAAAACAGCTGGCCATAGCAGTGATGGAACAGCTGCTCACCAGCAGGCCAATTATCACCACTATTTTTAATAGTATTAATCGCCGTATTTTATGACAGGGGTCAGCTAGGTGGGGAGGCCTACCAAATGGCTTAAGCACTCACAAGCGCCACCCAGCGGCATCCATCTACTACCGCCGTCACCACACACACACACACACAAAAATAAAATAAATAATAATAATAATAATAATAATAATAATAATAAATAAAAGACCCGAAGGGACCTACAGGAAAGCCAATTGAGAATATTAAGATTAAATACAATATAAGTACAATATATACACGATGGAAAGCCCAATTTTTACTGGGCGTTTACGAGAGAAATTTAGATATTTGTAATTAATAAGATCATGAGATAATAGATAATAGGATTTTTAAACTTGTTGGAGCGGCAAAAGCTCAATTACTCTGCAAAGCTGGGCGTTCTGCAAAAATACAATAAAAGCTACGTATATGTATACTAAATAAGAAAGAGATTCATAATTTTAAAAATAATGTAGAATATAAAAAACAGGTAAAATAGTGAATAATTATGATGAATATTATATAATTATATACACACACAAAAGTTCAAAAGTCTATTGTTCTTGCAACAGTTCAATTATAGTTCAATCGTGTTGTTTGTGGCTAAGAGTTTATTTTGAATTGGTGGTATCTGTCTATTTGTTAAGATACGTTCTCATCATCATCTATAAATGGCAAAACATTTTGAAACAAATAATGGTTGTTTTCTAAAACTTTCATACATTCAATTATCTTTTGACAAAATGATGGATTTGACAAAACCACTGAGAACCACTGAGACAAAGAAATTTTTGGAGATTTTCTTATATGGTAATATGATGTAAGGATACAGTTAAAGATATATTGCAATGATGTAGCTCGCTGACCGCATACACATAATGGAGAAGGAACCCTGTCAAATTTATAAAGATATGATGAAAATGGGCCGTGGTTAGTGGCAAACAGAAAAAGATTTCTATGCAGCAGGATTCTCTTTCCCGAGACTTTTGGGGCTAAAGCGTATGTGTACCGTCCTGTGGTACCATAGTCCCAGCGAGTCTGCCATTGTTCGTGTAGAGATGATTTTAGAAGCTTCTTCAAGTAAGAAGGAGGGTTGGGAAAGAATTTGTATTTGGCATGTGATGTGGCTTTGGTTGCTTCTTTTGCCAAAGAATCTGCATGCTCATTCCCCACATTACCCACATGTCCACGGACCCATTTAAAGAAGATCTTTTTTCTTGTTTCTTGGAGTAGTTTGATAATTTGTACTGCGATGAGATTTTTTGAAAAAACATCTTCTATTGCTAAGAGACTTGAGAGACTGTCCGAGTGTATTAATACTTCTTTATGAGGGGAGTTCCTAATCCACAGCACAGCCTCTTCTATGGCCAGGAGTTCTGCCTGGAAAACAGTATTTTCTTTACTTAACTTAGTTTGATCCTCGTGGATTAACTCTCCTCTCTGATACACACAGAAGGCATATGCCGTTTCATCTTCCATCTTGGAACCATCCGTATAAATGTTTATTTCTACATGTGGAGTATTTTCTGGGTCTATTTAAAAGAAATATTCTTTAAATGGTTCAACTTGATCTGACTTCTTTTTTGGTTGGTAAAATATTGGTTCTTGATTTCCTGTCGGGATTCCAAGACGTAAGACTCTTCCTGTTGTTGCTATATATTCAAGTTGAAGTGCCAAGGGCGGAATACCTGTTAAAACACAAAGGGCATCCGCCGAAGTTTTTCTGTAGGCACGTGAAACTAATAACAGGCATTGGTATTGTATTGATGAGATCAGACGAAGCCCATGGTCTTTGCTTATCCGGTGAAACCAAGTTGCTGCAGCATACGTGATTTTCTTCTCCAAGATACTATTGTACCAAATCTTCAGAATTAATTTATTTACCCCTCCGTAAGCTGAGGCAAACTTCAATAGGTCTTGCGAAAGTTGTGTAATTTCCTGCCTTTTCTTTCGTAAATGGGGGAGAAACGACAACGTACTATCCAGAACGATACCTAAGTATTCTAAAGTTGGCTCACTTTTTAATGAATGGTTGTCAATTTTGAGTGTTGGAGCTCTTTTCAAAAATTTTGGTCTTCTAAGGTGGAGAACTTTACATTTATTGTAAGATATTTTCATGTTGTGATTTGACATCCACCTACTAATATAATCTAAGATGTCCTTTCCTAATTTTTCTAATTCTCGCCTTGTTTTACCATTTAATATAATTAAAATGTCATCTGCATAAGCTATTATTATGTAACCTAACGATTTTAAATGGCGTAAGAGAGCGTTTAGGAAGATTCTCCATAGGAAGGGCCCAAAGCATGAACCTTGTGGGCACCCCTTCCTAAACCAATGAATTTCTTGTGCTAGCCAATTTGGTTTCGCTCCTCTGTGAGATAAAAAGGATTTCAGGATATTAACATATGGCTCCTCCAACCCCAAAAATTCCAGTTCTTGGATTGTTGCGTCCCAAGGTCAGTTGTCAAAAGCATTTTGGATGTCTAATGATATTAATGAAATGTAGTTGTTTTCTTGTTGAAGTAAGTCAATTGTTGAGAGAACTTCTTGTATCGCTGATTCAGCCGATTTACCCTCTAAGAATCCGTGTTGAGAACTCTGTAGAACTGTCGAATTTCGAAAATGATAATTTATTCGTTTTAATAATAATTTTTCAAAAATTTTCCCCAGAATTGGGAGTAGAGTTATTGGTCTGTATGACTGAGAAGATTGTGGGTCCTTACCTGCCTTTAGAAAAAAGACTAGTTCTCCAATTTTCCAACTTTTTGGGAAGTAATTTAAGTTTAATAGAGTATTGTAAAGATTCAGTAATAGAGATGAATGTGAGTGGTAAATATTTCGTACAATCAGATGGTCAACATTATCAGGACCTGGTGCTTTATTCCGATTGAACGAGAAGATGGCAGCTTTTAGTTCTTGGAGTATAAATGGATTAACTGGCTGGGTTGAGCGCGGATGAATTTGATGCGGTTGCAAATCCGAAGGACCAAATATTGAATTGGCAATTTCTGCATAAAAAGATTGTCTTGAGTGGGTTGCTGTAGTGGAATCAGAAAGAGCGTAGACTTCCTGTCTGTAAAAATCTCTAAATGCCATCTTTTTTAGTTTCCCAAAGGGGTCTTTGGTATTTGAGCAAAAAGAACTCCACGCTGTTTTCTTTGCTTACAGAATTTTCTTTTTATAGAGTGCTCTATACTTTTTTAATTTGATCATGTCTTCCTCTGATGCAGACAAAAGTTTTGTTTTTCTATAAAGTGCTTTAACAAAGCTTCTCATTTTCCTATGTTCCGCTGTCCACCAAGAAACTGTTGGTTTAAATGTGGAGTTTTTTTTCTTTAAAGTATGGTCACAGGTTTGTGTTATTATATTTATAAAGTTGTCGTACTCTTTTTCGAATGCCCCCGTCGTTTTTATATCCTGGAAAGTTATATTATTTTCTTGCAATGATTTAGATAATTTTCTATTGAATTTTTTCAATGAGACATTCTTTGTCCGATATCTACGCTTTGGAAGCTTCGGGGTTTGGATATCCATATACAAGGTTATCAGCCTGTGGTCACCGTAGTGCATATCATCCTCAACAGTCCATAAGGAAACTTTTGGGAACAGTGGGAAGGATGCTAGTGATACATCTGGCCAACCTTTCAAATGCGTGGTTTCAAATGTTGGTTTTGAGAAAGGATCATTTAGGACTAATAAGTGCATCATATTGAGATGATTGATGAGGTGTTGTCCTTTTTCGTTATCATTCTCATACCCCCACAGGACACTATGAGCATTCAAATCACCCAGCAACAGAAGTTTTGAACTCATACCCGACGTGTTCGCCCAATCTTGTAGATCTTCTTTTAAATTAGCCGATGGTGCGGGATACTGACTGCCTATAGTTATTTGTCCTTCTGTTGAGGAGATATTCACGAAGACTGAGTTATCATTTTGTTGAACTCTTATATGTTGTAACGATGTATCTATGATTATTATTTGGCAATCCTTTTTTTGTTTGAAGAGTAGCAAGGAAGTCCTGAGGGAAGGCCACGTGGTCTTCCTTTGATTATATTGGAGTCCTGTATGCATGCTATTTTATAGTCTTCTTGAATTAAGAATTGAAGGAGTGAAGCTGTTGCACTTTTATTCTTTTGAAGATTAATCTGTGCTATTTTAAAGGATGATGATATTTGATTAGTTGTTGAAGGTACTTGCATGTTTTGATGTTGTCCTTGCGGAGAAGAGTTTGAGTCCGAGAGATGAGAAATTTGAGTAGAATTTGGAATTGAAGGTGAGTTTCAGTTTTTGTTTGTATTTGATGAAACGATTTTTGTATTGTTTAGTTGGTTGAATGTGGAGCAGATACATTTATGAAGGTTTTCCTCGATTGAAATCGAAGTTTAAATAATGGACATTCATTTGAATCCGCTCTGTGTGGGAAATCATGTTTTGTGGTCAGACAATTGATGCAGCATATTTTCTTAGGATCTTCTTTATTTGGGCAAGTTGTTGTTGTGTGATTATACGCACAAATAGCACACACAGCTTCAAATCTACAGTTGTTACCTGTATGGCCATATCGTTGGCATTGCGAGCAGCGGATTATTGGGCGATAATCCGCAACTTTACAGGAATTAAATCCAATCAGGATACGGCCTTGCTTCGTCAGATGACGGGCGTAATTGATATCTAAATCCAGGACCAAATGGTAAATTTGTGATTTTTCTCGGTGAATTTTTTTATGTATCGCTATTGGGATTTCTCGATCATAATCTTTCAAGATTTTCTCTGTGACTTCTTCTGGTTGAGTAAATAAAGGGATTCCAAGAACAATTATCTTCTTAAAATTTATAGTTTTGTACGTTAATTCAGTGATATCTTTAAGTCTTTCAATTCCTTCTATTATTCGGAGGGTTTTTTCAGTATTTTCTTCACTGTTGGATCTTATAATTAAGGTGTTTCGATCACGAGCTGTTTCACAGTAGATTTTAGGGAGGTCCGGAATGTTCTTTGTCTCCGTATTAAGAAGATTTCTAATTGTGTGGAGTGAAGTTTTTGTTGCCTGTGTCTTCTTTAAAAGTATGGCGGATTCAGAGGTGGTTTTTGGATTTTTATAAACCGCACTGATTTTCTCTGAATACAGAGGTTTTGATGATAGTGAATGTTGTTGGCTGACCGTTGGGATTTTTTCTAATGGGCTTTGAAACGAATTTTTTAAGAATTCTGTATTTGCTTCAATTGAATGTAATTTTTGTTTGATATCTTAAAGTATAGATTCATCTATCACCATTTCTCTTATTGAAGGGAGTCCTCCTTGTGATCTTTTTTGGGACTGGGTATATAATTCTTCTTTTAACTCTTTAATTAGTTGATTCTTTTCTTCTATCGTTAGGTGGAGATTAGAAATTTCTTTCTCTTTTAAGTTCAAAATTCCTGCTTCATCCTTGTTGGACAATTCATTGTATGATTTCAGAGAATCTATCTCCCGAGTTAGTTCTTGAATTCTATTGTCTTTTTGTTGTATATAAACTTCAAATTGTTGCTTTCTGTCTTTTAATTCTTGTTCCAGGTCGATTGCCTTGTTATACCACTCTTCCTTTTCGGTTGTTATTTGTTTTAGGTCTTGGGATTGTTGAGATGCGTTTCGTAGCAGATTTTCAATGATTTGGATGTTTTTTTTTAATTAATTGCCAATATTTGTCGATTTCTTTACTGGATCCTGTTTCGTGTGATTTTAGAAGACCATTGTGAATTTCAAGCAGCTCTGTTATTGAAAGTGTCTTCGCTACTTCTAGGTTAAACTTCATTACATTTTTATTTGTTGGGGTTGACTTTAACGCTTGTGAAGATTGACTGGAGTTTTGTCGTGTACGCTTTAGAGTGGATTTATTTGACCACTTTGTCTCCTGATTTAATAGTGGAAGTTTGTCCGGTGTCGAATTCGATCTCGGTTTTGATGATTTTTTTAGTGAACTTTTAATTTCATACAAAGTTTCTGTTTTGGAAGAGTTATTTTAATACTTATCACTTTCTTCCATGTCCAGGCCGGTTACTAGAGCATACTTGTGACTATATATTATTTTGAGTTCGTTAAGTCACCACAATAGAACAATTCAAAATATGTAAACTTGTATCATAACATAGAGTCATTCATTTTATATTATGTTAAAACATATAGCCCAAGTAATAAAGATAGTTGATATTATTTTAACGGATCGTTCTGTATAATAGATTATTGTAAAAGTAAACGATAGATTGAGGTATCACTAGGTCCCCACCGTATATCGTAGAAAGAAAGGAATATAGATAGGAAAAAGTAAAAACCAATAGCCTTGACTATCGTAAATGACTTAGTGAAAAGAAGGTGATACTTTTGCTGAAGGACAATTTTGAATATTAAAATAAATAAAATAATATAAGTAATTGATATTGATAGTCTATTATTTGCCAAATGAAGAAGGGGGAAAAAAGAGGATAGTTTCCTGTGCTTATTGAATCTCATGTACATGTAGAATGAAGATATAAATATATATAAATATTAAACTAGTAGATTATAATATCTACACATGTATACCAGATAATTAAAAATTAGTTTGGAGCACATACACAAAACTTTTATTCACTAATTACAAAAGGATACACTTAGAGTACCGATCCATCTCCCATAGGCAGAAAATGAATGGCTGGTAGAAAAAAAAAATGCGCGCCATACAGAATGGTTCCCAAAACCCCCCAACCCAAATAAAATAATAGTTGTTATGTAATTATATATTTAATGAGCAGCGACCAGAACTGCAGTTAGAGCTTTAGTTGGTGGACAAGAACTTGAAACTTTATAGCATGTTATAACAAATATGAGATACTCCACCGTAAATTGAAGTCCTGGCCGCACTTGAGCTAAAAACGCTATAAGAGACTGTTGTGGGAGCCCGGCACGAAAAGAGGGAGAGGAGCTGGGAGGAACTGGACATCTAAATTAATCAGAAAAGTATGAATGATGTACATAATTGAATAGGTTATAATTCCCTATATCCCCCCTCTCTCTTTTTTTTTCTTTTCAAATTTTTCCCTTTTTTCCCTATTCTTCCCTTTTTTTTCCTTTTTTCCTCCCCTTTTCCCTTTTTTTTCCTTTCCTCCATCCCTTCTCTCTCTTTCTTTTTCCCTTTTTTTTTTCTCTTTCTTTTTCCTTCCCCCTATTCACATTCAAACATCTATCTACTTCTCTTTTTTTTTTTTTTCCCTTCTTTCCTTTTTTCTTTTATATATATATATATATATATATATATA
Organism: Maratus speciosus; assembly: GCA_963932465.1. NCBI lineage: Eukaryota > Metazoa > Arthropoda > Arachnida > Araneae > Salticidae > Maratus > Maratus speciosus. The sequence continues at coordinate 340,768,987 of OZ010786.1, read as the reverse complement.
TATATATATATTTTCCTCTCATTCTTTTTTTTTCCCTTCCTCCCTTTATTCCTCACATACATATATATAACCAGTAATAGTAAATACCCATATTGTAATAGTCAAAGGAGAAGTGGAATTGGCCTGGGGACGCCCCTAGTGGCTAAAAAGAGAATGAAAGTGAGAGTTACTTCTAAAAATGAAGAGATTATTCCCAGACCTTTAAAAAGATATGTGACAAGGGATACTTAGTAAGAGAAATCAAAATTTAGGAAGATAGCGCTACCTATTGTTTATAAAAGGTAGCATTGCAATAGATGATGATGTAATTGAGCAGCCTCTGTCAAGCCAATCAAGCGGATATAATTCAAGTAACCTTAAAGAATTATACTATATAATATGAAAAAAAAAATTTGAAACGTGCCACCTACAGGCCAAAAGATGAAGCTAGATTTAAAAAAAAAAGGATACCGGAATTGAGAAGCACAGGCCGAGACCTTTAAAATGACATCTCACACTATGGAAATGGTAAAACGTTTTGTGAAAGCCTCCCCCCTCCTCCTCCATCGTCCCCCCTGATAAAGATAGAATAAAATGGGGCTTGCCAAAAGAAACCCTGTACCCAAAATAGTCCGAATAGGGAAGGCGAGAGCCTAAACACGAGATTAAGGTGGAGAAATGCAATTGAAAAAAAAAAAAAAACTGGTGCAGGGAAGTAAATTGGCTCACAAAGGGTTAAAAACTTAGCAATCAAAGGAGATACCCACAGTGCTCCACTAGGGATAAAAATATCAAAATATTTAAATTGTGGAAACATTTAGAAAAAAGAAAAAAAAAACTGTAATAATAATGGCTACTAAGTGCGCAACGGTGACAATACTGATGGAGTATAAAAGGTTTATAGAAATAACTGGTGTAAAAGTAATACTTAAATGCGCTACAGTGATGCTTGAAACATTCATCCGACAAAACGTTTAAATAAATGTTAAGACATTCATGCTACAAAATAGGCTCTACAACCCCGTACCTGATAGTGCTATCCGACATCCATAAATATCCATAACACAATGTAAGATAAGTATCCAAAATCAATTAAAATTAATCATTAAATAAAAGTTATAATAGGTGTCGGACAATACCATCCGACGGCCAAGTCGAACCCACAATGCATCATACCTTATGTTTTCATTATTAACTTTAAAAGGTACTATAACACTCAAGACAGTAAAATCTGAAAGTTTTAACCAATCACATCCACTTCTAACCACAGTTTAAAGCAGAACATATATGTCTAACTCCGTTATAGAGGCAATCTAAGAAATTATTCTTATAGTTGCAACTAAACTTTCAGAAATCAAATAGCCTTTTGTGATAATAGTCATCCACCAACCATTCAAACGCGAAAGAATAAAAATTTCCAAATTACAAATGCTAATTAAAAATTCTTAAAGATAAGATAAATGAAAAAACTTCCACAGCTAATAAATTTGAAATTTAAAACTATATAAAAAGCATAAAAAGTCTTCAAAAAGAGCAATATTAAGAGTTAAAAATTACGTTTAAAAAAGTAAACAACTTAATGAAAACCTATGGGAAAATGAAAAGCAAAAATCGAGAAGTGACAATCAAATAACAAATTATTAATTACAGTTGCGGGCCCCACGGGATTAAGATAATTGCCGAAACGTCAGTGAAGGCTTACTGTGGAGACACGAAAAGTTTTGATTTCCGTTTGTCTGTCTGTCTGTCTGTCCGTCTGTTCCGCAATAACTGCCGCAAAAAGCATCCGATCGGCTTGAAATTAATGTGGCATGTTGATGAGGTACTCGGACTTAGCTGTATGGTTTTTTGGTTAAATTTGGTTCATTCGTTCGGGAAATATAGAATATTTTATTTTGCTCTGTAATGCTTTTCAATGGCAAGTCAGACGATTTTCAAATTTTCATTTGTTGAAAGAAATGGCCCATATAAAAAATGGATTTAAATGGTAAATTTTTGATGCTGAAATTTTTAAATAAGAGTAGTAAATTATTCTTATTAGTTTGCAATTTTGTAAAAACATTTGTCAGAGCTTTTAAATTAGGTGTATAACTTATGATGGAATTTTATACATGTGTTCGAATAATATAAAACATTTTATTTTATGAATTTACTTATATTTCATTTTTTTTCTTTTAACCGTTGCGTAGCAACTATATCTCATCTAAAAATATTATAAATGTGAAAGTATGTATGGTTTTTAAAGTCAAATCAAAGTTAAAAGGAATGAATTAATGAATGCCTTTGTATAGATATTTGCATATAAATTGATTTAAACGCAGAAATGAAAATAGTATTTATATACTATATAGAATAATATCTTTATTTATGTATTCAACTATTTTGATTATAAAGGAAAAAGTTCGTTATTTTCATACAGAATAAACTGACATTATTCTATTAAACTTTATAAACTTTATTGTTGCCAAAAAAAAAAAAAAAAAAAAAAAAAAAAAAGGGAATAACAATTTGTCCCAAAGATTTCATTTTAATTTGTAAGATTTTCACGTGCAAAGGGAAAATGCAGCAAATCACAAATAATAAAAAAGATAAATAGGACAGGAATGAATACATATAAACATTTCACACCAAATACCACCTAAATTAATTTTTGTAGTGGTATTTTCCCACACTACGAAGAAAGATTCCTCGATTTACACGATTTTACTTGGCCTTCCTTTTCTCATTGGTTGCGATTTCATTTTCGCAATTGCGTATATTAATTGGCACAAAATTTTACATTTCTATGACTGAGGTATATGTAAGGCCATACAAATAAGAAATTCCGTGTTGTTTTCTATAAAATGTGATAAAGTGTTGGTTAACTATATATGTTTCTATTAAGAGGAGCAGGGCTGCCAAGCCTCCGGCGTTCTGGATACCAGTATTTTAATACAAAAAATGTTACTTTATTTAATTGAAACATTTGCGCGATTTAAAAGAACAACATTTTCTGTAAGGTAATAGTGTTGTGCAAAAAGCCTGAGGTTGGTTGGTTGATTTTGTGACGGCCGATTATCTACACTAGGGATATAGGCCCGAGGGGGAGTGCCCTTCGTGGGGGTCTTTCTAAGGGAACCTAACCCGTATTAACGCATGGAAATCCATGGTTCGAAGAAAACCACGAAAACTCCGAACGATTAGGCCGACGGGCGCGATTGGGATCGAACCCAGCACTTCCCGTCTACCAGTTTCGAGAGCAGAACCTCTCAGCCACTGGTAGGGCTTCAAAAAAAAAAAAAGCCTGAGACTTGCCATGTCTGGTGGGGAGTGAAATGTTTTATTTAATGCATTCATCTCTATTTTAATGGTACGTGAACAACGTCCCGTGTAACAGCTTGTAGAGTGTAAAATAAATTATTAAAATAATCCCTATTACGAAAAATGAAACAAAATGCCCGGCTAAGGGAAATAAAAAGTTAGTTAACCTTTCGTAATTTGACCTGAACACAGGTGTGCATCAAATTTCAACGGTGTTTGTAACATCACGATTTTAAATTAAATGTGGATACTATTAAAAGGCTATCACAAAAAATACTTAACGGCGCCATATCACGTTTATCTATTTAGTCAATTGGAAGTGGACACGATGATGAATTATTAATCGTTAGGTTTAGAACTCCCCCTACTTTAGGGTGATTTTAGTAAGTTAATGCTATCGAGTACATTTTTAGATATTTAGATTAGATCTTAGATATAAATATTGCAGAATGGTAATCAAAATTATTATTAGATTTCTAAATTAGATGTCTCAGTTTACATTTCCAAAAGTTCTTTATCCATTAGATACAGATGTTTGTGGTTAGCAGGCAAGTAAATACTGCTGTATGGATATTAGGATAACGTAAAATGCTTGACCAAATTGTTGCTTATCCTTATAAATCGCACTGTAAAAATGAATCTAAGATATAGGATAATCATTAACTCAATCAATAGAAAATTACAAATGCAAAATAAATTACACAACGGGGGGTTCAGGGGGGTGACCCCCGTGAAGAAATTTGCTTTATTATATAAAAATTACTAGAATAAGTAGCTCGTGAGAATTTCAGAATATCATTACATAACAACGTGTTTAATTTAACGCTTCTAATGTCTGAAACCATCGAAATATTTTTTTCTCCTTCTATAAATGTTTGTGTAATTTAAAAGTTTAAATTCTGTTTTTGTAGAAAGATTAATATTAAGCAAAATTTGCTAAAAACAATAAGTTGCAGAGATGACGTTGAGGCTCTTGATCTGCAGATTTACTAGTTGTAAACAGGGGAAGCTTAATGTTCAGACTAACCGGACTAAGCAGTAGGGAAAGAAAAAAAAAAAGTTGAATTAATATCTTTTAACGTTAAGAAAAATTTAAACACTGTAATGCTAATCCCATGGAGCCTCCATCTTGTTTCTGTCACAAAAAGTCGAAAAGAACACATTTTAAAATGCACGGTGATATGAGAAAACTTTGAGATAACTTAAAAAACCACATACAAAACTGATCTACAGGAGTCAATGTGCACAAATCGACTGATCATTTTAAGAAAATAGCAAGTTATAGTATATTTTAATGCATGTCAAATATGGTAACTATTGAAAATGGCTCCAATACTATAAAAGTCCTTCCGGGCAGTGCCGGGAGGAAGAGGTAGCTTTCATATTCCTTATTTTAAAAAAGCCAACTTATATTATTCAAACACACGAAGCTCAATTAAGTGGAAACCGAATGTAGGAGATTCAATACTAATTTTTATCAATACTAAATCATTATGAATGAGAATTTCGCAAAATTAGTCAGCTTTATCCAAGCTGCTTTTATTGAAAGTAACTTATATTTCGCTGCCAAATTCGGAGATTTCTTAAAGTGCCTGCCATTTTAAGACAACATGGTGGATGAGGCTAACCAGTGAACTTGGTCGAGACCTTAGTAATTGCTGTGCACATGCTCACTCACATCGGAATCGGTTGATACATACGAGTGCTGTCGCAGGCAAAAAATCAGATTTTTCAAAATGTCACCCACGTTAGAAATTGAAACTGCTATATCTGAGCCATTTTTTAAGATAAAGACAAACAAAAAATGCTCCTGAATCCTTATATCAAGGTCAAATACTTAAGAAAGAAACCTTTTTCAATTTCTAATTTTTTTGCACCTCACTTTAAATATATGTGTTTTTAATTTAATGGCCGCCATTTTGAAACAAGATGGCTGATGAAGCTGGCCAGCGAATTTGGTCGAGATATTGATGTATACTATCCACATGCCTTCTTCGATCGAAATAGGCGAATACGTGTGGTATCGCGAGACAAATACAAGATCGTTTCAAAGTGTTAGCCATGATAGAAATTTAAAGTGCTATAATTCAACCACTTTTTAAGATATAAACAAAAGAACAAATTTTCAGAAACAAAAACTGCTCCAGAATCTTTGTATCAAGACCAAACACATAAAAAAAAATCTTTTTCATTTTCCAATTTTTTAATACCTCATTTTAAATTTTAAATTACATTTTTTAAAAAAAATGGCAACCCCTTTGAAACAAGATGGCGAATGAAGCTGGCCAACAAACTCGGTCGAAACATTGGTATGTACTATGTACAGACCAAGTTACATTCAAATCGGTTCATAAATACGCCTGTTATCGCGTGACAAAAATCAGGGCTTTTCAAAATGTCAGCCACGCTAGAAGTTCAAAATGCTATAACTCAGCCATTTTTTAAGATATAGACAAAACAAAAACTGCTCCCAAATCTTTTTATCGAGATCAAACACATAAGAAAAAAATATTTTTTCATTTTTCAATTTTTTGGTAACACATTTCAAATTTAAATTTTTCTTAAAATTTTATATGGCCGCCATTTTTAAACAAAATGGCGGATTAAGCTGGCCAACGAACTCGGTCGAGACATTGGTCTGTACTATGTATAAACGAAGTTACATCCAAATCGGTTCATAAATACGCCTTTTATCGCGTGACAAAATTCAGGACGTTTCAAAATGTCAGCTTCGCTAGAAATTCAAAATGCTATAACTCAGCCATTTTATAAGATATAGACAAAATAAAAACTGCTACGGAGTCTTTGTATAAAGGCCAAATACATAAGAAAAAAATATTTTTCCATTTTCAATTTTTTGGTACCACATTTTAAATTTTAAATTTTTTTTAAATTTTTAAATGGCCGCCATTTTGAAACAAAATGGCGGATGAAGCTGGCCAACGAACTCGGTCGAGACATTGGTATGTACTATGTACACACCGAATTACATCCAAATCGGTTCATAAATACGAGAGTTACAGTGTGACATAGGTCAGATATATATATATATATATATATATATATATATTGATATATATATATATATATATATATATATATATATATCAATTTTGAACGGAGGGTGGTTTCGGGGTCTGGAGGTCATGATCGATGAAAATATACCAAAATTTTTTGAAATCGCTTTCCTCCGAACGGCTGCAATAGGTAGCTTTTTGTAAAGAAAGCTACCTAAAATGTACATGAACTTCATATGTTTAAAACATCATAAGTATTTGAGATAATCACACATAATAGGTAACTTTGGAAAACTAACAGTCTATAGAGTCCTAATTTATCAGTTAATTACATTTTATATACAGGGTAAAGCACAGGAAACAATGAATAGGTGGCTAATGCCTGGTTCATTGGAGATATGAAAAAGAAAGTTAGAGAAAGTTTAATGAATTATATCTCCGGAACCCCTACACATATTCACACTTATCATATACCAAACTGAAGAACATAAAGAGTATAAAAGAATGATATACAGTACAAGGACTTAGCTTACCCCACTCCTGTAAAAATTAGCCAAACATCGGGAGCTCGCGCTGGTCCATCTTCAAGAGTTGACGCATGCGCACTCTCTCCGCGTATTTTATGACAATATCTGTGATTCAATAATGCGAAAACTAATGTATCAAAGTTGTGGTGACAATAGACCAACTTGTGAATAACAGATCCATGACCGCCGTAGGTGCTTTTCTGTTTATGGTGCACGTTTTTATGTAAGTTGTCTTATTTGTATTTTTTTTTTTTTTCGTGGCGTACTGAAAATATATAAACATTCATTGCTTTTTTCCGTACACTTTGTCTTGAATTCTATTACATAAGTACATACTTATTTATTACATTTATCAATTAATTAATGTAACTTTTTAAAGTCAAATATAATTATTTCTATTTATTTTCTTACTTATACGTTCATAAAAATTAAAACATAGAATTCTATTTCCAATGAATTTAATTATTTTTTGTGATTATATCTGTTGCTGTTGTTTAATACACTTGGTTCAGAAAATGCAGAACATTTTATTAATAATATCAAGCCACATAAATTTTATTTTGCAGATTATGTCAACCCAGTTCGTGTATGATCAAAACATGACAATAAACGTTGCAATATTCCCAAGAAAGAAAAAAAAAAGAAAATTTTCTATTAGTAAAAATAGTTTAAACTATGACAATGCATGTGAAATTCGTAAAATATTCGGAAAATAAGTTTCCTCAAGGATGTAGTACAGAGTATACTTTAGTATACGCCATATACTTTCTATACCTTAAGTAAATCTATAGGGTATACTCTCCAAAATATGTCTTATGACTGTAGCGTGTACCGTGTGGTATTGCAATGACTTCAGCCCTGAATTTACTGGTGGAAAAATAATTTTTTCAACTATAATTTTTCCATATTTAATCCTTAAAAAAAATTGTCCTCCACTTTTAATTGATATATTTTTTTCAACCTTAAAATTTACTCGCTTTCAAAACCACAAAAAGTATTTTAATTTTATTTCACCGATTTTATAAATTTTGTCCGACAGTCTCAATTTTCCTCTCTGATACCAGATTTTAAAAAGAAAATCCCTTAAATGCTAACTTTGATATGCATTCGTACAGATTATCTATTCTGATCACGTTTTCGGCATTTGAAACCACTATGCGAAACTTTTAAAACACGGAGAAGGATAGAACTTTTCACTCTAAAGTTAAAAAAAAAAAAAAAAAAAAAAAAAAAAAAAAAAAAAAAGATTTTTTGAAGATTTTACACATCCATACTCTCCTAAGAAAAATCACTAAAAATTAATTTCTCAAAACGTCATCATTTTTAAATGTAGCTTATATGTAGTTCCCTATGTTGACTTGCGTGTGTGTGCGTATGTATATTTTACCACACTGGTTTCTGTAAAAAATAATGCTAATGTTATATTTCTTCTCCTTGTTTACTGAAAATCTTCGTAACTCGGTTTTTATGTTAATGTTAGCCAAATCTCAACGCCTTAACCCTTAATTCTAGCTCCCGTGATATTCACGGCTGTGTCTTTTATTAAGATTGTTTGATTCCCACCAGTTTTATAAAATAGTGTAATGGGGAAATTGCACGTTTTTCAATTTAACTTGCATTTTATAGAGTACAAAAGTACGATATTTTGAAACCATTTTTACGTGTTTTTTTTTTTTTTTTTTTTTTTTTTTTTTTTTTTTTTTTTTTTTAAAAACTCGGAAAATCTATTAAATTAACTTTAAAAATAAAGTTTTTGTCTTGGCGGGTAAAAGCCGCGTCACGTGACGGAAGCAGTTTTGACGTCACGGCACATGTAAACAAATCTTTGATATATTTCCCCCTGTACTTTTCTATGAGGATAGCTTGGATTACGCTGAATTATTTCTTTCTTTTCTTAAAAACGATTAGTAGAACAAATTAAAAGCATTGTAAATTGTTGTAATGAATAAATAATATTGTGAATTCGAGTGAAAATTTCCCCCCTCTTTGTTCTAAGGATTTTCATTTCGAGATCTTGATGTAGAAATAAAATATCGGTACAAGTTCATACTACAATTGTATTTTATAGAATAATGTACTTTTTTTTCATATTAATATTCCACATTAATTAATTTCACAATCTGGTTCAAATAGTATTTCTTTCATTACCGAGGGGGGTGGGGGAACTTATAAAAAAGTTTTCGTATTTGTATTTTATATTTGAAATAAGAATTTGCCCTGGTTTCGCTAAATGTTTTTATCTCTTCAGTTGTTAATTAAGCTATTTTTGAATCAGAAAACAGATAAACTCAGAAAGCCAGAAATTTGCTGTGAGGTAACTTTAAGATAGCCTTACAGAATTTTTATATAAATATACACAAACAAATTTAATAATTCTTCAAAAATGTTTCACATGGACAAGAAATAACAAGTAATAATTATAAATACTATCAGTTTTGTGAACTCCATCAGACTTTGGGATTGAAAATTTTACGCTTTGTAAAACTGCAGATTACAAGTCACTGTTTAGTTTATGAATTCTATTTTTTATTTTTGTTATAAATTAACAGTATTTAAATGGAAGTTAAAAGAGCCAAAAGAGAAATATTGGCATCCCCCGACTTACGTAAGCAATGCGTTCGGTAAACTTTTACGCAACTCGAATTTTACATAAGTCGAATTTGTAAATTGCTTAAGCATAATTTTAAAGTGCAATATTTATTATATATATAATATTTACACAGTAGTATTTTGTTAATGAAGAATAATACAGCAGTACTTACTTGGATATAAAGTAGTATGAAAAAAATATAAAAGCAAACTGAAAGGAGACTTTTCAAATAAAAAATATTTTGTGGATTACGGAATTTAAATCCGTATAAGTAATAAAATAATAAATATTATAAAATAATTATAAACATTTATAAAACATGGTAGTATGTTCACAAATGTAATATTTGAGATTTATTACGTAATTGAGTATCTACATAAGTCGCATAATACGTAAGTCTGATACTTGAGATGGAAAGAATGGTAACATGTTTGAATTTTTATTCATGATCAATAAACACTTTCTTTATTCTTTATTCTTTATTACAAGTTGCAACAACAGTGGATTTATTATGCTCTAAACCACGGTCGCCCAAAAAAGGCCCAATGGCTGTTTAGCTGCAAATAGTTTATACAGTAAATAGTAGAAAATATAAATAAAAAATAAAGAGTGTAATATATTTAAGAAATATGCTTGTATAAATTAACATTTTCATATGAATTGAACAAAGATTATACGTTGAAAAGTCAATTTAGAAATTCTAAATTATTGTTTAAATAATGCTTTTCTTTTCTTTCCTCTTCCCATATAGTAAAACAGAAATAGAGCAAAGGTTATATTTTTTTCAAAATAAATTCACGAGCTTATATTTTCTACCAAATGTAAAAAAAGTAGTGAATTTTACATAATCGGGTTCGATAGCCATGCCAAATTATCGTATTATATTGGACATTTTATGGAAAAATCATGAATTGGAATCATAAAGTGAGGTGCGATTATTAAGATAAACATTGGATACTTATAAAAGTGTGTATATTTTAAAAAAAGTTTTCGCTTTAATACTTATTTTTAAGTAAAGAGCACACACACACAAAAATAAATAAAAGGCAATACTTATAAATTTACTCATGTATGTTGTAGTAATAACTTTCTGATCTATGAATACGCAATTATTACTGACAGTAGTTAATTTAAAATTTTTATTCCATAAGTCAGTATTAAATAAAGAATTTTTTCTTGTTTTCTGCGTTATTGCTCAAAATTTCATTTTCTCATAACAAATTCGAGTTAATTTTTGATCTGTAATATTACCTGTATATCACGAAATTTTATTCATAGTAAAAAGAATTATTAAGCATTACAATAAATTAAGGAAATAATACATTTCAAGAACTAGATAAAGGCAATTTTATTTACGATTTATTTTTTAATAAAACTATCATCCTTTATTCTTTTAAGTAAATCAGAGTGAGTGAAAAATAAATGTGCCTTTTAGATTTAGCTTCTTGTATCTTTACCCACATGAAATGCATTTTTTATGCCCTTAAAATAAATTTGAGAAAAAAAAACTATTTCCAGAAGGCATAATTTTGTATTTTTCGAATCCAAACAACTGTAGCACTTTTCTAAATGAAAATTGATACAAATGTATAAATTAATAGTACATTATATTTGGATATGTTAAAATAATCTTTTGACTCTAATCTGATTTTGTTTTTGTGTAAATGAGACTTTAAAAGATGTTTATACCAGATAACAAACAGAAAACAATGGAAAACAGCCTGCATGAATAATGCAGACCGCTACGAAGAATCCGCGTTTCATGTGTGGTGACGTCAAACCAATCCCGTCCCGTTTTCGGATCACGTGGTTTTGTTTTGCTTTTAACGGAGTTTAAAACTGCAATAACTAGTTATTTTAAATTATTTTTACAATTCCGAGTTGAGTTTCAAGGAATGTAAGATCGTCTTCACCAATTAAACATAAAAGAAGGCATAATCCAAGATGAGTGCAACTTCCCCATTGGTTTTATTATGGTATCATTTTACCTGTTATTAAATAAGTTTAATATTTCAAAAAAGTATAGGATAAAAGATAGGATAGGATAGGATAGGATAAAAGAATATTTCAAAATTCCACTTTTTCAAAAAAGTGGTGAAAAATAAAGAAAAATATTGAAAAATAAAGAAAAATATAATTCCCAGAAGAATAATCACAAAAACGAATATAACAGGAATAGAAACTATAATAATAGCGGTGGTTACAGAACAAATACCGGGAACTATAAAGACCAACAAAATAGTAAAGATCACTCATCTAATTTTTTATTTAATAGCAAAATAAACACAGATAAGTAGAAAAACGACTCAGACGTTCCTCTTCCCCCAGTTGAACACAAATTTGAAAATGAATCCACACTAGTTAACGAAACACAAACAAGATACCCTAACACATACATTATAGATTCAGGTTATACAAGACATGTTACATCCACAAAAGAGCACTTCACAACATTTACACCAGGGAATTTTGGTAACATCACCATAGTTAACGGGAAAAGATTAAATTCTCTAGGTTTAGGCGCCGTAACACTAAACACGGATCTGAAAAATAGTATAACACTTAAGGATGTACTGTATTGCCCGGAATTAAAGAGTAATCTTTTGTCAGTAAAAAAGGCAACCAATAATAATATAAAAGTGATTTTTGAGAAGGAAAGATGTTTTTTCGTTAAAAATAACAACACTATCTTAACCACTAAACTGAACAACAACTTCTACGAAATAAATCCCTGAGATGAGTATGGTTACACCATAAGTACACAAACCTCATATAATAACGAAAACTGTATGTACAAATGCCACCGGAGACTGGGCCATAAAAATTTTGACGCAATTAAATATTTAGTTAATCATAAATTGGCTGAGGGAATAGTTATAAACAACTGTAAGCATGAGACACACTGCCCTAAGTGTATTGAAGGGAAACTCTCAGTTTTACCCTACCCCAAATCAGCTAAAAACAGAAGCAAAGAAATATGCTCTCTTTTGCATTCCGACATTTGTGGGCTTATGGAGACACAAACTCCAGGAGGAAAGCGTTATTTCATAACGTTTACGGACGATTATAGTCGGTTTACTATGACATACCTATTTGCGCATAAATCTGAAGCGGTAGAGAAGTTAAAGCAGTATGTATCCCTAACAAAAAATAAATTAGGGAAAGTAATAAAATCTATAAGATCGGATAACGCCAAAGAATATCTTGGTGAGAGTTTCGAAAACTATTTGGCCGAAAACGGCATAGAACGCTAATTTAGTGTCCCGTACAGTAGTCCACAAAATAGCGTGTCAGAAAGAAAAATTGAACAATCGTCGAAATGGCACGTACTATGCTGTCAGATTCAAAATTGGCTAAGCATTTCTGGGTGGAAGCGGTGATGACAGCCACATATTTAACCAACCGACTGCCGACAAACGCAAATGAAAATCACGCCACACCGTACGAATTGTGAAATAATAGGAAGCCCGACCTATCTAATATTAAGACTTTTGGGTGTAAGGCGTTTGCTTACATAGATAAATCAAAAAGAACCAAGTTTGACAATAAAGCAATTGAGGGGGTCATGATGGAGTATGATTTTCGAAGCAAAGGATACAGAATTCATACGGGGAATAACAACATAATGATTTCAAGAACCCTAAAATTTATTGAAGAGGGGACTAAATGTGAGGAAGTTAATGATATTGCAGAAAACGAAAATGACGCTCAAACACCTGCGGAAAATATCAAAATTGATTTAACGAGTGATAAAGAGATCAAACAGAAACCCCAACGCTAGATAATCTCGAACCGAGAAGGTCACATAGGCAAAACAGAGGCGTACCTCCAAATCGTTTTGGAGTAACTGTAAATTTATTCAAAACTGAGGAACCTAAATCATGGACCGGATTACAAAACACTGAGGACACAGAGATAAAAAATAAGTGGTTGGAAGCAACACAAATGAAGAAATGAATTCGCTACATCAAAATAAAACATGGAAATTAATCAAAGCTATACCCGGAAAGCGCGTCATAGGGTCAAAAGTAGACATTTAAGGCTAAAAGATGGGCCGATGGAACTATAGAGAGATACAAGGCCAGGTTAGTGGCCAAAGGATACTCACAAAAATATGGATGGGATTACGACGAAACTTATGAACCCGTCGTATCACATACCATATTGAGAGCATTTTTAAATGCAGCCGTTTATAAGAATTTAGACGTGACGCACCTTGACGTCAAAACCGCTTTTCTACACGGCACGCTTGAGGAGGAAGTTTATATGTTTCAACCGGAATGGTATTTAAAGAAAGGGGAGGAAGAGGAGGTGTGTAAGTTGAATAAAGCGATTTATGGCCTCAAACAGGCCGCCAGGGCGTGGAATTTAAAAATTAGCCAATCCCTAAGGAACTTAAAATTCCCAGAATGCGAATAAGACCAGTGTCTGTTTAAGAGAATTAAAAACGGAAAAGTCGCATATGTAATTGTCTACGTGGACGATATTCTCGTAGCGGGTAACAAAGATGATACGCACGAGATATATACCCAATTATCCAGGGAATACGAAATTAAAAACCTGGGACAAGTAACACAGTATTTAGGGATCAATATAACAAAAACAGAAAACAGTAATTTACAACTCGATCAGGAGCAAAAAATAATAGAAATCGCAGAAAAGTTCAACTTAACCCTTAGCAAACCCACCTACACGCCGATGTGCACTAATTATTTTAATTTGGATCCAGAGGGAAAACTAATGGAAAATAATACAAGGTATAGACAAGCAATAGACGGATTATTATACATCGCGATATTAACAAGACCCGATATCGCGGCGATAGTTAACCTCTTGGGGAAGAGGAATGAGTCGCCAAGACAAGTTGATTGGGAGGCTATTGAGAAACTCATTAGATATCCGATGACTACCAGGAAAATGAAATTTGTGATCGACAAGTCAAAACCACCTATATGACAGTGTATAGCGACGCCGATTGGGCGAATGATAGAATTGATAGGAAATCTACCACAGGCAACCTATTTAAATTAGGCAACAACCTCTTAGCTTGGCTTTCTAGGAAGCAGACGAGTGTAGCACTATCATTGACAGAAGCCGAATATATTGCGAATTCAACCGCTACGCAAGAGATCAAATGGTTATTAAACCTACTCAGTGATCTCGAATTGCCTCAACAGTTACCAATAGACATTTACGAGGACAATCTGTCCGCCATAAAACTCACGAAAAACGAAAAGGCACAGACTAAAACCAACATATCGTGGTTAAATTTGATCACATAAAACATCAATACGAAAGTGGCATAATTAAAATTGTTTACTGTCCTACCAAGCTTATGAATGCTGACATCCTAACCAAGCCACTCCCAAAGAAAGGAACTGCAACTAACAGTGTCGTAGATTCCTCACCCAAAATGGAGGAATGTTAAAATTCATCCTTCCTACAGTTTTGTGTGAAGATCTACAATCAATCTTCATTTATTCAAGAAAAAAAAATGTTTGTGAATTACACTGCAACGTACAACGTTTAGTGGCGTATACAACAATATGTGTTCGTGAATGTGAAAATATACCACCATGTTTGTGAAATTTTAAATATGCTTTTGTGAACAATATATGTTTGTGACAATATTGACGGAACTATTTTATCCCTCATTTTTTCACCCGGGGACAGTTAGCAGTCCTTCATATTGGCAATAGATGGCATCACTACAAACTTTATTTCTACAGGACTCGTTTCGAATTGCTGATCAAAGATGACAGCACCAATAAGTATCCATTAGACATTAAACTTTAAAAACTCTTTCCACACAATAGAAAGTGCTGATTTTACAAGAATCTTTTGTATCTCGTAATGAAGCAACCTGATTTCACTTTTACAGCCCCAATGAACAGTTAGTCTTCGCCGAATTCTCCTGCATGACTGACGTGTCATTCGCGAAATCATGATTCTATTGTGTTCTTGGAAGATACCTCTCCGAGACAATATACTCACTAAATCCATGTAAAAAAGGCACTTTATAGTAACCACAACTATCCAGCTTTATATAATGTATCACTAATCTTGTTTTTTTTTCTTTTTTCTTTTTTTTTTGTTTACTTCAGTAATCAAGACAAAATAAATCATATTTCATCCAGGAGACCAGTCACAGTGCGGATATTTCGTGAAATAGAGTTACTTCATTTCGATGCAATCCACATAAATAAAGTATTATTTTTCAGATGAAAAGAAATCCCAGCTGCTCTCAGAGAAATCACAGGTAGGAAATTTTATATTTCATCTTATATTATAAATATATTTTATTGGCTTGGGTTGTTTTGGCCAACGCCATTAATAAATTACGTCCCGCTCCCTTGAAAATTTTACTTTAATAAAAAAAAAGGCTTTATGGGGATATTTCAATAGTGTAAGCAATTTTAACCAATATTGGTGTGTTTTCAGACAACATAAAATTTCTCGTTGCTATTTTGTTGAAATTAGAATAAGCTTTAGGTACATTTAATATTTTAAAGGAATGTGTAAACATATGCATCAGAATAATAATTTATAAGTTAAAGAATAATTTTCGCACAGTATCAAATTGAATAAGGTTCTAACCATTACAAGTGAAAATGCCTGAGAAAATGACAAAAATAATAATAATAGCAATTACCGTACTTTCAGAAGTAGTTTTAATTCTGAATTCTCATTTTGTATCTAGACATAATCCGAATTCGTTAATGTAATTTTGTAATTGTTTAAAATAAATTGAGATTAAAGGTAAATATCTATTCGCACTTTTTATTCAATATAAAAATATATTTGATGTTTGTAAATTATAGCAATCGTTCCATCTATTTGAAAAATAAAATATTTTCAACGCATAAATATGGACAAAATAGACACAAAAGAAAAAAACCTATCAAATTGGTACTTTTTAAAATGATTTATAAAGAAATGCACTCATAAAATAAATTTTGCAAGAACTGTAGCTATTTTGTATCTGGAAAACAAATAACAATTTTTGACATATTTCTGCTTTTAATACGCAATTCCTTTATAAAAATTTGGTAGCTCTAAGCGTACTATTTTACAATCTCTTTCTTAAATTTTCCATTGTTCTACCCTACACTTGTTGATCATTCCAGAGAATATTCCTGATGAAGTTTCTTTCTGCTAAGTGACACAAGATTTCTCTAAGGAAAAAAAATACAAAAAACAATCGAATTGGTATTTAAAAAAATAATTTATTAAGGCATACATTTATACAATGAATTTTACAAGAACTGCAGCTATTTTATATCTGGAAAACAATTAACAAATTATGACGAAATTCTGCTTCTAATACACAGTTCTTTTATGACAATCTAGCATATCTAAACATGTCATTGTATAATCTTTTTTTTTTTCCATTATTCAACCCTACACTTGTTCATCTTTCCAGAGAATAGTACTGAAGAAGTTTCTTTCTGCAAAGTGACCCAAGATTTCTATTCCTAAGGAACAATATAGAAATGCATTATATCAGAGGGATATAAGAATGAAAAGTACATTCTAATTATCAATCATTCGAAATATACCAGGTTATGAAATAATTTCTTTACTTTGCACAGTGTTATTAGAATACTGCGATTAAAAGTCGTTTTGTAATGCCATCCATAATAATTTCTTAATCTTGTATTGGGCATTCTATATAATGTTAATAAAATGAGTTATATTTGTTTTTTACAATAAATACAAATCAATACAAAAAATTGTAATGTGAAATGGTAAAACTAACTAATGTTTGCAGCTATTATCTATACAAAAAGCCCCTTGAAAAGTAGAATCTCTTTTTAGATTATTTTTTTTATATAAAATATTTATATATGTGCAGTATTTTACCAAATATAAATTGCTAAATCGACTAAAATATAAGAAAAGAAAAAAATATCCAACCCACATGCAGCAGAGATAAATATAATATGAACTTAAAATAAACTAGTTCAGAATGTTAAAATTCATCTTAGTAATGCAATGTAAAATTATACAAGTAATTCACTACCTAAAAGATGGTTAAAACAGTTTAAAATATGTTTAAAAAATCAAGTACTTCGGCTATGGACCCAGCCTTCATCAGGATTCAAGATTTAAACTGGTGTTACGAACTCTACTTGTCCATATCTCACAATCTCCATCTCTCCATATCTGTCCATATATATGGACAAGTAACGTTCATAAAACCAGTTTAAATACTGAATCCTGATGAAGTCTATGTATATAGCCGAAAGTATTTGATGTTTTTAACATCTTTTAAACTATTTAATCATCTTTTACTTAGTGAATCATTTGTGTAATTTTATATTAAATATGAAGTATTTTCATTAGTTAAAATTGATAATTGCAGTATTAATTTATCATATTAGAAATTAAAGTTTAGTGATATTATAGTATGAGTTTAATTTATACTGGTCGTATCACTGTTGTATAATTACAAATCTTAAAAAATGAAAGTATTTAAATTATACTTATAACTATGCACCATTATTGATTAACAATACATATATCTTGTTCGCCAAATGTTTTACCTTCTCTTCTGTATCTCGGGGAAATATCGGTATTTCGGAAAGCATTAAAACACGTGTCCAATCAATTAGAAATAGGACGCATTTGATTAATCAAATTTAAAGGAAGGGATAAAAAGGGCCACAAGAACGTTCAACTTTAAAATTTTCAATACCAATACTTAACTTTAACATCATTTTTAGATTTATCCGCGAATTTTTCAACAGGATATCAAACGCGAAGTCACAATGTCAATTATTATAGGAATTATTCATGTTTAAGGTTTGAAACTCCTGATGTAATTTCATTTTTAGCCATTGCAAATAAAATTGCAGTGCGGGTAGGTTTTAAAGCATTACTCAAAGCCTTCTTAGATGAATGAGCTATAATTTCAAATTAGCATATTTGAAGCTTCTTGAAATGGATTTCTGTTTAAAAAATATTTATTTTACAATTAATATTTTTTTAATTAATTTGAAAATATATCCATTTATTAATAGTTTTCTCGAAAAAAAAATGTAGCATACAAATTACTTAGCAAAACTTGATATCTATGTACGTAGGGGGCTCAAATATGGAATCTAAAATTGCAGGTCGCTCCGAAAAGTAGCTTTTAAGTTATGCTAGATTAAAATATTCATGAAGCGTTTGTAATTAGGAAAATATAATTGAAAGTAGATTTTTTAATATATATTATCTGCAAGCAAAACATTTTTACATTGAAACAAGAGTTTATCGGTACAACATGAGTAAAAACAAAACTTTTATTTCTATACATACTTCATAACTATTCTTTTTATTCAAATAACTTTAATTAATTCAAAAGGATTTAAGTTTTATGTACATATTATGTTGATCTTTTTTAATAGGATAAATTTAGTTTTTTACAAGTTTATATATTAACCTAAAAATATAATTATCTGCAAAATATTAGGCTCCATTCTGTTTACAGACATAAATAATATTTTATACACAAATATGCGTGTAGGAAGCGTTTTTATTTTTATAGTTATTTTCTACAATTTCATCATACTGTTTCATACTGTAACTCTGAGTACATGTTCCTTAAAATTTAAGCAAAAATACATATAATGGGCCATTCCATGAAAAACGGACAAAATGTCCTGCACGTGAGACTTTCATAAATACCTATGTATATTAACTTATAAGTTGATGAAATATAAACTGCACATTTAAAATAACAAACAATCCTAGATTTTTATATTAGAATGGATGTTTTAATTTGAGGATTTCTGGTTTAGAAAACTTTCTGAAAAGAAAAAAAGAATCTTATAACACTATTTTGACAACTTTCAACAGCAAAATAAATATGTAATAATATATTCTGCAATTTAGCGCCTATATGTTCTGGAAAGTTGATGATTTTGTGATGAAATAACGATAGGCCAAGGCTAAGAAAAAATTGTCCTGCATCAGTACATATGAAATTGTGTTGCCCATATATGGTCTCAAGACCAATTTAAAAGCTTTTAACTGTGTTAAAATTAAAGGAGAAATACTTCTTTTTTTATGAAAATTTAACAGGAATACGATAATACAGTCGGACCTCTATTTAACGAACCTCTATTTTGCGAATTTCTCTATTTTGCAAACTTTTCCTTGGAACCAAGAACATTTTGCGAATTTCTTCGTAAAATAACCTCCAAATAGCGAAGTGCATTCTCTATTTAACGAACTTTTTCTTGTGATCAATTTTTTTTTCTCCCCATTTCTCAAAATATTTCTGGACATTTCAAACTTATTCTTTCTTTTAATGCATTTTATGATGTTTAATGGCCTTGAACTGGTTTTACCAGACGCCTTCTTTGTCAGCAGTGAGAACTCAGTAAGTACGGAGGACGAAGATGATAATCTCTTCGAGTAACTTAAAAAAAAAATGTGGATACAGTGAGAAAAAAAAGAAGAAATTAACCATGATGTGCTGATTGATGATTGTATTTAATTCTGCAATTGAGACCTCGGAAACACTATCCGAATTGGATATTTTCGACAGTGTGAAAAATAGAAACAATACAGCGATGAATTGCGATGAAGACGAATATGATGATGATGGAAATGATCATTATGCAGGAATTAACAAAACTTCGTATTATGAAATGCTAAAATCATTTGAAACAATCCGACGCGGATTATAGTTAGAAGAAAATACGCATGAAGGGGTTTTTGGTGCATTGCAAAGATGCGAGATAGCACTTTTTTAAATAAAAAACTCAGGCAAAATTAACAGAGTTTTTCAGAAATTAAATTTAAGGACGCATATATTAATGTATTAAAATTATTTGGTATAATAGTAATAAATACGATAATGTCATTAAAATTCGTTACTTTTAATGTAAAACTATTTACTTTAAACAGAAAATACAGTATATTCCCGGATAATGTTTTGTTTTCCTTGCAGATTTCGAAGATTTAAGCACATAGAAAAAATGAATTGAGGGTAGATATTGATGGGTAAAATAAATAAAACAAATCGATATAATTTATTAAAAAATATGATTAATTATTTTTAGTAAAAATATTTAGTGTTTATGAATTTAAAATCTGTTTTATGTAGTTTAAAGTATTTTAAAAAGTGAATCTCTATTTAACGAATTTTCCATATAACGAACATTTTCCCGGGATTTAGCGACTTCGTTAAATACAGGTTCGACTGTATTTCGTATTTAGAAAATGAGAACATATTTTCAAATAAAAAATAATTTTCGTAATTTAAAAATAAATTGCGTTGTTACTCTCGCAGTTTACGTTTTTTTTTTTTTCTAAAAAGGGGGATATTGTAATAATTGAGATAGATTCCATTATGAATAATTAAAAGTAATGTAGGGGAGAGTGGTGATGAAAGGGACATTTCGTCTTTATAAGCTTATAAAATAATGACATTAAAAGATACCATTATCATGATTGCGCCTAATTCTCGTCTAAAACCTTTGCTTTAATACTAGTAAAACCTTTTATCCTCAAATACTGTAATTTAATATTTGTACGCATTTTTATAAATTGGGAGAAATGTCCCTTTCAACCCCATTGTGGGGGATGAAAGGGACACTGTGCATGGTTGAAAGGGACATACATAAATAAAACAATTTTATGAACAGTGTTTTCTTTTTATTTGCGATTACATTATTCAAAAATAAAAGATAATAATACACAAATAAAAATAAAATATATTGCAACATATAATAAAACAAAAACAAGGAAAATAACTTGTTTAGATCTACTTGACAAAAAACAACTTTAAATCAAAAATTTTAAGAAAGATTTAGCTCTACCTGTCTCACCACTAGTTACGGATTTAGGTAACTTCATCACAATATCATTGATATTCGCGTCACTCATATCAATATTATCAGTAAATACAAAGTGGTTTTAATCCTATTTTTTCTGAAAAAATGTACTTCGAATTCATTGCGAGTGCTTTTCAGGAGTTTGTGGATAAAGTGCGACATGAATGTTACCATAATTATTCCATTACCTTTCGCAAATTTTATTGCTTTAATATTTAAATTGCTTTCATGATTATCAAATAAGAGAAGAGTAGGATCAGTTTTGTAACAACTAGAATATTAAGCTAATGCAGAATTGCTTTAAAAAAAATTCTGCCGTCATCCACGAACTTTGATGAGCATGTCCAAGCCTTTGAGAGCACCGAGCATGAATTCTTTGTAATTCTTCCTTGGGAAAATGAATACTGTTGAACAGAGTTACCTGATGCAGAAACAAAAGTGCGACTAGTTTACCATGTTCAGCTGATGTTAAGTCAGAAAATTGCTTTCACCACGTTTTGCTACTATATTTGGTGGCTTTTGCTCTGTCATTAAACCAGTTTCATCACAGTTATATATTATATTCCGTTTGAATTTTTAGCAATTCATAACTCACTAAAGGTGTTTAAAAAATATCAACATTAACTTTGTTGAAACTTGTACTTCTTGTTAAACTAATGTCTATAGGTTTTCGTAAGAGAAAGTAATGAAATTTGTTGATTAAAATCTTGTAACCAATCATTTCCAGCTTGCTTGTTTATTTCCCAAGACATGGACATATTTCGAGAATTCAAAGAAATTGAATACTCATATGCACAATTGTTAAACCATAGTTCATATTAGATGCTTAGAGCGAATATGAAGCTAAATCTTTTTATTGACCTTCACTAAAAACTTTTTTATTACCAAATGGGAGTATTGAAATTCATCTGCTTGTGCATTCTTAAATTTTAGAACAATTCTTTCTAAACAGGACTTTTCAATGCCATAGGCTTTGGCTGCTGATCTAACAGACACTCATTTGTCCTCTTCTTCAGATACAGCACACATAATTTCTCCTTCAGTAGTTCGATTTTTCTAAAATTTCCTTTTATATTTTCGAAGTATATTGACATTTTGGTGATTTTTGGAAAAGGAAAAAATCCCAAAATTGTAGGTATATATTATTGTAATATTTGCATATTTTTGTTCTACATAGTAGTATATTCATTCTTTCTACATAAAAAAACTAAAACCGTAACTTAAATTTGACAAAACATAAATAATGTTTCGTTTAAATAATAATAAAACATGAGGGGTTGAAAGAGACATGTCCCTTCACATACAGAGAAAGAGACATACCCTCCTAGCTAAATAAAAAAATTATTCATGCATGACAGTATTTTAGCTAACAAAATATACCGATGTTCATATAAAGTTCATACTTTATAGTGCTAAATAACATAAATGTTATAATGCTAAACACAATATTAATTTTTTAGAGGAAAAAAGAAAAGCAAGATCAAAATTTACTTTTTTATATCAAAAACAAGTTTTGCTTTCACCACCTACAACGCTACAATTGCTGACGTCAGTTTTAAGGATTATTAAGACAAAACAAGAATCGCCGTCGATTGAGCTAAAGTTGAAATTTTCTGCATTTTATTTTCGACCTTAAATTTTGAGTGACCCTTTCATCCCTTGTCCCTTTCATCCCCAGTCTCCCCTAATATCCATCATTTAGAAAAAAGGAACTTATAAACTGTGTAAACACAGCGCAAACTAAACTAAATTATTTTGTTTTTTAAAATAATTTTTCGTTATATGTATATAGATAGATAGAACTACAATTAAAATATCGGATTCTCTAAACTGAGTCCATAAGGCAAACGATTACATTTACAAAAGGAAAATTATGCAACTAAACATTTTTTTAAATACAAAATTTATATACATTTATCAAAATCTTGACAAAAAAGGGACTACTTGAATGATTTATCTGCACATAAATAAAATAATTATGGTATTAGAGGGCGTTCCTCCTCCGAAATGATTCACGGCGTTACTGTAAATGTTTTGGAAATAATAATTATAATACGGAACTTAATACGTGAAATTAAAATAAGAATATTATAAACTGCGTATTTATATTTAACGCTTCTTATTTTTAAAGAATTTTGTTTAAACATTTTGAAAGATTTGGAATACAATAAAGAAAACATGATCGACCGAAATCAAGATTTTTTAAAATTTAAAATATCTACCTTTTTTTTTTTTCAGAGTATTAATACTGATTTTATATCATGGCATTAATTCCGTGAAAATTTTGTGAAAAGGTAGAAGAAATGTAGCAGTGGTTTAATAATCGCACACTGCTTTGGAAATCTAATGGCAACATTTGAAAATAAGGCTACGGTAGGCTCCATCCACCAAAAGCAAAAATTATTAGCCAGAAAAGTGCATAATTTAAATAAAAAAAATTCTCCAATCTGGCAACACTGAATAAAACTAATAAGACTGTGATGATAGATTTTTTAAGAGCATCAGCTTTAAGCACTATCATTCTTAAAAGTACCGTTTTTACAAGCATCATATTGTGAAATAGCCTGCACTAAGCAATAAACAAAAAGTACTAAATAAATAGCAAATCGAAAATTTCAGAAAATTATTGCAGTGGAACCAAAAGAGTATTTATATCTGAAAAGCTTTTCAAGGATGGAATTTAAACTACGAAACATACAAATTACCCAAAAATACTCACTTGCAAAAAAGTTTCTAAAAGACCATTTTTTCTAAGAAAGGAGACTGCATTCTTCCTCTGGTACAACCTCCAGCAGCGTAATTGCATGTGAACCCGCTTGGGCAGCAATGCACCCCGTCAGAGCAGCAAACAGCATTTCGGAGAGGGCAGCAACCTGCACCACATTGAGTCATGGAACCGGGACATAAAGATATGTCGCCTTTTTCAGAGGCATCTAATTATAAATTTCGAATAAAAAGGCATAAATATAAATAATAACTCATTAGTTAAAACACATTTTTGATCATTCTGATCAACAAACTAATAAAATATTAACAAAAAGTTCCAAGTTTTATAAACATTTGTTGTATAGGAATTTCTGTGTAAAAATTAAAAAGTAAATCATTATGAAACCACTTAAACTCCTATCATTATATTGGTACGTTGCTTGAAAGAGAACCAAATTCATTTTTGTTATACCTATGATTATCGAGAAGTGGTTGGGGGATAAATGAATAGTACTAAGAATTAAAATTGTTTTATTATTAAAGAAATACGATTACGTATTACAGAATAAATAAAAGAGAAGAGTGTTATACATATTGACTATTTAAAAGTTATTAGTGGATATGGGTCAAAATTTGTGATTTAGATCTTTGGATGTTTTTCTACAAAGTTACACATGTACTTTTTTTATTTTTAAGTCTCTCGAAAACGTATTAACATCAAAATTTTAATTTTTGAACATGTGTTATACGTGTCTATGTATTTTACGTTTTTTTTTTCTTAATTCGTTTGACTAAATATAGTTAAAATTCGGTCCAGTGAATCTGTCTATATATGAATAACACTTGTGGTTATTTATATTTGTCCTTTACATTTATCTGTTTTTTAATAATACTATATCTAAAAAAAATGTAACAACGAGCAACAAGGAATATTGCACGAGGGCTGATGCCGTCCGTTGGGGTCTTTCTAAAGGAATCAAATCCGTATTTACACCAGGTTATCCAAGGTTCGAATCTATCTTTGAGTGTAAATGGCGGATGTATATTAAACATTAAACAAAAATAAAATGGAAAGACAAAACACTGCATATTTAGGACGCTTAGAGTTTAAATAAATTTGTATAATTCTCTCTTATCTGTAACACAAGAACTGCAGGAAATACTTATGTATAAATTATTTTATCTGTTACCGAGAGATGACAGCACAAGATGAATATTTATTTGCTTAAATGAAGACTTTTTTCTATGTTGTAGATTTTTCATTTTTCCAGATGGTAAAATGTAAAAAGTAAGTGTATTAATATTTGTTCCTCAACTATCCAAATATATATGTCAGCTAAAATATCTTACCTTGTAGACCACTTTTAAATTCGAATTTTTAAAATTTGTCAAATTATGCGTTCTAGTCTATTTTTTATGCATGTTTGTAACGTCCTAAATATAAGACGCTCGGCATGAATGAGTAATGCTTTTATTAGCCATTTCGGTTAGAGTTATTTCAAGATGAGTAGTAAATAAATTATTTTATCTGTTACCGAGGTATGACAAAACAAGATGAATATTTATTTGCTTAAATGAAGTCTTTTTCAATGTTCACAGATTTTTCATTTTAAAAGATGGCAAAATGTAGAAAATAAGTGTATTTGTATTTATTCATCAAACATACGAATAAATAAGTCAGTTAAAACATCTCAGCTTGTAGACCACTTTTAAATTCGAATTTTTAAAATTTGTCAAATTATGAGTTCTAGTCTATTTTTTATGCATGTTTGTAATGTCCAAAATATAAGACATTCTGCACGAATGGGTACAAGCTTTTATTTTTATTCAGGGGAGAGTTATTTACGTAAGGCGCTATCAAGATGAGTGGGAAATAAATTGTTTTTAAACCTCAAATATGATTATTCTTAGTTTAATAATAATTATTATTATAAACATCTTAGTCTGTGTAATTAAATCAATATTTTTTTTTTTTTTTTTTTTTTTTTTTTTTTTTGTACGTAAAACTTTTAATTATAGTATGCAATATACAATTTAAAAGCCTATATTTTAAAACAAAATAACAAAGGTATAATTATACATATTCTATTATTATAAATATTATACATATTCCCATATTTATGGTATTTACATTTCATCAAATAAAAACAAAATTATTTCAGCGTATTTTTTTAGTTCATTTTGCAACATTTAAAACAGATTTTACGATCAAGTTTGAGATCGAAAAATGTCAGACATAAAAGGGTTAAGAAAAAGCGAAAATACTTTGCAGTTAGAAAGAAAAAACACATAAAACTTTTGTCAGAAAGGGTTAATTAGACTTGAAAGGAGTTTTTCCTACTTCTAATAACACTAAAAAACACGAACAACGAAGAACTAAGGACATTAACTTACAAACTACGATCACTTAAAAAGAACTCTAACTTCAGAACTCATAAAAGTAATTGTTACTTATTTATACGAGATGAAAGATTAATATGTTTCTTTCAACTTTATTATGAGCATAATATCGTAGGGTAAGCAATGAAAACGTACTAAGATAAACATAATTATCTTCAAATGCAATTTTTCATTATATTACAAGTTGCAGTATATTTCTGTCAAAATGTAATATGTGAAAGTGGCTTAAAACCGCATAAAAGCAATTTTAGATGTATCCATATTTAGTATTTTAGTTGTATCCATATATCCATTGATTAGTGTGAATTTAGCATACACGATATTACGCGAACTACTGTATTTGGATACAACCCCTCATCGTTTTGTTTCATTTTGGGAACAACGGATTTTGAGCTTATTCTATAAACGATTATTATCAGACTTTTCAAACTATGTTTTTGATACATTTACAAAAGTTGCTCTATACATTAAGCTAACATATTACGCACATTATATTTTGATTGCATTCGCGCATGCGCCGTGAAATATTTTTTAGTAAACCTGCTAATTTTTTATCCAATTTTTATTATTTTTTAATTCTGACTACAGAGTATTGTGTACAATGTCCTTTGACATATTTTCTGAAAAGAACTTTTTTTTATATTAAGAACTTCAAATTATAAGCAAAAAAAAAAAAAAAATAGCGAAATTTGGGGCTGTTTTTATAAAAAACCTAAATTTCTCTACAAGTATACATGCTATCCTCATAAAAATGAACACAGTATATTACAATAAGCCACTTATTAATAATCTCGAGTTTAAACGCTTTTGCTCCATTAGTTTTTACAGGGTTATCCAAAACATTTTCGTTCTTTTTCAATTTTTTGACGGTTCCTTATGGGGTTTCGGGTAAAAATATTCGCGGAATTATATGACATATACTATGCTGTTTACACACCTGCAGTTTCAGGTTAATTCCTCGTGTGTTTTCCTAGATATTTAACAAAACGTTAATAATCGGAAGTGGCCGGTCACCTTTGGCCATATAGTGTATAGGGGAGATGGGGGCACATGTGAACACGGGGCACATGTGAACATCGCAGTTTTTCCATAGTTATTATAAGCTTTTTTATTTGAAAAAAATTTCTAAAGATGACAGCACCTGTAGACATATGGTAAAAATTTTTTGAAGCTCTATGACATTTTGTTTGTCCTCTGTAGCCGAAACACTGTTTTTAGATCTCAAAAGTAAAATCATTGCTCCAAGTTCATAAGCGAATAACTTTATTTATTTATTCATTTATTTGAATTTGAGTGTTTTACTATATACTATGAATACTAATAAACATTTTTGATAAAACTCTTTTTCTTCTAAAATTGAGAAATGTTAATGATTCATCAATTTAACAGAAGCAGCAATGTGGGGCACTTGTGAACAGGCTAGTTGGGGCAGATATAAACAGTTCATAAGTACCCCAATAATCATTTTGTGATTCTGTTTCTTTCAGTTAACTTAATGAGAGATAACGTCAGTTCCATTATCTACAATTTTCTTGAAATAGAAGATATTTTCCTCACACAAAGTTGATTTTGTATTGAAACTTCCACAAACACATCTTTCAGCAAATACATAAAGAACAACAGGCTCGTTTACGTTCAATTGTACTTTAAATAAATTTAATGTTTTCTAAAATGCAATAAGTGTTATATATTATTTTACTAAACGGTTTACAACAATATTTTTTATGCATTGTTAATACAAAAGTATTACTTTGAACAACTTTGCAAATTTTTCTTTTACATTTGTTCTAACCTTGCAATGATGGCTTACTTCCATCTCTAAAACAGTTATGTATATGATGCTTTGAATGGAGATAGATAACAGTAATATTTTAAGAAAGCAAAATTTTTAAAAACTGATAACTACCGTAAAATCCCGATTGTACACCCCCCCCCCTCTTTCAAAAGCAAAAGAAGTTCGGGGGGGGAGGGGGTTATAGTCGAGATTTTTTTTAATCATTAACAAACCCTTCTTTATCTATAATTTACATGAAAATAAGGCAAATACAGGAGTGAGAATCTTTCGTATTTCGGCAGATTTCCGATAAATAGTATGTAAATGCCCCCTCCCTAAAATTTCCCACAAACAAAATCCCTTAAGCAAAATTTAAAAGTTTTAATTTCTTCTTTTAAATTGCTTCTTTATTTTTTTATTTTATTGCAACAATACTTAATGAATCATCTAAGCCTCTCCCCACCAAATCTACTTATTTTCATTTTATAATATTTTGCTTAAACATATCACGCAGAAACTAGAGAAATATACATATATATTTTTCTTTATGGTGAATTAAAAAGGTAATATAACTAATGATTACTATGACAAATGAATAAAAGAATAAAAAGCACGTTAAAGGATATTTTTTCCTTGTGTTCACATGTGCCCCACGTGTGTTCACAACTACCCCGCTGATGGGGCACATGTGAACAATTTATTGATTTTATAAAACTATTAAAAAATGTAAGAAGAACTATACAGGTGATTTTTAAAAAAGTACCATGTGTAAAAGAAAGGTCTGTTTACTATATTAAGTAATTTTTGTTTATCAAAATTAATCCAGTTATGAGAAAAAGCTATATTTATGCGAAGTGTTCACATGTGCCCCCATCTCCCCTAAATGTTAGCAACAGTGTCATTGTGGACATTATCCTTATTAAATATTCCACTAACAATAATCTAAAAAGTTTCAATAATTTCAATTGTATTCATATTTATAAGTATTTTGAACATTAATTGCATTTAGACAAAAGGTAATCGAATAAATTTTCAAACACAGAAACTACACAAATGCCAGTATGCAGATATTACAATGGTTGCTTCTTCTTTCACAGAAGTAGTTGTATTTCAACCGTTAGCCGCTACAGTGATGCTAAAATTGAGGTCAAACTGGGGTATCCGATTACCCACTATACATGGTTTAATCGTCCATTCTCTAAGTTATAGTAAAGAAACTGAAAATTCATTTTTATATTATCAGTATGTTATTTTCGTTTTGATTTTGTTCTTCCTACATTTTAATTATCATATTTATACTAACATTTCAGATTTTTCAGTCGTGTGATAAATAATATTAATAATAATACTATTATTACTTAGACAACATTTTAAAATACTTCTTGAATTAAAATCTAAATTATTGGAATTATAATAAGTTAGCCATATTTATTTCTTATAAGATTTTATCACAAATGCTTTTATTAAATTAAATTATTTTAAATTTTATGAGTTAATTATTTCTAGCAGACTAAGCAGAAGTTGTTAACAAAATTATCACGTGAATTATTTTTAAACAACATATTCACTTTTACCACTTGTATATTTGGACGCTTATTAGGTAGCTTTCATTACAAAAAGCTACCTATTGCAGCCGTTCGGAGGAAAGCGATTTCAAAAAATTTTGGTATATTTTCATCGATCATGACCCCCAGATCCCGAAACCACCCTCCGTTCAAAATTGATATATATATATATATATATTTATATATATATATATATATATATATGACCTATGTCACACTGTAACTCTCGTAATTATGAACCGATTTCGATGTAATTCGGTGTGTACATAGTACATACCAATGTCTCGACCGAGTTCGTTGGCCAGCTTCATCCGCCGTTTTGTTTCAAAATGGCGGCCATTTAAAAATTTAAAAAAAATTTAAAATTTAAAATTGGTACCAAAAAATTAAAAATGGAAAAATAGTTTTTTTTTATGTATTTGACCTTTATACAAAGATTTCGGAGCAGTTTTTGTTTTGTCTATATCTTAAAAAATGGCTGAGTTATAGCATTTTGAATTTCTAGCGTGGCTGACATTTTGAAACGTCCTGAAATTTGTCAAGCGATAAAAGGCGTATTTATGAACCGATTTCGATGTAATTCGGTGTGTACATAGTACATACCAATGTCTCGACCGAGTTCGTTGGCCAGCTTCATCCGCAGTTTTGTTTCAAAATGGCGGCCATTTAAAATTTTTAAAAAAATTTTAAATTTGAAATGTGGTACCGAAAAATTTAAAATTGAAAAAATATTTTCTTCTTATGTGTTTGACCTTGATAAAAAGATTCGGGAGCAGTTTTTGTTTCGTCTATATCTTAAGAAATGGCTGAGTTATAGCATTTTGAATTTCTAACGTGGCTGACATTTTGAAACGTCCTGACTTTTGTCACGTAATAACAGGCGTATTTATGAACCGATTTGGATGTACCTTGGTGTGTACATAGTACATACAAGTATCTCGACCGAGTTCGTTGGCCAGCTTCATCCGCCATCTTATTTCAAAATGGCGGCCATTAAAAAAAAAAAATTAAAATGAGATACCAAAAAATTGGAAAATGAAAAAGATTTTTTTCGTATGTGTTTGACCATGATACAAAGATTCAGGAACAGTTTTTGTTTCGTCTATATCTAAAAAAATGGCTAAGTAATAGCATTTTGAATTTCTATTGTGGCTGACATTTTAAAACAACCTGATTTTTGTCACGCGATAACAGGCGTATTTATGAACCGATTTGGATGTAACTTGGTCTGTACATAGTACATACCAATGTCTCAACCGAGTTCGTTGGCCAGCTTCATTCGCCATCTTCTTTCAAAAGGGTTGCCATTTAAAAATAAATTAAATTTAAAATTTAAAATGAGGTATTAAAAAATTGGAAAAGGAAAAAGATTTTTTTTATGTGTTTGGCCTTGATACAAAGATTCCGGAGCAGTTTTTGTTTCTGAAAATTTGTTCTTTTGTTTATATCTTAAAAAATGTTTGAATTATAGCACTTTGAATTTCTAGCATGGCTAACATTTTGAAACGATCTTGTATTTGTCACGCGATAACACACGTATTCGCCTATTTCGATGTAAGAAGGCATGTGGATAGTATACATCAATACCTCGACCAAGTTCACTGGACAGATTCATCAGCCATCTTGTTTCAAAATGGCGGCCATTAAATTAAAAAATATATATATATTTAAAGTGAGGTGCAAAAAAATTAGAAATTGAAAAAGGTTTCTTTCTTAAGTATTTGACCTTGATATAAGGATTCAGGAGCATTTCTTGTTTGTCTTTACCTTAAAAAATGGCTCAGATATAGCAGTTTCAATTTCTACTGTGGGTGACATTTTGAAAATTCTGATTTTTTGCATGCGACAGCACTCGTATATATCAACCGATTCCGATGTGAGTGAGCAT
Source organism: Maratus speciosus (assembly GCA_963932465.1). NCBI lineage: Eukaryota > Metazoa > Arthropoda > Arachnida > Araneae > Salticidae > Maratus > Maratus speciosus. The sequence goes on along the minus strand of OZ010786.1, from coordinate 340,737,413 downwards.
GTGCACAGCAATTACTAAGGTCTCGACCAAGTTCACTGGTTAGCCTCATCCACCAAGTTGTCTTAAAATGGCAGGCACTTTAAAAAATCGCCGAATATGGCAGCCAAATATAAGTTACTTTAAAGACAAGCAGCTTGGATAACGTTGACTAATTTCGCGAAATTCTGATTCATTACATTGATAAAAATTAGTATTGAATCTCCTATATTCGGTTTCCATTAAATTGAGCTTCGTGTGTTCGAATGATATAAGTTGGCTTTTTTAAAATAAGGAATATGAAAGCTACCTCTTCCTCCCGGCACTGGCCGGAAGGACTTTTTTATTTTTATATCGCATTTTAATTATGCGATTAACTTTAAGTAAAATTAACATGTCTTTCTGCAAATTTACTCTTCCGTCTTTTGAAACTGCAAGAATATGAACATATATGAAAAGATGTATAAAGATAAATTCATAGAATAACTAATTTGTATTTGAAATTCTCAGTAATATACAGGAACATTACTTGAAAAATCACTATTACTTACGCAGTTTTGTATCGTCCACCGCACAGTATACTGCTGCAAACAGAGCAATGAACAGCAATGGTCTTAAAGATGCCATAGTTCCTGAAAATAATAAAAATTGGTAAAATGTTTAAAGCTAACTAAAATTTTTCACTTTTTTAAGACTTAATTGAAAAGTTTAATTTCTTATATCTGGAAAAGCTGAAAAAAAAGTTTGAACTTGCTGTCATAATTTAAATTCTAAAGCTTACATGATTAACCTGTTTGCAAAAAAATCTTTCTTTATGATTACCTATACTGCTATAATATTTAAGAAATTTTAATAATGATATCGTACTCGTGTTATTTCGTGAAATAAAAATTAGACTTTCAGCTTCGTAAAGTTTTCTGAACTCATGGACCAATTATTTCAAAAATTTTCATTCTGCGAACCACTAACGTGAATTTTTCAAAAGCATAAATAAATGTATACAACAATGATCTGATAACTCCTATATTATTAATATGATTTCCCCCTACTTAATAGAACAAAATTATACAATACATGCTTACTTAATTATAAGAAATATGTAAATGCTTATTTATTCCTAACGAAAATTGTTAAAAGCTATTCAAATATAACAAAATTTACAAAATTTATTTAATCATTACAAAAACAATGAAACTTATTTAAGCATGACACATTATTAGTGTGACATTTGTTTTTGCTAAATTACTTTAATTATTACTAAGCATTACACATATTTTGTGTGGCATTTGTTTGAGATACGTTCATGGATTTTTGGCTCCAATGATTTTACAGCAAGATGTTATTAGTTCCCGATGTTATTGAAATCAAGTTTTAATTGTTGTGACAGGTGAAGATGTGTTTTCACGCAGATATCGGGTGTCCATAATGACTGATGGATTTTAAAATTCAATAACTTGCAAACGGTGACATATATTTAAGCTTTTTTTGCAGGAGTGTTATGTAAGATGTCACGAATTTTTATGCTGCGATTCCCAGTTTTAGTTACAAATAGCAGCGATAGATGGCGCGGAAAGCAATAGGCGCTAAATCTAGACTCGAGTTTTCGGCCTCTCTCTTCTTCCATGCGAAAAAAAGAAGATTAAATTGTTTTGAATGGATCCCAAAGTACTAAAAATCGGGTCTGGAATTAGCACCTACTTCTCACAGCGCCATCTATTGTTTGAAATTCGAACTAAAATCAAGAATCACAGTAAAAAATCTCCTGACATCACACATAACCCTCCTGCAAGAATTTTTTAAATATCTATCACCGTTTGCAGGTTATTGAATTTAAAAACCTATCAGTCATTTTTGGGACACCCGGTATGTATTAAAGGTTGAATAAAAATCCTCATTGCTTTTACACTCAACTTTTTTAATGGAGAGCCAAAAAATTAAAATTTACTTACTTTCCAAATAATTAACAAGGAACATTCATTAACATACTTATCAATGGCTGCTATAATATATCAAATTCAAAATTAAACAAATAAAAATTCCTAAATATAAAAATAAAAAAAAATTTGTTTTATTATTAATAAAACGTTAAAAAATGCAAATAATGTGTTGGCGAGACAAGCAGTGTCATAGGCAGATATGGCAGCTTTAGCAATTTGAACTGTAGAGGTTTGTTTTTTTTTTCTTTTTTCTTTTTTTTTTTTTTTTTTTTTGCTAATTTTCGGAGTCGGTTACACATTTATTCCTGTATAAACTTACTTTGAAGATCTGGATACGAAGCGAATTTTTCTCTTTCATCCAATTTGCCAAAGCACATTCATCCTAAATATACATTTTTATTGCACTGTCTTAAATAACACGCTGACAATAAATTAAAAGATGGTCAATGGTTGTGTCAATATTGATGAACGCTTTTTCCTGGTTGAATGATACCGTGACTAAAATTATTAAGATGTGGGTATAAAATGATTAAATTTGTTAATGAAAATAACATTATATCGTAATATAAAAATATGAGTCCATAACTATATAGTTAATGATTTATATCTAATATAGTTCAAAGCACAAAAAGAAAAGGCTCGATTTAACAATTTTCCGACACAGTTTCCGATTTCACATATTTATTGACAGCTGTTTTTTTTTTTTTTTTTCAATGGTCTGAAATGAGCCAAAATTTATTTTATTTCTTCCTGGTTCGGTGGAGAGTGGCAAGCATGCAAGTCGAGCATGCAAAATCTAATGCTAACGAAACTAATAAAAAAAGTTTCTATTTATATTTTTCTAAAATAATAACATTAACGTCGCCAATTAACAATTATTTGTTTCGAAAAAAAGTTTCATCCAAAATATGCATAAGTCTTAAATGCATAAATTACTGCTTTACTTATGTCTAAATTGCGGAATTAATAATGATAATAACTAATGATAATAATGATAAATAATTATATCTAAATAATGAACCCTGATGGGTTCATTTTTCAATAATGTTTATCACATTAAGCAGACATTTTAAATTAATTAAAAATACTGCATTTCTGCTTCTTCGAAAAAAATGACCTAAATGCATAATAGAAATATGGTGTTACTATTCAACTTTATAAATGTAAAATCAAATTTTAATATGTTGATATAACACCTTATGATAATATAAGTAACATGAAATTATTAAACACATTTATATATATAACAAATATTTTTTAACTCTTTCTAAACATAATGGAAAAGTGTTTATGACTTTAGTTTGTCGGGCCGCCTACCTACCTATCTGTCTGGTCATCTCGCCGTGCTCTTACTCTAGATGCATGGATTACCATGAACTTGGTATATGTTATTAAGATTTATCGTAAAGCATTTTATGTTGAAAATCCAGTGTGTCAGTTTTACAGTTCGTTTTCTGGCAGGCACAAAAACTTACCTTATGGTTTGTGGGAGAAATTTTTTTATAGTGCATTATAGTTAAGTTGCTTTTTTTTTCAAACATAATGACATTTTTACGCATTATTGAGGAGTAAGAAAACATTCTTCAAATGAGGAATACATTATATGGCCAAAGATGACCGGTCACTTGCGATTTTAAACGTTTTCTTAAATTTCTAAAAAAAATACACGAGGAATTATCCTGAAGTTCCAGATGTGTAAACAGAATAGTGCAGGTCATATATTTCGGCAAAGATGTTTTCTCGAAACCGAATAGGGGGCCGCCAACAAATTGAAAAAGAACGAATATCTTTTGGATAACACTGTCAAAACTAATGTAGAAGCAGCGTTCAAACTGTAGATTTTGATTAAGTGGCTTATTGTAATAATTTGTATTTATTTTTATGAGGATAGCATGTATATTTGAAGAGAAATTCAGGTTTTCATAAAAAAAGTCTCAAATTTTGCCAAGTGTTTTGCTTATAATTTGCAGAGTTCTTAATATAAAAAAAAGTTCTTTTCAGAAAATATGACAAACAACATTGTACACAATACACGGCAATCAGAATTAAAATACAGTAAAAATTGTAAGAAAAAGGAGCAGGTTTACTAAATAATGATCGTAATCAAAACATAATGTGACTAATTTGTTAGCTAAATGTATAGAGCATTTTTTGTACAAGTCTCAAAAACATAGCTTGAAAATTCTGAAAATTAACGTTTATAGAATAAGCTCAAAATCCGTTGTTCCCAAAATGAAGCAAAAAGATGACGGGCTGTATCCATATATTCATTGATTAGTGCCAATATAGCATACACAACATTGCACGTACTACTGTATTTGGATACAGCGCTCATCTTTTTCTTTCTCTTAGGAATAACGGATTTTGAGCTTATTCTATCAACGATAATTTTCAGACTTTTCAAACTATGTTTTTGAGATTTTCACAAAAGTTGCTCTGTGCATTTAGCTAACACATTATGCAAATTATATTTTGATTTCATTTGGGCATGCGCAGTGAATCCTTATTTAATAAACCTGATCCTTTTTCAAGCAATTTTTATTGTTTTTTAATTATGATTACATGGTATTATGTACCTCTTTGTTAATCTTTTAGGTAGATTTCGTATGAAATACTACCTATTGGCGTCGTTCCTATGTTGGAATTTCTGAAAGATTTTTGCAGATCTACACCGATCAGGACCCCTAGAGCCCAAAACCACACTCAGTAAAAAACTTTATCTATCTATCTATCTATCTATCTATCTATCTATCTATGTATCTATATATATCACTTTCTTCTCGACACGATAACTTCCACAATTCTGCACCAATCTCTTCCAAACTGATACATAAAATCAAGCGGCATAAAATCTCGGTCGAGTTCGTTAATGGGCAAAATAGGACCAAGGGGATGGAAATAGGGAGGGGTTTTTGAAAACCGAAAAACCCCTATAACTTCTTAAATTTTGTACATATCGAATCAGTTTAAAGTTTTTATTACTTCTAAAAATAGGGCCAAAAATTTATGTATCGCAGATTTTTGATAAAGTTAAAAATGGGCTCAAGGGGCCCAAAAAGTAGGGTTTTTGGGAGAAAAAGATTCATAACTTCGTCAATTCTCAAGATGTCAAATCCAATTAATTTTATCATGAATCTCCTTAACATTATCTACAACTTTTATATTCAGAAGTTTTTGATAGGACCAATTCGTACCGCAAAAAAAATTAAAAACGAAAACAAAAAGGGCGTTTGAAGAAGAAGAAAATCCATAACTCCGTCAATTCAAAAGATATAAAATCCCCATGAATTTATCATATATCTTCTTAATATTGTCTACAACATCTATATAGACAAGTTTTGGATAGGACCAATTCTTACAGCAAAAACAAATTAAAAATACATAGCGGTTGAAGAAAAAAATCATCTTAGTAATGGTGTATTCAAATCCAAACTGCTTATTTTCTGACTCATTTTACAATTCATTTTTACTCTCAAAGGCTTCCAATTGGTACCTTTTCTTACTCAGAAACTATATAATGTACGTACCGTAATGGTCAATATTTTGATAGAGGCAGAATATATTTTAAAACATGCTGTCAAAGTGGGCCTTTTGAATCGAATTTTCCGAAGCGGATTGTGTTGGAAAAGGAAGTATTCAAATCCAAACTGCTTATTTTCTGACTCATTTTTAAATTCATTTTTTTTTCTCAAACGCATCCAATTGGTAGATTCGCTTATTCAGAAACTATATAGTGTACCGTAATGATCGATTTTTTGACAGAGGCAGAATATATTTCAAAAAATGATGTCAAAGTGGGCATTTTGAATGGAATTTCCCGAAGCGATTGTGTTAGAAACGAAAAATATTGTCTTACTGAGAAAACAATTGTTTATGTATCAAGTTTTAATTAATTAAATGGAAATTAAAAACATAGGTCGCTTGTAAATGTCTTCAAAAATCTCTTCAAAAATCACGTCAACAAGTTTCATGTTTTTCCTATTAAAAATGAATCTGGAGTTATGCCAGAAAATTTAGAGTTGTTGAGCATGGAAAAGTACTTTTTTTGAATACCGCCCTAACATGATTCTGATAAAACCAGTTATTATAAAAATTAAATGAAATAAAAACTCGTCAAAAGCGGCCAGATAAAATTGTTAAATTGGGTTTATCTCTAATCATGATTTGGTTTTTGTTTGTGAAATTAGTATACTTAACTTCGAAATCTACCTCCGCCTGTAGGCCGGGCCGGCAGGGATTTTTTTTTTTTTTTCAGTTTCATATCTTTAATTTCTTTTGCACTTTTTTCGTTAGTTTAAATAGTTACAAAATAAGATTGGATCATTTATTTTGTTAAACAGGAAAACTTTTATTAATCCATGGCATAACTTCCTTATTGAAGAAGATACAATAAATATTTTTAAAGATTAGATATATTTCAAATCACAAAGCTATAACTACTGTAGGAAAAATGCATTAAAATACGCTATTAAATCTTTGCATATATTGTTTGAAAAAATTGACTGTCCATTAGTTTATCACGTATATTTTTCAGTAATATAAACTTAGCAATACATTATTTAATAATAAAGTGATAGTAAGCTCCTGATAAATTATTTGTTTATTTTTTATTTAAAATATATTTACAACTCATTTGTATTACTTGTTAAATTATTAGACATTACTTGTTTAAAAACATAAATCTTTTGCAAGTTTCTTCTTCATTACTTTTTTTTACATAATTATGGCTCCTAATCAAAGTTTTACCCATGATTTATTTCACATCAAAAATTTTAAAATTAATATTTTTCCTCTGCAACTAGTTACAAAAAATGTAAAAGTTAACAGTTAAAAAAGAATATATAAATAAATATAATATGAATGTTTAAATGATAAATCATGTATATAATTTTTAAATGAAGATTTATTTAAAATTGAATTTTTTTTTAATGTCAGAATACATGCATACTAATCAAGATATTTTTTTATAAGTTAGTGTTAAAATTTTGAAGTTCTATTGAAATCAAAATTTATACTGTTTATTATTCTTGGTACATTTTGCTTAGTATTGTATTTAGTATGTTATAGTGTTTTTTACTATTTATTTATTATTAAATCTTCAGACAATAAAAAATAAATTTATCCATTTAAAAAAATACTTTTTCTAAAATAAACTTATCATTTCTTTCGCTTTAAAAAAAAATCTCATTTTTTAGGTTTTTTTTTTTTAATTCTTATTATTTCTAGCCGATTATTTGAAAATTTATCATCGCATAAGAAAAACAGAATGAAACTTTTTAAAATATCTTCATTCTTTAAATATTTGTAGAAATTTGAAAGAAGTGGTAAAGAAGAAGTTCAATTTCACTAAACAAAGAATTTAAGATTTTATTGTACGTATTTTTTTTTCTTTAAAGACTAAAAGCAGAGTGCGCACATTTTATAACATAACAGACAAGCTAATTTCAACAATCATTTAGAATATAAAGCTGCTTATGTCAGTTGTATAATATCATAAAAATCCTGTCTATGTGACTAATGTACGAAAACATAGCACTCAGCAACGGGAAAAGGCAAATGTATAATATCAAAATAATTTTAAGAAGAAACAGCTGTTTTACATATTCACTAACTTTTATTCACTAAAAAATAAGTGAAACTGTAGTCAATCAAACTTTTATTTGACTGACCACCAAAACTGATCAGTTTATCCGTATACATCCTGAGAAAGTGCTGGGAGATTTGAAATTTTATCATATTCATCACATAATTTATGTAAATCAACATTTTTAGATCATTTGGCGTATTTTTTTAATATATATGCAAGATATCAATATTACCAATAAAACATTACATTAAAAAGAAATTGACATTTAGACTTGCATAATAACAGTTAGGTTCGAGAAATATTAATATACAAAGTTTTAAATTAGTATTAGTAAAAAAAAAGAATATATCAAAGAAAAAATGCTCGATGATTTTTGAATTGGTTCAGTTTTTGGACATTTGACACGCGAAACGTATTCTTTCGAGAAAAATAATGGCTTCATCAATAAATGTTAATTGGAATCTGAACACCATTTACGTTATCTCCAAAGATAATAACTCAAAAGTCGAAAAAGCTTCATTATTTCGTCCAAATTTTAATACGGTACGATTTTACTAGATTTAAAAATTGAACACAGCTAAAGCGCGTTTAATAGAGAAACAGATTGAAGAAACTTACTGTAAAATTATTACTAATAAAAACTCATTTCTCAAATGAAAATTTCAAATATAACTAATTTTGTAAAAGCTACTACGGAAAAAAAAGAAAATCAGAAAATTACTTACCACAAAGTAAAGAAATTACTAAAATAAAACTGGATGGGATTCCTTATTCAAGAAATTATTGTTATTTTCTATCAAAATAATTTGTATTTATAAAGAAGTACTTATCATGTTATCCACAATTCTCTTCTGATATAAACTAGATTACCTTTCTTATTTGCAATATAATAAATTCTTTCTCATGATGAACAATGCATTTGAAAGTAAAACTAATATTATCAAATAAATTGCATGACAGCATTGAAATCAAAACACTCTTGACCTGCAACAAGTGGCAAGATTTTTAACAGGTGATCGGTTTCTTGTAAATATTTTTTTTTTTTTTTTTTTTTTTTTTTTTTTTTTTTATCTTCCTCATTTATGATAACATAACATATCATATCGAAAATAAAAATACCGAAGAAGAAATTACTGTTATTTCGATGAATACTCGTATGTTTAAAACGAAAGCACTTTTTTACATCCTAAAGAGGAAAAACGCTTTGAAGTACTTTCCTTTTTTTTCTTATTTATCTAATATTATCTAATGAATGTTGTTTTCGTACTTGTAAAAATAAATTAAAATTTTGGAAAAAAAAACCTATTTTGAATTAAATATTACGTAAAATTTTAAAAGAAATTTGAAAAGCTCTGCAAAACATTAATATGTCTGTACTAAAAATAAAATACTGTGACAAAAATATTACATTTTTTGTTGCGTTCATATGTTTCATAACAGTTATTCGTTTTAATTTAGTTTACTAAGTATCTCCTGAAATAACTATTTCATTCTTTATACGCAATTCAAAAAGCAATACTTGGAATTTTGAAAACTGGAAATTTTGTGGCCTTTAAACATTTCTATATTCTAGCAAGTAACCTTCTTTAAAAATTGCAACCATTTTTATGTATCAACTGACTTTTTTTATTTTATTTTTAATTTTAATAAAAAAATGTTCAAAATAGCTCAGAACTATTTCATTATGTCATGGCATAGGTGTCAATAACTGTAAAAAGCAATGTTTTAAAAAGATTTAAAAACTTACGGAGATATACCGATGTAACACACGTTAATTAAAGATCAATTTTCTAGTTTTGAGAAATCAAAACATTTATAGTCTTATTTTCAAACAGAAATTAGACAAACGTAAAACAACAGCTTAAAGGTTTCATACAAATAAAATAAATATCATCAGTAATATCGAAAAAAAAAAAGGGAAACATTTTGGATTTCTCGATCATTGGATCCTTCTGACTGGTGCACTGGGTGCTGCGTCTTGCTAACGATGTTTCTGAAACAAACAAAAAAGGGTTGCAACATCTTAAGGGGACCGGAAAAGCCCTATCTCCGCCATGTTAAATTCACCAACTTTATGTACCTCTTTCTCAGAAATGGTGAAAGATATAGGTATAGATTTTTTAGAGATGTTAGAATAACATGATTTATGTATTTTAACAGATTATTTTCTTTCTAAGTGAAACTCAAAATCAATTATTAATTATTTATTGAAAGTCATTTTTAAATTAACATTTTTGGTAAAATTTCACTGCCTAAAATAAATAATTCTCAACAAATCATTAAATCCCTGTGTTAAACTATACAATATAACATAAGTATTAAAAAATCTGAGTTCTTAAGTTTAATAGATATTGTAAAAAAGGAAAATAAACCTGAAAAATCCAAGTTTTGAGAAAAAGTCAAAGATTTAAATGGCCATTAAGCTGTGAAGTACTCTTAGAAAAGAATGAATAATTTGAACACTTATTTTTTATATATATAAACATGTGTGACACATCGTTGGAAAGATAAAAGTTTAAACTATTTAATGGTATAAAAAAGTAAAAATCGATTTTTTGGTTGAATTTTGCTTTCCCGGTCCCCTTAAACTAAATGCATTAGTCTATTAAACCATTCATGTTTACAAGAAAATAATAGCATCATCACGATTTGTTTAACTTTAATGTGAAATTTGTGGAAAAATATACAAAATATTTTTAACACAAAATGTTTCTAAAAGAAAATGGAATATAACTTCAATCCAAATTTAAAGTCTATAGTTTAATTAGTTGATAGCTAATTATGAGCTTTTTCACAATGGTCATCAGTTCCAAAAAACAGATTTCTGATCAAAACACATTAAAAATTTTCGAAAGAAGTGTTGAAGATTGGGTTTCAGCGTTTACAGAAGCTTATGAAATGGCTAACTTTAAATTTGGGCCCTATGCAACGTGGTGCACACTGGTACCAAGTCCCGAACACATGGACAAAAGTCCTTCCGGCCAGTGCCGGGAGGAAGAGGTAGCTTTCATAATCCTTATTTAAAAAAAGTCAACTTATATCATGCAAACACACGAAGCTCAATTTAGTGGAAACCGAATATAGGAGATTCAATACTAATTTTTATCAATATAATGAATGAGAATTTCTCGAAATTAGTCAGCTTTATCCAAGCTGCTTTTCTTTAAAGTAACTTATATTTGGCTGTCAAATTCGGCAATTTCTTAAAGTGCCTGTCATTTTAAGACAACATGGTGGATGAGGCTAAGCAGTGAACTTGGTCGAGACCTTAGTAATTGCTGTGCACATGCTCACTCACATCGGAATCGGTTAATATGTAGGAGTGCTGTCGCATGCAAAAAATCAGATTTTTCAAAATGTCACCCACAATAGAAATTGAAACTGCTATATCTGAGCCATTTTTTAAGGTAAAGACAAACAAAAAATTCTCCTGAATCCTTATATCAAGATCAAATACTTAAGAAAGAAACCTTTTTCAATTTCTAATATTTTTGCACCTCACTTTAAATATATATATATATTTTAATTTAATGGCCGCCATTTTGAAACAAGATGGCTGATGAATCTGGCCAGCGAACTTGGTCGAGGTGTTGATGTATACTATCCACATGCCTTCTTACATCGAAATAGGCGAATACGTGTGTTATCGCGTGACAAATACAAGATCGTTTCAAAATGTTAGCCATGCTAGAAAATCAAAGTGCTATAAATCAACCATTTTTTTAAGATATCAACAAAAGAACAATTTTTCAGAAACAAAAACTGCTCCGGAATCTTTGTATCAAGGCCAAACACATAAAAAAAATCTTTTTCATTTTCCAATTTTTTAATACCTCATTTTGAATTTTAAATTTAATTTTTTTTAAATGGCAACCCTTTTGAAAAAAGATGGCGAATGAAGCTGGCCAACGAACTCGGTCGAGACATTGGTATGTACTATGTACAGACCAAGTTACATCCAAATAGGTTCATAAATACGCCTGTTATCGCGTGACAAAAATCAGGTCGTTTTAAAATGTCAGCCACAAGAGAAATTCAAAATGCTATTACTCAGCCATTTTTTTTTAGATATAGACGAAAGAAAAACTGTTCCGGAATCTTTGTATTAAGGTCAAACACATACAAAAAAAATCTTTTTCATTTTCCAATTTTTTGGTATCTCATTTAAATTTTTTAATTTTTTAATTTTTTTAAATGGGCGCCATTTTGAAACAAGATGGCGGATGAAGCTGGCCAACGAACTCGGTCGAGATATTTGTATGTACTATGTACACACCAAGGTACATCCAAGTCGGTTCATAAATACGCCTGTTATTACATGAGAAAAATCAGGACGTTTCAAAATGTCAGCCACGCTAGAAATTCAAAATGCTATAACTCAGCCATTTCTTAAGATATAGACGAAACAAAAACTGCTCCCGAATCTTTTTATCAAGGTCAAACACATAAGAAGAAAATATTTTTTTCAATTTTCAATTTTTGGTACCACATTTCAAATTTAAATTTTTCTTAAAAATTTAAATGGCCGCCATTTTTAAACAAGATGGCGGGTGAAGCTGGCCAACGAACCCGGTCGAGACATTGGTATGTACTATGTAGAAACGAAGTTACATCCAGATCGGTTCATAAATACGCCTTTTATCGCGTGACAATTTTCAGGACGTTTCAAAATGTCAGCCACGCTAGAAATTCAAAATGCTATAACTCAGCCATTTTTTAAGATATAGACGAAACAAAAACTGCTCCGAAATCTTTGTATAAAGGTCAAATACATAAGAAAAAAATATTTTTCCATTTTCAATTTTTTGGTATCTCATTTAATTTTTTTTATTTTTTAATTTTTTTAAATGGGCGCCATTTTGAAACAAAATGGCGGATGAAGCTGGCCAACGAACTCGGTCGAGAGATTGGTATGTACTATTTACACACCGAATTACATCCAAATCGGTTCATAAATACGCCTTTTATCGCGTGACAAAATTCAGGACGTTTCAAAATGTCAGCCACGCTAGAAATTCAAAATGCTATAACTCAGCCATTTTTTAAGATATAGACGAAACAAAAACTGCTCCGAAATTTCAGTATAAAGGTCAAATACATAAGAAAAAAATATTTTTCCATTTTTAATTTTTTGGTACCACATTTCAAGTTTTAAAATTTTTTAAAAATTTTAAATGGCCGCCATTTTGAAACAAAACGACGGATGAAGCTGGCCAACGAACTCGGTCGAGACATTGGTATGTACTATGTACACACCGAATTACATCGAAATCGGTTCATAATTACGGGAGTTACAGTGTGACATAGGTCAGATATATATATATATATATATATATATATATATATATCAATTTTGAACGGAGGGTGGTTTCGGGGTCTGGGGGTCATGATCGATGAAAATATACCAAAATTTTTTGAAATCGTTTTCCTCCGAACGGCTGCAATAGGTAGCTTTTTTGTAAAGAAAGCTACCTAAAAGTTCAAAATTAAAGTTTCTATTTAGGGATTTTTAAATGTCAACTGAAATAAAGGAATGTTTTTAGAATCATATGATGCAATAGAAAGCAGATTTTTCTTTGGATACCTGAGACGGGATTTCATCAAGAACTAGACAGTCGAATGACGCTCAAGTGATGTCTACATAGACGAAAACATTATTATGTTATTTAATATTCGGCTGTTTTTGATAGAATTACCCGAAATTAATTTCTTAAAGATTTTTAACTGACAAAAATACCTAACTTATTAATTACTACAATTAGAATTATTTAAGACATTTAAAACTTAATTATTAATAAATAAATCATTTTATTGAAAATTTAAATAATTCTTTTGATAAGGTAAACGGTTATGAATCCTATCGAACTCTGTACCGTGATGGATTGTTTTGTAACCTGTATACTATATCCTATAAAAAGGCACAAAACACAGCTGCCAGTAGCAGGCTAATTGTCACCACTTATTTTTTAAATATTATTCATCCTAGTTTTTGACAGATTATATCGGATTCAATAAGACGAAGAATACTATCATAAATTAGGGGTGACAACGGGCCCAATTATATGCAATTGTACCATGGCTGCTATTTGTTGTCTTATTGTTCTCTCTGCTTTTGATGCACCTTTTGTTCTATAAATTGCCATAGTTGTAGTTTTTCATGAAGTATTAAAAACACACAGACATTCCCTTTTTAATATGCATTTTTCAAAAATTCAATACATATTTATTTAATTCAACTATTGATTAATTGAAATAATTTTGCTTGATTAAATAAAAACTTATATATAACTAATTTTATTAAAATTTCATGAATATTCATGACTACACGAAATATACAAGTTAATATACAAAGTAAAACTATTTTCAATGAGTTTAATTTAAACAACGTTATTCTTTCTTTTGTTATTGTTGTATAAATCTGTTTCAGAAAATGTATAATATTTCATTATTAATATCAGTACACATAAATTTTATTTTGCAGATGATTTCAATCCACTTGCTATTTAAAGTATGCCAAAATATTTTGTATTACTCAGATAGAAAAAAAAAACATTTATATTTGTGAAAAATTTATTAAACGATGGCAATAAATGCGAAATTTATATTTTTTTTTGAAAATGAAATTCACTGATGAATAAATTTTGAAACTATAATTTTGTCCAAGATTTGTAAAAAATATCACAATATGACCACGTTTTCGATATTTGTAACCGCTATGCGCAGTTGGAAAAGCGAGTAGCATAGAATTTTTTAGACTAAACTGAAAAAATTGTATATTCTGATCTTCATACTCACTTAAAATATATATATATATATATATATATATATATATATATATATATATATATACTAAAATTAGTTTCTCAAAATTGTCCTTAGCTAAAAATGCAGATTACAAGTAGCTCACATGTAAAAGGTTGGTTGGTTGGTTGGTTGATTTTTGACGGCCAATTATCTACACTAGGGATATAGGCCCGAGGGGGGAGTGCCTTTCGTGGGGGTCTTTCTAAGGGAACCTAACCCGTATTTACGCATGGAAATCCATGGCTCGAAGAAAACTCACATGTAAAAGACTTGAGTGTCTTTCTCTCCATGTTATGTATGTTTGACCCAGATTTTTTAGTACAAAATAATGTAATATCATTGGGTATATTCAAAAGTAAGTTCCGTTTAAGGTTAAAATAAGTTCCGTTTAAGGTTATTTAATAAGTATATAAAAGTGGTACATTAATATAGTAGTACTGTAGTAATAATATATTCTTGTTGCGCTTGTGTGTTGTCTTCATCCAATAATGCTTGAAATTTTTCATCTTCAAACTGTTTCGGTCTACCTCCACGTTCTACGTCTTCAAATTTGAATAAAACTCCTTTAAATTGTCTGAACCAGCTTCTAGACGTATTATCAGAAAAAGCATGTGCACCCTAAAAAGCTTCTACAAGTAAAGGATAACTTTCAACAGCGTTTTTCTTTAAATTATAAAACTATGAACAAAACTTCCCGCAAATGACGATTATTTGGTACAAAACTATACATTTTAAATCGAATAAACAAATATGTTGTTTGCACTTTAATCAAATGTCATATACTGCGTTTTGAAGGTTATGAAGAGGCTTTTTAAAAGTATGTATTACCAGATTCACACAATACGTATAAGAACACTTACGCCATCTATTAGACAAACGGAACTTACATTTCCATATACCCTATATAAATCTTTTAATTGTTTACAGGAGAATCAGTTTTTATACTGATGATTGTGCAAAATTAATGCCTTAATAAAATGTTTTCCCAGAAAAAAGCATAAATTCATAAGATATAAATTTTCACATTTTTAAATCAAGAATGCTGATTTGAAATTTTTTTTACATAAATTGATTTTATGTCACAGTTATGAGATTTTTTTTAATCATTTTTAAAGTAAAAATTCTTCTTTAATTAATCTATAGTAAAATAACTGTGCATAGAATCATTCGTTTTTGCTAGTAACTTCCCAATTTAATGAAACCATTCCATGTATAGTTTCTTAATAAAAAATCGGAAATACTGTGTTATTTCTGTGTTAGTAGCCAATATGAAATATATATATATATATATGCATCCTAATACACCCATATGCAGTTTCATTAAATAAATATGTATACATAAACGCAGCCGGCAACATTCCAACCTACGCGTGGAAACCCCAATAGATTACAAGCTCACCGCCTTAACCGCTCGGCCACGAGTGCACACAGAATAAATTTATGCTCGTAATTTTGTTGTGATGCAATATTTAATGCCTTAATAAAATGTTTTCCCAGAAAAAAGAAGAAATTCATCCGACCGCGCCTCACCAGTGGTCGAGAGGTTCTGCTGTCGAAGCTGGGAGACGAGAAGTGCTAGGTTTGATCTCAATCGCGCCCGTCGGCCTAATCGTTCGGAGTCTTCGTGGTTTTCTTCGAACCTTGGTTTCCAAGCGTAAATATGGATTAGGTTCCCTTAGAAAGATCCCCGACGGAGGTCGCTCCCCCGCCTTAGGGCCTACATCCCTCGTGCTGATATTTGGCCGTCATAAAACCAACCATAAAAAATAAATTTTCCCATTTTTAAATCACGAATGCTGATTTGAATTTTTTTTTTATATAAATTGATTTTATGTATTAGATATGAGATTTTTTTTATCCTTTTTAAAGTAAAAATAATTTTTTCATTAATCTATAGTAAAATAACTGTGCATAGAATCATTCGTTTTTGCTAGTAGCTTCCCAATTTAATGAAATCATTCTATGTATAGTTTCTTAACAATAAAAAATCGGAAATACTGTGTTATTTCTGTGTTAGTAGCCAATATGAAATACATATATATACGCATCCTAATGCACCCATATGCATTTTCATTAAAAAATATATATACATAAATAAAAATGCAGCCGGCAGGATTCGAACCTACGCGAGGAAATTTCGATGGATTTTAAGTCCATCGCCTTAACCGCACGGCCACGACTGCACACAGAACTTGCTTATGCTCGTTACTTTCTTGTGACGCAATATTTAATGCCTTAATAAAATGTTTTCCCAGAAAAAAGAAGAAATTTGTGAGATATAAATTTTTACATTTTAAAATCAAAAATGCTGATTTGAAATTTTGTCACATAAATTTGAATTTATGCCCCAGATATGAGATTTTTTTAAAATCATTTTTAAATTAAAAATTCTTCTTTCATTAATCTATAGTAAAATAACTGTGCATAGAATCATTCGTTTTTGCTAGTAGCTTCCCAATTTAATGAAACCATTCTATGTATAGTTTCCTAACAATAAAAAATCGGAAATACTGTGTTACTTCTGTGTTAGTAGCCAATATGAAAGATATATATATACGGATCCAAAGGCACCCATATACATTTTCATTAAAATATCTATATATATATAAGAAAGTCTGGATTTTGTATTAATCAACGCGCAGCCAAAACTACTGAACCTAAAACCTTGAAAATCGGTGTAAAAATACTTCTTATGATATAGAGTACCGCTAAGGAAGGATTTTCCAAAATTCCACCCCTAAGGGGGGTAAAAAAGAGAACGAACTTTTAAAATAATCCTTAAAAATCTGATTTTATAGTTATTTTTCAATTGATAACATATTTTGTTGTATTTTTGTATGCTGAATCGAATGGTACTAACTAAATTCTTTTAAGCCCAATAGTTCGAGAGATATTTCACATTTTTCTAATTTGGCACTATCTTTGGCGCCAAAACCTGAATTTTTCAAGTGATAGTTTCTAAAAACTCATTCTTTTCATTCTGTTACTATAGCAAAGGAAAAAAAATTCAAATTGAATAATTTTTTAACCAATCCTTTTGGTTAAATAAAAAAAACTTCGTCAATTAGAAAAAAAATTCAAACTCTTCAAAAAAAAAAAAACTAAAAAGAAAAAGAAAAAAAAAACTGTAGTACTTTTTTTGTGCTAATTTTCATCGCGATACCATGCCAAAATGTATGGTATCGCGCCATTTATTTCAACCCTAATCGTGCAAACGATTTTTATTACAAACCGTGCCACACATTAACGTTTGCTAATTATTGTACGTGAATATTTTTATGCAGGAATTTTTAATGATGGAATTTATTTTATTCCATCATAATCTCGCAAAACTTTTTAATTTGTTATTTTTTGAATAGAAAATATTTATTACTGATACTGATATATATTTTACCATTTCGCAGTTTTCTGATGATGAGGAAGCTACAATAAAATTATTTCAGAAGTTAGAAATTAGACATATAAAAATGTTTTGTTAAAAAAACCATGAATGTCTTCATTGAAAGAGTGAAATGTTTACTGCAATGTGAGACATACGTATTACGTACGCTATGCTTCAGTAGTAAAAGACATTTACAATTTCATGACTGCAGTTTAAATTGACTATATTTTATTACTTGCAAAATATTTATTTATTCTTATATTTTAAGTATTTATTTTGGTACCCGTCGGCCAATTTCGCCAAACAACTCGCCAAATTATACAAATTGACATGTGTTTTATTTTAAATAACGAAAGAACAAATAAATTAGTATAACATTAATAAAAATACATTTAAAACGTCGAAATAAAAATCACCTGATGACGTAAATACGTGTAACTTGCTTAAAGTCAAGTGAATGTGGCATTTATGATCAACCATTATTGGCATTTAATCTTATAGTTTGGCAATAGATTTTTGGTCGACGGGATAACGAAGTAGTACCATTATTTTTATTGATTTTAAAAAAATGGTAGGTCAAATTCTCTAATTTTCAAAAGTTATATTTTTTAAACGCTCATTTTTTTATCAACAAAATTATTTTTTTTTCAAATGTATCATTTCATTTTTGCGCCAACTATTACGCTTGGTGACAATGGTGTTGGCATAACAGGGAAATACCAAAACATTTACTGATTTTATTTCAAATGTAAAGAAAAAAGGTTTAATGAGCAATAAATATTGTAAATATGACTATAACTCAGATTCTACTGAACAGAATTTTGTAGAACTTACACTGTTAAATAGTAAATTTGGTTTATAAATGTTTTAATGTAAAAACCATCATTCTAAGTTGCTACGGGGGTTCTAAAATTAGGTGAACTCGATTATGAAAGATTTCAAGTCAACTAATTAAATGCACAGTAAGTTAGATAATATTTCAGAGATTTTTTCAATATTTATCATATCATTCTGTGTTGTTTAGTTACGGAGCTATGCGGAAAAAGTTCTCAGTGGTACAGTAAAGAAAATTGGAAGATATACGCTGCAGAGATAGGATATACTAGAGAGTATATATGCTATAGTTATGGAAGTTGAGCTGAGCTCCTTAAAAAATTCAGAAGTGATGCAGTATATACCTACCCCTACCTCCAAGAGAGTTCTATAATCAGGTTAACGCGATTATGAAAGTTATATTTAACTATCTCAATATATATATATAATGCAAAGAGAAATTTCATTCCGGCCGCTTATATCTTGAGTTCTGCTGAATAGATTTTGACGGGATTAGTTGTTAGTTAGATAATTGTTAGTTAGATTGTTAGTTAGATAATTTTTCAGAAAAGATGCTAGTATAAAACATAACGTTCTACGTTGCTTAGTTAAATAATTATGGGGAAAGTTCTAAATCAGATAAACCCAATTTTTAAAGATTTGCTTTTTTTAAAGGTTCCACTGAATGAATTTTTATAGGATTTAAACTGTTAATTAGATCATTTTTAGGGAAGGTTTCGGTATATTTTCCAGTTTAAAAGATTCTGTTAAGTGGATTTCGATGGAACTTGATCGGTTAGTTAATTTTTTAGTGAATGTTTTAGTATAAAGCACATATCATTTGCTGTTGCTTGGTTGTTAGGTTGCTTGATTGTAGAATTTTAGATGAAAGTTCTAGAATTAAGCGAACCCAATTATTATGAACGATAAGCCTTTTCAATATGTCTAATTAAAAGATTCTGACGAGACTTGCATTGATAATTTTTCATGAACGCTTTTAGTATGTTACATATTGTTCTATTGTTCTTTACAGAATCCTACACTAACAGATCAACTAAGGAAATTGGTGCTTAACAGTCTAAATTTTGTATGACTCAGTAAAAGATATTACAGCGTAATGACATTCATATTGCTTTCAGCAATTAGGTTGGATACACTAGGTAAATGTCCATATTGCTTTAAAACGCATGATCAAATTCACAGATATATTTTGTTTCATTCAAGATTTCTTTAGAAAAACCGATCAGCGTAGTGGGCGAATTCTGCTAGTATATATATATAAATAAAAACGCAGAAGGTAGGATTCGAATCTACGCATAGAAACCCTAAAGTATTTGAAGCCCACCGCCTTAACCGCTCGGCCCCGACTGCAAGCGGAATTAACTTATGCTCGTTATTTTGTTGTGACGCAATATTTAATGCCTTAATAAAATGTTTTCCAAGAAAAAAGAAGAAATTCCTAAGATAGCGCCACACGACTGACCCAGAGGTTCTGCTCTCGAAGCTGAGAGACGAGACGTGCTAGGTTCGATCCAAATCGCGCCCGTCGACCTAATCGTTCGGCGTTTTCGTGGTTTTTCTTCGAACCTTCGTTTTCCAAGCGTAAATATGGATTAGGTTCACTTAGAAAGACCCCCACGGAGGGCACTTCCCCACCTTAGGGCCGACATCCCTCGTTCTCATAATTGGCCGTCATAAACACAAACAACCTTCCATAAAATATAAATTTTTACATTTTTAAATCACGAATGCTGATTTGAAATTTTTTTTATATAAATTGATTTTATGTCCCAGATATGAGATTTTTTTTTTATCATTTTTTAAAGTAAAAATACTTCTTTCATTAATCTATAGTAAAATAACTGTGCATACAATCATTCGTTTTTGCTAGTAGCTTCCCAATTTAATGGCCCCACCAGTGGCCGAGAGGTTCTGCCCTCGAAGCTGGTAGACGGGAAGTGCTGGGTTCGATCCCAATCGAGCCCGTCGGCCTAATCGTTCGGAGTTTTCGAGGTTTTCTTCGAGCCGTGGATTTTCCGGAGGGCACTCCCCCGGGCCTATATCCCTCGTGTAGATAATCGGCCGTCAAAAAATCAACCAACCAACCCAATTTAATGAAACGATTCTATGTATAGTTTCTTAACAATAAAAAATCGGAAATACTCTGTTTTTTCTGTGTTGGTAGCCAATTTGAAAAAAATATATATACGCATCCTAATACACCCATATGCATTAAAATATATATATATATATATAGAAATAAAAACGCAGCCAGTAAGTTGGTTAGTTGATTTTGTGACGGCCGATTATCTACACTAGGGATATAGGCCCGAGGGGGAGTGCCCTTCGTGGGGGTCTTTCTAAGGGAACCTAACCCGTATTAACGCATGGAAATCCATGGTTCGAAGAAAACCACGAAAACTCCGAACGATAAGGCCGACAGGCGCGATTGGGATCGAACCCAGCACTTCCCGTCTACCAGTTCGAGAGCAGAACCTCTCAGCCACTCACGCAGCCAGTAAGATTCGAACCTTACGCCCAATGAATTCGAAGTCGGTCGCCTTAACCGCTCAACCTCGACGGCACACAACATTAATTTATCCTCATTATTCTGTTGTGATGCAATATTTAATGCCTTAATAAAATGTTTTCCCAGAAAAAAAAAGAAATTTGTAAGATATAAATTTTCACATTTTAAAATCAAGAATGCTGATTTGAAATTTTTTCACATAAATTTGAATTTATGCCCCAGATATGAGAATTTTTTTTATCATTTTTAAAGTAAAAATACTTCTTTCATTAATCTATAGCAAAATGTAATAGTAGATAATATGAAATATATATATATATATATATATGTATATACGCATCATAATGCACCCATATGCATTTTCATTAAAATATATATATACATAAATAAAAACGCAGCCGGCAGGATTCGAACCTACGCGGGGAAACCCCAATGGGTTGGGTTGGGTTGATTTTTGACGGCCAATTATCTACACGAGGGATATAGGCCCGGGGGGAGTGCCCTCCGTGGGGGTCTTTCTAAGGGAACCTAATCCGTATTAACGCATGGAAGATCCACGGCTCGAAGAAAACCACGAAAACTCCGAACGATTAGGCCGACGGGCGCGATTGGGATCGAACCCAGCACCTCCCGTCTACCAGCTTCGAGAGCAGAACCCCTCGGCCACTGGTGGGGCTGGAAACCCCAATGGATTTCAAGTCCATCGCCTTAAGCGCTCGGCCACGACTGCAAACACAACTACTTTATCTTCGTTATTTTCTTGTGACGCAATATTTAATGCTTAATAAAATGTTTTCCCAGAAAAAAGAAGAAATTCATAAGATATAAATTTTCACAATTTTAAAGGAACAATGCTGATTTGAAATTTTTTTTACATAAATTGATTTTATGTCCCAGATATGAGATTTTCTTTATCATTTTTAAAGTAAAAATTCTTCTTTCATTAATCTATAGTAAAATAACTGTGCATAGAATCAATCGTTTTTGCTATCAGCTTCCCAATTTAATGAAACAATTCTATGTATAGTTTCTTAACAATAAAAAATCGGAAATACTGTGTTATTTCTGTGTTAGTAGCCAATATGAAAAAAAATATATATACGCATCCTATTACACGCATATGCAGTTTCATTAAAAAAATATACAGAAATAAAAACGCAGCCATTAAGATTCGAACCTACTCTGGGAAACCCCAATGAATTTCAAGCCCGTCGCCTTAACCGCTCGGCCAAGTAAAAATACTTCTTTCATTAATCTATAGTAAAATGTAATAGTAGCCAATATGAAATATATATATATATACATCCTAATGCACCCATATGCATTTTCATTAAAAAATATATATACATAAATAAAAACGCAACCGACAGGATTCGAGCCTACGCGGGGAAACCCCAATGGATTTCAAATCCATCGCCTTAACCGCTCGGCCACGACTGTACACACTGCTAATTTATCTTCGTTATTTTCTTGTGACGCAATATTTAATGCCTTAATAAAATGTTTTCCCAGAAAAAAGAAGATGGTTTGGTTTGTTTTTGACGGCCGATTATCTACACGAGGGATATAGGCCCAAGGGGGAGTGCCCTCCGTGGGGGTCTTTCTAAGGGAACCTAACCCGTATTTACGCAGGGAAACCCACGGCTTCGAAGAAAACCACGAAAACTCCGAAACGGTTAGGCCGACGGGCGCGATTGGGTTCGAACCCAGCACTTCCCGTCTACCAGCTTCGAGAGCAAAACCTCTCCGCCACTCAGAAAAAAGAAGAAATTCATAAGATATAAATTTTCACATTTTTAAAGGAAGAATGCTGATTTGAAATTTCTTTACATAAATTGATTTTATGTCCCAGATATGAGATTTTCTTTATCATTTTTAAAGTAAAAATTCTTCTTTCATTAATCTATAGTAAAATAACTGTGCATAGAATCATTCGTTTTTGCTATTAGCTTCCCAATTTAGTGAAACCATTCTATGTATAGTTTCTTATCAATAAAAAATAGGAAATTCTGTGTTATTTCTGTGTTTGTAGCCAATATGAAAAATATATATGTACGCATCCTAATGCAGCGATATGCATTTTCATTAAAATATATATAAATAAAAACGCAGTCGGTAGGATTCGAACCTACGCGGGGAAACCCCAATGGATTTCAAGTCCATCGCCTTAACTGCTCGGCCACGACTGCACGCATAAATATCTTATACTCGTTATTTTGTTCTGATTTAAACATCTTGACATAAACAAATATTTAAACATCTGCCGGAATCAGAAACACAATTTTCAAAGCTATTTACTATCTATCATATATTACAAGTAACTTTAGAATTAATAATCTTATCTGCCAGAATTAATAAAAAGTTTTTTTGTATGTAAAACAATTGTCATTGACAAATTTTTAACCAGTTTAGAAGCGTGGAATTTACGTTGAGGTTTTTAAAAAAACAGCAATATTCTAGTTGTTACAATCATTGTCTTAATTTGCATCTTGAAAACTGTAGATGAACTATAATCCGCTCAATAATATCTTAAATGAAAAAATTAAACACACATTAAATTGCTGCACATAGAATAAACTTATGCTTGTTATTTTGTTGTGACGCAATATTTAAAAATCTGCAGGATTCAGAAACACAATTTTCAAAGCTATTTACTATAGTACCGCGCAAAAGTTTATGCACAAGCTAAATATTTTTATAACATGAAAAATATACATCGGACTGCTTTGAAATTTTTACTGTATCTAAGCAATTTCACTAAAAATTCATGTTTCGAATTTGGAAACAATTCAATTTAAGGGAAATAATAAATTATAAAATTGTGATATCGCAAAGTTTATGCACAAAAACGAAATATATACATTTTACAAGGCACAGAAGTCCTTTAGTATTCTGTGGTGTTTCCACTGCACCTGGTGCAATCGAATACTCGAATTTCCATTTATAAGACGAGAGTATGGAAGGTTTTGGGAGCGAGTTTGTACCAGGCTTCTTCGATAGCTGATTTTAGCTTCTGCACTGGATAATACTGCTTCTCATTCTTCTAGCCTGCCCCACCAGTGGCCGAGAGGTTCTGCTCTCAAAGCTGGTAGACGGGAGGTGCTGGGTTCGATCCCAATCGCGCCCGTCGGCCTAATTGTTCGGAGTTTTCGTGGTTTTCTTCGAACCTTGGATTTCCAAGCGTTAATACGGGTTAGGTTCCCTTAGAAAGACCCCCACGAAAGGCGCCCCCCCTGGGCCTGTATCCCTCGAGCAGATAATTGGCCGTCAAAAATCAACCAACCATTCTTCTAGCCGTAACGAGAGAGGATTCCCCAGATGTTCTCTATAGGATTGAGATTTGGGCTGAGTGCTGGCCAGTTCATCACACTGATATTCTGAGATCTAAGCCACGGTTTTGTGCAACGGGAAGTGAGTATTAATGCGTTGTCTTGCTGAAAGGTCCTTTTGGGATCACCTAGGTGTTCTCCAAACGCTCACAAATGCTCCATCAGAGTTTCCTGATACTTTTTGGAATTTTGTCTGCCATTTAGGAAGCAAAGAGATGTTTGTACATTACAGCCAAAAGCGCCCCATACCATGAGCGTATCACAACGTTGTTGCCTGCTGAATATGCTCTTCGGATCTTTCCACAAGGCACGCCAACAGAATGAGAAGCCATTCGGACCATCCAAATTCCATTTTTTTCCATCAGAAAAAATAACACTAATCCATTCGTCACGATAATACGTGTGCTGTTTCGTCCATTCAAGTCTTGCTTGTTTGTGACGCTGTTTCAGAAAAAGCTTACGAGATAATTTTTGTTTTTCGACGAATTCTGATTCTGTTATTCGTCTGCATATGATGTCATGTGATATTTTTGATCCAAGTCGATTTTTTATCTCATTAAGAAACAAATAGCTAGTTACAGCCAATCTTTTAATTCTTCTATCCTCACAAAATGTGGTTTTTCTCGACGTTTCTGAGCAATATGCATTTTTTAATAGTTTTCCATGTTGCAAAACACTATAAACACCACGTTTAGACAGATTAAAAATAAGCGAAATTTGCAAAAAAGATTCACCTCCAGTTTTCAGCTTCCAAACTTCTACAACTTCTTCAGGCGAGAACTGCAGAAATTTCGGCATTTTGATATAACTCGTACAGCGATCTCTACACTTTATACACTAGGAAAAAAGTCTCGCCGATCTTCTACCTATCATGTTTAAGGAGATATTTGCATAAAATCTCATTTGTGCATAAACTTTTGCGACATCACAAAAACTGTTTTCTTGTAATTTCTGATTTTCGTAACGATGAATTTTTTCGAAACTTGAGATATATATTTATGATCATACTATTCACCTACAGTAGATATTTGAAAGCATTACGTTGTATAATTTTATTTTTATTAAAATATTTGCATTGTGCTTAAACTTTTGCGCAGGACTGTATCTATCATATATTACAAGTAACTTTAGAATTAATAATCTTATATGCGTATAATTTTCTTAAGACATTACATGTACAGGCTTAAAAAAAGTTTTTTTGTATGTAAAACAATTGTTAATGAAAAGTTTTTAATCAGTTAGTTTAGAAGCGCGGAATTTACCTTGAGGTTTACAAAAAAACTGCAATAATCTAGCTGTTACAATCATTGGCTTAAATTGCATCTTGAAACCAGTGGATGAGATATATTCCGCTCAATAATATCTTAAATGAAAAAATTAAACACACATTAAAGTGCTTTAATTAAACAATTTTTGTCAGAATAGTTTGCTTTTACTTCTATATGAGTAAGAAAATTCACACAGGATTTCAAACACCCTCTATGTTACAAAATTTCGATTTATCATTCATTTTATATTTAGCTTCCAGCTAATTTAATAATAGGTACTTACACCAAATATGGTCAAGCTCTTAAAAAAGCCACCAGCTTATATCTTGTAAGAGAATGATCTCGGGCTGACATACGGCAACACACACATGAGGATTCATGTGTCCTTGACATGTGAGAATAATTTTAACCCCAACCGATACCGGCTTCGTCGTCATTTGTGGATCACTGTATCTTTCGCTTTTGTTAAAACAGTAAGTAAAGTTTGAAATAAAATCAGCTTAAATTATTAATTAAATTTTGCCATTTTTGAATGGTGTTCGAGATAATTCAATGGTTTTTTAGCGGGTATATTGAAATATTCTGTATTTTTAATAGTTTGTGTTTGAAAGTGAATTATGCGAAAAACAGAAGTCCCCTACTAAGGTGATGCTTCATTTGCGAAAAGGATCGTGTTTTAAATATGCGTCTTTGTTCAATGTGCAAGAAGCATGTCCATGAAGAATGTCTAGGATGGATTCGATGGTAGACATACACCTTTTTTGTGTACCAAATGTGAATAACTTCATTTAGCTTCATAAAATAATAATGACTTTATTTTTATTTTTTATGCCTACATATTTCATTTTTAACAGTTAAAATTTACAATTTAAAACCATTTTCTTTATTTTGTACAATTTTCGTATAATGCGTGTAAAATATCTGTTAATAAAATTATATCTGTGTGCTTAGCAAATTATGGCCTTATTTAAAAAAAACATACTTCTAATAAGGCCACTTTAAAATGTTTTTTATTTTACACTCTCCTGACCAAAATCCAAAAGCGACAAGAGTGTGCATGAATTAATATTATAAATATTTATATAAATATTCCAACCACCGCTATTTAAAATGTTTACAGCTATATAAAATTTTTTATTGCTTATTCTTAATGTACTTCCTTATTTGGTACAGGTAACTTATTTTAAGAATTCATAGGGTTTTTTTTTTTTTACTTACCCATTATACGTAGTATAGGGTAAGTCTTTTAATCGTTTTAAAAATCGAAAAAAAAAATTTGACGAATTTACATGTTTCAAACACTGGAAATTTCGAAAAACATATTAAAAAAAAAATTACATCCGTTTGTCTGCGTGTGTGTCTGTAAACGCTCTATCAACGGAACAAACTGAGATAGAAACTTGAAATTTGTTTTGTACTTAGTATGTAGTAATGAGAAGAAGCCTATTGAAGTTCCGTAATCTCGATTATACGGAACTACTTTTTTCAGACTCTCGAAATATTCGTTCTGATAAAAGGTATATATATATATATATATATTAATTGTTTATTTTAAGGAGTGAATATAAAAGACAATAAAAAAGCATAAATTTTGCATAAAGAATGAAGTCGATCGGATCATTAATTGCCGAGATATTTGTGATCCTATTTTCCACACTCTTCGATTTTTCATGACACTGTATTTCATTCAAATTTCAATTCAAAGATATATTTTAATTGGAAATGAGACACTTAATCCGATGCAGTAAACTGTTAGTAAATAGGTTTATCATTTTTGAATTAGAAGGTTGTTTCTTTTACGCAATTCAGTAATAGAGCATTTAAAGTTTATGACGTCACCAAGCCACAATTTTAAGCACTCTATCTACCGAACAAATTGATATGGAGGCTTCAAATTTGCTATGTCCTTAAAATTAAATAGTGCGAGAAAGCCTATTAAATTTGAGTATTGAACATTTCTTTTCATATTTTATATTATGCATATTCATTATAGGTAAGTGTTACGGTGCCCTCTCCCCCCCCCCCCCCAAAAAAAAATGACTTGTTTTTGTCTCAGACGATTATTAAGAGCGCATTCACTTACATCGATTTATTTTGATTGACGTGAATGGTGAGCTTTGGGGGAATTTAGATCAATTGAAATGTCAATATTTTTATATTCAAATAGTTACACACTTATGCGAAAATACATTCAGTGACAAGAACCATTCATTTATATGTTGAGAATTTAATGAATACAACAATGAAAACAAATCTCCTAAAAATCAAGCTGGATTGGGAGAACTTCCCCTTAAATCATCGTGTGAGATGAATTACAGCAGAAATTGAAGAAAAGAAAAAAACATTCGGTGGCGGCGGCTGTGACAGCGTTAGTTACTTTTTAGCTCACACGCTATCAAAACCAGAGAGCTAATGTTCCCGCAGGTTCTGTATGTACGTGCGTATGTATGCATGTATATACATAACGCGAAAACTCTTGATAGAAGTATCCTATTTGCTTCAAATTTTTTTCAAGGTTCATTCTGATAAGGCGCTTCCCGGATTAGTTCTTGGTGTTTCGTTGGCTAAGTATAAAGAAGAGGTACGGGGTGCTAATCCTCCTTAACTTACAAGTAGAGGGCCAACCTTGTTATTCACAGATATTGATTATTTTAATATATGTTGTAGGGTTGAGACCCCATAGTCTCAGGTTCAACGGATTTTGTCCAACGCTCCGTAGTTCTTGAGAAACCGGGGTGTCTAATAGTAGTACACAACTTAAATACTTACTTTGTAAGCGCAAGGACAGGTTGGTCGTAGCTGAGTTGGTATGGCGTTTGCCGGCTGATCCTCGACCGTGGGTTCGATACCTGGACGCGCTACATTTGTTTTTCTCATTTTATGTTTTATAAATATATATGTAAGTATAACTTAATAATCTCATTGTCAATTAAAATTTATAATATTGTATATCAGTTATAATTTTAACGTATTTATTTGTTTTTGCTTTTAACTAAATAGTTGTATAAAACATCATAAAACTGTTAATTTTTTTTAAATCACTTTTAAAATGTATTTCATATATTCTTTATCGATGCAATGATATTGAGCAATTGTGTCAATTCAAGATTTTAAGGGTTTGGTTTGGGTCGGCCAATTATCAACACGTGGGGTATAGGCCCAAAGGGGGAGTGCCCTTCGTGGGGGTCTTTCTAAGGGAACCTAACCCGTATTAACGCTTGGAAAATCCAAGGTTCGAAGAAAACCACGAAAACTCCGAACGATTAGGCCGACAGGCGCGATTGGGTTCGAACCCAGCACTTCCCGTCTAGCAGCTTCGAGAGCAGAACCTCTCGGCCACCGGTGGGGCCATGATTTTAAAGAAACATCATTAACGCATTGCTTTAACAAAGGAAGTCAATGCTATAATACTATTATTTTGTCTTTAAAGTGAGAAGCATAATTATATTAAAAATTAGCATCAGAATTAAATTGCAACCGATATTTGCATATTAAAGATTTTTAAATTTGTAATACTTGCTAATAATAATTTGCTTGCACTTTCAATTATTTTGCTTTCACCTTTATCTTCTTCCTGCTTTTATTTTTATTTTATTTGAATATTCTTTTATTTTATCATAACTAGATGGCGCCACACCAAGTTTTGTCACGATTTTGGAATTTGCATCATTCAATAATAGATCCAATTTCTTTTTAAACCTCTTTAAAGGATGAAAAACAATAGTTTAAAAAAAATAATAATAAATTTGAGTTTGTTAACATTATAATTAATGTATGATATTAAAATTTTTAATTTAAATTATTAAATCATAATTACAAGTATATTTAAAACAAAAAATGAGAAAAACAAATGTAGCGCGTTCGGGTTCCGAACCCGGTCCCGCAAACCAGCCGGCAAACCTGCCTTTTTTTTTTACAAAGTAAGTATTTAAGTTGTGTACTACTATTAGACCCCCCCGGTTTCTCAAGAAGGTTGGGTTGGGTTAAGTTTTGACGGCCAATTATCTACACGAGGGATATAGGCCCGGGGGGAGTGCCCTCTGTGGGGGTCTTTCTAAGGGAACCTAATCCGTATTAACGCATGGAAGATCCACGGCTCGAAGAAAACCACGAAAACTCCGAACGATTAGGCCGACGGGCGCGATTGGGATCGAACCCAGCACCTCCCGTCTACCAGCTTCGAGAGCAGAACCTCTCGGCCACTGTTTCTCAAGAAGGAGCATTGGATAAAATCCATTGAACCTGAGACTAAGGGGTCTCTACCCTACAACATATATTAAAATAATCAAAATCTGTGATTAACAAGGTTGGCCCTCTCCTTGTTAGATAAATGGGTTTTTCATGTAGAGTTCTAAAAATAAAATGAAGATTTTCATGTAGAGTTATAAAAATAAAATAAAGATTTGCTTTAAATTTGGTATACCGGTTAATTCTGATAAGGCACTTCCCTGCTTAGATTTGGAGGTTCATTGTTTAAGTATAAAGGGGGAACAGGGGGCTAATGCCTCCTTAATTTAGATAAACGGGTTTTCTATCCGATTTGTTTCAAATTTGGTATACCGGTTTATTCTAATAATGCGCTTCTCTAATGAGATTCGGAGGCTCATTGGTTAAGCATAAAGATATGAAACAGCGGAAGGGGAATAATCCACTTAATTTATTTTTCTAGGGGCCTTATTATTTAAAATAAGAGTAAATTATACAATTAGTGTGAATAGCCTGTGAACTCAATGCCATTAGTTTAACTGGGCACTTTTCTTTTTATTTATTAGAATAGTGAGATACTTATTACAATGGCTGTAACCTATGGAATATTTTGGCTATTTGATTTCTTTTCTTTTCTCAAACAAAATGAGTTTAAATTACACGCCATAAAACTTATTCACAGACTTTCCATAGATAAAATTAGATCGTATGTATGGTTTTGAAAAAGGAAGAGCCGAATGTGAAGTAGTTTCTTATACTTACATAAAAAAAATTAATCCTATTTATAATTGTACATTAATTTTCGCTAATTATGCATTAATTTAAATAATTTACGTATGAAGTTAGTTGCATATTCATTTACACTTATTATATGTTAATCGACACTGTCAGCATGCCATCAAAATATCCGTATGTACGACCTATTCTCACAGACAAGCAGTTAAAACAACAGTTACTGTTTAAACCTCGCAAAAAGTTAAAATTAATACAATCTATTATATGTTTTCACCTAATTAAATATGGGAAATCATCTGGGTAAACAACAAAATAATTATATAATCATTAGTTTAGTGAAAATAAACAAAACAAAAGTAAAATTTAAATTTAAACAAAAAAAAAAAAAAAACATCATTATACCAATAATAACTATTCACCAAATGTATATATAAGTGAAAATTATCTTTATATATTTTTTAAAAATTTCTATGAATTTTCGTCATTCCCAATTAATTGTAGATGTTAAAAACTGCAGTTAGGTTGGTTGGTTGTATTTATGTCGGCCAATTATCTGCACTGGGATATAGGCCCTAAGGGGGGAGTGCCTTCCGTGGAGGTCTTTCTAAGGGAACCAAACCCGTATTAACGCTTGGAGAACCAAGGTTCGAAGAAAACCACGAAAACTCCGAACGATTAGGCCGACGGGCGCGATTGGGATCGAACCCAGCACCTCCCGTCTACCAGCTTCGAGAGCAGAACCTCTCGGCCTCTGGTGGGCAACTGCAGTTAGGAACCATGGGAGGCAATATCATATTCATTGACGAGAATAAAATGATAATAATAAATAATGATAAATAACCTTTTGGACTGCCCTAGATAATGCAACCAATTAATAAACAAAATTTGAAAGATCTCATTTATAGTTGAGTATAAGAAATTACAAAAAAAAGAGAAAAAAAAACACGCAGCCGGTAGGATTCGAACCTACGCGGGGAAACCCCAATGGATTTCGAGTCCATCGCCTTAACCACTCGGCCACGACTGCTGCAGCGGGTCTTTCTTTCTTCGTGATTTATTTACTCATCTGTTAAATAGAAATGCATGAAATGAAAGCTAGTTGGATTTTCCAATCCCAAAACTTTCTTCTATCTCATACATCGTAATGCTTCATAAAGTAGTTACACATGTTAAGGTGACTTATCTGGTCGGGAAAAAAAAATGGAATCCTATGTTATCCTGTAGGAAAAATAAGTATCCTTCTTCTTCATTCAAATTTGGAAATTTCAACAATATTTTTTTGCAGCACGTAGATAAGAAGGATCTTTATCCCTCTGTAAGCTTAAAATATTTTTTAAATGAGTATTTTAAAATTTGTGTTAAAGTTCAAAAATTTTTTCAAAAGTATAAAAAATATTCTTTACTCATTTGCAACTTTGGACTAAAAAAATAGATAAAAATTTGGAGGGATAACGAACCTTTCTATCGACGTGCTGAAATAAAAATATTATTGAAATTTCAAAATTTGAATGAAGAAGAAGGATACGTATTTTTTCCATAGGATAACACGGGATTCCACTTTTTTCTTCCCCACCAGATAAGTCCCCTTAATACTTCAATATTATACTTGTTCAATACTATACCAACTTTGATTTTCATTTTAAATTTCTGCTTCAGTCCATTAATCGGAGTAAAAACGAGTTCATTTCGATCATAATATTAAATAAAATAAATATTTTTCGTCAGCTGCATGTGAATCGCCGGTTTAGCAGGATGAGCAGTTCTCGTCGTTGCACACGTCGTCCCGTCTTTGCAGTCGTCGATTTACAAGAGGACAAGTCCACCCACCGGAGTACCCACCAAAATTTGGCATAGGTGTTAACTCCCCGGTGTAAGTTCCCCACTACTAACCATCGAAACTCGAACTAAAGCAACCGGCCCGAAAAAGTAACAGGTCCTAATTTAACTAAAATAAGTAATGCAAAGCAAATGTGCACCAGCACCAAAAATAAATAAACATAAAAAGACCTTGATAACAACTGTTAAAGGCAATTCACAATCTAACAAATATCTGTCTGTCAGTAAAACTAAATTATAACAAACGTTTATAGACAATTAAAGTATAACAATTGTCTGCCAATAAATATAACCAACTGAACACTGTCAGAATGAACATACAATATACAACACTTGTGTAGTTACAATATGATATACATGTCTTGATGAAAACTCCATCAAACAGGAAAATAAACTTTCCCAGTATACGCTAAGCCAGGCATAAGTGCTGTTAATACACTTTCACCTTAATGTCAACGAAGTTCTGGTATAAAATCAGACTTAATATAAAAATCACAAGTTCATAAATAAAATCACAAGTTCGTGAGTAAAGTCAAGGATCTAAAATTTAAAGTCTTGACTATAAGAATCAGTCAAAGCATCAGAACTTGTCTAATAAACGAGAAGTTTGCATTTAGATCATTATAAATGGTAGACAGTTTTTTGTAGTTTGTTTGGGACAGAAGAATATTTCTAACATTCCATTCTATAGTCCTATTTCTAATCACTTCAAACCTTTCCGCCGAAACACAACTCGTATCAAAGAGATAGTGCTTAACATTGCCGCGTTTGCCACAAGTGCATTTATCATTTCCTCGTTTTGCCGCCGATTTACAAGAGAACTACGAAGCAGAATTGGGAATATTCCCAAGTAAGGAGGAGCTGTGATAACAATTTTTGTCTAATTTTCTCAATTTTATCGTAGTAGCCACCGATTTAAAAGAGAATTACGAAAAATTGAGAAGATTACACAAAAATTGTTATCACAGCGCCTCCTTCAATGGGAATATTCCCAAACTACACTACGCCCCACTTAGGCATTCAAGAAACAATCGTCTTTGATCTTCGATCTACTGGGACCTGCTGGCCATCGCGAAAAAAATCATATATATGAACTTTGGTTCAATTCTATGCACAACTTCATTCACTTTTCCATGATACAATAATGAAAACTGCACAAAAGTCGCTTTTACATTGCCTCCTTCCCGCGGAATATTTCCAAATTCAAGTGGGACCTGAACTTACCATAACATATATATATATATATGACATAAGCCAAAAACATATATATGAAATTTGTTTCAATTCCATGTATAACTTCATACACCTTCACATAACACCTACACATAAATCGCGCCCGCTTCCGGCGGAATATCCCCAAATTAAACTGGAACCTGCTGCTCTGAAATTTGGTCCAATTCTGTGCAAAACTTCATACATAGTACTTCATATAAACAGGTTGATACAATAATGAAAATTGCGCAAAAATCTCTATTACAGTGCCCTCTTCCCGCGGAATATTTCCAAATTCAAGTGGGACTGCTTGCTCAATCAAAAACATATATATGAAATTGTTTCAATTGTATGCATAACTTCATACACTTTTCGTCAGGGTTTGAAATGTGCCGGAGAAAGCGGAACAATATTCTGGATCGTGAAATTATGACAAATATTTTTCCAGTTCGTGAAATTATGGTAAATTTGGTAATTTCCCAAAATTAATTGGGTCAATTTTATAGCAAATGATATTCTTCAATTTCGGAGGTGCTTTGGCTACTAAGGAGATATCGAAACGTTTAAGACTATATTTTAATTTCTCAAAAAAGCTTGGAATATATTGAATAGTATAAAGATTTTACGTACGTTAGTAAGAAGCCTGAACGTAAATTTCATTCGCAAAAGTACAAACTTTATACTATTCAATATATTCCGAGATTTTTTGAGGGATTAAAATATAGTCTTAAACGTTTTAATATCTGCTTAGTAGCAAAATTATCCCCGAAATTGACCATTTCGGGACCAATATGGACATGCATGTCCATAATAGGGTCAGGTGTTTCCTTATATGGACACTTGTAAACATGTTTTGTTTTTATCATTAAAATTAAACTAGAATAATTACAAAGTCGCTAATTTTAATAATGATAGGCAACTGTCCAGGGATAGTCGTCAGATATTTTTGGAGTCTTATGACGTGTACACGGGGGTGAAAAAAATCAATTTTCCTTAGGGTGTCCATATTGGGTACAGGTACCTTATACTTATATGTTATTCAAAAACATACAATTTGTATTTAAAAATACAAAATATAAGCAAAAATCGGCGCATATTTTTTATTTAAATGATAATTACAGTGCACGGCATGTTACAAAATATTTAATGTAAAATGACATGTATAAATAGTACAATATTTCAGTAGTGAAGTTAGGCAGAAACAACATATTAAAATATTTTTCAGATATGTAGTTTTACTTAGTCACAAACAGACTTTAGTGTAATTGAAAGCATATAAAGAGGACTCGAAGAAAATATTGTTCCTAAAATGATAATCTTGTGGACAAACGTCTGATAGCCCACATGAACCGCATGTTTAGATTTTCAGAGTTTTATAAATTTTACATCAATTAAAATATGATTTTTAAATTTAGTGTCTACATTTTGTTACAACGTTTTTGTTTTATTTTGTTTTGCTTTTATTATTATAAGGTACCTGTACCCAATATGGACACGCTAAGGAAAATTATTTTTTTTCACCCCCGTGAACACGTCATAGAACTACAAAAATATCTAACCACTGTCCCTGCACTGTTGACAATTATTATTAACATTAGCGACCTTGTAATTATTCTGGTTTAATTTTAATAATAAAAACAAAAAAAATGTTTATATGTGTCCATATAAGAAACCACCTGTCCCTATTATGGACATGCATGTCCATATTAGAGAAGGGCGGCTCCTTATCGACCTACTACATAGGGTGTATGGAAGAGCCGCTCTTGCAAGGGATTCTAGAGGAGAGGGGATTCAAGAAATATATCTTAAAGTATTGCGGGGGAGGGAGGGCACAATAAATATCTTCAGAACATGCACTTTAGAAGGGGGAGGGTCATTTTCGGTTATGGCTCTTTGAAGGCCCATTCAAAGCACCTCAGTTACTACAAAATATTATGAAATAATATAGTTGATTTTGCTTAACTTTATTGTATCTGTCTACGTAGCATCTATAGTCGCCGTCTGGTCCGTCCGTCAGTTTGCATAAAAAGCGCAAAAGCTACCCAAGTGAATGGTTTGAAATTTAATATATATATATAATCGTTGCAGAACTTTGTCGAGTCATTTCAAATTTTATGAAAATCGAATCAAAACTTAAAAAGATATTCATAAAAATGTTCTTCTTTATATTAAATCCGATCATACGTAATTAATTCGATGATATCCCACGATAGGTAATGATTCTAGGTTGCCATGGTCATTATTCTATTAAATCCTATCATACGTAATTAATTCAATGATATCCCATGATAAGTAATGATTCTAGCTTTCGATGGTGATTATTCTATTAAATCCTATCATACATAACTAATTCAATGATAACCCATGATAGGTAATGATTTTATTTTTCCACGATGATTACGTCCCATTTAAGTTAGAATTCTATTATTTCCGTATT
Source organism: Maratus speciosus (assembly GCA_963932465.1). Classification (NCBI taxonomy): domain Eukaryota; kingdom Metazoa; phylum Arthropoda; class Arachnida; order Araneae; family Salticidae; genus Maratus; species Maratus speciosus. The sequence goes on along the minus strand of OZ010786.1, from coordinate 340,701,361 downwards.
ACTGAGTTTAATATTTATAATCGTAATAAATTTTATATTCATGCAGTTTTGCATAAGAATGCAACAGCTACTGCGCCAAGAGATGAATATTTATAAAACTAGTTATAGTAAAAACGCACCTCATTGACGTTTGACGTACAATTTCCGACAATTTTTTTACTGTTTGTTTGTTTTTCACAAAAGTTTGCACCGCTGACGACCGTTCGGATTTCTTATAACCTGAATGTCAACAAAATCTTCAAAAATAGTACGTATTTTAGTACGTTTAAAAAGTTCACAAAACATAAATTATCTGTTTGTTAGAGTAGAAACCGTAATTTAATATTCTTTGACGCGATAGATTAAAAGCAAGCATTCTCAGTATAAAACCTCTTGGGAACTTATTAGTTACTTTCAGACTGTAAAATCTTTAACTTTCAAAAAATAAAAGCAAGAAAAACGTAAAAGGTTTTATGGTGAAATTTGAAATACATAATCAATTGCTATAAGATGTGTTTTTAGATTACAAAACATTTTTCTCTCTGAAGAAAATCATCAAAATAATTAATTATAAATTAAACATATTAATTTTCCTAACATTACTATTTTTCATCTATTATTATAAGGTTCTAACCATAATAGTTATAAATATCTCGGAGAAAATAGCAATCATCATACCTTGGAAAGTTCTTTTGATTCTGAATCCTCATTTGTATATACACATTCAATCAGGATTGGTTAAGATAATTTTCAAAATGTTTGAAATAAATTTAGTTTAAAGGTAAACTCCTAATTGCACTTTTTATCCAATATAAAAATATATTTGATATTTGTAAAGTACAGCAATCGTTCCACCTCTTTACCAATTAAATTTTTCAGAGCATAAAAAATGGACAAAATACACACAAAAGAAAAATTAAGAAAAACTATTGAATTGGTATATATTTTAATAATTTATTAAGACATGCATTTATAAAAGTAATTTTACAAAAATTGTAGATATTTTATATCTGGAAAACAAATTACAGTTTTTGGTAACTTTCTTCTTCCAATCCATGTATCTTCTTTATAACATTACAGCATATTTAAGCTGAGCATTTTGCACATTTTTCTTAGACATTCTAAAGAATGGTGATCAGATAGAATACTTGTGAAGAGGTTTCTTTCTGTAAAGCGATACAAGATCTTTTAAAATGCCTAAATAATATGGAAAATCATTATATCAGGTACATTATTATGATTTTAAGTATAAAGTATCAGGAATAAGAAGTGTAACAGGTGATGAAATAATCTCTTTTCAAAGCACAGTCTTATTGTAATACAGCAATTAAATGCTGTCATGGTCTATTTCTATTGATAATACATTTTCCAATGCTGTACTGGATATTCTATATAATTACATTCTATATAATTTTAACAGAAAGACTTATTTGTTTAAAAAAATTTGTTAAATTAAATAGAAATAAATTAAAAAATGCTAATGAAAATTAGGAAATTTAACTTTTTGTTTGCAGTTATTATCTATACTTAAAAACATCTGGAAAGTATAATTTTTTAGATTTTTTAAAATAAAATTTTTATATATGTATTGTATTTTACCAAATATAAATTGCTAAATCGACTCAAATGTAAGGAAACAAACAATAGCCTTCCTACTTGGAGCAAAGCGAAATATAGTATGAACTATCATTATTAGTTAAAATTGAAAATGACAGTATTAATTTATCATATTATGAATTCATATTTAGTAATATTATAGTATCAGTTTTATTGCTACCGGTAGTATCCTGTTTTACAATTAGAAATCTTATCAAATGAAAAGTATTTAATATATTCTGATAATTACTCACTATTATTGATTAGCAATGTATATGCATATATATAGGGTGCCGCAAAAATTTACTTACTCCTCCTTACTCCGGGAATCCGTCAGAGTTTCGGAAAGCCTTAAAACTCTTATCCAAGAAATTGAGAGTGACACAATTTGGTTGAACTAATTTAAAGCAGGGGTAATGGGGAAACGCTAAAGGATCCCACTTTAAAATTTCCAGTACTAACATTTAATTTTACATCATATTTGGATTCGCCCGCAAATTTTACCTGAAGATATCAAATGGGAAGTCATTCGATCAAGTATTTTAGGAATTATGATGGTTGGAGGTTGAAATTCCTAATTCAAATTCATTTTTAACCGTTGCAAAACAAATTACAGTGCGGCAGCAATTTGAACATGATTCAAAAGCTACTTTGAGGAGTGGTCTGTTTGAGTTGACAAATTTGATGCTTCAAGAAGTGGTCTTCTGTTTAAAAATTAATGTTTTACAATTCATATATTTTTGTAAAATTAATTTCAGAATATATATATATCTTCGAAAAAAAATTTATTGTAACCTACAAGTTTTTTAACAGAAATTGATATCTGTAAGCTTCAAACGTGGAATATAAAACTACAGCTCATTCCGCCAAGAAGATTTAAAGTTATGCTAAATTAAATAATTCAGGAAATATTAGAAAAATATAATTTAAAGTATGTTTTTTAAACTAACCTATCTGCAGGGAATACTTGGATACGTTAAAATAAAAACATTTATTGGTATTACAATGAAAATAAACATTTTATTTCAATGTATACCTTGTACCTATCAGTTTTATTGTAATAACTTTTTTTTAATTCAAAAGGGAAGCAAGTTTTATCTTCTTGTTACCAGATATTCATCATATTTTATCAGATCATATTTTAATAAAGTAAGTTTTTTTTTTAAGTTAGTTTAATACAAAAAATTTTAATTATCTGCAAAACATTAGACTCCCTTCTGTATAGAACGTAAATGATCTTATTTATACAAGTAAACATGTAGGAAGGTTTTTTTTTTTTTTTTTTTTTTTTTTTTTTTTTTTTTTTGTACAAACAAATTTTATTATTATCTTTCATAATTTAACTCGAGTACATCGGGTTCTATAAAATAGACGACAAAAACACATCTATTTCAAACTTAAATTATTTCAGGTGGACAATACTGTAACTCCAAAAATTAATTAATTAATTAACATTTTCTCTTTTATGACACTTCCTCTGAAAAAAAGGAAGAGAGAGAACTCTGAGAAGTATTTTTATTTTTGCACAAACAAATTTCATCATTCCATTTCACAATTGAACTCGAGTACATAAGGTTCTTTAAAATTGATGACAAAAATAAATCTTATTCAAACGTTATTTATTTATTTATTCCGGATGAACAAAATGCTTACTCTAAAAATTAATTAATGAATTAAGATTTTTTTGCGGGGTTACACAAAAAAGAGAGCCGCCGACAGTCGCCAACAGCAAATAGATGATTGACCTTCCTGTTCTCAAATATGTTTTTAGATTAAATACTGCGAGTTAGCGGATATGCTCTTTCGAACGCTGATAAATTTGTTGTAATGCCGATAGGCCTAGGCTAAAATAAAAATGTCCAGTATCAGTGTAAATGTTACTTTGTTCACCATGCATGGTCTCATAATCAATTTACAAGATTTAAATTGTGTTAAAATTAGATGATATATATATTTTTATAGATTTGTAACATATTTTTTATATGGCAGTTTAATAGAAATGCGATATTATTTAGTATTTAAAAAATGAGAATATATTTTAAAATAAAAAATAGTGTAGTACAACTTGGGTTGTACTTTCACAATTCAAAAAAATATACATAATGTGGGATAATGTAATAATCGGGATATATTTGTTAATAAACAGCGTACATTATGAATAATCAAAATTAATAAACTGTGTAAACACACAAAGAAATTACAGTTAAAATATCCGATTCTGTAATTTGAATTAATAATACACAAATAGATACATTTTTGCTAGTACAATATTTCTATAAAATTAACAAAAACTTTATAAAAAGTGGGCTATTTGAAGGATTTATCTGCACATAAAAAAATTAATTATGGTATTAGAGAGAGTTCTTTTTCTGAAATATTTCGCGGCGTTACTAGAGGTTTTGATAATTATAATACCGAAGTTACGAAAAAGAAATAATTATAAACTGGATATATATATTTAATTGTTATTTTCAAACAGTTTTGATTAAACATTCAGAAAGAATTAAAATAAGTTGGATAAAACTAGTGCGGCCGAATTAGGGAATTTTTTAATTCAAAATATTGACTACAATTTCAGAGAAGTAATCTTCTATTTATTTAATCACAGATATTCCCCGATTAAATTATAAGGAACTAACATTACCCCCCAGGACGTTGTGAACACATAAAAATAATTTCGGAGTGGTGTAATAATACCACATTGATTTGGAAATCAAAAGGCTGCGCTTGGAAATCTGGCTGCGGTAGGCTCCATCCCAAAAAAGCAAGCATTTTTAGCCAGAAAATGTGGTAGGTAGTTTCAATAAAGAAATTCTTCAATCTGACAAAGCTAATTAAAACTAATAAATCTGGGATGATAGATTTTTTAAGCACATCAGCTTTAAAAATTATCATTTTTAAAAGTACTGTTTTTACAAGCATCATATTGTGAAGTAACCCGTACTAAGCAAAAACAAAAAGTATTAAATAAATAACAAATGGAACTTTTCAGAAACTTATTGCAGTGAAACCAAAAGAGAACTTATATCTGCTTGAAAAGCGTTTCAAGGATAGAATTTAAACAAGAAAACACAGAAATTACCTAAAAATACTCACTTGTAAAAAAGTTTCTAAAAGACCATTTTTTCTAAGAAAGGAGATTGCATTCTTCCTCTGGTACAACCTCCAGCAGCGTAATTGCATGTAAATCCGCTTGGGCAGCAATGCACTCCGTCAGAGCAGCAAACGGCATTTCGGAGAGGGCAGCAACCTGCACCACATTGAGTCATGGAACCAGGACATAAAGATATGTCGCTTTTCTCAGAGGCATCTAATTATAATTTGGAATAAAAAAGCACAAATATAAATAATAATTCATCAGATAGAACACATTTTTGATAATTCTCAGCAACAAATTAATGAAATGTCAACCAAAACTTTCATCTCATGTAAACATTTGTTGTAGAGGAATTTCTGCGCAAATATTAAAAAGTAAATCATTATGAACCCTCTTAAACTTCTATCATTATACTGGTACATTGCTTCAAAGAGAACGAAATTCATTTCTGTTATTCCTATAATTATTGGGAAGTGGTTGGCGGATAAATGAATAGTGCTGAGAATTAAAGAAGTTTTATTATTAAAGAAAGGCTATTATTAGAGAATAAATAAAAAGAAGAGAGTTATACATCTTGACTATTTACGACTAATTAGTGGACATGGGCCAAAAGTTGTGATTTAGGTCTTTGGACCTTTTTCTAAAAAGTTACATTTGTAGTTTTTTTTTTTTTTTTTTTTTTTTTTTTTTTTAAGTCTCCCGAATTTACATTAACATCAAAAATGAAATTTTGAGGATAATGTTATACGTGTCTAAGTATTTTTTACGTTTCTTTTTTTATTAGTTTGACTAAAAATTATTAAAATTTGATCAACTGAATCTTCCAATCTTACTAAATTAAATCTTCAAAAAATGTAACAACGAGCAACAAAAAATATATGCCCAAGGGATGAGTGCCATACTATGGGTTTTTTTCCATAGAACCCAATTTGTAATTATATCAGGTTATCCACAAGGTTCGAAGAAAACTACGGTAAATTCTGAACAATGAAGCCGACAGTTGCGATTGTGTTCGAAACCAGCATCTCCCATCAACCATCTCTGAGTATGCATGGCGGATGTATAGTAAACATTAAACAAAAATAAGACAGAAAGACAAAAGGCCTAGCATTGCATATTTAGGACGCTTAGAATTTTAACAATTTTGTGTATTTCTCTTTTATCTGTAACATGAGAACTGCATGAAATAATTATCTATACCTTATTTTATCTGTTACCGAGAGATGACAGCTCAAAATCAATATTTATTTGCTTAAATGAAAACTTTTTATGTTCGTAGATTTTTCATTTTTCAAGATGGCAAAATGTAAAAAGTAAGTGTATTGGTGTTTATTTCTCAAAGATACTACTATAAATAAGTTAAAATCTTAACTTGTAGACCTCTTTAAATACGTATTTTTAAAAATTGTCAAATTATGTGTTCTAGCAGTTTTCATTTCCGTTTTGTAACGTCCCAAATATAAGACGTTCGGCACGAATAGGTAATGCTTTTATTAGCCATTTATGTAGAATTATTTACGTAAAGTCCTTTTCGTGATGAGTGGTAAATAAATTATTTTATCTGTTACCGAGAGATGACAAAAGAAGACGAATATTTATTTACTTAATGAAGTATTCTTTTTGATGTTCATAGATTTTTCATTATTCAAGATGTCAAAATGTAAAAAATAAGTGCATTTGAATTTATTCATTAAACATCCAAATACATAAATTATAATATTAGTTCTTCGAAATTCGAATTTTTAAAAATTGTCAAACAATGCGTTCTAGTCTATTTTTTATTCATATTCGTAATGTACAAAATATAGGGCATTCGGCGAAACAGCACCGAAAACTGGCGATTTGAAGCAATTAAAATAATAAAACTTTGTAAAAAATCACCATAAAATAAAACAATACACAGGACGCGTTTCGAGCTAAAAACATAACAGCTCGTCATCAGCTACAGCAAACACGTGTCCGCAAGCAAACAAGGTCAAAATTGAACTGATGGTAAAGAATGTTGCAAAGAATGCGACAGATGGCGCTAGCTGAAAGAGGAACATGCAGAAGAGAAAGGTGTTGCCAAAAAGATAGAAGAGAAATTGATAGGGAAAAAATGGAAATAAAATAAATAAACAAAATTAAAATAAAATAAAAGAAGTAAATTGAAAAATATAAATAATAATAATAAAGAAAGAAATAGAAAATAGAAAAACAAGAAAAACCAAAAGATCCTTTTTTTTAAACAAAATAAAAAGAAAACAAACAAGAGAAAAGGGAAAATAATTGCTAAAGTAATTTCCACGCTGGAGATAGGAAAGGAGATGATGGGAGATCATTGACAAGATTAGCAGAATTTTTAGAAATAAAATATGCTTCATGAAAATCCAAGTGGAGGGAGAAGCAGGGGAATAAATATTTTTGGCCTTGGAGAAATTGAAACAATGACTGGAAGACCAACAGTGAGAAGCAATCGAAGATTTAAAGATTTCTTGATTTGCAATATACATTTGATGCTCGCCTAATATGAATTTTAAAGCTATCTTTGTTTGACCAATATGGCCTAAATTGCAAGAGCAAGAGCTGTCTCCTCTTTTATGTGATGTTTATATGCATTTTGTTGAAGAAAAACTCTTCAGTTTATATAAATTTCCTTTCTGGTTTAGGTATGTTGATGACACTTTCATTTTAATTCCCTCTGACCTGGATCTTTCTAATCTCCTTTCTCTTGTTAATTCTGTTGACCCTTGTATTCAATTTACTCTCGAAGTCGAAAAGAACAATTCTCTTCCTTTCCTTGACGTCTTGGTTTCAAAACACCCAGATCGGTTCTCTACCTCCGTTTATGTAAAACCTTTCGCTGTCTCTATTCCTCCTCATGCTCTTTCAAATCATCCTTCTCGACAAAAAGTGGCGTCCTTTTATACTTTTGTTTTTAGGGCGTTACGCATTTGTTCTGACTCTTCTGCTCTGAATAATGAAATTAATTATCTCAAATCTCTTGCCCTTGCTCGTGGTTATAATCCCTCTTTGATTGATAAAGCTTTGTATAAATTTAATAACCCTAAACGTCCTTTTTCTGATTCAAATAATCCTCCTAATTTTAATTCTATAATAGTTCTGCCCTTTTATTCCCTTCTCTGTTTCAAAATTGCTAAAATCCTTTCTCGTTTTAATTATAAAGTTATCTTCAAACCTATGAATAAAATTAAATTCTCTTCTCTAAAAGATCCTGTTCCTACTGAGAACCGGTGGGGTGTTTATTTTATTCCTTGCTCTTGCAATTTAGGTTATATTGGTCAAACAAAGAGAGCTTTAAAATTCAGATTAGGCGAGCATCAGAGGTATATTGCAAATCAAGAAATCTCTAAATCTTCGATTGCTTCTCACTGTTGGTCTTCCAGTCATTGTTTCAATTTCTCCATGGCCAAAATTATTTCTTCCCCTGCCTCTCCCTCTTACTTGGATTTTCATGAAGCATATTTTATTTCTAAAAATTCTGCTAATCTTGTCAATGATCTCCCATCATCTCCTTTCCTATCTCCAGCGTGGAAATTACTTTAGTAATTCTTTTCCCTTTTCTCTTGTTTCTTTTCTTTTTATTTTGTTAAAAAAGGGGGATCTTTTGGTTTTTTCTTTTATATTTTTTTATTTATTATTATTATTTACATTTTTTAATTTACTTCTTTTATTTTATTTTAATTTTGTTTATTTATTTTATTTTCATTTTTTCCCTATCAATTTCTCTTCTATCTTTTTGGCAACACCTTTCTCTTCTGCATGTTCCTCTTTCAGCTAGCGCCATCTGTCGCATTCTTTGCAACATTCTTTACCTTCAGTTAATTTTTGACCTTGTTCGCTTGCGGACACGTGTTTGCTGTAGCTGATGACGAGCTGTTATGTTTTTAGCTCGAAACGCGTCTTGTGTATTGTTTTATTTTATGGTGATTTTTTACAAAGTTTTATTATTTAGTAGGACATTCGGTTCGAATTGGCATATGATTTTATTTGTATTTAAGAGAAAATTATTTACGTAAGGTCCTTTTCAAGATGAGTAGTAAATAAAGTGTTTTTAATCTTCGAATACGATTATTCTTAGTTTAATAATAATAATTTTTATTATCATCTTATTTTCTGTAAATAAATCAATAAATAATTTATTTGTACCTAAAACTTCTAATTATAGTATGCGATATACAAATTAAGAGCCTATCTAAAGAAAGATATAATTATCTTGTGTCAGAAAGAGTTAATTGGATTTGAAAGGTATTTGTCTCTTCTTTTAAATACGTACTATCCAATAACACTAAAAAACAACTAAAAACGAAGAACTAAGGATATTAACGTACAATCTACGAACACTTAAAAATAACACTAACTTTAGAACTCATAAAAGTAATTGTTATTAATTTAAACGAAACGTAACATTAATATGATTCTCTAAGCTTTATTTTGACCACAATATCGTAGGCTAACGATGAAAATGTGCATTGAAGATAAACATAAGTGTTTGAAGATAAACATAATTATCTTCAAATGCGATTGTTCATTACATTTCGTGTTGTAGTATATTTCTATCAAAATGCAATAGGTGAAAGTGGCGTAAAACCGCATATCTTAATTTTAGATATTTCTTGAAGCCAGAATTTTCGTCAAAGTTTAACGTAATTTTGAGTACATAATTTTCAATTTTACACCGCCGATTGGGGTAAAACCACGTAATCATACTGGAAATTAAAAAAGTTTAAAAATGACTAAAATATTTTCCTTTATAATTTTAACTAACAAAACTAAACTAATAATCTTTCAATTCTAAATCCAAATACTTAATCTTTTAAGGCAAAAAGTACAATTATTTACATCAGAATTTAAAAAATAGCAGAAAAGAAGTTTATCTCTTTATCAGCTTTATAAAAATCATAATCAGTCTTGACCATTTATTTTGACTGACTGCTTTAAAAATATATATATATTACGGGTTCTTCAATTATTGTTTTCCAACATCTTTTTTATTCTACATAGGGTTACCGATTTCTCCCTAGTAGAATGACTGTCACAAAGCAAGTCATAACATTGCGCATATAAATTTTAGCAACAGTGTCATTGTGGAAAATACATCCTTATTAAATACGTCACTCACAATAATCTAAAAAGTTTCAATGATTTTAATAATGTTCATATTTATGTACTTCGAAAACTAGCACACATTAAAACAAAACATAATCGAATAAATTTTCCAGCACAGAAACTGCACAAATGTCAGATTGAAGATATTGCAATGGTTGTTTCTTCTTCTTCTTTCCTAGGGCATGGTTGTATTTCAACCATTAGCCGTTTTAGTGCTGTTAAAATGGAGGTCAGACTGAGGTATCCGTTTACCCACTATGCATGGTTTATCCCTACATTCTCTTAGTTATGGTAAAGGAACTGATAATTCATTTTTATATTGTCAATATCTTGTTAGTTTTCATTTGTATTTAGATCTTGTTACCTTTTAATTATCATATTAATAATATTTCAAATATTTCATTCGTGTGAGAAAATAATAATAATAATAATGATAATAATAATAAGAATTATTATTATTATTATTATTATTATTATTATTATTAACCATTTGGAAAAATGGTTATTGTCCTCTGTCAGGGTAGGAAATCAAAAACATATCTGAAGCGTTTTATTCGATGAATCCGCATTTTATTCGTTTTCTGATTGGTCTGTACAGTAATCTGTATTTTCCCTTTACTTTCAACAGAGATGGATACTTCTGTTGCCACTATGACAAAAAGTAATAAAAACTACAAAAAAAAATAATAACTCCGAAACAAATTGAGATACAGCTTTCAAACAAATTGTACTTAAAAGTACATTTTTTCTCTATACGACGGTGTAAAAATTAATATTGTGGGATGTTTAGAAGTTTAAGAATGAATTTTCATTTAAAATTGGTCCAGGAATATTAATGTTTAATCCATGGCGTACGTAATGAATGACCAGCTCCGTACAAGTTTAAAAATTTACAGGACCGAAAAATGTAATTCATGTCGTACGTAATGTATGATCAACTCCGTGCGATTTTTTATGTCTTAAATTTTAGTCTTTGAAAAAATCATTTTCCAAATGGTCGTTGTAATTTGTTAAATTGCCTTTTTTTCCCCCTTTTATTATTATTATTATTATTATTATTATTATTATTATTATTATTATTATTATTATAACATGTAAACAAATTTTTAAAATACTTCCTGAAACAAACTCTAAATTAATGGAAGTATAATAAGTTAGCCATATTTATTTCTTATAATATTTTATCACAAACGTTTTTGTAAAATTAAATTATTTCACATTTTAAGACTTAATTATTTAAGCTTTATTATTAAGCAGGTTAAGTAGATATTGTTTACAATATTATCACATGAATAGTTTTTAAACTACTTACTTACTTTTAATCCTTGTACAGTCGCGGGAAAAAAATAAACACTCGCTACTAACTCTGCAACAAATTGTTATAAAAGTAAATTACTGGTACCAAATGATTGGAAATAAAATCTACTTTTAAATGATGTATGTAAAATTTGCGTAGGGGGCCATCTACATACCAAAAGGATCCCAAACTTTTTTTTTTCAATAGCAAAACCTAAGTTTCACACAATAAATAAGTGCTACACACTTCAATCATCCAAAAAACAAATTTGCATTAAACTCGTACGGTTAGTTTCAGAGTAATTAATTATTTTAAAATAAGCCTATTTTAGGGGCTGTATCGAAATTGAAGTTCAGTATTCGATTGTTGAAATGCTGCAGTATGACTATGGCACTTCTATTAATATATTATTTCTTGCCAATATGACCATTTCATTCTTTTAATATGTTTCAACTATTGCTAGCCTAAGTGTTTCAATAACATTAATAAAATATATATTCTTTTAAATTATGCTTTTCTACACATCATAGACGGCCATGAAACCGCCATTTTGACGTTTTTTCAATAATAATTCGAAAAGTACTTGGAAGAAAAATTTTAAATTGAGAATTTGCATAAAGTAAGATATAATAAATATAAATGTAAAAAAAAAAAAAAAAAAAATTAGGTTGCAATAGATATTTTTTTTTAATATTAATTTCCTAATTCATAATTCATTTTATAAATAATTTAAATTCCAACTACAGTGTATTTATGTTTGAGTTTTTCAGTATTATAACGACACAAAAAAATGTCACATTAAGATTATAATTTCAGGAGATGTTGATAAAAATATGAAAATGTAATTTAACATTAGAAGCTCTAAATTTTTAAGGCTATAATTCAAAATCTTACCATCCAAATGACTTGAAATTTCGTTTCTATAGATAGTTTGAACCGACAATTCAAACTATATTATCAAAATTGGGTGTTGCTATTGAAAAAAAAGTTTGATCTGGTTTCGATTCGTATATGCTCCCCTAAGCAAATTTTATATAGTGCATTATTTAAAAGTAGACTTTATTTATAATCGTTTTGCACCAGTAAATTTCTATTATTATAATTAGTTGCCAAGTTAGTAGGGGTTTTTTTTACACGACTGTACACTTGTACGCTTATTTTTTATTTATTTATTTATTTTTTTTTTACATCACAGTTTAATGATGCGTTTTACTTTAAGTAGCATTAACACGTCTTTCACCAAATTTTCTTTTTCGTCTTTTGAAACTGCAGACATGCGAATTTATATGGCAAAATGTATAAATAAAAATTGATGACATGAGAAATTCTCAGGAACATTAATTGAAATATCACATTTAACTTACGTCGTTTTGGATCGTCCATCGCACAGTAAACCACTGCAAGCAGAGCAATGAACAGCAATGATCTTAAAGAAGCCATATTTCCTGAAAATAATTGAAATTGTTAAAATGTTTAAAGTAAAATAAAAATTTTAAATCTTTTTCATACATTATTGGAAAATTTTATTTTCTGTATCTTGAATAGTCGAAAAAAATAATCCGAACGTATAGTCATAATTTAAATTCTAAAACTTACAGGAATAAGCTCTTTGCAAAAAATTCTTTGTTTTATGATTATGTGTACTTCTATATTGTTTAAAAAATATATATAATGATATCGTTCTCATGCTGTTTCGTGAAATAAAAATTAGACTTTCAGCTTCATCAAGTATTCTGACCTCAGGGACCACGTATTTCAAAATGTTTTATTCTGAGTGCCACTACTGGGAATTTTTTTAAGCATAAATACATATGTATACAACAATGATATGAGAATCCCTATATTATTGGTATGACATGTGCCAATAAAAAAATTATACTTATTTATTTAATTATAAGGGAGGTTAAAATGCTTATTTATTCACAGAAAAATCTTTAAATGCCATGAAATGTGACAAAATTGGGCAAATTAGTTTAATTATTACAAAAAAAGTTCAAGCCTATTTAAGCATCAGACATTTTTAACGTAACATTAGTTTCTGACATTTTTCTTAAATGCGTCCATGGATTTTTCGTTCAAATAATGTTACTGCACGATGTTTTAGGTAGCTTTCATTACAAAAAGCTACCTATTGCAGCCGTTCGGAGGAAAGCGATTTCAAAAAATTTTGGTATATTTTCATCGATCATGACCCACCCTCCGTTCAAAATTGATATATATATATATATATATATATATGACCCATGTCACACTGTAACTCTCGTAATTATGAGCCGATTTCGATGTAATTCGGTGTGTACATAGTACATACCAATGTCTCGACCGAGTTCGTTGGCCAGCTTCATCCGCTGTTTTGTTTCAAAATGGCGGCCATTTAAAAATTTCTAAAAAAATTAAAATTTGAAATGTGGTACCAAAAAATTAAAAATGGAAAAATATTATTTTGTTATGTATTTGACCTTTATACAAAGATTCCGGAGCAGTTTTTGTTTCGTCTATATCTTAAAAAATGGCTGAGTTATAGCATTTTGAATTTCTAGCGTGGCTGACATTTTGAAACGTCCTGAATTTGTCACGCGATACAAGGCGTATTTATGAACCGATTTCGATATAATTCAGTGTGTACATAGTACATACCAATGTCTCGGCCGAGTTCGTTGGCCAGCTTCATCCGCCATTTTGTTTCCAAATGGCGGCCATTTAAATTTTTTTAAAAATTTAAAAATTTGAAATATGGTACCAAAAAATTGAAAATGGAAAAATATTTTTTTCTTATGTATTTGACCTTTATACAAAGATTTCGGAGCAGTTTTTGTTTCGTCTATATCTTAAAAAATAGCTGAGTTGCAGCATTTTGAATTTCTAGCGTGGCTGACATTTTGAAACGTCCTGAAATTTGTCACGCGATAAAAGGCGTATTTATGAACCGATTTGGATGTAACTTCGTTTATACATAGTACATACTAATGTCTCGACCTAGTTCGTTGGCCAGCTTCATCCGCCATCTTGTTTCAAAATGGCGGCCATTTAAAAAAAATTTAAAAAATAAAAAATTAAAATAAGATACCAAAAAATTGGAAAATGAAAAAGATCTTTCTTGTATGTGTTTGACCTTAATACAAAGATTCCGGAACAGTCTTTGTTTCGTCTATATCTGAAAAACTGGCTGAGTAATAGCATTTTGAATTTCTATTGTGGCTGACATTTTAAAACGACCTGATTTTTGTCACGCGATAACAGGCGTATTTATGAATCGATTTGGATGTAACTTGGTTTGTACATAGTACATACCAATGTCTCGACTGAGTTCGTTGGCCAGCTTCATTCGCCATCTTGTTTCAAAAGGGTTGCCATTTAAAAAAAAATTAATTTAAAATTTAAAATGAGGTATTAAAAAATTGGAAAATGAAAAAGATTTTTTTTATGTGTTTGGCCTTGATACAAAGATTCCGGAGCAGTTTTTGTTTCTTAAAATTTATTCTTTTGTTTATATCTTAAAAAATGGTTTAATTATAGCACTTTGAATTTCTAGCATGGCTAACAATTTGAAACGATCTTGTATTTGTCACGCGATAACACACGTATTCGCCTATTTCGTTGTAAGAAGGCATGTGGATAGTATACATCAATACCTCGACCAAGTTCGCTGTCCAGATTCATCAGCCATCTTGTTTCAAAATGGCGGCCATTAAATTAAGAAAAATATATATATTTAAAGTGAGGGGCAAAAAAATTAGAAATTGAAAAAGGTTTCTTTCTTAAGTATTTGACCTTGAAAAGGATTCAGGAGCATTTTTTGTTTGTCTTTACCTTAAAAAATGGCTCAGATATAGCAGTTTCAATTTCTATTGTGGGTGATATTTTGAAAAATCTGATTTTTTGCATGCGACAGCACTCGTACATATCAACCGATTCCGGTGTGAGTGAGCATGTGCACAGCAATTACTAAGGTCTCGACCAAGTTCCCTGGTTAGCCTCATCCACCATGTTGTCTTAAAATGGCAGGCACTTTAAGAAATCGCCGAATTTGGCAGCTAAATATAAGTTACTTTAAAGAAAAGCAGCTTGGATAAAGCTGACTAATTTCGCGAAATTCTCATTCATTATATTGATAAAAATTAGTATTGATTCTCCTATATTCGGTTTCCACTAAATTGAGCTTCGTGTGTTTGAATGATATAAGTTGGCTTTTTTAAAATAAGGAATATGAAATCTACCTCTTCCTCCCGGCACTGGCCGGAAGGACTTTTTATTTTATGACGTAATTGACATAGTGTTGTAATGGCTACGACAGGTGAAAATGTGTTTCTCAAAAATTAATATGCATTCAAAATGGAATAAAAATCTTTTATGTTTTACACTCAGCAATTGGTATTCCATTTTTAATGGAGAACCAAGAATCGAAAATTACTAATTTTCCAAATAATGAAGATAGAAAATCCATTAGCAAACTTATCAATGTCTACTATAATTATCAATTTTAAAACTAAACAATTAAAATTTCATTAAAATTTTTAATATTATTTTTGTCTTATTATTAATAAAACGTCAAAAAATACAAATAATGTACACATTTTTCTGCAGTGCAGACTGCTGTTGTTACATGGAACCGTATTTGGCGACACGTGAAATGTCATCAGTAGACAAGGCTGCCTTGGCAATTTGTACTTTTAAGTTTTGTTTTTGTTTTTATGAGTCGTTTACATATTCATTGAAGATCTCGTTACGAAGCCCTATATA
This sequence comes from Maratus speciosus, assembly GCA_963932465.1. Classification (NCBI taxonomy): domain Eukaryota; kingdom Metazoa; phylum Arthropoda; class Arachnida; order Araneae; family Salticidae; genus Maratus; species Maratus speciosus. The sequence continues at coordinate 340,685,543 of OZ010786.1, read as the reverse complement.
TCTTTTAGATAAGTTTCGTATGAAATCTATTACATTCTCTCCTATGTTGGAATTTCTGAAAAATTTATGCAGATCTACACCGATCATGACCCTTAGAATTCAAAACCACCCTCAGTAAAAAACTTTATATATCTATCTATATCTATCTACCTATCTATCTATCTATCTATCTATCTATCTATATATATATATATATATATGTGTGTGTGTGTGTGTGTGTGTGTGTGTATCACTTTCTTCTGGACACGATAACTTCCACAATTTTGCACAAATCTCTTCCAAACTGATACATAAAATCAAGGGCATAAAGTCTTGGTCAAGTTCGTTAATGGGCAAAATCGGACCAAAAGGATAAAATAGGGAGGGGTTTTGTGAAAACCGAAAAAAACCCCATAACTTTTTAATTTTTGTACATATCAAATCAATTTAATGTTTTTATTATTTCTAAAAATAGGGCCAAAAATTTATGTATCACAGAATTTTGATCAAATTAAAAATGGGCTCAAGAGGTGCAAAAAATAGGGTTTTTGGGAGAAACAAATTCATAACTTCGTCAATTCTCAAGGTATCACATCCAAATAATTTTATTATAAATCTCCTTAATATTATCTACAACTTTTTTATTCATAACTTTTTGATAGGACCAATTCATACCGCAAAAAAAAAAAAAAAAAATTATATATATAAATAAATAAAAACGAAAACAAAAAGGGGGGTTGAAGAAGAAAAAATCCATAACTCCGTCAATTTACAAGATGTAAAATTCCCATGAATTTATCATACATCTTTTTAATATTGTCTACAACATTTATACAGACAGGTTTCTGATAGGACCCATTCTTACAGCAAAAACAAATTGAAAATACATAGTGTTTGAAGAAAAAAATCATCTTATTAAGGGTGTATTCAAATCCAAACTGTTTATTTTCTGACTCATTTTTAAATTCATTTTTGCTCTCAAACGCATCCAATTGGTAGATAATGTTATTCAGAAACTATATAATGTACCGTAATGATCGATTTTTTTTTTTTTTATAGAGGTAGAATATATTTCAAAAAATTCTGTCAAAGTGGGCATTTTGAACAGAAATTTCCCGAAGCGCTTGTGTTACAAACGAAAAATATTGTCCTACTTAGAAAATAATTGTTCATAAATCAAGTTTTAATTAATTGAACGAAAAATAAAAACACTGATCTTTTATAAATTTATTCAAAACTCACGTCAGCAAGTTTAATATTTTTTTCATTAAAAATTAATCTGAAAATGTGCCAGAAAATTTCGAGTTGTTGAGCATGAAAAAATATTTTCAATACCTCCTTAACATGATTCTGATAAAACCAGCTATTATATAAAAATGAAACAAAAACTCGTCAAAAGCAGCCAGATAAAATTGTTAAAGTGGATAAATCTCTAATCCTGATTTAGTTTTTGTTGGTGAAATTTGTATACTTAACTTCGAAATCTACCTCCGCCTGTAGGCCAGGCCGGCAGGGATTTTCTTTTTTCCGATTTACCTAACTACATTCACGCTAAATGTCAATTTTTATAGCTGTATCTTAAATAACACGCTGGAAATGAATTAAAATGTGTCTGGTGTCTGTGTAAATATTGATGAACACATTTTCAAGACTAAATGATACTGTAACTAAAATTATAAAAATGTTGGTGTAAAAAAGATTAATTTTGTCGATGAAAATTATAATATGATTATAAATATACCGTAATATATAAATATGAGTCCATAATTATAAAGTTAATGTCCTATATTTAATTTACTCTAAAGCAAAAAGAGGACAAGCTCGACTACAACTTATCTCTAAGGTTATGGTTCGGGAAAGTTTCTGATTTCACATATTTATTGACAATGGTCTGAAATGAGCCAAAATTAATTTTATTATTGTTGTTTTTCTTCTTGGTTGGGGGCAAGTCAAGCCATCAAATTATAATGCCTATGGGACTAAGAAATGGATTCTATTTATAATTTTTTTTTATTATAACATTAACGTTGTAAATTAACAATTAGTATTTCAGAAAGTTTAATACAAAATATGCATGCATGTTATTTTTGTCTTTTACAAATTATCATGTAAAACAAAATTAATGATATACGTAAATTACTGCTTTATTTATGTCTAAATAACGGACCTAGTACTGATTGGTTCATATTTCAATAATGTTTATCACATTGAGTAGTCGTTTTAAATTAAGCAAAATACTGCATTTCTACTTAAAAAAAAGACTTAAATGTATAATAGAAATATTATGTTACTATTCAAATTTAAAAGTAAAATCCTATTTTAATATGGAAGTAACACCTCATGATAATATGATAATATATTTCTTTCGTATTTAAAAATTCATCATTTTTTAGTTTTTTTTTTATTATTATTATTATTTTTATTTCTAGCCAATTATTTGAAAATTTTTCATTACATAAAAAACACAGAATGAAACTTTTTAAAATCTCCTCATTCTTCATAAAAATATTTGCAATTTTAAAGAAGCTGTTAAGAAAATGTTTAACTTTACTAAACAAACAATTCAAGCTTTTATTAACACATTCACGCCGGCGCGGTGGGTCACACTCGACTGTCTCAGAGTTGTCGAGTCTCCGGCTTTTTGCACACCACTGTTATTTTAGAGAAAATGTTGTTCCTTTAAATCGGTCAATTGTTCTAGTTAAATAAAATAACGCTTTCTGTATAAAAATACTGGTACTTAAAAAGCCGGAGACTTCGCAGCTCTGAGGCAGTCGAGTGTGAACCAGCGCGCCGGCGTGAACGTGTTAACCGTGTTTTTTTTTTTTTTTTTTCTTATAACACTAAAAGCGAACTGCAAACATTTTATAACGTAACAGTAAAGTTAATTTTAACATTAATTTAAAACATAAAACTCGTTTTGTCAGTTGAATAATATCATACAAATCCTGTATGTTTAACTTATGTTCTAAAGCATAGCACTCAGCAACGAAAAAGGGAAAATGTATAACATCAAAAAGAATTGAAAAAAAAAACAGTTGTTTCACATATTCACGAACTTTTATTTCCTACTAAATAAATGAAACTAACGTCAATCAAACATTCGATTTGACGACCACCAAAATTTACCAGTTTATCAGTATACATCCTGTGAAAGAATTATTTGAAAGTTTATCACATTCATAATGCACTTAGATAGATAAACATTTTTAGTTCATTTAGCGTTTTCTTTTATATGCCATTATTATATCAATAAAACATTACATTGAAAAAAGTACCATTTAGACTTGTATAACGAAAGTTATGATCGAAAAAATTTTATATACAAAGTTTTTTAATTAGTAATAATAAACAAAAAAAAAAAAAAGAAAAAAAAAAGATATGTCAATAAAAAATGCTCATAGATTTTTGGATTGGTTGAGTTACGGATATTCGACACACGAAATGTATACTTGCGAGAAGAATAAAGGCTTCACCAATAAATGTTTATTGCAATCTGAACATCAATTACGTTATATACTAAGAAAATTAATCAAAAGTCGATAAATCCTCATTATTTCGTCCAAATTTAAATAATGTACGATTTTACTTGATTTAAGAATTAAACACCGCTAAAGTGTGTTTAATAGAGAAACAAATCTAAGAAATAAATGTAAAATTATTGCTAATAATAACTTATTTTTCAAATGAGAATTTCAAATATAATTAATTTTGCAAAAACTACCACAAGTAAAAATAAAATCAGAAGGTTACTTACCACAAGGTATAGAAATTATTAATCTTGATAGTAATAAAACTGGATGGGATTCTTTATTCAAGAAATTATTGTTATTTTCCATCAAAATAGTTTATATTTATAAAGAAATCGTTATCAGCATATCCATAATATCACTTCTGATATAAAGTAGATTAACTTTCTTTTTTGCAATACAATAAATTCTTTCTCACGATGCACAATGCATTTGAAAGTAAAACTAACATTGTCACATAAATTGCATGACAACATTGCAATCAAAACCTCTTGACCTGAAGCAAGAGCCAAATTTTCAACAGGTGATCGGTTTCTTACAAACATTTTTTATCTTCCTCATTTATGAAAACATATCATATCGAAAGTAAAGATACTCGAAGAAGAAATTATTGTTATTCCGATGAATATGTTAAAACCGAAAGCAGTTTTTTTACATCCTAAAGAGAAAAAACGATTTGAAGTACTTTCTTTTCTTTCATGTTTATCTAATATTAGCTAATGATTGCTGTTTTCGCTTATGTAAAAATAAAGTTACATTTTTAGGGAAAAAAACTTATTTTGAATTAGATATTAAGTAACATTTTAAAAGAAGTTTGAAAAAGCCTCTAAAACATTAACAAATCTGTACTAAAATAACACACTGTGTAAAAATATTACAATTTTTGATACGTTCTTATGTCTCATAACAGCTTTCGTTTTCATTTAGTTTACTAAGTATCTCATGAAATAGCTATTTCATTCTTGATACTCAATTTAAAAAAGCAACACTTAAAATTGTGAAAACAGGAAATTTGTGGCCGTTAAGCATTTCATTATTCAAATGCAAAGAGCTTTGTTTAAAAATTTCAACCAATTTTATGTATCCACTGACTTTTTTTTTTTTTTAGTTTTTTTTTTTCAATTTGAATAAGGAATAATCAAAATAGCTCAGAACTATTTCATTATGTCATGGCATAGGTGTTAATAACGGAAAAAGTATTGTTTTAAAATGATTTTAAAAACGTACAGGGAGATGCCGGAGTAATGCACGTTAATTTAAAATCAAATTTCAACTTTTGGGGAAACAAAAACATTTATAGTTTACTTTTAAACAGAAATCATCAGTGCATTAGACAAACGTAAAACAACAGCTTAAAAGTTACAAATAAAGTTACAAATAAAATAAATATCATCCGTAATATCGAAAAAACAGAAATTTTTTTATAGTTCTCCTTCATTGGACACTTCTGACTGGTGCACTGGTCACTGCTACTTGGTAAAGATTTTTCTGAAACAAACAAAAAATGTTTAAACACCTTAAACTAAGAGTAGAATTCTGGTAAGGAATTCATTTTTAGAAAAAAGCAATAACATTACTATTATTTGCTTAACTGTAAATTGATATTTGTGAAAAAATATACAAAATAGTTTTTAAGACAAAACATTTCTAAAAAAAAATTAGTCGGATGTATCAATCCTAAAATTTTCTTCTCTCTCATGCATGTTAATAATTCAAAATTGGCTATAACAGGGCCAAAATTAAATGACAATTATGGAAGGGAGAAACCCCCATACTTTTTTGTTAGAGAAATTATCTCTGAATAAATCAGACCGGTTCGTATATACATCATGCGCAACATTAGTTGCAAAAACCACTGTTCCAATCCTGTAGGATAAATGAGTAGAAATGTTTACATTTTAAGATATTTTATTTCTTTAAGATCAATAAAAAATTTTAGCAGGGGATGGCCAATTAACACAGCTACCAGATGTTTAGATCAGCAGAGTTGCGAATAGAATCGCAAGAGATGAAAATTAACCAATCAATACAGTATTATACAAAATTCGCCAACATGCTAAACGGAGGTGCAATCATTGGCGAGATTTAGTGCAAAACAAATTACCAATTAATGTAACGACATTTTGAGAAATTATTACCTCAGTTCAAAGAGAAAGTTTGTGTAATATTATTTTCAATAAATCTTTTCAATAACCGGCCTAATATTACTTTTGACACCAAAAATACATTATCTCTTCGATTAATGATTTTTTTTCCAAAGACAAACACAACAAAATAATTTTAATGGGAACAAAACGATGCTAAAGATAAGAAATTCCGTGCATTAGTTCTTGAGATATGACTATCGGTAAAATCGTGTAAATCCTGAAAAATGCATAATTGCAGCACCACCATTTGGCTGATTTATACGAAAACCCAATCAGCAACAACTTATGACAACGTCTAACGGAAGCTGGTGCAAATCGGTGATTTGTTTTTGAGATAGAGCTATTGAGGAAATCGTGAAAAATGCAGCATAGCAACGCCATCTTTTGGGGGACTTACACCAAAAACTAATCAGCACCAATCTGTAGTAGGGAATAACTTAATCTGAAGTTTGATAAAAATTCGTGCATTAGTTCTTGAAATAGAGAGCTGCAGTAGAAATCGGGGGAAATGCAACATAGCAGCGCTACCTGTTGGTCGATTTACACCAAAAAGTAATTAGCACCAAATTATATCAAGGTGTAACTTAATCTAAAGTTTGATGAAAATGTGTGCATTACTTCTTCAGATATAGCTATTCCGAAAATCATGAATAATGCAGAATAACAGCGCCAACTGTTGGGCGATATACAACAAAAAGTCATCAGCAGCAACTTATATTAGTGTCTAACTCAAACTAAAGTTTTATTGAATTAGTTCTTCAGATAAAGCGCCCGCAAAATTTCTGTCACATATAGACAGACTTACAGTACTGCAGACTCGCAGATATTTTCTAAAAACCGCAAAATCATGCTCAGTACCATCTAAAACATATGAATCCACCGAAAACCAGAAGTCTAAGTTTTTCACAAATCTTCTTGTAAAGATAGAAGAAAGAAAAAAAAATTATAAAACCTGCATTAATGGTTCACCAGATAAGCTTGTTAATTGCGAGCTTTTCCACAATAGTCACTAGTTCAAAAAACATAATTTTGATAGAAATGCATTGAAAAGTTTCGGAAGAAGTATTGAAGATCGGCATGCAATGTTAACAGAAGCTTATGGAATGGTGGACTTTAAAAATTGTGCACTATACAAAGTGGCCCACTCTGGTACCAAATCCCTGGTCTCAAATGCACAAACACATGGTCAAAAGTGCAAAATTAAAGTTTCGATTTAGGGCGATTCCGTGCAGAGTGTCACACACGTAACGCAGGCTTCAATTTTCATTTATTCAATTATTTATTAAATTTTAATTTTAATTCTGATTTTAAGTGGTATGGTAAATACGTTATTACCATATTTTTTAATTTAAATGTGTGGTAATAAAACTCACAGAGGTATATCTTTTAATTTCATTACTCAAAATTTGCTTTTTCCAATTGCTACTATTAGTTCACACTCTCCCTATATTTATTTCTACCCTATATACAGTGTTTCCACGTATAACCTGACCGACCTTTATTTTCGCAACCGTTGGTCCGAGATGCATACTTCCAATTACAAAAATGGTTTAAATAAGGTAAAGAATTATTTTTAAAGCGATTTGGGTCAAGAAAAAAATTTATTAAAAAATTACGAAATTTAAATTTTTATACTGTCCCCCGGACCTATAAGTGATTTTTACTAAAAATTTACTGTGACACTAACAGGTAAGACAAAAAAAGTCCCATTCATGTAACATTAAAATTGACCGAGTTAGGAAACTTTGAAATGCATGACTTATACCACTTTTTTGCATATCAAAACAGATGATTTCGACCTAGTTTTCAGGGGTTGTGTATAAAGTACATAAACTTATTTCAAGGTATCTGCGCTTTGAAAGAAATCGTACAAATATTACAATTAACTTTTATTAGTTAAGTTTCAGATTAGTTAAAATAACTGCATTTTAACACATGTTTTATTTTGTAAGGATATGAGGCGATGATTTCTTTTAACTAAAATTATGTTATTTTCACAAGGTTTTATTTAACTTGCAATGATCGCTTTCCAGTTTAAAATTTGTACTTGAACTTTAACTTAATTTCAAATGTCCGATCGAAGTTAAATTTTACATACTGACTTAAATCCGATGACAATGCAATATTATTATGATTTTCGACTCTTACCATCTTATACATACTTATATTAGAGGATAATACAAAAAAAATTCGGATAGATTACCGTCAAGAAGTTTAAGAAACAGTTTTTTAGATTAGATAACATAAGCCTACGATGGTTGTGTTTTTTAACTTTTAGAATTACATTTTATGTATTTTTTAACGCTGAATCAGAAAATTACCTTCACTTTTAACCATCATGTCAAGATTTTTCGCATATCGTAAATTTCAAGGTTTTAACCTTGAAGCGATAAAAAGATAGCGAAAAATCTGATACTATAAAATAGATGTAAGACTTTTTTATTCAGTTTAATTTTATTTAATTCAATAATTTATTAGATTTTTTGGCTTATACTGGGTTTCTTACAGCTAAACAGTTCGGGGGTCCGATGAGGTTGGGAGGGGAGGGCGGATCAATTTTAACTTTTAGCTTTTTAACTTTGAAATTTGCGATTTGTGAAAATTCCTAACGTGATGGTTTAAAATGAAGGTCATTTTCGGATTCAGTGCTAAAGGATACATAAGAATCAATTTTCAAAAGCTAAAAAACATGCCGCAACCCAAAATTTGAAAGACATTGCATTTATCAGCATTTTTAAATATGTATCATTTTGAAAAGAATTGAGGCTGTTGTTTTTCATCCTTTTATTTAACACAAAAATCTTTTATTTTTATCATCTTATAATGTTCAGTACAAATTGTACATTTTGCAGTAATATGTCAGATTGATTAAAGATTTCAAATTTATGTTGCAATGCTAATTTTACTCTCAACCATTTTTTAATATATCTGACAAAATTTTATTTCTACTCAATTTGTGAATGTCCCCTAATATGTAGCAAAAAATATACTCCAACTTTAAACAGCTATTACTCGATCAATTTTAATCATAGAATAACGGGACTTTTTTTGCATTACTTGCCAGTGTAACAGGGAAATTTTACTAAATATAAATTATAGGACCGGGGGACCGTATAAAAATTTTGATTCTGTAATTTTTCACTAAATTGTTTTTTCGCTTCAAACATTTTTATCTTAACCCTGCACCTAATTTTAACCATTTTGTAATTGGGAGTATGCATCTAGGACCAACGGTTGCGAAAATAAAGGTCGGTCAGGTTATACGTGGACACACTCTATATAAAATCCTAATGAAACGGATATTATGAAACGACTGAATTGAAACGAATTTATGTAACGATTCTATAAAAGGACTGATTAAACAACTGATCATGTTTCACGGCGATTTCTCCTAAAATATGGAATACTTTGCGATGAAATTAATACCAAAAATCTATATTGATCCACAGATCTCAAAACTGGTAATAGAATTTTTTAATTCGAATTAGTTTTCGAAATATTATTTTTTTTTCTAATTTTATATACTTTTCTCTAATGATGGCAACTCAAATTTTAATCATAACAGATATATATATTTTTTTCATATTCTAGAAAGGGTTATTATTTTAAACTAATTTGGTCACCAGTTTGGCATCCCTTAAATGTATGCTAAGAAATGTATCATGTTACTTTTATTCATAATTCAATTTACTTGAACAATCTTTCGCCAAATCGAAATATTCTGAAAGAGAAATCAAGAACTCGGTATTTTTATGTTAGCGAGATGCAGGTAATAAATCGCCAAACATTTTTCCGTCGCATTTTTTCATATTTCATTAATTTCATTTAAAATATAATCCTTTCATTCATTTTATTTAAAATACAAAACTTTCATTTAAAACTGAAACGGTACTTTTCCGTTATACGGACACCATGCCAGAATGTATGCTAATGCCAATTATTTCAACCCTGATCATGAAAAAAGATTTTTAATTTTATGCCAACAGTTTAACATGAGTTTTATTTTATTAATTTATTGTATAACAGTTATTTGTTCACTTATTTTAAGTATATATTTGTGGTTTAACAAAATAGTTCAAAAAGTCTGTAATTTTCAAATGTTATATTTTTAAAATGCTCACTTTACTAGCGACAATGTCTTTTCTTTTATTTTTCAAATGTTTAAATTCACGTGATTTTCATTTTACGCCAACTATTACGCTTGGCGACAATGGTGTCCGTATAACGGAAAAGTACCACTGAAACATTTAAAATTGATGGCTTTTACTTCTTTCTTTAAAAAAAAAAAACAAAACTAAAAGAAAAATATTAGGCACAGATGTCATATACGCACCGGCGTACCTAATTGGCGCCAAAATGGCATTATTTTGATTGACATGGTAACCCGGCTATTGTTGTTTATTTAATAATAAATGTTTATTTACTTTTATTTCTTTTTTTTTAATTATATGAATTATTTTGTTCTATCAATTATTTTTTTTTTGCTATTTCCTTTTGAAAATAATAGAAAATAATTAAAAAATACGGTACTACTTAGTTATTCCATCGACCAATTTCGCCAAATTATATAAATCGCCAAACCACTCACCAGATTATACAAATTGACATAATTTTTATTTTAAATAACGAAAGAACATATAAATTAGTATAACATTAATAAATATACAAATAAAACGTCGAAATAAAAATCACTTCATGACGTAAGACATTTACGATGAACCATTATTGGCATTTAATCTTATAGTTTGGCGATAGATTTTTGGTCGACGGGATAACTAAGTAGTACCAAAAATACATATGTAACTGGTATTCGAAAACGAGGTTTTCGCCAAATTTTCGTAAAAAAAAAAAAAAAAAAAAAAATCACGCCAAACCTGCGGGTGCGTATATGACATATGACCAATATTAAATATTGCAACAAACTATGACATTTAATTACAACTTCAAATCAATGCTTTAATTTACCACTCGAAAAATAAACAAAAAATGCTAACTGGCCAGTTGAAAAAAAGCTATTGGCGAGATTTGCACCCGGCTAGCGTAACAGTACCAAGAATTCTTTGCGACCATGGCAACTTTTATGTAGTTTTATTCTAAATAAAAATGATTTTTTTAATCAAAATGGAAATCTTTTGGCACAGGTGTCATATACGGATCCATATTGGCGCGATTTTTTTCTGGCGCAAATGTCATATACGCTACGGGTTCATAACTGGCGCCAAAGAATCGTTATTTTGCTTGATATGGTAAGACGGATGTTGATGCTTTCCCCAAATTGGCGTCGGAAAAAAATCGCGCCTATATATGATATCTGTGCCAAACTTTCAAATGAAATGCGAAGGGATCAGACCGTATTTTTTTTATGGCAGTTGATGACTTGAAATTATTATAATATAGATGAAATGATGGCGATAGAATAATATTTGGAGACTTATCACCTGTGCCTCGCTAACATTAAAGTACCAAAATGGCGCCTAGAGTATAAAAAGCGAAGTGGTCCGCCCGAAACTGTGGATGATAGCACATGACTTAGACTATTGTTATAGAAATTGTTTTAAAATATCGGGAAACAAAGACTTAGTATACTTAATTCATTTTATTTTAGCTTCTTTTCAAACGTTTAACTCTTCAATCAAAAAAGAAAACAACCATTGGATGTCTTAACAGCAACTGATTCGGCCATAATTTTTGCAATCAAGGGGAATTGAATGGAAACCCGTTTACAGGGAGATCTGCACAGCTTTTTTCAGTATAATTCAATGTTCTGTAATATTTTTAAAACCCATCAGATTAACGTGTTTTTAGATTCTGCGGTGTCTGAACGGGGGTTGGCGAGCGTAGCTTTCAGGGGGCAGAGCCCCCTAGTATATGTATATTTATATATTTATATATCTTGTTCAAATTTTCAATCGTTAATAAAATACTCGTTATTCATCCTATCAAGTTAAAATAATTTTTTTTAAACTTGTACTGGATGACAATTGATGTTAATACATTTTTTTCAAATATTAATTAATTAATTAAATTTTAATTAATTAATTTTAGTTTTGCATGGGAAACAAAATGGCGGCCATTGATTATTGAAGATCAATGGAAGTATTTTCAATAAGGGGTTATCATAGGGGGGGACCCTGTTCTGTCGCCAAATACCGCCAAGTTTGTTGCCAACTTAGCGATATATCGCCAAATTTGGCGGCCAAAAGGAGTCGCCAAAAGTGACGCTAACTTGGCGATATCTCTAATATTTCGCCAAATTCCCATAGAGTTCCATTGTAAACCTAATTGCTTACAGAAAATCAACAAATTGAGGTATTTTAATGCAACAAAAACTAATATTAGCTTAAGAGATTATATTAATTTTTTCTCTGATGACCTAAGTAGGAATTGACTTTAAAAACAAAATTTTATATTACTTGTTCCTAAATCACACATGTAACGTTTTTAAAAAGCTATTTAAAAAATAACTATTATATCAAAATGATAGGTTTCTGCATAAAAAAATACGGTAAAGTGTACGGTAAAGTGTTTTTTTAAAGAACTTTTGTTTGGATTTTTAAATAAGAAATATATTGAAAAATCTTTGATTAATTAGAAATTTTTTTCTTTCAAAATGTCACACACGTAGCATGGAATGACCCTTTAGAGATTTTTAAATGTCAATTTAAATATAGGAATGTTTGGATAATCACACGATACAATAGAAAACAGATCTTCTTTGATACCTGAGTTAGGGATTCATTAAGAACTTGACAGTCGGACCGATTTTAATTTAGTAAAATGTGTTCATCTGACAAAATTTCGTAACTTATTAATTACTACAATTAAAATTACATAAATATTTGAAATTTTATTATTTATAAATAAATAAACTAACATTTTATTGAAAATTAAAATAAAATAATTGTTTTGATATGGGGAAACAGTTATGAATCCTACCGAATTCTGTGCCGAAACTGAATGTTTTGTAACCAGTAGACTATATCCTATAAAAAAGCACTAAGCACAGCTGTGCTTTAGTATAGTGTGCTTTGCAATAGCAGTAATAGAACAGCTGTGCATCTGCAGGCCAATCGTCTTCTCTAATTTTGAAAGTATTAGTCGCCTTCGGTGACAAAGCATCGGTGAATATACATTTTAATTATTTTTTCAACTACTAAATTGTATATTCACCTATTCTGGGTTTATTTGTGTCTCATGTTACGCCGCAAGATTGTGTGCTCATGAAAACTTTTCCATCTAATAGCTGCGGCAGCAGTCTTACCGACTTATATGAGTGAGAGATGCCACGCTGGGCACCGTCCATTTGGCTTAGTGGTAGAGCCCTGGAGCGCAATTTCCAGGGCCCCGGTTTCGATTCCCGGCTTGGGCATTTTTCACTCTGTTGGTTTAGGCTTAGTTAGCAAAGTGATAAGTCCCGCCTTTAATATTCAACGGAATAATTTTGTCCACCTAGATCGTCAAAATGTCCCACTGTGCGTCTGTCTGTCCGTCCGCATATAACAGAGCAAAAACTACCCATCCGAATAATCTGGAACTTTGAATATAAAATTATTGCAAAATTTTGTCGAGTCATTTCAAATTTTATGAAAATCGGATGTATAGTTTAATTACAGTGACAGTTAAAAGTTTTCCGTTACATTACGGACAATGGGAAAAAATTATTTCAAGTGCATTTTAATGATGTTACAGCCTTTCGAAACGAATGAAATTTATATGCACTTACGAAGTGCACTAAAATATACATTCAGTACAATATGCGGTGCAAAAAATATTTGTAAAACTAGTTATAGTACGAACGCATCTCATTTGCCGTGTTTGACTTGCAACTTCCAACTTGCTATACTATTACTGTACGATATCAACGCCCTAATGAAATGTTCTCCAGAACAAAGAAGAAATTTATAATCAGACATAAATTTTCACATTTTTAACTAAAGGACGTTGATTTAATATTTCTTTTTACATAAATTGACATTATGTCCCATATTTGAGATTTTTAAAATCAAAGTAAAATTCTTCTTTCATTAATACATAGTAAAATAACTGGCATAGAACCATCCGCTTTTGGTAGTAGGGTCATTCCATGTCAGTTCAGGCAGGCATGTAACCCACCATCACAGATTTTGATGAAACTGCGTGTGTTTGTTCCTTTTATTAAGATATGATTCCCAGTATTTTTTTTTACTCCTTGGTCAAATAGTTTCTGAGAAAAAAATTGTCAAAATTTTGAAAACTGCCATCAGTTGCAATTCTTGACTGCTCGATTTTCAAATGTAGCATGACATAAATATGATCATATTTCAATATCTATTCCACAAATCATCTTCAAATAATTTATGCATAATATATAGGGTACGTATTTTATGAAAAAAAATATTGTTACGCTTATATAACATTTTAAGTGTGTCTAAAAAATGTTTAATCTTTGAACTCGTGATTTTTTTATGAAAAATAATGCATTACCTAAAATAGCATTATTAACAAAAGGCGGTATTTTTATTAACTTTATTTTTTGTGGGGGATATACTTAAAGGTGTCCTTTACCTGATTCTGAAATAAAAGTAGTGGGATTTTGGGTGTTTTTAGTAGTATTTCATATTTAAAAATATTTTGAGGCGTATTTGAAATCAAATCAAGCAGAGTCATTCCATGTCAGTTCGCCTAAGATATTTAATTCACTGTCACAAATTTCAATGAAACTGGGTATGTTTATAGCTCATTTTAAGACAGTATCAAGGAAATTAAAGGTGATTACAAGTAAAATATTTTTTAAGATAAAAAAAATATCTAAATTTTGAAATTTTTTTAAAAATGTTTTTAATGGCAGATCTATATTCAAAGACTGCATAACAAAAAGTCATTTCAATATAAAATCACTAAATAAGTTTTAAATAACGTATATGTGAGAAATAATGTAGGCAGATTATTATTTATTGTTGTTTGTCATGTTTAAATGCTAAGAGTGTGTTTAATCTTGTGAATTCTTAAAATCAAGAATTTTGTGAAAAATAATGTGTTAATCAAAAATTTATTATTAACCGAAGTCAGGCTGTTATTACTTTTTTTAATTGTACGTAAAAATATCTTTTCAATAGTTATGAAATAAAAATAGTGAAAATATGAGCAATTTTAACAAAATTTTCATAAAATGTGAATGTTTAATGATAAATATTGAAGCTTTTCATGCTAAGATGTACTAAAATGACTACGATATCGTGTATTTCTACTCTTGCTTAAATATAATACATACAATAATAAAATAACAAATATTATTTATAGCAATAAAAATTAAATTAAATAGTACCAGTTCCTTTACCAACACTACATTGCTCAACAGCCGACTTAAAATCAACAGCCCGCACTCTTATTGAAAAATACTTTCAACTGTTCAAATAATAAATAAACTGCATTTAAAAATTTTAATATAAACTTATTATCTTAAGACGATAATAATAACTAAACAACATGATGAATTTATAAATCAGCTTTTAATTGAAAAGTCATGAAATGGTCCCTTTAAATATTGTTGTTCATCGAGTCAATCAAAACAAATTATATAAAAAAAAAATAGTGAGCCTAATATGCTGACTGCAATGACACTTCTAACAAAACTAATTAATTCATTACCATCTGAAATCAAACCCAAAAGATCAAAAGAAAAAAAAATCATCTGTAGTGTGAATGTGACATACTCGGTGGTTGTTGAGGTATGTCTTTGTGACATTTTCACCTGTACTTCAATAAAATATAAACATGTAAGCTTTTTTCATTCATCCAAATTAAGTAAAACAATTATAAAATTTTGTTGTCATTACACCAGATGTTAAATTTTTCGTTACATACTATTAGATAAGTTCTTTACTTTTAGACATTATTGACATAATATCATAAAATTTGCTATATGTATTTTCTGTAAGTGTATAAACAATATATATATGCTTTATTAAACATAAATGAATAATTTTTAAATAATTTGTTTGAGAACAGGGATATATATACACACATATATATGTTGAAAATCCATCTTTCAGCAATATTGTGATGAAATAAATCAAATTGCCGTAATTTCCGGTGTATAGCCCGCGGATCATACAATCGTGTTTCGACCCAGAAATTTTTAAAAATAAAATGTAACTTTTTAGATCACAGTAAATATTGGTCTTCAAATACTGAATAAATTTTCTGGGTCCAAACTGAATTGTTTGACCTGCGGGCTATACACCCGAAATTACGGTACATAGCATTAGAAACTGAATAAAGTTACAAAAGTGCAACTCATTAAGTTTTAAATATTTTTTTTAGATATAGTTATTTGAAAGATATAAATATAATGGATTATGCATTTTTTGCATATATTTAAAGCACAATACGTCAAAATTTTCTTCAATAGAGTGAAATTTGTTTTTTTTTTTTTCAATATTAGCAGCTCAATGCTAAATTTTCAATATTAACAGCCAAATATGAGTTTAAAGATTAGGACTGTCATTTTGAAAATTTCTATTGGGCGGTGAGGAGCTAGTGATTTTTCTCTTTTTTGGAAAGGGATAATTGCTCTTCGCCCTAGAAGTTTTACTAAAAAACAATATTGTTTATTTTTTTCCTTAAGAAACGAACATAAAAGATAATTTGAAAAATAAAATAAATGTATAAATAAAAATATTTCCAGGGGATGATACATTGGATAGGTTTTACATTTGAAAATATTGATAATTTTAAATATGATTTAAATACTACTAAAACCAACCAAAATCCCACTATTTTTATTTCAGATCCAGTTATAATGTAGTATTATGTACAATTTAAAATTAAAAAATTAGTCATAGAAACTCCGCCTCTGATTGATAAAGATTTTTTAATAATTTCATTATTTTTTGTAAAATATTTTTGATTTCAAAGATTATACAATTTTTTAGACACATTTAAATATTTTTTAACATTACAGCAATATTTTTTTCATAATCTACATACTTTATTTACCTTGCTTAAATTATTCGAAGAAGATTTCTTTATTAGTTATTGAAATATGATTTTATATATAAAATGAGGCCTTTGAAAATTGAACAATCATTAATGGCAACTCGTGGCATTTTTCCAAAATTTTGATAATTTTTTCTCATATGTTCACTATTTTTATTTTATAACCATTTAAAAGATATTTTTACGTACAATTAAAAAAAAGCAATAACACCCTTCCTTCGGTTAATAATAAATTTTTGATTAACACATTATTTTTGACAAAATTCTTGATTTTAAAATTCATAAGATAAAAGACACTCTTAGTGTTTAAACATGATAAAAAACAAGAAATAATAATCAGCCTACATTATTTGTCACATATACATTATTTGAAACCTATTTAGTGATTTTATATTGAAATGACTTTTTTTTTTTTTTTTTTTTTTTTTTTTATGTAGTCTTTGAATATCGAACTGTCATTAAAAAAATTTAAAACGATTTTTCAAAATTTTGATATTTTTTATCTTAAAAAATATTTTACTTAGGATCAAGAAAATTAAAGGTGATTACGTCTTAAAATAAGCTATAAACAAACCCAATTTCATTGAAATTTGTGACAGTGATTAAATGGCTTAGGGGAACTGACATGGAATGACTCTGCTTGATTTGATATGAAATGCACCTCAAAATATTTTTAAATAGGAAATACTACCAAAAACACCCAAAATCCCACTATTTTTATTTCAGAATCAGGTAAAGGACACCTTTAAGTATATCTCCCATAAAAAATAAATTTAATAAAAATACCGCCTTTTGTTGATAATGCTTTTTTTGTTAATGCATTATTTTTCATAAAAAATTCTCGACTTCAAAGTTTAAATATTTTTTTAGACACACTTAAAATATTATAAGCGTAACAATATATTTTTTTCATAAGCTGCGTACCCTAAATATTGTGCATAAATTATTTGAAGATGATTTGTAGAGTAGATATTGAAATATGATTATATATATGACATGCTACATTTGAAAACCGAGCTATCAAGAATGCCAACTGACGGCAGTTTTTCAAAATTTTGACAATTTTTTTCTCAGAAACTATTTCACCAAGGAGCAAAAAAAATTACTGGTGATCATATCTTAATAGTAAGAACAAACACACGCAGTTTCATTAAAATCTGTGATGGTGGGTTACATATTGATATTTTACTGCCTGATTTGACGTGGAATGCCCCAGTAGCTTACCAATTTAATGAAAGCATTCTATGTATATTTTCTTAACAATAAAAAGTCGGAAATAAGGTGTAATTTCTGTGTTAGTATCCGATATGAATATATATATATATATATATATATATGCATCCAAATGTATGAATTTTCATTAAAAAAAAAAAAAGAAAACGCAGCCGGTAGGATTCGAACCTACGCGGGGAATCCCCAATGGATTTCAAGTCCATCGCCTTAACCGCTCGGCCACGACTGCACGCAGAGTAAACTTACTCTCGTTATTTTGTTGTAACGCAATATTTAGACATCTGCAGAATTCAGAAGCACAATTTTCAATGTTATTTACTATCTATCCTATATTATGAGTAACTTTAGAATTAATAAACTTATTTGCGCATATTTTCTTAAAACTTTATACATGTTCAGGCTTAAGAAAATGTTGTTTTTCAAGTAAAACTTATTATTAATGAAAATGTGTTAAACACTTTAGAAGCGTGGAATTTATGATCAGCTTTTAAGAAAAACTGCAATTTTCAAGCTGCTGCAATCATTGGCTTAAATTGCATCTTCAAAACAGTGAATGTGATATATTCACTGCATAATATCTGAAATAAAAACATTAAACACAAATTAAAGTTGTTTAATTAAACAATGTTTGTCAGAACAGTTTATCCTTTCTTCTATATAAGTAAGAAAGTATTGGAATCGTGAAAATTTTCGACTTTTGATATTTAGTGAATTTACACATTTTGGGATTTTCTGAATATGATTTAACAATAATTTGAAAATCTATGTATGTATATCCGCCTGTGTTTGACATAAATATTGTGGTCATTATAACTCAAGAAATAAGGGGAGGTTGCTATCCATTAAAAAAATCTGTCTTTTTTGTCTTCATTTTTTGAGTCCCCGTAGTGGGTAGAAGAAGTTTCTAGATCGGCTCGATAAAATTCGAAATATTTAAGAAGTTACAGGCAATTTAAAGCGAGCGCGTACCGTTGAAAATCGGGACACAGCTGCACTCATCCTAAGTTCTTTGCGGCGTGGGTATAAATCCAGGAATCGCAGACGAACTGTAAGTTGCAAATAGGGTTACCAGATTTACGCGGGATGTTCGGATTTTCAGGTGCTCTAAGACCCTTCCGGCGGAACCCCTGCACGGGACAGCAAATTACCCGATATTTGTTGGTGCATTTATTCTACTATATTTCTTTATGTACCATGCTATCCTGCTGCAGTACCATGCTGAGTCTATTCTATATCGAATGAAATTTAATACAGTAAAACTTGTGAAAACAAAACCTGTCTATAATGAAACATTTTTATGATTCAGAAAGGAATAGCGCACAAATCTACCTGCTAAACCGGAATATTTTTCCGGTTTCTAGATATTTTGTTTTTATAGGTGGAAAGCCTATGTGTTTGGATTGACAAAATTTCTAAAAACGTAACTGTGTATAACTGAATTTAAAAATTTCTGTCCCTGCGTAATCTCTATACCACACAATTATAGCTGCTTAATTGGGTTGGGTTGGGTTGATTTTTGACGGCCAATTATCTACTCGAGGAGTATAGGCCCAGGGGGGGGATGCCCTGCGTGGGAGGCTTTCTAAAGGAACCTAACCCGTATTTACGCATTGAAAGCACTTAATTGGAACAGCGGAGTTACTTTTGGGTGTCTAGCGATTCCACTTTCACACATTTTATTGTATAAGAATATTGTGTTCATTTAATACAGTACGTTCAAAGACAAAATTTCAAATGACAAGGAAATATTCCGTTTTAGACAGGTTTCCGTCTAAGCAGGTATATTTAAATGAAATTTTTTCCGTAAGGAACATGAATATTGTACGTTATAGATAGGTACTGTTTTCACAAAATTTACTGTACTTTTATGTCCCGATTTGGAAGACACTATCCCGATTTTATTGTCTCTCTGTCACGCTTTTTGTGATAGTGGACCTCCAACACTAGTTGAAAAATATGACAATAAACTAAGCTACTTTTTTTTTAGTAACATATTAAGGGGACTGGTCACTCAGCTTCCGATTTACCCTCACTAATGTAAAAGTTTATGGGCATTTGAGGCATTTATATATTTAAAATATCTCCTCGGAAAATTAATATTTTTTTATACACTTCCTTAAAGATGTCTCTTTTTTCTTAGTTCTCAAAATATTTCTATAGTATAGACTTAATTTTATAGGAAGTGTTAAAATTTTACTCACAATTCGCCCGCTTTTAACGCATAAAGTATTAAATTCAGCAGAGATTTTAGAAATATTTTGAAAACTAAGAAAAAAGAAACATCCTTTAAGAAGAGTACAAAGAAAAAAGGTGTTAAAAATATGAATTTCCCGAGAAGATATTTTAAATAGACGAATGCATCAAAAGTCCATAGACTTAACATTACGGGGCAGAATTTCGAAGCTGAGTGACTAGCCCCGTTAAGTGAGATTTTCTGGAAACGACATTTTTCAGCGCACCGTGCAAAGTAGCGCTTAAAGGATCAGCTACTCAACTTTTTCCTTTTTAGAAATTTAAAATTATTTATTTTATGAAAATTTCATATGTCATGAAATTTTAGTATGTAAAAGAATAATAATAAAAATAATATTTTTAAACCACGTTGAAAGTAGAGATAAAAAATCACTTTTTTTCAAACGACTACCATTTTGCGACATTCCGTTCGATTTCCTAAAAAATAGGTGCAATACCGCCCCTCCTCACTCCATCCTCTCAATCCAAAATATTTTCTGAAGAATTTTCTTTGTTTGTTTCCGATTCCTTTGACAAGCTGTGTACTACACGGCTCACGGTGATTCGAGCACCGCATACCCATATGCAACTGACATAGTTCCATCAATTCTAATAGTTAAAATATAATAAAAATAGTTGTATAATAAAAATTTTGAATATTTTTTTTGTGTGTGTGTGTGTGATATGTTCTTTCTATGAAAGAAAAAATATCTCGAGTTTGAACTACTTTTAACCCGGAGAACGATTACCTACTCTCAATTTGAGGATTTTCATCAAACTGCATATTCAGTTGGACATTATAAATTGATGCTGATTACGTTTTGGTATATACCGCCCAACAGCTAGCGCAATTATGCTGTGTTTTTCAGGATTTCATGTTAGCTATATCTCAAGAAATGAAGGATGAAATTTCATCAAACTGCAAATTAAGATGTGTGTGTGGTGTATATCACCCAATAGATATGCTGTGTTTTCAGTGATTCCGTGTTAAATGTATCCCAACACCTATGGAATCGCGAACACATTCCAATCGTCCCTGTACAGTAGGCACCACGATTCTCAGACCTAAACCCCCTGGAATTCTACCTCTGCGGATATCTTCTCTGGTGTACGCGACACCCGTTCCATCGTCCATGGACCTCATGGCACAGATCGCTGAAGCGGCGGCACGTGTCCGGGAGACTCCTGGCCAATTGGAACCTGTTCGCGATTCCATGCACGGTCGAATCCCCACCAGTGGCCGAGAGGTTCTGCTCTCGAAGCTGGTAGACGGGAAGTGCTGGGTCCGAACCCAATCGCGCCCGTCGGCCTAATCGTTCGGAGTTTTCTTCGAACCTTGGTTTTCCAAGCGTTAATACGGGTTAGGTTCCCTTAGAAAGACCCCCACGAAGGGCACTCCCCCCCCTTAGGTCCCATATCCCTCGTGTTGATAATTGGCCGTCATAAACACAACCAACCAACTCGAAGCTGGTAGACGGGAGGTGCTGGGTTCGATCCCAATCGCGCCCGTCGGCCCAAACGTTCGGAGTTTTCGTTCTTCGAACCTTGGTTTTCCAAGCGTAAATACGGGTTAGGATCCCTTAGAAAGACCCCCACGGAGGGCACCTTCCCCTTTAGGACCTATATCCCTCGTGCTGATAATTGGCCGTCGCAAACACAACCATGCACCGCCGATGTGAAGCATGCCTCACGGCTAATGGGGCTCATTTTGAGCCCTCGTAATGAGTTGTAACGGTTTTCATTTATATCTTGTACTTCGATTAAGTTTTTTGTAAAATAAAGGTCTTTTTACACCGTTTAAATTTTCTTTGCGTCACGGTCACGATGCAATTGCACCGTCACAATCGCGTTTCCGAGCCCCCACTTCCTGTGTAATTCTTGCAGCTCATAACCTGACACACTCACGCGTGCAGTTTGGACATTACCTTTTGAACCATCCTGTATAACATATAAGCCGTCTAATTCAATATTAAATATTTAAATAATTTAATAGTTTTGAGAAATTGCTTTTAACTTTTTTTGATTAGAGGTTTAACTGATTTATAAAACGATTGATGTAATTATTAGTTACATTTTTATCTTTCTACGTAGAAAAAATGTTTTTTAACATTTTGTAACATTGCTGAAAAAATTACATTTTCCAAAAAACTGCACTTCAAAATTTCAATTTCAGTTATTTTCTTATTTAATTTAAATGTTAAAAAACAGCTATTATAAAGAATATTTTATTTCTTGCACTTTTAAGCGTTTTTATAATTTGTGAGGGTTTTTTTATTTTTAAATTCTTGTTAAATTATTTTTATCATGATACTTATTCCAATGGCCGCATATGGAATATTTTGTCTATTTCTTTTTCTTGTCTTCTTAAAAAAAGTAGTTTAAATTATACGCCGTAAAAGTTATTTCCAGACATTTCACTGATAAAATCAGGCCGTATGTGAAAAGTATTTTTTCATGCTTCGGTGAAAAAAATTAAAATTTACGTTAATTATGCATTAATTTAAATAAAGTTTTAAATTAGTTGCATATTCATTTCCACTGATTATATCTTAACTGAAGCTGCCAGCGTGTCATCAAAATAGCCATAACGTACGATCTATTCTCACTCACAAGCAGAAAACTACAGATACTGTTTGAACGTCATATAAATTTAAAATTACTACAAACTATCATGTGTTAGTTCACCTAAATAAATGTGGAAGTTTTACTTCTTTAAAAATTCCCCCAAGTAAACAATAAAATTATTACATAGTCTCATAAAAATAAACATATCAAAAGTAAAATTTTGAACAAAAAATGAACATCATTATACCAATAATAAATATTTACCAAATGTGTAAAAATAAGTGAAAAATTATCTTTGCATTTTTAAAACAAATTTCTATGAATTTCATCATTCCCAAATTATTGTAGATGTTAAAAATTACAGTTAAGAACCATGGGAGGCAATACCTTGTGCACAGATGCGGGTAAAATGGTAATAATAAATAATGATAAATACCCTTTTGGACTGCCGTAGATAATGTAACCATTTTTCAATACAAAATTTGAAAGATTTCATTCATAGTTAAGTGTAAGAAAAAAAAAAAAAAAAAAGAAAGCCCACGCAGTCGGTAGGATTCGAACCTACGCGGGGAAACCCCAATGGATTTCGAGTCCACCGCCTTAACCACGCGGCCACGACTGCTGCAATAGATTCTTCTTTCTTCGTGTTTTACTTACACATCTGTTAAATAGAAATGTATGGAATAAAAACTAGCTGGATGTGCCAATCCCAAAACTTTCTTCTATCTCATGCATCTTAATCCTTAACGGACGGTAACTTTAAATACATGATTCTATTTTTATATTTCATTAACACCACTATAATTTAAAAGTGAATTTTTTAGAAAAGATTTCTTGCACGTGTTATGCGTTAAGGGTTAATATTTCAAGTAGTTACTCGTGTTAATATATTAATATTATTTGTTCTATACGATGCCGACTTTCATTTTCATATTAAATTTCTTCTTCAGTCAATTAATCGGAGTAAAAAAGACTTAATATCTATCGTGATATTTAATAAAATCAATATTTTTTGTTATTTTATTATACGTCTGCTGCTTGTGAATCAACTGCTTAGAAGGATGCGACGTTCCCATCGTTGCACGAGCCACCGATTTACAACAGAACTACGAATAATCGAGAACATTACATAAAAATTTCTATCACGGCATCCCTTTCGAGGGAATATCCCGAACTTCAACTGGGACCTGCTGGCCATACCCCAAAAACATATATATGAAATTTGGTTAAATTCTATGCATAACTCCATACACTTTTCGATGATACAATAATGAAATTTTCAAAAAAATCGCTATTACAGTGCCCCCCTCACGGCTGAATATTTCCAAATACAAACAAGTGGGACCGGCTTGCTACAGCGAAAAACATTTTATGAAATTTGGTTCAATTCTATGCATAGCTTCATACACTTTTCAATGATGCAATAAGGAAAATGGCACATAATTCGAGACCCTTTCCGACGGAATATCCTTTAATTAAACTGGGACCTGCTGCCTATAGCCAAAAACCAGTATATGAAATTTGGCCTAATTCTATGTATAACTTCATACATTTTTCGATGATGAAAAATGAAAATTGCACAAAAATCTCTATTATACTGCCTCGTTCCCGTGAGATATTTCCGAATTCATGTGGGACCTGCCTGCCATAGGCAAAAAAATATATATGAAATTTGTTTCAATTCTATCCATAACTTCATACACTTTTAGCGCATGTAGCGGATCAAACCGGAACGATATTCCAGTTAGTGAAATTATGACAAATATCGTTCCAGTTCGTGAAATTAAGGTAAATATCGTTCCGGTTCCTGGAATTGTTAAAACACATTATTGGAATTTTGCCTATATAGCTTATTCTGCTCTGTGTAACTTTTTTATTACTATTTAGAATCTTGAGTGCATTTTTAAATATTTGTATAGTTAGATATGAATTTGTATATACTTAAAACAAATATTTTAATCAACTATAATTTTGAAACACAGCACAGTGGATTGTTTTGACGATCTAGGTGGACAAAATTATTTCGTTGAAATTAAATTAGTTTTTGCTTTTTTTTTTTGAATGCATCACTAATAAAATACTGAAACAGTGATAAATATTTGGTTATCTAACAGCAATGTCTTAAAATAAAAATATAGGGTGTCCACAAAAGTCCGTTCCTACTCTCTTAACTGCCGAACGCCTGCATCTATATTCTTAAACGTGGTGTCTAGGTACAGTAAAGAGGCTATGCGCTACTAAATGAGACCTCTTTCAGCGCCACCTGGTGCAAAATTGCGGCATTAGCGTTCCTATCGCGATAACGGTTCTAAATATGGGATAAAAGTGAATGACAAATTTTTAGATCACCATCGATTTAGTTCGAAAGGACACCTTGTGAGCGTAAATACTAAATGAATCTCATTCTGAGCATGAATCTCGTTTTCGAGATAGGAATACTATCTCGGCTTCTTTGCACCAGGTGACACTGGAAGAGGAGTCATCTGGTACAGCATAGTCACTTTACTATACCTTGACGCCACTTTTATGAGTATAGCTGCAGCCGTCGGCAATTAAGAGCGTGGGAAGGACTTTAGTGGGCCCCTTGTATAATGCATTACAAATAATGCGTTAAACATACTTATTTTGCAGTAAAGAACAATTTAATATACACATATAAGTTAACATTCATATCTTTTTTCTAATTTTATCTACTCATAATTTCGCGAGAAATTTGTGTAGTAATCCTGAAAAAAAATCATATAATTTTTTTTAATGTTTTGTGGTTTCCTGTAAAACATATAAATGCTACCAAAATTATTTGAAAAAATGCTGTTGTGTGAATAAATAACCTATATAAATTTTATTAAATTTGAAATAAAATTTCTGCATATAGATGGTAATGTATCCGGATTTTTTATGCGTCCCTGTAGAAGAAATACAACTGCTCCGCACTTTGCTTTCAATTTAAAAAATGATATCGTGTATCTCAATAACCTATAGTAATTTTGTTGAAACTAAATTAAAATTTCTGTTTTTTAGCAACAATCTTTCCGTGATCTTTTGTGTGGCCCTATTAAAACTGCATAATTTCTGCGTTCGTTAAATTATAAGTTAATAGAATTGTCATCAGAAAAACACATGTAGGCAAAGTTTCAGGTCAATCAAATAATTGGAAGTGGTTTAAAATTGTCTTGAAATATTTGAACTATTTTTTTATGTGACCCTGTAGAAAAAGCGTAACTGCTAAATTCCATAAATTTCAATAATATTGCATTGTCATGAGAAAACTACATATTCTGAGCAAAATTTGAACTCAATTACATTATTGAAATTGATTTAAAACTAACTTGCAAATTTTAATCAAAATTTTTGTGGAGCCCTGTAGAAATTGTATTCTAAACAAACTTCTACGTTAGAAAATTATAGTAATATTGTATTGTCATCCAAATTACACATGTATTCACTGTTTCGGCTCAATAGGATAATTAAAAATGGTTTAAATTTGGCTTGCAAGATTTGAACGAAACATACATACATGCACTGCAACTTAATATGATGCTTGTTTATTAATAAAAACTTACTGATTTGGAGCTATCTGCAGGAGTTTGTTTAATTTTTCAATACTATAGGAATGGCACTTTGATTTTTAAAAATTCTTATTGCTGAATAATGCTGAATAATTTGTTAAAAGTCAAGATGAAATTTGTAAACAACATCAAGGTTCATCCAGAATTACAACCTTAAAAAAAAGCGGTTAAGTGGGTTTAATATCGCTGATTTTCAAACAAAAATAGGTTAAATCTGACCTTGACAAACCTGTGACATATGTTCAGCAAACCCGTGCTTTCAAATGAAACAGAATAGTCATGAGGGGCTGTCAAACTTAGAGTGCAACTTTTGAAACTCCCTCAAAACCAACTGCGCAAATGGCTTCTTTACGGACATAATTAATCAATACCTCTGATTTTTTTGACAAAATTAGTACGGATCTCAAAAATATAGACATTCAACTACCAGTACACGTGGTTTTGTCAAATTCCGAGATATTCGGGAAAATGAATTTTGTCCACCTAGATCATCAAAACTTCCCACTGTGCAGCTTTCCGGTTTGTGAATTTTTCGATTTCGAGCCCTACTTTTCTGTGATACAATGAGGAAGTACGGACAAAAGGATAGACATACATTTTCTATAAACACGTTTTTCGGGGTCTCTCAACCCTAAAGCGTGTAAATCCATCGAAAACCTCAATGCTTTCTTCTATTAAAGATGGAAGAAGGTAATGGCATTCGCATACGAATCTTCATAAAATTTAAAAAATGGTTTCCGAAAGTCCTTTGTTAATTCAAGCAGACAATAAAATCGAGAAACTATGTTTTTGCTCATGTTTCAACAATTCAAGTATGTATATACACATCTTAATCAAAAACCCACAATTTTTATTTAAAAATACAAAATATAAGCAAAAATGGTCGCATAATTTTTATTTAAATAATAGTTGAAAATACAGTACACGATAAATTAAAAAATATTTAATATATTATAGTTGACTTGAGTCGATTTTTGACGGCCGATTTTCTACTCGAACGATATTTAATATATTATAAAAGACATGTATCCATAGTACTGAATTTCAGTAGTGAAGTTAGGCAGAAACAACATACTTAAATATTTTTCAGATGTATAGTTTTACTTAGTCATAAACAGACTTTAGTGTAATTGAAAGCACATAAATACGACTCGAAGAAAATATTGCTCTTAAAATGATAATCCTGTGGACAAACACCTGATAGTGTACATGAAGAGCATGTTTAAATTTTCTTGAGTTTTATAAGTTAAACATCAATTTAGAAATAATTTTAAAATTTAGAACTATGTTTTGTTACAACGGTTTTATTTTGTTTTGTTTTGTTTTATATTATACTAGCAGACCCGCCCGGCGTTGCCCGGGGTCCGTAAATAATAACCTTAAACAAAACTGAAGTTTGTATGATTTTATATCTTTTGAAATTCTTTTGAATTAACCTAATTTCGGAGGCACCCATTGCCCTCCGCAGCGTCTAGCGTGTTTCCCAACAAACTTCTTTCCGAACAAACCTATAATCTGGGTTCACGCCACCTACGGCAGCATGTACCGGAAGTGCTCCGGACAATTGAAAACCAAAGTGCCGGAGACAATTGAAAACCAAATTGGCTGAGCCAAACCTCGTAGTAATCAAGCCCATAGAATCCAAAAAAAGAATGCATTATTAATGTTAGAAAATGTTGGTAACATAGTAACTGAAGACTAAGATAAAATTTCATAATACAGAAAAAAGCGGAATCGTAGTGTAAGTTGAATGAAACAAATCCCGTTGAAATTCGGTCCTTAGAATCGGAGGAAAGAATGCGCCCACAAGCGGTGGAAGATGACTTTTCCCGTTGTAAATTTCATATATTACTTTTAACATTAACACGATATTTAATAAGCTGATGAAATCCATTATTTAAAATTACCTTTAAATTAAGGCGATTTTTAATTTACGGCTGTAGTGAGTAAACGTAAGTTGATGCTGAAAAAGGAGATTAATGTTCGAAAAAAATGGTAGCTGGGGTATAAAGAAAGACTGGTCCCTGGGCTCCAGGGTCTTAACTGGAATGTAGTTGGGTATAGGAAAAATTTTTAGTAGTTTTAAATTTGCTGGAGTATGCTGAAACTATGTTAAGAAAGACCAAGAAGGAGATTAATATTCAAAACTGGTGGTAGCTGAATTTTGAGAAATTTTTTTGTCATTCATGTATAGCAGGAAGACTTAAGAAGCTGCTAAAAGAAAGGTAGTGAATCGGACCGCTTTTAAGAAACCTATAACAAAGGGCCGAAGAGGACCGACTGATAGTAAAGAGCAGGACCCTAACATGAAAACTTGTTAAAAGGTGCAAGTTCTAGCACTTTAAATCTTCAATTAGTCAAAATTAAGCATAGTGTATGAATTAATCATTAGAATAAAAATTTAAAGAAATGCTAAAAATGCGGGGAGGGATCCTTAAAGCAGGGCCCTAGGGTCCAGTAAAAATAAGAGGGTGTTGGTTCGGGGAGAAGAGTGCAAGACTCAATTTTAAAATTTTGCATTGATATTGCGAGAAAATTAGGTGGTGAAAAATGCATGCCGCACAAAAGGTTCAAAGGGCTCCGGATCGGGTCCTATGGAACCCTAGGATGCCCTCAGGATTTTAGCAGGAATAAAGAAACGGGAGAATAACTAAACGGAAAAGGGGTTCCAAAAATGAAAATCGGATTAAGAGGAGGCACTTTATTAACAATTTATGGCGCAAAAACTTTAAGGGACCCTGTACCGGGACCCAAGAGACCAAGGACTTAGGTGGCACGTAGTTGCACATAAAGATACTTTTTAATAGTTTTTAAAATAGTCAAGGGATGCTAGAAATGTGTTAAAGAAAATTGCAAGCAATTCCAATCATTTTTAAAGAATGATCATAAAGGGCCCTAAGAAGGTGATTAATATTCAAAATTGGTGGTAGCTGAAGTCAATAAACTGAATACACAAAAACCGTTCCAAAAACGTTACTTAACTAATAGTGGCATATCCTATGAAAATATTATAAACAATCGGAATGAAATGCAAATTTCCGTTTTAAATATGTAGTAGATGATGATGATACGATTATCTGTAATATAATTCATCGTGAAGTTTTCGCTTCATACGTAAACGACGCTTTCAACGTTGTAGCTAATACACCGATTGGCGAGGTATCCGATTATGGAAGATTAACCAGGTATCCCATGAACAACTACCAAAAGAAAGGTGAATATATGGTTTTTGTGATACTTTTATGTCAGCCGGGCGCATGCAATAAATCAACAAAGATTGTTTCCATACGTTTTTCTTATTTTATTATTTTCATTCAAAATATAAACGTTTCACTCATTTCATTTAAAATACATACATTTAAAATACATGCGATACACTAATTTCATTGAAAAAACTGAAAAGTAAAACAATAATAGGAAATAATGCCATAACTTAAAACAAAGAATTGTTTTTAATTTACATAAGCGAAATGTAACTACTGCTATTGGCAATTTTTTAAATGCTAATGGCGAGATTTACACACGGCTGACATAAAAGTACTAATTTTTTCTTTTTATCCAGGAACAAATGGTAAATCGTGATATATTATTTCAATTCCAATTTCTTCCATTGAAAAAGTGGTACTTACGTATTATGCGGACCATGAAATAGATCGCCAAAAATTGTTGACAATTGCCAATCTTGTTTATCGTTTGCCAACTACATTTAAAACAGTAATTTATATTTCTTAAATACATAACCTTGTTAAAAATAGCAAATTGTTTAAAGTAAATAAATAAATAAAATATATAACATAAAACTACATACTATAAACCATAATTAAAAAAAAACTATAATAATAAATTAAATTTACAACTATAATAAACTATCAATTGGATAAAAAATAAGGGTTGCTGTAATTAGTGTAATTGTCGCCATGCTTGGCGCAATTGTATTGACATTGCCCGGATGTAAGTACCAAAAGTTTTTTTTAGTTCTACAAACATTGCTTTCATTTTTAAATATTTTCGTTAGTTAATTTCTCAGTGGATTGCTTCCTTGTATTTTCAATAAATTCAATATTTTTTTTTTTTTTCAAGGCGTTTGTATTTTTTTTTTTTTTTCAAACTCATATAGTCGGTTTAATTCTTTAACCAAACGAATTAACAAAAAAGATTTACTTTGAATTTCTTCCGTTGCTAAAGTAACGGATTTACAATATGAATGAATATGGATGAATTATCACTTCTAATGTTAGATATTTCGAGGTTTTGGCGCCAAAGAGATCGCCAAATTAGAAAAATATGAAATATCTCATGAACTATTAGACTTAAAATAATTTGGTTAGTACCATTCGATTCAGCATACAAAAATACACTAAAATAGGTTATCAGTTGAAAAATAACTATAAAATCAGATTTTTAAGGAATTTTTTTAAAGTTTATTCTTTTTTTACCCCCCTTAGGGGTGGAAATTTAGTAAATCCTTCCTTAGCGGCACTCAATACCATAAGAAGTATTTTTAGCCCAAATTTCAAGATTTTAGGTTCAGTAGTTTTGGCTGCGCGTTGATTAATACAAAATCCAGACTTTCTTTTATATATACGAGGTGGAACCCGTCGAATTTCGACGAAAGAAAATGTTTACAAAGGAAGTGTTGCATCAAATTTATAATACATCGACAAAAAATAATTAGAATAAAAAATCCGTCTTACACTTGTTAATTTAACTCTCCAAAGACATATTTTAACCTAAGATTAACAAAATACTTTTTTAATAAACTTCAACTGTTAAAATTATTGAAAAATTAAACTTTATTCATATACGTAATCAGTAACATATAATCAAGATAAGTAATTTTGATTAAGTTATTAATTGATGCTTGGTTACGGAATGAAAAATCCGCATAAATGATTTCACCTTGACATAATCATAGAATTTTCTACCTTTACTTCTAAACCGAATCAAGTCATTTTCCACGTTTCACATCCATGTTAACCATTTAAAAACATTTTAACGCGCAATAGGTTACTAATAAATATTTTTTCAAGCTTGAAGTCACGTTTGTCAACTATTACAACTTTCCATGTTAAAATTCCCACTCGTGATTTGAGGTCTTAGTATAATATCTGTACCTGCGAGTAAAAATTCCCGAAATTTATAACTTTTAGACGTATTCAAGGGATATATCTCGTTTTATCAAATAAAATTATCGTTTACTTTTAAATATGACGTCATTTTCAGTCGCTGAAATATTTTGCCTATTGTCTCAAACTCAATATCAGCAAAATGAAAAAATAGTGAAATATAAGAGCATCATCAGGGAAATTGTGTCTTTTTTAAAGCATAACGTCATTTTCTGTTCAAATCTTTAAAAATGATATTTTTAATTGCAATGAGAAAATGGCATCAGTAAGAATATAATCAATAAAAATAACTAATCCACTTTTAAGTGAAATGAAGTACTTCAGTTGCCACGATTAGAAAATTGGTATTAAAAACTATAAAAAAAATTAATATCTCAGAAATAAATTGAGATACAGCTTTCAAACAAATTGCATTTAAAAGTGCATTTTTTCTGCATACGACGGTGTAAACATTTAAAATGTGGGATGTTTAGAAGTTTAAAAATTTGCAGTAGCGAAAATTGCAAAAGCGAAATTTCATTTCAAATTTCAAAGTGTTGCCATTCGCAGAATGACGTATGCGTTACGAACAGATATGTTTGTCCTTTATAATATAGATAGTATAGATAGATGAATTGTGACACTGTGCAGGCCTGGAAACCACCACGTAACATCGCTTTTAAGCATCCGTTTCGCTTTAGCGTAAAGTCAGCTAAAAAGATAATTAAAGACTAATATTTCAAGAACGGTATTATGTATAGACAGGATATTTATATAATTTTAATGTACACTATAAACAACACATTATATTGAATTTATATTTAATTTGATGAATAATTTTAGTATTTGCGCGTGTTTCCCATAGGATTTCAATGTTAAATAAAAGTTAGTAAAAATATTTATTTCAGCCATGGCTTCCCAGAGCCTGCAGCTAATATTATAAGAAAAAATGATTTTGAAGGGTTTGTGGAATGCAATAAGTAGAAGGTGTGGCTTCCAAACTCCAGGCGTCTTCTCATCGCCTGAGCTCTTGTCGGTGGCCACTTGCGACGTATGGCCCTATCGTAAATCTACACACAGTAAACTTAACAGAACCATTATTCATATAAGATTAACTTCAGACTTTGGGAAGCCTTGGTGGAAATAAATGTTTGTACTTATTTCTGCATAACATTGCATTTCTATGGAAAACGCAAACAAATACTAAAAGCAGACATATTATTCATAAATATATATATAAATATACATATACATATATAATGTCTAGTTTCCAGTGTACATTAATAGGGTATAAATATCCTGTCTATTCGTAGTCTCGTTCTTGTGATATTAGTCTTTAAATATCGCATTTCGCTGACTTTAGGTTATAGCGAAACGGATGTTTAGCAGCGCAATAAAGATGCATGCCAGCATGTTGTAAAATATTTGTATAGACATTGAAGGCATATAATTTGCAATATTTCGTTTTTACATCATTTTATATGTCATTGCACTGATATATAAATTTCTCGAGTTCTTCATTCATATAAAACTACATATCAATTTATTATTAAGTATAAAAGATTGTCAAACATCAATGTTAGTTTTCGATTTTTTCTTAGTTATAGTACTGGTTTCCAAATTTAATGAATTGTAATTCTCCCATCTGAGCAAAAATCTGTCCAAGATGGTACTCGAAACCAGAACCATTGGCTTCTATTGTCAATGCTCTTCTAATTGATCTACCGGGATGACAATCCAACCAATATAATATTCGCTCAACCTCCCATGATGCACTGCGGTGAGTTCTGTTTGGATACCTGTTGTTGGAGTAACGAGGTGAAATCTAAACTTATTCTCAATTATGGCAGTTATTTTGTAATTACATATGGTCTATTATTTGAAACGGCTCGATCGAATAAACCGCAGGTAACGAATTTAAATTAACTACAGTACAAAGTCTAAAGTTCGGACACCCAAAGTTCGGACTTTCCAGCGGCAGTATTCAAGAAAGAAGTGAAAAAGCAAAATTGTTGAAACAAAAAAAGGTCTGGAGCAAAGGAGCTTTATTACTAAATCTTAACTCATGTCTATGTACAGAATAAAAGAAAAACTTCTTAATGATATACCTATGTTAATTAAAGCAGCCCACATTAACTAAAATGTTCAATAGTTCAGAAAGTTACAATTTATTTTTAAATTGTTTGTTCCCTTAAGGCTGTTTTCAACTGCTCTGCTCAACAAGCGCAAAACGTTTTGACACATTTACAAATTCATTTTTTAACGGAAAGTCATAAAATTGGAAGGCTTGACTATGGAAGCGAATTGGAATCCAACTGTGTTTTCTATTTTTTTATAACTAAATTGCCTGTTGAGTTATAAGCGATTTTGTTCATGTGACAAAGACATTTTTCAGCCTTCTTTGTACGGTTATTCTTCTTTCACTGTCTTTCTTTTAAGAGAACAGGAAATTTTTACTAAATATCTCTTATAGGGCGGGGGACCGTATAAAAAATTAAATTTCGTGACTTTTTTAGAAATATTTTTATTGATCCAAACGACTTTCAGAATAATTTTTTACCTTATTTAAAACATTTTTGTAATTGGAAATTACAAATGGTCAGTTGAATGGAAATTGCAAAACCGGTCTATGACTAACGGTTTAGGACTTAGCCACTGAACATCGTTGAGAGTAAAGACACACTGTATAAAATAATAATATAAATGGACGGTCATTTGACGACATATTTTCAAGAGAAACCAATGATTACACTGAAAATCGAATAGACTGCACCGCCCTTAAATTTCCAAGAGGAATTATGCTTTATACCATAAATCATAAAGTTAGAAATAACTGCAAATTAATTGGACACACTGGTCAATGAAATGAATTCTTAAAAACAAAATCATCTGTCCAAAACATTACAAAATTAAGGCGACTGGATGCGTAAGAAAATGGATGGGTACATAAGAAAATAAATTAGTAAAAAATATTATGGATTGCATGTGGTTCTCTTTATCTCGGAAGTGTGTCGCCCGCTGTCGTGGTCAGTAAGCGGAGGCTTCTGTCACCCCAAGGGCCCGGGTTAGAGTCTCTGGGTAAGACATGGATGTAATTGTGAATGTCCCATTGTAGTAGTATAATATGTAATGGAAAATAAAAATTGTTGTGAATTGTTGTTGTTTCTATGTATAATAAGGATCATTCGAGGCGACAGCCATTGTAGCTATAGGCCCCAAAGCATTCTCCACTTCGGTGGATTTCAAATGTGAATGTCAAATCTCGGAAGTGTTTTTTTCTCCTTGGAATCCTTTATTTTTCAAAATCGTTCTTTTTTTCTCGGAATCGTTCCTTTTTTCTCGGAATCGTTCCTTTTTTCTCGGAATCTTTCCTTTTTCTCGGAATCGTTCCTTTTTCTAGGATTCGTTCTTTTTTTTTCGGAACGATTCCGAAAGGAACGACTCCAATGAACTCGTTCCTTTCGGTGAACGATTCCGGCTGGAACGATTCCTTAAAAGGAAAGATGTTGCCCATCTCTAATATAGATAGATGAATTGTGACACTGTGCAGGCCTGGAAACCACCACGTAACATCGCTTTTAAGCATCCGTTTCGCTTAGCGTAAAGTCAGCTAAATAAGATAATTAAAGACTAATATTTCAAGAACGGTATTATGTATAGACAGGATATTTATATCATTTTAATGTACACTATAAACAACACGTTATATTGAATTTATATTTAATTTGATGAATAATTTTAGTATTTGCGCGTGTTTCCCATAGGATTTCAATGTTAAATAAAAGTTAGTAAAAATATTTATTTCAGCCATGGCTTCCCAGAGCCTGCAGCTAATATTATAAGAAAAAATGATTTTGAAGGGTTTGTGGAATGCAATAAGTAGAAGGTGTGGCTACCAATCTCCAGGCGTCTTCTCATCGCCTGAGCTCTTGTCGGTGGCCACTTGCGACGTATGGCCCTATCGTAAATCTACACACAGTAAACTTAACAGAACCATTATTCATATAAGATTAACTTCAGACTTTGGGAAGCCTTGGTGGAAATAAATGTTTGTACTTATTTCTGCATAACATTGCATTTCTATGGAAAACGCAAACAAATACTAAAAGCAGACATATTATTCATAAATATATATATAAATATACATATACATATATAATGTCTAGTTTCCAGTGTACATTAATAGGGTATAAATATCCTGTCTATTCGTAGTCTCGTTCTTGTGATATTAGTCTTTAAATATCGCATTTCGCTGACTTTAGGTTATAGCGAAACGGATGTTTAACAGCGCAATGAAGATACATGCCAGCATGTTGTAAAATATTTGTATAGACATTGAAGGCATATAATTTGCAATATTTCGTTTTTACATCATTTTATATGTCATTGCACTGATATATAAATTTCTCGAGTTCTTCATTCATATAAAACTACATATCAATTTATTATTAAGTATAAAAGATTGTCAAACATCAATGTTAGTTTTCGATTTTTTCTTAGTTATAATACTGGTTTCCAAATTTAATGAATTGTAATTCTCCCATCTGAGCAAAAATCTGTCCAAGAGGGTACTCGAAACCAGAACCATTGGCTTCTATTGTCAATGCTCTTCTAATTGATCTACCGGGATGACAATCCAACCAATATAATATTCGCTCAGCCTCCCATGATGCACTGCGGTGAGTTCTGTTTGGATACCTGTTGTTGGAGTAACGAAGTGAAATCCAAACTTATTCTCAATTATGGCAGTTATTTTGTAATTACATATGGTCTATTATTTGAAACGGCTCGATCGAATAAACCGCGGGTAAAGGTTGGTTGGTTGTATTTATGACGGTCAATTATCTGCACGAGGGATATAGGCCCAGGGGGGAGTGCCCTTCGTGGGGGTCTCTCTAAGGGAACCTAACCCGTATTAACGCTTGGAAATCCAAGGTTCGAAGAAAACCACGAAGACTCCGAACGATTAGGCCGACGGGCGCGATTGAGATCGAACCCAGCACCTCCCGTCTACCAGATTCGAGAGCAGAACCTCTCAGCCACTGGTGGGGCCGCAGGTAAAGAATTTGAATTAACTACAGTACAAAGTCTAAAGTTCGGACACCCAAAGTTCGGACTTTCCAGCGGCAGTATTCAAGAAAGAAGTGAAAAAGCAAAATTGTTGAAACAAAAAAAGGTCTGGAGCAAAGGAGCTTTATTACTAAATCTTAACTCATGTCTATGCACAGAATAAAAAAAAAATAATAAAAAAAAAAAAAACTTCTTAATGATATACCTATGTTAATTAAAGCAGCCCACATTAACTAAAATGTTCAATAGTTCAGAAAGTTACAATTTATTTTTAAATTGTTTGTTCCCTTAAGGCTGTTTTCAACTGCTCTGTTCAACAAGCGCAAAACGTTTTGACACATTTACAAATTCATTTTTTAACGGAAAGTCATAAAATTGGAAGGCTTGACTATGGAAGCGAATTGGAATCCAACTGTGTTTTCTATTTTTTTTTTATAACTAAATTGCCTGTTGAGTTATAAGCGATTTTGTTCATGCCCTCATAGCATGCATGGTCACGGTGACGTCATTGTGACGTCACTGTAAGTCACTGTGGTCACGTCACATCTGTGACCAAAATGCCACCACTCAGTGACGTCACGTTGTGACTGAGATGTGAACTTCTTAGAAAACTTTAAAAAATTACAAAAATTCTTCAAAACATGTTATTTACTGTAAAATTATATATTTTTCTACCAATAAAAAAAAAAAAAATTGAGACGTCATTGTTATGTCATTGCATGTAACGTACATCACGTCATATATGTGACCAAAAAAAACAAAAAAAAAACACCATATTGTAAGTCACAGTGTGGAAAAAATATGAACTTTTAAAATCTTTGAAAATGGAGAGAAATATTTTAAACAGTCCCGAGTTACAGCGGCATGAGGAATGAAAATATATCAGTGGATAGCAAATGGTAAATTCTGCATCGAAGGGGGGGGGGGGGGGGGGCATAATATATAAAGTGCACGATACAAGCATTAAAGCAATTTGGATAACATATTTAGAATTAGGAGTATTAAATCTGTACAGTATTTAGTTTGCAGAGAGGAAACTATTTTTTTTTTTTGCCAACCAGTGGTATTCGAAACACTTCTGTGGTTTCAAAATAAATATTTTCTATTACAGTTAAGTCTGCAGCTTTTAATGAGCAAGTAGAAAGAGTCTTCAGAGTTTAGTCGGAGTTTTTTTCTTGAGAGAGTTTTTTTCCTGACAACTATTTAACTATTTTAAGTAAGTATTTTTGAAAAAATTCTACTTCTTTCAGACTTTTCAAATAAATTAACATTTTCCGAAAAAAAAAATGTATATATATATATACAAAATTTATGCAAAATGCATGATAATAATTAATTATTCGTATTTCAGATTTGTATTTTAGAGATATGACTTAAAAAAAAGTTATTTTACAAATTGTTTTATTTTACAGAAAATTAATATGAAAAGATTGGCAGATTGACAAAGAATTCTTTTATTTTATCCTCGATAATCCTTTTTTATTTATTAAGAACATATCGCTCACCCGCAAGAAAAGTGACACATCTCGCAGAAATTCATTTTGCGTTTTATTCCACTAAAAGGTTTGTCATAGGTGCGTCTTGCTACACAAACTGTTTCATAAGTTTAGCTACACGGAAAATCACGTTATTATGCTATATGTCCATTTGTGACCAAAGAAGAGGGGTGGATTATGTAATGAGGTAAAATTATCCAACCCTCCAAACCACATCCTACGTTTTCATTCTTATGTGCTTTACGCTTTTATGCACTTTTCAATTCTTGCATGCAAAGCTAAGTGCTATAATTTCATGTTACAGTAAAATCATGCACATTTTCTTTTGCCTCTCCTGTGAAATTTACTTTTGTCGAGATGTGTCACTTTTCTTGCGGGTGAGCGATATTTTGTGTTTATTACGTGTGAAACAAATTTTACTTTTAGAAAAGGGGGGTGGGGGTTCATTATTACCCTTAAATTGATATTTACTCATTTTAAAAATTTAAACAAAGTTTTATCTAATAAACTCTAATTATTATTATTATTATTATTATTTACAAAAAAGAACCTTTACAATCCATTGTAACTTGAATTGTTTGGTAACCGATAAAAAGAAAAGATAAAACACATTGGAAAATTCTTCAAAAAGAAAATTTTAATTAAAGACAGTTTCATAAAATTATTGCGCATTTGAGTTCGAAATCTTTTGTATTCAAAAACAAATTACGGTAAAAAAGAACATCTGCTGAAAATCAAAATCGTCTGCTCACAGAAGAGGAGACGCCGGAAGTTTACTCTGTTTAGAACATCACGAAGTCTACAACACTTTTTTATAAAATAAGAGAAAGAAGCCCGCCATTTTAAAATATTACAAATACACGGATATTATAAATGGGACGTAAATGTAAGTCTTATTTAATTTAAATGTTTTATCCCTGTTTTGTATATTATGATGATTTAAATAGTTTTATGTTATATTAGTAAGGGACTGTTCTGCAATTGTTTTCAGAAACATTTTCCTATTCGATGCTGCTTTGAAAAATATCTTAATCTGCGATCACTTAAAAAGAAAAGAAGAAAAAAATAACAGCTGCGCAGAGACTGATTCATAACTGCATTCATAGTGGAATTAATTTAAAGATTAATTTGCTGTTACTTGAGATTGAAAATATGTTGAGACAATGATTTGGAATTTTTTTCGGCTTCTTACTGTTTTGTGTTTCCTGATTACTAACACTTACAGTAGTTATAGACATTATTATTTTGGAGTTAAATATGATTTTCGATTATTATGATATTACGAAACTATTTCAGATTAGAAATTAGCATTATATTAGGAAAATGTATTTTTACGTATTACACTAGTGAAACTTTTCAAAGATTTTTCTTTTAGTGCTAATAATATTTTAAATTATTATTTAAAATCATAAATCTTCATACCAATGGTTTTCAGATTTAGCATTTGCCAAAATTATAAAATAATAGAAATTTCTTATATGCAAAGATTTTTGAGATATTGTTAAATCTAATAATACATTTAATTTATCTATTATAATTTATTGTTGTTTAATAGTACAATTATAAATATTAATTATTATTTTTAGTGTTTTTCAAATTGGTATATTTATTTTTTTTTAATTGTATATAAGCATTTTTTTTTGTTTGTGATTTTAATCTAACATTTAATTATAGACATTCTGAAGCGGTTATTAAATTTTCGTCTATTATAAAATTATTTTCTAAGTTTATGATATACGTAATTATTGGCACTAAAAGTAAAATATGATATTTAAACATTGAAATAAAAAGTTTTTCGTGTCTAATAGGAAGTTTATAGATTAAACTACTTTAGTATATATATATTTTTTAAGTCATATTTATTTACATAATGTAGGAGTGAATATTTTTTTAAACAGATTAACAGTGTTTAACTTCGGTTTGCCTGTCCGTTTTTGTGTATAGCCGTCTATCCGCACTATAACTCTCGTAAATAAACTCGGATTGCCCTGAAACATTTAGATAGTGACGTTTACCATAGCCTGTTCCTTATTTCTAATGAAGTTTGTAGCATGTTTAGTTCATTTACAGGGACAGTCAAAAGTATTCCGTTACATTACGGCCTATGGGAAAAAATCGTTTCAAAGGAATTTTAATGATTTTACACGCTTTTAAAAGGAGTAAAATTGATATGCATTTATGAAGCACATTTAAATATTCATTCTGCTGAATATGCGATGCATAGAATAGTTATTGTTCATTTACAGGGCTAAAAAAGGAATTCCAATACATAATGATATAGGGGTGGAGGGAATTGTTTGTGGCGTACTTTAATTATGTTAATCTATTTCATATATAATGAAATTTATATACGTCGCTGAAGTTTACATACTATAAATTATTTCATGTATAATACGAAGTGCATATAGCATTTACAGGGACATACAAAATATTTCAATACTATATTGTATCCGAAGTACTGTTCATTAGCGATGATTACTGGAAATGCATTTTTAATTATGATATGCGCTTTTATGATTCACTATATTTATGCACAGTATATGGTGTATATAAATGCTACAATTCATATACAGGGCTACACAAAAGTACTCGTAAAGGTTACTGCGTATGGGCGCAAATTGTTTAAAGGTGGTTTTTAAATGAGTTGTTCTTTTTTACGCTGAACTGCATTTAATTTGCTAAGAAATGTTTGCAGAATATAGATAAAAGGATATACAGGGTCACGTAAAGAATTGGAAACATTGCCGTCTGTAAATCATAATTTCTGGAAATGTGATTTCAGCAATTTTAAAAATGTCATAGCTTGAATTAAATTTTAACTAAATAGTGGCTTGTAATAAAGGTTTTAGGTAAACTACAGGATTGTACAAAAGTATTTAGTATCTTTCCATTTATTAGTATAAATTGCTGAAAAAGAATTTCAACCTGTTATGTTTCAATTGCTAAACTAAATTTCCCCATTATATAGTATGTATATCAACCTACAGATCAAATACAGGACTGTTCAAAAGAATTAGAAAACATATTTGGCTATGGACGGTAACTGCTGAAATCAGTTTTTCAAATGTTTTATGCGTTTTCTAAAATGTTTACTTTGTTATCTTATTTACGTTATTTCCCTAAATTACGATGTCTTGTTAAAGCATTCAGGAAGCATTGGAAAGTGTTTTATAATCTATGCTTAACGCATGATTTTTCTTACTTGTTTTTTCTTTTTCGCACATCAGTCTTTTCCTATAAAACATACCAAATCTATTTAGGTCATATTCACAAAATACAATATACACGGGAATAAAAAATTTAAATAAATATGGCTTATCATGTCGTATTTAATAAAGCAATGACTAATCATAACACATTAAAATCTTACACATTCTTAATATCGAGCTTGTACTCAAGATCAAGCTTAGAACTTAATTAAAAAAAAAGATGTCAGTTGATAAACATTGTTTTTTAAGTGGAAAAATTTTAAATATTTTAGAAGAATAGGACTCCAAAATAGCGATATTTTGCTAAAAAGTGTGGTAAAAAGATAAGATTTTACATTTCAAACAAAACTTTATTTCCAAATTGTGCATTTTAAAATACATCACAGTTTTTATGACAAGAACCATCACAGTATTAAAACTTGGAAATTTTTCCAGAGAGAAACATTCGGCTTGCATACAATATTTCAAATGAAAATCAAATTTTAAATTAATTACTTAAAAGGTGCAAAGGCCAACATAGTGAAAAAGATTCATGCCAGGACTCGAACCCGGGCAATCAGTATAGCGCACTGACATTCTCCCGACTAAACCACATGGAACGATACCCAGCCTGGAAAATTTCTCACTGTTACAAGTTGGCAAGGCTACAAAAGCAGCACAAGAAGGGATATTTATCGTGAGCCACCGAGATGGGGCAAACACGAAACTTAATTAAATCCAGCTTCGATTGAAACTACATTAGTACTTGGAAATTTTTCCAAAGAGAAACCTTCGCCTTGAATACAATATTTAAAATGAAAATCAAATTTCAAATTAAAACTGCCTTTTAAGCATGTAATTTGAAATTTTATTTTCATTTGAAATATTGGATGCAAGGCGAATGGTTCTCTCAGGAAAAATTTCCAAATATTAATATAGTTTCAATCGATGCTGGATTTAATTAAGTTTCGTGTTTGCTTCATGTCGGTGGCTCACGATAAATATCCCATTTTGTGCTGCTTTTGTAGCCTTGCCAACATATAATAGTGAGAAATTTTCCAGGCTGGGTATCGTTCCATGTGGTTTAGTCGGGAGAATGTCAGTGCGCTATACTGATGGCCCGGGCTCGAGTCCCAGCATGGAATCTTTTTCACTATATTGGCCTTTGCGTCTTTTAAGCAATTAATTTGAAATTTGATTTTCATTTGAAATCATCACAGTGTTAATGACAAATTCGTCACAAATGACACATATTTCACAAATTGGTCACAATGTGACTTCAAAACATTGTCACATTCGTCACAGGTTCGTCACAAAATTAATGCCAAAATAGTCACAAATGACACACTTTTCACAAATTAGTCACACCGTGACTTCACAGAGTGGTCACAATGTGACGTCACAAACGACCTCTAAAACGGCCATAACGACCTCGCATTCTAGTCACTGTGACGTCACATCGACGTCACGTGACGTCACATCGACGGTCACAAAATCACAGCGTGACTTCACAACGACGTCGCCGTGACGTCACCATGCCTTACGGGTGTGACAAAGACGTTTTTCAGCCTTCTTTGTACGGTTATTCTTCTTTCACGTGGGAATTCGGTTAAAAACGCCCACTTTGACACTATTTTCTGAAAGATGTATTGCGTTTGAAAAAAAACGGAAAAC
Source organism: Maratus speciosus (assembly GCA_963932465.1). Lineage (NCBI taxonomy): Eukaryota > Metazoa > Arthropoda > Arachnida > Araneae > Salticidae > Maratus > Maratus speciosus. Next base: position 340,642,778 of record OZ010786.1, on the reverse strand, counting down.
ACAGTTCTATTACATAGAGTCTGTACAACAACACCTGCTAGTTTCATGCATTTCCGAACAAAAATAAATTAAAACTTATGTCATAAAATTGCCCTTTTGGATTTGAGGACAGCCTTAAATAAATGTTTTTGTTTTACTTTTTAGTTTGTAATGATTTATTTAATGAAAATGATTGTTTAATGTAGTATTAATATTTGTTATATGTAATTTTTAATATGTAAACGTCATATTTTGCCTTTTTATATAGTGAATTTTATTTTCCTTTTTATTGGAAAAGCAATATTTTTGATGATCCAAAGTTCGGAAAAATCCGAAGTTCGGACTTGGCAAAGTCCCGAGGATTCCGGACTTTAGACTTTCCACTGTATGGAAGAACTAAACTATGGAAGACTCTAATAAACTAAGGTGTCTTCCATAGTTATTCGAGTTTCTTTACCTGCGGCTTATTCTGTCGATCTGTTTCAAATAACAGACCAGATGTTATTACCAAATGATTGTTCTCAGTGATTATTGTGTTGGCTTGAATGTTTACAGATATCTCAATTGGAAGAGAATTTGCAATTAAAGCCAGGTTCTGGGTTCAAGTCCCAGCCTGGACACATTTTCGGTCAGATTGAAAAATTACTAATCCTATGAATTATTTATCAATTAGTTCAATGTGTTAAAGGGAATTAAAGCTCCGAAATTAATACTGGAAACAAATTTTCCATTATTTTCAATTTCAAACATTTTTATTGTAAACAAAACATTCTAAAGTGAACTTCATTCTTCTTTTTTTATGGGAATGCATTCGATCCGATTTTAGAACTCTTTTTTAAATAGAAGGTATCATGGAATAGTTGGGCGACTTCAATATTTGCTATAATCGTGAACCTGCCAAACGACTTCCCAGTACTCCCATGATGCACTGCGGTGAGTACTGTTTGGATACCTGTTGTTGGAGTAACGACGTGAAATCAAAACTTATTCTCAATTATGGCAGTTTTTTGCATGTAAGTTCCAACATATTCGTTCTATAAGTCCTCTTCATAGTGTTATTAACCAAGTTCAGTATTAAGTTGAAGAGTTATATTTATTGTTGCGTTAATCACTTTAACTCTATGCTAACTTGTTGAATAGTAAACAAGTTTTTTTTTTTTTTTTTTTTTTTTTTTTTTTTTTTTTTTTTTAAGATGGCGTGTCGAATAATATGGGATATCAGCTAGCCAGTGGTTCCCAGCCTTTTATCGACCACGCCCCACGAAAGCATCTGTAAAGTCACTATGTCCCCCCACCGCTGTAATCAGTCAATTATGTCTCTTATTGCTTAAAAAGTGAACTCTATTTACACGGTGTGAATGTAATAGTGCTTTAACAATAACTTTTCATTTCACATTTTTTATCTTATCAAAGAGCAACTTAAATCAACGTGAAAGAAAAATAGGGTCTGCATTTTTATCTTCACAAAATATCTTAAAAATACACTTACTTTTAACGTTAAAACTGATAAATTCATACATTTTATAATGCAATCTTGTAACTCATTGGGAGTTGGTGGGAAATCTTTGGATACTGACATTCCTTTCTATGGATAACACAATACACAAGAAGTATTTCAAGATTATCATCTTTATCAATTTCAATTAGTCATTATTCCACATAACACATTCTCTCTATTTTCCCTTTCCCAATATTGCTTATTGTCTTCGCGAACAGAAGTAGAAAACTCATTCAATAAATAATCAAAAACGTTACGAATAATTTTAAATTCAGCACCAGAAAAATTATAGTGAGTTTTAATACATTTATACATATCAAAATACTTCATAAAATTATTTACATAATTATTCTGGCTTTAATTCTATTTTAAAATTTCGATAGGGATCATTTAAAATATTTAATAAAATAAACTGATTTCTTATATTTTGCTTCCATCCCATTTTTTTTAGTCTACAACATCACTTTTCCCCCAAAACGACAAAAGTAACTGATAGCAAATGAGTGCGTAAGAAATTTGGAATGTCCCCGCTAGAAGACCAAATTACCCCCCCGGTGGGGCGTACGCCCCACGTTGGGAACCACTGAGCTAGACACTGGTTTCAAGACGAGTTTAGTGAAAATGAACAACCATTCCACTCCGACATATCATCTGAGATGGTATTTTTAATAGGTTGTTCACCAGATGAGGAAGATGCAATGTGTTCATTTTGCAGTAGAAAAAATTCAGAGGATGGAAGAGGGGAAGAGTGGATGAAATGCATTATGTATAAGAAGTGACTTGTGGTGGGCCAAAACAACAGACTACATTTGCAATTTTTGTAAAAATTAAAACAGTTTTTCAAAGACTTTGATAATTTATAGATGATGTACTGCAGTTTACTCGGTAAATAATCTTTGTTACTCAACTAAATCTTGATTTCAATTTTAATATTCCTTATAACTCTATTCCATATTACCCTACTGGTTCATATTACCCGAAAAGTGTAATTCTTTTTTATAATCTAAATCTAAATATTTATTTCGTTTCTCCCACTTTAAACACATTAAAAATGTATTGAAAATACTCAAAGTTTCAACGTTACTAACTTTTAATGTATCTCTAGTTTTTTACGTTGACTTACAAATCAAAATGTAATTGGCATTCCGTAGTATCCGAACTTCCTCTATATATATTTAAAAATTTACATGCAGTTAAATTTGACTTTATAGGAATGCTTTAACACGATCTACCAATAAAAATTTATTTAAAATTCGTTATTTCGAAAAATTGTATATAAAATATTCATTATTTCTCAAATTTCAAGTTTTTACACATCTCAGAAATAATATATAGAAATTTTAATGATCATTTTTAAAATCTGTTTTCAAATAATATCAAAATCAAAAAATTTTCTAATTCCATATCTCAAACAGTTTTAAAATAAATACATGAAAACTAAAATGCTCTGTAACAATAAAGAAAAAAAATACTTTCGCAAAATTTCGATTCGAACTCTGTCTTGGTTAAAAAAGATGTAAATAGCGTAATAAGGACTGATTGTGAAAACTTGATTTATGCAATGTTCTGCGCTATGATTACAAATGTAAAAAGTTTCACAATACGTATCTAGGAATGGAAATAGCTTTTTTCCTAACTTTCGGTCCATTTGTATTAAATAAAAATAAAACTAACTCAGAAAGAAGAATTCTTTAGTATAATAATAAGTTTTAGAACATAAATCTTGCTATTTCGATCGAAAAGTGGAATATTTTAAATAAAACGATGCCTAGTAGCAAAATAATATAAGGTCAATATTATTTTTATTGATGGTATATTTTTTGCTTTGGCGATATCATGGAGAACATTGGCATGAAAATATTAATCTTAATATTGGCGAGTTTAAATTTTATCAAAACTGGTGCGACACTTTCAAGATTGTAGAAAAGTTTAATTTGCGAAATATTAATTGTAAGGTACTAGTTAAATGATTAAATGTGAGATTAGTAGCATTGCATCCTAAGACTTCTGGATAAATATATGCTCAATCAATATATAATATGATTTTGTCCCATTTTGGATTTGCAGCATATACGTTTACGCAGTGGTTACCACAATTACCAGAATTTTCACCCCTAGATTTTAGTTATGGGGTTTTGTTAAAGATCATGATTACTGTCCGTCCCTTCTAAAATGCATTCCTAAACTGAAATAACGGTTGAACAATGCATTTTTTTTAATAACTTGGACATGTACGCAAACTTTGTAGCCAGAATAGATTTACAGATGAAACATTGGCAGAGAAACGAAGAACAGCCATATCGAATATTCGTAAAGAAAAAAAAAACATTATGTGTTTCTTTACCTTATAATCATGTGCATTCTTATGATAGCATGTTAAACTACATATAATATATTATTTATTTTGCATGACAAATTTATGGCCATCCTGTATTTTCTTTTTCATTTCATTGTTAATATTTCTAATGTAATCCCACTTAAAAAAAAAAAAAAAAAAAAAAAAAAAAAAAAAAAAAAATCTAGCGATTCATTGCAAATATTTCAAATGTAAAATTAATATTTAACCATAGTGGTATTACAATGGCAGAATTTCCGAGGAATGCAATATTAGTACAATATTGATTCCTAATATGAACAATATAGATTTGCTACTGGCGATGAATCTATATCGCTGTGCTTGTAAAACTTAACTAAAAAAAGCAACATATTGAAAATAAAGAAAATTACGAGTAAAATTAATCTTGACACATATCTTGATTTTCTTAAGATTCTCTTCCAAAATACAAAATTACTACTTCAAGCACTCTTTATTGTAAAAACACGTACAAAATTTTATAAATAATTTAAAATCTCACGTTAAAAGTTATTTCACTAAAACGGGAGGAATTAAACATACTGATCATTTATAAACATTTACTATAAAACGTTCTTAACAATTAAATAAATTTTAACACACAGAATATTGTTAGTATTTGCTATGGTGTGAAAAAACTTTAATTTAGCATAATTGAATTTAACCGTAAAAAGAAGCAGAAATTTATTTTAATGTTGCATCATTTGTTTTAAACACAGAGTCAAAAAAATGAAAATTGCATCATATACATTAAAACGAGGCTAACGAAAAAGAAAGGCTACCGCGGTCCTTTATACATATCTTTTTTTACAGACTGCTGGAATCACGTGGTGCTCCACTGCACCAATGCAGGTGTACGAAAAGAGCATGACGTCACTCTAGTGGTCTGTAAAAAAAGATATGAAGAATACACCGCGGTAACTGTCTTTTTCGTAAGCCTCGCAGTAAAACGTCTTATTAACTGCTTTCTGTCTACCGCAGAATTCAACCGTTCTTTGGAGGTGTTTTTCAGAGGCAAAATATATACAAAAAAATATGTGTTTTGGATGAAAAAAGATATTTTCTAAATAGAACATACCCCTGTTTTTATTATTTATTTAATTAAAGTGGCCTTATTAAATATCCGTCTGAAAATTCATTTCTTATTTTTTTCTGCGCATTATTTAAGTATTCAGGTTGTTTTAAAAATTGAACTGCCGGAAAATACAAAATATTTTATTTCTAGAAATTTCACGTAAATTTTAAAATTAAGCATTTATTTTTATGATACATTTACAAATTAATGTATGATCTCAAATGAAAGAATTTTTTCATAAAATTCATCTATTTGTTTTCTGCAGTGCTTGGTTCATTTTGTATCTGATATTTTACGCTGGCATTTTTCGATGAAACTACATGAGGAATATAGTAATGAAGAAGTCTGTGTAAGAAGTAGCAAGTGGCCAAGTCAAGTCAACGCGGTGCTTAAGGAGTGACAACGTCGATCGTGTTACAGCCATTCGTAACCTATAACGAAAATGAGAATCTAATTATTGTTTCGTGGCAATTATCGTTTCGCGAGCTTATTTTATTTTATTTATTTATTTATTTATTTATTTATTTATTACGTTTAGCATCGCAGAACGACCGTTCGTTTTTCTTGTTTCATGAAAGTAAGCAAAATATTAGAAGATATAACAATTTCAGTACTCTTAAAATGTTCACAAAATATAAATTACTCCAGTTGTAAATTTCCAAATGGGTGAAAAAAACCCGGTCTAAGGTTCGAACCAGGGATGTCTTAGCGCTCTGCCAACTGAGCCATCCCAGACGAATCTGGAGGGCTGATTCACCCAGCGTACCTTTAACGATCGATGCATCTGGTCTGATATCTGAATCAGCTCAACCTAATAAATCGTAGTTCTTTTATACTACAGTAAACGCTGCATGCGTAATTATATTAGATTAATTTTTAAAACAATTATTCAATTGGTAAATAAATCATATCAGTTGTAAATTTCCAAATGGGTGAATAAAAAGTCTGAGCCAGGATTCGAACCAGGGATGTCTTGACTGAAGCCGACAATGTTCTACCAACTGAGCCAACTCCCAAGAATCAGGTGGATTAATTCACACACCTAACCTTTAACCTTTTAATATAAAAAATTACCAGTTTGTCAGATTAGAAACCATACATAAATATTCTGTGGCCGAGAGGTTCTGCTCTCGAAGCTGGTAGACGGGAAGTGCTGGGTTCTATCCCAATCGTGCCCGTCGGCCTAATCGGTCGGAGTTTTCGTGGTTTTCTTCGGACATTGGTTTTCCAAGCGTAAATATGGGTTAGGTTCCCTTAGAAAGACTCCTCCGAAGGGCACTCCCACTCTTAGGACCTATATCCCAAGTGTTGATAATTGGCCGTCATAAACACAACCAACCAACCATAAATATTCTTTTTCGTGATATATTAAAAACAAGCATTTTCAGTATAAAATCATTTGGGAACTTATTAGTTACTTGTTGACTGCAAAACCTTTAACTTCAAAAAACAAAAGCAAGGAAAATGTAAAATGCTTTATGGTGAAATTTGAAATACATAAGCAATTACTTTAAGATTTTTTTTAGATTACATAGCATTTTTCTCGCTGCTATTTCATTCAAATTGACATAAACTTTAAGAACGTTTAATATTTTAAAGGAATTTGTGAACAAAATCATCAAAATTAATTAATTGTAAATTAAACATATCAATTTTTCCAAAATTGTCATTTTTTATCTATTGTTATAAGGTTATAACTATTAATAGTTATAATATCCTCGAAAAAAATTCCGATCCTCATACCTTGCAAAATTCTTTTAATTCTGAATTCTCATTTGTATTTACATACAGAATTGGTTAAGATAATTTTGAAAGTGAAATAAATTGAGGTTAAGAGTAAATCTCTAAATGGGTCATTCCAAGTCATGTGTGGGACAGGTTTTCTAAATATTTTTGCTGTTTCAACAATGTTAATATACCCTCAAATTAAAACAACCATGCTAATATGAAAATCTAGAATTGTTTTTTTTCTTTTACATACAGTTTATGTTTTAACAACTTATAAGTCAATAGATATAGGTATATAGAGCGGCGCAAAAGTTTAAGCACAGCGCAAATATTTTAATAAAAATAAAATTATACAGTGGAATGCTTTCAAATATCCACTGTAGGTGAATACTTTGATCATAAATATATATCTGAAGTTTCGAAAAAATTCATCATTACGAAAATCAGAATATACAAGGAAACAATTTTTGTGATGTCGCAAAAGTTTATGCACAAATGAGATTTTATGCAAATATCTCTTTAAACATGATAGGTGGAGGATCGGCGGGACTTTTTTCCTAGAGTATAAAGTGTAGAGATCGCTGTACGAGTTATATCAAAATGTCGAAATTTCTGCCGCTCTCGCCTGAAGAAGTTGTAGAAGTTTGGAAGTTGAAAACTGAAAGTAAATCTTTTTTGAAAATTTCGCTTATTTTAAATCAGTCTAAACGTGGTGTTTATATTGTTTTGCAACGTGGAAAACAATTCATATATGCATATTGCTCAGAAACGTCGAGTAAAACCACATTTTGTGAGGATAGAAGAAATAAAAGATTGACTTTAACTAGCTATTTGTCTCTTAATGAGATAAAAAAAATCGACTTGTCTCAGAAATAGCACATGGCATCTTATGTAGACGAATAAGAGAATCAGGATTCATCGAAAAACAAAAATTATGTCGTAAGCTTTTTCTGAAACAGTGTCACAAACAAGCAAGACTTGAATGGGCAAAACAGCGAATGAATTATCGTGACGAATGGATTAGTGTTATTTTTTCTGATAAAAAAAAAATGGAATTTGGATGGTCCAAATGACTTCTCATTCTTTTGGCGTGCCTTGTGGAAAGATCCGAAGAGCATATTCAACAGACAACAACGTTGTGATTCGCTCATGGTATGAGGCGCTTTTGTCTGTAATGTACAAACGTCTCTTTGCTTCCTAAATGGCAGACAAAATTCACAAAAGTATCAGGAAACTCTGATGGAGCATTTGTGACCGTTTGGAGAACTCCTAGGCGGTCCCAACAGGACCTTTCCGCAAGTCAACGCATCAATACTCCCTTCCTGTTGCACAAGGAATGGCATAGATCTTAGAATATCAGTGTGATGAACTGGCAAGCACTCAGCCCAGATCTCAATCCTATAGAGAGCATCTGGGGAATACTCTCACGGGACGGCTACAAAAATGAGAAGCAGTATTATCGAGTGCAAAAGCTCAAATCAGCGATCGAGGAACCCTGGTACAAACTCTCTCACAAAACCTTCCATACATTCGTGCTATCAAGGAAAAATCTAGTATTCGATTTCATCAGGTGCAATAAAAGCACCATAGACTACTAAAGGAATTTGTGCCTTGTGGAATGCATATATTTCGTTTTTGTGCATAAACTTTTGCGACATCACAATTTTCAATTTTTTATAATTTATTATTTTTCTTACAATGAATTGTTTCCGAATTCGAAACATGAATTTGTAATCAAATTGTTTAGATACAGTAAAAATTTCAAAGCATTCCGATGTATATTTTTCATTTTATAAAAATATTTAGCTTGTGCATAAACTTTTGCGCCGCACTGTATATGTAAGGGTCGCGCGCAAGACATTTTGTCAGTTTTTCATGGAATGGACCAGAAACGGGCAGATTACTTATGTCTAGGATTTAAAATGTGGAGATTTTTATTATATATTTTTATTATTATTATTATTTATTCATTATTAAAAACGGGCAGCTTACTAAGGTCTGGGATTTAAAATGTGGAGATTTTTAAACTTATTAAACAGCCGTTTCATATCACGTGGTGGCCGAGAGGTTCTGCCCTCGACGCTGGTAGATGGGAGGTGCTGGGTTCGATCTCGATCGCACCCGTCGGCCTAATCGATCGGTGTTTTTGTGGTTTTCTTGGAACCTTGGATTTCGAAGCGTAAATACAGATTAGGTTCTCTTATAAAGACCCCCCAGGAGGGCACTCCCCCCATCCTTTAGGGCCTGTATCCCTCATGCTGATAATTGGCCATCATAAACACGACCAACCATATCATGCGTAGAACAGCTTTCCTACATATTAGTGCTGTTTTAACAATACTATTGTATCCTCAAATTGAAACAACTACGCTAATATAAAAATATAGGTTTTTTTATTTAAATGTATAGTTTATATTTTAACAACTTTAAGTTAATAAATATAGGTATTTAAGCAAGCGTCACGTGCGGGTCATTTTGTCCGCTTTTCGTGGAATGGCCCAATTGCACTTTTTATCTACCCTATATATATAAAATCCTAATGAAACGGATATTATGAAACGAATTTGTGTAACGATTCTATGAAACGACTGATTCAACAACTGATTATGTTTCACGGTGATTTCTCCTAAAATATGGAATATTTTGAGACAAAATTAACACCAAAAATACATATTGATCCACAGATCTCAAAACTGGTATTAGAATTTTTAAATTCGAATTAGTTTTCGAAATATTAACTTTTTTTCTAATTTTATATACTTTTCTCTAATAATGGCAACTCAAATTTTAATCATAACAGATATTTTTTTTCATATTCTAGAAAGGGTTATTATTTTAAACTAATTTGACGACCAGTTTGGAATCCATTAAATGTATGCTAAGAAATGTATCATGTTACTTCTATTCATAATTCAATTTACTTGAACAATCTTTCGCCAAATCGAAAGATTCTGATAGAGAAATGCGAGATGCAGGTAATAAATCGCCAAACATATTTCCCGTCGCATTTTTTTTTATATTTCATTAATTTCATTTAAAATATAATCCTGTCATTCATTTTATTTAAAATACAAAACTTTCATTTAAAACTGAAACGGTACTTTTCTGTTATACGGACACCATGCCAGAATGTATGCTAATGCGCCAATTATTTCAACCGTGATCATGAAGAAGATTCTTAATTTTATGCCAGCAGTTTAATATGAGTTTTATTTTATTAATTTATTGTGTAACAGTTATTTGTTCACTTATTTTAAGTATATATTTGTGGTTTAAAAAAATAGTTCAAAAAGTCTGTAATTTTCAAATGTTATATTTTTAAAATGCTCACTTTACTATCAACAATGTCTTTTCTTTTATTTTTCAAATGTTTAAATTCACGTGATTTTCATTTTACGCAAAATATTACGCTTGGCGACAATGGTGTCCTTATAACGGAAAAGTACCACTGAAACATTTAAAATTGATGACTTTCACTGCTTTCCTTTTTTTTTAAACAAAACTAAAAGAAAAATATTAGGCACAGATGTCATATACGCACCAAGGTACCTAATTGGCGCCAAAATGGTATTATTTTGATTGACGTGGTAACCCGGCTATTGTTGTTTATTTAATAATAAATGTTTATTTACTTTTATTCCTTTTTTTAAATTATATGAATTATTTTGTTCTATCAGTTATTTTTTTTGTTATTTCCTTTTGAAAATAATAGAAAATAATTAAAACATACAGTACATAACTAAGTACTACTTAGTTATTCTGTCGGGCAATTTCGCCAAATTATATAAATCGCCAAACCACTCGCCAGATTATACAAATTGACATAATTTTTATTTTAAATAACGAAAGAACAAATAAATTAGTATAACATTAATAAATATACAAATAAAACGTCAAAATAAAAATTACTTGATGACGTAAACACGTGTAACTTGCTTAAAGTCAAGTGAATGTGAGATTTAGGATGAACCATTATTGGCATTTAATCTTATAGTTTGGCGATAGATTTTTGGTCGACGGGATAACTAAGTATTACCAAAAATACATATGTAACTGGTATTCCAAAACGAGGTTTTTGCCAAATTTTCGTAAAAAAAAAAAATCACCCCAAACCTGAGGGTGCGTATATGACATATGGCCAAACATTAAATATTGCAACAAACCATGACATTTAATTTCAACTTCAAATCAATGCTTTAATTTACCAGTCGAAAAATAAAAAAAATTCTAACTGGCCAGTTGAAAAAAAAGCTATTGGCGAGATTTGCACCCGGCTAGCGTAACAGTACCAAGAATTATTTGCGACCATGGCAAATTTTATGTAGTTTTATTCTAAAAAAAAAAAAAATGATTTTTTTAATCAAAATGGAAATCTTTTGGCACAGATACGGACCCATATTGGCGCGATCTTTTCTGACGCCAATGTCATATACGCTACGGGTACATAACTGGCACCGAAGAATCGTTATTTTGCTTGATATGGTAAGACGGATGTTGATGCTTTTCCCAAATTGGCGTCGTAAAAAAATCGCGCCAATATATGACATCTGTGCCAAACTTTCAAATGAAAGACGAAGGGATCAGACCGTATTTGTTTATGGCAGTTAATGACTTGAACTATTATAATATAGATGAAATGATAGGGATAGAATAATATTTGGCGACTTATCACCTGTGCCTGGATAACATTAAAGTATCAAAATAGCACATAGAGTAGAAAAAGCAAAGTGTTCCGCCCGGATCTGTTGATGATAGACACATGGCTTAGGCTATTGTTATAGAGATTGTTTTAGAATATCAGGAGACAAAGACTCAGTATACTTAATTCATTTTATTTTAGCTTCTTTTCAAATGTTTAACTGATCCTCTTTAATCAAAACCGAAAACAACCATTGGATGTCTTAACAGCAACTGATTCGGCCTTAAATTTTTGCAATCCAAGGGAGTTGAATGGAAACCCGTTTACAGGGAGTTCTGCACAGCTTTTTTCAGTATAATTCAATCTTCTCTGTTATTTTAAAAACCCATCAGATTAGCGTGTTTTTAAATTCTGCGGTGTCTGAGCGGGGGTTGGCGAGTGTAGCTTGCAGGGGGCAGGGCTCCTAGTTCAATATAAAAATGTATTTTATGTTTATAAATTATAACAGTCGTTCCACCTATTTGCCAAATACAATATTTTCCTCGCATAAAAGAAATTGGCCAAAATACACACAAAAGAAAATTATTCGAAAACTCTGTAATTGATACAGGTTTTTTTTTTAAATGTATAGTTTATATTTTAACAACGTAAAATTAATAAATATAGGTATAGCGTAAGCGTCACGTGCGGGTCATTTTGCCCGTTTTTCGTGGAATGTCCAAATTGCACTTTTCATTCAATATAAAAATATATTTTACGTTTATAAATTATAATAATCATTCCACCTCTTTGCCAAATAAAATATTTCCCCCGCATAAAAGAAATTGGTCAAAATACACACAAAAGAAAATTATTCGAAAACTATGTGATTGATATATATTTTAATAATTTATTCAGACATGCATTTATAAAAGTAATTTTACAAGAACTGTAGACAAATGACAATTTTTGATAACTTCCTTCTTCAAATGCATAGATTTTTTATAACATTCCAGCATAAAAATATTATTTTACACATTTTTCTTAAACTCTCCGTTATTTCTTCCAAAATACATTGATCATATTCAATCTTATTGAAGAGGTTTCTTTCTCACAAGATTTCTTGAAATGCCTAAAGAACAATATGGCAAATCATTATATCAGGCATATAAGTACATTAAGCATAAAGTATCAGGCGTATATGAAGTATAACAGGTGATGAAATAATCTCGTTTCAAAACACAGTCTTATTGGAATACTGCGATTAAATGATGTCTTGGAATATTATCATTGATAATAAATTTTTTCAATGCTGTACTGGACATTCTATATTAATTACAATGTATAATTCTTTTTTTTAGAACAACTTGTTTGTTCATCACGTTAAATGGCCCCACCAGTATAGCCGAGAGGTTGTGCTCTCGAGGCTAGTAGACGGGAGGTGTATTCGAACCCTACCTCGCCGTCGGTCTAATCCTTTGGAGTTTTCCGTGGTTTACTTCGAACCTTAGATTTCTATGAGTAAGTACAGGTTAGGTTCCCTTAGAAAGAACCCCATGGAGGGCACTTCCCCTCGGACTATATCCCTCGTGCAGATAATTGGCCATCATAAATAACACCATTACATTAAATAGAAATCAATACAAAAATTACGAAAGAAAATTGGAAAAATTAGCTTTTTGTTAGCAGTTATTATCTATGCCTAAAAACATCTGGAAAACTATAATTTATTTTAGATTCTTTTAAATAAAATATTTATATATGTGTAGTATTTTACCAAATATAAATTGCTAAATCGATTAAAATGTAAGAAAACGAACAATATCCTTCCCATATACAGCAAAGAGAAATATAGCATGAAGTATCATTATTAGTTAAATTGGTAAAGGCAGTATTAATTCATCATATTATCAATTCATGTTTAACGATATTACAGTGTTAGTTTATTGATACTGATAGTATCACTGTTGTATAATTAGAAATCTTAAAAAATTAAAAGTGTTTAATATATTTTGATAACTATATTCGTCACTATTTATTAACAATATATCTATACATATCCAATATAATAGGATTCGCCAAACGTTGATCCTTTTCCACTCTCTCCCGAAAATGCTTCGGAGTTTCGGAAAACTTTAAAATATTTGTCCAATAAATTGAAAGTGACAGCATTTGTTTGAAATAATTTAAAGCAGGTGTAATAGGGCGTCACCAGAGAGGTCCAATTTTAACATTTTTAATACTAACCTTTAATTTTTGCATCATATTTTTATTCTTTCTCAAATCTTACCAGGATATATCAAACGGGTAGTCATTAGGTGAAGTATTTTAGAAATCAATTTTGGTTGAAGTTGAAACTCCTAATATAAATTCATTTTTAACGGTTACAAAACAAATTACAATGCGGTAGCTATTTAAACGTAACTCAAAAGCTACTTTAAGGAATGATCTGTTTGAATTGACAAATTTGAAGCTTCTAGAAATGGTTTTCTGTTAAAAAATTAATATTTTACAATTCGTATGCATTTTAAAAAAATTAATTTCAAAAAATATATAGTTTCGAATTTGTTTTTCGGTAAAAAAATAGGAATTGTAACCTAAATACTATTTAATAGAAATTGATCTTCAAATATGGAATCTAAAACTATAGCTCACTCTCCCAAGTAGGTTTTAAGTTATGCTAAATTATATAATTCAGGAAACGTTTATAATTAGAAAAATGTAATTTAAAGTAGGTTTTCTTAATATCCATTATCTGCAGACAATGCTTGGATACCTCAAAATAAAAAAAAAGTTTACTGGATTAGCACGAGTGAAAATAAAATTTTTATTTCTAGGCATACCACATACCTACCAGTTTTAGTGTAATAATTTTATTAACTCAAAAGGTAGTCAGTTTTTCTTTTCATGTTATATAGATAAGTTTTTAATAGAGTATTTTTTTTAAATCTAATATCCAAAAAATTAATTATCTGCAAGGTATTAGACTCTTTTCTGTGTACAAAAATAATTTTATGTATACAAGTAGGCATGTAGGAAGCATTTTTATTTTTGTACAAAGAAATTTCATTATTCTGTTTCATAAATTAACTCGATTACATCCGGATCTTTAAAATTGATGACAAAAACACATCTAATTAAAACTTAATTTATTTCGGATGAACAACACGGTGATTATAAAAATTAATTAGTTAATTGAGATTTTCTCTTTTGGAACTCCTTTTAGTAAGAAAAAGAGAGCCTCAAAAGACAATTTTGACAGCCGCCAATAGCAAAAAGTGAATTAACCTTCCTGTTCTCAAATATGTTTTTTGGATTAAATACTGCAAGTTAGAGGATATGCTCTTTTGCACATTAATAATTTTGTCGAAATGGCGATAGGCCCAGGCTAAAATAAGCTTGTCCAGTATCAGAGTAGATGTCACTTTGTTCATCATGCATGGCTTCATACCCAATTTCCAAGATTTTAATTGTGTTAAAATTTGAGTGTTTTTTTTAAATAGATCTGTAAGAAATTTTTTTATATGGCAATTTAATAGAAATGTGATAATATTTAGCATTTAAATATATTTTTATATAAAAAATACTGTATTATAACTTGCTTTGTACTCTCACAGTTTATATATATACTTCAATATGGAATAATGTAATAATTGTGATATATTTGTTAATAAATAATATACTTTATGAAAAATCAAAATTAATAAACTGTGTAAATACAACAAAAATATAATAAATTGTTTTATTTATAAAGAATTTCTCATTTTATTAAAATGAAAAAAAAATATTACAATTAAAATATCCTATTCTGTAAGCGGAATGGTACCAAAATACATACATTTTTGCTAAAAAAGTATTTCTATAAAATAAAAAATAAAAACTCTACAAAAATTGGACTATTAGAAGCATTTTTTGCACATAGATAAATTTGGTATTAGAGGAAGTTCTTTTTCTGAAATACTTCGCGGCGTTACTGCAACTAGATGCTTAGATAATTACAATAAAGAAGTTGATACGAAAAATATAAATACAAATTATTATAAGCTGGTTATTTTTATTTAATTGTTATTTTCAAACAGTTTTAATTAAACATTTAGAAAGATTTAAAATAAATTAAGCAAAACCAGTGCAGCCGAATTGGCAAAAGTTTTAATTCAAATTATTGACCACTATTTCAGAGTAGTAATCTTCTATTTATTTAATTACAGGCATTACATGATTGCATTATCAGGAACTAACATCTACCTCACAGGACGTTATGAAGACAAAGAAGAGCGGTGTGTTAATACCACACTGAATTTGGAAATCAAAAGGCCATGTTTGGAATTCCGGCTGCGGTCTGCTCCACCACCAAAAAGCAAACATTACTAGCCAGAAAATTAGTGGATAGTTTAAAGAAAAATTTCTCCAATCTGACAACACTGAATAAATCTGCGATGATAGATTTTGCAAGCCTATCAGTTTAGAAAACAATCATTTTTAAACTTACTATTTTTAAAAGTATCACATTGTGAAGTAGCCTGTACTAATTAAAAAACAAAAAGTGCTAAATAAATAGCAAAAGGAATATTTCAGGAAATTGCTGCAGTGGAATAAAATGAGTATTTAAATCAGTTAAAAAAGCCTTTCAGCAGTAGAATTTATACAAGCAAACATACAAATTACCTAAAAATACTCACTAATAAAAAAGTTTCTAAAAGGCCATTTTTTCCAAGAAAGGAGACTGCATTCTTCCTCTGGTACAACCTCCAGCAGCATAATTGCACGTGAATCCGCTTGGACAGCAATGCACCCCGTCAGAACAGCAGACGGCATTTCGGAGAGGGCAGCAACCTGCACCACATTGAGTCATGGAACTGGGACATAAAGATATGTCGCTTTTCTCAGAGGCATCTAGTTATAATTTAGAATAAAAAGGCACAATTATAAATAATTATTCATTAGTTAAAACACATGTTTGATAATTCTGAGCAATACATTAATAAAATATTAACCAAAACTTCCAAGTTATATAAACATTTGTTGTACAGGAATTTCTGTGTAAATATTAAAATGTAAATCATTATGGACCTTCTTTAAACGCTCATCAATATAGTTGGATGAAAACGAAATTAATTTATGTTATACCTATGATTATCGAGAAATGGTTGGTGGAAAAGCAAATAATGGTGAGAATTTAAGAAGGTTTATTACCAAAGAATTGCGATTATTATAGAATATATAAGAGAGAGGGTATTAGCGTTGTTTTCTGTTATACCGCTTGACTATTTTGAAGTGATTGGTGAACATGGACCAAAAATTGTGATTATAGATCTTTAGCCTTTTTTGTACCAAGTTACATCTATAAGTCTGTTATTTTTAAATGTCTTGAAAATACATTAACGGCACAAATTTTAATTTGGACATGTGCTATACTTGTGTAGGTATTTTACATCTCTTCCTTGATTATTTTTCAAAATATATGATTAAAAAAAATTTGCTCAGCTGAATCTAAATATAGATGAATAACGATTTTAGTTGTTTATGGATCTCATTTACTTTTGTCGTTTTTTTAATAAAATTATATATTGTATAAACTTGCAAAAAGTGTAATAGCGAGCAATTTTACAGAAGTATTTTAACAATTTTCATCAGAAATAAGCATTTAATGCGCCTTACATTTTATAAACTGCAGATGTATACTGAAACCTAAACAAAGGTAAGATAGGAAGACAAAAGGTTTAAGGAAAAGCGAAAATAACTTTACTGTGAAGAAAAAAACACAAAAAAAACTTCCTGCAGAAAGAGTTATTTGAATTTTAAATCTAGTAGTAGTCGCTATTTTTAAATCCAAACAGAAAACACTAAAAGAACAATAACGAAAAAAAAACTGTAAGCATTAACTAAGTAAAAAAGCAAACAAACTTTAGGGAACATAAAAGAAATTGTCACTAATTTGGAATTGTAATATTTATATGTTCCAATCATCTTTATTAGCAGCAAAATATCATAGACTGTCGAAGAAAATATACGAACATAATTATAATTATCCTTAAATTCAATTTTGCATTACATTTTATGTTGTAGTACATTGCTGTTTAAATGAAATAGATGAATATTATAACCGCATATATTTTGAAGTCAGACTTTATAGCAGAATTTTATGTAACTTTGAGTACTTTACGGTTTTACACTATCGGTTAGGTTAAATTCGCGTAATCATACCGGAAACGAAAAAACTTTGAACTTTTTTCTTAGAGGTATAATATATTTTGTTTCACAACTTAAACTAGCGAACTAAACTGACAATATTTTAATTATAAAGCTAATCATTTAATATTCTAAGACAAAATGATAATTATCATGATCAGAATTTGAAAAATTGCAGGAAAGAAGTTCACCTCTTTATCAGCTTTATAAGAATCGTAATCACTGCTGACCATGTATTTTGATTGCCTCTTTTTAACATTATTTACTGGTTCGTCACTTATTCTTTACCAATATCCATTTTATTTTACATAGGATATCTGATTTTAGATTAACAGAACGACGCACGCAAAGAAAGTAATAACATTGCTCCTATAAATATTAGCAACAGTTTCATTGTGGAAAATGTCTTCTTATTAGGTGCGTTTGTAATTATATAAATACGTAGCGTCTATATTCATCGTGTGGTCAGTCCACCTGTCTGCCTCTCCGCATATAACAACGCAAAACTACCCAACCGAATGGTTTGGAATTTCACATATATAATCGGTGCAGACTTTTGTCGAGTCATTTCCAATTTTATCAAAATCGAATCAAAACTTAGAAAGGTATTAATAAAAGCTTTCTTCATTCTATTAAATCCTATTATACGTAATTAATTCAATGGTATCCCATAACAGGTAATGGTTCTAGGTTGCTATGATGATTACATCCTATTTAAGATGGAGCCATAGTATTTCAGTATTAGTGAATTAAAGAAATATAATCATAATAATTTTTGTATTCATGCATTTTTGCATAAGAGTGCAACAGCTATTGCACCTAGATCTGAATTTTTATAAAACCAGTTATAATACAAATCACATTTACAAGGGAACCACTTTTGGTGTTGCTAGCACCTAGCATCGAGACCTGGTGCGTTTTGTAGCCCTAGACATAAAAGTTAGAGAACCGAAAAAATTTCTCTGTTAAAATAATATTTTATATACTTTTTTATACTTTTAATTTTTTATTATTACATATTTATTTGTTTATTTCACGCCAAAAGTGAGTTAAGTCGCCAAATATGGCGCTACAATTTTTCCGCACACTTTATCCAAAGAGGAAATGTACAGAACATATTACTAGAATTATATCGGATTGCGATTTTTTTAAAAATAATTGATAGCATAAGAAACAAATATTAGGTTTTTATTTTTTTTTCTATGCAGACGATAAATATATGAGTAATAAATATAATTCTGTAAAAGCTTCGAAGATCATTGAAAACTATTTTTTAGAGAAATACAAAATAAGTAAACAATTTTCTTTTGAAATCGAATAAAATAAAGTTTCGAATGTTTAAAATGAAATACTGCTGTATTAAATGGTCCTTCGGTAAAAGTAATCATAAAGTAAATTAATATTTTTACACAATTTAGATAAATTACCGTGGCGAAATAGGTCGGACATTGCAATTTCTAGCTATTACAAATTCAGCTATGACATTTGGCTAGGGTTGCCGGAGAGCTCTACTTTTGAAAATAAACGCCAACTGTTTCCCCGCCAAAAATAGGAATATAAAGTTGCAATTTTTCAAAATCAAATTCGTGGGTTTTTGAAGGAATTTTCAAACTTTTTTCAATATTTTATACTTATTATTAACTAATTTTTATTTTTAAATGCTTTTCTTTAAAAAAATTCAATGTTAATAGTCCGATAAGTGGTCTCGAAAATTGCATTTTCAGAAAGTTATGCTGCTGTATAATCAAGAAATATTATTTTAACAGAAAAATTTTATCGATTCTCAAACTTGATAATATAGGGCTTTAAAATGCACCAGGTCTCAATGCTAGGTGCGAACAACACCAAAAGTGGTTCCCTTGTTAGTAATCACATCATAGTACATTCACATTTGCTACGTTTCACGTACAATTTCCGACTTGTTAAATACGCCACTCACAATAATCTAAAATGTTTCAATAATTTTTATTCTGCTGATATTTAAAAATTTTGGAAAATAGCACACACATATTCAAATAAGTTTTCCAACAAAGAAACTACACATATGTCAATATGGAGGCACAAAAACAGTTGCTTCTTTTGCTAGAGTAAAACATGATTGTATTTAAACCTTTAGCCAGTACAATGCTGCTGAAATTGGGGTCAAACTAGGGTATCCTGTTTTCAAACATTATATATAGTTTATACCTACATTCACCTACTTACAGTAAAGAAACTGAAAATTCATTTTTATGTTATCAATATCTTTTTTCGTTTTATTTAGACCTTCTTTACATTTTAATCATCCTATTAATACTAACTTTCAAATTTCAAATTTTTGTGATAAAATAATAATAATGAATATAATAGTAATAATAATAGTAATAATAATAATACTTAAAATATGCAATGCTTCCTGAAGTCAACTGTAAATTAGTTCAACTATACAATAATTTAACCATACTTATTTCTTACATAATTATATCACAAACTTTTTTGTTAAACTACATTATTTCAAATGTAAGAGTTATTAATTATTTCGAGCAGACTAAGAAGAAGTTTTTAACAAAATTCTCACATGAATTATTGGTACACATCTTATTAATTTACTCGTGTACATTTGTACGCTTATTCTATTTCTATATTGCAGTTTAACACGTTGAGTGCCACGGTGACTGATACTGAAGCGCTGAAAAATTTGCAATGTTTTAAGTAATTTTAAAAAAAGTATAAACCTATAATAAATAAAAGGTATGCAAATTTTAAATAAATTTTCAGTAATTACATAAAACTATATATATTTTTTTAATTTTGTATCATATTTTAGACGCCAGTCACCGGTGAATGACGCGTTTTAAGTGGAAAGTTTTGTGTCAGTCACCGCTGACAAACGTGGCGCTTAATATGTTAATGATGCGTTTAACTTTCAGTAACTTTAACACGTCTTTCTGCGGATTTTTTTCCCGTCTTTTGAAGTCGCACAAATATGGAATTATATGGAAAGATGTATAAATAAAATTATATGATATAAATTGAAAATAAAAATGATATAAATTCATGATATGAGAAATTTCACATTTAAAATATTCAAATTTGAAATTCTCAATAATATATAAGAACATTACTTGAAAAATCACGTTTTGCTTACGTGGTTTTGGATCGTCCATCGCACAGTATACTGCTGCAAACAGAGCAATGAACAGCAATTGTCTTAAAAATGCCATAGTTCCTGAAAATAATGAAAATTGGTAAAATGTTTAAAACAAACTGAAAACTTTCACATTTTTTTAGACTTTATTAAAAAATGTAATTTTCTATACATTAGGAATAGGTGAAAAAAATCCGGAAAATAGACACAATTTAAGTTCTAAAACTTTTCTTCTTTTGATTAAGTATTTAGAATATAAAATGAATTCATTTATTAGGGTTCCGTACTTAAAAAGTAAAAAACGGAACCATTATGAGATCACACCTGTGTCTGTCTGTTCGCCTGTCACAGCCATTTTGCCAGTAAACTATGAAACGAGGAAAGTTCAAATTGGGGGAAGTAATAAAGACTATTGACCCACATATTTACAGATTATTAAACATTCACAAATATATTTAGGAAAAATGTAGATGGGCTAATTATTATAAAATATCGTTCAAACTATTATTATTTAATGCCATATTCACCTTGACTAACAAATAAAATATACGATATTACAATTCTGATTAAATTTTACTTAAAAGGATCTTAAAAGACTTTAAGATCCTTTTTATTTTACTTAAAAGACTCCTCTGATTTTTTTTTTTCTCCCTGAACATGACTGTTATAGTGCAATTGAAAGAGCTTGGGATTTTAACATCTTTGACGGTTTTTATGCCGTAGAAACCTTTTCATGTATATTTTACCACCTTTGAAGACTCCTCTGATTTTTTTCTCTCTGAAGACGACTGTTATAGTGCAGTTGAAAGCACTTGAGGTTTTAACATCTTTGACGGTTCTTATGCTGTAAAAACCTTTTCATGTATATTTTAGCACCTTTTAAGACTCCTCTGATTTTTTTCTCTCTGAAGACGACTGTTATAGTGCAGTTGAAAGCACTTGAGGTTTTAACATCTTTGACGTTTCTTATGCTGTAAAAACCTTTTCATGTATATTTTAGCACCTTTTAAGACTCCTCTGATTTTTTTCTCTCTGAAGACGACTGTTATAGTGCAGTTGAAAGCACTTGAGGTTTTAACATCTTTGACGTTTCTTATGCTGTAAAAACCTTTTCATGTATATTTTAGCACCTTTTAAGACTCCTCTGATTTTTTTCTCCCTGAAGACGACTGTTATAGTGCAGTTGAAAGCGCTTGGGGTTTTAACATCTTTGACGTTTTTTATGCTGTAGAAAGGTTTTTATGCATTTCATGTATATTTTAGCACTTTTTAAACTCCTGTTATTTTTTCTCCCTGAAGACGACTGTTATAGTGCAGTGCAGTTGAAAGCGCTTGGGTTTTTAACATCTTTGACGGTTTTTACGCTGTAGAAACCTTTTCATGTATATTTTAGCACTTTTTAAACTCCTGTTATTTTTTCTCCCTGAAGACGACTGTTATAGTGCAGTTGAAAGCGCTTGGGGTTTTAATATCTTTGACGGTTTTTATGCTGTAGAAAGGTTTTTATGCATTTCATGTATATTTTAGTACTTTTTAAACTCCTGTTATTTTTTCTCCCTGAAGACGACTGTTATAGTGCAGTTGAAAGCGCTTTGGGGTTTTAACATCTTTGACGGTTTTTATGCTGTAGAAACCTTTTCATGTATATTTTAGCACCTTTTAAGACTCCTCTGATTTTTTTATCCCTGAAGACGACTGTTATAGTTCAATTGAAAACGCTTGGGGTTTTAACATCTTTGTCGGTTTTTATGCTGTAGAAACCTTTTCATGTATATTTTAGCACCTTTTAAACTCCTCTGATTTTTTTCTCCGTGAAGACGCCTGTTATAGTGCAGTTGAAAGCACTTGGGGTTTTAACATCTTTGACGGTTCTTATGCTGTAGAAACCTTTTCATGTATATTTTAGCACCTTTTAATAAAAAATTATCAGAATTGGGGCTAATTATGTTACTTGAAAAAAAATCTTTTCTTTGTATATCATGTGGGGTGTCATATAAAAGCATTTGTAACGCTGACCACAAAAATGCATTTCTTTTAATTTTAGGTATTATATTTTCAGAGATATCGTCAAGAATGTAGTGCAAAATATGTCCCCCCCCCCTTTTATTTCCAAATCTACTGAAACTAAAAATATGAAAAAATTTGAGGCAGTAGAAGTTAATTTAAACTTTGCAGGAAAATTATAGCGATCACCCTAGGTCACAAAAGCGCATTTTTTCCGTTAAACACAAATTTAGATTTGCCGGTATTCAGCAAAAGTGTTGAGGAACGATGAAGGCACCTATCGTAGCAGAGGTATAAAAGCATTGCTGATAATTAGTTTCGAAAAAAATCGTAGGTAACTAGCCGAGATATTAACCCTTAAAGACACGGGCTGTTTGGACGTACATGGGTGACACAGTGACAGGGGCGGCGTACTCTATGTACCATAGACTTTTAAAGCCCAGATAACAACTTTTAATGATATATTTGTGTAATGCGATGCCCAGTAGCGTTATAAAAACAATAAACGTGAAATTGTTAAAAATAAACTAATTTAATTACAATTAATCACATAAGGGGCCAGGTACCTTTGAATGAGTCCAAAAATATTTTTTCTATTTAATAGCTTATATTAAAATTTTATTCTTAAGGAAACATGTAAAAAGAAACTCCATGCAAAAATTCGCTTTAGAAGGGAAGTTATGACGAAAACAGTTCGAGCTCTCTTTATGTAATCAAGGGGAAATTGGATCTTTAAAGTCAATTTTCTGAAAACGTTGATTTTGGTCACTGCGCGCATAATTTCTAAGAAATAGCTTGATAGAATTTCATGAAATTTTAAATGAGAGTAACAACCTTATAGATGCACAAAAATACCTACTATTATGTTCATCAAGTAACAAATTTAGAAATTATGACTATTTTTATACAAAAATAATTTCAAAATTTTGAGATTTTTCATTTTACATTCATTTTCTCAAAAACTAATCATTATATCTTTTTCAGTGTAGGTCATTTTAAACACATATTATATCTCTACTCAATAAAAAATTTTGGGCTCACTCTGACAATTCAATTATGAGAAATCATGCGCGCAAGTTCTATAAGGTGAATTCGTTTATTAAAAAACATTAAATTTCAAATGAAGTTAATAAAAACTTTACATGCATCTAGACTTTTTTTCAGAGCATTAACTATTAGCCTATGACTCTTTTAATGTGTATTTAAATTTTCAAATCCAAAAGTTAATCAGATGCGTAGCTATAGAAATCCATACCAGTGTCTCATTTGCATGCATTTTCTCAGCTCCAAAGGTACCTGACCCCATAAATACTATATGATTCGCAACTAGTTTGCATTGAGTGGGTCTCCCAATACGCCTCCCGTGTCTTTAAAAGTTAATAAAAAACCTATCCGGAAAAACACGGCACGGACTTAGGAGGCGTTGAAACTTTTCGATCTCCTTTTGAAGCGCGCTTAGTACAGTGCCAAGTTTAAACTTTGAAAAAGTGTATGCTGAATTTAGTTTTATGAACTGCCAAATGAAGTCTAAATATGCACTACTTTTATGGTCAGTACCGAATTAAATTCATCATAAACAGATTAGAATAAGATTAAAAAAAGAGTTATACAAAATAGCAACATTTGATATTATTTAGGCTTTATATCTGTTCCAACTTTTATGGTATATCCAGGTATATATAGCTATACCCAATCCTACGTTGTATATATTTTTACAAAGTCTTATTATTCTTTCAGCAACGATTTTTAGGTAGCTTTCATTACAAAAAGGTACCTATTGCAGCCGTTCGGAGGAAAGCTATTTCAAAATATTTTGGTATATTTTCATCGATCATGACCCCCAGACCCCGAAACCACCCTCCGTTCAAAATTGATATATATATATATATGACATTTGTCACACTGTAACTCTCGTATTCATGAACCGATTTCGATGAAATTCGGTGTGTACATAGTACATACCAATGTCTCGACCGAGTTCGTTGGCCAGCTTCATCCGCCGTTTTGTTTCAAAATGGCGGCCATTTAAATTTTTTTTAATTTAAATCTTCAAATGTGGTACCAAAAAATTGAAAATGGAAAAATATTTTTTTCTTATGTATTTGACCTTTATACAAAGATTCCGGAGCAGTTTTTGTTTCGTCTATATCTTAAAAAATGGCCGAGTTATAGCATTTTGAATTTCTAGCGTGGCTGACATTTTGAAACGTCCTGAATTTTGTCACGCGATAAAAGGCGTATTTATGAACCGATATGGATGTAACTTCGTTTATATATAGTACATACCAATGTCTCGACCGAGTTCGTTGGCCAGCTTCATCCGCCATGTTGTTTAAAAATGGCGGCCATTTAAATTTTTAAGAAAAATTTAAATTTGAAATGTGGTACCAAAAAATTGAAAATTGAAAAAATATTTTTTTCTTATGTGTTTGACCTTGATAAAAAGATTCGGGAGCAGTATTTGTTTCGTCTATATCTTAAGAAATGGCTGAGTTATAGCATTTTGAATTTCTAGCGTGTCTGACATTTTGAAACGTCCTGATTTTAGTCACGTGATAACAGGCGTATTTATGAACCGATTTGGATGTACCTTGGTGTATACATAGTACATACAAATATCTCGACCGAGTTCGTTTACCAGCTTCATCCGTCATCTTGTTTCAAAATGGCGGCCATTTAAAGCAATTTTAAAAATTTTAAATTTAAAATAAGATACCAATAAAATGGACAATGAAAAAGATTTTTTTCGTATGTGTTTGACCTTAATACAAAGATTCCGGAACAGTTTTTGTTTCGTCTATATCTAAAAAAATGGCTGAGTTATAGCATTTTGAATTTCTATTGTGGGTGACATTTTAAAACGACCTGATTTTTGTCACACGATAACAGGCGTATTTATGAACCGATTTAGATGTAACTTGGTCTGTACATAGTACATACCAATGTCTCGACCGAGTTCGTTGGCCAGCTTCGTTCGCCATCTTGTTTTAAAAGGTTTGCCATTTAAAAAAATTAAATTTAAAATTTAAAATGAGGTATTAAAAAAATTGGAAAATGAAAAAGGTTTTTTTTATGTGTTTGGCCTTGATACAAAGATTCCGGAGCAGTTTTTGTTTCTGAAAATTTGTTCTTTTGTTTATATCTTAAAAAATGGTTGAATTATAGCACCTTGAATTTCTAGCATGGCTAACATTTTGAAACGATCTTGTATTTGTCACGCGATAACACACGTATTCGCCTATTTCGATGTAAGAAGGCATGTGGATAGTATACATCAATATCTCGACCAAGTTCGCTGGCCAGATTCATCAGCCATCTTGTTTCAAAATGGCGGCCATTAAATTAAAAAAAAAATATTTATTTAAAGTGAGTTGCAAAAAAATTAGAAATGGAAAAAGGTTTCTTTCTTAAGTATTTGACCTTGATATAAGGATTCAGGAGCATTTTTTGTTTGTCTTTATCTTAAAAAATGGCTCAGATATAGCAGTTTCAATTTCTAATGTGGGTGACATTTTGAAAAATCTGATTTTTTGCCTGCGACATCACTCGTATATATCAACCGATTTCCGATGTGAATGAGCATGTGCACAGCAATTACTAAGGTCTCGACCAAGTTCACTGGTTAGCCTCATCCACCATGTTGTCTTAAAATGGCAGGCACTTTAAGAAATCGCCGAATTTGGCAGCCAAATATAAGTTACTTTAAAGAAAAGCAGCTTGGATAAAGCTGAATAATTTCGCAAAATTCTCATTCATTATATTTATAAAAATTAGTATTGAATCTCCTATATTCGGTTTCCACTAAATTGAGCTTCATGTGTTTGAATAATATATATTGGCTTTTTTAAAATAAGGAATATGAAAGCTACTTCTTCCTCCCGTCACTGGCCGGAAGGACTTTTTTAATAATGCAGTTAATAATTCATATATTTATTGTACGGAATCCTCTGAGTGCGAGTAATACTCGCACTTGACCGTTTATTTTGTTGAAAGTGAATACTTTTATTAATGCATGATATAACATCTTTATTGAAGAAGGTACAATCATTTTAAAAAACAGAAAGTACAACAAATAAGATAAATGCACTTATATTGGGCCACTTACTAGTAGTGCGCCACTATATTTAAAGTTTAAAAACAAGCCCAAAATTTATTTCTGAAAAACGACTGAAAGAAATCTTATTGACTAAAATCCTTAAAGTGTAGCTTTCAATAAACTGTTTGGAATAATTGTTTTTCTTGTCTGCTGGTACATTTCTTTATTTTCCAGAGTGTCTTGAAAAACAGATTTTTTGGCAAATTCTCAGAGATTTCATTAAGAGGTAAGTTTTTATTTAAAACATTGTTTCTTTAATATTATGTTTTATTTTACTAGGGGGCTCGGCCCCCTACGAGCTACGCTCGCCAACCCCCGTCCACACACCGTAGACTCTAAATGCACGCTAATTTGATCGGCTTTAAAAAGATTTCGAAAGACTGAATTATAATTTAAAAAACAGTGGCGATCTCTCTACGTTTTTCTTTGATTGGGGAATTTTAACGCCAAATCCGTTGCGGTACTACTTGATTATCCCGTCGACCAATTTCGCCAAATTATATAAATCGCCAAACCACTCGCCAAATTATACAAATTGACATAATTTTTATTTTAAATAACGAAAAAAACAAATAAATTAGTACAACATTAATTAAAATACAAATAAAACATCGAAATAAAAATAACTTGATGACGTAGACACGTGTAACAACATTTCAAAATAAGCTAATATAAAAGGAATTAAGTAAACAGAGTCTTTGTCTCCTGGTATTTTTTAACAAAGTGAAAAGAAAGTTCTTTTAAATGAGATATTTTAAATTAATCGTTTTTAATCTGACGTAATTTTGACCAAACTATTCTTTCTCTTTTTAATATTCACATGAAAATACTTGTGTTAGAAATGAAATATTATTTGCGCTTTCCTAACAAAAATAGTTGAAAAGTATCCTCTTAAAATATCAAATAAATGTCTAGCGCAATTTCTAAATTTAAGCCGTTTTGCAATATTATTTTGTGTTCATTTTATGTAATAACTGTAATGTGACGTAAATATGACGTAATTTCTCCTATTTAAGACTTCTAACGCATGTTAATAAATTTATTGTTTTACAAATTCCTTTCTCTCTTAAAATTCACGTGTAATTATAATTTTTATGACGTAATTTGTAATAAGTTCCTGCTTTTTTTTACATAATTATTTAATTCTAATTCCAAATGTTTTTTTCTGTTTATAATAGTCACGTGTAAATAAATTTTTAATTTATTTACGCGTATAAATATTTTTTTTTTAAGCAAACATTTATTGTTTCCGCTGTTTATACAGTTGGCAACAGTTTAAATTAATATCACTTTCTAAAATCTGTTAAAAATATCTCTAGAAATGCTGAAAATCTGAATTTAAAATAGAAATAAAACCTCAAAAAATTAGTCAAAATAAAAAAATTAATGCAATCTGCACTCCGGAAAATTCTAACGCATAAAATGATCTAAAAATGATTAAATTCCTATGAACAGTTTTTGCTCCTATGAAACTTTTTTAGTGGAACGATTTTGTCCAACTTTAGCATTAAATATCTCTTAAAATAATTCTTCGATCTGAAAACTGTCTGCATCAGCGTGTTTATTCAACATTTTTGCATAATACTACCGATTTTCATATTTTTGTATGCATTATTTTTCTTAATATTAACGAAGAAAGACCTCCGGTCACAAAAAATTCAAAACCGGCGGCGGCGGTGACAGCGGTAGTTACTTTTTTTTAGAATAGAGAGAAATTAAACTACCGTTGATATTCTCTATTACATTGTAAATAAATTTTCGAATAAGCCGAAAACTTAAAGATTCATGCATCAGAAATTTACTAGGCCCACTACTGGATAATAGAGGAAGGTAAATTTTTTTATTTTTCATTTTTTCCAAAGAATATATTTTGAAACTTTAAGGCTGTTCTTATCTGCTCTGTCCAACAAGCGCAAAACATTTTGACACATTTACAAATTCATTTTTTAAAAGATATAAAATTGGAAAGCTTGGCCATGGAAGCGATTTGGAATTGAACTTTTTTTTTTCCAATTTTTGATCAATGAATTACCTATTGAATTATAAGCGCATTCGATCACTTAACAAACCCATTTTCGCCCGCTCTTGAGTGCTTATTCTCCGTTCGCGCTGAAACTCGGTTCAAAACGTCAACTTTGGCACTCTTTTCTGAAAAATGTATTGCGTTTGCTAAAAATGGAAAAAAACATCTCGATGATCTATTTTCTGAACAACACCACCAGCTAGTTTCATGCATTTTTTATCAAAAATAAATTAAAACTTATGTCAGAAAGTTGTCCTTTTGATTTGAGAACCCCCTTAAATGTTTATTCTGATACATGAAGGTTAACACTAGGCTAAAAAATATATATATCTTTTGGAATTCACTAACACTTTAATAATAATTAGATAAATTGCCTTAAGTAGTCCACTACTGGTGCGTTTACCTTATTTAAAAAACAATATCTTTAGATATATTTAAAAACATCAAGATATAATCATTGCACGAAGAATGGATTAAACATGTTATAAAATCGTTTTATGTGTTAACGGAAATAATGACTTTCTATTAGTTTATCAATTACGTTTACAGTAATATGAATTTAGCAGTAAAATATTTAATAAGATAAAAAGTTGATATTAAGATTTTAATAAATTTTTATTTATTATTATTTTTTTTTTAATGAAAATATATTTACAACTTTGTATTACTTGTTAAAGTATTATTCATTACTTCATTAAAAGTCTAAATCTTTTATACTTTTCTTCTTCATTGTATTACTTTATTATTTCTTTTTTTTTCCACATAATGATGATGACCTAATCGGAACACAATTTTACATCAAAATATTTCCATGGTTTCTTTCACATCAAAAAATTAAAAACTCATTTTCTTTTTTGTTACCCACAGCAACCAGTTACTAGCAATGTAAAGGGTAAAGGTTAGAAGAGAATATGTATATATATGTTGCATTCTAGCAACATTGGATTGGCTTTATCGTTGAAAATGCCGTACTGGCTGTCACGACAGTAGCTGTGGATCACATGCAGCGATAATGGCGTAAAAGAAGTAGTCAGAACAGATAATTCGAATTTGTTATGTTAGTAGAACCAATTGCTGAAATGCAGTTGTCGAGTGAAAACAATGGAATGCATCGTTCCGTGAAGTTTCCCTAGAAGAAATTGAAACAACTCATAATATCCGCTAAGCACTTTATTAGAATATCTTGCAAAAAGTGCAGTTTTCACCAAGATAATTAGCCATCGCTCCGTAGTAGTAATTAGGTTTAAACAAAGTTCCAGATAATCGAATAACAGGACGGTGACCAGGGGATGGATGAAAACTGGAAATACGACTCAAATCTGCTAAAATCTGCTGAAACACAGCGAGTATCAACTTTTTGTTCCTCACGTGTAAGGATACAAATATGACGTAGGTCACGCTCTCAACCAATGAATAATTAAGAATGTCACGTGATATAAAGAGTGCGAACAGAGCTAACGGATGAATTTGAAGGGAAAAAGGATAACATCAGAAATGCGCGGGAAAGTAAAAATGGAAGCTGAAGGAATAATCTCGAAAGAAAAAAACGCGGGAATGGAACATTTAATTTAAGAATACTAAAAGCGTAATATTAAAGCGATTAAGACAAGTGAGACATTAAATTAAAGGGAATTTAACAGAGTTAACGATAGAGATTATTTAAGGATAAGGATTTAGTGAATATAAAGTAGTAATTGAGAATAAGATAAGGAAATCGCGGAATTAGATCTAATAATGTAACATATACATACAGGACTGGACTTGACAAATGCTATAGCCAGGTCACCACTGGCGACCAAGTTATTTAAAACCCTCTCGCTGACAGACCGGTGATAATATGTTCATTAAGCGCCAGGTTTCATTGCCAATATAAGCATTATTTAAAGTAATATAGTTTTATAGGTTTAATGCATTTTTAATACAGGGTGTCTATAAATGAATGTCCGAGTTATAAATTTTACAAATTATCAACTGTAAATGTTGTAGAGTGTTGATTCAATGTCACAAAGAGTAACTCAAACAGTTTTAGATGAACGCATGCGCCAGCACTGCTTTGTTATTGACTCACTTGCAGTGATGCATACGCAAAATGACAACACAGAATGGATGAGCATGAAGTGTTATTATTGCTCGGCTGAAGATTTAAAAGCGTACAGTACCCGAAAAAGTTTCTTTTGGGCTTTATAAAAAATCGTGTCTACTTTCCGCCGCTGCCTAATGAGTTGAAACGCAGAATTGAAGAGGCTATTGCTTCCATTACTCCGGACTTGTAAATCGAAGTGTGGGAAGAATTGGACTTTAGGTTAGATGTGTGCCTTATAAATAAAGGTGCGCATTGTACATTTGCAAGTAAAACTAGGCTAATTTACCTTCAATTTGATGTAAAATTTGTTGTAAATATTGTCTAAATTGAACTGTTATAATATACCATTGAAACTGGGTCATTCTTTTATGAACACCCTGTACATTGAACAATAATTACAATAACAATAATATATAACATTAACAATAGCATTAATACACTCTCAAGGATTACATTCATATTCGTAATTAAGTTTTGTTATATATTGTTGAAAGAATCAGCCTTTAAAACAAAACACAGAGAAAACAACGTTACAATTTTGCTCTTTTGCAAGAATGTCACAAGGTTGATCTAGCAGCGCCTCTTTTTTTTCTTTTCTACAAAAATCGACCTAAGAAATGAACACAAGCGGCATTTTTTTTTCTCCCCCCCCCCCCCCCCAATATTTAGAAATAAACTTAGAAACTATATTCAAACAAAAAATAATTTTAACTTTTATTTCTAATTTGGCAAAAACAAGTGCATTAACTTCAAATTTTAAAATATTAAAAGCAAAATAATTTTCATGACTTCGACATGAAATCAGCTCACACCTAATTGTTTAATAGAATCTCAAAGGAATTCGCATTATCTCCAAAGAAAATTAAATGAAAATTCTCATTATTTCGCCCAAATTTAAATAGGGTACTACTTTACAATCATTATTTTTTCAGCATTTAAAACAAAATACAGAGAGAACAACATCACAGTTCTGCTCTTTTGCAAGACTGTCACAAGGTTGATCTTGCAGCGCCTCTTTTTTTTTCTTTTTTACAAAAATCGACCTAACAAATGAACACAAGCAGCATTTTTTTTCTCTCCCCCCCCCCGCCCCCCAATATTTAGAAAGAAACTTAGAAACTATATTCAAACAAAAAATAATTTTAACTTTTATTTCTAATTTGGCAGAAACAAGTGCATTAACTGCAAATTTTAAAATATTCAAAGCAAAATAATTTTGATGACTTCGACATGAAATCAGCTCACACATAATTGTTTAATAGAATCTTAACGGAATTCGCATTACCTCCAAAGAAAATTAAATGAAAATTCTCATTATTTCGCCCAAATTTAAATAGGGTACTATTTTACTAGTTTATAAAGCTTAAATATGCTACCGATGCGTCAAATGTAAAAATGAAATAAAATAAATAATGTAAAATTATCACTAATAAAAGTTCATTTCTCAAATTAGAATTTGAAATGAAATCAAATATAACTAAATTTTCAAAAAATAGAACGAGTAAAAATAAAGTCAGAATATTACTTACCACAACGTACAGGAATTATTAATATTGATCGTAATAAAACTGGATGGTATTCCTTATTCAAGAAACTATTGTTATTTTCAATCAAAAAGCTTTGTATTTATAAAGAAATGGTTATCAGGTTATCCATAATATCACTTTTGATATAACCTAGATTACCTTTCTTTTTTGAAATACAATAAATTCTTTCTCGTGATGAACAATGCATTTGAAAGTAAAACTAATAATGTCAAATAAATTGCATGACAACATTGCAATCAAAACACACTTAACCTGAAGCAAGAGGCAAGATTTTCAACAGGTGATAGGTTTCTTACAAATATTTTTGTTTATCTTCAGCTGTTATGATAATATATCATATGGAAAATAAAAATACTCGATGAAGAAATTACTGTTATTTCGATGAATATGTTTAAAGCGAAAGCAATTTTTTACATCCTAAAGTTAAAAAACAATTTGAAGTACTTTCCATTTTTTTTTTACTTTCTTTTGTCTTTACAAGATAAAAGTACTAAATTCGGGAAATTTTCCACTTCCAGTTTATTACGGATTTATACGTTTTAGAAGGTCCTGAACACGTTTGAATGTTTTTAAAAAGTGTCTGTCTGCGAGTCTGTCTGTATGTGACAAAAATTTTGTGGTCGGCCCATCTCAACAACAAAATTTAATAAAACTAAATATTCAATTAGACTTTGATATAAATTGGTGTTGATTAGTTTTAGGTGTGAATCGCTCAACAGATGGCGCTGCTATGCTGTATTTTTCACGATTTCCGGAAACTTAAGAACTAAAGCACGAATTTTCATCAAATTCCAAATTCAGTTAGACGTTGATATAAGGTATGTTGTTTCGGTTTTGGTGTAAATCGCCAACGGGTGGCGCTGCTGTGTTTGTTCAATTTTTCCGGATTTACACTATTTTAGCGATAATCATATCTCAGGAACTAATTCACGTATTTTAATCAAACTTCCCATTCTGTTTGACCTTGACATTAGTTAGTGATGATTAAGTATTCACGTAAATCATGCAACAGGTTGCTCTGCTATGCTGTCTTTTTCACGATTTTCGCAATAGTTATATCTCAAAAACATATTTAAGCTAAAACTAAGCTCAATACTAATGGAGTATATTCCATCTACGTTATGATCACGTGGTCAAGGTAAAAACTTCTAGCGTAAAAAAAGGAAGGCTTCGTAGACGTAATGTAAATCCTTACCAGCCAGTGAACCAGTTCATGCGGAAATCAGGAGTAGCCCGCCTTCTTATCAGTAAAAAATTCTTTGGGTAAATTACTGGTACCACGTGACTTTTTTCAGCCTCGAAATCAGATTTGGTTTGGTTTTTTTTGTGTGTGTGTGTGTGTTTATGACGGCCGATTATCAACACGTGGGATATAGGCCCTGCGGGGAGTGCCCTTCCCGGGGGTCTTTCTAATGGAGCCTAACCCGTATTTACGCATGGGAAACCACGAAAACTCCGAAACGGTTGGGCCGACGGACGCGATTGGGTTCGAACCCAGCACCTCCCGTCTACCAGCTTCGAGAGCAGAACCTCTCGGCCACTGGTGGGGGCCTCAGATTTGGAATATAGTCCAATAACAGGAAATTTAAGTATATTCATTTTTCGTTACACTTTCACATTAATAAATCATTATTAGACTCGGGTGTATGCTGCCCAACGGTTGTCGATTTATACTCTCTGGGTTGGGAATTTTGATTATAGACATCTAAGTGTGTTTGTGCCGAAAGTCAATGATTTGTTTGGAAAATGCGATGCTTATATCTCCTTTTAAATGCACACAATTCAACGAATCTGTACCTTCATAATCCTCATGTTGGGCATAGATTGTCATTTAATTTTGGCACTGTGATAGCGAATTTTGAAGTATTAACAGATATGGGACAGAAGAATGTTTTGTGATTGGCACATCCGACTTGTTCATATTTATCTAATTTTATCTAATTATTTATGTTTTTTGTCTAGTAAAAATAAAGTATAGTTTAGAAAAAAACCTATTTTGTAAGACTTATATTAAGTAACATTTAAAAATAAATTTGAAAAGCCGCTTAAAAATTACCAAAGATGTACAAAGAAGTTAAAAATCGCACGTCAAACGTGACAAATGAGGTGCTTTCGTACTATAACTAGTTTTATAAATATTTTTCGCACCGCATATTGTCCTGAACGTATATTTTAGTGCATTTCATAAGTTCATATCAATTTCATTCTTTTCGAAAGGCTGTAACATCATTAAAATGCACTTGAAATATTTTTTTCACATTGGCCGTAATTTAACAGTCCCTGTAATTAAACTATGTATCCGATTTTCATAAAATTTGAAATGACTCGACAACATTTTGCAACAATTATATATTTAAAATTACAAACCGTTCGGATGGGTAGTTTTTGCTCTGCTATAAGCGGACAGATGGATAGACGGACAGACAGGCAGATTGAGAGACAGACAGACAGACCGAACGACGACTATAGGTGCTACGCGTTTATATAATTACGAACGCATCTAAAAATGAAATAATGTGGTTAAAAATATTACATGTTTTGTCGTGTTCGTGTGCTTCATAGCAGCTAATCATTTTGATGCAGTTTACTAAGCATATTTTATAAGAATTATTTCATTCTTAATACTCAATTTTAAAGAGGCATGCTTATAATTTTCAAAAAAATTAAATTTTGCGGCTGCTAAAAATCAAGAAAACTTGTTTAAAAATTAATCCAATTTTATATATCCAATGACTTTTTCTTAAAACTAACTTTTCTTGAATTTTATTGCACATGAATTTAATATAAATTTTGTAATTTTTTTGGGAAAAATTTTTTATAGTTTATTTTCTAACATAAATCACCATTACTTTATACAAACCTAAAACAACAGCTTAAAGGGTTCACTGACTTTTTCTTAAAACTATTTTTTTTTAATTCGAATAAGGAATATTCAAAATAGCTCACAACTATTTCATTATGTCATGGCATAGGAGTTAATAACGGTAAAAAGTGCTGTTTGATGTATAATGAAAAACTTAAAATGAGATTCCGATGTATAACTCACGTGAATTTAAGATCAATTTTGTAATTTTTTGGGGGAAAAAATTGATAGTTTATTTTCTAACGGAAATCACCATTGCATTAGACAAACCTAAAACAATAGCTTAAAAGCTTCATACAAAAAATAATTATAATCTGATCATCAGAAATACTGAGGGGGGAAATGAATTGTAATTTTAAATTACAGGATCCTCTGACCGATTGTCACTGCTACTTGGTAACGATGTGTCTGAAACAAACAAAAAGGCTTTAAACATCTTAAACTAAATGTAGAAATCTTGCAAACCATTCATTTCTACAATATACATATGTATAATATAATATCTTTGAATCAAAATTTATGTCACAAGTTCAAATAACGATACTAACCAAAATTCTAAATGTAAGTGTTATGTAGAATATTATACATTAATCGTTATACTAAATCATATTGGAGTAAAGTTAATTGGCATATAAAACCCACTAGTAAATCTCAAAATACTGGCAATCTTAAACATTTTAATATATGGATGATACCAAATATAATTGGCATAAAAATAAAATAATCACAAAAAGAACAAAATGTAGTAGAAAAATATAATGAAAGAAAATAAAGATGACAAACATAGCAACACGTAGTATTAAATCTTTAGTTGGCAAAAATACCACGAATTGGTGAAAATGCTTTATTTCATATAACAGGCAGCTAAACAAGCAAAATATAACCTGTTACTTGCCAATATAATGATTGGAAGTCAGAGACAAAATAAAAAATAAAAAAATAATTGATTTAGAGGAGAAAAACCGTTTTTTCTCTCCTCTGTTATACTCACATTATTTCATAACATGCAAAGACAATATATATTATTATTTTTTTTTTTTACTGTTTGTTAAACTTTAAAGTAAAATTTGTGGAAAGATTTACAAAATATTTTCTTAGACAAAACCGTTTTTCAGAATAAAGTACAACACAAGATAAGTGCATTTTTCGTGTAGCTCCACACATTTAGCACTCAACATTTAAAAACGATAGCTTATAAATTACGAAATTCCACAATGGTTTCCGGTTCAAAAAACCCTATTTTGAGAAAAATATATTGAAAACTTTCGGAAGAGGTCTTCACGCCTCAGCAGGTAACGTTAATAGAAGTCTACGATAGATGTGGGGTATTTAACCCCTTAACGCTCGAATTAAATTACGGTTGAAAAATTCAAATTGCTTATTGGCACCACTTTTATGAAAAAGAAATATTCACCTTATTTAATGACAGGAAAAACGGTACTAAAATATAGCCAATTTCACTATTTTATAAAACTGGTGGGAATCAAGCAATTTGAGTAAATGAAGCAGCCCGTGAATATGACGGGAGCGAGAATTATGGAGTTAAAATTGAGCACTGTAGAAGGTGGCATACACTGGTACCCAGCTCTTAAGACATGGGCAAAAGTCCAAAAATAAAGTTCCTATTTACGGATTTTCTTCACTTAAATATTCGTATATTTGGGGAATTATACGACGCAATAGAAAGCAAATTTTCTTTCATACCTCAGCCGGGATTTCATTGTGAACTTGACTGTTGAATGGTGTTGAATTAATGGACGAGAGTGCACATGAACAAAAACGCTACTCGTTTTTACTTTCTTCTACCTTTACAAGAAGAAAGTATTGGATTCATGAAAATTTTCGAATTCCAGTTTTCGATAGATTTACACGTTTTAGGGGTCAGAGAACCCGAAAGACATGTTTTTACAAAATGTCTGTCTGTGAGTCTGTGAGTCTGTCTGTGTGTCACACAAATTTTGTGGGCGCTCTATCTCAAGAACTAATGGACGGAATTTAATAAAAATTAATATTCAGTTAGTCCTTGATATAAATTGGTGCTGATTAGTTTTTGGTGTAAATCGCTCAACAGGTGGCGCTGCTAAACATCATTTTTCACGATTTCCACAATAGCTGAATCTCCAGAACTAATGTACGGATTTTCATCAAACTTCAGATTCAGTTAGTCCTTGACAGGAATTGATGTTTTATTCATTTTTGTGTAAATCGCTCAACAGGTAGCGCTGCTATGCTGCATTTTTTTTCAATTTCCGCAATAGCTCTATCTTAAGAACTAATGCTTGGATTTTCAACAAACTTCAGACTCATGTATACCTTGATATGAGTTACTGCTGTTTATGTTCTCGTGCAAATCGCTCAACAAGTGGCGCTGCTATGCTGCATTTTTCACAATTTCCACTATAGCTCTATCTCAATAACTAATGCGCGAATTTTCATCAAACTTCAGATTCAGGTATGCCCTGATATCAATTAGTGCTGTTTATGTTTTGGTGCAAATCGCTCAATAGGTGGCGCTGCTATGCTACATTTTTCACAATTTCCGCTATAGCTCTATCTCAAGAACTAATGCACGAATTTTCCTCAGACTTCAAATTCAGATATAATTTGATATGAATTGGTGCTAAATTGAAGTAATTTCCTGTATTATTTAAATGATTTAATTGACGTGATATATATAGAAGAAAGTTTTGTGATGGCAACAACATACTAGTTTAATATTGGGCTCTCTCTGATAGAATTAACTGATTTTAATTCAGTAAAATGTGTTCAACTGACACACATACATCATTTATTAATTACTACAATTAAAATTACTTAAAAGATTAAAAATTTAATTACCTATAAATAAATAACTAATATTTTATCAAAAAATAAAATAAAATAATTGTTTTGATGAGGGGGTTATGAACCCCATAGAATTTTGCACCGAAACTGGTTGTTTTCTAATCTGTACATTATATCCTAATAAACAAGTCGGAAATTGTAAGTCAAACGGGACATGCGTTCGTATTATAACTAGTTTTATAAATATCCTAAAACATGTAAATTTTGGTCTAGCTTTAAAGGTGGGAGGGGTCGGATGACTGACCATGGTGCTAAAATGTAAGGAGTTATTATTGGACAAATCCTTGAATAAAATTTAAAAACTTCTTTAAAAGATATCATCCGTAGAGGTGCTGTCAAAATCTTGCCTAGGCTGCCGTGGCTACTAAGCCTCCTCTGTGTAAATCTTTCGCAAACTGAAAGCCGAAAAATTTCAAGAATTCAATACTTTCTTTTTATGAATAGAGAAGAAATTAAAAGTGGAGAAGCGTTTGGACTACAATCTATATCAATTAATAATTTCAAGATTTAATAAATGAGTGAAACAAAGAATACTGCACATCATTTCTCTTTTGCATTAAATGTCAGCTCAATGTGAAAAAAAAAAGAAAAAACACGAAAAAAAATCTTACCACAGGGGCCCCTTTATTCTGGGCCCATAGGCTTCAGCCTACTCAGCCTAATGGGTTGGATTGGGTTGATTTTTGACGGCCGATTATCAACTCGAAGGATGTAAGCCCAAGGGAAAATGCCCTCCGTGGGGGTCTTTCTAAGGGAACCTAACCCGTATTTACGCATGGAAATCCAAGGTTTCGAAGAAAACCGCGAAAACTTCGAAACGGTTGGGCCGACGGGCGCGATTGGGTTCAACCCAACACCTCCAGTCTACCAGCTTCGAGAGCAGAGCCTCTCAGCCACTGGTGGGCCCCTCAGCCTAATGGGTAATCCGCCTTTGTGTGCATGGATTCATACGTTTTTCGTGTGTAGCTTCCCAATTTAATGAAACAATTGTATGTGTATTTTTTAACAATAAAAAATGGGAAAGAAGGTATAATTTACGGATTAGTAAGCACTGTGAAATTAGACATATACATACACATACTTAAGGTTTCATAAAAAAATAAAAAAAAAGCGCAGTCGGCAGGATTCGAACCGACACACAGTGGCCCCAAATCGCGACCAAGTAGCCAAAAATCATTTCTGGCTTACCTAGTGGTTGTATATATGATTCATTTTTAATTTTACAACATTCTAAATGATATTACATTGTGAATTTAAACTAAATGTAATTGGGGTACCAGGGGAGGAGATTGAGGGGGGGGGGCGCAATAGAGGGGGGCAAGTTTTTATTAAATTTAAATTTTCTTTTTTACAGGATTTTTTTACACGAATGAGAATTTTCCATTTTTGATTATGGTGAATATTTTCACTTTTTTAAGAAAAATCATCTAGTTCAGTCTCCCCTGAAATTTTAACCGCCCCCCTCTCCTTCCCTCCCTGAAAATATACAGATTAAAATCTTATTTTTTTTTTTCTCTTTTTAATGTTATTGAAAAGTAACAATAAAGAGTATAAG
Organism: Maratus speciosus; assembly: GCA_963932465.1. Classification (NCBI taxonomy): domain Eukaryota; kingdom Metazoa; phylum Arthropoda; class Arachnida; order Araneae; family Salticidae; genus Maratus; species Maratus speciosus. The sequence continues at coordinate 340,603,196 of OZ010786.1, read as the reverse complement.
CAATCAATAAAATACATAAATAATATGATATGATATCATATGATATGAATAACTATGATTGCCAATAATAAGAAGCCTGAACGTAAACTTGATTCGCAAAAATACAAACTTTATACTATTCAATATATTCCAAGCTTTTTTGAGAAATTAAAATATGGCTTTAAATGTTTCAATATCTGCTTAGTAGCAAAACCACCTCCGAAATTGAAGAATATCATTTGCGCTAAAATTGACCCAAATATGTTTTGAGAATTACTCTGGAGTGTATGAAATACCATTTATTAGAGCAGAAGGATCAAAGAATTACTATATTGCTATGACTAGCAGGAAATTTAAGTATAGGAAATAGGAGCATATAATTGATATTAAATAGAAAAACCACAGACCTAGCAAGATTTTACGAAGAAGAAACCATCCAAGTAAATTTCAATAAAGGAAAAATGATTTTCTCGTCCAGTCTATACTATCCATCCATTATAAGAGTCCCACCAGTGGCTGAGAGGTTCTGCTCTCGAAGCTGGTAAACGGGAGGTGCTGGGTTCGAAACCAATCGCGCCCGTCGGCCTAATCGTTCGGAGTTTTCGTGGTTTTCTTCGAGCCATGGATTTCCATGCGTAAATACGGGTTAGGTTCCCTTAGAAAGACCCCCACGAAGGGCACTCCCCCCCTGGGCCTATATCCTTCGTGCAGATAATCGGCCGTCAAAAATCAACCAATCAACCAACCGAAGTTGGTAGACGGGAGGTGCTGGGTTCAATCGCGCCCGTCGGTCTAATCGTTCGGAGTTTTCGTCGAACCTTGGGTTTCCAAGTGCTAATACGGGTTAGATATCCTTAGAAAGACCCCCCCCCCACACTAAGGGCACTCCCCCCCCCCCTGGGCCTATAACCCTCGTGCAGATAATTGGCCGTCATAAATACAACCAACCATCCATTATAAGAGAAACCATAGAGTTGGTAACTCAATATGTAACGATGTAGCATCATTTCACTTACCAAAAATATGGCTCGAGCTATTGAATAAAATGTAACGTGCATAATATGAAAGAATACGTGGAAAACTGAATGATGGCGTGTCATAGACCATGCGAATTTTGAATAGATTTGTTTTTGAAAATGACTCGAGGTGAGTCGAAACATGTCCACAGTCGAAATAAACGTATTTTTATTGGTTTTAAAGTTTAATTTAGCATTTGAAATTAATACATAAATAATGAATCGGCTAAACTTTGCCCCCTTCAACCACACACGTGAAATCTCCCCTTTTTGTATTAGTCCCTATAGCAAGGAAAAATCTAAAACTATTATTACTATTTTTTAAGTTTACGACATCTATTTACTACGAATTAATAATAAATCATTCAATTCATAAATTAGATTACTTTCAAAATTTTCGGAAAAAGCAAGGGAAAAATTGTAAAAACAAATAAAAAAAATATATAAATAAAATAAATTATCCCCAACTCTTAAGCCCCCCCCCCCCTCACACCCGAGAATTAAAAAATGAAATTTACAGTGTTCTGTTAATTAGAATGTTGCATTATTTAAGCACAGACAATTTTGGGGTCAGTGCGAAAATTACATTGACTTTGGATCCAATTACTGACTTTGGACTAATACTGGCAATATCCAATGTCTAACTTCAAACTACTGGTTTTATCAAAGTCAGAAAAAGCCACAATAAATCTCTTGAGATATGATTTTAGAAGGTTCATTCTACATTTTGTACCATAAAAGTCAGAGGAACTCGGAAGGACTTTTTTTATATATCACTTTTCATGTACAAAACTTCCTTAAAACTATGTATTTAAAATAAAATCCCTCTTTTTTTTAATTTTGAGATTTTTGCAATTGAAAAATCAAATCACATATCTAATTTAATGTTGTTTCAGAGACGTGCAAGGAAAAAAACAACAAACTATCTGAAAAGGTCTTACAAGGAGAGGGCCAACCTTGTTAATCACAGATTTTGATTATTTTAATATATGTTGTAGGGTAGATATCCCTTAGTGTCAGGTTCAACGGATTCTATCCAACGCTTCTTAGACCCCACCAGTGGCTGAGAGGTTCTGCTCTCGAAGCTGGTAGACGGGAGGAGCTGGGTTCGAACCCAATCGCGCCCGTCGGCCTAATCGTTCGGAGTTTTCGTGGTTTTCTTCGAACCGTGGATTTCCATGCGTTAATACGGATTAGGTTCCCTTAGAAAGACCTCCACGGAAGGCACTCCCCCTAGGGCCCATATCCCTCGTGTAGATAATTGGCCGTCAACAATCAACCCAACCCAGCGCTTCTTAGTTCTTAAGAAACCAGGGGGGGGGGGTGTCTAATAATAGTACACAACTTAAATACTTACATTGCAACCACAATGGTAGGTTGGTCGTAGCTCAGTTGGTATGGCGTTCGCTGGCTGTTTTGCGAGCCCGGGTTCGGTACCTGAACGTGCTACATTTGTTTTTCTCATTTTTGTTTTATAAATATACTTGTAATTATAATTTAATAATTTCAATTACAAATTTTAATATCATACATTAATTATAATGTTAACAAACTTAAATTTATCATTTTTTATTTTTATTTTTAAACTATTATTTCTCACCATTTAAAGAGGTTTAAAAAGAAATTGGATCTATTATTTAATGATAAAAATTCCAAAATCGAGAAAAAATCTGCTGTGGTGCCATCTAGTTATGATAAAATAAAAGAACATTCAAATAAAATAAAAATAAAAGCAGAAAGAAGATAAAGGTGAAAGCAAAATAATTGAAAGCGCAAGCATACGTATTACAAATTTAAAAATCTTTAATATGCAAAAATTCGGTTGTAATTTAATTCTGATGCTATTTTTTAATATAATTATGCTTGTTACTTTAAAAACCGAATAATAGTATTATCGCGTTGACTTCCTTTGTTAAAGCAATGCGTAAATGATGTTTCTTTAAAATCACGAATTGACACAATTGCTCAATATCATTGCCCTAAATTATCCCTAATTTAACATAAAGAATATATGAAATGTATTTTAAAAGTGATTTTTAAAAAATTAACAGTTTTATGATGTTTTATACAGCTATTTACTTAAAAGTAAAAAAATTAAATAGGTTAAAATTATAATAGATGTACAATATTATAAATTTTAATTGACAATGAGATTATTAATTATACTTACAAGGGGCCCCACCAGTGGCTGAGAGGCTCTGCTCTCGAAGCTGGTAGACGGGAGGTGCTGGGTTCGAACCCAATCGCGCCCGTCGGCCTAATCGTTCGGAGTTTTCATGGTTTTCTTCGAACCGTGGATTTCCATGCGTTAATTCGGATTAGGTTCCCTTAGAAAGACCTCCACGGAAGGCACTCCCCCTAGGGCCCATATCCCTCGTGTAGATAATTGGCCGTCAACAATCAACCCATATACTTACAAGTATATTTATAAAACAAAAAATTAGAAAAAGAAATGCAGCGCATTCAGGTACAGCCAGCCCGCCTTCGGATCAGCCGGCTAACGCCATACCAACTGAGCTACGACCAACCTATCATTGCGGTTGCAAAGTAAGTATTTAAGTTGGGTACTATTATTAGACCCCCCCCCCTCCCTCCCCAGTTTCTCAAGAAATAAGGAACATTGGATAAAATCCGTTGAACCTGACACTAAGGGGTCTCTACCCTACAACATATATTAAAATAATCAAAATCTGTGTTTAACAAGGCTGGCCATCTCCTTGTTAGGGTGTGAATCCAGCGAATTTGACTGAAATTCACGCAACAGCAGAAAACGCTCAAAACTCCTAAATTCACATAAGCAATGCGAATTCATGTGAGATTATAAAGCAAAAATATTAAAGAATATAAATCTTCAGATATTTCTAAATACTGTGGAATTTATTTCATTTCGAAATACGAACTTCGATTTTCTGATTTTGGCCACATAATCGCGATTTAGGACCACTGTGCGACGCGGGGTTTCCCCAATGGATTAAAAGTCCATCGCATTAACCACACGAACACGACTGCACGCAAATTGCTCATATTCTTGTTAACTGATGTAACGAAATTTTTAAATATCTGAAGGATTATGTCCCATATTTAAGAAATTGATTTTCTTTTTTTAACTAAAAATTCATCTTTCATCAATCCACAAAAAATAACAGTGCATGCAGTCATTCGTTTTTGGTAGTAGCTTCCCAATCTAATGAAACAATTGTATGTGTATTTTCTTAACCATAAAACACCAGAAAGTAGGTGTACATTCTGTATAAGAGGCGATTTAAAATTATATATATATATATATATATATATAGATATAATAATTTAGTTTAAAAAAAAAAAACAAAAAAAAACGTATAAGGTAAGGTTCGAACCTATGCGGAGAAACTCCAATGGATTTCAAGTCCATCGCTTGTTCCTATGCTTGTTATTTTGACGTATAGCAATTTTTAAACATCTGCAGGATTATTTACCATATTGGAGAAATAGTTTTTCTTTTTTAAATTAAAAATTCTTCTTCCAGCAATCCACAGAAAAATAACTGTGCCTGGAGTCATTAATTTTTGGTAGTAGCTCCCTAATTTAATGAAACCATTCTGTGTGCATTTTCTTAACAATAAATAATCAGAAAGAAGGTGTAATTTCTGTATTAGTATTCGCTGTGAAATCATACATATATATTAGCCATTCAGTGCACAAATCGATTAATTCCATCAAATGAAAATGTTCAGTATACACAGTTAAAGTTATTGTAACTCTAAAAATATTGTATCTATATAATATTTTTTCTCCTTTTTTCTATTTTGATTAAACTCATTAATTTTCTTTTAATCAAGGGTAACTTTTTATCACCATATAAATGTATAGAAAATTCTCAATGTTTCTTTGTTTAAAAAAACGCCATTTAAAATGAATTTAGTCGGAATGTCTTCAGAACGCCTCATATACATATCTATATACGCAAGGTTTCATAAAAAATAATAAAAAAATTAACGCAGCCGGTAGGGATTTGACCATACGCGGGGAAACCCCAATGTTTTCAAGTCCATAGCCTTAACAGCTCGGACACGGGTACATGCAAACTACTCATATTCTTGTTATTCTGATGTAAGGCAATTTTTAAACATCTGCAGGATTACGTCCTATATTTGAGAAATTAATTTTGCTTTTTTAAATTAAAGATTCTTCTTTCATCTGTACAGAGTAAAATAACTGTGCATGAAGTCATACGTTGATGGTAGTAGCTTCCCAATTTCATGAAACCATTCTATGAGTATTTTCTTAACAATAAAAAATCGGTTGGTTGTGTTTATGATGGCCAGTTACTGACACGAGGGATATGGGCCCTAAAGTAGGGGGGTGGGGATCTTTCTAAGGGAACCTAACCCATATTTACGCTTGGAAAACCAAGGTTCGAAGAAAACCACGAAAACTCCGAAAGATTAGGCCGACGGGCGCGATTGGGATTCAACCCAACACCTCTCACCTACCAGATTCGAGAGCAGAACCTCTCGGCCACTGGTGCGGACTAAAAAAAAAGCGGAAAGAAGCTGTAATTTCTGGATTAGTAGGCGCTGTGAAATCATACATATATACATACACGTTTATATATGTAAGGTTTCATTTAAAAAAAAAAAATGTTAATGCCACCGTCAAGATTCGAACCTGACCGGGAAATTCCCAAAGGTTTTTAGGTCTGCATCTGCTAAACATCTGCAGGATTATTCCCCATATTTGAGAAGTTGATTTTTTTTAATTAAAAATTCATATTTTATCAATCCACAGTAGAACAACTGTGCATGGAGTCATTCATTTTTGGTTTTAGCTTTCCAATATAATGAAACCATTCTATGTGTATTTTCTTAACAATAAAAAATCGGAAAGAAGGTGTAATTTCTGTATCAGTAGGCGATTTAAAATTATACATCTATATACACACATCTATATATATAATAATTTTATTTTTAAAAAAGTTAACGCAGACCATAAGATTCGAACCTACTCGGGGAAACCTCAATGGATTTCAAGTCCATCGCCGCTCAGCAACGACAGTACGTAAACAGCTCATATGCTTGTTATTTCAATGTAACGCAATTTTTAAACAACTGCAGGTTGGTTGGTTGGTTGATTTTTGACGGCTGATTATCTACTCTTGGGATATAGGCCCTAGAGGATGGTTGGTTGGTTGTGTTTATGACGGCCAATTATCATCACGAGGGATATAGGCCCTAAGAGGAAGGAGTGCCCTTCGTGGGGGTCTTTCTAAGAGAACCTAACCCGTATTAACGCTTGGAAATCCAAGGTTCGAAGAAAACCACGAAAACTCCGAACGATTAGGCCGACGGGCGCGATTGGGTTCGAACCCAGCACTTCCCGTCTAGCAGCTTCGAGAGCAGAACCTCTCGGCCACTGGTGGGGCCCCTAGAGGAAGTGAGTGCCCTTCGTGGGGGTCTTTCTAGGGGAACCTAACCCGTATTTACGCATGGAAATCCAAGGTTACGAAGATTCGCGCACAGACTGCACACAGATATATTATATGCTTGCTATATTGATGTAACGCATTTTTTAAACACCTGTACAAGTATGTACCGTATTTGAGATTTTTTTTTTTTTGTTAAAAATTTATGTTACACCAATCCACATAAAATAACTCTGCATGGAATCCTTCGTTTTTGGTAGTAGCTTCCCAATTTAATGAAACAATTGTATGTGTATTTTCTTAACCATAAAACACCAGAAAGAAGGTGTAATTTCTGTATTAGTAGGCGATTTAATATTATACACATGTATATACAATAATTTTATTTTTTAAAAGTTAACACTAAGATTTGAACCTACCCCGGGAAAACCCCAATTGTTCTAACTCCATCGCCTTAATAAATCGGACACGATTATACCTAAATTACACATTTTCTTGTTATTTTGATATAACGCAATTTTAAACATCTGTAGGATTACGTCCCATATTTTCGAAATAGATTTTGCATTTTTAAATTAAAAATTCTTCTTTCATCAATGCAAAGTAAAATAACTGAGCATGGGGTCATACGATGATGGCAGTGGCTTCCCAATTTAAGGAAACCATTCTATGTGTATTTTTTTAGCAAAAAATAATCATAAAGAAGGTGTAACTTCTGGATCAGTAGGCGCTGTGAAATCATATATATATACACGTCTATATACGTAAGGTTTCATTTTTAAAAAATAATGTTAACGCAGCCAGAATGATTCGAACCGGCGCGGTAAAAGCAAACGGATTTCAGGTCCATCGCCTTAACCGCTCGGCCACGACAGCACACTGAAATCTCAAATGCTTGTTATTTTCATATAACGCATTTTTTAAACACCTGCAGGAGTATTTACCGTATTTGAGAAATTGCTTTTCTTTTTTTTTATTAAAAATTCATCTTTCATCAATCCACATAAAATAACTGTGCATGGGGTCATTCGTTTTTGGTAGTAGCTTCCCAATTTAATGAAACCATTGTATGTGTTTTTTTTAACAATAAAAATCGGAAAGAAGGTGTAATTTCTGGATTAGTACGCGATTTAAAAGTATACACATATATATATGTAATAATTTTATTTTAAAAAGTTAACGCAGACGGTATAATTTGAACCTAGTCCATCACCTTTACCGCTCTGTGACGACTACTCACAAATAGCTCATATGCTTGTTTTTTATAATGTAACGCAATTTTTAACCATCAGCTGGATTATGTCCCATATTTGAGAAATTGATTTAATTTTTTAAATTAAAAATTTTTAAAATTCTTCTTTCGTCAATCCAAAGTAAAATAAAGCGTTAATACGGGTTAGGTTCCCTTAGAAAGACCCCCACGAAGGGCACTCCCCCCCCCCTTAGGGCCTATATCCCTCGTGTTGATAATTGGCCGTCATAAACACAACCAACAACCAACAAACCAAAGTAAAATAACTCTGCATGGAGTCGTTCGTTGATGGTAGTAGCTTCCCACTTTAATGAAACCATTCTATGTGTATTTTTTAACAAAAAATATCGTAAAGAAGGTGTAATTTCTGGATTGATAGGCGCTGCGAAATCATACATACATATACAAGTCTATATATGTAAGATTTCATTTAAAAAAAAAAATAACGCAGCCGGCAGGATTCGAACCTGCGCGGGGAAACCCCAATGGATTTCAAGTCCATCGCCTTAACCGCTCGGCCACGACTGCACACAGATAACTCCTATGCTTGTTATTTTCATATAACGCATTTTTTAAACATCTGCATGTACCGTATTTGAGAAATTGCTTTTCTTTTTCAAAATTAAAAATTCATCTCTCATCAATCCACATAAAATAACTGTGCATGGAGCCGTTCGTTTTTTGGTAGTAGCTTCCGAGTTTAATGAAACTATTGTATGTCTATTTTCTTAAAAATAGCAAATCAGGAAGAAGGTGCAATTTCTGAATTAGTAGGCGATTTAAAATTATACATAGATATATACACATCTATATAAGCTAACCCGGGGTAAGACGACATATATAAGGATGTTTTTCTTAGTAGAGTGGTGGTAGACGGGAGGTGCTGGGTTCGATCCCAATCGCGCCCGTCGGCCTAATCGTTCGGAGTTTTCGTGGTTTTCTTCGAGCCGTGGATTTTCCATGCGTTAATACGGGTTAGGTTCCCTTAGAAAGACCCCCACTAAGGGCACCCCCCCCTGGGCCCATATCCCTCGTGCAGATAATTGGCCGTCATAAATACAACCAACCAACCAACCTTAGTAGAGTGAAAACTGAAATGATAAGCTAAATAAAAACTATACCACCATGCTCTTTAATATTTAATTTATTATGTGCACTCATTTATTCCTTTCCCAGTATTTAAATGGTTGACAAATTTAATGTTAAATAAACTCGTGTAGTTGTGGCATATTCCCTCATATACACGGGAAAGATGCCACCTGTTATGAGAGAAGATACCACAACAAAGAAAATAAGGATAATATTTGAACATTACCTATGAATTAGCAATACATATGGTCAAACTCGTGACAATCCACTGCCACTAGATAAGCTGTTGAAAGCAACTGTTGTGTTTGTCCACATAATTTGTTGGTGGAATAAACTGCTGGTGTATGCCTATTGTCACATGCGCCGTTTGTGAAAGTAACATCTCTATCATTCAGGGAACCCTCAAAGATATCACACGCATGTTCTGGGATTGCTTGTGTATTATAAGGTTAATACCAGTAACTGAAAACCCAGAAGTGCCATTTCCAACTGTGGCTTCATTGCAACAAGCTGTTTTCAGAAGAGATCGGAACTGAAATCTTAAATGCATACGATGTGGCCCTCTGTGGATCTAGTCGTCAGAGTTGAGCAAATTTATAATCTCAATTACCGCAGTGTAATTACAGGTTAATTTGCATGTAATTGATAATAGTTAAAAAAATCAAACACAGAAATTTTGTCAAATAATGGAATAGGCGTTTCCGGTTACAGTGCTGAAAGAATTTTTTACCGCATGTAAATTTAACTTTAATTAATTACAAACAATTAAACTGCAGGTAATTGCAATTACAAATTTGCCCAATTCTGCTAGGCATTCAGGGCTTGTCGCCAATATGTTTTTAATGGTTTGAAAAATGGGTGATCAAGTTTCTGTAAGTACTGGGTAATGTGGTTTGGAAGACAGAAAAAAATTAATTAATTTTTATCTTATTTCTAAAACATGTTGCGTCTTCCCTAAGTATAGGTGTTTAGGTACGAAAACTCCGAAACGGTTGGGCCGACGGGCGCGACTGGGTTCGAACCCAGCACCTCCCGACGACCAGCTTCGAGAGCAGAACCTCTCGGCCACTGGTGGGGCCTCTACCAGCCTCGAGAGCAAAAGCTCTCGGCCACTGGTGGGGCAATAACTGTCCATGGAGTCATACGTTGATGGTAGTAGCTTCTCAATTTCATGAAACCATTCTATGTGTATTTTCTTAACAATAAAGTATCGGAAAGAAGGTGTAATTTCTGGATTAGTAGACGTTGTGAAATCATACATATATATACACATCCATATACGTGAGGTTTCATTAAAAAAAAAAAATCACGCAGCCGGTAGGATTTGAACCTAGGCCGGGAAACCCCATTAGATATCAAGTTCATAGCCTTAACAGCTCGGTTGGTTGGTTGGCTGATTTTTTGACGGCCGATTATCTACACGAGGGATATAGGCCCGGGGAGAGTGCCCTCCGTGGGGGTCTTTCTAAGGGAACCTAATCCGTATTTACACATGGAAAATCCACGGCTCGAAGAAAACCACGAAAACTCCGAACGATTAGGCCGACGGGCGCGATTGGGATCGAACCCAGCACTTCCCGTCTACCAGCTTCGACCTTAACAGCTCGGACACGACCGCGCGAAAATTAGTAATATTCTTTTTATTTTGACCCCACCAGTGGCCGAGAGGTTCTGCTCTCGAAGCTGGTAGACGGGAGGTGCTGGGTTCGATCCCAATCGCGCCCGTCGCCTAATCGTTCGGAGTTTTCGTGGTTTTCTTCGAACCTTGGTTTCTCCAAGCGTTAATACGGGTTAGGTTCCCTTAGAAAGACCTCCACGGAAGGCACCCCCCCCCCTTAGGGCCCATATCCCTCGTGCAGATAATTGGCCGACATAAATACAACCAACCAACCATCTTTTTATTTTGATGTAACACAATTTCTAAACATCTGCAGGACTACGTCCTACATTTGAGAAATTGATTTTGCTTTTTTAAATTAAAAATTCTTCTTTCATCTGTTTAAAGTACAATAACAGTCCATGGAGTCTACGTTGATGGTAGTAGCTTCCCAATTTAATGAAACCATTCTATGTGTATTTTCTAAACAACAAAATAATAGGAAAAAAGGTGTAATTTCTGGATTAGCAGGTGCTGTGAAATTATACATATATATACAGCTCTATATACGTAAAATTTCATTTAAAAAAATGTTAACACAGGCGGTAGAATTCCAAAATGCGCGGGGAAATGATAATGGATTTCTTGTCCACCGACTTAACCACTCGGCCACGACTACACACAAGCTGCACATATGCTTGTTATTTTGATGTAACGCATTTTTTACACATCTGCAGGACTATGTACCGTATCTCAAAAATGGTTTTTCTTTTCTTAAATTAAAATTTCATCTTTAACCAAACCACATAAAATAACTGTGCATGGAGCCATTCGTGTTTGGTAGTAGTTTCCGAATATAATGAAACCACTGTATGTGTATTTTCTTAACAATAAAAAATCTAAAAGAAGGTGTAATTTCTGGATTAGTAAGAGATTTAAAATTATACACATATATATATATGCAACTGTATATATAATAATTTTATAAAACAAAAGTTAACGCAGACGGCAGGATTCGAACATAAGCGGGGAAACCCCAATGAATTTCAAGTCCATCGCCTTAACTGCTCGGCCACGACTGCACGCAATTTGCTTATATGCTTGTTTTTTTTTTTTTTTTTTTTTTTTTATAACGCAATTTTTAAACATCTGCAGAATTATATCCCATATTTGAGTAATTGATTTTGCTTTTTGAAATTAAAAATTCTTCTTTCATCAATCCAAATTAAAATAACTGTGCTTTGAGTCGTATGTTGATGGTAATAACTTAACAATTTTATGAAACCATTCTATGTGTATTTTGTTAAACAAAAAAAAATCGTAAAGAAGCTGTAATTTCTGGCTTAGTAGGCGATTTAAAATTATACACAAATATATATATATAATAATTTTATTTAAAAAAGTTAACGCAGACGGTAGGATTTGAACCTCTCCGGGGAATCGCTAATGAATTTCAAGTCCATCGCCTTAACTGCTCGGCGACGACTCCGCACAAAATGCTTATATGCTTGTTTTTTATAAAGTAACGCAATTTCTAAACATCTGCTGGATTATGTCCCATATTTGAGAAATTGATTTTGCTTTTTAAAATTAAATATTCTTCTTTCATTAATCCAAAGTAAAATATATTAAAATATATCTGCATGAAGTCGTTCGTTGATGGTAATAGCTTAACAATTTTATGAAACCATTCTATGTGTATTTTGTTAAACAAAGAAAATCGCAAAGAAGCTGTAATTTCTGGATTAGTAGGGGATTTAAAATTATACACACACATATATATAATAGTTTTATTTAAAAAAGTTAACGCAGACGGTAGGATTTGAACCTCTCCGGGGAATCCCTAATGAATTTCAAGTCCATCGCCTTAACTGCTCGGCGACGACTCCACACAAAATGCTTATATGCTTGTTTTTTATAAAGTAACGCAATTTCTAAACATCTGCTGGATTATGTCCCATATTTTAGAAATTGATTTTGCTTTTTTAAATTAAATATTCTTCTTTCATTAATCCAGAGTAAAATATCTCTGCATGGAGTCGTTCGTTGATGGTAGTAACTTCCCAATTTAATGAAACCATTCTATGTGTATTTCCTTAACAAAAAAAAAATCGTAAAGAAGGTGTAGTTTCTGGATTGATAGGCGCTGTTCAATCCTACATATATACTCGCATACACGTCTATATACGTAAGGTTTCATTTAAAAAAACATTAACGCAGCCGGTAGGATTCGAACTTGCGCGTGGAAACCCCAATGAATTTCAAGTCCATCGCCTTAACCACTCGTCCACGACTGCATTTGGACAACTTCTATGCTTGTTATTTTCATATAACGCATTTTTAAACACCTGCAGGACTATGTACTGCATTTGAGAAATTACTTTTCTTTTTCAAAATTAAAAATTCATCTCTCACCAATCCACATAAAATAACTGTGCATGGAGCCGTTCGTTTTTGGTAGTAGCTTCCGAGTTTAATAAAACTATTGTATGTCTATTTTCTTAACAATAGCAAATCAGGAAGAAGGTGTAATTTCTAGACTAGTAGGCGATTTAAAATGATACACATATATATATATGGCCGTATATATATATATATATGTGGGCCGAAAAAAACTTTTTTTCTCTTTTTGATTCGCTATACCGCGGAAAACTTGTGTCTAGGGTAGCTTAGTACAATGCAATTACAAAATAAATAAATTTTTACGTTTGGCGGTAGCGCATCGGGCTTAAAATTTGAGAAAAACACGATTTTGATAATTTTTCTAATAAATGGAAATAAATCAAATAACTTATATAACAAGCAGCTATAGACATATTTTGGTAGAAAAGAGTATAAATAAATGAAAAAATAAATACATTTCGCAACACATTGGCAGCGGATTACATTTAAATAAAAGACTTTTTTTTTTTAATGACAAATTTTTATTGAAATAAAAACTACTTTTCTGATTGTACTATTACCTGATCTTATTACTTTTATCTGATTGTACCTGGGTGTAATTTCACTTTGTAATAAAATATAGCCCTTTACTTGTCTTTTCTATCTTTTGGAAGTTTGAAATAAGATTTGCTTGAAAAACTAGGCACTGAAGATCTCGAGAAAAGTGTCGTTCTTATAAAAACATCTCTGGACCCGAAGACTTTTTATGATGCTTCGGTTACCAGCTTCACGCACCGTTCTACTGTTTGGGATTGACATGGGAATTGGTCAAATTTCCACTGGGCCACTGTTTTACCTGATTCGATCTTAGACCAAATTACTTCGTTGGTGGCTCTTCTCAGAAAAAGGTGGTGGTGAAAGAGTAGTAGAGTTCCAGTGAATCATTTCGATGTAGTCTGTAGCTAGAAAAATGATTTGGGATGTTTGAAAACACTTTATTGGCTTTCTTTTAGAAGCTAAGTTTCTAGCCTTTATAATTCTCCTGAAACATAACTCTCGTATATGATCTCTTTTATCTATTATCATACTCAAAAGCAAATTTTCTGGATTGTTAAAAAATGCGTTTCTCTCAATTACTGGTTCAATGACCTTCAGCAAGTTTTAAGAGAAAATTTTGACGATTTTATAACTTTCAATACATGTTCCGGCCCATTTGTGAAGTATTTACTTTTTTTATATACTTAACCATACAAGTATTACATAAGACTTTAGGAGAAATGAAACTATAATCTTATGTTCGTCTGTTGGATTTTCAATACTTAAATACAACTGGAGAATGCTGTTCTCCGTCGTTACCCACCTTGAGTGGAAAGTGTTTCAGGCTCAGAACAGATAAATCTTCAGGACAGCTGCCTGCTTTTATAGTACAAATAATGTCCAGTAGGTACTGCTGATATTTGCTTAAATTTTGTCGGTCAGTTCTGGAAATTCACACTCAACACTGTTAAATTTACCAATGGGAGTTTCTCACATTTCCTGAGCTGCGTGCCAATTGGACTAGTGATTTTGGCCCAGTCGTTTCACCATCTAAAGTTTGAAACAAATGTCGGAATGGCAACTCATTGAAATGTAAGGGGCGTACACCACCACCTCTCCCCACTGTAGTGTTCTTTTAACTTCTTCAATGTGAATAACACCGGTTTTCCACACCGTATTAGTAACAGTGTCATCACATTCAATCACATTTTTTTTTGTTTCCTTTACGTCTACACTTACGTTCTCCAATTTTACCAATACCACGCATTCTTTGAAAGTACAAGAATTTTAGTTCATGATAGGTATATTTTTTGCTTTTTCACAGTTATAAATAATAGAGACAGGACACTCACAAACCTCAGGGACCATTTTACATTGCTTCAGTTAATCCCAGTATCTCAAAACCCAGTAGTGCCATTTCCAACTGAGGCTTCCTTGCTCGAAGCTTTTTTCAGAAGAGATCGGACTGAAGTTTAAATGTATGTAATGTGGCTTTCTGTGGATCTAGTCGTCAGAGATGGGTTGGGTTGGGTTGATTGTTGACGGCCAATTATCTACACGAGGGATATGGGCCCTAAGGGGGAGTGCCTTCCGTGGAGGTCTTTCTAAGGGAACCTAATCCGTATTAACGCATGGAAATCCACGGTTCGGAGAAAACCACGAAAACTCCGAACGATTAGGCCGACGGGGGCGATTGGGTTCGAACCCAGCACCTCCCGTCTACCAGCTTCGAGAGCAGAACCTCTCAGCCACTGGTGGGGCCGTCAGAGATGGGCAATTTTGGTTTGGTTTGGTTTGTGTTTATGACGGCCGATTATCAACACGTGGGATATGGGCCCTGGGGGGGGGGAGTGCCCTTCGTGGGGGTCTTTCTAAGGGAACCTAACCCGTATTTACGCATGGGAATCCACGGTTTCGAAGAAAACCACGAAAACTCCGAAACGGTTAGGCCGACGGGCGCGATTGGGTTCGAACCCAGCACCTCCCGTCTACCAGCTTCGAGATGGGCAATTTTGTAATCTCAATTATCCGCAGTATAATTACAGGTTAATTTACATGTAATTGATTATAGTTTTAAAAAATTCAAACACAGAAATTTTGTCAAATAATGGAATGGGCGTTTCCGGTTACAGTGCTGAAAGAATTTTTTAACGCATGTAATTTTAACTTTAATTAATTACAAACAATTAAACTGTAGATAATTGTAGATAATTGGAATTCGAAATTTGCCCAATTCTGCTAGGCATTCAGGACTTGTCGCCAATATGTTTTTAATGGTTTGAAAAATGAGTGATCAAGTTTCTGTAAGTACTGGGTAATGTGGTTTGGAAGACAGAAAAGAATTAATTTTTATCTTCTTTTTAGCTTATTTCTGAAAGATGTTGCGTCTTCCCCTAAGTATAGATGTTTAGGTACGAAAGCTCCGAAAGGGTTAGGCCGACGGGCGCGACTGGGATCGAACCCCGCACCTTCCGTCTATCAGCTTCAAGAGCACAACCTCTCAGCCACTATGGATTGATAGGCGTTGTGAAATCATACATATGTATATATACAAGTCTATATACGTAAGTTTCATAAAAAATAGAAAAAAGCTAACGCTGCCGGAAGGATTCTAACCTGGGAGGGTAAACCCCAATGAATATCAAATCCATCGCCTTAACCGCTCAGCCACGACTGCACACAGACTATTGATATGCCTGTTATTTTGATGTAACGGATTTTTTAACATCTGCAGGATTATGTACCGTATTTGAGAAATTGATTTTCTTTTTTTTTCAATTAAAAATTCAGGTTTCATCAATCCACATAAAATAACTGTGCATGCAGTCATTCGTTTTTGGTAGTAGCTTGCCAATTGGCTACCATAATAAAATCATTGTATGTGTATATTCTTAGCAATAAAAAATCGGAAAGAAGGTATAATTTCTGGATTAGAAGGCAATATAAAATTATACACACATATACATAAACACACATCTATATATATAATGATTTTATTTAAAAAAAAGTTAACACGGTAGGATTATTAACAATAAAAATTCTTGACAATTTTATTAACATCTGCAGGACTATGTCCTGTATTTGAGAAATAGATTTTCTTTCTTAAATTAAAAATTCTTCTTTCATCTATCCACGGTATAATAACATTGCATGGAGTTATTCGCTTTTGGCAGTAGCTTCTCAGTTTAATGAAACCATTGTATGTGTATTTTCTGAACAATAAAATATCGGAAAGAAGGTGCAATTTCTGGATTAGTAGGTGCTATGAAATCATACATATATGTACACATCTATATACGTAAGTTTTCATAAAAAATGAAAAAAAATTAACGCAGCCGGTAGGATTTGAACCAACGCGGGGAAATGCTAGTGGATTACAAGACCATCGACTTAACCGCTCGGCCACGACATCACGCAAATTACTTATATACTTCTCATTTCCATGTAACGCAATTTTTAAACAACTGCAGGACTATTTCCCTTATTTGAGAAATTGATTTTCTTTTTTTGACAAAAAACATCTTTCTTCAATCCACAGTAAAATAACTTGTATGGAATCATTCGTTTTTCGTAGTAGCTACCCAATTTAATGAAATTATTCCATGTGTTTTTTCTTAACAATAAAAAATTGGAAAAATGTGTAATTTCTGGTTTAGTAGTCGCTGTTAAATCATACATATATATACACGTCTATACGCAGAAGGTTTCATTAAAAAAAAAAAAAAAAGAAACGATGTAACTGGCAGGATTCGACCCTACGCGAGTAAACGTCAATGGATTCAAGTACATCGCCTTAACCGCTCGGCCACGACTGGTCTCAGCTTGCTCATATGTTTGTTATTTTGATGTAACGCAAATTTTAAACATATACAGGACTACGTCCCATATTTTAGAAATTAATTTTGCTATTTTAAATTAAAAATTCTTCTTTTATCAATCTACAGTAAAATAACTGTGCATGGAGTCATTCTTTGTTGGTAGTAGCTTCCCAAATTAATGAAATCATTCTACGTGTATTTTCTTAACAATAAAAAATCGGAAAGAAGGTGTAATTTCCGGATTGGTAGGCACAGTGAAATTATACATATATATACACATACGTAAGGTTTCATAAGAAAAAAAAAAGCGCAGTCGGCAGGATTCTAGCTGTCGCGGAGAACTCCCAATTGATTTTAAGTCCAGTACCCTAACCGCTCTGCCACGACTGCGCGCCTTATTGTTCATATACTTGTTATTTTCATATAACGCAATTTTTAAACATCTGCAAGATTATGTGCTATATTTGAGAAATTGATTTTATTTTTTAAATTAAAAATTCTTCTTTCATCGATCCAAATTAAAATAATTGTACATGGAGTCATTCGTTGTTAGTAGTAGCTTCCCAACTTAATTAAATCATTCTATGTGTATTTTCTTAACAATAAAAGGCCCCACCAGTGGCTGAGAGGTTCTGCTCTCGAAGCTGGTAGACGAGAGGTGCTGGGTTTGAAACCAATCACGCCCGTCGGCCTAGCCGTTCCCTGGTTTTCTTCGAAACCGCAGATTCCCATGCGTAAATACGGGTTACGTTCCCTTGGAAAGACCCCCCACGAAGGGCACGACCTCCATGGCCTATATCCCACGTGTTGATAATCGGCCGTCATAAATACGATCCAATCCTTAACAATAAAAAATCGGAAAAATGCGTGAACATTCTGTGAAATCATATATATATATGTTAGCAGACCTGCCCGGGGTTTGCAAGTAATAACCTTGAACAAAACTCAATTTTGTATTTTTTTATATCTTTGAAATTCTATTAAATCATCATAATTTCAGTGTTCCCATTGCCTTACACAGCGTCTAATGTGTTCCCAATAAACTTCTTTTCGAACGAACGTGTAACCTATGTCCCCGCTACTTATGGTAGCATTTACCGGAAATTCCCCGCACGTCGCGGAGACAATCAAAAACCAAGTTGAGTGAGCCAAACCTCGTAGTAATCAAGCTGATAGAATCGAAAAAGAGAATCAAAATGTTGGTAACTAAAGTCTAAGATTGGTTGGTTGGTTGTATTTATGTCGGCCAATTATCAGCACGTGGGATATTGACCCTAAGGGGGGGGGGGGGGGTGCCCTCCGTGGAGGTCTTTCTAAGCGAACCTAACCCGTATTAACGCTTGAAGAACCAAGGTTTGAAGAAAACCACGAAAACTCCGAACGATTAGGCCGACGGGCGCGAGTGAAGTCTAAGAATAAAATTTCATAATACAGAGAGTAGCTGAATTGTAATCTGAGGTGAATGAACCAAATCCCGTGGAAATTGGGCCCCACCAGTGGCCGAGAGGTTCTGCTTTAGAAGCTGGTAGATGGGAGGTGCTGGGTTCGAACCCAATCGCGCCCGTCGGCCTAATCGTTCCGAGTTTTCGGGGTTTTCTTCGAACCATGGACTTCAATGCGTAAATACGGATTAGGTTCCCTTAGAAAGATCCCCACGAAGGGCACTCCCTCCTTGGGCCTATATCCCTGGAGCAGATAATTGGCTGCCAAAAATCAACCAATCAACCAATCCGTTGAAATTTGGCACTTAGAACTTGAGGAAAGAATGCGTCCCCAAGCGGTGGAAGATGCACCCTCCCCGTGTGAATTTTTTGAATTACATTTAACATTAACACGATATTTAATAAACGGATTAAATCCTTTATATAAAGTATCTTTAAATTAACGCGATTTTTAATTTACGGCTGTATTGTGTAGACGTAAGTTGATGCTGAAAAAGGAGATTAGTGTTTGAATAAGGTGGTAGCTGAGGTATAAAGTAAGACCGGGCCTGTGGGCCAGGGTCTTAACTGGAATTTAGTTGGGTATAAGAAAATTTTTTAGTGGTTTTAAAGTAGCTGAAAGATGCTAAAACTATGTAAAAAAAATTGCAATATAATCGGATAGTTTTTATAGAAACTGAAACGAAGGCCCTAAGAAGGCGATTAATATTCAGAATTGGTAGTAGCTGAAGACTGAAAGTTTTTTTTTTTTTTCTTTGTCGTTCATGTTGTAGCTGGAGAACCTAAGAAGTGTTTAGAAAAAAAGTTTCTGAATCCGACTATTTTTAGGGGAGCTGTAACAGGGGCCCAAAAATGTCCAACTGATAGTTGAGAGCAAGGCCCTAACATGAAAACATGTTTACATGTTTTAATACTTAGAGTTTTAGATTTTCAATTAGTCAAAATTAAGCATAGGGTATGAATTAATCATTAGAATAATATTTTAAAGAAATGCGCAAAAATGGGGTAAATGCTTAAAAATGTGTACTTGGGCCCCAATAAATTTATGGGGGCGTTGGTGTAGGGAAAAGTGCCCAAGACACAAGTTTAAAATTATCCAATGAGATAGTTATTAAATTAGGGGATGAAAAATGCATTGCACACAAGAAATTCAAGGGGCCTCAGTGCGCGCATTACGCGATCCTAGGTTGCCCCAAGATATTAACTGGAATATAGAAACGGGAGAATAACTGAATGGAAACTTTTTCCAAAAATGGAGATCTGATTAAGATGAGCAATTTATTGACAATTTATGATTTAAAATCTTCAAGGGGCCCTGTACCGGGCCCCAAGGGGCATGGACTTAAGTGACATGTAGTTTGGTATAAAGATACTTTCTAGTAGTTTTTAAAGTAATCAGAGGTCGTTAGAGCTATGTTAATGAAAATTGCAAGCAATTCGGATCATTTTAAAAGAAGCTGCACCAAAGACACAAGAAGGCGATTAATATTCAAATTTGGTGGCAGCTGAAGACTGAAAAAATTTTTGTCGTTCATGTAGTAGTTGGGGGACATAAGAAGTTGTTAGAAAAAAAATCTAGTGAATCGGTTTATTTTTAAGGGACTATAATAGAGGACCAAAAAAGGCGCCAACTGATAGTTAAAAGCAGGGCTCTAACATGAATGCATGTTAAAATGTTTTAGTACTTAGTGTTTTAGATCTTCTATTAATAAAAATTAAGCATAGGGTAGGAATTAATCATTACAATAATATTTTAATTAAATGGGTAAAAAATTGAGTAAATGCTTTAAAAAAGGCCCAAGGGCCCCAATAAAAGTATGAGGGTGTTGTTCCTGAGTCCAAGTCAACTTTAAAACTATGCACTGAAAATGTGAGAAAATTAGTTGTTGCAATATGCATGGTGCACAAAAAATTCAAGGGCCCTGGACCGGGCCGTATGAGACATAGGGGCCCCAGGATCTTAATTAGAATGTATAGACGTGAGAATAAGTAATTGGATAAAGTGTTCCAAAAATGAAGATTTTATTAAGAGGGGACAATTTATTAACAATTTAAGGTGTAAATATTTCAAAGAGTCCGTTACCGGGCCCCAAAGGGCCAAGGGCTTAACTGGCACGTAGTTGTATATGAAGATATTTTTAGTAGTTATTAAAGTAATCAGAGGATTCTAGAACTATGTTAAAGAAAACTTCAAGAAATTCGGTTCATTTTTTAAAAATCCGCACAAAGGGCCCCAAGAAGGCGATTAATATTCAAAAATTGGTGATAGCTGATTTTTTTTTTTTTTTTTTTTTTTTTTTTTTGTCGTTCATTTAGTAGCTGGAGGACCTAAGAAGTTGTTAGGGGAGAAAAAGCTAGTGAATCTGACAATTTTTTAAGGGAGCTATAATAAGGGACCCAAAAGGGTTCAACGCATATTTAAAAAAGGGTCCTAACATGTCTTAGTACTTAGCGCTTAAGAACTTCAATTAGTCAACATTAAGCATAGAGTATGAATTATTCGTTAGAATAATATTTTAAAGAAATGTACAAAAGATTGGTTAAACATTTAAAAAAGGCCCTAGGGCCCAAAAAAATATGAATGCGTTGGTCCAGGAATAAGAACCCAAGACTCAAGTACAAAATTATGCACTTAGAAGGTGAGAAAATTAGGGGATGAAAAACTCTTGGTGCTCAGAAAGTTAAGGGGGCCCTGTGATTCCCTTGGGGCCACAGGGTTTTAACTGGAATATAGAAACGTGAGAATAACTAAATGGAAAAGAATTCCAAAAATGAAAATCGGATTAAAAGGAAGCAATTTATTAACCACCCAACTTATTAGCGCAAAAACTTCAAGGGGCCCTGTATCGGCCCCAAGGGTCCAGGGTCATAACTGGAAAATAGAATGACGAGAATAACTGTATGGTGAAAGCTCCCCCAAAACGAAGAACATTCGGTAAAAAGGGGGCAAGTTATTAACAATTTTGTGCATAAAATTTTGAGGGGCCCCAGGGTTCCTGGCCCTTAAAAAAATTAAAATCTGAGCATCCGGTGCATCAGAACCTGCCTTGGGCTATATTCACTTAAATTAACAGACTCATACGTGAGATAGATTTCTCTAGCCATCGCAGACACACACACACACAAAGACAGACAAAGCGATGTGCTATTTTATTAGTATAGATAGACATCTATATACGTAAGGTTTCATTTAAAAAAAAAAAACTAAACGCAAATGGTAGGATTCGAACCTACACGGAGAAACCCCAATGGATATCGAGTCCATTGCCTTAACCCCTAGCCACGACTGCAACAAAATTGCTCATATGCTTGTTATTTTGATGTAACGAAATTTTTAAACATCTGCAGGATTATGTCCCGCATTTCAGAAATTGATTTTCTTTTAGGTACATAAAATCAAGGAGAATAAAATCTCGGTCACTTTCGTTAATGGTCAAAATCGGACCAAGAGGACGAAAATAGGGAGGGGTTTTGTGAAAACCGAAAATACCCCATAACTTCTTAATTCTTGTACATATCAAATCAGTTTAAAGTTTTTATTACTTCTAAAAATAGGGCTAAAAATTTATGTATCATAGATCTTTGATGAAATTAAAAATGGGCTCAAGGGGCGCAAAAAATCCCTAACTTCGTCAATCCTCAAGATATCAAATCCAATTAATTTTATTATAAATCTCCTTAATCTTATCTACAACTTTTATATCCACAAGTTTTTGATAGGACCAATTTGTACCGCAAAAAAAAAAAAAAAAAAAAAAAAAAAAAAAAAAAAAAAACTAAAACAAAAAAGCGGTGCTGAAAAAGAAAAAGATCCTTAACTCCATCAATTCACAAGATATAAAATTCCCATGAATTTAACATATATCTTCTTAATATTGTCTACAACATTTATAAAGACAAGTTTTTGATAGGACCAATTCTTACAGCAAAAACAAATTAAAAATACATAGCGGTTGAAAAAAAAATCATCTTATTAAGGGTGTATTCAAATCCGAACTGCTTATTTTCTTACTCATTTTTAAATTCATTTTTGCTCTCAAACGTGTCCAATTGGTAGATTCTCTTATTCAGAAACTATATGTACCGTAATGATCGATTCTTTGATAGACGCAGATTATATTTCAAAAAATGATGTCAAAGTGGGCATTTTGAACAGAATTTCCCGAAGCGATTATGTTAGAAACAAAAAATATTGTACTACTGAGAAAATAATTGTTCATAAATCAAGTTTAAATTAATTGAACGAAAAATGAAAGCACAGGTCGCTTATAAATCTCTTCAAAAATCACGTCAGAAAGTTTCATAATTTTTCTATTAAAAATGAATCTGAAAATGTGACAGAAAATTTCGATTTGTTGAGCATGGAAAATTATATTTTTTTAATACCTCCTTAACATGATTCTGATAAAACCAGCTATTATATAAAAATGAAATAAAAACTTATCAACAGCGGCCAGATAAAATTGATAAAGTGGGTTTATCTCTAATCATGATTTAGTTTTTGTTGGTGAAATTAGTATACTTTATTAAAAATTATTAGTATTCTTATATGCAGAGTATGATAGCTTTGAGTCGATTGATAATTAAATTAAGTACACATTAATAAGAAAGAAAGGAACGCATTATTTAGAAAAGAAACTTACGAAATGAATTTTAATAACATCAATACGGAATAACAGAACAGCCATTTTTTCTATTACATTTTCGATAAGATACAAGTTTAGTTGTCTTTACTAATGACCAACTAATCAACGCATAATGTCATAAGTTCACGTGAGACAAAATATGAATTAACATAAAAACAAAAACTACATTTTAACATACTTAACTTCGAAATCTACCTTTCCCTGTAGGCCGGGTCGGCAGGGATTTTTTTTAATTTAAAATTCTTCTTTCATCGCCCCACCAGTGGCCGAGAGGTTCTGATCTCGAAGCTGGTAGACGGGAGGTGTTGGGTTTGATCCCAATCGCGCCCGTCGGCCTAATTGTTCGGAGTTTTCGTGGTTTTCTTCGAACCTTGGTTCTCCAAGCGTTAATACGGGTTAGGTTCCCTTAGAAAGACCTCCAAGGAAGGCACTCCCCCCCCCCCCTTAGGGCCTATATCCCACGTGCTGATAATTGGCCGACATAAATACAACAATCTTCTTTCATCAATCCACGGTAAAATAACTGTGCATGGAGTGATTCGTTTTTGGTAATAGCTTCCCAGTATAATGAAACCATTCTATGGGTATTTTCTAAATAATAAAAAATCGGAAAGAAGGTGTATTTTCTGTATTAGTTGGCGATCTAAAATGATACATATATATGCACATGTCTATATATTTAATAAATTCATTTGAAAAAAAAAAACGCAGGCGGTAGGATTCGAACCTACGCGGGGAGACCGCAATGGATTTCCAGTCCATCGCCTTAACCGCTCGGTCACGACTGCACGCAAAATTTTTATATGCTTGTTATTTTGATGTAATGCAATATTTAAACATCTACTTGATTCAGGGTTGGGTTGGGTTGGGTTGATTTTTGACAGCCAATTATCTACACGAGGGATATAGGCCTGGGAGGAGTGCCCTCCGTGGGGGTCTTTCTAAGGGAACCTGCCCTCCGTGGGTCTTTCTTTCTAAGGGAACCTAATCCGTATTAACGCATGGAAGATCCACGGCTCGAAGAAAACCACGAAAACTCCGAACGATTAGGCCGACCGGCGCGATTGGGATCGAACCCAGCACTTCCCGTCTACCAGCTTCGAGAGCAGAACCTCTCGGCCACTGGTGGGGCTCTACTTGATTCAGAAACACAATTTTACCAAACTATTTACTATCGGACATATATTACAAACAACTTCAGATTTAATAAATATACCTGCGTATATTTCCTTAAGGCAATACATCCAGAGTCATAAAAAACTGAAATTTTTTATTTTCTATTTTATTTTTGGTGAAACGTATATTTAATGAAAAGTTGTTAAACAGTTTAGAAAAGTAGAATTTAAGTTTTAATTTGATTTGAAATCCATCGTAGTGGAGATATCTTTGAGGCCTATAGCAACAATAGAATTTAAGTTAATGTTTAAAAAAAAAAACTGCTATATTCTAGCTGTTTCAACGATTGTCTTAAATTGCATTTTGAAAGCTGGGGACGAGATGCATGCTTTGAAAAAGATTTCAAATGAAAAAATTAAATAGACTTTAAAGTGTCTTAGCTGAAACAGTATTTAAACTAATAAAACATTGAAATCGGGAAAAGTTTCTACTTTCGATTTTTAATGATTTTTCGCATTTTGGGAAATACTGAATACGATTTGACTACAATTGGAAAATGTAAGTCATTCTGTCTGTGTTACACAACTATAGTGGTCAATTCTAACTCAAGAATCAAGTGGAAGGTAGCGTTCATGAAACAAAAATATCCATAATTTTTCTATTTCTTATAATGTGTAGAATAAGGCCCTAGATCGGTTTGGAGAAATTCGTAATATTTAAGAAGTTACAGTCAATTCAAAGCAAGCAATGAAAAATGTACGGGACACAGCTGTACGCTTGCTGAATTCTTTGGTTAGAACGCATAAATCCAGGAACCGCGGATGAACTATAAGTTACAAAGAGTGTTGGGTTGGGTTGACTTTTGTCGGCCGATTATCTATTCGAGGGATATAGGCTCGAGTGTCCTTCGTGGGGGTCTTTCTAAGTGAACCTAACCCATATTTACGCATGGAAATCCAAGGTTCGAAGAAAACCACGAAAACTCCGAACGATTAGGCCGATGGGCGCGATTGGGATCGAACCCAGCACCTCCCGCCTCCCAGCTTTGAGAGCAGAACCTCTCGGTCACTTGACGGTAAGCTACAAACGACAACAATTAACTAAATAATTTTATACTCTTTTTCTTTAGTAAAATCTTAATCGCGTTAATCTTCAAACGGCATTTTTCAGCGCGCCGTGTAAAGTACCGCTTAAAAGATCAACTAATCAATATTTTTCTTTATGGAAATTAAAGATTAGTATTTATTTTGTAAGGCCATAAAACTTTCAAATGTAGAATAATAATAATAAGAAGAAGAATATTTTAAAGCCACTTTGTAGTTAGCGAAAAAAGGGAGAAAAGAATAATTTTTTCAAATGTCATTTTATCAAATTTCTTTCAGTTAATCCTTTATTTACTGACTGTATTTGTAAGTGCCATTTAAATAACTTGTTATAAAATTCATTTAATACGTCGATTAGTTGCAATACAGTTTAGAATGAGTTATAGATACATTACTTTATCTTGTTCCAAAAGCATTCACGAAACAAAAATATTTTTAAAAGGGAATTTCTCTTGCTTTGCATCTTTTGAGCTTTCTTGCCGTTGGGGGTGGGGGGAAGAGATTTTCGATTCGGAAAGATTTCAATATATCTATTGTAAGAACATTATATTTGTATATTTCCTAATTCTACAAAATACTAAGAAAAATATTTAAAATAAAACATTTGAGTTGGGTTATAACTATTGCACAAAATCCCTATAAATTCAAATTTAATTAATCCTTCTGAGTCCTTCAATTCTTCTAAAATTCTTCAAAAGCTTATTAAAAGATTATATAAATCTTCTAATGTAGCTTAAAAAATTTATGAAAATTGCTTTAGAGATAAAATTTTCATGAATTCATAATTCAGTACATAAAAGGTTCACGCACCCCTCCCCAAATCTTATTTGCTTGTTTTTAGGTAACTTAGATAAGCTGTGCATTGTACGTTGCAGATGATGCTTGGAGAGCATACCCAGTTGCAACTGGCATAGCTTCAGCAATTTTAGTAGTAACTGTACAATAAAAATACTTTTATAGTTAAAAGTATCAATTTTAAATGTGTAAATTCAGTTTTTGTGTTCTTTTTTTCTTTCTATTAAAAATAAACGGTCAAGTTCGAGCATTACTCGCGCTCAGGGGGTTCCGTGCAATAAATGTATGAATTATTAATTGTATTATTAAAAAAATCGTTACTAAAAGAAAAATAAGACTTTTTAAAAAACTATACAACGTAGGGTTTGATACAGCTGTATATATACTACAAAAGTATGAATGGGTATACCGTAAAAGTTTATTAGGGACATTAAAGTTCACTTTCTGCTGAATTATGTTATCTGATGGGGAATCGCTAGCTGCATCAATTTCCAAAGGAAACAGGCGTTGGAAAGGACGGAGGAAAATTCCATTCTCTGTTTGGACTTTGGCCAATCTTGCTATTTTGTCTTTTCCGGGAAATATATCTATTATTTTGGCTAAAGGCCAGTGAAGACGTCTTTTGTTGGTATCTTCCAGAAGAACGATGTCTCCTATTTGCAAAGGTTTGGAATTCTCCTTCTTCTTAGACTGTTGCCGCAGCTGTCCTAAGTACTCCGTTCTAAATCGGTTTCGCATATCATTTCTTATTCTTTGACGATATCTTGCTCGTCTGTTAAGATCTTGTGAGTCTAATGTATAAATATCTGGAACACCGGATGTAGGCAGTTCTTGAAGGAACATCAATGGAGTTACAGGTTCAGGATCCCGATTATCTTCCGAGATGTATGTTATCGGTCTCGAATTGATAACATTTTCACAGTCACAGAGTATTGTGCTCAGTTCTTCGTAATTTAATGAGGCGCGACCCAAAACGTTTCTTAAAATATCTTTCACTGTTCACATGAGGCGTTCCCACCACCCTCCCCGCCAGGGGGGTGAAGGGGGGTTGAATTTCCATCTTATTTTCTGTATAGAGGCTAAGGCTTTTCTGGCTTCCCAATCTACACTGGAAAGTGCTCTGCTAGTGCCCACAAAGTTCTTTCCATTATCTGAGTAAATTGTATGTGGTCTGCCTCGCCGTGCGATGAATCTTCTTAGGGACTGCATAAAGCATTCAGCTGATAAAGATGTTATCAACTCCAAATGTACCACTCGATAGACAGCACAGGTGAATAAAGCTATCCATACCTTTGAACCATCGGCAAGGTATAGAGGACCGGCTAAATCGACTCCCACCACTTCAAATATAGATGCATCTCTGATTCTGTCTTCAGGTGGGATTCCTGGTTCGACCTCGGTTCTGGGTGTTTGGAATCTTTGACACTTAACACATTGTCTAATGACGTTTCTGATATACTTTCTTGATTTCAAAATCCAAAATTTTTCTCGAAGTTGAGCCATTAATATGCTAGCTCCAGCGTGATGATTTTCTAGATGTTTTTCAAAATTTAACTTCTGGACCACAGGATGTTTTGAGGGCAAAATTATTGGATAACGAAAATCTTCTTTGTCTTGTCTACAGATTATATTTGTTTTTGCTCTCAGAAGTCCGTTTTTGTCTTCCAATGGTCTTAAGGCTCTTAATTTGGGATCTGTACTTCCTGAAAAGGATTCCTTTTGTACAAATCTGAGTAATATTTTTTCTGCTTTTCAAATTCATCAACGGAGATGTTGGGTGATGAAATTCTTCCTTTCTTTCTTGTGTTGTTATAAAAACGACATATAAATGCAATCATTCTTATGTTTTTTCGATAAGAGGAAAAATATCGATAAAAACGGTGTAAATCAGTGTCTTCATTGTCTAAGAGTGTTAGGATTGCCTTTTTCCTTTCTTTATTTATTATATCCTCGTCAGGGTGTTCTTCTGGTTGTGGCCACTGATCTTCCGGTAAATACAGCCAAGCTGGTCCCTCCCACCATCGTGATTTCTCCAATTGCTCCGAATAGTCCGTGTCTAATTGTTTCTGATCGAATTTTCCTTAATTTCAATTTATTCGCAGCATATCTAGTTATATAGCTATTGTGACTCCCTGTATCTAGAATGATATGAATAAATTCGGAAGATTGATTATCATTACGGATCTCCACTATCAAGGTTTGTAAATAGACATTAGAAATTATATCCTGATTTGACAGCATCGGTCTCGTAACATCGCTACTCTCTGAATTAGTAGATTTCCCTTTTGAATTTATTTCTTTATTAAACATTATCTGGGCGTGTCTCGAATTGCAAATACCGCATAAATCCTTCGATACACAGTATTTTTCAATATGTCCGTGGGCTAAACATACATAGCACAGACCTCTCTTTCTCAATAAATCAAGTCTTTTTTCAAACGGTAAATTACAAGTGCTAAAACATTTATTTGTCTGGTGCCTGCCAAAGCAAAATCCACAAGTAGTCTCATTTTCGCTCTGAACTAATAAATCACTCGCTTCTGGTAAGTTTCTATTCGGAGAATCAAATTTATTACTCTGCGAATTAACTTTATTGACTCGGGGGGGGGGGGGGGAAGGAAGGATTTTTCCTAAATAACTGCGCACCGTAATTATTTTGTGTTGATTTTTCATTTATTTCATTCAGTGATGACGCATACATTTTCTCTCTGGATATTAATTGCTTATGTAAGAACGATATTAAATCTTGGACATTAATTGAGTCTTCATGCGTTTTATTAAATTCCAAAACTAGGTCTCTCGGTAATAATTTAAATAAGATGGGGGATAATAAACTTCCATAAGAGTCTAATGAAATATAAAGGGACTCTAGACTTCTAATGTTCGTTTGTATCTCATCAAAAAGTTTTCGAAATGATTAGGTGTCATTTGAGTGTCTGAGCGGAGTTAAATTAAGAAGTTTATTTGTATGTACCGAAATTAACATATCCTTATTCCCGTACCTTTCTTTCAAAATATCGACGGCCTTTAAATAATTCTCTGCAGTGACACAAAATCCATCTATAATTTTTTATGGAATGGAGGCTAGAAAACTTTTCAAATAGTTAAATTTATCTACTGGATCTAATGTGCCATTGTTGTGAATGGTTGTTTCAAAAGCTGACCAAAACGAAAGCCATTCAACAAAATCGCCAGAAAATTTTGCGATAGTTAGTTTCGGTAATTTAATGTTTACGTTTTCCTTTAAGGTATTTTCTTGTTTAGAAAATGAATCATCCTGTGTTTTCTTTTTATCTAACTCTTTTATCTTTCTGTTTGCTCTAAAGCGCCATGACGTAATTTTCTCTTTAAATTCGCGAGCGCCCAGTAATTCTGTATCTAATTGTGCTTCTTGCACCAATTTTTTAATTTCCCCGTCTGCTCGTGTCAGTTCTATTTCTGTTACACTTAACTGTTCCTCTACCTCTTCTAAATCAAAAATGTCTGGTTCTCCCTCTTTCAAAATCGCTTCTATTTTATTTATAAACTTATTTATGCTTTCACGTAGCACAGCTCTTTCTTTTTTGGCGATAACTAAACTTTCAGCCATTGCTAACTAATAACAACAACAACAAAATTCTATTAAAAAGTACAATTCTCTATATGTTCATCAGTTCTCAATAATTTTCAGTTCTTCAAATTAAATAGCTTGATAAATAATTTTTAATTATTCTAATATCTTAATATCTTATTCTATTTATCTTATATTTAGGTCATATCCACGAAAGGGATGCCAAAATGCTACTACTGATCTTATTCTCTGTTTCTAATTTTCTCATTAATCTTATTATCTAATACAAAGCTTTCAACTTATACAATCATAAAATAAAAGCTAAATGTCCTACCTGTTCTTTCCTTCGCAAAAGGGGAAATAGCCGGGCATACGATGAAGTAAATGACAGAACTTCAAAATAATTAATCTTGAATCTTCGAAATAAAAAAACAGCTATGTTACGTTAAACATTTATGAAGAGACGTACACAACATGCTTAGACACTCACAAAACAAATATTATTTACAAGTTACAAATCAAGTATTAAAGTTTTCTTAAAGTTATTTTCTTTTCAATCTACGCACATATCTGGTTTCTATTCTGTTCTAAATCTCAGTCAATTCTCACAGAAAAGGAAAAACAAGTTCTGTCTGCTCTTGCGCAGTAGGATCATTCGGTCTGACGTAACAGTCCGCAGTACGTAACAACTGACGTAACAGCTGCGTTTTGTTTTTGTTTTTTATTCAAGGGGTAAGGGGTAAGAGGAGTTACGTGATTTCGCAACAATTATTATTTTTTTTTTTAATTCGATCCCTAAAGGGAGCAACGGCGGGTCAATTTATAATTAAAAATCACCATATCTCATAAACCAATGGAAATAAAATCTGGAAACTTGACGTGTCTATGGTATAACTACAATTAGTAAACACGTGTTTCTGAATTTTTAAAAATTCGATCTCTAAAAGGGGCAAAGGGGGGCTTGCCACCAAGCGCCCTCCGTTTTCGAAAGCCATCGCAAAAACATTACTTAAGGTAAAAGCTATCACTACTAAGGTTAACATTACTTAAACTTAATGGTTACTCAAATATAGTTCGATTTCTTATGGAGAAATCAGTATTAGCTTTAACAAAGAATATTTGTTGAAACGTATTAGGGTTACCATAATAGCGACAAATTTGGCGACAAAAATACGTTGCCATATAAGAAGCCAATTTGGCGATAACAGATTAATTTGGTTAAATTCCAATTTAAATCCACCAAACTTCCATAATCGATCTCACCGTAATTTAAATTAAACTCTGCCCATTTAAGGGTGGTTTTTTTTTCAAGACTTATGGGTCAGAAATTAGTGTAATATAAAAAAGCGCGTTTTTTTTATTTTACATTTTAATTTCATATTTATAATTGTCGAATTACAAATGAACAACTTATATTACATGCAGGGTGATCTAAGCGTCATAGAAGAAAAAAATCAATAATTCCAAAAATATAGCCAGTGACATGACAATATTTTTACATAAAAGTGTATAGAATGACGAGGAACTTTTTAGAGCAAAATATTAGTGATAGCGTGAATCTATTTATTGACGGCAATAGATAATATAACCATTTAGAAATTCCAAATCTGAAATATCTATTTTGTAGTTATGTAAGGAATAAGAAAAGAAAAAAAAACGCAGCCGGTAGGATTCGAACCTACGCGGGGAAACCCCAATGGATTTCGAGTCCATCGCCTTAACCACTCGGCCACGACTGCTGTAGCACGTTCTTCCTGCTTCGTATTATATTTATTCATCTGTTAAATAAAACACGTAAGCAATAAAAATAATGTCGGCATACGGGCGTTCATGAAACTTAAAAGACTTTTTGAAAGTCTTCTATGAATTCAAGCAAAAAATAAAGTCTAGAAACTACATTACGGCACATTTTTCAACCATGTATATACATATATAAAATTGAAAACCATACAAATGTTATTTAAAAATACTATTATAAACAAAAGTAATTACATAATTTGGATCTAAAAAAAAGAATACAGTTAACACTAAGTTCCAAAATATTCAATCTATACTACTGAAAATTATATGTTTGTTTATCTTTATGCCTATGTGTTTGTGTGATGGTGATAACTAGAGAAATCTACCGCACGTAGAAGTAGAAATTTTTGGGTTGGGTTGGGTTGGGTTGATTTTTGGCGGCCAATTATCTACACGAGGGATATAGGCCCGGGGGGAGTGCCCTCCGTGGGGGTCTTTCTAAGGAAACCTAATCCGTATTAACGCATGGAAGATCCACGGCTCGAAGAAAACCACGAAAACTCCGAACGATTAGGCCGACGGGCGCGATTGTGATTAGAAATTTTTGGATGAGGATAGACGAAGGCAAGTCCAAATGTACCTGGGGCTCAGCGTTTTCATTTTTTCATAATTAGTCAAGATATTAATTAAAAGCAATAATGAACATCGCAAAATGGAGGCTGTCTGGTCTAAAGCTTCGTTTTCGAATTTCTTCAAGCACGAGAGCAAGGAAGAGAGGAAATAATTTCTGTTTTTTCGCATTTTGTAACTGCTGCATCCGTTCTCCACGTTGAAATACGAAAAAATAAAAAAATCACATTTTTTGCCGGAACTTTTTTCATTGTAACTATCGCTTTGTTTTTAAAAATATATATATTAATATTTACTGTTTCAAAAAAGTATTTTCTAAATACCAATTTCGAGCTTTTTTTTTTTTTTTTTTTTTTTTTTTTTTTTTTTTTAAATACGCTCAGTGTCTACTTTCCACATCGAAATGGACAAAAGTGAAAATTACCCACTTATTTGTGATACTTTTCCTGTCCTGCCGACTCTCGAAGCTGGTAGACGGGAGGTGCTGGGTTCGAACCCAATCGCGCCCGTCGGCCTAACCGTTTCGGAGTTTTCGTGGTTTTCTTCGAAACCGTGGATTCCCATGCGTAAATACGGGTTAGGTTCCCTTAGAAAGACCCCCACGAAGGGCACTCCCCCCAGGGCCTATATCCCACGTGTTGATAATCGGCCGTCATAAACACAAACCAAACCAAACCCGTCCTGCCGACGTCTTCGGTAAAGAAGCAGTTTTAATATTTGCCGTTTCAAAATTTTATTTTCTGAATGCGATTTAAATTTTTTCTTTATTTTTGCAGATTTAAAATTCCGCATCCACTTTTTAAATTGAAATATAAAAACAAAAAAAAAAGCGATTATGCCTGGTACTCTTGCGGTTCTAAAGATCTCTTGTGTTTAAAATATATTAATATTTATAATATTAAAAAAAATGTTTTCTTGAAGTTGCTTCACTAATTCGCCATACTTTTTTTTTCTCAGTACCTCCAAAGACGTCATTCCAGTGGCCGAGAGGTTCTGCTCTCGAAGCTGGTAGACGGGAGGTGCTGGGTTCGATCCCAATCGCGCCCGTCGGCTTAATCGTTCGGAGTTTTCGTGGTTTTCTTCTAACCTTGGTTTTCCAAGCGTTAATACGGGTTAGGTTCCCTTAGAAAGACCTCCACGGAAGGCACTCCCCCCATAGGGCCTATATTCCAAGTGCTGATAATTGGCCGACATAAATACAACCAACCAGAGACGTCATTTCGTGGTACGTCAGACACACATCTTGCAACCTTATTGTGTTCGTTTTCATAGAGGAAGGGTGTTTATATTATTTAATTTTAAACAGGACATTTCGTCAGAATCGAATGTTACATAACATCGAAATATGAAAAATTAAATCTGCAATCACTAAAACGGGGACCCATTTGTTCGTTTGGATTGATTTTCGTTTAAAAATATAACATCTTACAAATTTGTTAGTGTAGGCTGCCGAGATTGCCTGCAACATTAGGCTCGTTTGGAAAGATTTTCGTTTAAAAATTTAAAATCATTCAGCACTGAACTATTATTTTAACTGTTATTTAATTAAACTGCTTGGTAAGGCTATCATACGAATTGAATATTTCCAACTGAGCGAAAAAACGCCCAGGCCGGGAATCAAACCCAGATCCTTGGCTTGTAAGACCAATGCTTTACCGTTTAAGCTAACTGGGTCGATAACCAGCCAGCATATTTCCCTTAGATAACATAATAAATAATAATCGCTAAAATAATACTTCATCTACAAATTATCGTTTATAAGTTTACCTTTACCTGAGGTTTATTCTGTTGAGCTGTCTATATGACAGATCTACTACCAATAAGGTTATCTGAGCGAAATATGCTGGCTGGTTGTCGACCCAGTTAGCTTAAACGGTAAAGCATTGGACGATTATTAGCCAAAGATATTGGATCGATTCCCTACCTGTGAATTTTTTCGCTCAGTTGTAAATGTTCAATTCGCATTCAACACTGGTTTCGGGCATACTTAAGGGTATTATCACGGGTCCAAGCAACGCTGGCCGAGTCAGTTATTATATCAATAGTACAGAATTCCAGAAATCAAGTTACACAAAAACAGTACCATTAAATATTTTTGCACCTATGGAGTTTTAGTTAATTACAAATGACCTATAGAGTAATCTAAAGCAAGTTGCGAAGTCTCGTTGAAAATATTACTCTTAAAATGATAGTTCTGTCTAAAAACCTTTGATAGTCCACATGAACCGATTATTTAAATTTTCTCGTGTTTTATAAATTATAAATTTATTTAAATATAATTTAAAAATTTAGTGTCTATATTTTGTTAGAACGTTTTATTACTTTCTTCTATCTATACAATAAGTATTTAATTCGTGAAAAATTTCGACTTCCGGTTTCGGAAGGATTTGTAAGATTTAGAAGGTGATGAACAAGATTGGTCTGTTTTTAGAAATTGCCTCATAGTCAGTCTGTGAGTCTGTATTTAAATTTTCTTGTGCTTTATGAATTATAAATTTATTTATATACAATTTAAAAATTTAGTGTCTACATTTTGTTAGAACGCTTCATTACTCGTACATTCTTCTAATTTTACAAGACGAAAGCATTTAATTCGTGAAACATTTTGACTTCCGGTTTCCGACGGATTTCTAAGTTTTGGAAGGTTCTGAATACCATTGGTCTGTTTTTGGAAAATGTCTGACATGATTCTCTGTGTGTGTATCTGTCTGTGACACAAATTTTGCGGGTGCTCTGTCTCAAGAAATAATGCACGGAATTTAATCAAACTTCAGATTCACTTAGACCTCCAGACCTTACACGAACAGGCGCCAATTCTATGTATCGTTTATCCGATTTGCGCGAGAGCTATACTTTAAGAATATACTTTACTTTTTATTGTTTTAGGGAAAAAGTATCGAGAAACTCAGAAAGTAGACAAAATTTGCAACAAATTAGATATATGACATTATGACTTAGGATGAAGGGGAAGGGAGGATCTGCCTCGGAACATGCGCGCGGTGCTGCGTGAACTAAGTTGCGCAATTCCACTTAACCACTCACACGTTACATTCGTCCTCCCATCTCCCCTCCGAACTTTCTCTATAAGGTTTACTTTAAGTTTTTTGGGTCGCTGAATCCGAATTTTTAACATCACCCCAAAATTTCCCCCCCCCCCCCCAAAATAGTTCTTTTTAACTTAAATTTCTTATTGTTTTAGGGGAAAAGCATTACGAAATTCAGAAACTAGACAAAATTTGCAACAAGTAGGATATATGACATTATGACGTAGGATGAACGGGGAGGGGGAGGGCTGCCTCTGAACATGCACTGCGGCGCTACGTGCACTAAGTCATGAAGTCCAGGCAATAGGGGATTTTACCTGAAAAAATTAATACTCGTTCTGGATTTCGACTCACTTTATGTTTTTTGGGTCGCTGAATCCGAATTTGTAACTTCCCACCAAAATTTCACCCGACAACCCCCCTAAAAATTCATTTTTTGAGAAAATTTGGTTTTTGAGAAAAGCGCACGGGGAATGTTCCGAGGCAGCCCCCTTTCTCCCCGTTTATCCTACGTTATAATGTCATATATCCTATTTGTTGCAAATTTTGTCTAGCTTCTGAATTTCGTAATGCTTTTCCCCTAAAACAAAAATAAATTTAAGTAAAAAACAACTATTTGGGGGGTGGGTGGTCGGGGGGTGGAAATTTTGGAAGTAAGTTACAAATTCGGATTCAGCGACCCAAAAAACTTAAAGTAAACCTTATAAGGAAAGTTCGGAGGGGAGATGGGAGGGCGAAAGTAAACTTGTGAGTGGTTAAGTTGAATTGCCCAACTTAGTCAACGCAGCACCGCGCGCATGTTCCGAGGCAGACCCCCTTCCCCTTCATCCTAAGTCATAATATCATATATCTAATTTGTTGCAAATTTTATCTACTTTCTGAATTTCCATATACTTTTTCCCTAAAACAATAAAAAAATTGATTTTTTTAATAAATATTTTTCTTTTTTTTTTTGGGGGGGGGGGGCTTTTTACCAAATTTTGGGGAGGTTGCCGGGGGAAATTTTGGTGGGAAGTTACAAATTCGGATTCAGCGACCCAAAAAACATAAAGTAAGCCGATTTCCAGAACTACCATTAATTTTGCTAGGTAAAATTCCCTATTGCCTGGACTATAATACGTATAACCAATATTGGTTTGCTACTATCGAAAAATCAAAGCTGTTGTAAAAGTTTACTAACAAAACAACATTTTACAAATAAAACAGACTGCGAAAATAAATAATCTGGACACATATCTTGAATTTCTTAATTTTAGGTAGCTTTCATTACAAAAAGCTACCTATTGCAGCCGTTCGGAGAAAAGCGATTTCAAAAACTTTTGGTATATTTTCATCTATCATGACCCCCAGACCCCGAAACCACCCTCCGTTCAAAATTGATATATATATATATATATATATATATATATATATATATATATATATATATATATATATATATCTGACCTATGTCACACTGTAACTCTCGTAATTATGAACCGATTTCGATGTAATTCGGTGTGTACATAGTACATACCAATGTCTCGACCGAGTTCGTTGGCAGCTTCATCCGCCGTTTTATTTCAAAATGGCGGCCATTTAAATTTTTTTTAATTAAAAATTTAAAATGTGGTACCAAAAAATTAAAAATGGAAAAATATTTTTTTCTTAGGTATTTGACCTTTATACAAAGATTCTGGAGCAGTTTTTGTTTCGTCTATATCTTATAAAATGGCTGAGTTATAGCATTTTGAATTTCTAGCGTGGCTGATATTTTGAAACGTCCTGAATTTTGTCACGCGATAAAAGGCGTATTTATGAACCGATTTCGGTGTAATTCGGTGTGTACATAGTATATGCCAATGTCTCGATCGAGTTCGCTGGCCAGCTTCATCCGCCATTTTGTTTCAAAATGGCGGCCATTTAAAATTTTTAAAAAAATTTAAAATTTGAAATGTGGTACCAAAAAATCGAAAATGGAAAAATATTTTTTTCTTATGTATTTGACCTTGATACAATGATTCCGGAGCAGTTTTTGTTTCTAAAAATTTGTTCTTTTGTTTATATCTTAAAAAATGGTTGAATTATAGCACTTTGAATTTCTAGCATGGCTAACATTTTGAAACGATCTTGTATTTGTCACGCGATAACACACGTATTCGCCTATTTCGATGTAAGAAGGCATGTGGATAGTATACATCAATACCTCGACCAAGTTCGCTGGCCAGATTCATCAGCCATCTTGTTTCAAAATGGCGGCCATTAAATAAAAAAAAATATATATATATATAAAATGAGGTGAAAAAAAATTGGAAATTGAAAAAGGTTTCTTTGTTAAGTATTTGACCTTGATATAAGGATTCATGAACATTTTTTGTTTGTCTTTACCTTGAAAAATGGCTCAGATATAGCAGTTTCAATTTTTATTGTGGGTGACATTTTGAAAAATCTGATTTTTTGCATGCGACAGCACTCGTATATATCAACCGATTCCGATGTGAGTGAGCATGTGCACAGCAATTAGTAAGGTCTCGACCAAGTTCACTGGTTAGCCTCATCCACCATGTTGTCTTAAAATGGCAGGCACTTTAAGAAATCGCCGAATTTGGCAGCCAAATATAAGTTACTTTAAAGAAAAGCAGCTTGGATAAAGCTGACTAATTTCGCGAAATTCTCTTTCATTATATTGATAAAAATTAGTATTGAATCTCCTATATTCGGTTTCCACTAAACTGAGCTTCGTGTGTTTGAATGATATAAGTTGGCTTGTTTAAAATAAGGAATATGAAAGCTACCTCTTCCTCCCGGCACTGGCCGGAAGGACTTTTTCAATTTCAAAACTTAAAGTCATGACTTTAAAGTGTTTTATTGTAAAACAAATATAAAAAATGGTCGAGTGCGAGTATTACTCGCGCCCAGAGAGTTCCGTGCAGTAAATATATGAATTATTAACTGCATTATTAAAAAAAAGTCGTTGCTAAAAGAATAATAAGGCTTTGTAAAAAAAAAAATTATATATATATATATACAACGTAGAATTGAGTGTAGCTGTATATACTAGAAAAGCATGAATGTGTATAACATAAAAATTCAAAGAGATGTATATGAAGCTATTCTGTATAACTCTTTTTTTAATCATATCCTAATCTTTTTTTTGTTGTTGTTTTTATGAACTTAATTCGGTACTGACAATAAAAGTCGTGCATATTTAAACTTCATTTGGCATTTCATAAAACTTAATTCAGCGTAGTAATAATCTTTACCATTTACAGTGTAACTAAAGCAAAAACTCTTGTTCAAAGTTTAAACTTGGCATTGTGCTAAGTGCGCTTCGAAAGAGGCCGCAAAGTTGCAACGGCGCCTTGGTTCGTGCCGCGTTTTTCAAGATAGGTTTTTAATTAACATTTGAAGACACGGGAGCCGTATTGAGAGATCCACTCATTGAAAACTAGTCGCGAATCGCATTGTATTTATGTGATTAATTCTAATTAAATTAGTCTGCTTTAAACGATTTGACGTTTATTACTTTTATACTGCTACTGGGTAACGTATTACACAAATATATCATTAAGACCTATTATCTAGGCTTTAAAAGCCGATGGTGCATAGAGTACGCCGCCCCTGTCATTATGTATGCCCAAACCGTCCATGTGTTTAAGGGTGAATATCTCGGCTAATTACTGACGATTTTTTTCGAAAATCATTTTCAACACTGCTTTTGTACATCTGCTACAATAAGTACTTCAAGAGCTCCTCAACTGCTTTGCTCAATGCCTGCAAATCAAACTTTTCGTGTAACGGAAAAATGCTCTTTTCTCAAAAACTAATGTGACGTAGGGTAATCATTAAAAATTTCCTGCAAGGTTTTAAATTAACGTCTACTATCTCTAATTTTTTTCATAATTTTAGCTTCAGTAGATTCGGAAACAGGGGAGGGGGACACAGGGGCGCGCCGACCCAGTGTGCAAAGTGTGCGGCGCACACAGGCGCCAAAGTAGAAAGGCGCCAAAGATTTCAGTTGAGGAGCAAATACTTAAAAGAAAAAAATCTTCATTTAATTATACTAATATGTTTTATAGTTTCTTGACAATCTGAATTATGTTTTGTAGATTTACGTGAGACAAACTTACTTATAAACATTCAATTCTTTCTTTCTTTCTTTCGTTTTACTCTACTTCTGAGTCTTGTAATGAGTCATTTAGACACAGACCTGTCTAAACTTTCAATAAACAGAGGCGCACGTCATTAGTTGCAAACAATGAAAGGCGCCATAATTCACATGGCTGAAAACATGCAACTCTATTATGTCACTGAAGTAAATGGTAACGCATACTGCAGTTTTTATACTAAAGGGGTTAAATTCCGCTTTCTTTAGTTTTAAATAGCAATCGTCGCATTACTGCAGAATTTCTGTCATAAATAAGATGAAATTGCTATTCGGAAATACGGGTAGAAGTTTCGCCTGCGATAATCAGGCCATAAATATTCGTAGCCTTATCCAAGTCACAAGTCACAAGCGTCTTTATGATGCACATACATACATCTCAGGGTGATATCCATAAGTTCCCGACGACTCAGAAACTCTATTTAAAAATAATTTTCAGAAACAATATAAATCATAGTAAATTTAAAATTACATTTTTCAGAGGGACAACTTATCTCAAAAGCTTTGTAGGTGAAGGTACCAGAAA
The DNA here is from genome assembly GCA_963932465.1 of Maratus speciosus. Classification (NCBI taxonomy): domain Eukaryota; kingdom Metazoa; phylum Arthropoda; class Arachnida; order Araneae; family Salticidae; genus Maratus; species Maratus speciosus. The sequence continues at coordinate 340,563,389 of OZ010786.1, read as the reverse complement.
CCTTAATCACTAAATAACAATTTAATATTATTAAATAATTAACACTAAATAACGGTCATTGGTAACAATGAAAAGACCCTATTCAAATATTATTGATTTTAAAGAAATTATCCTTTAAAATAGATTTTTAACACCATCCAACATAGTTGAAAATAGTTGATGAATTCGGTTTGTCTGTCCGTTTGTCCATGCTCTAACTCGCGTAAATAATACGGATTTTCATCCAATTGATATATGTTAATGATGTTTACCAAGGCATATTCTGTATTTATGAAGAACGTAGCATTGACAGATTATTGACATGGACATTAAAAAAATTCCGTTACATTGGTTAATGGGGGAAAAATCGTTTGCAATGTGTTTTAATGACATTATGCTATTTCAAATGTATTGAAATTGATATAAATCACTTATTTTTACTACAAGATTATTAACTATGTCTTCGGCAATAATTGCTGGACTTGCGTTTTTAATTTCGGTGTGTGCTTTTAAATTTAACTAATTTTTTGCATGTTACTTGTTGTGTGTAAATTGTATACCTCCTACACAGAACTGTACAAAAGAATTCACATACTATTCACCTTATTACCGGAATTTTCAACTGTGGCGTGTATTTTCTAACTGAACTAAATTTTTGTATGCATGTAGTTTCAAAGAATTCGGATGATTTTCCGACTGTAGAGAGAGAATTGCTGAAATTGGATTGTCAAATGCGTTATGCGTTTCTAAATAATTCGATTAGCCATCCTATTTCAACTTATTAAACGGTGAAGTTTTGTTACATTATTCTGAATGTGTTGGAAAATGTTTCATAATCGCTGCTTGCCGCATGATTTTTTCATTCTTGTTATTTTTTAAAAAATAGCTAGTAAGAGGAAACATTCGAATGAGCGCCAAGAAAACCTCCAACGGTCGCCTTGTCTGCAGGAGATACATTGGACAACTCTAATAGAGAAACAATGTAAAACCAGAATTTGTATGAGTATGCTGTTCAATGTAGAGATTTTAGATTAGAGAGACTGGTGTCAGCTATGGGACAATTTTTAACAGGTAAAAATGAAGAGCCATTTGTGAAGATTTTGGAATTCCGTGCCGTAGGTTTAACGCTATGATTTTCATGCTCAAAGTCTACTTTAGGCAGCCGAAGCAATATATTTTTTCAGCGTTTCTACAAATGATCACTTCTGTAGAACCTATTATCTATTGGACAAAAAAACTGAGCAGCACCAAAAAAATTGGTGCAGAGAAAAGCCGCCCCTTTCATTCTTTGAGAAATTAAGAATGTTTGGACAATTATGGCCAAATTGAGCCTATTTTCACCATCTCCTCCCTCTTAACAAACATTCTGTTTTCGCCATGATTATAGGTCCATAGTACAAGATAGTATAGATAAAAAGTACACTGGTCTGTGAAGGCGCCTACCTTCACATATTAATATTAAGACCTTTCCTTCTTCCCCCCTTTAAAATTACATTTTTTTTTAAATTCTTAAATTTAATTATCTGTCTGCATTCGGATTCAATCTGTTTTTAGCGCTCTTTTCCCTTCATAAATTAAGCATTCAATTCTCAGTCTCTTTAATATTTTAACCGCAGCGCACTACAGTTAAAAGAAAAGAAATCATTTCCTTTTCTCGCCTAATAACTGGATTCTAATTTTCATCCTTCTGCCTTAGTTTGATGATATGCAGAAATTAGTCAGACATATTACTTCTACATTTTTAGCCGTTGGTCCAGATGTTAGATAGATGTGTCATTTCAGTTATTAACCCTGTCTTTATTTTGTTTTTGTTTTTTTTAACGTGCTCTTTCGGCCGCTTCAATCCCATGAGAACTTTAGCAACCCCTATAGAATGCCTTTCGCGGTTTATGAGCTAAAATTCCAACACAGCCATTGGCGTTAAATATTTCTTATTACTCTTTTACATTCCCCATTCAATTTCAATTATTGTACTTTGACCACATGTCTTCCTCTCTTTAATCTCGCCATATAGTATATATATTTGGCGAAATTGTGTATGTAAGCTTGCCAACACTCCAGATTTCGAGAAAGCGTATTTTGAATCAGACTAGCTCCTGAACTCGCATGATGTGAATAAAAAAGAACTGTAACTCTTCGCTCCCTTCTCCAACATTGGCCGTGTAATTCTCGGCGGTGGTGGAAACGATCCCGGTGCACAATAAAGACCTTCAGAAAACTTCTACCTTTTATTATCTCAGCAGTTCCTTGCCTCGATCTTGAAATAATTAACAATTGATTTTTGCCTTGGAGTCTGTATTGAAGCTTAGCAAAATGAACCACCTGTGCAACAACAAATAACTATTTTACAAAAACTGGATAACTCCGTTACAAATACTTGGTGCTTAGGGCCGGCATTGCCGAGGTTACATTTGGAGAAGCGGAGCACGTGATATATATATGTTTCTTATTCAAAATAATTACTAATACTGGATTGTTACAAGGAAGAACTGTTCAATTTTTTTAACAAAAAAAAAAACTGCAAAATTCATGGACTATCAATTATGGACTATGTTCATTACAGTGGCTGTTTGCACGCTTATCTAGCCTGAAATGTCCACTACCCCGGTACCGAGACGCAATAATTATGACACCTGTAGTACCCGATTAGCCAGTTTGATCTTTGAGTGTGCTATCCAAAACAGATCTCTGAAACTATTTTCTGCTATTCCAGAACAGAGGTTCAGTGAATATTGCCTGCGATACAAAAAAAAAAAGAAAAAAAAAACTGGTTCCCGTGATCCTGAATTAAGATGAAAATGAAAGACGCCCTCGTACAGCACTGTACCGCAGATTTCCTGGTGGTCATCGGAAAATCCATGCATCCCCTTGCCGGGGGATTCCGTCACAAAGTCCGCCAAACACCTCCTCTTTATTTCCAGCAAGAAGAGAAACGAATAAATTATCATTCACGATGACTCAAAGTATATTTTTCTCTCGCCGCCGAAGCAAGATTTTTGTTTTTATTTGTGTGTTGGATGGATGCGCCGTTTTACAAACTTTCAGTAGTCGCAGCCTTTTTAATTATTCATCGCTTCTGTGCGTTGTGTTTTGAGACATCTGCAAATGAACGTGTGAATTTAAGCAACTGATTGATTTCACAAAATTAACATGAACGTTTATTGCTAAAAAAAAAAAAAAAAAAAAAAAAAAAAACTTTAAATACAAGTAAAATTCACTGGGGGCGCACACAAAATAAATAATTTTCCCTTCTCTATAAAAATATAATATAAGGTGAAAACACAAGAAATTAATTACATTAAAAAAAAAATCATTTTTCTTGTCTTTAGTATAACAGGTAAGCTATTCTTTTTTTTCCTTTTACAGTATTCAAGTCATGTTACTCCCATAACTACATTTTATGGCTCCTATGATATAGAGGCATGCTAAATTTAAGTAATTTAAAGTGGTATGAACTCTGGACAAATACATCATATAATTTTTTAAAAAAGGGCCAATGAAAAGAAATTTGAAATATCACTTTTGGTTCTTGTACCTGTATTTTCTTTAATGTATAAAATTTTATAGTTAGATGGCAAGTTTTATATATATTTACAGTGTAAATTGTAAAGTATTTTTTTTTTCGTTCTTGCACTTTTAAAGGTAATGTTTGCTCTCTCCTTACCAGTTTTGCGCTTGTGCTAAAGGCATAATTATACTTTTATGTTGATTCCTAAGTAATACAGTATAGATACTGTGTGATTAAATTTTTTTTGCTACCTTTTAACAGTGGATATTGAAAATATTAAAGTATTTCAAATAATGGTGTTTTAGTTACGAGGATTGATTTTGCTATATATATATTGAGATAAAAGAATATGTAAAAAAAAATCCTCATGACTGGATTATATTGCTCTTTTAATATATATCTATATATATTAGTTTTGATGGCTTCTTACTAAAATTAAGCATTTATTTTTATTAGTAACATGCTAAGATTTTGTATGTCTAGGGATGCACTTCATATCCAGTTCAGTTTCAAAGTTTTTTTAATTTTGATAAAAGATTGTCCAAAATATTTTTTTTTCTTTCTTTTCACATTTCCGATTCTTATTTAATTCATTATATATTTTTTTCGGTGTGACACAATGTTGCAATTCTGAGATGAGATGTTGTTTTTCTTATCTCTATTGGCCTAGGATTGCTGAACATGGTTGCTCTCGCTTAATTTCTTACATCATTAGCGCTGGTCGCATTTTTTCCCCCCTTTTTAGATATTATGCGTCTGCAACTGATATGTGTCGCATTGCATTTTATATAAAAATGTTATATATTATGATCACAGACAAAGTTTTTATTATTTTGGTTCGTGTACTTTTAAAACTCAGCAATCTTGTTGTAATCAGGCAGTCTGATGGTGAAAACCTTGTCAGATAAAAAAAGGGGGGCATAGTGTATAAAAAAAAAGATAATTAAAATAACTTAAAGTAATTTTTTTTTTCACAGAGCTTAATGTAATTTTGATACAAAAGAATGAGGTAAAAAATGAAAAGGCTTAAACTGATACTGGACTGATATTATTATTATTATTGATTTTTTTTTCTTACGTGTTGTGCTTAATATGTTTCTTGCTGTAGCACTTCCTACAGGTAATTTCTTTTTATATATAACATTTTATATGTTTTTTTTTATGTGTATATTATATGTTTTTTTTATGTGTATATTATATGTTTTGTCAGTCATCCATATCAATAAGATATGAAATTCTTAATACTCTAGATTACTATAAGTATACGTCTTGCAACTTTTATACTTAAGGATAAGCACTGGTGACATATAAAAGAAAAGAGAGAGGAAGGAACCAGTAATGATGTTTAAATTTGCTCATTTTCAATCCTTTCCAGTTGGTTGCTACTAATTTAAGAAAATTAGATTTGGCATCTATACAGTACACTTTTCTGTTTAGATAGATCTCTCATATTCCAGTTTACACGGATTTTATACATTTTTATTCACGTCTCATTAATTTATTTCTATAGCATATGTTAGGCTCCTTCGTTTTAAAATATAGCTCGAGTCATCATATCTTAATTTTTTTTTTTTCATAGAAAAAGTCTCTTTTTAGGTGCGTTCGTAATTATATAAATACGTAGCACCTATAGTCGTCGTTCAGTCCGTCCGTCTGTCCGTCCGTCTGTCCGTCTGTCCGTCTGTCCGTCCGTCTGTCCGCATGTAACAGAGCAAAAACTACCCAACCGAATAGTCTGAAATTTCAAATATGTGATTGTTGCAAAATTTTGTCGAGCCATTTCAAATTTTATGAAAATCGGATGTATAGTTTAATTACAGGGACAGTCAAAAGTTTTTCTTTACATTACGGCCAATGGGAAAAATTATTGCAAGTGGATTTTAATGATATTAGAGCCTTCCGAATGATCTGAAATTTTAAAGATATAATTGTTGCAAAATTTTGTCGAGCCATTTCAAATTTTAGGAAAATCGGACGTATAGTTTAATTACAGGGACAGTCAAAAGTTTTTCTTTACATTACGGCCAATGGGAAAAATTATTGCAAGTGGATTTTAATGGTATTAGAGCCTTCCGAATGATCTGAAATTTTAAAGATATAATTGTTGCAAAATTTTGTCGAGCCATTTCAAATTTTAGGAAAATCGGATGTATAGTTTAATTACAGGGACAGCCAAAAGTTTTTCTTTACATTACGGCCAATGGGAAAAATTATTGCAAGTGCATTTTAATGATATTACAGCCTTCCGAATGGTCTGAAATTTTAAAGATATAATTGTTGCAAAATTTTGTTGAGCTATTTCAAATTTTAGGAAAATCGGATGTATAGTTTAATTACAGGGACAGTCAAAAGTTTTCCGAAAAAATTATTGGAAGTGCATTTTAATGATGTATCAGACTATGCACGTTATGAAGTGCAAAAAATTATACATTCAGTACAATATGGGGTGCAAAAAATAATTTTAAAACTAGTGATAGTACGAACGCACCTCATTTGCCACGTTTGACGAGCAATTTCCAACTTGTTCCTTTTGATTTCTATTTCTACTTTATAAAAATTTTTATAACATGAGTCGTAAACATTTTATGCATGTGTTAGATATCAGTATGCTTGTTACTGCATACACACACAATTTACACGCGAACTACATTTTACATGTGATTAGATTACTTGAGGTAAATTTTTAATTATTGTTTCCTGTGTTGTGTAAGTGCTTTTTTTCATTGCGCTATGATCCGGAAATAGCCCAATGATTAAAGGTGTATGTTTCAGTTTTGGCTAAGTGGATCGGCCGTCCACTTTCTCAAAAGTGGAATATATTACTTACATGATACAAATGTTCAATACCTCACATTAATTTACAAGACGTTCGTGCTCTTTTATTTTTTTAAATGCATAATGACGTATCTCTCGTACTATTTGATACTCCGTACATTTTTTTTTTCTCACTCTAGCTTACTATGGGCAGTTAGTGAAGTTAGATGTTTGTCTGCATCAATTTTTTTTTTTATCTCATGTACACATTTTTATGATTTCAAGTTTAACCTGGTACTACACACACACACATATTTACATTTCACTTCCTATGGTCTTGTTTTGTAATAATTTTATGACACTCACCTTGGTTAAACATGGTCATGATTCTGTGTGCTTGTACATTTTTTTACATACTTTCTCAACATTAGTGTACATTTTCACAAATACATAGTTTTACACTATTTTAAAGTTTGCGTATTTTTGTTGCCTTGTCACTTTTTTTATTTTCGGAATGTTACTGAATTTTTTTTACATAATGTAATTCAATACAATATTTGCACAGGCATCTTAAATTTATATGCATGAGTTAATTTCTAGCTGGTATTTTTTTACACATTTGTTAATTTTGTTGTTTACGCGCGGCTGGTGACTCGTTGCTATTTTATTTATAACATAAGGTATTTTATTATAACTGACATGATATTTGATATCGTTTAAAATGGTGTTTTTATAAAAGTTATTCAAATGCATAATGTGAGCTGTTATGTACACTTTATTTTTTTTAAAAGGCTATTCACATATAGTTATTAAACTAAATATTTGGCAATTTCTCAGATTTAAATTTTTTCAGTTAGCGAGTTATAGTCTCACAGGTGTCTTGTGACGGATACATACACTCATATACCATAAAGTATAAAGCTTGGTATTTTGCTATTCATTTTTTCTCTTTTCCATCCCGTTACTTGGAACATGCGTGCCTTGGCATTACTTCTACATTTTAGCGTAGAGTTATGCAATCTGTCGTGCACTCGTACATTGTATGCACGCTTCTTTTAACTTCATACAGTAATAACTCTCGCAAATACAACTTTATTTTAATTTTAACCCTTTGTTAACCATTTATGCAATTTTTTTTTCTTTTCACAAGTAGTTCATGTGTTGGATATTTATTTATGTTACACAAAATTTGCTCATTTTGAATACAATTTTGTTCATTCATATACATACATTACACTAGTTCATGAGTTGATTTACATATTTTGTTCATTTGCTTTTACACATTGTACTTTGCTTACGATCTATTCGACAGTATTCCTTTTTGTTTTTTTTCTCACAAGTAGTTCATTGAGTAATACACACTGGCTGGTTTAGAGTATAACCAGAGTTTTCACACATTACACGGAGTTCATTGCCTTTATTAACCCTTATTCATTACATTTTGGTGATTAACTCACTAATTATGTAATTGAATCTCACTCGTATGTTAGTGTTTTGGGTTATTACACACCTACTGTCCGTATATTTTGTTGGCAAAGTGCATAAAATGGTAGTTCATTGAGACATTATTACAAGTAGTTCATGTGGAATTATACAATTTGTTCATGTGTTTATTTACACGTTGTGTATGCTTGCGTACACACTTATTCATATGTTTTATTTCAGGTAATTCATGAGTTTGGGGTTGCCTTTTTTTCCCTCCCTGCACACATACATTTTTTTCAGTTACTTTTCTATCTTTTAAACTTTACATCATGTTTTAATATTAAAAATATTTCATCAGTTTTTTTTTTATATATTTTTTTAATTTTAACAAGGTTGTGTTTTTTTTTATGTGTTTGCATAATGTCATAACATATCAATGACACATCACTTTGTCTATGTACAAAGATTTTAAAGTTACTAGGAGTTATCCGTCACATGACATATTAAATTACACACACATTTCGAATTTGTTGCCTTTTAACATGTAACATTTTTTTTTAACACTTTCATTAGATACTTCTTACTTGAAGGTGGCAGATCGAGTAAGGTATCTTGTCACACTATATTAAATCGTATGCAATTTCTTAGTAAATGTTTTTAATATTTTTGCCAGGGGTTAAATTTTAATAAAAACACAGATGGTCTATACACGAAAATTCAGCAAAACTAAAACCTTTACATATCCTTTTTTTTGTGTGCAAATTTCATTTACTGTGTTTGATTCTCATTGGTTATCGAGGGAAATTTCCTTTTTCTTTCACACTCATATGTCAGGATTTTAAGGATTTCTTTTTGGTAAACAACACTTCTTTTTCTATATTTTACATGAGACAGTTTATCTTTTGCGGTAACACTCCTTTTCCTTTTTTGTTTATTTAACGTAAAGGTATGGATCCTGTCAATTTTACACTGATGCGTTTTGAGTAGATATATATATATATTTTCAACGAATGCAGCAATATCTTATGAAATTTACAGTAAAAAAAAAAAAAAATTAAATCTAACCCTTTGGTAACGATTTTTTTAAATACGGTACACTTTCTTTCTCTTCAGTTACATTTTGCTGTTTGGTGCTTGGTGCATGTAGAGAATTTTTGTTCATAGTTAACACACACAGTAGTTCATAATTTATCTTAGTTCATAGAAAAAACCCTTACACGCGTTCATTGCTTTCTCAATTCTTTGCGTGCATCAGGGACTAATTGTCACTGTTTTTACAACTGATTTTCAAAACACTTAGGCATTTTACTTCATTGATACATTTCTTTGGTTCAGTGTTATATTTTTTTTTCACTTGAGGTCACTGTGATACACTTCTAGTGTTCATTTGTATACTAGCACACGTTTGTTATTTTTTTTTTTGCTATATATTTTTTAAAAAAAGAGTTTTTTTTTTGGTAACTTTACAGGACTACACTTTATTTTTTTTTTTCATTCCGTACCTTTCTTGGCTATTCAAGGTATTTCACGTGATAAGGTAGTTTTCTTATGCACGATTTTCCAATCACTCAGTACACAGGTGTGCATTATTTTTTGGTTTTTGTTATTCTCATTGACACATGTGGTTTATTACTGGTATATACCAGTCGTAACACCTAACGGTGTTATATATGACTACATTCACACACACACACACATACTTTTGTGTCACCTGTTGTATAATGCTTATTAAATTTCATTAAATTTAATGTAAATCTTTTACCATTTTTTTTCAAGGGGTACTTTCTCTGGAAAGTTCTTACTACCTCTTCTTTATACCTTATAGGAGTGCGATATGTTTTAAAATTCACTTTACTTAAATTAGGTTCTCAGTAAAACACATTCAGTCCTTGTTTACTAGATAACACTATGGCAACTTTCAATTTTCAACAAATAATTTAACCCCATCTTCCTCTCCTTTTACTAGTTATATCACTTTTAAAAACTTGAAATGTCACAAATAGTGCTGAAAATGAACAATTTTTATATTTACTATATTATGAAATGTTTTGTCTTTATATACAGTTCATGTCTCAAAAAAAAAAAAATAATTTTATAAGTTGGAGTATAACCAACTTTTGTAGCAATTGTGGAAATTGCTCTTGCTTGCAGTGAAAGTTCAAGCAATTTATATATTAAAATCTTCTGGAACTTTATATAAAAAAATAATGGTGTGCACACGTTATAAAAAAAAATTAAAAAAAAACAGCTGTCCAGAAGTATTAACTGCAGTTCAAAAAATTTCAATATATTTTATTTTGGCAAGTCTTTGGTACCAACTTGCTTTGTCATGCTTATAGGCATTCTTTTTATATGAGACATGATTTATTTGTTCCTTACATATTTAGTATTTCTGTATATGTTTATAAACTGTTGGTCACCGGGTTCCCTCTACAAAATATTACATTTTTACATATTTTCTTTATGTGTAATGTATTTGAGAGAAGACATGGGGTAATTTTTTTTCTCTCGCGGTTCACTTCGTTCTTTTTCGGCTGTTGGGGAGAAATATGTGAAGGCGCCTACCTTCACATATTAATATTAAGACCTTTCCTCCTTCCCCCCTTTAAAATTACATTTTTTTAAAATTCTTAAATTTAATTATCTGTCTGCATTCGGATTCAATCTGTTTTTAGCGCTCTTTTCCCTTCATAAATTAAGCATTCAATTCTCAGTCTCTTTAATATTTTAACCGCAGCGCACTACAGTTAAAAGAAAAGAAATCATTTCCTTTTCTCGCCTAATAACTGGATTCTAATTTTCATCCTTCTGCCTTAGTTTGATGATATGCAGAAATTAGTCAGACATATTACTTCTACATTTTTAGCCGTTGGTCCAGATGTTAGATAGATGTGTCATTTCAGTTATTAACCCTGTCTTTATTTTGTTTTTGTTTTTTTTAACGTGCTCTTTCGGCCGCTTCAATCCCATGAGAACTTTAGCAACCCCTATAGAATGCCTTTCGCGGTTTATGAGCTAAAATTCCAACACAGCCATTGGCGTTAAATATTTCTTATTACTCTTTTACATTCCCCATTCAATTTCAATTATTGTACTTTGACCACATGTCTTCCTCTCTTTAATCTCGCCATATAGTATATATATTTGGCGAAATTGTGTATGTAAGCTTGCCAACACTCCAGATTTCGAGAAAGTGTATTTTGAATCAGACTAGCTCCTGAACTCGCATGATGTGAATAAAAAAGAACTGTAACTCTTCGCTCCCTTCTCCAACATTGGCCGTGTAATTCTCGGCGGTGGTGGAAACGATCCCGGTGCACAATAAAGACCTTCAGAAAACTTCTACCTTTTATTATCTCAGCAGTTCCTTGCCTCGATCTTGAAATAATTAACAATTGATTTTTGCCTTGGAATCTGTATTGAAGCTTAGCAAAATGAACCACCTGTGCAACAACAAATAACTATTTTACAAAAAACTGGATAACTCCGTTACATGGTCTTCAAAAGTTAAGGTACAACATAGAACACGTTTCCTGAACCAGACAGAGACAGCAATGGGCTTCTATATTCTTCACAGACGAGTCCAGATTCACGCTGGAGAGTGATTCAGGGTCATCTGCTGATCTGTAGGGAACAACGCATCAGATACCATGAATCCAACACGTTGAAACACACAGGGACAGAGGTGGTGGAATCATGGTTTGGGCAGGGATCTCACTCGGTGGTCACACTGACCTGCATGGAGGAACTCTGACTGGTGTGAGATATCGGGATGAGATCCTTGATCCATATGTCCTCCCATATGCTGGTGCTATTGGCAACGATTTCATTTTGATGGATAATAATGCATGAGCTCACCAAGCTGTAGTTGTTGAGGACTATCTTGAGAGTCACGGTTTGGAGCGAATGGAATGGCCAGCTCACTTCCCAGGCCTAAATCCGATAAAACATTTTTGGGACTATCTTGGCAGACAAGTTGCTGCTTTAAGTCCTCCTCCAAGATCGTTAGATGAGCTGAAACAAGGTTTACTTTGTGTCTGGTCCCTGCTTCCCAGTTCGATGTCCGACAACTTAATTCACAGCATAGAAAGTCGATGCCGCCAATGCATTCCAAGGGTGGACACATTCCTTATTAGAACCCATTTTAGTAATGTTTCTATGACATTTTACCACATAATACTATGATGTACTGTTTTTTCCAAAAATGGACATTTTTACCAAGAGTACTTTTTTGTTGTAAATTGTTTTAGTGTTTAACTTATGTAAATCTCTATGTCGCATTCAATAAATAACTGTTTAGTGCACATTTCCTCCAAATTTGTTGTTTGTACCTTCATTCATATGCAAATTAGACGCAAAAAACCAGTTATATCTTAACTTTTGGAGGCCAGGGTATTTTTGACCTATACTACCTTGTACTCTGGACCTATAATCATGGGGGAAACAAAATTTTGTTAAGAGGGAGGAGATGGTAAAAATGGGCTCGATTTGGCCATAACTGTCCAAAATTTCCTACTTTCTCAAAGATTAAAATGGGTGGCTTTACGCTGCACTCTCTGCGTACACTGGTGTCTAATCACATACTGGATAAAAAACAGTGATAATTGTAAAATTTGTTAATTTCAATTCAGAACATAAAATTGAAAATATTGAAATAAGAGCATTTATTAGCACAACATATAACCTTAGACGCTACAGAGACTAGAATGGCAAAAGAAAATGGCTGTAATATGAACGAACAAATATAGATTCATGAAAAAAAGAGCTTTAAATTCCCGTGTACTTTATGCCTTACTAACTGACCCTCCTGGCATTGCCCAGGCCAATGATAATAACCTTATATGCCTAAAATCAAATGTTGAAGTATTTTATATTTTTTCCAAACGCACTGTCCGGTTTGGTGTGATTTTATATTTTTAAATGAAAATCTTTCCAAACGAACCTAATATTGTCAGCAGCATTGCCTTCTTCAGGGTGCATCCTCGAATTTAAACGATTTTTCATTTTAAAATGAAAATCCATCCAACTAACCTCAAGTTGAGGGCCCAGTTACCTTCGGTAGCGTACAACGGGATTGCTATCCCCTATCAGGTTTGATTTTTCAAGCGAACCTCGAATTTGTATTTAATTTCTGGTATTTAGCATAAAACTTTCAATTCTGACAAAAAATTCTTGATAAAACATAAATATCTTAAAATGCGCACAATCCCCTCACTTTTTTGAAACGCGAAATGATATCCAAAGCACATATCTCTTAAAAGGAAACGATATCTGGAAAAAACTTGCCCAAGAAAAAAAACATCTCTGGCGAATCCTTGAAATGACTTCAAGATTTTTTTAAGGGTAATTATCAATATTTTTTTACACCAGAGACATCGTTAGAACCGGGAAAATGCCGGGAATGTATTAGTAGTTTTTAATTTTAAACTTTAGAAAAATGGAAAACCTGAAAGCCTACGCGAATTAAGCCGGCAAACAAAAAGGTTTTTTGAAGTAGTAATGAATGACACCGTTGGAATCGGAAAGGTAAGGCAATTTTCTTTCTCCTTTTTTCTTTTTTTAACTCTAGAGGGGCTCGGCCTTCACAATTTCAAAATGCAGTAAAAATAGAACGCTACGCTTTCTTCCGTATGAAGGACCGCTTAACGTCTAGGGAAATCCACAGGCATGATCGCTTTGAAGAAAGAAAGCTAGCCTATTTGTGATGATCATTATGGCTTTTAATTAATATTTCGGCTAATTATAAAGAAATGAAACATCTGAGCGTCAGGTGCATTTGGACGTGCAATCGTCCATTCTTAACCAAATTTTCAGAAATCTATGTGTGGTAGATTTTCTTAGCCAACACATTCAGAGTAAAAACTTTCTTTTATTAATATAGATATGAAAATCAGAAATGACAAACAACTTTCTTTTATTAGTATAGATGGAATCTATTGCTATTGTATTGTGTTATTTTCTCCAGGATAATGAAATTTTACCGTTTAATGCAGGATTTTGATATAGACAGATTCCATTTGCTGTCCACAGGCTTTGCTGTGCTTCGAATTTTATTTACATAGCTGCCAACATTCCTTATTTTTCAAGAAATTTAAACATGTTTGAAACCAGAAATTTTATTTAATAAATGAAATAAAATATGACCACTATAGAAACAAGATAAATTTCATTAAATAAATTTTGTGGTTCAAAAAAACTTATTTGCCCTGGGGACTCTAGAATGATGGCAGCATTTATAGATATTCATATATTTTTTAGTTTTATTTTCGGAGGGGGGGGGGGGTATAGGGCGCCAACTGTAATTCTGCACACAGGCGCTGGATACTGCTGGCGCGCCCTTGGGGGGACATATTTTTGCACTACATTTTCGACGTTAGCTCTGAAAATATAATACCTAAAATTAAAAGAAATGTACTTTTGAGTTGAACGTTACGGAAGGTTTCAGACGAAATAAGTGATTTTTTTTTCAAAGTAACTTAGTTAGCCCCTACACATTTTTCCTGTATATATTTGTGAATGTTTAATAATCTGTAAATATGTGGGTTAATAGTCTTTATTAGTTCCCCCAGTTTGAACTTTCCACGTTCTGTAGTTTACAAGTAAAATGTTTTTAATTTTTAAGTTCGGAACCCTAAGAATAATAAATAATCTAGAATCTCAAGATAAAATTTATTTCATTAAAATGGGTACTAGTCCTGGCAATAGGAAATTTTACCTAGCAAAATTAATAGCAGTTCTGGAATTCGGCTTACTTTATGTTTTTTGGGTCGCGAAATCCGAATTTGTAACTTCCCACCAAAATTTCCCCCTCCCGGCAACCTCCCCAAAAAAAGTTTTTATTAAAAAAATTAATTTTTTTATTGTTTTAGGGGAAATGTATCTAGAAATTTAGAAAGCAGACAAAATTTTCAACAAATTAGATATATGACATTATGACTTAGGATGCAGGGGAAGGGGGGATCTGCCTCGGAACATGCGCGCGGTGCTGCGTGGACTAAGTTGTGCAATTCCACTTAACCAGTCACACGTGTACATTCGCCCTCTCATCTCCCCTCCGAACTTTCCTTATAAGGTTTACTTATTTATTTAAGTTTTTTGGGTCGCTGAATCGGAATTTTTAACTTACCCCCAAAATCCCCCCCCGAACGCCCCCCCCCCAAATAGTTGTTATTAACTTAAATTTCTTATTGTTTTAGGGGGAAAAGCATTACGAAATTCAGAAACTAGACAAAATTTGCAACAAATAGGATATATGACATTATGACCTAGGATAAACGGGGAGAGAGGGGGCTGCCTGGGAACATTCCCCGCGCACTTTTCTCAAAAACCAATTTTTTGGGGGGTTGCCGGGTGAAATTTTGGTGGGAAGTTACAAATTCGGATTCAGCGATCCAAAAAACATAAACTGAGTAGAAATCCAGAACTAGTATTAATTTTTCCAAGTAAAATCCCCTATTGCCTGGACTTCATAACTTAGTGCACATAGCGTCGCAGTGCATGTTCAGAGGCAGCCCTCCCCGTCCCCGTTCATCCTGCGTCATAATGTCATATCTCCTATTTGTTGCAAATTTTGTCTAGTTACTGAATTTCGTAATGCTTTTCCCCTAAAACAATAAGAAATTTAAGTTAAAAACAACTATTTGGGGGGTGGGGGCGTTCGGGGGAATTTTGGGGGGGGGGGGGAGTTAAAAATTTGAATTCAGCAACCCAAAAAACTTAAAGTAAACCTTATAGAGAATGTTCGGAGGGAAGATGGGAGGGCGAATGTAAACGTGTGAGTGGTTAAGTGGAATTGCGCAAGTTAGTTCACGCAGCACCGCGCGCATGTTCCGAGGCAGATCCTCCCTTCCCCTTCATCGTAAGTCATAATTTTATCTATCTAATTTGTTGCAAATTTTGTCTACTTTCTGAATTTCTCGATACTTTTCCCCTAAAACAATAAAAAAATTGATTTTTTTAGTAAAAACCTTTTTTGGGGTCATTTACCAAAATTTGGGGGAGTTGCCGGGGGAAATTTTGGTGGGAAGTTAAAAATTCGGATTCAGCGACCCAAAAAACATATAGTAAGCCTTTTTACAGTGCTACCATGAATTTTGCTCGGTAGACCTCCTATACGGTCTCTATTGCCCGGACTATACTTATTTCTTATGGAGTTTTACTGGCAAGATACTCTAAAAATGAAACAATTTTTAACTTACACAGTAAGTCTATGTCATGGTGTAGAAAAACTTTAATTGAAGAAAATTGTCATTACTCGTAAAAACAACACTATTATTTAATAATGCATCATATATTGGAAACACATGATCAAAATGATGAAATTTCGTCGTATACTGTAAAGCCTCTCATTAGCGGATATCTCAGGATCACGAAATTTGTCCGCTGCTATCCTAGGTTTCCCACTTTTAAGAGGTAAAAATATATAAATATGTAAGTGTTATGGATTGAAAAATGTTTTTCCCTAAATAGAGGTCCCTGCTATTCGGGAGTGTCCGTTATTTGCGTTTTACTGTACATAGATTTATAAAAGAAGGCGTTCACTGATTTTAAAATAAATCAGGATCTTAATAAAGGTAAAAATAATAATAATAATAATAATATTTTTTATTCCCGAGTGACGCCTTATAACTTGAGCATGAGGCAGTGCACATATGTGTCCACGCATTTCCTGATTACGTTAGCAATACTCTTTCAAATGCCTTTAGAAAAGAGTACTCGAATTAGATATCTATAATATCTTTCAAAAAATCATATTTACGTATGTAAATTATATTAATTTATTTAGGTTTATATAAATATATACACAGAAAAGCCCTTTAAAGTTGATTTCTTGTAAAATACTTACAATAAAAAATATCGGATTAGAAAACATCACTATATGGAGAACACGAAATAAATATCCATATATAGGTGTATCAATATTTTTTCAAGCAAATGTAAAGCATTCTTTACGTGTAAATAAAAACATATCGCTTTATTAGTAATTTCTATGAAAAAGTCGTAAATGACTTGCTGTACTTTAATTAGAGACTTTGCTCAAAATTAATTAAACAGTACGTTTGTCTCTAGATCGTGTACCGAGGAGGTAGCATCTGTCAATGCATCTAGTGATAATCTTAGCCTTAGCCTTCTAAATACCTTCATAGAGATATATTCGAATTGCGTGTGTGTAATCTCTTTAACAAAACAATATCGATTTAACTAGAATTATTTAATCATATATGGAGCAAAGATCTTTAAAGTTGATTTCTCGTGAAAAACATTATTTTATGAAACGTCTATGTATTGAATATACAGATTAAATTGTCATACAGATATGTCGTTACCAATGTCTTAATTTAAAAACATTTTCCCAATAAAGTCATTTTTTTCTTTTCGCATCATTTAGCTAACAGAGTTTCTTATTGCTTTCAGTCGTCGAAATACTTTAGTGTCAGTTATGATAAAAACACAGTAATAAACCATTACGGTAAATGCTATTCAAAATCATATCATAAATCATAATATTATAACAAAATACACTAATATACCATTGTTGTATTGTTTGGAAGAATACGTTGCTGATTCATTCCTGTGAGATATTTATATCAGTACAAATTAAACACTACAAACTTTTGGATCAATCTGCTAGATTTATTTAGTTTATTTAGTATAATAAGAATTGTGGAAGCTTCTGTATTGGTCACTATTACTTTCATTTTTAAAAAATAAACGTTATTTTATGCACTGTAAAAAATTTAATAACGTTGCCTCCAATTTTATGGAATAATTTAACTTATATAATGGTGCAATTTAAACTGATATAACAGGTATAATAGGGGAGAGTAGCCATATTTGGACCACCACTTTAATTGGACCGTTGCCATTCTGATGTTAATTACAGGAAGAGGCTCCCTCTACTGCTGAACTCCTACTCATCAGAATGACGCCACTCATGATTAGAAGAAGCAGCCGCCTACCATGTGCTGTTTTCAGGCAATTTTAAAAAACCTAAAGTTAGCTGTTTTGATCTAATTTTTTCCTACTAAACGTAAGTGAATATTTTAAAACTAAGGTAAGTTCTTATGTTTTCATATACATAAATTAATTCATCTATTTATTGCGCATACTTTTCACGCGGATTTGATTGATTTTATTTTTGTTCTTAGTCTTGAAATTAACAGTTTTTAAAAATGGCGCAGTTGCTGTAATTGGGCCAATTTAAGTTGATTAAATTGGACCAGATATACGATCATAAATTTGAAAAGTAAGTAATGAATTTCAAGGACGGTACGCTTTGTACACTATTTTTTTTATTTTATAATGTATTACTATCTCCATGCAAGTTTATTTTTGTATATCTGGATTAATTTTTTATACAGTTTAGGCCTATATAAACATAAAAATATTTTTACATATCTATGCAATAAATTTTGTTTGCAATGTCTTTTATCTTGTATGTAATTGTATTTATTTTCTTTGAATTCTTTATTCCTACGGCATATTTGATTTACAGAGTTGAATTCAAATATTTTCCTCCTGCAGGGTATTTGTGATGGAAGACTTTTTACAGTTCTGGTAGGTGGAATTATACTTTTTTGCCATTAAAACGCATAAAATCTCAAACCTTGATGAAAATGTTGAAAAAGACATAGACAAACTGTCTGGAAGAAAAACACCCGTGATAGCAAAAGCTGTTAAAGATATAGGAAACAAAAAGCAGACAGTAAGTTGTGAAGAAATTGACCTGTAACAAGGCTGCAGCTACTAATCCTCCCCAAAAGCACTAAAATCATTAGAAATATTATTTCCCTTGCTAAATTCAGTTAAATCAAAGTACAGAGGGAGCCAAAAAACAGTTGTGTTAACATCATCGCCATATAAACTAAAATTTAAAATGAAAAAAAAAGGAAGCTTTCACAGCACAAAAGCAATTAGAACATCGAGTTTTAAAAAATAAGCGTAATGCAATCGGCAGGAAAATGATGGAAGAGAAGAACTACAAAACATAATGTAAAGAAAACTTCTTTTGCAAAAAAAATTTCTAATAATTCAGAATCTAAAAAGAAAAATCTAGACTGTGATGATTGATTTTGCCTAATTTGTAAGAAAAATAAAATAGCAGAAATGATTCAGTGTTCAGATTGCCATATACGGTTCCATGTTGTGTGCACTGGAAAACAAAAATAATAAACGAAATTCATGTATAAGCTTTGCATCACTCCTTACATGATATTCAAGTAACTGACAATTAGTTCCATAATTTCTATTCTTAATTACTGATAACTTTGATTTATATTTTGAATACATTTTGATTTAAAACAATTACTCTTATTTTCAGATATCTGATTTCATCATATTTCATTGCCGTTATTTTGTTTGATTGTTTCATTAATCGCAAACTTTGCTTTTAATAAAATTAGTTATATCCCCTTGTCATTAAAATAACCTGATATTATCTCGTCCAATTTAGGAGACTGGGGGTCCGACTTAGGCGACCAGTTGCTGAATTTTGACCACTTTTGACAAATTTTTCAAATTAAAATAAAATTTAAGATTTTCAAAAAGAAATTGATCTAAATATTTATTTAGTTAGTAGATGAATAGATTGACCATGTGTAATGATCTTTTGCAGATATTTCAAAAATTAAGTGAGTTACACATAAAAATAAGTGAAGTGGTCCAAATTTGGCTATTTTCCCCTATTACACATCAGTGTAACGTAGCACCAGTTATATCGGTTACTCAATAAAAATAAAATGAAGGCAGCAAGGCTGCCACCAATGGTATGGAGTAATGTTACATGAATTTTTTACATTGTGTATTGTAGACAATGAACATATATATATATATATATATATATATATATATATATATGGGGCATTCTCACAATCTTTTGACTTTCATGTCCCTGAATAATAATTTTTATTTTAATACAATTTTTTTGTTTTTTTATTTTATTTCAGATACTGGGGAACATCCCAATGCATGATTGCACAACAATATTAACGAGATAAATAAGTTTTGGACGATGCTGAGGTTCCAAAAACCTGGAAAACTCCTATACCGTCCCGTGTCCCTGATGCTGATTTTTAAGTTTGGAGCTGTCTGGATAAAATTATTTCAATAAAAATAATTCGATGTAATTTTTTTCTGAAACTGGAACTATTGTTTTATATAAATATGTAGCTAAAAA
Source organism: Maratus speciosus (assembly GCA_963932465.1). Classification (NCBI taxonomy): domain Eukaryota; kingdom Metazoa; phylum Arthropoda; class Arachnida; order Araneae; family Salticidae; genus Maratus; species Maratus speciosus. The sequence continues at coordinate 340,543,548 of OZ010786.1, read as the reverse complement.
TTAACCTGCATACATTTTTAGGGTTGTTATAATTTTTTAAACTCTCTCCCTGGGTTTTAGATTCCTTACCATCCCTCTTCTAAAATTATACAAAAAATCATTAAAGATGCAGCACAGAATTTTTTAAAAGTTTTTTCTCATGCAGAAATATGCTAGAGAAATAATGTCTAAAATTCTTTGGCAGGGAATTTACTGTAGAATTTAAATCAGCATTTAAATATCAATTTCAAGCATCGTGGCTTTATTGGTAGTCTCACCGTCCCCAAGGTTTATTCCTGCACTTTTCGAGGTAAATTAAAAAAATTAATTTAATCCAATTTTAACAACTGTTTCTAAACATCAACGAATATTGTGGCTATCACTTAGTCTTAACATGATTTTCCTAAAAATAGGTGGTAATTTTCCTTACCGTTCCATCCTTACCGTCCCTTTTTTTTTTTACCATTTCATCCCTTTTTTCCAATACCATCCCTTTTTTTACCTTACCGTCTTTTCATTAACACCCCTTTAAGACAATGTTATACAAAAATTCTGTATTAAAAGTACTACATTGTTATTATTTCTTATTTGAATGTCCTGTGTGTACTATGCAAATTCATTATAAGTAAAAATTTAGAAGAAAATAAAAAGTTACAGGGGTAAAATGGTAACGAAAATTAAACTCGCAAGTTTAACTTAAACCTCAGTTAAATAAAAAAAATTTCGCTGCTGACCATTTTTTCTTTATTTTGAATCATTAAGTTTATCAGATTAGAATGGTATTCTAGCAAGTTTAATTTTGTCAGATTTTTTTCCCAAAAGTCAAAAGATTGTGAGAATGCCCCTTATATATATGTGTGTGTGTGTGTGTGCGTGCATGTATGTATAATTATATAAAATAATACTAGCAGGGATGGCCGAGCTCAGCTCGATAAAAATTAGCTTTGTGTTAAATTCGATATTTTATTCTTATTGTATCATTCTTGCTGTTTAGATATAATTGGCATGATCCTGAGACATAGTGACCGAAAATGATCCAGTAACCGAATTTTTTCGAACATGCGACCTAGCCAATGCTCTTCTAGAACCCGAAAACGATAGAATACAAAATTTAGTCAATATTGTAAAGTCGTTTTACAGATAAAATTAGCTAATTTACGTGGGTCAAGTATCCCAAAAGGAACTTACTAATCTAAATTTATCGAACATGTGACCTATACCAATGGTCTTCTCGTGCTGCGAAAGGATGAAATAAAACAATTTGTCAAAGTCATTTGAGACATTTTTTGGATACATCTAGCTTGACCCACAGTGACCCAAAAATGACCCACTAATCGAATTTTCTCGAACATGTGATTTAGCCGAATGGTCTTCTCATGCTCAGAAACGATATAATACAAAATTTTGTTAAAATGTTTTGAGCATTTTTAGATAAAATTAGCTTGACCCACAGTGACCCAAAAATGACCCGGTAATCGAATTTTCTCGAACCTGTGGCTTAACCCGCACGTTTTCTCATGCCCAGAAACGGTATAATACAAATTTTTGTCAACATTGTTGGAGTCGGTTTTTAGATACAGTTAGCTTGACCCACAGTGACCAAAAAATGACCCTTAAATCGAATTTTCTCAAAAATATGACTTAGCCCAATGGTCTTCTCATGCCCAGAAACGGTATAGTACAAAATTTTGTCAAAATCGTTTGATTCGTTTTTTAGATACAATTAGCTTGACCCCCAGTGACACAAAATGACCCACTAATCGATTTTTCTAGAACATGCGACTTAACCCAATGATCAACTCATGCCCAGAAGCGGTATATTATACAATTTTGTCAAAATTTTTTTAGCCTTTTTTTAGATTCAATTAGCTTGACACCTGAACCATTCTGACCCAACATGACCCACTAATCGAATTTTCTTGAATATGCGGCTTAGCCGAATGGCATTCTCGTGCCCGAAAACGATAGAAAGCAAAATTTCCTCAAAATCGTTAGGGTCTTTTTCTAGATAAACTTAGCTTGACCCACAGTGATCCAAAAATGACCCACTAATCGAATTTTCCCTAACATGTGACTTAACCCGTTGATCTTCTCGTAATCCAAAACAGTAGATTACAAAATTTAGTCAAATCTTTAGAGCCGTTTTTTAGACAAAAATTAGCTTGACCCATAGTAACCCCAAAATCACCCACTAATCGAAATTTCTCGAATATGTAACGTAGCCCAATAGTTTTCTCGTGCCCCAAAAAGGTTGTATAAAAAATTTAGTCAAAATCAACAGAGCCGTTTTCTAGATTATAATTAGTTTGATTGATGACCCATTACGACCTAAAATGACCCACTAATCAAATTTTCTCGAACACATGACCTAGCCCAATGAACTTCTCGTGACCGAAAATGGTAAATACAATATTTGGTGAAAATCGTTAGAGCCGTTTTTAAGATAAAATTTACATGCACACACACACACAATTTTTGCTTGTATTATAATATATGCAAGCAGAGATTTGTCTAACGTTTCGAGTAGAGTATTTCACGCATTAACAATCAAAAATACATTAAAAATTTCAATCACGTGTCTTTTCACACTTGTAATGTAGCATAATTGTCGCTTAACCTTAAAAGGAATGTCTTTTTATTTAAAAAAAAATAATAAATTGATGCTAAGCTTTAAGTAAATATAATTTCTTTATTTGCTTTTAACACAATCAAGTGCCAATGATGACATGACACTATCAAAAGATTTATATAAAGACGTATAAACTTAATTGCTATATCTCTAATTAAATGCAATCCATTTGTCAAATAAAGTTCTTTTTCTCTTGTCGGTTCTTCATTATTATTAAATAAATATCATAAGACACAAGCTGAGAATTTATGCCTTTATAAAATTAATGTTTATATTTGTTCATCTTTGAAGACGCTTTATTTTAATTATGTGCATTAATTCAGACTTGTATTTATGAACTCTTGATTTAATCTTAAAATTCAACAATATGATATTGCATTTTTATTTTTCTAATTACACATATCTTCTTTTTTATTTACGAATAGAAATAATTGATTTATTAATTAAGTACATATATTAGTTTTGGCTTTACGTTAAAATTATAAAGTAGTTCCTTGCGAAAGTTTTTAACTATTATTTAAGCCTATTATAAGGAATTCGTATATTTAGGTGTTAAATATGGTAGCGGGATACACGAATACCAGCTAAATGTAACTGCAAGTAAGCTTTATTTATGAAAACACAAACTGTGTGAGCTTATAGAAATAAAAAAAAACTTAATGTTATGGGTTCGGGCATTTGCAAAGTGATTACAGCAAATATCATTCAAAATAGTCAATTTTTTTCAAGCTGTTAGCACTGAGTCAAAGGTTTGATATTCAAAGTTCAGTTCATGAGATTAGTCTCTGAGAAAATAACAAATTTTCGTAACAGACATGGGGTGCTGAAATACTCTCTATATACTTATTAGAATTGGATAGTTCAGATAGTTTACTGTTGTACTGTTCACAGTACTCGCTCACTTCACTCAATGCTTTCATTGAATACTCCCTTGTCAATTGAAGATTTTTTACGAAACTATATGACCGATGACTTAACGTATCTCGGGATGAGATATTTTCTCTGTATGCGATCTGGCACAGGGTGCACCCCCACCTCACACACATAAATAAGCCTTAGTACGTACTTTCTCAAACTACGACAGGATGTCGTCATAACGAACTCTATTGCAGGGAAGTTCAGAATCCTTCCTGTTACTTCAACTCAAAACAACCCCTTCTCTCTCGATTATCTCTTCCAAAATCCCTTTCTGCTCTCTTCCTAGCATCCAGGATCTCGCGACTGTCGGGTCGGCAAACGGGGGCTTTCAATTCTCTCCAGTCCGGATCGTTCAGGGAGGGGTCGCTCTGGACCAGCGGGTCCGAATTCGCTTCTAATTTCCTCCTCAAGCTAAAGGGCCAAACAGGCTTTCCTAATTTCGGAAATCTTTTTTGTGGTCAAGTGGTGCTTCATAGAATCCGGAAGTCGGTCCGACGAAATCCGTCTCCGTCTCTGTGCTTTGTTGAAACTACTCTTTCTTTGTTGATGAGCACAGAACGGTTGGAATACAAAGGCCAGTTGATATTTTTATGGCTTACGTAGAAAAGGGAGCACTAAAAGCTGCTTTCCTCTCCTACGAAAGCAATAAAAATGCTTACTGTCCTTTCTTTTCCAACCGTTAGTTCTCAACAATGGAAAGAGGCGGAGATAGATTGCATCGGACCGATTTCCAGATCCTACGACATCCTACAAAAATAACAAAACATGAAAAGCACCGTCTGACCACAAAAAAGAATCCCGAACATAGAAAAACAGTCTGTTTAGAGCGAGACTGTCTGACGATGATCTCCAATAAGAAAATTTCCGTTCTCATCCATCAGGGCGTGACATAAAAAGTTTCGGGAGAGTCCGTATTCTCTTTTAGTGCCAAACAATATAAAATTTGATGAATTACATCTTTCCTATAAGCATTTAAAATGACCTTAGATTAGGTTTCTCGTGACTATGTCCTTGGTATGGCCTTGCTTCATTTCTAGTAAGGAGTTTCTCTTTTGCTCAGAAACTATTTTAATTTCTAATTTAATGAGTTTTCTACATTATATAAGAAAAAACTAATAAATTTTTAACAAATCCAGACGACTTTGGACACTTTATTAGTTTTATTTTATTCCTAAAATTTTAGCGAATGTTTAAATTTCTGAAAAAATACCTGGAAAAATCATAAAAAAAGATAATTACAAAATATAACGTGTATATATACATAATACTGTCACTTTTAAACCTTATGCCGATAATATTCGATAAATAACATATCTTATCTGTAAATTGTGAATATGATGCCCCTCTGACGATTACATATCACATTCATGGTTTTTTTCTTTCTTCTTTCTAAAGAAGAAAATATCGTAATCGAGATTTTTTTCGACTTCCGGTTTTCGACGGGTTTACACTTTTAGGGGTCAGAGATCCCGAAAAACATGTTTATACAAAATGTCAGTCTGTCTGTGTGTCCGTGAGTTCCTATGTTCATGTGTCCGGGCGTCACTGTGTCCATGTGTCCGTGTGTGCGTATGTTCGCTTTGTACCATCAAAAAGTGTATGAAGTTATGCAAAGAATTAATTGAACGGAATTTTTTGTGTACGTTTTTGGCTGTGGCGAGCAGGCCCTCTTTAAATTTGGAAACATACCGCCGATAGGGGGCGTTGTAATATTGATTTTTGTGCCATTTTCATAATTGTACCATGTGTATGAAGTTATGCATAAAATTAAACCAAATCCCATGCGTATATTTTTGGCTATGGTCTGCAGGTTCCACGTGTACAGCAGAATTATGAAAAATCGAGAAAATTCGCTATTACAACGCACCCTTCCGGCGGATTGTTCCCAAATTCACGGTTGTCTCCCCCCCGGGATTGCACTTATACTCTAAAACGAAAGCTGGGTTCTCGGGGCGGTCATCCCTGTCGTCCCTGTACATCGGCTGTTCATACAGCGATGGGCATTTCGCATCCAGCTAACCCGGTGACCCTCGAGCAGCTGATGGAGAACAGAAAAACGAAAAATATTGATTTATTAAATATTATATGCTTGAGATTAACTCGTTTATTATACGATTAGTAAAATGAAGCAGAAACTTAAGATAAAAATCAAAGTTGGTACAGCATTGAAGTAATAAAACTGATAGATTAATATGGAACAGCTTTTTGAGATACAAACATGTATGAGAAAGAAGAAAGTTTTGGAAATTCCACATCCGACTAGTTATTTTTATATTTTCACTTTCTCGCTTAACACATTGACTGCCATGGCTCACTAATATGTATGCCAATATTAATTTTGCCATAACTCACGAATTGTGTCTAATCATTATTTTCATTGAAGGCAATTTTTTGCAACGAAACTTTACTGCTATTGATAATTTATTACTATGTATTTAAAAAAAGTTTCACATTTAACACATTGAATGTTATGGCTCACCAATATGTGTGCCAGAATTAACTTTGCCATGCCCCTCGAATTGTGTGCCATCAATATTTTCATTGAAGGCAATTTATTTCTACGAAACTTTGCTGCTATTGATAATTGATTACTATGTATTTAAAAAAGAGTCTCTTACCCCTCCTCCCTCGCATGTTTAGTGATTTCAGCTTTTCAGTTTGGCATTCAACATTTAAAAATAAAAAAAATTAATATTTTTTAATTAAAAATGTGCAAAATTATTAAAAATTGCGGGAATTGTGAATTGTAAACCGACTCAATAAACACAGAAAACCGCTCTGTATGCCAAAAAAAAAAAAAAAAACCTCGTCGTAATCTGTGTCAATCAGTGTGTTAATGCTTTTTTTTTTCACGTTTATTTTAACACGTGTAATTTCATTTTACAAGGGCTGTTCAAGAAAGAATGATCATAATTTTTTTATTGGCATACCTCATTGCACAAAAATTTACGTTTTGTTCCATTGTTAGCTTAATGTGTAATGAATACGTGATAATTATTTTGTTCATTTATTTCCAGTACTATGTAAGTAGCAACCATGAAATTTCAGATACTTTCAGTATCGCCTACAAAAACGATGGAGGCAAAGAGCAATGAGAACGATGTTATTGTACAAGTTTGCGTTGTACAGGTTTACAACGTAATGCTTTTTCTAAATTTTGCTTTCGCCAGAAGTAATTATCAGTCAAAAAGTATGCTATAGGATACTTATGGAGAGTTTGTTCTTCCCCGTAGCACAGTTAGGTGATGGTTTGAAAATTTTAAGGAAGAGAAAGACAATCATCTGCAAAGGAAGATAGACACAGAGTTTCTGTAATTGAGCTTGCACAAGTCAACATAATACCGTTGCTATTACTGTCAAAGCATATCGTTAGATATGAGAACTCTTAAATATATTGCAGTTATAAAGGCGTGCCACCCGCATGTTTTTAACAATAATGTAAACATGAGACGTATTTGTGCGCCCGGCATTCCGAGACTCCTCATACCCGAACAACAGAACGTTCGAGTGGAGGTTGTTTAAAATAAAACGTGATTTTACATGAACGTGAGATGAATCCACTAATCATCTTTAATAAAAAGAAATGCATTGCTGACGCCTGGCTTTTTCGCTAATTGTTGCAACAGACTAATCTCGGAAAATGAAACATTTGAAGTTACTGAAAAAAATTAATAGCTCGAAAAGTATTTGTCAGAAAATTGTTAGACAAATTGCTTTAGAAATGTAAAATAATTTTTTTTTTTTTGTACTTTCAAATCTAATGATTATGTCGTTTTTCAAGTACTGAATTTCAAAAATTACCAAATTTTACTATAGAGTACACTGTAAAAAAACCACTGTAAATTTGTCAGCACAACTCGATTACAGTTGAATGTACTGTATCTTTCTTTGGTTTCCTGACTATTTAAACATGAAAAATACAGCAGTTGCGTAAAATTAACAGTACAATGTACTGGCAATTTTGGACGCATTTGGACCACAGCACAAACTACTGGCGTCCAAATTGCCAGTACATTGTGCTGTTAATTTTACGCAACTACTGTATTTTCCATGTTTAAATAGTCAGGAAACCAAAGAAAGATACAGTACATTCAACTGTGATCGAGTTTGTGCGCGAGATGAACAGTACTTTGTACTGTAAAAATGTCGTTTTTTTTTTTTACAGTGTACCATAGCTAAACTTTCACAACTATAAAGATAATGATAACGGCAATATGTCCTGACGTGTATACTGGCTACATCTCGAGTCACAAATTATAGTAGCCTTACTATTCTGATAAAATATAAAAGTGAATTTTGATGTCTTGAGTGCATGATATTTATTTAATTCTCGAAAAATACATGATGCGCCATTTCTTTTTAGTTGTGAATAACATGAGTTAATTTACGTATGACCTCATACTTAAAATGAATATTCGGTTATAACGTATGGTTTTTACAAGAGAAAGTGATATCATGAAGGGCTTTTCATGAATTTAAATTTCTTTTTAATTTTTTTCCCAAGAATCAAGACTATATTTATTTAGGCTTAGGAAACATTTTTTAAAAGTACTGGTATAAAAGGAAAATTTCTCAAGGCTTTCAATATATTAAAAAAGAGAGCATATTTGTACGAGATTCATAGTCGATACAGTGTTTAATTTTAAAATTGATTTTTCTAATCAAATATCTTTAAAACCCCGTGAAACGCCAGGTATTTCAGCTAGCATAATAATACGCTTTGACTGACGATTTCTTCAGGCGAAAGTAAAATTTCCAGCAGTGTTGCATCCATCTTCCCGTAGGCGATACTGAAATTATCTGAACTTTCATGATATCCAGTGACGTACTACTGGAAAAAATTACCACGTATTCATTACACATTTAGCTAGACTGCATTTTTCAATATTAATAATCGACATATTACGCTTGCCTCGCACCATCCTTGCAAAGAAACCTTCATAAGATATGCAGCAATAATTAAAATTAAGAACATTAAAAACCCCTAACTACTACTATTTTTCATATAATAATGTGACGGCATTAATTATTTTTTTAGTAATAGCATGTTCATAAAGCCTAAATTTCTTGTCTTGTGATCAGCAAATTTCTTTAGTTTTTCATTTTAATTTTCTATCACCATCGCATAACGCGAATCCGTAAATTTGAAACAGACTTCTTGTATCAAAAGTGCGCATGTAATAGTATAGTATATATATTATAAAGGACAAACATATCTGTGCGTAACGCATACGTCATTCTGCGAATGGTAACACTTTGAAATTTGAAATGAAATTTCGGTTTTGCAATTTTCGCTACTGCAAATTTTTAAAATTCTAAACATCCCACATTTTAAATGTTTACACCGTCGTATGCAGAAAAAAAGCACTTTTAAATGCAATTTGTTTGAAAGCTATATCTCAATTTATTTTTGAGACATTTTCAATTTATTTTGCTAATCGTGGCAACTGAAGTACTTCATTTCTATTAAAAGTGGTTTAGTTATCTTTATTCATTATATTCTTACTGATGCCATTTTCTCATTACAATTAAAAATATTTTTCTTAAAAATTTAAACAGAAAATGACGTTACGCTTTAAAAAAGACACAATTTGCCAGATGATGCTGTTATATTTCACTATTTTTTTTATTTCGCTGATATTGAGTTTGAGACAATAAGCAAAATATTTCAACGACAGAAAATGACGTCATATTTAAAAGAAAACGATAATTTTATTTGATAAAACCAGATATTTCCCCTTGAATACGTCTAAAAGTTATAAATTTCTGGAATTTTTACGCGCAGGTATAGTGATTATAATGAGACCTCAAATCACGAGTGGGAATTTTAACATGGAAAGTTATAATAGTTGACAAACGTGACTTCAAGCTTGAAAATATATTTATTAATAGCCTATTGCGAGTTAAAATATTTTTAAATGGTTAATATGGATGTGATACTTGGAAAATGACTTGATTCGGTTTAGATTTAAAGGGGGGGGGGGAATCCTATGATTATGTCAATGTGAAATCATTTTTGCCCATTTTTCCTTCCGTAATACGAAGCATAAATTTATAACTTAATCAAAATTACTTATCTTGATTATATGTTACTGATTACGTATATGAATAAAGTTTAATTTTTTAATAATTTTAACAGCTGAAGTTTATGTAAATAGTATTTTGTTAATCTTAGGTTAAAATATGTCTTTGGAGAATTAAACTAACAAGTGTAAGAAGGATTTTTTATTGTAATTATTATTGTCGATGTATTATAAATTTGATGCAACAGTTCCTTTGTAAACATTTTCTTTCGTCGAAATTCGACGGGTTCCACCTCGTATATATAATATTTAAATAGTGAACACCTCAAGACTGCAGAATTTGTCCGTTATTCAGAGGTAAAATCAGACAAAGATATGCGTATTGGGGAAAAAATCTCTAAATAGAAGTTTCCGCTATTTGAAAGTGTTCTTTATATTGGTTGTAATATATTAGTAAAAAATATTTTGAAAACCCTTGAAAATAACGTAAATTGAGTTACAAACTAGCACACTTATAACTTTGCTTCAACGTTATTTAAAAGCAAAATTTAAGTAGTTTTACAAAAGTAAAGGAATTTTTTATTATTTCGATAAAACTCAAAAAATAAATTTTTAAATAAAGTATATTAGGTTGAAAATAATTGAAATTGTAATTTAAACAGCGTTTATCTTTATTTATTAATTACTAGAAGGAATGACGTAGCTAGGCTTCGTCAAAATTAGCCTTGTCTTCAATTCGATATTATATTCTCACTGTATCATTCTTGCTGTTTAGATACAATTGGCATGAACCAGGACATAGGGAGCCAAAATGACCCACTAACCGAATTTTTCGAACATGCGATCTAATCAATGCTTTTCGAGAACACGAAAATGATAGAATACAAAATTTAATCAAAATCGTTAAAGTCGTTTTATAGATAAAACTAGCAGGTCGAGCCCGCTGCGCTGGTCCATTTTTTAAAAAAAAACCCTTCAATCAAACGAAATAGATAATTCTACCCTGTATTTTAAATTAATATGTACCTTCACCTGGAAAGTCCTACCGCATTATCTGAATACGCATCGAAAACCGTTGCGCTATTATATTATCTGATGCGTTAGACGAAATTCGGGCAATTCAGAAGCAACTCTTTAGTAAATCATGTAGAGTTTGGGAGGGAAATGCGGCCATTACGATCGTCAGAAATTAAAATGTTCTCTAATCGCCACACTACTAAAAAAGAGAGAATTACAATGATTGCAGAGATAGACCATTTAACATAAAGAATGTTCGGGTTATTCACTTTCGTTTGTTAATTCTTTTACTCCGAGCTTCTCAGCTTGATGCTGTGCTATGTGTGGATCTGATAACATAAATACAATATATCTCTACTTTATATTATATTTGGTAATATACGTCCTCTTTTGGCAGGTTTTCTACAGTTTCTTATCTTCGAATTCTAGTAGAGTAAATACAGTAAAAACAGTATTTAACTTTTATATTTTAAAAAATTTGAATCATGTAAAAGTGGCTATCTAAAGCTGAATTGTGTGAATAAAATTAAAACAATGTCATTTTAACTACCGTTTCTTTTTTTAAAACCAGTTTTAATCATGCAACTATTAACCTAGGAAAATAACCTCGATAACTGATTCAAATAGAAAACTAAACCTCTAGTTTTCATTCATTAAAATCTTCCCAATTATCCGTAATCGGATCCACAACCAAGTTTGATGTGAAGCGCTAGAAATGTTTGTAACGGTATGGCTACAAATGTACCAGGGCAAGCTGCAAAACAGAGTTAATTACGCGACAAACTACATTCCATTAAATAATGTCAAATTGCTGTTGATTGAATTTTAGATCTTTCACTATCATAATTCTTTGCGAATGATAAATAAAGTTAGTTATGCAAAATTTTTAGTAATAATCTTTTTGGAAAACCGAAGATTTTTTATCTAATGAATGAAGATTATCTCTAATTAGCGTAATAAGACGGAGAAATAAACATGCTTGTTATTTTCAAGACGTTATTATTCACCAATCTGTTGCCTAAATAAAACTAAAAACGTTAATTTGTGACTACGATGAGCTGCTCGGGCTGTGCATCAGCCAAAATTGCTTTATAATGATTAAAATTTTATTTGAATCTGAGATACGTTCTTTTTTTTAACCTAGGCTAAATGAACAGATATTGTTCCATTGGCCACCTTTGGCATTTGAAAGTTTTTTTCTACATTCAATTTGATGCTTTTTTAGTGATAGTAAAATAACTGCAGATGAAAAATAATAGTAAATATTCTTTTGTCCATTTGATTCATAATAAAAAAAAAAACCATAAATTTACTAATAGCTAAGTAGAAATTTCGAATAATTTTCTGAAATCGGATTACCGTCGACGGTTCCTTTCAAATATAAACGAACCTTCCACCATTATATAGTAAATTCGCCAATTGTAGGGTGATTGATTATGGAAGATTCATCCAATATCTTTTAATAACATTTCTAAAAGAAGGAAGGATATGGAAAAAAATGACGAATTAAATGGAATATCGAAAAGTGATTTCAGAAAGCAATTTTTATTGCAAAATGTTTTCTTTCGTGATAGTAATAACGAATAATTGCTTACATTTTCTTAAGAATAATCTTTATTACTTAACATTGCAAGCACTGAATGTTTCTGAAAGGGAAATTGGAGATATGTTTTTTGCTAAAAAAAGAGTGGACAGCATTAGCTAATCTGGCTTCGGGGTTATAAAAGTCACAAATTTGCGGAAAACAAACCGACATGTTTTCACAGTAAAGTATGGTGGGAAATTTTTTAAAATGTCTGAAATTAAATTATTTTACAATATGTATGTACGTGTTTGGGAGACATTTATACTAAAATTAAAATAGTTGACTCCATTTTTAAAATATTAATTGCTATTTATATATTGTACATTTGAATTTAAAAAAATACTCTAAAAATGCTTTCGTACACTTGCAAAATCACCTTTATTGTAAAGATCGCTTGAACCTATGTCACGCTTCCGTCTTTTTGGTTTAAAATCAAATTGTTTGGCGACAAAAGCAAATTCAAAATCATAAATAAACATATAAGTTGTAAATCATAAGTACCATCATTTTTACAATTACATCTGCTAGTTTCATCTGTAAGTCACATGATGGAGGATTTAGAAATAAAAAAGAACAAATAAAAAGCAAAATTGTTACTCACAAGGAAGGTTTCCTTAAAGAGCATACTCAAATTATTTTGAAAAAAAATCCTTATAAAACTACTCTTGTATGTAGTAAAACATCAGTCAAATTTGGCAGCGGAATCTCAATAAAAATTTGAAAAAAGAAAAATAAATATATTCGACTATTTGACGCAAAAAAAGACGAACGTTCCACACTATATGGCTCGCCAACACATTTCCTTCCCAAATGCAAGATGTTTAAATGCATTTGGAAATTGCTTGTTAAATAAATGTTTAATCCTCTCGCTGCGGAGCCCGAGAATTTCTCGGGGATGCATTTTTTCGTCTAATTAAACCTCCTTGATCATTCCCACCAGTTATTTGTTTATTGTAAATTTGGCCTTATTTAATCGGAGCATTTTCAAGATTAAATTAGACAAAAAAAATTTGTTTTGAAAAACCGGTGACAAAAGAATAAAAATTCTTAAATACGCAATTTTTTAATCTATTTTGATAAAACAATTACGCAGCGAGAGGGTTAAATGCCCAAATTTCCATGAATTTAAACCTAACCGAAGGATTAGCCTATTATTTTTTATGTGTAAGCGTATAAAACTATATACAAATTGCGTGTTGCAGTAGTTATTTAATTTTACATGGCTTCACCGGCTAGAAATGTTTTAAGGGTACTATTTGATTATTCTGTCGCCAAATTATATAAATTGCCAAAATACTCGCCAAATTATACAAATTGACAAAATTTTTATTTTAAATAACGAAAGAATAAATAAATTTGTAAACATTAATAAAATTAAATATAGAAGGCAAATTAAAAATCACTTGATGACGCAACAAACACGTGTACCGTGTTTAATGTCAAGTGAATGTAAAATTTACGATCAGCCATTATTGGCATTTAATCTTATAGTTTGGCGGTAGTTTTTTTGTCGACGGGATAATCAAGTAGTACCGATTTAAGTTTGTTTTAAAAGTAGCTGGCTAATTAAAAATACTATCATTAAACATTTATATATTAAGTAGTTGTTTCCATGGCAACAATAACCTTCACTTCTAGTTTCTGACACTAACAATATCGAAGTCAAATTGCCAATGTTCAAAATCGGACATTAATTTTGAGTTTGGAACAAATTTAATAAAACTTAAATTTTGTTTTAAATCGTATAATTACGATAGTAAAATTTTAATACATACACATATAAATGTATATGACAAAACTGTAGTAATAAAAATGTATTTATTTAAGTTAAACTTTAACTAACTTCATATGAAGAGTAGAAAAAGGTTTTACTTAAAAATTATTTATCATTAAAAAAAAGTATCCTTCAAAATTTTATTGTGTCGCCAATTACCATTAAATCGCCAAAAAAAAGTAAATTTTCATTATTTTTTAAGAAACGCTAAATCGAGGTTCTGCCAATTTTTTTATAAACATATTATAAGTCATGAGAAGAACATTCTATATGTTCCTCATTCTAAGTATATTATAATAATTCTTTCAAATATTTCTGAGCTTATGGAAACTTCATTGATATCATCCTATCATTTTTTTCAGATCTGTTTTTCTTAGCCTGACACAAAAGATAAATAGCCAAATCTTATTATTTCAACTACAGTATGTTAACTGAGTAATTTTTTAAGCATTACGAACATTCCCTTTCATGTTTAAATTAAATATTTTCGGGATTTTTTTTTATTATTATTATCACTCATTCAAACTGATTTTTTTCTTCTTTCTTTCTTTTTGTTTCTTTTAAATAAAATTAGTAACAGTTTTTTCTTTTATTTTTCGAGGTGTAGTAACCGTTTCAATTTTATATTTTTGTCAACGATAAATTTCGCCAAGCAATAAAATGGTAACCTTAACGTCCAAAATAACCGAACTTTCCATCATAATTCTATAATCTACGTAGAACGATGTGTCATAGCTTAAAATCTTCCCTGAATTGATACCTATTTAACAATATAAGCTCCGTCAAAATCCATGCAGTAGAACTCGAAATATAGAGGTTCGGAACGAAATTTCCGTTTGGATTTTATATATTAGCTTATAGTGTTGTAGATTAGCTTCACCCACGGTAACCCACAAGGGGCCCACTAATCTAAATTTATCGAACATGTGACCTATCCCAATAGTCTTCTCGTGCTGGGAAACGATGTAATAAAAATTTTTGTCAAAATCGTTTGAGTCGTTTTTAAGTACAACTGGCTTGACCACAGTGACCCAAAAATGACCCACTAATCGAATTTTCTCGAACACGTGACTTAGCCCCATAGTCTTCTCATGCTCAGAAACGATATAATACAAAATTTTGTCAAAATGTTTGGAGCCATTTTTAGATGCAATTAGCTTGACTCGGATTGATTCAAAAATGACCCACTAATCGAATTTTCTCGAACATGCGACTTAGCCCCATAGTCTTCTCATAATCCAAAGTTTTGTCAAAATCGTTTGAGTTGTTTTTTAGATACAATTAGCTTGACCCACATGACCCAAAATGACCCGGTAATTGATTTTTCTCGAACATGTGTCATAGGCTAATGGTCACCTTATGACCAGAAGTGGCATATTACAAAAAAAATTTCTAAATGTTTTTAACCGTTTTTAACATTCAATTAGCTTGACACCTGGCCCATTGTGACCAAAATGACCCACTAATCGAATTTTCTTGAACATGCGACCTAGCCCAATGGTATTCTCGTGCCCGAAAACGATAGAAAGGAAAATTTCGCCAAAATCGTTAGAGCCGTTTTCAAGATAAACTTAGCTTGACCCACAGTGACCCAAAAATAACCCACTAATCGAATCTTCTCTAAAATGTGACTTAGCCCATTGGTCTTCTCGTAATCCAAAACAGTGGATTACACAATTTAGTCAAAATCGTTAGATCCATTTTTCAGATAAAATTAGCTTGACCCGAAGTGATCCAAAAATGACCCACTAATCGAAATTTCTCGAACATGTGACCTAGCCCAATAGTTTTCTCATGCTCATAAACGGTTGGATATAAAATTTAATCAAAATCGATTGAGCCGTTTTTTAGATATAATTAGCTTGACCCTGACCTATTGCTACCCAAAATGACCCACTAATTGAATTTTCTCGAATACATGACCTAGCCTTCTCGTGCCCGAAAATGGTAAAATACAAAATTTAGTCAATATCGTCAGAGCCGTTTTTAAGATAAAATTTACACACACACACACAATTTTTGTTCGTATTATAATTTTGAGTATGTAATGTTTACTGCTATTTCATTAAAAATCAAAATATATTAAATTAAATTTAGATTAATATTTAATTACAAACCAAAAATTGTCCTTTGTATTATTAGTTGGAAAATTATGCTATGATAATTATATGTTTATGAAATTAGTTTAAATTTAATTATAGTTTAAGTCAAATTATTTCAGTATTAGTGTAGAATAGATTTTGCTACTGCATATCCTTCTACATCAATTACAGAAAACATTAAATGGTTTAAATACGAAAAAGAAAAAAAGAAAATACAGTTTCACGTAAAGTTCAGTTTAATTCTTTCACAAGATGCTATTATTTTTATGACAGAAAAGTAATTTCCGAAATTTGGATTTTTCACATCAAAATCTTTATCGGGTTCAAGAAGTATACGAAATGAAAGTGTCATTTAATTTAACGTTGAAAATTCTAACAAACTGATAAAATGAAAGAGCTAATTAAAACTTTTTAAAACAGAAATGATAAGCTGTCAGTTTCCATAAAAGGATGATAATTATTATCATTTTATTATTACTATTATTTTGCTAGTAACCGACTAGTATAATGGCAGGGAAAATTAAATATATAACGCAAAATTTGAATGAAAGTTGCGCATTTATAAACGTGTCCTTTAAGAATCATTTTCTGTAGGAAAAAATGTGTGCATTTTTCCTGTAACGTAAAAACGTTCACTTAAGTGTCATGTGTATCCTTAAGAGCCTACACTAGTCCTGCGAAGAAACGAGAACATTAATGTTAAACCTATGGGGAAAATATTTTCAGATTTCTTCCTTGTATTTTAATTTTTTTTTTTTCTTTTTTTGCATAGGATTCTTGAGGTCAATATCTATTGTTGTGCTGTTCTGCTGTTTCGCTTTTGGTTATAGTTTATTTTTATGTGACTAGTTTAATTTTCAGAACCGGTACCAACCGGTTCCTAAAGTGAAAGTGACCGCGTATTAAAAAGAAAAACATAACCGAAATCGAAAAAGTACAAACACACAACACTAGATATCGACCTCAGGCATTCTATGCAAAAAAGCCTTTAAAAATATTAAAATACAAGCTAGAAATTTCTAAAGGTTTTTCCATAGATTTAACTGTAGCGTTCGAGTTTCTCTGCTTCACTAGTGTGGACTCTTAAAGACAGCAATTGTCTCTTCGCAGAAACAGCATTTGGAAGGGGGGGCAACATCCTCTATCACATGACGTCATATCTGGCGGACAATTGGGTATGTTCTTTTCCTCAGCTGTATCTATCAAAAATATTGAAAATCAAATAATAAAACAGCTAAATAACACGCTTTTAAGTCAAAATTTAATACAATTTAAAGAAAAAATCGAAAAGTGTTTTTTTTTTTCTCCTGGGTCCTGGAGCCTTCTATGCAGTCACGGTCCTAAAAATACTTGATATCCATTGTGATCAAGAACTTATGTGCAAAATTTCAGCAAAATCAGTTCATTGAATGTGTGATTTCATTAAAAAAAACCCGGTCAAGGTCAAGAGCGAGTTTTACTCACGCGCAGAAGGTTCCATACAATAAATAAATGAATTAGTAACTGGACACTGCATTACAAAATATATCATTAACCCTTAAATGCCTGATTTTTCAAAAATCATTGTAATGATGTTTTTCGGCTTTCATTTTTTAAATAAATCATGGGAAAAATACATAAAAAAATCATATTTTGTTTTAAGTATGGTTTACGGCTAAAAAACAGTTTGTTACTAATCGGCAATACTGGTCTCTAATTGAAAAAATAATTTTCCTTGATAAAATTCTGTAATATTAAACACACAAGAATTTTAGGAACTATAATAAGAAATCAATTGTACTTGCTCACTGCAGAACAAAATGGGATATTTCGCAAGCTTACAAACAAAACAGAAAAAAAACATGTAGCAACAATTGAAAAAATAAATCTATCTTTATTCTTAAACAGAACTAGTTCTGCCATCTACATGTTGAAAATCAATTTAATAATATTTACAGAGTGTATGTTATTGGCAACAATAGGCATTATAGCTTCAATATTATTCTAATAATAATTTAGAAGCCTAAATTGGGTATGTTGCCGAAAAGCAACACCAGGCATTTAAGGGTTAAAAGACTCTATCTAGACTTTAAAAGCCGATGGCCCATAGGTTACGTCGCCCGTGTCTTTATGTACGCCCAAATCGTCCGTGTCTGTAACCCATTTATGCCTGAATTTCTGTTTTCTCAAATTTGTTGGTAAAATCACTTTACATGTTGCAAAATAAACTGGAAAAACATTTTAAAAAATTACGCAATTTTTTTTTAATTTATTTGAAAAAAGTAAACGTACTAAATATGGGACTATGCATATGTGGAAAAATGCATAATTATATATTTTGTCTAAATTTATATAAATTAAGTTTTTAAATTTATATTATATACTACAATTAGTATTTTTATGAACTAAAAAAATATTTTTATTTCTTTACAGAAACTAATAACATTGTAAGTATAATTAATACTAAATTAAGAATAACCCTATTTGAGGCTAAAAAAAATCAATTTATTTCAAAATCATCTTGAAAAGGATTTTACATCAATAACTGTCCTCTAAATGGTTAATAGAAATATGTACCCATTTGCGACTAGCGCCCTATATTTTGTACGGTACAAACATGCATAAAAAATAGGCTTCAACATATAATTTCGCAATTTAAAAAAATACGTATTTCAAAGAAGTCTGCAAACTAAGATTATGCTTTATTTATTTGAATCCTTGATACAAAAAATACAAATAAACTTAATTTTTACATTTCACAAACATGAAAAACGAAAAATCTATAAATACCGAAAAAAGGCCTTCATTTAAGGAAATAAATATCAATCTTATGCTGTCATCTCTCGGTAATAGATAAACACATTTATAGCCATTCCATGCAATTTTCATGTTGTAAATAAGAAGAAAATTATAAAAAAAATATTAAAATTCGAAACGTCCCAAAAATAGGACGCTAGGCATAAATGGGTTATGGCTTAATATCTCGTGTAATTGCCGACATTTTTTTCGAGAATCGTTAACAACAATCCTTTGATACTTTTTCAACGACAGGCATCTCAAGCGCTCCTTAACGCCTTTCTTGAACGCCCGCAAATCGAAATTTGTGTTTAACGGAAAGATGCGATTTTCTCAAAAACTATGTGACCAAGGGTAATCGCTATCGTTTCCCTGCAAGGTTTAAATTACCACAACCCCTAATGTTTTAATGATTTTATTTCATTATCTCTGAAAATGTAATGCCTAAAATTAAAAGAAATGTATCTTTGATTTCGGCGTTCCGAAAACTTGTACACCATGCCTTACACGATATACAAAGAAAAGATTTTTTTTCCCAACTAACTTAATTAGCCTCTCTATATTTTTCCTAAATATATTTGTGAATGTTTAATAATCTGTAAATATGTGGGTCGATAGCCTTTTTTAGTTCAGTCAATTTGAACTTTCCACATTCTGTGGTGTACGAGTAAAATGGCTGTGACAGACAGACAGACCGTTTTACTTTTTAAGTACAGAACCCTAAAAGTAAAGGAACGTTTTTGCCCTTGGAATCGGCCCCTGATGAGATACAGGCCCGAAAATATGTGAATACTAGATTGTTATCTACAATGAACTAGTGCGCGAAATTTCAGCAAAATCGGTTTCAATGATGTGTTTTGAATCAAAAACGCAATAGTACTTTTTTGCAACTGGCCCCTATACTCTGTTTTGCAAATGCATGAATAGTGCATTGCCAAACATAGTGGAACTTTTCTGCAATACTTGAGAAAAGTCTCTTCGATTGAAATGGGTCGAAAACCAATCGCAGGACTTGACACACACAAATGACAACGAAAGGTAAGTAAAGGCATGTAAAAATGAAACTTTTTTTTTCGTATATTATTTGATGCTGAATGACAACCTGAAGTGTTTCATTTGCATTGCGAAAAATATTTAAATTCTGAATCTAATTTTATTTTACATTAAAAAGATATTTACAGCATTAATTTTATAAAATTTCTTATAAGAACACATCGTATCGTTTCTGATTTTGATTATATGAAAATAACAAATGCTTCATTTTGATAATTACGTGATTTTGATGAATTCTATAAATACACCAAAGTATTCCGTCCTTTGAAGATCTGATCCTTAATTTCGGAGCTGGTGTAATTGAAATCGCGTCATTTTGACATTAGGTATGGTGAGGGGTGCGGTGCCAGTAATCCTTCCGAAAACGGTTGAAATTGCGAGGAACTTCCGCTTTAGACGAGGGATTTATTCTGGTTCTATACCTTATGGTGATTTACCAGACTGGGTAACTGATTTATTGATTGCTTATGTTTATTCTTTAAAATGTGGAGAGGGTTACCATAAGAAAAACAAGTTGAAAATCTTTCTGGCTTTTTTTTTCTTTCAAACTTATTTAAAACTTGATTCACAAGAACTTCTTTAACGCAATAAATCACTTTTACTAACAAAAAACTATTATGTAAATCAATTTATTATCAAAATTTCTGAAATATATAAAAAAAGACAATTATGGTGTATGAAAAAAAGCATCATAAAATCGTTTTCATTGATTGAAATATTTTATTTTTTATTTTTATGAATAAAATATTTTTCTCCAATCCCTTTTATTATTGCTCTCTATTAATAAATGCTCTGTTTCTCATCATCACATTTACATTTCATGAAAATCTTCGGATTAGATTAGAAATAGATTGCAGGAGTAATAACTATTTTAAAGGAGAAATCAATTTTCAATAACTCATCTTTTTGTTGAGGTAGAAGAAAATAAATTTATTAGCACCTTTAATTCGATCTAAATAAAACTAGCGTCTATTAGCACATTACAGATTTTGGTATAAAATATGAATTGCATTTGTTAATGATATGTTGAATATATTAAAATATATTTTAATAGCATCTGTTATAGCATCAATCAAGAACAAAAGAATGGATTAAATTTACTTTTTCTTGATAATTAATTTAGTAATATTTATTTTAGCTCACACATTTTTAAAATATTTTATTGAGTAGCTCTCATTTTTCTTTTTTATCAATAAATAGTCCAATAAGTGTTGTTTTGATGGGAATGCAAAATGTCCGATTTCTCGATTCAGCCAATTTTTCGGCTAGTTTCGATCTCAGTCACGAGTATATTCGAATTAGTGCACCTTCACGGGTGAAATTGTACCTGATCAGAACTCAAAAATTCTGCTTAATAGTAACCGGAAATCTGACCCTAAATCTACAAAAAAATAAATAAATAAATAAATAAATAAATGAATCCCAAAACTCGACCCGAATCCGATATGATAGAAAACATTTATTTAAAAAAAATTATGGCAAATGTTAAATATTGAAAATTACGTCGTTTTGATGCCTTCTTGAAATGCACAAAATGCTCGATTTCGACTACCAACGGCATTCCGTTTTTTGAAAATTTAACCTCTAATTTCGAAGCTTGTGGGATGAAAATGACGCCATTTTTACATTAGGTAGGAGAGAGGTACGATACCAGGGCTCAATTGTGACGAATGTCTTCTTGAGGCGAAGGATTTATCCTGATTCTTCTAAATCTCATGGTGATTAAGATGGCTAAACATTGCAGAGCAGGTAAATTATTTATTGATCGCTATTTGTTATCATATTAAATAAAGAAAAAAATTTTCGTTTTTCATTCTTACAAAGTTAGGTAAAATTTGGCTCAAAAGATATTCTTTAATGCAACAAATCATGTTTTATTAAGAAAAAACTATATTTTAAATTAATTTATTATCACAATTCTTATATATTTTATTTTTTAAAAAAGCAATCATAATGAATTTTTTTAGGAAAGTATAAAAAGTCGTTTTCATTGATGGAAATACAAAAATATTTCCAACAATAAAATATTTTTCCAATGTCCCTTTTCTTATTGTTATCTATTTATAGGATTCCTGTATCTGACTATCTCGTTTAAATAACATGAAAATCTTTGTAACTGATGCATGAGAAATAACAACTTTGATGCAGAAATCAATTTTTAATAATGCGTCTTTTCGCGGATGTAGAAGAAATAGAATTTATTAATTACTTTAATTCAATTTAACTAAAACTAACCTTATTGAGGTATATTAAACTTAGACAAATAAACTTAGATTGAATTTGCCGAAAACATCGAACTGTATTGCTTAATAACATGTTAAGTATTTTAAAATAGAAACTATTACAATCTTTTTTCATAGCATCAATCAAGCATAAAATGAGGAACTAATTTTCTTTTTTGTTGGTAACTGTTGTAGTAATATTTGTAGTAACTCGCACATTTTACAAATGTTTTATTAATTAGTTCTAAATTTTTTTTAATTAATGAACAATTCAGTAAATTTTGGGGTTCTGAATCTTTTTTTACATCATTAATGATATCTAGAACTGTTAATTAGAAAACTTTTTTTTATTGGCAACTAGCTGACCCGCCCGGTGTTGCCCGACTCCGTGACAATAACCTTAAATTAACCTCATATTTGTATGACTTTATATCGCTAACTCCATTATGTACCAATTTATATTTTTAAATGAAAAGATCGCGAAAAAATACTGGATTGAATGTATATGCTATTTGGTATTTTATTTTCTGTGTAATTCGATTTTTGTAGTTTATGCATATCGAAAGCGAGCGAAACGACGACGAAATATTTAGGGTTTTACTGATTTCGTCAAAATTTCCGCGCATTTTATTTTGTAAAAAATATTTCTACACGCTGAAACATTTACATTTTTTTTTGTAGAGGATCTAAATCTGGTCTATTGAGACGTTCCAAAAAGATTGTGTTAAAATACGGACTTTTATGCATTTTAATACAGTCACTTCTAGCCTACAAATATATCGTCTCCGTCCGGCGCGAAGTGACCTGCGTTCGCCGGTGTATTTGAAAGGGATAAAATTCATATTTTTAAAAACAGATTACACCACTGACTCTTCCAAAATTCGTTATTCGGTATTTCTAAAATTGTGCCCTCGGGGGGCGTTGCCATAAGTGAAAAAAACATGTTCCGGAAAAACGACCCTTTCTGAATTTCTGGTATTTCAAAGCGTTAATTGCGATATTTTTTGGACTGTTTGTGACATATGAGACGTAAAAGTAAGAAAGAATATGTTTTCCGTTCAGAATATGTTTTCCGTTTTGAACTTTACTAAGCGGTTTGGCAGATGGATGTTAATAAACAAAATACACCCCCCCCCCTCCACAAAAAATCCTTCTTTTCGATCTTCATTTCCTTAATTTTTCTTCATTTTGTAAATAAGATATCTGCTCATGCGCAAGCGCTTTTATCCTTTCGGAAGGACAGAGATGAATTTTTGATGAACGTTCTTTGTAATTTTAATTTAATATCTCAGCTAATTATCAGAAATTTAAAATTCTCAGTCTCAGGTACACAAGGTGAGGCCTTGGAATATTCTCACACAAATTTTCAACCTTGTACACGCGTTAGATTTTCCTAGCCCTCGCACAAACACAGCTAAAAAGTTTCTTTTATTAGTATAGATGATTTATGTAATAGTAACTTTACAACGGTCGTTAAAGTAAGGCCGAGACTCTCTGAAGAAATCTTCTTTTCTTCTATACAAATATTTTAAGAATAAAAAATGATGTTTATGGAAATTGTTCAAGAAAATCGTATGGTTTTGCAAACATGCTTAATGCAACAGATCTTTAAAGGTAGATTTTCTGATTTTTTGGAATAATCATATTGGTAATGTGAAAAAATAAATTATGGGCTAAAGGATTTTATATATTACTAGCAGACCCCGCCCGGCATTGCCCGGGGTTTGTAAATAATAACCTTAAATAAAACTCAAGTTTGTATGATTTTATATTTTTTGAATTTCTTTTAAATGAACCTAATTTCGGAATCCCCATTGCCTTTCGCAGCGTCTAGTATGTTCCCAACAAACTCCGAACGAACCTGTAACTTGGGTCCCCGCTACGTATGGCAGCATTTACCAGAATTATTCCGCATGTGCCGAAGACAATCGAAAACCAAGTGAGCCAAACCTCGTAGTAATCAAGCTGATATAATCAAAAAAAAGAATGCACTATAAATCATTGATGATAGAAAATGTTGGTAACTGAAGTTTAAGGATAAAATTTCATAAAACAGAGAGTAGCTGAATTGTAATCTAAGTTGGATGAACCAAATTCCGTTGAAACTGACACCTTAGAACCCGAGGAAAGAATGCGTCCCCAAGCGGTGGACGATGCCCCCTCCCCTTGTAAATTTCATGAATTACTTTTAACATTAACACGATATTTAATAAATGGATGAAATCCCTTATCTAAAGTTACCTTTAAAGTAACGCGATTTTTACTTTACGGCTGTAGTGAGTAGACGGAAGTTGATGCGGAAAAAGGAGATTAATGTTCGAAAAATGCGGTAGCTGAGGAATAAAGAAAGACCGGGCAAAATTAAGCATAGGTTATGAATTAAACCTTAGAATAATATTTTAAAGAAATGTGCAAAAAATGGGGTAAATGCTTAAAAAAGGGCCCTAGGTCCCCAATAAAAATATGCGGGTGTTAGTCTAGGGAGAAGAGTCCGAAACTCAGTTTTAACATTATGCAATGAGAAGGAGATAAAATTAGGGAGTGAAAAATACATGGCACACAAATGTTCAAGTGGCTCCGGATCGGGCCAAACGGGACCCTAGGTTGCCCAAGATTTTAACTGGAATATAGAAACGGTAGAATAACTAAATGGAAAAATGAAGCAGCCAAAAATGAAGATTAAGAGTAGGAATTTATTGACAATTTAAACTGCAAAAGCTTCAAGGGGCCCTGTACCAGGCTCCAAGGGTTCAGGGACTTAAGTGGCATGTAGTTTGGTAAAAAGATACTTTTGAGTAGTTTTTAAAGAAATCAGAAGACGCTAGAACTAAGTTAAAGAAAATTGCAAGCAATTCGGATCATTTTTAAAGAAGCTGCACCAAGAGCCCAAGAAGGCGATTAATAGTCAGAATTGGTGGTAGCTGAAGGCCGAAAATTATTTGTCGTTCATGTAGTAGTTGGAGGACCTAAGACGTTGTTAGAAAAAAACTAGTGAATCGGACTATTTTTAAAGGGGCTATAATAGAGGTCCCAAAAAGAGGCCAACTGATAGTTAAAAGCCGGGACCTAACATGAAAATATGTTAAAATGTCTTAGTACTTAACGCTTTAGATCTACAGATAGTCAAAATTAAGCACAGGATATTAATTTTTCGTTAGAATAATATTTTAATTAAATGCGTAAAAAATTGAGTAAATGCTGTAAAAAAGGCCCAAGGGCCCCAATAAAAATATGAGAGTGTTGGTCCTGGAAGAAGAGTCCAAGACTCAACTTTAAAATTATGCACCGAGAATGTGAGAAAATTAGTTGATGCAATATGCATGGTGCACAAAATATTCAGGGGTCCTGCACCGGGCCCTACGCGACCATAGAGGCCCCAGGGACTTAAATGGAATATATAGACATAAGAATAACTAAATGGAAAAAGGGTTCCGAAAATGAAAATTGTATTAAGAAGGGACAATTTATTAACAATTTATGATGCAAAAATTTCAAAGGATCCGTTACCGGGGCCCAAAGAGTCAGGGGCTTAACTGGCATGTAGTTGGGTACAAATATATTTTTAGTAGTTATTAAAGTAATCAGACAATTCTAAAATCATGTTAAAGAAAATTTTTAAAAAATCGGATCCTATTAAAGAAATCCGCTTTAAAAAATCCACACCAAGGCCCCAAGAAGGCTATTAATATTCAAAATTGGTGGTAGCTGAAGTCTGAGAAATTGTTTTGTGGTTCATTTAGTAGCTGGAGGACCTAAGAAGTTGTTAGAAAAAAAGCTAGTGAATCGGACCATTTTTCAGGGAGCTACAATAGGCGGCCCAAAATGGGCGCCAACTCATAGTTAAAAAAGGGCCCTAACATGAAACATGTTAAAATGTCTTAGTACTTAGCGCTTTAGAACCTCAATTAGTCAAAATTAAGCATAAGGTATGAATTATTCGTTAGAATAATATTTTAAAGAACTGCACAAAATATTGGGTAAATGTTTAAAAAAGGGCCCTAGGGCCCCAATAAAAATATGAGGGTGTGGGTCCAGGAATAAGAACCCAAGACTCAACTATAAAATTATTTGCTTAGAAGGTGAGAAAATTACGGGGTGAAAAATGCTTGGGGTTCAAAAAGTTCAAGGGACCCTAGACATTGCCTGCGATTCCCTAAGGGACCCCAGGGTTTTAACAGGAATGTAGAAACGTGAAAATAACTAAATGGAAAAATGATCCCAAAAATGAAGATCGGATTAAAAGGAAACAATTTATTAGCTCAAAAACTTCAAGGGACCCTGTATCAGGCCCCAAGGGTCCAGGGACATAACTGGAAGGTAGAATGTCGAGAATAGCCATATAGCGAAAGCTCCCCCAAAACGAAGAAGATTGGATAAAAAGGGGGCAAGTTATTAACAATTTTGTACATAAAAATTTAAAAGGGACCAGGGGCCCTGCTCCTTAAAAAATTAAAAATCTAAGCGTCAGGTGCATCAGGACCTATCTTGAATTAACCTCATCTAAATTTTCAGACTTCTACGTGCGGTAGATTTCGCTAGCTATCGCACACAGACAGACACGCAGACAGACAGACAGAGCGATGTGTTCTTTTATTAGTATAGATGTAAAGTGAGATTAATTAAAAAAACACAATTAACGTCGATTGACTCTAAAAAACTTTACAACCATTTATCAAACATATGCAACATATGCAACTATTATTTAAGGAGAAAAGTGTTAAAATGTCACTTTCATTGGCGAAAACAGATTTTTATTTCCACTAATTATTGTTTTTTAATATCTTTTCTTTATAGCGCTATTAATATCTGTTTCGTTCCTGTATCTCATTATCAGATCCAAATTTTATGAAAATCTTCATAATTAACGCATGAGTAATTAACTTTAACGGAGAAATTGATTTTCTCAAAGGCAGTTTTCGCTGATTTAGAAAAAAATTAATTTATGAGAAGTGTTAATTTAATTTAAATAAAGTGTGTCTATTTTGGTACATACACTGATCGACTTTATTAGATTTTTGTGAAGTAATTTAACGTTCCTTATTAGAATGCTAAGTAATTTATATATCAAACAATGGGAATCATGATGTTTAAAAATATATATACACTGTTCAAAACAATTAGGGGAGCACATGGTTTTAACGAAATTACGCAAATATTTACACCGATAAGTAACGTAAAATAAAACATCCATAATTTAAAGTGCTGTAGAAAACAGATAAAGAAATTTTTACACGTAAATTAAAGTTTATGACGTCAAAAACTGGAAAAAGGTGATAAGTGCAGAAATCGGGATTTTGCAGAAACGTCTGTTTCACTGCCTCAGTTGTAAAATTCAATTGCTCAGCTTGTGTTTTGAGAAAAGGTGGCTTGAAAATGTCACAACAACATTATTTACCGCAATCCATGGCTTGGCGTGTTATCGGGACAGTTGAATTTGGGGAAACACAACGAAGTGTAGTGGACGCTGTTGGAGTCGCAAGAAGTGACCATGAAAGGTTGTGGAATCGATTCCAAGACACATGGAATGGTAGTCATCGACAAGTGCAAGGTCGAAAATGTGCTAACACAGAAACTCATGACCGATATATCCTGTTAACAGCCCATCGAGACGGAACGGGAAATGCTACTCAGATGCAAACACAGTTGTTCTTGGCCAAAGGACGAAGGGTGTTCAGCCAAACAGTCCGAAATAGGCTTCATGAGGGTGGTCTCTATGCACGTAAGCCAATGGACTGTATTCCATTGATCTCAAGCCATTGTGCGGCCCAAAGAAGGTGGGGAACTGAACATCGAGTTTGGAGGCAACGTTGTTGGAGTGAAATTCTGTTTACAGACGAGTCCCGATTCAGTCTGGATGTGACATCTTATGTGTTTTGGCATGGAGAGAAAGAGACACTCAAAATAATCCCACATCTGTTCGTGAAAGATCACATTACAGACGAGGTGGGTTGATGCTCATGGCTGGAATCAGCATAGGTGGACGTACGGGCCTGCATATCATTTGGAATGACAGTTTGACGGTCCGGAGTAATACAGACGAGATACCAAGACCTCATGTCGTATTTTATGTTTCCGTAATTATTGATTTCATTTTTTCCATGCATGATAATGCCAGATTTTTTACAGGTCGTCTTGTGGAAAACATGCTTGAAGCTAAAACAATACAGCGTATGGAACGACCAGCATGCTCTCCTGACCTAAATCCGATCGATCACGTTTGGGACATACTCAGACGACGCATTGTAGCGAGACCGAGGCTTCCTTTTACTGTTCGGGACATGGAGATTGCAATTCTTGAGCAGTGGAACAGTATTCCCCAAGTCTTATCGATAATCTCATTGCATCCATAGAAAACCGGTATGCAGCAGTCTTAGCTGTTCCAGGAGACCACACGCCATATCTTGCATCATTTCTAAACAATACTTTTTTTATGATTTACATGAAACCAAATTGTTGCCCTAAACCATCTTATCATGTTTTTTTCATCTTTTCAAAAAATAATAGCTCCCTTACCATTTTTTGTGTCTTTTTTATGTATTGCGCATCGCTATACGTGTGCTATACATTTTATGCCCATACATTGCTGTTTTGCACTGTACTATTCACTTGTTTGCTTGCTCCCCTAATTTTTTTGAGCAGTGTATGTCTATTAAAAATTCACTTTAATT
Source organism: Maratus speciosus (assembly GCA_963932465.1). NCBI lineage: Eukaryota > Metazoa > Arthropoda > Arachnida > Araneae > Salticidae > Maratus > Maratus speciosus. The sequence continues at coordinate 340,514,803 of OZ010786.1, read as the reverse complement.
GGGTAGATTTTCCAAAATGTAATTTTATACATAGTATTTTTGTACTTTATTATTATTTTTAAATTTCATGTAAATGTTCAAAATTCATGCAGAATTAATAAATACTTCAACGGAGAAATATTTTTCCAGGTTTTGGATTTTAATCGCAGCGTTCTCCCAATCTTCCAATCTTGATATCATTTTGCATGAATACTATCAGTCTCAGGAGACTTATGTGTATCCAGAGCATTCAAAGAAAGTTTTAACTACTGTAGCATAAAATTATCTCTAATCAACTTCTATTCTACAAAATTATCAACCTACCACAAACATAATTTAAATTATCTAGCACTGAACATGTAATTAACCTCCTAAAACTTATTTATATTATCTAAGCAGCACAAATTAACAGTATAATCATGCAGCTTTTGTTCTTTTTCTTTTTTAACTACATATAAGGGCAAACCTTTTCTCCCAAACTCTGTTTTAGGACATGTAATTGCTGGCAATACAAAATGACACTTTTTGACCTACCTCCTTATTCAAAAATCAAAATTATTTTAATCTTTGTAGCTAATCATTCTCCGTACTGGGACAGGATGGTCTCATTGTACAATGTTCACATATCCGTATTAGTATTCTTAATTCTGTATTTATTTATTTCCTAAATATTTCTTCCCAAACTCAATCATAACAAGATACTGATCTACGATCTACTACAATGGCAATATGCGTGGAAGTTAATCTCATAAATTCCAGCTGTTAAAAGCCTATTGGACCGAAACTTAGGAGACCTGGAAGCATTTCATCTGTTGCTTCTTCAGTCTACGAAGCAAATGATGAGGCAACCAAATAAGAGCCAACACTACCAGAACTAATAAATAAATGCGTAGCAGCATAGCGAAGGACAAAGATACCCATCTCGGAAGCGACGCAAATGCAACCATCAGAAAGCTGCGCAGCAATATTCAACATCTCGAGGTAATTCCATATCATCTGAATAACGAGAAGGGCATAGGGGACAGTAAATTACATCAGATCGAATAATGGACAGATGATTATCAATAACTGCCACACAATCTGATAGACAGCATCCCCGATGCAAACGACATGAGCCAACAAATACAGCAGGCTATATCCCAGTAGTTTGATGAAATACATAACAAAATTACAGAACTGGAGAAACTCAAGCACTTCCTTCTGGAAATGATCACAATCATAACAACAGCAGACGACACTGATCCACCATAGACTTCTTCCCCTGCACAGTGCAAAATCGTGCAGCTTTTCTAACATCACTGAATCGATTCCATGCAAGAATCCACCTCCTAAGCCTCTTTTCACACAGGACTATCGTAATTCTCTACAGAGAAATATAGGTCATAAGATGATGATTGGCAAAGAAATACAAATAACAATTACATCCACGCACGTCTGCTGTCCAGTTTCGGTCCTCACCCACACAAATTCCTTCAAAAACTCTTAGAAGCAGAGTGTACCACCGAGCATAATATGGATATTGTAATTTGAACCTCCAGCGCCACAAGGACCTAAATAAATGACTCATATTCACAATAAAAAGTGGTCACAACAAAAAATGATCGTCTAAAGGATGCCATCAGGTTATAACCGAACCCCTGCAATTGACTTTATTCTGGAAAAACACAAAGCTTACGAAGATCAGCTCATTTTCAGAAGAACTGGTGGACGCTTAGAAGGTCTGACAAACTGACTCCTAAATATGCCAGTTCTGCTGGCAAAAGAAACAGTCGTGGAAGAGAGGCCTAAGAGTAGGCTTTAAGCATTGCATACTCTGCCCCAACACTCACATACAAAAGTGCAAGTTTTATCAAGGCTTCTGCTGCCACGAACGACGATGTCCTAACAGAGAATACTGTGAGATAAGCGGGGAGGAACATTCCTCGGCGGGCTGCAAAGAAGCACACAGCTGTTTGAACTCCTTCTTACACAGTCGTAGCCACCGCACCCACTACGATTATACGCACAAAGAATCCCATCCATTTGTGAGACGTACCGATTTTTTTATACCGAAGAAAGAAAGCGGCTGGGCGCAATATTCATAGCGCAAATTAGAGAGCCACCAGACTGGCCAACTTCCCTGCCAGCATCATAACCAGAAAGCATCTGTCATCCACTTAGAGATTGTTTTTTCTTGTTGAATGAAATTAAAATTCAACTTTAAAACCTTGTCCATAAAATGTCCCTATTACATATGGCAGCACATAATGGGATCTTCGGTAATGAATCGGTTGATCTAGCACCAAAAACCTTCATAGGCATATTGCTTTTTCTGCCGCACTCTATCAAAAGAATTCTAAAATCGCGTCTGATGCAGCAGTGACAAGACCAGTTGGATTACTGAGAGAATGTTAGATATGAATGATTTTATATCTATTTTCTACTTAAAGATTCTCTTGGCTTATAACTACAAATGCATGCTGTTATTAGCTTTTAAAATTTTATACAACATTTATTATTCACACGAATAAATATAGATCACGGCAATTCAACCAAATCAATAATATAATACATTTATAAAAATAAATATTAGAATTCACCTAGAATTCTTACATACACCTTTTATTTGGCATTCAATGGAACTTTGACCTTCATGTTGAGATAAAAACTATGAAACTCCAATAACCTCTCTGGGTACTTTTTAAAAATCTTCCATATACGAAAATATCGCCTCATATCTTGCGATTTCTTCACGTACCTCGTGTTATGCATTTTCCTTTTCGTATGATAGAGTTTATCAATAAAATAAATTCTTGCGTTTATTGAGTTGTATTGCTGAGGGTATTTATTATCCGACAGATATATCTACGTCATCGTTTCAGTAGTATCTCGTAATCTCCTAACATAAAAGTAGGTCATCATGTTCTTTTAATCCAGTCTCTTAAAAAGCAATAATTTCGACCACATGGACTTCAAATAATTCCAGTTTAGCATCTAGTTCAATTTTCATAACAGTGATTGATAATCTATTAGCATTGCAATGCAAGGTTTATGACCATTTGGGTGCGGAAGAGCGCGTTAGTACGCCTCTTGATATTTGCCAAAATTGCGGGAAGCGCAACAGCGCTCCTGTTGTTTTATGCTAAAATTGCGGAGAGGTTGATAGCGCTCCTATTTGTTGTTTCGTTTGGTGTGCATTTTAAGCTGTTTGCACTAGCGAAGCCTACGATTTCTGTGTCGTCGGCTTACAAGTAATTTATATATATATATACCCAAACACATTCGCATTGGCACATATCCACAAGATTTGTGTCTCTTACAGGTATGTAATGTAAATAATAAGTCTCACATGTAATGTATATATATACATAATGCAAAAAATTAAATGTAATGTAAAATAAAAATATATGTAATGTAAATAATGTGTATTATATGCATTGTAAAAAACATATGTAGTGTAAATAATATGTCTTATATGTAATTTAAAAAAATAAGTTTTAAATTGTATGATTTCGGATATTATTTAAAATGATATCAAGATGAAAATATGACTTACAGAGTTGACTTTTAGTCCGATGATCGGTAGATTTTCAGGCATTAATGTTTAAATATTTACAAATATACTGCATAAAAAATATTAAAAAGTCATTTTAATTGGTGGCATAACTTTTTTTATTTTCATCAAAGGAAGGATTTTTTCCCAAAAAGTCTCTCTTATAGTTTTATGGCTATCTATTTATAGCGGATCTATATCACACTATGATATTTAAATTTCATGTAAATTTCCATGCAGGAATAATAAATAGCTTTACGGAGAAATCGATTTTTGTTAATTCAATTTTAGCTGATGTAAGAGAAATGCAATTTATTAGCAACTTATTTGAATTCAGATTAAACTTGTCATTTTTAGTAATACATATACTAATCGACTTTATTATATTCTGATGAAGAAATTTAACTGCGTTTGTCATTAATATACTGAGTATTTTATACCAAATAATGGCACTCCTGATGTATGAAAAAGAGAAAATTATATTAAAAAAAGTAGTTTGTATTAGTGGAAATATTATAGTGTTACCAGAAATGAAAAATATTTTCCAATATCTCTTTCATTTGTCTCTTTAATTGCTACCTATTTATAGCGTTTCAAAAGTCTATTACCGCATTTAAATTTCATGAAAATCTTCATAATTGATGCATGAATTACAAATGCTTTAATGGAGAAATCGATTTCCTCTAATGCATTTCAGCTGACGCAGAAGGAATGAAATTTATTAGCAACTTTAATTGAATTTAAATAAAATTAGTTACTTTTGGTGCGTATATTAATCGACTTTATTACATTTTGGTAAAGATTTTGAACTCTGTTATTTAGTAATATATTACATGTTTTGAAATAGACAAAGCATGGATTCGAGTTTATTGCATCAATCAATAATAATACAAGGAATTAAATTTTCTAAATCTTTGTCAATAAATATTTAATGTTATTTGTAGCGATTTATTCATTGTTAAAATATTTAATCGAATAATTTTGTGGGAATTATGAGCTAACTACAATAACTTAAACAACAACAAAAAAAAATTACATGTATTAACTTCACTGGATACACAGCAATCATAAACATTTAATTACAAACAAAGTATATTAACATATACGTATTTCATTGTTAGATAATAAGATATGGGTATAAAAGAAAAAAAAATGATCTTACAATTGAAGATTCAGTGTTAAAAATATACAAAAAACTGTCCAGTCATTAAACCATTTATATATATAACTGTTGCTTGACAATAATTTTAAACGTTCTCATTAGTAATAACAGAGAGAAATCACAGTAATATAACCGTTTTCTATAAAAACGGCTGAATAACTAGACAGTTCGCTGCTGAGCTGCAACAGCGTTGGGTTTTTGTTTACTTATCTCTCTATTCTAAAAAAAAAAGTAATTTACGCTGTCACCGCCGCCGCCGGTTTTGAATTTTTTGTGGCAGGAGGTCTTTCTCCGTTAATATTAAGAAAAATATTGCATACTAAAACATGAAAATCGGCGGTATTATAGAGAAATGTTTGATAAACACGCTGATGCAGACAGTTTTCAAATCGAAGAATTATTTTAAGAGATATTTAATGCTAAAGCTGGACAAAGTCGTTCCATTGAAAAAGTTTTATAGGAGCAAAAACTATACATCGGAATTTAATCATTTTTAGATCATTTTATACGTTATAATTTCCCCGGTGTGCAGAGTGCATTTATTTTTTTAATTTGATTCATTTTTTGAGCTTTTATTTCTATTTTAAATTAAAATTTTCAGCATTTCGAGAGATATTTTTTACTTATTCTAAAAAATTGTACTAATTTAACCTGTTGCCAACTGTATAAACAGCGCAAACAATAATGTTTGCTTCAAATTAAAAATTTATTTACCCGTAACTATTATAAACAGAAAAAAACTTCCAAATTAGAATTAAATAATTACTTATAAAAATCAGGAACTTATTGAAAATTACTTCATAAAAACTATATTTACACGTGAATTTTAACAGAGAAAGGATATTGTAAAATAATAAATTCATTAACATGCGTTAGAAGTCTTAAATAGGAGAAATTACGTCACATTTACGTCACATTACACTTATTACGTAAAATGAACAAAGAATAATACTGCAAAACAGTTTAAATTTAAAATAGCGCGAGACATTTATTTGATCTTTTCAACTATTTTTGTTGGGACAGCGCAAATAACATTTCATTTCTAACAAAAGTATTTTCACGTGAATATTAAAAAGAGAAAGAAAAGTTTGGTGAAAATTACGTCAGATTAAAAACGATACATTTACAATGTCTTTTATTTATTTATTTATTTATTGAGCAACAAACATACGACTTGTGTGCTTGACATGAGAGCCCGCTTAAAATGTCTTATTTTAAAGAACTTTCTTTTCGCTTTGTTTAAAAATACCGGGAGACAAAGACTCTGTTTACTTAATTCATTTTATATTAGATTATTTTGAAATGTTTAGCTGATATTATTTAATCAAAGAGGAAAACAGCCATTGTATCTTTTAACAGCAGCTGATTTTTCCTTAAAATTCCCCAATCGAAGTAAAATCAATAGAAACCCGTTTATACGAAGATCGCTAATGTTTTTTAAATTATAATTCAATCTTTCAAAATATTTTTAAAGCCGATCAAATTAGCGTGCTTTTAGAAACTGCGGTGTCTGAACGGGGGTTGGCGAGCGTAGCTCGTAGGGGGCTGAGCTCCCTAGTTTAGTAAAAAATAAAGGGTATTTATATCATACTTGCCAACATTCCGGTTTTGAAAAAATACATAAAGGTGATTTGAACGAGAATTTTAATAAATACATATAATAAAATAAGTACCACATAAAAACAAAACTCCTTATTAAATAATTTTATTAAATACATTTTCTGGTTTCACATGTGTTAGTTGATTTGAAAAAAACTAAAAGTTCGTAGCTATGGTATATCATTCAAAGCTGAACACAGACTTTTGTTCAAAACTTTGATGACAAGGTATTTTTATATTTTAAGCAGATTTTCAATGTTTTGTTTAAAATTGGATGCCATCACGAAAAGTACGAGTAGTAAAAAATTAGTTGGTCAGTGACACAGTCATACTATCAGCAACATTACGACGTATGGAATGTCTAACTCAGTGTTGCTTGGACACACATGGTGGATACTTTCAGCACTTACCATGATCGGATCATATTTCTCATAGTTTGTAGCAAACTTAATTAAAATATGTTTATTAAAGGTAACATTATGAATAAATATTCAGAATCAGCTTTGTGAGAGACACCGTGAATTTTTGACTAAGTAAGTGACGATCCCATGATCTTATGTGATTTTCCTTTGTTACCGTATGCTTCATATACTATTTAATTTTTGCCATGTATTTTAGAGTCACCCTTCGAAGAAAGACATTGGTATTTTGATTGTACACACTCTTGTTTTGATTTTATTGTAAAAGAAATGCAACTAAAGACTAATTATCGTCTACCATGAGCAAAGGAGATGTTCGAATACCACCGCACGCATTGCAGAAAGAGAATCCTCGCCCAGAGCACATTAAATGTGTTCAAATAACCATGCCTCAAAAGCAGTGGTTCTCAACCTATGTGCCGCGAAAAGATCTCAGGTGTACCGCGAAACTTTTAAGCCAAGTTACATTAAATTTTTGAAAATTAAAATCTGTAATGTCCGACATTTCATATTATACGATTTACTTTCAAATAAGGTTTAGTGCCACAAATTTACTTTATTTGGGAATTTTCCCTTCTGTTACTCATTATAATACTATGCGAGAAAGCCGTACTTTTGTCTCTTGAGATAAATTCTTTCAGAAAAAAAAATCATATCTCCTTAAGGAAAAGATTACAATTAATTTAAAATGGTGTAGAAAAGATTATTGAAAAATGATTTAAAAGTATACCTATTCGAAGATTTTATCTTACGTAGAAAGCATTCTACTTTTTAAAAAAGTCAAACTCAAATATCTCTTTAAGGAGGTAGGATACCTTTGAACAAGTCGAAAAAGTAAAATTTATCACAATGTTCCATGCTTCAAAACTTGTGTAATAAGTCAAAAATAAAATCAAACTTCATAAATACTAACTTCAAACTAACAAACAAATAAACTTCAAAAATATAAAGCTCATTTTAAAATTTATATTTAAAAATATATATATACTTGTAAATTCATAAATAAATATTGAAATGATAAGTTTAAAAATGTATGATAACAAGAGAATAAAATCTTGCGCGCGTGATAAGATCTGAAAATATGCATATAAAGAGGAAATTTTGGTGAAAATAAATACATAATAGTGGTACCTTTATACTAAAACCAGAATATTATTAAAAAATATTGACCAAATTAAAAAAATAAGAAAAAATTTAAAATATTTTTTAAAAAGTGAAAAATTTTAAAGTACAAAACAGGAAAAAATAAAATTTTACCTTTTTCTTGTTTTAAGCTGTAGATAATACAGAAATGAATATGTGGTAAAAATTTCTTCTGATTGCCATGCATAGTTTTTTAGTAACACTGCGCCCAGCATCATACTTCATCGTTTTGAGTAAGCGCAACGCAAAGTTTAATTATCCTATGTAGTCTTAATATATAATCTTAATAAAACTGCCATAATTTGTATACTAATGGGTATTTGTTAATGCGATTTTCTTCACATTGTTCAGAAATGATTACGGAATCAAAATATGTATTAAAAAAAATTCCAAAATTTTGACGGTTTAAAGGTATCTTACCTCCTTAAATGCTGATGTGACAAATTAATGACAAATTAAGATACCTTTCCTCATTTTCCACATTACCAGTTCCTTTTCTTTACAATTTCATATTGGCTATTGCCTATAATTTCCTCCACTACTATTGATCAATAAACCAATACCTCGAATCCGTTTCTCCTCCATATATATGGGAAAATTCCATGTTTATTTGCGCTGATGACGAAACTAGTGTTAAAAAGTTGCTTAAAACGGTGTTTCATCTGATTATAAATGTAAATGCCTATTTAAGAGAAGTGTATATAAAAAAAAAGTTATAAGAATTTTAACTAAACTAATTTTCCTTTCCTTTATTATGTTCGGATGGCCTATTTTGTTTGTGATAATAAATAAAAAAAAAAAATTATATGTAATCATTTCTTATGTAATAGTATATAATGCTTCCTTTTTTTAAAAGTCATCATAATTTTAGTGCGCCGCACAAGTGCAATTCTAGGTTTAAGTGAGCCTTGAAGTAAAAATGCTGAGAAACACTGCTCTAAAGTGTATAGTTTTCGAGAAAAAGTCGAAAGAAAAAAGAATGACGTTACATACGGAGTACCCAAAAATAGCTTTATAAAGCTTATGAGAACGCAAAATGGATGATAAACAGGATTAAAAAATAACTAAAAAGTTTTAAAAGATAAAAATTGTTTCTATATGCTTGTGAAAAGGTAACAGTTTAAAAAGAGGAGGGCGGTAGGCATGGTCTAATAAGCAAATGAACAGCCTTCGTTCGACTCGTTTTAAAAGAGGGTGTATGTGTTGTTTTATGATGGCCAATTATCTACACGAGAGATATGGCCCCTAAGTGTGGGGGGTGCCCTCCGTAGGGGTCTTTCTAAGGGAACCTAAGCCACATTTACGCAAGGAAATCCAATGTTCGAACCACGGAAAACTCCGAACGATTAGGCCGACGGACGCGATTGGGTTCGAACTCAGCACCTCCTGTCTACCAACTTTGACAGCAGAACCTCTCGACCACTGGTGGGGCGCTTTAAAAGAGGGCAGCTGGAAATTATACGCAATCTTCGCATAGTGATAATGCATTTAATTAGTGTATAGTGCTATTACTTTGCTTTCGGTCAGGTAATGGTAATTCATTACAAAGTTCTGGGGGAATTCGTGGAGCCCTGCTTTTTCTTTTGATTATTTTCTCAAAAACCATGCCTCGTATAAGTATGGTTCGTTGAGTTTGGACAACCTTTATTGGTACTAATTTTAATAGAGACCTTGGGGAGATAGAGAAAATAACCTTGGCAAGAGAAGGAAAGTTTTCAAACATATTTTCTGACAATCTATTCACTATTTCACATACACAAGCAATTTTTTCTTTCAATATTTATACAAATTATTTAATATAAAGGAGTTATTTATCTATTTTTATATACAAACAGAAATATTTTTTTCTATAAAAGTCTATAAAAACAATAATAATGTATATTTATAAGTAAAATATTTATACATAGAAAAATATGTATGTGAATAAGCATAAAAGTACAGTCGTGGAAAAAAAAGTAAACACACCCTACTAACTCCTCAAAAAATTATCGTAGAAAAAAGTTACTGGTACCGAACGATTGGAAATAAAGCCTACTTTTATATGATGTATATAAAATTTGCTTAGGGGGCCACCTACATATTAAAACGAACCATAACTTTGTTTTTTTCAATAGCAGTACCCAATTCTGACAGCATAAATGAACTCTACACCCTTCAATTAGCCTAAAAACGAATTTTTATGCAATTCGTACCATAAGTTTCCGAGAAATTAATTATTTTAAAACGAGCGTATTTTAAGGGCTGTATCCAAATTGAAGTTCCGTACTGGATTGTTAACCGAGAGAGCCGCTTCCTTGATCAAGGCACCTTAAGCGCCACTCAAGTAGCCAATGAAGCGTGTTAGATTACAGTACGGCAGAATAAATTTCAAAATGTCTACTCACTTCCATCATAGACGGCCCCTTAAACCATCATTTTGCCGTTTTTTAAGCATAATTTGAAAACTATTTGGAAGAAAAATGTGAATTTTTTGAATTTCCATAAAGCAGGACTTAATAAATCTAAATCCATCAAAAAAATTGTAGGTTGCAATTCATAATTTTTTCGAATATTAATTTCATAATTCATAATTCATATCATAAAATTATAAAAATTACAAATTCAGCTTATTTATGTTTGGGTATATTAGTATTATTACCACAAAAAAAATTAGCACATTAGGAGCATAATTTCGGGAGATATAAATAAAAATATGAAAATATAATTTAACATTAGAAGCACTAAATTTTGAATGTTTATAATTCAAAAACTTATCATTCAAATGACTTGAAATTTGGTGTCTAGGCATAGTTTGAACCGAAGATTTGAAATATCTCGTTAAAATTGGGTATTGCCATTGAAAAAAATGAAGTTAGGATTCGTTTTAATATGTAGATGACCCCCTAAGAAAAATTTATATACATCATGTAAAAGTAGACTTTATTTTCAATCTTTCGGTACCAGTAACTTTCTTCTATGATGATTTGTTGAGGAGTTAGTAGGGGGTGTTTACTTTTTTTTTTCCACGACTGTACATCAGGTTTGTTTTGATTACTGTTTATATCATTTAGTATCAAATTTAACTTTCTTATGCCCGACTTGCGCCAAGCTTTTTTGAAAAGCGCCAAGAGCCTCGTAACAAACAAGAAATATTTTTTATGCACTCATAGCAAGTATTCTCGTTTCGCGCAGTCTGTGTGATGGTTTCCGAACACTCTGCATATTTTTAAATATATCGACCAACGTGCAAAAGCAATTTATTAATACAATTGCTCATTTAGCTCCTCTAAATAGCCTGAATAAACTCATAAAATTAATGTGAGAGGTATATTTATTGCGTGAAGATAAAAATGTAATTATTTATAAATAAGTAATTACGAAAATGAGATTAAATAAAAATTGTTGAAACTTTATTAGATTATAAAACGACAACTTCATATAAAGAAATGGAAGTAAATATTTCACATTAAATTTACTTTCATTCATAGTTTATAACAAAATAAGTAATTTGTTACATAAGTACTTTTTCAATAAGTAATTTACATGAGATAAATACGAATGTATTTCCTGGAATACATTTTGTATTTCTTACGATTCTTAAAATCTTTTGTTAAAAAGGTTAAATTTTTTTCTGATGATGGGGTTAAAAAACATACATTACAAAAATATTAAATAAAAAAGTTATAACATACTTTTGCAATCTTTCAAAATATGTTCAGTATCAATCGAACTTTCAAACTTATTGCTTGAGAATACGAAAGCATTTTATTCAATCGATTTTCAATAAAACAACTCAAAATTTAAAATTTATTAGGAAATTTAGAAAAGTTTAATAAATGTTTAACATTCTCTTTAAAAATTAGAAGCAGTAATACATCCATTGTACAATTTTGTATAAATCTTCTTTCTGTTATATTTAGAAAAAAGTTTAACTATATTGACAAAATTATACAATAAAATACTCTCTCTCTCTTTCTCTTAACCCGGTAGAATGCACGCATGCCCAGGGTATGAATAGTTTTTACTTTGTCACCAATAAATACAAATAATAATCGTCATCTTATTTAATCGGAGACAATTGTACACAAATTCTGCTATAAAATAAGTTGAAGATTACTTTTAATAAAACAAAGGTGACAATTGTAAAAACCTACGCACTCTGGGTCTACACTCGAAAAAAAAGATGTAATAAAGTTAAAGAAATCTGTATGCTTACTAAAATTTTATCTGTACACTGTACAGAAAAATATGTAAATTTACAAAACTAGTTTTTTCCAGCTACAGAAATCTGCATCTTTACAAAAGAATTTACTAAAATAGCAGATATCGTACTAAAATTTTATCTGTAACTCGGGTTGCAGTAACATAAAATGTTCTAGGCATCCCAGTTTCCTAAAAAATTCTTAGTAACTTTACAGATTTTTTTTTTTACAGTGTGTCAGGCCCGGCGCGCGTCCTTCCGGGTTAAAATAAATAAATAAATAAATAAATAAATGAACTTAACAATCAGTTTTAAAATATTACATAAGCTTAGTTTTGGGATCATCCATTAATCGCCGTCCAAGAGTGGAGCGGGTGTGTCACGATGTGAGACTCAGTGTGACAGGGGAAACCGCTGAGATAACACATCTTAAATAGGAAATTTTTTGTGGCGCCACATCTTAAATATGAAAACAAATAGATAGGTGTTGTCTGCAATCAGCATAAAAAAAGTTAATAAAAGGTTCATAAATAAAGTTCCTAAAAAATGTCATTTTTACTTATATTTTCTCTTTTTACTCATGAAGTATGAGGTATCTTTTTCCTGTGATAGTAACAACTTGAAATAAAGACACACAAGATCTTTACAGTTTTGAGGTACTTGTTGCAATAGATAATAGATAGTGTATAAAAAAATGTAATGTTTTATAGAAAATTAGCTATTAGGTAGGCATTGTCTGCAAGCAGCATAAATAAGGTTCATAAAAGGTTAATAAATAAAGTTCATGAAAAGGTAATTTTTTATTCACGAAGTATTAGGTATATTTTTCCTCTGAATAACTTGAAATAAAGGCACACAAGATCTTGACAGTGGGTACTTATTTCAATAGATGATAGATATATAAAAAAAATTGCACTGTTTTTTTACAAATTAGCTATTAAGTAGGCATTGTCTACAAGCAGCATAAGTAAAGTTCACAAAAAGGCAATTTTCTACTCACGAAGTATTTATTTATATAAAATTCAATTCTCTGTGTATCCCTCACAATTCCGGTTGGACCGCCTGATTCATCGCGGCCATGTTAAGATTTGTATGGAGAAATCTATATGAGTTTCAACAATGAGTAACTGTTGAACAGTACTAATAGCAGCCACAATAGGTTACCACAAAACAACCAAATTTTGATCAACTTGGCAAGATATCGCCAAATTTAGCGACAAAAATAAATTGCCATACTTGATGCCAACTTGGCGATATCTGGCTAATTTGGCGAAAATCCCATTAAAACACACTAATTTTTCATAATCGAGCTCACCGAAATATAATTTAAACTACGTGAATTTAAGTGTTTTTTTTTTAATCTATGGATCAGAATTAAAGTATAATGCACGAAAATACACGTCTTTACATCTTCAGTCCAATGCTACTAATACAATAACCGCCACTAGACGGCACTGTACTATCTGAGCTCCTAACTGCTCTATTTTAATGTGCTTTACATAGCCGAATGCAGAAATTAAATTTTTGGTATTTTTCCTGTATAGGGGCCAGGGGCCTTGTCGAAATAGAGAAAACTGTGTATATCTTGATATCTCTTTTTCCGTCATTTTTGACGGGCTGTCTTTTTAATGTACATTTTTTTCTTTTAGCATCTTTTCTCGTAACAACTAGTTCTTTCCTCGTTCTTTTCTAGTAACAACTTAAAATAAAGGAAGACAGGTTTGTGAAGTTTTTTGTGGCATTTGTTGCAACAGATAATAATAGATAGCATATACAAAAAAAAAAAAAATAATTGCACTGTTTTAATCAAAATTAGCTCTAAAAAATGTGACGTCACAGTACGTGAGGGGGTATCACGCAAGTTTCACGTTTGTGAGATGAGAGGGAAAGGGATAAAAAATTATGAAATTTGCGAGACGTAATTAATGAATGATCCCTTTTCTATAAAATATTACATAACAATGTTACAAAAAATAAAATATATAACCCAATGTTTACAAATCTCAGAAAAAGTAATATAATTTTGTAGACCTTCAAGGTTCTGTTAAGATCACATTTTCAAATTCTGCGCCGAGAAATCATAAATTATTTCTCTGGGCTTTCTGTTCCAAAACCTCGTCAAGTGCTATCTTTCTTTGCTCTTCAAATGATTAAAAGTAAAGTGCAGAAAATAAATAAATGAAATTCTCACCAAGGATGGTGATAAACATGTAAGGGACCCTCGTCTGTCGATACACTTCTCTCTTGCAGCGTGGCAGAAGACTCTCCACATCTAAGAGATTGACAAAATTTATCCTCCAGTGAATGTGATCTGAACGCACCTTAAATATGAGCTTCTTAAGGTATAAAATTAGTCAATTATACTGTTAGTATACTGTATACCGAATGGTTCAGAACTATATGTCAAAAATGTAAAGGCAGGTAGAGGGGACCTAAATAAGCAGATATAGTATAGGAATCTGGATGCAGAAATGCAGCGTTGAGGAAGTAGAGGGCGCTGTTAAGTTCGGTGGGTGAAAGCGCTTCGCTAGCTTGAATCGTCATTCCCTCACGGATTTCGAGCAACATGCATTGTTACCTTGCCGATATGCATTTTATGTATGGGGGTAAGCAAGGAAATGGTTCACACCCAACGCACGCCCAACAGCTTTTGAGCTTGTCGAAGGACCATCCTCTATTGTGCGTAATACTGCTTCTTGCACTGCAGGAATTCTACGATACTATATAGTGCAATTATCACGGCTAGAAGCATAAAACGATCCACTCGCGCACAACTCCAAAGGAAAACGCTCAAATGTTCGTGGATCCGAAAAATTCCTACACGGGAATCGTCAATCTAAATCCTTTGAGCAGCCAGTCCATTTCCTTGCGCAATCCTGTACATGAAATGCATGTCGGCAAACTCCGCATTGGTGTAATAATCCATGTTGCTCGAAATCCGTGCGGGAAATGACGATTCGAGCCAACGAAGAGCATTCATCCGCCGCATCCAACAGAGCCCTCTACTGCCTCAACACGGCAGTTCCGCACCCACATTCCTATACGAAGTTATACGAAGTCTGCATATTTAGGTCTCCTCTACCTGCCTTTACATTTTTGACATATAGTTCTAAACAACCCTGTATTGTATATTGTATTATTAGTCATATATTTTTACTGTTCAGTTAAATTTCAAACGTCTTCTTTAAAATACATAACTGCCAACCTTTGGGGCTTTTTAAAATTCAATTAACCATATTTTGAACTAGAAAACTTGTTTAATAAAATAATATATATATATATACTAGAAAGGTAGCCCGTCAAAAATGACGGAAATTTAGATATAAAGATATATAGAACTCATGTGCAAGAATATGAGTTTTCTCGTTTGTTCCGCAGTGATAGATGAAAATAACACATTTTAAGAACGAAACACATTTATGAAAAACTGTGTACAGTAGAAGACCACTAATCTGCACAGTTTGGTTCCAAGTGTTATGCAGATTTGAGGCTCTTTGCGGTCATGTCTATTCAATCTTTGTTTACATTTTTTTAATTCATATATTGGACAATTTAGATTGTTAAGCCTTAAAAATAAATAAATTACACACTTAAAGTAAGGTAAAAACTATTAAATTATCGTATACGATTTCATGAAATGGTATTATATGTGTGTGCTTCACGATCTCGGTTACGACTTTGGCGAAATTGGCTGCAACTTGTCATAATTCTAATAGTGTGGGCCTCTATAACAAAAAAGTAACCAGTTTTTAGTAAAATTTCTGATATAAAGTAGTTTTTAAAAACTTGTGTAAAATTGCAGGCCGTTCTCATGTTATGCCAGTCCTAGGAATAATATTTCTAACACTGAAGAGTTTCCATGTATATGTGGAATTTAGAAAAGCTTCTCCAAAAGAAAAGTCCTGAAATGACATTGTAATTCCTCTAACTTCAAAGTTTAATCGGGCCCTGATGTTGTTTACTGAAATCTAATAAATACAGTTATTTTGAATACTACAACAGAATTAAACAGCTAAACTTATTTAACTTAAACTCGCTGTTACTTCCTGATTTTATTTTTTAGTATTAAGAAAGAAAATTATTTAAATTTTTCAAATCATGCACATTTATAATTTTTTCCGTCTTTAATAACTAAATAATGAAAAAATATGTTTTTGTTCTGAGCTCATAAATATGACAATAAAATAATGTAACTAAGAGACATTGCAAAAGTAAATCTTTGTGATTTCAAACCATAAACAAATGATACCGCCACCATTTTACCCACTATGACGTCATAAGAATATTGTCCATTAATTGTTGGAGAACTTACTTTGTGAATGATTACCTCAATGATTTAATATTTTTTACGGTTCACGATGAATGAATCACTTGTGTTTGTTTAGGTTTATGGAATGAGATATTAAGCCGTGACTGCGGCTGAGTGGTCAAGGCACCAGTCAGCTAATCGCTTGCGCGTAAGAGTTTGTGGGTTCGATTCCCGCTGGTTCCATTGCAGACACACTTTGTGTGGAATACCCAGGGTGTACTTCTCTTGTGTTGTAATATTTCCTTGTGCTATCTTGTCTCCGACTTATAAGCGGGCTTTATGTCAAGCACACAAGTCGTATGTTTGTTATTCAGTTAAATAAATAAATTAAGCCGTGAACCTAATTTCAACTAAAGTTATTCAAGGATACATACATTTTTAATCGAAATTAAAAGCAATGCTTTAATCTCGAAATAAAAAGTTTTAGTTTATATAATTGGTTATTTCTGCTAATTATTTATTTAGGTACTTTTCCATTATAGCGCATTTTTAAAAAAAGCTTGGCGTAATTCGGGCCTCAGAAAGTGAGATATGTTGCCAAAATATATAAACAGCTATGAAAAAAAATCTAATTAACTTTTATTTTTGTTTATATATGCACTTATATACCTAAAAAATCGTTTTTAAATATATATAATATTTTTTATATACAAATTACGGCACAGATTTCAGATATGAACCGGGATACCTAACTGGCGCTAAAATGGTGTTATTTTGTCTGCTATGGTAACCCGGCTATTGTTTTTTATTTATTAATAAATTGTTTATTTACTTCTATTTTCTGTTTTTAAATTATATAAACTGTTTTGTTCTATAGTTATTATTTAATCTTTTATTTATTTATAGTTATTGCCTTTTCAAAATGATAGCAAATAATTAAAAAATATATAAGTAACTGGTATTCGAAAGCGAGATTTCTGCCGAATTGGCGTCAGAGAAAAATCACGCCAACCCCGATGCGTATATGACATCTGTGCAAAAATTACTTCTGTTTCTTTATAAAAATGGGTAAATAGCTTTTTTTACATTAAATAAATTGTATACATATGCAAAAAATTGCTTGTGAGTAAGAAGCAGTACATAGGTTGTCAGAACATACGTTGGCAAACTTCTTTCTCGCCAAGAAACATTTCTCCGAAGTACTGTACATAAGCAATGATTTCTAGAAACGCATTTTTAATTATGATATGCGCTTTTATATTTCACTACATTTATGCATACTATACCGTGTGTATAAATGCTACAGTTCATATGCAGGGCTACATAAAAGAATTCGTAAGGGTTACTGAGTATGAGAATAAATTGCTTAAAGGTGGTATTTAAAGGAGTTATGCAGTTTTACGCTGAACTGCATTTAGTTTACTAAAAAATGTTTGTAAAATATAGATAAAATGATATACAGGGTCACGCAAAGAATTGGATACATAACCATCTATGGATGATAATATCTCGAAATGTGATTTCAGTAGCTTTAAGAGTAGTTTAAATTAAATTTTAGCTAAATAGTGGCATGTAATAACGGTACTATTGGCTATGGACGGTAACTGCTGAAATCAATTTTTAAAATAATGCGTTTTCTAAAATGTTTACTTAGTTATCTTATTTACCTTATTTCCCTAAATAACGAAGTTTTGTTAAAGCATTCAGGATGTGTTGGAAAGTGTTTCATATTCTATGCTTAACGCATGATTTTTCTTTCTTCTTTAGTCTTATTTTGCATTTATTTAATTCTTAATTTTTTAGTCTTATACTGCTTTATCGAAACTTTGGCACAGTTGTCACATATACCCCCATATTGGAGCGATTTTTTTCCGACGCCAATTTGGCGAAAACATCAACAGCATAAACAACAACATCCGGGTTACCATATAAAGCAAAATAACGACACTTTGGCGACAGTTAAGTACCCGTTGTGTACATGACATTGGCGTCAGAAAAAAAATCGCGCCAACATGAGGCGTATATGACATCTGTGCCGAAACTTTAATATTTAATGTTTAAACTCTTCGCTCCACTCACCTTGCATATAGTATAAACTATAACACAGATAGTGCAAAATAATAGACAGTTTGATACTTTTCCACTGTAGGGGCTTTGGCGTTTTTTAAAAAAATCTTGGTATAATTTGGGCATCAGAAAGTGAGATTTGGGTACATTTCCGTTATATGGATACCATTGTCGCCCGCCAAGCGTAATAGTTGGCACAAAATGAAAATCACGTGAATTGAGGCATTTCAAAAATAAAAGAAAAAATATTGTTGATACTAAAGTGAGTATTTAAAAAATATAACATTTGAAAATTCCTGACTTTTACGAACTATTTCATTAAATCACAAATATATACTTAAAATAATTGAACAAATAACTGTTATAAAATAAAGCAATAAAATAAAACTTATATTAAACTGCTGGCATAAAATTAAATATCTTTTAGCATTTTGAAATAATTGGCGCATTAGCATACATTTTGGCATGGTGTCCGTATAACGGAAAAATATTGAGATTTGTTGTCAAATCATTTAAACAGCTATGAAAACAAACTTGATGAGCGTTTTTGTTTTTTTATATGTTTATTTTATATGTATATTATTCATGTTTTTATGTACAAATTACATCTGTTTCTGTATAAAATTAGAGAAACGGCTATTTTATGTTAAACAAATCGTATAAATATCGAAAAAAATGCGTGTCTCTCTATTCTAAAAAAAAGTAACTCCCGCTGTCACCGCCGCCGCCGCCGCCGCCGGTTTTGATTTTTTGGTGACCGGAGGCCTTTCTTCGTTAATATTAACAAAAATAATGCATACAAAAATATGAAAATCGGTGGTTTTATACAGAAATGTCTGATAAACACGCTGATGCAGACAGTTTTCAAATCGAAGAATTATTTTAAGAGTTATTTAATGCTAAAGTTGGACAAAATCGTTCCACTAAAAAAGTTTTATAGCAGCAAAAACTGTACATGGCAGTGTAATCATTTTTAGATCATTTTATGCGTTAGAAGTTGCCGGAGTGCAGATTGCATTAATTTTTTTATTTTGACTCATTTTTTCAGGTTTTATTTCTATTTTAAATTCGAATTTTCAGCATTTCTAGAGATATTTTCTACAGATTTCAGAAAATTGTACTAATTTAAACTGTTGCCATCTGTATAAAAAGCGCAAGCAATAATGTTTGCTTCAAATTAAAAATTTATTTACACGTGACTATTATAAACAGGAAAAAAACTTTCAAATTAGTATTAAATAATTACGTATAAAAAGCAGGAACTTATTAAAAATTACGTCATAAAAAGTATACACGTGAATTTTAAAGGAGAAAGGATATTGTAAAATAATAAATTCATTAACATGCGTTAGAAGTCTTAGGAGAAATTACGTCATATTTACGTCACATTATAGTTATTACATAAAATGAACACACAAAATAATATTGCAAAAAAGTTTAAATTTAGAAATTGCGCTAGACATTTATTTGATATTTTGAAAATTAATTTAAAATGTCTCATTTAAAAGAACTTTCTTTTCGCTTTGTTAAAAAATACCAGGAGACAAAGACTCTCTTTACTTAATTCCTTTTATATTAGCTTATTTTGAAAGGTTGTTACACGTGTATACGTCATCAAGTTATTTTTATTTCGACGTTTTATTTGTGTTTTTATTAATGTTGTACGAATTTATTTGTTCTTTCGTTATTTAAAATAAAAATTATATCAATTTGTATAATTTGGCGAGTGGTTTGGCGATTTATATAATTTGGCGAAATTGGTCGACAGGATAATCAAGTAGTACCGCAGCGGATTTGGCGTTAAAATTCCCCAATCAAAGAGAAATGAATAGAAATTCGTTTATAGGGAGATCGCCACTGTTTTTTAAATTATAATTCAATCTTTCGAAATCTTTTTAAAGCCGATCAAATCAGCGTGCATTTAGAGTCTGCGGTGTCTGGACGGGGGTTGGCGAGCGTAGCTCGTAGGGGGCCGAGCCCCCTAGTGTATATAAAATGAAACAGTGGCTAGGTTCCCGGAAAATATGTTGCCAAATTTCCTTTTTCGCCACGGCACCTACACTGGAAAAGTACCTAAAGCACATTAAAATCGCGCAGTTAGGAGCTCATACAGTACAGCGTCGTCTATTGGCGGTTATTTTATTAGTAGCATCAGGAGGAAGATGTAAAGATGTACTTTAAATTCTCACCCATAGATTTTGAAAAAATATCTTAAAAGAGCGGAGTTTAAATTAAATTTCGGTGACCTCCTTTATGAAAGATTAATGATTTTAAATGGGAATTTCGCCAAATCAGCCAGCTATCGCCAAGTTGGCCAACATTTGGCGCTACTGTGGTAACCCTGCATTAGTATTTTTCAACAATTACTCATTTCAATGAGGTGGTCCGACCGGAATCGTGAGGAACACACAGAGACTTGGATTTTATATAAATAGATATAGTAGTTATTTGATAGCAATTAGAAGAAATTCTGGTTTGAAATATGTTTATTTGACTTGAAAAAAAATATCAAAAGGTTGGCAGCTATAGAAATATATCCATGATTGTGAGAAATCTTTTTTATGTAGAACTACATTACCGATTCAAGCATTATTAATCATACATAAAACTTTCATCGAAATGCATATAACTTCTATTCAATATTATTAAAAGCATTTAAAAAACAATTTTTATTAAAAATATTTTTCCAGTTGAAATTTTCTGAAGTGAATTCTGAACTATTCTAATCTGAACTATATTCTAGTGTACATATACAGGTATTTTCATATTTTAGTTTTGTGAAATGATTCAAAATTTTTTAATTTGCATTAAAAACTGGTATCTGAGTGTATTCTAAATAGTATGATTTTACAATTTAAATGATATGACTTTTTTTTAATTTTTTGATTTAATTTAAAATTTAAAATGTACTAATCAATACAGAATATTGCTTAATATGATATTTAATATGCTGATATCAGTTTCATAGTATTTATCTGAGAGTAGTATATATTATTTATACTAAAAAATAGTTTTTCTACATTTTTTATTTAAAAAATATTTTGCAAACAAAATATCAAACAAATCGTACAAGAAAAAATATTATGATGACAGAAATTTTAAAACACCTAAGGAAAAGAATTATTAGTTTTAAAACAAGTCAAACAAATCAGAATATTTAAAAAATATATGAAGAAATGTATCTGACATTTTCAGCAAAATTTACCTTAATCCAATTAAATTTAACGAAAACCAAAGTGATATAATCTAATGTATTGTAAATATCTCATAAGTAATTATAAAAGAATTCCTAAGAATAAATTCCAGCATAAAACTAAGATCTTCATCAGATCATTGAGATAACAAACAAATATATTTTAATGAACCTTAATTGTATAAATATGCCATTAAGCGAATTAAATTTAACGAAAAAAGGTCTGATACAATCGAATGCATATATTTCATAAATAATTACAAATGAATTCCTAAGAATAAATTCTAGAATAAAACTGAGATCTTCATCAGATCATTGACATAACAAATAAATGTATTTGAATGAACCTTAACCGTATAAATATTCCATTAAATGAAGTAAAATGTTAAAAAGTGAAATCTTTCTTTGACAAAGCAAAAGACATTATGTTTAACGTTAATTAAAAAAGAATAAATAACATACAGATATTTGTAGTACTTCGAAATATTTTCCGACATTCTGTACATAAGATATAAAATATACTATTTTTAACACTAGAGTAGTTGCATATTTTCGTTAGAATATGACGTTGGTCGCATTAGGTATTTTTGCCGGTGGTGCCTGGTGTCTGCTGGCGGTAAATAGAAAATAAGACAAAAATTTTCATTTAACATTCAAGTCACTTTTAAACGCAGTTATAAAATTGCGATTTTCTGAAATTACATAATTTTCTCATTTAATTGTGGAAAGGGTAAAAATAAATTGACACTTGTGATTCTGCCACAGACTATTAGAGGAATTTCAAATTTCATTTTAAAAATATTCCTAGAAAAAAAAAACAGAAATGTCTTGCAATTTTACTATGGTGAAGGTAAAACATTTAAGGCTAGCTGCAAGTATTTTTTCAAATTGCATTTTTAAGGAGAGATGGGTCAGGGGAAGATAAATGATATGAGCGGGAAAATGAACCATACGCAACTACTTCCAGGTGAAAATGAAAATTTCCAAGATTTCAAAAGTTCAGATGTTTGGACTTTGAAGTTCATAAAAAAAAAAAAAAAAACTCTGAAATGAGCAGTTGTACAAAACATGAAGAAGATACAGATGATAAAACAATGAGAGATGCCTTCCAATGACTTCGCAAATAACTGATGTTGACTGATATGTGAAATTAATAATATGTCTCCCTCTCTATCCATGAACCAGGTGGTCTATGTCTAAGGATGTATCGCCTGGTTTCATCGTAAACGAAGATGAGAAGAGAGAATGGAGCTCCAGTGAACCACCAAGACCACTTCAAGGGATACATTCTTAAGCCATGCTCCATACCGGGGCAGTAAGATAAGAAAGCTGCCAATGCCGTTTCAAATAACAGGCCAAAATTAAGCACCCAGTTTCTGGAAAGAAAATATTAAAGCTATTTATATAATATATTTCATAAAGGATATCTGAATTTTTAAATAAAATCAAGCATTAACTACAGTCATTCAGGGTAACTTTGAACCATGAGGTGTAACTTTGCACCATCTCCTAATTTTCAATATTTTTTACTCCAAAAGTCTAAATAAACTCCAGAACTGTGCTCTGTTGCCAATGTTCTAAACTGGGATTTCTACTCTTTATTTTAAAAAAATAAATTAGCAACATTATGCCCAATTAATTGCGTCATCTAACTATTTTTGTGAAGTACTGTTTTCAAGTTAATTTTGAATGCTGTTTTGAAGCTGTTGTAATCCAATTAAATTTTCATAGTAAGTAGCAATATACTCATTTATCAGACATATTATTATCTAAATGTTGTAAATGTGTTAATATTTTGTGATTATTTATTTATTAATAGTTAATAAAATATAAAATAAAAAGGCACGAACATTTTACCACATTTTCAGGGTAACTTTAAGCCGGCTCAAAGTTATACTGATGTTTATAATTTACTGATTATAGGTGCTACTGTCCAAAAATTCCCATATTTACACGTATATTTTATATAAATGCCGAAAGTGTGCATTATATATAACATTTAAATATTTTTATAAATATGTGTAAAATAAACAAAATTCATTTAAAGGCGTTATTCGGGGCGGACATTTCATACATTCGACATTTTTTATTCTTGTTTAAATAATACTAGTACTAGCATGTATTACTGTAACTATGGATATATTATTGAGTTAAAACATTGAAAATTGTTTTCACTGCATTTTTATTTTTTATATGAACAATAAACAGTTTTTTTTCTAAATATTCATGGTTCTTTTCTTCCACTTTTCTTATGCATAATATTTGTTGTAATGTCATAAATTATACAAATCTTGTGATGTTGGGAAATGTAAATTCAGAGTCTTTACATATCTGAAAACATTTTTAAGCGTCCAAAGTTGTCCTAACTGTAATACTTTTTTATAATGAGTTATTTTAGATATTATTTATCATATGGTGCAAAGTTACCGTACTTGGCTGGGTAACTTTGAACCAGGTTATAGATTCATTTTTTATTGCTTTTATCATTATTATTCCTTAATTTTTGATAGTCATACAATAATTTGGTGTCATTTCTTTTCTTTTATGCCCCTAGTTGCAACAATATTCTTAAAATAAGAGTGCGGCATATGAAAATAGAGAAAATTTGGATTAAAATTACCCTGAATGACTGTATAATAAATATAAAGATGGAATAAGTGGAATTTTTTATCTAGGTAGCTCAAAAATATTGGTTACTGTTTTTATTTATTTTTTTTAACTATAATTTTTGTTAATAACTGTGCTGACTCAAATTTAAGAATGTTAAAACTTACGAGTCTGACTGCCCTTATCGTAAATAGTGCGATTATTATTATTATTATTAATGCGTATCATTTTTAATTCGCAGAAGTTATGAAAATACTAAATAAATAAATAGTAAGTAATTGCAACTTTCATCGTAAAAGGAAAGGTCATCTAAAATACCAACGGCCGTCTAAACAATAACGTTAATATATGCATTTTATTATATTATTCTGCAAATTGATGTATAATTCTATAAATGTAAAATGAGAAAACATGTTGGCTGATTTATAACGGTGCTTACCAGGTTTAATTACAATCATTAAAATTTTGTTTAAATATTATACAAATCTGTATTTTAAATGTATGTTTTTTGTGAATTTCACATCTGCAAAAGTTCAAACTTATTTTTCAAGTTCAATAAATGTATTTTGAAGCAGAAAATTTATTTAGTAGAATGTGTAGCACTTTGTCATTTGATTCACTTAAAGCTTAAATGAAGAACTAACATGGCAAAACTGGTAAGTGACACAAATCATCATTTTGAGAAAATCATCTGTAAAATTCCAAATTTTTATTTGCGTTTATTGTCAAATGCCTCCTTTATCAATTGAAATCTCTGTGAGTATTAGTTTTTTTTCCAAATAGTAATTTAACAGATTCACTCAGACAGATTTCTCACAACAGATTCACAGATGATTCACTCTTTTTTTTTTTTTTTTTTTTTTTTTTTTTTTTTTTTTTTTTTGTTAGATACCACTTTTTTCATCTGAGCTCTTTAAATACTGGCGGCCATGAATCATGGAGAACTTACATGACAAAGCTGGTAAGTGACACAAATCATCTATTTGAGAAAATCAGCTGTAAAATTCCAAATTTTTATTTGTGTTTATTGTCAAATGCCTCCTTTATCAATTGAAATCTCTGTAAGTATTAGTTTTTTTCCAAATAGTAATTTAACAGATTCACCCAGACAGATTTCTCACAACAGATCTTTTTCATCTGAGCTCTTTAAATATTGGCGGGCATGAATCATGGAGAACTTACATGACAAATCTGGTAAGTGACACACATCATCTATTTGAGAAAATCAGCTGTAAAATTCCAAATTTTTATTTGTGTTTATTGTCAAATGCCTCCTTTATCAATTGAAATCTCTGCGAGTATTAGTTTTTTTCCAAATAGTAATTTAACAGATTCACTCAGACAGATTTCTCACAACAGATTCACAGATGATTCACTCTTTTTTTGTTAGATACCACATTTTTCATCAGAGCTCTTCGAATATTGGCGGCCATGAATCATGGAGATAAATATTTCGCATTACTTATTTTAGCCGGAATAATTTTTCTATTTTCCAAAATAAATATGACGAAAATCATTCTGTGTACAGTAAAATGCTAATTCATTATTAGCACTTAAATGACTGTAGCTTATTTAAATGTTTTTCGTATTGATAAAAACTTTTTTAATTGCTACAAATGTTTTAGTTTCTTTTAAATCCTATAAAAAAAAATTCTTTCAAAATAATTAGAACTAGTTTGTTCAATTAATGAAATGTACAGTCGTGGAAAAAAAATGTAAACACCTCTTACTAACGCTTCAAAAAATTATCGTAAAAGAAAGTTACTGTTACCACACGATTAGTAATAAAGCCTACTTTTAAATGATGTATATAAAATTTGCTTAGGGGGCCATCTACATAGTAAAACGAACCATAACTTTGTTATTTTCAATAGAATTACAGAATTCTGACAGCATAAATGAACTCTACACCCTTCAATTAGCCTAAAAAAAATTTCATGCAATTCGTACTATAAGTTTCCGATAAATTACTTTAAAACGAGCGTATTTTAGGGGCTGTATCCAGATTGAAGTTCGGTACTCGATTCTTGACTGAGAGAGCGCCCTTCTTGATCAAGGTATCTTAAACGCCACTCAAACGGTCATTGAAGACTACTAGATTACAGGATAGCATTAGAAATTTCAAAATATCTAGTCACTTCTATCAAAAACGGTCCCTTAAACCATCATTTTGCCGTTTTTAAAGCATAATTTGAAAACTACTTGGAGGAAAAATGTGAAATTTTGGATTTCCATAAAGCAGGACTTAATAAATCTAAATCCATCAAAATAAATTGTAGGTTGCAATTCATATTTTTTTCGAATATTAATTTCATAATTCATAATTCATATCATAAAATTATAAAAATTGCAAATTCAACGTATTTATGTTTGGGTATTTTAGTATTATTGCTACACAAAAATTAGCACATTAGGAGTATAATTTCAGGAGATATTAATAAAAATATGAAAATGTAATTTAACATTAGAAGCACTAAATTTTGAATGTTTATAATTAAAAAAATTATCCCTCAAATGACTTGAAATTTGGTGTCTAGCCAGAGTTTGAACCGAAGATTTGAAATATCTCGTTAAAAGTAATTAGGTATTGCTATTGAAAAAAAAGATGTGTGGGTTCGTTTTAATATGGAGATGGCCCCCTAAGCAAATTTTATATACATCATTTAAAAGTAGACTTTATTTCCAATCGCTTGGTACCAGTAATTTTCTTCTACGATAATTTGTTGAGGAGTTAGTAATGGGTGTTTACTTTTTTTTCCACGACTGTACTTGCATTGTGTTCAGTTAATTCTTTATTAGGTAAGTAAATTAAATTATTTGTTCCTGCATATATATATATATTTAAGGAAATTAAATTCAACTCACGTCATTCCTTGATGATATAAGGAGTTTCTTCTTGTTTTGCAAATAATAAGGTCAGCCCATTGCACAATTACAATAGTTACGAAAAAACCAGTGTGACAGACATACTCCAATGATTTCCGTTGATGATAAGTCTAAAAAAAAAGCATATGAGATTATTAGAATACTATGAAACAAATCACGGTTACAATTAAATTTATTATATCGTTTAAAATGCATGTTAAAAAATTAGACAATGGCTACATTATAGAAATATGGATAAAATATTTCGTCTAAAGAGCTAATCTTCAAGCTAATCTTTAAATGCATGATGAACTCATATTTCATTTAAATTATAAATGGGTTTAATTAATGAGCAATGAAATATAATATTGAATTCCTTCACAAAAGATTATCAAAGAAACATAAATATGAATTATAGAAAAGGGATGTTATAAAATTCGTAATTTTGTCCCGAAATTGAAACTTTAAAAATTTGTTCAGAGATGTTATTCTTTCAGAAAACTCCCATAGTTTCCAAATCGAAAACAAATATAACCGAGTATTTTTTTTCTCCAATTTTCTTACAGGTTCTAGAAAGATTTTATTGAAATCTTTATTTTTAATTCTTCACTATTGATAATTTATTGGTTTGAACGTACAGGCGAGAGGAGACAAGAATGGGACAATTTTCATAAAAATATTTTACTTACTCAATACATTCTTTTCAGTTTTCGATACAATTGTTCTATAATAATATTTAGTTTTAAACTAAAGAAAATATAGTCAGTCAAAATATTTGAAATTTTTCATTTTCAGACAATTTGAAAAATGTGAAAATTTTGTCTCCCTCCTGCCTCAAGTATGGTAGAAGTGGGACATATATCTAAAATAGAAGAAAACAATGCGAAATTTACTCTTTAATTAATGTTAGTCTCTCTCAGACCTCAATAAATTAAACAGCATGATTTTTTTTTAA
The DNA here is from genome assembly GCA_963932465.1 of Maratus speciosus. Lineage (NCBI taxonomy): Eukaryota > Metazoa > Arthropoda > Arachnida > Araneae > Salticidae > Maratus > Maratus speciosus. The sequence continues at coordinate 340,486,853 of OZ010786.1, read as the reverse complement.
CAGAATGTGTATTTGAAAGATTTAAAATATTTCTAGTTAAAAAATCTCATTATTAGCAAAAGTAAGTAATGAATTCTACTTTGAAGTCTATTTTGACATGTATTTGAAAATAAATATTACATAAATTGTTCGATATTACAAAAAAGATTTAAAATTATAAAATTAAGTGTTTGTAGTTATTTAAGAACACGATAGAAAGAAATGGATCCCATATATCACCACCTCTCAATGTCACATTCCTCCTTCCAGGAAGTGTATTTAGAGTATGGTTTACCATGTTATTCGTATTATTTTTTAACGTTTAACTTAATTAGTGATTTGTAAATACATGATATATATAGAAAATAGAATTATGGTAACAGTTCATTATTTTTGTTTTACGAATTTAATAAGTGCTCAAATTATTTTTTAAATATTCTTATTATTTGTTTGTAACTTCCTAGGTTAATTAAATAGTGCAACTTAAGTAGAAATGAAAACAGCATGGCATAAGTTTTTTGCCAAGTTAACTTATGATGAAAGTAAAATATTCATCTTGATATGTGTATGTTGCTTTTAATCATTTCGGTGAAATCTTTGAGATTGTATCATGGAGCTGAGTTTTTGTATTTTCATTTTTAACTTTTTCCGCGTCCCGCCATAACCAATATTATTTTCACATATCCCCAACAGACACGCGTAACTACCGGGTGGGGGTACGTTGTGGTGAACCGTTGCCATCGAAATACTCAAGGCGTGAGAACAAGAGTTGTAACGTCATTACTAATGGACCGACTTCTCGCTAGTGTGAAAATTTTGATTAGCAATTTTCTTTTCATTTATTTGTGGAATATCTATCATCATATAAAACAATATTAACTAATTAAACTTACTGGTGGGAATTCGGAATCCCAAAATAAAAATTCAGCCAGATACGGAATGCCACACTGTTGCCGCACCTGACTGATATTTTATTGGGGGTATTCTAAATTCTCACAAGTAAGTTTAAACAGTTATTATTGTTTTATAAGATAACAGATATTCCAAAAATAAAATAAAAGAAAATTGCTATTCAAAATTTTCCGGTGTGAATTCCAACACAAGTGAGAAGTCGGTCGCTTAGTGATGACGTCACAACTCTTGTCTTTAGGCCTTGAGTATTTCGATGGCAACGGGTTAACACCGCAGAGGGGAAAACCCTGATCTAAGCAAAATAACTGAATGTAAACGAGTATGTGATCTCGAATTTCAGATAAGCATTCGACTATAAAGTGTGTTTTCAATTTAAAAAAAAAGCAATAATGATAAATTGCCTCCTATATTTGTCCACTAACGCGAAGAGGTGTATATTTTTTATATTTTATCGTTGATGCTTCTAAAATATTTTCTGTCTCAAAAAACTATTTGGAATTGTTGAAACTATTAAACATTTTCTTTAATTTTAATTATTCATACGTTAAAAAGTTATGGATAGTGATTTCGCATTTTAATCAACGTTTTCCTTTTAGAAAATCTAAAATCATTCGCGTAATTTTCGCACCCACGTGCTTTTGGCATCAAAGAAACATGCGGAAAAGTTTGGAAAACACGCGAGTAAATACGATATTTAAAACTAAATTTGTAACATATATAAATGGGTTTACAGGTAATCTATCATTTGTAGAAATGAAAATAAATAATAGAAATCAGTTTAAAGAAAATTAGTATTATCTCTGTGTTCTTCCCTATTCGATTCAAATTATATCTTGATCACCGTATATGAGGTTTACCTCCAACAGCGTGTACTCCATTGAAATTATTTTTTAAAATTTTCACAAGTTATTGAATTCTCTAAATGTTCTATATAAATAATTTTAAGATGTTGCAAAAGTTTTTTTTTTTTTTTTTGTCCAATTTGCACTTTAAGCACTCAAGCATAAATACTTTTTTTTTTTTTTTAAATCTGTAATCTAATGATATTTTACGCTTTCCTAAAAACCATTCATGTAATTAACCTTTTTAGAAGTACAGTGTGTCCAGCGGATTTGATTCAGTTCTCTGAATTCAAAATTAAATATCTCAAAAAGAAAGATCAATAGAATTATGCGGTAAATACCTTATTACTTATTAACTTATTAACTAAGCTGTAAAAATGTTATACAGGAGTTTCAATATTTAGTTGCAAAAACCGTTAACTGATGGCGCTGTAATCGCAATGCCTAAAAATTGTGCTTCGGAGTCCAGAGCAATAACGTCTCATTCGAAAATGTTTCCCTATGGAAGGACGAAAAGTGGGAAAGTCCATGTTTTCGTTGGAGTGATGTGCAGAAGGGGAGACATCTGGTCACAGAATTATTCATCAGCTTTAATTTTAGGAAATATCAATTAATAGAATTTTCAATAAAAAGGTTTGAAATCATTATATAAGAACTTATTAAAATATTTTATTAAATTCAATTTTTAATGTCATATAATTATTTAATTCAAAATGCATATATTTAAAAAAATAATTTTGTACTTTTTATTTATTTTTTATATTTTTAAATCGTGGCATAATATTTCGGTATTATTGTTTATGCCTGAATTATTATAAATAAAAAAGTAATTTTGCACTTTTCATTGATATTTTTAAATCATGCATAGTATTTTGGCTTTAGCACAACGCATATATTTCTTTTCTTTGTAAACAAAGTTTTAGGGACAGAAATTATGCATTAAATTATTTCATTTTTAAAAGGAATTGATGATAAATCATATCATCAACGTCGAAGCAAACGTATTTTGGAGGCTGCACTCTTTTCCAAAACTTAGGATCATATCCTTAGAAGCTGCACTATACTCCTGTGCTCAATGATTTAAAAAAAATGAAAATGAGTTTTTTAAATAAAAATGATTTTTTAACTTAATTAAATTTTTAAAAATAGAAACTTTGTATATTTTCATTCAAACTATTTTCTACAATAAAAAAAAATGATTTATGAATCATTATTATAAACTAGCCACTTTTGGTGGCCAGTTTGGTTTCCTTTGAATGTATGCTAAGCATTGTATTAAAGTTACTTTTGTTCATAATTTAATTTACTTGCTCATTCCCTCACCAGATCGAAAGATTCCGATACATAAATCATGAACTCGGCATTTTTATGCTTCCGGAGGCAGGTAATAAATCGCTAAACATTGTTCCCGTCGTATTTTTTTCATATTTCATTAATTTAATTTAAAATATAATGCTTTCACTTGTTTATTTAAAATACATAATTTTAATTTAAAACTGAACTATTTAAAATTTATGACTCAATTATTTCTTTTAAAAAAACGAAAAGAAAAGTAATAAATAATACCATAAACCATAACATTTAATTTCAACATAAAAGCTTTGTTTTAACTTAGCACGCGAAAAATTGTTTACGAGAGTCGCATGAAAGGGCCTATTATAAAACTGATGACATGATGGCGATGAAACAATATCTGGCGATTTATCACCTGTGCCCTGTTAACATAAAAGTACTGAAATGGCCATTTGGCGTATGAAAAGTGAAGCGGTGAAACCGGAACTATTGAGGGCAGTCAAATGCTTTGCACTTTTATTATATAGATTACTCATTACAATGAGACGGTACTACCGGAATTGTGAGGGACACACATAGACTTGGATTTTATATAAATAGATGCTTAATGATTTAAAAAAGGGTTTCTTTTATCTTAATTAAATTTTAAAACTAGACACCTTGGATTATTTTTATTCAAACTTTTTTTCACAATTTAAATAAATATTAAAATGTAAAAGATTTCTAATTTTTTCAATTCATCCTATGCTTGGATTCGATTCCACGATCTACCAATTATGTTGGTTGTATTTATGACGGCCAATTATCTGCACGAGGGATATAGGCTCTACCAATTAGGAGAGAAAAGACATACCACAGAGATACTGGTATCCAGACTGAAATAGCCTAAAACAAAATTTGAAACAAATCTCAATTCTGTTAACACATAGCTCCGCTTCTGCGCATCACCGCCCCACCAGTGGCCGAGAGGTTCTGCTCTCGAAGCTGGTATACGGGAAGTATTGGGTTCCTTCCCAATCGCGTCCGTTGGCCTAATCGTTCGTGGTTTTCTTCTAACCTTGGTTTTCCAAGCGTAAATACCGGTTAGGTTCCCTTAGAAAGACCCCCACGGAGGGCACTCCTCCCCTTAGGGTCTATATACCTCCTGCTGACAATTGGCCGTCATGCATACAACCATTTGCACATCACCCGAATTAAGAAGCGCACTCCCCACTTTTCGTCCTTCCATAGGGAACCACCTAGGAATGAGACGCTAGTACTCTGGACTTCAAAGCACAATTTATGGGCATTGCAATTACAGCGCTATCTGTTAACGGTTTTTGTAACTAAACTTTGAAACTTCTGTATACCATTTTTAGAGCTTTTTAGAGCTAATAAAAAAACCGTTTAGGGTTACCGCATAAATCTATTGATGATTGTTTTTGAGACATTTAATTTTGAAATCAGGGCCATATTCGCTGGACACAATATATATATCGAGCACCGTAGTAGTGAGTTTCTTTTCGCATTTTTCAATTTATTTTACAATATAAATGCATGTACATCAACTGTTTTTCACAAGATCATATTGCTTTCCATCTTGCATTTAATTTGCGTTAACATAAAATACGTTTTTATTTCTCGTGCAGTAAGTAAAGTACGAAAAATTTATATATGCGGATATACTCTTTGGATTTCAGAAATAAACATTATATTTATGAATGTACTACTGAAAAGGTTAAAATAAAACTCATTTTGTATTTTGAAATAATGGGAAATCGAAATTCTTAAATATAAAATTAGTTATCACTTAATAAACAAATTAGCAGAAGATGGGCAGTTTTGTGTCATAACAATCAATTATTTGCTTTAATCAGTAGGAAAACGTATTATGCCTTTTTTGTGCTTGTGTGTTGTATTGAACGACTGACAAATGGTGCTAAGTATGCGTCGACTTTTGTTGTAACAAAATATACTTAGGCTTTGGTTCTTTACTTTTATTACTAGATTTTCGAAATTCGTTTCGAAAAGTCTTAATATAAAACTGTTCCCGTTTTGTTCATTCCTTTTAGCTAAAGATGCCTTCAAATAGAGAAGGTTATTTTATGGCATCTCTGTGTTTTGCAAAGCTATGTCAGGATAAGAAATTGCATTCTAAGGTAAGATTACAGAAAGAAATTCCATACCCATTCTTGACCAAAAGAATCTGCCAGATCATTAATTGCCTTTGAGTCCCACTGTCTCCGTAATCCTAGAAGATGTCCAGGCAGGAAACCATTCTCTGACATTATCACAAAGTATGTGAAGAAACCTGCAACTGCTTGTATCATACCAATCTGGCCGTATGCGATAGATATGAGCCTGAAAAAGATATACACTTTTTTTCGTACTAATATTTCATCAGTGTCTCAACATAAAAACAAGAGACAGTATTAATACTACATTTGAAATAGTTATTTATAAGTACCTAAAAATCGATGTCATTCTTTAAAAGGCATGACCATTTTTAGGCTCCCCGTAACCCTTTATATCCCAAATTATGAATTTAAAAAACTATCTCCTCGAAACTTTTTTTCCTTTCATTACTATGATACATTAGAAGATATATGCAAAAAAATAAAGATTTATTTTTTTTTCTTAATTATGGCTATTGAAGTTGTATTTCAAAGTATCCTTAGTAATAAAGCTTGGACAAAAATCGAGACTTGGAAAAAAAACTATATCCAAGTTTTTCTTATTATTTTAATGTGACTTATCGTGCATATATCTAGTGTACATATGCCTATGATGTATATATGACTAGATGTTGATGCTGTTGGTGCATCATCAATGAGCATTCCGTTATCAGAATAATATTTGACAGTTGTAACACTATCGTCCGATGGAAAGTATATCTGGAAGAAATTTCCCAATTTTTACTTGTACGAAACTCAAAAGGATTCATAAAAAAGCATAAAGATATTGTTAGATTTCTTTCTAATTTGTAATTATTTTCCATTTTGTTTTATAAAAATGGAATATTTTTTCTAAAGATAAACCTGTCTAGCACCCACGGATCCCTAATAAATATATACTTTTTTACGCACAATATGTATTCAAACGGTAAAAAACTAAATAAAAATCCTGTTTAATGTAGTCCCAACGTTACTCAAAAGTATCGCTTTGAAAAGTGATTCGTAAAGTAAACAAACTGAAAATGAATTTTTTTTTAGCAGAACATATTGTCAAGTGATCTATTTAAAGCAAGAAAAAAAAATACGGTAGCCTTACCTTTAAAATTTAAGAACAAAAGTGCTAAAATAGCTTCGTGAATAATTTTCAGCTTACTGGGACGTCTATTGCTATCCATTGATGGTCAAGGGACGCATTTACTATTGTTTCCTAAAAGTACTATTGCGAATGCATTCAATGAGTGTGTTTTAATTGGGATAGATAATAGTGGTACATTAAAGTACCGTCTGGAATAAATGGTTAAACAAGTAGGAAGCCATTCTCTGCTATTATCACAAAGTATCTAAAGAAATGTTCAACTGCTTGTATCAGAGAAATCGGACCACGGCCAATGGATATGACCCTGATAAAAATGTTTATTGATCCTACTGTACTATTCATGCTAGAATTATACAGAATGTCGCCAAAAGATTGTAAACGCGCTTAATTCTTTTACCTGTTGAAATTCATCTTTTGTACACGAGGGTTAAACAAATCGCAAATTGAGGTAAGAATTAGGATTTTGTTGACGAAATAAACTTTTCTTTAATTTTCATAAAGTTAGACATTTTAACTTTTTATACGGCTCCTGAGCCTTGCATCTACATTCATTAAGTTATTTTCAGAAAAAGTTATCATTGCATTAAGAAGTAAAACAGTAAAGCTTCTATCCTTGTACAGTAAAAACTCCCCGAGTTTAATGAGTTAGACTGAATTTTATGACATTTCGTAGCTTTCATGCACTAAAAAAGACGTATGTCCATTTTAGTGGCGGAAAGCTCCGAAATTTCATAAAATTAACAGCATCATAACTCGGTAAGGTTTGGTTATAGAAGAATGGATTGTCACTATTTTACTTGTCAGATCATGGAGAAATGTTTTCTAAATGTAACTTATGAGATCGAGGAACAGCATGAAATTTTAAAAATGTAACTTTGAAAATTACTGGCGGGATTTTTTTATCAACATAACCTCAGTATCTACCTTACATTGAACACTTTTACAGCATGCAATACCTCCAACAGGTAAAATATTAAAACGTGTTTAAATACTTTTGGATCAATTGTATAAAACTGCAAGTTTGTGTTTTGTTTTGCAGCAACAAGCTTCTATAAACACATGGAAATTATTTTCTAGTGACATTTTAATAAGATTTTCACAGGAATGAAAATGGATGTGCGCAAGTTTTCAAATAACAATGTCATGTGCCATTTGGTGTAGAATTTGAGAAGATAGAATCAAAAAAGTCCTTCCGGCCAGTGCCGGGAGGAACAGGTAGCTTTCATATTCCTTATTTTAAAAAAGCCAACTTATATTATTCAAACACACGAAGCTCAATTAAGTGGAAACCGAATGTAGGAGATTCAATACTAATTTTTATCAATACTAAATCATTATGAATGAGAATTTCGCAAAACTAGTCAGCTTTATCCAAGCTGCTTTTATTTAAAGTAACTTATATTTCGCTGCCAAATTCGGCGATTTCTTAAAGTGCCTGCCATTTTAAGACAACATGGTGGATGAGGCTAACCAGTGAACTTGGTCGAGACCTTAGTAATTGCTGTGCACATGCTCCCTGACATCGGAATCGGTTGATACATACGAGTGCTGTCGCAGGCAAAAAAATCAGATTTTTCAAAATGTCACCCACGTTAGAAATTGAAACTGCTATATCTGAGCCATTTTTTAAGATAAAGACAAACAAAAAATACTCCTGAATCCTTATATCAAGGTCAAATACTTAAGAAAGAAACCTTTTTCAATTTCTAACTTTTTTGCACCTCACTTTAAATATATATTTTTGTAATTTAATGGCCGCTATTTTGAAACAAGATGGCTGATGAAGCTGGCCAGCGAACTTCGTCGAGATATTGATGTATACTATGCACATGCCTTCTTCCATCGAAGGCGAATACGTGTGGTATCGCGAGACAAATACAAGATCGTTTCAAAGTGTTAGCCATGATAGAAATTCAAAGTGCTATAATTCAACCACTTTTTAAGATATAAACAAAAGAACAAATTTTCAGAAACAAGAACTGCTCTAGAATCTTTGTATCAAGGCCAAACACATAAAAAAAAAATCTTTTTCATTTTCCAATTTTTTAATACCTCATTTTAAATTTTAAATTACATTTTTTTATAAAAATTGCAACCCTTTTGAAACAAGATGGCGAATGAAGCTGGCCAACAAACTCGGTCGAAACATTGGTATGTACTATGTACAGACCAAGTTACATTCAAATCGGTTCATAAATACGCCTGTTATCGCGTGACAAAAATCAGGGCGTTTCAAAATGTCAGCCACGCTAGAAATTCAAAATGCTATAACTCAGCCATTTTTTAAGATATAGACGAAACAAAAACTGCTCCCGAATCTTTTTATCGAGGTCAAAGACATAAGAAAGAAATATTTTTTCAATTTTCAATTTTTTGGTACCACATTTCAAATTTAAATTTTTCTTAAAATTTTAAATGGCCGCCATTTTTAAACAAAATGGCGGATGAAGCTGGCCAACGAACTCGGTCGAGACATTGGTCTGTACTATGTATAAACGAAGTTACATCTAAATCGGTTCATAAATACGCCTTTTATCGCGTGACAAAATTCAGGACGTTTCAAAATGTCAGCTTCGCTAGAAATTCAAAATGCTATAACTCAGCCATCTTTTAAGATATAGACGAAACAAAAACTGCTACGGAGTCTTTGTATAAAGGTCAAATACATAAGAAAAAAATATTTTTCCATTTTCAATTTTTTGGTACCACATTTTAAATTTTAAATTTTTTTTAAATTTTTAAATGGCCGCCATTTTGAAACAAAATGGCGGATGAAGCTGGCCAACGAACTCGGTCGAGACATTGGTATGTACTATGTACACACCGAATTACATACAAATCGGTTCATAAATACGAGAGTTACAGTGTGACATAGGTCAGATATATATATATATATATATATATATATTGATATATATATACAGGGTGATTCATAAAAGATGGGCAGAACTTTAAGGGGTTATAGTACACTTAAAGACAAATAATATTAAATAGGAGACTAAGGGTCCCAGACGTATTCCCAAGGAGATAGGGGGCATTAAAGTTTAGGGTCCGAAATTTCAAATGATTATAAAACATGGAAAAATTGGTCGATTCGTTTCCGGTTTTTGCAAAAAATTTTCTTTATGCCAGTATTTTCTTGAAATAAAATTTTAAAGTTCAATTTCAAAAAATGCCGATAGGGGGCGCTTTAGACTTTGGAGTAACAAACAACTATTTTTTAACGTTATTTTTTGTATTTCTTTAAATGATTTCGAAAGCTTAGACTTAAACTTAAATTTTGATCTAAAAATCTGAGTCCTAACGAGTAGTTAAGTAGCGTAAACTGAAATTTGAAATTTGAAACCCTTCTCCCCCCAGAACAAAAATCAGTTATTCCCGATCTTTGTGTCGTAGTTTAGGCTCTAACTACTGCCGCGTTTTGCTAAAATTATTCTTTATGTCAGTATTTTCTTGAAAATAAATTTTAAAGAAAATTTTCAAAAAATTCCGATAGAGGGCGCTTTAGACTTTGGAGTAACGAACAACTATTTTATACCGTTATTTTTTGTGTCTCATTAAATGCTTTCTAAAGCTTAGACTTAAATTTTCAGCCCAAAATCTGAATCGTTAGACGTGGTTAAGTTTCTGGGGAGAGGGGTTTGAAATTTCTACTCCTGAGCACAGTTCAGTTTACCATGTCCACACATTGTGTGCTGTGATACGAGGTAAAAAGACACAAATTAGGATTATGTTACCAAAGCATATTTATTAACATGTAATTACAATAAATGTTCAAAATTGTGACCACCAGAGGTTATGCACGCAGAACAACGGCGAAGAATGGAACGGCGAACATTCGCGAAAACATCAGGCTTTTCGAGCACTTCCCCTACAGCGGCGGAAAGTCTGGCGACCAGTTCCTCGGGGGATTCAATGGGTGTCTCATACATAAGAGCCTTCAATCGTCCCCCAAAAAAGAAATCGAGGGGTGAAAGATCTGGCGAGCGAGCAGGCCAAGCAACAGGACCACCTCGACCAATCCATCTGTTCGGAAATGTGATGTCCAGATAGTTGCGGACGTCTCGTACGTAATGGGCTGGCGCTCCATCGTGCTGGAACCACATGACCCGCCGGATGCGTGGAGGAACAACGTTTAACAGGTCTGGCAGCACATGTTGCAGAAATGTGAGGTATGTTTTACCGTTGAGGCGTTCAGGAAGAAGGTACGGTCCGATTAGGTGGTCTCCGAGGATTCCTGCCCAAACATTGATGGAAAAGCGTCTCTGATGAGCATGTGGATACGTAGCATGTGGATTGACATCCGCCCATACATGTGCATTGTGTGTGTTAAATGTACCTTCACGTGTGAAGGTACATTCATCGGTGAAAAGCACAGTTCGTCCAAAATGTGGATTTAGCGCGTTCTGCTGCAGAAACCAGCGGGCGAATTCAATACGATTTGGATAATCCCCTGGAGACAGTTTCTGGACTCGTTGCACATGAAACGGGAGCAAATGTTCATCCTTCAGTACCCTCCAAGTCATGGACTGTGAGGTATCCACCTGCCTAGCCACTGTTCGTGTACTTGTACTTGGCTGCGCCGCTACTACATCCAGAATGGCTTCTGCAACAACTACTGATTCGTCCTTTTTTGCACGACCTGCATTCGACCGGGAAGCGAGAAATGATCCCGTCTCACACAACTGTCTGTGCAAGCGCTCGAAAGTTTTGCGGTTAGGCAACCGCCTGTTGGGAAATCGCTCTCCGTACATTCGTTGTGCCTCTGCACCATTTCCATCTGCCGCTCCGTAAATTAAATGCATCTCAGCCTTTTCCTTATTCGTGAAGGGCACCATCTTCCGATTCATTACTACAGCGACTTACACTTGACTCACCGTTCAGTGGTTTTTATGCCTGAATCGTGTCGAAATTTTGCATACGTGTTCTTCTTCTTCCCCATTTGACATTTGCATACTTTCTGTTTCCTTCTTCACCCGGTGACTAGCGTCAGGAATGGAGCTTTAACGTTTGCATGAGCGACGTTTCCAACTGTGCCAGTGCCTTTATGAGTGAATTCCGACTATGCAGTCCTTGACGAAAGTTGTATTTTTGCCTCGTATCACAGCACAGAATCGTTGGGCATGGTTAAGTAGTGCAAACTGAACTATGTTCAGAAGTTGAAATTTGAACCCCTCCCCTCGCTACTGAACCACGCTCAGCGATTCAGATTTTGAGCTGAAAATTTAAGTTTAAGTCTAAGCTTTAGAAAGCATTTAATGAGACACAAAAAATAACGGTATAAAATAGTTGTTCGTTACTCCAAAGTCTAAAGCGCCCTCTATCGGAATTTTTTGAAAATTTTCTTTAAAATTTATTTTCAAGAAAATACTGACACAAAGAATAATTTTAGCAAAACGCGGCAGTAGTTAGAGCCTAATCTACGACACAAAGATCGGGAATAACTGATTTTTGTTCTGGGGGGAGAAGGGTTTCAAATTTCAAATTTCAGTTTATGCTACTTAACTACTCGTTAGGACTCAGATTTTTAGATCAAAATTTAAGTTTAAGTCTAAGCTTTCGAAATCATTTAAAGAAATACAAAAAATAACGTTAAAAAATAGTTGTTTGTTACTCCAAAGTCTAAAGCGCCCCCTATCGGCATTTTTTTAAATTGAACTTTAAAATTTTATTTCAAGAAAATACTGGCATAAAGAAAATTTTTTGCAAAAACCGCAAACGAATCGACCAATTTTTCCATGTTTTATAATCATTTGAAATTTCGGACCCTAAACTTTAATGCCCCCTATCTCCTTGGGAATACGTCTGGGACCCTTAGTCTCCTATTTAATATTATTTGTCTTTAAGTGTACTATAACCCCTTAAAGTTCTGCCCATCTTTTATGAATCACCCTGTATATATATATATATATATATCAATTTTGAACGGAGGGTGGTTTCGGGGTCTGGAGGTCATGATCGATGAAAATATACCAAAATTTTTTGAAATCGCTTTCCTCCGAACGGCTGCAATAGGTAGCTTTTTGTGAAGAAAGCTACCTAAAACTATAGTTTTCCTCACATTTTTTTATGAAAAAAAAATTCCTCAGTTTCGTAAGCTCTAATCTCAAAGAGGCGGAATTAAAAACAAGTTAAAGTTACGACACTTTGACGGAGATTTTTGTAAAAAAAAAATTATATTTTATTAATCAAAATGCACGTTTTGAACAAGATACTATTTACAGCCAAAAATACATGTTTTACAGTCAAAAGTCAGAAAATTTCTGTCACTTTGATTTAGTCGCAGCATATAAAAAATCCCTTAATCTCAGAACCAATACAATGAAACACCACTGAAAAAGGCATCATTTTATTCAAAACATAATAATAAATTGTTTATAGTTCATAAATTAAAATGCAATATTTCTTTGGAATAAGGCGTTGTTTTCATCTTACAGCAGCTACCACAAATAAAGAATAACACGTTTTCTTAAATCCTCGTAGAGTTAAAAGAGTTAAAACTGTAAAGATGCTAGTGATAAATCCACTTCTTAAAGTTTAATTTATATGTTTTATCAAACATCATCCAATTGAAATGTTTTTTTTTTTTTATTATTATTAAAAACTTACAATGAATGATTACAAACATAACGCTAACATTTCTGATTCACATACGCATTTTCAATAATGATTTTTTTTAAATAAATTAATATAAAAGTTTATGAATTATGGACCTACAGTGATTTTATAAGAACAGAAAGAACATTGCAAAAAATTGTAGGCGTGTAATGGGTATGTAATTCCATTCATTATTTTTCGATATATGAGGTCATTGTGCCTAATGTGATAACCTCCAAATGCAACAATGCTCTTAATATCGTAATGCAAGAATCGTAAATAAATGTCATATAATGAGGCATCCGAACTTCAGGAACAAAGCCCGAAACATTTCTCTGCATTTAAAACGTTTTATTTAAAAAAAAAATTTCATTAAAATAGACATCGTTTATTATAAAACCTCCCCATCGTCTCTAAATGAGGCAAAAAACCCCGAAAGTGGCTCAGGGTTTTTCTTTTTTAACTTTGAAGATCAAATAACACTATGGACATGAAGGGCTACGACTTATGTTTCATTTACCTGTATTCTAAGCTTTAGAAAAGGGGACCAATTTTAAAATTAGAGTTATAAAATATTCTGCGCATTTTGGTGACTTCGTTTTTTTAACTACTTATTAGCGACAAACTGGATGTCCTAAATGCGAAGAAACTTTTGGGAAATTAACGAGACAAGTTTATATGGTATTTTTCATATATTGTATTAAATTAATGTGTAAAGCAGAAATTGTGTTTAATTAAGCTGCGTTGAATTAGTAAATTAAGAATTTCAGTATGATCCTCCAACAATGTTTTTCTTTAGCCGATTTACATAAATATGTGTTTAAAAGGACCAAAACAGAAAAATACTTGCCTTTAAAATTATGATTTTTTAAAAATGGCGTAAGAATAGCGGTGTATACTCGAGACAGAGAATATAGATACATGATTACGGGATCCGCAATACTTTTATATGGTGAAAATTCTAAAAATTCTTGTATATATTGAAAACACTTAAATTATCTTAATGCGATTAAGTAAGTTAATTTTACAAACATTAAAACGATCGGTAGCTTAAATGCCGAATCTGATTAAAGCATGATGCAGCTAAGTTATTCGCTGGTTTGGAGATCTCCACATTTTTTTTTTATTTTACACTTTTCTTAAATCTGATATTTTAATTCTGTTTTCATCTTTTGCTCATTACAATAAACATATTCTACTTTTAGATTAGAATAAGGTAAAAAAAAACTGTTTTTATCTAAATGAGTATTTATGCTTCCATATACAATTCAAAGGTATAAAAAATTTTCAGTTTTTTGTGAAAGTGTATGGAAAAGGAAGGAGATGGAGGCAACACAATATCAAGAATATCAAGTTCTTGGCCTCTCTTTGGTTTAATTAGGCCTGCTTAAATCGAATTATTAGAAACATTGCACGATTTTATCTGCTTATAAATCTAATGTTTTTATCATGTGACATTTAATAACTCGAGTTATTTGCAATAATTATTCTTGTTAACAATGTTATAAATAATTTGTAAATACTCTTTTAACCCTTAACTCTACACTAATGGGAATTCGCTCTGATGAAAATTTGAAATGTTGGCGTTATTTAAATCATGCTTTAATTAATTTGTATTTTTCATTAACAAAATAAGATTTTTGATAAAAATCAATATCCTTTTTTGATTCCTTATTAAATTTCTTATAGGAATCATGTGTTATATTGCATTATCACTATATTTCCAATAAAATATACGCAGTTGAAGTTACAGAGTCCCAAATTGCAGTACTGTGGAGTTCACGGGTTAATGTGTACTTGCGAATTTTAAACAATGTTTTCGCGCCAAGTGTTTAACCATTAATTGCTGTTAGCAATCTCACAGACGACTTCAGCTCAAAATTGTCTCGGATTAACTTGAAAATTTCCGTTTAACTATAAATATTTGTGAAATTTTGCCTCGTTTAGAGTCCTAGTACTAATGCCAGAAACTTCTGAATAAGTGAGTTCAAATTATAATAATCCTGTACATAAAATTTAGTACAGAAACAGTATCCTATGATTGAATGAAGCTTTTTATTTATTTTTCATCAAGCGGCTTCGGAGATTGTTCACAGTAGCTATGCAACAATTTTTCTCACACCAGTTCAGGGTTAAATTATTATTTTCAGATAAATTGGCATGTATGAAATGCATTGTCACATTTAGTGCTTTGGACGTCTCATTTAGATTTTAACTGCCGTAAATGTGACAAAAAATCACCTAAATGCGACGGTCGTATACGGTGGGATATTTACAGATTCCATTTCTGCAAAAGAAGTTAGCTTTGAACTAAATGCACAATATTCAATAATTTTCCGCCTAATGAATTATATATTTATTTAATGAAATGACAAATATACCCTAAATGCGACAAAACTATGAGGAATTGCGTCTCATTTAGGCACAATGACCTTAGAGAAATTTTTCATTTCGAATGTCTAAAAATCCATATCGTGATATCATTAAACCACATATAAGAAAAAGCAAGCAGAAAATATATTGGGCAATTGCAAATGTTCGTGCCCTATTTCACCGATGATAGTAGCTTGAAATTTTGAATGTGCCGATGTTTCTTTTATAACCAAATTATTAACTGACAGTTATCTACATGTGTCGTGAGTGACCATAACGTTAAAGAAGCGTAATTTGTGTGCAAGGATAATATTCAAAAGGGAAAATGAAAAGTTACAACTTCGTCATGCTATGTTATAATGAGTTTTAAAAAGGAGGAAACATTAGATTTAAAGACAACAACAACTTAAAGACACATCGCGCACTGAACAGACAAGCAAAAATTAAATTTAAAAAATCAAAAAACACGCATGCGTAAAAAGCGAATTAATTATATCTCGTCAATGTGAAACCATTTTTTATATTACTTAGCTATTTACTTGTACTGATGACTTTTAAATTGTGTTTAATTGTTAGTTCCTATCTATAAACACTGTTTTGATGAGGTCTATAGATGTCTATGATGGTTAGAGTTGCAGTAAAGCTAGAGATCCTACCTACACAACTTCCAGGTTGTATAATATTTAAGGGAGTTTCTAACTGTAAAATAGTCAATGAAACATCGTCTTCATTTTGAAAGACGAATCCAATGATGTGCCACTCAATAGGGTGTGTAAAATAAATTTTCGTCTCTATCGCCATTTTGTATTTTACGGCCGCCATTTTGAATTTAGAAAAACAAAACCTAGCCTATAACCATCGGACGGTTAAGACAAATCGATAGAGACCTCCTTCATTAGAATCCATACATCTGTTGGGATGTTTCGAGGGTATAAAGAAATCCACGTACCCAGATACGCGTGAAACACATAACCCTTCTTGGCAGTCGGGTAAAAAAAAGGCGTGAGTTAAGAGACATTTCGTCCTGCTAACAAAGAAGAAACTGGTTTGAACACTATAATTTGTCTCCTGTCTTACGCTTTTTGTAGCTTGTCTGTTCGGTGTGCAATCTGCCTTAGGACAGTTAAAAAGTGTATTTTTTTTTTCTTTTTTTTTTTTCGATATGATGATTTCCAATCTAAACAAAAATTCGCTGTGGGTAACCTTCTGGCATTGATAATGACTTAATCCGTGATTTATTGAATAATAATCCACGTGTTACTGGTGAAGAGATTGATCAGAGACTAAATGTTGAAAATTCAACTGCATTTCGCTATTTTAAACAACTTTGGTACTCTTCGAAATTTGATGCATCGGAAATCGGGTACGAACTTTTGCAATTACCTTATATATGAATTTTATCTTAAATAAAAGAATTTATTTTATATTAAGATTCTCTGCATTTTTGTGATTAATATTTGTATTACTCCGAAAGTATTTTAAGTGAGATCTTAATTCAATCTTTTTATATTTATGGATAAACTCCAAGTACTTTTTTTTTCATAACTCTATGGAGATTTAATAAAAGGTATAGATACTATACCTTTTTCCGGACAACATTCTTGCAAAGAACTCAAGTATGGCATCAAAAGGGGGTGTTATCATTTGTAATTGTACGGTTGGTGCAATTCTTAATATACAGAAGGATTTTTGTGATTAACATTTGTATTACCCCGAAACTATTTTGTGTGAGATCTTAATTTTATCTTTTTATATTTATGGATGAACTCCAAATACTTTTTTTTCATAACTGTATGGAGATTTAATAAAAGGTATAGATACTATACCTTTTTCCGGACAACATTCTTGCAAAGAACTCAAGTATGGCGTCAAAAGAGGGTGTTATCATTTGTAATTGCATAGTTGAAGCAATTTTTAATATATAGAAGGCCGAGTAATTATTTATGGATAACATTCAATAGTAGATCTTATCGCCAGTCGATTGTTACTTATACTTTTTATACGGTTATTTACAGCAGAATTAGTGTCATGATCCTTTTTTTCCGCACCGTACATTTCATAAAACCAATCAGAATAATATTTCTTTGTTAATGAGTTTTAGAAAAACATGCGTAATTTTTATATAAAATACGATAAAAGTTATTCTGTAAATTGAAGTTTCAGCTTTACCTGTGATTGAGACACTAATGATTTTTATTTTATTCTGTTTTATACTTGATTTGAACTTAAACAGTTGTTGACTTTCTCGCATTTACTTCGTAAATACGTGCCACATTCTTTTCTTAAAACCTTAGTTATCAGGGCAAATAATTTTGTGTGGAGTAGTGTACCTCTAAAGTGTTTTTTTTTTTTTACAAATTCCAGATAGTGGTTGTTCGAACGATTTATAATTCATATCAATAAATGCTCAGTATTCGTTAGCTAATCGAAACTGACACATTATTCCTAATTTCAGTAGAATTCCAAAATTTTAACACTATAAAAAAATTAAAAACGAAATAAAAGCAAGTTATAGAATGTCAATAGAGCTAGTTAATTAAAAGCTTGAAAAAAACATCGAAGAATTTATTATTCTCATTATTAATCTTTTTTAACGAAAGCTAAACAAATTTTAAAAAAATAAAGAAAGAATTAAAAAAAATCTACACAAAATTTTCAAATACCCAAAAGCAGAATAAAGATTTGCTGTTTTACTTAATATTATATTTTTACAACACCTTTTGAAGTTTATTTTGAAATAAACTTTACAAATATGATAAAAAATGTTTTCACTATATATCTAAGGTACAGAAAATAATTTCCGTTTAGTTTCGAAACTAAAAGAAAAATAATTTTGCTTTAATTTTTGTTTACGTTCCATCAAAAATACTTTTTCTCCAGTTTTCTGTTACGTTCCAATTTGAAGTACTATATTTTAATTATTAAAAAAAACTCCTCATTTACAAAGAAAAAAAAAAAAAAAAAAAAAAAAAAAAAAAAAAAAAAAAATAACTGGAGACTTTTGTCTAAGATGTGCGTCAGAAAAAAAAAAAAAAAAATCTTAACTATAATAAAACAAACGACGCATAAAATAGTAAATACTACAAAATAGAAGCAAAATATAAACGTGCATTTTTTTAATGCTCTTAGGCGAATTATAGAATCACTTAATATAAAACAAAAAACGACGCAAAGTTTAGGAAATGCTTACAAAAAAAAAAAAAAAAGCTATGTATAAAAGGTGCATTTTTTCCTTTTAATTCTATCAGACAAATTGTAAAATCAGGTGATAAAAACATAAAAATATATTCAGTTTAATTGGAAAGCAGTAAGACAATTTATAGAGTAAAAAAATTATATAACAACATGTGAAGTTATAAAGAGTATTTTCTTTTTTTATTTATATGTTAAATCCTTCTAACCTTTCATTCACAAGCTTGTCATTTTCAGGATCTCTCGGCTTCCTTTTCATTATGTCGCTCTCAGCTTTTTCATATGCTAATGAGATGGCTGGAACCTACAAGCACATTTTGTCCTTCCATTAGTCAATATATGTGTGGTGAAAAAATAAATAAAAAAAAAATTGCTGTTGCCTGATACTTTAAAAGTAATTTTTAACAAAAAATAAAACCGACTTCAAGAGATTATTTTCACCTACTAGGTTTTTTTTTTCTTTTAATTAAACTTTATTGTTATTCACATTAAAATCCTGGACTGAAAATTTTATATGAAGTCTACCCGAAACCCGACCAGTATTTGGCTCATTAAAACGCCATATTTTTGTGCAATTGCGATGAAACAGTACTATGAAACTATATTGCTGATATAAGTTTTATTTTTTATGTTAGAAGATAAACATGTATATACAGGGTGTCTATAATTAAACGAACCTATTTAAAAGTTGTCTATACACTGTAAAAAAAACGACATTTTTACAGTACAAAGTACTTTTCATCTCGCGCACAAACTCAATCACAGTGAATGTGCTGTATCTTTCTTTGGTTTCCTGACTATATTAACATGGAAAATACAGTAGTTGCGTAAAATTAACAGCACAATATAACAGGCAATTTGGACGCCAGCAGTTTGTGCTGTAAAAAAATGCGTCCAAATTGCCAGCACATTGGGCAGTTAATTTTACACAACTACTGTATTTTCCATGTTAATATAGTCAGGAAACCAAAGAAAGATACAGCACATTCACTGTGATCGAGTTTTTCTGGCAAATCTACAGTGGTTTTTTTTTACAGTGTAGACAAAACTGTTGTTCAGAATGTTGCGAAATTTTGTGCAAGATATAATAAAGGGATGATAATTTGTTTAAGAAAACAAAAAGTAGTTCATAATGTCACAGCCAGAGGTCGTTTTTTAACGAATTACATAATTATCATACATTTACGATGGTTTACAAATTCTATTACAACCAAACATGTTCCACATTTTTCATTTTCATCGGTCATCATTTCCAGATATCATCTTGAATCTAAGATAGCATGTTTCCACAGTTGATCGTAGTGTGTTCTGGGAAATGCTAGGAACATGTCATGAAATGCTGTCTTTAATATCGTGTAAAGTTAATAAATAAAATTTCCAAACAATCGTAAATGTATGCTAAATGTGTAATTGATTAAAAATGCCTTCTGGTTGGCTACAATGTCAACTTCTTTTTTTTCGCTTAAACAAATTCCCTTCCCTTTATTATGTCTTTTACAAAATTTCACAACTTTATGAACAATAGTTTCGTCTCTTGACAACTTTAAAGTAGTGTCGTTTAATTAAAGATACCTTGTACTTACTAATACTTTAAAATACAACAATTTTTTTCACCTTATGGCGAGCATTACTTTAAAAAAAAATGGATAATAAAACCCAAATTGCAAAACTCGAAACCCAATCCACTCTCGAAACAATTACAATCAAGCGAAACAACACCGAAAACTGGCGATATAAAGCAATTAAAATAATAAAACTTTGTAGAAAATCACCATAAAACCATTTGCATCATTCACCATATCCAAAAATCACCATAAAACAATTTGCATCATTCTCTACCTTTCAGTTCATTTTTGACCTTGTCCGCTTACGGACACGTGTTTACTGTAGCTGAGGATGAGCTGTTATATTTTTAGCTCGAAAGGCGTCCTTTGTATTGGTTTTATGGTGATTTTTTACAAAGTTTTATTATTTTAATTATTTTAATTAATTACAATCATTCCTACTTGCAACGGAAAAACCGCGGTCGAGTCGTATCGGGTTCAGGTAAAATTGTATTAACTGATCTGATGCAAGATCCACAGTCATTTTTAAATCTCATTATCGTCAATACCGCCGATTTTGACAATCAGTAAACAACGATGTATTAAAATATGCTAGCGTAACTGTAGAAAGAAAGTAAAAAAAAAACGACATATAATATGAAACTTATTTTAAAAGCGGGAAATAATACTGCGTACCTTAATATCATATAAAAATTTTGTCACGTTTGGTCGATTTTAAAAAATGCAAAATGCCTATATAGTTTTAATATAAAGGTATGAAAAAAGACAAACAAATGTATATTTTTTAGATTCTAATAATATTAAGATAATATAAATAGTTTAAAAGTATATGGGAAAAGTATAAACTCGCACATTTATTTATTTAAAAATTTTAATTAAATGTGAAGTTTAACCCTTTCCAGCACTGGGAAATTTTGTTGTAAAATGATGAAATCATCGACTGACACCGGAATTTGCATACGACTTTTTTAGAAATTAAAAAGTTATTACTTTACGCTTTCATTGCTAATGCAAAATTTTATTAAAATATTCTTGGCGCCGTTTGTAAGTTTGGAATTAAAATTAGGTATCCCGACCCGGACACACTGTGCCGGAAAGGGTTAAAAAGTTTTTGTTAACGTACTTTTAGTTTAATGTTAAAAGACCAATACCTATTTATCTAATAGTTGTTAAAATTAAAACAAAGTGTTGAAAAAGCTTCACCCCCCCCCCCTTTAAACTTAATAATTCAAAATGAGATTTTAGAACAGAATGCAACAATTTTATTTAAGTAGCTAATTTTTTTAGACATTTTTAAGTCACTGCTGTTATTAACAATTTTCAAAAAATATTCCAACTGACAAGTAGAGTTATCCTTTTTCTAGTAACCAGAATTAATTAATTTAATAAAATACTTTCCATAAAAATGTTTTTGCCAATTTACAAATTCTATTTTCATTGATTTGAAGCTTAACCCTTTATGTACTGAATTATGAATTCATGAAAATTTTATCTTCTAAAGAATTTTCCGTGCATTTTTGAAACTACGTTAGAAGATTTACATAGTCATTTAATAAATTTTAGAAGGATTTTAGAAGGATTGAAGGATTTAGAAGGATTAAGTAAATTTGAATTTATAGGGATTTTGTAGAATATTTATAACCCCACTCAGATCTTTTATTTTAAATATTTTTCTTAGTATTTTGTAAAATTAGTAAATGCACAAATATGATGTTCTTACAATAGAAATACAGAAATATTTCCGAACTGACCCCCCCTCCCCCCCAACGCCCAGAAATCTGAAAAGACGCGAAGGCTAAAGAAGTCATCCTTTTAAAAATATTGTTGTTTTGTGTAACCAATAATGATTTTGGAACAAGATAAAGTAATGCATCCATAACTCATTCGAATCTGTATTACTACTAATCGATGTATTAAACGAATTTTATAACAAGTTATTTTAATGGTACTTATAAGTACCGTCAGTAGGTAAAGGGTTAAGATCAATTGAAGACTTTCCACATCTATACATACCATATCTGTTCCAAGGTCAATACACAGAATTGTGACTGTTCCAAGAGGCAGTGGTATATCTAACAATATAAACAGCAGAAATGGTGATATCTCCGGAATGTTACTGGTGAGGGTGTAAGCAATGGATTTTTTCAAGTTGTCGAAAATTAAACGTCCTAGAAACAAAATTTATAGAATAAGAATACGAGTTAATCAAATCAAGACAAGGAAAAATATAGAGGGTGTCCTCCTTGTCATTAACCACTTGTTAATTGAACACTAAAAATGGAAAAAGCTGAAAGTCAAAAGAGGAAAATTTTCAATAGAGCAAAAAAAAGAAAAACTCCTACACTGTAAAAAAAAATCTATAAAATTACTGAAATTTTTCTTGGGAACTGGGATTCCTTAGATCTTTTTATTTAACAGCAACAACAAAAGTTCATGTAACAGATACACTTTTACTCTGTAAATCAAAAAATCTCTAAGGTTACTAAGATTTTTTTAGGAAACTGGGATTCATAGAACTTTTTATGTAACTGCAATCTGGGCTACAGATAAAATTTTAGCAATATTACTGTAATTTTATTAGATTCTTTTGTAAAGCTACAGATTTATGTAGCTTTACAAAGACTAGTTATGTAGATTTACATATTTTTTTGTACAGTGTACAGATAAAATTCCAGTAAGCATACAGATTTCTCTAATTTTACGTCTGTAAATTACAGATTTTTTTTTACAGTGTACTTCTGGTACTTACAGTGTTTTCCACTTCACTCATTTTGGGCTTCTTTAAACTACAGGTACCTAGCTTCATTTCGTTTAGTGTTTAAATACATAATATTATCATTTGTAAACATTTCTTTATTTATTTATTCAATATTTTCACCTTGCTTAAAAATATCCCATTGATGTAAACAATAACATGATTATCATGTTGGGTAATGATCACCAGTCGCCACGCATCTTATCACTGGCACATTCAGCATTCTCCACTTCACTTCGTGTGTCATATTCAACCAGCGGCATTTTCTACTCTTTCTTGAACTATTTCTACTAGGGTTGACACTTCAAGGGTTCTCCGGTTTGTTAAGACTGGCATTTAAGACATTTTTTTTTTCGTAAAAAAAAAAAAAAAAAAAAAAAAAAAAAAAAAAAAAAAGATTTTCGATTTTTTGATATTTTCAGCGTTTTTTATCTTTAGTCTTCAATTCCCAAACCCTTAACTCTAAAAGTATAGTTTCAGTTACAAAAATATTTCAAGTGTTGTTCACCATACAGTATAAAGTAAGACAAGTGCTTTTTAATATAGCTCTTCTCTTTATTGTGCTTTACGATAATATAATATAACCAATTCCGAAGTCCCGAAGATTCCAAAAAGCGTTTCCTTATGTTCAGAAGCTACTAAAACCAAGAGGTTTCAGAGATTTTGAGAAGCATTTCTCAAATAAAACATTATTCTTCTGCTCATTTCCGGAAGAGATTTTACAGAGTTTTCTAAACAAGTGTACAAGTTTTCTAAACCCGGTACATGGGTTTTTTAGATACTATGGATTCTCAAGTAAACAGTTTCATATTCAAGATACGTGATAAATTAGCACCACTTACATTAACATTAACACTCAGTTAACATTATTTTGTTACTCTTACATGTATAAATTTTGTCACTCAGGTGGAAATGTTTACTTGGAAATTGATAGCATCCAAAAATCCGATACTCCTGGTAAAGAAAACTGATGTAGTCTTGTCACTGTGAAAAATACTCGGAAACGTTCCGGAAATTGCGAACAGAAAAAAAAAAAAACTTTTATGCTAGAAAAAATTCTTTAAATCTCCAAAATGTATTGCTTTGAGAGGCTTCCCAAGATAAAGAAACGTAGGAATCGTGGATAGCTTGGAAGAGGTTATATTACATTTTCGTCAATCTAAACACATATTTTACTTTTTTAACTCTATATGTAAATCTATTTAAGTCAAAATAGTTAAATATTTTAAATGTATAAAATTAAAATTTGTATACTGTGTTCTAGAAATTACATGAGAAAACTTCCACGTTTCAAAAAGTGAAACAGCGTAACTCTCATTCTTCTACAACCAATAATTTCCAGCTTATGATACTTTGAATTGTATGAATTTGCGGCGTCTTCTGGCATCAAAAATGGAAAAACGCATTTTAAGTCCCCGAAAACGCCGCAATTTCTTAAAATTCAAAGCATTACTAGGGTGAGTTTAGGTCGCAGAAGAAAGGACTTTTTCTGCTTTGTTTATTAGAGGATGGAGAAAGTTTTTCTAAATATAACTTATAGGAGCAAGGAACCATAAAAAATCCAAATTAGAGTTGACCCATTTTTTTCCATCTTCATAAGAAAGGAAGTGTTGTTCAACCTGGCCACATGCCAGCAATCGGAACGAGTGATAATCGGAAGGTTTGTCATTTTTCAAAATGTTGCGGCCGGATGGTACAGTTGGCAGAGCGTTAAGCTTTTAAATTTTCACTTTCTTAACTTTGTGGGTTCGATACCCCGACAAGACTTTGCTTTTCGCTACGAATTGAGTCTTCTGAAATACGTTCTTCAATATTAGTAAATTTAGAAACTTATTCACTAGATACGTTTTCATTTTAATTGCGACAGAACAATAAAGATTTACTTCTAAAAACTTTAACACAAAACAAGAGTAAACATTCTAAACTCACCCTGTTTATTTTCAATAGCGTACATGTTTTGCTAAAAACCACCTGAAAATCTACGTAATTAATAAATATTATTACCCATGAAAAGATTTTTTATTGTCGTTGTTCTAATTCCAATCATAAGATCCCGAGATAACAAACAAAAAATATTTTTGCATATTTTTAAAAAAATCGAAAATTTATTAATCTTTTGAATTGTTAAATATTAGAAAAGATGAAGTTAAAATACCATATTTTAATTTTATGCAGCACATTTTAATTAATTTCGTAGGGAATAATAAAGGTTTATTCGTATAAAAAATATATAAAT
Source organism: Maratus speciosus (assembly GCA_963932465.1). Taxonomy (NCBI): domain Eukaryota; kingdom Metazoa; phylum Arthropoda; class Arachnida; order Araneae; family Salticidae; genus Maratus; species Maratus speciosus. The sequence continues at coordinate 340,461,860 of OZ010786.1, read as the reverse complement.
GAATGTGAATAAAATAAAAATTTTGCCGTTTGAGGAAATCAAATTATGTGATTTTTTTAAATACTTTTCATTAGATCCATAAAACTGCCGTAAAATTGCAATTTAAATAAATAAAGTATATATATGTTAGCACAGAAGCATGTTTTTATGTATATTTAGCCTGAATTTAAATAATTATATATATATATTTGTAGTTCGAAAATAATTTATCATTATTTTGTCTGTAGGAAAGAAATACATAAAAGAAAAAGCCTTGTGAGGGTATCGAACGAAAGAAAATTTAGAAGTCTGGCGCTTTGCCAACTGTACCATCCGGCCGCTCAAAAATGTGTGTAATTTACCTGATTATATACTAAAGCGTCAAATTTGGGTGACTTTGGGGCTTGTTTTTTAAAAAACCCTTGCATATTTCACTTTATCCTTGTGATATGTTTATCTACTAACCATACGCTACCATTGCACAAAGGGACGCCGGATTCTGTGTCCCCAACCTCGAGTAAATAATTCTTTTTAGAAAGTACAAAAATTATGTTCAAAGGTATTTTTAATAAAAGACCTCCATTAAAAGTGTCATTAATTTTTAAGCTTGTAGTAATTTCGTATAGATGTGAAATTTACCTTCTTCAACTCCAGTTACAATGGACGCAAAATTATCATCGAGTAGTATCATATCTGCTGCTTGCTTACTGACATCGCTTCCAGCAATACCCATGGCAACACCTGAGAAAATATTTATTTATAAGTGCCAAAAATAATATCAATACTAACAATAACAATAAAAATACGAGTAATAATAAAGAAAATACTTTATTTTTTACAATCATAAATTTCATTTAGCTGCTGAGCTCTATAAAGACTGTGGAAGTGTAATAAAAGAATTATCTTCTAATTAAATAAGACTTTTATTAGTTACTCGAAAAATATGTTTATTTAATAATCCTCTTTCTTCATAAATCCTCTATCAAAATATGCAGGGTGGTCTTAAAAAAAATTTGCCAATATATGAACTCTTAGCGATCAGACCGCTCAAGGACACGTGATGAAATGTTGCATGTGGGTAGCGCTCGAAAAAAAGGTGAATAATAATCGAGCTATCGCAGTTAAAGTTTCAATGATGAGATTTCCAAAATTTCGAGTGGTAATGCCGAATATGTTTTCGTTGAAAAATGACATCCAAAATGAAAAACTTAAATGGCGTTGTATCTGTGCATGTAGCACAAACAACAGCGACTTAACAAACATAAAAATGAATAGCGTGAACATTAAACGAGAATAGACACATGACCATAAACAAAACATTTTAGTTGCATTATAAATTCTTCAAGAGTCTGTCTTTACAGAAAATGATATCGTATTCAGAAGATTATGGGAGACTTTAAATTACTGTATGAGGAATATGCAGAATTACATGTTTAATCACTTTTTTTAGTGTCAGACGCACTTAGCGGATTCCACATCAATGCCTGTGGATCTTAAATATTCCAAGAGACAAAAAATCATTCTGTGTATTCCGGTAAACGTAGAAATCTTAGAAACGCGAAATGACGTTAGATCACAATGTGACCAATGTACTCTGTAACATGCGTGGAGGATTTATTGCTCTTCTTTGCATTTCTCTTACATAATTATTTATTTTTTGTGCTTCAGGTACCTTTCCAAGGCCATTTATGATTTTTCTTTGTAGTGTATGAATTGAAACTTTCGAAATTCTATCATTGTAATCGTAACCGTAAAAATTGTATAATTGTTCTTCAACTCATTGTTAGGAAAATATCCTAAACATTTGCATCCAATATTTTATCCACTTCTCTTAGCCGCTAGGGTCTCATCATCGACAAAGTATTCTTTTATGATCAAGCCATAATAGTTCCATTTTATGTCCCAATCATTTTTATTCTTGCCATCTTTTCTTCTTACAAACATTCCACAAAACTTTTTCTTCAATTTTTCTAAAACTAAAAGTTTTTCAGTTTCTGATATCCAATTCCTATTTATGATAGAGTTACACCATTAACAGTGATAGACCAGTTTAGCACTAGAAAATCAGTTGACACCACTAAATTTTATTAGTAATTTTTGTCTTATTTCTTCGTAGAATTACTGAGATTTTTCAAGGTAAAGAATACTATTAAAATTTAATGGTGACAAACGCCCAATTGCTGCGCCACTGTTCCATCACTGCATTAATCGGTCACTTATGTTTTAATAGTAGGCCTCTTTTACCAAAAAATTAGTGACTGATTATTAATGAAAAAACAATTATTTACTGATGGATTATGACTTCCAAATGGTGATTGTACATAGAAGAATTATAAAATTTCATTTTCAACAAAAAATAAATAAACTATTTATAAAGCATTTTATTTCATTTTGATCTGATATTGAAGACTCATTGCGACCAGAAACAGAATATAGATATACAGATATACAGAATTACAGATATACAGAAGATATACAGAATTTCATAATGACTTTACGTCTACATTATGTATAACTACTATTAAGTAATAAGTTAAAACCATACGTAAAACATTTAATAGGATAAGATGTAATATTAACTAATCAACTACTGGGGGATTGATCTAGTTTCTTTAAATACCTATATCTGCTTTCTTGAGAGCAGGAGAGTCGTTTACACCATCTCCAGTGACTGCAACAATCTGGCCTTGTCTTTGACAACCTTCCACGATTATAAGTTTTTGTTGAGGAGACGTTCTAGCAAATACAATTTCTGTATGTTCTTTCAATAGCACATCTAATTCTTTAGGAGTCATGTCTCGAAGTTCTGAACCATGGACAACCGCAGCTTTTGCATCGCTAAAAAACAAAAGAAGAAAAGGATGAGTTAAAAATTCAATCATCTTTAATTTTTTTTTACACTTTAGTAAATGAAAATATTTTTTCTACTAATTATTAATTAATAGTGTACCAGTGAAATGCTTTCACGCTGCAATCTTTGAGATTATTTTCAGATATCATTTTTCATTAATTTTTAATTAACTGCATTTTTTTTAATGTACTCTGTCAAAAGCGTGTTCAAAAATCTTTCATATAATACCTTATTCATGATTGTGCGTTTTGTACGAGCGTAGAATAAGGGATGCTGACATCAGATACAATATATATGATTAACCAACGGAAACCTTCAAAGGACATAGATTTTATACATAATAGAAATATTATATGATGAAGTAAGTACATAAATCGTTCGCGTAAATATGTACTGTAATAAATTTCACTTTAGCGTTTATAAATATTTATCTATATTTATCTGTACGAATGTATACATACATGTATGTCTCTCAGAGGTTAGTAAGCATGCGTAAATATACAGCTGGACAAAAAAACGTTGATAGTAACTTCAGTTCTAGTTAATGCTAGAAAAAAAAATAGAAAAATACCGTTTTAAAGTACTCACATATTCTTTATATCGTATCTTTATGTCAATTTCATTATTCTTAGAAAATTTATTCATTAAGAAAATTGTTAATTGTTATTATTCATTGTTAGAAAAACGATTAAGAAAGATTTTTCTCGCTCCGGTCACCAGCTTTTTCTCTCACCTTCAATTAGTTTAATGTAGTCCTGCATCGGGTAGGTTAGCATTAAAATTTTGTAAGAGGATTCAGTTCCGGTCGGATTACTTTTTTTTTTTTTTTTTTTTTTTTTGGGGGGGGGGGGGGAGATTCATCTATACCTGATTTTTCAAATGAAAATGCTGAACATTATTTCAAATTTTTTAAGAAGAGCTGCATATTAAAGTATAAAGAAGAGTGGCCATATTCAGTGTTCGAGATAAAGAGATAATTGAATTTGAAATATTCTGACACTACTTTAGAATAATTTCATTAAAATATGGATTAAAATTCTTACATTTTGGGTTTCCGGTTGTGTTTGATTCGGTACATATATATATATATATATACATATATATATATATATATATATATATATATATATATATATATATATATATATATATATATATATATATATATATATATATATATTGGTTTGATTATAACCAGACCACTTCAGGAGTTTAATTTGGTAGTTCATCAAAAAATATCGTTTGCAATACATATGTTTAATATAACATCTTCCTAGTTGCGATCGATTAATCTTTTCAAACAGTAGCATTAACGACAAATTAAAATAATTTTAATTTTTAATTCAATTTCATATTTTTATGCTTTACTGAACTGTTTTGTAAAATGCCTGTAAATTACGGACATCGTCTTTAAGAATCCAGTACAGAGATTATTTTTTTACAAAGTATATAACGTTCTTTTTTCAAGATAATCATAAATTAGGATCATAAATATTTTCTAAGTATGTAAAATCGATTCACTTTTTTCGATATAGCTCCCAGAACATTAATAAAAACTTTGTTTTCCTCCTCGCTGGACATCTGTGCGAAATTACGCCGTTCGATATTATTTCTGAATGCAGCATTATTCAATAAATTGGATTTGAAAATACGTATTTCCTAAAGTAATTATTTGTTCGTAAAAGATGATAAATTATATTTCGAAAAAGAAAATAAAGCAATATAGGCAACAGAAGAAAAATAAAAGTAATCAAAGATACAATTTTTTTTTTCAAAAACCCCGTTTAAGTTTTATCTGAAGTGAAATTTACGTTAAATAACTCAATTTAAAAACACATGAAGTGTCAATGAAAATAAATGTGTTTCCTCTTAAATTTTGCCTGTAAGTTAAATAAATTTTCTATTTAAACAACAAGCTTAAAACTGCAAATCTTTCATTTTATTTAATGCGTCCGTCATTGAACTTTTTTATTTTTTTCAATCAGTTTTTTAAACAAGTTTTCTTGTTTATAAATACTTCTTTAAAGCTTTTGTTTTCAAGCAATCAAAGCAAAGAAATATGACACATTCATATCCTTTTATATATTTTTTAAAAATCTAGATTTCCAGTTAAGTCTTTTGCCTGAAATCTAATGGCTTATTATAGTTCATCGTTCCAAATCTAGATATCAGCACCAGCTATTTTTTTTATTATTATTCTCTTGGCTCAAATTTACTTAGCTATTTATTTTTACAAAGAATTATATTTATTATATTTATCATTATATTTATCGAATGGATTATATACATTTGGTATCTTGTAGCATCTATGTCAATTTTAATTTCCTGTTAAATTGTTTTTGTTACTTATTTAGGTATTTATCTTTCATAGTTTGATTTCAGTTCTGTTCATTTATTGAATATCTTAATTCATTTCAATTAGTTCCTGGTTTTTCGATTAACTTATAGGGAACTTAATTAAAGTCATTTTTAGGTCTCATGCAAGTAACACTCAACGAAATAACATATCTTTACTATTAACTGTCCTTATAAAGAATCCATAACACATTCATACTTTCTTATTTTTCTATTTTCACTGTCTTGTTTTTAAATTTTTTGCATTTCCTTTTCCATTAATTTTTTACCCATGTGCTTTTATTTTACTTATATATATATGTGTGTGTGTCAAGTGACCCCGCTCATATTCTTTTTACTATCTACTTAATATTATAAAGAAATAAAAATTGTGTGTTTGTTAGAAGTAATCTCTGGAGCTACGGAATCGATTTCAAGAGTAATGGTATCAAAATGATGGTGTTAGTCTAACTTAGAACGTAGGCTATATTTTATGTCGGTGCCACTACACCAAAGGGGGTGCAGGAGCAAGAAACGTCCTAAAAATGCGATTTTTGTGTTACTGAAGGGCCTAGAAATATGAAATTTGGAATATTAGTTACTTATAAGATACAAATGAAATCTAAGAAGATTTTCTAAATAATTCGAAATTTAAAAGGGGTGAAAATGCACAAAAAGTGTTCTAAAAAACATTCTAAATGGTCGTTTCTACACAATCTCAGGAAATACCTAACCGATTTTTAAAAATATGGTGTCAAAATGATGGTGACAACACTTGCTCTAACATAGACTATGTTTTATGTCAATGCCAGTACCCCAAAGGGAGTGCAGGAGAAAAAAATGTTCTAAAAATGCGATTTTTGCATTAGGAGAAAGAAAACATTCTAAGTTGTGGTTTGAGAGAATATAAACCCATTACAAAAGTAATAGTTGCGAATCAATGGTAACAGTCTCCGATCCTACGCAGGCTATATTTTATGCCGATGATTCTACCACCTGGGGCTCACAGGAACAACAAACGTTCTAAAAAAGGCCTTTAAAGGCTTTCTAAATTACGTTTCTGTGGAATATTAGGAAATAACAAGCCGATTTCAAAATTAATGTTGGCAAATTAATGTTTACAGTTCCTATTTCAACATAGCACTTTATGTTGAGAGAGGTGGTAGGACTTGGAATTTGACGTAATGGTTAATTTTAAGATGTAAGAAGAGATTTTCTTAAAAAATCAAAACTTCAAATGAATACTGAAATGAGCGTATTAATTGAGCATAAAAATTTCAAAATATTTTCTAAATTATCATTTATTTAGTTTTATTTCTTTTTATTAATTTTAAGTATCATTTCTGCCTAATGCAGTGTAACAATGAAGTTTAGTCAAACTGTGTTTTAAATAGTAATTTTTGAATTATTCCTAAAAGTATAATTTCTTTTAATAAAAATTAGACATATAAAAATCACTCGCCATATTTCAAATATTACGCGAGCAAAGCCGCGGGGTTTACTAGTTTAATATAACTGGATTAAATATACATTATTTATAAGAGTAGTTTGAGTTTCACAGTCGCGCTCGAGCCATTGCAAGACTGTAATCATCCTAGTGATAGGAGAAATCTGAAGTCGTCTGTCCACACAAAGCATTTTGGACAGTATTTAAATGAAATACTTGCTGAGCAAGCTACATTTTAACAAGGGAATTGTGCAGCGTGGCAAATTTTCTGGTATGACGCCAAAAGTTGTCACAACCCTTTTCCTTTGTTAAAGAATTTCCGTCCACTCAGCGCCATTAAATGCTGAGCTTGCTTGTTGCTATGTGTTTGCTGTTTCTGGATATTTTATGCATCACTGCTCTCGGTCGATGACCTAACCCGTTTCTGACACACACACACACACATATATATATATATATATATGTATGTACGTATATATATATATAGATACAGGGTACTTTTCGAATTCAACCGACAAATTCAGAGGGAGTGATGGTAGGCATGAAGAAGATGAAAAATTACCATAGAACATGGAGTCACAAAGTCACTATTTAATCAAAAATACAGGGTGTTGTACCTTAACCCAACTTTAGTAGATGTTAATAACTTTCAGAATACTGCAGTACATTGTAATGCAACTTTTAACAGACATACTCATATTTGCTGTAAATATGATAACACGAAAAAGTGGTAGAAGTTTCAATTATACGCTCCAACAGTATACACTTGACGCTCCACATTTTGAACTGTGATTATCTGTTGATACGGTTTTATCTATTGCGTGAGCTCCCTGTTTTTTCAGAACTTTTTGTGATGTTATCACATTTCATACAAAACAAGGGTGTTACATATCATTACATTTTAATTACAATATTTTTATTTTTCGTAAACTTATTACCGTGAAGTCGACTTCAGTTAAGGTAAAATATCCTGTATTTGTGACCAAATAAGTGGTTTGCGACCCCATTTTCTACGGTAATTTTTCTTGATGCCTACTATCACTCCTCTGAATTTGTCGGTCGAATTGGGCAACACTCTGTATAAGTGTGTTTGTGTGTGTAAGTTACCCATTTATAATTCAGTTTAATTAATTCAAGAATTTACTAAATTTTAAAATGTTAATTGTTCATCTATAGCAAATAACACCTTATAATAATTAATTTCAACTGCTAAAATGTATAATTAAAACTTTAAAACCAGTATAAATACGTTTATTTCGACTGTTGACATGTTTCGACTCACCCCGAGTCATTTTCAAAAACAAATAAATAAAGCTATTCTAAATTTGCACGTCTATGACATGCCATCATTCAATTTTCCACGCATTCTTTCATTGATCGCCAATATTTTAAATGGATATATCAAGAAGAAACTATACAAGTAAATTTTAATAAAAGTAATAAAATTTTTCCATCCAGTCTATATTATCTATCCATTATAAGAGAAACCATAAAGATTGTGACGCGCAAAAACTCAATATGTAACGATACAGCAACATTTCACTTACCAAAAATATGGCTACTCAATGAATATGAAAATACAATAAAATAAACATCCATATAAAATAAAAATGTAACGTGCATAATATGAAAGAATACGTGGACAACTGAATGATGGCGTGTCATAGACCGTGCAAATTTAGAATAGCTTTATTTATTTGTTTTTGAAATGACTCGGAGTGAGTCGAAAAGTCGAAATAAACGTATTTTTACTGGTTTTAAAGTTTTAATTTACACCTTTTAGTAATTGAAATTAATATGTTAATTGTTCTTTAACTTGTATGTTATTTTAACATTTAAAAAATTTTTAAACTTTCATTTAGCTATTCTGGAAAAAGTAAAACATTATGGACACTTACTTTTAGAATTCTAATGGAGACTATTACCGTTTAAATTCTGTAACACATGTTATTTTTTTGGAAGAACATAAATTAGCATCTGCCGAATATTCTTTAATGTAAAACAAATTAGCCTTCTTCAATATATCTTTTAAAACAACGATAAAAACTTTCTTTAGCCTTCTATTTGCTAGACATATGTGTGAAATTAAGAAACTTTCAATACAACTATTTCTAAATCGAGCGTCTTTAAGCAAATTAGACTAGAAAAAGACAGATTTCTTTAAGACAAAGAAGTAATTATTCGTTCGTAAAAGATGATAAAAAAAATACTTAGAAAAAGAAAGTAAAATAACATTGACAAAAAGAGGAGAATAAAACTAATCAAAGCTTCAATATGTTTTTTTCCAAGTGAATTTAATTTTTTTAAGGGATAACATCACTTTGAAGTCCTGAAATTTCAGCCTGTTTAGGGAACTGTTTTTAACACTTTCCAACATGCAGTGGTGGCTAAAATTAGGGATCCTTTTAGGTAGCTTTCATTACAAAAGGTAAAAAGCTACCTATTGCAGCAGTCTGAACGAAAATACTTTAGAAAATTTTGCTGTATTATCGCCGATCATGACCCCCAGATACCAAAACCACGCTCCGTTGAAATGCTGACTTATATATATATATATATATATATCCATGTATATATATAAATTTTGTCATGCTGTAACTCTCGAATTTTTTAACCGATTTAGATGAAATTTTACACATGCATAGTACATAATAATGTCTTGACCGAGTTCGTTGGCAAGCTTCATCCGCCAACAACAAACATCCGCACTTGTTTCAAAATGGCGGCCATTTGAATTTTGTGGACACTCTTTGTAATTTTTAGGTTTCCTAACTTTCTCTTAAAAATCACCTGTGTTACACTGTGTGACTCTTTAAAATATCTTTTAATGTTTCTAACATTCTGTTTAAAATGATACATAAGAGTTTGCATTTTGTGAAACGTAACATTTTCTATGATATACAATGTTAGAAAACATAAAAAAAAAAAAAATCAAAAATTCAAATGGCTGCCATTTTAAAACAAGATGGCGGGTGAAGCTGGCCAACGAACCCGGTTGAGACATTAGTATGTACTATGAACATAAAAAATTTCCTCCAAATTGGCACAAACATTTGAGGGCTACATCATGAAAAAATTTAGATATAATATATATATATAAGTCACCATTTCAACGGGGGGGGAGGGGGATCTGGGGGTCATGATCGGCGAAAATATAGCAAAAATTTTCTTTCGGACGGCTGCAATAGGTATCTTTTTACGTTTTGTAATGAAAGCTACCTAAAAGTGTCCACAATTTTGGCCCCACTGTAGGTGAAATGTGTTTGGTGGACTTCGGGTTTGTCTGTGTTCCGTCTGTCTGTGCTCTAACTGGAATAAATATGATCGGCTCGCCATGCAATTGATATATGTTATTGATATTCACAATGGCATGTTTGGTATTGAAAATTAAGCATGTAGCAGTTACAGTTTTATTACAGGGACATTCAAATGAATACTGTTACATTATGGCCTATGGGGGAAATCGTTTGCGGAGGTTTTGAATAATGTTTAAATATTTCAAACTCATTGAAATTTATATATGACTCTGGAAGTATACTAAAAGATGCTTACTATAGAATATTGTATGGATATAATTCATTGTTCAATTACAGGGACACTCAAAATAATTCCTTCACCTTGCGATCTACGGTTTAAAACCTTTAGTGTTGTATTTTGTTCATGTTACATATTGGAATTGATATGTATCTCTGAGGTCCATTGCAAGATATTTACTGTAGAATATGGTGGGCATAGCATTCATCGTTGATATACAGGGACGCACAAAATAATTCGGTTACAATACTCTCTATAAACAATAATTGCTAGAAGCGCAAATTCTGTTGTGGTACGTGTTTATAAATGAAACTTTTTTTCTTCATATTTATTAGTGTGTATAAATTCTACTGTTCGTATACAGGTCTGCACAAAACATCTGAAGTACATTTCCCTTTATTATTGGAAATCACGGAAGGGGATTCTAATACCCTTCCGTGGATTAGAATCCACGAAATTCAGATGCAGCAGGTAGCATGCAGAATTGAAAATAGGAATTTTCAATTCTGATGTACGTTTTCTAATTGAGTTAAATATTAGCATACTATGCATGATAAATCTATAGTTCATATACAGAGTTGCACAAAAATATAGATTTTTTTTTTTTTCGTCTTTCGATAATAATTGATGAAATTGTGTTTTCAAATGTGTTACGAGCTTTACAAATTGTTCATTTAGACAACCTTTTTCATCTTATTAACTGGTAAAGTTTTGTTATAGTTATGTTCTGAATCTGTTGGAAAGTGTCTCATAATCCATGCTTAACGCATGATTTTACGTTCTTGTTAGAAAAGCTAACGGTTTACAAAGATCTATTTATAATAAATTATTATGCACATATTAATGTCTGAAGCTGTATTTATTTACTTGATTTGGTTAAAAATTGTAATTTTGCAGTTGATGGGAGACAACGCCAGGGTTGACAAGTCTCCGGCTTTTTGCACACCACTATTATCTTAGAGAAAATGTTGTTGTTTTAAATCGTCCAAATGTTACAATTAAATAAATCAACATTTTCTGTATTAAAATACTGGTATCCAAAAAGCCGGAGACTTGACAACTCTGCAACGCTTAAACAAAAAAAGAGGGTCAAGCTATGGACACGATAACTTACCGTAGATTTAACCTAAAATAATGAGTGAAAAAATTAGTTCTTTTTTAGGTCCAAATTCTAGTAAATTACATATAAGTTTTGAAAAATATGTACTTTTAGTTAAATCACATCAGTTCAAAGTAAAATGTAAATGTTCAATCAAAATTTCCGTAACTTAAATTTAAAGCGAACTTAAAGATCTATATTTCATAAAAATACTGAATATAATAAAATCCTACGTGGAAAAATATGCGACAATTAATTTTCAGAAAGGTTAAATTTATTGATTGAAAAATTGGTGGAGTTATAGTGCCAAAGGATTTTAAAATTGTTCTGAAAGAAAGGGAAAAAAAACGTTTAAATTTTTGTTATTGTTTTACTGAATTTGGCGATCTATATTTGTATCGCTTAAAAATTACATGTTCTCTTTTTATACCGATTTCTAACTAATAGAATACAATTCTGATTGGTATAAAGAGCGCTTTGAAAAACAACAGAATTCGGAATTTTGAACAAATAAACGCGATGTTACCCCTTAAAGCTCCCTTATGTTCAACAGTTAGAAAACGATTGTGGTAAATTTCTTCTCAAATTATAACGCATTTCTATATTTTTAATTACTTTATTTTTTCCCTATTCATCTAAAATTATGTTTGTAACATCTTTGTGCAGTATGTAATTCGGTTTAGCAAGCAGCAATTAGGGTTACAGAAAATCCCGTTTGTTCACAAGTTTATTCACAAATTTGAGCACAATCTCTGCAACTCTAATTCCAATTTATCAGTCTTTTCAAATAGTAATATTTTAAAAAAGTAAATAAAATCGGTTTCAGATGTTTTTTCCCTAATTTATCAATTTTCATACTTTTTTCAACGCTACTGGTAAATATCAAAATTTGTAGTCATTCATTTTCCCAATTCTGTAATAAAGTTTGTCGGTTTGGCTAGCAACAATAATTACGGTTGCAAAAGATCCCGTTTATTCAAAATTTAATCTCTACAAATATAATCCTAATTTATCAGTCTTTTAGGTAGCTTTCTTTACAAAAAGCTACCTATTGCAGCCGTTCGGAGGAAAGCGATTTCAAAAAATTTTGGTATATTTTCATCGATCATGACCCCCAGACCCCGAAACCACCCTCCGTTCAAAATTGATATATATATATATATATATATATATCAATACATATATATATATATATATATATATATATATATATATCTGACTTATGTCATACTGTAACTCTCGTATTTATGAACCGATTTGGATGTAATTCGGTGTGTACATAGTACATACCAATGTCTCGACCGAGTTCGTTGGCCAGCTTCATCGGCCATTTTGTTTCAAAATGGCGGCCATTTAAAATTTTTAAAAAAAATTAAAATTTGAAATGTGGTACCAAAAAATTAAAAATGGAAAAATATTTTTTTCTTATGTATTTGACCTTTATACAAAGACTCCGTAGCAGTTTTTGGTTTGTCTATATCTTAAAAAATGGCTGAGTTATAGCATTTTGAATTTCTAGCGCAGCTGACATTTTGAAACGTCCTGAATTTTGTCACGCGATAAAAGGCGTATTTATGAACCGATTTGGATGTAACTTGGTGTGTACATAGTACATACAAATAACTCAACCGAGTTCGTTGGCCAGCTTCATCCGCCATCTTGTTTCAAAATGGCGGCCATTTAAAAATTTTTTTTTTAATTTAAATTTAAAATGAGATGCCAAAAAATTGGAAAATGAAAAAGATTTTTTCGTATGTGTTTGACCTTAATACAAAGATTCCGGAACAGGTTTTGTTTCGTCTATATCGTTAAAAATGGCTGAGTTATAACATTTTGAATTTCTATTGTGGCTGACATTTTAAAACGACCTGATTTTTGTCTTTCGATAACAGGCGTATTTATGAACCGATTTGGATATTACTTTGTCTGTACATAGTGCATACCAATGTCTCGACCGAGTTCGTTGGCCAGCTTCATTCGCTATTTTGTTTCAAAATGGCGGCCATTTAATTTTTTTTTTAATTTAAAAATTTGAAATGTGGTACCAAAAAATTAAAAATGGAAAAATATTTTTTTTCTTATGTATTTGAACTTTATACAAAGATTTCGGAGCAGTTTTTGTTTCGTCTATATCTTAAAAAATGGCTGAGTTGCAGCATTTTGAATTTCTATTGTGGCTGACATTTTGAAACGTCCTGAATTTTGTCACGCGATAACAGGCGTATTTATGAACCGATTTGAATGTAACTTGGTCTGTACATAGTACATACCAATGTGTCGACCGAGTTCGTTGGCCAGCTTCATTCGCCATCTTGTTTCAAAAGGGTTGCGATTTTTTTTTAATGTATTTTAAAATTTAAAATGAGGTATTAAAAATTGGAAAATGAAAAAGATTTTTTTTATGTGTTTGGCCTTGATACAAAGATTCGGAGCAGTTTTTGTTTCTGAAAATTTGTTCTTTTGTTTATATCTTAAAAAGTGGTTGAATTATGGCACTTTGAATTTCTATCATGGCTAACACTTTGAAACGATCTTGTATTTGTCACGCGATACCACACGCATTCGCCTATTTCGATGGAAGAAGGCATGTGGATAGTATACATCAATATCTCGACCAAGTTCGCTGGCCAGCTTCATCAGCCATCTTGTGTCAAAATGGCGGCCATTAAATTAAAAAAATATATATTTAAAGTGAGATGCAAAAAAATTAGAAATTGAAAAAGGTTTCTTTCTTAAGTATTTGACCTTGATATAAGGATTCAGGAGCATTTTTTGTTTGCCTTTATCTTAAAAAATGGCTCAGATATAGTAGTTTCAATTCCTAACGTGGGTGACATTTCGAAAAATCTGATTTTTTTCCTGCGACAGCACTCGTATATATCAACCGATTCCGATGTGAGTGAGCATGTGCACAGCAATTACTAAGATCTCGACCAAGTTCACTGGTTAGCCTCATCCACCATGTTGTCTTAAAATGGCAGGCACTTTAAGAAATCGCCAAATTTGGCAGCCAAATATAAGTTAATTTAATTAAAAGCAGCTTGGATAAAGCTGACTAATTTTGCGAAATTCTCATTCATAATGATTTAGTATTGATAAAAATTAGTATTGAATCCCCCTACATTCGGTTTCCACTTAATTGAGCTTCGTGTGTTTGAATAATATAAGTTGGCTTTTTTTAAAATAAGGAATATGAAAGCTACCTCTTCCTCCCGGCACTGGCCGGAAGGACTTTTCAAATAGTAATACTTAAAAAACACAGACGTTTTTTCCTAATTTATTAATTTTCATGCTTTATTTAACGGCACTGGAAAATATCAAAATCTGTAGTCATTCATTTTCGCAATTCTGTAATAAAGTTTGTCGATTTAGCTAGCTCCAATTATGGTTGCAAAAAATCCCGTTTATTCAAAATTTAACCACAGTCTCTGTAAATCTAATCCTAATTTATCAGACTTTTAAAATAGTAATAGTTAAAAATCGAAACAAATAAAAATCATTTTCAGAAGTTTTTTCCCTAATTTATCAATTTTCATGCTGTATTCAACAGTACTGGAAAATATCAAAATCTGTAGTCATTCATTTTCCCAATTCTGTAATAAAATTTGTCGGTTTAGCTAGCAAGCAATAATTGTGGTTGCAAAAAATCTCGTTTATTCACAAAATTCAATCACAGTCTCTGCAACTTTAATCCAAATTTAACAGTTTTTTCAAATAGTAATTTAAAAAAATAAAAAATAAATAAATAAAAATCATTTTCAGAAGTTCTTTCCCTAATTTATCAATTTTCATGCTTCTCTCAACCGTACTGGAAAATATCAAAATCTGCAGTTATTCATTTTCCCAATTCTGTGTAAAATTTGTTGTTTAATCAATTCTGTAACATCTGCTTTATCTCGAGAAATATAAATTAGTATCTCATAACTATTTTCTATCATATAAAATCGATGCGTTTTCTTCGAGGTTAGCTTTCAAAATAGCAAAAGAAACTTTTTTATCCTCCTACGCTCCATATATGTGTGTAAAATTACGTAATTTTCAATACAATTTCCAAGTGGTACATTTTTAAGTAAATTGGAACTGAAAACAACAGATTTCCTAAGGAGAAAAAAAGTAATTATTCGTTCGGAAAAGGTGATAAAAAACTCTTTCAAACAGGAAACAAAGTAATTTGAGAAAAGGAGAAGAATAATAAAAATCAAAGTAGCAATATTTTTTTCCAAGTGCATTTTATTTCTTAAGATAGTTTCAATCGTTAGAAAAACTATTGTGAAATATTTTCCTCTCATATTATTATATTTTATACTATTTCATATTAGCTTATTTTTTTTCATTATTCATCTAAAGTTCCGTTTGTTACATCTTTAATGTGTATATTTTCCACTTAACTATCAACACTTAGAATTTTAAAAAACTCAATTTGCCTTTCTACACCGAAGAACCAAAACATGATGACCTTCCCCACATTTTGCAATGAACTCGCCTGGATGACGTGGAGGTCATGTAATCAGGTGGGAATGGTATTTAACTGCTATTAGCGACTATACTCCTTTTCCCTAACAAGGGAGCATGACTTTCACACTCACCTTCGCCGATTGACATGAAAATCACATATGGTACCGTTTCTTCTACCCCGCGTTATCGCAGAAACACGGTCTCAACTTGTAAAGGTCAATGAAAGGCATGCGTTTCTGTTAGTGAAAATGAGTATAGGGAGTCTGAGGAATCATTCTTTCGCTTACTTATGCCTTTGATGGCAGACGCTGCTGATTTCAGCGACTTTGATAGAGGACAGAATTCAATGTCCCGACGGCTCAGAACGAGTATCTCCAAAACTGCTAGCTCATGGGTTGTTCGTGACATATCGTTGTTAGTACCTATGCAAAGTGGATGAGTGACGATGAAACCATCAGTTGATTCCATGCCGTTGGACGCCCATGCGTTATCAAAGAAAAAGGACGTCGGAGACTCTCCCGCCTAGTAAAGCAAAATCGGCGCCAGTGACTGGCTTAACTGACATCCCAATACATCACAGGTCCTAGTAGAATTGATTCGGAGCACACAGTTTAGATGACACTGTTGAATATGAAACTACGCAGCAAACTACGCTCATGTGTCTCTATTGACCAAGCATCCTCGCTAACTACTCTTACACTAGGCCCGGGAACATCATGACTGGGACATAGATCATTGACAGAGAGTTGCTTGCTCGGAAGAATCACGATTCATCCTTCAATGCGTCGATGGATGTGTCATGCTTCTACGCGATTTGTTGCTCCCACTTATACAGCAGGTCATACACAGGCTTGTGGTGGCAATATTATGCTTTGGGGAACGTTCTCGTGGGCGTCTACGGGACCTGTGGTTGTGGTAGAACAGGCCACGAAGGCCGCGGACTATCTGAACATCACTGCTGACAAGTTGCACCCTTACATGGTATCTGTCTTCCCAAACGGCGATTGAGCCTTCGAGCAAGACAACGCTCCATGTCACAGAGCTCAAATTGTGCTAAAATGTTTCCAGGAACATAATACTGAATTCCAGTTAAGGTTTTGGCCACCTAACTCAACGCATCTTATTCCGATAGAGCAAAATTTGGGTGTCAGAAAACGGCAGCTCAGAGCTCAGAAACAACCATGTCGGAATATCCCGGATTTGCGTGACCGCTGCTTAAACATCTGGTACAATCTGTCTCCGGCCATCTTCCAACGACTTGCAGTATCCATACCAAAGCGGGTTGCAGCTGTTTTACGGGCCAAAGGTGGACCAACGCGTTATTAGGTAGGTGGTCATAATGTTTTAGCTCTTCAGTATATATATATATATATATATATAAGTAACGATTTGGAAATGGACCAATGAAAATCTGCGTAGATTTCGCTAAACCGCATCGAAAAAGTGAACTGGAGCTTTTTAAATCGTTTCGCATCTCAGAAACTACCTGGCCGAAAAACTCGAAAATCGCACAGATGGACGCGGAAAAAAATCTACTCTCAGAAATTCAAAAAATTATTTCGATGCGTACGGTAGATCTGAAAAAATCGGCTAAGTATCGATCGATAAAAATTCCTTTTATTTTTTGCCCACGGTTGGCCAGAATAAAAAAAGCAGGGTTTCCAGATGCGGATGTTAAGCAATAAAGTGTACTGGGAGCTTTAAAAGGGGCCCCATCTCAGAATCTAAGAGGTACCAATTGGTATCATGAAGCGATTACGCGGGAGGTTGGTGAGCGTAGCGAGCAGGGGGCGGAGCCTCCGTAGTTGTAAAAGAAAAGAAAAAAACGGGTTAACGGAAACAAAATAAAATAAAATCATAAGACGAAATGCAATATTCCACCTTGATTCAATCACAAAATATACAATATGAACTTTAAAAAGCTCACCGTTTTACTTAAAAGTCGACAAAATGATAATAATATAGATGTTACAAGTAAAATTTTGCATTTTAATTAAATTTCTTAGTACTTTCGGCCTGTAATCCCGCGGACATCGTCAGATAATATTTTTATTATTAATTTCTGTTCCATGCATTCAAATACGTCACTTCGTTTCAAATGGGGGAGTCTATAATTATTAGGGCAGCTGAAAGTAGAAGTAACAGTGTCTTGGATTGAATTTATGTAATATTCAACTGTCGCCCCATTTGTTTTAATACATCACTTTTATTTTAAACTAGCTAAAGTACCCAGCGTTGCACGGAATTTTAAGAATGTTTGTTTTGAAAAACAAATTTCTTCAAAATTTAACATACAAAAAAAAAAAAAAAAAAAAAAAAATATCAACAGTTGAAGTGTTGTACTCACGAATCAAATGAAAACCCAATATAAAAATGTCAAAATTTATATAACAGACGCAAGATAATACAGCTATAAATGAACTTATTTCCATTCATCATTGGAGCAATGACGTTAAAATACGTCAATATTTCCACAATCGAGTTTTTATCATGTTTCAATACAATTTTTCACTACACTTTCAATTTTTCAATACAATTTTTACAGCGTTATATATTCACCACGTTCTTTATATTTCTAATCTGACGTAATATTCCATTTTTTTATTCGTCAAATTAATTAAATAACTATACATTTTTCACATAGAAATCATAAAACAGAAAAATTATGACGTAACATCCACTTTTGTTTTTAATTCATCAAACTATTTATTTTATTTTCCTTTGGCACGTGAAAATCTTGCAGTAGAAAAGTTATGAATTAATATTCCTTTTTTTTAAATTCGTCAAACCATTTATTTAATTTTTTCACATGGAAATTTTGCAATAGAAAAGTGATTGCTGTGGTAAGAATTTTATTGCGGTTTTTTAATTGTTGGCAACAGATATAGTGAAAAATGTTTAAATTTGATTGGAATTGCTGTTAAATTTGTGGTTTTTTATTAATTAAAAATTACCTATAAGTTATTCCGATTCCGGATTATTTTAGTTGCCTCGGCCGTGTTTTAATACACATGTACGTAACATTTCACAATTCTGGCTTCTAAACTGTGGATTTGTATAACATTACAGACAGACAGACAATTTTTTATTTTTATATATTAGATGCGTCTCTGGACAGTTGTTGATGTAGCAGTGTTTCGGATTAATCTAGCTTAGAGGAAAATATTTAACTGTCGTTCCATTCATTTAAATACGTCGCTTTGCTCATATACGTCACATAGTTTTTAAATGGGAAATAACCAGAATATCAGAGTGGGATATTATTCAGGATATAACAATGGATTCTGATCAAACAAAAATTTATGCCCAACATCTAATTACTACGTATCCACTATCAGAGATTCCATAGAAATTCTCTGTAAAAGAAATCAAGTATGTAACGATACCTTAGCGTACAATATCCTTAATATGTGGTTAAATATCTTGAAAATAAATCCTAAAAACTTAAACAGTAATGTTTCTCTTCATAACTTTTAATCCGAAGCTCTCTTTACTACTTCCCATTTCAAAATGACGTGACGTATATGGGCAAAGTGACGTATTAAAATGAATGGTACGCCAGTTAAATATTTTCCTCTACGTAAGTTTAATCCAAAACACTGCTACTTCTACTATTGTCCAACTACGCATTTAAAATGAAAGCGACGTATGTGAATAAAGTGATGCATGAAACGACAGTTAAATATTTTTCTCTACATAAATTCAATCCAAGGGACTAATACTTACACTTTCAGCCGCCCTAACAATTATAGACTCTTCCATTTCAAACGAAGTGTCATATTTGAATGAATGGAACAGCAATTAATAACAAAAATATTCCCTGACGATGGCCGCGGGATTACAGGCCGAAAATACTAAGAAATTTAAATAAAATGTATAGGGAGGGTAGTACACAGTGAGACGAAAATTATTATTACTTAACAAATGGCGACGATTTTTATTCTTTTGAAAAAATTTTTGCTACATCTTTAAGCTACACAAATGCGCTACACATTAATGTGTAAAAGGTTTTATAAAAGTTATTTATAAAAGCACAGAAGCATCATAACGGAATGTCGAAAATTGTCTCACTGTGTAACACAAGTAGTACACAGTGAGACAATGTATATATTTTCATAAATCATACATTTTTACACCCTATCAATAATTTTCTGCAGTTTATGATTTCTAATTAATATTTTTAGATTTTCAAAATATTAAAAATATGAGCCTCGGTGGACAATGGCAGACCTTGGGTTACCTTCATGCAAATTTTCAGCCTCTTACGTTTAGTAAATTTCCCAAGCCATCCCACGCACACAGGCACACACAGAAAGAGAGAGAGAGAAAGAAAACCTTCTTTTATTAATAAATAACTTTTTAAACATTGAAACCACATAGTAGGTACACAATAAGACATGTTTCAGTGTGTACCACAACTGTGTGTCTCACTGTGTACTTTCGTTACGTTGTAACGAAATGGATGCCACATCTGTTACATCAATTTCATCACTTTAAAAAGTTTATGATAGTAAAAAAATTCAAAATTCAAAATTCAAAATTTTTTTCGAAAAAATTTCAAAATTTTTCTTTTTTTTTAACCTTTAAATTCAAATATATAAAATTCGATGCTCTATTTTATTTATATATATAAACCAAACTTTTATAAAAAATATTGGGGATTTTCATTGATATGGAATGCGCAGGGGGCATTTCGAAGATTTCTAAGACAACGCGTAAAATTCCATTTTTTTGTCAATATATTTTTTGTGTGTGTGTGTGTGTGATAAAAGCATGCCATAATGCATATAATGTAAGCTTGAATAATATTTAAGGTGAAATTTACAAGAATAGAAAAATTTATTTTTAAGGATTTTAAACTCCACTGTCCCCTTAAGTAAAAAAAAAAAAGCTTAGGCTCATATTCACAGATTTTTTTCACTAATTAATCAATTTTTATATTTTGTTTAACTGTACCCGAAAATATCAAAAGCTGTGGGCATTCAGCTTTACAATTCTGTATTAAGGTTGAATTTCTATCAGTTTTGTAACACTCCTTTTTTTTTCTAGAGAAATATGAATTATTATTTTATGTATAATATCTTAGCATATAAAATGGATTTGTTTTCTTTGATTTCGCTTTCCGAACAACGGTTAAAACTATGTGATCCTCGTATTTGCCACATATGTGTGTGAATTTACGTAATTCCCAATACAACTATTCAAAATACTACTCTCTTAAATAAACTGGACTTAAAAAAGACACATTTTCTGACGATGAAAATGTAATTATTCGTCCATAAAAGTTGATAAAACAACTTTGAAAAAGAAAATGCAATAACATTGACAAAAGAAATAATAAAAGCAATCAAACCTTAAATTAACCTTTTTCCAAAAAGCTTCTTGTGTTTGTTTTTAAGCTATATGTATTAAAATAGATTTGCAATTAATTTAAAAATACATGAAGTGTGATTAAAGAAAAGATGAAAGCGCTTTTTGTGAAATCGAGGTAGTAATTAAGTTAAATAAATTACCTAACTAAGTACTAATACATTTTAAACTCTGAATTCTTGCACTAATTAATGTATTTGCCATCGAGCTTTGTTCCTTTTCTCAATAAAATAAGATTTCATTGTTAATTAACGTTTTGTTAAAGCTTTGCTTTTCAAACAAAGATTGTAACCCTGAATTCTTAAAAGAAAAATTGTAACTTGCCACAAGATTTTTAAAAAATGTTTATAATTATTCACATAGCATAATAAGATGCACTCAGTTTAACACAATATATATCAAGCCATTCGTTAATGATCTTAATTTATTATTGTTTTAAATTTCAAAATATTTTTCATTAAGTTTTAAATTATGAATTTTTTTTCTAACTTTCATAAGAATAATATTCATCAATTACATTTTATTAGAATAAAAGCTGAGCCTCTCGGCGTTGCCCGGGGTTGTGATAATATTCTTAAATGAACCTCAAATTTGTATGATTTTATATCTTTAATTCGATTTTGCTTGAAAAACGATCCCATTCAATGTTTGAAAAATTGGTTTAAAGGGGGGAAAAAACTGATGTTTATCGATAAAAAGGCTCTAAATAACTGCCCCTGGAAACAAGGGGGGTGGAATATGTTTCCATCAACAGCCCAATTTCCGTGATAAACTAGTAATAATTAACTGTAAAAATCCCTTACTTACGCGTGACCACTTTTCTTTCACATCGAAATACTGAATGATTTTTTTTTCAAACTGATTATTGCCGAAAAATCTTGTATTTCCACCGCCAGGAGCCGCAATACGTTCTAAATGAACCTCGGACACGTGTCCCAGATGCCTCCGACACCGTACAGCAGGTGTGCTTCACACGCACTGCAAAATCTTTAAGTTCCACTTTCCACCGCCGGGGAGCGCATTCTCTTCTAAACAACCCACCTTCCGAAAGAAATTCCGACACATGTCCCCGCTGCCTAATAGTAGGCGTGCTGTGCACGCACTTCAAAATCCTTTAGTTCCACCTTCTGTCGCCGGAGAAGCAATATGTTCTATATGAACATTCGACACTGACTCCAGCTGCCTGCATCACCGTATAGCAGGCGTGCTGCGCGCGCATTACAAAATCTTTTAGTTCCACGTTCCACCATCAGGGACGCGCGCACTCTATTTTAAACAAACCTCTATCCGAACGAAACTCCGTTATACAACTTATCCGTAGGTACGTTAGTTGAGGGGTGAGGGACTCAAGTAAGAATTTAAGAAATCTGATGAAATTGCTATCCGGAAATAGTGGTGATGAACCACTCTTAAATTAAGAGTCAATAACTAAAATATCTAAGGCTATCGATATCAAGTCGAATGAGTCAAACCCCGTCGTATCGGGCTCATAGAACCCGCGCCATAGAAAAGTGCCGCCTGGCGATAAAAAAATGGAATTGAAGTATGTAAGGCTATCAATATCAGGTCGAATGAACGAAATCCCATCCTCATCGGGCCAATAGAACCCGAGGTAGTTTGAAATGAAATTTTAAAAAAATCTGAAACTATTATTCGAAAAAAGTGGAGTACTTCTAGTAGTAAAAATGTACTACTAATAATTTTACTTTAATGTTATAGAGTGACAATATTAAGTTAATTATAATCTTTGGAATCAGTTGCGTTGAAATCCGAGAAACTGGACACAGGAGGCACGATAGCGAGCGAAGTTCGCTAGTCTCTATCAAAATAGTAATAGCTGTCATGTTTATTAATTGCGATATTTAATCAAAAGTAGCCCTCCCCCTCCCCAATCCCTTGAGAAGTACTTAAAATAATGTTAACCCTTCTGACGTCTCTTGCACAAATTATATTCGGTTGGCACCACTTTTTTAAAAGGGGTTCCTTTCAAGTACACAATTTCAAAAATGGTCTGATTAAATAAGGCAAATTTTATTTTTCTTTATTACTGGTGCCAAAAACAAATTTTCCAAAAAAAAAAAAAAAAAATGATGTCACCGCAGCGGCGACAACGGAGTGCAAAGGGTTCATCAGTGTGTTCTCCTTCTACCCATTAACACAAATATAGCAAATACAGATCAATAGCGGGCGAAGCCCACTAGTCTCTAACATAATAAAATCTGTCATGTGGACTAATTGCGATATATAATAGAAAGTAGCTCCCTCCCTCCCCATACTTGCGAAAAGTAGTTAAAAAAGCCCTTCCGGCCAGTGCCGGGAGGAAGAAGTAGCTTTCATATTCCTTATTTTTTAAAAGCAAGCTTATATTATTCAAACACACGAAGCTCAATTTAGCGGAAACCGATTATAGGAGATTCAATTCTAATTTTTATCAATACTAAATCATTATGAATGAGCATTTCGCAAAATTAGTCAGCTTTATCCAAGCTGCTTTTATTTAAAGTAACTTATATTTGGTTGCCAAATTCGGCGATATCTTGAAGTTCCTGCCATTTTAAGACAACATGGTGGATGAGGCTAACGAGTGAACTGAATCGAGACCTTAGTAATTCCTGTGCACATGCTCACTCACATCGGTATCGGTTAATATATACAAGTGCTGTCGCAGGCCAAAAATCAGATTTTTCAAAATTCCCCCACATTAGAAATTGAAAGTGTTATATCTGAGCAATTTTTTAAGATAAAGACAAAACAAAAAATGCTCCGGATCCTTATATCGTGGTCAAATACTTAAGAAAGAAACCGTTTTCAATTTCTAATTTTTTTGTACCTCACTTTAAATATAATTTTTTATATTTAATTTATTGGCCTCCATTTTGAAACAAGATGTCTGATGAAGATGGCCAGCGAACTTGGTCGAGACATTACGATATACTATCTACATGCCTTCTTGCATTAAAATAGGTTAATAAATACGCGTGTTATCACGTGACAAAGATCAGATCGTTTCAAAATATCAGCCATGCTATAAATACAAAGTGCTATAACCATTTTTTAAGATATATACGAAAAAAACTGCTCCGGAATCTTTGTAACAAGGTCAAAAACATAAAAAAAAATCTTTTTCATTTTTTAATTTTGTGATAACTCATTTTAAATTTAAAATTTAATTTTTTTTAAATGGCAGCCCTTTTGAAACAAGATGGCGAATGAAGCTGGCCGACGAACTCGGTCCAGACGTTGGTATGTACTATGTACACACCAAGTTGCATCCAAATCGGTTCATAAGTACGCCTGTTATCGCGTGACAAAAATCAGGTCGTTTCAAAATGTCAGCCACGCTAGAAATTCAAAGTGCTATAACTCAGCCATTTTTTAAGATACAGACGAAACAAAAACTGCTCCGGAATCTTTGTATCAAAGTCAAACACATAAAAAAAATATTTTTCAATTTTCAATTTTTTGGTACCACGTTTCAAATTTAATTTTTTTTAAATTTAAATGGCCGCCATTTTGAAACAAGATGCCGGATGAAGCTGGCCAACGAACTTGGCCGAGACATTGGTACGTTTTATGTATACACCAAGGTACATACAAATCGATTCATAAATACGCCTGTTATCCTGTGACAAATATCAGGTCGTTTCAAAATGTCAGTCAAGCTAGAAATTCAAAGTGCTATAACTCAGCCATTTTTTAAGATATAGACGAAACAAAAAATGCTCCAGAATCTTTGTATCAAGGTCAAAAACATAAGAAAAAAATATCTTTCAATTTTTAATTTTTTGGTACCACTTAGTCTTAACATGCTTTTCCTAAAATAGGTGGTAATTTTCTTTACTGTTCCATCCTTACCGTCCTTTTTTTCCCCCCATTTCGTCTCTTTTTTCCTATACCGTCCCCCCCTTTTTTACCTTACCTCTTAACAACCCTTTAAGACAATGCTATACCAAAATTTTGTAATAAAAATACTACGTTGTTATTATTTCTTATTTGAATGTCCTGTGGGTACTATGCAAATTCATTATAAGTAAAAATTTAGAAGAAAATAAAAAGTTTTAGTGGTAAAATGGCAAGGAAAATTAACTCGCAAGTTTAACGTAAACCCCAGTTAAATAAAAAAAATTTCGCTGCTTACCATTTTCTCTTTATTTTGAATCATTAAGGCATTTATGTCTATGAGATTAAAATGTTATTTTAGCAAGTTTAATTTCACCAAATTTTTATTCCCGAAAGTCAAAAGATTGTGAGAATGTCCCATATAGAGAATCATATATCAGAATGAAAATTCCTCTTCAGACAAAAAAGAGGCTTTAAGTGTATATAATTAATCGTACAGTTTCAGGTCATTAAACCGTGAAAATATTGTCCTCGAGTGACATATTTCAATAGAATTATAAATATATAGGTAATTGCTCTTTTTTGGCATCATAAAAATCCATACTACTTATAATATAGTTATTCACCGGGGATTGATGTCTTTAACATCTACTCCAAGTCTTTCAGCAATATCGTCGGCTGTTTCGTTTCCTTCAGATATGATTCCGACAGCTTTAGCAATAGCTTTAGCAGTGATGGGATGATCTCCTGTAACCATTATGACCTACAACGGTTCATATAAGAAATAATTTAATTAAAACAGATAACCTTACAAAATACAATATCACGAAATTTCAAATTAAATTTAAATCACTTTATTTTTACATTTTATTTTTTATTTATCAATACCAAACAATATTTTCAAAATATAAGCCATATCAAAAAATGATTCTTTTAAACAACCTCTAACACTTTAAAGCTTACTATACGAAAATATATAATAAAAAAGAGAAAATATGAAAAAGTTTATTTGTTTTATAATGGTACTAATTATCTACATGTTTGTTACAAATTTTTTGGTGAATACATAAATAATTTGTTAGGAAAAAATTACATAATTTTTTCGAAATTAATTTTTTTTATTTAGAAAATAATGACTCTTCCACTATTTGTTTATGCTAGTAAAACAACATTTCAAAAGGTTATGAATATATTGCGCTTAATTTTATAAAGTTTGCTCAGGATATTATTTCCTTCTATATATAAAAAAAAGTTTTGATTTGGAAATGGAACAATGAAAACCTGCGTAGATATTCCCGGTAGATCGGCATTCAATTTGATGCTTAAGCAAGGTCTTTCTTCACTAATATTAAAAAACCTGTTCATACAAAAATATGAAAATCGGTGGTATCATAGAGAAATATTTGATAAACACGCTGATGCAGACAGTTTTCAAATCGAAGAATTATTTTAAGAGATATTTAATGCTAAAGTTGGACAAAATCGTTCCATTAAAAAAGTTTTATTTGGGCAAAAATTATACATGAAAATTTAATCATTTTTAGATCATTTTATACGTTATAATTTCCCTGTATGCAGATTGCATTTAATTTTTTTTTACTCATTTTTTGAGGTGTTATTTCTATTTTAAATTCAAATTTTCAGCATTAGCCCAGTGGTTAGGGAGTTGAATACGGAGAGGAAAGCTGGAAATTGTTTTAACCCCTTCAGTTTAGGTCTAGAAGGAATATGCTACGTTTTCCCCCTCGTACTAGGTGTGCGTTAGGAATTATACATTGATTTACAGTCAAAAAACACGTTTTTTTTTAAATACCATAACACTATCTCGAAATCACTAACTTTTTCAAAAACATTGTCAATACAAATGTGGTAGAGCTTAAAATTCTGAATAAAATGAGTACCTACACTTAATACTTTTGTTGAATATTAAGGTCACAATTCTACTTTAAAATTTTAGCCCCATGGTCAAAGGGTTGAAGTCAGAATTAATTAGGTGAAAACTGGAAATCGTTTTAATCCCTTCAGATTAGGTATAAAATGAATATTCTATGTTTTCCTCTTCGTACTAAGTGAGCGTTAGGAAATATGTACACATTTACATTCGAAAAACACGTTTTTCTTGAATATTTTTAACAATATCTAAAATTGCGACCTTAATTTTGAACAAAAATATTAATGTGAGTATTCATTTTATTCAGAATTTTAAGCTCTACAACATCTGCATTGGCAATATTTTTATATAGTTAGCTGTTTTGAGATATTGTTAAAGTAATCTGGTCTCTTCTATCTTGAAGCACTTGATTAGTGATTAAGGCAAAATTTTGAAATGGAACTGCGACCTAAATTTTGAACAAAAATATTAATGTGGGTGCTCATTTTATTCAGAATTTTATGCTCTACAACATTTGTACTGACAATGTTTTTGATAGACCTAGCTGTTTTGAGATATTCTTAGGTAACTTGGTCTCTCCGGACTTCAAGCTCTTGATTAGCGACTAAGGCAAACTTTTGAAATTAGAATTGCGTCCTTAATTTTGAACAAAAATACTAATGTCGGTGCTCATTTTATTCAGAATTTTAAGCTCTACAACATTTCTATTGACAATATTTTTGATAGAATTAGCTATTTTGAGATATTGTTAAAAATATTAAGGAAAACATGTTTTTCGAATGTAAATACGTACATATTTCCTAACGCTCACTTGGTACGAGGGGGAAAACATAGAATATTCATTTTAGACCTAATCTGAAGGAATTAAAACGATTTCCAGTGTTCCCCTAATTAATTCTGAGTTCAACCCTCTGACCACGGAGCTAAACCTTTAAAGTAGAATTGTGACCTTAATATTCAACAAAACTATTAAGTGTAGGTACTCATTTTATTCAAAATTTTAAGCTCTACCACATTTGTATTGACAATGTTTTTGAAAAAGTTAGTGATTTCGAGATAGTGTTATGGTATTTAGAAAAAACGTGTTTTGTGACTATAAATCAATGTATATTCAGAAACGCTCCTAACCCTCACCTAGTACGAGGGGGGAAACGTAGCATATTCCTTCTAGACATAAACTGAAGGGATTAAAACAATTTCCAGTTTTCCCCTAATTATTTCCGAATTAGGCCTTTTTTTGCTCCCCTACCACTGGGCTTTCCAGAGATATTTTTTACTTATTTTAGAAAATGTTATTAATTTAAACTGTTGCCGACTGTATAAGCAGCACAAATAATAATGTTTGCTTCAAATTAAAAATTTATTTACACGTGACTATTATAAACAGAAAAAAAACTTTAAAATTAGAATTAAATGTTACATGTTAAAAGCAGGAAAATTACGTCATAAAAATCATATTTACACTTGAATTTTAAAAGAGAAACAAAATGTTAAAAAAAAATCATTATTATGCGTTAAAACTTGTAAATGGGGAAAATTACGTCATATTTAAAATGGCCAAAAAATATGGAAAACAATTTAAATTAAAAAATATATTTGCACGAGACATTTATTTAATATTTTGAGATAATCTGTTAAACTAATATCGTGAATTCGAAGACAGCGCAAATAACATTTCTTTTTAACAACAAAAGTATTTTCACGTGAATAATAATAAGAGAAATAAAACATTGGTGTAAATTACGTCAGATTTAAAACGATACATTTAAAATGAATTATTTAAAAGAACTATCTTATAGCGCTGTTAAAAGATACCGGGAGGCAATGACACTGTTTACTTAATTCATTTTACATTAGCTTATTTTCAAATGTTTAATTTTTTTAATTAAATACGAAAACAGCCATTCTATCTCTTAACAGCAGCAGATTTGGTCCTAAAAATTCCCAATCCAAGGAAAACAAATGGAAACCCGTTTACAGAGCTACTGTTTTTTTTTTTTTTTTTTTTTTTTTTTTTTTTTTTTTTTTAATTCAATATTTTTAAAGCGGATCAAATTAGCGTATTTTTTGGATTTTGGTGTGCCTGAACGGGGGTTGGCGAGCGTAGCTCGTAGGGGGCATTGCCACCTAGTATAGCCTAAAAGAAAATATACGGTAATATTACATTGCCGATCTCGTGCTAAAATTGGCGTTACATTGGTACTCTTTTTAATGAAATGACACTAGTACTTTACATTTAAAATATTTTCAATAGTTCTTGTCAATATTAGAGCAATACTGTAAAGCTGTAATGGCAATGGATTAATATTTCCAGATAAATTAAATATTAAGGACGTCGTAATCTTTTCCCTAAAACATTGGAAGCAATCGAATATGGCTAGTTTTAAAAAAAGATAAGTGATTGAAAAGATAAAAAAAATTACTGAAATTAGAAATTTAAAACTGAGAGGTTTTTAATTAAAGATGATTTGTATGATTTCATAACAACAATTCCACCAGACCCGAATACGAATGGCTGGCATTAACAAAAAGATAATAAGGTTTTTAATCAATTTTTCAACTACTTTTCAGCAGTGAAATTACGCTTGAAATTATTGAATAATCACATTGCTAACAAGTCGTAAACCAACTTAGTGAAAAATGTCCAAGCCGGGAATCGAACGCGGGCCCCTGGAATAGATCTCCAGTGTTCTACCCCTAAGCCATAAGGACGATGCCCAGCTTGGCATCTCTCACTTAGGCGGTAAAGCTGCAACCGCATCACAAGATGGAAAAGTCTTCATGAGCACACAATCCAGTGGCGAATCATGAGACGCAAATGAACCCAGCATCGGTGAATATACAATTTTTAATTAATTTTTCAACTTCTTTTCAGCAGTGAAATTACGCTTGAAATTATTGAATATTAAAGGCGTGAATAATGACATTGCTAACAAGTTGTAAACCAACTTAGTGGACATTTTTCACTAAGTAGAATATTTTTGTCGATTATCAGATTTGGTTCGGGTCAGATTTCGGGTTTTTTCAAATGGAACTTTTAGGTTTGGGTCTGGTTGCATGCAGACTCAAATTATTTTGTCTTGCTCGGATCGGGGTACGGTCTGTTATCATTTATTTTTCGGGTTCTGATCGGGTTATGGGTGAATTAGTCCAAAAAATCACCCTGATTGGATAATAAGTGGTCATTTTTCAATTAGCCTAACGCTTTCTAGGCTTTTTGCAATAAGCCTGAAAAATATCAGACGAATTGGAAAAAGGGAGATGATTCTCCAATTAGCCCGGCTTTTTGCAAAGGACCTAGGCTGTTTTGAAAGAGCCTGATTTCTCAATTAGCCTACGATATATACATAGACAAGCAAATAAGAGGTAAATTAGATGACAAATCACAACCAGGAATTATTATGAGATACGACAATCTATCCAAAGTTTACCGCATATATATATAAAGTAAAAATACAACAGTATCCAGAATGGTCAGGATTCTAGAAGACACAATTCCAAAATCAAATTCCATAATTGAAGAAAATTTAAATTTTAAATAGGAACATTTAGATTAAAATACCTCTCAAAATAAACACTATGAAACAGGAGAAAACGCAATTGATCCAGATTGATACTCCACAACAGTATTGTCAATTTGGGGACTTTTTTAATTCAGATTATTTGACTGTCACCACTTTTTAAAATAGTATAACTCACCTTATTTTTCATAAATTTAAATCTATTTCTAAATAAAACGAATATTTCTATTTCAAAAAAGCGGTGGCAATCAACAATCTGGGGACAAAAAAGACTACAATCTGGCAACACTGCTTCACAAGAAGATAAGCAATTGCCCCAACAAACTGGTGACAGCCTATGTGCTTATTTCGGGAATACATAAATACGTAGCAATTAGTATTATAGATGTACTATGTAAGTTTCGCACTCAGTACAAAACTGTGCTAGAGGATTATAACATGGGATTAGAATAAAGGTGTAAATTAATATTCTGCTTACCTTATTTATGTAAACATTGATTTATGCTTGGCATTGAGAAAATTACCTTATAATATTTTGAGCATATGACATTTATTTTTAATAATAAAAACGAGAGTATATGTAACCAGTATATAGTTAGGCTGCTGGAATATGCTAGGTGTGTCGGTTACCTGAGTACGTCGTATAATTGTAAGTACGTCAAAATGATGTCATTTTCATTTCACCAACTCTTAAATTAGATACTATAGTTCTTCAAAGAATGAAATACTTATGACAAATAATGTCATTTATTTTTATATGACAATATGCGCCGAGTATGGTTTTGCTACTAAGGTCAAATCTAAAAAAAAACACTTTTTATTTTAACCAACATGTATTCAAAAAGTTAAAAAAGAATTTTAAAACTGTTTACTCACTTTAATTCCTGCGCTTCTGCATTTGGCGACAGCATCTGGAACTGCTGCTCTGGGAGGATCAATCATAGCCACAAGACCAACGAATCTCAATTCACCGAGTGGAAAATTTTCATCTTCTGCAGAAAACTGATAACCTGGATGATACGTTTCTTGCGGTAGCTTGTAATCGCAGAAACCTACAAAGAATAAGACATTGTTACAATGGTTACCATAAATGTGCTTCTAAAAATCATAGCCGAGAAAGGTCTCTGGTCACCAAAAAAATATATAGGGGAGACTAGTGAGGGCTGACCATAGCGGAGGCTTGAGCCACCCTTCAGTTTTCATATTTAAAACAACTTCAGAGTTTTGCCAATAGGTGGCAACAAAAGCTATTGAAATGCTTAAACAATAGTCTTTGCTTCATGCAGATCACTGAAACAGGTATGGAAAAATTACTTGGGAAGAGTTTTCAGCTTAAAAAGCGTATTTTTTAGAAACATTTTGTAAGATTTTCTCAGGTAAAATATATCATACAAATTTAAGTAAGCAGGTTTTTAGTAATGCAGAAATATTGAGCTTTTATTTTAAGTATAAACATTTTACAGAAAATTAGTATAACCATAATCATGTGCTATACATTAAAAGGTGGCTATGTGGGGAGACTTGACCTAATCAATGAAAGGGAGGGTTGAGCAGATCGTCAAAGCTCCCTTAATCAAGTGTTTTTGGAAAACTTTTTATTATACTGTACATAATGAGGGGTTAATGGTTGCATTTCTGAAATAATTTAAATTAATTCTGTAAAGCTACAGTAAAATGGGGTGATACAAAGGAAAATGCTTAAAATTGATTAAAGGAAGATGTGAAAAATTGCTATAGAATCAAGACAAAATTTAATGAAATATAAATTGGAAAGTTGATAGGAACTTTTATTTCATTTAAATAGTACCCACAGTAGGTAAATAGAGAGAATGTAAAAGACTAGAATGAAATTTCTAAAGCAGCAGCCTTAAGAAATGTTAAGTGTTTATGCCTCTGCAAAAGAATATAAAATTGATCAAAATACTTTATGAAGATATTAGGTAGAGCAATTTTACTAATATGAACACAGTAAGATGAAGACAAGCTATATGGCAACTAGTGTTGCCAAATCGAGTGTCACAAAAAGTGGGTATTTAAAACGGAATTTTGCTCCTGTGACTTCAATTTCGTCTAAACAGGTTTGTTTACACATCATTTTCCCAAATAATTTTTAATAATAATTGAACCAAGTAGCATAAAGTTATTCTGTCTTTTTTAAAACCGATGTTATTTCCCTTAAGAAATATTTAAATATAAAATAAAGTGTGTCAAGCCTTCCATATAGTGCGTCCAACCTCCCATATGTGGGGAGCCTTGACCCATTATTTTCTCATTATTAAAATCGATCATTTTTCAAGTTTCTTATATATTACACTTATGTCGCAATTTTATTTTAATAACCGATTGTATAACGAATCAAATAATATATGGAACTTTAATCTAGGTTCAATATTTAAAAAATAAAAAATCATTTTGTAAAAAATGGGTCAATCCTTCCCAGTATTCTTTACTTCAGCGACCTTGGTAATTACTCTTTTTTAAAGTACAGAGATATAAGCAAACTGAATGTCGATGCATTAAACTAATCGAATTTAGCTTTTTAATTTTTCTGTTGGCATCTTCCGTGATTAGGTCTACGGGCTGCCGTTCCGGTCAAGTGTAAAGAGGGTAAAGGACCTCCGACGGGCGCGCGGCACTTTTTCCTTGAAATAGCAGCGGCCAATCAATTTTTCTAAAATTGATACATCAGCTCATACGAAAAAAAAAAAAAACTTAATATATGTATTTATGTATAATTTATATATAATTTATATGTATTTATATACGCAACTAACAATAAAATAAATGCCAGACATGAGAAATAAAAATTTCAGGAGGAATTTTCAAAGTTATTTCCATTTATACATGCGAAGCGAAAATGTGTTGTTCAAATATCATTTTATATGACAGTTATTAAACTTTAAGTCCTTCTAAACTTTCAGTCCTTCAGTTTTTTCAGACTTTATCGACCATTTTTATTTTATGGTAGATTAGACAAAAATTTAAACTGACTTATAAAAGTTAGAAAAACGAGTAAATGCTACTGGTGGCAGAAATCAATAAAGTAATATAATGTTTATGACTAAATGATGTTAATGTCATGTATTTTTCATGATGCAAGTAGCTGGTGTATCTCTTCGGTCCCTGGGTCCCCAAATGGGGACCTCCGTTTTGTCACATTTTATTAATGGTACTCTAACATAATTACAATTTTGATATCAAAATTATATGTTTCGAAGTCTAAGATTCGAACTAATGCAAATAAAATAAAAATCTTGCTCTGAAGTTGAATGGGAGAAGAAATAATTATGTAATAATTAATAATATTGCATTAATACTCAGTAGTGAAGAGGTTAAACAAAGATTTAGCCAAATCCAGCAATACTAACAACGTGCTCAATCAACTTTTTTACGTGCTGAATCAACTTTGTACGTGTTGAACAAATTTAATCGTCAGTGACCAAAAGGTCTTTGATACTTAAAATAAGATATAAATTTCACGTTGTCTGTTACAATACGTTTCTTATACAGCTTACTAAATTGCGTTGCTTTTCAGTAGTGCCTCAGATTCTTATACATGTTACTATCTTCCAGTTATGGCAAAGTTTCGTTGAATGGAATCAACCAAACATATTTTTTTTTTCATAATGTGAAAACAAGAAATAAATGGAATCAGGGAGCTCTCGCATGGCTTTTCCATTACAATCTTTGACATTATTTTCTGAAACGTTTTTTATTAATTTTTAGTTAGCTGCAATTTTTAATCCGCCAACGGATTTATCGAAATGTGAGTGTACTAGGTTAAAACCTTATTTAAAACTCTCTCGGATGATTCTGATTCATCTCTGTGGATATTATATGTGTATAAAAAGAGGAATTTTTACGTTAGAAATAATATATTTTTTAATAACGTCTCTTAAAACTTTATACATGGAAGTTATTTCGCTTTAAATTGTATTGCATAATGCCATAATTTGTAAGAATTTCGATTATAGTTTTATCGCCTCAAAGCAAATAAATCGTTTTTATAGATCATGATAAAAGTAAGAGGTACGGTATTTTGAAACCATAACTGCAAATACTTCATAGATTAGGATTTTTTACCTAGCGGTTTGTTAAACAGACTTTTCAAAAGTAGCATAAATAATTAAAAAGTAGTTAATCAATTTGATAGATCATTTGCTAGTGATAGACCATAAATTATTTTATGAAACAGCACCGGAAAACTGGCGATAAATCACAATTAGAAAAAAAACCTTGTTAAAATCACCATAAAGCACAAAATAACACAAAAATACGTTTCGGACTTGAAATTTTAATAGAAAAAAAAAGCAACAGAAATTTAAAATTATAATAACAATAAATAAATAAATAAAAATAACTAAATTTCCGTTACTTTTTTCTTTTGTGTTACTTTTTTCATTCATTTTGGCAACACTTTCCTTATCTGCCTGTGCTCTTGTGTGATTGGTGTTTTCCTGTCAGCTAACACCACCTGTCGTATTCGTTGCATGTACTCCTCTATGCCCTTTCAGTTCATTTGTGATCTTGTCTGCTTTCGGGTGCTTGTTTACTTTGGCTGATGAAGTGCTATTAAAATTTCAAGCCCGAAACGCGTCCTGTGTGTTATTTTGTATTTTATGGTAATTTTAATAAAGTTTTATTTTTCTAATTCATAGATTATGTTGTTACCTATAACTCTTTCTCCCATTCCGCCAAGTTCTAAATAGGCATCATTAAATGCCTCTTTCATATCTTTGTCCAACACTTTTTCCTTTCCGTGAATAAAAATTGTCGAGCAGCGATCGAGAATTCGTTCTGGAGCTCCCTTCATACACAAAAGGTATCCAGATCCATCTTCCAGATTGTGAATAGTGACCTATAGATAGAAAAAAAAAATTAATTTTTCTTAAAGTAAAAAGCAAACAACATTATATGGGTAAAATAATAATTTTTATGCTTATAGGACGGGCGGAGCAAAACAAATTACTACATCATCGAGTTCCGAAATCCATTAACCCTTTAATGGTACCGGGAAAGCAAAATTCAACTAAAAAATCAATTTTTACTTTTTTACATCATTAAATAATTTAAACTTTTATCTTTCCAACGACGTGTCACACATGTTTATATATATATAAAATAAGTGCTGAAATTAATCATTCTTTCTAAGAGTACTTCACATTTAAATCTTTAATTGACTTTTTCTCATAACTTGGATTTTTCATGTTTATGTTCCTTTTTTTTCAATATCTATTAAACTTAACAACTCAGATTTTTATTTAATACTTATATAATGATATATTGTATAATTTTACACAGGGATTTAATAATTTGTTGAGAATTATTTATTTTAGGCAGTGAAATCTTACCAAAAATACTACTTTAAAAATGACTTTCAATAAATAATTAATAATTAATTTTGAGTTTCACTTTGAAAGAAAATGATGTGTTAAAATACGTAAATCATGTTATTTTAACTACTCTAAAAAATCTACACCTCTATCTTTCACCATTTCTGAGAAAAGGGTACATAAAGATGGTGAATTTAACATGGCGGAGATATGGGGTTTCCCGGTCCCCTTAATGCATGAATTTTTATTTTCTTCGGAAAAACATATTAGAGTCTATTTTTCTTAATTATAAACTAGAAAAAAAATGAAAAAAATTATTTATGTTTCTGTTGGACATAATGTTATAATATCACCTTCTGAGTTACAAGATAAAATTGCTCACAAAATGATAATTTTCAATTATATACTTACTTTAATGTGTTTAAACTGCACAATAACAACTATTCAAAATAAAATATCGTGTTAATAAATATAATAATATAATAAATATCGTGTTAACTCCTGAGACACTATGCATTTAAGGGTTAACAATGTAGGAATTAACAGAACTTGAAAGAATGACTTCCCTGCTTCGGCATAACTTGGTACATTACGAACACCAAGAGGTGGTAATGAGTCATCATGTCATCCATATTTGGCATAGAATTTTAACATTTGAAGATCTCAGATGATAAAGGTGGTAAGTGACACAATCAACATGTTAAAAAAAATGAGCTGTAAAGTTCCAAATCTTCATATGTGTTTATTCTCAAATGCCTCCTTTATCAATTAAAATTTCTGTGGTATTAGGTTTTCTCAAATAGTAATTTAACAGATGGTAAAGGGCAATTGATTATCTTCAGTCATATGATTAACTCATTTTCTTCTTTTGTCACATACTACGAATTCATGTGCGTGCAGCAAAAGCAATAAAATGAAAGACTATTTTTTAAATTAAGATGGCTTGATCGGCTGCATAATTTCTTCTGTTTGCGGCAAGGTTGATAACAGTTACACCAACGGAGATGCAACAATGAATCGTTTGTAATGCTATATGGGTAATCTTGCTGATGTTGTGTGACAGCTGTTGCTTATTTTCAATTCAACCAATTTCAATTTCTGTGTTCTGAGTATTAAATTGGTGCTAAATCATACAAATAATTTGATTTTTAAGACAAGTGCCTCCATAATCCCTGAGATAAAATTTCATTATTTATCTCATGTCAAATACATAAAAAAAAAAAAAAGATCGTATACTATTTCTTCCTAAAAAATGTATCTGTAAATAAGAGATGTCCTTGATTAATATATTTTTTCCAGAGAATTGATTATAAATAAAGATTTTTCGAAGCTGATTTCTCAGTGCATTCCTTTTATTTGCTATGGTGTAACTATTTATATAAATTTATTTATAGGCATTTGTTGGTTAAGTTGACTTAATCAAAGGCCGTTGATCCGTAATGAGTAGTTAGTACGTAAATTGCGCTTTGTGCACAATACTTTGGTCCGGATTCCTGAAATAAGAAACTGAAGATAAAAACGAAATTGAAGACACATAACAAAATCCGCATAAGTTATTTTATTTGAATTCAACAAGACGTGGTGAGGTGATCCCCCTAACACGAGCAATTTCTGCGATTTTCCTCTTCTAAGGCTGGTTTCGAAGTCTCTCGAGAAATATAATCTGGCGAGTCAAGTAAAAAGTTAAATTAAAAATATCCGTTAGCATGTTACATATAAAATTCAAAATCACTCTGGCGATAAATAATGGATGAAATAAATGTTTATTTATAACGATTAAAGAAATGAGCATTAACCTTTTACATTATATTTTATAAACCCTGCACCAAATTATAATTTTTATTTGCCATCCGTCACATACAATTACTTCTTTACTGACAGATGTTAAATTTCTATTATAAACATTATGCGACTATTCGCGAAATGCAAGACACACTTAACTTAATAAAGAAAAGCTAATACAAAGATTTATTTTAGGCAGGAAATAAAATATTATTATGATTATCTCTGGATTATTAATGACCTGTCAACAGTAGCAAGATATATCTACATTTATTTAAAAAGAGAGCTTTTAGATGCTATAACAAATCAAGTTATATTAAACAGTTAATGAATAACTTTAAGATATATGAGTAAGAAATAAATTAACGGAATATAATTTAGGAAAACACAATATAAGATTCTTCATCATATTTGCATCAAGCACTGTTTTGTTTTTTAGGTCACTTCAGGTAATACGTTTGCTTTTATTTTCTTTGTTCTTGATTATCAAGTATATCTGCATATTTATTTAACGAATCATTTTAATAATGATTGTCATGCCGGCGTGGTCTTTTGTGACTATAACTCAGTGTACTCGATACTATATTCTACTTACTGGTCACGAGATATAATTTTTGGAATATTAATATTAATTCAGTATTTAAAAGGAAACTGTATGATAATATTCTTCGCTTTTATCGTCCAACCACCACAACATACTACTACCTTTATCATTTGAGCTCTTCATTTTATAGATCTCATTTATAACAATGCAACTATTTCAGTCTACCTTGTTCGTAGGTCATGAAGGCAGACCGGAGTGAAGGGTTTGATTTTATGTCGAATTTTATGTCATCGAGATTCCACATAAAATTGGTACCAAATTAAAGCTTAATTAATGTACTTTAAAAATAGTTTGGTCTATCTTGGCATTTTCTTGCGGATTAAAAATTATGACAGAGAAAATAATAAACCATACTGTAATATTGAGCCTCTATAAACCAGGGCTGCGGAGTCGGTGGGAAAATGCACGACTCCGACTCCAACTTTTAGCACATCCGACTTCGACTCTTTCGCTCAAAAATGGGCCGACTCTAGCTCCGACTCTTGCACTCACAAATGGGCCCGACTTCGACTCCGACTCCGCAGACCTGCTATAAACATAATATTTTACATTATATTGCCACGTATACTTTGTCATCGAGTTTGGAAATGAATTAGTGATATAGGATTAACAGCACGTGAAACAGTGACTCTATTGCTCAGTGTCTCAGTGACTTTGAACTCTGTTGCGGCATATCTCTGTTCGATATGAACAGAAACGGGCTCCTATTACTTATTTTGGTGTGGTATCACATGGTCTAGTTTCGAGATGAAATTGACACTACATGAATTCTCTCGATGCAATTTTTTTCTACGGTCACTTAAAAGACGTACTAGTCAGAGATCACTGTAACTCTAAACATAAACTCTAAACTCTAAAAGAAACGTGATTAATTAATTTTTAGTTAAACAGAAATTTAAAATTTCTATTAAGTCTTGTCTCCGAAAATATGCAGTATTAATTGTGAATACTTAATATAGATAATACGAAAAAATTATAAACAATTATAAATTCCAACGCTCTTTTTCAAATTTGTGTAAATTTTAAATTATTAACACTAAAAATTCATACTGTTACATATATATTAGATAAATAAATTGATTTTCTATAGCGATAAACTCACAAAAGAAACTTACGTGATACTTATTAGTTGAATTGAAAGGAATTTCGCACACTTTCGGGTTCTTTTTTCTGTAGGAAGATACATCCCCAATAGCTAGTTCCATGCACTTTAAAATAGCTGATTCTGAAGCATCTCCAACACAATCTCTATTTTAAGTATGAATTTAAAATTAAAAGTCATTAATATATATATCAAAGTTTTAATATCACATACTTCAATGTTATTTTTTGCATTCATTTTTACATTTACGTCACATTTTATAGAAAATGAAAGTTTAATTTTTTAAATACTACTTATATACATCATTCAAAGTTAGTTACAATATTATTAGAACTAGTTATAACTTTATAGGACTTTTGAAAGATTTTTTACCTTTAAAAGGTTTCTTAAATACCTTGCTGAAACCTCATTTTTTTATTTAACAATCTACATTTTGAAAGTATGTCATTGCAACACTAAACTACACTGCTAAAAAAATTAGGAAAGCAAACAAAAGAGTGAAGAGAACAGTGCGAGACAGTCATTTATGGGCATAAAATGGAGAGTACGTGTGTATCAGTGTGCAATACAGAGAAAAAGACGCAAAAAAATTTGTAAGAGAGCTTTAATTTTTTTAAACAATGGATAGCACATGAAAAGATGGTTTAGGGCAACAATTTGGTTACATGTAAATGGCAAAAAAGTACCGTTTCGGAATGGTGCACCGTATGTAATATGGCGTGTGGTCCCCTTGAATAGATAAAACTGTCAAACGCCTGTTTTCCATGGATTCGATGACATTATCGATAGGACTGTGAGGAGTACTCTTCCATTCCGTAAAAATTACAATCTCCAAGTCCCGGACAATAAAAGGAGTCCTTAGTCTCAGTGCAATGCGTCGTCTAAGTATGTCCCAAACATGCTTGATCGAATTCAGGTCATCAGAGCATGTTGGCTATTTCATACGCTGTATTGTTTCAGCCTTAAGCATGTTCTCCACAAGACGAGCTGCATGCGGTCAGGCATTATCATGTATGGAAAAAAAGGCATCACAAATTGCTGCAGCGTAAAATACGGCATCAGGTCTCAGTACTTCGTCTGTATAACTTCGGGCCGTCAAAGTGCATTCCGAATGATACGCAGGTCCTTACGTCCACCTATGCTGATTCCAGCCCAAACCATCAACACACTTTGTCTGTAATGTGATCTTTCACGAAAGAATGTGGGATTATTTAGCGTACTCCTTTCCCTCTATACCAAAACACGTCGGATGTCACGTCCAGACAGAATCGGGACTCGTCTGTAAACAGGATTTGACTACAGCTACGTTGCAGCGATGATTAATGTAAAATTATTACAAATAAATAGTTATTTTAAAAAATTGTTTTAATGTTATATTAAAGAGATTTAAAGATTTATAATCATGATAAAAAGCATGTATATTGATCAAATCTTTTTGTTACAATATTTAATGTATATTGCACTCTGTACAGATTAGAAGTATGGGATAACGATACTACTCATAAAACATTTAAAATAAGTGCTTTAAAGCAATTAGTTAAGTTTGAATTATGATTGAAAATTGTTTGAATTAGAGTAATTTCATCTTATGGGTTTCATTTAACCCAAAATATCCAAACAGGATCTACCGCAATAATTTCATTTGTTTTTAATTGATTAGTTATTTAGACTTTAAATCGGACAAATGAATGTACTTTTATTTATTTTTATTTTATTTATTTATTTATTTATTTGTTTCTGCTTTTGTTTTGTTTTCAGTTGATTGTCATGCAAAAAACCCTTTGAGCAATAAACTCACATAAAGCCATCCATAATCTCACACTCAGTGAAGCTTAAAGAATAAGGAGGATCATTCAATATGTAGTTTAATTTTATCAAAATAACTTTTAAAACTTATAACTTCAAATATCTTATACACATCATTATGCAAACTCTCCGATCTGTTGAATACGTTTTCTTGAATCCCCGAATGTATGTAATATTCAAATTAGAAATTTAGTAATACAGTTTAGTAATACATTTCCCACCTTTAGAACGCTTCTCCATATATTTATCATTCGGATATATCGCTCTTTTTTTTGTGTCTCCTTGAAAATAACTAAGTTCTATATTAAATGCAGCTTTTAAGTGAATTTTTATATTTAAAGATTACAACAAATAACGCTATTGGTTATTTTCTTAAGAAAATTGTAATGCTCGTATAAACTAATGTTTATACGAGACTAATGTAAAACAGTTACTGAAAGATTAACTGTTTCCTTTATTTTTTTTAATGCACACTGTTATATCGCATATTTGCATAGATCGTGCTTTTTCTTGCCTCCTCCTTCTAATCAAGGGCTATTGCATTTAAAAAAAAAGAAAATATTTTCATAAGATTTTAATGAAAATGCATTTCATTAATTTTTTTTCTTAACAAACAATGTTATTATTTATGGTATATTATTTTTATTTGTTATTTTTCAATGTATATTATAATCATTATTATAATTTGACATTTTCTAATATTATAGTAAATCTATATTTGCCTATGCATTTAATGCACTTGAAAAAAAAATCTTTCGTCATAAAAAGGGAATATACCGATAATTGAGTTACCTTAAATCCTGTGTAATTCACAGAATTTCCATGATTACATTGAAGAATTTCCGTTTCTTAGCTTCGATTTAAAGAATGTTGAGCCTTAGATTAAATTAAATAATGCTATAAAAAGTAATAAAATATCCTTATTTAGATTGACGAACGTTTCATCGCAAAAACGGCGACATTTTCAAAATCATTCATGATAGAAAATATTTTCATATAATTTTAAAACAATAACATGGTAAACAATGTCACGAGACATCATGCATAATGAAAAAAATTGCAAAACATAACATAAAATTAAAATTAAACTGGCTATTTGCGAGCGTGGATTAATTTTTAGTATTGTTACTAAAATTACGTAGCATCTCTTTCCAAATTTTAGGTAAATCAAGGAAGACTGAATCATTGCAAATATTCTCGTTGCGTAAAAATATCTCTATTGATTCCCGGATTATGGATGGTATATAAAATCTTGATGGATAAATTAATCTGCTATTTTAAAAATCTATCTGTAAAGGTTCTTCGCTGCATAATCTGGCCAAAGCTGTGGTTCTTCTGTTGTATTTGATGTCTGCTAAATTGGAAAGTCATTTAAAGGAAATCACTCAACGCAAATATTTCACAAAGAAACAGAAATAACTACTGGCGACACCGTTGCAGTCAATGGTGCGTTATTTCACAGAAATATATGTTAGGTTTGAGAATTATATTTCCATTTTAGCTCAAATTTTATAATTATACGTGAATTCAGGTAAAATATACAGATAAACAAAAACATTCAATCATTATTAAGTACACTGGTGTCCAAAATTAAGGACCAATCACAAAATACCAGTGTTGGGTACGCTCACAAAAAAAAACGAACTAATTCAAACTCAAACTCAATTTCTTAAAAATGAGTCAAGTTCACGTTCAAATTCAAAAATTTTCAAACGAACTCGTTCAACTCAAACTCATCTATGAAAGTGAGCGAAGTTCACTAAAAACTCGTTTTTAAAAAATTTATATATTAGATCTTTATCGTCCAAATTTACAAAATTTTGTGAACTAATCTTTTGGTTATTCGATATAAGGGTCTTCATGGGCCCGGCCCAATTTTCCTTCCCGACACACGGTCCGAGCTTGTACTTTTTTTTCTAGAGTTTCGGGCCGAGATAGGGCGGGGCTGGATTTATTTTCCGGCCCAACTCGGGGCTGGCCTGCATTCTTCTTGAGGTCTGAACAGGCATAAATTTTCAGCCCCCAGTTCCAACTCATCTCATATGAAGATCATTGAACCGCCACGGCTCAGGCCTATTCAGTAAAAATATCAGTAAAAGTTGTCCCAGCCCATTTTTTTTTTTTTTTTTTTTTTTTTT
This sequence comes from Maratus speciosus, assembly GCA_963932465.1. Lineage (NCBI taxonomy): Eukaryota > Metazoa > Arthropoda > Arachnida > Araneae > Salticidae > Maratus > Maratus speciosus. The sequence goes on along the minus strand of OZ010786.1, from coordinate 340,418,774 downwards.
TTAATTGTTGATTTCTTTTCACAATTGCATTACAACATAATTTACTTTCCTTTAATTTCGGGTTCGGTTCGGGTTGCTGGTCGCCGAAAATTATTTTATTGCGTTCAGGCCGGGTTGCGGGATGGCTTCAAACGGAATTTTCGGCTTCGAGTCTAGCAGCACTCGACCTGCGCAGGGCTCTATTTCCGATGATCTGAAAAAAAAAAGTAAATTTTACTCGTCATAAGTGGCGCAAAAAAATTTAACACCAAGGAAACCAAGAATGAGATATTTGAGAATGAGATTGAACACCCCGTGGAAGACAAATTTTAATTATGTTGTTTTTCTTTTTACGTTTAACTGTTTAAAATGTATCTTAAACAGGCACTTCAGGAGGGCAAGTACAGTTCTGAGCGGCAACCCGACCCGAACCCGAAAATTTCATTTGCAGTCACTGCACATCCGCACCTGATCGAGCACGAAATACTTCAACTTGCAACCTGAACCGAACCCGAAATGAAAAGGAAGTAAATCTTGTTTTTCATTAAAAATAATCTGTAATTACACGTTTAATAATAATTTTATCTTTTATATAAACAGATGCACATATCTATATTCTTTAATACTCAAAAATCTATGAATAAGCAAACACCTCAGGATCGTTGAATAGAGTCCTGCATCGGATCGGGTTGTACTTTTTTTTTTTTTTTTTTTTTTTTTTTTCGGGACGGGGTTACTCTAATTTTCTTTCTGTGGGTTGGGTTCCCTCTAGAATAATTCTTATAGGAGAGATTTAAGTTTTTTGCTAATCGGGTTGTTGTGATTTCTTCTAAAAGTTTAGAAGAATTATTTTCCAGTTGAAAATACAGATGTGTTTCAATATGAATGGGTATATATTCAATTACTGCTTGAGAAATAAAATGTATATAAGAAATGCAATGATAGATTCTTCTCTCGTAACATGGAAAGTATTATAATTCGTTTTTTACGCACACAAAACACATATATAGTGTTTGTGATAGTTTATGCACACGTTTATATATTGCATGTGTATAGATTGTAAGATGTCCAGTATTCAGCGGTAAAAGCGTACAATACAAATATATAAATTGTGCTAAAAGTTGAAAAGTGTTTGCTAAATAGAGATGTACGCTTTTCGTATGGCCGAAATTTCCAGGCCCGGGCACGGCCCATACAAAAATCAGTGAAAACAGGCCCGACCTGTGGAAAAATCAATTAAATCATGCCCGATCCAGTCTGACTCAATTTCTACAAATAATTCAGACTTTTCTAAACATAGTATTAAGATTCTTTTAAAGAATAGTACTGCATACATATTAATGGGATAATTTTACAGTATATTTTAAAATTACTATGTGTTTGCAATACATAAAATACACAATAGCAACATTAGCATTCTTAGGGTCTTAGACGTTTCAACATTCAAACAAGGATTCATTAAAAAATTAATGTAGTTTAGAAAATAAAAGGAGGGTTAAAAACATAATATTTGAAGCTGTATAGTAAAAGAAGATTTGTGAAACTATTTCTCTGCGATTTATTAAGGCTTTTCTGAAATCCAAAGGAGCTACTTTCTGGTACATTTCTGAATTCATTTCTTTTCAGAAACGCATAAGATTGGCAGGTGTTCTTATTCAGAATCTATGTAATTGAATAACGTTATCCATTTTTTGATAAAGGCAATATACTTTGAGAAAATATACTGTCAAAGTTAAATGTTTTAACCGAATTTCTGGAAGCGATAGCACGGGAAAGGAGAAAAATAAGCACTCACGTGACAAGAATATCTTATATCTCGATAAGTAATATATTTATCAAAAATGGAAAACACTTTTCGATTCCAAATCCCTTCAATAGGCAGGCCTGTCAATTTTATGTCTTTACAGTTAAAAATGAGCCATAAAATGTGTCAGAAAATTTCTCATTGTTGAGCAGTGAATTTGAGAACCACCTTAAGGTATATTTCCAAAGATTCCGTTAACAGAAGTTCATTATCGCTTTTAATAACATATTGCCTTCCCTACACATCCTCAGAACAATGAAGTCTAGTTATAGCCCTGCACGACTATGCAGAAAAAAAAATGCAAACTTGATTTTGGACCGGCACGAGTCTGCTGAAAAAATGAAGCTCGGGCCCTGACACCATGTAACAGTCCGATGCTGATCTCTACGCTGGACATGTTACATTTCTGTATTCATGTTGTCAAACCAGCATCGGCTCGTGACGCACATTTATACTTATTCTCGCGAAAATCACATTAATTGAAACTGCTTCATATGTTACCGGCTTCGATTAAAAAAAAATTATAGCGGGCCGGTAGACCCGCTTAATTATTTTTATCGGCCCAGCCCTGTCCGGTAGGTCCGTTCAATTTTTTCGCCGGACCGGCCCGTCTATTTTGTTTCTCGGGCCCGGCTGGATACCAGCCTCAGGCCAAGCCCGGGCACGTGCAGACCTCTAGCAGAGCCTTCTTATCATTATACAGGCCACAAACAGTGTTGCTAAATCTGACAGATTTTTTATTCAGAAATTTTGAGTTCAAACCGTAAAATTTTTAATACTAATTTTCGTTCATTTTATTCACGAAATATTTATACTTATAATAATCAAAAATAACTATTCAAACTTTCTGGGAAGAAATTAGAATTTCTTAATAGTTTCTATAAATGGCGCATAAATGCATCAGCAACCCGTATAGATATTTATTTTTACGTCGATATGTTTAAAATTTTGCCTTGTGGGAGTTCTGTCAAATATAAAATTATTATTACAGTGTCTTTTTCATGTTTATATTCTTCGCTAAAAAAAAAAAAAAAAAAAAAAAAAAAAAGGCTACATAGTCTAAGTACATTCGCATCCGTTTCAAAATACTGGTTCTTCCATATTCCTTTCAATATATCCTATTGTAAACTATATTGATTTTTTAATGAATTTCTATTTGTATGTAAATATCTGAATTATTATTAATATCAATATTCCATTTACACGGCTTGGAGACTTAAACATCTGAAAAATTATATGCAGGAAAACCTTCTAAGATTGAATCACATACAAAAGAAAAAAATCGTTATAGTTAAGTTCCTTTTTTAGCAGGTCCGTCGTCTCTTGCAAATGTATTATGTTTTTTTTCAAACGGATTATTACATCCATTATTACATTTTGCGTTGATCAAGAAATTTTTCCTTTTAATTTCAGTTCAATTTTTTTTTTTTTTTTTTTTTTTTTTTTAATATACAATTTAATTCGTAATTTAAGTTATACTAAGAAAATTTTAGGACTGCGAAACTGGCTTCAGAAAAAGACCCATTCTTACAAATCCATTGATCAATAGATACACAAGCTCCCCCCCCCCCCCACCAAAAAAAAAATTACTTGATCAAAGGCTAATTTAGGTTATAGACAGGGGTGCGGAGTCAGAGGGGGTAAATGAGCCACTTCGACTCCGACTCCGGGAATTTTAACAGATACGACTCCGACTCCGACTCTTTCGCTCAAAAATGGGCCGACTCAGACTCCACGACTCCGACTCTGCAGCCCTGGTTATAGATCATTGTGTATTATGAGAAACAATAAGCATTTAAATGGGGTCATTAATATCGAATCTAACGAAGGGTAAAAATATTACTTAACAGTACAAAAGGAGTATATTCTTTATAGTTTTATGGAAATAATTATCCATCCCGACTTACAGAAAGCCAATTTGATATGTTTAAAGTAAAGACTTAAAAAAAAAAAAAAAAAAAAAAAAAAAAAATCTAATTTTTTTGTGTTGAACCAAATTCCCTAAATTGAAAAAAAATAATAATTTTTTAAAAGCAGATTGACAAGGGTGATGATTCCTATTTTATACAAAATATGTATAAACTACCGTATTTTATGGATTAAACGCCGCACCCGTCGTAAGCGCCGTACTCCTCAAAATGGGTGAGTAAGCATTAAATTTTCGTAATCGCCGCACCCGTCGTAAACGCCGCACCTGTGAGAACGCTACTTTTCTCGACAGTATGTCTCATTGACTTAATTTTAATCAAAGTGTTCTGCACGGTGTAAGGTGTCTCATTTTTAATAACTTAAGATTCTAAAATTTTATTTAAATATTTAAATCAGGTTTTAAATATTTTTATGTAATTTTTAAATTAAGGAGACGTCAATTGGAATTAAATTCATCCAGAGGGCAGGACACGGTCCTCTCTCCTTAGGTGCTCCACATTTTTATAATTGGTCGACGCAACTTAGCACTCTTTTTATGACGCATTTTACGTCTTATTCATTTTAGTCCTTTTTTAGTTTATATTCAAAGACCTCAAATTCTGAGTAGAAGAGTTGTAAAATTTCTTTGTACACCTGTATGATTTGATATCATCATTGGAAATTCACAATTTTCATTATCGGCAAAGTCAGAAAGTTTCGCGTTGTTGAACAGGGGACTTAAGAAAAGTCTTAAGGAATTTTTACTTTATCCCAATTTTACGCTCACGAGAAAAAAGAAAAAAAAAAATCGTAAACGCCGCACTTGACAAAAAAATTAACTTTCAAACTCGTAAACGCCGCCATAAAATACGGTACTGGTACCTTCAGTTAAATTGTGCTACTAGTAACTTAGATTCCTCAAATTCCATGTTTACGAGCATCTAAGTGTTTCTAATAATAACAGAGTATATCAACCTTTTACAATTTATAAAGATTTTTTAAAAAATCAATTTTAATGCGTGTTTAGTTTTATTTCTGTTATTTAATTTTTTTAAAATGTATATTTAAACTAAAATTTGACAGAATATTCATTTCCAAATCACTATTCGTTACATTCTTTTAAGGACCTAATAAAATTGGGTTAAAAATAATACTCAGATTACATTAGTCAAGTTCCGAAATAACAATATCTTCTTTTTAAAAAAAATCCTATAAATATTATAATTTAATCATATTCAGTTATATTAAGTATGTAAAACGATATAAAAAAAAAGTGCCTCATATATGATATTTTTAAATATTATTAATCAAACTTCAAAAGGAAATAATTTGGAAATTATATTCTAAAATTATATATGATATATTATTTCATATTCATATTCTCATTCATATTATTTGATTAAAGATAAGAATAGGAATAGAAATAGAAAGTTTTTATAATTGTTCTGTGATAAAACATAGTAATAATTATGTAGTCTGTGGAGCTATCGACAGCATGTGTTGACAATACCCCACAGACATTATATTGCTAAGTAAAAAAAAAAAAAAAAAAAAAAAAAATAGCCGAATTAATAAAAATTCCCTTTTTTATCAAAAGACTTGTTTACAGAAGAACATGAGAAATTTTTTCCCACACGCAAATTCATGGAACTGATCGCTAGCCATTTAGCCTAGGGCCTCCTAGATAACTGCCTCGTTTGGCCGCCTATGGTGAATATGAAAACGGTCACTGATAAGAAAGTACAAAAGCAAGCCCTACTTTATACAAAACCTACAAAACATTTTACGAGACGGTGACTAATGTAAGTGAAAGTCATCCCCCCATTTGCAACTTTTCTTTCGTTTATAAAAGGCATTCAAAGAATACGCAGATTTTCGCTAAAGTAAGGAAAAGATTGTAACAAAAATAAGAATTACAATGTGCAGAATTTTTCTTTTCAATTTATTGAATCAGTGTTTTTAATAGATTTTTTTTTTTTACATTTTATCTATTTTTTTTTTTTTTTTTTTTGCTTAATTGTTCTATTTTGTTAAATTTCTCAAGGATATTTGAAACAGACAGCAATAAATTATAGAAAACAGTGTTAGATCTAACTTTTGTTGTAGCCAAAAATTTTAAGAACTTTATATATTAAAAAAAATCATTTTTTTTCTATAGAAGATGTAAGTGAAAAAAATAATACAGTATAGCTTAAATTATAATAAAAATGCTCCTGCTAATAAGTGTGCATGCATTATATACAGTAATAAAACTTCACAATCCCTATCTTTAAACATATACACACACACATATATATATATACACATATTTAATATATCTAGACACACGGCAGTGTGTCAGCCAAGTTCGCCTGACATAGCCGTGTGTTATTTACACGAACCATTTCAAGCTGTTTTCGTCAAATTTCAATGCTCTACTACTGAAAATCTATGAGACCTACATACTTGTTATACGAAATGTGTAGTAAGGCCACCCTAATTACCTAAAATCCAAAATTTTATAAATAACGCATAATTAGTTTCCGAGATAATGACATTTGAAAATGTCTGATAATCGATAATTTTACCACTGACTGACTGACTGACTGACTCACTCATCAAAAAGATCTCGTATATCTACTGCAGCGACATACTTCAAATTTGGTGCGAAGTTCGTTTACACTATAAAACTAAGGAAAAAAATAAAAAAATTGTGAAAATCGATGAATTACCCACCTGGGGGTGCCCATTTTTACTTTAACATTACGTCTATTAGGCGAAATTTTAATTTGCCGTAGGAGGGGACGCTGTTCTGTCGCCAAATACCGCCAAGATTCTCGCCAACATGGCGATATATCGCCAAAATGGGCGACCAAAATTAGCCGCCAAAAGTGACGCCACCTTGGCAATATCTCTAATATTTCGCCAAATTCCCATAGACTTCCATTGTAAACCTATCTACTTACTGGGGGTTTATCTAGGTTTACTTGCTTACAGAAAATCAACAAATTGAGATATTCTGTCTGTCACAGAGCCCGTTCTCAGAAACTATACTCGTTGGAGACTTGAAATTTTGCATACTTATAGCTGAACACCACACACCACACAAATTATAAAATTTTGAAAAAGTCGTACATTTAACCCTTTGGACTCCCACATGTGTATTTTAAACAATTCTTTCTATGTGAGCCTCTAACTAGGTTGGAGGCGTGAAATTTTGCATACTTATAGCTGAACACCTCACATCAAATGACAGTCTATAAAATTTTGAAAAAGTCGTACATTTAACCCTTTGCGCTCCCACATGTGTATTTTAAACAATTCTTTCTATGTGAGCCCTAATTAGGTTGGAGGGGTGAAATTTTCCATTCTTATAGCTGAACACCTCACAACAAACGAGAAATCATAAAATTTTGAAAAAGTTGAACATTTAACCCTTTGGGCTCCCCCATGTGCATTTTAAACAATTCTTTCAAAGTGAGCCTCTAATTAGGTTGGAGGCGTGAAATTTTGCATACTTATAGCTGAACACCTCGCATCAAACGACAAATCTTAAAATTTTCAAAAAGTCGTACATTTAACCCTTTGGGCTCCCACATGTGTATTTTAAACAATTCTTTCTAAGTGAGCCCCTCTTTAGGTTGGAGGCGTGAAATTTTGCATACTTATAGCTGAACACCTCGCATCAAACGACAAATCTTAAAATTTTCAAAAAGTCGTACATTTAACCCTTTGGGCTCCCACATGTGTATTTTAAACAATTCTTTCTAAGTGAGCCCCTCTTTAGGTTGGAGGCGTGAAATTTTGCATACTTATAGCTGAACACCTCGCATCAAACGACAAATCTTAAAATTTTCAAAAAGTCGTACATTTAACCCTTTGGGCTCCCACATGTATATTTTAAACAATTCTTTCTAAGTGAGCCCCTCTTTAGGTTGGAGGCGTGAAATTTTGCATACTTATAGCTGAACACCTCACCTCAAATGACAAACCATAAAATTTTTCATGCGACAAATCATAAAATTTTGAAAAAGTCGTACATTTAACCCTTTGGGCTTCCACATGCGTATTTTAAGCAATTCTTTCTAACTGAGACCCTTATTTAATTGCAGGCTTGAAATTTTGCATACTTTTAGCAGAACACTTAAAGTCAGGCGACAAATCATAAGATCTTGAAAAAGTCTTACGCTTAACCCTTTGAGCTACCATATATGTATTTTAAGCAATTCTATCTAAGGGAGCCCCTAATCAAGTTGGAGACATGACTTTTTGCATACGTATAGCTGAATAACTGACTACACGACAAATCATAAAATTTTCAAAAAGTCTTATATTATTTACTCCTCCGGGTAACTTGTGTATTTTAAGCAATTTTTCTAACCTCTACCCTTTTCACCCGGGGAGCACTTTTCTAACTTTTGCCGACAACCCTTTGACCATTCTTTCATATTATGCACCATAGCCTTACATATTTTAATTCCACTTTTTACCGCCAGGTGCGCCTACTTATCTCGGTGCTATGGACTCAATCCCCTCGACTAATATATCTACGGATAGTATGTAAAACAGAGTTTCGTTCGGATAAAGGTTTGTTTAGTATAGAGTGCGCCCCTGGTTGCGAAATGTGGAACTAAGATTTTTCAAAAGGATAAAGTGTTTTGAAAGGAATATTAAACGAAACCCTCTGTGCGATCTGCGATCACATTTACCCACTTGTTATTTTCAAAATCATCAGAGAAAAGGGTATTTAGTTAATTAAATTTGAAAATCCAGGGAGGGGCAATATCCTTCCTCTGCACTGCCTCTTTGCCGGCACCCATGGATGAATGATACATAGTGTGGCATAAGCACATAACTTTATTTTTCACTTTCAGTACAAAAAAGCAGGCCCAGCTATAGGATATTTAACTGGAAAATTTAATAGGAAAATTTAATATAGGAATTTAATAGGAATTGTTGTTTCAAAAACAATAAAAGTTTCGAATCAATACATTTCGTCTCAAAACATGCATTCAATATAGCAGTATTAAAATATAGATTTCTGCCGCAAACTGACAGCTAAATAGTTTGTTGCAGGAAATTTAATTTATAATTGAATGTTGCTTGGTGAATAAAATAGTCACATGTAAACACATTAAAAAGCATTAAGTAAAGTGTCTAAATATATTGTAACTTTACAAAAAGTAATGATATCTAATAAAAACATAGCTGTGAAAAAAGGGAGCCAAGTTCTGTAAAGACAATGGCAAGAAAAGAAGTGATATCTAAGTGGGTGCCAAGTTCAAATAAAATTCACTCAAACTTACCTACTGAAGTATTATAGCACTTTTTAAATTGTTTAGAAATAAAAATTAGTGATAGCATATTAATAATAAATCTAGAACTTGGCAAGTTTTTGATAAATGTTATGCCTATCAATTTCATGTCTTAATAAAATGGTGATGTTAATATTAATTTCAATGACATTACAAAAAAAATTAATATAGATATTATTATAATAAAATGACTCATGTTAAAGATTTGACAAACCAATAAATGCAAAGATACACTCCCGCTCGTCTTTGGTTATCACTCTAGCAACCACCTCCAGAAATCTCAATGCAAACAGACTAAGATGCCTGACAAAGAGACAGATATACTTACGCTTGTTCTTGGTCATCACTCTAGAGACTGCACCCCTTTAACACTTTCAGGGGCAAATAACTTTTATTCGTGAAATGCTGAAATGATTGAATCACACCAGAATTTACAAAATAAATTTATTTCAAAATGGGTAAAAGCTTCTTTTCACGTATTTAATAAAATTAAACTTTTTAGTCCTGAATTCTAGTGTGGAATTTTGCAGTTAAATTAGGTGGGATATATTTTATCCCACCGCCCTTCAAGGGGAAGGAGCTCACTCAAATTAAGGCTTCCAATCATGAAATAACAAGATTTGATATAATAATGTCATTATTAAAAATAAATGACTCGTAAGTAAAAACTTGCCAAGTTCTAGATTTATTATTAATATGCTCTCAATAATTTTTATTTCTAAACAATTTTAAAAATGCTATAATACTTCAGTAGGTAAGTTTGAGTGAATTTTATTTGAACTTGGCACCCACTTAGATATCACTTCTTTTCTTGCCATTGTCTTTACAGAACTTGGCTCCCTTTTTTCACAGCTATGTTTTTGTTAGATATAATATATACACACACATATATATATATATATACAGAGAGAGAGAGAGAAAGAAATGAAAACAATAAATAAAAAAAATAACTTTCTATGCTTTCCAACGCGAAACTCTGTGATATATCCATGGACGCATTTTTAAACATAAAAATACGAAATTTACAGGCATGATTTTAGACGTGATTTGAAATTCAATAGCATTTTTAAATTTTCGATAAATATATTACATTTTGGGTTATAATGAACTACCCACCAGACGGAAAGGGAGGGGGCGATATACGTAATTAATTTAGCTGGGAGCTATGACAAATTGATGGATATAAATAGGAAGTGGGGTTCAGTGTGAAACTAGCCTTTTTTGCACCCGGGGTAAACATAGATTTCAGCCTTCTCCCCCCGCCTCCGCAAAGTAAAAATTACAAAGAGAATTTTAATAAGTGTCTAATAGCCGACTTGTTTTAAAATTTTAAAATATGTAAAAAAAAAAAAAAAAAGTACGTTATGCTGAGTTACGTAATCAACTTTGTCAAATATTGATACATTAAAACCTTGAAAACGAAATCCAAAGGAACCGAAAAAAATTCCGCTTTATACAGTTTTCGATCTTAGCAGGTATAATTGTTGGTATTTTTTTCTCTTGGGAACATGTATTTTTTTCATTTAAAACACGGTTCCGTTATAGACAGCTTTCATTTTCACAGATTTTACGGTAGTTGTAGTTAGTACAAATGAGGCGTTTAAAGTCACAGTGATATGAATTACATTGTCTTAAAAGACTACATTAGTCACGTGAAGAAACCAAACACGCAAGCTAATGTTAAATCTATGGGAGTGTTCTTTTCAAATTTCTCTCTTCCTTTTTAATATGTTTAAATGATTTTTTTTTTTTTTTTGTTCGGCATAGCTGAAATTGATCCCTAATCGGATTCGTGTTTACTTTTTCGATTTTGGTTACAGTTTTATATATATATATATATATATAAAGTTACTTTCACTTTCGGAACCAGTTACTTTCACTTTTGGAACCAGTTCCGAAAGTGAAAGTAAACTCATAAAAAAAGAAAAAAAAATTGCAACCAAAACCGAAAACATACAAACTAACAACGTTAAAGATCAACTTCGGATATCCTAAGAAAAAAAAAAATCATTTAAAAATATTAAAATGCAAGCGAGAAATTTGAAAAGAACGCTCCCATAGATTTAACATTAGCAAGCGAGTTTCTTCGCGCGACTGGTGTAGGTTCTTAAGAACTCAAAAACCAAGTTTCATTTGGTACCCATCCCCCCTCTAGTTTCGGCCCTCTGGTGGGGATTCGGAAAATTCGTTATATGGGAAATAAAGACTTTCATGGGCGATTGCTGGGAGCATTTCGGCACGGATTTCATTATTTTAAAAAAGAGAAGGGCGCATTTTGCCTATTTTAAAAAGGACAGAGCACTGCACCCTTCAAAAATGGCCTAGAGCAAACACTATCTATATTCTTCAATGTTGAAATTTAGTAAAATCCCTGAACAGCAGACACTTTGAGATCGTTGAATAGCGTCTTGCATCGGATCGGGTTGTACCTTTTTTTTCGGGACGGGGCTACTCTAATTTCCTCACTCTAGAACTCACTCTAGAATAATTCTTATGGCACATACGCATTCTACTACATTTCTTTCTATTTATCCCACTGTAAACTATATTGATTTTTTAATGGATCTCTATTTGTATGTAAATATCTTAATTATTATTAATACCATTAATCCATTTACACGGCTTGAAAACTTAAAAGTCTGAAAAATTCTATATCGAAAAACCTAAGACGGAATCACGTAGGAGAGAAAAAAATCCTTATAGTTAAGTTCATTTTTTACCAGGTCTGTCGTCTCTTGCAAATGTATTATTTATTTTCAAACGGATTATATATCCAATTTGAAGATCCAGATCCACCGATAAAGAATTTTTTCCGTTTAAAACAGGATATCGTCAGACACAGATTCTTATAACAGGTTTTACAGTACTGTTATCCCCACCTCTAGAAATATATATGTATTACTATTCTTGAAGGAGAATGTTAATTGTAGAATAATGGTAATCTAAAAAAATATGTATTTTTGGAAAAAATTGTTGACCCAAGGTAGGTTAAGTTCCTTAAACAGATTTTTGCACGAGTCAGACTGGGACGGGGTAATAATTTTCATACAAGCAGGGACGACCGGGCCAGAAAATTTCTGCCGGTGTAGACTTCTAGGAAGAATAAAGCACAGGCCCAGAAATAAGTCCGGTTCGGCCCGGCCCGAGGTTCCGGAGAAAGCAAGGCCCGGGCACGACTCAGAAAAACGGATCAGACTCGACCCATCCCGAGTCCGTTCAGGCCTCTAAATGACATATAAACGGGAAAAACGTGTTTTTAATGGCTGGAAAATTACTATATGTGACTCCACTGAGACGTCACTGTGACTGCTGCTTTTTTTAACGAGTCACCATGTGACTTTACAATGTAGTTACATTGTTACTCTCATGTGACTGTCATCTGTAGACTCAATTTCAAAGTCATCGTGAACGCTTCATTGTGATAAGATACCAAATAATGTCACATTAAAGTCACATGATGACTTTCAAGTGACAGAGAAACTACTGTGAAGTCAACATTGTGCTATTTTGTGAAAAGCCACCATGTGACTATAATGTGATATTATTTGGTCACATATCATAATGCAACGTTCAGGATGACTTTGAAATTTAGTCTAAAAATGAAGACACATGAGAGTCACAATGTAACTACATTGTAAAGTCACCTGATGATTCGTCACAAAGCAGCAGTCACATTGACGTCTCAGTGGAGTCACATACAGTGATCATTTGATACTCATAATGAGACGTGTGGAATTTCTTATTTTTTGTTTCACCGTAGTGACTGTGACACTTGTGACCATGTGTGACATGAATGAGATGCTATATGGACTAGCTGTGCTGTAGGGATAGTAATTATTTGAATTACACTATTTCCTTTTGAGTATTCGCTTACTTAAAAATTAGCATTTTGTGACTGGTCCTTAATTTTGGACACAAGTGTAGAAGATGTGTGTCGATTTACAATTTATATTACAATGTGGAGAATGCAAGTAAAAATAAATTGCTTAGAACTAAATCACTCACCTCTTGAGAACGGAGATATTATCCTGGCCGCCCTTGAATTCTGCCTTACTGCATAAACAAGCAACTCTGGCCAGCGCCTGCCATCCAGCAGATGTTTTATCATATTGTACACCTGGAATGCAGGTAAATATAACAATAAAAAGAAAAGTGCCCAGTTAAACTGATGGCATTCAGCTCACAGGCTATTCACACTAATTGTATATTATACTCTTATTTCAAAGAATAATTCCCCTTAAAAAATACATGAAGGGGAATTTATACTTAACCAATGAACCTCTAAATCTAATCAGGGAAGCTTCTTAACATATTAAACCGGTATACCAAATTTGAAGCAAATCAGATAATTCTGCATGGAAAAAACATATCGCTAAATTAAGGGGGTCTAACCCCTCCCCCCCCCCTTTATACTTAATTAATGAACCTCTAAATATAATCAGGAAAGCTCCTTATCAGAATTAACATAGAAAAAAAATTAAAGTAAAGCTGCATGAAAATACATTTATCTAAATTAAGGGGAAGGGACTTGCCACCCTTTCCCCCTTTTATACTGAACCAATGAACCTCCAAATCTAATGTAGGAAGCGTCATATCGGAATAAACCGGTATAAGAAATTTGAAGCAAATCGAATAATTCTGCATGAAATACCCATTTATCTAAATTAAGGAGGGGACTAGCCTCCGCCCCCTACTTTATACTTAACCAATAAACCTCCAAATTTAATCAAGGCAGCTCCTTAACATAATAAACCGATATACCAAATTTGGGGAACATCGAATAATTCTGCATGAAAACCCATTTATCTAAATTGAGGAGGGAGGGGCCTAGCCCCCTCCCCTTTCCCACTTTTATACTTAACCAATGAACTACAAAAACTAATCAAGGAAGCGCCTTATCAGAATGAACCTAGAAAAAAGAATTGAAGCAAATCGGATATTTCTATCAAGAGTTATCGCGTTACGTACATATGTATATAAGTACGTAAGTACGTACATACATATATACAGAACAGGTGGGCACATTAGCTCTCAGACTTTGATAGCCTGTGAGCTAAAAATGTGATAGCTTCATATTTTGTGTAATTTAATGTATAAATAGGCATTTTTCCTTTAGTCAGGTGATTAAACATTTCAGTGGTAAGTAATTGTGTTTGTCTAATGTTGAATTCATATTTTTATTTTTCACAAATTTTATTTAAAATTAGGAAAAAGAAATTGGACAGCATTTTTTCATCAAAGTTAAGAAAAATAAATTTTCACTCAAAAATTGTCGTAGGAATCTTCATTAAAATTAGGTGGGATGAAATGTTCCTACCGATTTTCAAGGGACTAATCGCCAAATAATTTTCATGTTTACAACTGTTTTGCGAGATACGAAAAAAAGTCGTTAATTATGCTCTTAAGCACTCCCGCCAAAATAGGCCAACTTGTGAAACTGGAACAACGAATATTTTTTAGAATTAAAATGTAGAAAATGTAGGTATAAAAAGTGTAATAATTTAAAAAACTTTTTTATCCTTTAACAGATTAATGTTAATTAAATTATTATTAATTATACTTTGGAAAAACAATTAAATATCCTGAATATATATTTTAAATAGTGTTTTTTCTTCTTTTTTATTGTCATTGTTCATCTTGTTGTCATCAGAGCAAAAAAATATATATTTTTTAATAAGTTCACTAGATAGCGCTTTTTGTAACGGATAAAACAAAGCGGTGTATTTCTAATAATCGGGTTCAACGCCAAATTAAAGAAAATTTATTTAAAAATGAATTGCAGTTATAAAATTAGGAATTATTTTTAAGATAAAAATTGGATGTTTGTAAAAGGGGGCTTAAAAAACTATTTTTTCTTTTATTACTATTATTGCAAATTCAGTAACTAATATACATTTTTAGCCATAATGTAATGCTAACATTGTTTTGGGGTACAAAAAACAAATGCAAAAAGTTGATGGAATTTCTTATTAACTTTTAATGAGGCTGTTAAACAAAGAAAAATTAAATAAAACGCTTAAACTAAAGCAACAGAATTTGAAGAATCTGATGTAAACTTTTGCTTTGAACGCATGTGAGTAAATCCCATTAGATTTCTATTGCATTCTTAACCACTGGGTCACACCTTCACCAGACAAGAACTTTTATTAGCCTCATCCAATTTTTAAGTATCTGTAGATTTTAGCAATAAAATCTTGCCAGAAAGATCTACTGTACATCTTATAAAAAGATTTAGTAGCCGGTATGGAACAAGAATACATTGTTTTATTTTCTTTTATTTTCTCATTACTAGTAGAAGAAAGATTCTTTAAAAAGTATGTTTATACAAAAATAAAATTGCCTTAAGTCGTTTCTGGACTACAGAAAGTTATTTATACATAAATTTTCATGTTTTATAAATGATACTTTAAACGCTAATATAATTTGCGCTGAAAAAAGATTTTTTTGTAAAAGGAGGAATTGAAGTTAAAGTACTAAGTCTCTCATTTTTAATTTACTGTCCGTTGCAATTTTTAGGATGAATCTCCCGTTGGTAAAAATATGTTACTTAAGAACAGTAATTATTTTTCTATTTGCAAGATGATCATTTGCATACTGATTAAATGATTTAAAATACAAGGTGGCCATAATTAAACTGACGGTACTCAGAGTGCTATGTAGCGCGATCTAATTGCGAGAATGGCGCCAATTTTTGTAGGAAGATTAAACAAAACGGAGGACGAAGGATTCCGAAAAAAAATAGTTCCAAAAACCACCGCCAGGGAAATATGTGGCGCTGTGTATTCCAAAAAGAGAGTTTCAAAAAATGAAGAATCAATACTGAAATAAAATTACCGTTTATTTAACGAATATGGGAATTTAATCCAAGCTCAAAATGGTAACAGTTTATAAAAAGTTAAAAATTTACATAAACACTGCTAAAGTTTCTTTGTCTCCAATTTCACTTACAGAGTCCCAAAGAAAGCAACAGCAGAAGAAGAAGTTCTTTATTCAAATTTCACGTTACATCTTTTGGCCCAGTGCCAGCTTGTTCGGCTTTAAAAGGTAATGTGCTACTGTTAGAAGCAATTTCATTGAAAGTTATCTTTCATAATGTCTCCTTCTTTAGTCGAGGGAGCTCTACTAGTCAAATTCTTTTACCTCAACCAATGCAATGCGCCAGCCGCTCTTCGTGCTTTTAGAAACCACAAAAAATGCGTAAAGGTAACGGTCCTTTGTCAGTTAATGGTTTAAAAGCAATGGTTGAGAAGTTTGAGAAAACATGCTCTCTAAATGTTCAGTCAGGCAGAGGACGAAAACCCGTATCACAGGATACAATCGAATAAGTGGCAACGGCGATTGTCAACAGAGCACCAGACAATATTGCTACCACTTCCAGAGCTCTTGGGATAGCTCGGAATCTGGATATACCTTATTGTACGGTATGGAAAATCCTACGAAAGAGTATCCACTTCTGTCCGTACAAGATCAGCCGTGTACAAGAGTTACGTCACACCGATCATGGTAACCGATTGACTTTTGCTCTCACTTTTCTTGCCAGAATGGAGTTGGATGATGCTTGGCCCTGGAAAATCTTATGGGGAGACGAGGCCCACTTTTACCTGAATGGAACTGTAAATACCCAGAACTGCCGAATTTGGGATAACAAGTCACCAAGAGCATTCAAAGAAATTCCTTTGCATTCACCAAAGATATCTGTTTGGTGTGGTTTCACAGAAGATATGATCATAGGCCCATTCTTCTATGAGAACATTACTCCGACAGGACTTGTAACTTGTTTTGTTACCGAAGACAAATATCGCCAAATTCTAAACAACTTTGTTATTCCGGCACTCCAGTAAAGACAGTGCCTGGAGAAAATCATTTTCATGCAAGATGGAGCCCCTCCACATATTGCTTTTCGGGTACAGCAGCTTCTACGACAGAAATTCACAACAGAAAGAGTCATTAGCCACTGTTTTCCAACTGCATGGCCACCTCGGTCCCCTGATCTTACACACTGCGACTTTTGGCTATGGGTTACCTAAGGTGCAAGGTCTATCACGTAGGTGTCCAGGACCTGGTTACGTTGAAGGATAACATATCGCGAACTGTACGGGTGATTCCTCCAGACATGTTATTATCTGCTGTTGTAAATGCTGTGTACAGAATGTAATATGTGGTCCACAAAAACAGCGGCCACATCGAACCTGAGTTGGATGTGCTAAATAAACGGTAATTTTATTTCAGTATTGACTGTTCTTTTTTGAAACTCTCTTTTTCGAATAAACAGCGCACATGTTCTCCTGGCGGTGATTTTTGGAACTAAATTTTCTTTTCGCGGAATCCTTCGTCACCCGTCTGGTTTAATCTTCCTACAAAATTTGGCGCCATTCTCGCAATTAGATCGCGCTACAGAACACTCTGAGTACCGTCAGTTTAATTATGGCCACCTTGTACATAATTTCGATTAATACAGTAAAAAGTGTAACTTTTTAGAACGTGTTAAATCGTATTTCAAAATATGCTTCTATGCAATTTACAAAAATGAAATAATATATTTTTACATTAACTGAAGTGACCAAACGTCTTCAAAATTCGAAGAAAAACTTTAATTCATTGCTCATGGTGTTTGTATTTTGAAAAATCGCGATTCAATTAATACTGAATAAATGTAGCATTCAAACTGAAGAATCTTCCAGTATTTTATACATTTTGGCAAAAATGTTTCTTCCACCAGCAAAAATAATAGCTATTCTGACGCGAAGCAAATAATAATAAGAATACGAGAGTAGGCTGATAAGTAATGCACACATACTTGCAGGGAGCCAACGATATGATCTTCAGAAGCGCACTTGGTGGCATGTGGAAGTATTATTCCCCCTCTATACGCATGTGCAGATATGAAGTCGCTGAATTCATCCAGTGCGTTTTGAGAAGCGGAAGTATGGAGATGTGTTCTAGTGCTATATGAACGCGAGTTAAACAGCGTGCTGTTATTGATTTTTTAACTGCTAAAAAAGTGACCCATGCTGAGATTCATCGTCGTTTAAAGATGACGATGCTATTGATAAGTCTACTGTAAACCGATCGGCAGTAAAATTTTGTGATTGTGAGCCTAGAAAAGCCATAATCGTTGATGAAAAACTCACCGGATGTCTGATCACTGACCAAATGATAAACATCGCAAACTCGTCGACGATTTGATTCAAAATGATTGGCGAATCACTCAAAAGTGTATCGCAAACCATATTGGAATATCCAAGGAACGTGTCGTCTTAATTATTGAACAATGGGATATTGTAAAATTAACAATGGCAGACGCTCTGTGAAACCTAAAGTTTGTACCGATTCCACACCCTCCTTACTGCTCCGATCTTGCGCCTTGCGATTTTTATTTTTTTCCTCTACTCAAGAGAGCCTCATGTGTAATCATTACACCTCAGACGATGAGGTGAAGACAGTTGTGAAGTCCTGGATTCGAGAAAAGTCTGAAGAAATTTTCAGTGACTGAATAAAAAAACTTGTTACACGTTGTTAAACTTGTTGAACTTGCCTTAACGGTGACTATGTTGAAAAATAAATACATAATTTTGAAGCTTAAGAATTATAATTTAATGTATTTTTTGTCTGATCTTGCTATTTATGTTTATTCGTGTTCTACAAGCATGTGTGCATTTCTTTTCAGCCTACCCTCGTAAATTGGACATATTTTCTATCATAGCAATGCTTTTAGAATAAATCATCTTGCTCAGTTTTGCGATGATTGTAAACAACAGTTACCCTGCCGCTAAAACATGTAAAATAAGTATTTAATTTATTTCTAATAAACATTAGAAAAAATAATAATAATCGAACGTAAGTAAAAGTGAGTATCATATCAAGCTAAAACTTAAGTAGTTTTATATATCGGGGTACATATAGGTCTAGGTGCAGATATGCTGTTCCCCTCAATGGTTTTGATAATGTACATTTTCTTCTCTACAATTATTTATCACAGCAGGGTAGCAAAATTTGATTGATAGAGAGAATTTTTGACCAAAACAGATCTGGCAGACGAAGTAAATCCAGGTTGTATAAGTGGACAAAATGCAATCACTTAAAGACGTATCAGATATTTTGTTAACAAATGCATTGCTCTAAATTCGAAGACATACGGTTACTCGGTAATGTTTACTGTGATGCTACTGCAGGAGTTTACAAATGCATAAGTAAAATCCTTTTTATGTATAAAAAATGTTTTATGTATAACTTTATATGGAAATAAAAAATAATATTACCAGACTGATCTTCTGTGGTATCAGCTTCTATTATCTGGTTATCGAACCACATATGAGCCACTGTCATCCTGTTCTGTGTCAAAGTTCCTGTTTTATCGGAGCAAATAGTGGAAGTTGATCCAAGTGTTTCGACGGCTTCCAAATTTTTCACTAAGCAGTTTTTCACTGCCATACGTTTAGCAGTTAGTGTCAGACATACCTGTGAAATAAGCCACAATCAGTAAATGAAAATGATAGCTTTAACTACACTTTTAAAATTAAAGTAAGCATTGAAATTAATTGGGACTCAGTGGATAAATTTTTCATCTGAGACACTTTTTTTGGATTCTAGAATGGTATTAGACAATATTAACGCGAAAATAAAATATCACAAATTTAATAAATGGTGTATACAAAATGCTGTAAAGTCAAAAACTAAACAAACATTAAAATTAAATTATAATAATCGATGTTTAGGTCGACGTTTTGATGGACGTATGACCATCTTCGGGGAAAAAAATTACATTTCTTTTAAAGAACAAAGCTATGACGTCTTGAATTTGAAAAGTTCATTAGGTTTCCAATGAATTACCAGTGTTCATCATTTCCAATGCAGTGTCTACTGCATATTCTCTTTCTTACGATTGGTTGAAGCGATAATCGATTGGAAACTTGACGAACTTTTCAAATTAAAGATGGCTTAGATTTGTTCCTTAAAAGCAATGTAACAACCCTTTTCCCGAAGATGGTCAGCGATGGTGACCAAAACGTCGATTATTATAATTTTTGTTTAATGTTTATTTACTTTTTGACTTTACAACATTTTGTATACACCATCTAGTAAATTTGTGATTTTTTTATTTTCACGTTAATGTTAAACTTTCATGGTGTAAATGGTCAGATCTTTTATTAGAATTAAACAAATAGTTCTTTACATTTGACACTGTAAAGAGATTACTTGTACTCACAATTTCTAGTAAGGATTCAATCACAAGGGTATTTAGGAACCCAATAACAACTTTAATAGCTTAAATTCATGCATCAGGAATCGATTATGAAACATTTCCTAACAATAATAAAATTAAGAAATTTCATGTTTGAATACAATGGAATGAGGTAGCTAAATAAGCAATTTAAAAAACACATTTAACTCACAAGGAACACCACCCAAAAGGTATACTTTTATTTCGATGAAACTTTTATCATAAAGTGTACATTTGATATGATGAAGAATAATACCAATTTTATCGGCCAACGTCAAGGTTTAGTATTTTAAAAATATTTGTAAAATTTTTGGTGCAACTAATGAAAATCGCTTAACGTTTTGTTTAAAAATAGTCTAGAAATTTCAAATAACGTAATCATCACAGAGATGATAATTAGTACTGTGATGATGAAAGTAACATATCATCACATATCATTATTTATCTCCTTTTTAAAATTAAATTCCCCATTTTAAAATTTGAGTTCTCCTTTCATAATTATAAGCTGAATCAAAACTTCCTCTCCTTTCTAAAAAGAATATATCTATTTCT
The DNA here is from genome assembly GCA_963932465.1 of Maratus speciosus. Classification (NCBI taxonomy): domain Eukaryota; kingdom Metazoa; phylum Arthropoda; class Arachnida; order Araneae; family Salticidae; genus Maratus; species Maratus speciosus. The sequence continues at coordinate 340,398,016 of OZ010786.1, read as the reverse complement.
TCTTCTCTTTTGCGCTTTAATTTTCAGTTACTTCAGTTTTCCCAAGTTCACCCAAAGCCGTTAACAAAATAAATCAAAAAAAAATCTTTTTCTCATTCTAAAATCATTATCTGTGCGAGCATACGTTCCTTCGGTAAAAGAATATATATAAAAAAAAATTATTTCACCAAATGCTTCTGTTGTAGCAGTAATTTATACACTCAGTGTTAATTTTGAGTTTAATAGCCAATAACCCTTTTCGACCGCAGATATATACCCTGTTTATATAAAAAACGGCGCCCAGTATCTGCATTGCTGCTTCTAAATGCATATTTCCCATTAATAAGCTTTGGCATTCGTATTTGTACGTTGAAATGTTAAACTCCAATCAACGGTTCTTTTGGCTAGTTTTTAAGTCAAAGTTCCATTAGTGATATATCTTTGGAGTTATTATGGTCCAGAGTACCAAGATTTTGGCTCGACACATTGGCAAGAATATCTAACAAATTATCCACTCCATCTCTGTACATCGAACCGATAACAGTTGACTCAAAGAGATATCTGGCTCTTACCTTCTATCTCTACTCTCTAGCACTTACCTTAATCTTTTGTACTTGTCTTTAATATTCAAGGGTCTACGAACCTAGATTACCGCCAAGGTTATTTTTAAAAAACGCAATAATCTTAATCACTAACACGTTTAATCACGAAAAGGTTTTCGCTATAGATCATGGTCTACTGTATCTCTCTATTCTAAAAAAAAGTAACTACCGCTGTCACCGCCGCCGCCGCCGCCGCCGCCGCCGGTTTTGAATTTTTTGTAACCGGAGGTCTTTCTTCGTTAATATTAAAAAAACTGTTGCATACAAAAATATGAAAATCGGTAATATTATAGAAAAATGTTTGATAAATACGCTGATGCCGTCAGTTTTCAAATCGAAGAATTATTTTAAGAGATATTTAATGCCAAAGTTGGACAAAATCGTTCCATTAAAAAAGTTTTATAGGAGCAAAAACTGTGCATAGGAATTTAATCATTTTTAGATCATTTTATGCGTCAGAATTTCCCGGTGTGCAGATTGCAGTTAGTTTTTTATTTTGAATAATTTTTCGAGGTTTTATTTCTATTTTAAATTCAAATTTTCAGCATTTCGAGACATATTTTTTACAAATTTTAGAAAATTGTATTAATTTAAACTGTTGCCAACTGTATAAACAGCGCGAACAGTAATGTTTGCTTCAAATTAAAAATTTATTTTACACGTGACTATTATAAACAAAAAATATAAAAAGCAGGAACTCATTGAAAATTACGTCATAAAAACTATAGTTACACGGAATTTTAAATGAGAAATAATATTGTAAAATAATAAATTCAGTGACATGCGTTAGATGTCCTAAATAGGAGAATTTACGTCATATTACACTTATTACATAAAATGAACAAAAAATAATATTGCAAAACAGTTTTAATTTTAAAATTGCACGAGACATTTACTTGACATTTTAAGATGATCATAATATTTCATTTCTAACAAAAGTATTTTGACGTGAATATTAAAAAGAGAAAGAAAAGTTTGGTGAAAATTACGTCAGATTCAAATTATAATTCAATCTTCCGAAATCTTTTTAAAGGCGATCAAATTAGCGTGTTGTTAGAGCCTGCGGTGTCTGAACGGGGGTTGACGAGCGTAGCTCGTAGGGGGCAGAGCCCCCTAGTAAGTATAGAAAAAAGTAAAACACTCCAATTTTTGCACCATTCATAAATTATAAAATGAATTTTTCGACATTTATGACATTCGCCTCCATGACTTGTGAAACAAAAGTCAACTGTATTCTGAAAATGCCTTTCGTCAAGATGTCTGTGAATGTCATGAATGTGAAATTTTTTTTCAAATACAAATCAAATTAATTGCTTAACAGACACAAAGGCCAACCTAGTGAAAAAGATTCCATGCCGAGACTCGAACCTGGGCCATCAGTATAGCGCACTGACGTTCTACCGACTAAACCACATGGAACGATATACGCAGCCTGGAACTTCCTAGTATTAGAGGTTGAAAAGGCTGCAAACGCAGCACAAGATGGAATATATTTCCCTAAGCCACCGACATGGGGCAAACACAGAACACAATTAAATCCAGCATCGATTGAAACTGTATTAATTCATGGAAATTTTTCCAGAGAGAAACATTCGCCTTGTATACAATATTTCAAATGAAAATCAAATTTCAGATTAAAAGTACACATATATTAAGACAGACTATAAATACAATTGAATACAATAAACCCAGCTGGAGTGAAAAATTAGCCGGGGCCAGGAATCGAACCTGGGTCGACAGCGTAACGTGCTGTTGCTCTACCGTTAAGCTACCCTGGCCGATGTCCTAGCCCGGAAATTTCTTACTAATAAACCAAGTTGGGGAACGTCACCGTCCACCTATCAGATAGCACTGGATGACGTGACAACGATGAATAAATTTCTTTTTCCATCGATCCGCAATATATATTAAAGCGCATAAATTAACGTCTGAATTCCATTTTTAAAAATGGAATTCAGACGTTAATTTATGTGTTTTACATTTCAGATTAATTGCTTAATAGGCGCAAAGGCCAACCTAGTGAAAAATTTTATTTTATAATTTGTGGATAGTGTAAAAATTCATTGTGTTTTACACTTTTCTATACTAATTATCATTTCTCTGACGATTACGTTGTTTGAAATTATTGGAATAGTTTTTGATGAAACGTCAACCGATTTTCATTAGTTGTACCTTAGAAACTTTACAAATATTTTATAAAATACTAAACCTTGACGTTGGCCGATAAAATTGGTATAATTCTTCGTCATATCCTGAGTATTCTCTATGATAAAAGTTTCATCAAAATCGGGGTGTACCTTTTGGATAGTTGTCAGTAAAAATCCATTTTCAGTAATTGCTGCACATACGCGGTAATGTGTGCGAATTTTATCGTGCTGCCCTGTATACGATTTTTAAAATTTATACACACTACTTAATTTACTAAAAATTAGATAAGTTTAAAAATGCGTACCACAGCGGCAAACGATTATCGATCATAGTGTGTCCGGTAATCAAATTCTTTTGAGCGTCTCTGTAAATAAACGGTAAATGGAACCCACTCTCTAATCTATAGAAAAAATTTTGTAATCCACCTCAGTGAATCTTATTTATTTCATTATGCATGAAATATCATAACATCATTAATGGCACCGAAATAGAAGTTTTTCCACAGAAATCAAAATGTAAATTCTTTTGTGAGCCCCCTGTAAACGAGCTGTGGAGTAATCTTATTATATACATGTGATAAAGCATGTTTAAGGTTCGGAGCGTTTTAAAAAAATGCAAAATAATTTTTTTTTAGTTCAATTGTAATACAGAATGATATAAAAAAATAAAATCCTACCAATATCTTCATAATATTTAAATAAATTGGTGTTTTTTGCAATTTTTTTAGCAAAATTTTATACTTACAACAGCCAGTTCAACTAAATATATTTCAATTTCCTTTGTACCATGTACTACTAATACACTTACCTGTACACTGAACTTGAAGTTTTACAATATCTTCAAAGTTTACTAAAATATTTCAAAATGTCAAAAAATACATATCTACCCTATATATATAAAATCCTAATGAAACGAATTTATGAAACGGAAGTATGAAATGGAAGTATGAATCGACTGATTAAACAACTGATTATGTTTCATGGCGATTTCTCCTAAAATATGGAATACTTTGCGATGAAATTAACACCAAATATCAATATTGATCCGCAGATTTCAAAACTGGTATTAGAATTTTTTAATTCGAATTAGTTTTCAAAATATTATTTTTTTTCTAATTTTATATACATTTTTCTAATGATGACAACTCAAATTTTAATCAAACAGACATTTTTTTTTTCAGAAAAGGTTGACATGGTAACCCGGCTATTGTTGTTTATTTGATAATAAATGTTTATTTACATTTATTTCTTTTTACAAATTATGTAAATTATTTTGTTCTATGATTTTTAATTATTTTTTTTATATTTCATGTAGAAAATAATAGAAAATAATTAAGAAATACAGTACTATTTAGTTATTCCGTCGACCAATTTCGCCAAATTATATAAATCGCCAAAACACTCGCCTAGTTAAACAAATTGACATAATTTTTATTTTAAATGACGAAAGAACAAATAAATTAGTATCACATTAATAAATATACGAATAAAACGTCAAAATAAAAATCACTTGATGACGTAAACACGTGTAACTTTCTTAAAGTCAAGTGAATGTGACATTTAAGATCAACCATTATTGGCATTTAATCTTATAGTTTGGCGATAGATTTTTGGTCGTCGGGATATCTAAGGAATACCAAAAATGCATATGTAACTGGTATTTGAAAACGAGGTTTTCACCAAATTTTCGTAAAAAATAAAAATCACGCCAAACCTGCTGTGTGTATCTGGCCAAATATTACCACTCGAAAAAGAAAATGCTAACTGGCGAGTTGAAAAAAAGCTATTGGCGAGATTTGCATCCTGCTAGCGTAACAGTACCTAGAATTCTTTGCAACCATGGCAACTTTTATGTAGTTTTATTCGAAAAAAAAAATTGATTTTTTAATCAAAATGGAAAACTTACGGTCCCATATTGGCGCGATTTTTTTCTGACGCCAATGTCATATACGGAACGGGCACATAACTGGCCCCAAAGTATCGTTATTTTGCTTGACATGGTAAGCCGGGTGCTGTTGTTTATGCTATTGATGCGTTCCCCAAATTGGCGTCGTTAAAAAATAGCGCCAATATAGGACGTATATGACATATGTGCCAAACTTTCACATGAACGGCGAAGGGATCAGACCGTATTTGTTTATGGCAGTTGATGACTTGAACTATTATAATATAGATGAAATGATGGCAATAGAATAATATTTGGCGACTTATCACCTGTGCCTGGCTAACATTAAAGTACCAAAATGGCACCTAGAGTATAAAAAGTGAAGTGGTCCGCCTGGAACTGTTGCTGATAGTCACATGACTTAGGCTATTGTTATAGAGATTGTTTTAAAATACCGGGAGACAAAGACACTGTATACTTAATTTATTTTATTTTAGCTTCTATTCAAATGTTTAACTGATCCTCTTTAATCAAAAAGGAAAACAACAATTGGATGTCTTAACAGCAACTGATTCGCCCTTAAATTTTTGCAATCAAAGGGAATTGAATGGAAACCCGTTTACAGGGAGATCTGCACAGCTTTTTTCATTATAATTCAATCTTCTCTAATATTTTTAAAACTCATCAGTTTAGCGTGTTTTTAGATTCTGCGGTGTCTGAACGGGGGTTGGCGAGCGTAGCTTGCAGGGGGCAGAGCCCCCTAGTTTTTTTTATATAAAATGACCATTTTTTTATTCGAGCACCTATAAAATAATTTCATTATCACATAGAGCTTATATTCTAGTTCAGAACATAGTGAGTAATATGAAAAGCAATCTGACAAAATTTCACTGAAATATGTTTAAAACATTTTATATAATGAAGTTTATCAAACATAGAGATAATAGTAAAATTGATTTTCCAGAAATCGCATTTAAAGGTTTCTTTTATATCTTTCAGATACATATAAAATTAATCTAGAAGTGTCAATTAAGGCTTATTGGTATTTTTATGGAGAAAGCGTTAGAAAAGGATGCATAAAAACATTTTGTACATTTCGAATGGCCTTCTTACGCCCTCTTCCGTATTTCACTCATTACTTCCTGTTTATTAAAATTGCCCATATCTCCACTTGTAGTAGTCGTAGGAATAAAACTAAAACAGATTTTGGAATCACAAAAAAAAATGCTTCTTCAAATAAATGAATTAAAAGATTTCGAGTTTTTTTACCAAAACGGCCATTTTAATGTGGGCAAATACCTTAAGTTCACCTCAGTGGTGCATATCCATTTCATTATGGTTAAAGTATTATAACATAATTAAAATGCGCAGAAAATGTTTTTTTCCTGAAAACCAAAATGTAACGGAAACTTTCGGGCGGCTCTGTAAACAAACTATAAATGCTATACAAATCATTTTCAGCACCGAAAATTCTACTGCATACACTAATAATATAAAAAATTTACAATCCACTATATTAACAAGAGTTAGGGCACGGCCAGACGACCAGAGTGCAACAGGCAAACTGAAATCATAAAAAAATTCAACTATTTTAAGAGTTAAAAAAAAAAAAAAAAAAAAAAAAAAAAAAAAAAAAATGATCGCTCTGTATCATCAAAACTGGAATTTATCTTTAATTTTTAGAAATATCTTTTTTTTTTTTCTTCTTTTTTGCAATATTTGTATGCATTTTCATAAGAATAGCATTTCACTTTTTTTTCGTCTGTTTTTCTTAGAGCATGCAGAGTTTTCTATCAAATTTATCGAAACTATGGGAAAACTTGCCGAATTCTGCTATTTTTTTTTTTCAGAAATTCCTCCTTTAACATGAGAGATGAAGTTACGGCTAATTAATCTTATACTGTGCAAAATTTTATTGCATCATTAAAAATTATTAAATTATTAAAGATTTATTAATCGTATTCTTTCGGATTTTGTTTTTTATAGTTTGATGTATAAACTTGGGTCATTATATTCTTAAGTTATGTTTAAAAAGAATTTTCAATTTTGCAACACTGTTACAAGAAAAAAATTCTTTTCCGTTTTTATTTAACAAACTAGACGACATTGAAATATACAGAAAAATGTTTATTTAATTATAAATCTTTAGTTGTAATTACTTAGATGAACTTTTGTAGTTTGTTAATTATCAATAACTATATATATACACACACATATATATATATATATCGGTTATATTCCAAGTGTATGTTTCTTTTGGAATTTCTCTCAGATTAAGTCAAGTAGAATAACAATGTTTCAAAAGAGTAAAATTATGATTATAAAGAGACGAAAATAGTAAGAAAAAAACTTAATACGTTTCAGCTAAATCATTAGCGAAAGTAAATATTTGCTCAAAATTCTAATTCAATTAGGAAAAGAGACTGGAAATAAAAATATTATGCTTTTATTTCACTGCTTTTAAATTCATTTTCCGTATAAAAACTCTAAAAAAGATTTTTTTTTAATTATTATTATTTTGCAGAGGCATTAAAATATTGAAAAGTTATTAATTTAATTTTTTATTTTATTTTATAATTCATGAATGTAGTTTAATGCTATTATTAAAGTTATTATAGAACGTTCCCCATTGAAAGTCAGTCTGGTAGTATTTATAGTTAATTTACTGGTATACACAGAATTCATATTACTTCGTTTATTTACCAGCTGACCAGCTCGGCGTTACTCGAGCGGTGATAATAACCTTAGTTAAACCTCATATTTGTATGATTTTATATCTTTAAACCGATTCTATATAAATTTATGTTATAAGTGAAAAATTCCCAAAAAGTAGTGATATTTAGTGATACAAGCTTTCGTAAGAAATGTTTTCTTGTTTTTTCAAGCAGGATCGTTTCATAGTTTAAAAAAAAAAGACTTTGTTGTCCGAACGCTTTGAAATTTTTATCGGTTATAAGTATGTCGGTCTTGCAGCCCCTGTAAAAATTTCGTGAAAAAATATTGATAACAAGTTGGGAAAAAATGTTTTATTCTCGCTTATTTATTTATTTATTTATTTATTTATTCATTTACTTTTTGTATTCGCGTAGTTTGAGTCCTTTGAGGGGGAGATCCCTTTAAAACTGACGAGAATGACACGTTAAGGACACTAAAAGAATGACACGTTACAAAGCTTTAAAAAGAAAAATTATGACGATACTCCAATTAGAAAACTGTTTTATGTTGAAATATGCAGTTTAATAATATAAATTTTACCACACTTTTATTACCACTCTTTGATGATTAAGGGTTAGAAATTCTTTCTTCCAGTGTTCATAAAAAAGCAAAATGAAATCAAAAGAAGAGTCTATCGTTCGGATCATAAAATTTAACGTGTTTTCTGCCGATAGTGTAATGTAAGCTCGTAGTGGTCTAGCGGGAAAGAATTTTTAATATCATTTTCCGATGAAGTTCATAAACAGGCTGATCAAGGGGAAAATGTTTGCGTTGGAAAAGAAATTTCCAGTTCTCTAGCATGTAATTTAGTAGCATCTTTAATAAAAGATAAAGCTTAAGGATTTTTATTTTTACAGACCTTTTTAGAGTATTGGTCTCATATCATCTTGTTTTTCTTCCTACAATGTTAAACTGTCTTATTATTATTGTTGTTGTTATTATTACTATTATTATTTTTACCGCTAATTTTCGATAAGAGAGATGAAATTCCAACTGATAAAGTTTATAATGCTCGAAATTTTATTGTACTATTGAAAGAAAATAATTATATATATTTTTTATTTTATATTATGACGTTTTAATATGATATTTTGGAGTGCTATTTAAAAGGAATTTATTAAAGCTTCAGTAAAAAGTTTTCGTATAATTTTATTTTAGAAAATCTTTTCAAATAATACCCTCAGATGGATATCCTACGCATAGCTATCCTTAAGAAGCTACTCTAGTCATTATAAATATTTTCAACTAATGCTAAACTAATGGAGGCGTTCTTTATAAATTTCTCGTTTGCATTTAAATATTTTTAATGATACGTTTTGCATGTGATATCCGAGTTCAAAGCCTAACATTGTTTCTTTCTACTCTTTTTTTATTTCAATTTTATTCTAAGGAAACATTCGATTTGGAAAACATATGTTTGGTTTAAAAATGAAAGTACCCTTCACAAGGAAACTGCAACCCAAACCTGTTTTAAAAAATTGGACTACATATTGCGTATGCTATATGTTTCTAGGATTCTAGGATAAATGATTTTTTTAGGTCGATCTCTAAGTGGGCATCTTAGATTTTTTTTTCTTTTAGCGCCCGATATGCTATTTCTTTCTCCCAACAATTAATATGTCGTCTCCAAAAAATAACGTTCCGTTGTATAAGTCAGCCGCAAAACAAAGCAGGTGTATCATTGTACTGTTAAATACTCTACTGCAATTTTTTTTAACTTCTAAGCATCGCACATTTTCGCTTTTCATACCATCGTATTGGGAAAAAGAAAGCACTTTCAAATGCAATTTGTTTGAAAACTGCACCTCAATTTATTTTTGAGATATTAATTTTTTTGTAGTTTTTAGCGCCATTTGTTTAATTTTGGCAACTCAAGTACTCCATATCTGTAGAAAGTAAAGGAAAGTTCGAGGAAAAAATAGTTGTAAAATAGTAATTATATCTTTTTGTTGCCATTTTCCATTAACTAGTGACAAAAAAATGTAATTAGAATACGTACTATTTTGAAAAAATATAAATGAATGATTTCTGATAAAACATGGAGCTATTACAAAGTATATTTAATTTAATTACCTGTATTACAAACAAATTATGGCATATGAATCATTAGATATCCATTTTTTTTTGTCGAGTTTCTTGAATGACATCTGTTTTCTTTTTTTAGATTTGTATATTATTCAGCGTTAGTGACGTCATACGAATATGTTACTGTAGATGTCGTTTAAAACTATATCGTAAATGAGGAATTCTTCGGAGCATGCGAATGACGTCATTTTATGTAAATTAACCCTCTAAGTGTTTGGGGAGTAATATTCCGTTCAGTAAGCTCCAGGTTTCGCAGCAATACAAGCAATATTTAAGATAATATAATTCTGTAGATTTAATGAATTTTAAATACATTGAAGAATGATTAAATACTCTCAAGGATTACATTCATATTTGTAATTGAGTATTTTTTATAATGTTGAAATAATCATATTTTCTTAGCATTTAAAACAAAATGCAAGGAAAAAAACATTACAATTTTACCCTTTTGCAAGACGCTCGGAGGGTTAAAAGCGTGTGTTTTGAGTCTTAAAACTGAAAAATGTTTTGTATTATCAATATTTATATACATATACATTTTTTTTCATCGGGGGCGACACTAAATTCTGAAAAAGAGGAATTCCTGTTTTCTAGATTTTTTTCCTTTTGGTTGAATGTTATTTTTCAATTCCTACTATTAGTTTCACACTCTCCCTATCTATATCTTGTTCATATTTCCAATCGTTAATAAAATACTTATTATTCATCCACTCAATTTCAAATACATTTTTTTTAACTTGTAGTGGATGACACTTGATGTTAATACAGTTTTTTTTTTTCAAATATTAATTCCTTAATTAAATTTAATTCACTAATTTTAGTTTTATATGGGAGAAAAAAAAAGTCTCTCATTCAAATTTTCAATCGTTAATAAAATACTTTTTATTCATCCACTCAAGTTCAAATACATTTTTTTAAACTTGCAGTGGATGACATTTGATGTTAATACAGTTTTTTCAAATGTTAATTCATTAATTAAATTTAATTAATTAATTTTATTCAGATTTTCAATCGTTAATAAAATATTTATTATTCATTCACTCAAGTTCAAATACATTTTTTTAAACTTGTAGCGAATGCCACTTGATGTTAATACAGTTTTTTTTTCAAATATTAATTCATTAATTAAGTTTAATTAATTAATTTTAGTTTTAGATGGGAGAAAAAAATTTCTCTTATTCAAATTTTCAATCGTTAATAAAATACTTATTATTCAACTTAAGTAGGAATTTACTTAATTTTTTTTTTGTATTACTTGTTTAAAAAAAATTTTCAGTTTCGAAATCGTGGATAACTAGGAAGAGATAGTTGTATATTTTCTCGTTCGCGATCATTTTCTTAGATTAGCCCTCCAGCCGCGGGAAACGCTTTTTACGCGTTCCAGAGGGCTACTTTTTTAAAATTCAGATTGCTTGATTCCCACCATTTTTTTAAAAGCGTATAATTTGGCTTATTCTTGCATTATTTAATCTGTAAATAAAGTGACTATTTCTACTTGAAAAAAGTGGTGAGAATCAAACAATCTTAATTTAAAAAAAGCAACCCACTGAAAAAGTCGCCCGCAGCTGGAGGGTTAAGAAAGATTTGACTTGTTTTACAGCATACGTTAGCAGGTAATCTGTTACACGGATTGTTTTAATCTAAATTAGATTTCAAAATTCTCACAGAAATTGTCACTTATTTCTATAATTCTTAAATCGAATTACTTTATTTCATATGCATTCTCTGAAACAAGTTACGTTGAATATCGGTTTTAATGACACGTTTCAAAATTTCGACCTATTGCAAATTATAAAAAGTTCAATTAAGCACAAATCGCAATTTTCTTTTAAATACGATTTTAGCTTTCGAGAATCAAAATGTAATGAGCAATTTGATATGTTTAATTCACTATTTCGAATGCTACATTTTTGTGTAAAAAACAAAATAAATTTCATTTTTTTTAAGAGATACAGCAATTAGAAGACGATTTTTCACCTTTATTTTGATGTTGTTGTTGGTAGTTTCAATTTCTTATTTTGTTATAGAGTTATACAGACTTAAAAATAAAAAATACCATTTTTTAGATGCGTTTGTAATTCTATAAATATCTAGCACCTATAGTATCGTCTGGTCCGTTCGTCTGTCTATCCGCCTGTCCGCATATAACAGCGCAAAAACTACCCAACCGAATTGTTTGAAATTTAATATATATATAATTGCTGCAGAATTTTGTCAAATCCTGTCAAATTTTATGAAAATTGAATTAAAACTTAAAATGATATTAATAAATATTTTCGTCATTCTGTTAAATCCTGTCACACGTAATTAATTCAATGATATCCCGAGATAGATAATGATTCTAGGTTTGCCATGGTGATTACGTCCTATTTAAGATGGAATCTTATTATTTCTCTATCACTGAATTTAATATACAGGGTGATTCATAAATATCGAAACAATAGGCTATCTCCTTAAATATTGCCCCTAGGCACATACTTCGAGTTGCAAAGTTTCTTAAAAAAAGGTGCAAAATTTGATGAGATATGTTTCAACTCCATGGGGGGTCTATATGAGAAAATACAAAAATTAATTTTTATACGGCCCCCGTAGAGTAAAATTCCAATTTAGGAAATTTTCCCTTATCCATTCCAGAATTAAACACAAAAAAAAATTCATCTCGATATCTTCAAAATTCGCTGAGATATCAAAATCCAAAATTCGTGATTTACACCATTTATCCATGCCTCTGAACGACGAGTTTTTGACTCATTTTGAATGCAAGATAGGGATCATCCACAAATTGTACATTATTAAAAGTCAATATAAGACAGTGCCTCTCCTTTGGACATAAAATAGCCAGCGTGTAGATTTTACGTTAAACCTATTTTCAAAGCATGCTGGTGGTCTGCACTAGAGATCTGCACGGGTCGAAATATCTAGGGCCGGTCCATAGGAAAAAAAGTTTAGCACTGCCTGGAGAAAAGTTCAAATCGTAGCCTGGCCCGGCCTGAGTGAATTTCTACATAGTTTTTATATCTATATCGATATGGTTAAAAGTAGTTTCGTATGGAGGAGTTCTGACCAAAAATACTTATTATATCTTTTCTGTTTTCATGCTTATAATTATTATTTTTAAAGAAGCGCCAAATGCTGACATTATTTGTTTTATTAATGAATCTCTATTTACATGTAAATGATCCACTTCTCCTTTAATATCGTTAATCCATATTCCATGTGTTGGAGAAAATGAAAAATGGTATAAAGTAAAATCTTTTAAGATGGAATCACATAGAAAAGGGGCAAAAAAGCGTTATAGACAAGTTCCGTTCTTAGGAGTTGTAAATGTAGTCTATTTTTTTCTCAGGTATTATTATATTTATTTTCCATGGATCAATAGATTTTTCCATTTAAGAAAGGATTCCGTCATATGCAGATTTTTTTCACTAAGTTTACTGTATTTTAATTTTTTTGCCTTAAAATGTAGTATCCTTTAAAAATATGAACTTTAAAGTTTTATTGTAAAATAATAGCCATTTAAAATATATGCATTTGTTGTAAACGTTTTTGGGCTGAGCCAAATTTTAGTTATTTTTGCATGGATTAAGTCAGTCAGAGATAATGATTTTAATACGGGTTGTCTCGCGAACAGGACTAAAAATTTCGACCAGGGGAGACCAAGGAAGAAGGAAGCCAGTCCCGGTTCGGTAACCAGTGGTTGGTTGTGTTTATGAGGGCCAATTATCAACACGAGGGATATAGGCCCTAAGGATGGGGGAGTGCCCTTCGTGGGGGTCTTTCTAAGGGAACCTAATCCGTATTAATGCTTGGAAATCCAAGGTTCGAAGAAAACCACGAAAACTCCGAACGATTAGGCCGACGGGCACGATTGGGTTCGAATCCAGCCCTTCCCGTCTACCAGCTTCGAGAGCAGAACATCTCGGCCACTGGTAGGGCCTCGGTAACCAGTGACCGAGAGGTTCTGCTCTCAAAGCTGGTAGTTAGGCGGTGCTGGCTTCGAACACAATCGCACCCTTCGGCCCAATCGTTCGGAGTTTTCAGTGGTTTTCTTTGAACCTTGGATATCCTTGCGTAAATACGGGTTAGGTTCCCTTAGAAAGACCTCCAGGAAAGGCACTTCCCTCCCCCTTCGGGCCCATATCCCTCGTGTAGATAATTGGCCTTCATAAATCACACCCACGCCCGGTTCGGTATGAAGAAATTCGTTAGGCCCGGCCTGGCCGAGTCTTCAAAAAAAAAATCGCCAATCCCGGGTCTGGTCGGCGTGGCCCCAGAATACAGACTTTTTTAACGGCCTAGCCGGGACGATAGAAAGCCTGAATTTTTTAGGGCTAAAATTACGGAAAACCCTTAATCGGCATGTTAGAAAAAGCATTGTTTCAAATTACACATTTAACATTTATTTATGGACATTTAAATAGGACAAAAAGGAGGTGGAAACGGTAAAAGTTAAATTGAATCGGAAGTTTAAGCTACAAAAAGAAGTTACTTTTTCAAGTGCAATTTTTTAAAAAGCATTTAAACATTTTATTAGGAGCCAATGAATGTTTAAAATTTTAAATGCGTTTTTCAGCATGTTTTTTTTTCTTTTTACCATTTCTCGTCTTTAAATGATTACAAGTCAAGAATCGTAAATAAAAAAGGTGCAAACTTGGAACATGCCTTTTTTGGTTATTTTACATCAATTTTGTTTTGGCAAATTTGAAAAAAATTTTACTTTTGGAAATATGATTTTTTAAAAAATAAGTTACATAATTTTTTTAATGAATAATTTTAATATTTTTAAAATTAATATTTAAAAATATCCTGAAACAAAACTAAAATTATACTTTCCTCTTTAATTAAATGAAAAAAAGTTTTGAGTTATAAAGATCCGCTTAAAAAAATACTAATCATTTAATTTTTTTTAAACTTTACGAGAAATATTAGGATGGGGTTTTGTTTGCAAATTATATGGTTAACCATCACAAAAAGAGAAAAAAAAAATTAATTCTAACTCAACAAATATATTTTTTGCATGTTTCCTAGAACTCTTAAAGTAACATTGTTTCTTGGATTGCACGCATTTCAATTTGTGTCTAATCCCTTAAAACCTGATGAATTATTTAAACGGCCATAACTCTGCGAGTTTTTCAGATATGAAGATGCAATTTTTTGTGTTTAATACAGGAATGGATAAGGAAAGTTTTCCTGACTGGAATTTTTACACTACGGGGGCCGTATAAAAATTTAATTTTCGTATTTTTTCAAATAGACCCCCCATGGAGTTGCAACTTATGTCATTAAAATTTGCACCTTCTTTTTATGAAACTTTGCAATTGGAAGTATGGGTCTAGGGGCTATATTTAAGGAATTAGCCTATTGTTTCGATATTTATGAATCACCCTGTATATAATCGTAATAAATTTTGTATTCATGCATTTTTGCATAAGAGTGGAACAGCTGTTGCACCAAGATCTGAATATTTAGAAAACTAGTTACGGTACGAACAGTACGTTACAGTAGTCCAGCATTTGCCACGTTTGGCGTATAATTTCCAACTTGATTTTTCTGTTGTTTAAAATATGAAAATTAATGCTTAAATTTGAAAATATTTGACCTGTTGATATTCTGCTTTCTTAAAATGTCTAAGAAAAAAAAAATATTTAATTTGGAGTTCCCCTTAGCTTTTGTTGAACCAAAAATAAAATTTTAAATAGCAGTTATTAAGATAATCAATCTTTATTTAATTAGTGAAACGAATTTCATTTTGTATCGTGTTAATAATAAATAATTGTGCTTAATGTCAGGTTTTTATTTTGAGAAAAAGCAGCAGTGTAATCGAAAGGAAAACTATTTCACAGATTTTCGCAGCCAAAATAATACACACAAATGCTTTCAGTAATAGCCTATATAATTCATGTTATTAAGAAATTCAAGAAGCAAAAAAAATTCAACACTTCAGGTAAAACATTTTAAAAAATTAAATAAATCTCTTAAAATTGGAAAAAATGAAAAAATAAAGACCATTTTCAACATTTAATATCTTAAAATGCATATGATTTAAAAACACTATTTTTATTGGGATGAAAGATATAAGTATGTTCTTTCATTTTATATATTTAAAAAAATTGCAAGATACAGAATTATTATTTATAGGGGCTCCAAACAGTCAGAGATTTGTCGAAAGAAAAATAGTATAATAGCTTACGCGCACGATTATAAAGTAAACTTTGTAACTAGAATGATAGTTTTTGTGCCTAATTATACTTCAGATTATAATAATTACCCTGAACCTAAATAAATTTGTATTTAAAGCATTTTCCTATTTTTAATACAAAGTTGTATTTAGCTAATGCAAAATTTTGAATTTTTCAACAGTATAATTCCCTAAAAAAGCATTTTTTTTTTTTACGAAAAAAATAAAATTTTAGGTTCAGTTTATACAAACAAACATGAATCATATGTTTTGAAACTTTTATGACAAAATATTTAGAAGTGTTTGGGATATCCTGCGCGTTATGCCTAAAAACGTCAGTTGGAGATAATGATTTCAAAGTTTCGGAATTTTCTTCAGCTATTGAGAAGGTGTAATTCTAAAAGCCATAACTTCTGTTCTAAAGTTAATTTTAAGGAAATAATTATAGCGAAATGTTCAGAAAAAATAGGAGTTTAACATCTAAAAAAATTAAAATTTTGAAAATTTTGATGCTTTAAGAGTCTTGAGACCCCTTAAATAAATTAGGAAAAAGGATTTGTAAATGAAAATATAAAGCGTTCATTTTATTCAAATGAAATTTATTCTTAATGCGATAGTAGACATTAAAAATAAAATCCTTCAACTTTCAACGGATTCATTCGAAAATTGGGACTTGTTAATGATAAGATCAAATAGTTATATTCAAAATTTGGTGTTACAACATTAAAAAGTGTTTAAATTATCCAATATTTCAATTTGTAAAATAATGAATAATTGTTATATTTTAAAATTCCCCTTGCACATTTCTTTTGCATAACATATGACAATATTTATTTATGAGACATATATTACATATTATACTGGAAGTTAGCATAAATTGTAAAAGTTTGCTGAATGTATATAAGCGGAAATAATATATTTTTATAATTATATTTCTTTTTCTAAAAAATAACTATATAATTTCATATTAATATAAATTTCAATACTAAAATGCAACTTTTTATGCTAACATTTATTTAGATACACAGTATCTAAATCACTACAGTATTTAAATTTCAAAAGAATCTGATAATTAGGAATGCGCATGGAACATTTAAAAGTTAGAAAATTGCGAAATTTTGAATTTTGAGAAATCAACTTTTTAAGTAAAAAAAGAAAAAAAAACTGTATAAATATATACATTTTTATAAATATAAAAGCTAATCCTCTACAAAAAGAGTCAGCATTGAAAATATCTTTTTGCATCAGATAAATATGAGCATCTATTTTCATAATTCTCCAAATTAAAAAAAATCGAATTTTTAGTCGAATTTTGTGATTTTAAAATTCTACTGTCACCTTAACATAAAAACGCTGCAATAAAACTTTATAATCTTAAAGCAGCATGTTAAAGTATCTTCAAGGATGACTTTTTTTAATTTTAATATAACTTCAGTTTTTTATTAAAGTAAAATATAGACTATTGCCGAAATAAGAGGTTTAACCATAAAACTTTATCACAGTTTTATTACTTTACTGTGACGATTAAATGTTCAATGAAATTATTTATGCAAATAGCCATAAAAAATCAAAATCAAATTCGAAGAAGATTCCATCCAACGGAGCGTAAAATTGAAAGTGTTTTCTGCTGATAACATACAAAGTAAGCACATTGTAGTCCTTCGGGATAGCATTTTCAATATCATCTTCCAATGAAGTCCTTAAACAGACTGATCAAGCAAAATGCCTTTTTGTAGAAAAAGAAATTTTCAGTTCTTTAGCGTAGAATTTAGAAAATTTAACAGAAAATAAATCTTAGGGGTTTTCTTATTTATGTAAAAGCCTTATATTTATGTGTGTATGTATACGTTACCTTCAAAACCCGATTTCAGTCCAAACTAGATTAGCCTAGGCCAAACTAGTTTATCCTAACGCGTACAGGAAACTAGATTTTCCTAGGCCATACCCGTTTATCCTAATGCACAATCGATAAGCTAGTTTTTCCTAGACCAAACTAGTTTATCCTAATGCAGATAGGATAAACTAGTTTTTCCTATGCCAAACTAGGTTATCCTAACGCACATAGGATAAACTAGTTTTTCCTGGGCCAAACTAGTTTGGCCTAACACACATAGGATAAACTAGTTTAGCCTGCTATTCATTGGTCTGAACTAGTTTATCCTTGATCGATCTAGTTTATCCTAGGCCAATTCAATTTGGCATGCTTTTCTTGATCCAAACAATTTCCCCAGCGGCTTTTTCAGGAAGACTCGCGTTTTGGGCACTTGATTGGCAAGTGAGCAGAAGAGAGAAAGCACTGTCAGTCGCCAATAGTCGTAGGTCAGTGTTGTTGCCAGTTAGTGAACTTTTAATAGGAGATTTAAACAATAGATATTTTTCTTCAAAATAACATAAAGAATTTAGGTAAACTTCAAAAATAAAGAATTTTGTATTGTAAAATTCGTGAGAAAAGAAAGAAAAGAATGGAGCGGGGGTGGGTTATGCGTCCAACGTTTGGTCTTTCATTTATTGTAACATCAAGGTAATAAATATTGCTCATTTGTTTTTCTTTTTTATGGGAATTAAAGATTTTAAACTGTGGCACTGCAAGACCAAAGAACGGGGTGAGAGGTTATCATAAAATTTTGATGAAGAAGAATTGAGAGAATTGATTATGCATTAGTATTTCAAAGTAAAAAATGAAACAACTAGGACAAAATAAAATAAAATAAAAAGGGCAGAATTAAAAAAAAAGAAACTTAAAAAATTAAAAAAAAATTATTTTGAGTGCTGGGAGAGAGCGGGGAGCAGATTTTTATTGAATAAAAAATTAAATGGTGATGACAAATGCGTAACGATATTAAAATGTTGTCGTAATTCGTTTAAATGCTCGCTTCAACTCCCACTTAATTTAATAGAAAATATTTTAACTGCGATTGATTTAATTGCAGTATACAATTAAAATATATTATTTGCAATTGAACTTAATTGCAATTGAATTCAACTGAAATTTAATTAGTTGCAGCTTGCCATTAACCTTTAATCGCAATTAAATCAAACGCACTTTTTAAAATAAATTTATTATTTGAGTAAAAATTATTGTTCCTCATAACTGCACAATTATGCTGCTTATAACAAAATCTTAAATTAAATCATTAGTAGTAGTAATAATAATATTTTTCGAAGTTCAGTTATGTTGCAAATAAAATCAGTCAATCGATAGAATAATATTTATTATAAGAAAATTGTTACTTCTGGGGTTTTTTATTTGTGTTAAAAATAAGTTATTAAATTTCTTCAAATTTTAGTAATTGGTGAAATAAAAGATTATTACCAAAATGGAAAAAAAATTAAAATTCTTTATTTTTCGTCGAATTATATGTATTTCGAAATAAAAAGCATTTAAACCTAAAAAAGTTCTTTGTTTTAAAGCAATGCATTAAATATAAACCACCGTAAAGTAATAACATTTCCTCTTTCCAATTCTCCTCTCCCCGCTTGATAATATATCTGAAAGAAACAAACCGATGCTTGCCACTGTTTCATTTTTTTTTTAATTTTGCTTTGCTATCATTTCCTTAAAAGATTGCACTAATAGGGGAGTATCAGTTTTCACTTTTGAAAGAAAATTTGAAGTTACTCGCTCTTATTACCCGACTGAAAAGAAGGGTTATGTGTTTCATGCGTATCTGTGTATGTGGATTTCTTTACACCCTCGAAACATCCCAACGGCTGGATGGATTTTAATGAATGAGGTCTCTATCAATTTGTCTTAACGGCCCGATGGTTATAGGCTAGGTTTTGTTTTATAAATTCAAAATGACGGCCGAAAAATACAAAATAGCGGTAGAGACGAAAACAAAATTACGCACCCTATTGAGTGGCATATCATTGGATAGGTCTTTCAAAATGAAGACGATGTTTCATTGACTATTTCACAGTCAGAAGCTTCGTTAAAATATTATACAACCTGGAAGTTGTGTATGTAGGATCTCTAGCTTTACTTCAACTCTAACAATGATAGAAATCTATAAACCTCATCAAAACAGTGTTTATAGATAGGAATTAACAATTAAACACAACTTAAAAGTCATCAATACAAGTAAATAAAAAAAATAGGTAAGTAATATAAAAAAATTTATTTTAAGTCAATTTCTACTTAGGTCAATAAGAGAATTTTTTTTCTCCCATTCTTCTTTCTTCTTGAGAGGCGCTTAAAATGCTTTGATCAAGAAGAGGGCTCTCTCGGTCTTAAAATACCTTGATCAAGAAGATGACTCTCTCAGTCTTAAAATACCTTGATCAAGAAGAGGGCTCTCTCGATTATTGAAAATTAATTAATTTAATTTAATTAATGAATTAATATTTGAAAAAACTGGATTAACATCAAATGCCATTCACTACAAATTAAAAAAAAATGTATATGAGCTTGGTTGGATTGAATAATAAGTATTTTATTAATGATTGAAAATTTGAACAAGGTATATATAGCGAGAGTATGAGCTAATAGTAGGAATTGAAAAAAAAATAGTTACACATTGATGAGAAATAATTAATTAGTTCGCTTTTTACGCAGTCGGGTTTTTTGATTTTTTAAATTTAAGTATTTATTTATTAGACATAATCTTACACATGAGTCAAAACCAATTACCCTTACCTAAAACTCGTAGTTATATGCTAGAAGACGTAATAAACCGATCCACAAAAAGAAAAATTATTTTTAACATAATATGACTATTTTTAATAAAATATGTTCTATATAAGTATTAAAATAATTTTAAAGCTCATAGTGCTCATAGTATTTTCAAAATTAATATTAACCATATGGCATATATTTTGTAACTACTTTTAATGAAATATGTTCTATGTAAGTATTGAAATATTTTTAAAGCTCATAGTATTTTCAAAACTATTATTAACCATATGTGACATAAAATCATAAGACGAAATGCACACAATATGGACTTTAAAAAGTTCTCCGTTTTATTTGAAAGGTGACAGGTAATAATAATACAGATGCTACAAGTTTAAAATATACATTTTATTTAAATTTCTTACTAATTCCGATCTGTAATCCCACAGTCATCGTCAGGGAATATTTTGTTAATTGCCGTTACATTCATTCCCTGATGATGGCTGCGCGATTGCAGATTGAAAGTACTAGGAAATTTAAATAAAATGTATATTTTAAACTAGTAGCATCTGTATTATTATTACCTGTCACTCTTCAGGTAAAACGAAGAACTTTTAAAGTTCACATTCTATAGATTGTCATATGCAACATAGTTTGTAACTACCGATGACAGTGAAATGAGAAAGATAGGGGTACAATACCCCACCCCCATAGAATAACATATGTTATACAGGGCTGACGGTAATACTACTTTGCAGACAGTTGGGCCAGGGTGGTCGTAGGGATCAATAAAAGCACGCCAAATTGAATTGGCATAGGATAAATTAGATCGTCCTAGGATAAACTAGGAGGTTGGCGACAGGGCGCTCGTTGGGATCGATAAAAGCACGCCAAAATGAATTGACCTAGGATAAATTAGTTCAGACCAATGAATAGCAGGTTAAAATAGTTTATACTATGTGCATTACGCCAGACAAGTTTGGCCCAGGAAAAACTAGTGTATGCTATGTGCGTTAGCATAAATTAGTTTGGCCTAGGAAAACTAGTTTATCCTATGTGCATTAGGATAAACTAGTTTGGCCTAGGACAATCTAGTTTGGCTTGAAATCGAGTTTGAGCTGTAACATATATATATATAGCTGAATCAATATGTGAAAGATGGATTTATGCCTAGTAAATGTTGCAATTTTTAAAAGTTTATTGCAGTTTTAAAAATTATTAAATCCATTTTTTTTCAGTTTTGCCCACTTTATAATTTAACGTATATGACTTTAGATTCTATTATTCCAGTTAAAATTTATGTTATATTTTGGAGTATTGTTTCTAAAATATTTCCATTGTAGATCGTTTTAATAAAAACTCTCAATTAATCCAAATTTCTATCATTTGCATGGAAATCATAAAACTATTTTTTTATTATTTAAATTCAAACGGAAAATCATCGGAGAAGAAACTATATTTTATGGCTGCAATGCTTAAAACTTATTTTTGAATTCTAAGCATTCTTTTAAAGTAATTTTGTTGAATGTATTTTTTATTTACAAAGGTCAAAATTTTAACAAAATCAAAATTACATGAATGTGTATAACCACTTCCTTTTACGAGAACCAAACCATAACGAACAGTTTATATGGTTAATTCACTTTTTTGAATGGTGCGATCATATGCGAACAATTCGGAAATTGTTCGTCAAACGTGGAAAATGATGTGTAGTCGTACTATAACTAGTTATATAAATATTCAGATCTTGGTGAAATAGCTGTTGCACTCTTACGCAAAAATGCATGTATAAAAAAATTATTACGATTATATATATATTAAATTCAGTAATAGAGAAATAATATGACTCCATCTTAAATAGGACGTAATCACCATGGCAAGCTAGAATCAGTACCTATTTGGGAAATCTTTAAATTAATTACGTCTGATAGGATTTAATAGAATGAAGAAAACTTTTATTAGTATCTATTTAAGTTTTTATTCGATTTTCATAAAATTTGCAATGACTCCACAAAATTCTGAAACGGTTATATATATAAAATTTCAAACCTTTCGGTAGAGTAGTTTTTCCGCTATTATATGTGGACAGACGGACAGACATACGGAGGGACCAGACAACGACTATATTTGCTAGGTATTTATATAATTACAAACGTACCTACAAATAAATAAAACTTTTTAGATATTAAGGAGATGCAGTAATAAAATTGAAATTTTTACAGTGAAAACTTTCTTTTTTCTTACAATTGTTTAATTTCTAACAAAGCTCTATACAATCGAAAATAAAAATCCGTAATTTTATTTGTTTAAAAAATCAAACTGAACTATGAAAATAAACTATTTGACCTAGTGCTATTTTATTTTCTAAAAAATGATTAAGGAAAATGTATCTATTTTAATTCTTTTTCATCTTTTCACACGACAAAACATAAGCTGAAGAATAACATTTCTTTAGACAAGTAGTGTTTATTTAATTAGTGTAGTGAATTTATTCTATTGCGTGTGGATTATAAATAATTAGATGTGTTTTAATGCCAGTTTTTGGAATTATGAAGGGGCAGATTGGAGGATAACCAAATAAATAAAATATTCCGCATTTTATGGGAAGACAAAATCAGTAATTTTATTTGTGAAAAAAAAATGAAAATGGATTATGAAGAAACTATTGAAAAATATACTATTTGGCATAGTGGTATTTTATTTTCTAAAAAATGTTTAACGAAAAAGTATTTTTTTAATTCCCTTTCAACTTTTCTGACGACAAAACATAAGTTTTAGAATAACTGTTCTTAAGACCAGTAGTGTTTATTTAATTAGTGCAGTGAATTTAATCTGTTGTTTGTGAATTATAAATAATTAGATGTGTTTTAATGCCAGTTTTTGGAATTATGAAGGGGTAGATTGCAGGGTAACTAAATAAATAAAATATTCCGTATTTTTTCTGAAATTAAGTCTATTCCGTATTTTTTCTGAAATTAAGTCAACAGCAGAAATGACTTCTGAAAAAAAAATTATATATATGTGCAATTCCAATTATTGAGGTATTAAAGAAGATTAAAAGCTTATGTATTAAAGTATTTAATACACTTCAGTCTCATTATTAAAAAATGTAAGTATTCACTCAAAATGTTAATTAAATAAAAAGAAATGTGAAACAAAAATAAAATGCTTTTATTTGACTCAACTTAAATTTATCTTCGACATTAAAGCACTACAAACACTTTTCTAACAGTATCATTAAATTATCTTCAAGGTTGAATAATTTAAAAAAAAAAATAATTTAAATTTCTGTTAGTAATAACGTAAGAACTTTGCTGAAGTAAGCAGTTTAAGCGTGGTTTTATGTTTTGGTAGTTAAATGTTCAAAGAAAACTCGTTATTCCAACATTAATACAAAAAAAGGGAAAAGGAAATTAAAAAGAATGGTCGGTCTTCTGATCGTAAAACTCAATATATTTTCGGCCAATAACGTAAAATAAACATACAGTAATCACGCAGTGGGGGGGGGGGGGATTTCAATATCGTCATTTAATGAAGCTCATAAACAGGCTGATCAAGAAAAATACTTTACGATAAAAAAGAAAATAGAAGTTCTCCAGATTAGATTTCTGAGTCTTTAGTAAAAAATACAACTTAGGGTTTTTTTATTACTTGTGTCAAAGCTTTTAGATTATAAATCATCTCCGTGGTGTTATTTTATTTTATTTTTATTCTACATCATAATGTTTTTCTGTTTTTATTTCAGATTTAATATATGAAAGATGAAGTTATGACTTGAAAATGTTACAATTTTTAAAATTTTATTACAGTTTTAACAAAAAATATGCGTCAAGGATAGATTATGAAACACTTTTCAACACTTTCAGAATGCTGCAACGGAATTTCGCCGTTTAAAAGGGTGAAATATGGTTTGACCAATTACCGTCTATGGCCGGAAAGGTTCACGATATTTTTTTTGTGTGTGTGCATACCTGTATATGATCTATAGATCTGTATATATGTTACTGTGAAAGACCGAAATTGGAGAATGTCGACTTTCACCGGTGAATGTCAACACATACCAAAAACGTCGGTGAAAGGCCGAATATTTGATTATATTCTTGTACATCCGGACTATCACCGGTAATGTCGACAATCACACATATGCTCTGGTGGAGATCAAAAAGAGAAGCAGTGTTTAACAGAGAGGCTACAGTCTGTCGCCAAATTCTTTGTTCTACTGCGAATCAGTCAGCTTTGTCAGTTTTATGCTAGGTTTGATGGTGCGAGCAATGTTTTCTTAAATTTTATTTTTTTGTTTAATACCCTAATTTATATTGAACTAGCCGCCTTCGCCCGCTACGCTGGTCGGTTTTTCTAAAGAAATCTTGAATGAAACAAAATATATCTGTGAATTTGATCATGCGTTTTAAAGCAATATGGACATTTACCTGGTGTATCCAATCGAATTGCTGAAAGCAATATAAATGTCAATACGCTATTATATCTTTTATTGGGTCATACAAAATTTAGACTGTTAAGGACCAATTTCTTTAGCTGATCTGTTAGTGTAGGATTCGGTAAAGAACAATAGAACAATATGTAATACACTAAAAGCTTCATGAAAAATTATCAATGCAAGTCTCATCAGAATCTTTTAATTGGACTTATTGAAAAGGCTGATCGTTCATAATAATTGGGTTCACCTGATTCTGGAACTTTCATCTATAATTCTACAATCAAGCAACCTAACAACCAAGCAACAGCAAATGATATGTGCTTTATACTAAAACATTCACTGAAAAATTAACTAACCGATCATGCTGCATCGAAATCCACTTACCAGAATCTTTTTAACTGGAAAATATACCGAAACTTTCCCTAGAAATGATCTAATTAACAGTTTAAATCCCATAAAAATTCATTCAGTGGAACCTTAAAAAAAAACAAATCTTTCAAAATTGGGTTCATCTGATTTAGAACTTTCCCCATAATTATTTAACTAAGCAACGTAGAACGTTATATTTTATACTAACATCTTTTCTGAAAAATTATATAACTAACAATCTAAGTCCGGTGAAAATCTATTCAGCAGAACTCAAGATATAGGCGGCCGGAATGAAATTTCTCTTTGCATTACATATATATTGAGATAGTTAAATATAACTTTCATAATCGCGTTAACCTGATTATAGAACTCTCTGGGAGGTAGGGGTAAGTATATACTGCATCACTTCTGAATTTTTTAAGGAACTCAGCTCAGCTTCCATAACTATAGCATGTATACTCTCTAGTAGACCCTATCTCTGTAGCGTATATCTTCCAATTTTCTTTACTGTACCACTGAGAACTTTTTCCGCATAGCTCCGTAACTAAACAACACAGAATGATATGATAAATATTGAAAAAATCCCTGAAATATTATCTAACTTACTGTGCATTTAATTAGTTGACTTGAAATCTTTCATAATCGAGTTCACCTAATTTTAGAACTCCCGTAGCAACTTAGAATGATGGTTTTTACATTAAACCATTTACAAACCAAATTTACTATTTAACAGTGTAAGTTCTACAAAATTCTGTTCAGTAGAATCTGAGTTACAGTCATATTTACAATATTTATTGGTCATTAAACCCTTTTTCTTTACAGTTGAAATAAAATCAGTAACTGTTTTGGTACTTCCCTGATATGCCAACACCATTGTCACCAAGCGTAATAGTTGGCACAAAAATGAAATGATACATTTGAAAAATATATATACAATTTTGTTGATAAAAAAAATGAGCATTTAAAAAATATAACTTTTGAAAATTACAGACTTTGACCTGCCATTTTTTTAAAATCAATAATAATAATGGTACTACTTGGTTATCCCGTCGACCAAAAATCTATTGCCAAACTATAAGATTAAATGCCAATAATGGTTGATCGTAAATGTCACATTCACTTGACTTTAAGCAAGTGACACGTTTTTACGTCATCAGGTGATTTTTATTTCTACGTTTTAAATATATTTTTATTAATGTTATACTAATTTATTTGTTCTTCCGTTATTTAAAATAAAAATTATGTCAATTTGTATAATTTAGTAAGTGGTTTGGCGATCTATATAATTTCGCGAAATTGGTCGACTTGTACCAAAATAAATACTTAAAATATAAGAATAAATATTTTGCAAGTAATAAAATATAGTCAATTTAAACTGCAGACTTGAAATTGTAAATGTTTTTTACTACTGAAGCATGGCGTACGTAATACGTATGTCTCACATTGCAGTAAACATTTCATTCTTTCTATGAAGACATTCATGGTTTTTTTAACAAAACATTTTTATATGCATAATTCCTAACTTCTGAAATAATTTTATTGTAGCTTCCTCATCATCAGATAACTGCGAAATGGTAAAATCTATATCAGTATCAGTAATAAATATTTTCTATTCAAAAAATAACAAATAGCAATTTAACAAATTACAACGACCATTTGGAAAATGATTTTTTCAAAGACTAAATTTTAAGACATAAAAAATCGCACGGAGTTGATCCTACATTACGTACGCCATGGATTAAACGATAACATTCCTTGAACCATCGTGAACAAATTTTAAAAGAATTTTCAGTTTTACAATTTTCGGTACTGTAAATTTTTAAACTTCTACGGAGCTGGTCATTCATTACGTACGCCATGAATTAAACATTAATAGTGTTATTACACGTAAAAATTGCAAGATTTCCTGAATTTTGTGTATTATCCAAGCATTTCATTGGCTGTTCGGGAAAAGGCTTTTCTATCATCAGATTTCCAAAAAATATCACGACCAATTTTAAATAAAATTTCATTCTTAAACTTCTAAACATCCGACAATATTACTTTTTATACCGTCGGATAGAGAAAAAAAAATGTACTTTTAAATACAATTTGTTTGAAAGCTGTATCTCAATTTGTTTCTTATTTATTAAATTTTTTTGTAGTTTTTATTACTTTTTTGTCATAGTGGCAACACTCTGTTGTCCATCGTTGTTGAAACCAAAGGGAAATACAGATTATGTATATACCAATCAGATAACGAATAAATTGCGGATTAAACCAACGAAAACGTTCAGATATGCTTTTGATTTCCTACCCTGACGAGAACAATAACCATTTTTCCAAATGGTTAAAAATTAAAGTTTTGCGAGATTATGATGGAATAAAATAAATTCCATCATTAAAAATTCCTGCATAAAAATATTCACGTTCAATAATTAGCAAATGTTAACGTGTGGTACGGTTTGCAATAAAAATCGTTTGCATGATTAGGGTTGAAATAAATGGCGAGATACCATACATTTTGGCATGGTATCGCGACGAAAATTAGAACGAAAAAGTACCACAGTTTTATTTTTTAATTTTTGAGGCGTTTGAATTTTTTTTAATTGACGAAGTTGTTTTTATTTAATTAAAATGATTGGTTAAAAAAATATTCAATTTGAATTTTTTCCCTTGCTGCAGTAACAGAATGAAAAGAATGAGTTTTTAGAAATGATCACTTGAAAAATTCAGGTTTTGGCGCCAAAGATAGTGCCAAATTAGAAAAATATGAAATATCTCTCGAACTATTGGGTTTAAAAGAATTTAGTTAGTACCATTCAATTCAGCATACAAAAATACACCAAAATATGTTATCAGTTGAAAAATAACTATAAAATCAGATTTTTAAGGAATTTTTTTTAAGTTCGTTCTCATTTTTACCCCCCTTAGGGGTGGAGTTTTGGAAAATCCTTTCTTAGCGGCACTCTATATCATAAGAAGTATTTTTACCCCGATTTTCAAGATTTTAGGTTCAGTAGTTTGGGCTGCGCGTTGATTAATACAAAATCCAGACTTTCTTTTATATATACAGGGTGATTCAGCTCGTCGGTGACAAACTTTAAGGATCGATAGAGCACACCTAGACGAACATTTTTGAATAGGGAATGTAGGGTCCCTGACGCGATGGTAAGGCGCTAGGCGCTTTCGAAAATTTGGGTGCCGAAATTCGAAACGTCATAAAAACTAGGGAAATGGTTAGATTTTCTTGCTTGTTGCGTCGAAATGATTCTGTTTGTTTAGACTTTCTTCAGTACCAATTTGATAAGCGTATCTCTTAAAACATGGATAGGGGGCGCTGCAGACTTTGGAGAGCTAGACAACAACTTTAAGCCCGTTATTTTGATAATTTAACACATGCTCGCCAAAGTTTATACTCTAACTTAAAGTTTGAACCCAAAAGTAGAGCCCTGCAAAAAGCGTAAGAGCCGGAATAAAATGTCAAAGTACAGGGTGGTCGAAACTCGAAGGCTCCTAAGAGATAAACAAACAGATTTCTTGACTTATGGCATGCATTTTCATGATTCTGTTTGCTGGGGCTCTCTGAAACTCAGTTGAACGGTACAAAAAGAAACATCGATAGGGGGCGCTTTGGGCAAAAAACATAATTCGTTGACATTTCGGACGCTAACTGGAAACGGGGCGCTACGATCAGTTAGTAATAATGAAAACACATTTTCTACCTCTGCTCAACACTTCTGAATAAATTTAGACCAAAAACATCAATGATACTGGAAATTTATTTACAAAAAATAACACTACAGAAGACGCTCGAAATTTCGACCTTGGGCCATGATGCAGGCTTCGCACCTCCGTCGCATTGAGGAGTGTGTGTTTCCAACAATGCCAGGAGTATCTCTGATCTGCCCTGCAGCTGCCACAATGCGCGCCACAAGTTCTTCAGCACTGCTGACAGGTGTATGGTATACCTCGGCCTTCAGGTAACCCCAAAGGAAGAAATCCAAGCAGGTGAGGTCTGGTGATCGGGCAGGCCAGTGAACTGGACCCCCACGCCCGATCCACCGCTGGCCATACCTTGCGTTTAGATGGAGACGCACGTCGTTCGTGTAATGGGCCGGAGCTTCATCGTGCTGGAACCACATCTGGCGACGCGAACCTTCGGGTACGTGCGCCTCATCCAGAAGCTGCGGCAGCACTTGATCCAGGAAAATCAGGTAATTTCCACCTGTCAGCCGTTCAGGTAACAAATAAGGGCCAATGAGGCAATCCCCCAGAATGCCGGCCCACACATTTACTGAGAAACGCTCCTGGGCTTCTCGGCTTCTGGTTTCATGTGGATTTTCATCACACCACACATGACTGTTGTGGGCGTTCCACATTCCCTCCCGGCTGAAGGTGGACTCGTCCGTAAACAAAATGCTTTTTACAAAACGGGGATCCCTGGATCTCATCGCCAAGTACCATCTTGAGAATTCCACTCGAGGGCCAAAATCCTGCTCTCTGAGCAACTGCACCCGCTGGATGTGGTAGGGGTGCAGATTCCGGGAACGTAAGATGCGCCACGCAGTTGCTTGCGAAATGCCAACATGTCTGGCGATATCTCTCGTGCTAAAACCTGGGTTGTCCTCAACCAGGTTAAGCACAGCCTCTTCGTTGTCGGGGGTGCTCACTGATCGCTCCCGTTCAGGCCTGCCTCCGTCGAAAGATCCCGTTGTGGACAACCTCTGGTGTACTCGAGCGAAGAAGGCATGGCAGGGGATTTGCCTGTTGGGGTAACGCTCGGCGTACAACCGCTGAGCGGCTCGTCCATTACAACCAGCAGCGCCATACGCCAAATGCATGTCAGCCAATTCAGAGTTTGTGTACCGTTCCATCCTACTACCGATCTGCAGACAAGTAACCCGAAGCTTAAGTAGGTACCGCACGTTCAAAAGACGTGTCTGCGCATACAACTACGTCATCTCGCGTTGTCGTCTACGCATTACGTATCTTTTGCATATCGATATGGTACGATATCTTTTGCATAAATCAGCAAAAAGCACCTTATGTAAATTTTATTGCGCGCATTGTGCATGATTGAAACCAGCTATGTTTGTTAAAAAAAAAAAAAAACTGCAGTTTTAATAGCTTCTTATGATAAGTAAATTACTCTCTTGTTTTGTTTCTAACTGATCGTAGCGCCCCGTTTCCAGTTAGCGTCCGAAATGTCAACGAATTATGTTTTTTGCCCAAAGCGCCCCCTATCGATGTTTCTTTTTGTACCGTTCAACTGAGTTTCAGAGAGCCCCAGCAAACAGAATCATGAAAATGCATGCCATAAGTCAAGAAATCTGTTTGTTTATCTCCTAGGAGCCTTCGAGTTTCGACCACCCTGTACTTTGACATTTTATTCCGGCTCTTACGCTTTTTGCAGGGCTCTACTTTTGGGTTCAAACTTTAAGTTAGAGTATAAACTTTGGCGAGCATGTGTTAAATTATCAAAATAACGGGCTTAAAGTTGTTGTCTAGCTCTCCAAAGTCTGCAGCGCCCCCTATCCATGTTTTAAGAGATACGCTTATCAAATTGGTACTGAAGAAAGTCTAAACAAACAGAATCATTTCGACGCAACAAGCAAGAAAATCTAACCATTTCCCTAGTTTTTATGACGTTTCGAATTTCGGCACCCAAATTTTCGAAAGCGCCTAGCGCCTTACCATCGCGTCAGGGACCCTACATTCCCTATTCAAAAATGTTCGTCTAGGTGTGCTCTATCGATCCTTAAAGTTTGTCACCGACGAGCTGAATCACCCTGTATAGATAAATACCGCAGTGAGTCGTGATCTTTTTATTTTTCTTTTTTTTTTTTTTTTTTGAAAAATTAAATACATTAATTGAGAGAAAACGAGCAAACATTTTTTTTTTCAAGAACACTACTCTAAAATACTTTCTGAAGTGTTTTCTGCTAAAACTAAGTGCAGCGCGCATACTCATAATACTTAATCGGTTCGTATTGGGCACATGTATTTCTCAGTTTATTTTTCTGGTATTAAATATTGAATATTCTGAAGTACTTATGATATGAAGCCGATCGCTATTCATTGAATCATGAAATTGTTATTTGACTCGTTCGGGGTGAAGTGTCGCTTTAACCCTTTCAGGGACAAATAATCGTGTTTCAGTAATGTTGATTTCACACCGGAATATACAAACAAAAATTTGAAAATAAGGAAAATCTATTTTACAACTTCTTTCCATTAAAGTTGTAAAATAAATATGTAATTACATGTTTCTGGTGCAAATCTTCATTAAAATTAGGTGGGATATAATATATTCAACCGCCCCTCAAGCGGTTAAGAGAACACGTCTTATCATTTAGTATTATTTTGCCTTAACCATTAGTTTTGTTATTATCTCCATGTAGTAATGATAGTATTCTAATTCTTATAATATTATACATGTGAAAGTGTGAAAAGGTATGGCTGAAGTCAACATTAAAACATATGATTAAATGTCTTTGAATTCATTATCCGTTACATTAATTTTTTTTTTCCTAATGTGCAAAATTTTCATTTAAGTTAATAAAATTCACATATTTTATTTGCTTCTATGAGATAAAATAAAACTTATAAAAATAAAACCAACTTTCAGTCAAATGTTTCAACTTACAGTTTGTACATATATGTGCAGTGCTTTAAAAAAATATTTTGCGATTTCGCTATTAATATTTCCAACATAGAGTAAGTATTTTTATAATATTGACGTTTTGTTAGAGATTATTACAATGTACAGCAACCTTTATGCAGCATTCACGTTTCACTACAAATATTTCCAAAGTAAACCTAATATTTTATCAATATTGGTATTTCAGTTCAAATGTTGGCGATTAGTATTGAAAACTAAGAGTAATTTTATATTAAAAAAATACCTGAATTTTTTAATAATAATTTTCGCTTTGTTTAATGGCAGACTTTCATTGAATAAATATAATGAAAATTGCCATTTAAAAAAAAAAAATGGTAGATATTTTGAATCCAGAATTTCCGCTAAATTTCCAACTCTGTTAGCGATGACTAAAAATATTGGCCAATATAACCAATATACCTGAAACAGTTTTTTCGGGTAATTACGTTTCTAGATTTTTATAATATTTATTAACAAATAGTAATCTTTGCCTAATTTGTTATCAGAATTCTTATGGCAAAGATACTATTAGGAGGAAACAGTGGATATAAAAAAAAAAAGCAGAAACACAATCACTCCATTAAATATGTAAAATTTATAAAACTTAAGTAAACTATTTCTATATTGTAAAAAAAAGAGAATTGAATGGATAATGGATACATTACTAGAATTAGGATTCTATCATTATTACATGGAGATAATAAGAAAACTACTTGTTAAGACAAAATAATACTCAGCGGAAAGACATGATCATTTCAGGTCTCAAGACTCTTAAAATTGGAAAAAAAGGGAAAAAAAAAAGAGACCATTTTCAACATTTAATATCTTAAAATGTATTTGATTTAAGACACAATTTTTATTGAGATGAAAGATGCAGAAAATCGGAATAACAGATTATGCGCTCGATTACAAAATAAATTTTGCAACTCGAACGAAAATTTTGGTGCCCATACATCAGATTATAATAATTACCCTGAACCTAAATAAATTTGTATATAAATCAATTTTATATTTTTAATAATTATGTATTTAGCTAATGCAAAATTTAGAAAATTTCAGCAGTATAACTACTTAAAAAAATATTTTTTTGAACAGTAAAAAAGAAATTTTGGGTTCAGTTTATACAGACTATAATAAGAAAGACATGTTTTGAAAATGTTATGAAAAAAAATCAGGAGTTTTTGAGATATCGTGTGCATTATGCCCAAAAACGTCATTTCGAGAAAAATTACTTCAAAGTTTTGGAAACCTCGCTTCAGCTATTAAGCAGGTATAATTCTAAAAGCCATAACTTCTGTTCTAAAGGGAATTTCAAGGAAACAATTATATCAAAATGTTCAGAAAAGATACGAGTTTAACATATAAAAAAATTAAAGTTTCGAAAATTGTAAAGCTTTAAGAGTCCTGAGACCCCTTAATAGGACGTTAGGCCCCGAAGGGATTAACCGTTTGAGTGCGGAACAAATCTTGCGGATATGTGCCAAAAAAGCAAATGTGTATGGGTTGTATAGTAAAAAATTACTTGTAAGCCGACGATATATACAGAAATCGCACGCTTCGTTAGTGAAACCAACTTAAATGCACACCACACTGAGACAACAAATATGAGCACTATCACCCTCTCAGCAATTTTAGCATAAACTAAAATGAGCACTATCGCGCTTCCCGTAATTGTGGCACATAACAAGAGTAGCGCTATCGCGCTTCCTGAAATTTTGACACATAACAACAGGAGCGCTATCGCGATGCTCCGCACTCAACCGGTTAAATAATAATTCAAAGATTGTGTGAGATAGCAATCGTCTGTACATGTGTTTCAGAATATTCAAAATTTCATACCAGAAAAATATACGGAGATACCTGTGTCAAATCCGAACCGAGTAGGCATTGTGAATATGCGTGCAGCATACCTTGGATTACAGACGATTAAAATGTTTTTATGATTTAAAAATTAATGATCGAGCCTGAAACACGGGGAAGTAAATGTATATATCCGACATATTCAACATTCACCGTTATTGTATGGTGAATGTCGACTATCACCGGTGTAAGTCAGAAATAAGGATACTTAACGAATATTTCGGACATACACCAAGCGACTATGTGAATGCTGACATTCACCGGTGAAAGTCGACATTCTCCATATTTCGGTCTTTCACAGTAACATATACACTACATAGTGTGCTAAAATTTATCTGAGTTTCAAAACGCATAACACAATTATACTTTGTGCATAACACAGAAACGCATATTCCTGCGTTATGCGTTATAACACGCATAACAAATTCACCTACCGCAATTTCCACAAATAGACTAAAATGCACTCGAATAATTTTTTACAGCCCTGTATATAATCTACAGATTTTTATACACTACTCAATTAAACTAAAATTTATTTTAAGGAAAACACATACAACATACCTGAAAAGGTGGTTTCAGAAATTAAAGTCCTTAGAGGACAATTCATTAATTTGTTTATATTCTACAAAGATCTCTTAATAGACTAAATATAATTCTGCTGGAAAATGCATAACTCAGTTAAACAAGTCGGTACGTTAAACGTGGTAAATGAGCTGAGTTAGTACTATAACTAGTTTTATAAATTTTCAAATCTTGGTACAATAGTTGTTGCAATCTTATGCAAAAATGCATGAATATAAAATTTATTACGATTATATACAGGGTGGTCATAAAAAAACTTCCCCGATACATGTACCTAACAGCTCAACCAACTGAAAGGAAATTTCAGATTTAGTTATATGAAAGTATGCGCTCGAGATCGTGATGATTTAAAACAATAACGAGCGACTAGGTATAGCGTTTCCTCCATTAAACAGCGCATGCGTCACTGCTTGGCGAAATTCAGATCTATTATTCAGATCGATATTCAGATCTCTGCTAGTCTGGCAATTTATTTGTAGCACTGGCGAATAGGCGTTAATTTTGTAGTCAAAAAATTATCAACAACGCTAAAATAATAAATTTTGTTACATTTTAAGTATTAAAGAAATTCATTTATTAAAAAAATACCATGTAAGTCATGTGAATTAAAAAAAATAATTTAATTAATAATACTGTATTCACGATTTAAAAAAAAATTACAAAGCAATTGATAATAAATATTTATATTTTTTTATATATAGAGGATAATTTTAAAAGATGAAATCGTCAATGAATTAATTCTGCTAATTTTATATTTATCTCTCATTAAAGGTTTAAATATATATATATATATATATATATATATTCTGTAATGTTTGCGTTATAAAGAGCTAAATTTTGTCATTTTAGGCTTAATGCCAACAAAATTGGATGAGATAACGCATCTTCTATGAATGAACTCACAAGCTCCTCTGGTGATTCTGTGAGTCATTCATAGTTTCTTATTTTACATACTGGTTTCATATGTTCATTTCTAAATCATCTTTAGAACTTTATCAATTTCTTCATATATTTGTGATTTCAAATTTATTATATATGTATATA
This sequence comes from Maratus speciosus, assembly GCA_963932465.1. NCBI lineage: Eukaryota > Metazoa > Arthropoda > Arachnida > Araneae > Salticidae > Maratus > Maratus speciosus. Next base: position 340,362,877 of record OZ010786.1, on the reverse strand, counting down.
TATATATATATATATATATATATATATAATGTAAGCTTAGGAGATTTATTATTGCATTTTAATAAATGTTTACTTTAATTATTACAATACAAACAAATGAAATATTGAAATTTATTTAAAACTAAATTATATTTACAAATTAAGTTTATTAACGGAATTAAATTTATTAATACAAATTAAATTCTATTTACAAATTAAATTCTGTTTACAAATTAAGTTTATTAATTGTATTAAATTCATTAATGCAAATTAAATTAAATTTATTAATACAAATTAAATAAAAAAATTTTAAACTGAATTATAATTTAATTTAATTATCTAATTGACAATAATATAATTACAAAGGAAGTGATAATAAAGACCGGCTGATATTTAGTAACTGACTTAATAAAGATCAAAACTAAACTACTAAAAAAAAAAGAAAGCCAGCAAGGACAGAACACGCGAACTAAGGATTTAGTAATAAATTCAGAACTATAACCAGTCCTTAAAACACTAGACGAGATCGTTCACACGAACTCTTCACCAAAGAACCATATACCGGCTTTACACAATACTTTCTCAAAGTACTTGGCATTTCATCGCCAAATCAATGGCAGGAAGCAACCCAAGAATCAGTTGACGCATGCGTTGTTAAATGGAGGAAACGCTATACCTAGTCACTCGTAAAACAATAGAGCTCTCACGGTTACTGTTACATTGAACAAATTTCGAAATTTTTGAATGGCAACACCCTTTTTCTCCTGCGCAAATTCATCAGCGCATTGACAAAATATAAATGGTGTTGGAACGATACACGCATGACAAAAATTGCAGGTGTAATATCGTGGCACTCAATCCTAATCAGTTCCTATGTAACGTAATATTCAGCACTCAAAAACAAATGATTAAATTTTTATTTTCACTATGTGGACACACACAACTCAAAAACTCATTTTAAAACCAAATCTTACAACATTACTCAGTTCAAGTGAAAAAAAAAAAAAAACATCGGCTATCCAAAGCATGTCTTGTAGCTACTCCTTCGTTCCTCGCGCATCGAAAACGTGCTCCTTCGGTACGATAATGAAGTCAGCCAGACACAAGTTAAATGGACTCCAATTTAGGAGCAAGTCCTGCTTTCGCATCTCATGCTGTATCCAGAGTTTATGTGGGGTTTCGCATCTTGCGAAAAATCACGCACTCCAAGTGATATTTAGGGTCGTTACACTGGCATAGAACATTTTCAAAAAAGAGCATTGTAAAGGTCCAATGACAATTCAAAGACGAGGTGAATTGACGCACTTTGCACAATTCACAGGAATAGGTAGCAGCAGAACCAATCACAGAGCACCATATGCAAATCACTGCGTGTAGAAAATTTTTAATAAACAGTGTGGGAAAACTGTTTCTTCAATCAGTTGTTCGTACGTGCCAACAAGATGACACTTACAATAAAACAACAAGATGAATTGATAAAGCTTTTTTATCTGAACGGGAAAAATCCAGCTGAAGCTGTGCGAGTTTATCGTCGAAATCATAAGTTACGACGAGGCCGATGTTCCGTAAAAACTGTAAGTGGTTTGGTGAAAAAAAATAAAGAACCTGGATGCACATGTGATCAACCACGATCCGGACGACCATCTGTTCCTGTTGAAGTGGTTGCGAGACGTGCATAATAGGCCTATTGCAGGTCTATTGCATACTGCAAGAAGTGTTGTACGCAGTTTGGATATACCGAAAAGATTCTGAACACTATTCTGCGGATGTTTCCCTGTCGATTTCAGTGCGTCCAGATGTTGCAACCTGGAGACGAGCAACAGCGTTTGGACTTTGCAAATTATTTTATCATCAGATATGATGAAGATAACAGCTCGCCATTGCGAATATTATGGACGGATGAGGCACATTTCTCTTTAACTGGGAACCTAAACTCCAAGAACTGCGTTCACTGAGCTGATGAAAATCCTCACAATGTGACACCAACTCCTTTACATAAAGGTAAAGTGACCATGTGGTGCGACATTGCACATTCATTCTCGGTCCAACTTTTTCGAGGAGGTCACTTCCACAGGTATGAAAACGTGCTCCATCACAAGTGCTAGGGATACAACAATGTTGCAGAAATACGTAATTCCAGAATTGCAGCAGCGAAATGTCGTTAATGATATTGTATGGATGTAAGATGTTGCTCCTCCACCTGTCGCCACATCTGTTCGACAAGTGCTGCAACAGAACTTTTATGATAGAATCATCTGTTGTAACTTTTCAGTTTCGTGGCCATCATTATCCCCCGATCTCACTTCAATGGATTTCTGGTTCTGGGGTTATCTGAAATCAAAGATTACGCATCAAATCCAGGAAATTTGTCAGAATTGAAAGATGCCATGAAAGGTGAAGTTGTACAGATTCATCCTGTGATGCTACGTTTGGCATTGTTGTCAACAGTCTCACGCACGCAATGCGTTATTAACTGTGAAGGTGGCCATGTTGAAAATTGCTAATTCCAATAAATGTTTTTTTCTCGCTTCTCTCTTGTGTTTTCATTGGTCCTTTACAATGGTCTTTTTTGCAAATGTTGTACGCTGGCAATTTTCATCGTACGTGTATCATTTCAACGCCATTTGTGATTTTCAAATGCGCTGATGAATTTGTACATGAAAAAAATGGGTGTTGCCATTCGAAAATTTCGAAATATTTTCATTGTAACCGTAACCGTGAGAGCTCTATAGTTTTAAATCATCACAAACTCGAATGCATACCTTCAAATAAGTAGACGTAATTTTTTTTGGGGATCGGTTGAGCGGTTAGGCCGCTAGGGGCTCATATATCGGGGAAGTTTTTTATGACCACCCTGTATATTAAAATCAGTAATACGGTAATAATATGACTCCATGTTAAATACAACGTAATCACCATGACAACTTAGAATTATTACCCATCACGGGGTATCATTGAATTAATTACGCATGAGAGTATTCAATAAAATGGAAAAAACTTTTATTAATATCTTTTTAAGTTTTGATTCGATTCTCATAAAATTTGAAATGACTCGACAAAATTCTGCAACGACATTAGGGTGGGCCGAAAAAAACTTTTTTTTCAATTTCGATGATGGGTAGTGCGGAAAAGAGGCCACCAGAGGCACCAAGTTCACACAAAAAATTTGAGATTTTTAGGACAATTCCTATATTTGCCGCTTTTGGCTTGAAGTTTTGCTAAAAGGCTGATTTTTGAACTTTTTTAGCAAAAATTTTAAAAATGTTAAATTAAACTTATTTTAATCGCATTTACTTGAAAAGGCATATTTAATGTTTCAAATGTATAAATAAGCTCTGATAATGTATTATTTAATTGCTATGTGTATTTTAAATTAGACGATTTTTATAGCCTTTTCGCGTTTAAGTGAGCAAAAGTTGCATGTATTGTTTGAATCTTTCAACTGTTTCTCTCTTTTGTCTTGTTTATGTCCCTTGCTCTTCCTTATTTTTTTCGATGCTTTAAGGGTCATATATTTGGGTGACGGACAGCAGAATCCCTCAGAAACAGATCTGGAAGGAGAGAAGAAGGTGAGGCGAGAACTTAAGCGAATGCAGTGACTGATCGCGATGTTGGGGGAGCGATGGAGGAAATACAAGAGGGGAGAAAGTGCGATAAGCGATAAGGGATGCTTATTATTTTCAGTGCTTAGTTTCCCTGAGACATGGCGGACGGTGTGTGAGACAGGAATATGCGTTTAGGAGTGTTTGGCTTTGAAGGGCCTGGTTCAAATTCAGATTCAGTCGAACTGCTTGCTTGAAAGCTCCCACTACTTGAATCTTCCAACAATACACTGTAAAAAAAAGGACTAAAAAACGGAAATACTACTGGCAATCTAGACGCCAGTACTATTTCCCTTTTTTACGGGAATTTTTACCCATAAAATACAGAACATTTTCCGTTTTTCTGATTAAAAACGGAAATTTTTCTGTAATTTATGAGTAAAAATTCCCGTAAAAAAACGGAAATAGTACTGGCGTCTAGATTGCCAGTAGTATTTCCGTTTTTTAGTCCGTTTTTTTTTTACAGTGTATAACTGTCTTCCATCTGGATCTAACTCCACTCGTTGAAGGCTTTGTCGCAGAAGCACTATTCCTTGTTGAAATTGTATCCCTTTTCATTTTCCGCGATATTTTCTTTGCAAGAGTTTTGCTTGTTTTTAAATAAATATTCCCGATATGTAAATCAATATTTAAATCAATTTTTCGAACAGTTCTTTGATCCTTCAAGAAGTTCACCTCCCGATGGAGAACTTTACGTCTGATGTCGCAGCTACAATTGTTCAAGCCTCTACACTTACAAGCTGCAATGTCAAAGAGCAAGGTTTCCGCATTTTGTACGAAATCTTCACGGATCGCCTTGCCTTTAACGCCCATATGATTACAAGATTTCTCCAATGATCTACACTCATTGTAATAGTTTTTAATCTTTCCGTTAATTGTTCGTTGGGAAACCACTGGTATGAAAGATTTTATTCAGATTTCGGAAACTTTTTCACCTTCCATTTTAATAATATCATCCACTGGTTGAAGATAAATATCTCGATTTTCTTCTATATCGCTTCGCAACCAATAGTAGTGGCGTATGATGTCAGCATTAGTTGGCAATTGCAAATCTTTCAATTTGCACGGTGCCTCAAAATGGCTACTTTTCACGCTATCACATGTCTTTACATGATCATGAGCTTTCACACTAGCCATTTCTGAACTCGTCGTAATAAAACGCACAAAACACAGTAAAGGCACGTTAAACCATCGAAAAAGCAATGTATTGCAGGAGAAAAAGGTTTTACTTTTACACTGAACAAATGTCACAGGGAAACCGAGCACTGAAAAATAATATGCACCCCTTATCGCACTTTCTCCCCTCTTGTATTTCCTCCTTTACTCCCCCAACATCGCGATGAGTCACTGCATTCACTTAAGTTCTCGCTCCACCCCCTTCTCTCCTTCCACATCTGTTTCTGAGGGATTCTGCTGTCCGTCACCCAAATATATGACCCTTAAAGCATCGAAAAAAATAAGAAAGAGCAAGGGACATAAACAAGACAAAAGAGAGAAACCGTTAAAAGATTCAAACAATGCATGCAACTTTTGCTCACTTAAACTCGAAAAGGCTATAAAAATCGTCTATTTAAAATACACATAGCAATTAAATAATACATTATCAGAGCTTATTTATACATTTGGAACATTAAATATGCCTTTTCAAGTAAATACTATTAAAATAAGTTTAATTTAGCATTTCTAAAATTTTTGCTAAAAAAGTTCAAAAATCAGCATTTTAGCAAAACTTCAAGCCAAAAGCGGCAAATATAAGAATTCTCCTAAAAATCTCAAATTTTTTGTGTGAACTTGGTGCCACTAGTGGCCACTTTTCCGCACTACCCATCATCGAAAATAAAAAAAAAAGTTTTTTTCGGCCCACCCTATTATACATATTAAATTTCAAACCATTCGGTTGGGTAGTTACTGCGCCGTTATATGGAGACAGACGGACTGACAAACGGGCGGACTAAACGACGACTATAGTGGCTACGTGTTTATATAATTACGAACGCACCCAAAAAACGCCCTTAAGCAATTCACCCTCGCGCGCAGTAACGTTTACGAATTATTTTTTATAGCCCTGTATATTTTCTATAAAAAATTATACACACCACGTAACATTCAACAATTTAGATAAACATAAAAACACATACTACATCTGAAAATACATCTACTGCTTTTATCGCTCAAAAACAGTACTGTAAACGAAATCTTTTGTGTCTTCCTGTAAATGAACGATAACTATTATGAATGTCCTATTTTACACTCTGCATCTTGTAGCATACATCTATAAAGTATATACATTTCATTATGTTTGATATAACGTAACATTATTAAAATACTCCACAAACAAATTTTCCTTATTAGCTATAATATAACGAGATTCTTTTGAATGTTTCTGTAAATGAACTATAATTGCTGCACCCTCCATATTTTCAATGGCGAACATTCCAAATAAACTTCAAGAACATTTATCGATACATGGCAATCCATGCATATTTACGAGAGTTAGAGCACGTCAGGCCGCAAATGTAAGACGGCAAACGGCAGACAGACAAACCAAGTCATAAACACTTTTCAATTATGTTGGAATGTGTTAAAAGTTGCTGAAACCATCTAGTTATTTTTTTACATATTTTATAACATGACAATTTAATATATAAAATTTTTTGAGCACTAGTTATCATGTCTGTTTTGAAATATTGCTGCGATAAATATTTCCTTTGATTATCAAGAACTAAATTCCGATATTTACATGTTACATGGAAATCTTTACATTTTTTAAATTTCTAAACTCAATTATAAAACACTCAAGATAACTGTAAGTTATTGTTGCAATTAATAAAATTATATTTTGCAATTCCTAGGCTTTTTCTCTAGCTAATTAAGTAGAGTATCAATTTTATTTACCCCTATCGAACTTTCAACTAAACAGAAGTTACATAAAGCTCCATTAAATACAAATCATAGTTTTCCAACTAATACAATGTTTATTTTCCAGAATCAAAATTTAAAGAGCAATTTGTATTAATAATTCACTAATTCGACTTCAGAATTTTTCTGTATAAAAAAAAAAAAAAAAAAAAAAAAATTAAATTACAAGATTTTAACTACATACAACAATTATAATGGGATTTATCAAATTAACTTTTCTCTATTTGTTCAATTTCTTAATTTTTTAACAAAACTACACGCGATTAAAAATGAAAATCGCATTTTATTTTCTTAAAGTAATCATAAACAATTAATAGGGAATAATTTTTTTTTTAACTATTGATAATATGTTTTTATACAATACTTAAAGTAAAAAATGTTTAATTTTAAAGTGTTCTCAACATTTATGAGAGCAAATACGAAATTTCAAATCACTGTTTTTAAGAGAATTAATGTTTATTTAATTGGAGATATTAATTTAATTTTGTACCTTATTAATTATAAATAATTATAGTTCGTTTTAATCACAATTTTTTTTTTGTCAAAGGGGTAACCAAAGGAATAAAATTGTTTTACAACTTTTCTCAGATTAAATCATGCACAACAAGTCCTAATTCAATTTATTAAAAGATGAAAGAAGTAAAAATATATTAATAGACTTCAGCAAAATTGTTGCAGAAAGCAAATAATACTACAAGACATTAATTAAATTATCAAAAGGAATTTGAATTGAAAAATTTAATGGTTTCAATTTATTCTACTTAAAATTGTATTAGAGATTAAAACGCTGCAATGAATATATTTTTATTATTTTCTAGAACACTAATTTATTATCTTCAAGGATAAATAATTTAAATGTATTTTTTATTTACTTTAACTTTCTGCTCGAACTAACGTATAAACTTTGAGGAAATAAGCAGTTTAATCACACAAAATTTCATCCCAGTTTTATTACTTTCGTTAAATGTTCATAGAAATTCTTTATTCAAATATTCATAAAAATTCAAAATCAAATTAAAAGAAGAGTCCATCTTTCGGATCGTAAAATTTAATGTGTTTGCCGCGGATAGCATAACGTAAGCATCAAGTGGTCTAGTTGAAGAAATTTTTTAATACAGCTCATATTCAAAATATTAGAATAATTGAGAAAAAGTAATAATAAAAAAATATTTTTCATATATTTATTTTTGATACTAAGTAAATGCAATTAAATTTCTTATAAATTAAATCTGGGATGTTTAGATAAGATTTTAACATTTACAAAATATAAAATACAGTACAATAAATTAGGTATGCAGCTTTCTGAAACACATCAAAATATTAGAATAAAATTTAGATTGGTTCAAAATATTAGAATATGTTATTTTACGCAACAGTATTACCTTATGAATATGAACTAAATGGTAGTTAATATTTTGTAGCATCCCTTTTATCTTTCATAACAGCGTACAATCGATCTTGCATACTATATACAAGGTATTTACAGACATTTCTATCAATATTAGCCCAAATAGACTTTTTACGTGCCACTAACTCAGTTTTACTTGAAGGAGGAATTTCTTGGAGTTTTTTCTTCATTAGCCACCATAAGTTTTCGATAGGATTAAGGTCTGGTGAGTTTGGTGGCCAAGGAAGTACCTTAATGTTGCGTTGGCGGAACCAATTCTTAGTTGACACCGAGGTATGAGGTGACGCTAAATCATGTTGAAAGATGAAATCATCTTCAAATAAATCTTCTGATGATGGAATCATGTAATATTCCAAAATTTCTTGATATACCTGAGAGTTAGCCTTATCGAAGACGATGCATAACTATCCAGGTCCTTCTGCACTCATGAAACCCCAAACCATGACACTAGCAGCAAATTTTACGGAACGTTTAAGGCATTCTTTATCAAATGCTTCTTGCTTCATTCTCCAAACTCGAATACCTTGATTACCATATGAAACACAAAACATACTTTCCTCAGTAAATAATACATTTTTCCAATTTTCTTCGCTCCATAAACGTCTTGATTTACACCAATTCAATCTTGTAAGCTTTTGTTTTGCAGACATGAGAAGTTTTTTTTTCGGTACACGAGATTCAAACTTAAATTTTTGGAGACGTCTTACTGTTGTCGATGTAAAACTTCAACTCCTTCTTCTTTCCATTTGTGGTGAGAATCGCACACTTTTAAAACGGTTTTTCTTAATTATATGTTTCAGTTTCCTGTCATCTCTAGCAGAGGTTTTTGGTTTTCAGCCGCCATTTCGGCGATTATTTTGAAATTTTCCATTTTTTAATATTGTGTTAGTATTTTACTAATGCTTGATTGCGAACAATGTAAATAATTCACTATATAACATTGATTTTTATTGTGCGATACAAATCAACCATACGAAGTTTAATACATTCGGGAATATCACTCACACGTCCCATTTTAAGACGAAAAAGCAAGCAAATTGCAAAACGAATACTGATTTTAAATAAAGCCGTCTGAATTTAAACAATGATGCCACCAGTTATGAATTGGCGATGATTAAAAGAGAATTAGTGTGAAATATTCTAATATTTTGATTCACTTTAATAAATATTCTAATATTTTGACTTTTCAAAATATTTTTTTTTTCAATTAATCTTTTTAAAAATGATATTAATTTTAAGATAGTAAATAAAAGTTTAATCAACAATAAGTTCTTAATAAAAAAATCGTTTGCATATTTGCATTAAAAGAAAAATTAAATTTGTAAAAAAAAGTAATTATATTCCAATATTTTGAATATAAGTTGTATCTATCGCCTTCCAATGAAGCCCATAATAAAAATGCCTATGCGTTAAAAAAGAAAATCAAAGTTCTTTTGCATAGAATTCTGAGTCTTTACTAAAAAGAAATATAGTAAAATTTAGTGTGTTTTTTATTTATGCGAAAGTTTTTGTAATACAAAGTGTCGTTTTATTAATCTCTATTCCAAATTCTAAAGTTTTAATTTTACAGTAGAACCTCTTTTATCCGAAACTCTTTTAACCGAAGCTCTCGGTTAGCCGAAATCCTTTTTTGAATCTTTTTTTTTTTTTTTAACTATCACATTCCTTGTGTGCAAAATGCATTTTTAAAGTTTTCTTACACAAGCCGAAGTAGCAGAAGAGACTGGAGTTTCACAAAGTGTGATTTCAAGAATCTGGAACCGGTTTTTGGAGACTGGAAATGCTGGCCGAAAAGATCGTAGAAGTGAAACAACGCCCAATGAAGATCGATATTTAACGCTAGCAGCTCAGAGACGCCGAAATATAAATTCCACTCTTCTTCAACAACCCCTTTATTCTTCTACTGTCACCACAGTTTCGACTCAAACTGTTCGAAACTGGTTACACTCTGTAGGTCTGCATGATCGCAGACCAATGGTATGTATTACGTTAACAGCAAGGCACCGTGGCGCCCGCAGGGAGTGGGCAACAGAGCTTCTGAACTGGAGCAAAAATGAACGGCGCAGTATTCTTTTCTTTAACAAGTCCCACTTTTTCTATTCAAACTCATAATAGGCATATTTTTATCTGGAGGGAACAACAAGAAAATGAAGTTTTAAAGAAAATGAAGTTTGGATTCATTTTAATGTGTAGATGGCCCCCTAAACCAATTTTATATACGTAGACTTTATTTCCAATCGTTCGGTACCAGTAACTTTCGCCTACGATTATTTATTGAGGAGTTAGTAGGGGGTGTTTACTTTTTTTTTCCACGACTGAACATTTGGACTTTTAAAACAAACTCTTTATAAGCATCATCCCAAAACATTGGATGAACTCTGCAAAATTGTGGTCGAAGCGTAGAATAAAATTAACCTTGATATTTTAAGAAAAGCTCTCTTACCTTGGAAATCAAGATGTAATATGATATTTCAACAAAATTGAGACTATGAGATTGAACATACAGCAGAACCTCGATTATCCGAAGTAATTGGGACCGACCGTCTTTCGGAAAATCGAAATTTTCGGATAATCGAGAATGCTTTAATTTTAAGATTAAGGGGAAGTATATGCGCTATTTCTTATTATGGTAACAAATGCTTAATAAAAATAACGCAATAACAAAATAGAAACAATAGAATAAATAACGTGAATTTTAATTTCGGAACTAAGTACCTTTTACATATTTCACAAGGGTTTGAAACAATGTTTTGTTTGTCGCAGTTTCGGTTGCTTTTGCTTTGAAACTCTATCACGAAGTTTTTTAATATTATCGAGTTTTCACGAGTATCACAGTCTTTCTGCAGCTTCAGCCATGCCAAACCTTTTGCAAAACATTCAAAAGCTTCGGAATTACTAGTTTGTTCGTTTTCTTCGTTCCATTCCACAGCTTACGGGAGCTCAAGTTAAATTCATAGGAAATCTAAGAAAGGGGATCGAAAATATTTATATGTACTCGTAGTTTGGAATGGACCGCTTGCACACAAGGAATGTGATAGTTTAAAAAAAAGAAAAGAAAAAGGTTTGAAAATGGATTTTGAGCAAGGAATGTGATATAAAAAAAAGGCTTTAAAAATGGATTTCGGTTAACCAAGAGTTTCAGTTAAAAGAGTTTCGGATGAAAGAGGTTCTACTGTATTAGGAAATAAAATTCTTATCTTTTTATACAAGGCGTGGCTATTAAATAACTAGACTAATGCTGTAAAATATTTTATTTTAAATTTGTACATATTTAGCTATTATCCCCTTCAATACACACCCCTCCATTATCACTACAACGCTCCATGCGAATTTCCCATTGTTTGAAACAGTGCTGGAAGTCTTGTTCTGTGAGCTCTTTCGTGACACGTGCCGCTTTTTCTTTCACAGCTTCAACGGTCTTAAATCTGATCCCTTTTAATGCAGATTTGAACTTGGGACACAAATAAAAGTCTCATGGTTGCAGGTAAGGCGAATAAGTCTGATGGTCCAGCAATGGGATGTTATATTTGCCTAGAAACGTCTTGACAGACAATGCAGTGTAGGTCGGTACGTTGTACGGATGAAGCACCCATGAGTTGTTCTTACACATTTCGGATCGGGTTTTTTTGGTATTTTTTCGCGGAGTTGTGCAAGGATCTCAAGGTAGTAATGTTGATTAATAATTTGACCTTCAGGAACCCAGTGAAGGCGCACAATCCTATGAATATCGAAAAATTACTCCGTGGTTGACGTGAAACGGTGAACCGGGCGAACATCATCTTCGATTTCTTCTCAACCATATTGGAAACGCTTAAACCGCGCACATCGCCGTGTACTTCTCTTAACAAATAATGAGTTTCAGTAGAGTATTTTCCAAGTTTAAAAAGAATTTTCACATTAATCTGTTGCTCTTTCAAACACTCAACATTTTTCCGGCAAAACACTAAAACAGGGTCCAGAACAAATGAAGGTCACGGTCAGAATAATTGGAATACAGCCAATTTAGTGGGGGTAATCGATACAGGAGACTTTGCGCTACACAACTATTGGTCGTACGAATTTTGTTCATGCGCAATTCTTCTGTAGAAGCATTAGTCTCGTTATTAAATAGCCACACATCGTACACAGGGTGTACATAATAAAACTACACTACTTTAAAGTTCTCTACAGACGAAACTACTATTAATAAAGTTGAGAATTTTTGTGAAAGACATAATAAAGGGATGGGAATTTGTTTAAGAGAATAAAAAAAAATAGTTCAAAATCAAAATTTCGCCACCAGAGGACGTTTTCTAATGAATTACACATTTAGCAAACATTTAATATAGTTTAGAAATTTTATTTATTAACTTTACCGGATCTTAAAGACAGCTTTTTACGAGATGTTCTTAGCATTTCCCAGAACACACTGCGATCAACTGTGGAACATACTATCTTACGATTCCAAATTATATCTGAAAATGATGACCATCATGTGGAACATGTTTGGTTTTAATAAAATTTGTAAACTATCGTAAATGTATGCTAAATGTATAATTAGTTAAAAACACCCCCTGGTGGCAAAATTTGGATTTTTTTTTTCTTTGCTCAAACAAATTACACCTTTATTAGGTCCTCCACAAAATTTCACAACATGCTCAACAATAATTTCGTCTGTAGACAACTTTAAAATAGGGTCGTTTAATTATGGACACCCTGTATATGTATTTTTCAAAAATCCTTATGAAATATGAATTTATGTTTTGTAAGTCTTGCAATTTTTTAAACTTTATTAAAGTTTTTAAAATTATCAAATTTATCATTTACATTTTTGCTTATTTTATAACATGACTTTTTAGCATGTGGTAACAGATTTTCTTATTTTAGTTAAAACGAAATCTCAGTTTTTGAACATTGTTCCAAAACAGTTTTCATTGATGTTGTTTTTAACACTTTACAACTTAGTTGAAATGTGTTTATGAATTTGGTTTGTATGTCGGCGCTCTAACTCGCGTAAATATAGTCCGATTGCCATGTAATTTATACACGTTATTGGGGTTTACTATGGCATGTTCAGTATTAAAAATGGAGTGTGCAGAATTTTCGGTTCTTCTACAGAGCCACTCAAAAGAATCCCGTTACATTACGGTCTATTGGTAAAAATCTTTTGCCGTGTACTTTAAGGATATTACGGTATTTAAAATATATTGAAATTGATGTTGTATTATTAGATCTAATTCCGCGATTTCCCTATATTATTCTAAATTAAGACTCTATATTCACTAATTCCTTATTCTAAATCATCTCTATCATTAACTCTGTTAAATTCCCTTTAATTTAATATCTAGTTTTCCCAAATTACTTAAATATTACGTTTTTAGTATTCTTAAATTAAATGTTCTATTTCTGATCTTTTTTCTTTTAGAATGTTCTTTTTAGTAGCCATTTTTCCCTTCCGAGAATTTACTTTTCCGCGCTTATTCCGGGGTTTTCCTTTTTACCAATTAATTCATCCACTCCTCTGTCAGTCCTCTTTTCATGGCGTGATATCCTTAATTATTAATTGGTTGAGAACGATACCTACGTCATATTTGTATTACTGCGCTAGGCGAACAAAAAGGAGATGCTCGCAATTTTTCCACAGATTTTGGTCGTATTTCCACTTGTAAAAACCACCCCCTGGTTACCTTGAGATATGTTTTCATCTTTAATCTTATTTACCTCTAATAATTCTTAAAACTACTTGCTTGACATTGTTTGACTATGATAGAGTGATGATTAGACTCCAACTATTTGTGGAAGCTGCTATGCTACTATTTATTCCAATAAAGAGTTGAACTTATTTCTGCCTTGTTTCGATTACAATGGGAAATCTACATTGGACGATTTATTAGCCGGATTATCACTCGATGACTCCCACTACTTCGAATATGTGTGCCAATTTACGCCTGCAGTTTTATTTTTAGATTACTACAGTTACGAATAATCTTTCACTATGTTCTTTCAACCTGCTTACTCAAGTGCTTAATTGAGTAATCATTATTAAAGGATGCCTGCATCTACTATTTCAGCTTATTCATCTACTATCGCATCGAAGATAAAACTACAGTTTGCTAAAATCACCATATAGCGATCCCAATTATCGTTATATTAGTCGACGAGGATTCAACTCTACTTGTGTTTCTATTATTTTCAACTTTTCACTACTGCACTACTGGTAACATTACAGCCAGTTACTTCGTTCACTAGTTAAACCTTACAATGTTAGAATAATCTAACATTTAGCCGGCAGGATTCGAACATGCGCGAGGTAGCCCCAATGAAAATAGTTACACTGGTATTTTCTTAATTTCGATTTCATTTGAACGGAATCTAAGTTTTTAGGGTGTTAAAAGTATCATGTTGTATTAATTTTATTTTTATTTTTTAATGTTCAATTAGTTTAACTTATTAGTGACAAAAATTTAACATTAAATGTAGAACGAATTGAATAAAATATTATAATATCGGTCCCTTCTCGGGCTTAAACAGTGTAGGAAATAAATTTTTTTTTTTTTTTTTTTTTGTTCTTCAAATTAGGTTTTTGCTGAATAACTGATAGGTTATAATTATACTGGCTTCTAATGACAATAAAACATTTTAAATTTTTAGAATTTAAATATAAATTGATAATTTAAATTCATTTTTCCGCTAGACAGCTGAAGGTGATAAATCTCCCAATTTTTCTTTATGTTTACCACAGTATACGAGTTATAACAACATAGGATTAATGGCCAAACCAAGCTCTGCAAAACAAGCCGACTGGCTTTGAAACTATAACAACGAATTATTTTAAACGGTGAAATGTAGAAAATATAAATAAAAAATAAAGTATGTACAATATATATTTATAAAAATACGCTAAACTCATTTAATAGTTTCATATTAATTAAATTATGATTATACGTTTAGAAATCAATGATAGGAACTTTGACCTTTGAAGGGGGGGGGGGGGTGTGCTTTGTGACCTATAGCGACATGGCTGTCGTCTCAAATGATCCATCATAATGATAGGAAATTAGACGTAATTTTCAAGATAAACATTGAATGTTTATAAAATAGAGGGAAAACTATTAAACTCGGTGGCGCCAACTTATATGGGCCCATGGAGCGCAAGCCCACCCGTTAATTTGATCTCTCCACCCATCCAATTTCAACTGATTTATTTTTTACATTATTTAATGTGCTGAAATGAAATTCGGTTTTATTAACTTTCTCAAAATAGTTTTGTTTGAAAAATAGTAAGGACAAAAATTTTACGTGCAGGAACACTGAAAACCTCTTCAACGGATGTATAGTTAAATTTCTCACGAAAATAAATTTCCTACATATTTTGCCATCTGTTTTGATGAATTGATAAAACACTTAGGTTGGTTGGTTGGTTGGTTGATTTTTGACGGCCAATTATCTGCTCGAGCGATATGGGCCTGGGGGGGGGGGGGGGAGTGCCCTTCGTGGGGGTCTTTTTAAGGGAACCTAATCCGTATTTACGCATGGGAATCCATGGCTCCAAGAAAACCACGAAAACTCCAAGCGATTAGGCCGACGGGCGCGATTGGGTTCGAACCCAGCACTTCCCGTCTACCAGCTTCGAGAGCAGAACCTCTCGGCCACTGGTGGGGCCGATAAAACACTTAGGTGACTAAATGTATGCTTTTCTTGACATTTAATTTTTTTGCACTTCCAAATTCCAATATCATTTCAAATAAATATTAATGTACTTAAAAGGAAGAACTTATTTATTTTTAACATTATTTAAAGTGCTGAAATGAAATTCGGTTTTATTAACTTTCTCAAAATAGTTTTGTTTGAAAAATAGTAAAGACAAAAATTTTACGTGCAGGAACACTGAAAACCTCTTCAACGGATGTATAGTTAAATTTCTCACGAAAATAAATTTCCTGCATATTTTGCAATCTGTTTTGAAGTCTTGAATTGATAAAACACTTCGGTGAATAAATGTATGCTTTTCTTGACATTTAGTTTTTTTGCACTTTCAAATTACAATATCATTTCAAATAAATATTAATTTATTTATAAGGAAGAACTTATAAGAATATAATTTAATAAAATTATTTATAAAATTAATTGAATTAATTAAATTATGATATTTTAAAAATTTGCTTAGAAACACATAATTTAATTTCGAATTGTAATCTTTAGTGGTTCGCTCCTATCCTCTCTCTCTCCACACACACCGGGCATTCTCACAATCTTTTGACTTTTCGGAAAAAAAATCTGACAAAATTAAACTTGCTAAAATAACATTTTAATCTGATAGACGAATGCCTTAATGATTCAAAATAAAGAAAAAATGGTCAGCAGCGAAAAATTTTTTACTTAACTGAGGTTTAAGTTAAACTTGCGAGTTTAATTTTCCTTACCATTTTACCCCTATAACTTTTTTTTTTCTTCTAAATTTTTACTTATAATGAGTTTGCATAGTACCCACAGGACATTAAAATAAGAGATAATAACAATGTTTACTTTTAATACAGAATTTTTGTATAACATTGTCTTAAAGGGGTGTTAAAGAAGGGACGGTAAGGTAAAAAAAAGAGGATGGTATTAAAAAAAGGGACGAAATGGTAAAAAAAAGGGACGGTAAGGATGGAACGGTAAGGAAACTGACCACCTATTTTTAGGAAAATCATGTTAAGACTAAGTAGTAGCCACAATGTTCATTGATTTTTAGAAATAGTCGTTAACATTGGATTAAATTATTTTTTTTTTTTAATTTACCTCGAAAAAAGCAGGAATAAACCTTGGGGACGGTGAGACTACCAATAAAGCCACGATGCTTGAAATTGATATTTAAATGCTGATTTAAATTCTACAGTAAATTTCCTGCCAAAGAATTTTAGGCATTATTTCTCTAGCATATTTCTGCATAAGAGAAAACTTGAACAAAATTCTGTGGCCGCATCTGAAATGATTTTCTGTATAATTTTAGAAGAGGGATGGTAAGGAATCTAAAATCCAGGGACAGAGTTTAAAAAATAATAACAACCCTAAAAATGTGTGCAGGTTAATTTTTAGCTACATATTTATATAAAACAATAGTTCCAGTTTCAGAGAAAAATTACATCGAATTATTTTTTTTTTTGAAACAATTTTATCCAGACAACTCCAAACTTAAAAATCAGCTTCAGGGACACGGGACGGTATAGGAGTTTTCCAGGTGTTTGGACCCCCAACATCGTCCAAAACTTATTTATCTCGTTAGTATTGTTGTGCAATCATGCAATGGGATGTTCCCCAGTATATGAGATAAAAATAACACAAAAAAGTGTATTAAAATAAAAATTATTATTCAGGGACATGAAAGTCAAAAGATTGTGAGAATGCCCCATACACAGTAAGGGAAAAAATTTATATGCGTCATTTTACTCAAAAATTGTTGTGCCCACCCAATATTTTTGAAAAGTTGTCGCTACTGATTAAACTTAATTAAAAGATCTATTTTTACTTTTATACTTATTTAAATAACCAAAATGATTTATTAGGGAACATACTATTTGGCCTACAGATATCCAATCTTTACTTTCTTCTATTCTATTTCTTGGATTCGCGAAAATTTTCGACTTCCTGTTTTAGACGGATTTACACATTTTAGAGGTAAGAGATCCCCAAAAACATGTTTTTATAAAATGTCTGTCTGTCTGTATGTATGTGACACAAATTTTGTGGGCGCGCTATCTCAAGAACTAAAGCACGGAATTTAATAAAAATTTATATTCAGTTATTCTCTGATATAAATTGGTGCTGATTACGTGTTGGTGTAAATCGCTCTACAGGTGGCGCTGCTGTGCAGCATTTTTCACGATTCCCACAATAACTCAGTCACTAGAACTAATGCACAGATTTTCATCAAACTTCATATTCATTTATTCCTTGACATGAATTGACGTTTTATACATTTTGATGTAAATCGCTCAACAGGTGGTGCTGCTATGCTGCATTTTGCAGGATTTACACGATTTCCGCAATAGCTCTATCTCAAGAACTAATGCACGGATTTTCATCAAACTTCAGATTCAGTTAGTACTTGATATGACTTGGTGCTGATTACGTGTTTGTGTAAATCGCCCGACAGGTGGTGCTGCTGTACTGCATTTTCACGATTCTAGCAATAGCCCTATCTCAAGATCTAATGCACGAATTTTCATCTAACTTCAGATTAAGTTAGACGTTGACACAAGTTGTTACACGATTTACACAATTTCAGCAGTTGTCATACCTCAAGAACTAATGCACGGAATTTCATATATTCAGAATCCTCATGATGGGCATAGATTTCCATTTAATTTTGGCAGTGTGATAGCGAATTTTGAAGAATTAACATGTATGAGATAGAAGAATGTTTTGGGATTGGTACATCCGACTAGCTTTATAAGGCTTAATTAAAAAAATATTTAATTTAAATTCTCTCTCACCTTTTTTCACGATCAAATAAAAGTGTTTGAATCATGGTTTTTAAGAATAGTAATGATCATGTAATCGGTGAAATGAAGTATAGCTTCCTTTTGTAGCTTATTGATTATGAATCTTTTTAATTACATTTAATGTCAGATTTTTTTAATGGATGGAGGGATTGGAAGGTAATCAAGTGTATAAAATCATTCCGCAATTTATCTCAGATTAAGACAAGTACAACAATGGTGTTTGCAAAAGATAGATATATTCAGATATGCTTATTGTAGATTATTAAGAATTTAAGCAAAAGAAAAGAAATTTATGCATTAAAATATTTAATACATTTCACTTACATCATTAAAGAAAGTAAAGATTTGCTAAAAAGGTTAATTACATTAGGAAAAAGAATTTACAATAAAAATACAATGTGTTAAACCTATAATAGGTAAATAAACCTTTCTAGTCTCCCCTTTTACATGGAATTAAATATGCGGTTCAGCACCATTACATGACTTTCAGAGCATTATATTGGCATTTTAACCTACATAATTTCATTCGTTATATAAAACGTCACACCAATTCTTTTATTTTAAAATATTTAATATATTTCTGCTAAATCATCAAAGAAAGTAAAGTTTTACTCAAAAGTTTAATTAAATTAAGAAAAAGAATTTTAAGTAAAAATACGATGTTTTAAACCGAATAATAGACACATAGGATTTTCCTTTCTTATCCTTCACAGATAATCAAAGGAGCAATTCAGTGCCTTTACGTTATCTTGGAAACATTATATTGTTATTTTACTTTACATACATTTATCCTCGATATAAAACGTTATACTTTTATTTTAAAACAATTAAATTAGGAAAGGAATTTGAAATAAAAAAATACAATGTTTTAACCTTTATAGGCAAATAAACCTTTCCTGCCACCCCCCCCCCCCCCTTTACAGTTAATTAAATGTGTCACTAAGTACCTTTATATAATTTTGAGAGCAATATATTGTCATTTTAACTTACATACATTTATTCTCTATATAAAACATTACACTAATACTTTTATTTCAAAATATTTAATATATTTCAGTTAAATGATCAAAGAAAGTAAAGTTTTACTCAAAAGTTTAATTAAATTAAGATTTAAAAAATAATAAAAATACTATGTTTTAAACCTAGTAACAGACACGCAAATTTTCCTTTCTTCCCCTTTACAGAGAATTAAATGAGCGATTCAGTGCCTTTAAGTGACTTTGAAGCATTATATTGTTATTTTACTTTACATAAATTTATCCTCGATATAAAGCGTTACAACAATACTTTTATTTTAAAATAATTGAATTAGGAAAATAATTTGAAGTAAAAATACAATGATTTTAAGTCTGTTACAGACAAATTTACCTTTTGTATACTACTTTGTGAGCATTATAATGTAATTTTACTTTACTTAAATTTATCCTTGATATAACACGTTACAATAATGCATTTTTTAAAATAATTAAATTTTGAAAAGAATTTGAAATAAAAAATGCAATGCTTTTAACCTATTATAGGCAAATAAACCTTTCCTGTCTCCCCCCTTTTCAATAAACGACTCTGTATCTTTATACTACTTTGGGAGCATTATAATGAAATTTTACTTTACTGAAATTTATCCTCGATATAAAACGTTACAATAATACTTTTAGTTTAAAATAGTTACATTTTGAAAAGAATTTGAAATAAAAAATACAATGTTTTGAACCTATTATAGGCAAATAATCCTTTCCTGTCTTCCCCTTTTCAATAAACGACTCAGTATCTTTATACTACTTTGGGAGCATTATATTGTCATTTTACTTTACTTAAATTTATCCTCGATATAAAACGTTGCAATAATACTTTTTTTATAAATAATTAAATTTTTAAAAGAATTTGAAATAGAAAATACAATGTTTTGAACCTATTATAGGCAAATAAACCTTTCCTGTCTTCCCCTTTTCAATAAGCGACTCAGTATCTTTATACGACTTTGGGAGCATTATATTGTCATTTTACCTTACTTAAATTTATCCTCGATATAAAACGTTACAATAATACTTTTATTTTAAAATAATTACATTTTGAAAAGAATTTGAAATAAAAAATACAATGTTTTGAACCTGTTATAGGCAAATAAACCTTTCCTGTCTTCCCCTTTTCAATAAGCGACTCAGTATCTTTATACTACTTTGAGAGCATTATATTGTCATTTTACTTTACTTAAATTTATCCTCGATATAAAATGTTGCAATAATACTTTTTTATAAGTAATTAAATTTTTAAAAGAATTTGAAATAGAAAATACAATGTTTTGAACCTATTATAGGCAAATAAATCTTTCTTGTCTCCCCCTTTTCAATAAGCGACTCAGTATCTTTATACGACTTTGGGAGCATTATATTTAAGTATTGCGCGGCAACGTAATACTTATTTATTTCCAGTGTCACTTCTCAATGTTAATTTAACATGGAAAATCCTATGGAGATGATAACTTTTTCATTTTTTCTTCCCACCTTTTTGTCCCTGATGCCACTCATTTTTTTTCTTTACTAATTCTAAGGATATTATAAATTTAAAGCGTAAAAACGTTTGCCTAACGTCAGGGTCAAAACGAATGGCAAAATGCCTTTGCATATGGATGAATTATAACCTAGAGAGAAACATGGGCCAATTTTTTTTTTAGATTATTCAAATATTTTTCTTAATAATTCCAATTTTCGCTTTTTCCATTGAAAATCAACGGACATTTTTCATAGAAAATGTAACGTTTTTTCTTCATTGTTGCAAAAATTTCAAAAGCCGTAATAATAATTTATTTCTTTTTAGTTGAAAGATTTTCACGTGAAATATTAAATTGAGCTAGTTTTTTTTTTTTTTCAAAAATTAAAAAGGTGAATATGGCGTCATAGTGGAAATAAAAAGGATATTTTCAGAATAAGTTTTTGCTTTGGTCAAGTTTATATTTTAGTAAAGAGTTTCTAATGGATAGCTATTTTTACGCAGGTGCGGAATTACGTAACTTAAATTTTAAAATGTATTTTTTTCCGAGATGAGAACTATTTATACCCCAAGTTAAACTTATGTAATAATTTTCGGATGTGTTTAGATCACCCTTTGGGAGAGAATGAGGTTTAAAAATTTAAAAAACTTTTATTTTTAATTTTTTACTGTGTCACAGCTATAATATTGCTAAATATTAGCAGTAAGGATTCAACACAATTTACATTTACAATCATAGCGTTCCTGAGTGGGAAATAGGGAAATCTAAATTTAAGTGAAGTTAATTTTTTATTAAGTAAAATAATGCTAAAAAGTGATAAAATATCTTTATTAAAGATTGATGATCGTTTCGTCACACCAACGGCGACATTTTCAAAATCATTTATGATAGAAAATATTTTCACAAAATTTAAAAACGATAAACATAGTAAACAATGTCACGAGACATGATGCGTAATGAAAAATATTGCAAACCT
Source organism: Maratus speciosus (assembly GCA_963932465.1). NCBI lineage: Eukaryota > Metazoa > Arthropoda > Arachnida > Araneae > Salticidae > Maratus > Maratus speciosus. The sequence goes on along the minus strand of OZ010786.1, from coordinate 340,341,042 downwards.
AAAATTAAATTAAAATTAAATTAGCTATTTGTGAGCGTGGATTAATATTCATATAATTTAACACGCTAAAATTTAAATTTTAATTCCATGTATTTAATATAATAATGTAATAATTTAAAAATTAATCCACGTTCACGAATAGCTAATTTAATTTTAATTTAATTTTAGGTTTGCAATATTTTTCATTATGCATCATGTCTCGTGACATTGTTTACTATGTTTACTGTTTTTAAATTTTGTGAAAATATTTTCTATCATAAATGATTTTGAAAATGTCGCCGTTGGTGCGACGAAACGATCGTCAATCTTAATAAAGATATTTTATCACTTTTTAGCATTATTTTACTTAATCTGTTTATAAGTGATTTTTAAACATGTTTTTAATTTTTTATGTTTTGATTATAGATTTTTTACTTTCAGATTAGAAGTTTTTGTCCAAACTACCGCAACTTGCATTACTACAGTGGTGAAACATTTTGAATTACACATTGGTAAACTGCATCCCACATTGTGATGCAATACCGCACACATCAAAGTCTGATGATGATACTCTCTATTAATTTTGAAAGCGTTCGTCTGAGTCAAAATTGACATATTAAACAAAAACATAATTTGAAGAACAAATTAAAAAAAAACAAAATTTATTTCCTACATTGTTTAAGCCCGAGAAGGGGCAGATATTAAGTTATTTCATTCAATTAGTTCTACCTTTAATGTTACATTTTTGTAACAAATTAGTTAAGCCAATTGAAGATTAAAATATAAAAGTAAAATTCCTACAATATGATACTTAAAACAGTCCTAAAAAATTAGCTTCCGTTCAAATGAAATCGAAATAAATCTTAGACTTTATTTAAAGTTTTGTATTTTGCATGCATCTTATCATTTTATGCACAATTGTCATAAACATAATACAAAATCTGCAATACAAATATTTTCAATTAAAAATGGAAGAAATCTAAGATTTATTTCGATTTTATTTGAACGGAATCTAATTTTTTTAGTACTGTTTTAAGTATCATATTGTATGAATTTTATTTTTATTTTTTAATCTTCAGTTGGTTTAACTAATTTGTTACAAAAATTTAACATTAAATGTAGAAATAATTGAATGAAATAACTTAATATCTGTCCCTTCTCGGGCTTAAACAATGTAGGAAATAAATTTTGTTTTTTTAATTTGTTCTTCAAATTATGTTTTTGTTTAATTGTTATTTTACTTTACTTACATTTGTCCTCAATATAAAACGTTGCAATAATGCTTTTATTTTAAAATAACTTCATCGAATTATCTTCATGGATGAATAAATTATATTTTCAATTTATTTTAAGTTTTTGATAGTAATATCACCCGCATTTTGCTGAAAAAAAGTAGTTTAATCCTATACATTTTATCAAAGTTTTATTACTTTTCTTTGAAGGTTAAAGATTCATAGAAATTCTTTACCCTAATGTTCATAAAAAGGGGTTAAATAAAATTAAAAGAAGAGTTCGTCTGTCCGATCGTAAAATTTAACATGTTTTCTGCTAACAGCGTAAAGTAAGCACCTAGAGGCGTAACGGAGGAGAATTTTTAATATCGGCTTCTGATGAAACCATAAACAAGCTGATTAAACAACATGTTTTCGCGATGGAAAAGAAAATTACGGTTCTTTTGCGTAGAGTTCAGAGTCTTTAAATAAGTTTAGGAATTCGCCCAAGAAACTCTTGGAATAATATTTTTACTTTTGCGGAATATGCACAGCTGTATTGTTTTTAACTAACGTATAAAAAAGAAGCTTATACAATTTCCACTGTATGCATGACTTTTGAACTTATGCTCCTATTTTGATAATTATTTTTTCATTGAAAGGGCACGTTTTGATAATGTTCTTATTATAAATTTCATAGGGATTAAAAAATGGTATATTTCTTTGCTTAACCTTTTTCTTGTTATTTTCTTATAACTTTTTAGGGTGTAATTTTCATAAAAAAAATTTTAGTCACCACGGAATTTCAATATATTGTTAAGTTACATAGTGATACATTTTTTAAGTAATCGTCATATCATATCACAAATATTTATATAGTTTTAATAGGGGGCTCTGCCCCCTGCAAGCTACGCTCGCCAACCCCCGTTCAGACACCGCAGAATCTAAAAATCTAAAATTCTAATGGGTTTTAAAAATATTAGAGAAGATTAAATTATACTGAAAAAGGTGTGCAGATCTCCCTGTAAACGGGTTTCCATTCAATTCCCTTTGATTGCAAAAATTTAACGGAGAATCAGTTGCTGTTAAGACATCCAATTTGTTTTCGTTTTTGATTAAAGAGGATCAGTTAAACATTTGAAAAGAAGCTAAAATAAAATGAATTAAGTATTCAGTCTTTGTCAACCGATATTTTAAAACAATCTCTATAACAATAGCCGAAATCATGTGACTATCATCAACAGTTCCGGGCGAAACACTTTGCTTTTTATACTCTAGGTGCCATTTTGATACTTTAATGTTATCCAGGCACAGGTGATAAGTCGCCAAATATTACTCTATCCCCATCATTTAATCTATATTATAATAGTTCAAGTCATCAAAGGCCATAAACAAATACGATCTGATCCCTTCGCCTTTTATATGAATGTTTGAAGCAAATGTCATATACAAAATGTCATATTGGCGCGATTTTTTTCCAACGCCAATTTGGGGAACGCATTAACAGCATAAACAACAACATCGAGCTTACCATATCAAGCAAAATAACGATACTTTGGCGCCAGTTAAGTACCCGTTACGTATATGACATTGGCGTCAGAAAAAAATCGCGCTAATATGGGGCCGTATGTGACATTTGTGCCGAAAGAAAAAAAGCCGGGTGCAAATCTCGCCAATATCTTTTTTTCAATTCGCCAGTTAGCATTTTTTTATTGTTCGAGTGGTAAATTAAAACATTGATTTGAAGTTGAAATTAAATGTCATGGTTTGTTACATAATAAGATTAAATGTCAATGATGGTTGATGGTAAATGTCACATTCACTTGACTTTTAGCAAGTTACACGTGTTCACGTCATCAAGTGATTTTTATTTCGACGTTTTATTTTTATATTTATTAGTGTTATACTAATTTATTTGTTCTTTCGTTATTTAAAATAAAAATTTTGTCAATCTGTACAATTTGGCGAGTGGTTTGGCGATTTATATAATTTTCGAAATTGGGTGACAGAATAACTACTACATTGTACCGTATTTTTTAGTTATTTTCCATTATTTCCAAAAGGAAATAGCAAAAAAAATAATTAATTACTATAGAACAAAATAATTTATATAAATTAAAAAAATAAATAAAAGTAAATATACATTTATTATTAAATAAACAACAATAGCCGGGTTACCATGTCTATCAAAATAATGCCATTTGTGCGCCAATTAGGTACCCCGGTGCGTATATGACATCTGTGCCTAATATTTTTCTTTTCGTTTTGTTTTTTCTTTTTTTTTAAAGAAGTGAAAGCCATCAATTTAAATGTTTCATTTTTAAATGAAAGTTTTGAAGTTAATAAAATGATAACGAAATAAAAAAAAAAGCATTGTTCTTAGCATAGATTTAAAGGAGGCCAAACTGTCGCCAAATTAATTTAAAATAGTAACCTTTTCTGAATTATGAAAAAAAAAATTCTGTTATGATTAAAATTTGAGTTGCCATCATTAGAAAAAATGTATTTAAAATTAGAAAAAAATTAATATTTCGAAAACTAATTCGAATTTAAAAATTCTAATACCAGTTTTGAAATCTGCGAATCAATATTGATTTTGGTGTTAATTTTATCGCAAAGTATTCCATATTTTAGGAGAAATCGCCGTGAAACATAATCAGTTGTTTAATCAGTCGATTCATACTTGCGTTTCATACTTCCGTTACATACTTCCGTTTCATAAAATGCGTTTCATTAGGATTTTATATATATAGGGTAGAAGTGCAAACCGTTTAATATTCTCGAATAGAGCTGCAGGCGTTATTAATAAATTTTTTAAAAATTCATGGCGGTGTAAAATTTTAAATTATGCATTGGTTTAGAAGTAATCAAATTTGTCAAAATCTGGAAATGGATTTCTTAAATCGTTGCCTTCGCTAATATGACGTTAAAGTTACTCATAGACATACTTTTGCTTTAAAATATAATATAGATAGTTTTGTCCCATTGATTTTTTTCACTTATAACTTTTTAAGGGGTTATTATATTTGAAGATTGTTTAAAATGAGCTTTCAGCGTATTGCTTTTAACCCTTATGTACTGAATTATGAATTCATGAAAACTTTATCTTCTAAAGCATTTTTCGTGAATTGTTTAAACTACATTAGAAGATTTACATAATCATTTAATAAATTTTAGAATGATTTTAGAAGGATTAAAGGATTTAGAAGGCTTAATTAAATTTGAATTTATAGAGATTTTGTGAAATATTTATAATTCCATTCAAATCTTTTATTTTAAATACTTCTCTTAGTATTTTGTAGAATTAGGAAATGTACAAATATGATGTTCTTACAATAGAAATATAGAAATATTTCCTGATTGCAAAATCCCCCCCCCCCCCCTCCCAACCCGAAAAAAGCTCGAAAGATGCAAAGGCAAAAGAAATCATCCTTTTAAAAATATTTTTGTTTTGTGCAATCAATAATGCTTTTGGAACAAAATAAAGTATCTATAACTCATTCTAAACAGTATTACAACTGATCGATCTATTAAATGAATTTTATAACAAGTTATTTTATTGGTACTTATAAGTACCGTCAGTAGATAAAGGGATGAAATGAGCTTTCAGCGTATTGCTTTAAAATAACATCATGCATTAAAAAATAAAACTGCTAATGTTGCAAACAATTCAAATGCTAAATATTATATTATGAAAATAATATTATATAATGCAAAAATTTCATCCTTTTGTGCACATGTAAATTTTCTATATACGAAACGCTGTGCTATTGGTTAAGTGTTTCCACCCTTTACTAATCGTACGAAAGAAATTATTCACTACGACAGCTCGATATATTTTTCATAAATACCGTATACATATCTACCACTATTTTCATATTTTTTAAACCTTACAAAATATATTATTCATTTGACAACTACAAACATTTTTTAAAGATGCTCATACATATCTTCAACCAATTTTTATAATCTTTTGACCTTTCAATAGAGATTATTCATTTTGATAATTACTTACACTTTTCATAAATGCTCAGAAATACCTTCAGTTATTATTATAATTTTCTTATTTGTAAGGTAAGGTTTTCAAATGATCCAGTATAAACTTTGCAAAATCCTGACATTAGTGTGTCTGTTTGTCTGCCTTCTTTGTTAGCTTTCCGTGCTCTAGCTTTTGTAAAGTATTCAAAAATATATTTACATTTTTCCGTAAAGTTAAATACATTATTGAAATAAAGTGCGACATATCCCCCCCCCCCAATGTTCATATTAATTTACACTATTCTCTTTCAGAGCCGCAACTAGCGTTTAGATGCCATAACTTTTATGTATCAATCGCATTTTTCTCTAAAATAACCATAAAACTCTTAAGACTGCTAAAACATTTTAATATTTATTAAAACAAAGTAAAGAATTTTTACGTTTAAAAATAGTGATCAAAGCAAATTATTTATTTACTTACCTATGGTTTAATATTTATTAAAACAAAGTAGAAAATTTTTACGTTTATAAAAGATGATCACAATAAATTATTTTTTTACTTTCCTACGGTTTAATAATTAATACAAAGTTGGGGTTGATTTTTGACGGCCAATTATCTACACGAGGGATATAGGCCCGAGGGGGGGTGCCTTCCGTGGAGGTCTTTCTAAGGGAACCTAATCCGTATTAACGCATGGAAATCCACGGTTCGAAGAAAACCACGAAAACTCCGAACGATTAGGCCGACAGGCGCGATTGGGTTCGAACCCAGCACCTCCCGTCTACCAGCTTCGAGAGCAGAACCTCTAATTAATACAAAGTAGAGAATTTTTACGTTTAAAAATGATGATTATAAAAAAATATTTATTTACATAACTACGGTTTAATAGTTATTAAAACAAATTAGAGAATTTTTAAGTTTAAAAATGGTGATCATAACAAATTATTTATTTACTTACCTATATACAGTTTAAAAGTTATTAAAACAAAGTAGAGAATTGTTAAGTTTAAAAATGGTCATCACACGAATTACTTATTTTCTTGGAGAAGCATGACTTTTTTTTTTTTTTTTTTTTTTCAAAACAGGCCATCAATTCTTATTTCCAAATAAATAGTGTATAAAACCTATTAAAGATAAATTACAAGGATCGAGAAAAGAAAACCGTTTTAGTCAGATTTCTGTCTTAAAAAATACATTGTGTATTATTAGTGTAATATATTCTTTTCACCAGGACCATACAAATTTTCTTTTTAAAGCAATATTTCACAATTGTAAAAAATAGACAAATATTTCTAAATATTGGAAGATATATTAGGACCACAAACGAAAATACACAATAACCTCGTCCAAGTTACCCCCCCCCCCCTCCCCCCGATTTCAAAAAGCGTTCTTTATCGTTAGAAATCGCAGAAATTAATATATTATCGAGTTTTAAAGAAGCATTTGAAAAAATAAAGTTTCATTTGATGCCACTGTATTTCTCAAACGTTTCCAAGTAAATTTAAGTAGATTTCGTAAAAAAATACTACCTATTACATTCTTCCCTATGTTCGAATTTCTAAAAAATTTTCGCATATCACTTTGATCAGGACCCCTAGAACCCAAATCCACCCCCAGTTCAAAACTTTATATATTTATCTATCTATATCACTTTTTTATGGGCAAGATAACTTCCATAATTCTGCGCAAATCTCTTCCAAACAGATTCATAAAATCAAGGAGCAAAAAATCTCGGTCAAGTTCCTTAATGGGCAAAATCGGACAAAGGGGTCGGAAATAGGGAGGGGTTTTGTGAAAACCGAAAACCCCCATAATTTTTTAATTATAATACATATCAAATCAATTTAACATTATTATTGCTTCTAGGAAAAGGGCCAAAAATTTATGTATCACAGATTTTTGATAAAAATAAAAATGGGCTCAAGGGGCGAAAAAAACAGGGTTTTAGGGAGAAAGAAATTCATAACTTCCTCAATTCTCAAGATATCAAATTCAATTAATCTTATTATATATCTTATTAATATTATCTACAACTTTTATATTGACAAGTTTTTTTAAAGAGCAACTCTTACTGCAAAAAGAAAAATTAAAAACGAAAAAAATGGAGGGGGGGGGTGAATGTTGAAGAAGAAAAAAATGCATAACTTCGTCAATTCACAAGATATCCAATCCGGTTAAATTTATCATAAATCTTCTTAATATTATGTACAACTTTCATATTAACAAGTTTTTGATAGAACCAACACTTACACCAAAAACAAATTAAATAAAAATAGGAGTTGATGAAAAAATTATCGTATTAAGGGTGTACTAAAATCCAAACTGCTTATTTTCCTGACTCATTTTTAAGTTCATTTTTGCTCTCAAACACATCCAATTCGCAGGTTCTCTTATTCAGAAACTGTATAATGTGCCGTATTGGCGATTTTCTTTTATAAAGGCAGAATATACTTCAAAAAATGCTTCAAAGTGTACATATTGAACCGAATTTCCCGAAGCGATAGTGCTGGAAACGAAAAAAAGTGCCGTACTAAGAAAATAATTGTTTGTAAATCAAGTTCTAATTAATTGAACGAAAAATAAAAACGCAGGTCGCTTTTAAATCTCTTCAAAACATCACGTCAGCAAGTTTCATGTTTTTACTTTTAAAAATGAGTCTGAAAATGTGTCAGAAAATTTCGAGTTGTTGAGCGTGGAAAAATATTTATTTTGAATACCGCCTTAACATGATTCTGATAAAACCAGCTCTTACGGAAAATGAAATTCAAAATTGGTCAAAAGCGCTCAGATATAATTGTTGAACTGTGTTTATCTCCAATCTTGATTTAGTTTTTGTTGTTGAAATTAGTACTTTACTTCGAATTCTACCTCTGCCTGTAGGCCGAGCCGGCAGGAAATTTTTGTAGTATATTAGTAATTTTTCGCATCCCACAATATAGATTTTTCGGGTATTTTCCACCATAGTGACCTTGGCGTTTTTTAAAAGAACTTGGCACAATTCGAGCTTCAGAAAGTGAGATTTGTTGCCAAATACTATAAAGAGTTATGAAAACAAACCAGATATACTTTTGTGTTTGTTTTTCAATTCCTATTATTAGTTCAAACTCTTCCTATATTTATTTATTTATACATCTTGTTCAAATTTTCAATCGTTAATAAAATACTTATTATTCATCCTATCAAGTTGAAAGAAAATTTTTTAAACTTGTACTGGATGAAAAGTGATGTTAATACAGATTTTTCAGACATTAATTAGTTAATTAAATTTTAATTAATTAATTTTTGTTTTATATGGAAGGCAAAATGGCGGCCATTGGTTATTGAATAGCATTTAATGCATCTTCATATCTATAAGGGGGGTTACCATAAGGAGACCCTGTTCTGTCGCCAAATTGGCGATATATTGCCAAAAGTGACGCCAACTTGGCGATATCTCTAATATTTCACCAAATTCCCATAGACTTCCATTGTAAACCTACTTGCTTATAGAAAATCAACAAATTGAGATATTTTAATGCAACAAAAACTAATATTAGCTTAAGGGATTATATTAAATTTTTCTTTGATGACCTAAGTAGGAATTGACTTTAAAACAAAATTTTTATATTACTTGATATTATTATATATTTATATGCCTATACGAGTATAAACATTATTTCTATTATATATATAAATATATAGAATTATTGTTTTTATATACACATTACTTCTGTCTGTATATAGAAATAGATAAATGGCTTCTTTATGGTATGTAAATTGTATAATTGAATAAATTTTTTGTGTATATGAAACAGTGAATAAACTGCCTAAAAATGTGTTGTCAAATTTCCTTTTCTCTACTTCGGCAAGGCCTCTATACTGGAAAAGTACCGTTTTTCGAAAGCTATCTATTCCGAAATATATATTTTCATGTTCACAAATATGTTCTACAAACAAACCTAATAAAATAACTTCAATAATATTAACATTAAAATTAATATAATTTTGTTACCCTTCCATGCATACATTCAATTAATCAGATGAAAAAATTTAATTGAGAATGGATAGCATCCTAAAATACGGTATTCCAGTTTAAGAAAACCGATTAATACACTATAAAAACTACTCGAAAATGTTACTGAAAATCAATGGCAGTAAACGAAACGTTGATTTTATAACTGCTTCTGTTAATTTAAAAAATATATCGATTTCTAAGGTTTTTAAAAACAAAGAACGTTTTTCAGAAACATGGATAACTCGAAAGAGGTTACTGCACATGTTCATTTGTGGTTATATTATGTATTTGTAGATTAAGAAACATTTGTGGGTAAATATAACGAAAAGTGAGATTTTGAAAACAAAAATGTTTTAGAAAATTTAAATCGTTTCAAAGCTTCTGATTCTTTTAAAAATGTTTTTTGAGCAGCTAGCTGAATAAAGTAATTTACACGTAAAGTTGTTAAAGTTTGGAGAGTTTAAGTTCATTTTTATGTAATTATAATAATATGTCATTTTCTTGGTATATGTATGCCGGGATAATGATAATTTCATTCTAAAACATTTTTCACATTCTAGTTTTTTTTTTTTTTTTTTTTTTTTTTTTTTTTTTTTTTTTTAGATCTAACATTTTAATTTCGTTTAAAGGAACATGTTTTTTTTCTACAGTACCTCAAATTCAGTGTAATGTTAAGTTTTATTTGTAAATTATTGAAGCCAGGAAAATGACATAATAAAAATCAACTCAATTTTTACAAAGCGTTTAAACACATTATTTTCAAAGAAATATCTAAAAGATCTTGCTGGTAGCAATGATTTTACTACTTCTGACTTGAACTACGTCAAGAACAAGAAGAATTACTCTGCAGCACCATCTTTATACCTCATAAAGAACTTAAATGAGCAAGCCAGGAAAATTGCATTCCTTTTCAGCGACAATCCTATTTTAATTATGGAAAATTATTTGTAAAATACAGAACTTCTTACCTTCCCCATATATATGTTATATAAGGTATAATTAATAATTAGAAATTTAAAAAAAAAAAACTAGAAAAAGATATTTGTACAGTATAGCAGAAAGCCTTTTACTTTGCCCACATCACAGTGTGACATGTCAGGAAAATGACAATCTGAAAGTTTAAGTCTTTTAATTGCTTTATTTTTGTGTTATTATGAATATAATATCTCTTGAAAATACTTCTAAGAATATTTTTTTATTAGATTGTAAAAAAGAAAATTGCATTATCTAACATTTAATAGACATTTATTGTGTGGACTGCAATTATCGTATTTTGTGATATTTTCCCTTGTCTTTCGTCACAGTGCATTATATAAGTTCCGTTTTGACTTGTTTTATTTGAAATCATATTAGTCTACTCTTAAGTTAAATGAACAATAATCCATTATGTTTTAGCCCCATCAGTGGCCGCGAGGTTCTGCTCTCGAAGCTGGTAGACGGGAGGTGCTGGGTTCAATCCCAATCGCGAACGTCGGCCTAATCGTTCAGAGTTTTTGTGGGTTTTTTTCGAGCCTTGGTTTCCCAAGCGTAAATACGGGTTAGGTTCCCTTAGAAAGACCCGCACGGAGGGCACCCCCCCCCCCTTTGGGCCTATATCCCTCGTGTTGATAATTGGCCGTCATAAACACAACCAACCAACCATTATGTTTTAACGGGCATAGGGGTAAACTAAGCTGGAATTTTCGAGTTTGTATTCCACATCAAACGTGAGTTAATGAAAAAAAAAAAGAAAAAGAAAGAAGAATTATTCATCAAACAAACATTATGAAACATTTCCCATCACTTCTAGAATTATTTGTCATGAAACTTCTTTGATTAATAATGTAAAATAATAAATGTAAGTATAACACATTTGCCGAAATCTAAGTAAAACACAAAACCGAATTTGGACAATTACCGTTCATAGTCAAAAAAGTAACCGAATTATTTTGCGCAGCCCCCCCAACAAACACATGACTTCGGAATGCATGGCGTTCCAAAGTTGCGGCCAGGTTGAGTTAAGGCCATTTGTAGACAAACAACACTGTGCCGTAAGTGACGCGCCGCTAATTACGGCAGCTATCACCAAACAGATTAGGGATCGGAAGTGAGAAAACAGTTGCGTTTATTTTACCGGTCAATCATTGAGGGCAATTTCCGGCAAGCCTTTAATGTGCCCTCATCGTTTAGACAGTAGAGGGCTAATATTACCTAACCGGAATATTTATTTAAAGAGAGGAAATGTATTTTTTCTTCATTTCTTTTAAATTAATCTTAATTATAGTCCAAGAGCTGTTAAACATTTTAGGGAAGGTATTTGAGGCACCCTGAAAATTTATGCAACACTTCTTTTGTAATGGCTGAATACAAAATCGAATGTCTGGCTGAAGGATCGTGGCCCAAAAACTGTGCCAGACACGTGTCAAGTGCCATTTTTTGACTACCCAAAAAAAAGATATTTGAGGCACGCTGAGATTGAGATAGAATAATATTTATACTTAGAAATAAAATATTTTGAAAACGACAGACTTTAGTCGGCCCAAAAACTGTGCCAGACACGTGTCAAGTGCCATTTTTTGACTACCCAAAAAAGGTATTTGAGGCACGCTGAGATTGAGGCAGAATAATACTTATGCTTAGAAAAAAATATTTTGAAAATGACAGACACTTTAGTCGGCACAAAAACTGTTCCAGACACGTGTCAAGTGCCAAATGGCACTTGACACGTGTCTGGCACAGTTTTTGAGCCGCGATACTTCAGCCAGACATTCGATTTTGTATTCAGGCATTGCAAAAGAAGTGTTGCACAAATTTTCAGGGTGCCTCAAATACCTACTCAAAAATGTTCAACAGCTCTCCTACTATTACTTTAAATGTGGGTTTTAGTAAAAATATAAATACGTTATGAGATTTATATTTAAAGCAGTAAAATAGATTAGATATTTTTATTTAGTTTTAACATATTTTTACAAAATATAAAATAATATTTCCAAACTAATCTTCGATATCTTTGCATGGATATTTTTTATCGTCATACTGAAAACAATGAATGTAAAACAAAATACTATAAGATTTAAAGTTGTGAATTCAGTGTAAAGGTAAAAAAAGATAAAATTGCTTGCCTCTATTAAATTCCTAATGATTTATGCATATTTATTTGCTTTATTATCATTATTTCACTAACAAAAGTTATAGTTAAAGCCATATGTATTTTTTCATATGCATAAAAATAGTTAATTCAATGCCAGTTACATGAAAACTAATGTTAAGAAAAACGGAAGAATTACAGAACAAATTTAGATAAAAAAAAAATAACAATAAATAAATAAAATATCAGATACAAGTGCTATTTGTTTAATAATAATAATAAATAAATAAATAAGTTTGACTGTATATTTTTGCGAGAACGAAACACATATGTAATTATGTATATATGAAGTACAAAGAAAATCGCAAGTCAATGTTAAACCTATGGGTAGTGATGAATTCTGGACGCTTTTCACCGGGAGGGATTTCTGCGGCTCTGGGTGGGGTGGGGGGGGGGTTCATACTGACTATTAAAAACACAAAATCTCAAATCTTCCGGGGGAGGACATCTCATTGCTCCGGAGGCAATGTCCCCCCCCCCCCCATCGCCACCCTCTGAATTCAACACTGCCTATGGTAGCGTTCTTTTCAAATTTGTAAAAATGAAAATAACTTTATAAATCAAAAATTCTGGAACCAAAGTCAGAAAAGTAAACACTAACCCGGTTAGAATTTAATCTCAGCTATTCAAAAATATATGATTTAAGAAATAAGTGAATTTTATTTATTATACTTTTAAGGACTTCTCATAAAAATATCCTCCCTCCCTTCCCCACAAAACAAATACCGCTTTCGTATCGCTAAGGCGGTAAAGCAAGGTCAAGGAGAATCTTTCCTAGAATTACTCTCGACCCCACCCAGCTTTGGATTTTTTTGCTGCGTCATTCGTGCTATTTGTGTACGGCGATAACAACTACAACCGGTCACTCATTTCATTTCAATATATAGCATTGCTCTGTATGTTTGCGCCCGTCCATCGGTATCGGTTCGGTAAGTCTTTAAGTTATGTTTATTCATTGCAAATTTATTAATCGCAGAATCTATCTTTTGCATCATTTGATTTCATTATTATTGTTTGATATTTATATTTTAGTTTTTATGAATACTCAAGAATTTTTTACTCATACATTTTGTATCTTTCGGTTAAATTTCATTAAATAGTTTATTTTATTTTATAGTCTTTATGAATGCACAAGAATTTTACAAATATACATTTTGTAATCTTCAATAAAGTAGTGTAAAATTCTTATCAATGGGATATTTTTCTTTCTTTAATTATTTTTATTAATTTTTAAGGGATTGCCTAAATAACTTTTAAACATTATAATTATCGGTATCACATTCTTTAAAATAGTTTGTATTAGTGTAAATATAAAAATGTGACTAAAAAGAAAGGCGTTTTATTTTCTTCTACCAGGAGAAAATATTTAAGAATTTATACTCGAGAAAATTTGATTAACTAAAATTTTAATGAAATTTAGAAATATCAAGATTAATTTAATATATTTTTAAAATCAGTATTAAACTATTATTTACATTTCTAATAATTATAAATAATTTTCAAGGATTTTGAAAAAGTTGAGATAATATATTTTTTTCTAATGTTTGGCTATTAAACTGCAAGAGAAATATCTAAATATTATCTGATAAAAGCAAAATTTAAAAAATATATGAGGAATATTATACTGTCATTCGTTTACTACATAAAGATTTAAACTTATTTTTATATAATATTTGAATGAAAAATGATCAGAAATGATGCAAAAATTTAGATTATAATTTTTTTAATAAAACTTTGATGAATAAGCATAATATAATACATTTACCAACTAACCTGTGTAAAATATAGTGAAAATCTAAGTAAAAAGAATATCACAAACATATCACATTTTAATATAAAATATATAATAAACTATGTTAAAATCATGTATATTATTTAAGCATAAATTCGAAATTTATTCTTTAAAATAAAATACTTTTAAAAAGGTTAATTGAATGATAAAATGTTTTGGCAGGTTAAAAAAAATCTCATAATTGTTTAGATATGCATATCAAGAAAATCAAGTTAATTTAACTTGAACTTTTTCAAAAATGTTCAAAATACAATATTTGATAATGAATTAATTGATTAGTTATTTCTTCAATTATATACTTTATAAATTTTTATGAAATGCAACAATTTAAATATGTAAGTGAATAAATAAACAAATAAATGAATGCATTATGTGAAGTATTGTGTTTTGGAATTTTTTTTTTTTTTTTTTTTTGAAAAAGTTCAAAGCGAAAGAATTTGATTTTCTTGAAAAGCGTACCTAAATAATTATAAGATTTTTTTAAACCTGCAAAAATATTTTATCATTTAATTAGCCTGTTAAAAAGGTATTTTCTTTTATAGAATAAATTTTGATTTATACCTAAACAAGCATTATGGCACAACCGTTGCTCGCGATTACATTTTAAATAATCATAATAGGCTTTTTTTGTGGGCAGGTTTAGACTAAATTTAATTTATTATAACCACAAATGGTAGGACAAAGGCTAGCTTCTGGTTAGCTTTTATTTTTAATGCCCATTAAAATAATAATTGTGGGCAGTTTAAGGCTATCTAACACTTTTACTGAAAAGTTAGTGACACAATTGTGGGCAACTTCTTGTACTTACGGCCAATTTTCTTGTGGCCTTATTGTGTCCAGCGTGACACAATAAGGCCACAAGAAAATTTTTTTACGGAGCCGTAACGTTCATTGATAGCGGGCCTCCATCGAACACTTTCGGCCAAGGCTAACGAACCCATCAGCGGCCCGAAAGTTCTGTGTTTGTTGGGCCTGTATTTAATCTACAGATTTGTATATTTATAGATCGTATGCTAAAACTTAGTTTAGTAAGAAAATACATAATAGGTTTAAAATTTACCTTGAGAAATTTTTACCAATATATGTAAACATACTTGGAATCTTTTTTACAGCCCTGTATATTACAAACAGATTTTTATATGCACCACCTCTTAAGTTAAAATTTAATTCAGGCTAGAACATGGGTAAAAATACTGAAATCACACTTCCAGAAGTTATCGACCCTAGAAGTCTATGTACCCAGTTCTTTGCGTGCCCCTGTGTATGATTTTATTTATACAAGCATCTCCTAATATACTAAATATAGATCAACTTAAGCGTACATAACTCAATTAAAAGCCGCCTTTAAGCCATTCACGCTGATACACCGCAATGCTTGTAAATTCTTTTGTATATGATCTATATCATTTATACACACCACATAGGAAGCAACAATTTAGTTAAACTTAAACATGCATACCATAAATGAAATCGCACTTCCAGCAATTATCACTTATAGTCAATACTTCAGATACAGTACTGTATCCGAATCTTTTGTGTGTCTCTGTAAACGAACGATAAATGCTATGCACATCATGTTATACAACAATTATCTTGTAGTAAACCTCGGTAATGTATATTAATTTCATTTTATTTAAAATAGTGTAACAGAACTAAAATAGTTGCAAACAGTTTTTCCCCATAGACCAGTATACAACGGAATTTTTTTATGTGGCCTAGTAAATGAATAATAAATGGTTTGCATCCCATATTCTACAGAATGCATGTTTTAGTGCACTTCATAAATGCATATCAATTTCATTATTTTTAAATGTTTTAACATAATTAAAATAAACTTGAAACGGTTTTTTCACATTTACCGTAATGTAACGGAATTCTTTTGACCAGACCTGTAAATTAACTAGAAATGCAACACACTTCACTTACATGAGCGATCGTGCTACAGTAAATGTCAATAACATACAAAAAATTCTGGACTATCCGAGTATATTTACGAGAGTTAAAGATCGGACAGACAACCAGACAAACCGAAGTCATAAACACTTTTAAACTATGTTGGAAAGGGTTTAAAAAACATCTGTGTAAAATTAGCTACATTTAAAAGCGATTATCTTTTAAATGATATGTCATCGCACAAGAAGATACTTAAATTTTCTTCTTAATAATTTTCATCATTAGTGAAATTCTGGTTAATGAAGTTAAAGATGAGAAAAAGTTTAACTTAATAAATTCGAAATAGTTATGATCATGAGTTAAACGAAATTATCCTAATAAACTGGATACAATTTTCATAAATATGTGGAAAAATGTTATCCCAAAATTTGTTTATGATGGTTATTCGAGATATTATTTAAATCATGTAACTATTTTATTTAATTTTTTATATTATTTATTTATTTTCGAAAATTTTTCCATAATTGTAAATTAATTAGATGATAACAGCAAAATCAAACTTGAAAACCTTTGTTAATTATCGTAATTAGTTCCAAATTGTTGCTTTTTTTTCCCTCTAATGCATAAGTATAACTAGGCTTAAAGATAATTTTAATAGGTCAACTTATATTTATTTTTAACACTTTCCAACATTGTTGAAAGTATTATGAATTGGGTTTGTCTGTTCGTCTGTTTGTCTGACCGCGTTAATGGTTAAAATAATGTTTGTACATGATTTTTTTTATCTTTACATTCAAATATATAAATTTCGATGCACAGTTTTATTTACATATGTAAACCAAACTTTTATAAAAAATATTGAGAATTTTCATTGATATGGAATGCGCAGGGGGCACTTCGAAGATTTCTAAGACGACGCGTAAAACTCCATTTTTTTCTCAAAAATATTTTTTTTTGTGATAAATGCATTCCATAATGCATATAATGTACCCTTGAATAATAATTAAATTGAAATTTACAAAAAATAAAAAAATAATTTTTAAGGTTCTTTGTTCCCTTAAGACAAAACTACTTGCCACAATTTTATAAAGAGAACGAAAAATTATTTTGCTACAAAAACATTCCGAAATCTTAAATGTAATATTAAGAATCTCTAACAGAGATAGTTTCTCGTTACAGGTTTTCTAATTGAAATTTCAGTAACTATTTAAACCTTTTTTAAACTCATAAACAATATGTCATCAATTCAAAAGTCAATCACAATTATCAACAATTTACTGAAGAAATTGCGTAAAACAAGATTTGTATTATATACGGAAACCAACAAGAGAGAGAGTAGGGGATGAACAACTAACTAGCTGCTCTTTCTTCCCAATGTTACATTGCTCAAACAATAATTGCATTACGTAAGAATGCATATTGTTTATGAATAGAAAGCAACACGTAAACAGTTTTGGTGTTTGAAACACTAAAACTATCGATACAGAAAAATGAGAGAACTAGTGCATGGGAGAGAAATAACTTCAAGATGACATTTAAAAAATGCAACCCTTATTTTAAACGCTCATCACGTGCACAGAATGTTAAAAGAAGAATTTTTAAATGCATGGAGGGTTACACTTAGACCAAGAAACGCATGTCTGATCAGTGTCTTGTTCTGTGTAGTTCTGTGTGTGTGACATAGTGCGGTGAATTTGTTGATGAACATTTTTTTTAACCCTCCGACTGCCTTGGAAAAGGGCAAAATTGTAATGTTGTTTTTTCTGCATTTTGTTTTAAATGCTAAAAAAAATGATTTTTTGAACATTTTATAAAAAAAAACTTAGTAACGAATATGAATGTAATCCTTGGAAGTATTAATCATCGTTCAATGTATTAAAAATACATTAAATCAATAGAATTATATAACTTTAAATATTGCTTGTATTGCAGTGAAAACTGGAGGTTAGTGAACGTATTAACACGGGCTTGTCAGTGAGGGGGACACGCACACAGTGTCTTCGTTGTTGAGCATTATTTTGCATCTCACTAGTACTGAAAAGGGAAAAACAAGTTTTTGAATGCATTTTTAGATATACAAATTCCGAATATGAGCACTATTAAACTAACTCTCGGTCGTCTTTGTATGCATGGCGACGCGCAGTGGTGTATTTAACCCAAAAACCTGAACAAAATGCAAAAAATTAAATATTCTTCAACAATTGTAAAAATAATATTTTTAATACGTAGCTGACAAATTGGCGCATCGATCAATGTCTTTTTCAGGAACCTGAGCCATATGCGGTTGGCTCCAGGCCTCAGCTAAAGAGAAACTTCTTTGAAAGAAGACATGGTTTTTTGTTGATTTTTGGCATTGTTGTTACTTTTAAATGTAATTTTTTTGTGGCTGAATGAATTGTTGAACTGAAATT
Source organism: Maratus speciosus (assembly GCA_963932465.1). Classification (NCBI taxonomy): domain Eukaryota; kingdom Metazoa; phylum Arthropoda; class Arachnida; order Araneae; family Salticidae; genus Maratus; species Maratus speciosus. The sequence continues at coordinate 340,322,656 of OZ010786.1, read as the reverse complement.
TAATAGCGCTTATGTGTTTCCGAAAGGTCAGCGCTTAGTATTAAACCATGTGTTAAATTAAATAGTTTAGATTTTAATATAATAAAAAACATTCAATTTGTAAAAGGGGTATTTTCAAAACGTTTTTTGCTCTAGTTTAAACATAGTGAAAGCTTTTTAAAAGTGTGTCGGGCCATTTTTGAACTATAATCGTATTGGTCATAGTTCTGAATGCCAATTTCACAAAAAAAAAATGTTCCGCATATTGTTGCCATTTTTTATATAAAATTATTTTTTCGGGGGGGGGGGGGGATTAATTAAATCCCATTTTTTGCGGCAACCAAATTGAAGAGATAAAAACTATATTTTTACTCTCGTATTGGAGATTTTTAGCTTACAGCATATTGCCTGAGAGCTTTTGCTCCTACAGATTCAGTATGTATGCATGTACGTACGTATGTAGGTACATACATACGCAACTCGCTACCTCTTGACAGAAATATCAGATCGGCTTCACATTGTAAATACTTATTTACTGCAAAACGTTTCTCCAATTAGTTTCGGGGGCTCATAGGTAGAAAATAAGGGGAGAAAGGGGGGAATTAAAAATGTCTGGAGTAGAAGCAGAAATGATTAAAAGGTTGTAAGTAATATTGGAAGTCATAACAAGTGGGCATCGCATCGACGAAAAAAAGTTCCAAACATCTGCTGATGAAACAGCAAGACTGCATGTGATCCTTTACAATTGGTACTCCATGATTCCAACAATGCACAATTCATGGTGTCACTGTAATTAAGAAAGCTGTCATACCCATTGGCCAACGGTCAGAAGAAGCTGCCGAGGCCAACAACAAACACTTTAGACAATACCGTACAAAGTACTGAATAAAGTGCAATAGAGAAGTTTGCAATATAGATGTTCCAAATTGGCTTCTTTTGAGCAGTGATTCTTTTATAAACGGCTCTAGACAAAGAGCAAGCCATACAGTAGCGAGACCCTACAACTTCTTCTTCCAGGTAGGTCTGATGGTAGTTTTCTGATAAAAGCCAAGAAGAGTGTGATGATGAAGATGAAAAACAGAGTTCTGAAGAATCAGATTGAGACTGGTAATCTATTACATACTGAAAAACCAGCATCTCTATACTGTGGAGACTCCACCTTATTAAATGTATCATTAAATTTAACTTTATCAAATGTAAATAATCTTTATTAAATGTAAATAAAATATAATAATTATTATTAAAGTAAATTAAATGTAAATAATAAATTTTATAAATAGTACACTTACATACATTTAATTAATCATAACTAGTAGATAAAACAATCTATCAACAATTACTTTTCTCTTATAAACAGTAAATATTTAAGGCTGCTAGTCACTCAACTTTCAAACTCCTTTCGGTAATGTTAACTTTATGGGCATGTGATGTATTCGTATTTATAAAATATCTACTTAGAAAATATCTACTTAGAAAATTAATCTTTTGACTACTTTTTTTCTTTGTGCTCTTCTTAAATTATGTCTCTTTTTTTTTCATAATTGTCAAAATATTTATAAAATGTGTACTTTTTATTATGTGAAGTGTTAAAATCTTACTTACAGTTCGTCAGCTTTTAAGATATAAAATATTAAACTAAGCTATAGATTTGCATGTATATTGCATAGTATGCTAAAAGTTAGTTCAGTGAAACACATAACACAGTTAAAAAATTCCATTCAGCCATTTCCGTGAATAAACGGAAATGTACTTGAGAATTTTTGTGCAGCCCTGTATATGATCTATTGAATGTATCCTCAACAAGTAATATTTTTAAAAAATAGTTCAATTTAAAAACGCGTACCACAACTGCAAACGCACTTCCAGCAATTATTGACCAAAGACTTCAATAGTTAATTTTATTCTTCAAATTCTTTTGTGTGTCCCTGTAAGTGAAAGATATATTCTATGCACGCCATATTCAACAATAAGTGCCTTAGTACACCTCAGTGATGTATATAAAATTCAGTACGTTTAAAATAGTGTGATATCAATAAAAAACAGAGCAAACGATTTTTTCCCATAGACCATAATATAATGGAATTCTTTTGGTTGTCTCTGTAAATGCACCGTAAATGCTATAGACTTCATTTACAATACCAAACATGCTATAGTGAAACCCAATAACATCTAAGCATTTCAAGGCAATCGGACTATATTTACACAGAAAAATATTTTTGGCCAGGATTTTGGGTCAAATACTCCACTGTGCGACGCATAGAACCCGCCAAGACAGCGAAGTAATCAGAATTTCATCACGGATAAAGTGACATCTTCTAGCTGAGGGACATTTTTAACATATTTTGTGACTGTTCGAATTGTGCAAATAAAAGTTTCGTAAATTGTGTACTTTCTTTGTTCCGGGTTGAATTTTAAAACACTCACTCTATATTAATATTGAATATTAGACTTTTTTCTTATATTCTAATTTCAAAAGCTTTATGGATAATATGTACTTCCATAAGAAACATTAAACTAGTATAGGGTTGATTCCTTAAACCTTTGACTACGAATCGGGAGATATGCGTCCCAGTGGACAATTTTTTATTCGATTCGTACCACTTTTTAAAAAATAATCTCTGCCATACACTTATACTACATTATTTTCAAGAGAAATCTACACCACAAAGAAAACTTTTTGTAAACTATATTACGATTGTCGCCAATCATGGCCATTAATTAAAGGGTTAACTTAGCTCACATTACGAGATGTATGATTTTTTTAATGACTGGAGTTAAATAACTATAAATTGTGAAAAAGCCAATAAAGTATAGTTGTAAAATAATCAAAGTTATAAAAATTGCTGTGTGCAATGCAAAAAATCGTATTAGATAGATTTACACAGTATGAGGAAAATACCATTCTGCTATTAAAAAAGGGGGGTACAGAAAATGCCTTATCAAAACTAAAAAAATAAAAAAATGTAATGGTAGAAAGAGAGAGGGGGGGGGGTGAAGAAAATTAGCAACCAGCTGTTTTTTTAATGCAATACTGCACAACTCCAACATTAATTGTAGGGCGTATGGGTTGCCTATTGTATGAATTTTGCTGTTGAGTGATTTTTATTAGTTGAATGTGGATGAATAGCGTGGAAGGGATAGTCAGTGTTTGAGACAGAGAAAGGTCAACAAAAAATAAATCCCCAGATTGTGTCCGGGAATATTTACGTTAACTTCTGGTGATGCACCCCAAAAATTAAGCATTTTTTAAAGTAAAAAACACAAAAATTAAAGAATGAGAATACCTAATCTATAATAATAAAGAAAGAAGTTTGTGTGTGAGTGAGTGAGTGTGTCGATGGTGTTCTGAAGAGACCACTGCACGTAGAGCTACAAAATTTGGGGAAAAGATATGTCTATATATGAAGTTTTGCAGCTCGAAGCCCGATTTTCGATTTTTTGATTAGAATTTTTTTATTTAATTTTTTATGCGATTTTTAGCGCTTTTTTATGTTTCGAGGCGATTTTTCCATATAAGTGAGAAAAATATGGTTTCTTTCTTTTAACCCAATATAGTAAATTTTATTCTCTTTTCAAAAAAGTTTATTCGGAGATCGTGCAGCGATTTTTGAATTTTTAGCGAACTTTTTATGCAATTATTCAACAGTATTTAATGCATTTCCATACCTATAAGGAGGTTACCGTAGAGAGAGTCTGTCGCCAAATGCAGCCAAGTTTGTCGCCCACTTGGCGGTATATCGCCAAATTTGGCGACCAAAATGAGTCGCCAAAAGTGACGCCAACTTGGCGATATCTCTAATATTTCGCCAAATTCCCATTGACTTCCTTTGTAAACCAATATGGATTACTTTCTTACAGAAAATCAACAAATTGAGATATTTTAATGCAACAAAAACTAATATTAACTTAAGGGATTATATTAATTCGATTTTTCCACATTAGGAAAAAGAATGCGGTCTCTTTCTTTTAACCCAATATAGTAAATTTTGTTCTCTTTTCAAAAACGTTTATTCGGAATTCGTGCAGTGATTATCGAATTTTTAGCGAATTTTTTATGCGATTATTGACCAGCATGTAATGCATGCCCGTACCTATAAGGAGGGTTACCGTATGTGGGATCCAGTTCTGTCGCCAAATAACGCAAAGTTTGTCGCCAACTTGGCGATATATCGCCAAATTTGGCGACCGAAATGACTCGCCAAAAGTGACGCTAACTTGGCGATATCTCTAATATTTCGCCAAATTCCGATGGACTTCCACTGTAAAACAATAGGATTTACTTGCTTACAGAAAATCAACAAATTGAGATATTTTAATGCAACAAAAACTAATATTAACTTAAGGGATTATATTAATTATATTTAACGGAGTCCAAGTAAATTAATTACGAATAAAAGTAACATGATCTAATGCTTAGCATGATTTCCAAAACATAAATTTTAAGAGAGCCCACAGGTCAAAGGAATTAGATTTGAAACTTTTATCCAATTACAGTAAATTTTGACTTTCGTGATTTTTGAACTTTTTGAGATTTTTAATGCGATTTTTACGTTTCTTCGCGATCTGCTGCAATTTTTTGACATTCCATTTTTGACCTAAAGTACATTCTGCCCTCATTTCAATAAAGTTTATTCGGAAATCGTATAGCAATTTTCAAATTTTCGGGAATTTTGTATGTGATTTTTAGTGTATTTTAGCGATTTGCTACTATTTTTCCACATTAGTGAAAGGAATCAACTTGCAACCTTCGAACATAATATATATATTTTTTTTCTCTTTTCAGAATATGAGAAGCGATTTAAAAATTTTTCGCGATATCTTATTGTGATTTTCAGAGTTTTTTTGTAATTCCTGCTGTTTTTTGACGTACCCGGGCAAGGCCGGGCAAGTTCGCTAGTATAAAAATAAAAAGGTTTATAGCAAAGCCTCTGTAATAGCTTTTGGACAGTTTACTGATCTGTCAATAATCTGCAAAAATCATGTCAATGTTATCTGAATTTTTCTCCCGCGCTCACGTTGTTTTCACAGTCGTCGTCCATTTCTTCCTCTTCTTCTTCATCATCATTGTCGTCTTCATACAAAAACTTCCATCGAAGGCATTACTGATGCCACACTTATAAAAATATTTAATGATAGTTTGTTCTATCTTTTTGTTTCCTTTACTTACCACAAGGAGTACGCAAGGGAAAAAAAATCTTTAACTGTATCCTATTAGACACATCCCAATTTTAAGGTACATTTTAAGGGTAAAAAAGTGCGTCTTATACATTGCAAAATACAGAAACTATTAATGCACAATATTGGGTATTTTTCTTTGATTCTAATTTAAAAATCTTAATAAATAGGGCATCCAATAGGATGCGTACCTTTATTACAAATGGCATAGGATAGTTTCCTTAGTGTATATAGTATTGTGAGCAACTTGTTTTGTTTTTAATGATTAAGATATTGATTAAACAAAGTATGTATAGTTTTTTAATGACAAGAAATAATACATTTTGTTTATTTTCTAGTATTTAAGCGATATTTTTTGCAATTCAAGAAACTGCTCTTATTGTAATTTTATTTTTAAAAACAATTCTTCTGCCTACAACAATTATTATTTTATCGCAAATTAATATGGATATTTTTTTTAAAGGTTTAAGTAATAAGAATAAAATTATGTTTTCCTTAACTATTTTTCAATTGAAATTTTAGTGACTGTTTGAACTTAATCGAAAAGAAAGTATAATACCAATTCAAAAGAAAATGACAGTTATAATATAATTTACTGAATATTAAAGCAATGGAAGAAAAAAAGGCTTTTATTATATAAGGAAACTAGCATTTTGTTATGCAAAGAAAAATACTGCACAAAGATCGTGTTGTCAAAGCCAACAATAAAGCAAAACGAAAGATAAAGAGAAGCTTGTGAGAAGGAAATGAACAACCAGCTGCTCCCTTTCTACGCAATATTAAACAGTTCTAACAAACTGCATTGCGTAAAGATTCACATTGTTCAGATATCGACTGTGGAATAAATAGCACTGAAAAACTAGACAACTTCAGTGAATGAGGCAGAGAAAGATAGAGACAGAAGAACGTGAGAAAGAGGAAGTAAAGAAACAAATATCTAATAAAGTGCAAAATTTATACATTTTTCTTTTATTCTAATTTCAAAAACTTTATAGATAGTACTCCCATAAAAACCATTAACCCTTTGCACTCGAGAGGTGACTCTCACTCACCACTAGTGTTGCCATGTATTCCCAGTGTATAAATCCTGGCTCCAAACGCTCTTGACACCACTAATTTCTTACAGTTTATTTCGCCATCTTTAATCGCAGATAATTCTGCCATTCGATAAGGCGAAGAAAATTAGTTTAAAATACTGGTGTCCCGATTTTGGTGTCCGGACATCTGGCAATACTAGTGGTGAGTTCGAGTCACCTCTCGAGTGCGAAAGGTTAAATTAGTATACGGTTTATTCTTAATTTGCCTAACATTACGATATATCTGGGCATTTTTGTTTAAATGACTGATGTTATAAAATTATAATTTTTTAAATATCGTAGAACGTTCGCAATGAAATAATTTAGGACGGTAAATATTAGGTCGTAACGAAAGTTTTCTGCCAAAAAAAGTTCTTAATAAAGTTAGAAAAAAAACATGAAAAGCAGTACCTTTAGTGCTGGTAGTAATCACCACCCGAATCTATGATTTTCTGCCAACGTTTTGGTAGTTTTTCAAAGCCTTCACCCCAGAAACTTGGGGGCCATGAGTCCAAAAATCGATCAACCTCATGTCAGACGTCCTGTGCAGAATTAAAGATAGCACCAGCAAGATGTAGCTGCAGGTGTGAAAAAAGGTGGAAGTCCGAAGAAGCGACGTCGGAGTTAATTGGTGAGTGTGGCAAAAGATCCCATTCGAGTCCATACAGAATCCAACCGGTGAATGCAGACACAAGTGATCTAGCATTATCCTGATGAAATATTACCTTCTTGCTCCGGAACTCATTTTGACGTTTTGCCTTGATAGCAGCGTCAACACGAACTAGCATCGTGCTGTACACCTTTCTGTCCATGGTTTTACCTTTTTCCAGATACTCTTTGTGGATAACACCACAGCAATCCCACCAGATACAAAGCATTATCCTTTTGTTAGTCAAATTACGCTTTGCGATGCTACCGACGGGCTCACCGGGCGCAGACCAATACCTTTTTTGGCTTGTGTTGTTGAAGTAAATTCACTTTTCGTCACAAGTGACGATCCGGTCAAGAATTTTGTCCGTGCGTTGATATTCGAGCAGATTGTTGCAGGCCTGAACCGTCTGCCCTTATCTGCTTGAGTCAACTCATGCGGCACCCAGCGATTGAACTTGTACGTCAAGTTTATGTGGTGCATAGCGCAACTAATAGGCATGGCCCTAAAGTCTAACTCCTTAGTTAGCCCTTGAGTGGTTGCATACTGATATTCTTCCACAAATTCTCGCAGACGGGCCTCATCAACATCAGTAGGCCGGCCAGAGCGCTCTGCTTCTTGAATGTCATAATCCTTGTTTTTGAGCTTTCGGCACCAAATCTTCAGTGTCATATGATACAACAGTAGTACCTAATGCTATACACATGATTCGATGACATTCTGTAGCTGACTTTTTGCAACAGAACTGGAAGTAAATGCTGTCTCTAATCTGGTAGCGTGATAGTTACATTTCAGACACCCTGTACTTAATGATATCGATATTTTTTTTAAGTAAATCTCTTTCTTTTAAATGTCGAAATTCGTTTGAAAAAATAGGAGCAAACACGTAAACGCCAACTATTTGAAAAGACGATATCAGCTGTAGCGGGAAACTTTCGTTACAACCTGATATATTAGTTTTTCAGCTATGTTTTGGAGATAATTTCTGTAGTTTTGGATTTTTCTGAAAAGAAAAATTTAAACAAATATGCTGCTTATAATTTTATCTAGAAAAAGAAATACTTTATTGCAAATGAATACCCAAATCCAGAAACAAGAATTTTAGGCATTGATAACAGAGTCATTTTCTCGTTAACGTTTCACAACTGAGATTTTAGATTATTTAGACATTTTTTTTTTAAATGCAAAAAATAATATACAGCATGAGTTCGAAAGACAAAGACTATGATCGTATAATTTTTAAAGCAATTGCGTAATACAAAATCAAATTATATAAAAAAAAAGCTGTCGCATAGAAATTTTTAAAAAAAAAACAACAACAAAGAATGAAATGAAAAAGAAAGAGGGACTGAACAAAGGATATGAAGAAACAACTGCTCTTTCTTTGTCATACTTAACAGTTCCAACAATGTACTAATTTTAATTGCTAAAAGGTGTAAATTAAAACTTTAAAAAACGGTAAAAATAGATTTATTAGCCTGTTTACATGTTTCGACTCTTCCCGAGTCATTTTCAAAACCAATGAATAAAAATATTCAAAAATTGTACGGTCTATGAAATGCCATCATTCAATTTTTCGCGTACTCCTTCATATTATGTTCGTTATATAAATATATGTATATTTTTACTTAAATGTTTATTTTTATTTTCGTAACTATTGAGTAGCTCGATCCATAATTTTGGTAAGTTAAATGATACTGCATCTTTACGTATTGAATTTTTGTGGGTTCCAATCTCTATGGTTTCTCTTATAATGGGTGGATAGTATAGACCGGAGAGATAAATTATCTTACTTTCATCGAAATTTATTTGGATGGTTTCTCCTTGATATAAATAACATTGATATAAACAACATTGTTCCAACATTGTCTTGACGTATTTCCAACAATTATACAACTTTATCCAGGGATTATATTTAGATATCGAGCGCTCGCTCGATGATTCGAAATCCGAGTCCGTCTGAGACTGAAACATTTTGTGTCATCAGAGCGCGTGCCCGCCCAACCCGATATTGAAAGTATGGAGTAGAACATTGTTAATAACATTTTAAAATTGTTTCAAGAATAAATTCCTGTTTTGAAAATCTCTTCTTACACAGAAATAACTATTAATCTTAACTATTCTCCCGTGACGTCGTTTTGTGATTTCCAAGTCCTTGAAAATCCGTTTATATAGCAAATTTGTCATTTATATCCAACCGCTGGCTGGAATCTGCAAAAGTCACAATCCTTTTCATTTTAAAGTATTATTGAACAACATTTAAGACATAAAGACATGAGTTCTGTTTTCCAGTAATTTTGAAAAAGGCTTTCAAAAAGCTAGAGGGAACAGACAAGCGATATAACGCATCTCCTTTATGTTATTAACACTAACCGAATCAAGGCTTTAGAATCATACAGAATATTTCTCTTTATATCCCATCAACAGCAATTCAATTCACTTTAAAACTGATTTTTAAAGGATTGTAAACTTAGATTACAATCTTGTTTCTTAAAAAGCATTTGGAATCCTTCTTTTTTTTATGTATAACATTTTCCAGAGTCCGAGCTTGCCCCGGGTCCTGAAACTGGTATAAAAATTGAGCTGGAGGCCTTTACGGGACGATGTCATGGGCTCGGGTTGAACTCTTCTCATCTCTAGTGACGATGCATATTGTTCACATATTGCTCAGTGAATAACGTGGAAAAACCATAGTTTCAACGCTCGATACAGACAAAAATAAAGTCAGAAAAATATGAGAATGAGGCGATGAAAATATAAATAACTATAAGTATGCACTATCTAAATTTTTGTTTTGATTCTAATTTCAAAAGCTTTGCTGGTAGCATATACGTAAGATGTAAGCATTATTAAACGGATACAGATTGTTTCTGTAGTTCATCTCAACATTACGAGATGCTTGCTGATGAGTTTTCTTTATTTATTTAAAACTCTTCAGTTCCCACATAGAATCTATCGAAGCATTTTTCATTTCTTAAATTGCTTTTAATTATTTAGACCCTATTACAGGTTTCCAGGTGGGAGGGGTCTTAAGGGATGCAGGGGGAGGGAGTCTCCACCGGACTATCCCCGAATTCATCACTTCTGGATTGGATGTGCTTCAAAAGATGACAATTTTCTTCTTCCATGATGTACAACGACTGACCTGATTTAACCATATGTGATTATTTTTCATGGAATTACATCAAATATCATGTAACAGATTTGTGATAAAGAATCACACTTGCATACTCTAGCATTGAATATGAAGTATTGGGATGAGCAAAGCAAGATCTTGATTTAGGAATTGAAGTATCCACAAGGGTGCACTGAACACATATAAAGCTTAACATAACTTAAAATAATTTTTCATAGGGTGATATAAAACTTTTTTCTGTATTCATAGTAATTTATATGCTTTACTAGTTAACTTTTGCACACATGTCTTGCTCCTGCCATCCAAGTGGTACGCCGTCTTCTTTGTACCTGATGGAAGAAAGACAAAGTTTTTTCGAAAGGCCTCGCGCATTTCTTAGTTTGATGGTATTATTAAGAATTTTTTTTTTTTGCCTTTATGTATTATGTTTCGAACAACATGTATAAATCATATAAATCTTTCAAAGAGAATAACTTACAGGAAAGTAAACAAATAATTCGAATTTGTTATATAAATTAAATAAATATAAGACCAAATACACTTGTAAAGCTTGAAATAACATAGCAATGACCTATGCAATTTTTAGGTGCGTTCATAATTATATAAATACGTAGCATCTATAGTCGTCGTTCAGTCCGTCTGTCTGTCCGTCTGTCCGTCCGCATATAACAGAACAAAATCTACCCAACCGAATGGTCTGAAATTATTTTAAATATATAATTGTTGCAAAATTTTGTCGAGTCATTTCACATTTCATGAAAATCGGATGTATAGTTTAATTACAGAAACAGTCAAAATTTTTCCCTTACATTACGGCCAATGGGAAAAAATTACTGCAAGTGCATTTTAGTGATGTCGAAGCCTTCCGAATGGTCTGAAATTTTAAATATATAATTGTTGCAAAGTTTGTCGAGTCATTTCAAATTTTATAAAAATCGGATGTATAGTTTGATTACAGGGACAATCAAAATTTTTCCGTTACGTTAAGGCCAATGGGAAAAAAGTATTTCAAATGTATTTTAATGATGTTACAGCCTTTCGAAGAGAATGAAATTGATATGCACTTATGAAGTGCACTAAAACATACATTCAGTACAATATGCGGTAAAAAAAATTATTATAAAACTAGTTATAGTACGAACGCACCTCATTTGCCACGTCTGACGAGCAATTTCCAACTTGTTTTAATTTTAATTCATATTGTATTGATATTTAGGGATTTTTCTAAGAGTTTGTAGAGCAAAAAGTAGTTAAATTAGTTTAGAAACAACACTATAATATACTAAAAGAACTATTTTTCGCATTTTAAAAAATACATTTTACTGATAAATTTAATTTCTAAAGCACAAATATATTTATCATGTTTTTTCAGATGTCGCATGAAATTTAGTTCTAATATATAAACAGTAATCCAATGATGGAATATTACTTTTCAATGCAGAAACTTCTTTTTATTTTGCTTGTTTTAGCTTTAGTAGAAATGAAAACTACACAGCTAACAATGAAATTTCCTTTTGAAAAATGATGTTATTTAGTTTTTTTTTCTTTCGTGGAATTCAAATGAAAAATGGGAATTTCAGTTTAAAAATTATTTCAATTAGTTTGTCGCATTCGTTCTTCAAAGAGAAAACGAAAATAATATTGACATTCTCTTTTAAAGTATATATTACGTAATGGAAAGCTTTTACCTTTTAGGAACTTGTCTTTTTATAGGTTTACGTTGTATACTTATATATCTGAAGTATACAATAAAAATAAATATATAAACATTTATTTTGAGAAATAAATATATATATGTAAGAACTGTAAATATTTAGAAATAAATGTTTGTATTAAAAATAAATAAACATTTATTTTGGTACTTTTAGCAATGATATGAATTTATAAGATACCTAACCCTTTGGGATTCAACAACTCCGATTTCAAAAATATTTTCTCAGATGTTAGAATACATCATTTTGCGCATTTAAAAAATTTAGTACATAAAAATATAAAAAATCGGAAATTGTGCGGCAAACGTTGCAAATGAGATGCGTTCGTACTTTAAGTAGTTTTATAAATATTCAGATCTTGGTGCAATAGCTGTTGCAATCTTATGCAACAATGCACGAATACAAAATTTATCACGATTGTATACAGGGTGCAATATGTTATCTATCGCCGACCTTTAATTTCTCAGCCGTTGGTCGTAGACATACAGTTCCAATTACAAAAACGTTTCAAATGAGGTAAATATTCATGTTGTGGCATTATTTAAAGGAAAAAATCAATTTTATAAAAATTACGAAATCTAACTTTTTATACGGTCCCCCAGTACCTATAATTATATTTAGTAAAAGTTTACACGTATCATAACACATATAACACAAACAGTTTGACATATGTACTACAAAAATTGACACAGTTATTAAACTTTAAAGTTTGAGATTTTTGCACATGATTTTGTCTATCAGCGAGGGATTAGTTCAAAGATGAATTTAAGTAATTCGAGATCAAAATCAGGGTGCAATGTCCTTTTTACGGCGGAACAACCTTTAGCCGGTATCGCCAAATCGTGGTATCACCAAAGAGGGTTATTTCCTCTAAAAATTTGAGCTAAATTTTAGGGATCAAACAACATTCAAAAGTGAAAGTAGTAGATGAAATAACCCTCTTTAGTGATACCCCGATTTGGCGATACCGGCTAAAGGGGGTTTCGCCGTAAAAAGGACATTGCACCCTGATTTTGATCTCGAATTACTTTAATTCATCTTTTAACTGATCCCTCAATTAAAGACAAAATCGTGAGCAAAAATCTCAAACTTTGAAATTTAATAACTGTGTCAATTTTTGTAGTACAGATGTCAAACTTTTTGTGCTATATCTGTTATGATATGTGTAAACTTTTACTAAATATAACTATAGGGACTGGGGGACCATATAAAAAGTTAGATTTCGTAATTTTTATAAAATTGATTTTTTACTTTAAATAATGCCACAACATGAATATTTACCTCATTTGAAACGTTTTTGTAATTGGAACTATATGTGTACAACCAACGGTTGAGAAATTAAGGGTCGGCGATAGATAATATATTGCACTGTGTATATTAAATTCAGTCATACGGCAATTATATGACTCCATCTTAAATAGGACGTAATCACCATGACAACCTAGAAGAATTACCTATCACGGGATATCATTGAATTAATTACGTATCATAGGGTTTAATAGAATGAAGAAAACTTTTATTAATATTTTTTTAAGTTTTGATTCGAATTTCATAAAATTTGAAATGACTCGATAAAATTATGCAACGATTATATATTGCTCACCCGCAAGAAAAGTGACATCTCGCAAAAACTCATTTTGCGGTATATTCCACTAATAGGTCTGTCACAGGTGCGTCTTGCTACACAACAAGTTTCATACATGTAGCTATGGGGAAAATCACTTTATTACGCTGTATGTCCATTTGTGACCACAGAAGAGGGGTGGATTGCATGGGGAGGTAAAATTACCCTACCCTCCAACTCTCATCCTACGTCTTCATTTTTAAGGGTTTTATTCTTTTATGCACATTTCTATTCCTGCATGCAGATTTGATTATTATGATTTCATGTTACAGTAAAATCATACAAATTCTCCTTTTGTCTCTCCTGTGAAATTTACTTTTGTAGAGATGTGTCACTTTTCTTGCAGGGGAGCAATATATTAAATTTCAAAGCATTCAGTTGACGCTGTTATATGCGGACAGATGGACTAACAAACAGACGGACGGACAATACGACGACTATAGGTACTACATATATGTATAATTACGAACGCGCTAAAAATTATTGACTAAAAGGTACTTTTTTCATACCTGCAATAAACAGAAAATTACATACTTCTCATAAATATTATTCTAATACAAAATTGTAAATGTATACGAACTTACCTTTGTAAAAAAAATATGGTTTGGGACATCTCCAGCCTTTTTAATTTTTCGAAATATACAAAGTTCATTTTGGCAATAACAATGTGAAATTGCTCAAATGATAAATAAAACTTTCATATGAAAAATTAATTCAGTATCGCCATCTATTATGAATTCTGTGAACAATTTATATTAACTGGTGTATTGTAAGATAGCAGCAGTATATATAGTCTATATAAAATCGTCTTTTAAAGTTGTTGTATAAGTAATATTGAATTTTGGGTATGTTGCATATATTCAACACGGTGATTCAAAGAGTTAAGTCAGTTTTTAAAAAAAAAATTTCCCCGCTGAACAACGGTAAACTTTCTGACTCATTTTTAAACATAAAAAGCATAATACTTGTAGGTATGATTATTGAAAAGATTTGCAATCGAATAATTTTTACATTTTCCGATAAATCAATTACATGTTGAGTTATAAGCGTTTGTTGCCTCAGGATGGAATTTTCCCCCTTTTCTGCACTGTTACATTCACCTTTGACACATTCTTTGAAAAACAGTCTGATTTTATAGAAAAATGAAAAAACAGTTCAATTACGTAGTTTCTTGATAGATTGGCAATTTAATACGTTTACGAGCAAAAATGACTTAAAACAAGAAAGGAAAATTATGCGTCAATCATAGATTATGAAACACTTTGCAACACTTCCAAAATACTTTAATAAATTTTCTCAGTTTAATAAGGTAAAGTGTTACAAGTCTAACAAGGAAGGTCTCCATACGGCATACTCAGAAAAATCTGAAAAAAATTACATAATGTTCTTCTCATGTAAACATAGATGTTTATAAAAAAAATTTTGGCGGAGCCTCCATAGAGCGTCCGTAAAAAATAATGAAAATTCGTTTATTTGGCGAATTATTACCGTTAGCGATGAAATAAAATTTTAAAAATACGCTTTTATGTCGAATAAACTTTAAGGAAACAACTTTATGTTGAATTTGTTTAAATAAGTTTAATTTAAATAAATTTAATTTTGCCGTTTTAGTTTATTTTAACTATAGTTTTGTCAGTTTTAGTTTCGTCATATATGTTTATATGTATTTATAACTAAATTTAACTATCATAATTTAGGATTTAAAGCAAAATTTAAATTGATTTAAATTGTTTCAAGCTCAAACATAAATCCGACTGAGTACTGTGGATTTGATTTTGTTACTATGGAAACAACGACTTCTTCAATATGGCAATGTATAAAGGCAGAATTATTCATGTGGAATTTATTTTTGAATAGCCTTTAAATTTAAAAAATTCTTGGATTGAAGGATAAAGCAATGGCAAAATTCCATTCAAATCGGTAATAAAAATTAAAAGTTGTGAATTTTTATTGCTTTATAGAACATTTTAAATTAATATTGCTGTAAATGTAACAATACTCATAAGTAAATATTTGCAATTTCAAAAATATAAAAGAAACAAATTAAATAATTAAAAATCAAATATTCGCTAGCTATAGCTTAAAATCGATATTTGCAACTTGTAAAACATAGAAAATATTTTTCCTGTGATAAAATTAAATAACTACAGCAACAAGCAACATGTATGTGTAATATAATATATATATATATAACCATTAATTAAATATTACTGACCACCATCAATAATTATGATAGTATGAATGAATTTACAACAATACAGTGTCCCCAAACACACTGAATAGATACCAAAAGCATAATAAACAAGCTGCTATGTATAAAATAAAGTCCCTTGTACCATATAACAAGAATTAATAATGAAGAAAAAAAGAAGGATATGGGTTTCGATAAAAATAATTGAAAAGCTTATATATTGAATTACGTTATCAAGAGTACAAAATTCAATTATATAAGTAAAATCAGTCGTTTTCTGTGAGAAAAAAAAAAGCTAAAAGCTGAAATTTTTTTTTCTCCTGTACTCTAACGAACAATATAACCAAAAGAATAGTTTCAAGATGAAAACAGAATAAAATTAAATGCTATGAAATGGAAAAAGCAATACAACCTTTTAAATAATTAATTTATAGCAAGGAACAAAATACCTAATAAAATTCCAGTTATTTTATCCAAATACACATCAGCACATGGTATCCAAAAGCTAGATAAGTTTAAGGTTATTTTTACAGTTAAATTAACACAGATTTTAAAAGCTAATGTATACAGTTAATCTATTTTGAAATACCGTGATACATACAATTAAAATAATATAAATAGAAAATAATTACATAATAATTAAATTACCTCTTAACACTTTTAATTTTTTTTTTATATTTCTTAACTAAAGTAAAAAATTCCAAAACTATAAGTTTACAAAATCGCAAATAGACAACATTAAGCTCAACCATTTGTTAAAAATTGATATTATTACTCTATTCGAAGCATCAGACAGAATCCAATTTAAATTTTAGTCCTGCCATCTATGATATTAACTTAAAACTAATATGAACAAATTGTCATAAGATTATGCTATTATAAGTTAATTCATTCATAATATACCAACTGCTATATACCAACAAATCCTAATATAAAAATACCATATTATATTTCATTATTCACATAAATATTAAATAAATACAATTGTTAATAGAATGATTACAATATATTCTACGACCATACCCAATTAATCTATACGGAAAATTTAAATAATTTCAAAACAATAATAATATAATGTAGCAATATGCTATAAAACTAAATAATTTATGTATAAACAATTATATATAATAAAAATATAAAATATAAGAAATACTTTAAAATATAAAAAAAATTAATTAATAAAATGAACAGGAAGGAGAAAAAAAAGGATGTTGATATAATTATGTCAGAATCTTCATTTCCCAATTGGCTAATGATTATATATATATATATATATATAAAAACTCTTTCATTGATTAAGTTTAAATTCATTAAATACCACGCATTCTAAAAACCATTACCAAGCAATTTTCAGATGCATTAAAATCGTTTGCTTTTGGCGAGAAAAAATCCTGCTCGCCAAAATCGCGTGTCGCTTTCGTATTTTCACGCCAAATATTCGAATGTATTTTATTTTTTATAGACTTTCTGCTGGAATTCCGCCCCTAAATTTAACTGATCCTTTATTACATACATGAGTAGTTTCACTAGAATTTTTTTTCAGCTTATTCTGAGTATATCTGTAAGGAGACTTTCCTTTTAAGTAAACATTTTAAAAAACACACATCATATGTTAAAACCCCGATTTCAACAATTACCGCGCATAACGGTAAAGGTACTCTAATTATTTTGTGTAGCTTTGTATATGATCTATATAGATTTGTACGCATTCTGCATAGTTTTCTAAAATTTAGTTCAGTAAGAAAACGCATAGCACACATGGAAATTCTCCTTGAGCAATTTCTACTAATAGAGGGAAACTTACTTGATTTCTTTTGTACAGCTCTATATATTACATACAGTTTTTTATACACGCCACATATTAAGCGGAAATTTAATTCAGACAAAAAGACGCTTAAAACAACTGAAATCGCGCGTCTATTAACTACTATTTACAGTCGGCCATGCATGCATTTTTTGCATAGCCCTGTATATGATTTTATATATGCTACAAACATCTCTTAGTATTAAACTAAATGTAGTTAACCTTGAAAGTCAACATGAAGTTGCATAACACAAATTAAAAAACATTTTTAAGCAATTCACGCTCATTCCCAGTAAGGCTTACGAATTCTTTTGTTTAGCCTTGTATATGTTTGACAGAAATTATCCATACCACGCTGTAAACAAAAATTTAGTTATACTTAAAATGACATTGTTAAAATGTGTCAGAAAATAGCTAGTTTGGATTTGAGATAAGCTTGATTTTATATTTGAAAAAAACTATTATAAGTAAAAAAAAGTTTTATTGACAAGATTTTATTATAACTTTCTAAAAAGGAAAATAATGTTGTAGGACAATTGATTAGAGTAAATACCTTTCGCAAAAGAAATAAATTAAACTGCGAGTTATTTTTTATCAGTTCGTTTAAAAAAAAAAATAAATGGATACACAATTTTCAATTCAGCTTTCTGACAAGTACAAGTAAAATCAATGTCCTTCTGAGAAGCAAACCCGCATCTATTTACCCCCTGCGTGGAACTGAAAGAGGACGCATTTATGAACCATGCCACAGTTCAACCGAAGAGCATCAGCTTATTTATGAAGCAATCAATGACATATAGGTGATAACATATACTTGATGACATTTACGTACAAATGTTGGACAACAACATTGGACGAATGTTTATGCCCACTGAGGAATAATGGAGGCAAATTTCATACATTTTTTATTTTATTTTTTTAATTTTTTTTATTCTTTTTTACAGACTATTATGATGTTACCCGAAATACGTCACAGCAGGAAAAATTGATCAATTATGGCACAAAAAACCTGCAGTCGAATATGCTTGATATTTCTCTAAATCTCCAACTAACGTAAAACAGCTTCTTGGTTAAAAAAAATCCTATAGAAGAAATATACTTTTTATAGCATTTTCACTGGATAAATGTTTTTAAATCCGCAACATTCGGTTTTTGTATTGATTTCTGACACCCATCATGATTATTAAAGATTGAAGAATTTTCAACGAACACAGAGATTTTACAAAACAAGTTTACAACAGCACAGTTGAAGAGTTTAATAGGAGAACATATTTTGTAACAAAAATTAAGTTTCGAGAAATTAAAGTAGAAGGCTTTTATTGTAAATTTTGTTTATTTATTTTCTTTTTAGTAGCCAGACGTTTCTTTCTTTATCGGGCGTTGGTGACTTTATAATTATACTTACTCATTCTTCCTGACTCTTTTTTATGTCGAATTCTTTAACATATATCTATTTTATCTCTCAGATAAAAATGTCCTTCCTTTTGTGTGCATAAATCATATGTTTATCCCTAGGAGATTGGAATAAACCTTATACAGGGTATGCATCAAGAACGCCCAAAATCTGCACAGTATAGTTCAGACCCAGCTGGTTATACAAGGCGAAACATTATGCTTGGTAATGTTAGCAGTGCATTTAGAGTCGTAATTGATAATCGAATGATGAATCACATAAAAACTTGCACTGAGCTCGAGGCTAGAAATGTTTTACAGAAGGACGATTGGAAAATTACTATTGAGGAATTATATTCGCTTGTAGCTATTTTGTATGCTCGATGAGCTTGCGAACTGACAAATTTAAAATTATCATATTTGTGGTCAGGAAAATGGGGAGCTTCTTTCTTTCACGAAACTATGAGTAGAAACAGATTTTCAGAAATTATGAGATTCATTCGATTCGACAAAAAAAGCGAGAGGAGTGTTCGCTTAAGAACTGACAAATTTGGATTAGCTTCCGAAATGTGGAAGTCCTTTATTGATAACAGCCAAGCTTGTTGCAAACCCGATCAGAATATAAGCGTAGATGAACAACTGTTTCCCACAAAGGCAAGATGCAGATTTCTGCAATATATGCCCAACAAACCGGACAAATTCGAAATTAAGTTTTGGTTAGATGTAGACGTGCGAAGTAAATATCTTATAAATGGCTTTCCCTATTTAGGCAAAGATGAACTTAGACCATCAAAAGTACCTTTGAATGAATTTGTAGTTTTGAATCTTGTAAAAAACTGTTTAAATTGTGGGAGAAATATAACAACGGATAATATTTTTACAAGTATACAACTCGCAAAGAAGCTACTGGCCAAAAAAACAAGTCTTGTTGGAGCTATACGAGCTATGCCAAAAATAGGTAAAGTTAGAAAAGATCACATGGCTCTTTTCTCCACAAAACTCCACAAATCAAATGATATTGTTCTAACAATTTACAAAAGTAAGCCTCGTAAAAAAGTACTACTTCTTAGCTCAAAACATAAATCCGTAAAAATTGCTTCTAATCGAAACAAAATTCCTGCAACTGTGTCGTTTCACAATGAGACTAAGTTTGGAGTAGATGTAGTTGACCAAATGGCCCGCAAATATAGCGTAAAAGCAGGGTCACGTAGATGGCCTTTGCAGGTATTTTACAATATTTTGGACTTGGCAGCAATAAATGCGTGGATTTTATATAAAGGGACTTGTGAAGAAAATATAACTAGAAAACAATTTTTATTTCAATTATCCTCCAGTGAATATAGGTGCTGCAGAAAAGAAGCCCCCTTCCAAAAATAAGAACGGAAAGCAATGGATTGTGCTCCAGAAAACTAAAAAAAAAGTCCTTATGAACACAAATATTGCCAAGTTCGATTATGCAACAAAAACAGAGCGACTTATACCTGCAATGTATGCAACAAATATGTTTGTGGCAAGTGTTCATCTAAAATAACATGTACTTGTAAAATATGTGCCTCATAGTTATTTCATACATATAAATGTGCTATACTATAAATGCAAATAGAGACTGTTTTTGTTTTTTATTAATAATTAATTAATTCTTATATTAAATGTTGTTTTTGTTAAATTATAATATTTTATTTACATTAACTAAGTGGCAAGTGTTCTACTTAGATAACATGTACTTGTAAAATATGTGCCTCATAGTTATTTCATACATATCAAATGTACTATACTATAAATGCAAATAGAAACTGTTGTTGTTTGTTTTTTTATTAATAATTAATGAATTATTATATTAAATGTTGTTTTTGTTAAATTATATTCTTTTATTTACATTAATTAAGTTAAAAGTTGCAATGAAAGCCATGATCAAAAATCCGTCAATTTGACGGGTGCGGTAAAACTAGGTATATATTTAACATCGGTAGTTCTAGTGTTAAGAGAGCTTGGTACAATTTGAAGAACTTTGAATTTTTTTTTTTACTGATGTACATTTATTTATTATATACACATATTATTATAGGTAATATTTAGAAGAGGTGATTTTAACAAGAGAAAAAATCCTTCTGTGGATAAAAAATTACGAAATTTAATCTTTTTTTAAATTTAATATAGTGTACTTAATAAAATTAGGGATATATTTTACAATATAATGAAAAGCAAAAAATAATAAAAATCGAAACGTTAAAGAAATCATGTCTTTTGCTGCGTTTTGCCTATGTTTGTATATTTTAATTTTTTTCTCATAAATTAATTTCTTAATTGTTAAATTGATCCCTAATTTTATCAAGTACACTATATTGAGGATACAAAAAAATAATGGAGTGATAATGGAGTGGTTTGACAAATATTTGTAGAAGTTTTAGTGTTTTAAACAGATAGACGGGAGCCGGTAGCACAGACAATCGCCTCATCCAGTTCACGTATGAAATTCTAGGATTAGTTAAATCTTGATTCGCATATTAAAACGCAATCGGTCTGCCAAGTCATATCTCGGTGGTAAACACCGGAAAACCCGATTTTAGGGGCTGACTCGTAGGTTTACCATTGTGTTTTCCTGCACCAAAAGGTATGAAAACATGGAGAACTGGGAGCAGAAAAACATAATGGTAAACCTACGAGTCAGCCGCTAAAATCGGGTTTTCAGGTTTTTCCCACCAAGATATGACTTCGCAGACCGATTGCGTTTTAATATGTGAATCAAGATTTAACTAATCCAAGAATTTCATTCGTGAACTCAATGAGGTGATTGCCTGTGCTGCCAGCTCCCGGTCTGACAGTAATGTATCAAAAAACAACAAACTTTAAAATTCTTTTAAAAAAATGTTTGATTAAAATTCTCAAATTTTAAAAACAACATGATTTTTTTTATTGCAAAAATCCAGTTTTTCTAAGTATTATCTATAATAATATGCGTATATAATAAGTAAATGTACATCAGTAAAGAAAATCTTCAAAGGGTTCCTTGGCCCCTTAAATGATTATAATCCTGCGGGTGTTTCAGTGACTCAGAACTATATTTAGTATGTTAATCGACCAAAATACCAAACTTGGTATAAAGTATATTTATATGCTTACTAATTGGTTTATCAACTTCTATGTTGTTGCTCATGTTTCCAACAAAGTTTTTTTTTCTTTGCACCGGATATGATATCATATTTTTCTTTCGCGTTTTTCTCGAAAACTATAAGTCGTAGAGGCATATTTCTTTGGACATTTTTCATGTACTCCAAGCGAGGTATCTGGCTGTGCAGAGCTTGGAGGGTCTTGATGGGACACCCTGCATAAAATTAAATAAATCTATGAAATGTGTAACAGAAGGTTTTTTTTTTTTATGATTAATGTACATACCCAATGCAATGACATATTCTGATGTGAAGTTCATAAGATTTATTCAAATTTTAATTCTTTTAATAATAATTTTTGGTAGGTTTCTGACAGTTTCTAGGGAAAACAAGTCGGAGATTTTACGTCAAAAGGGGCAAATGAAGTGCGTTTCGTACTATAACTAGTTTTATAAATATTCAGATCTTGGTGCAATAGCTGCAAGGGAAAATTTCTTACGATTATATATATTAAATTCATTAACACAGAGATAATATGACTCTTTTATTTAATAGAAAGTAATCATCATGGCAACCGAGAATCATTACCTTTCATGGGATATCATTGAGTTAATTACGTATGATACAATGTAATAGAATGAATAATTACGAATGCACCTAAAAATTCACTTCAATTAACAGAAAGACAATATTTGACATAAATTTAATGAATATATCAATTTTTTAGTATTTTATATTTAAATATTGTATCTAATATGTTATTTTTTTTTCTTAAATGTCAGATTGAACGTATATATTAAGAATGAAAGGATATAGTAATGGTTCATATTACTTATTCAAATTTTAATTCATTAATAGATATTTGCAAAATTGTTTGTAGAACAAAAAAGATTAGCTTAAAAACAACATTTCAGACATATATTCTGAAATCCCATAAATATAAATATAAATAGTCTTTAATATAAAGCGCATAAAATGTATCTCTGGAAAAGGCGAATATAATGCATATATAAAGTACTATAAAAACGTCAAATTTGTAACATAAGTTAAATAAAAAGCTAAAACAAACTATAAGCATGGAATGGAAAGTAAATATTAAGGATAAATATTGATTATTTATTCAAATTTTAATCTATTTAACGATATTTAAAGAACTTCCTGAAAACTTATTAAACCAAAAGCAGCTGAATTAATTTAAAATTAATGGCAAAATATTCTACTACAGTTTACTTTACGAATTTTTAATTTTACGGCGAAAAATTATTCCACTTTTGTTTTAAGAAATTTTCTAAAGCACATATATTTCCATCTTTTTTATTTTTATTACTATTCAAATATTACCCGAAATTTAGTTCTAAGAGATAAACAGTAATCCTGTAGTGGAATATACTTTACGACGCATAAAGTTTTATTTTGTTTCGCTTGTTTTAGCTTGAGTTGGGATAAGAACAACATGAATAACATTGAAATTTCCTTTTGAAAAATGATGTTCAGCTTTTTTACCTTTCGCGGAATTCAAGCAGGAATTTCAGTTTAAAAATGATTTTTTCAATTTCTTTTGTTTTATTCATTCTTCAAACAGAATTAAAATTTTAAAAAAATGTTGACATTCTCGTTAACATTTTTGCGGTTGTTTTCGTGCAGTCTTTAATTATTTACTATGTATTTTTGAAATATAATATACATTCGGTTTTAAGTATTTTTAAAGCAGATATGACATCACATGATAGTTAATTTCGGTCGGGAAAAAAAATACGGTTTAGTAAGCTTGATGTAGCATGTTCTTTAAATCTAAAATTATCCATAATTACATTTTATTATTTTGAACTAAATCATACTGACAAGTAAAGATAACATACAAATCGGCATCTTTTTAACTGCATGAAAAAATATCCAGCTAGGGAGTCGAACCTAATAATTTTGGTTTAAATTGCCAACGCGCTGCCTACTGAACTACTTGGGCTGATAACCGGCAGACACAAATCACTCAGACAACCTTATGGAGATAGATACTGATTTGTTATGTAAACATCTCAACAGAATATGCCGTAGTTAATGGAACTCCATGAAGCGTTAGGTACGTAGATATACTTTATACGAATCTACGTTTTTTGAAATGTATGAAACAATATCCAGGGCGGGAGTCGAACCTAAGACTTTTGGCTTCGATTGCTAACGCACTGCCTATTGAACCTGGACCGACAACCAGCTCACCTAAATCAATCAGTCAACCTTATTTCAATAGAATCTCGTCTTCGCAGGTGATGGAACTCCGTGAAATGTTAAATATGTAGATACACTTTATATGAATCTACGTTTTTTAAACTGAATGAAAAAATATCCTGGCCGGGAGTCGAACACAAGACTTTTGGTTTAGATTGCTAACGCACTGTCTATTGAATCTGGATCGACAACTAGCCGACACAAATCACTCAGGTAACCTTATGGCACTAGAATATGTCTGCCATAGACATCCCAACAGAATATGCTGCAGGTAATGGTGCTTCATGAAACTATAGATATGTAGATAAACTTTATGCTGTTGAGATGCCTATAGCAGACCAGATACTATTGTCAATAAGGTTGCCTCAGTGGTTTGTGTTGGCCAGTTGTAGGTCCAGGTAGTTGGATAGGCAGTGCATTGACAATTTAAGCCAAAGATCTTGGGTTCGACTCACGGCCTGGACATTTTTTTATTCAGTTGGGAAAATGTCATTTTTTATGATATCCCTAATTAGTTTCAACTTTAGAATTTGAGATTCTCTTAATATTTATTTTATATCGATTTCACTTAACGCTTTAAGACCGGTGAGAGAAATTTTTCGGAGCGGGGAAAAAAATTGAAACAAGGTAAATTAAATTTTATTTATTAAACTATTCTTACAGAACTACATTTTTTATATTTTGTATTTCTAAGTATCACAGTCCTACAGAAAGTCACAAAATCCAGTAATTTCGAACCCACATGATCATCATGTGTATTCGGTCTTAAAAGATTTATGGAGCACCGCATTAACCGGTTCAAAATTTCTAAAAAGAATTTTGCCCCTTAAAGTATTCTTAATTATTATTAGAAAGTAAGAATTAATAATTCCACGAGACAACGAAATTGAAACAGGCGAAGTGTTCCGATTTTTTCCTTTGTTTTGCCTGCTTTGAGTGACGTTTTCGTGACGCGTGCCAAGGCTTTCTCAAATATCTAGGGGGGCGTTCGACAGAGGCGGGGGACAGACTTGAGTGGCGAAGGAAGTTA
This sequence comes from Maratus speciosus, assembly GCA_963932465.1. Taxonomy (NCBI): domain Eukaryota; kingdom Metazoa; phylum Arthropoda; class Arachnida; order Araneae; family Salticidae; genus Maratus; species Maratus speciosus. The sequence goes on along the minus strand of OZ010786.1, from coordinate 340,297,558 downwards.
CATTTAGCTTTTGATTGAAGAAAACAAATGTGGAGAAACTCCTAAAGAAAAAGAAGACTCTATTTCAGTTCTTTGATGAGTTTCCCTATATAATCAGTAGCAAAATGATTTGAAAATAGATAAAAAATAGATTAAGTACCTAATCTGACAACCGATTTCTACGAAAATCAATACTATACTTGGTAATAGGAGTTTATAACATACTCTTTAAATTGGAGCATTATCTGAATCGGAAGTATCGACAAACACTCACACAAAACATTATTACAAAGGTTTCCTTACACTGTATTATCGAAAGTAATAACGGCATTAAAATGCACCTACAATTAACCTTATCTTTATTCAGCATGTATTCTAAAATAAAGCGTCATTAAAATTGTATGGTACTATACAAATTGTTTTCTCTGAAATTAGCGTTATCGTTCGAACGATCGAAACTTTGAATAAAAGGTATAAATTAGCGTTCGCCATTCACTAGGCGGTGGCAAAATGTAAAAAGAGGGAATTAAAACACTTCCACCACCCACTTTTCTTTTTACCCTCTTCATCAACATCTTGTATTGTAACTTGTTTTAAGTATACACATTAAAAGCATACTTTACATGAGTTATTACAAAGCTATATTTTATGTTTTAATTTAAATAAAAATTTAACTGTTTTATAATACGTTAAACAAAAAAAAAAAAAAAAAAAAAAAGAAGCGCTTTTGCAATAACCAATTAATTTCGAAATGTTAAAAGTGAATATAAATATGACATAATTTTACATTTAATTTATTTGTGGTTTATTTAATTTACTTTTATGCTAAGCCTTTAAAATAAATTTATATTTGAATCACCCTTAAACATAAAATGCTGTTCATAAAACAATGGACTTAAAACACACTTACAATTAGCTTTATCGTTAATCCAAACGTATTCTAAAAGTAAGTTTATCTGAAATTGTATGTTAATATAGGGAGCTCTGCATTCTGCGGCTTTCTTGCGCAAACCTCCGGACTTTCAGCAGACTGGTAACCTGCAAACTTGTTCCCAATTCCTACGTCGGTGGAACCCATTGTAGTCTACCTCAATGATAATTTTAACCCCTTAACTGCCTCGGGCGTATAGATACGCCTTTAAAGAATGCCTCCATATATTATAAAAATAGCAAACTGTCAGGACAGCAGGCCAATTTTCACAAGCAGAGCCGTGTTCTGCACTCTTATAAGATGTGCATTTTCTTTTTGTTATTTCAGAAAACACCCTCTTGTTTAATTCCAGAATTATGTTATTAAATAAGGACAATGGAGATCGCGTCAGACTTCGTTGGCAGTTAAGGGGTTAATATTCTTAACTTTAAGAGCATTTTAGGAAATTTAAATTGTACATAATAGACAAGCTGGGAGACAGAATAAATACATATACTATCTTGCGTTTCGCTGTTTTATGTAACAACTTAGTTGATTGTTTAATAACAGTGCTGAATTCCTAACTTATACTTATTTTCATATTCATAATTTAAATGTTTTTTTGCATTAGAAATAAGTTTAAATTCAAACTATTCGCTGTAAATGTCGTCAAATTGTAAGACTGAAAATATCAATTTTATTTAAATGTAGTTAGTCTATTCCCCACCTGGAGTCACTAAAGCGCAAAAGAAATTTGTGAGGAATTAGTAGTACATATTTTTAGCTTGAGTATGAGAGTCATACTTTGATACATAAGAAATGAATTTTATTTAAATTTGGTTCACCTTTTACACGCTAGTGTGTGTGTGAAAAGGATGGGGGGGGGGGGGGTATCAGCATGAAACCTCAGATGAATCTGACCTATCTAATTGTAACTTGGAATATGGTTTCCATGTGAGAAAACATAAAGAATTAAAAATTTAGTTACGCAATTTCCCGCGCGGGGGCTGCCGCTTAAAAATAAGACTGTATAATTTGCTGACTGGAAAATTTTAACAATACTTAAATTTGATAATGGAGGAATCTTATTGTGCAGATATGAGTGAAATTTGTCCGTAGGAAGAGGATTTAAAATGCTTTCAAAAAGTTAGTTGAAGGTATACTCAGATATGAAGCATTATAAGTTAAATAAAGATCATAGGAAATCCTCTCTTCCAACAGTAGTTGAAGGTAAAGTTTAATGCATCTTAATTCTTTTATGTTGAACAGCAAACGAACTATACATGTTACGCTCCACATTTTCAGAGAAGAACATGCCGCAGTAAGTCTTAGCAACATATACAAATTTAGTAGATTTTTAAATAACATAATGTCACTGACATTTTACCACCCATAGAGTAGTACAGTGAATTCATTTTTACGGCCTTAATAAAATAACTATAAATGCTGTATACACCCTCTTCAAGAAAAAAAAATGCTATAGGGAACTGTAACAACATATTAAAATAACATAACCGTCAGCCTCCTACAGACCCAGTTTTTAAGTTTTTCAAGAAACGTTTCATATCCGATTCATGAAATCTTTAAATAAATTAGTTTAATAAAATTGTTGCACTATGATTACATATACATACACTATATGGCCATTGATGATTGGGCACTTTCAATTTTAGACATTTTGTCGAATATTTAAAGACATATTTGTCGTATTTTTTGGAACTTCGGGATTATAAAGACTATATTCTACTTCATATTTTTCAACGGCGGTTTGTTCAGAAGGACAATTAGAGGACAACAAAAAATCAAAGAAAAAGAATGATGTTTGGATCACCCTGTAAAATAAAATGCACGAAATGATCTATCGCTATAGCTTACGAATATATGGATGTACAATATATGTATTCATTTGTGGAAGAATAGAACGTATATTCATGGAGATAAATCGATTTTTTTTTTAAGTTAAAAAAAATAGTACGTTTTTTGTTTATATCATGTAGGGTTTTTTAACCAAATTTAACGCCAGTTTCAGAAAATCTGACAAAATGTAGTCGAAATAATAGGGTCTAATTGGAATGAAAATATATTAATTATTTGATAAAATATGAGCAGTTGAATGAAATATTTTTTATATGCGCATGCGCGCACGATAATTTTTTTTTTTTTTTTTTTTTTTTTTTTTTTTTTTGTGATTTGATAGTCAACTCTATGGAGTAACTCATAAAAAAGCCAGTCAAATATCGTGAAAATTCAGAAAGATATACTGAGCTGATTTTTTGTTGTTCTCTAAAATCAGCTAAATGATAAGGTGTTTTCCATAAATTGTCGTTTTTATTTTTTATTTTTTTTTTTAAATTTTTTATCGATGCTTTAGATTTTCTTGGAAAATCACCAGAACAAGCCTATTCCAAGAACAAAAAAGAAGTATCAAAATCCAAGCATATTTTCTAAATCTACCCGTTGAAATTCATTAAGTACAAACTCCTTTACTGAAAGCCAGTTAATAAAAAATGACAATTTGTGGAAAATCCCTTATCATTCAGCAGCTTTCAGAGAGCAACTAAAAATTCGCTCACTATAGTGCCGATGTCTTTCTGAATTTTCACGATAATTGATAGGCTTTTTTTATGAGTTTCTCCATAGACTATCAAATCATAAAAAAATATTTTTTCTATCGTGCGCACATGCGCAAATAAAAAATATTTCATTCAACTGCTCATATTTCATCAAATATTTGATATATTTACATTCCAATTACACCATATTATTTCTACTACATTATGCCAAATTTTCTGAAACTAGCGTTAAATTTGGTAAAAAACCCTGGATGATATAAACAAACAGGTTGGATGTGCCAATCCCAAAACTTTCTTCTATCTTATACATCTTAATATTTCAAAAACTAGTTACACGTGTTAATACTTCAATATTATTAGTTCATTACTATACCAACTTGTATTTTCGTCTTAAATTCCTGCTTCAGTCAATTAAATGAACTAAAAACGAGTTAATCTATATCATGATATTTGTTAAAATTAATAGTTTTTCCTTATTCTGTTGTTATAAGATGTTTGCGAATAGCCGGCTTAGGAGGAAGTGAGTTCCCGCCTTTGCACGAGCCGCCGATGGACAACAGAACTACGAAAAATCAAGAAAAGTATACAAAAATCGCTATCACAGAGCCCCTTTACCGCGCGATATTTCCAAATTCAAGGAGGACCTGTTGGCCAAAGCCAAAAACATGCACAAAAAATTTGGTTCAATTGTATGCATAATTTTATACACTTTTCGATTGTACAATAAAGAAAATCGTACAGACATCGTAATTATAGCGCCCCCTTCCAGCGGAATTTTTCCAAATTCAGGGAGGACCTTCATGCCATGACCAAAAAGAAACACAAAAAATTTGGCTCAATTTTATGCATAATTTCATACACTTTTCGATGGTACAATATTCAAAATGGCACAAAAATCGCTATTAAAGCGCCCCTACCGGCGAATTTTTTTCCAAATTAAGAAAGGACCTACTTGCCATAGCCAAGAACTTAAAATAAAAATTTGGTTCAATTCTATGCATAACTTCGTACACTTTTCGATGGTACAATATGCAAAATCGCTATTACAGCGCCCCCTAGCGGCAAATTTTTTCCAAATTCAGGGAGGACCTGCTTGTCATAGCCATAAACTTAAAATAAAAATTTGGTTCAATTCGATGCATAACTTCATACACTTTTGGAAGATACAATATTCAAAATCGCACAAAAACGCTGTTACAGCGTCCCCTACCGGTGAATGGTTTTCAAATTCAGGGAGGATATGCTTGCCAAAGCCAAAAACTTAAAATAAAAATTTGGTTCGATTCTATGCGTAACTTCATACACTTTTGGATGGTACAATATTCAAAATCGCACAAAAAACGCTGTTTCAGCGCCCCCTACTGGCGAATTTTTTCCAAATTCAGGTAGGACTTACCTGCCATATCCAAAACTTAAAATAAAAATTTGGTTCAATTCTATGCATAACTTCATATGCTTTTGGACGGTACAATATTGAAAATCGCACAAAAATAGCTATTACAGAGCCCCCTACCGGCGAATTTTTTCCAAATTCAGGGAGGATCTGCTTGCCATAGCCAAAAACTTAAAATAAAAATTTGGTTCAATTTTATGCATAACTTCCTACACTTTTTGATGGTACAATGGCGACAGACAGACGGACACACGGACAGACAGACATTTTCTATAACATGTTTTTTGGGATCTTTGACCCCTAAAACATGTAAATCCGTCGAAAACCGGAAGTCGAAAAAAATTTCGATTACAATACTTTCTTCTATTGAAGATAGAAGAAAGTAAAAATATGCAAAAAATTTTTGAACTTAAAAAAAAAAATCGATATATCTCCATGAATATAAGTTCTATTCTTCCACAAATTAATAAATATATTGTACAATATCCATATATTCGTAAGCTATAGCGATAGATCATTTCGTGCATTTTATTTTACAGTGTGATCCCAAACATTATTATTTTTCTTTGATTTTTTGTTGCCCCCCCCCACCCTAATTGTCCTTCTGATTAAATCGTCATTTTCATTTATAAATATAAAGTAGAACATATTCTTCATAATCCTGAAGTTCCAGAAAAATCCAACAAATATATCTTTAAATATTGGACAGAATGTCTAAAATTGAAAGTGTCCGATCATCATTGGCCATATAGTAAGGTAAGGTAAGCACCTACCCTGGGAACCCGCTTTTGGTTAGGTAAACCCCAAGCTCGGGGCAGGGAGGGTTACGATTTCATATGAAAATATTTCACAAGTTTGTAGATTTCAGCTTGAAATTAATATACGGTGCGTATAAAATATTTTTGCTGAAATTATTGTTATCGCTCTAGCGATGGAGAACTCTGAAAGACATAAATTAGCCGTCGCCGTTCATCAGATAGCGGCTAAATGGAATTGAGAGTAATGAAAATTTTTTTCACCAGTCACCATTTTTCTTTTTATAGGCTAGGTTATAACTTTATTGTATACTAGCAAACCCCGTGGCTTTGCTCGCGTAATAGTTGAAATATGCCAAGTGATATTTGCATGACTATTTTTTATTAGAAGAACACATTTTGAAATAATTCAAAAATAGCAAATTAAGTCACAGTTTGACTAAATTTCATTATAAAAGTACAATAGACAGAAATGAGATTTTAATTAATAAGAAGAACTAAAACTAATTCCAATTAAATGATAAATCAGGAAGTATTTTGAAACTTTTATGCTCATTTCAGTATTCATTTGAAGTTTTGAATTTTTTAGTAACCATCTTAACACATTTATATCTTTAAATTAACCATCATGTCAAATTCCAAGCTTCTTGTCTAACAGTCTACCACGTCTCTTGTGTTAGTGGCACCAACATAAAATGCCGAAACAGAGTTGAAATAGAATGTCTCGAAAAATGTTGAAACAGAGACTGTCACCATTAATTTGCCAACATTATATTTGAAATCGGCTGGTATTTCCTAATATTCTATTGAAATCGTAATTTAGAAGTTTTTAAAGGCTTTCTTGTTGTTCCTGCCAAGCAGGTGGTAGTGAAACCGGCATAAAATATAGCCCGTATAGGATCACGAACTATCACCCTTGATTCGCAATCAATAACTTTTGTAATCGGTTTATTATTTCCTGAGATTCCATAGAAATCGTAATTTAGTACTCTTATGAACCGTAATTTAGGACACATAATTAAGAATGCTTTTCGCTCCTTCCCTTCGCGTCACCCCTTTTTAATTTCGAATTTATTTTTGACTGTTCTTAGAGGACATTTATATTTTATAACTAACTACCGTGCTATATTTCAAGTTTCTAGCCTCTTCAGTACCGGATAAATCGCAATTTAGAAAGTTTTTTGCTCCTGCAAACCTCGACACAAAATATAGCTTATATCTGAGCAGGTTCTATCATCATCAATTTGCAACCATTATGTTTGAAATCGGTTTCGTATTTCATACGATTGCATAAAAATCGTAATTTAGAACGCTTATAGAACGCTTTTCGCTCACTTCATCCTTTTAAATTTGGAATTTTCTTTCGACAATTCTTAGAAAGCATTTGCATCTTTGAAGTAATTACCATTCCAAATTTAAAATGTTAGACCACCCTCGGTAACACAAAAAAACGCTATTTAGAACATTTTTTGCTCCTGTAACCCCCAGGTGGTAGTGCCAACAACGTAAAATATAGGCTATGTTGGAGCGGGGACTGTCACCATCAATTTGAAAGCATTACTTCTGAAATCGGTTTATATTTCCTGAGAATGCGTAGAAATCGTTATATAGAACGCTTTTAGAATACTTTTCGTTCATTTTCACCCCTTTTAAATTTCAAATTTTTAAGGAACTCTTCTCAGAGAGCATTACATCTCATAGGTAATTACCATGCCAAATTTCAAGTTGCTAGCCTTTTCAGTATCACAAAAATCACAATTTAGAACGTCTTTTAAAATGCAACCGCAAGGTGGTAGTGACGCCCGCCGACGTGAAATAGATTCTATATTTAAGCAAGGGCTGTCATCATCAATTTCCAACCATTACTTTTGAAATCGTACTTTAGAGCGGTTTTTAGAACGTTTTTCGTCCATTTTAACCCCTTTTAATTTTCGAATTATTTAGGAAATGTTCTTAGAGATCATTTATAAAGGTATAAGTAGCTACTATGCCTAGTTTCAAGTTGCTAGCCCCTGCAGTATTACAAAAAACGCAATTTAGATCGTTTTTTGCTCCTTCACCCCTTTTGGTGCAGTCGCAGCGACATGAATTACAGCCTATGTTGGAGCGAGGGTTGTCACCATCGTTTTCACACCATTATTTTTTAAATCGGTTCGGTACTTCCCGAGATTGCGTAGAAATCGGAATTTAGAAAGTTTCTTAGAACGCTTTTCGCTCATTTTCACCCCTTTTAAATTTCGATTTTTTAGGAAATGTTCATAGAGATCATTTGTACCTTATAAATAACTGCCCTGCCTAATTTTAGGATTCGAGGCCCTTCAGTAACACAAACATAGCAATTTAGAACGTTTTTTGCTTCTGCAACGCCTTGGCGGTAGTGAGACCGTCATAAAATAGAGCCTATGTTGGGGCAAGGACTATCATCATCAATTTCCAACCATTACTTTTGAAATAGGTTGAGTATTTTCTGAGATTGCGTAGAAATCGCTTTTTAGAACGTGTTTTAGAACTCTTTTCGCGCATTTTCACCCCTTTTAAATTTCGAATTTTTTAGAAATTAGAAGATCAGATATCTCTCTTAGAGATCATTTATAACTTAAAACTAACAACCATTCCAAATTCTATGTATCTGGGCCCTCCAGTAACACAAAAATCGCAATTTCGAACGTTTTTTTTGTTCCTCTACCACCTTTACGGGTAGTGGCACCGACATAAAATGTAGCCTATATTGGAGCAAGGGTTATCACAATCATTTTGACACCATTATTTTTTTTAATCGGTCTGGAATTTCTTGAGATTGCGTAAAAATCGACATTTAGAACGCATTTTAGAACGCTTTTTGCACATTTTCACCCATTTTAAATTTCAAATTTTTTAAGAAATGTTCTTAGAGATCATTAGTATCTTATAAGTAACTGCCATTCCATATTTCATGTTTCTAGGCCCTTCAGTAACACAAAAATCGCACTTTTAGAACGTTTTTTGCTCCTGCACCCCCTTTTAGCCAGTGGCACGGACATAAAATATATTAGATATAAATTTCCAACTGGGCGAAAATTGTTTACCAATTAGAATAATTGTGTTAAAATTAATCTTGCATAAAATATAGCCTATGTTCTAAGTTGGACTATCACCATCATTTTGATACCATTATTTTTTAAATCGGTTTGGTACTTCCTGGAACTACGTAAAAATCGCCATTTAGAACGTTTTTTAGAACGCTTTTCGCGCATTTTCACCCCTTTTTAATTTCTATTTTTTAAGAAATGTCCTTAGAGATCATTAGTATCTTATAAGTAACTGCCATTCCATATTTCATGTTTCTAGGCCCTTCAGTAACACAAAAATCGCACTTTTAGAACGTTTTTTGCTCCTGCACCCCCTTTTAGCCAGTGGCACGGACATAAAATATATTAGATATAAATTTCCAACTGGGCGAAAATTGTTTACCAATTAGAATAATTGTGTTAAAATTAATTTTGCATAAAATATAGCCTATGTTCTAAGTTGGACTATCACCATCATTTTGATACCATTACTTTTGGAATCGGTTCGGTAGTTCCACAGCTTACCTCCTACAAATAAACAATGTTTACCTCTTTATAATAGTAGTATAGAAGTCTAGATAGATAAGCTCATTAACATTACATACAACATGATCAAACAATTCTTGGCGAGAAGCCTAATTTCAAAAGTTTTTTCTCATGTTAAATTAGCCTGTGTTTTTTTTTAGTGTTTTTGCTCATAACACTTTTTTCCCATGAAGACAATGGAGAATATTTCTACAAATTCACAAGAAATAAAAAAGAAATTCTAAACTAATATTATGGATATTTAGTCTGTATTATTATTTTTTAATCAATATTTTATTTACGATCGAAATTATTTTTGCCCAGCCAAAACAGTGCACGTGTACATCTATTTATATAAAATCCAAGTCTCTGTGTGTCCCTCACGATTCCGGTAGGACCACCTCATTGAAATGAGTAATTGTTGAAAAATACTAATGCAGGGTTACCAAAGTAGCGCCAAATGTTGGCCAACTTGGCGATAGCTGGCTAATTTGGCGAAATTCCCATTTAAAACCATTAATCTTTCATAATGGAGGTCACCGAAATTTAATTTAAACTCCACTCTTTTAAGATATTTTTTCGAAATCTATAGGTGAGAATTTAAAGTACATCTTTACATCTTCCTCCCGATGCTACTAATAAAATAACCGCCAATAGACAACGGTGTACTGTGTGAGCTCTTAACTGCGTGATTTTAATGTGCTGTAGGTACTTTTCCAGTATAGGTGCCTTGGCGAAAAAGGAAATTTGGTAACATATTTCCCGGGAACCTATTCACTGTTTCATTTTATATACACACGCATTTTTTTCGATATTTATACGATTTATTTAACATAAAAAAGCCGTTTCTCTAATTTTATACAGAAACCGATGTAATTTGTACATAAAAACATCAATAATATACATATAAAACAAACAAAAACGCTCATTAAATTTGTTTTCATAGCTGTTTATATGATTTGACAACAAATCTCGATATTTTCCTGTTATACGGACACCATGCCAAAATGTATGCTAATGCGCCAATTATTTCAAAATGCTAAAAGATATAATGAAGGGAACGAATATTTTTTCCAACTGGATTAAATCATATTCAAGTGCCACTCCAGCCTTGAATATGCTAAAAGATATTTGTAATTTTATGCCAGCAGTTTAATATGAGTTTTATTTTATTGCTTTATTTTATAGCAGTTATTTGTTCACTTATTTTAAGTATATATTTGTGATTTGATGAAATAGTTCGTAAAAGTCTGGAATTTTCAAAAGTTATATTTTTTAAATGCTCACTTTAGTATCGACAATGGTTTTTCTTTTATTTTTCAAATGCTCCAATTCACGATTTTGCGCCAACTATTACGCTTGGCGACAATGGTGTCCGCGTAATGGAAAAGTACCCAAATCTCACTTTCTGATGCCCAAATTACACCAAGCTTTTTTTAAAAAATGCAAAGCCCCATACAGTGGAAAAGCACCAAACTGCCTATTATTTTGCGCTATACGTGTTATAGTTTGTACTATATGCAAGGGGAGTGGAGCGAAGAGTTTAAACATTAAATATTAAAGTTTCGGCATATATGTCATATACGGCCCATATTAGCGCGATATTTTTCTGACGCCAATGTCATATACACAACGCGTACTTAACTGGCGCCAAAGTGTCGTAATTTTGCTTGATAAGGTAATCCGGGTGTTGTTGTTTATGCTATGTTGATGTTTTCGCCAAATTGGCGTCGGAAAAAAATCGCGCCAATATATGATAACGTATATGACAACTGTGCCAACATTTCTATAAAGCAGTATAAGACTAAAAAATTAAGAATACAATAAATACAAAATAAGACTAAAGAAAGAAAAATCATGCGTTAAGCATAGAATATGAAACACTTTCCAACACATCCTGAATGCTTTAACAAAACTTCGTTATTTAGGAAAATAAGGTAAATAAGATAACGTTACTTCTTAGATATCCCGTCGACCAATTTCGCCAAATTATATAAATCGCCAAATCAATAGTAAAACATTAATAAAAATACAAATAAAACGTCGAATTAATGATTTTATTGGCCATTATTGGCATTTAATCTTACAATTAATTAATTAATGGTAACCATTATTGGCAATTAATCTTACAATTTGGCGACAGTAATTTGGTCGACGGGATAACTAAGAAGTACCACGATAACTAAATAAACATTTTAGAAAACGCATAAAAAAAATTTTAAAATTGATTTCAGCAGTTACCGTCCATAGCCAATAGTACCGTTATTATGCGCCACTATTTAGCTAAAATTTAATTTAAACTACTCTTAAAACTACTGAAATCACATTTCCAGATATTATCATCCATAGACGGTTATAAATCCAATTCTTTGCGTGACCATTTATATAATTTTATCTATATTCTACAAACATTTCTTAGGAAACTAAATGCAGTTCAGCGTAAAAATGCATAACTCTTTTAAAAACCACCTTTAAGCAATTTACTCTCATACTCAGTAACCCTTACGAATTCTTTTGTGTAGCCCTGCATATGAACTGTACCATTTATGCACACAGTATAGTATGCATAAATGTAGTGAAACATAAAAGCGCATATCATAATTAAAAATGCATTTCTAGCAATCATTGCTTATGTACAATACTTCGGAGAAAAGTTTCTTGGCGAGAAAGAAGTTTGCCAACGTATTTTCTGGCAACCTATTTACTGCTTCATACTCACAAGCAATTTTTTCCATGTGTATACAATTTGGCACAGATGTCATATATTGGCGCGATTTTTTTCCGACGACAATTTGGCGAAAACATCAACAGCATAAACAACATTCGGGTTACCATTACAAGCAAAATAACGACACCTTGGCGCCAGTTATGTACCCGGTGCGTATATGACATCGGCGTCAAAAAAAAAAAAAAAAAAATCGCGCCAATATGGGCGTATATGACATATGTGCCGACAATTTAATATAAAAAAATCTATTTACCCATTTTTATAAAGAAACAGAAGTAATTTTTGCACAGATGTCATATACGCATGGGGGTTGGCGTGATTTTTCTATGACGCCAATTTGGCAGAAATCTCGCTTTCGAATACCAGTTACTTATATAGTTTTCAATTATTTGCTATCATTTTGAAAAGGAAATAACTATAAATAAATAAAAGTTTGAATAATAACTATAGAACAAAGCAGTTTATATAATTAAAAAACAGAAAATAAAAGTAAATAAACAATTTATTAATAAATAAAAAACAATAGCCGGATTACCATAGCAGGCAAAATAACACCATTTTGGCGCCAGTTAGATATCCCGGTTCATATCTGAAATCTGTGCCGTAATTTGTATATATAAAAAAATTATATATATTTAGAAACGATATTTTTATGTATATAAGTGCATATATAAACAAAGATAAAAGGGAACAGATGTCATATTCGCCCCATATTGGCGCGATTTTTTTCTGACGCCAGTATCATATAGGCAACGGGTACTTAACTTGCGCCAAAGTGTCGTTATTTTGTTTGATGTGGTAACCCGGATTATGTTGTTTATGCTGTTGATGTTTTCGCCAAATTGGCAACCGAAAAAAATCGCGCCAATATGGGGCGAATATGACATCTGTACCGATAAAAGTTCATTAGATTTGTTTTCATAGCTGTTTATATATTTTCGCAACATATCTCACTTTCTGATGCCCGAATCGCGCCAAGCTTTTTTTAGAAATGCGCTATAATGGAAAAGTACTTAAATAAATAATTAACAGAAATAACAAATTATACAAACTAAAACTTTTTATTTCGAGATCAAAGCATTGTTTTTAATTTCAATTAAAAATACATATATCATTGGATAACTTCAACTGAAATTAGGTTCACAGCTTAATATCTCATTCCATAAACCTAAACAAACACAAGTGATTCATTCATCATGAAACGTCAAAAATGTTAAATCATTGAGGCAATCATTCACAAAGTAAGTTCTCCAACAATCAATGGGCAATATTCTAATGACGTCATAGTAGGTAAAATGGTGGCGGTATCGTTTGTCTATGGTTTGTGATCACAAAGATTTAATTTTGCAATGTCTCTTAGTTACATTATTTTATTGTCATATTTATGAGCTCAGAACAAAAGCCTAATTTTTCATTATTTAGTTATTAAAGACGGAAAAAAATCATAAATGCATGATTTGAAAATTTTAAATAATCTTCTTTCTTAATACTAAAAAATAACATCGGGAAGTAACAGCGGGTTTAAGTTAAATAAGTTTAACTGTATAATTCTGTTGTAATATTCAAAATAACAGTATTTAATAGATTTCAGAACTCAACATCAGGACCCGATTAATCTTTGAAGATAGAGGAATTACAATGTCATTTCAGGATCTTTCTTTTGGAGAAGTTTTTCTAAATTCCATATATACATGGAAAATCTTCAGTGTTAGAAATATTATTCCTAGGACTGACATAACACGAGAACGGCCTGCAATTTTACACAAGTTTTTGAAAGTTCCTTTCTATCAGAAATTTTACTAAAAACTGGTTACTTTTTTGTTATAGCGGCCCACACTATTAGGATTATGACAAGTTGCAGCCAATTTCGCCAACGTCGTAACCAAGATCGTGAGGCACACACATATAATACTAAATAATACCATTTCATGAAATCGTATACGATAATGTAATAGTTTTTAACCTTACTTCAAGTGTGTTATTTATTTATTTTTAAGGCTCAACAATCTAATTTGTCCAATATATGAATTTAAAAAAATGTAAACAAAGATTGAATAGACATGACCGCAAAAAGCCTCAAATCTGCATAACACTTGGAACCAAACTGTGCAGATTAGACGTCTTCTACTGTACACAGTTTTTCATAAATGTGTTTCGTTCTTAAAATGTGTTATTTTCATCTATCACTGCGGAACAAGCGAGAAAACTCATATTCTTGCACATGAGTTGTATATATCTTTATATCTAAATTTCCGTCATTTTTGACGGGCTACCTTTCTAGTTTATTATTAATGTTTAATTCCTAATAATTTATTATCATATTGCCGGGAAGCCATAAGTATACTGCTGTTTATGTAACCATCCACCATTGACTAAGGCCGTGTCCTGGATCCTTAGTAATAAGGAGCACTGTTTTGATTGTGCTGCAAATTACAGTGATATTTGTGACACATTTACTTTTAGAGGACTGCTTCTGCCGACTACTTTCATATTATTTACCACTATTTACAAAAAAAAAAAAAAAAAAAAAAAAAATGTTGAGCTCTATTTCTCTTGAAATTGTCCTAGATGTGTATGGCAAGGATTATTCATTTCAAAGAGTGGTACAAATAGTATTTACAAAAACAGTTGCCATAGCAGCCCTGCTTTCATGTGCAAATTTTAATGTTACTAGAACACTGCAACTTATTTATAATACTGTAAATCATAACATACGAAACTGAAATGCCACTAACAGCTTAAATGTAATGGCAGTGATATAAACTCGTTTATATTTTAAAAATCATAAAAAGGAATTAATCTGAATAAACTTCTTGCATTGCTATATGTTTTAAGTACATACACTGGTTTCCAAAAATTAAGGAAAAATCACAAAAAGAGCGATAACTCGTTCAAAAATTAATCTATCCGTATGAAATCTGCATATGTTGTTAACTAAAAGATGCTGTGTAAAATTACAAAATGAAATTTAGTGGTGCTGCAATCGGATTGCGTCATCTGTGAGGAACATAAAAATGCATGCTAGTGAGTACGGTTGCTGCTGTCGTTGTGATTATGAGATAAGAAAACTGAGATAGCCAATTCCTTAGTATGATCTCAAGGCATCATTTGCCCGCTTAACTGCGATATAGAGATATTGGAAGATTGGAGGTAGCCAAAGCCAGACAGATGTGGCCAGATGGCTAAATCTGAGTTCTTCTGTTGGTCACAGGCTTTGGAAACAATTTCAAACCACTGGTACGCCTCCGGAAGTTTTAGCCAAGGACGGGCAAGAGCTACGACAAGTACCGATGACCGATATTTGAGGTTATGTGTACGAAGGAATAGAACAACAACCCCCTCTCATATTAGAGCCTCCCTTGTTGCAGCCACTGGAAGGTTGGTATCCACGTCTACTGTGCGTAGAAGGCTTCATGAAGGTGATCTTTACGCGATGCGACCAAACATTTGTGTGCCGCTCACCTCATGTCACCGGGGTGAACGTTTAAGGTGGGCACCTCAGCATATCCACTGGACGGATGATCAATGGAGGCGTGTTCTCTTCACGGATTAGTTCCAGTTTAGCCTCCAAAGCGAAAGTAGGCATTGTTTGATTTGGAGAGAACAGGGAACATGCTATCATCCATCAAACATTCGTAAAAGAGATTCGTATCGAGGAGGCAGTGTCTGTGTTTGAGATAGTATCTCTTTGGGTGGACGTCCAGACCGCCACGTCTTTCCACGTGGAACTGTGAATGCTCACGTCTATAGAGATGACATTCTTGATGCTTATGTGCGTCCTTATTCCGGTGCAATAGGTAATGATTTCCTGTTACAGGACGATAACGCTAGACCGCACAGGGCTCACATCGTAGAAGAATATCTTCAGCACCAAACAATTTAGCGCATGGAATCGCCAGCTCGATCACTGGACTTGAATCCCATCGAGCATGTTTGGGAATCTTTAGAAAGATGTGTCGCTGCTTTCAATCCCCCTCCTCAGGCCCTTGCCACGCTTACAACTGCTTTACAAGAGCAATAGCTCGCACTTTCCAGCGAACTTATTGATCTCATAATTGACAGTATCACACATCGCTGTATGTGCTCTATTGCTTCTAGAGGTGACCATACACCATATTAAATGTACTTTTCCTATACCAAACTGACACATTTATTTTGTTTATTTTATAATTGTGTTAATTTCTAAAACACTACAATCGTCTGGTAATTTCTTTTAATATTATTTTATACCTTACTATGTGTTGTACATTGTGGCTGAGTTTTATTAAAATCTGCTTGTAACATTTTAAGTAATCTCTGCTTTTGTTGTTTTTCCTTACTTTTTGGAAACCAGTGTATAATAAACACATTTCACAGAAAAGTATATTAGTTGTACTGTCAATCTAATCTAAAATCTATGTATATAAAAGCCGTTCTCTGTGTGTATGTCCTTGTGGTGATCTTTTAATGCTATCGCCCAACGGGTGATAAACGCGCCAGTCTGTTAGTGGTATGGCAACCCCTCCAATGTGGCAACCCTCCAGTGTACAGGTGGATTAGAAATAAGTTTGTTGTTCGAATGTGCAGATTGAAAAAAGGAGTAGTGAAATGTTTTGGTGGAAGAAATAAAACTTATTATTTTAATTTAAGATATGAGTCAGATAATAAATTTATTGAAATACTGAGCAATCAGCTCAATGGTGACCCGGACGTGATCGAACAACAAACCTATTTCTAATCCACCTGTACACTCGAGGGTTGCCATTGGAGGGGTTGCCATACCACTAACAGACTGGCGCGTTTATCGCCCGTTGGGCGATAGCATTAAAAGATCACCACATCCTTTATACAAATCTTTAATTTTTGACCGATTTGCACGAAACTCGATGTACATACGTTTTAGAACGTGGAAAAAATCATTGTCTACTTAAAAAAATTATCAGACCACTATTTATCCCTTTTTTCTACCACTGCCATAATTTAACATTATAGAAATATCTCTTTTTAAATCTTTTTCAATTCAAACGTTTCTTTCCTGTTGCCAAACCCTAAAAAATGACACATTAATGTGAAAAAAATAAGGGTAACGCGTGTATTTTGTTTCTATTTGCCAATAAAAATTCAGATTTTCTTGCTATATTTTTGCGTGTTTGATATTGACGTCATTCTAAACAGAAAATTTACATTTTATTGTATATAAAATAAAAACTTTAACTATAAGAGCGGGAAAATAACGTAGCACCTGAATTTGAATGTTTTTCTTTGTTTTGTTTTTAATTAAAACATCTATTTTAATACAAACAGACAAATTTCATGAAAATAATTTAACAAACAGAAAAAGAAAGGCTAGATATGACGTCACATTCTATCAAATCTTTTCAACGCGTAATCAAACTCATTGTAAACATAAGGCTCCTATATTTTGCTTACTACTTCAATTGTATACTACAGCCATATCTTATAGCTATGCGTTATCGCTAAGTGTTGTATTGGTTTAGATTCAGTGCTAACATTTTCTGTGATATATAGCAAAAAGAGAGCGGTTATTTACATTTTCAAAAAAAATCTTTACAGATGTTTTGATTTAAAATTTATCGAATATGACATCATTTCATCTAATCATTGTACATTTAATTTCAATAAAATTTCAAATTTTCCAAATAAAATTTTAGTAACTAAACCTCATTTGGATGTATTTTTTGCATTTTCCACCGTATTGTGAAGATATTGTATACTTCTGTTACGCGCGCCAAAGAAAACATGTATTTTAATTTTAAAAGTTAAAAAAACTACCACAATGTGTCAAAAGAACATCATTTTTCTGCATTTAAATTTCGCGAGGTCCAAAATTAATAGTAAAAATATGAGTTTTTTCATAAACTTCAAGTTAAGGCTGTTCTCAAATCCAAAGGAGCTATTTTCTGACAGATTTTTTAATTAATTTTTGTTCGGAAACGCATGAAATTGACAGGAGTTCTTATTTAGAAACTATGTAATCGAAAGATAGTTTCCATTTGTTGGTAAAGGTATAAGATCTTTCAGTTGGTGTTTTGAACTGAATTTCGGAGGCAACAGTGCAATAAAGGATAAAAACCGGTCGTCACGCAACCACAATTGCTCATAACTCGATAAGTAATTTATTTATGAAAAAAGGAAAAACTCATTTCAATTCCAAATCGCTTTAATAGTCAGGCCTACAAATTTTAAGCCTTTACGTTAAATGAGTCAGAAAATGTGTCAGGAAGTTTCGCGTTGTTGAGCAGGGAACTGGAGAAGCACCTTATGCATTTGCAGGTTAGTATTTTGTAATCAAGTTGCTTGCCAGATAGTCGCTTAAAACATAAGTCATTCTATATTGTTTTAAACAAGGGTGCATGCCATAATAGGTGTCAGGCACACTCATTAAAATAAGAATACCCTAGCGCACAGCCCCATTACCGAAGATAAACCCGTCAATATACTTAGAGATAAAAGTAGTTCTGCATTTTTCATTCAGCTAATAAGACTAATCCTTCATAATTGGGTTCACATGATTATATAACTTTCCCCTATAATTCTATGACTAAGCAACGGAAAACAATATGTTACGCACTAAAATCTTCCCTAAAAAACTAATAGTGCAAGTCGCATGGAAATCCGTTCTGAAGAATTCAAGTTATATGCACCCGGAACGAAATTCCCATTTGAATTTTATATACTTATCGGGTTATTTTGAGTAGTTTGATTTGATATCTGTTAAATTCGTGTTTTATTTTATTTTATTTTTGGCGTTTTAATTTCGTTTGCCAATTTAGTTATTGAATATTACGCGAAAGCAAACAAATTCTGAATTATTTACAATGTTTTTGAACAATTGAGTTAATCTTTTGTATTTGAGTTGCAAGCATATTTAAAAAGTATGCATGCTTAAAAATTATTTTAAAACCCATAAAAAATTAGTAAATTGAGATAAACATTACAAACAAATATCACTGAAAGTACTTTTGTTTTCTATAATACGTTGGAACAATTGAATGTACAATTCTTAGACGTTAAACTGCAATAAAAGGGATATTTGTTGTGTTAGGTTGTTGCCACCGAAAATATGATACCAGCTTTACTCATAGACATGTCTTTTCTTTACACTATTGCATTAAGTGTAAACAGGTTCATCTTTCGTAATCGGGTTGCACTCAACTTTAAAAATATCCATGCTTAAAAATTACTTTAAAATCCATTAAAATCAGAAAACTGAGGTACAATTTTCAAACAAATTGCATTTGAGAGAACTTTTTTCTATTCGACATTGTAAAAAATGAAATTGTGTGATGTTTAAAAGTTAGAAAAATTGCAGTAAAGGCACATTTTATGGGTTACAATTTATGGGGCTCAATTTATGGGCACTGACATAGTGTTTTTACTTTATAATGTAGATAATACCATACAAACGAGAATTTCACTAAGTGCTGCGCGATTTGGAGGAATTTCTTTTTTTCGTATTGTCAGAAAAGCACATATTTTTCTCTTATACCCGCCAAAGAAAACGTGCATTCTGTTAATAAAGCTCAGTGATTTTACTATGGTTGCAAGACAATAACGCCATGTCTTGTGATTGTCTTTATAACGATTTGCGGATGGGAATGCACAAATTTCAGTTTTTGTGATATCCGTATTATTTCGTTTTAATTTATTTTACCTAGAAGGCTTCTTATAATTGACACGGGCGAAGCCGGGTAGTTCTGCTAGAGTTTTATAAAGTCGAAAATCATGCTCGGATTATTTTTAAATCTAAGATTATAAAAGGTAATTTATTAAGTACTAAAAGTTTGTTGTTATTTGCAATTAATAAAATTTTCTAATATTTATTTTTAGAAAAATAAGAAAAGCATTCTGTATCATAGTATTGGGTGCATTTAAATAGCCCAAAAGGATTAAATGTAAAAGAGATTTGTGTTTTTCAGTTCAAGTAATTCAGATTCGAATATGTGCTCTAATGGCATACTTCTTTGACAGCATAGCAATTTAATTATTTTCCTCTTGAAACATAAAGTTTAAATAATTGTCTGAGCGAAGCGAAGGCTAATACTCAGCGCAATATTACTGTCTGGTCACATAACAACTACGATGGATATTAACGCCATGTCCTACTAAAAAAAAAGCCTAATAAAAACCTTTCGTCAAGCATAACTCAAAAAATATTTGTTGGATTTCGTTATTGATTGCACCAAAAGATACCTATGAGAGTCACCTACTGAATGCACCTACTATGAAATATTAGTTCCAAATCGTTTAAAAATTATATTAAAAAAAACTGATAAAAAAGCACATTTTATCTGCATACGTCACAGATATTTGGTGTGCGTCACTTTCACCGGTAGATGTTTTCGTAAACATCTGGTTTGAACACAGGGAGCAAATAATAAATTCAAAATAAAAAAAACGCACGCAGTAATAATGAAGTGCCATAAAACATATTTAAATTTAATCAAACAGGAAAAGAAATCTGTTTGTTTTTCCATTTACAAGAAAAAAAAAAGACATAAAAACTTTGATTTGAATTTTGCGATATTTAATCAAAAGCATTTTTTAATCGCCAAAAGCATATTTTATATTTCGCGTGTGAAAATTAGAAACAATTATATGATGTTTAATAAAATATTTTGCTTTATAGCATCATTTCTTCTTATTTTCTTTATTTTTTAGGGTTTCGGTCACTGACAAAACCCTATTCGTCTCGCTCCTCTGTCCATCTGTCCGTCTGTCACAGAGCCCGTTCTCAGAAAATATACATGTTAGACTTGAAATTTTGCATACTTATAGCTGAACACAACATATCATACGACAAATCATAAAATTTTGAAAAAGTCGTACATTTAACCCTTTGGGCTCCACGTGTGTATTTTAAACAATTCTTTCCAATTCAGTCCTAATTAGGTTGGAGGCTTGAAATTTTGCATACTTATAGCTGAACACCTCACATCAAATGACAAACTATAAAATTTTGATAAAGTCGCTAATTTAACCCTTTGGGCTCCCACATGTGTATTTTAAACAATTCTTTCTAAGTGAGCCCTAATTAAGTTGGAGGCGTGAAATTTTGCATACTTATAGCTGAACACCTAACATCAAATAACAAACTATAAAATTTTGATAAAATCGTTCATTTAACTCTTTGGGCACATACATGTGTATTTAAAACAATTCTTTCTAAGTGAGCCCTAATTAGGTTGGAGACGTGAAATTTTGCATAATTATAACTGAACACCTCACATCAAATGACAAACTATAAAATTTTGATAAAATCGTTCATTTAACTCTTTGGGCACATACATGTGTATTTTAAACAATTCTTACCAATTGAGTCCTAATTAGGTTGGAGGCGTGAAATTTTGCATACTTATAGCTGAACACCTCACATCAAATGACAAACTATAAAATTTTGATAAAGTCGTACATTTAACACTTTGGGCTCCACATGTGTATTTTAAACAATTCTTTCCAATTGAGTCCTAATTAGGTTGGAGGCGTGAAATTTTGCATACTTATAGCTGAACACCTCACATCAGATGACAAATTATAAAATTTTGATAAAGTCGTTCATTTAACCCTTTGGGCTCCAACAAGTGTATTTTAAACAATTCTTTTCTGAGTAAGCCCTAATTAGGTTGGAGGCGTGAAATTTTGCATACATATAGCTGAACACCTCACATCAAATGACAAACTATAAAATTTTGATAAAGTCGTTCATTTAACCCTTTGGGCTCCAACATGTGTATTTTAAACAATTCTTTCCAATTGAGTCCTAATTAGGTTGGAGGCGTGAAATTTTGTATACTTATATCTGAACACCTCACATCAAATGACAAACTATAAAATTTTTAAAAAGTCGTTCATTTAACCCTTTGGGCTCCCACATGTGTATTTTAAACAATTCTTTCTAAGTGAGTCCCTAAGTAGGTTGGAGGCGTTAAATTTGTCATACTTATAGCTGAACACCTCACATCAAATGACAAACCATAAAATTTTGAAAAAGTCGTACATTTAACCCTTTGGGCTCCTAATGTGTATTTTAAACAATTCTTTCCAATTGAGTCCTAATTAGGTTGGGGGCGTTAAATTTGTCATACTTATAGCTGAATACCTCACATCAAATGACAAACTATAAAATTTT
This sequence comes from Maratus speciosus, assembly GCA_963932465.1. Lineage (NCBI taxonomy): Eukaryota > Metazoa > Arthropoda > Arachnida > Araneae > Salticidae > Maratus > Maratus speciosus. The sequence continues at coordinate 340,275,519 of OZ010786.1, read as the reverse complement.
GAAAAAGTCGTACATTTAACACTTTGGGCTCCACATGTGTATTTTAAACAATTCTTTCCAATTGAGTCCTAATTAGGTTGGAGGCGTGAAATTTTGCATACTTATAGCTGAACACCTCACATCAGATGACAAACTATAAAATTTTGATAAAGTCGTTCATTTAACCCTTTGGGCTCCAACATGTGTATTTTAAACAATTCTTTTCTGAGTAAGCCCTAATTAGGTTGGAGGCGTGAAATTTTGCATACATATAGCTGAACACCTCACATCAAATGACAAACTATAAAATTTTGATAAAGTCGTTCATTTAACCCTTTGGGCTCCAACATGTGTATTTTAAACAATTCTTTCCAATTGAGTCCTAATTAGGTTGAAGGCGTGAAATTTTGTATACTTATATCTGAACACCTCACATCAAATGACAAACTATAAAATTTTTAAAAAGTCGTTCATTTAACCCTTTGGGCTCCCACATGTGTATTTTAAACAATTCTTTCTAAGTGAGTCCCTAAGTAGGTTGGAGGCGTTAAATTTGTCATACTTATAGCTGAACTCCTCACATCAAATGACAAACCATAAAATTTTGAAATAGCCGTACATTTAACCCTTTGGGCTCCCACATGTGTATTTTAAACAATTCTTTCTAAATGAACCCCTAATTAGGTTGGGGGCGTGAAATTTTGCATACTTATAGCTGAACACCACACATCATATGACAAATCATAAAATTTTTAAAAAATCGTTCATTTAACCTTTTGGGCTCCCACATGCGTATTTTGAGCAATTCTTTCTAAGTGAACCCCTTATTAAATTGGAGATTTGAAATTTTGCATACTTATAGGAGAACACCTGAGGCCACGCGAGAAATCATAAAATCTTGAAAAAGTCTTACGTTTAACCCTTTGAGCTACCACATATGTATTTTAAGCAATTCTTTAAAAAGGGTGAATATTAACGTCTTAACTTTTCTATTGCAAGATATTCGTGTGAAAAATGAAAATGAAATAAATAGTTTGACGAATTTAAGTGAAAGTGAATATAATTTCATAACTTTTCTATTTCAAGGTTTCCACGTGAAAAAGGAAAATATTACGTCGTATTGGAAATATAAAGGACGTGGTGGATATAGTATAACGTCATATGAGTGTGAAAAAACGTATTGAAGCATAATAAAAACCCGATTATGGAAATATTGGTGTATCTTAGCATTATTTCTTCAATGATATATTGAAATAAGTTCATTTATAGCTGCATTATTTTGCGTCTGTTATATACATTTATACATTTTTATATTGTGTTTCCATTTGATTCATGTGTACAACACTTCGACTGCTTTTTTATGTTTGTTTTATGCTGTATGTTAAATTTTAAAATTGATTTTTCAAAACAAACATTCTTCAAATTCTAGGCAACGTCGGGCACTTTAGTTTGTAACAGATAAATGGCTTCTGTATCTGTACATCCATGCTAATAATATAAAGCGTTATGATATTATAAAATGTATAATATTATTAATGTTTGCGCGTTTGTGAGGTGTTATCTCTCAAACTACATAGCCAACTTAAAAAAATGTTCGTGGTTATATCTGCTCCGAAAAAATACTATATTTTATGTCAGTGCAACAACCTACATCGCTGCAGGAGCAAAAAAGTTCTAAAATTGCGATTTATGTGATATTGATTGGGGTTAGAAATTTAAATTCGGTGTGGTGGTTACTTTTAAGATGTAATACTCGTTGTGAAAAGTTTCGAAAATTCAATTTGACAGATAAACGTAAAAATTTCTAGAATGATTCTAAATTATGACTTATTTGGAATACTGAAAATTCTGGGATACTGTTGGGATTAGAAACTAGAACTTTTGCATGGCAGTAATTTCTAAGATGTAAATGCTCGTTGTAGAACGAATTCTAAAAAATTGAAAGTCTAAACAAAACAGAAAAAGATCTAAAGATGATCTAAGTAACGAAGTACAAGGAATTGTTAGGAATATAAACATGAAAATTGACATGGCTGTATTTATCATGATGTAAATTCTCGCAATATAACAATTTCTAAAAATGTCGCTACATAAAACACTGCAAAAACAAAAAAGTTTCGAATTTTTTCTATTCCTGTGTTACTGCTGAGCCCAAAAACTTGAAATTTTGCTTCGGGTTAGTTCTAAAATATATTTTTTTTTTTTGATGAATGATTTCTAAAAAATTTAAAAAGATAAAATGAACGGAAAGCGTTCTCAATTACCCTTAATTTGGAATTATTAGGTATAGAAACTTTAAACATTTCATAATGCTGCCGTTTTATATTTATATGATTTTTTTTTCTGATTCATTTTTTTAGGCATTTTATCATAAGGTCATATTCTCATTTGTCATTAATAGATTTTTTATATTAACTTATTCTAGTAAATTTTCATAATCAGATTCATATTGACGTATTTTAGCTTGCATGATTTGCTGAAAAAATATGTATGGATTTGTAAATTTCTTCAAATGACACTTTGACAGCTCAAAGGTTATGCAGACGATATATTCAGATCTTGTGTCATACTTTATGCTGCAATCATTGCCGATTTCTTTTATTTAATACGTGCTAAATACAGCTCAACTTGTGCAGAATATGTTTGAAAACAAGACAATACAGCTTATGTAGTGGACAGCATACACTCATCATTTAAATCCAATCGAGCATATCTAAAACGCACTCTATCGACGTATTGCATGCCACTGTTGATGTGTTCGGTACTTTGATACTATATCAGATTTTGAAGAGAGAATTCCTTAATTCTTATCGACAACCTCATTGCATCCGTGGAAAACAGATATTGTACAATATTAACTATGCCGGGGGAGCACACACCATATAAAGTATAGTCCATTCCTTTCAAACTTCATATATTTGTCATTTAAAGTTACTCAAATTGGTGCGAAACGTCTGATTATGCTCTTGACAGCATTTTATACAGTTAAAATATAAGATAATTTAGTGTTTCATTTTCAATTTTACTTTAAATATATTGCATACTTTCAATTTTATATCCATGCATGGCTGTCTTGCATGGTTTTTGCTTTCCCACATTTTTAAACAGTGTATACGAATTTATATATAAGATTTTGTAATTCTATGATTCGTTTATTTTCATCATTTCAAATTATAGCAGCATATGGACAATTAAAGATAACATATCATTTTCTTTGTTTCCACACCATAGTATTAAATCTATGTTCTTTGCAATATCGCTCAGACTAATCACTCTGAGGGAAGTCCTAGTTATGCAAATACTCATTCATTGCTTTTGCATAAAAAAAGACATCATATATAACAGAACAAAGTCCTTTTTCTGAAATGGATATTTTAAGGACTGGTAGTTTAGGTCTACAAATATCGATATAAAATTACCAACTCTTTAAAACATCAATTTAATTATAAATAAATTAAATTCACACAACAACAAATTTAAGAGCTTTAAACAAGTGAATTATCTGTAAAACCTCAAAACATTTCATTGTAAAGTTACAGCGCCTAGAACAAATAGTTTGGAAATCTGCTATCCAAACAGCGCAAAAAATTTGTAATCCTTAAATGTGCAGGGATGCTGAAATCTAAAGAACCGATGGAGCAGCTGCATCTGACGTATATTTTCAAATTTTAATGTAAATATCGTAATAATGCAACATCTGGACAAAATCGTCTTGGTGTTTTCGAAAATACCTTGCAGATATCGCTGCGATCGACTCTTTGGACATTAGCATCGTTTGACATTTAAGGGATCCAATATTTTAACACTTCTTTAAGTATTACTGAAATAGCCGATTTCCACACTATATATATGCTAGATGCTATAGCAAAGTGTTTAAGTTAAATAATTATAAAAGTTACTTAATTTCTAGGCCACACTGTATTGGAAGTATTTTGCAAACTTTTATGAAAAGAACATTTATTTTATGAGGAAATCGGCATATAGATGTTGCCATTTATTGGTTTTGTTTTTATAGCTAAAAGCATTCAGCTATATAGAAGTGGGGTCAAAATGTAAAAAAAAAAATCAAATAGTTTGGTTTTTATTAGAAAAAGGATACAGGTCCACATATGTGTACCTCAGCTTGAATGTTACAATGAATGTAAATTGCAACTCATCTAGCAGTTAAAAGTATATTTAGTAAAAATTTTCTTAATGGCTATTTTTAATACAGTACAAGATTTTCTAAACGTTTTCAAAATTCTGTAGCAACTAAACCGTGGCAGCTGTTGAAGTTATTCTGACAGATTAACAATATGTGAAGTAGGGAATTTCTTTACTATCTTTTTCCTGTTTTAGTTCCAATTATCTCCAATAGATGCTGCCGCAATGTCTCAAACTGTAATACTTCTCAAAATTAACTTGCAATTTCAAAACGCAAACTAATTTTTTTGTGCTTCAACAGTCAAATAATTAAGGTTAGCTGACGGATCCATTTTTTAAATGTTAGTTTGAGAATTCTAGCAATTTTAGACATCACAACGCTATTTATCGTTGATATTTGCAATTAAAATAGGAAACTTTGTTACAAAATTTCCTGACTACAAATCTTACTCTCCTGCAATATCACTTTCAATAGCTTTTGATTTGCTATTTAATGTATGACGTGTAATGTATGAATGTCCAGCTCATTTTAAGGCACCCTGTATATATGTTATGAATGAATGTTTTTTTTAGTTACTTAAAGTTTAATAACCTAACTACCAGCATTATTTAGTGGAACTGGAGATTGCATTTCATTTGAACAGGTCCACTGCCACTTCCGGTGGAGATATATCAAGTTTTAACCGCATTGCTTTGGGAAGTTTTCCGTTTTTCTATTTCTTTTTTTATAGGATAGTATTATTTATTAGTTAATTTTTTTTAGTGTTATCATGTTATTTTGGATTAACGGAAACTTTTTTAGCACCTCTATTGTTATATTTTGATCTGTACAAAAACAGAGAAATAATATTTTTTCATTCAAATTAATAATATAGATTCACCCAATAGAAAATGTATATGCATTGGATGAAAAAGAATATATAAAATCGGCATTCAGTTTACTGACTTATATAAAATAATTTCAGTTAGCTAAACCTCTATAAGCATTATGATGAAATATGCTTCATGGAAGTCTTTAACAGTCATGCGATGAAAGTACGACAGGGTTCAAACTGCTCCGTTTTTCCAATAAAAGTATACCTGAACATCTTTTGTTCTGCTCTCTTTTTTCTGCGAATTCAAATTCATTTACACTGCGTGTACTATTTATAATTTTAGTATCGGAGGCCTTAAAACTACGTTTGCGCTCCTATGAGCACCCTGTAGCGGCAGAATTACGTAATTGTTGTTTTTGCACGTAGCTCTTACTCTCAGATATTCTTCTAACTATGGTAATCTAATTTGGCCGATGATAATTCACAACTACATCAATGGTTATTATAAGCTACAGGTTTATGGGACTTTGGTATTATTGATTTAGCAGAAAAAAAGTGAATTAGGTTATTTCACTCACCGTTACAGTAGCAAGTAGACCTTCAGGCACATTAGCTACAATGATGCCGATGAGGAAAATGACAGCATCCAACCAATAGTACCCAAGTATGAAGGCGATGATGAAAAATGATACCCCTAGAAATACGGCCACTCCAGTGATGATATGGATGAAATGCTCAATTTCTCTTGCAATGGGTGTCTCACCCATTTCCAAGCCTGATGCGAGATTGGCAATTCGACCCATCACAGTGCGGTCACCAGTGTTGATTACCACTCCTTTGCCAGTCCCTGAAAACACATTCATATCATTACCAAATGTCCCAAATATTTAAAAAGTTTGGAAAAGATTTTGTGTATGTTTTTTCTTTCTTTTTTCAAATTGAATAAAGTTATTTATTTTTATTGAATTTTTGTTTAAAGTTTATCTATGTAAAAATTATTTTCGTTTTAAAGCAAGTTAATTTTAATTTAACGGGTGTTACATCGGCATTCCAAATTACGGAAATATTGCACATTAATTTCTAAAGTGACACAACTGAAAAGGTGCAATTTTAGAAAAAGGCAACAATTGCTTCGCGTATGAAAAGTTAATGTTTTCTGAATCAAATTCATTAGAAATTATTTAATAGTTTTCAAATCTACATCAAAATTGCATTATATTTATGTGCATATGAATCAGGTTACACCTGTTCATTTGACGATTTTCAGATTAATATGGCTTTGTAACGCCATATGGCAAAAATGATAAAATCGCGTAAGATCAACCATATTTTTTTTAAAAAAGTATTTTTTTAATGACAGATTGCAAAATATTTTTGTGATTTATCCATATTATTATTGGAAAATTCAATTTTGAAATGTATCATTTTAGATATAATTTTGCATTAATAATAATATTTTTTCTATAGATATTTCTCAAATGATTACAGATGTTGAAGTTTTTAACAACGTCCCCAACCTCTTCGTAACGTACCATGCTGCGCGTGATTGATGGAATCTATCCTTTCAAATTCTGAACTTTCTACGAATGTGCTCGGCGAAATTGGATTATTCTTCGTAAATTATAAGAGGCATGTTGTTGTTGTCTCATTGGCTGAAGAACACTTCGATTGAGAGATTGCTGCATTTTTGAAACCCGGTCGGTCATTTGTCTTTAAAGTAAGGAGCGAACTGAAGGCTGCCAGTTTTGCTGTGGCAACTGTTTCATACAGGAAATGACATTATTGGTGATATTACATTATAAAGACAACGAAATTATTCATTCGTGTCAATGAAAATCCTAGAAAGTCGATGAGGGCACTTACTAGAGAGCTGCAGATTGATGAGGCCACCATCCGATGTGCGATTGGTGAGGACTTTCGTTAGAGGTCTTACGTGATGAGGAGAGGACAGTTCGTGTCCGAGAGAGCCAGGGATAACCACCTGACCAAAGCCAAACGCCTGCTTGACAAGCTAAAACATGAAGAGGAGACAGGAGTGCTGTTATTTTCCTCAGATGAGAAAAACTTTGCCCAGGTCTAGGAAGTGAACAGCAAAAGATCGGTGGCTGTATAAAATCCCAAAGAGCTTCCGACAGTCATGCACAGAAACTTTGCAGCCTCACTGATGATTCTGGGTGTCGTGAGCAGCAAAGACGACGTGATGCCTCCTCATGCCCTTCTTCAAGGTGCCAGAGACAACGCCGTTGTTTATACCGAGATGTTAAAACTCTCGATTACTTCTATTACACGTGAGAAGACCGTACGTTTTTAAACAAGACTCTGAACCATCCCATACAGCCCATAAAACACAATAATGGATGGCCAAACACTTTCATGAACATGTCATCCTAAGCTCCCCAGGTATTAACCCAAAGGGCTATTATGTAATATGTATGTGGCGTGGTTAAGAGGGACTCCGATAGGTATCCACACAACAATGTTTTAAAGCTCAGGGCAGCCGTTTGTATTCAATGGCAAATGCTCCCAACACCAAATTATTGCCAGCAGTTGGTTTCGACAGCACGTAGAGGCTGCGATTTCGGCTGACGGTGGTTTCAGTGCATGATGCCATTCATTGTGTATGCGGTCACCAGTACGTAAAGTTAAAAATGTAAAAATGCCCCATCTCTAGTGTCTATTTAGGTTTGAAAGCAGGCGTTATTTTGTTCTAAAATACCTGCCGCACCCTGCAAATTTAAAAGCTGATTTCAGCCAGTCATCTTATTTAGACTTAGAGTAGTATCGAAAATGTGCGGCAATAATAGAGTAACGACATATGGGCTATAAAATTTAATTGGTTTAGACAATGTTGGGCGAAAACGAGTCACCAAGAATCTTGGCAAGTCTGTCATCATCGCAAAGCTAATGTTTGTTGACATGTCTCGTTCGTAAAATCGAGCCCGTCCAGGCGAGTATCGCTACTTTCCGGAATGTGGGTTACCATAGTATGGACAAAACTTCAGCTTGAGAATGCGCCTTGTGCATATATCGTCCCTCTTTTAAAGATACTTCCTAATAGCGCGATTACTTTAGCTGAATCTTCCAAATGGTGGTAGTTGAAGTTTTAAGTACTTCAAATAAAGATTGTATGAAAGATCACAGAACTTCGCTAACGAGCTATTTAAGTTAACTTTATATCAATGGGCTTGCTTATGTAAAGGTATTTGAATATTTAATCGAATCAACACTGACTGTTCGAACATTTTTGAATAACGACTTTGAAGTGTTTATAAGCTTTATAAGAAAAGTATTTATTATTTTCTTATCAATATTTTGTTCAGAGAATTGATATGACGAAATTAAAATAAATAGTCGTTTCACATCTTTACTGATGCACCTTTTTGATTCCAACCGAATCTTTAATTATTTATTTTAACAACAAAAAAAAGCATGGAAAAGTTCAGTTGTCGAAGGTAGTGTGTTACAAGTAACGAAACTACTGTAGATGCTAGTTTTTACAATAGCTTGTAGTGTGAAGCTCTACATTTTTAATAATATAGTGCAGCGAGTAGAACTATACAAAAAAGCAGTATTTTGCAGCGAGAATTAACACTACTTTTAACGCTACTCCAGGAAGATAAAATGTGTCATTCTACAAATCACGTGGTCCTAACTTCCTTTTTTGTGTAAAATTTGTTCTGCTAAGGAATTTATGAATCTTTACGGCAAATCTCACCTGCAGTGTATAGAAATGGACATCATGATGTCAACGATTTTCCCCATTGTCACTTGCTGCTAAAATCAAGTACTAACCCAACACAAGAATTAATTTTCTTGCTGTCGACACTTCTCTAATTACCCGTTAATAGTTCTTAATATTTTAATATTGTTCCGGGTTTCTTATTATTTGGAATCGCTTTATTTACAGAATTTTTTTATTATTATTAATTGTTTTTCTGTAATTTTCTAGTTTATAAAATTAGACAACTCAAAATAATTAACTTTCAAGAGAAATCAATACATTTAAAATATTACGAGGGTAGTGGAAAGTTAATTAATCAAATTTATTAGTAAATACTTTAAAATCTCCATAACGGACACTCCCGAATAGCGGATACCTTTATTTAGCGTACATCTTTTCTATCCCCAAGATATATCATGTATCTCTGTTAATTTCGCAAAGAAATGTGTATAAACTAACATTTTGGAGACAAACACAAAACATTTTATTGTTTGTTATCTTTCTTAATTTTATAATGGCCTCGGTTATATCGTGCATATTAAATTGTATCCCATCAGACGCGATATAACGTGGGGATCACTGTATTATTTCATCCGTGACTGAAATTTCAGGTGTAAACTAAGTCCTTTGACAAAATATGAAAGTAGTGACTACTTTTGAAAAGTAGCTAGTAGCCAGTACTTTTTAAAACAAGCAGTTATAGTTTTATAGTTAACTACATTTTTGATAAAGTAGTTGTCGTTGTAGTTAAGTGCGTTTTTGATAAAGTAGTTGTAGTTGTATTCCTCTACACAATTAAAAAGAAGTTTTTCCGACCCTTGGATGGAGTCATCCATCGACACGGCAAAGGCTTAATAAAATCACCTTCTACTTGAATGATTTCAGCGCTAATTACTACTAAATGAATTGTAAAGATTTCTATAACATTAAAAAAGCTACATTAAGTTTAGCTGTTTCTATTGATTAAATTGACATGTAAACTAAAAATTCTAAATCACCTTCTACACAGTTTGTTGAAAAGAAGGCTATATTTCTTGTCTCTAGGGGATTTTCGTTGGTATACTCTGGTGATCTCGTCTGTGGCTCAGACTCTCCGGTCAGAGAGGAATTATCGACTTTAAATCCAGCAGCCATAATGATCCGGATGTCTGCAGGTATTCTGTCGCCTCCTTTGACTTCAACAATGTCGCCCTGTACTACTTCTTCTGCTGGTAGCGTGAGCTTCTGTCCATCTCGTATAACAATCGCATACTAATAAAAGGAAAGTAGAATCAAATATTATATTTATATCTAAGCTATCTATATTTTAATTCATGTAACACAAAATTAAGCTATTTAGTTGATTTTTTCACATAGTTAAATTTAATAAAATTAAAAATTAATAACCGACAAAATGCAGAAGCACACACTTAAGCTATAGAAGATGTTCATAAATTATTGTTGGGATTTACTTTTCTGGTAGCTTTTGAATGAAACTCTTCTTGGACGGCGTCGCATATTATACGTTCGGGTTTTTTTGTTTGTTTGTTTTCTCTGGCCGTACAGTCGGCGCCGCATACCATGCGACGAAGCACAAAATTGCATCGTTGAAACTGAATTCGGGTTGTTTTCACCCTTTTTTGTAATTTTTGGTATTTCGCTAATAAATGGTGAAAATATAGTCTGACTATTTTAAGTCCTACTATTTTTGTTTGTATTTTCTGTAATGTCGGTTATCGTTATCAAAATGACTTTTATGATGGATTCAGAGAGTGAGACCGAGGACAGCAAATTTAATATCTCTCAGTTAGAAGATGGTAGTTCTGTTTTATCAAGCAATGAAATTTGATAAATATAATATCAGAATTTTTTTTATTATTAATTATTTATTTAAAATTTGGGCGCATTGCAGGAAAAAATAAGGATCAGTTAATGAGATATTACACTTACGATCGGCAGTAGTTCAAGCAAAAACTAGTTACTGATAAAAATATTTTCCATTTTCGAATTCAAGATAGAACATACAGTGGCTCCCATTTGTTTTTAAACACTTGTGTGTTTGAAACTTACTTATAAAAAACATCATCTAAATATTAAAAGATCTCGTTTAAAAAATTTTCATATAAACTTTATTCTCCCTATAATAAAATCTACATATTGTAATGAAAATAAATTCGAAACTTTTTTTTTTTTCAAAAAAATAATTTACCAAGAAATTGTCAAAAACAATCTCACATATGTAATTGGACACTTGAAAGATTTACTAAATTTTTTGGCAAACGATACTTTTTGTTATTTATTTTTATTATAATGAAAATATATGTCAAATATTATCGCTGCACTTTGAAATTACTACTAATTCATGTAAATTTGTTTACATTTCTATATTTGAAGTGAACATGGCTAGACGCTACAAAATTACAACAAATTCCATTCGTAATTTAATCATAGAACATTTTAAAGATGGTAAAAGCATCAGAATTATCGCAAAACTTGTTAAAGTAAGTCATTCAACTTTTTTCGCTATTATAAAACGATGAAAACTACGTAAAACTGTTGAATAAGCATTGAAATCAGGAGATCTTCACAAGCTAACTCCCAGGCATCAAAGGTTTATTATGCATAAAATCAAGAAAAATCCAATAATTAGTGCAATGAAACTTGCAATAAAATTAGAAAACAGATTTGCAATAAAAGTAAACTCTGAAACTGTTAGACGAGTTATCAGATCATATGCATACAACAGTAGAGTTGCCAGACGAAAAATTTTCTTTAATGAAAGAGCAAAATCGTTACGTCTGGATTTTGCAAAATCCATGGTAGACAGAGTTTTATTCTTTTGGGAAAATGCCATATTTTTGGATGAATCACAATTTAACATATTTGGGTCTGATGGGCGAATAACTGTGTGGATAAAGCCCAACTAAGAGCTCAATTCAAAAAATCTCTTACCAACTGTGAAATATGGAGGTGGAGGCATAATGGTTCGGGGATGTTTTGCTGCTACTTGTATGGGAAATTTAGTTTTCATTGAAAATATTATTGACCAACATAAGTATATAAATGTCCTGAAAGAAAACTGGAAAACATCTGCCCCAAAACTTTGAATTCAAAAACTCATTCATCTTGTATCAAGATAATGATCCCAAACATACAGCCCTAGATGTTCTCTTATGACTGCTGTACAACTGTGCCAAAGTTATCAAAACTCCACCTGCTGCAGATTTAAACACAATTGAAAATATGTGACATGAACTGAAGAAAAGAAGAAGAAAACATGATATTTCTTCGAAAGAACAACTTAAAAGGGTATTAACAGAGGATTTAACAAAATTAAACATTCTTACACAAAAAAAAACTAGTTGCATCCATGCAAAAACGTTTTAAAAGTGTAATTTCAGCTAAAAGATACCCAACAAAGTAATAAAATGTTTGATTATCTGCATATTTTTGTTTACATTTGTTGAATGTTCAAAGTGTCCAATTACTTATGTGCGATTGTTTTTAACACTTTTTTCGATAAATTAATTTTTTGAAAAAAAAGTTTTGATTTTATTTTCATTACAATATATAGATTTTACTATAGAGAACAGAAAGTTTATATGAATTTTTTTTTTAAATAGATCCTTTAATATTTAGAGGATATTTTTTATAAGTGAGTTTCAAAAACATAAATGTCCAAAAACAATTGTGAGCCACTGTATGTTAATTTTCAGCAATTTAAATTAATGCTTTTATTTTTATCGGAAATTCGAAAAATAAATACGACCAAAAGAGGTTAAGAAACTATCATAAGTTATTCGTAAAGTATAACTGAAAAAGTTTTTTTTAATAACACAAAGTTAAGTACTCTCGTCCAGTTCATGCGGCAAAACTCTACGGTCAGCGCATTGTGGTAGTCTGTGGTGTAATAATTCAAAAAGGCGACTTACAAGAGAAAGCAATGTGCGTATTGTGGTTCTTCGATTGGTTGGTTGTGTTTATGACGGCTGATTATCAGCACGAGGGATATAGGCCCTAAGGAGGAGAGTGCCCTCCGTGGGTCTTTCTAACTGAACCTAACCCGTATTTACGCTTGGAAAACCAAGATTCGAAGAAAACACGAAACCTCCGCACAATTAGGCCGACGGGCGCGGTTGGGATCGAACCCAGTACCTCCCGTCTACCAGCTTCGAGAGCAGAACCTCTTGGCCACTGCTGGGGCTTGTGGTTCTTCGAAACAAAATCCGCCACAACTACACAACGTCGCTTCTGGAATACGCACAGGAAAGATCACTTTGTTAAATTCGATAAAATTTTAATATTGATTATCATTTGATTATAACTGAAAACCTAAGTGGAAGAAGATTTTATGTAACGAAAATTAGAATTCGAGAAAATTGAAGTGAAAGTTTTTTGCTGTAATTTAGTTATTTATTTAATTCCTTCTTAGTAGCATATGTTTGAAGTTAATAGGTGATACTAAACACTCCTAGAAGAAAATATTAACATTTTTAATTATTAAATATTAGAAATAATTTTTACCGTTTAAATTATTAAATATAAAAATTTTAAATATTAAAAGATACTGCCTCATGTATTCAATACTAAGTACAATTTTAGTATTTTTGTTTTACAATATGGCATAATATCTCATAACGTTTTCATCCATAAAATAAGACAATTTTTGAGAAAATATCGTAACATGTTCTTCCATTAAGCTCTTGAATTTTTATTTGATTAATAATGTTTTGAGTCGCAGCTTTAAGCATATGAAATTTTGTCTGTGTTATTAAAAAAAATTGAGTTATATTTGATGAATACGTAATAATACTTTCCGCCTTGTTCTTCAATTAAAAAGCCCCACTAGTTGCCGAGAGGTTCTGCTCTCAACGCTGGTATACGGGAAGTGCTGGGTTCGAGCCAAATGGCGCCCGTCGTTCTAATCGTTCGAAGTTTTCCGTGGTTTTCTTCGAACCTTGGATTTCCTTGCGTAAATACGGGTTAGGTTCCGTTAGAAACACCCCCCACGGAGGGCACCCCCCCCCCCAATCGGGCCCATATCCCACGTGTAGATAATTGGCCGTCATGAACAACAACAACTTCAATCAAAAGTTATGAGGTAAGAAAAGCTCGGGAATAATTTCTGGATACCGTGTATATTATTTATTATAGAAATATTCCAATTTTTCATTTGACTGTCTCAGTAATGTGTTACGCAAAAAAAAAAAAAGGCCAACTAACCTTTTTTTTTGTGTGTGTGTATGCCACGCCACCCACTCGTATTCCACACGTACTCATATTTCTACTACCTCATTTGAGGAAAGAAATTTAAATAAAAAAAAATGAGAGAAATAATTTTTCCAGAAAAATAATTTATCAGAATAATTTATCCAGTCAAAATAAATAAACAAATATATATATATATATATATATATATATATATATATATATCCTCTTTTCCTCTTTATGGCCTAATTACATGTTATACAGTAATTTTCATGTTATCACACACTTTCATCATGTAAATGCTATAGTTATCGCACAGATGAATAAAACTAGTGCTGCAGTTCGCAGCCATGTCGAACAAATTAGAAAGAATTATGTCAGCCAGATATCGTCCAGATAGGTGAAACATTGGCACACGAAAGTTAATAGGTAAAGCATTGGCACAGCAATCCAGGTTCGATTCCTGGTCTGGACTTTTTTCGCTCTATTAGAACAGACCTCAACTGTGCTACTCCAACCATGAATATAAAATAATAAGAGAAAAATATTTCAATACATTTTATTCTATTACAATCTTACAGTTATTAATTATGCCATACAATATTCTGAAAATATTGCTTCTTGGATATCTAAATTTAAATACGAAAGTGCTATCCAGCGATATCACGCTGTGGCTAATGATCTCATATACAAAAGCCAGTGTAGAATGCATAAAATCCAAATTTTTCATGTATCGCGCACCACGATTTTTAAAGTACATTTTTTGTACAGAACCTGCACGGCATACATGAAAATACACTATGACGCAAAAGTTTAGACAATGAAGAAATTCTTACATACTTTGAAAAATATTTATTCAATTTTCAAATCACTGCTTGAAATTAATGTGCTGTACATATAAACAATATTTATAACAAAGAAAAGTGGAATTGTGCATATTGCAATAAATTAAATGGTAACAAAAATAAACTGCTGTCTCAAAAGTTTAGACACAAATTAAATAAAATCGAAATAAACAATTTTTAAAACCTGGTTGCGCATCCATGCTTATGTATTACGTCATATACACGAGATTGCATGGAAGAAACTAAATCTTGCATAGTTTGTGGATCGATATCGTACCATGCATTCTCAATAGATGTCTTAAGTTCCTTTTCAGAAGAGTATTGTCTAGCGTTGCTATAAACTTTGCGACACATGATGCTCCAAAGGTTTTCTATAGGGTTAAGATCTGGGCTACATGCTGGCCAGTCGAGAACTCTTATATTATGGGAATTAAACCAAGATTTTGAATGTTTTGCAGTGTGAATTGAAGCATTGTCTTGCTGAAATTCCCACTGAGGACCCCCTAGAAGCTCAGCAAATGGCAGTAGGTTTTCTTCTAATGTCTGTGTATAATGCTGTGAAGTTTGACGACCACTGGTGAAGGTCAGAGATACTTGTCCATTATAGCAAAAGGCTGCCCAAACCATCACCGAGCCCCCTCCTTGTCTGCGACTAAAAAAACGTCGAGGTTCCTTCCGCAAGTCATGCCAATACGATAAACAACCATCTGGACCATCCAGATTCCACTTTTTTTCATCGCTAAATATGACTGACTGCCATTTCTCTCCATATGACATATGCTTTCGAGCCCACATAAGTCTTTGTAACTTATGATGTGGTTTCAGAGCTGGTTTCTTCTGCATTTTGCTATAAACGATTGTTCCTTTTTCCAAAATTCGTCTACGAATCGTATCCTTTGATACAGAGAGTCCCGATGAGCTTTGAACTCCACGTACGCTCATTTGTTGAGTACTCGCTAGTCTTTGTATCAGGCGATCCTCTCGTACATTTGTCACACGTGGCCTCCCAGACCGACATTTTGCTTTATATTCGGAACCACTCGATAAAACTCGATAAATAGATTTTTTTGACCTATTAATAATAGCAGAAATTTCAGAAACGCTCTTCCCTTCACCTTTCAACTGCCAAATCCTTGAAACCTCATTCACTTGAATTTCTTTAGCTCTCGGCATGTCGACTATGAAGCGCAATCGTTTGCAGAACTTAAGTACTCCAAATTTGTGACATCATCGATTCTAAATTTGCATATGCCAGCGAATATTCAAAGAAATTTAGAATAGTGTCTAAACTTTTGCGACAAGCACATTTGAATTTTTATGAAAAAAATTAGTATTATAGCAAATAAAACGACTGTCTTTTGTACATAGCATTTTAAATCAGTTTTTGAATATATTTACAGGTTTTTGTAATTCTGACGTCATAATTCTACATTTTAAAGCTGAATGACGTCATTGTCTAAACTTTTGCGTCATAGTGTATAAAGTATATAATACTTTTCTACAAATAAGCTTAAAATTTTCATCGTAATTTTTTTCCTTTGATTTCGTTATTGTTATCTATTTATGTACATAATATGAAGCCTCGTTTTCAAACTAAGTAACATAAGATCATTTAATATTCCTTTCAATAAAGGAACAAAAATAATAATAGTAAAATTTTAAATCAGGAGAAAAAGAATCATTTTAGCAAATTTATACAGTTCTTAAAGATAGCACTCATATGCAGTGAAAAAATGTGATAAATAAGTTGAAATTGACATTCTATTAATATGAAACTACCGGGTGTCCCAAAAAGGACTGACTGATTTTAAAATTCAATAACTTGCAAACGGTGACAGATATTAAAAAAATTCTTGCAGGAAGGTTATGCATAAGGTCAAAAGTTTTATTACAGTGATTTTCAATTTTAGTTCGATTTACAAACAATAGATGGCGCTGTAAGCAATAGTCGCTAAATTCAGGCTCGATTTTTGATACTTCGTGGCCCGGATAATACATTTCCATCTCCTTTTTCTGCATGGAACGAGATAAAGGACCAAAAATCGAGCCTGTATTTAGCGACTATTGCTTACAGCGCCATCTATTGTTTGTAAATCGAACTAAAATTGAAAACCACTGTAATAAAACTTTTAACCTTATGCATAACCCTCCTGCAAGAATTTTTTTAATATCTGTCACCGTTTGCAAGTTATTGAATTTTAAAATCAGTCAGTCCTTTTTGGGACACCCGGTATTTAACATTTGTTTGATTTATTATACAAGTATAACCTGTAAAGAGCGATTTGAAGCAAAAATATAAGCTTTGTCATCTTGATTGCTCCTGTCTTGAAACATGCATGGGGTAATATTCCATTACACTTGGTAATATTCCATATTTGAAGAGAAAATTGAAAGCTTAAATAAAATTTCTGTCGTTTAGAAATTTATCATGGGAATCGCATGAATTATTCAAGTTCCACTTAACCTGAATAATCGACTTTGAAGATTATTATAGATTGCTGGAGCTTCCACTCAGAATTATTTTCTTGTAAGGCCATCTCGGATATGAAGAAAAGTAAAGTTCAGTTAAATATTTTTTCCATTATGCAGAATTCTTTATTACTAATCAAGAAGAGAAAGGGGAATTAATATTACAATAGCATGGTCACTTTGGTTTATTTTTCCGTCGATATAGAAAAATGCAGATAGAATGACCCAGGGCTCGAAAGGAAAAATACACGAACCGGAACGATATTTCAAAATCATTGTTGACTATAATTATATATATATATTTAGTTTTAATCGTACAAAAACAGTTTAAGAAATTGATTCAAGATACTAAATAATAAAAGAAACAGTTACAAATAAGGGCACAATAAGCTGTATATACCGGTTGTCCTAAAAGAGACTGACTGATTTTAAAATTCAATAACTTGCAAGTAGTGACAGGTATTAAAAAGATTCTTAAAGAAGGGTTATGTAAGGGATCAGGAATTTTTTTACTGAGATTTCTGATTTTAGTTTTTTCAAATAGTACCGATAGATTGCGCTACAAGCAATAGGCGCTAAATAGAGCTCCGATTTTTTGGCATCGCTCTTCTCCCAGCACTGATGCGAAGGTAAGAGATTATGGATTGAGTCTTTGTCGCCAAGGCAATCTTGTTGTTAGGGTCCAACTCCATATATTTTACCCCCTTCTTTCGCATCAATGCTGTGAGAAAAGCGAGGCCAAAAAACCGGGCCTCGATTTAGCGCCTATTGCTTGTAGTCAGCTATCTCTGCTATTTGGAGCTAAAATCAGGAATATCAGTTAAAAAAACTCTTGGCATCTTACATAACCCTCCTACAGGAATTTTTTTTAATAGCTGTCACCATTTGAAAGTTACTGAATTTTAAAATCAGTCCATTTTAGGACGCCCTGTATATATGAGGGGCTCACAACCATAGTAGACTAAGTCCATTTTGAAAAAAAAAATGAGATAGTCCATTTAGAAGGTGCATGAATTCTGTTTTATTCACTCTCTCAGTAAACCAAGCCTGTAAACAGATACCATATATGAGAGAGTATGTGAAAAGTATGTGGCTTGGTTCACTGTGGGAGTAGATAAAACAGATTTTATACACATTCTAAATGGATTAACACTTTTTTTTTTCAAAATGGGCTTTATCTACTATGCTTGTGAACCCCCTCATATATAACAGTACGATGAATGATTTCCACTTAAATATTCGATATAAACTGAAGTGCACTGTTATTAAACAGAAATCGCACTAACCAGAACGACATTTACCGTAATTTCACTAGCCGAAACAATATTTGTCATATTAAAAAGCCGACACACAAAGGCTTTATTTGCTATTTTTAAATAGTTGTCATAATTTCATGAACCCTAATATCGTCCCGGTTTATTACGGTACATTTCGAGCCCTAGAATCAACCTCCACTTAAACAAGTCGTTGATTTTTCATCAAAGTGTGTACACGTTTTAGAATTAACAGAGACTGGCAACGCTATTTCTCGCTGAATAATTTCACTTCAATGTTTTAATACACTGCTCAAAACAATTAAAGGATATTTGAAGTTTTATATAAAATAAAGATATAAACGAAATTTTTTTTTGCCGAAAATAGAAGAAGAGAATCACAAATGCAAATTTTTCTGGTTTTCAAACTGTGGAGTATGCAAATTTTGAGTTCGACGTCAAAAACGTCGCTTCAGCGGCAGCGAATGAAATTTGACTTTCAACTGGATAAAAGAGAATGAAGACAAGGATGATCGGCATTCAGTGATTCCTTTGTTTCGATGAGTACGATGTCTCAGCAAAGTCATTTGACAGATTCAGAAGCTTTGAGAATTGTTGGTAGGTTAGAAGGGGGCCAAACTCAAGCCGAAGTAGCGCAAGCCATTGGAGTGTCACAAAGTGTCATTTCCAGGATCTGGAACCGTTTTTTGGAGAGTGGATGTGCAGGCCGAAGACCAGGGTAAGGTCGTAGACGGGCAACAACGCCCAATGAAGATCGGTATTTAGCGTTAACAGCTCGGAGTCACCGGACCATGAACGCTACTCTTCTCCAACAACACCTTCGCTCGGCTACAGGCACCACAATTTCAACTCAGACTGTCCGAAACCGGCTCCATGCTGTAGGTCTGTAAGCTCGCCGACCGATGGTATGTGTTAGATTAACATCAAGGCATCGTCGCGACCGCAGGGAGTGGGCAACCGAGCATGTCAACTGGAGGAGAAATGAATGGAGCAATATTCTGTATTCTGACGAGTCCCGTTTTTCTGTGCATCCGGATAATAGGCGTATTTTCATCTGGAGGGACCGTGGCAGTAGGAATAATCCTACGTTCGTGCACGAAAGTGTCAGATTTGGCGGTGGAGGAGTGTTGGTGTATGGTGGCATCTCCATTGACGGGCGCACTGACCTCTACATCATTCGAGATGGAGCTCTGACTGGTCGCCGATATAGGGATGAGATCCTCAGACCTATTGTAGTCCCTTACGCTGCAGCAATCGGAGATAACTTCATTTTAATGGACGATAACTGCAGGCCACATCGTGCAAACCTGGTGGAGGATTTCCTTTCCGAGGAAGGAATCGTTCGAATGGAATGGCCAGCGTGTTCTCCAGACATGAATACAATCGAGCACGTTTGGGACGCTCTAGGAAGACGAGTTTCTGGCCGCCAACAACCCCCACAAACTCTCCAAGAACTGGAAAGAGCTCTTCTGGAAGAGTGGGGCAGAATACCCCAGCTCGTCATTAATAGCCTCATTGAGTCCATGCCTCAAAGGTGTTCAACGTTGCTGGCCACCCGTGGAAACCATACCCCCTACTGAAAATTATTTTCTTTGAAGAAAACACCTTTTCTTATTCTTTTTTTCTCATATGCACAAATTGTGTTTTTTTCCTTTAGTACACAAATGCGCAATAAAATGCATTTTTTTCTGCCAAACATGTGTAATTTATTCTCATATAACCTACTATGTCGATCGACCATGTATCAATCAGCTAAACAGTTTACCAGATACAAAATCCACCTAAAACTGCAATATCCTTCAATTGTTTTGAGCAGTGTATTTAAATCGCAGAATATTTAAATCGCAGTTGTTTCACTTAAACGTAGGGATTGTAATATTATTCTACGATGATTAAATAATGTGAAAAATTCTATTAAAAATTGCGGTAAAACAGTAAGGACCTAATTATTATAGAATATTTCCAATTATTCTTTTGAATCTCTCAGAAATATGTTACACAAATTAAATAATGCTCTTATATGTAATTTTTTTCTTGGTAAAAGAATACGACTATTCCTTAAGTGGTTTCGTTTTATTTATTTATTATTATTTCGTATTACATTAGCCGTTTATTTTCATTTTGTAAGGAATAGTTTTAAAAATTGTAATATAAAGTAAATTTTTAAGCTTCCTTCTGCCAAATTTTCTTATTTTGAAGCATACATGATGATATTCTATCGTATTTGTATTTCAAAGTATAACTGAAAGGCTAAATAAAATTTCTGTCGTTTAGAAAATTATCATGGGAATCATCGCATGAATTATTCAAGATCCACTTAACCTGAAAAATCGACTCTAATAACATTAGTCAACAAATGTCAACTTTTTTACTGTATCTGGCTCATAAATGAGCGCATTTAACTAATTTTAGGGTGCAGAAATCAGTGGAATAATCAGATTTTCTCAATCACGTCACATTTATTAGATACGGGGCATTTACGTAAAAAAAAGGTGAAATATTTGACAAAAATGGACCGTTTGAAATACACTGGTGTTCAAAAATTAAGGAAAAGTCACAAAATGCTAATTTTCAAATAAGCGAACACTCAAAAGGAAATAATATAATTCGAGTAATTACTATCTCTACAACACAGCTAGTCCGTATAACATCTCATTCATGTCACACATGGTCACAAGTATCACAGTCACTACGGTGCAGCAAAAAAATAGGAAATTCCATACATCTCATTATGAGTCTCAAATGATCACTATATGTTACTCCACTGAGACGTTACTGTGACTGCTGCTTTGTGACGAGTCACCATGTGACTTTACAATGTAGTTACATTGTGACTCTCATGTGACTGTCATTTGTATACTCAATTTCAAAGTCACCGTGAATGCTGCATTGTGATAAGTTACCAAATAATGTCACATTAAAGTCACATAATGACTTTCAGGTAACAGAGAGACTACTGTGAAATCACCATTGTGCTCTTTTGGGAAAAGTCTCCATGTGATTATAATATGATATTATTTGGTGATTTATCATAATGCAACGTTCACGATGACTATGAAATTGAGTCTAAAAATGACAGTCACATGAGAGTCACAATTTAACTGCATTGTAAAGTCACCTGGTGACTCGTCACAAAGCAGCAGTCACATTGACTTCTCAGTGGAGTCACATATAGTGATCATTTGAGATTCATAATGAGATGTATGGAATTTCCTATTTCTTTGCTTCACCGTAGTGACTGTGACACTTGTGATCATGTGTGACATGAATGAGATGTTATATGGGCTAGCTGTGTTGTAGAGATAGTAATTACTCGAATTATATTATTTCCTTTTGAGTTTTCGCGTATTTCAAAATTAGCATTTTGTGACTTTTCCTTATTTTTTGATAAGTAGTGTACAAACAAAACATAAGATTTATCAGTAAAAAAGTTTTCTTGATTACTTAACACAAACTATGAACTAACACAAGTACGAAACGGTTGCACAAAAGTCCATAGTGTTAATATATGGAATGTTAAACAATTATTTTAACACAATCAAACTGACTGATAACGTTATCATACGCATTAAATATTTCTAACTGAGCGAAAAAATGCCCAGGCCGGGAATCGAACCCAGATTCTTGACTTACAGGGTCAATGCTCTACCGTTTAAGCTAACTGGGCTGACAATTGGCGAGCATATTTCGCTCAAATAACCTTACTGGTAATAACATCTTGTCTTTCATGTAGACAGCTCAACAGAATAAACCACGGAAAAAGGAACACAATATAAACGATGGGTACGTA
The DNA here is from genome assembly GCA_963932465.1 of Maratus speciosus. Lineage (NCBI taxonomy): Eukaryota > Metazoa > Arthropoda > Arachnida > Araneae > Salticidae > Maratus > Maratus speciosus. The sequence continues at coordinate 340,253,296 of OZ010786.1, read as the reverse complement.
GATAAACTATTATTTTAACACAATCAAACTGATTGGTAAAGTTATCATACGAATTTAATGTTTCCAACTGAGAGAAAAAATATCCAGGCTGGGAATCTAACACAGATCCTTGGCTTACAGGGCCAATATGCTCTACCCTTTAAGCTAACTGGGCTGGCAACCGGCGAGCATATTTCAGCCCAGTTAGCTTAAACGGTTCAGCATTGGCCCTGTAAGCCAAGGATTTGTGTTCGATTCCCGGCCTGGGCAATTTTTTGCTCAGTTTGAGATATTCGTTTCGTATACACAATATTATTTTTCAAAGCAGGATGATGTCTTTCTTCATGACAGTGGCTGAATGTTTTGATAGTTACTTTTTACAGTAGAATGTATCCAAATAAAGTTTTAACCTACATAGTGATTCATTTCATTATTATTATTTAACCACAAAGTGTAAATTACAATTCACATTTCACCACGCATTGTACCATGTATTAAAAAATTAAATTCTAAAATTTTGTAAAACCCCTACGTGACAGAAAATTTTTCATACCAGATTCGGATTCTACATTCGAAAATACATTTAAAAAATGTTTATTGCAAATCAGATACAACATGGCTGTTTAGCGTAATTATTATAGATCTAAAAAATACTTTTCATTGTGAGTGATTTTTATTCACTTTGCATTATTTTCTATCACACTGAATGAGCTTTTATTACTAATAAAGACGAAAATGTTGATTTAATATTACAATAGCTTCTTCACTTTGCTTTATATTTTCGTCGATATGAAAAATGCAGACAGACACCACTTTTAAAGAAGTTGTTAATTATCATAGAAAATTCCCACTCATTCAGTTGAATCTTCGTAAATACGATATAAAATTTAAATAAATCGCCACCCAATGTTTGCATTTATTTTTATTTTGTGCGTGTAAAAGAACATGAAGTTTTTTAACGGGTTTTTTTTTTTTTTTTTGTATTTATATATTTATTTATTTATTTATTATACTTATTTGTATTTCGTTCCCAATTTGTCATTTATTTCCACATTGTAATTAACAGTGTTAGAAATAAGTAATATAAAGTAATTAATTAATCCTACTAAATATTCTTATTTTTAAACATAAATGATGACATTCTGTTGTATTTGTATTTGAAAGAATAATTGAAAGGTTAAATAGAATTTCTGTCGTTTAGAAATTTATCATGGGATTCATCGCATGAATTATTCAAAGTCCACTTAACTTGAAAAATCGACTTTGAAGATTATTATAGATTGCAGCTTCTTATCATATTCCAATTAGAATTATTTCCCTGTAAGAGTATCTCAGATAGGGGGAAAAAAGTAAATCCCAGTCACGAATTGTTTTCACTATAGAATTTTTTTTTTTTACTCTGTGTCATTTTTTATTACTTGAAAATGTTGAATTAATATTGCAATATCGTGATCACTTTGCTTTACCTTTCCATCGATATAAAAAATGCAGATAGTATGACTCTCCGTTTAAACAAGTTGTTAATTATCCCAAGGTGTGGAGACTTGAAATTTCCAAGAAGTCTAGCACCGCTTTTTCTTATTGACTAATTTCTATTTAATGTTTCAATCGCAGAATTTATAAACGCCTCATTTAAACGCTTAATTTTTAATATTTTTCTACTATTAAATAAAGAGAAAAATTCTATTAAACATTGCAGTAAAACCGTACATACCCTAACTAACATAGAAATTTTCCGATTGCTCATTCAAATCTCTCATAAATATGTTTGTTGTGGTTACTTGCAACCATTGCCATATTTTTATTTAATTTAATTTAAGAAATATTTTATTAATCTTTATTCATTTAATATCAAAATTCGTATTCTAAAATTATGTTATTTCTTTCCTTTTAAAACTTCCCCTGTAAGCTTGTCCTTCTTACGTAATTTTTCGTTTCATTTTAAAATGATAAACATAGTTTTGAAATCTGTTCTTCCGGGAAAAGAATTCTCTGGAATGTTCTACGACCTTCTATTTGTGAAGTCATATCCTCTTTGTAGCCCCGCACCTAGCCAATCATATTCAAATCAGTTTAATACTTAATTTCAAAAATTGTAACACTTTACTGCTATTTGGCATCTTATCTTCAATAAATCTATAATTTTCCTATAAATAAAGCAATTTTTATGTAAGCATTACATTTTATGCCAACGCAAGGCTCTAGTATGTTTGTTTCCGCCAATTGGCGTATTTTCGTATATTACGGCAACCCCTTTCCCTTCTTCTACGCTGTCTGTGCATTTTCGCAGTCTGCTTTATATATCAAGGCAGAAGGGTTGCGGCCTTGCCATTCTGCGAAGATTGATATGCGTGCAGCGAAAGTAGTAAATGAAAGAGAATTTTTAATACAGTAAAAGATCTTTATAATGCAATTCTATATAACGCAATTCTCCATATAACGCACAACTCCTCAGATGTAAACAATGATTTTTGCAGTTAAAAAGCACCTGCATTTTCACATTGTAAAATATTGCTATTCTCTAGAGGGCTAAATTTGATAAATTAGTTCAAATTTATCTTCTAATTTAAGACCTTTTTACTGAAAAAAATGCTATTATTACGATAAACATTTTTGAAAATGTCTAATATAAGAGATGGTTGTGTCAGTTATATTTGGATTATGTTTATAAAGTAAATTTAACAATGTCTGACCTATATCATGCAAAAATTTATAATTTGGATAATTCTTGGTAACAAGGAATGCAGTATAAAGATATTCTAATGTATTTTGATATGTTTCAGACATATTTGGCCATGTTTACAAGGTGAATTTAATGATGTGATCCATATAACGCAAAATTCTATATAACGCACAACCTTGCGTTTTTAGGTTTGCGTTATAAAGATCTTCTACTGTATTATGTTGGTTTTGATGGAATGTATAATCCTTGTGCTTGTGACAAGGGTGGATAATATTTCCACCAACGGAAATGCAATAACGAATCGTTTATAAAACTACGTGAATCCTGCTGATTGCTATGTAGCAGCGGTTATTTATTTTCAATTCCATTGATGCTAACTTCCGTTTTTTTTTTAATCGGTGCTATAATATGACGATTGATTCGATTTTTTAAAACAAGAGCCTCCATCTTCCCCGAGAGGATCATTTATTATATTTTCTCATATTATGTGCTTATCAAAAAACTTCGAATTTTTACTGATTCATCCTAAAACAAAATGGATCTATTAAAAGGAGATAGCCATTGTAAAATATTCTATTCTTCCTTAAAAAAAATAGGTCTATTAAAAGGAGATAGCCATTGTAGAATATTTTCTTCAAGAAGATTCTTTTAAATAAAGATTATTATTTTCGAACCTCATCTCACAGTGCACTTCCTCATTTTGCCTCCACAACTGTTTTGCTTTTTCAGATTATTTCAGGCAATAATTTTGTTTTTATTTTCCTTCTTCTTGTTTTTCAAGTATATCTGAATATTTATTTAACAAATCATTCTGATAATGATTGTCATGTCGGCGTGGTCTTTTGTGGCTACAACCCAGTGTACTCTTTGATCACAAGATAAATTATTGGAATATTAATATTATTTCAGAGCTACAAAAAAAAAAGTGTGATAATATTCTTTCCCATTTTATCATCCAACCATCACAATGTTATGCAAATTAAATAAGTCACATGTAATTTTTTTTCTTTTTGTAAAGAACATCAACATTTTTAAGTATTTTGTTGTATTTATTTATTTATTTATTTACTATTATTCTTATTATTATTTATATTGATATATATTTTACATTAATCATTTATTTCTATATTGTGAGGAATGGTTTTAAAACTAATATAAAGTGCTTTTCTAAGCTTTCTAATACTAAATGTTCTTATTTTGAAGCATACATGATGACGTTCTATTGTATTTGTATTTGAAAGGATAATTGAAAGATTAAATAAAATTTCCGTCATTCAGAAATTTATCATGGGAATCATCCCATAAATTATGCAGGATCCACTCAACCTGAATAATTGATTTGAAGATCATGATAGGTTAGATATTTCAGTCATAACCCATTGAGAATGATTTTCCTATAAGAGCATCTCAGATAGGAAGAAAGCTGAAGACAAGCTAACGAATGCTTTTCAATGTGCACGATTTTTGTTTCACTGTGCATTATTTTTTTTTCACCGTGCATTATTTTCTTTTCACTGTGCATTGTTTTTTATTACTAATAAAGAAGAAAATTTGTATTCATATTACAATAGTATGATAACTTTGCTTTATATTTTCATTGATCTAAAAAAATGCAGATACACTATGCTTAAAGAAGTTTTTAATTATCATAGAAAATTTCCATTTAACCATTTGAATCTCTCGCAAAAATGTTAGAAGAATTAAATAACTCGCTACGTAATGTTTTTATTGGGGGGAGGAGGGTTCTTGTGTGTGTTAAGGTAACAGAACACACATTTAAGATTTTTTTGTATTTATATATTTATAATAATTATTCATATTTTTAATTGTTCCCAATTTGTCATTTATTTCCACATTATAAGGAATAGTTTAAAAAATAAGTAATATAAAGTAATTTTTTAAGCTTCCCCTACTAAATGTTCTTATTTTGAAGCATACATGATGACTTCTATTGTATTTGTATTTGAAAGGATAATTGAAAGGTTAAATACAATTTCTGTCATTCAGAAATTTATCATGGGAATCATCCCATAAATTGTACAAGTTCCACTCAACCTGAATAATCGATTTGAAGATCATTATAGGCTAGATCTTTTAGTCATAATCCATAGAGAATGATTTTCCTATAACAGCATCTCAGATAGGAAGACAACTGAAGACAAGTTAATGAATGCTTTTCACTGAGCATGTTTTTTTTTTTTCACTGTGCATGATTTTTTATTACTAATCAAGAAGAAAATGTTACATTAACATTACAATAGCATGATCACTTTGCTTTAACATTTCACCGATATAAAAAAAAAAATACAGATATACTACACTTTGAAGTTTTTAATTATCATAGAAAATTTCCATTTAACCCTTTGAATCCAAATATGTTATAAAAATTAAATAACTCGCTACGTAATGTTTTTATGGGTGGTTTCTTGTGTGTGTTAATGTAACAGAACAAATATTTTAAAAAAATGTATTTATTTATTTATTATAATTATTTATATTTTGTTCCCAATTTGTAATTTATTTCCACATTCTAAGAAATAGTTTTAAAAATAAGTAATATAAAGTAATTTTTCAAGCTTCCCCTACTAAATGTCCTTATTTTGAAGCATACATGATGACGTTCTATTGTATTTGTATTTGAAAGAATAGTTGAAAGGTTAAATAGAATTTCTGTCGTTTAGAACTTTATCATGGGAATCATCGCATGAATTATTCAAGATCCACTTAACCTGAAAAATCGACTTTGAAGATTATTATAGATTGGATCTTACTGTCATGTTCTATTGAGAATGATTTTCCTATAAGGAAGTCTGCGATAGGAAGAAAAGTGAACCATCTAAACCATTTTCATCATAGTATATGATTTTTTTTTCAAAGTGCATGATTTCATTTTTTCACTGATGAAGAAGGAAATGTTAAAGTAAAAATACCATAGCATGATCACTTTGGCTTATTTGCCTGTCAATATAGAAAATACAGATCAAATAACTTCCCACTCAAACAAGCTGTTAATTGAAGTGTAAAAGATACAGCGTTAAAAGCCCCAAAAATTTTAAATTTTGAGCATACCGGTTTCGGTAGCATATAGCATACCTTCCTCAGTGCTAAGAGCCCCACCAGTGGCTGAGAGGTTCTGCTCTCGAAGCTGGTAGACGGGAGGTGCTGGGTTCGATCCCAATCGCGCCCGTCGGCCTAATCGTTCGGAGTTTTCGTGGTTTTCTTCGAACCTTGGATTTCCAAGCGTTAATACGGGTTAGGTTCCCTTAGAAAGACCCCACGAAGGGCACTCCCCCCCCTGGGCCCATATCCCTCGTGCAGATAATTGGCCGTCATATATACAACCAACCTCAGTGCTAAGGATGACGAAAATTTGCTCACATATATAGGAGAGATGGGAATTCAAGTTAGAGGTTTATTGACCAATAGGAAAACAGAGGATTGCAGGTAACAGCCAATAGCAAAATAGATGGGAAATGGAACCGAAGTAGTGAGGGGGGAAAAATTACGAGACAAAAGTTTTTATGTAATATCTCCAACAATCTGATAATGGGGAAGTAGCAAATTCACAATTAACAATATTTTTTAAATTTTTATAAATATGAAATGCTTCAAGGAAGTTAAGTTCGTGTATAGAAGTAGGTTTGGAAATTAGTTTAACCGAATTGAAGTCAAAAGTATGATTCATCTCCCAGCAATGTTTTGCAATAGAGGATTTGTAAATTTTTTTCTTCAACCTCATTAAAGGATTCAAATCGATGGCCCTTGAAAAATTGTTGCATTGATCGAAAGAGGCCATTATCGGATGGAGCCACGTCTGGACTGTAGGCGGAGTGTGGAAGAATTTCGACGCCTTCCGATTGTGCAAACTCATCAACGGCTTTCAGAATCGTTAGACCTTTTCTCCAATAATGCCGGATCAATACACGAAAGTCCTTCCGGCCAGTACCGGGAGGAAAAGGTAACTTTCATATTCCTTATTTTTTAAAACGCCAGCTTATATTATTCAAACACACGGAGCTCAAATTAGTGGAACCCGATTATAGAAGATTAAATACTAATTTTTGTCAATATTGAATATGAATGAAAATTTCGCAAAATTAGTCAGAGTTATCAAAGCTGGTTTTATTAAAGTGATTTATATTTGTCGCCAAATTCGGTGATATCCCGAATTATATTAATAATTATATTAACCTGAATTATCGGTGATAGCCCGCCATTTTAAAGCAACATAATGGGTGCAACAAAGCTCACCAATGAACTTGGTCGAGACCTTAGTAATTCCTGTGCACATGCTCACTCATATCTAAATCGGTTGATATATGCGAGTGCTGTTGCAGGCAAAAAATCAGATTTTTAAAAATGTCACATACATTCGAAATTCAAACTGCTATATCTCGGCTTTTCTTTAGATAAAGGCAAAACAAAAAATAATCCGGAATCTTTGTAACAAGCTGAAACACATAAGAAAAATATCTTTTTCAATTTCTAATTTTTTTGTACTTCATTTTAAATTATTTTTTTTTTAATTTTTAAATGGCCGCCATTTTAAAACAAGATGTCCGATGAAGATAGCAAACGAACTCGGCCGAGAGATCGCTATGTACTATGCACATGCCTTGTCACATCCTAATCGGTTCATAAATACGCGTGTTATCGCGTGACAAAAATCAGATCGTTTCAAAATGTCAGTCATGCTAGAAATTCAAAGTGCTATAACTCAGCCTTTTTTTAAGACATAGACGAAACAAAAAATGCTCCGGAATCTTTGTATCAAGCTCAAACACATAAGGAAAAAATCTTTTTCAATTTCTAATTATTTTGTACCTTACTTTAAAATTTTAATTTTTTTAATTTTTAAATGGTCGCCATTTTTAAACAAGGTGGTGGATGAGGCTGGTCAACGAACTCGGTCGAGACATTGCTATGCACTGTGCACATTCCTTGTCACGTTCAAATCAGTTCATAAATACGTGTATTATCGCGTGACAAAAATCAGATCGTTTCAAAATGCCAGCCGTTTTAGAAATTCAAAGTGCTATAACTCAGCCATTTTTTAAGACATAGACAAAACTAAAAATGTTCCAGAATCTTTGTATCAAGCCCAAAAATACAAGAAAAAAAATATTTTTCAATGTCTAATTTTTTTGTGCCTCATTTTAAATTTTAAATTTTTTTTAAATTTTAAATGGCCGCCATTTTGAAACAAGATGGCAGATGAGGCTGGCCAACGAACGTGGCCGAGACATTGCTATGTACTATGCACATTCTTTGTCACATCCAAATCGGTTCATAAATACTTGTATTATCGCGTGACAAAAATCAGATCGTTTCAAAATGTCAGCCATGCTAGAAATTCAAAGTGCTATAACTCAGCCATTTTTAAGATATAGACGAAACTAAAAATGCTCCAGAATCTTTGTATCAAGCCCAAACACATAAGAAAAAAATCTTTTTCAATGTCTAATTTTGTTGTGCCTCATTTTAAATTTTAAATTTTTTTAAAAATTTTAAATGGCCGTCATTTTGAAACAAGATGGCGGATGAAGTTGGCCAACGAACTCGGTCGAGACATTGGTATGTACTATGTACACACGAAATTTTATCGAAATCGGTTCATAAATACGAGAGTTACAGTATGACAAAGATCAGATATATATATATATATATATATGTGTGTATATATGGATAAATATATATATATCAATTTTGAACGGAGGGTGGTTTCGGTGTCTGGGGGTCATGATCGGTGAAAATATACCAAAATTTTTCGGAATCGTTTTCCTCCGAACGGCTGCAATAGGTACTTTTTGTAATGAAAGCTACCTATAAATCATGCTGTTCAATAAACATTTTGGAGCCGAAATTCCTGAACTCCTATAGATATACCCCTAGTACTCCTGCATACCATACAATTTCTGGTAACTATTAGATTAAAATTTTCCCAGAATTTTTTGCTCAACCTAATATTTTACTAACAGTGCCAGACGACATTCCTAATTTCAATGCAATAGGTCTTTGAGTCGGCGGATTTTCTTTTAGGATCAGAGACCACTTTCTTGTTATTTATCTGCGTTCGAACAGTCTTAAGATGAGGTTTCGCGATCATGTTTTCCTTTTTACTTTCGCTTGGACATTTTACATTCAAATTTAATATATTATAAATACCTTTTTGTAAATGCAATAACCTCGATATTTCCGCCGTTTTATAATTTGTTGATACGAATATTTCTAATCGGAAGCCGTAGTTATGTAACCTTCGAGCCACCTATCAATTTTAGGAGCTATTTTCAAAATATATTTTTTATTTTACATTCCAATCAAAAGATAACAGTAGCAGGCGATTGTTCTGAAGTTGCCAAATTTTTATCTCAAAACGGAAACGAGAAAAATAAATTACAAAATCGTTTCCATAAAGTGCGAACAACATTCTGTAGTTCTAAAATTAAATACCAAAAGGCATCTTTTTAATAAAAAAAATAGTCTTTTCATACTAAATGTGCTTTTTTTTCTTTGCATAATTTCGGCTTTAGAAAGTGAGATTTGTCGTCAAATTATATAAACAGCTATGAAAATAAACCTGAAGAACTTTTATGCTTGTTCAATTCCTACTATTAGTTCACACTCTCCCTATATTTATTTATTTATATATCTTGTTCAAATTTTCAATCGTTAATAAAATACTTATTATTCATCCTATCAAGTTGAAATGAATTTTTTTAAACTTGTACTGGATGACAATTGATGTTAATACAGATTTTCCATATATTAATTCATTAATTAAATTTTAATTAATTAATTTTAATTTTATATGAGAGACAAAATGGCGGCCATTGATTATTGAACAGTATTGAATGCATCTTCATATCTATAAGGGGGCTTATCTATAAGGGGGCCATAGGGGGCACCGTGTTCTGTCGCCAAATACCGCCAAGTTTGTCGCGAATTTGGCAATATATCGCCAAATTTGGCGACCAATATGAGTCGCCAATTTGGCGATATCTCTAATATTTCGCCAAATTCCCATAGACTTCCATTGTAAACCTACTTACTTATAGAAAATCAACAAATTGAGATATTTTAATGCAACAAAACTAATATTAGCTTAAGGGATTATATTAAATTTTTCTTTGATGGCATAAGTAGAAATTGACTTTAAAAACAAAATTTTTATATTACTTGTTTATAGATATGTATATCTATACTAATATTATAACGAATGAAGTTTGTTTGTAGAGGGTAATCTCTGGAACCACCGAACCGATTTCAAACGTAATGGTATCAAAATGATGGTGTTAGTCCTTGTTCCAACATAGGATATACATCATGTCCATGCCACTAACCCAAAGGGGGTGCAGGATAAAAAAAGTTCTAAAAATGCGATTTTTGTGTTACAGAAGGGCATGGAAACATGCAATTTAGCACGGTAGTTACTTATAAGATATAAATGATCTTTAAGATATAAATAATTTCGTAAAAAGTTTGAAATTTAAAAGTGGTGAAAATGCGCGAAAAGTGTTTTAAAAACGTTCTAAATTGCGATTTCTACGCAATCTCAGGAAGTACCGAACCTATTTAAAAAATAATGGTGCCAAAATGATGGTGATAGCTCTTGCTCAAACATAGAGTACAGTTTATGTTGCAGGCACTACCCCAAAAGAAGTGCAGGAGCAAAAAACGTTCTAAAAATTCTATTTTTGTGTTACTGTAGGGTTAGAAATATGAAATTCGGTATGATAGTTACATATAACATATAAATGATCTCTAAGAACATTTATTAAAAAATTCGAAATTTAAAAAGGGTGAAAATGCGCGTAAACCGTTCTAAAAACGTTCTAAATACCGATTTGTAAGCAATCTCAGGAAGTATCAAACCGATTGCAAAAGTAATGGTTGGATATTGATGCTGAGAGCCCTTGCTCTAACGTAGGCTCTATTTTATTTCAGTGTCACTTACCAACTCGGTATTGCAGCAGCAAAAAACGTTCTAAATTGCGCTTTTTGTGATACTGCAGGGGCTAGTAACTTGAAATTAGGCGTGGTAGTGACTTATAAGATATAAATGATCTCTAAGAACATTTCCTTAAAAAATCGAAATTTAAAAGCGGTAAAAATGGGCGAAAAGCGTTCTAAAAACGTCTAATTTGCGATTTCTAAGCAATCTCGGGAAGTACCAAAGCTATTTCAAAAATAGCGGTTGGAAATTGATGGTGGCAGCACTAGCTCTAACATAGGCTCTATTTCATGTCGGTGTCACTAACACCTGGGGTTTGCATGAGCGCAAAAAACGTTTTATAATGCGATTTTTGAGTTACTGAGGGGTCTAGCATTTTGAAATTTGCGGCATGGTAATTACTTAAAAGATGCAAATGCTTTCTAAGAACCGTCGAAAGATAATTCTAAATTTAACAGGATAATGTGAGCGAAAAGCGTTTTAAAAACGTTCTAAATTACGATTTTTAAGCAATCTCATAAAATAGCAAATTGGTGGTGATAAAACCTGCTCAAACATAAGCTATATTTTATGTCGGTGCCACTACCTGTCGGTGTAACTAGAGAGTTGCAGTAGCAAAAAACTTTCTAAATTGCAATTTCTGCAATACTAAAGAGACTAGAAACTTTAAATATGGCATAGTAGTTACTTATAAAATATAAATACCCCCTAAGAACTGTCGAATACAAATTCGAAATTTAAAAGGGGTGAAGCGAAGGGAAGGAATAAAAAGCGCTCTAAAAATGTCCTAAATTACGATTTCTATGCGATCTCAAAAAATAATGAACGATTATAAAAGTTATGGTAGCGAATCAATGGGTTATAGTTTCTCATCCTACACAGGATCAGTGTTGCCAGTGGGGTACTTTTTTTATTCCTATTTCTTGACTGGCACCACTTTTTTGAAATGGTAAAATTGGCCGGAGGCGACCGGAGGTGTTATTCAATGGCCACCACGATCACAAGATCTTTCACCGCTTGATTTCGGTATATGGGGTTTTGTAAAGGATCAAGTGTACAAGCCGCCACTTCCTGCACCCATTCCTGAACTAAAATTAAGAATCTGCACTGCAATTAATTTGATCGACGGAAACATGCTGACAAATGTGTGGCAAGAAATGATTTACAGATGGGACATTTGCAGAGTCATGAAAGGAAGTCACATCGAACATTTGTGATAATGGTAAACTTGAACTATTTTTCTATCATACAACAATATGTGCTTTAAATTTTTCATATCAATCCCATTCAATAAATCATTCTTTTTGCCCAACCAATTTATAGACACCCTGTATATACCCTAAATTTCCTTATCTTGAAAGATACAGCGATGACATTCTATTTTATTTATACTTGAAGGAATTGATAACTTAAATAAAATTCCTGTCGCTTGGAAATTTATCGTGGTATTCATTACATGAATTATTCAACTTCTTAACATGAATAATGGACATTAAAGATTGTCATGGACTGGAACTTCCTGTCATATTCTGTTTAGAAAGATTTTCCTGTTAGAGCATCCCGGATAAAAGAAAGTTGCAGGTCAGTTGTTGTTTCTTTTTAATTTTGTTCACTGTGCTTTCACGTATATAGAGCAAACACTACGAGTATTAGCAAAACAACATTCAGCCAATATTGTATGTAATTTCTCTACCAATATCGGGGTTCTTATATTTTGTCAATATTACATCTCCAACGTAAAGCCAAGATAAGTATTTTTTCAATCTTAGTTTTTCAATGTAAATATTTAGAGATCGACCGAAAATTCGGTTTCGTTTTTACTTTCGGCCCAAAATCTGAGTTTTGCCGAAAATTCGTTTTCGGCGAAAATGCTGCCAAAAATTTGGCCGGACCGAAACGCAACCAAAAATATCTCTATTCCAAAGATCTTGAGACACTCTTTATATATTGCTATCAACTTCACTGAATCTAATTATCAGTCATGACTGACTCAAGACGTGTGTGCAAATTATAAGGCAAACAATGTATATAGTAGTAAACTTTGCAGGCTCTTTTCACATGCTTCACATGCTCTTTAAAATCCAAAGCCTTAACAGTAATAGACAATTTTTAGTTTGAAACAGTAAAAGTGTTTCGAATGTTCTTTGAGGAAGTTCTAGTTTAACAGATGATCATTAACAAAAAACATTATAAAAGATAAATCGGTGTATGTATGTTATAAATAGAGATATCTATCTAATACGATAATTGCGGTTGACAGGAAAACAATATCGTCGAACTCATAACGAAGTATATGAAGAAGATGAATGTAGCATGGAGTTGGCGGATAGATGTACGAACATAAAGTAAAGGAAACTAGAGCAACAGCTTCGCCTATTTAATTGAACAGCTCACTCTTTACATACGAAATGACACTCTGTAAAAAAATCATGTAACGTTACTCCATAAAATTGGTGGCAGCCTTGCTGCCTCCATTTTATGAAGTAATTTAACCGATATAACTGGTGTGACGTCACAATAATGTGTAATATTACACCAGTTATATCAGTTTAAATTACACCATCATACAAGTTAAACTACTCCATAAATGTTTTACAGTGCAGTATAATAAATAAAAAAGCTAAAGAAATGTGCATTTCAAAATTATTTGTTTGCTTATTAATGTTTATGTATTTAAATTAACACTTAAATGTGCGATTTTTTATTTTGTTTTGAAAAAATTATATATGATACATTAAAAGGTTTGTTACATAGGAAAAATAATGAGAAAAAATCAGCGATACATTATTCATATAATACGTCAATCTTTTCTTCTGTTGCACATCTGATGCAATACAAATAAAACTACTGTCATGTGGTTGTTTTACGCTAAAATATTGTAAATTAGTAAATATTTTAATAAATATGTCTCCAAATACTTTATTTTGTATAATTATTTATTTTACAAAACTTAACCTTTAACACTTTAATTTCCATGATAGAATACTTTCTAGAAGTTAAGTACACTGCTCAAAACAATTAAAGGATATTGCAGTTTTAGGTGGATTTTGTATCTGGTAAACTGTTTAGCTGATTGATACATGGTCGACAGACATAGTAGGTTATATGAGAATAAATTACACATGTTTGGCAGAAAAAAATGAATTTTATTGCGCATTTGTGTACTAAAGGAAAAAAACACAATTTGTGCATATGAGAAAAAAAGAATAAGAAAAGGTGTTTTCTTCAAAGAAAATCATTTTCAGTAGGGGGTATGGTTTCCACGGGCGGCCAGCAACGTTGAACACCTTTGAGGCATGGGCTCAATGAGGCTATTAATGACGAGTTGGGGTATTCTGCTCCACTCTTCCAGAAGAGCTCTTTCCAGTTCTTGGAGAGTTTGTGGGGGTTGTTGGCGGCCAGAAACTCGTCTTCCTAGAGCGTCCCAAACGTGCTCGATTGGATTCATGTCTGGAGAACACGCTGGCCATTCCATTCGAACGATTCCTTCCTCGAAAAGGAAATCCTCCACCAGGTTTGCACGATGTGGCCTGCAGTTATCGTCCATTAAAATGAAGTTATCTCCGATTGCTGCAGCGTAAGGGACTACAATAGGTCTGAGGATCTCATCCCTATATCGGCGACCAGTCAGAGCTCCATCTCGAATGATGTAGAGGTCAGTGCGCCCGTCAATGGAGATGCCACCATACACCAACACTCCTCCACCGCCAAATCTGACATTTTCGTGCACGAACGCAGGATTATTCCTACTGCCACGGTCCCTCCAGATGAAAATACGCCTATTATTCGGATGCACAGAAAAACGGGACTTGTCAGAAAACAGAATATTGCTCCATTCATTTCTCCTCCAGTTGACATGCTCGGTTGCCCACTCCCTGCGGTCGCGACGATGCCTTGATGTTAATCTAACACATACCATCGGTCGGCGAGCATACAGACCTACAGCATGGAGCCGGTTTCGGACAGTCTGAGTTGAAATCGTGGTGCCTGTAGCCGAGCGAAGGTGTTGTTGGAGAAGAGTAGCGTTCATGGTTCGGTGTCTCCGAGCTGTTAACGCTAAATACCGATCTTCATTGGGCGTTGTTGCCCGTCTACGACCTTGCTCTGGTCTTCGGCCTGCACATCCACTCTCCAAAAAACGGTTCCAGATCCTAGAAATGACACTTTGTGACACTCCAATGGCTTGCGCTACTTCGGCTTGAGTTTGGCCCCCTTCTAACCTACCAACAATTCTCAAAGCTTCTGAATCTGTCAAATGACTTCGCTGAGACATCGTACTCATCGAAACAAAGCAATCACTGAATGCCGATCATCCTTGTCTTCATTCTCTTTTATCCAGTTGAAAGTCAAATTTCATTCGCTGCCGCTGAAGCGACTTTTTTGACGTCGAACTCAAAATTTGCATACTCCACAGTTTGAAAACCAGAAAAATTTGCATTTGTGATTCTCTTCTTCTATTTTCGGCAAAAAAAATTTCGTTTATATCTTTATTTTATATAAAACTTCAAATATCCTTTAATTGTTTTGAGCAGTGTAGTTCAGATAATCTCGCTTTACACGAGGAAGTTTCAATGGTTAATTTCACTTTATTTAAATACAGAATGTCTGTTATTAATTACAGCAAATATTGCTATTTTAATTTTCTGGTGTGAATTAGATATATGTTAATAAAAACAATCTATTAAATTAAATTCAAAACAGTGTTGTTTGCATATATGCAAAGCTGTGCACTAAAGGGTTAAAGAATAAAGTTAAATGTTAAACACCTATTTGACTTATAACATAAATTCTCTGTAAAGTGCTTCTTCAAGAGATAATATAAGCTTTTCATCTTAGTTTGAAGTATTTATGACTATATTCCCTAATACATTTAAAGGAAGAAACTAAATAAAATTTTTGTCCATTAGAAATTTATCATGGATATTATCGCATGAATTATTCAAGTTCCATATAATTTGAATAATCGGCTTTAAAGATTATTATTGATGTGAGCTTCCTGGCATATTCTATGGAGAATGATTCTCCAGTAACGGCATCTGAGTTCGAAAGAAAACTGCAGTTCAATCCAAGATTTTTTTTTTTTTTTTTCACTGTGTGCCTTTACATAAATAGAGAAAAAAACTTTATGAATTTCAAAATGTATAAATTATGAAATTAATATTCAAAATAATATGTATTGTAACCTATAAAAATTTAAACAGAATTTTTTTTCTAGAAGCTTCAAATATACAAATTCAAAATTACAGTTTATTCCGTCAAACTATAGGTTTTGAGTTATGCTTAAAAAACTACCCACAGTGCAGTTTGTTTTTCAACTTAATAAAAATGCAATTAACATTTCGAATTCCGATTTTTATATCTGCATAATTACTAAATTACTTCACTGAATGTCTTGTCGTTCGGTAACGAATCATAAAACTTACTAAAGAAAAGTAAAACAGAAGAATGTAAATTTACCGAAATATGTTGTCAAAATTGAGTGTCATATTGAACATTTCAACGTTTATTTCAATTTTAAGGCCAATGTCAGACGGACGTCTTCTTACACGCTTTTTTACTTACATATTATCCCTTCACAATGCTGCGGCATTGTGTAAGGATAATACGTAAGTAAAAAAGGGTGCAAAAAAGACGTCCGTCTGACATTAGACTAATATTGCGTGTCAATGTCCTGCGTTCGAGTTCCGGCAGCTGAAAAACTACAATTCTTATCATTTCTTTACTATTAATATGATTGTACTAAAATAGTTAAGCGTAATTATGTATCTAACGGTTATTGGCGTTTCTTTATCTGTGGTTAATTCTGTTTCGGGAAACAGAAAAGATGCCATTGCCAAAAGGTTGTTTGAGTGAAATGTGTTCACTGAGTTTGTTCAGGATAGCTTAGTTGGAAAAGTGTTAGCAACTTAAGCCAAGGTCTTCTGTTCGAATCCCGGTCTGAACCCTTTTTTACTTAGTTGAAAATATTCAAATGGTATGATTTCTTTTCTAACCAATATAATTGCGTTAAATAATTTAAGCATAGCATGTATTGGAGTTTATTTACTTGCTGTCAATGAACATAGTTAATTCTTGCTGTTTTGGATAACGGACCAGATGTCAGTCCAGATAAAGTGTTAGCAGCTTAAGCCCACGTCTTGTGTTCGAATCCTGTCCGGATACTTTTCCACTTTGTTAAAAAATTTCAACTCGTGTTATTTCTTTGCTAATCAATATGATTGTGTTAAAAAATTAAATGTAATTACCTATCCAAACTTTATTGTAGTTTCTTTACTTGCTGTCAATTCTTTTTAACTGTTTAGGATAACAGATCAGGTATCATCGCCAAAAGGTTGTCCGAATGAAATGTGTCCACCTGTTTTATCCGCGATAGCTAAGTTGGGAGAGCGTTGGCAGCTTAAACTAAGGTCCTGGTTTCGAATCTCTGTCTGGACACCTTTCACTGAGTTGAAAAAATTATAAATCTTACTTTAACATGATATAATTTAATGGATACTTTGTCCTACTTTATGGGGGAAAACTGCTGTTATTTTATTTAATTATTTTTCACTCAATAAATGCTTGAAATGTCTTGATATTTTCGCTGAAGTTTGCAAAATGACTCTATATGGAACCTGTGAACTCCACGTTTTATAAAATACAGACCCCGCCTCCAACCCTACCTAATAATTAACGCCATTCTGACTGTTGATTTGCCCTCGAAATAAACTCTTTAAAACACAAAACTATTAAAGTTTCACACTTGATTAGTTTTAACTAGAGAACGACCATAAATTTGCTTCATTTTCATTTTCAGCCCAAAGTCTGAGTTCCACCGAAAAGTAGTTTTGGGTGAAAATGCTGCCAAAAATTCGGCCGGCCCAAACTCAACCGAAACTATCTATATTCCAAAAATATTGTTTCTTCCTTCGGAAATTTTCAACTTTACTCATTGAATTGAGCTGTATTGGCTCAAATAAGACAATATTTATTGATTGCTATGAACTTCTCTATTTATAATGATCAGTCATGACTGAATCAAGACGTGAATGCAAATTATAAAGCAAGCAATGCATATATGATTAAACTTTGAAGGCGCTTTTCGCGTACTCGTTAAAAGTTGCAGATTTAACAGCAATAGAAAATTTTCAGTTTTAAACCGCAGAAGTGTTCCGAATACTCTTTAAAAGTTCTAGTAAGCAGATGATCATTTATAAAAATCATTATAAAAGATAAATCAAGCTTTGTATACCTAAAATATTTTTTAATGCAATGAAACTCGTGTAATTAGAAAATCATTCTGTGTCGTTGGTAAAATTTTATTTTATGGGAAAAAAAATTGGTCGGAGGCAGATAATCAACTTGGGTCACACGTATAATTAATTAATAATTATGTATTTTGAATAAACAAGTATAATTAATTAATAATTAATTTATGAATGTATTAGTTACTTTTAAACATTTTTTGGACATTTTCGTTTTCGCCGAAAATAGGAAAATTACCGAAATTCTGTTTCTGTTTCGATTTTGGTCTGAAAAACCATTTTCGGTTGTTCGTTAGTTTTAAGACAATTATTCTAATTGGTAAACAAATAATACGAATTGTAATTTCCCAAATTAGTGAAAAGTATCCAAGGCAGGATTTGAACCAGTGACCTCTGGAATTTGCTGTCAGAGCTCCATTTTTCACTCAGTTGGAAAATTTCAACTCATATTCAAGTTTTTGGCAAAATATCGCAAAAATACTTCCTTGTGTTTCACGTTAAACATTCAACTCAAGATTTGATATATCAAAACTACTGTAAAGTGGCTGACTCCTCACCTATATCTGAATAATATGATGTATTTTTAATTGAAACATTTGTTATGACTTTTTACGTAAGCGTGTGAACTTTACGAGTCAACTTTTGGAGACAACTAACTAAATTTTAATCTCTATGATAGCAGTTGAATGTGGTAACCAACGGATGTTTCAAAAATTCAGATCGAAAGTAAAAGGCGATTGATTAGAAAATAGACCTAAGTATTGGTAAAGCTTGCGATTTGTATATAAGGGAATTTGTGTAGATTAAAATTTTGTTTTAAATCGCAACAGTTGAGGGCTCTCTCGAATAATGTCGTGTAGGTGTTATATGCATATACATTATATGGCCATTAATGACCGGCAACTTTCAATTTTAAACATTTTGTCGAATATTTAAAAATATACTTGTCAGATTCTTCTGGAATTTTAGGATTAAAAAGAACAGGTTTGACTTCATATTTATCAATCTCGATTTGATAAGGGGACAATTTGGGGACCAACAAAAATTAACGAAAAAAAATAATACTTGGGATCACCATGTAAAATGAAATGCACGAAATGATCTATCGCTACGGAATATACTTAAGCAAACATTGTACAATATATGTATTCATTTCTGTAAGAATAGCACGTATATTAATAGAGATATAGCGATTTTTTTTTATTAAAAAATTTCTTGCATGCTTTTTGCTTATAACATGCAGGGTTTTAAACCAAATTTAACGCCAATTTCAGAAAAGTTGACAAAATGTAGTAGAAATAATATAGTGCAATTGGAATATAAATATATTAAAAATTTAAGGAAATATAGGTAGTTGTATAAAATATTTTTTATCTGCGCATGCGCGAACGATAACAAGGAACTTTTTGCATAATTTAATTGTCAAATCTATGGATCAACTTATTTAAAAAAATCAGTCAAATATGGTAAAAATTCAGAGATATATCGGCCTTAGAGTGAGCTGTTTTTTAGTTTCTCGCTAAAACTCGCTGATTGGTAAGAGATTGTCCACAAACTGTTATTTTTAAGTTATCAGACAGCGTTCAGAGCAAGTTTTTTGAAAGAGCTATTACTAGTTTACGGTTACGTTTAGGAAGATTTTGACTCTAAAATATGATACAAAGGAAAATATAGCCCATACATTGATTACATTTAGGTAAATTGAGGAGTTTATGGTAAAATTTTATTATTTTTAGCCCAATACGCAAAACACTCTACAGTAAATTCTATCGCATATATATGTATTTTCTGTATACATTTAATTTGTATGACAGTGGTCTATAAAACTAAATAACTAATAAACTAAAATCTATGAAATACATTTTTTATGAATTAAGAGTCAATTACTTGCAATTTGATTTTTATAGTGATATTTCAATAGCTTTTTGAGAAATTATGTTTTGCGTATTGAATTTTCACAGAAAAGTTCATTTTCCATAAAATACATTTGTTTAACTGAAACATTTACTAAACTATTTTAAACTTTATTTAACATTTACTTAGCAGTTATGAGCAGTTATGTGAATTGGAAATTTACTGTACTTATCGATCAAGGTTTTTTTTTTTTTTGCCAACTTTTTTGAACTAAAATATCAATAAAAAATAAAAAATAGTATACAAATTAGGATATCTGATTACGTTTAAAATGGGATTTTTGTCTAAAATTTTCGTTTTCTTTGTATTACATTTTATTAAAGCCCACATTTTTAACTTTCCCAATCTGCGCTTACATTTATTGTATTATAAAAAAAACTAAGTTATCAGAATTTAAAAACTACTTGATAACTGTGAATGAAACCGGAAGTGTCAAACGTTTCAGCGTTAATTTTTTCCCCTTCGAACAAAATCCGCTAAAACTGTCTTTTAGATATAAACGACAAAAAAAAAAAAAAAAAAAAAAGACCTTCATCGATAAATACAGTAAATTTCCAATTCACATAACTGTTGTAAAGTTTAATATAGTTAAGTAAATGTTTCAGTTAAATAAATGTATTTTATGGAAAACTTTTCAGTGAAAATTCCATATGCAAAACGGGATTTCTCAATACGCTATTGAAATATCACTATAAAAATGAAACTGCAAGTTATTGACTCATAACTCATGAAAAATATCCAATATATCTTAATTTTTACTTTATTGTCTTCACCACTGTCATACAAATTACGTGTATACAGAAAATACATACATATGCCATAGAATTTACTGTAGAGTGTTTTGCGTGTTGGGCTAAATTTCACAAAATTTTACCATAAACTCTTCAATTTACCTAAATGTAATCAATGTATGGACTATATTTTCCTTTTCATCGTAGTTTAGAGTCAAAATCTTCCCAAACATAACCGTAAACTATAATTAAATAGCTTTTTCAAAAAACTTGCTCCGAACGCTGTCAGATAGCTTAAAAATAACAATTTGTGGACAATCCCTTATCATTCAGCGAGTTTTAGCGAGAAACTAAAAAACAGCTTACTCTAACGCCGATATCTCCCTCAATTTTTACGATATTCGACTGATCTTTTAAAATAAGTTGCTCCATAGAGTTGACTCTTAAATTATGTAAACAGTTAATTGTTATCTTTCGCGCATGCGCAGACAAAAATTATTTTATACAACTGCCTATATTTCCTTAAACATTTAATATATTTATATTCCAATTGCACTATATTGTTTGTACTATATTTTGTCAACTTTTCTGAAATTGGCGTTAAATTTGGTTAAAATCCCAGCACGTTATAAGCAACAAACATGCAAGAATTTTTTCAATTAAAAAAATCGCGATATCTCAATTAATATACATGCTATTCTTACACAAATGAATGCACATATTGTACAATGTTTGCTTATATATATTCCGTAGTGATAGATCATTTCGTGCATTTTATTTTACAGGGTGATCCCAAGTATTATTTTTTTCTTTGATTTTTTGTTGGCCCCCTAATTGTCCATCTTATTAAATTGACGTTGATAAATATGAAGTCAAGCCTGTTATTTTTAATCCTAAAATTCCAGAAGAATCTGTCAAATTTATATTTAAATGTTAGACAAAATGTCTAAAATTGAAAGTTGCCGGTCATTAATGGCCATATAGTGTAGCTTCCATAATGCAAAATTTGATTCAAAACAGATCGCGTAATTTCTGTTTGTGAGGCAACATAAAATCACGTGTTTTATGTGAGGAAATCTCTAATCTTTTACTGGCACTGAAAATACCGCGACTGTACTCAGAATTCGAATGTGGTAGTGAATAGATTCAATATCAAGCTGTAATTCCCACTGAAAATGTCTGTCAATTGGCAGCAGCGCTTTCTAATGTTGAGATTTTGATAAAAAAAAAAAAAAAATCCGTGCCATATAGAATCTCGTATCACTGAGAATACTAATATGGAAACCGTCAGTCTCTCTGACAAATGTGTCGTCTAGTCGCAAAACCGGCCATCTCCAAAAAATAAAATTTTGAGAAAAAGCTGATTTTTTACCACACTTAGCCAAATAAAATTTGGAACCAAAACTCTTCAGTTTTATAGTCATTAGGGCAGTACATTTGAACACACGAAATAAGGTGGCAGGGGCACATAAAGGGAACGGGTTATTTAGGTCTGTGTTTTGGATTTGGCTGCCTTTGCAACTTACTTTGGAGTTGGCCGGTTTTGCAACAAACCAGAAATTAATTTTTGCTAAATTTAATCTGACATTGGGTTTTTAGGGGTTGCAAATACACAAAAATGTTTTGTTCAACTTAATGTTATTTAACAAAAAGAACTTTAGGAAAGTTATTAACGTAAAACGACTTTTACACAGTTACTGATTGTTAAAACTGACTAACAGTTAAAACTAACTGACTAGCTGTTAAAACTGATTTAAATGTCACTAAACAAATGATTTAAATGACATGATATTATTTTAAATAAAATTATTAAATTTTAAAAACTTAAACAAAAATCATACTATGTACATGTGCATATAATTTCAAACTTTAGTGGTCTCATCGTTTTCGATAGTCTCACAAATTTTCATCATCATGGTCCATCCATGCGTCTTTTTCTTCATCATCTTTGCTTTCTGCTTTTTAAGCAGCTGATGCTAATTTATTTTTGTAAAAAAAATAACCGCTTGACAGCCTCTCAATTTGCTCCGAAATGTTTCGTCAGTAAGTTTTGGACATCCCGAAGTTTTAGAGGCTTCACCACGGTATCTGGAGCCACGTCCTCGAGCTTGCTGTTCATAATACTTCTCTTAATCTTGACAACAGACTTTCTGACTTCTACATCAGATTTGTAGAAGACCTCCCCTTGCACCAACAGCTTATTTTTATATTCTGTTATGAAATTTTTTTTTCGTAGGAGCAAATTTGAAATGCCACAGTGCAGGTGGTTTGGGGAAGAAATTTCTGGTCTTCTTCCAATCATGGTCGGTCTCTTCCCGACTTGAAAACTGTTCCATATTCAGATAAAATTTCTTCATTCTTTGCGGGCTGAATGAGAAACTCGATTTTCTTCAATCTCCTTTCAATTTGAGCTGAAACACGGTCTGGAGGGATAAAAGAATACTGAATCAACGTAGGCAAATTATTAGATTAATAAAATATTATGGCATCATGATAATTAATTAATCAAAATATGCTAACTCTCATGTTATTATGTTATCAATTAATTATGTATTATATTATCCCCAGGGTGGATTACCCATAAGGCAACTTAGGCTATGGCCAAGAGGCGTACGTTAGGTAGGGTTCGCAAAATTAAGAACTTTAAAGTTTTTAAATTTAATGAAATAAGAACAATTTAAAATTTTAACGAAAAGTGTTAAATAAAAATTGAATTTGTAATAATTACATTTAAAACATTTTTTCTACTTCTCGATACACCAACACAAAATTCTCCCAGATTTTAAGTGTTACAAAAGCCTATTCATTTCCAATCTACAATCCTCAAAATACTAAAATTTATAAAGCAAAATTTAAATGTATTATTAATTAATTAAATAGATTAAAAAAATCTTAAATTTGTCAAAGGAAATTCACTTACAGTTTTATGAAGGGGGGGAGGCGCGGAAAAGTATTTTGGCCTAGGGCGTTAAAAAATGATAAATCACCCCTGGTTATCAAAACGTGTACATTACCTTTGAATTTTGGGTTTTCTCCTTTACCACGTCTTAGATCCACTTTGACGTTTCCTTGGTTGATTAGTAGACACTTCTTCCAGAAACACTTCTATAGTCGGAGGAAACACGAAGCTAAATTATTAGAAAATTTGTATGCACCAAGGGAAAGCAGTCACAGGCGAGAGAAAACATGATAAAGTTAATCTAATCAACAAGTAAGAAGTTATTGTGGGGTCGAGCAGTAGCGTCAGCTAGCGGATATGGAGATGGCCGGTTACAAACTCACCGGCTGAAGGATTTGGCCGCTTTTGCACCACATCGTGATTTTCAAACGCATATAACACAGGGATTGACAGGTTTTTGCATGGTTTATCGTTTCCAGATAATAGAAACCTTTACTTAGAACTAAAAAAACTGAAAAAACACATTTTCAATTTTTGAGGAGTTGGCCGGTTTTGCAACTAGACGACACAAATGTATCTCGTTTTTTTTTTTTTTTTTTTTTTTTTTTGATGATGAAATAATTAAGTTGATTAAGTCTCACTTGTATTTATATTTAATTATCTGAATCATCATGTAAAACATTAAAAGTTAATCAAACTCATTTTTAAAGCACTCACCTGTGGTACCATGTTTTTGAAGGATTCCATTATTTTAGAACTTTTGGCTTCTTGATAATAAGAAAATACACCCGTTACTATGACGACAGCTGACAATACAATGCCTAAATATAGCTGCAAAAAAGTAGTTAAATAAGTGAAAATTAAATATAATTGCAGAAAAGAAAAAAGCAACAATGAACACTAATTGCAAGCTCTCCATAAAATTTTTATTTTAAAATTTTAAACACAGGCTAATTAAGTAAAATTTTATTTTCCTACCTCACTTATTAATTTCATAATAGTAAATGCAATTAAATTGATATATGTCCTATCAACTTCCTTTAATTGAATTTTCTTTTATTATTTTTTTTTTTCAAATTTATCTTCTTCTTACCATTATTTGAAATTCTACAGTTGATTTTTCAATTAAGCGTTTATATTTAAGTTAAATTTCCTTAAAATTTATATTTGAGGATTTATAAGAATGATAGTTTCAGATCAAAATATTTAAAATTTTATATACATGTTTTGCAATCTTTTCTTAAAACTTAAGACAACTGTTATGGAAAACAGCGTTCTTGTATCTTTCATAGTGTAAACACAGCTATTTTACTCCTTTTTTATGCTCTGATGCTGTATTTTTTATAATTTTTCATGTAATTTCTTAAATTTCAGCTAATTTACAGAATCAAATGTAGTAAAAAAAAATATTAAAATTTTTATCTTTAATAAATTTGAATTATCATGCATGCAAATTTGAAAATATTCATATGGTAGTAAAAAGGTGCATTAAGTTGATAAATATGCATCATTACTTTCGCCCTCACCAGTGGCCGGGAGGTTCTGCTCTCAAAGCTAATAGACGGGAGGTGCTGGGTTCAAATCTAATCGCACCCGTCGGCCTAATCGTTCGGAGTTTTCCGTGATTTTGTTCGAACCTTGGATTTCCTTGCGTAAATACGGGTTAGGTTCCCTTAGAAAGACCTCCACGGAGGGCACCCCTCTTCTTCGGGCCCATATCCCTCGTGTAGGTAATTGGCCGTCATCAACAACACCACCATCATTCCTTTGAAAATTTAACTTAAGCATGAATGTTCCACTCAAAATACGATATTGCAATCTTACAGATCATCCCAGTGGGAAAATAGGTTCTAATTGTTTCAAGAACTTTTTATTTTTCTTGTGAAAAATTAAATCAGTGTTTCGTTTCTCCTTGGATGGTCGAATTTGTTAACTCTCTAGATATTCTCTGTAAGACTTTGTACGTCAACTAAAATTATGAAAAAGATTAGGGGTGTTCAACGAGGCTGACGAAAAAGACAGGCTACCACGGTGCATCCCACTTGTCCTTTTTCACAGACCGCTAGAGTGACGTGATTCTCTTTTCACACACCTTCATTGGTACATTCGGGCATCACGTAACTCCAGTGGTCTTTAAAACAAGATACGTGGAATGCACCGCGGTAGCCTGTCTTTCTCGTTAGCCTCGGTGTTCAATAGATGACGTCTGTGGGTACCGCCAGATGGGGAAGAGTGGGATCTTTATCAATGTTCATTATTCAAAATGCACCAAAATGGTAAAGAAGGGAAGGATTAAAACATATATTTTACTTATTTGTATTGGATATAAAAGAAAATCAATTAAAACTAGTCGGATGTGACAATCCCAAAATTTTCTTCTATCTGATGCATGTTAATACTCCAAAATTCGCCATCGCAGTGCCAAAATTAAGTGACAATCTTTGGCCATCATGAGGATTCTAAAGAATCTATTAATGTGAAAGTGTAACGTAATATGAAGTTTGATTAAATACCACACCTTAGTTATTGAGCTAGGGCTATCGCAAAAATCGTAAAAAACGCATACTAGCAATGCCACCTGCTAGGATATTTACTCCAAAACATAGTCAGCACCAAATTATATCAAGGTATAAATGAATCTGAAGTTTCATTAAAATCTGTGCATTATTTCTTGAGATATAGCAATTGCAATAATCATGGATAATGCATCATAGCAGCGTCAACTATTAGGCGATTAACACCAAAACCTACCAACTACTTCTGTAAACGTCTAACTCAATCTGAAGCTTGATGAAAATTCGTGCATTAGTTCTTGAAATAGAGCTATTGCGAAAATCATGTAAAATTCCGCCTAGCAGCGCCACTTTTTAGGCGAGTTACACCAAAAACTAATCAGTCCCAAATTATTATGTCGCCCCACCAGTGGCCGAGAGGTTCTGCTCTCGAAGCTGGTAGACGGGACGTGCTGGGTTCGAACCCAATCGCGCCCGTCGGCCTAATCGTTCGGAGTTTTCGTGGCTTTCTTCAAGCCATGGATTTCCATGCGTAAATAGGGATTAGGCTCCCTTAGGAAGACCCCCATGAAAGGCACCCCCCCCCCGGGCCTATATCCCTAGAGTAGATAATTGGCCGTCAAAAATCAACCAATTCAAATTATATCAAGGACTAACTGAATCTAAGTTTTATGAAAATCCGTGGATTAGTACTTGAGATAGAGCTATTGCGAAATCTAGAAAAATGCAGCATAGAACTGCATACCTGTTGAACAATTTACACCAAAAATTAATCAGCTCCAAGTTATATCAGGGTTTAACTGAATCTAAAGTTATATAAAATTCCGTGCATTAGTTCTTGAAATAGAGCGCCCACAAAATTTGTGTCACAAACAGACAGGCATTTTGTAAAAACATGTTTTTCGGGATCTTTAACCCCTAAAACGTGTAAATTCGTCGAAAACCGGAATGCGAAAATTTTCACGAATCCAATATTTTTTTCTTGTAAAGATAGAGGAAAGTAAAAATAGATAATTAAAAATACATAAAAGGATTAACTTCTTCAGGAATCTCCTCTCAATTTAACTTTGGAAAGAAACTGAAAAAAATTATCAGCATGATTTAAAAAATCCCTGCCGGCCCGACCTACAGGCAGAGGTAGATTTCGAAGTTAAGTATACTAATTTCACCAACAAAAACTAAATCATTATTAGATATAAATCCACTTTAACAGTTTTATCTGTCTGCTTTTGACGAGTTTTTATTTCCTTTTTATAAAATAGCTGGTTTTATCAGAATCATGTTAAGGCGATATTAAAAAAAATATTTTTCCATACTCAACAACTCGAAATTTTCTGGCACATTTTCAGATTAGTTTTTAATAATAATTAAAAAAAAATGAAACATGCTGATGAGATTTTTGAAAAGATTTATAAGCGACCTGTGTTTTTATTTTTCTTTCAATTAATTAAAACTTGATTAATAAACAATGATTTTCTCAGTAGGGCAATATTTTTCGTTTCTAACACAATCGCTTCGGAAAATTCTGTTCAAAATGCCCACTTTGACATAATGTTTTGAAATATATTCTGCCTCTATCAAAAAATCGATCATTACTGTACATTATATAGTTTCTGAATAAGAGAATCTAGCAATTGGATGCGTTTGAGAGCAAAAATGAATTTAAAAATGAGTAAGAAAGTAGACAGTTTGGATTTGAATGCACCCTTAATAAGATGATTTTTTTCTTCAACCGCTATGTATTTTTAATTTGTTTTTGCTTTAAGAATTGGCCCTATCAAAAACTTGTCTGTATAAATGTTGAAGACAATATTAAGGAGCTATATGATAAATTGATGGAGATTTTATATCTTGTGAATTGACGGAGTTATGAAAATTTTTCTTCTTCAACCCCCTCCCCTTTTTTTTGTTTTTTGTTTTATTTATTTATTTTTCCTCGGTACGAATTGGTCCTATCAAAAACTTGTGAACATAAAAGTTGTAGATAATATTAAGGAGATGTATAATAAAATTATTGAATTTGATATCTTGAGAATGGGCGAAGTAAGGAATTTTTTTCTCCCAAAAACCCTATTTTTTGCGCCCCTTGAGCCTATTTTAAATTTTATCAAAAATCTGTGATGCATGAATTTTTGGCGCTATTTTTAGAAATAATAAAAACTTTAAACTGATTTGATATGTACAAAAATTAAGAAGTTATGGGGTTTTTTCGGTTTTCACAAAACCCCTCCCTATTTCCATCCCCTTTGTCCGCTTTTGCCCATTAACGAACTTGACCGAGATTTTATGTCCTTTGATTTTATGTATCAGTTTGGAAGAGATTTGTGCAGAATTGCGGAAGTTATCGTGTCCAGAAGAAAGTGATAACACAATTGCTTCGGGAAATTCCGTTCAAAATGCCCACTTTGACATAATTTTTTGAAATATATTCTGCCTGTATAAAAAAATCGATCATTGCGGTACATTATATAGTTTCTGAATAAGCGAATCTACCAATTAAATGCGTTTGAGAGCAAAAAGGATTTTAAAAATGAGTCATAAAATAAGCAGTTTGGATTTGACTGCATCCTTAATGCAATGATTTTTCCAACACAATCCGCTTCGGGAAATTCGGTTCAAAATGCCCACTTTAACAGCATTTTTAAAGATATATTCTGCCTCTATCAAAAATTCGACCATTACGGTACATTATATAGTTTCTGTGTAAGAAAACGTACCAATTGGAAGCCTTTGAGAGCAAAATTGAATTGTAAAATGAGTCAGAAAATACGCAGTTTGGATTTGAATACACCCTTACTTAGATGATTTTTTTCTTCAACCGCTATGTATTTTTAATTTGTTTTTGCTGTAAGAATTGGTCCTATCCAAAACTTGTCTGTATAGATGTTGTAGACAATATTAAGAAGATATATGATAAATTCATGGGGATTTTATATCTTTTGAATTGACGGAGTTATGGATTTTTTACTTCTTCAAACCCCCTTTTTGTTTTCGTTTTTAATGGTTTTTTTTTTGCGGTACGAATTGGTCCTATCAAAAACTTGTGAATATAAAAGTTGTAGATAATATTAAGGAGATTTATAATAAAATTAATTGGAATTGATATCTTGAGAATTGACGAAGTTATGAATTTTTTTCTCCCAAAAACTTTATTTTTTGCGCCCCTTGAGCCCATTTTTAACTTTATCAAAAATCTGTGATACATAAAATTTTGGCCCTATTTTTAGAAGTAATAAAAATTTTAAACTGATTTGATATGTACAAAAATTAAGAAGTTATGGGGGGTTTTCGGTTTTCACAAAAGCCCTCCCTATTTCCATCCCCTTGGTCCGATTTTACCCATTAACGAACTTGACCGAGATTTTATGCCCTTTGATTTTATGTATCAGTTTGGAAGAGATTGGTGCAGAATTACGAAAGTTATCGTGTCCAGAAGAAAGTGATATACATAGATAGATAGATAGATTCATAGATAGATAGATAGATAGATAAAGTTTTTTACTGAGGGTGGTTTTGAGTTCTAGGAGTCATGATCGGTGTAGATCTGCAAAAATGTTTCAGAAATTCCAACATAGGAATGATCCCAATAGGTAGTATTTTATACGAAATCTACCTAAAATCGAACCTGAAGGATTGAAAAGAAATCTGATATTTTGTCAATAAATTATAGTAAATCGCTAGGTGATCATCCGAAATGGAAGATTTCTTCCTGAATTGCTTCATTAGGAAGGTCATTGCAGTAAACAGAATTCCTTGGTACCCCGAGCATATTTAAATAATTATATCGAATTGTTTGAGAAAAAATAAGGATTAATTTGTAGTTAGATTTTGGGGCATTGTGTAGATGAGGCATTCTCACAAAATTTTGACTTTCAGGAAATTAAACTTAATAAAATAACTATTTAAACTTATAGACGAATGCTTTACTGATTCAAAATAAAGAAAAATTGGCCAGCAGTGAAGATTTTTTTTATTAACCGAGGTTTAAGTTAAACTTACGAGTTTAATTTTCTTTACCGTCCCCTTGACATTTTACCTCTCAAATTTTTTATTTTCTTCTAAATTTTTGCTTATAAGGAATTTGCATAGTATCCACGGCAGGGATGTAGTGGAGGGTACACGGGGGTATACGCCGTATACCCTCTGGATTTTTTTAAGGAACACCGTATACCCTCTCTTTCTCAAGAAAGCTATAGTAAATACACTCTAGGGTATATGCTCTGTCTTGAGCGTATACCCTCTGCTTAGAGCGTATACCCTCTGTTTTTTTTACGACTACACCACTGATCCACGGAACATTCAAATAAGAAATAATAACAATGTACCATTTTTAGTACAAAACTTTGGTCTAACATAGTCTTAAATAGTTTTTAAGGAAGGGGCGGTAAGGCAAATAAGGGGACGGTAAAGAAAATGACCACCCATTTTTAGGCAAATCATGTTAAGACTAAGTGATAGCCACAATGTTCATTGATTTTTAGCAACAGTTATTTATATTGGATTAAATTTAAAAAAAAATAATTTACTTCGAAAAGTGCAGGAGTAAACCTTGGGGGCGGTAAGACTACTAATAAACCCATAATGCTTGAAATTGATATTTAAATGCTGATTTAAATTATGCCGTAAATTTCTTGTCAAAGAATTTCAGCCATTCTTTCTCTAGCATACATCTGCATGAGAAAAAAAATTGAAAAAAATTCTGTGGCTGTATCTGAAGTGATTTTCTGTATAATTTTAGCAAGAGGACGATAAGGAATCTAGGGTACCTATCGATAAAATTCAAGGACAGAGTTAAAAAAATAATAACTATCATAAAAATATGTGCAGGTTAATTTTTTGCTACATATTTATATAAAAAAATTACATCGAATTATTTTCATTGAAACAATTTTATACAGACAGTTCCAAACTTAAAAATCAGCATCAGGGGCACTGGGCGGTAAGAAATTTCGTGGTATATTTGGACCCCCGACATCGTCCAAAACTTATTTACCTCGTTAATATTGTTATATAATCAAGGAATGGGATGTTTTCCAGTATAAGAAATTAGAAAAAAACAAGAATATGTACTAAAATAAAAATTATTATTCAAAGGACTTAAAAGTCAAAATTATTTGAGAATGAAATGCTGGTTTTCATTAGTATTTACTTTTAATAAAGTAGATATCGCCATAGTATGTTTAGTTTGCTCATTTAACGAATACTAATTTTTGTTTCTCAAGTACAGCAGATTTAAATATTTTACTTACATTATCATCTGGTGCTTCTTCCAATGACGTTGTTTGTATGGAATATGCAATGAAACAAAGAATTGCTCCAACCCACAACAGCATAGCAAAACCACCAAAGAGCTGTTTGCAGAACTTTACCCATTCTGGAGTTTTCTTTGGAGGTGTCAGGGCATTAGGACCATCCCTCTGTAGAACACGCCGTGCGGCATCGCTGGTTAGGCCCTATAAAAAATATTTCATGTGAAAAGACCAATTGCTATTACAAATATCGATAACAAATATAAAAAGAGTGGTATACTTCCTTCTGCATCAACTATCTCTCTTAACAAAAGACGCGACATGCACTAATAATTGGATGTAGATTATACACTATCAATTATTCGCCCGCTCACCTGACTAATTGTTGCCAAAGTTTACGATAATATTTACGAAATATCGCCAAATTTGGCGCCAAAATCAAACCGCCATAAACAAGGTCAACTCACCTGTAAGTGGCTAATTTTGCGAAATCCCCTGTGGCAATTCCTTTATTTAGCCACTAATTAATGAACATATAATTCTGTAACAGAGTCTCGTTTCACCCTCTTCTTCAAAAACGTACCGAACTGAAGAACAACCATGAAATTCTAATAAAGATTTCTGAAGTGGTAATAAGTTCCACTTAATGGTACTTCACTTGACGTTACAAGAGGGATAAATCACCAGAAAATTCTCGTGTGATACTACACTGACCGTTATGATGCTATAAATTTATGATACTTAAAAACACTTAAAACCTCTCGGGAAACCACTTAGAATCCTACAGCTCATATATACCAAGCAAAAAGCCCCCAAAAGAGGACACCCCATTGAATACTGGGGAGGGCAAATCTCACCCTGACTCTGCAAAATCGCAGTGTTGGATGGCGGGTAATCTATATTGCCAATTAAACTTAGACCGGTCTCGAACGGAGGTGCTAAGTAATACTGGGCTTTGTTTCTTGCGAGTTGAGTGCCTAAAAACCCACCTGTAGCTGAGCAAGTTCTACCGATTTCCTGCCGTGGTGTGAATTTTTCCTAACTCTTTAAGTGTATCATTTCGTATTCCGTGAAATTGTACCGTGTGCGTGAATAAAGAATTGTTTGGTGTACTTCGACATTCTATTTTAAAATTGCGCCACAGCTCATTTAAATCTTATATTGACGAAAACTGGTTTCCAGTATTGACCATTTTTCCACCTTTCGACCTGCATGGAATATGTAACCAACACGGCTTAATCTAGAGATCATTTCATTATCAACGCTTACACGCGTTCGCTTTGAAAATGCAAAGGCACAAACTTTTTTTTTGCAAATAAACCGTTAAATAAACTGTATAGCAAAATTTCTAATTTGCTCATATATATTAACTCACTAGCAGAAAGCTATAATCATGAAAACTTTAAACGCAGACTAATTCGTGTCTTCTTCTTACATGAAATAACTCATTATATATCATTAATATTCACTCTGTGAGAACATTTTTCCAAATGTAGCGCATCAATTCATAAGCTATGGGAGAAGCTCAAGCATTATTTTTCAAATAAAATGAACAAGTAAGTTTATCAATGATTAATAAAATATTTATAGAAATAATTAATTGTTCGAACTAATAATTAATGCCGTTATCACAAAATCAATATTTAAATTATTTAAGATACTAAATCCAGGGAATCACAATTATCAAATTAAAAAGGGATTCGGAGCAAAGATCCCCCAGACATAATAACATTTTCCAGAGGAAAAAAGAGTACTTTGGTCGGTAGGAGTGCATTTAATCGTTTTTCTCCTTGCAATTTGTAAAAATTAAATCTTCAGACGCTACCTGAGAATTTTATTCTGAAATAAATAAAAATGTACGTTTAAAAAGGGGGCGTGTGATGAAGTTGATATCTTGAAATGCATATTTATACTCTAGAAGTAATACTCTAGAAGTAAGTAATATTTATGGAACATTTTTGAGTTGTTTTTAAGAGATGAATTATTAAATGTTGAATGAAGACAGAAAGTTCTAATCTTTGGAACAGCTGATGTGATTTAAAAATGATCTTCATTTAAATGGTGAGGACTTGACCACCCTGTGCCCCACCTTTTCCTACGCTCCACTTTTCCAGAATCAGATAATTTCCTGCTGTCTCAAAAATTTACAATTATCCCCGAAAGAAACTTTCGCCTTTCTGAAGAGGAAGTAATATTTATAGTGTGTAAAATTAGTTAAATTAACAAAAAATTTTCATGTCCGTGTGTATTTAGTTTTTTTTTAAAATGTTATTTAGAATATTTATACAGGGAACCAAATTTCGTAACTCGTTTATTTAGTTCCAAATACAGAGTGCATCTGTCCAGCCCGAACATAATCATTGTTCATAACAGAATTAAGATAGTCAAATGAAATTATCCACAGACTAACTTACTTTGCTTTATGTGGAATGTATGTAATAAAAAGTGCTGGAAATGTTTTTAGTTCAGTGAAAGCGTATATAATTTCAATTACATTCTGAAATATGGAATGTTTAGTTCAACACTATTTAAAAGTGAATATTATCTACTTTTCCTGATTTCGTTACATTTCATGCTAAGTCTGTTTCAAATTACCTTAAAGAGCATACGACTGTTAAATCTTTTTTAGCTCACAGGCTATCAAAGCCGGAGAGCTAATGTGCCCTCAGTTTCTGTATGTACGTATGTATGTACGTAACGTGATAACTCTTGATGGAAATATCCTATTTGCTTCAAATTTTGTATATATGTTTATTCTGATAAGGCACTTCCCTGATTAGATTTTTTTTTTTTGGGGGGGGGGGGAGATCCTTTGGTTAAGTATAAAGGGAGGAACGGGGGACTAATCCCCCCTATAATTTAGATAAATAGGTTTTTCATGCAGAATTGTCCGATTTGCTTCAAATTGGGTATTTTATTCTGATAAGACGCTTCCCTGATTAGATTTTGAGGTTCATTGGTTCACTATAAAGGGGGGAAATGGGGAGGATAATCCCCTCCCCTAATTTAGCTAAATGGTTTTCTTTTATCGAATATTTATTTTTCGAGGAGCATTATTCTTTAAAATAAGGGCACAATATACAATTAGTGTAAATAGCCTGTGAGCTCAATGCCATGAGTTTAACTGGGTACTTTTCTTTTCCCTTTTTAATTGATTTTCGTTTTAGAGAATGCATGACACATTATTAGCCATGACTAGTATAATTATGGAAATGTTTTTGCGCTGTTTATTTAAAAATTCTCAGAAAATGTTCCTCTTTGGTGCAGATGTTTTCCAAAAAATCAATTTTTTTGAAAATTTAACTTTTTAAAATGTTTTTATTATTGTTATAGGTATGGTAAAAATATTAATTTCTGTGCCTAAAGACATTATTTTATGATAATGTTTCTAATTTAGACAAATCGAAAAAGTTCATTTTAGATTTTGGGCAATTTCTGAAAGTTTTTTTTTTTTTTTTTTGCTTCTTTTTTTTAAGTATGACTTGTTCTAAAAAATCAGATTCCAAGGAGGGGCAACTACCGACCTCAGCCTCACCCAAATGGCGCCCCTGCACCCTGTATTTTTGATTGAATAATTGAATTGTGTGGGTGGTTCAATAATTATTGTCCCTAATGTATATAAAATATTTGTACTGCACTGGTTGTTGTGGAATATCGAAGCCTAATCTCTTAAATGCGCTAAATGCTCAATTTCAGAACCGTAGCTGCTATATTAATATAGTTTTGGAGGGAGGGGTGAAGTTTTAAACACCTATTTTTGGGGGAGATTTTAAGGAGGGGAGTGAGGGTGAAATGCTGCTTTGGAGCTTATGACTTATAAGACTACATTTGTGACGGTGGATGAGATGTGGCTACATCGCAATGATCCCGAGTCCAAACGATAGTAGTTACGTCTCATCCACTGTCACAAATCTAGTCCCATAAGCTAAAAATCAACCTTTTATTCCCACTCCCGCCCCCTTTCACTCCCCCCTCCTAAACTATGTGAATATACATACGGTTCTGAAATTTAGCATATAGGCATCTAAGACATTAGGCTTCAATATTCCAAAACATCCATGGCAGTACAAATCTTTTATATACACTAGGGGATCGTACCCGGGCTTCCCGGGTTAAAGAATATAAGTGAAAACATTTTTTTTTAATTGAAAACTAATAATTTTTTATATGCAATAATTTTTTAGATTGACCACTTACATTAAAAAAGCATTTCTCATATGGAAAATACGAATTATACAATCAAATAATTTTTTGAAATTTATCAAAAGCAATATTTTCTTATTAGCCGCATGCTAAGAGTTATTTGCCAAGATTTTGCTACTTATGGCATCGTTTTGTATTCTGATAATTTCAGAGCGAGATATGTGATGTTGAAAATAACATATCATCACATATCATTATTTATCTCCTTTGTAAAATTAAATTCCCCATTTTAAAATTTAATTTCTATTTTCATAATTATAAACTGAATCAAAACTTCCTTTCAAACTAAAAAGTATATATCTATTTCTTCTTCACTTTTCGCTTTAATTTTCAGTTACTTAAGTTTCCCAAGTTCACTCAAAGCCGTTAATAAAGTAAATCAAAAACAAATATTTTTCTCATCCTAAAATCATTAACTGTTCGAGCATATTTTCCTTCGGTTAACAAATATATAAAAAAAAGATGTTCTTTGACCATATGCTCCAGTTGTAGCAGTTATTTATACACTCAGTGTTAATTTTCAGTTTTATAGTCAATACAAATGCCTTTTCGGCCACAAATATACACTTTGTTTATATTAAAATCGGCTCCCAGCATCTGCATTGCTGATTCTAAATGCATATTTCCCATCATTTAGCTTTGGCATTCGTATTTGTACGTTGAAATGTTAAAACGCCAATCAACGGTCCTTTTTGCTAGTTTTTAATTCAAAGTTCCATTAAGTGATACATCTTCGATGTTATAATGGTCCAGGATACCAAGATTTTGGCTTGACACATTGGCAACGATATCTGATAAATTATTCATTCCTTCTCTGTACATCGTACAGTTAACAGCTCACTGAAAGGGTCCCTCTCTGGCACTTACATTATTCATGTCTACAGCTAATAAAGCCATCCTGTATTAAAAATTGCAGTGTTCTTATTTTCGTTTTTTATGTTTAATATTCAAGGATTTACGAACCTGGATTACCAACGGTTGGTACTTTAAGGAAAACAGCAATATAGTAATAAAACGTTTTTCGCTACAGATCATGGTCTACAGTATATTTGTGTTTTATTTATATTATTTTATTTATTTATTCATAGGGAAGTTTTTTTTAATGGATATTAGCCATAAAAAAAAATGATGAACTCTTTATTTTGTTTTAAGGGCAAACGGATTAATCTTTCGTAATCGAGCTCCGCGCGATATAGACAAATTAAAAAATATTTCATGCTTTAAAATTGTTTTTAAAAACATAGACAATCAGTAAACTGGATGAACTTTGCAAACAAATTCCATTTGAAAAAAAATCCTATTTGGTGAACTAAAAATTTAAATTGTACGATTACAAATATGTTAGATTTAGATTTTGTCAATATTATTCTTTTATTTGTTTATAAAAGAAGTATTAATTTCGTCAATTTGCCTATTACAAATATGTTAGATTGGTGGGGTTTTTTTTAATTATTCCTTTATTTTTATTTTTTTATATAGGAAGTATTAATTTCGTTATGCAAAAATAGTCAGAAACAAATGCTGAAAAATGTTAGTTGCTTTATGTGCAAAATGTTTATTATTATTATGTATTGAAACCGGCACGTGATAAGATAAACTTTAAAAAAATCGTGCTTAAAAATTTTTTTTGAAAATATAATACATCAGTCAATGAATACAGTTTTAAAATAAAATGCATTTGAAATTAAATTTTTCCCCTACGCGACGAAAATTGAAAATGTACGATGGTCAGAAGATTAAAAAATTGCAGTAGCGAAAATTTCAAGACCGAAATTTGATCGTGAAGTGTTGCCATTCGCAAAATGACGTCAGCGTTACGCACAGATACGTTTGTTCTTTATAATATAGATACTTAATCAGTAAAATATAATAAAGATCAGTTATTAGGATGTGGTTATCATCAATTGAGGCTCTTATGCTTGGATTTCCGGAATGAAAACAGCAATTTTCACCTTCTCAAAATTTGCATACGTCTCAAAATTTGCACGTCTCATATCCATATTAATCATTTTAAAAAAATTTCTATTTTGTTTGATCATTTAAAAATCATTTTAACTCAAAGCTTGAAGTCAGGATTGTCAGCAACATCTTTTATGTGAATAGACGCACTCTTTACTTGAGATTCTAATCTCAATTCCGGAGAGTAAAAATTTCCGTAATTTATATTTTTTAGACGCATTTGTGTTAAAATGTTTAGTTTTATCTAAGAAAATGATCGGTTTTTTTAAATATGACTTCATTTTCACTTAAATAAGCATATCGCCTAGTGTCTGAAACTTAGTATCAGTACACATGCAGAAGGAAAAACAATATGGAAAATTTATGAGGAAAAATGCGTGTTTTCAAAAGCATTATGTCATTTTCCGTTATTATGCCCCTAATATAATATTCTGCTCCTAATGGAATTTTGCGCCACTAAACCCTATACAACAATTTTTATCAACAATTCTGAATTTTTATCAGAAAATAGCATGAATAAAGTTAAAAATACCTCATTATTTTTCTCTTGTCTGCAATAAAGAAAGCTATCCAATTTTCATCATTTTGGAGAAATTTCATAAAATGCTTTTAAAATTAAAATATAAAAGTGGGGATATTTAATAAAACAGTTAGTGCGATCACATCTACAAAGGAAGAGCTTTCAGTTTAAAAAAAATTTTAGTAAAATTGGTTCAGCAGAAAGATCAGGGCAGATGACTAAAAAACACATTTGTGTTTTAACTATATAGATTATATAAAATTAGGAAAAATTAAATTAAGCAAATTATGTTATTTTGATAAAATTATAGTAGAATGTCCTAAACAATAGCATTAAAATTTTATTATTCGAGAGAATTTTCGACAAAAACTTCAGGAACACGATATTATTTTAAACCACGAAATATTTGTTTGTTTGTCTAACTCGGGGAAGCAAATCCATACAGGCGAGAATCATAAATTTCTGTAATATAAATCGCTATCATTTGCATGTCACCTCTCTTTTATAAAGACATTCTAAATTTTTGTAAAACATTGTGTTTTATCAGTGTGTGATTGCGATTACATTATTTTCAAAAGTGAAGCATTTTCACCTGTGAAGAATTTTAAAGCAGCTGGGCTGTGAAAATGATGCACTTCTACAAAACATAATTCAGGTTTAAGAATTAAAATACATGCTTTTTTATAAAATGACGTCATTTGCATTCGCTAAAGCAATCCACTTTTACAATCTAGTCTTAAACTTCGTCTATAGAAAAGTGTGCATATGACGTCATTATCACGGAATAACAGACAATATTCATGGCATAACCCATATTTTAATTTCAACTTTTTTTCAGGTTTTATGAGAAAATGGCAGCAAAAAGATACAGTATCTCCTATTTTCCGTTTACTTAGAATGACTTTCAATAGAAATTATGTACTTTTGTTGCCACAATAAGAAAAATGGTATTAAAAACGACAAAAAAAATTAATATCTCAAAAATAAATTGAGATACAACTTTCAAACAAATTGCATTTAAAAGAGCATTTTTTTCCTTACATGATGGTGTAAAAATTTAAAATGTGCGATGTTTAGAAGTTTAAAAATATGCAGTAGAGAAAATTGCAAAACCAAAATTTTATTTCAAATTTCAAATTGTTGCCATTCGCAAAATGACGTATGCGTTACGCATAGATATGTTTGTCCTTTATAATATAGACTAGGAACAATAATTATTGAACCACCCTCGTATTACGATCTTAGATTCCTATGCAAAAATTGTTTATTGTAATCTGTTCTACCATCCTTTAAAGTTTCTATAAGGACTTTTGAATCACTTTGTACATTTATACATCAATTAGTATTATGTTATTTGTAATGCATACTTTTACAATTATATCTTTATTGCTACATAGAACGCAATTCATTAAGTACATATATATATTACCACACATTTATTTATACTAGTGTATCCAACCCGTGTTCCCGGGTTGGATAGTGAAATAGTGTCTAAGCCGGGACTCGAACCCGGGTCATTGGTATAGAGCATCAACGTCATCGATGCTGGTTTTAATTTGTTTCTCATGTTTGTCGCAGGTTGTTGGATCATAGCTGAAAACCATTGCTTTCTAAATCTAAAAGATATTTTACATTTAATACATTTATTTAGCACCCATTAATAGCACCAAAAAACATTTTTACATCAAAAATATCAATAATGTATTCAAATAAAGTTTTGGAATTTATTAAAAGCAATACTTTCGTATAAGCCACGTGATAGGCATTAATAGACAAAGAAAAAGCCAAATATTTTAATTGCATGAATTGTTTCTTTGCTAACTAGGCGTTTAGTCAACAGAGTGAAATAAGTGTCTATATAGTGTCTAAGCCGGGACTCGAACCCGGGTCATTGGTATAGAGCACCAACGTTATCGAGGCTGATTTTAATTTGCATCTCATGTTTAACACACGGTTGTGTCTGATGAAGATATTCCATCTTGTGCTGCGGATGCAGCTTTGTAAACATATAAGAATGAGGAA
Organism: Maratus speciosus; assembly: GCA_963932465.1. Taxonomy (NCBI): domain Eukaryota; kingdom Metazoa; phylum Arthropoda; class Arachnida; order Araneae; family Salticidae; genus Maratus; species Maratus speciosus. The sequence continues at coordinate 340,213,429 of OZ010786.1, read as the reverse complement.
TAAGGGTGCCAGGCTGGGTATCGTCCGAATTATTCAATTCGTAGAACATTGGCGCCCCACCAGTGGCTGAAAGGTTCTGCTCTCAAAGCTGGTAGACGGGAGGTGCGGGGTTCGAACCCAATCGCGCCCGTCGACCTAAACGTTCGGAGTTTTCGTGGTTTTCTTCGAACCTTGGGAAGCCTTGCGTAAATACGGGTTGTATGGTTCCCTTAGAAAGACCCTCCCGGAGGGTGCTCCCCCTAGAGCCTATATCGCTCGAGTAGATAATCGACCGTCAAAAATCAACCCAATCCAACGTAGAACGTTGGTGTGCTATACCTGTGACCCGGGTTCGAGTCTCGTCTTGGACATTATTTCACTTTGTTGGCTAAACTCTTATTTAGCAATGAAACAATTCATACAATTAAAGCATGTAATATTTCCGGAGTTATTCATAACTACAAGAAATTGTATAAAGGTCAAGATTTCGCTGCTTACTGCTGCTTTTTTTTTTTTTTTATTCTCATAATTTCAGCGCGTAGTTCAATTATATGTCTGTTAAACTTTATTATGTGTTTTATTTATATTATTTACTTACTTGTGCGGTTTTAATTTCGTACTGAAATATTAGCCGGAAACAAATGCTGAACTATTTATATAGTTTTATGTGCAAACGGTTGGTTGGTTGGTTGATTTTTGACGGCCGATTATCTACTCTAGGGATATAGGCTCGATGGGGGAGTGCCCTTCGTGGGGGTCTTTCTAAGAGAACCTAATCCGTATTTACGCATGGAAATCCATGGCTCGAAGAAAACCACGAAAACTCCGAACGATTAGGCCGACGGGCGCGATTGGGTTCGAATCCAGCACCTCCCGTCTACCAGCTTCAAGATCAGAACTTCTCAGCCACTGGTGGGGCCATGTGCAAACGGATTAAGCTTTCATAATCGGGCTGCACGCGGTAGAGATATATTTTTAAATAAATCATGCACAAAATTTATTTTAATAACAATAAATAATCAGTAAACTGAAATACAGTTTTCAAGCAAATTATGTTTGAATGAACACCTTTTTTTCCTATACGGATCGACGGTGTAGAAAGTGAAATTGTTCGATTACATATATGTTAAATATGTGTGTTATTTCATTTTGTATTATTTATTTATTGATAGTGTTTTAATTTTGTTATGAAGAATTAACCAGAAACAAATGCTGAAACAAATTAATTTACAGTGAAATCTCCCTGTGCGACTACCTCCATTAAGCGACGACCTCCCTAAACGACCATTTTTTTATGGAACGAAATTTATTCCCATAGGTTCAATACTAATTTTACCTTCATTCAGAGACACTCCCAGTTGAACTCCCTCCATGAGCGACCAATTTCTTTGAAGAAAATGAAACAAATTCCGTTTTTTCCTGGTCGCTTGAAGAAAGCTTTATTAGAAAAATAATTCCGGAGAGCGCATTATTCATCAAACTTCTAAACTAAATTTAGATTTTTTTTTTAAAAATTCCGGTAACTTTTAAGTGTTTAAACCCCTTTGTGCCTTTTTAGGTAATGAGTTTAACTTCTGATGACAAATTAAGAATGACGGTCAATAAACTCCTCCGCCCTATTCTGTCAAGAAACTCTCAAAGAAATAGGTAATTTAATGAAATTGTCATTATTTGTTCCAGTTCAAAAAAAAAAAAAAATGCATTTATTTACTGAACTTCGAAAGGACTTGGAAATAAACGTTATAAAAGATAAAACCGAAGCAATGTGTTAATTTTTTAAAGTCTGCAGTAATTAACTTATGTAATTAACTTTTGTTTTGATACTTAAATTTTCATGTTTTTTTCCTAATGTGAAAAATAAATTTTAGTAACATTAATTGTTACCTTTTCCAACAATTAAAATCTAGATTTAAGCATGACCTCCAATAAGGGACCACCTCTCAGAGCGACCAATTTTTATTGGAACGGAACGTGGTCGCTTTAGGGAGGTTTTACTGTATATTGTTTTCAGTGCAAATTGGTTATTGTTCTTTCGTAATGAAGCCTGCACGCGACAGAGATAGATTTAAAAATAATTCATGCCTGAAAATTATTTTAAAAACCATAAATAATCAGTAAACTGAGATACAGTTTTCAAGCAAATTGTGTTTCAATGTAACCCTTTTTTTTCCCCTATTCGACAATATAGAAAATGCAATTGTTCGATTATATATACTATGGTAAATATGTGTGTTATTTTATATTATATTATTAATTTATTGATAAAGTTCTAATTTTGTTAGGAAAAATTAACCAGTAACAAATGCTGAACAATTTATATTGTTTTCAGTACAAATGAATTATTATCCTTTCGCAATTGGGCCTCCAAGCGATGGAGATAAATTAAAAAAATTCATGCTGGAAAATTATTTTAAAAGACACAATAAATTATTACTCATTTATGGCAAAACAGTTTTCAATCAAATTTCATTTGTAGTACATTTTTCACACATACGAGACGGTGTAAAAATTTAAAATGGGCGATGTTTAGAAGTATAAAAAATTACAGTAGCGAAAATTGTCAGAACCGAAATTTAATCTTCAGGAGCTGCCAACCTCAAAATGACGTCAACGTTGTGCAAGGACATATTTGCCCTATATAATATAGATAATGGGGCTGTACATATATAACGTTATCATCTTTTTGGCAATTTCGGACCCTTTCTTCCCCCCCCCCCCTCACGATATCATATGTTAACATTCCTTGAACCCTCTCTAATGATATCGTTATCAGTGTCTAAAAATTCTTTTTATTTTTGCAATTTTTTCTTTCTTTTTCTTTTCATACGTTTGCAATGATATACATTTATTATTAGTATATTTTACTGATTTAAATGAAGAAAAGTCAAAATATCAAAATTATGTACGGTAGAACCTCGATTATCCGAAGTAATTGGGACCGACCATCTTTCGGAAAATCGAACTTTTCGGATAATCGAGAATGCATCAATTTTAAGATTAAGGACAAATATACGCGGTATTTCTTATTATAGTAACAAGTGCTTAATAATAATAAATCAATAGCAAAAAAAAAACAAGAATAAATTACCTGAATTTTAATTTTGAAATTAAGTACCTTTTACATATTTCACAAAATTTTTAAACAAAGTTTTGTTTGTCGCAGTCACGATTGCCTTTGCTTTGCAGCTTTACCATATAATACTATTAGTTTACCAGTATGTCTTTCAAAATATTTTCTGTACTCGTGTTTCGGAAAGGACGATTTGCACACAAGGAATGTGATATTTAAGAAAAACAAAAGTTTTAAAAATGGATTTCGGTTAAAAGAGGTTTTACTGTATAAGAAATAACTTTATACCAACCATTACTGAATGGAAATATTTACTTTTAAAAACAGTTTAATAATAGTTTTTTGTTACATAAGTACTATTTTCTTCTTTCACTTGCCTCCTGTACAGGAGGGGGGGGGGGAGAGGGTGAGAAGAACTTCTTATCTATAAAACGGGTGGCCAACATTCTCCCCCATCTTTTTAGTGGTAAACATGAGTATCATTTCGAACATGGTTTCTCTAAACACTCATTATACAGGGTGATTAAAAAAAACGTTGACAAAATGACATGGCAAATCAGGCATACAACAAATCACATAGGAACATAGGATCGGAAATCACTTATTGTGTCACAAATACAAGGTGTTTCATCCTAACTCAATTTGGGTTGACGGTCATGACTTTCGGAAAACTGAAGTATATTATAATAAAACATTTAACAGGCATTCTCACTTTTGTTGTAAATGTGATGACACCCAACAAAAGTGGTAGAAGCTGCAATATACGCTATCAGTATGCACTGAACTCCCCCCATTTTGAACTCTGATGATCAATTCATACGGTATGATATAAAAAACTGGTGGAACCAGAGAGAAAAGTAAAGCTCGATCTAAAAATGTTACAGTAAAAAATTGGCAAATAGTTTCAGTCTAAAAAAGTAAGTAGAGCGTAGAAAAGTAATGGAACAAGATTATCTGTAAAGCTCATGAAATTACCCAAATTTTTGTTGATAGCTGAAAATGTGGACTGAGCTTTACTGGTGCCTTAAAATCAATCTGGGAAGTAAAGGCATTTTTAACTCATTCTGAATTCCAATCATTCATAACCAGTTTAAAAATTTGGGTTCATAAGAATAGGTTAGAGGTTGATTTGGAAATTAGCGAGAACATGAGAGGTATCGAGAACATGAGAGATCGTTCAGTACGAAGTATGGACCAAATTCCATTCCATGTGTCACTGATAAGCCTGGAAGACCAAAGTCCAAAGTAAGCCCAAAACCCTAAGCATGTACGATTCAACCATATGTTAACTACTTGTCTGGCTTAAGTCCATTGACATAAGGCTCCCTTTTCACAGTAATTACATGAAATAAAAATTATTACGCTACATGTGTTATGTCAGAAATGTTAATAGCAACAATTCCGCAACAACTTGACTATATTAATGTTATACTTAAAATATTACTTCATGGTTTACATTCTTTTAGCTTTGTGGAGTTTAGCTTGACTTGATGCAATCCTGCCCACAATTCTGGGTCTGACAGAAATTTTTTTGCACATAACTACACATTCTGTTTACTATTCCCAGTACTCATTTTGAGTGGATAATATGATTTTGAATATAAGGCACCAGTAAAGCTCAGTCCACATTTTCAGCTATCAACAAAAATTTGGATAATTTCATGAGGTTTACAGATAATCTTGTTCCATTACTTTTCTACGCACTACTTACTTTTTTAGACTGAAACTATTTGCCAATTTTTTACTGTAACATTTTTAGATCGAGCTTTACTTTTCTCTCTGGTTCCACCAGTTTTTTATATCATTTTACATCTTTTTCAGATCCTTTCAGGAACTTAATCAACCAACTTCAACTAACCAAACAACTGCTCCAACTAACCAACCAATGATCCTAATTAACCGGCCCAACTAATTGTCCCAATCAAAAACTAACCGAAACACTGGTTCACCAGTGTATTTCAAGAGCTCTGATGACCCCATACTTATTGCTAAACACCATATTGGGATATTGACCTATATTTTACTCAGGACTGACCGCCAGACTAGTCCTTAGACTAAGTTTTATATATAGTGTGATCTCTTGAATTTTTCTGCTATGTACCTACGCTCCTCTGGTTTAAGGAACTATGCTGTATCCTAGGCCAACCCCTCAAACACACAAAAAGCTAGGGTAAGAAACAGTCATAAGAAATGAATTAAAACTGCGAAAAAGCTATAAAAAGGGAAAATTTCTGTTTTGGGGACTTAATGGGAATTTAAAATTTAAAAAAGTCTGAAAACGACTGAATGCAGAAAAATGATCAAAAGTGATTGAAAATATTGTACAATACACCTGTAAATAATATCAGAAATATTACTAATATTGGATATTTATAATACTGATTTCTGATTTACTGATATTTCGGAGGTCAAACTAAAATATCGCGATAATGACTAACATATTTACATCTAACTGTAACCGTTGATAAAAAAAATCAGGAAAATTGGAAAGTAGGTGTCCTTTGTAAAGTATGCATTAATTAAGGAGATGAATTACGTAAACGAGTCTATTGACAATTGGCGTATTTGGTACGGATAAATTATATAATTGAGCCAACAGACAATAGGCGCACGTTACCGGGCGTCGTTTAGGGCATAATTAACTGAACAGTAAGCACACGCACCTATTTTTGTAACGTTAACACACGCGTGGGGTACATCTCATTTCGTCTCCCATTATATTTTCGGCTAAATGCGTTTTAAAAACAGGTCTACTACTGTATATTGTAAAATGCATCAGTACTACTTCTTTTTAAGGAAAAATCGAGCCTTTCATATTTATTTTCCGATTTTATAACCGTTTCTGTAAAAATGGCGCTTTTCTTTTTCTTTTCTTTTCTTTTTTTTTTTTTTTTTTTTTTTTTTTTTTTTTAGAAAATATGCAACGATTTGTTTTACCTCTTAAAATATGAATTATTTTATAAAATTTACAGTAATTACATTTAATACATTTTCATCAACATATGCAGGTAGCTTTTATTTCACTCTTTCAGTAAAATTATTTTAGCGTGTGTTATCCCGTAACGAATGAACATATCGAAATGTAACGTTTGTACACGCACGGGATTATTTAATCCCAAAAGCCATATTTCTACTTTTCTAGCCAACAAAGTAAAGGCATTCCTTCATAAAACCTTTATCAACCTTGGCCTTGAAAAGTACAAGGACGGTCAGAAGTGTTTCATGACGTAATTTTGAAGTTTTTTCACCTGCATAACCCCTTCTCCCGCAGGTAAACGCAACATCTCCCGAAAGCCAGACCGTCCGCATACGTACTGCGCCATAAAACGGAAGAGCATTTAGAAACATGAGCCTTGCTAAAATGACGTACTTTTGAATTTCTTTCACCTGCATAACCCCTTCTCCCGCAGGTAAACACAACGTCTCCCGCCAGCCAGACCGTCCCCATACGTACTACACCATAAAATGGAAGATCATATAGAAAAATGAGCGTTGGTAAAATCAAGTGACAAAAACGTTGCTAGCTCTTAGACAAGGGATGACGAAAATTTTCACTTCCACGAGCCAAATTTCCCCAAAAATATACTTTACGTGATCATGACGTGCCAACAATAAAAAAATTTAATGGATCAAATAATAATGAATCAAAACTATACTTAAAATTTTGTTTTTAGCATTAAAAGAATACAGGTAATATTTGATGTTATATTGTAGAAATTTATTTAAAAAATATTATTTCTGTTGTCTCATCTTAAATGCCAAATAATTTATATCCACTTCGTACTTAGTTATTTTCGATAAAATGCACGTTTAATTGCACTCACTTGACAAGACGTTTTTAGTTGAATTTTTTTTTTTTTTTTTTTTTTTTTTAACCATTTGGAAAAATGGTTATTGTCCTCTGTCAGGGTAGTAAATCAAAAACATATCTGAAGCGTTTTATTGGTTGAATCCGCATTTTATTCGTTTTCCGATTAGTCTATACAGTAATCTGTATTTTCCCTTTACTTTCAACAGAGATGGATACTTCTGTTGCCACTATGACAAAAAAGTAATAAAAACTACAAAAAAATAATAATAATAACTCGGAAACAAATTGCGATACAGCTTTCAAACAAATTGCATTTAAAAGTACATTTTTTTCTCTATACGACGGTGTAAAAAGTAATATTGTGGGATGTTTAGAAGTTTAAAAATGAAATTTCATTTAAAATTGGTATAGGAATACATTGGTACAACATATTGGTACAACATGTGTAATGCATGGCGTACGTAATGTATGACCAGTTCCGTAGAAGTTTAAAAATTTACAGTACCGAAAATTGTAAAACTGAAATTTCTTTTAAAATTTGTTCATGATGGGTCCAGGAATGCTAATCTTTAATCCATGGCGTACGTAATTTTAGTCTTTGAAAAAATCATTTTCCAAATGGTCGTTGCAATTTGTTAAATTGCTTTTTTTTTTATTAACCATTTGGAAAAATGGTTATTGTCCTCGTCAGAGTAGGAAATCAAATGTATATCTAAAGGTTTTTATTGGTTTAATCCGCAATTTATTCGTTTTCTGATTGGTCTATACAGTAATATGTATTTCCCTTTACTTTCAACAGTGTGAAATTTCGCAAATCCCTTCTTTTCTCAGCCAGACTGATTAGGCGCCAGTGATCCCAGGTCACGTGGTCTGACTAGAGAATTAATATTAAAAAACATTTTTTTTCTTTCTTGTTCTTTTTTTTTTAGTTTAGTTTTTTTTTTTTTTTTTTTTTTTTTTTTTTGCGAATGTGAATCTCGAAAGCAGCATGCTAGCTGTGTATTTCTTGATCTACCGAAAAGGGAGAAATAAATATTCTTGAACGTATAAAAGAAATTATCTTGAATTCCCAGTGTGGAATATTTACATGTTTTTAAAGAAATATTATCCAAATGTTTTCATTGTAAATACTGTAAATATTTATAAGTGTAAATAGAATTAACAAAGTTTTTAATCATCCTGTGCTTGACTTGGACTTATACTGGAACAACACCAGCGCCATTTTCAGTTGTGGAAATATGCTCGATTAATTTAATATGATTTAATTCAGAATAATGTGATTTTACATGAATCGTGAAATTTTCATCTAATAAGCTCTCCCAACTTTGATTTGAATTGTGATAACGTGAAATTTCGTGGAATACATGACGATTATTCTTTATTTCTTTGGTGCCTCAACAACCGGGAAAAAAGGTAAGAAATACCTTTATTATTCTGCATGACTATTGACTCTTGATTTATTGAAAATAACGTTTTCTCATGATAATTTATTTTGAAAATTGAAATAAATTTTAAACATGGATAAGCCTGATAAGCTTAAAAGTAAAAGAGCTACCGTACGCGCGGCAGTTACAAAATTAATCTCAAAATGTGATACATTATTATCTGTTGATATTGATAAAACTGATTGCGATTCTTTAATGGAATCATTAGAGCTCGTAAATGAAAAGGAAGCTCAACTAAAGGAATTAGATTCCGATATAGATGAGCTAATTCAGGAAAAAACTGAATATGAAAAAGAACTAAAATCGGTAGAAGAATATTCTGAAAAAATATCAAGTTTGAAATTTAAAATTAAGATGAGGCTTAAAAAATGTAAAATCGAAACTGAACCAAAAGTTGTACTAGAATCAAGTAACGGTTCAAAAATCGGAAGTAAACCAGTTTCGGCAGTGAAGCTTCCTAAACTTAACATAGAAAATTTTTCTGGTGATGCAAGCCAGTTCTTAGAATTTTTTAATTTATTTACTAGTGCGATAGATTCAAACGAATCGTTATCAAAAATTGAAAAATTCCAATATCTGAAAACTTTGTTGTCTGGTCCTGCATATAATATTGTAGCTGGTTTTGAACTGGCAGATCAAAATTATTCTACTTGTTTAAAATTGTTAGAAGAGAGGTATGGGAAGCGGGAAAATATCATAAACTGTTATATGAACAAAATCCTGAATCTTGAGCCAGTAAAATCCTCTAACAATGTTACTTCTTTAAGGAAGCTGTACGATAATATTGAAACTTCTATGAGAAATCTTGATGCGTTAGGAGTAACATCAGGCTCTTACGGCCATTTATTACTACCCATTTTATTAAGGTTATTACCAGAAAATTTGATACTAGATTTCCATCGAAAACGTGACCCCGATAAGGACTGTGAAGTCACCGATTTAATAAATTTTATTAAAACGGAATTAAGATGTCGTGAAGCTACTAATTTAGTAAATAATTCCCAAAGCAAGGCTTATGAAAATTCTAAAACCAAATATGAAAATTCTTCAAGTAAATATCAAAATTTTCTTCAAAAGAAAAATATACCTTCAGCTGCTGCTTTAAATACATCTACAAAACAGTTTTGCATATTTTGCAAGTCTTCTGATCATGTAGGACTAAACTGTTTGAAATTCACTGATGAACAAAAACGATATAAATTAAAGAAAGAAGGTCGCTGTTACAAATGCTTTTACAAGTCCCATTTATCAATTAATTGTAGAACAAAAATTAACCCTTGTTCCAATTGTGGTAACACAACCCATAGTCATTTGTTTTGTTTTAAAGAAACAGCAAAAGGAAATCCTGAAAAAGAAAAGAAAGGTGCAATTGTATCTATGATGTCGGAACAAAAATATAAACAAAATAAAGCAACATTATTGCAGACTTGTACAGTTTCTGTGTCTGCTGGTAAACAATGCTTGTTGGCTCGCGTTTTATGTGATAGTGGTTCAGAAAAATGCTTCGTGAAGAGATCTCTAGTACAAAAATTAAAATTGAAGCCATTGCGAAGAGAAAATTTATTAGTTTATCCTTTTGGGCGGAGACGCCCTTATGAATCTTGTTATGAAGTAGTTGCTCTAGAATTATCCAGTGTTGTGCAACCTATTAACTCGATAAATATCGAAGCACTAGTGGTTGATAATATAACTGGAGCTTCTGTGAAAACCCTAGAACCAGAACTTCTAGAGATAATGAGAACAAGAGGCTTTAAGCCTGCTGATACAGGTCTTGAACAGGAAATAAATATTTTGCTAGGGTCTGACTTTTTGTGGAAAATATTAAAGGGAATCGAGGGAAAATTGACAAAAGAATTATACATTGCAGAAACTATTTTCGGTCATACGGTGCAAGGGCAAATAGAGTCTAATAAAAAAGAAGTAGCTTGTTTGCGTGTTTCAGTTGAAAATATAAATACCCAACTGAAAGAAATTTGGGATCTTGAATCAATTGGCATTGCTGAAAGCAATGAAAAGAACATTACCGATCATGAGGTAATAAAAGAATTTAAAGAAAATCTAAAATTCGTAAATGGGCGTTATGAAGCAAAATTATTGTGGAAAGATTCTCGCGAATTACTTAGAAATAATCTTGAAGTAGCAAAGAAGCGGTTTTCTAGTTTAGAAAGTAAATTCTTGAAAAACGATTCTTTATTTAAAAAATATAACTCCATTTTGCTAGAGCAGTTTAATGAGGGTGTAATAGAGTTGTGCACCGAGAAAGATTCTAATAATTCCTATTACATGCCACACAGACCTGTTATCCGTGACAACAAAACTACAACAAAAATGCGCATAGTCTATGATGCTTCTTCCAAATATGATGATTCTCTATCATTAAACGAATGTTTGTATCATGTCCCTAACTTGAATTCTAATCTTTTAAATGATGAAAACATTCCTGTATCGAGTTTCGAACCCCCAAATACTTCCTTGAAAATTTTAGGATTGATCTGTAACAATACAGAAGATAAATTTGGACTAGAATTACGACCCTTGTTAGAAAAATTAAATAATGATTCTTCTACTAAACGCAATGTTTTGAAAATTGCAACTGTGTTCTTTGATTCAGCCGGATTTATTGCCCCTTTTGTTTCTGGTGAACTAGAAAATGATTGGCAAAATTGGCTTTCAGGAATCCCTGATCTCGCTCCCTTGAAAATTCCCTGGCAGTATTTTAGCAACCTGATCATGGAAAAGGAGCATCTCCAATTGCATGTTTTTCCTGATGCTAACCCTAATGTGTATGTTCCTGAATTTCTTTCCTTGCCTGAAAATCAGTGGCCTAGTGTTAAAATTGCTGCATCTCGATTACCTGATGTTTCTGAAGAGAAGTATAAAAAGGCAGCCACCATCTCTTGTGTTGTTCAAACAAATAAATCTGATGAAATTCCCATTTTTAATCTTGAAAAGTATAGTTCCCTAAAGAAATTGTATCGAGTAACTGTATGGCTATTTAGATTTATTTCTAATATAAAATTGAAGGTAGAAAAAAGAGATTTTTCAGAATTATCAGATGAGGAAATGTTACATGCTGAAATTTTTTTGTCAAAGCTAGTGCAGAAAGAAAGTTTTCCCGAAGTTACAAAATACTTGAAATGTAACAAAAGTACCCCTAAAGAATCGAATCTTCTACAGTTAAATCCTATGTTGTCAGATGAAGTTTTGCTGTTGGTACGAGGACGGTTACAAAAGTCTGATTCCTCATTTTATAAAAAACATCCTATTGTGATTCCTGCAAAACACAAACTTGCTGAATTAATCGTGAAAGATGCACATGAAAAAGTTTTTCATTCAGGAGTGTCCAGTACATTATTACCAACTCGTGAAAAGTTTTGGATTTTAAGATCCACACAATGCATAAAATCAGTCCTAAACAAACGTGCAATCTCCAAGAAATGTAGCGTTCGCCCTGGTCAACTAGTTATAGCAACTCTAAAGCATATCTTGTGTTTACCTGCAACCAAGGAATCCTTAGTGAAACGCTTCCGTTTGCGCGAGACTCTTCTGAATCATTTTTGGAAGAGCTCGAAAAATAAGTGCCTTCTCAACGTACAATCTGCTCACTACACGGACCAGAATAAAGCTTCAGACTTTAAACTGGATGATGTGGTGCTTGTACATGATGCACTTACCCCGAAGTTTGTGGAAGTTAGGAAAAGTTACTAAAACCTTTATGGGCAGAGACGGCAAGATAAGATCTTGTGAACTCAAAACAAATAATTCATTTATTAAAAGACCTATAAATCTATTGTACAATCTTGAACTCACAAACTAAAAAAAAAAAAAAAAACTTTGATATTATTAGAGACTCAAAAACTCTCATTGACATTTGACTTTTAAAACAAATCTTGAATTGTCTTTGCTATTGACTTTAAAAAGCTTTTTATTTTTTTTCACTTAAAAAAAAAAAAATGTTTCTTTGATAATATTTCTAATTTTTAGTTTAAATTTTTTTGTGTTGAATATTCTAGAAAAAGTTGTATAGATTTAAATTGTTCTTTCTATTTTTAGTAGCAGAAACATCTTGGCAAAATTTTTTAAATTGTTTATTATTTTATTGAAGTCCAGTATGTAAGTATATATTTTGATTTGTATTGTATTTATGTATAGTGTAACTGATAATTTTTTAGAATAATTTTATTTCTACTTTAATTATTTTGAATCCCCATTTTGATGAACCCTTGTTCATCGGGGGGGAGTTTGTGAAATTTCGCAAATCCCTTCTTTTCTCAGCCAGACTGATTAGGCGCCAGTGATCCCAGGTCACGTGGTCTGACTAGAGAATTAATATTAAAAAACATTTTTTTCTTTCTTGTTCCTTTTTTTTAGTTTAGTTTTTTTTTTTTTTTTTTTTTTTTTTTTTTTTTTCGAATGTGAATCTCGAAAGCAGCATGCTGGCTGTGTATTTCTTGATCTACCGAAAAGGGAGAAATAAATATTCTTGAACATATAAAAGAAATTATCTTGAATTCCCAGTGTGGAATATTTACATGTTTTTAAAGAAATATTATCCAAATGTTTTCATTGTAAATACTGTAAATATTTATAAGTGTAAATAGAATTAACAAAGTTTTTAATCATCCTGTGCTTGACTTGAACTTATACTGAACAACACCAGCGCCATTTTCAGTTGTGAAAATATGCTCGATTAATTTAATATGATTTAATTCAGAATAATGTGATTTTACATGAATCGTGAAATTTTCATCTAATAAGCTCTCCCAACTTTGATTTGAATTGTGATAACGTGAAATTCCATGGAATACATGACGATTATTCTTTAAACAGAGATAGGCAACAGAGTGTTGCCGCTATGACAAAAAAGTAATAAAAACTACAAAAAAAAATTAATAACTCAGAAACAAATTGAGATTCAGTTTTCAAACAAATTGCATTTAAAAGTACATTTTTTTCTCTATACGACGATATAAAAAGTAATATTATGGGATGTTTAGAAGTTTAAGAAATAAATTTCATTTAAAATTGGCCGTCAGATTTCTTGGAAATCTGACGATGGAAGAGCCTTTTCCCGAACAGCCAATGAAATGCTTGGATAATACTTAAGTTTCAGGTGGATAATATGTACGAGTCGCAGGCGATTTCTGTTGCTTGCAACTTTTACGTGTAATAACACTATTAATGTTTAATTCAGGCGTACGTAATGTATGATGAACTCCGTGCTATTTTTTATGTCTTAAATTTTAGTCTTTGAAAAAATCATTTTCCAAATGGTCGTTGTAATTTGATAAATTGCATTTTTTTTTCTTTTACGAAAAGAATGTCTTGCAGAAAAAATTGTCAAAACAGCAGGAACCAGAAACTACAGCTTTTAGGGTCTGGAATTGAATTTCAAGTTCTTATAATTTTACAATCTTCTAATTTTTTGACTATTACACTTTTAATTTTTGTTTAGCAATAATCTTCAAATTCTCAAAATTTTTTGAGCCAATATTGAGTTAGATTCGGATAAATAAGTTATACTTCAATTTCTTCAATCTGGGTGACAATCACAACCAACCGAACTAGTCGGATTCAAGTAACACAGCAACATTTATATTAATTAACGTATTTTGTGAAATTCTACTATATTTTGATGTAAAACTTAAATCTATGCCGTGCCAAAAATAATCTGCAGCGTGCCACTTATGGCACGCGTACCATAGGTTCGCCGTCTCTGTCTTAGACTATTACTTTCGGTCCAACAATATTAATTTTTTTTTATACTCGCGAAATTGAATTTCATTTGGCTTTATAATGACGTATTTATAGTAAAGTGTTTCGGCTTTTAAAATTAAAATGCATGTTTTCTTTGGCGCGTGGAATAGGAGTATACAGTTTCCTTGACAATAAGCATGAAAATGCAATAAATACAACCAAATGAACTAGCATTTACCGAAAATTTCTTTCGTATGACTTAAAAATAAATCCTTCATTTTATGGGTGATAATAATAAGGATTAATTTCAGAATATCAGGAATCTCTTTTCGGAATAAAACATCATTACAAAGTTTTGTCAGTTAAACAGAAATTGACGTCATACCTAGCAAACGATTTTTTTTATTATTATCTTTTCCTAAATTGTTTTCTTGAAATTAAAATTCATGTATTAAAATTGATTTTTAAACATTAAAAACATTCAAATGAAGATTGTACATCATTTTAGGACTTGTTTAGTTAAAGTTTTTACATATATATATATATATAAAAAAATTTCATTTTCTGATTAGAATGACATCGATTTGAAAAATGCAAGAATATAGAGAGAAAATCTGATTTTCATTTAAAACAAAATACGCGTGTTATCCCTTTTTTAAAAAAATTATTGTGCCGCTTTTTAGGATTTGGTAACATGAAAGAAAGATTGAAGGAGATATTTCTATATTGTTAAATTATGAAACGCTATGTAAAGTTTAAATGTGTGCCATTCCCTTAATATTGGATATTTTTTTGCCCGACCTTAGAAAGGCACATCGATAAATTAAGACCTTTCCAAAAAGCCATTATTCATCACTGAATGTTTTCTGGTTTGGATTGTAACTGAGTTGTTGTCTTTTCATCATGTTTCAAAACGTAAAAGATGCGGCTGAGCTCTACTATACAGCACTACCGTGCTGTATGATCATCAATTGCTTGAGCAACGTGTTTTTCCAGAACTTTTCGTGATGTTATCCCATTTCATCCAAAACAAGGTCCATATCGTTGCATTTTCATTGCAATGTTTAATTTTTTCTCGAAATTATGACCGTCGACCCAAGTTCAGTTAAGATGAAACACCCTGAATTTGCGACTCAATAAGTGGTTTGCGACCCTATGTTCCTATGTGATTTTTTTATCCTTGTTGTATGCCTGATTTGCCATGTCATTTTGTCAACGTTTTTTTTTTAATCACCCTGTATGTTCATGAAGAATAGGACAGAAGCATAGGAATGCCGAACGATGGGATATAACCTATTTTGGAATGAAATGATTTTATAATTACTGTATAGCTTTAATAATAACTTTGCATTTTCATACAAATAGAAAACAAACTATTTTGATATTAAAAAAAAATGGTTGGATCAAAAATGATAACTATATCGAAAGACAAATCCCCTTTTCCCCAAGAGATAGCTTACTATCAATGTTGAATTCAGACACTTTCCACCGGGAGGGATTTGTGTGGCTCCAGGTTGGACATTATACAGTTCCAGGGGGGGGGGGCTCTTTTTAACCATTGAAAACACAAAATCTGAAATCTTTAGTGGGGGGGGGGCATCTCATTGCTCTGGGAGGAATGCGACGGGGGGCATATGCCCCCCCGTCGGGGCCAAAATTCACTGTCGTCGTGGAAAATATTTTGACTTGAATTTCGGCCCGTTCGGGTCGAGTTTGAGCTCATTTTTTTTCTTTGTAAGTCGGATTGATTAAACAAATTCTTCCGGGTATGAGTCGCTTTCTAGATTGAATTGTGATTCTTGCAGGTTGGATTCAGGTGAACCCAATTTTTCGAAAAGAAAAAAAGTCCAAATTCCTTCAGATAAAAATCTACATATTTGATACATGGATGACTCTTGCATTTGCTTATTTTGCAATATGAAAGGTAAAATTTATATTGAAGTTATGATCATATGCTATTTTTTTATAAATAACATTACATTGTGGATCAATTTTCACTCATTGTGGATTTACGGCCGGCTTAGTTTGAAGTATTTCGGGTTTGGTTAAGAATACGGAGGGTGAAAATTATTTTGTCTGGGTCGAGTTGGATGGCAAATTGAGTGCTGCATCGGGTCGGGCAAATTGCACCTGACTCGACTAGTGGTCTGGACATGATCTTTTTCCATGGCGGGTCGGATTCGAGTCGGGTTAACTTTAGTTGTTTCAGGTTCGGGTTGGGTGATGACACTTACGGATCTTGGTTCGAGATGAATCGATCTGTCAAAAGAATTTACAAAATTTATTTTAAGAAGAAAAACTTATATATTTGAATATTAACGAATATATGTATATTGAATTTTTCACTTAAAAGTTAAAATTGATACTAGAAGTATAATTGTAGACTACTTTTTACATAGTTGCATTACAATATGGATATATATATATAGTATACATGTATTTTTTTCTTTTCATCATTTAGGATTGGGGTTTGATTGAGATTCGAGTATTTCGGGTTCAGGTCGAAATGTGGAGGATAAAATTTTTTGTCTGGCTCAGATCGCGTTTCGGGTAGAGTCCTACATCGTGTTGGACAAACTAAGCCCAACCCGACTGGTGGTTTGAGTCGGATCCGGAGTGAATACTTTTCAGAGGGGCTCGGATTGACTTCTATTTTTCGAGTTGGATGCACTTTAATTTTTTTCTAGCGGAGGGGTTCGATTCTACCCGTTTTCTCAATATATTTTAAAATGAAAAACTATATTATTTGAGTATCAACGAGTACATCTACAGATATATTGTTTTTTCTACATAAACAATATAATTGATCACTGCAAATAAGGGCGTCTTAAATTCAGACACATATGTGACTGAAAAAGTAATTCAGACACCTAAGTGTCTGAATAACGAATTTTAGACATCACAGGTGTCTGAAATTAAGACACTTAAGTGTCTTATTATACGATCATGGTATAAATATGCTAGAGATAAAATTGTAGACTACTTTTCATTTATTCCATTACAATATGGATATATTTTTTTCATTTTGTGTTGGTATTCGGTTCGGGTTGAATCCTGTCGTGTTGTTTCGATGTTTGTCGGGATCGGGTCAACTTATTTTTTTTTCTTTTTTTTAACTGGTTCAGGTTTAATGGATATAGAATTTCCGGGTTCGGGTCGGATATAACCCAAACCACGCAGAACACTGCAGTAATAATCCGTGAATTGATCCTTAAAATAATCCGGGAATTGAACAATTCCCGGATTATCAAGTATCATCAAGGATCAATCAAGGCTATAAATACCCTTGATTATATTTCATTTAAACATGAAAAATTGTGCTTTGATTTGCCCATTTCCCCTAAAAATACAGAAAACAAGTAACTACCTGAAATACTCACACATAAAGCAGCGTGATCGTCAATTTACATGGGTGTTCCGGCAACTCTGCTGCCTAGTATTTTTACGTTTTAGAAACGGAATTTATAAATCTCTTTTAACTAAAAATAAGTAAAAATCATGAACCTAAGAACAAGATTTTCTAAAATTTTTCGGTCAAAAGACAAACATTTCTTAAAATAAGAGAAAAAGCTCTTAAAATCACCGGGATATTCCTGCATTCTCGGGCCTGGAAATTTCGGCCGATGCAAACATCTACTAGAGTCCTGCATCGGGTCGGATTATTTATTTTTTTCCGCACCCGATTCGACCATCGGTTCGGGTCGGGTTGGCAATATATTTTTCTTGCGGGTCGGGTTCGTGTTCGGATGACTTACTTTTTCCCAACGGGTCGTGTTGACTTTCATTGTTTCGGGTTCGGGTTGGGTCTTAACTTTTGCAGGTTGGTTCTGGTTGACCAGATGATTCAAAAGAATGTCCAAAATATTTTTCAGGTTAAAAATTTATATGTAGTAAGACCTACTAAATGTCCACTCCCGAAAAACGGACATCTCTATTTAGTGAACATTTTTTTCAATTCCTAACACTTTAATATTTGTACACTTATACCTCTTTGAATAGTGGATACCTCCTAATCTACAAACATGTAACGTGTAGGTGTGCATAAACTATCACAAATATGATGCATATGTTATTGTATGTCTGAAAAGCGAAAAGTTGATAATATTTTCCAAATTTCGAAATAAGAAAAAATGGTTTTTAAAGAAATGATAATCTATTATGACACTTCTTACCATTTTATTTCTCATGCAGTAAACTGAATGTATTCTCATTCATATTCAAATTTGTATTTCTTTTCATCTGATACGTACTTGGGGTCAAACTTGTTTAGGAAAATCCCAGCAACCCGAATTGCAAAAAGCTTATGAACCTTATAAATTATTGTAGTGTGAACTTAATGTTACCAAGTGTTCAGATTTACGCGGAATGTCCAGATTTTCAGGGATCCCAAGATTCGTCCCGCGGAACAAGTACGCCGGATGTTAAATGTTCCGATTTTTCACCATGCCCAAATTACATCAAATTTTTATGAGTTTACTCAGGGCCGAAACTAACGGGGGGCAGAGGGGACATGTGCCACGGGCGCCAGAACGAAGGGACGCCAAATGAAGGATTATACCTTTGGAATAGATCATTTTCTTCTGATGGACTGATGGCTTCTATTATTATGAAACAGCCATTATAAATGAAGTGTTAGGTGAAGATGAAAGAGCATTCGTAAAAAAAAATAGAACCCTGATTTTCTGGTCTGAATGGAGAGAAATATAATGGCCATAATTTTTTTTTTTTTTTTTTTTTTTTTTTTTGTCAAAAAAAATTTCTGGCCATTTTTTTTCTTTCCATTCTGACCAGAAAATCAGAGTTCTAACTTTTTACGGCTGCTCTTTCATCTTCACCTAATATTTCATTTATATAGGCTGTTTCATAATAATAGAAGCCATCAGTGCATCAGAAGAAAATAACTCGGTGAAAGCGGAAACTCGTTTAAGCAGGACTCAGATAATCGGGACTCTACTGTATATTTCATATTAAAAATGATCTTTAGAATATTTTTTTTGGTGTTCAGAGGGGAGTCATGACCCCGTGACCTCCCCCTTGGATCTGCCATTGTAGATTACGTAGTTCAGTATTACATATTTTAAATTTTAAAATAAGTCGGCTATTAGAAAATTTGTAAAATTCTCTTTGTAAATATACTTTTCGGAAGAGGGGGGGGGGGGGCACCAAAATCCATGCTTGCCCCGGTTTCAAAAAAAGCTAGTTTCGGCCCTGCTACTCTAAATTAAAACTTTATTCTTTAGTCTGAGTCGAGAGAATTCAATCACAAGTCAGCCACAGCCGTCGCAACGGCCGGAAGTTACCGAATACCTTATATATTGTCTTAGAACTCATGTGCTGTTGTATGCTTTCATATGCTGTTTATTGTTTATTCGATTGACCGCAATCTTTAGGCGCCTATACGAAATAAGGTTCAAGAAGAGATAAGACATGGTAAAATATATCTGCTCACTTTAACCTTTATTAAAAAGTGTTTGGCGAGTATTTTTATAAATTGAATGGGTAAACAAAGAGTGGTTTTTTTTATGTTATTGTTTAAATTAACATAGTATCAAGCTGAACTATTGTTTGCCCGTCATAAAAGCTAAACACTTGTGCATTTCCTGTTACAAGCATACCATGCCGCACGGTCTGTCTGCTTTTTTCGCATTTTTGGCCCAGGGGGATTTGATTAATTTCCCTAGAAATTAACCAAATACTCCGCCTTTTATTTAAAAAACGCAAACAAAAAAGAAAGACGAAGAAACAAACAAAGATATGCTCTTTTATCGTCCATTTTCTCTACTAATAAAGGAGGAACTTTACCGGGACATTACTCGTGAGAAAAAAATTATCATCCTATACGGCCCCGAAAAAATAAAATACAGTCCCGGTCTGCCCCGAATCTACAGAAAAAATTCAAGACCCAGACCTGTCCCTGGAGGAATGAAATTCCTACCCGGCCCAACATTTAACAAAATAAAATTTAGTCTCAGCCCGACCCGAGTCTTGAGATAAAAATTAAGCCCTGACCAAGCTTAATGAACGAAAATTTTACCGAACTCGGGCTTCGAAACAGGCCCGGGCTCGTGGACACTTTTTTAATATATATTACGAAATCGGCCTAGAGTCCTGCATCGGCTCGGGTTACCCGCTTTTACTCACATCCGACCCGAACCTGGGTTGAAGCTATATTTTTTTGTTGCGAGTCGAGGTCGAGTTGGCTTCTACTTTTTTCTGCGGGTCGGGTTCGGGTTGGATTTTGACTCTTGCGGGTCCGGTTCGGGTTGATCCGATTTTTCAAAATAATCTCCAAAATATTTTTCAGGTTAAAATCTATATACAATAAGATTTCCACAATGGACACTCCCGAAAAAGCGGACACGTCTATTTAGTGAACAGTTTTTCAATTCCTAACACTTATATTTTCGTACACTTATACTTTTGAATAGTGGTTACCTCCCAATCTACATGTAACATGTGTATGTGTTCAAAAACTATCACAAATACGATACATATATATTTCTGTTTATCAGAAAAGAAATGTTGGTAATATTTCTCATATTCCAAAGCACAAAAAAAAAAAAAAAAAAAAAAAAAAAATGGTTCTTAAAGAGAGAATAATCTATGATCACATTTCTTATATACATTTTATATCTTATGCAGTAAAGTGAATATACATTCATCCATATTCATTTAGATATTTATTTTCATTTAAAACACAGTTCTGCTCAAACTTTTTTTTTTTTTTTGAAAATCCTAAAAACCCAACTTGCAAAAAGCATAAATATGACCAGCAAGAAATATCCTAGGGTGAACCTGACCAGCAGAAAGAAAGTTGGAGTCATCCCGACCCAAAAGAGGAAAATTAAGTACAGCCCGAAACCGATCCGATGCACTACTCCATCTAACAAGGTGTCTGCTATTCATTTTACTATATTCGAATATTAAAGAATACAGATTTGTCCATTTTTCTATGGAAAACATAAAATTGGTATTAGAGATGTAATTATAGATTACTTTTCACATTTGCATTAAAACTTTATTTACTTTCCTTTCATTTCGGATTCTGTTTGGGTTGCGGGTTAAAGTATTTCGGGTTCGGGTTGGGTTGCGGGTTGACTTCAAATGTAATTTTTGGATTCGGGTCAGGTGCTGAGGGACTAATTTGGCCCCCCTGTCGGGGATACCATGCCCCCCCCCCCCCCCCCCCCCCGTCGGGCAAGTTCTGGCGCCGCCCCTGCCTAAAGTGATAACATTATATATGTACAGTTTTATGTTTTCGAACACAGACTCAGAGAGAGTGCTAAGCTATGTGTTTGTTAAAGCACTGGTTAAAGGCACAAGATTCCTCGAATGATTTGGAAGCAAAATTGAAATAGACTTGTTTCACAATTGTAGGTCAATAATTTATTTATTTTTTTAGTTTTGTAGAAGACTTTCAGTATTTACATAATGTCAAACCGTTCAAATCATAGATTTCGCATAATTTTTATTCCTGAAATAGTTCTTAGTTATTATTATTATTATTATTATTATTATTTTGCGAAATACTGATTTGAGTGTTGTCATACAAGTATTGATGGATTTATGTTTTATATAAAACCACTGCAAAAAAAAAATCTCTAAAAATATTTCGCTTTAAATTCAATGCGAAAAGAATAACACATTGCACGTTTGCATAAAAACTCTCGCCGCTCTTTGTTTAAAGTAATACATGAAAAAATAAAACCCAATACATTTTACGAAATTCGTGCTTCTCGAAAAGCTATTTTATAAGATCAGTTTTGTTATTGACTGAGACATAGAAAGAAATTAAATGTTTACTGGCGCCATCTACCGAAGGAACGTATGATAACATTTCGATCTAACTAATAAGATTGAAAAAATGTTTTCTTATTTATTTATTCAATAAAGATGATTGATATTTTTGTCAAAAAATGTACATCGGTCATTCCATATTTATATATTTTAAAAAAGAGAGAGAAAGGGAGCTCAAAATTTCTAAATTATAGCATCAATCACTGACAGGGCATAGAAAAAGATTTTGAGGCGCACTTTTTCTCAAAACACTTGAAACCGCCTTTTTTTGTATACATGAAAAAAACAATAGGCAGGTCCAGATTAAGATCTAAGAAGGTTTCTAGCGCCCCCATGTTTTAAGGGGTGCAAGTGCAAGGCAAATCCAGAGTTTTATTTTAAATGTTTTAACATATTTTTTTTTACAAAGTAAAACCTGCTAAAACGGAATTGCAATGGAACTGAGAAAATTTTCGGTTTAGACAACGTTTTGTCTTTGCCTGTGCCATTACATTGCATTCATTTTCCCAGAACCATCAAATTTCGCCATTTAAAATAAGATTCCGTTGGAAATACATTTCGTTTTGAAAAGTTTTACTGTGTATAATAGCCAAAATATTTCAAATAAAATAATTTATTCACTCATTCCCATAAGTTATTACGAAATACGGAACACAAATTCCCTTGCATAAGCATCTGTTATCCACGAAATTTAAACAATCGAAGCAACATTTCTCATACGAGATTTTGTACGACAATGTATGATAAAAAGTAGTTCCTAATGATGGAAATTAAAGATTTTCTTGACATATTCCTGGTTATAGTTGAAAATGTACGCTGCTTTATACAGGATGTTGCCGAATTCGATAAACTATTTTTTCTCAGAATTGTAATTCCATTGCCTGTTGATGTCTTAACCCCTTGAGGGGCAAGCAAAAATGTCTCTAAATATTGAATTCTCACCGGAATAATCGAAAAAAAAAATTTTAATAAGGAAAGGCAATTTTTCAACGACTTTCCTCCAAGTTAAAAATATAAAATTTAGTTAAATTTTTCTGGTGAGATTCTCGTTTAAATTAGGTGGGATATATTTTATCCCAGTGTCCCTCAAGGGGTTAAGCCGACTTATACAGATTTTATATGCCTTGAGTTACAGTGACTGTTAGAACTTGTCAATAAGAATGGGATTCTACTGGTATTAAACTTGAAATAGTCACTTCAGCTTCATGTATGATGTTCTATGTATGAGAGGCGAATATTAGTTTTTGCTTTCTTTGAGATACGTGTTGCAGTCGTGCATTTAAAAATGGATACACTTCAAGGAAGCGTGCAAAAAAGATTCCCTTAAGGCTCACACTTTTATGACAGTAACAAATGTCGCTTATTTATTTGTACAGGGTTATAAATCAAGTGTCATTAGACGAAGCAACTGTGAACCATAAAGACATAAGCACGTTCAAAAAATTAAAAATTAAAAAACACTCTCTAAAACAGATGTTTTGGGTTGTTCATAGTAAATGTCACTGGAAGCTTAGTTCATGTTCAAGTTATCATGAATTCACCCAAGTACGAAGGGACAACGTAAATTGTACCATTCATGCAAACTTTTGATGGGACAATTCGACATGATCCCGTGTACAATTCAAAATTGCTCAAATCTTTGGTTAAAAGTAAAATTAATTTGCTTTATTGGGCTGGAAATTCATCAGGCTGAAATCCTATAGAAAACTTGCGGACGTTTAGGTAAAATGAACTGAAAAATCAAAGAACTCATAATAACGAATGCTATAAAAGTGTAGTTCTACGATGATGAATTAAAATATTATACCATAAATTAGTGGAATCAATTCCAAAATGAAATTCAAGAGGTAATTTCTTCCAAAGTAAGACATACAACATTCTATTACAGGTATTAAGCAGTGCATATAAAGGCATAATTTTTGAAAAAGAGTAATTTTTTTACTTTGTCCCAATTAATTTGCACGGGATAATATGCTTTCAGATCTCACAAAATATAGTACGTAACTACTCTATATCTATAATACTCTCCAACTTTAAATAATGATAATTATTTAAAGTTGATAATAAAATGAAAGACGGCCAACTTCTTCGTTTCTATATAAGGATTACGAAAAAAAAATGTTTTGTTCAAAATAATTTTCGATTTTGTATGTTTTCGAATTCTTCGATTAGAAAATTTCTTGTTTCATTAAATGGAAAAGCATAGTCATGCAGTGCCGAAAATAGAACGCACGTATATACATACGGATGTATGAACATGAACCACATACTTCACTTGTAAAGAAAAATCACGTTGTGAAACCTCCTCCATACCATTTAATTCTTGATTTGGTTTTCTCCCTAATAACAAATTTCCATTTTTATGGAAGTAAAAAACAACAACAATAACGCCTAATATTATTTTTATTATTTCAAAGTAAACTAGCAAACTTTGCAGCACGCATTACATTTTGCTGCCTCAATTTAATTACTCTGTAACACGGAAACTTCGATAAATACATTTACTCTTAATTGATTCAAAATTATTTTCCATAAACTCTTGTTAGATAACACAGTTTCTAATTTTAACGGTAAGTTTAGCTTTAGCTTCCATTTGTAAGATTTAGTATGACTCGATGAAACCATAAAACTTCATTTAAGTCAATTAGTTCAAATTACCGTTTACTATATCTGTCGCAATCAAGGACATTGAAAGAAACACCTTACTCATCTAAGTTAGGAAACAAAATCTCTAGTAAATTGAATAAAAGACTTGGATGAACTAGTCAAGGCTAAATTCTCAATTACGATTCTTGGACAGACTATTAAGTAATTGCTACCGGAATAAAAGACGTAAAATAGCTTTGTTGATTTACTTAGTGACACAATATTATTTACAATGATATTGTTTTCGTATACAATTTTCTTTCTTTCGTGATTGGAACATTTTTACTGACTGCTTGTTTATACTTTTAAATAAATTATAATATACCCATTTAATTTCTCAACCATGTATTTTTTATTTGTCATGTTCCAGTGCAATGTTTTATAGTCATGCAAGATAAAATTTTGCATTGAAATAATAGTTTTAATTTGCCATTTCATTAGCCCTTGTGCGACGAGCATCTCAAACATAATTTAAAAAAATCTATCACTATTTTTAAAAATAAAATTCATTGATCAATTTAATAGCAAAAATTCTGTGATGAATTAAAGCCAAAATTGATATTCGAAAATACTGGTACGAAAAATTAAGGATTGGACGTACCCTAAACATCATGTATACGCGAAACTAGTCGCAAAGGATTTAATTTAACGCAGTTTATTATATTGTAATTAGTATTTCGACACTGAATAGATTTAAATTAGAAAATGCGATTAGCTAAAGAAAAGTAAAGTACAGTCCGATTTACTACACCGATTTACTGAGCACAACGTACAGCAATTTACACTATCCGTAATGAACTTTGGAGGAGTTTAGATCAATTAAAATATCAGTATTTTTATAGGAATATGTTCAAACATTTAGCGAAAGTACAATAAATTTAATGTCAAAAACCATTTTTCTATGTACGTTATTTAAATAAATAAAAACAAAAAAATAAGAAAATGACCTAAAAATTGAGCCCGGAGGCGTTACCCACAAAATCCATCAAGGAGGTCTTTTCCTTTAAAGTATATACATTTGTTATTTATAAACCTCGATCCTATTTTTTCACGTAAATGTATATAAATGTTATCTGTGTAATCATCATGGAGGCTTTTGTCATCCTTATAATCACCACAAACTTTCATTTGATATCCACTTTTGTAACATTCGAAGACCAGAATAAAGCTTCAGACTTTAAACTGGATGATGTGGTGCTTGTACATGATGCACTTACCCCGAAGTTTGTGGAAGTTAGGAAAAGTTACTAAAACCTTTATGGGCAGAGACGGCAAGATAAGATCTTGTGAACTCAAAACAAATAATTCATTTATTAAAAGACCTATAAATCTATTGTACAATCTTGAACTCACAAACTAAAAAAAAAAAAAAAACTTTGATATTATTAGAGACTCAAAAACTCTCATTGACATTTGACTTTTAAAACAAATCTTGAATTGTCTTTGCTATTGACTTTAAAAAGCTTTTTATTTTTTTTCACTTAAAAAAAAAAAAATGTTTCTTTGATAATATTTCTAATTTTTAGTTTAAATTTTTTTGTGTTGAATATTCTAGAAAAAGTTGTATAGATTTAAATTGTTCTTTCTATTTTTAGTAGCAGAAACATCTTGGCAAAATTTTTTAAATTGTTTATTATTTTATTGAAGTCCAGTATGTAAGTATATATTTTGATTTGTATTGTATTTATGTATAGTGTAACTGATAATTTTTTAGAATAATTTTATTTCTACTTTAATTATTTTGAATCCCCATTTTGATGAACCCTTGTTCATCGGGGGGGAGTTTGTGAAATTTCGCAAATCCCTTCTTTTCTCAGCCAGACTGATTAGGCGCCAGTGATCCCAGGTCACGTGGTCTGACTAGAGAATTAATATTAAAAAACATTTTTTTCTTTCTTGTTCCTTTTTTTTAGTTTAGTTTTTTTTTTTTTTTTTTTTTTTTTTTTTTTTTTTTTTTTTGCGAATGTGAATCTTGAAAGCAGCATGCTGGCTGTGTATTTCTTGATCTACCGAAAAGGGAGAAATAAATATTCTTGAACATATAAAAGAAATTATCTTGAATTCCCAGTGTGGAATATTTACATGTTTTTAAAGAAATATTATCCAAATGTTTTCATTGTAAATACTGTAAATATTTATAAGTGTAAATAGAATTAACAAAGTTTTTAATCATCCTGTGCTTGACTTGAACTTATACTGAACAACACCAGCGCCATTTTCAGTTGTGAAAATATGCTCGATTAATTTAATATGATTTAATTCAGAATAATGTGATTTTACATGAATCGTGAAATTTTCATCTAATAAGCTCTCCCAACTTTGATTTGAATTGTGATAACGTGAAATTCCATGGAATACATGACGATTATTCTTTAAACAGAGATAGGCAACAGAGTGTTGCCGCTATGACAAAAAAGTAATAAAAACTACAAAAAAAAATTAATAACTCAGAAACAAATTGAGATTCAGTTTTCAAACAAATTGCATTTAAAAGTACATTTTTTTCTCTATACGACGATATAAAAAGTAATATTATGGGATGTTTAGAAGTTTAAGAAATAAATTTCATTTAAAATTGGCCGTCAGATTTCTTGGAAATCTGACG
Source organism: Maratus speciosus (assembly GCA_963932465.1). NCBI lineage: Eukaryota > Metazoa > Arthropoda > Arachnida > Araneae > Salticidae > Maratus > Maratus speciosus. The sequence continues at coordinate 340,186,379 of OZ010786.1, read as the reverse complement.
ATGGAAGAGCCTTTTCCCGAACAGCCAATGAAATGCTTGGATAATACTTAAGTTTCAGGTGGATAATATGTACGAGTCGCAGGCGATTTCTGTTGCTTGCAACTTTTACGTGTAATAACACTATTAATGTTTAATTCAGGCGTACGTAATGTATGATGAACTCCGTGCTATTTTTTATGTCTTAAATTTTAGTCTTTGAAAAAATCATTTTCCAAATGGTCGTTGTAATTTGTTAAATTGCATTTTTTTTTTCTTTTACGAAAAGAATGTCTTGCAGAAAAAATTGTCAAAACAGCAGGAACCAGAAACTACAGCTTTTAGGGTCTGGAATTGAATTTCAAGTTCTTATAATTTTACAATCTTCTAATTTTTTGACTATTACACTTTTAATTTTTGTTTAGCAATAATCTTCAAATTCTCAAAATTTTTTGAGCCAATATTGAGTTAGATTCGGATAAATAAGTTATACTTCAATTTCTTCAATCTGGGTGACAATCACAACCAACCGAACTAGTCGGATTCAAGTAACACAGCAACATTTATATTAATTAACGTATTTTGTGAAATTCTACTATATTTTGATGTAAAACTTAAATCTATGCCGTGCCAAAAATAATCTGCAGCGTGCCACTTATGGCACGCGTACCATAGGTTCGCCGTCTCTGTCTTAGACTATTACTTTCGGTCCAACAATATTAATTTTTTTTTATACTCGCGAAATTGAATTTCATTTGGCTTTATAATGACGTATTTATAGTAAAGTGTTTCGGCTTTTAAAATTAAAATGCATGTTTTCTTTGGCGCGTGGAATAGGAGTATACAGTTTCCTTGACAATAAGCATGAAAATGCAATAAATACAACCAAATGAACTAGCATTTACCGAAAATTTCTTTCGTATGACTTAAAAATAAATCCTTCATTTTATGGGTGATAATAATAAGGATTAATTTCAGAATATCAGGAATCTCTTTTCGGAATAAAACATCATTACAAAGTTTTGTCAGTTAAACAGAAATTGACGTCATACCTAGCAAACGATTTTTTTTATTATTATCTTTTCCTAAATTGTTTTCTTGAAATTAAAATTCATGTATTAAAATTGATTTTTAAACATTAAAAACATTCAAATGAAGATTGTACATCATTTTAGGACTTGTTTAGTTAAAGTTTTTACATATATATATATATATATAAAAATTTCATTTTCTGATTAGAATGACATCGATTTGAAAAATGCAAGAATATAGAGAGAAAATCTGATTTTCATTTAAAACAAAATACGCGTGTTATCCCTTTTTTAAAAAAATTATTGTGCCGCTTTTTAGGATTTGGTAACATGAAAGAAAGATTGAAGGAGATATTTCTATATTGTTAAATTATGAAACGCTATGTAAAGTTTAAATGTGTGCCATTCCCTTAATATTGGATATTTTTTTGCCCGACCTTAGAAAGGCACATCGATAAATTAAGACCTTTCCAAAAAGCCATTATTCATCACTGAATGTTTTCTGGTTTGGATTGTAACTGAGTTGTTGTCTTTTCATCATGTTTCAAAACGTAAAAGATGCGGCTGAGCTCTACTATACAGCACTACCGTGCTGTATGATCATCAATTGCTTGAGCAACGTGTTTTTCCAGAACTTTTCGTGATGTTATCCCATTTCATCCAAAACAAGGTCCATATCGTTGCATTTTCATTGCAATGTTTAATTTTTTCTCGAAATTATGACCGTCGACCCAAGTTCAGTTAAGATGAAACACCCTGAATTTGCGACTCAATAAGTGGTTTGCGACCCTATGTTCCTATGTGATTTTTTTATCCTTGTTGTATGCCTGATTTGCCATGTCATTTTGTCAACGTTTTTTTTTTTAATCACCCTGTATGTTCATGAAGAATAGGACAGAAGCATAGGAATGCCGAACGATGGGATATAACCTATTTTGGAATGAAATGATTTTATAATTACTGTATAGCTTTAATAATAACTTTGCATTTTCATACAAATAGAAAACAAACTATTTTGATATTAAAAAAAAATGGTTGGATCAAAAATGATAACTATATCGAAAGACAAATCCCCTTTTCCCCAAGAGATAGCTTACTATCAATGTTGAATTCAGACACTTTTCACCGGGAGGGATTTGTGTGGCTCCAGGTTGGACATTATACAGTTCCAGGGGGGGGGGCTCTTTTTAACCATTGAAAACACAAAATCTGAAATCTTTAGTGGGGGGGGGCATCTCATTGCTCTGGGAGGAATGCGACGGGGGGCATATGCCCCCCCGTCGGGGCCAAAATTCACTGTCGTCGGGGAAAATATTTTGACTTGAATTTCGGCCCGTTCGGGTCGAGTTTGAGCTCATTTTTTTTCTTTGTAAGTCGGATTGATTAAACAAATTCTTCCGGGTATGAGTCGCTTTCTAGATTGAATTGTGATTCTTGCAGGTTGGATTCAGGTGAACCCAATTTTTCGAAAAGAAAAAAAGTCCAAATTCCTTCAGATAAAAATCTACATATTTGATACATGGATGACTCTTGCATTTGCTTATTTTGCAATATGAAAGGTAAAATTTATATTGAAGTTATGATCATATGCTATTTTTTTATAAATAACATTACATTGTGGATCAATTTTCACTCATTGTGGATTTACGGCCGGCTTAGTTTGAAGTATTTCGGGTTTGGTTAAGAATACGGAGGGTGAAAATTATTTTGTCTGGGTCGAGTTGGATGGCAAATTGAGTGCTGCATCGGGTCGGGCAAATTGCACCTGACTCGACTAGTGGTCTGGACATGATCTTTTTCCATGGCGGGTCGGATTCGAGTCGGGTTAACTTTAGTTGTTTCAGGTTCGGGTTGGGTGATGACACTTACGGATCTTGGTTCGAGATGAATCGATCTGTCAAAAGAATTTACAAAATTTATTTTAAGAAGAAAAACTTATATATTTGAATATTAACGAATATATGTATATTGAATTTTTCACTTAAAAGTTAAAATTGATACTAGAAGTATAATTGTAGACTACTTTTTACATAGTTGCATTACAATATGGATATATATATATAGTATACATGTATTTTTTTCTTTTCATCATTTAGGATTGGGGTTTGATTGAGATTCGAGTATTTCGGGTTCAGGTCGAAATGTGGAGGATAAAATTTTTTGTCTGGCTCAGATCGCGTTTCGGGTAGAGTCCTACATCGTGTTGGACAAACTAAGCCCAACCCGACTGGTGGTTTGAGTCGGATCCGGAGTGAATACTTTTCAGAGGGGCTCGGATTGACTTCTATTTTTCGAGTTGGATGCACTTTAATTTTTTTCTAGCGGAGGGGTTCGATTCTACCCGTTTTCTCAATATATTTTAAAATGAAAAACTATATTATTTGAGTATCAACGAGTACATCTACAGATATATTGTTTTTTCTACATAAACAATATAATTGATCACTGCAAATAAGGGCGTCTTAAATTCAGACACATATGTGACTGAAAAAGTAATTCAGACACCTAAGTGTCTGAATAACGAATTTTAGACATCACAGGTGTCTGAAATTAAGACACTTAAGTGTCTTATTATACGATCATGGTATAAATATGCTAGAGATAAAATTGTAGACTACTTTTCATTTATTCCATTACAATATGGATATATTTTTTTCATTTTGTGTTGGTATTCGGTTCGGGTTGAATCCTGTCGTGTTGTTTCGATGTTTGTCGGGATCGGGTCAACTTATTTTTTTTTCTTTTTTTTAACTGGTTCAGGTTTAATGGATATAGAATTTCCGGGTTCGGGTCGGATATAACCCAAACCACGCAGAACACTGCAGTAATAATCCGTGAATTGATCCTTAAAATAATCCGGGAATTGAACAATTCCCGGATTATCAAGTATCATCAAGGATCAATCAAGGCTATAAATACCCTTGATTATATTTCATTTAAACATGAAAAATTGTGCTTTGATTTGCCCATTTCCCCTAAAAATACAGAAAACAAGTAACTACCTGAAATACTCACACATAAAGCAGCGTGATCGTCAATTTACATGGGTGTTCCGGCAACTCTGCTGCCTAGTATTTTTACGTTTTAGAAACGGAATTTATAAATCTCTTTTAACTAAAAATAAGTAAAAATCATGAACCTAAGAACAAGATTTTCTAAAATTTTTCGGTCAAAAGACAAACATTTCTTAAAATAAGAGAAAAAGCTCTTAAAATCACCGGGATATTCCTGCATTCTCGGGCCTGGAAATTTCGGCCGATGCAAACATCTACTAGAGTCCTGCATCGGGTCGGATTATTTATTTTTTTCCGCACCCGATTCGACCATCGGTTCGGGTCGGGTTGGCAATATATTTTTCTTGCGGGTCGGGTTCGTGTTCGGATGACTTACTTTTTCCCAACGGGTCGTGTTGACTTTCATTGTTTCGGGTTCGGGTTGGGTCTTAACTTTTGCAGGTTGGTTCTGGTTGACCAGATGATTCAAAAGAATGTCCAAAATATTTTTCAGGTTAAAAATTTATATGTAGTAAGACCTACTAAATGTCCACTCCCGAAAAACGGACATCTCTATTTAGTGAACATTTTTTTCAATTCCTAACACTTTAATATTTGTACACTTATACCTCTTTGAATAGTGGATACCTCCTAATCTACAAACATGTAACGTGTAGGTGTGCATAAACTATCACAAATATGATGCATATGTTATTGTATGTCTGAAAAGCGAAAAGTTGATAATATTTTCCAAATTTCGAAATAAGAAAAAATGGTTTTTAAAGAAATGATAATCTATTATGACACTTCTTACCATTTTATTTCTCATGCAGTAAACTGAATGTATTCTCATTCATATTCAAATTTGTATTTCTTTTCATCTGATACGTACTTGGGGTCAAACTTGTTTAGGAAAATCCCAGCAACCCGAATTGCAAAAAGCTTATGAACCTTATAAATTATTGTAGTGTGAACTTAATGTTACCAAGTGTTCAGATTTACGCGGAATGTCCAGATTTTCAGGGATCCCAAGATTCGTCCCGCGGAACAAGTACGCCGGATGTTAAATGTTCCGATTTTTCACCATGCCCAAATTACATCAAATTTTTATGAGTTTACTCAGGGCCGAAACTAACGGGGGGCAGAGGGGACATGTGCCACGGGCGCCAGAACGAAGGGACGCCAAATGAAGGATTATACCTTTGGAATAGATCATTTTCTTCTGATGGACTGATGGCTTCTATTATTATGAAACAGCCATTATAAATGAAGTGTTAGGTGAAGATGAAAGAGCATTCGTAAAAAAAAATAGAACCCTGATTTTCTGGTCTGAATGGAGAGAAATATAATGGCCATAATTTTTTTTTTTTTTTTTTTTTTTTTTGTCAAAAAAAATTTCTGGCCATTTTTTTTCTTTCCATTCTGACCAGAAAATCAGAGTTCTAACTTTTTACGGCTGCTCTTTCATCTTCACCTAATATTTCATTTATATAGGCTGTTTCATAATAATAGAAGCCATCAGTGCATCAGAAGAAAATAACTCGGTGAAAGCGGAAACTCGTTTAAGCAGGACTCAGATAATCGGGACTCTACTGTATATTTCATATTAAAAATGATCTTTAGAATATTTTTTTTGGTGTTCAGAGGGGAGTCATGACCCCGTGACCTCCCCCTTGGATCTGCCATTGTAGATTACGTAGTTCAGTATTACATATTTTAAATTTTAAAATAAGTCGGCTATTAGAAAATTTGTAAAATTCTCTTTGTAAATATACTTTTCGGAAGAGGGGGGGGGCACCAAAATCCATGCTTGCCCCGGTTTCAAAAAAAGCTAGTTTCGGCCCTGCTACTCTAAATTAAAACTTTATTCTTTAGTCTGAGTCGAGAGAATTCAATCACAAGTCAGCCACAGCCGTCGCAACGGCCGGAAGTTACCGAATACCTTATATATTGTCTTAGAACTCATGTGCTGTTGTATGCTTTCATATGCTGTTTATTGTTTATTCGATTGACCGCAATCTTTAGGCGCCTATACGAAATAAGGTTCAAGAAGAGATAAGACATGGTAAAATATATCTGCTCACTTTAACCTTTATTAAAAAGTGTTTGGCGAGTATTTTTATAAATTGAATGGGTAAACAAAGAGTGGTTTTTTTTATGTTATTGTTTAAATTAACATAGTATCAAGCTGAACTATTGTTTGCCCGTCATAAAAGCTAAACACTTGTGCATTTCCTGTTACAAGCATACCATGCCGCACGGTCTGTCTGCTTTTTTCGCATTTTTGGCCCAGGGGGATTTGATTAATTTCCCTAGAAATTAACCAAATACTCCGCCTTTTATTTAAAAAACGCAAACAAAAAAGAAAGACGAAGAAACAAACAAAGATATGCTCTTTTATCGTCCATTTTCTCTACTAATAAAGGAGGAACTTTACCGGGACATTACTCGTGAGAAAAAAATTATCATCCTATACGGCCCCGAAAAAATAAAATACAGTCCCGGTCTGCCCCGAATCTACAGAAAAAATTCAAGACCCAGACCTGTCCCTGGAGGAATGAAATTCCTACCCGGCCCAACATTTAACAAAATAAAATTTAGTCTCAGCCCGACCCGAGTCTTGAGATAAAAATTAAGCCCTGACCAAGCTTAATGAACGAAAATTTTACCGAACTCGGGCTTCGAAACAGGCCCGGGCTCGTGGACACTTTTTTAATATATATTACGAAATCGGCCTAGAGTCCTGCATCGGCTCGGGTTACCCGCTTTTACTCACATCCGACCCGAACCTGGGTTGAAGCTATATTTTTTTGTTGCGAGTCGAGGTCGAGTTGGCTTCTACTTTTTTCTGCGGGTCGGGTTCGGGTTGGATTTTGACTCTTGCGGGTCCGGTTCGGGTTGATCCGATTTTTCAAAATAATCTCCAAAATATTTTTCAGGTTAAAATCTATATACAATAAGATTTCCACAATGGACACTCCCGAAAAAGCGGACACGTCTATTTAGTGAACAGTTTTTCAATTCCTAACACTTATATTTTCGTACACTTATACTTTTGAATAGTGGTTACCTCCCAATCTACATGTAACATGTGTATGTGTTCAAAAACTATCACAAATACGATACATATATATTTCTGTTTATCAGAAAAGAAATGTTGGTAATATTTCTCATATTCCAAAGCACAAAAAAAAAAAAAAAAAAAAAAAAAATGGTTCTTAAAGAGAGAATAATCTATGATCACATTTCTTATATACATTTTATATCTTATGCAGTAAAGTGAATATACATTCATCCATATTCATTTAGATATTTATTTTCATTTAAAACACAGTTCTGCTCAAACTTTTTTTTTTTTTTTGAAAATCCTAAAAACCCAACTTGCAAAAAGCATAAATATGACCAGCAAGAAATATCCTAGGGTGAACCTGACCAGCAGAAAGAAAGTTGGAGTCATCCCGACCCAAAAGAGGAAAATTAAGTACAGCCCGAAACCGATCCGATGCACTACTCCATCTAACAAGGTGTCTGCTATTCATTTTACTATATTCGAATATTAAAGAATACAGATTTGTCCATTTTTCTATGGAAAACATAAAATTGGTATTAGAGATGTAATTATAGATTACTTTTCACATTTGCATTAAAACTTTATTTACTTTCCTTTCATTTCGGATTCTGTTTGGGTTGCGGGTTAAAGTATTTCGGGTTCGGGTTGGGTTGCGGGTTGACTTCAAATGTAATTTTTGGATTCGGGTCAGGTGCTGAGGGACTAATTTGGCCCCCCTGTCGGGGATACCATGCCCCCCCCCCCCCCCCCCCCCCGTCGGGCAAGTTCTGGCGCCGCCCCTGCCTAAAGTGATAACATTATATATGTACAGTTTTATGTTTTCGAACACAGACTCAGAGAGAGTGCTAAGCTATGTGTTTGTTAAAGCACTGGTTAAAGGCACAAGATTCCTCGAATGATTTGGAAGCAAAATTGAAATAGACTTGTTTCACAATTGTAGGTCAATAATTTATTTATTTTTTTAGTTTTGTAGAAGACTTTCAGTATTTACATAATGTCAAACCGTTCAAATCATAGATTTCGCATAATTTTTATTCCTGAAATAGTTCTTAGTTATTATTATTATTATTATTATTATTATTTTGCGAAATACTGATTTGAGTGTTGTCATACAAGTATTGATGGATTTATGTTTTATATAAAACCACTGCAAAAAAAAAATCTCTAAAAATATTTCGCTTTAAATTCAATGCGAAAAGAATAACACATTGCACGTTTGCATAAAAACTCTCGCCGCTCTTTGTTTAAAGTAATACATGAAAAAATAAAACCCAATACATTTTACGAAATTCGTGCTTCTCGAAAAGCTATTTTATAAGATCAGTTTTGTTATTGACTGAGACATAGAAAGAAATTAAATGTTTACTGGCGCCATCTACCGAAGGAACGTATGATAACATTTCGATCTAACTAATAAGATTGAAAAAATGTTTTCTTATTTATTTATTCAATAAAGATGATTGATATTTTTGTCAAAAAATGTACATCGGTCATTCCATATTTATATATTTTAAAAAAGAGAGAGAAAGGGAGCTCAAAATTTCTAAATTATAGCATCAATCACTGACAGGGCATAGAAAAAGATTTTGAGGCGCACTTTTTCTCAAAACACTTGAAACCGCCTTTTTTTGTATACATGAAAAAAACAATAGGCAGGTCCAGATTAAGATCTAAGAAGGTTTCTAGCGCCCCCATGTTTTAAGGGGTGCAAGTGCAAGGCAAATCCAGAGTTTTATTTTAAATGTTTTAACATATTTTTTTTTACAAAGTAAAACCTGCTAAAACGGAATTGCAATGGAACTGAGAAAATTTTCGGTTTAGACAACGTTTTGTCTTTGCCTGTGCCATTACATTGCATTCATTTTCCCAGAACCATCAAATTTCGCCATTTAAAATAAGATTCCGTTGGAAATACATTTCGTTTTGAAAAGTTTTACTGTGTATAATAGCCAAAATATTTCAAATAAAATAATTTATTCACTCATTCCCATAAGTTATTACGAAATACGGAACACAAATTCCCTTGCATAAGCATCTGTTATCCACGAAATTTAAACAATCGAAGCAACATTTCTCATACGAGATTTTGTACGACAATGTATGATAAAAAGTAGTTCCTAATGATGGAAATTAAAGATTTTCTTGACATATTCCTGGTTATAGTTGAAAATGTACGCTGCTTTATACAGGATGTTGCCGAATTCGATAAACTATTTTTTCTCAGAATTGTAATTCCATTGCCTGTTGATGTCTTAACCCCTTGAGGGGCAAGCAAAAATGTCTCTAAATATTGAATTCTCACCGGAATAATCGAAAAAAAAAATTTTAATAAGGAAAGGCAATTTTTCAACGACTTTCCTCCAAGTTAAAAATATAAAATTTAGTTAAATTTTTCTGGTGAGATTCTCGTTTAAATTAGGTGGGATATATTTTATCCCAGTGTCCCTCAAGGGGTTAAGCCGACTTATACAGATTTTATATGCCTTGAGTTACAGTGACTGTTAGAACTTGTCAATAAGAATGGGATTCTACTGGTATTAAACTTGAAATAGTCACTTCAGCTTCATGTATGATGTTCTATGTATGAGAGGCGAATATTAGTTTTTGCTTTCTTTGAGATACGTGTTGCAGTCGTGCATTTAAAAATGGATACACTTCAAGGAAGCGTGCAAAAAAGATTCCCTTAAGGCTCACACTTTTATGACAGTAACAAATGTCGCTTATTTATTTGTACAGGGTTATAAATCAAGTGTCATTAGACGAAGCAACTGTGAACCATAAAGACATAAGCACGTTCAAAAAATTAAAAATTAAAAAACACTCTCTAAAACAGATGTTTTGGGTTGTTCATAGTAAATGTCACTGGAAGCTTAGTTCATGTTCAAGTTATCATGAATTCACCCAAGTACGAAGGGACAACGTAAATTGTACCATTCATGCAAACTTTTGATGGGACAATTCGACATGATCCCGTGTACAATTCAAAATTGCTCAAATCTTTGGTTAAAAGTAAAATTAATTTGCTTTATTGGGCTGGAAATTCATCAGGCTGAAATCCTATAGAAAACTTGCGGACGTTTAGGTAAAATGAACTGAAAAATCAAAGAACTCATAATAACGAATGCTATAAAAGTGTAGTTCTACGATGATGAATTAAAATATTATACCATAAATTAGTGGAATCAATTCCAAAATGAAATTCAAGAGGTAATTTCTTCCAAAGTAAGACATACAACATTCTATTACAGGTATTAAGCAGTGCATATAAAGGCATAATTTTTGAAAAAGAATAATTTTTTTACTTTGTCCCAATTAATTTGCACGGGATAATATGCTTTCAGATCTCACAAAATATAGTACGTAACTACTCTATATCTATAATACTCTCCAACTTTAAATAATGATAATTATTTAAAGTTGATAATAAAATGAAAGACGGCCAACTTCTTCGTTTCTATATAAGGATTACGAAAAAAAAATGTTTTGTTCAAAATAATTTTCGATTTTGTATGTTTTCGAATTCTTCGATTAGAAAATTTCTTGTTTCATTAAATGGAAAAGCATAGTCATGCAGTGCCGAAAATAGAACGCACGTATATACATACGGATGTATGAACATGAACCACATACTTCACTTGTAAAGAAAAATCACGTTGTGAAACCTCCTCCATACCATTTAATTCTTGATTTGGTTTTCTCCCTAATAACAAATTTCCATTTTTATGGAAGTAAAAAACAACAACAATAACGCCTAATATTATTTTTATTATTTCAAAGTAAACTAGCAAACTTTGCAGCACGCATTACATTTTGCTGCCTCAATTTAATTACTCTGTAACACGGAAACTTCGATAAATACATTTACTCTTAATTGATTCAAAATTATTTTCCATAAACTCTTGTTAGATAACACAGTTTCTAATTTTAACGGTAAGTTTAGCTTTAGCTTCCATTTGTAAGATTTAGTATGACTCGATGAAACCATAAAACTTCATTTAAGTCAATTAGTTCAAATTACCGTTTACTATATCTGTCGCAATCAAGGACATTGAAAGAAACACCTTACTCATCTAAGTTAGGAAACAAAATCTCTAGTAAATTGAATAAAAGACTTGGATGAACTAGTCAAGGCTAAATTCTCAATTACGATTCTTGGACAGACTATTAAGTAATTGCTACCGGAATAAAAGACGTAAAATAGCTTTGTTGATTTACTTAGTGACACAATATTATTTACAATGATATTGTTTTCGTATACAATTTTCTTTCTTTCGTGATTGGAACATTTTTACTGACTGCTTGTTTATACTTTTAAATAAATTATAATATACCCATTTAATTTCTCAACCATGTATTTTTTATTTGTCATGTTCCAGTGCAATGTTTTATAGTCATGCAAGATAAAATTTTGCATTGAAATAATAGTTTTAATTTGCCATTTCATTAGCCCTTGTGCGACGAGCATCTCAAACATAATTTAAAAAAATCTATCACTATTTTTAAAAATAAAATTCATTGATCAATTTAATAGCAAAAATTCTGTGATGAATTAAAGCCAAAATTGATATTCGAAAATACTGGTACGAAAAATTAAGGATTGGACGTACCCTAAACATCATGTATACGCGAAACTAGTCGCAAAGGATTTAATTTAACGCAGTTTATTATATTGTAACTAGTATTTCGACACTGAATAGATTTAAATTAGAAAATGCGATTAGCTAAAGAAAAATAAAGTACAGTCCGATTTACTACACCGATTTACTGAGCACAACGTACAGCAATTTACACTATCCGTAATGAACTTTGGAGGAGTTTAGATCAATTAAAATATCAGTATTTTTATAGGAATATGTTCAAACATTTAGCGAAAGTACAATAAATTTAATGTCAAAAACCATTTTTCTATGTACGTTATTTAAATAAATAAAAACAAAAAAATAAGAAAATGACCTAAAAATTGAGCCCGGAGGCGTTACCCACAAAATCCATCAAGGAGGTCTTTTCCTTTAAAGTATATACATTTGTTATTTATAAACCTCGATCCTATTTTTTCACGTAAATGTATATAAATGTTATCTGTGTAATCATCATGGAGGCTTTTGTCATCCTTATAATCACCACAAACTTTCATTTGATATCCACTTTTGTAACATTCGAAGAGGTTATACAGTGAAACTTCGATTATTCGAACTTGTTTAATTCGAAATTCTGGATAATTCGAATTTTTTACTCGGTCCCTAGAATTTTGTATTAAAACAATGTAAAAAAAAAAAAAAAAAAAAAAAATGCAATTTAACAAATTACAACGACCATTTGGAAAATTATTTTTTCAAAGACTAAAATTTAAGACATAAAAAATCACACGGAGTTGATCCTACATTGCGTACGCCATGGATTACATTTTTCGGTACTGTAAATTTTTAAACTTCTGCGGAGCTGGTCATACATTACGTACGCCATGGATTAAACATTAATATTCCTGGACCAATTTTAAATGAAATTTCATTCTTAAACTTCTAAACATCCCACAATATTACTTTTTTACACAGTCGTATAGAGAAAAAAATGTACTTTTAAATGCAATTTGTTTGAAAACTATCTCAATTTGTTTCTGAGTTATTATTATTTTTTTTTTTGTAGTTTTTATTACTTTTTGTCATAGTGGCAACAGAAGTATCCATCTCTGTTGAAAGTAAAGGGAAAATACAGATTACTGTATAGAACAATCAGAAAACGAATAAAATGCGAATTCAACCAATAAAACGCTTCAGATATGTTTTTGATTTCTTGCCTTGACCGAGGACAATAACCATTTTTCCAAATGGTTAAAAATCGTGGATATTTCGAATTTTATTTTGAATAATTTTAATTTTTTGTACGATTGCCCCTCAAATTTTACGTTAAAAATTATTTTTGAGACATTATTCAGCTAAGGTTCAAAATATTTTAGCAGTTTATTTTAACGGTCTCTCTAAGGTAAAAATGTGATGGTTTCAGGGATGAGAACGCTCCTACTCGAATGAACGATTACTAATATTAAATTTTAATAGTATTTATCGCATTATTTAATAACAGAATTTCTGATATTTAATAAAGCAAAGAATACTATAAAAATTTAGTGGTAGTAATCGGTCATTTGGGTCGGGGCGCTCTCATCCCTGTACACTGTAAAAAAAATCCAACCAGTTTTCCTGTAGGAATCGGAAAAATAGTTGCCCTTTTAGTACCGGAAAATTTTCCGACCCAGAAACGGAATAAAATCCACAAGGAAAAGGAAATAGTCAATAAAACGGTATTTTATGGATTTTATTGCGATTTTACGGATTTTTTTTTCCGAGCTGTTTCGGAAATTTTTCCGGTACGATAAGGTCAACTATTTTTTTTCCGATTCCTACAGGAAAACTGGTCGTATTTTTTTTTTTTACAGTGTAGTTTTGACTGTCTTTGTGTGGGGATTTCCAAGGAATTTTCTTACCCAAGCAAAGTTCTAATTGGCAAAATCCTGTATGAGGACTATGTCAACGTGGACCAAAATGTGGCTGTGTGGGGCGAGGCAATTGATGCGGACATTATTGCACAACTAGCGGAGAACAAAAAAACTGAGGACTGACTATCAGACGATGAAGAGAACAAGGAAATACAAGAGAAGCCCCTGCCTAGTTCTTCAGAAGCTATGGTGCATATACATGAACTTCGACGCTTTTTTGAAGGCCAATCTCATGTACTGATAGGTTGGAATTATTTGCAATGACTCAAACATTGCATTCAAAGAAGCAATCACTGACTTTATTTTTAAAAGTGATGAATATAATTAAGTTAGTAAAAAATATTTGATTTAACGAAAACAAATCTAGCAGTATTCTTAGATAAAGTTTATGTATGAAATCTTTCACCGTGTAGTTAATATTTTTTCTTTTTATCTCTTCTTTTATGGAAAATATATCGAATTCGAATTTTTCGATATTTCGAACTTTTCTCTGGTCTCATCGAATTCGAATTATCCAAGTTTAATTGTAAATCATTTTGTCAGGAATTTCGTTATTGGATTTCTTGTATCATCATATTATGTCACATTCAGCTGTGCTTGCCGGTTGTCGACGATATAGTGATTGGAAAATGAGACCACACAAAATTACCGGCAATTTCAGGGGGGAAAAAACCGCTTTCCATTGATGGAGTCGCAATGAGTGTGTTCTGTGTCACTGCCTTCCGAACATTTTTTTTATGTCTTTTATTTAATGAATGTTTCTCCAAAATATTTAGTCTTCCGTACTTGATGTTCCTGGCAGTTTTTCATTCTCGGGCTGTCCACCACCGAACTGTCAATTTCCGCGATGACTAGCTGCAGTCATTTTTTGTCTTACACGGTTGTTTTAGAAACTCATATCAAATTTTCAATACAATACTGTGCATTTCACATTAAAAACGTTCGATCGTTAAAAAAGTGAAATAAGTCATTAGTTTCGAATACAATATTTTCTTTTTTTTTTAAATGTCTATCATACATTTTTTAATATACAAAAGATTTAATAACTTCAATATTAGGGATTTCCGCGATAAACAACAACAACAACAAAAATCTTGTTGCTAATTTATTTATCTACAAAATTACTTAATGTGTTATCCATTAATTCTGATTAAATTTGAGCCATTCTTTGGGCCCTGAAGAAGCCTATCTCGATAACCAGATATCCCCCGACAGAATTTTTTTTAGTTTGAAGTCTTACTTGAAGTATACGAGTATATATATAGGGTAACCTGGGGTAATTTTCAGACAGAGGAATACGGAGTAATTAACAGATAGCAGTAATACTCGCACACTAATCAGAATCTGGGCAAAACACTTTTCATTTTAGTTAAGTCAACTATTTTTCTATTTAAATTAGTATTTTCTTAGTAATTTTCAGCTTACTCTGTCTTGTAGAAAATTGGTTTCTTAAATGCTATAAAAAAATTACTGTTTAACTTTTTGCTTCACTAATTTCAAATTTCAATTTATCGTATGTGCCAACTTTAGCACAAATGCTACTTCTTTTTTGGATACTAGGGTATGTTATCTTTTTGGAAACAGCGAAATAACGTTATTTGGATGTCCATCTGGAAAAAAATTGAATTAAAAAAAGTGTAGCTTTTAAGAAACACCGGGGTAATTATCAGATAGCCTTCGGGGTAATTTCCAGACACTAATATGTGTTACAAAATGTGTTTTGATTGATCCTACATGGCAAATTAAATGTTTGCGAGTGATTTAAAATGGTTTGTACATTAAAATATAACTTCAAAAGGCCATGTGTAAGATAAAATGAAAATACCGGATGGAGTTTAAGCTAAAATGGGAGATTTATGATGAAAGATAGAGATTTATGAAGAAAGTAAGAGATGCCATTTCAGAATCAAATATATAATATATGCTGTATATTATGACCAAACATTCTGTCTGGGATAGGTACAAAAGTCGTTCCACAAAGATGGCTATGAGAAAAATCTGTTGGAAGTTTAAATGAAATTTTTAAACTGGCTTGGGGATGATCGTTATTGGTGGCCAAAAAAAGATCAACTTGAAATTGTTGCAAAGTCCTTTTTTTTTTTTTTTTTTTTTTTTTTTTTTTGGACCTATTAAGACTAAAACTGTTGATCCTTTCCATGTTAAAACTATTGAAGATGTGAAAGAATTGTATGTTTAAAAATTTTACAGTGATATCTTTACTATCAAAGAAAAGTAAAAGGTTTAGGCCTGTTGAAATTCGCGCCATGTAAAAATTTTATTGTAGTGTAAAAAAACAGGTTAGGGTACTAAAATATTTATTTATTTATTTATTTTTAAACGAAATTGGTTCGGTTTTATGTTCTTACTTAATGTTGATTTTTATTCAACAATCAAAACTGTCTAAAAAGGATGAAATTCTTTACTGATTTACGTAAATTTATATTTAAAAAAAAATATAGCTACAGTAGCTATGTGGGGAAAAGTTCCATATAACTTACGCGAAAATATAAATGGATTTGAGGTGTACAGTTACAGTTGCGTTTTGATGCCTTTTTCTGTCTTCAGAATGGTCTAATAAATATCCCATTTTGTGTCATAACATTTTACAATGGTGTCTCTTAACTACCGTAGTTGGTGTCCAAATCTGACCCTTAAAAAGCCCCACAAATAGCTGTCTGGAAATTACCCCAAACCATGGAGTAATTTTTAGACAGGATTTTATTAATTTTATTTTTTATTATTAATGCTAATTACCAGAAAATGCTTCAAAATAATTACCAGGCATGTGATGATTTTACCAAGAAAAAGTTAAAAGAAATAATCATTGATTCCTGAGTAATCGCAAAAGATTTGTTTTTGTCTGAAAATTTCCCCCAGGCTACCCTATATAGGCAGGAAAAATGAAAACATTTC
Source organism: Maratus speciosus (assembly GCA_963932465.1). Taxonomy (NCBI): domain Eukaryota; kingdom Metazoa; phylum Arthropoda; class Arachnida; order Araneae; family Salticidae; genus Maratus; species Maratus speciosus. The sequence goes on along the minus strand of OZ010786.1, from coordinate 340,169,906 downwards.
ATTTTGCCTTTTCTTGAAAAAAATTATAATACCATTTCACGATGGGCGAAAGCATAATCAAACTTTCTGCACTCCATATAATCTGCCTTAAGTACAAAAGATAACAACTAAAATCTCTTTAACTGCTTCAAAAATTTTTCATTTATCTTTCTATCTTATCCTACAATATTTATGGTTTCTGAAAGCTATTTTCATCTCTTCTAATTTACGATTCCTTTCGTATAATGATAACAAAAAGTAGATCAGTGTTTGCTTATCCCAGTTGCATCTTCATGTTACACTCCGATTCAAGCTTTTAGTTTGGGTTATGTTCTTATCACTTTTATAGTTACTAGGTTCCAAAAGTAGGTATTTTGATGGAAATTAGACCACTATACCAATGATAAAAAGCTCTCTGATGTCCTGAAATTCTTTTCTGAAAACATAGTTAAAAAAAATTAAGAAAAATTCTAATTTCTTTCATGAAATACTTTACTTCCTATAAACAATCTTGAAACACACTTTTTTTTTAAACAACAAAAAAAAACAACTAAATATTCAAATAGAATTTTCAAAATGCAGTTTTAGTTTCATAGTGTATTTACAGAAGAAATGAAATTCGTTTATGAGTTGTATTAATTTCATGTTGTTTTTAGTGCAGTTATATATATATATATATATATATATATAACGGAAATATATAAATAAAATGGAAAATCCAAAAAATACTAGATTTTCAATTTTATTTATATATTTCCGTAAAAAAAAGAAGAAAGTAATCTGGGGAATATTTATTTAATTTGTTTATACCATTTCGAAAATTTATTCGAATTTTTCAAACAGATAAGAATTTTGTTTTCAGCTTATTGGTCGAAATCCAATCCTGTTTTAATAAATTTATTTAATTCATATAAAATATAATCTAGTTTTTAAAACATAAATATAATGTAACTAGCAAATGGAAGCGTGTTTTTCTGCTGGAAATATTTTTTTCAACAGAGAAATAATCAGATTATATGTTTGTTAGATGTATGTTGATATGATAATGGCGATGTTCAGTCGAGTTGAAGATAATGGTGTGTTAGATACGCTAGATGCTCAAAATGATAAAGCTGCTGCACACTCTATAAAATCATTGCAACTATAAAATGAGTAATTTTGCTTTTTAACACGTTGAATGCCACGGGGACTGACACTGAAACTGAAAAATTTACAATGTTTTAAGCAATTTTTAAGAAAGTATAATCCTGTAATAAATAAAGAGTAAGTAAAATTTAAGTAAATCTCCAGTAATTACTTAAAACAATGTATATATATTTAGGTTCATATCATATTTTAGACCGTTAGTCATCGGTGAATGACGCGTTCTAAACGAAAAGTTCAGTATCAGTCACCGCTGACTGCGTGGCGCTAAAGAAAAATACTCCTGAATGTGTAGCAATTTAAACGTTATGGGGTTATATTTAAAACTGTAAATTCCAAGTCTCTCAGACATTCTTAAATATTATTTTAAAGGAAAACTATTGCTTTGAATATGGTTAGTAAATTAAATATTCTAATAGGGAGAGCTTTGGTAAAATAAACTATTTTTAACAGATTAATTAATTAAATAAAAATAATTAAAGAAATAGAAATAATTAAATATAATTATCAAGTATAGTAAATGTATAACACCTAAGAAAGAATCCAAAAAAATGTAATACTGTGCTGTAATTACAAAAATAAACTCTGAAATTTTAGGATTAAGTCATTATCAGAAAAATAAATATACAAGTATCGCTAAGAAACTCGAAAATTATGTAAGTAAATCATGATAATTCCTCACTCATATAACAGATGTATAACTTTTCCTTTGATGCAACTCAAAACCACATTTCCGTAATTCGCTCGCTTCAAATAGTGTTAATAATTAAGCTACATACAAACGGCGTTATTAATAAACTTCTTCCGTATCAAACTTCCTCCAAATAGAATTATTATTAGTAATTAATGTTATATAATTTTATACCTTGGATGTGATGTTTTCAGGAATTTCCCTTCGAAATATTGTTTCATCTCATATTTTAGTCTCTTAGATTTCTTTATGGGGAGTCAATACTCTTTGAACTATTATCTTTATTTGAATATTTTATCTTATTTTTTTTATGGTTATCAGTAAATGGTTTCGTGAAAAGAAAGCGTTTAATCAAGAAAAAATGCAATTTTGGTGGTAAAATTCGAAAATTTTAATTTTAGAAAAATGTAGAAGAAAATTTTAAAACCACACTTCTAGTACAATTTTTAACGTTTTGCAATTTTTTTTTTTCAAACTTTTCATAAAAGTGTCCTCAAAAACTGCGACGGCCAGATTTCCAAAACTAATTAACTTAAGAGGTCTCAGAACTTTTAAAGCTTCAAAATATTCGAAATTAAAAAATTTTTATATGTTAAACTCCTAATTTTTCTGAACATTTTGATGTAACTGTCTCTTTGAAATTCCCATTAGAACAGAATTTATAGCTTTTACAATTACACTCGCTCAATAAGATGCGGCGTTTCAGGAACCATGAAATCACTCAAAATGACGTTTTTAGGCATAGCGCGCATGATATCTCAAAAACTTCTCAATATTTTTTTCATGAAATTTTCTAACTATATATTTAATGTAGAGGTCTGCACGGGCCCGCGGGCCTGGCCGGCAGAATTAGGACAATTTTTTTCAACGGACCGGGCCGGGCTGACAGACAAAATAAACGGGCCGGGCCTGGAAAAAAATTAAACGGGCCTGCAGGGCCGGGCCGGACCGATAAAAAAATTAATCGGGCCGATCGGACAGATATAAGAATTCAAGTGAAGCAGATAAAATACGAGCCATTTTCAATGAATATGATTTTCGCGAGAAGTATAAATGTGCGTCACGAGCCGATGCGAGTTTAACAACATCAATACAGAAATGTAACATGTCCATCGTAGAGATCGCCATCGTACTGTTACAAGATGTCTGCTTCCGAGTTTAATTTTTTTCAGCAGACTCCTGCCGGGAAGCGACATTACAATCCAACAAAACTTGAAGGGGGAATTGGCAGCTTTTGGCACATTTGTTGGTGGAGCGAAACCAGTTCTTAGGGAGGAGAAATGCATCGTAGTTCTTCATATCCTGTGATACTGTACTGTGTCATGTATTCTGAAATGCTTTGGAAATAGAAAATTGCTCTTCTGTACCTAAAACAAATGATAAATTTTACCACTTTTTAAGATAATTTATAATTCTGGGGGGGGGGGGGGTGTTATGAAAATAAATGATTTAATTTATATAGATTTTTCAAATCTTTTCCCATTTTAATGTTTTTATTGCACATTGTTATTAGTTTTTACTACACCTGTAATATATTTTGCTAAAATTTCCTAAAACGTTTTAGTACTTTGTTAAGTCTAGACCGTTTCTTCGTTTTTCTAAAATCGTAAATTTTATAAAAATGTTGTAAAGTGGGTTTTAGTAATAATGCAAATACAAAAAAAAAAAAAAAAAAAAAAAAAAAGTAAAATAAAATGAAATAAAATAAAAAATAAAAAGGACTATTTAATAAAAAGGTTGATTATTTAGTTGTTAAAAGTACGTATATCAAAAATGAAACTTTATTAATTTGTAGTGTAAGAATTGTTAACATAAACAAAATACTTATGAATTTTGTATGTACTTAATACTTATGAATTTTGTAGAGGTGGTGGGAAACCCCTGCTCGGCAAAAAAAATATTATCATCATCTAAAGACCAACTATTAAAAAAGTATCGAACTGAACTGCAAAAAAAAAAAAAAAAAAAAAAAAAAAAAAAGTTTATTTTGAATTTGAATAAGAACACATGAATAATTTTGTAATATATAATACTTTTTTGTTAAAGGTATTTTCTAAATTAAAATGCATAGCTAAATCCAGTATTTTGTGTGATTATCAAATTTCTAAACCTTGTAGAATAGCAATCTTTCAATTATTTTCAGACCCATAAAGTAGTGTTTTCTTAAAAAAGGAAAAAAATATATACAGTAAATCAATTTAAACAATGTTGATAAATATATTGTAAGCTAATAATGAAGTATCACTTCAAAATTAAAATCAATATTTGAGATAATCTGATAGAGTAGGGACAATATAACCTTTTGTAACTAGAAAACATAATTCTTGCATTCACAAAAGAAAAGGATAGCCCACCTCCTTTTTTGAACATTATAAATTAGGTTTGTCAATTCGATAACTTAAGGCTCTTCTTAACTGCTCTGCTCAACAAGCGCAAAACGTTTTGGCTCATTTACAAATTCATTTTTAACGGAAAGATATAAAACTCGAAAGCCTGGCCATGGAATCGATTTGGAATTGAACTGTTTTTTACATTTTTTGATGAATCAATTACCTATTGAGTTATAAGCGATTTCGATCACGTGACTGACAATATATTCTGAAAAATCTATTGCGTTTGCAAAAAAAAAAAAAAAAAAAAAAGGGAAAATCAGCTTAATTACATAGTTTCTGAACAACAACACCAGCTAGTTTCATGCATTTTCGAACAAAAGTAAATTAAAACTTATGTCAGAAAGTTGCCCTTATTTGAGAACACCCTTAAGGGACAGAATGTATATGAATATATATATATTGTAATTCTATGATAAAAATATTTAATACCACTGGAATTTAACTCTTTATGTCTCAAATGATGAATTCTTGAAGATTTTATCTTTCTCGTGAATTTTTGAAACTACATTAGAAGATTTGCACAATCATTTAATACAATTTAGAAGGATTTTGCCATTAAAATTTATTAATAAAATTTGAATTTATAGGGATTTTGTGCAATATTTATAACTCCACTCAAATCTTTTATATAAAATATTTTTTTTAGTATTTTGTAGAATTAGGTACAGATATAATGTTCTTACAATAGAAATATTTTCGAACTGAAACTTTTCTCCCCCAGTCATTCAACGTCAAGAAAGCTGAAAAGATGCATAAGACAAAAGAAATCATCCTTTTAAAAATATTCTTGTTTTGTACAACCTATAGTGCTTTTGGAACAAGATAAAGTAAAGAATCTATAACTCATTCTAAACTGTACTATTACTAATCAATGCATTAAAATAATTGTATAACAAGTTACTTTATTGGTGCATATAAGTACCGTCAGTACATAAAGGGTTAAAATCCATTCATTTATTCTTTCATGACATAGAATGTTTAACATTTAAAGAAAATGTTATTGAAGCGCTGCTGTCATTATGTTTTCTGAAATATTTATTTTTTAGATTTACTTTTTATAATTTTTATAATCAGCTTACTTTATTCAAAATTGTATGATATCTTAAAGTGAAAGTGCTCTAATGGTTGATCGCGTGTACTCTTTTTAAATTCGTTTCAAGTATGAGTCAATAAAAAAGAGCAAATTAAAAAAGAAAATGCTTAATAATTAAGAATAAAAAAATGAACTTTGAATATCAGCTGTTGAAACATTTAGCAATAATCTAAATATTGTTGCCTTATGTACGATAGAACTTAGATGATAAACGGAGTTATCTAATTTAGAAAAATTTAATATTACTTTTGGATACTCTCTAAAATGTTATTATTTCTTTTAAAATATATCTTTGCAAATTCGCTATTGTTAACATACATATTGTGGTTATTTTTTAATTTCCCTTTAATTAATAAACGAACAAATGTGTTTTTCTATTTAAACTAAATAATTTAGAAAATAGTTTTCTTTTAATTTTTTAACAAATCATTAATGAACATGCAATCATAAAAACATAAGTCAGCATATCATGCCATTTTACCGGCTAATCAACCATCATGTCATTATTTAAAAAGCAAAATATATAGCTATAACATAGGACATATACAATGCAGAACATGCACTTAAAAAAAAAAAAGAAAAAGAAAAAAAAAAAACCAATGACAAACATCTTAGGTAGTGTAGGCGATTTTTATAAACATTAAAATAACATTTTTCATAAGTGTTTTACATTTTTATTAAGACATTTGTGATCATATGTTGCGCATAGAACTTAATTGCTTTAGCACCCCCCCCCCCCCGAAATTTAATCCTGTTTCTTCGTTCACAGCACCCTCTTCCACAAACAACAAGATAAATTGAAACAGCCCCCCTCCCTTCCCTGTAAACAAATGGGTTACTGGAGTAAGGGTAGAAAGTGAAGATTTCAGCGCTCTTGGCTCATTGTATTTTATCTCGCCAAACCCTTCAAGTTTTGTTGGTTTGTAATCTAGCTGCCGGGAAGAACTGGTCTTAATCGATCTCAAGATGTGTAGAACAGTCATTGTGTTTTGTAGTATTAATAGTGATAATGAAGTTCTGTTAACAGTATATTTGGAAATATATACCTTAAGATGGTTTTCATATACTCAGTATTTGAATGTACAGAACTACATTAAAATGGAATTTTAATGACGTCATTTATGGCCACCCATATTTCATTTTACAAAATCCTGTTTACTTAAATAGTAGATAACCAAGTTTCCTTCCTTCTGTCAACATAGATAAGGACTGTAAGTCACTAAGTCCTAGCAAATACTTACCCTCTCCGTATCTGTATTTAGACGGCTGCAGAGTTCTGGTATAGAAACCTTATGCTCGTCCTAAAAGGAAAAGAATACTTATTAACATTTACAACGCATTATCAATAACAGTACATGATAAGTTTATCGCAAAGAGTACAAATCAAAATGATTTTCTTGTCTTTTTTTAAATGAAAATCAAAAGATTTAAAATATTCTCAATTTAAGAAAAAAAACACAAGACGCTTAAGTAAAAAGATTTTCATATTTTTTAATGAAAAGATAACATTTAAAATACGCTCAAAACTTTTTAAAAACACCAGGCGAGATATTTCATGACAGATAAAGAGTTTATATTACGTTTTAAAGACGTTTTGAGGAATGAAAAGTATTTTACAGTGTTCAAAAATCTTTTTTAACTTTTTAACATTTTCCAACATCAGTGGAGTAGTCAGGCGGCCTAGTTCAACAATTTTTTTGGCTTTAGTATGTCTGTTTGTATTCGTTTTAACTTCTGATAGTGCGGTTCGAAAAATATGAAATATAAACAATATATTAAGGTTTATTGTAGCCTGTTCCCTAAAAAAACTATGTTCGTAGCTTTTAAAGATATTTTGGGCTGACGCAATAAAAATCCGAATATGCAGTGGGTGATCGGTTAACGAACTTAATCCGTTCCAAAACAGTGTTCGCTAACCGAACTGTTTGTTAACTGATCATAGATCTTGTATTAATTTGTTAGGGAATTAAATTAATTCGTTCTTAGAAGCTAAATAATGTATAAAAAATATATAAATCTTCCCTTTATAATAGTTTCAATGTACATCCTTTTTTAATATGGACATTTCGATATAATAATTTTTAATATGGACATATTTTGATGGCTTTTCCGTGTCGTGGCGTATTTAAAAAAATAAATGGCATGCCTTTTTTAAAAACTTTTAGGATTACATTCATTAACAACGGCATTAAGGCTCTTGTCCCGCCAGGCGAAAACACTCGCGAGCTAATGCTAAACCTATGGAGAGGTTATTTGCTAATATCTCGTTTGCATTTCGACCTTTTTAAATATATATATATATATATATATATATATATATATATATATTGCATTGGATATCTGAAGTCCATCTCTATATCGCCCCTTTTTTACTTTTGCGATTTTAGTTGCAGACAGTTTATATAATGACACTTTCATTTTCGGAACCGGTTTCGAAAGTGAAAATAACTTTATAAAAAATATCTTCAACCAAAATCGAAAAAGTTAAAAAAGCGGAGATGTAGAGATGGGCCTCAGCTATCCAATGCAAATAAATAAATAAATAAATAAATATTTTAAAATGTCGAAATACAAACGAGATATTAGCAAATAACCCCTCATTAACTCGCGAGTTGCTTCGCCTGACGGAACAGTAAATCATATCAATTTGTCACTTTGACCGTTCAAAAACGCCTTAGTTCTCTAAAACGTCGCTTTTACTGAAGTGCACGATAAAGTTCAAGTGGAGCCTAGAGCCTGTTATTAATTTGTGAACTAAATTTAAACATCATTTTTTTACATATAATTTTACATACACTTGAATAAAAACTTACCCAAATATTGTACAAATATCTGAAAATAGGTTTTGTTTGTATATAAACATTATTTAGTAAAATTTGCTTTTGTGGTACATTTCAAAGCACGGATTTGTACAAAGAGCAACACCATAAGGTTCACAATAAATTCAAATTAAGCTCTGGTTTTATATATTTTCATATACTTACTTCTGTTTAGTGGTGCCACCTATTTTTTTCAAAATAAAAGGTTCGTAGATAATATCTGAAAAGACCACGAACGTATATAGTAGGTACTTTTATAACTCAGAGATTTAAAAGTTGACCCCGAGAGACTCTCGGGTTTAGTTCGCTTCACCGAAAAGACAACCCGAGTTACACTCGGAATCAGACCTCAAAGTATTAAAATGTGTTTTAATAATATTATATTGATGGATAGAAAATAAAAATTATTTTATGTGATTGAGGCTCGCTCGAGCATCATTCCTGGCCAGCGTTTAACACACGATGTATCTTGACAGTTGAGTTGCAACACTGAAAATTGATTTCCGAAATCAATTTAGAAAATATTTTCTTTCATTTATTCTTTTATTTTCATTTTTACATAAATCTTCCATAACTGGGTTCACTTCCAAGCATTACTATTATGGCTACAATGTGCCTTAAACAGAATGTGAACACCACTAAAGATTTTAAACTTCAATTTTGTGCCAAACCACATTTGCTCAAATACACCGTATGGTAATGAATCCAAATACTGAAGATTAATCATGAGATCAGATTAAAAATAGATATGGCACTTCGGCGTTGAGCTGAGATCTTTCAACGAAAAAACACATTTAAATTTTCCCACTCATTTTAATGTAAGTTCCTAATGGTATGCTTTATAAAATAAAAATGTTAAGCAGTATTTTTTAACCCTTCCCAACATAACTAAAAAGTGTTTATGAATGCAGCTTGCTTTCTCTTTGCTGTATGTCTGTCTCCCTTGCTTGAAATTGCAGGTGTGTAAACAGTATACTACAGGTCATATATTTCCGTGAAGATTTTTTTCTCGAAACCCCATAGGGGACCGACAACAAATTGAAAAAGAAAGAATATCTTTTGGATAACCCTGTAAAAACTAACGTAGCAAAAGCGTTCAACACAGTAGATTATGATTAAGTGTCTTATTGCAATAAATTGCGTTCATTTTTATGAGAATAGCATGTATATTCGTAGAGAAAATAAAGTTTTTATAAAAATAGTCCCAAATTTTGCCAAGTTTTTTGCTAATAATTTGTAGAGTTCTTAATATATAAAAAAAAAGTTATTTTCAGAAAATATGACAAACAACATTGTACACAAAACCTTGCAATCAGAATTAAAAAATATTAAAAACTGAATGAAAAATGAGCAGGTTTACTAAAAAATGTTCCACTGCGTATGCGCGAATACAATCAAAATGTAATGTGCATAATGTATTAGCTAAGTGTATAGAGCAAGTTTGCCAAGTCTTTTGCTAATGATTTGGAGAGATCTTAACATAAAAAAAAGTTATTTTCAGAAAATATGACAAACAACATTGTACACAATACCTTGCAATCAGAATTAAAAAATATTAAAAACTGGATGAAAAATGAGCAGGTTTACTAAAAAATGTTCCACTGCGCATGCGCGAATACAATCAAAATATAATGTATTAGCTAAGTGTATAGAGCAACTTTTGTGAAAGTTTCAGAAACATAGCTTAAAAATTCTGAAAATATTCGTTGATAGAATAAGCTCGAAATTCATTGTTCCCAAAATGAAGCAAAAAGATGAGGGGTTGTATCCATATATCCATTAATTAATGCCAATATAGTATACACAATATTGCACGTACTACTGTAAATACAGTCCCTCATATTTTTGCTTCATTTTGGGAACAACAGATTTCGAGCTTATTCTATAGACGAATATTTTCAGAATTTTCAAGCTATGTTTTTGAGACTTTCACAAAAGTTGCTCTATACACTTAGCTAATGTATTATGCGCATTATATTTTGATTGCATTCGCGCATGCGCAGTGAAACATTTTTTAGGAAACCTGCTCATTTTTCATCCAATTTTTTTTATTTTTTTATTCTGATTGCAGGGTATTGTGTACAATGTTGTTTGTTATATTTTCTGAAAAGAACTCTTTTTATATTAAGAACTCTACAAATTATAAGCAAAAAATTTGACAAAATTTGGGACTCTTTTTATAAAAACTTTAATTTCTCTACGAATATACATGCTCTTCTCATAAAAATGAACAGAGTTTATTGCAATAAGACATTTAATTATAATCTACTCTGTTGAACGCTTTTGCTACCTTAGTTTTGACAGGGTTATCGAAAAGATATTCGTTTTTTTCAATTTGTTGACGGTCCCCTATGAGATTTCGGGGAAAAATCTTCAAGGAACTATATGACCTATACAATACTGTTTACACACCTGCAGTTTCAAGACAATTCCTCATATATTTTTCTAGATATTTCAGAAAACGTCTAAAATCGCAAGTGACCGGTCACCTTTGGCCATATAGTGTATGTAGAAAAGCTGTTCCACATATGATATGGAACGGTCCTTTAATAGGTTTCAAAATCTCCACATTTTAAACTATAGACCTTAGTAAGCTGCCAGTTTTTAGTAATAAATAAATAATAGAAATAACAGATAATAAAAATCTCCACATTTTAAATCCTAAACATAAGTAATCTTCCCGCTTCAGGTCCATTCTATTGAAAACTGACAAAATGTCCTGCCAGAACACTTACATAAATACCTATTTCTATTGACTTATATGTTCTTAAAACACAAACTATACATTAAAATAACAAAAAAACTCTATATTAGGTAGTTTTCATTAAAAAAGCTACCTATTGCAGCCGTTCGGAGGAAAGCGATTTCAAAAAATTTTGGTATATTTTCATCGATCATGACCCCCAGACCACGAAACCCCCTCCGTTCAAAAGTTGATATATATATATATATCTGATCTTTGTCACACTGTAACTCTCGCATTTATGAACCGATTTGGATGCAACTTCGTGTATACATAATACCTACCAATGCCTCGACCGAGTTCGTTGGCCAGCTTCATCCGCCATCTTGTTTCAAAATGGCGGTCATTTAAATTTTTTTTTAATTTTAAAATTTGAAATGTGGTACCAAAAAATTGAAAATTGAAAAATATTTTTTTCTTATGTGTTTGACCTTGATACAAATATTCCGGAGCAGTTTTTGTTTTGTCTATATCTTAAAAAATGGCTGAGTTATACCATTTTGAATTTCTATTGTGGCTGACATTTTGAAACGATCTGATTTTTGTCACGCGATAACAGGGGTATTTATGAACCGATTTGGATGTAACTTGGTGCGTACATAGTACATACCAATGTCTCGACCGAGTTCGTTGGCCAGCTTCATTCGCCATCTTGTTTCAAAAGGGCTGCCATTAAAAAAAAAAAATTAAAATAAGTTATGAAAAAATTGAAAGTGAAAAAGATTTTTTTTATGTGTTTGACCTTGATACAAAGATTCCGGAGCAGTTTTTGTTTCGTACATATCTTAAAAAATGGTTTAATTACAGCAATTTGAATTTCTAGCATGGCTGACATTTTGAAATGATCTGATATTTGTCACGTGATAACACGCGTATTTATTAACCTATTTCGATGTAAGAAGGCATATGGATAGTATATCGTAATGTCTCGACCAAGTTCGCTGGCCAGCTTTATAAGCCATCTTGTTTCAAAATGGAGGCCATTAAATTAAATAAAAAATTATATTTAAAGTGAGGTTCGAAAAAATTAGAAATTGAAAAAGGTTTCTTTCTTAAGTATTTGACCATGATATAAGGATTCCGGAGCATTTTTTGTTTTGTCTTTATCTTAAAAAATGGCTCAGATATAGCAGTTTCAATTTCTAATGTGGGTGACATTTGAAAAATCTGATTTTTTGCCTGCGACAGCACTTGTATATATCAACCGATTCCGATATGAGTGAGCATGTGCACAGGAATCACTAAGGTCTCGACCAAGTTCACTCGTTAGCCTCATCCACCATGTTGTCTTAAAATGGTAGGAACTTCAAGATATCACCGAATTTGGCAACCAAATATAAGTTGCTTTAAATAAAAGCAGCTTGGATAAAGCTGACAATTTCGCGAAATTCTCATTCATAATGATCTAGTATTGATAAAAATTAGTATTGAATCTCCTATAATCTGTTTCCACTAAATTGAGTTTCGTGTGTTTGAATAATATAAGCTTGCTTTTTAAAAATAAGGAATATGAAAACTACCTCTTCCTCCCGGCACTGGCCGGAAGGACTTTTTTCATATTAACATGGTTGTTTAAATTTGAGGATATAATGACATTGATAAAACAATAGAAATGTGTAGAAAATCTGCCCCACACGTGACATGGAATGACTCACAAAAGAATTCGGTTACAGTACTATCTACTAACAACAACTGCTGGATCTGAGTTTCCAGTTGTGATACGCTTTATAAATTTAACTAATTCTGCCTATTACTTGGTATCTATAAATTCTGTATTAGATCATGCATATACATTGCAAAACAAAAAAATTCGAGTAAATTTCCGTTTATTGGCGGAAATTGCTGAAGAGAAATTTTAAAATGTGGTATGCGTACCCTAACTGAACTAAATTTTAGCACATTATGTAGTACAGTGAAACTTCCATTTAACGAAGTCTCATCGTAACACTTAAGGGGACCGGGAAAGCGCTATCTCCGCCATGTTAAATTCGCCAACTTTATGTACCTTTTTCTCAGAAATGGTGAAAGATAGAGGTCTATATTTTTTAGAGTAGTTAGAATAACATGATTTACGTATTTTAACAGACCATTTTCTTTCTAAGTGAAACTCAAAATTAATTATTAATTATCTATTGAAAGTCATCTTTAAAAAGGCATTTTTGGTAAGATTTCACTGCCTAAAATAAATGAATCTCAACAAATCATTAAATCCCTGTGTTAAAGTATACAATATAACATAAGTATTAAATAAAAATCTGAGTTCTTAAGTTTAATAGATATTGAAAAAAAAGGAATATAAACATGAAAAATCCAAGTTCTGATAAAAAGTCAATTAAAGATTTAAATGGCTATTAAGCTGTGAAGTACTCTTAGAAAGAATGAATAATTTCAACACATATTTTTTTTATATATAAACATGTGTGACACGTCGTTGGAAAGATAAAAGTTTAAACTATATTACGATATAAAAAAGTAAAAATCGACTTTATGGTTGAATTTTGCTTTCCCGGTCCCCTTCAACACTTCGTTATGAAGAAAATTCGTTAAACAGAAATCAACTCAAATTCATGAAATTCGCACAATAAAATACACATGCATAAAATGAAAAATACACATAAAATGTAAATTTTGGAAAAAATGAAATTTAATTTGGGCAATAACTTTCTTTATGCACTGTAAGACATATAAGAAAAATTTAATTAGAATAACGTGTAAAAAAAAAAAAAAAACATAATAAAGAGAGGTAAACAAAAACTGAAGCGTAGCGTATCTTTTCTCTTTTTTTTTCTCAGTATTCCAATTACTTAACTTAAAAAAAACTCCGTAATATTACTTTGTACAAGTTTATTATAAAAATAGGTTTTTCATACAAATTTTCGCACTTTTGTAACTTCCCGAACATTACATCTGTAACATTCTCGTGAAACTGGAATCCCCTTCTTATTGTATGAAAGTCTTTAAGCATTTCTTCTTTTGAATGGAAATGATTAAATAAATAAATAATTTCATTTTCATACAATCCGCTGAAATTAATTCATACATCCATCGATAGAGCAATTTCTCCGTTTAAAAGTTGTACACGCATGAAAGTGGAATAAACTTCGCTATATAGAATATGTTTTCCGTAGTATGGAGATGAATTTGCATGATAATGATGTTCAAAGTCAAGGTTCAGCGGAAAATTTCGTTAAGTAGAAAACTTCGTTAGAGACTTCGTTAAAGGAAAGTTCGACTGTATTTATATGGAAATCTATAGATCGTATGCAGGGTTTCACAAAAGAATTAAGATACTTTCCTACTATTGATGAGAACACAATTGGGTTTTCAAATTCTTTATCCAAATGGTTTTGTTAGAAACATCTTCACCATAAACGGTGAACTTTTGTTAAAGTATTCTGGATGAGTCGGAAAGGGTTGCACAATCTATGCTTGATGCATGGTTTTTCGTTTATGTTTACTGTTTCATTTTTTGCCAAAATCAGCACTTCGAAATAAGAATTGTAATCTGCTATAACATAATGTACTCTTTCTTGTTTTTTAAGCACAAATTTTCGTTTTTATTAACCGTGACATGATGGTTTCTTAATGGTGAAAAAGAATCACTAAAACATTTACACCTCATTTCATTTTTCTAAAATCTGAAATTATGGTGAAGCTTCAACAATATCTCAGCTTTTCATCATACGATGTCAATATCTAGCAACTAATCTAACAGCATGGGGGTGTCGGCTTGCTTGTGTAGTGAATAGAACGCTGTTTTCTTGTAACATTTTGTAGCGCGAACACTGTTTTTTTTTTTTTCATCATCCATGGGTTGATTATTAAATATTTGTTTTTGGAAAGTTTTCTTAAAGATTTTTATATATTGTAAAAACATACACAGTAAAAAAATTTTTTTTAAATCATGTCTCATACATTGTAAAAAATTCCCCATCAACGTTGAAACATTTCATGGTGAAAAAGAATCACTAAAACATGCTTCATTTTATTTTTCTGAAATCCGAAATATTGGTCAAACTTCAACAAAAAATAATTCTGCTTTTCACCATACTATGTCAATATCTAACAACTAATCTAAAGCCACAGTGATGTCTGCTTGCTTGTCTAGTGGATATAATGCTGAATACAAATCAATAAGTGTCAGGTTCGAATCCGGAATCAAGCTTAGATATTCGTAAAGTGTCGGATTCCACTCCAAGTAGAGTTCATGGTAAGACTGCCCCTTGCTTGCAAAGAAAAATTAACTTATATGACTTACTTGTAAAGAATTTTGTTTAGCGTTTTATTAATCCTCAGTTCAACAATTAGTATGTCATGTTCACATTTTATCAGTTCATGGTTCGATCTAAAACAAAACACTAGGTGTTGTAACAATGAATCGATAATTTATAGAGCGACAATTTATCTTCTCCTGAACCGTGCATATATGCATTTTCAAGATGTGCCTAGAGGGATTGTTTTTGATACCAAGAATAAAGAAAAGTAGGGGAGGATAGAACACAGTGAGACGAAAATTATTATTACTTAACGAATGGCGACGATTTTTATTCTTTTGAAAAAAAAATTGCTATAAGCTACACAAATACGCTACACATTAATGTATACATGGTTTTAAAAAAAGTTATTTATAAAAGCACAGAAGTAGCATAACGGAGTATCGAAAATCGTCTCACTGTATACCACAAGTGGTACGCACTGAGACAATACATATATTTTCATAATTCATACATTTTTACACTCTATCAATAATTGTCTGCAGTTTATGATTTCTAATTAATATTTCTAGATTTTAAAAATATGAGCCTCAGGTGGACAATAGCAGACCTTGGGCTACCTTCATTGCAAATTTTCAGCCTCTTACGTTTAGTAGATTTCTCTAGACATTGCACGCCCACACAGATACACAAAAAGAGAGGGGGAGAAAAAAACCTTCTTTTATTAATAAATAACTTTTTTTACATCAGAACCATATTGTAGGTACACACACAATGAGGCACGTCTCTCTCTGTACCACGACTGTGTGTCTCATTGTGTACTTTCGTTACGTTGTAACAAAATGGATGTCACATCTGTTACATCAATTTCATCGCTTTAAAAAGTTTATGTCGTTTTGTCGAAATAGTCTATTATTAGATATGGCTAGGTTTGGTTAAGTAAATATATGTCATATTGAAGGAAATAAACTCTAAAATAGACGTTTATGTAACTTCAACCACTATAAAATTTAATTTTAATTTTATAAAATTATAATTTTATAAAATAAAGAATATTTACTATTTTGTCGGACGAGTAACTGAAGTGTCGAAACTACATCCACGTATGCATAAGATGAGGTGTCTATGTGTGTGTGCCAGCTTGGAGAAAAAGTTACAACTATATGTCAAAGTGGCTGCTGTCTCATTGTGTACGATGTCTCACTGTGTACTACTCTCCTCTAATATTTGTCTTATTTAAATATAGCACATTCATGATTATATAAGTAAAGGTAATTCTTAAAAATAAAGTTATGCCAACGGAATACAGTTAGTGTAAGGAACACCAGTACGGAAAGGGTTAATATAGTAGCTTGAAATAGAAGTCGTTTACGTAATACATTTAATAGAAAAATCCAAATTAATGTTCTACAAACCACAATTCCATTTACTTCTTGTCTAAATCTATTTGAAATAATATAAGTTTTGTGCATTTTTTATAAACACTCATTTCTGATTGTTTTTTTTCTCTTAGCTAAAATTGAAGGCGATGATTATAAAAATTTTAAAAAAAGTTTAATGTTCATTAATCAATAAAATTAGCAACAAATTTTATGGAAACAATTGAAGAATTGAAAAAAAATAATTTAAAGAAAACCATTCCAGAAGGAAAATGAAAAATCTTTTTGAAGATTTTAAAGATCTTAAGCTTAAGTTCTTTAATATATCGGAATTGGGGGGGCGGGGGGGGGGGAGATAGTAGTGACACTTTTTTATATTCCAAATTATTATTTCAACTATTTATAAAGAAAGTATTTTTTTTTAAATCAATATAAAACACATACACGAAGAACAATTAATCAAGCCGTTTCTATTTTTTCCCAAACTTCCTATTATTTTAAATCCCATTAATACTTGGGTATTATGCAATAATTAAAAACCACAAGATTAAAGAAAAATACAAAAGAAAAAATATTTTAGTGGAAAAATAAATTTTAATACGCATAGTAAAAAACTCTTTTTAAAACATTACTTATGCAATTTATATTCGAGAAAGCTAATTAAAAAAGAAATACTTAAAATATTGTGATTAGGGTTTTGAATTAAGTTATTTAGATGAATTTTGTTTGCTATAAAAATAATGAAAATGGTAAAATTTCTATTTTATGTTTGTGTTAGTAAGAAAAGAATATTCTGTATTAAATGCACAGATAATGAACTAAAAATATTTTATATATATTAAACAAAAATGATTTTAAAAAAATATTATTATAAAAAAATATTTATTCAAATATTTAGCATATACAAATAATATTCGAACACCCGAATTTTACAATTTCCATTAAATATTAATTTGATCAAATGCATTTTATATTGATTTTATGTATTTTATATACGCTATCTTAACCGCTTAAATTTCTTAAAAGTTCCAAACTTTCTATTCCTAATGTCTTCTTTTCAAATATTTTAGATAATGACCGCATAACATGCGGTTTTTAGAAGAAAATGAAACAGACTTTAAAGAATTATTTCTTACCTTATTGCATTGCATTTGGCGTAACAGATTTTGTGGTTACTCTTTACTGCTATACATATTCACGTTAAATACCATTATTTCCAATATAGTAACTATTTTTCACTCGCAATAAATAATTATACTATATTAAAAGCTTTGTCGGATTAGTGTAGATATGAGGGGTTCACAACCATAGTAGACCAAGTCCATTTTAGAAAAAAATGAGATAGTCCATTTAGAAGGTGCATAAAATCTGTTTTATCCACTTCCACGGTAAACCAAGTCTGTAAACAAATGCCGTATGAGGGATTCGCAAACATAGTAGACCAAGTCCATTTTGAAAACAAAAATGACATAGTCCACTTAGAAGGTGCATAAAAGTGTGTTTTATTCACACCCACAGTGAGCCAAGAATATAAACAAATGTCATATGAAGGGTTCACAACCATAGTAGACCAAGTTCATTTTGAAAAAAAAAAAAATGAGATAGTCCATTTAGAGGGTGCATAAAATCTGTTTTATCCACTTCCACGGTAAACCAAGTCTGTAAACAAATGCCGTATGAGGGATTCGCAAACATAGTAGACCAAGTCCATTTTGAAAACAAAAATGACATAGTCCACTTAGAAGGTGCATAAAAGTCTGTTTTATTCACACACACAGTGAACCAAGTGTGTAAACAAATGTCATATGAGGGGTTCACAACCATAGTAGACCAAGTTCATTTTGAAAAAAAAAATGAGATAGTCCATTTAGAGGGTGCATAAAATCTGTTTTATCCACTTCCACGGTAAACCAAGTCTGTAAACAAATGCCGTATGAGGCATTCGCAAACATAGTAGACCAAGTCCATTTTGAAAACAAAAATGACATAGTCCACTTAGAAGGTGCATAAAAGTCTGTTTTATTTACACCCATAGTGAGCCAAGAATATAAACAAATGTCATATGAAGGGTTCACAACCATAGTAGACCAAGTTCATTTTGAAAAAAAAATGAGATAGACCATTTAGAGGGTGCATAAAATCTGTTTTATCCACTTCCACGGTAAACCAAGTCTGTAAACAAATGCCGTATGAGGGATTCGCAAACATAGTAGACCAAGTCCATTTTGAAAACAAAAATGACATAGTCCACTTAGAAGGTGCATAAAAGTCTGTTTTATTCACACCCACAGTGAGCCAAGAATATAAACAAATGTCATATGAAGGGTTCAAAACCATAGTAGACCAAGTCCATTTTGAAAAAAAAATGAGATAGTCCATTTAGAGGGTGCATAAAATCTGCTTTATCCACTTCCACGGTAAACCAAGTCTGTAAACAAATGCCGTATGAGGGATTCGCAAACATAGTAGACCAAGTCCATTTTGAAAACAAAAATGACATAGTCCACTTAGAAGGTGCATAAAAGTCTGTTTTATTCACACCCACAGTGAGCCAAGAATATAAACAAATGTCATATGAAGGGTTCAAAACCATAGTAGACCAAGTCCATTTTGAAAAAAAAATGAGATAGTCCATTTAGAGGGTGCATAAAATCTGCTTTATCCACTTCCACGGTAAACCAAGTCTGTAAACAAATGCCGTATGAGGAATTCGCAAACATAGTAGACCAAGTCCATTTTGAAAACAAAAATGACATAGTCCACTTAGAAGGTGCATAAAAGTCTGTTTTATTCACACCCACAGTGAGCCAAGAATATAAACAAATGTCATATGAAGGATTCAAAACCATAGTAGACCAAGTCCATTTTGAAAAAAAAATGAGATAGTCCATTTAGAGGGTGCATAAAATCTGCTTTATCCACTTCCACGGTAAACCAAGTCTGTAAACAAATGCCGTATGAGGAATTCGCAAACATAGTAGACCAAGTCCATTTTGAAAACAAAAATGACATAGTCCACTTAGAAGGTGCATAAAAGTCTGTTTTATTCACACCCACAGTGAGCCAAGAATACAAACAAATGTCATATGAGGGGTTCAAAACCATAGTAGACCAAGTCCATTTTGAAAAAAAAATGAGATAGTCCATTTAGAAGGTGCATAAAATCTATTTTATCCACTCCCACGGTAAACCAAGGCTGTAAACAAATGCCATATGGGGAATTCGCAAACATAGTAGACAAAGTCCCTTTTGAAAACAAAAATGACATAGTCCACTTAGAAGGTGCATAAAAGTCTGTTTTATTCACACACACAGTGAACCAAGTGTGTAAACAAATGTCATATGAGGGGTTCACAACCATAGTAGACCAAGTTCATTTTGAAAAAAAAAATGAGATAGTCCATTTAGAGGGTGCATAAAATCTGTTTTATCCACTTCCACGGTAAACCAAGTCTGTAAACAAATGCCATATGAGGAGTTCGCAAACATGGTAGACCAAATCCATTTTGAAAACAAAAATGACATAGTCCACTTAGAAGGTGCATAAAAGTCTGTTTTATTCACACCCACAGTGAGCCAAGAATATAAACAAATGTCATATGAGCGGTTCAAAACCATAGTAGACCAAGTCCATTTTGAAACAAAAAATGAGATAGTCCATTTAGAGGGTGCATAAAATCTGTTTTATCCACTCCCACGGTAAACCAAGGCTGTAAACAAATGCCATATTGGGAATTCGCAAACATAGTAGACCAAGTCCATTTTGAAAACAAAAATGACATAGTCCACTTAGAAGGTGCATAAAAGTCTGTTTTATTCACACCCACAGTGAGCCAAGAATATAAACAAATGTCATATGAGGAATTCACAACCATAGTAGACCAAGTTCATTTTGAAAAAAAATGAGATAGTCCATTTAGAGGGTGCATAAAATCTGTTTTATCCACTTCCACGGTAAAGCAAGTCTGTAAACAAATGCCATATGAGGAGTTCGCAAACATAGTAGACCAAGTCCATTTTGAAAACAAAAATGACATAGTCCACTTAGAAGGTGCATAAAAGTCTGTTTTATTCACACCCACAGTGAGCCAAGAATATAAACAAATGTCATATGAGCGGTTCAAAACCATAGTAGACCAAGTCCATTTTGAAAAATAATGAGATAGTCCATTTAGAGGGTGCATAAAATCTGTTTTATCCACTCCCACGGTAAACCAAGGCTGTAAACAAATGCCATATTGGGAATTCGCAAACATAGTAGACCAAGTCCATTTTGAAAACAAAAATGACATAGTCCACTTAGAAGGTGCATAAAAGTCTGTTTTATTCACACACACAGTGAACCAAGTGTGTAAACAAATGCCATATGAGGGGTTCACAACCATAGTAGACCAAGTTCATTTTGAAAAAAAAAATGAGATAGTCCATTTAGAGGGTGCATAAAATCTGTTTTATCCACTTCCACGGTAAACCAAGTCTGTAAACAAATGCCATATGAGGAGTTCGCAAACATGGTAGACCAAATCCATTTTGAAAACAAAAATGACATAGTCCACTTAGAAGGTGCATAAAAGTCTGTTTTATTCACACCCACAGTGAGCCAAGAATATAAACAAATGTCATATGAGCGGTTCAAAACCATAGTAGACCAAGTCCATTTTGAAAAATAATGAGATAGTCCATTTAGAGGGTGCATAAAATCTGTTTTATCCACTCCCACGGTAAACCAAGGCTGTAAACAAATGCCATATTGGGAATTCGCAAACATAGTAGACCAAGTCCATTTTGAAAACAAAAATGACATAGTCCACTTAGAAGGTGCATAAAAGTCTGTTTTATTCACACACACAGTGAACCAAGTGTGTAAACAAATGCCATATGAGGGGGTTTACAACCATAGTAGAGCAAGTTCATTTTGAAAAAAAAATGGAATGAAGGGTTCACAGCCATAGTAGACTAAGTTCATTTTGAAAAAAAAATGAGGTAGTCCATTTAGAAGGTGCATAAATCTGTTTTATCCACTCTCACAGTGAACCAAGTCTGTTTTCACGCACTTTTCATATTTGAGGGTCTCCCAACCGTAGTAGACAAAGTTCATTTTGAAACTTATCGGACATGGCAATCCCAAAACTTTTTTCTATCTCATACAATTTAATATTTCCTGAAAAATGAAGCATATCAGTGCCATTGATTAATGTCATCGATACACCAAAATTTAATCATCAACAACTTATGTCAACTTCTAACTGAATTTGAAGATTGATAAAAATCCGTGCATTATTTTTGAGATGGAGATATTACTGAATAGTAGCGTCACCTGTTGGACGATTCACAAGAAAAACTAATTAGGACCAATTTATGCCAGATACTAACTGAATCTGAAACCTGATGAAAATTCATGCATTAGTTCTTGAGATACAGCTATTGCAGAAATCGTGAGAAATGCAGCATTGCAGCACCACCTATTGGGAGATGTACACCAAAAACTAAGCAACACCAGTTTACATAAAGGTCTAACTGAATCTAAAGTTTTGTGAAATTCCGTGCATTAGTTCTTGAGATAGAGAGCCCACAAAAGTTT
The DNA here is from genome assembly GCA_963932465.1 of Maratus speciosus. NCBI lineage: Eukaryota > Metazoa > Arthropoda > Arachnida > Araneae > Salticidae > Maratus > Maratus speciosus. The sequence goes on along the minus strand of OZ010786.1, from coordinate 340,147,871 downwards.
TGTCACATACAGACTCACAGAGTGACAGAGAGACTCGCAGACAGACATTTTCTAAAAACCATCAAATCGTGTTCAAGTCCTTCTATAACGTATAAATCCATCGGAAATCGAAATTTTTCATGATTCCAATACTTTCTTCTTATAAACATAAAAAAAGGTAAAAAAATGAGATTATCCGCTTAGAAGTTGCATAGCAGTCTGTTTCATCCACTCCCATAGTGAACTAAGTCTGTTTTAACATACTTTCTCATATATGTCACCTGTTTAAGATTTAGTTCACTGTGGGAGTGGATAAAACAGATTTTATGCAGCTTCTAAATGGACTATCTCATTTTTTTTTTAAATGGACTGGTGTACTATGGTTGTGAGCCCCACATATGACATTTGTTTACAGACTTCACTGTGTTCACTGATTTGTTCACTGTGGGAGTGAATAAAACAGATTTTATGTACGTTCTAAATGGACTATATCATTTAAAAAAAAAAGACTTGGTCTACTATGGTTGTGAACTCCTCATATATATATATATTTACAAGACAAAGCCGCAACAACATATTTAAATTTTGAGATGATCGGCTAACTCAGTCAAAGTTTAAGATAGGCAATAAAACAGACAGAAAGACAGACACATCACTTTAAAATTCTAATAAAATCTATAGGAGACAACCACCATAACGAACCCTTTCAAACAAAAACAACAATATATATACAGTGCGTCGCAAAAGTTTAAGCATAACGCAAATATTTCAATAAAAATAAAATTCTACAACAGAATGCTTTCAAATATCCACTGTAGATGACTACTATGATCATAAATATATATATCTCAAGTTTGAAAACAATTCATCGTTACGAAAATCAGAAATTACAAAAAAACATTTTTTGTGATGTCGCAAAAGTTTATGCACAAATGAGATTTTGTGAAAATATCTCCTTAAATATGATAGGTGGAGCATCGGCGAGACTTTCTTCTTAGACTTTAAAGTGTAGCGATTGCTGTACGAGTTATATCAATATGCCGAAATCTCTACAGTTCTGGCCTGAAGAAGTTTTAGAAGTTTGGAAGCTGAAAGCTGAAGGAAAATCCGTTTTGCAAATTTCGCTTATTTTAAATCTGTCTAAAGATGGTATTTATAGTGTTTTGCAATGTGGAAAACAATTAAAAAATGCGCATCGCTCAGGAAGGACAAGTAAAAACACATTTCGTGAGGATAGAAGAATTAAAATGTTAGCTGTAACTAGCAATTTTTCTCTTAATCAGATAAAAAATCGACTTGGATAAAAAATACGACATGACAGTACACGCAGACGAATAACCGAATCAGGATTCGCCAAAAAACAAAATTTAGCTCGTAAGCCTTTTCTAAAACAAGGGCACAAACAAGCAAGACTTCAATGGGCAAAACAGCACATGTATTATCGTGATGAATGGATTAGTGTTATTTTTTATGATGAAAAAAAAAATGGAATTTGGATGGTCCAGATGGCTTCTCATTCTATTGGCGTGACTTGAGGGAAGATCCGAAGAGCATATTCAGCAGAGAACAACGCGGTGGGTCGCTCATGGTATGGAGTGCTTTTGGCTACAAAGGACAAACTTCTGTTTGCTTCCTAAATGGCAGACAAAATTCACAAAAGTATCAGAAACCTCAGTCAGGATTTTTGACCGTTTGGTGAACTCCTTGGTGGTCCCAACCGCACCTTTCAGCAAGACAACATATCGATACTCACTTACCGTTGCACAAAATAATGGCTTAGATCTCAGAATATCAGTATGATGAACTGGCCAGCACTCAACCCAGATCTCAATCCTATTTAGAACGTCTAGGGAATCCACTCACGTGACGTCTACAAGAATGGGAAGCAATATTACTAGTGCAAAAGCTCAAATCAGCGATCGAGGTAGCCTGATACAAACTCGCTACCAAAACCTTCCATACTCTCGTGTTATCAATGGAAAATTGCGTATTCGAGCTCGTCAGGTGCAGTGGAAACACCACAGACTACTAAAGGACTTTTGTGCTTTTTGAAATATAAATATTTCGTTTTTGTTCATAAACTTTTGCAACATCATAATTTTCATTTTTTTATAATTTAGTATTTTCCTTACAATGAATTGTTTCCGAATTCTAAACTTCTAATCCAATTGCTTAGATATAGTGAAATTTCACGGCATTCCGGTGTATATTTTTCATTTTATAAAAACATTTATCTTGTGCTTAAACTTTTGCGCCGCACTGTATATATATATATATATATATATATATATATATAAACGAATTAAGAAAATAGGTTCTAAAGTTAAGCATGGCTATCCATCTCTCTCTCTCTCTCTCTCTCTCTCTATTCATATATATATATATATATAGGGTGTCCCAGGATTATTGGGACAAACTTTAAGGGGAGGTAGGGGACATCACAGGGATTCAGATTTGCATAGCAACCCACGACCGGAAACGCCATCGTACGCGACTAGGTCGTGCTGTTCACAAGAGCACTGGAGGGGAAATATCTGCTTTATCGCAGTCATTCGAGCAGTAGTCGCCTTGAGAAGAACATATAACAATTTACGGACAGGGAGCTAGCAGACATTCACTTCGTGTACGGAGTGGCGGGTGGTAATGCACCAACAGCTCAAGGACTGTATCGAGAACGGTTTCCACAGAGAGATGTACCGGACTGTCGGTTGTTTTCGAATGTGCATCACAATTTGCATGAATAAACTTACACTACTATGTCCGTAAAATGTTTCATGTTCTTCTCAACGTGACGGCTGCTCGAATGATTGCGATAAAGCAGATATTTCCCCTCTAGTGCTCTCGTGAACATAACCATCTAATGGTGTACGATGACGTTTCCGGTCATGGGTTGCTATGCAATTCTTAATCCTTATGATCTCCCCTACCTCCCCTTAGAATTTGTCCCAACAATCATGGGACATCCTGTATATATATATATATATATGGGGGGGGGGGACATGAGTTTCAAAACTCACAACTTCCAAATAAGCAAACTATATACATAAAACATCTAAAGAAAATAGTGTGACGTCACATCCGAGGCACCTAATGTATGTCCTCTTGAACCTCATGAAATTTAATATTGGAGAAGAAATTTAAAGGATTTAAAAAATAAATAAATAATAGACTTTAAAACATAAAAATTGTACCCCTCAGGCTCCTGAAAAGGGAACAATTTTAAAAGAGATGGACGGTAGGCAATAATCTAATGGACATTAGCCATATAGCATGCAAATGAACAGTGAACGTTCGACACGATTTAAAAGTTGTCAGTTTGAAAATATTTCAATCTTTGATTGGTGACAATATATTCCATTCGTGAGTATTGTGATATGTTCTTTACTTTCGGTCAGTGCAATAATAATTCATTACAAACTACTGGGGAGTATGTGACGTCATTCTTTTACTTTTGCATGTTTCTTCATTGAGGTCTGGTTCTTTGACCATTTTTATATGTACTCGTAGTGAGGATTCTAGTTCTATACAGTTTGTGCTGTGCTATTCGAACACTATGTTTATATATATATGTATATTAGGGTGGTCACAAGCAACATGGGGAAAAAAATTAACGTTTTCTTCGGGGGGACCCTCCTGAAAGTTGCCAATTAGTTAGAAAAAGAGATTGGCAAAGTTTCAACTGAAATGAATAGCATTAACCCATGCCTCATCGAGGTTGAAGTCTTGAAATTTTGCAATTTTTGGCAAAAAATTGACATTTTTCTTTCTTTACGTGAAAACTATTTGTCTTAGAAACCTGATTCTTGTTTTATTTCATAGAAACAGTTGTTGCCTTAAACTTTTACTCTCATCAAAACTCATGTTTTATGAACATTAGCATTTTTCAGGTCAGCTTGTGAACCATACCCTCAAACTCTGCATTTTTGAAACATAAGTGAAAAATGACAAATTAATAATTTTATTACTTATGATAATTTTTTTTTCATTATTTTCATTAATAGGCAAAAATAAATGAACAATTTTTGCAACTTAAAAAATATTTCACGAATTATAATTGATTATTAGTTATCTAGTTCTGTGTCTAGTAAGAAAGAGCTTCTCGATTTGTATTGCAGTTGAACCTCTGAATTTCTCTTTTTATTACAAGGCTGTTTTTGTTACCTGTTATCGTTATCTATTTTTAGAATTGACGAAACATTCCGTAAAGCCCCCTCCCTCTTTTGATATGATGACAGAAATGTAAGATTTTTTAAATTGGCCACTTGTCTCTTCAAATCATTGACAGTAAGCTACCAAGTAATCGTCAAGTTTTATGTATTTTATTTTATAATATTCGCAAAATGAAACTGAACGCCAGAGAAGCTGCTAAATTTAGAGTACATCCACCAGTTAACCACAGACTTTAATTTTAAGTAGAAGTGCAATCGACTCCGTAAATAACTATTTCGTAAACAAAGAACTGAAATCATCAAAAGCAGATTTAAAAATGCCGGTTTAGAGAGAACTGTTATTCACTGGGATGGAAAACTGCTTCACCATTTTTGAATAAAGAAAATGTAGAGAGGATAGAAGTTTTAATTAGTTGTGGGGATGAAGAACAGTTACTACGGGTTCCACAGCTTGAAAATAGTATCGGAATAATTCATGCGAAAGCTGTATTTTCAGCAGTTGAAGAGCGGAGGAAGTTGGTAAAATCCAGTATGTTTTGATACAACTGCAGTAAACAACGGTCACCTCAGAGGAACCTGCATTTTTCTATAGCAATTGTTAAAGGAAAAGTCTTCTGTATTTACCATGTTGCCCCCATAATCTAGAAATTATCCTAAAAGCTGGTTTTGATTGTAAAGTGGGAATAATCACTGCTCCTCAGCCAGATATTTAAAAAAACAATTCTGATTGGGTGGTTTAAATTAAACCAGAGTAAATATAAAAATGCTATTGAAGATGAAATACTATATGTAAATAGTTAATTCAGAAGAAATTTCAAGTTTTCTTACAGGAACTTTTAAAAATTAACAGCTCAGAGATGATTATAAAGAGTTTATCCAACTTTGTTTAATTTTTATGGGACTCCTTCCTACAAAAGACTTTTTTCAGAGCACCTGGTGCTTTTAATCATGTCAGATGCACAGGCAATTTATTTTCTCAAAATATATTGTCATAGATAATCTCTCAATAACAAATTTAGAAAAAAAAAGGTATTAAAGACCTTTACTTATTTCTAATCAATATTTATGTAAAATCATGCTTCAATATTCCCACTCCCACTTTGGACCCCAATCCAAGACCTGCAAATAATAAAATCTCTTCTTCACTACAGAAAAATTAATAGATAGGTTGCAGACAAAGCACTCGTTAAAATGATAAATCGTCTTTGGTATCTTAACTCAGATGAAGTTGCATTTTCATTTTTAGCTGATACTTTGGAAAAAAAAGTCAACATAATCATGGCTGTAAAATTAATGTCATTTGAAGAAGAAATGATGATGATGATAAGAATTTAAAAGCAACAAATGTTTTCAATGAAGTGGATTATTTATTGAATAAAGAAGTCAATGTTTTTGTTTCATCTCAAACTATAAAAATTTTTAAGAGATTTTATATTAATAAGCATTTTTTTAAATACTGATCCCAATGTATGGTGTGAAAATAAACCTTATTTGAAAGCAAGAAAACTGTGAATGGTTTTAAAGTTCTCAATGACACAGCTGAAAGGGGAAGAAAATTAAAGATATTTCAATTCCTGTTTAACAATAAACGAAAAATAAAAACAGTATATGCTAAAAGTTGTATGTGAATGTCGAAAAACTTTTCAAGATTCTTCAAAAGCCACCTTATCTAAGCCATTTACCACCTTAATCCTTTCTGGCGCAGTGGTCCCATGTCGAGACTACCTAATTTTAATTCCAAACTTACTTGAAACTTACTTATTTAAAATTTATGTGTAGTCAATCATTTCATTATTTTACGAACAGAATTTTTCTTTACTGGAAAGGGTTAATGTGACAATTGTAAGGGATAATAATTTATTTTCTTTATTATTCTTCCTTTCTTGTAACACAACTTTAATAATAAAGTGCATTTGAGCATTATTTGATCTCATTTTTATACTTTCTTTGCCCTCTTTTTTAAAATTCTTTTAGTTTGAAATACAATTTTTTTCATTTTCTTTGGGTTTTTTTAAAATTAAACCCTTTATTATGTACAAAAGGAAAAAAAAAGAAAAACAAAAGGTGGAAAGCAGATGAAATAGAATGTTACAATTTTTCTTTGCATTTTCCTAAAAAGTAAATTTTTAGGATTTGGGTGAAGTCTGGTCCTGAAAAATGTGCATATTTTTAAATCTATACATTTTTAGAAAAAAAATGGTGTGTGGTTCTTCAAAACGAAGCTTTTTTTATAAAATGAGACCTGGATTATGTTTCTAGGTTCAATTGTATTTATTTCATGGAGGAAAAACAGCATTTTTTTGTGAAAAATCTCGGTTTTTTTTTTTTTTTTTTTTCAAATTTTAACCTCAATGAGGCACGGGTTAATATTATCCAAATAAGCTAAAACTTTGCCAATCTCATTTTCTAGTCTATTGGCAACTTTTTGGGGGTTCCCCCGGTAAAAATTCGAAAACTGATTTCTTGTGACCACCCTAATATATATATATATATATATATATATATATATATATATATATATAAAACCATTGAAAACAATTACAAATTACCACAAAGAAACATTGCAAATAATAGAATTAAAGAAATATGATGTAAATTTGTAGAACCTGGGCAGAATCTACAGACCCTAAATACCTTGGCACTACAAATAAAGTATGTGGTTTCATCTTCGTATTAGACAAGAAAAAGCTAAATAATACATATATATATATATATATACATCTAAATGAAGTGTATAAGTTCCTTTGTCGGAAGCTGGTTAAAAATCGTAATAAAACATCTTTCATCATACCTGCCAACTTCTCACTAATCTTCAATAAAATGCGGGTTAATTTGTTCCATGTTAAACGCGTTTCGAGTCATATTTTTTTTTTATAAAGCTATGATATCTAATAATTTCTAGATAGAAACGTGAAATTAAATAAATAATGATGCATCAAAAACATATTCTGGCTCGAAATATGTTTAATCTGGATAAAATTAGCAAACCTTTAACGGAAGAATAGTTGAAGTTTGTCAAGTATGTTCCGTTTGTGCTGTCTAAATTGATGTTCAAAACACCAATTTGCATATTTTTATATCCTACATCTTATATGATAATGATACCTAAAGTCTAAACTCTATGTGAAGGTGTATTAAATAATAATGCTTAGGGCCTCACTTAGTTTCACTTTCAAGAGGATGTTTTATACACTGAATATGGATGATTTTAAGCCTAAAGAATATCCAAAAAATTAAATTAAAATACTACACATATCGCTTACCTCTGACATGAAAAGTATGAATTATCTTTGGTTTTGGATTTTGAAGAGAGATGAATATCTATCATATAGATGCAGAACAAAATATTGTGATTAATGCTGAAGTTATTACAAACAAATTATCGGACTAAATTTTAGGACTCGTGGGGGTTTTAGGCAAATTTTTATGAGATACAATAGTTTATACAAATGTCTTGGACTGGAAAAGTTTATTATTGTAGCCAAAATGCAGAATACAACCTCTGTTTTCTTGGGCTATTATATTTAATTTCGAAACATGAGTGGAACTTAAATATTATAGAAAAATCTACTTTACATTGCTTCAAGAAAATGTGCATTGTTGAGATAGATTAAAAAGGAATTCATGCTTGAAAATTATTTAAAAAGCCATAAAAGTGTCACTAAATTAAGCTACAATTTTCAATCAAATTTCACTCGAATGTAACTTCTTGTGTAATGCGTATGAAATATAATTAATATTTATATATAAGCAAAGGTTTTAAAAATAGTTTTTCTTTATTACATACATACATATATATATATATATATATCAGTGGCGTGGCGTCCGGTCATCCCTGGATGCGGCGATGACCAAGCAATATTTTAAAACTCTTAATAAGCTTTTAAAACTCTACGATCCAGTTTTAGCAGAACATTTCGAATTCATGTATAAGTGAAGGTAAGATTTAAAGTTTCTTTTTTGAACATTCAACCATTGAATTTTAGAGTTAATAATTTTTCACCACAAACTTAAATAATTGCGATGACCACCGATAATTTTCACGCCACGCCACTGATATATATATATATATATATCAGTGGCGTGGCGTCCGGTCATCGCTGGATGCGGCGATGACCAAGCAATATTTTAAAACTCTTAATAAGCTTTTAAAACTCTACGATCCAGTTTTAGCAGAACATTTGGAGTTCATGTATAAGTGAAGGTAAGATTTAAAGTTTCTTTTTTGAACATTGAACCAATGAATTTTAGAGTTAATAATTTTTCACCACAAACTTAAATAATTGCGATGACCACCGAAAATTTTCACACCACGCCACTGATATATATATATATATTCCCGTTTTATGGCGCCAGATGCCGCCATCCGAAAAATCTACTATTCCAGTTCTTCTGGTCAAGGAACCATTCCTCCTCCAGACCTCTATCCGTCATCGCCTTTTTAATATCATCCATCCAGCTCTGCGAAATTAAATGCGATTTTGGGTAGCCTTTTATCAATCATTCTTTTAACTAGACCGTACTAGATTAATTGTGTTTTTTTTTATCATCTAATATGGTTCCTTTTATTTTCATCATTTCCCTGATTCTTTCATTTCTTATTCTTTCTATTCTTGATATCCTGCATGATCTCCTTAGGGCATCCATTTCTACTGTCGCTAATTTCTTTCTTTCTGTTTCTATAATTCCCTATCCTTCTGCTCCATATAACAATATGCTCTTTACAAGAGAATTGTATATTTTACACTTTCCTTTCTTACGGATCTCCTTACTCCACTAAATAGAATTGAATAGTTTTACAGCCTTTCTCCCTTGACAAATTCTGTATTTAATTTTCTGTGAGTCTCTCCCTTCTCTATTAATGTTTTTCTTTATTATAGATTAACTTTATTTTTTAAATAAATTTTCAAGATACATATATGCCATTTAAAAATTAATAAAGTTGTCTTTATTTTTTTCAAGTTCTTATAATATTTCAAATTCTGTTAATACTTGAGTTTTGCACAATAATTCAAAACCGCAAGGTTAAACACACGTTAGAAGTAATGTTTCTGTCAAAAAGTACATTTTAAAATTTCCTTTTTATACATATTAAAATTTACTTTTTCACAGAAATATTACTTTCAAAGTGTGTTTTAGCTTTGTGGTTTTGAATTATTATACAAAACTCACCAAAATTAACGGAATTTTAAATATTATAGGAACTTGTAAAAAAACAAAAACTACTTTATTAATTTTTCATGGCATATATCTACAAAATTTATTTAAAAGATAAAGTTCATCTATTAAAGGGTTAAAATAGCAATTTGGAACTAAAAAAAAGTTTCTTTACTATTTGCAATTCCTACAGATTAAAGAACTTAAGCTTAAACTCTTTTAAAATATTTCAGACTGTTTTTTATTGCCCTTCTCGAATTTATTTTTCAGTTGCTTCCACAAAATTTTCTGCCAATTATTGATTAATGAATATAAACGCTTTTTATTTTTATAATCTCTGCCTTCACTTTCAGTCAATAGAAAAAAGTAATCAGAAAAAAAGATTTATTAGATATGCACAAAACATATAATAATTTAAATAGATTAAGACAAGAAGCAAATAGAATTATGATTACCATAACATTAATTCTTATTTCTTTAATTAAATTTGTCACGTAATGGACCTTTTGACGCAAGTACTTACGTTGAGAATAATGATAAGTGACATTGGGAATTTGTTATCATATGCACAGAGTTTCAATAATGTATAACTAAATTTTTAAAAATAATAACAATGCATGAATAAAAAAATAAACATATTTAGCCATGAAATGTTCGTCCTTTAAAAAAACTTTAATGTATAATTGTATGCCAAACTGTTAGAGTTATAAGATGAAATTAATTCACAAATAAGACACTTGCTAACAAGATCATTAAATGTGCGACAACGTATATCGTTGAAAAACGGTGCGTGGAATGACGCCAAAAACAAAATGCGGGCACACAAACAGGCTTCTCCTTCATTTTAAGGGCCTCACCAGTGGCCGAGAGGTTATGACCGTCGAAGCTGGTAGCCGGTAGGTGCTAGGTTCGAACCCAATCGCGCCCGTCGGCCTAATCGTTCGGAGTTTTCGTGGTTTTCTTCGAACCGTGGATTTCCACCCGTAAATACTGGTTAGGTTCCCTTAGAAAGACCCCCCACGGAGGGCACTCTCCCTCCCCCTTTGGCCCCATATCCCTCGTATTGATAATTGGCCGTCATAAACACACAACCAACCTTCATTTAAATGCCGAGTTTTCAAAATCGCATCTCTTAACAAAACTTCAAGTGCATGTATCTGTATCTCCGCATGTCGTGGAAGATCCCGGACATTACGCCACAGATACGGCGTAAATAATATGTCTAACATTCTAATCCTTTATCCGACATTTCCGAACACAAACTCTTAAGCTTATTTCTGACTCCTTGACCATCCTTTTAAATTTGGAATATTAAATACGTGACTTTTCTCATTGCTAACTGAGCGTAGAACCAACAGAGTGAAAAATGTTCAAATCGGAATCGATCCCGGATCCCTGGAATAGCACTCCAATGCTCTACCTTTAATCTACGAGAATGATACCCATTCTGGCATCTCTCATTCACGTATGACGGTAAGGCTGCAACAGCAGTACGAGATGGAAAAGTCTTCAGGAGCACAGAACCCTTCGACGAAACCTGAGACGAAGTAAAGCCCAGCATAGGTGAACATACAGTAAACTCCCGTCTATCCGGCTCGCGACTATCCGGCCTAGTAAAAAAAAAAAAATGAGAAATAAGAAAAAGAGAAGGAGGATGGCAGTAAAAATCTCATCCCACATTCGGAAGGATTCAAGACGATTGAGGCAGCACTTCAGTACATTAGTCAGCAGGAAAAAAGCGGCGTCAGCTGATATCATCTGCTATCGCAAATGGACGTACATTCTGTCGCGGAAGAGGGCTAACACGGAGAAGCAGTCATCTATCAAGGACTTTTTCGAAAAGTAAAAACTAAGTTTTGACTCTTTTATCTTATGCATAACTTTTCATATTTGTGCAATCATTTATTAATAAAAAGTAAAATAAGATTTACTCATTTTTTCACGAATTAGACCTGCGTTTTACGTTAATGATTTGCTTATTTTGAAAGTACATACAGTTTCAAAATAAGCAAATCATTAACGTAAAAAGTAAGCCTAATTCGTAAAAAAATGAGTAAATCTTATTTCACTGTTTAAATGATTAATTAATGTTAATAATGTTATAATGATTAATGTTAATAAATGATTGCACAAATATGAAAATGTATGCATAAGATAAAAGAGTCAAAATTTATCTTAAAATGTGTATCATGTGTTTTTAATATCATGGCGGGGAGAGGGCAGGAAGTGAGTAAATATTTTTATAGAACTCCGGCCAATCCGGCTTTTTTGTTATCCGGCCTACCCTTCCACCACATTAGGCCAGATAGTCGGGAGTTTACTGTATATATGTATTTTTAATTAATTTTCAGCAAGTGAAATTACCCCCGAAATTATTTAATATTAAATACGTGACTTTTTAAATTGCTAACTAAGCGTAAAACAAACAGAGTGAAAATGTTCAAGCCGGGAATCGAACATGGATCCCTGGAATAATCCCTGAATTCCCTTTTAAATTTCGTCATACATTTTTTAAAACTCCGTATTATGATATGTATATGTTTACCCTTTTGAAAGTACAGTGTAGTAGTTTTACTGACACAAACTCTTTTACATAAACTTAGCTTTTATTAGGTGCGTTCGTAATTATATAAATACGTAGCACCTATAGTCGTCATCTGGTCCGTCTGTCTGTTCGTCCGTCCGCATAAAACAGCGCAAAAACTACTCAACCGTATGGTTTGAAATTTAAAATATATAATTGCAGCATAATTTTGTTGTTTCAAATTATATGAAAATTGGATGTGTAGTTGAATTATAGGGTCAGTCAAAAGTATCCCGTTATATTATAGCCAATGAAAAAAAATAGTTTCAAGTGCATTTTGATGATGTTACACCCTTTCGAACGTAATGAAATTGATGTGCATTTATGAAGTGCACTAAAATATACATTTTGTAGAATATGCGGTACAAAGAATATTTATTATTCATCTACAGGGTCACACAAAAGTATTCCGTTACATAATGGTATAGAGGGAAACATTTGTTTGGGAGCGTATTGGAATTATTTTAAACTATTTCACATATAATGAAATTGATATACGTTGCTGAGGTTTACTACAAGTTACTTCCTGTATAATAAGTAGAAAGTGCATAGTATTTACAGGAGCACACAAAAGATTTCGGATATTATACTGTATCCGAAGTACTGCATATTAAGTACTGCATATTATTATATATTATTATAGCTACAGCACATTCGACTGTGATCGAGTTTGAGCGCGAGATGAACAGTACTTTGTACTGTAAAAATGTCGTTTTTTTTTTCAGTGTGGAAGTGCATTTTTAGTTGTGATATGAGTTTTTAAGTTTAACTAAATTTTGGCATATTACGTTGTGTGTATAAATGGTGTAGATCATATACAGGACTACACAAATGAATTCTTAAGGGTTCGTGAAGTATAAAACTTCGTTATAGTACGAACTCACCTCATTTGCGGCGTTTGACGTACAATTTCCGACTTGTTTTCAGTTTCAGTTATAGTAATCAAGCAGGACGGTCGTTCTGCCAAGCCAAGCTGAAAAAAAATGCTAACCTCGCCAAACAAACAAACGCCAAGAATAAAACGCAAGACACCGTAACTGCTTATTATACTGATGACAACTTCTCCATGTTAAATCAACCAAACATGCCAGCGTAAAATTTCCCATATCAAAAGAACCAATCATCGCAGAAAAATAAAACCAAAACCAGAAGGACCTAATGGAAAAGATCTTCAATTTGAGACCAAATGCATCCTCATAAATTAATTATAAACAGAGATATAGATTTTTTAAAATAACGTCGAGATACTGAAAATGACCGATTTATTTTCTTCGTCACAATTTAAGGTTCAATCAAGGTAGAGACTTAAATAATGGACATAAAAAAGTAAGGATTGCATTTTTGGACAGATATTTACTCAATCTACGTGCTTTTGTAAAATTCAGCTTTAAAAACACAAATTTTCTATTCTTAATTAGCGAAAAACTGTTAATTAATTCTAAAGTTTATAAATTATGCCAAACAGCGATAAACCCGCCAAATCATTTTAGAAGTCTTTTAAAATTTTTTATATTATCCTTTTGCATTGATTTCATCGAAGAAAACTATGGCCGAGATCCAGATAGATTTTTCGCTGTTAGCGAAATGAGTTTGACCAATCAGAAGCCAGAATGTTTGAGAATTTTTGCTGCTTCTGGATCCCGGCCTATGTCATAAAAGTTTTGAGTCATTTTCTTAGTGCCATGGATGAAGTGCAATGTTTACAGAAATTTAGGCTGGGATCCAGATGGATTTTTCGCTGTTAGCGAAAGGAGATTCACCAATCAATAGCCTGCATTGCTGCAAACAGCGAAAAGTTCGCAAAAGTGCAAGCTTCTGATTAATGAATCTCGTTTCGCTAACAGTGAAAAATCTATCTAGATTGCGGCCAATTATGTTGAACACAATTTTGCATTTCCACATCCAGGAAGGGTATTGATGTCATAACAACAGTGCGTATTCGAAACTATTTAAGGCATTGATTCTGAACTCCTTTGCTATACATTTCAATATTAAAGAAGTTGTTGTTTCAATAGTTTTAGTACTTTTCTCTATTGCTCACTCTAAAACACGAATATCGAAATTTAACCAACAGCGCTCAGAAACTATAGCGCTTAGAATATATAGTGTTGAAATCGGCTAACCCTGTAATACTTAAAAAAGCGCTAAAATATTGTATCCCTTAAATGTGCAATGATACTGCTGTAATATGCAGATCGCAGCGACATCTGCAGGATATTTTCTACAACTGCAAGAAATTGCTAGTCTATACAATGTAATAATAGTAATACGAAAATCCCACAGATGTCGCTGCGATCGACACTTGAAATTTCAGCAGTATCGTCGCACGTTTAAGGGATACAAATTTTTAGAACTGTTTGGATAGCATATTTCCACACTAGGTATTCTAGGCGCTGTATCAGAAACAACACCATAACAGAGAGCCTTTATACATAAGAGTGGTGATATATGCACAGGAGGTATGCTCATTTCAAGTTTTTGTCTAAAGTACGGCAATTCGCTTTCATGAATAGAGGATGTTCTATCTACGTTATGATCACATGGTCAAGGCAAGAACGTCTAGCGTAAAGAAGGGAAGGCTCCGTCTACGTAATGTAAATCCCCGCTAGCCAATGAAACAGTTCATGGGAGAAAGCAGTAGTACACTGTTAAAAATATCGTGAAAAATTACCTCTGTTTTTAAAGGCTATCTGTATTCTGACCAATAAGAACGCTTCATAGGCGTTTATGTAGCGTTCTCATTGGTCAGAAAATAGAGAACTTGTAAGAACCGAGGTAATTTTTCACGATATTTTTAACAGTGTAGTTTCCTGTTTCCCTTCTTATCAGTTAGAAATTCTTTGGGTAAATTACCGGTACCACGTGACTTTTTCAGCCTCGAACCCATATTTGGAATATCCTCCATTAGAAGATACGCGCATGGACGATCTCTATTAGACTAGGGAAATAATTCAGCATGCATTAACCTGACGATAACGGCATGCTCGCAAAGAACTTTAACGATTTGTTTTTATCACTTTTACCAATAAACATTTATTGGCCGTATGTCTTTACTTCGTTATAGAGACACACTTGTTCCTAATTAGATCCCGGCCTTAATGTATCAAAATACGGAGATTGCTTTCTGTACTATTCCTGAGCTCGGTTATAGCGTCTAGAAATATAGGTCGGGATCCAGGTACAATTTTGCAAACAGTGAAAAGTTAGCAAAAATTCTGGCTTCTGATTGGTCAATCTCGTTACTATAACACAGAAAAATCTACCTAGATCACGGTCATAGTGTGGAAAACGGCTATTCCAGTAATTCTTTAAAAAGTGCTAAAAATTGAATCCCATAAATATTGAAAAATACTGAATGACAAATGTCGATAGGAGCAACATTTTGTATATCTTCTCTGAGCGAAACGTTTTCTTTTGAAATAGTTATGTTGGAATTACCATATGTCGCTGTAATCGACATTCGTCGTTCAGCCTCGTTCAACATTTATGGGATACAATTTTTAGCACTTTTTTAATAAGCCGATTTTTAAACTATATCTTCTAGAAACTATAGCTCCGTTATAGCGTCTAGATTATATGCTGTAGAAATCGACTATCCCAGCAATACTTAAAAAAGCGCGGAAGTATTGAATCCCTTAAATGTACAACGATGTCGAATTCCAAACAGTCATTTGCATCGACATCTGCAGGATATTTTTTAAATAAGAAAGAGACATGTGTAATGCACCGCTACAGCGTCTAGAATACATAATGTGGAAATTTGCTATCCAAGAACCGCTAAAATGTGTATCCCTTAAATGTGCACTGACGCTGAAATCCAGGGAGATTATCGCAGCGACATCTGCTATATATTTTCAAATTTCAAAGTAAACATCGTATTATTACAGCGGGTTTGACGCCAAGCACACAGGTCAAATGTAAGTTAATAAAACGTTTAAAAAAATGTTACAGCGTCTAGACCAAATTGTTTTGGAGTTTTGGGAAATATCCTGCAGATATCGCTGTGATCGACTGATTGGATTTCCACACTATATATTCTAGACGCTGTAGCGCCGCGGTAGCCTGTCCTTTTTCGTTTGCCTCGAAGTAGATGACGTCATTTGAAGCTGTTCCTAAGTGTGGCCAGCTCATCACGTCACACGAAGTTGATTATCTGTACACGGCAATGGACACAAAAAAAAAAATCGGCGCACCGCTTTGTACTAATCATCGTGTAAAGATGATCCAACTCCGTGTGACTTTTAAACGTCATGAACTGGCCTATTATGTCATTGGTCACGCTAACACCCTTCCCCTTGCGTCCGCCATATATAGCTGCATCTTGCACTGGAGACTGCTAAATGGGCTGCTATCGGTCAAAATCAAGAGAGAAAAAGGCAGAAGAGGGGGAAAGAACTCGTTTTTTTATGTAGTTTTTCACACGGGAAGATTGACATGTCTGCTCCTCTCCTTTCATAGCTTCATGGTGGTGAAATAAACAAACGCCCCCTAAATATTTGAGAAAGTCTTGACACGCGTCACAAAAACATCACACAAAGCAGGCAAAGCAAAGGAACAAAATCATTCATTGGCTCGTGGATATGAACGAGCCAATGAATGATTTTTCTTCTTTGTTTTGCATGCTTTGTGTGATATTTTCCTGACTTGTTAAGGCTTTCTCGAATATTTAAAGGACGTTGAATAGGCCGGGATCAAGATAGATTTTACGCGATTAGCGCGATGAGATTGATCAATCAGAAGCCTGCATTTTTGAAAACTTTTTTATGTTTGCAGTAAACACTCTGGATCCCGGATATTAACTTTGGTTGGTTAAGACGATTTTGAATAAAATCAAATCAGAAAGCCAATGTTTTTAAACTTTTTTGGTTAGTTTAATCGAAATCTTCCACGTCTATTAATGAAAACTGAGTTACTGTACTTTGGACAAAAACTTGAATATGAGTACACGACTTGTGCATATGTGTCACCACTCTTACATATAAATGTACTCTGTTATGAGCATGATTCTAAGCGGAGCTGGTTAAATTTGAGTATCTGGGTATTAGATAAAGCAATAGTGGCCCACCGTGGCTGAGTGGATAAGACACCACGCTGCTAATCGCTTGAGAACGTAGGTGGGGGCGGGTTCGAATCCCGCCGTGATCCCCACGTGATCTGATATATATGTGTTCAATAAAACAAACAAACAAACAAGCAATAGTGAAAGGTACAGTTGCCATGGAAACAACGACTTCTTTAATTCGTATAGAAAATTAATGAATAGTTGTAAATGATTTAAGTTTAAAATGTAGGCAAATGCTCTGAAAATATCAATGGCTCCCATCTAGTATTTTACAAAAGTAATTTAATATATTCACATGATGTATAAGTTGATGCAACTCTTACCTAATGAAAATTCTGCAACAAGACTTATGTAGGTAGATCTTTTCAATGATTAATTCAGAATTCTAAGAACAAAACGAAGTTCTTAAGCGCCCTTCCTCACCCCTCACCCCACTCAAAAAAAGAAATACGATAAAAAGGTATAAGTATTTGGATAATTTCAGTATTTCCGTGATCTTTTGTCAGAGTTTAGAAAAGGTGTCTGGGTATTAAAAAAAACATATAACAAATTTGACGAACGATAAGACTATAGATTTCAGTCAATTTTTAACTGCAAAAAAATTTTATTCTAATGTTTATGCGGCTTTAATAATAGACTATTAAATATAATCAATTTACGGGAATTTTTATACGAAATTATATTCTCACATTTATGCAAATAGGTATGGATAAACAGACTTGAGTAAAATTACATATTTATTCTTTCTTCTCTATAACACGATCTAAATAAAGATGAAGTTATATGTACAGTTTATATCTTTAAATTTTTAGCTTTTTTTTATCAAAAATGTTTCACCATCATGTCTAGAATTGCTAGATTTACTTCTTTAGTCAGATCTTCGATTCTTTAGATGCCTGCGGGGCTTCATTCTCGGATTTTCCGTAGGTATTTGTAAAGATAAATTTATTTTGCAAAACCGTCAGCAAAAAAAAGTTAGAACAAACAATTAACTGACAGACTAACTGTAAATATATATTTTATTTTGACTCTATTTGATTTTTACTAAATTTTCATCCTTCATAGAAAATTTTAAGGCGATATAAATTGAGAAAGACTGATACTTTGAAAGAAGAAATTGACTTTCGTTACTTTTAAATTATTAATTACTCTAAAAAATGAATGATAGTTAAACAAAGTGTATACTATTGTGTTTGTTCCCTGCTTATAAAGGCTATACAAGGACTAATTTTAGCGAGTAGAATTATTTCAATTATATATAATCTGTTTTAAAAAAAGAACTGATATCTACTAAAAAACAACTTTTCAAAAGTAAAAAAAAAGCCAAGCAAAAAAAAAAGAAAAGAAAAAAGGGGAAAGTTGTGGTAAAAAATAGTGTGATATCAAATTTCCAAGCTAATATTATGGTACTTATTTAACATTTTTTATTAAAAATTTACCATATGTAAGTCGAGTACCTAAGTATGCGTTGATAGAAAGCCTTTTCTCCTTTACTAAATACATCATAACGTGTTTCTGAAAATTAATTTTTTTTAATTATGCATGATGGGCTTGGCGGCCATCTTTCCATATTTTACACAATTTTCTAAGCACACAAGTACATTGTTAAGATCGGAAATTCGAAATTGTCGCTAAAGTAAACATTTTATGCTTTTAATTTATGGAAATGAGTGCCGAGAAATTTGTGTCTTAAAATAAAGTTGAAGTAACTTCAGGTTTCATCTTATGATTCTCTTTTTTCGGAGGGGGTTAATTAATTAGTTAAAGCAGTAAAAATCAATTTGTTTTTATTATCTTCAAAATAAAAGACTTTCTTAATTTATCTGTCTGTAGCCAAAACTAGAAGTTCAAAATTCTTAATAATGCAAACATATTACGAGCTTGTCTGCTTAGAAATTTGTGTAAAATATGGAAAGATGGCCGCCAAGCCCATCATGCATAATTAAAAAAAATTAATTTTCAGAAACACGTTATGATGTATTTAGTAAAGGAGAAAAGGCTTTCTATCAACGCATACTTAGGTACTCGACTTACATATGGTAAATTTTTAATAAAAAATGTTAAATAAGTACCATAATATTAGCTTGGATATTTGATATCACACTATTTTTTAGCCACAACTTTCCCCTTTTTTCTTTTCTTTTTTTTTTTTTTTTGCTTGGCTTTTTTTTTACTTTTGAAAAGTTGTTTTTTAGTAGATTTAAAAATACTGTGTAATATGATGCACCCTATGTCAACAAAGCGAATGTTTTTAAGTCCTCATTCTTTAGATGACGCCAGATCAGAGATTTCCAAAACATGTAAAAGCTTTTTTTTTTTTTTTTTTTTTTTTTTTTTTTTTACATTTTAGCCTTTAAAGTCCAGTGTTTTCGGGAATTTTAAGAAAAAGAATTTTGTATGCATAGTTATACTAATTACTACAATCAATTGCTCTCTTCATCTCAGTACTAAAATTCAGTTAACAATTTATACAATTTAGTTAATATAGAATAATTGGCCTTACCATTACCGTAGTTACTTCGTTCCTTTCTTTCAATATCTTTAAATTATATACATAAAAGCATACAAGATTGATTGATTTTTTTTGACGGCCGATTATGTATTCGAGGGATTTAGGCCCGAGGCGAGGGGTTGCCCTCCGTGGGGGTCTTTCTAAGGGAACCTAACCCGTATTTATGCTTGGAATTCCAAGGTTTATAGAAAACCACGAAAACTCCGAACGATTAGGCCGACGGACGCTATTGGGTTTAAAAGCATACATACGCGAATTATACGACTATTTTCACATTAGCATTTATTGAAAAAAATCTATACGTTATGTTTGCGCAGATAGCGAATTAATATTAGAGCTTCGGTCATTTATACTACATAACTGATACATATTTATGATTCGAAGGAATGTGACAAAATCACGTTAGAATTATCTTCTAAATTTCCAAATCAATTAATAATTGACTCTTTTCTTTGTTCCTGTTTTACTAGCACACATCAAGGCAGTAATCCGCTATTCTAAGTAAAGGAAATTTAACGGTTGGTTGTGTTTATGACGGCCAATTATCAGCACGAGGGTTTTAGGCCCTAAGGGGGAATGCCCTCCGTGGGGGGGGGGGCTTCCTAAGGGAACCTAACCCGTATTTACGCTTGGAAAACCAAGATTTGAAGAAAAACACGAAAACTCCAAACGATTAGGCCGACGGGCGCGATTGGGTTCGAACCCAGAACCTCCCGTCTACCAGCTACCAGCTTCGAGAGCAGAACCTCTCGGCAACTGGTGGGACCGGAAATTTAACGGATTCGTATGGTATGATCATAAGGATATAAGTGTGGTAAATTCGTGTATTTCAATATTCTTATACAATAATCGTATATGTTGTTAAAAAATTCTTGTCTTTTGAACCTTTAATTGTAACACAAACGTGTTTCTTGTTTATAAAAGCTCTTTTCTTTCGCAGATGACTATTATTTCTCCAGTATCAAGACTCTATATCTCACAGACCATTTGGAAGGCAAAGATAAGACGAATTACAGACATTAAATATGTAGATATCTTTTTTCCAAATTGCTTATAAATACCACTTGTCCCTTTGGTTACAAGCCCCACCAGTGACTGAGAGGTTCTGCTCTCGAAACCGTTAGGCGGAAGTGCTGGGTTCGAACCCAATCGCGCCCGTTGGCCTAACTGTTTTGAGTTTTGTGGTTTTCTTCGAACCTTGGGAAATCGTGCGTAAATATGGGTTAGGTTCCCTTAGAAAGACCCCTACGGAGGGCACTTCCCCAAGGGCCTATATCCTTTGAGTAGATAATCGGACGTCAAAAATCAACCCAACCCTTTGGTTACAAACTTCCAAATATGCTGATTGTTAAAATGTTTCAAAATTTAAATTGGTTTAATTCAGAAGGAAAAGGATAACAGACAACTTATTTTTTTCTGAAGATCTATGGTAAAAGTAATAACAGATTTAATAAGTCCATACTCTTATCTCTTCTCTTTTATGAGACATATTTTTTAGACAACTAGCATTTTGTGAAGATTTTTAGTATTTTTTACGCTACTCATTTATTTTTGAAACATCGAGATAAATCCACATCATTTACATGATCGGAGAGAAAAACGCGCGTAAATTTTAGATCTTTTTATTTTTTGTTTTAATCTCTATTAGTTAAAAAATTATGCACGATTTCATAAACTTTTAGTTTTGTAAAAACGTTCAAAATCTCACTCTTCTACCATTCACATTTCTTATCAAAAATATTTATTAAATAGAACTTTTTTGTAAATTTATTTTAACTTCTTTTCTATATAGGTTTTGCACATACAAAATAAGAAAAAAATGGAAAATTATGAGGCAACAAAAAAAAAAAAAACTTTTCATGGAAATTCTGTGTAATGACCCATAAATAACATAATAATTCAATTTTTGTGCGGTTTACTTTAAAATGTTCACAAAACATTACTCTTCTAGGTACGTTTTTCGAGAAATCTTTTTTTTTTTTTTTTTTTTTTTTTTTTTTTTAAGATTTAAACAGTCGTATGAACTCTTAACTAATTGCTACGATTAATTGTTCCGATTTTACAGCTGCTAAAATTAAATTTATATCATTTAATTAACGCAGAAAGTCCAATATTATACCTCAGATTCGTTGTTCGTTAGTTTCATTTTCTTTAAACTAGTAATAAAAGGCATAACAGATGCAAATCGTAGTGATATAATAATAGCTTACTTTGGATTTTTAAAATCTTAAATCTATATTCGCTACTTTTCGATACATTTACAAAAGCCCTTTCATGAGAGAAAAAATAAATCAAAAATTAATCCGAAATATGTAGAAGTAATAGCAACCCATTTGCTATTACAATTTCAGAATTTTAATGTGCTATGGGAAGGGGGTCAGAGTTACA
The DNA here is from genome assembly GCA_963932465.1 of Maratus speciosus. NCBI lineage: Eukaryota > Metazoa > Arthropoda > Arachnida > Araneae > Salticidae > Maratus > Maratus speciosus. Next base: position 340,126,020 of record OZ010786.1, on the reverse strand, counting down.
GAGTATTTTTCTGGTACTACCTGTGAATCTTCTTTCGTAACTTGTAATCTTTGTATATCAAAATCCTCGTAATAGTCAAAATAATGAACCATTTTTAAGATGAAATCACACTTGTTTTTGCCGCGCTCTCCTGTTACCTGGACATGCATATTGATCAAAATAAGGATAGTTTCTTTTCAATTAAGGCACAGTTTAATCTCTTTAGTTTTAAAGTAATTTCTAAAATATATATTTTTAAAAAAATGTTTACTTACCATTGCTACTTCTTGCTTGAGCTCCTCCAAATCCACCTTCCCCTTCTTTTTCGCCATCTTGGCATCTTTCTGAACAGACTGAAAAAAAAAAGAAAGAAATGTAAACAAAGCATTATACTTCCAAGAAATAAAACAAACTGCACAAGATTCACTTTCCACCACTCTTACCTCCATTTAGAAACATTTACTTCATTATGTATAAATTTAATGCATATGCAAGAAAAAATCGCATTGAATTTTTCATGTTCAAATACTTTATTTAATTAAGGCTATTTTTTAATATATTGGACTGGAAATAATCTTTGTTTTTTTTTTCTTTCAGCTGCATCTTACGTGAGACTTAAATTCGGAATCCTCCACATAGCTGCAATCAGCACCGTTAATAACCTTTTAATCCCTTTAGGTCCAATTTCTCCTTTTGGAGAGTATGGAAAGGGGCAGAATTACTTTTAGGCTTAAAAAATTAAAAATAGCTAATGAAAAATAGCTAAAAAATAGCTAAACAGATTATGTTTACTGAAATTTAAAGAATATGTCATTTACCTTTAGTTTATCTAACGAATGTAATTTATTTTGCGAGCTATTCATACGACAACACGCTATAGAGAAGAAATTTTCAAGACTTTCAGAAAAAGTCGCATTTCAACAGGATTAAATGCACATAACTTTCTGCTAATTTATTAATAATTATTAAACAACTATCTACTAATCATCTCGAAATACACTGGCCTCCAAAAGTTAAGGTACAGGGACTTCTATAAAAAAGTCCAGTCAAATGTTGTGAAAACCTAAAAAGATATAGTGCACTGAAAAAAATGGGTTCTCAAAATTGAGTAAAAAGTACTCATTTTTAAATACGTCACATACTCAAAATAGCTCAGATCCAAATGTACTCAAAATTGAGAAACACGTGTACTCATTTTTGATTCTATGGATATGTTCAAATATGAACCGTTATGTACTCATTTTTTATCTTATGCATGTGTTCAAATATGAAGTGTTTATGTACTCATTTTTGATCCCATATATGTATTCAAATAAGAACTTGAAAGTAAATGCTGTCTGTTAAATATTCAATACATCTTTTTCTTATTTCATGTAATCAGCTCTACCTCAGTAAATATTACATTAATGCAAATAATTAATTATGCACAGTATTTTAAAATAATTTAAAAGTTTTTGAAAACACTGATTCTGTTATAAAAATATGAACTAAAACAAGATGGCGTCCAAGATGGCCGATTAGTAACACGTGCGAAACCAAAATGAGATACTGGGCTAGGATGAGGATGGCCACCCAGGGAAACCCAGCAAGTGCTTTAGAGTTTTAGTGCAGTCTTTGGGGGGAGATACTGGGCTAAAAGACACACATTTTATAAAACACTTTCAAAACTAAACTAAGTTAAATGGAAAACATATTTTTCTTGTCAAAGCCCCCCACCCCGAGACACTTTACTACAGATTAAAGTAAAAAATTTCTGACATTCATTTCCCGCTCAAAATTATCAGCAAGAAACATTTACATTGATTATTTACTAAGAGAAAATAGCAAAATTATTATCAAGATACGCTAAACAATTACTTTTATGACAAGAAGCATTGTTTCCAAGCACTTTTAAATCATTTTAAAATACTGTGCATAATTTGATATTTACATTAATATAATAGTTATAGGAGGTACAGCTACTTACATTAAACAAGAAAAAAATATTGAATATTTAACAGAGAGCACTTACTTTCAAAGTTGTCGGCGAATATTGAAAATACCATTTTTCTAATCTTTGTTTTTACGAACAAATTCATCTCACTTAGCACACAAACCAGACCGAATTTTCGAAGCACTGATAAGCAACAACAACAACACAATGTAACCTTACTCATTATAAAGGAGATACGGTATATAGTTGCTTAAAAGGAATAAAAATGCAATATTATACCTCTGATTTTGACGGTATATTACATTGTTTTCCGATTAAAAGACATCTTTTAAGCCGCCATGAGTAAAATAAACCACTATAAAGTACAAAGTTATCGTTTTGTTTGAGTTTGATAACATGTGATGTATCAAAATTGAGAAAGCATTAGGTTCATTTTTGATCCAAACATACTCAATTCGATATGAGTACATCGATTTACTCATTTTTGAGTACATCGATTTTTGAGTACTTCATTTTTTTCAGTGTGAGCTGATTGAAAAGTTGTGGAAAATCCCTTATAATAAAGCTATTTTTAGTAAGCAACTCACTATATCGACCCTGTCTTTGTGAATTTTCGTGATATTTGACTGGACTTTTTATATAAGTTGCCCTAAATAGCTGACTACCAAATTATATTATAAAAATTTTAGGATCTTCCACGCATGCGCAGTTAAAAATTATTTCATAAAACTGTCCATATCTCATCAAATATTCAATATATTCATGTTTTAATTGCAGTATACTGTTTCTACTATTCTTTGGCAAGTTTTCGGAAAGTTGTGTTAAATTTGGTTGAAAACTCTGCATGCTATAAGCAAAAAACTTTTTCATTTTTCACAGTCACAATAACATCTTCACGAATATGAGTGCTATGCTTACACAAATGCACACAAACGTTGAGCAAAACCCAAATAGTCATTTAACACAGTGACGAACAATTTCCAGCATTTTCTGTTACATAGGTGATCGCAAATATTATTTTATTATTAAATTTCTTATTAGCCCCCTAACTGTCCTCCCAACTAAATCTTCACCAAGAAATATGAAATCAAACATGCTCTTTTCATCCCAGAAGTTCAAGAAGAATTCGCCAATAATTTTGGTAGATATTCGGCAAAACGTGTGCAATGGAAAGCATCCAGTCCCTGTACCTTAACTTTTGGAGGCCAGTGTATGAAATAAATATCTCGCACAAATATATTTTTAAATTTAAACTGTTTGATAACATTATTATTTGGCCATTTCAAATATGACGTAATTTCTCTCATTTACTGCTTTAAACGCATATTAATGAATTTATTATTTTAAAGTTTTATTTTTCTTTTTAATATGCTCCTGAAAATACATTTGTATTTGGAAAAAAAATTATTATTTCTGTTGTCTTAAAATTGGCAACAAAAGTTAAAAAGATCATCTCGAAATATGAAATAAATGTCTCGTGAAATATATTTGGCCATTTTAAATATGACGTAATTCCCCCTTTTACTGTTTTTAACACACATGAATTATTATTTTCAAATTTTCTTTCTTTTTACTTTCTTCTATCTTCAATAGAAGAAAGCATTGTAATCGAAATTTTTTTCGGCATGCGGTTTTTGACGAATTTACATGTTTTAGGGGTCAGTGATCCCAAAAAACATGTTTATAGTAAATGTCTGTCTGTCCATGTGTCCGTCTGTCCGTGTGTCCGTCTGTCTGTCGCCATTGTACCATCAAAAAGTGTATGAAGCTATGCATAGAATTGAACCAAATTTTTATTTTAAGTTTTTGGATATGGCAGATAGGTCCTCCCTGAATTTGGAAAAAATTCGCCGGTAGGGGGCGCTGTAATAGCTATTTTTTGCAATTTTGAATATTGTACCATCCAAAAGTATATGAAGTTATGCATAGAATTGAACCAAATTTTTATTTTAAGTTTTTGGATATGGCAGATAGGTCCTTCATGAATTTGGAAAAAAATCGCCGGTAGGGGCGCTGTAATAGCGATTTTTGTGCGATTTTGAATATTGTACCATCCAAAAGTATATGAAGTTATTCATAGAATTGAACCAAATTTTTATTTTAAGTTTTTGGATATGGCAGGCAGGACCTCCCTGAATTTGGAAAAAAATTGCTGCTAGGGGGCGCTGTAATAGTGATTTTGCATATTGTACCATCGAAAAGTGTATGAAGTTATGCATAGAATTGAACCAAATTTTTATTTTAAGTTTTTGGCTATGGCAAGCAGATCCGACCTGAATTTGGAAAACATTCGCCGGTAGGGGGCGCTGTAATAGCGATTTTTGTGCGATTTTGAATATTGTACCATCCAAAATTGTATGAAGTTATGCATAGAATTGAACCAAATTTTTACTTTAAGTTTTTGGCTATGGCAAGCAGGTCCTCCCTTAATTTGGAAAAAATTCGCCGGAAAATCAAAGTTAAGATGAAAATCAAAGTTGGTATAGTAATGAACTAATAATATTGAAGTATTAACATGTGTAACTAGTTTTTGAAATATTAAGATGTCTAAGATAGAAGAAAGTTTTGGGATTGGCACATCCAACTAGTTTAATATTCACATGTAAATACAATTTTATGACATAGTTTTCAATATTTTCCTGATTTTAACACGTAGTCATTTAATTCTATTTTTTTTTTCATTTCTGGTTTTAATAGTTACGTGTAAATAAATTTTTAATTAAAAGGAAATATTATTCTTTGCTGTTTTTTTTTTTACAATTGGCAACAATTCAAAATAATATCTTTTTCTAAAATATGGAAAAATATATATATCGTGAAATGCTGAAAATTTTAATAGAACATGTAAAAAAAACTCAAAATATTAGTTAAATTAAAAAAAAAAAGCAGTCTGCACACCGCAAGTTTGTAATGTATATCCTTAGAAAAAAAATGATTAAATTTCTATGTATAGTTTTTGCTCCTATAAAACTTTTCTAATGCTAAGATTTTGACCAAATTTAAAATTAAATAGCTCTTCGATTTAAAAATGGTCTGCTTCAGCGTGTTTATCAATCAATTCTCTGTGATACTACTGATTTTCATATTTTTGTATGCATTGGTTTTATTAATATTAGCGAAGAAAGACCTCCAGTCACAAAAAATTAATTTACAACAGCAGTGAGAGCGTTGGCTACCTTTTTAAAAGTTCCGTACTTAAAAAGTAAAAACGGAATTATTATTATTGATTTTGTTATTATTGGTTTTATTAATATTAGCGAAAAAGAATCTCCAGTCACAAAAAAATAATTTAAGACAGCAGAGAGATCCTTAGCTACCTTTTTTTTAAAGTTCTGTACTTAAAAAGTAAAAACGGAATCATTATAAAATCACTTTTGTGTCTGTCTGTCTCTCCTTCACAGCCATTTTACTCGTAAACTATGGAAGTGGAAAGTTCAAATTCGGGGAAGTAGTAAAGACTATTGACCCACATATTTACAGATCATTAAACATTCACAAATATATTTTAGAAAAATGCAGAGGGGTTAATTAAGTTACTTAAAACAAATCTTTTCTTTGTATATCGTGTGAAAACTTTCGTAACGCTGAACCCAAAAATACATTTCTTTTAATTTTAGGTATTATATTTTCAGAGATATCATCGAAAATGTAGTGAAAAATATGTCCCCCCCCCCCCCTCTCGGCCTCTATTTCCGAATCTACTGAAACTAAAATTACGAAAAAATTCGAGGTATTAGACGTTAATTTAAACCTTGCCGGAAAACCGTAGCGATTACTCTAGGTCGCATAGCTTTTGAGAAAAGCGCATTTTCCCGTTACACACAAATTTCGATTTGCGGGCATTCGAAAAAGGTGTTAAGGAGAGCTGAGTAGTGATGGGCGATTTCGATTTTTTTAATCTATTTAATCGATACTATGGCCAACTCGATTTAATCGATACTATGATTTTTTTAATCGATGTCTCTAAGACGAAATAAGGTAATATCATTTTCATTTTCCTTCAAAAATTGAAGATAAAGTAGTTGGATGTGCCAATCCCAAAACTTTCATCTGCCTCATAAATATTAAAACTTAAAAATTCCTTGTCACAGTGTCAAATTTAAATGAAACCTATGCACATCATGAGGATTCAAAAAGCATAGGTTCATTGAAGTATGTGCATTTTAAAAGAAAATATAATACATTTTCCTAACAAATCATTGAATTTCGGCCGGTACCCTCTTAGGCTAATGTCAGACGAACGTCTTTTTGCACGCTTTTTTCGCTCTTACACCATCCTTACACCTTCGCTAGCATGTGTAGGGACGGTGTAAGAGCGAAAAAAAAAGCGTGCAAAAAGACGTTCGTCTGATATTAGCCTAGATGTCCGCAACGGAAAATCCCAATTCAAAGAGCATAAAAACGACAGCTGTTGGGCAGTATACACCCAAGCCTAACAAGGATCTATTTATCTGAAAGTGTAACAGAATATAAAGTTTGATTAAATTCCGTGCATTAGTTTTGAGATATGGCTATCACGAATATCATGCAAAAAAACAGTATATAGCAGCGCAGCGTGTTACATGATTAACACGAAAAACTCAGGAACAACTTATGTCAATGACACATAATATTAAGTTTGATGAAATTCCAGTCATTACTTCTTGAGATATTATAACTAATATCGTGTAAATTCTGAAAAACAGTGTTAAATTCATGGGCTGGTACGGGTGGACAACCCCCTCCCCCCGGAACATTGAAATATCCCTCATGAAGATTTGAGATTTTATGCTTAAGGGACAAAAGTTCAATTCCCCCCCCCCCCCGAAAGTCTAGAATGTCCCTCTCCAGAACCATAGAAATCCCTCCCGGAGAGCCCCACCAGTGGCCGAGAGGTTCTGCTCTCGAAGCTGGTAGACGGGAGGTGCTGGGTTCGATCCCAATCGCGCGCGTCGGCCTAATCGTTCGAAGTTTTCGTGGTTTTCTTCGAACCTTGGTTCTCCAAGCGTTAATACGGGTTAGGCTCCCTTAGAAAGACCCCCACGAAGGGCACTCGCCCCCCCCCCCTTAGGGCCCATATCCCTAGTGTTGATAATTGGCCGTCAAAAACACAAACAAACCCTCCCGGAGAAAAATGTCTGAATTCAACACTGCTAAAAAAGCAGTATGGCAGCACAACCTGTTATATCATTTACACGAAAACCTAATCCTGAACAACTTATAACAGAATATTAAGTTTGATGAAATTCCGTTCATTAGTTCTTGAGATATGATCCCTAAAATCGTTTAAATCCAGAAAAACGTGTTGAATTCCGGGGGTAGCCCTGAGGGACATCCCCCCCCCCCCCCATGCAACATTCAAATGTCCCCCAGAAGGTTTGAGATTTTATGCTTAATGTACAAAAGTCCAATCCCCTTCCCCTCTGAACTGACCCTCTCTGGATCCGCAGAAATCCCTCCCGGAGAAAATTGTCTGAATTCAACACTGCTGATAAAATCTGCATAACAACGCCCCCTGTTGGGCGATTTACACCGAAATCTAATATGCAACAATTTATGCCAACGTCTAACTGAATGTGAAGTTTGATGAAAATCCGTGCATTTGTTCTTGAGATAGAGCTATTGCGAAAACAACTTTTAAAGATATATTTGTGTAATACAAAGCCCAGAAGCAGTATAAAAGCAATAAAGGTCAAATTGTTTAAAAAAAACTAATTTAATCAGAATTAATCACATAAATACTATAGTATTCTCGACTAGTTTGCATAGAGTTGATCTCTCAATACGCCTCCTGTGTCTTTAAAAGTTAATTAAAAACCTAACTGAAAAAATGTGACACGGGCCAAGGCGGTGTTGCAACTTTGCGATCTCTTTTCGAAGCGCACAGACGAAGCGTTCTTTTTTAGCACAATGCCAAGTTTAAACTTTGAACAAGTGTTTTCTTTTAGCTACACTGTAAAAAGAACAGATTATTACTACGCTGAATTTAGTTTTATGAAATGCCAAATGAAGTTTAAATATGCACTACTTTTTTTGTCAGTACCGAATTAGGTTTATCTTGAACAGATTAGGATAAGATTAAAGAAAGATTTATACAGAATAGTACTATTTGATATTATTTAGGCTTCATATCTCTTTGAACTTTTATGGTATACCCATCCATATCTTTCTAGCATATACAGCTATACCCAACCCCACGTTGTATAGTTTTGTACAAAGCCTTATTATTCTTTTAACAACTATTTTTTTAATAATACAGTTGATAATTCATATATTTATTGTACGGCACCCTCTGAGTGCGGGTAATACTCGCCCTTGACCCTTTATTTTTAGAATAGAGAGAGGAGAGAAATCTTAAACGCGATTTTCTGTAAAATACATTTTTCTGCATGGACAGCATGATAACATGAACAATTTTTAAGATTTTTGGAAAAAATTTGCATTTATCTATTCATAATTAAATTGTCTAAGGGTCATCGAGCTATTTTTTGTAAATTTTAATTTTTTATAATTTTCCAATAAGTTTAAAAGTCAAAATTTTAGACGAAAAATGAATTTTTTTATCAAAATAGCGCTTTTTTTATTTTTAAAAAATTCATAAATTTGATCCGATGGCCCTTAGCTACAACCTTATTGTACAAGAAGAAACTGAGATATATATATATTTTTTTTTTTTTTTTTTTTTAACAAGAAGTTAAGATGCTGCTCATCGAACCCGGATATTTTGATACAGGTCAACGCGGCTGCAGGTTTCCGATGTACTATGTGACCAAATTTAACAAGAAAAAAAAAGATAAATACTTGAAGCAATAAAAAATCTCGTAGAATTATTAGTTTTCGATTAATGTTACACCCTTCCTAAAAACAAATTCCGATATATGTTAATTTTTCGCCGCCGAGAATGTACATAACCCCCTTAACGTAAAAAGTAACTTTCAGCATGAAAGAAATTTAAAGATAAAAAAGTATTTATTAATCTTAACCATTCTGTTACGTAAATAAAATCTTCGAATATTTCGATAACCCAATTTTATTTATTTTTTTTTTATCCCTTTTTTATTATTATTTTCGCACGGTCATTACAACTTTAGACGGCAAAATAAAAGATAATTCTATTCTAAAATGATGGTCTGAGTTAAGTTAAAAAGAGCATTAACAGTCATGATGTCAAAAGTATATCCATTTCCTTTGTGGATATCCTGAATTACATCCTTTTAAGCATATTTATGGTCAGAATTGGCAATCAAAACGAAAGAAGTTACTCTAATGACGTCAAATATACATAAAAAAGTACTTAGAATAAGCAATCAAGACGTCATTATCTTCGCCATGAAATGAAAACATTTTTTTAAGTTAAGAATAAATAGAATCTAATGATAATATATCGAAATCATTTCTTATAATCCTTATATAAATTACAATATGAAAAATTCGCGCGCAAATTAAGCATGTGTTATTGCAGTGATACAAGATTTAAATTTGTAATGCAAGTCATAAATAATTCATAAAGAAGGGGGTTTTTTTTCTTTTCACAATTTTCTCACTTTTATTTAAATAAAAATGTACTTAGAACTTTAAACAAATATTTCAATTTCTGGAAAAAGCTCACTGTATTCAATCTTGCAGATTGTAAAAAAAAGACTTTTTAAACAAATTGAATAAATTATATTCCATTAATCTTTTGCTGATATGTTATGCAAGAATTACATAAAACATTTTCAGCGTTAAGTGTTTATTTAAATAGGAATAAATATGATTAAAATAAATTCTGTAATATATATTTAGTAATTTTAAATGAAGAACGTAAGGTAGACATTACTGGAAAAATTTATTTTTTATCATTAACATGTTTTCACTTTTTTTTTCTTTTACAAAATCGACGGGGCAGGATGAAAAATGATGATATTCATCAATAAATGACTGTTATTCATTATTTTTTATTTTTTTAAGATCGTCGACTTTTATCATTCCTCCTCTTTTATACATTCTTCAATTGTGTTTTCTTAAAAGGACTTTCATCGTTATTCTCCATTATATATTTAACTGCTTTTGTTTTAAGATTACCTTTATATTTTCATCGATCCAAACATACCTTATAAGCTAAAAGATCGCACTGCCATTTCAAATTTCGCAAAAAGTGAACCATCATTGTTTTTCCCCTTCAGCTTTCAACTTTACTTGAATGGGCTTTGTTCTATATCTGGCAAGCTAGTTTTAATGCATAAACTACATTCTGGGCCATTTTTATCTCAATCGATAAAAGTTAAAATTTTGACTTAAAAATTGAAATAATGTTTTAAAAGATATTTTCAACTTTTTTATGCCAAAACTTATGCAGTAAAGAGTAAAGCAGATATATTTATTTTAGTAAAACAAACGGTTACCACTGTAACAATATGCACTCACTGCCAAAAGTTAAGCACGCAGAGGGAGATGTTAATTTCCGGAAGACAATCTTAATTGGAGACGCTGTAATTCGCTGCGGAGTTAGATGGGAGTATGCAAATACATTATGTAACAGCCAATCACGGTTTCGTGTAGAAAAATATGAAAAAAAGGCAGTCGTATAACGAGACAGCATTGTGAAAGATTAAAGGAGGTGCATGTAAGTGCTGATAAAAAGTATTTGGAACTTTCGTACGGTTTTTTTTCCTTCAAAACATACGTGTTTCTATGGCTACCAGAAAACAAATAGAATTTTCTGAGCGTTGGCGTGCTGTCGGACGTATTGAAGCGGAGCAATCAATCACAGATGTAATTATTTTCTTTGGCGTTCATCATTCCGTAATTTTAAGATTATGGAAGCAATTCCTGACCAGCCAAACAGTTGACCGAAGACATGTGGCCGGTCATCCAAGGTTTACGAATCCCGCGAATGGTCGATATATTGCTGTAGTAGCAAAGCAGAATCAAAGGCGTCTACACATGTTACATCTATGTTGCAGCGTTCATTGATAAGACGATATCTGCCAGTACTGTGCGCCAAAGGCTGCACATGAATGGACTGTACGCCTGGGTACCCCAAGTTTGTGTTAATCTATCCGTCCAATCCAGAGAGGTACGATTCAAGTAGTGCCGGCAACATATCAATTGGACTGATTGGGGCAACGTTATGTACACGGATGATTCGAGATTTGCTCGGCAACCAGATGAAAAGCGTGTAAAGGTCTGGAGAGAAGTAGGCGCACGCAGTCGGCTCCAGAACACCAGCGAACATGGCGCATTCTGAGGGTGAACATCATGGTGTGAACAAAGATTTCGTACGATATCGCATCGGCCTGCACATCTTTAAATGTGGTTCGATGACGACTGGCTGCTTTTGGGATGAAGACCTAGACAACACTGTGAGACTGTACGCAGCTGCAGTTGGTCCTGCTTTCGATGTAATCGAAGATACTGCGCTTCCCCATAGAGCTGTCTTCGTCGAAGACTACCTGGAGAGTGAGCGGTTTGCGCGTATGAGTAGTCAGCATACTCGCCCGATCTTAAGAGGCTACTTCAGTCAGGCGAAAAGACCTGTTCGATAATGCTAATCCTATGGAAGAAATTTATAAAGATATCGCGGTTGCATTTCAATATTTTAAATGATTTCTTTTGCATTGGATAGCTGAGATCAATCTGTATGCAGGCCGTTTTCTACTTTTTCGATTTTCATTACAGACTTTTTTTTTATGAGGATGTTTTCACTTTCGGAACCGGTTCCGAAAATGAAAGTGTCCCCATAAAAATATCTGTAAACAAAATCGAAAAAGTAAAAAACAATCTTTGTACAGATCAATCTCAGCTGTTTAATGCAAAAAAATCATTTAAAAATATTGAAATGCAACCGGGATATCTTTATAAATTTCTTCCATAGGATTAGCATTAGCGAACAGATCTTTTCACTTGACTGAAGTAGCCTCTTAATCCCATTGAAAATCTTTGGGATGCCCTCGGCTATGCTGTGTGTACACGTTTCCCATACCTAGCTACTCTCGCAGTGTTGCAAACTGCTCTACAAGAGGAGTGGCGATTACGGAACTCTACGTTGGTTGATCACATCTTGAAAAGCATGGTCACACGCTGTAAACTTTTTATGCAGGTGAGGAATGCTCACATACCCTATTACTGTGGATTTTGTTTGTTCGTTTTGGCTTTAAACATGTTTTTGTTAATGACACCAATAAGATTTCATCTTGTAACTTATGAAAATTCAATATTGTTTTCATATATGCATGTAATTCTTTATTTTGTCTTATGCATAAACATATTTGCTACTTTCTGCCATATTTCGAGTCGGTCCAAGCAGTACTGTACTTGTCAAATTTTCCGCATTTTACCGCTGCGTGCTTAACGTTTGATAGTGAGTGTATAAAGTGATGAATTTATTATTGTCGTAATCATGTCTATTTACTCTTCTGCAGCTATAAATATCTCGTAAAATAAAAAGTGATAGAAAATAGATTTAAAAAAAGTTCTTTATTTTTATCCAAGTCCTCAGAATTTATAAACACATAAATCTATCGATTTTTACTAATACTAACGGATTTTAGAATCCTCAGACGATTGTAAAAGCAAACTATTTTTTTATTCATGACTATCTCTTTATACATATTTCTAAAAGCATACATAATTCATGGATATATAAACTTATACCAGTTGTGTTAAATGGGAATAAACTACTGTTTTACAGGATTTATATAGCGGTAATGGATTGAAACTATTTCCCATAACTGCTTTAAAAAGGACTGCAAGAAACATCCATAGAGATTACTACTACACAGTAAACTTTTGTAAACTTATTGTACTTTAAACGGCTGAGCCTGTATCAAAGCAAAAATGTGTTTTGAATAGTACTGCAACATTTTTTTTCTTAATAATTCCTGGACATTCCTTTAATTCAATTTGGTTTTTGTATGTAAAGATGAAGTTAATTTTAAGGCATTATTTTGGAAATAGACAGACTGAAACAAAATTCTGCCACTGGCATCTAGAAAATCAATTGTAGCTCTAGGAAAAATAGTTCCATGTCATCCTTATAAATTCTATTTCTCTTTGTTAGAGAGTTCTATTTATCCCTATTAAAGTTCAAGCGCATTTTCCTATATTATCATGGTCAAACTTATTTGAAAATCTCTGCAAATAAATTCAAACACAAGAAGCGAGTTGTAGTAAGTATAATTGTAGATCATTAATTAATTCTAGAAATCAACTGATAATATAATTACCTATAAAACTATATACTAGAAATTCTCGATCATTTCGGCTATTCAGTTTATTTGTTTACCTTATTCGCGTAACTCGGAAATCTATATTTCTAGTTTAAGGATTTAGAAAATGTCTACCTATATTAGTTTTAGATGAAGGCGGTATATGCTTTCTTTCAGTGCAACAGGTGATGAATTGCCAAATAATTTTTATGTTTACAACTGTTTACGAATTACAAAAACAATGGCGTGAATTATGCTCTAAACCACGCTCGCCTACAGTCAACAAGTGTGAAACGGCAACAACGAAACATTTTAAACACTAAAAAGTAGAAAATAGAAATAAAAATAACGAGTGCAATACACATATATTTTTTATACTCTTTTATCATTTAATAGTTTAATGTTAATTAAATTGTGATTATACAAGGGAAAGTCAGTAAGTAGGTCACAAACCGATATGAGAGGTCGGAAATTAGTAAGTAAATTGTTTCCAAATATACCAATATGTACCAGCACTGTCCAACTGTAAGATGTCAATTTCGAATTTATGAGACAACAGTTGTACAAGATGAGCAGGAGCATTCAAAAGTTGTTGACGAAGAACGAAATGGCCGTCCTGTTGAGGTTGCAACAGAAGAAACAGTGTGGAAGATTGAGGAAATGGTTAGAGCTGGCAGGCGAATAACAATAGACAGTATTAGCAACTGCAACAGGGTGTTCACATGGTTTAACCTACAGCGGACATATGCAGACGTTGAATGTGAGGTACACAGGTGGCTGTGAGTGCAGTCCAAATGCAGCAGGTATTAGAAAAGGCATAAAGAGATGGGACAAATGTATCAATGCAAATGACAATTATATAGAGAAATAAGCATGTCTTTTAAGTATGTATCTTGGTTTTCCCTTTTTTATTGTTTTTTGTGACTTACTGACTACTTACTAGCTTGCGGTCGTACGTTGAGAAAACAACTTAGAAATCGTAAATAGATAGTTTAAAAAATGCTTTTTTTTTTCTTTCCTACTGAAAGGCCTTTAAAAAAAATAAAGCAAAAATATTGTAATGTATTTTTCACTCACTTTTTGGTATGCTTGAAGTATAAAAATTATGTACAGAGGTGTGTTTTCTGTGACAATACAACAACTTAATATGTTTAGAACATGATTATAAATTAATCAATTAACTTTAGACATTTTTCTGTTACTCGATCGCAGGTGATGAATCGCAAAATAATCTCTATACTTACAACTGTTTACGCGTTACAAAAACATTGCCGTAACAGTGCAGCAGGTGATGGATCGCCAAATAATGTTTATGGTTACAACTGTTTACGAATTATAAAAACAGTGGCGTGAATTATGCTCTGAACCACGCTCGCCTACGGTCAATTGGTGTGAAATGGCAACGATGAAATATATTAAACACTAGAAAATATAATTAAAATGCATATAAAAAACAAATAATTGTGCAAAGATTACTTTCACGTGCATAAATATAATATAAAGATATTTAAAATACAAATTAAAATTATCTTAAAATACATTAGAAAAACCTAGAACGTTTTCATCCATTACAAGGCCGTCATCAGTAAGATTTAAATATTATTATTATTTTCTTTGCGCTTTTTCGAGAATGGTCCAGGAGAAAACATTGTAATTTAAATGTTATACGTCAGATGAGATGCCAGATAAAGTTATTCAAATTTTCAACAAAACGAACTTTCATCTATTATGCAGTAAATCTCTCCATACTCCATGGATATCGTATGATAATGCAGCGTTACAAGCTGTGTCTTTATTAGCAGTTATATTAATTGATTCTCTTATGATGGCTTCCTGGTAATTATTTGTACGAAAGATAATATTCGATTTATTAAAATCTACTTTTATTGATTGAGTTTGAGCTAATCTTGATAATGCAGTATGGGGTCATTTAATCTGAGATCTGCTTATGTTTTTTAATTCTATCACGAAATTTTCTCATCGTCCTACCAACATAAATAAAATATTTATTATCTTTTTGGAAAGGTATAATGTATACTCCGGCTCTATTGACTTCTTGGACAGGATCAATTTTAGTATTTAACAGGTCTTTTAATTTTGGGGGAGGGGCTGCGATTAATTTTACATCAGATTTAAAAAGGATATGCCTTATATTTTCAAAAAGCGACAACTCACTATTACATAAGCATTATCTCAGGCATTATAGGCATTAACTCAAGATGAATATAGCACTAGAATGTTAACTTTCATTTACTAGAAAATATAAATAAAAAATGAAGAGTGCAATGCATAATATATTTTTTAACACTCTTTTATCATTTAATAGTTTAACGTTAATTAAACTGTGATTATACGCTGAGAAAACAACTTAGAAATCCTAAGCAGAGGCTCTAAAAGAAAAAAAAATCTTTCCTATTGAAGTATACCTTTAAAAAAATAAAGCAAAAAATTGCAATAGATTTTTCACTCTCTTATTGATATGCTAGAATTATAAATATTATGTACAGAGGTGCGTTTCCTGTGACAAGCTAACAATTTAATATTTTTAGAATTTACTTATAAATTCATCAATTGGCTTTAGGACATTTTTCTGTTAGTCGATCGTAAGAGATGAATCGCCAAGTTAAAAGGGACACTGCCAGTCATGATGTCAAAAGTGTATCCATTTCCTTTGTGGATATCCTGAATTACATTCCTTTAACTATATTTATGCATAGAAATGACAATCAAAATGAAAAAAAAAATTACTCTAATGACATCAAATATGCATAAAAAATATTTAGAATAACCATAACAATAACCACAATGTTTATGGTTACAACTGTTTACGAGTTACTACAACAATGACATTACTTATGCTCTAAACCACTCATCCTAAGGTTAACTGGCTGTGAAACGGTAACAACGAAATATTTTAAACACTAAAAAATGGAAAATATACTAGTCGGATGTGGCAATCTCCAAACTTTCTTCTATCTCATGCATGTTAATATTTCCTGAAAAATGTAGCATAGCAGCGCCACCAGTTAGATGATTTACACCAAAATCTAATCAGCAACAGCTTATGTCAACTTCTAACTAAATCCGAAGTTTAATGAAAATCCGTGCATTAGTTTTTGAGATAGTTTTTGATAGTTTTTGATATTGCGGAAATCGTAAAAAATTCTGCCTATCAGCGCCACCTGTTAAGCGATTTACATAAAAAATTAATCAGGACTTAATTTATATCAGGTACTAACTGAATCTGAAGTTGGATAAAAATTCATCCATTAGTTTTTGAAATACAGCTATTGTGATAATCGTGTAAAATGCAGCATAACAGCGCCACCTGGTGGCGATTTACACCAAAAACTAAACAGCACTAATTTACATCAGGGACTAACCGAATCTGAAGTTTGATGAAAACCCATGCATTAGTTATTGAGATAGAACAATTGCGGAAATCATGAAAAAGGCAGCATAACAGCGCCACCTCTCAGGCGATTTACACCAAAAAGTAATCAGCACCAATTTATATCAGGGACTACCTAAATCTGAAGTTTTATTAAATTCCGTTCATTAGTTGTTGAGATAGAGCGCTCACAAAATTTGTGTCACATACATACAAGACAGACAGGTCACTGACTCATAGACAGACAGACATTTTGTAAAAACATGTTTTTCGGGATCTCTGACCCCCTAAAACGTGTAAATCCGTCGAAAACTGGAATTCGAAAATTTTCACGAATCCAAAACTTTCCTTTGTAAAGATAGAAGAAAGTAAAAATAAGCATGCATGTATATATTTTTAAATACCCTTTGTATCATTTAATAGTTTAATCTTATACTATAAACAGTTAAGTGCGAGTATTACTCGCGCACAGAGGGTTCCGTACAATAATATATGAATTAGTAAGTGTATTATTAAAAAAAATACCTGTACTAAAAGAATAATAAGACTTTGTAAAAACTATACAACGTAGGGTTGCGTATAGCTGTATATTATAAGAGGTGCAAAGGAAAGTCCCTTTAACCTGAAAATACTTGCGAACGAAGAGAGCTACAGCTATACAAGTGAGGTAACGGTACAGTAAAGTGACTACGCAAACCGACCTAATGCAAACTAGACCGACCTAATGCAAACGACAGCAGACCCTTAGTGGCGAAATTTGGAAGATAGCCATTGCAAATCGAAAATGAAAAGAGGTATGGCAAATTTTACAAATAGAAAGTTTTAGAGCATCAACTAATTAGTACGAAACGACATTTGATTCACATGGATAAGATAAATCGTCGCCTGCATACCCAAAACTGACCGAAATCGATTAGCGACGATTCTACTTTGCCTATTCACATTCCGGAAATGTAGCAGTGCACAATTGCAGATTGTGACGTTGTACTGTGCTGTAATGTCTGTAAAGATTTAATTTCCAATGCATTTAAAATTTTAAAATAACCCTTTGAGGGCCAGAAGAGGTATGTTCGTAAACTGATGAAATAATTAGCTGACACCAGAATATTCAAACGAATTTCTCAGAAAACAAAAACCCGCGAATTTGCACTTTCATTACAAAAGCAAAATTTTATTAAAATATTCTTGGTGCCATTTGTCAGTTTTGGAATTAAAATTAGGTGGCTAGACCGTCTAGCCACCGCCCTTGAAAGGGTTAAATCTATGTCGTCGTATTGAAGAGGCTTGCAATAAACGTTCCATGCTGAGAAATGTGCATGCAGTAACTCTCACGAATACAAACGTGTATCGTGAGCAATGGCGAACTTTTCGAACATGCTGAATATTAACTTTTATCACTGTGAGACAGTTTGTCTTTGTGTGTGTGTGTGTGTGATGTTATCAAAATGTATTGAGATAAGTACGTATTTATAGCGTAAATTGTGCGCATTTTTTCATACTTCTGAATATTAATATTCAGAATGGAATTCCATTCAAACGTTTACACAAAATGGAGTGCATCGATTTCGGACATTTTGGGGTAAACAGGCGAAGATTTATCTTATCCCTGTAAACCAAATGTTGTATTCTATTAATTAATTGATGCTCTAAAACTTTCTATCTGGAAATTTTGCTCTATCTCTTTTCGTTTTCGATTTGCAGTGGCTATCTTCCAAATTTTGCCACTAGGGGGCGTTGCTGTCGTTTTCATTAAATCGGGCGTAGTCGCTTTACTATACCGTTCCCTCAATTGCATAGCTGTAGCTCTCTCCGTTCAGAAGTATTTTCAGGTTAAAGGGACTTTCCTTTGCACCCTGTATACCAGAAAAGTATAAATGGATATACCATTAAAGTTCAAAGATATATGGAACCTAAATAATAAAAAATATAGCTATTCTGTATATTTGTTATTCCATATAAGTTTTTAGTTAACCTTTAAAGACATAGTAGGTGTATTGAGAGAGCCACTCAATGGAAACTAGTCGCGAATCCCATAGTATTTATGTAATTAATTCTAATTAAATTAGTCTGTTTTTAACAATTTGACGTTTATTGCTTTTATACTGCTACTGAGTATTGAATTACATATATATATCCTTAAAATTTGTTATCTAGGCTTTAAAAGTCGATGGAGCACAGAGTACGCCATCCCTGTCATTATGTATGTCGAAACCGTCCGTGTCTTCAAGTGTTAATATCTCGGCTAATTACCGACGATTTTTTTCGAAATTCATGATCAACAATGCTTTTATACTTCTGCTACGATAGGTACCTCCAGCTCTGCTCAACACTTTTGCTGAAGCCCGTAAATCGAAATTTGAGTGTAACGGAAAAACGCAATTTTCCCAAAAACTATGTGACCTAGGGTAATCGCTATAATTTTCGTGCAAGGTTTAAATTAATGTCTACTAATTCTAATTTTTTCATAATTTTAGTTTCAATAGATTTGGAATTAGATGGGGGAATTTATTTTTGCACTACATTTTCCACCATAACTTTGAAACTATAATACCTAAACTTAAATGAAATATATTTTTGATTTCTGCGTTACGAAAACTTTCACACGATACCCTACACGATGTACAAAGAAAAGATTTTTCTTTCAAGTAACTTAATTAGCCCCTCTACATTTTTCCTAAATATATTTATGAATATTTATTAATCTGTAAATATGTGGTTCAATAGTCTTTATTACTTCTCCCAATTTGAACTTTCCACGTTGCATATTTTGCAAGTAAAAGGGCTGCGACAGACAGACAGACACATGAGTGATTTTATAATGGTTCCTTTTTTTTTTTTTTTTTAAGTACGGAAGCCTAATAATACGAGCAAAAATTATGTGCGCGTGTGTATGTAAATTTTATCTTGAAAACGGCTCTAACAATTTTGATTAAATTCTGCACCCTACCATTTTCGGGCACGAAAAGACCATTGGAATGGGTCACGTGTTCGAGAAAATTCGATTAGTGGGTCATTTTGGGTAATAATGGGTTAGGGTCAAGCTAATTATATCTAAAGAACGGCTCAATCGATTTTGACTAAATTTTGCATCCAACCATTTTCGGGTACGAGAAGACTATTGGCCTAAGTCACAAGTTCGAGAATTTTCGATTTGTGGGTCAAGCTATTTTTATCTAAAAAACGGCTCTAACGATTTTCACTAAACTCTATATTCTACAGTTTTGGATTACGAGAAGACCATTGGGCTAAGTCACATGTTCGAGAAAATTCGATTAGTGGGTCATTTTTGGGTCACCGTGGGTCAAGCTAAGTTTATCTAGATAACGGCTCTAACGATTTTGACGAAATTTTGTAATCTATCGTTTTCGGGCACGAAAAGACCATTAGGATGGGTCACGTCTTCGAGAAAATTCGATTTGTGGGTCATTATGGGTCAGGGTCAAGCTAATTATATCTAAAAAACGGCTCAAGACATTTTTCACAATTTTGTAATATACTGTTTCTGGGCATGATATGACCATTGAGCTAAATCACATGTTCGAGAAAATTCGATTAGTGGGTCATTTTGGGTTACAATGGTTTAGGGTCAAGCAAATTGAATCTAAAAAACGGCTCAAGACATTTTCACAAAATTTTGTAATATACCGTTTCTGGGCATGAGATGACCATTGAGCTATGTCACATGTTCGAGAAAATTCGATTAGTGGGTCATTTTGGGTCACAATGGGTCAGTGTCAAGCTAATTGAACATAAAAAAATGCTCAATTCATTTTGACAAAATTTTGTACTATACCGTTTCTGGGCATGAGGAGAGAATTGGGCTAAGTCATATGTTCGAGAAAATTCGATTAGTGGGTCATTTTGGGTCACAATCGGTCAAGGTCAAGCTAATTGTGTTTAAAAAACTTTTTAAACGATTTTGACTAAATTTGTATTCTATCGTTTTCGGGCTCGAGAAGACCATTGAGCTAGGCCGCATCTTCAGGAAATTTCGATTAGTTGGTCATTTTGGGCCACAATGGGTCAGGGTCAAGCTAATTGTATTTGAAAAGCGGTTCAAAACATTTGGACAAAATTTTGTATAATACCGTTTCTGGACAAGATAAAACCATTGGGCTGGGTCGCATGCTCAAAACAATTCTATTAGTAGGTCGTTTCGGTGATAATGTGTTTGGTGGTCAAGCTAACTGTATCTCAAAAAGGTTCAAACGATTTTGACAAATATTTTTATTATACCATTTCACAGTACAAAAATACCATTGGAATAGGTCACATGTTCGATAAATTTCGGTTAGTGAGTCAATTTTGAATCAACGTGGGTCAAGCTTATTTTATCTAGAAAATGACTAACGATTTTCACTAAATTTTGTATTCCATCGACTTCGGGCTCGAGAAGAGCAATGTGTTAGGTCGCATGTTCGAAAAAATTCGATTCGTGGATCATTTTTGGTTACTATGGTTCAGGGTCAAGCTAATTGCATCTAAAACAGCAAGAATGATTCAGTGGGAGTTATATATCGAGATAAACACAAAGCTAATTTTGACCGAGTTTAGCTCGGTCATTCCTGCTACTGTTACTTAAATGGTTATTATACGCTAAGAAAACAATTTAGAAATCTTAAGTAGATAGTTTAAAAATGTTTTTTTTTTCTTTCCTACTGAAGCAACTTTGAGGTATCTTCATACGTTCAGAGCGCTTTTTAAATAAAATGTATAATATTGAATAAATACATATATTTTTACTTCAATTGTAATACAGAATAATGAAAAAACGTAAAATCCTAAGCAATATCTTCATAAACTTTTTAAAAAAATTGAGATTTTTTTTTCCATTTTTTTAACAAAAATCTCGTGTTTACGCCAGACAACGTACGCTCAATTCAACTAAATATATTTCAATTTCCTTTGTACTTCATATTACTATTACACTTACTTGTACACTGAAATATAAGTTTTTCACTATCTTCAAAATTAACAGAAATATTTCAAAATATGTCAAAAAATACATATTTTTTATTAAAAATTACCATTTTTTTACTTTCGAGTACCTAAAAAGTGATTAGGGGAAACCGGTGGAATGGCGCCACCCGGGGTTATGCCGCCATCCCGCCTAGTTTAAAAACCAAGTTCAGTTTGAGATAGTGAATGTGCCTGCAATATAGCGGTCAACAAAAGAAACAGTGCCTAGAGTGAGAGTGATCTTGCTGCACGTCATTCGTTTGTTCGAGTGAAAAATTTAGTTTTCATCCAGTTGCTTCTTATTTTGGAGCTTCAAATGAGTAGAGATCAGCATCTTTTATTATAACATTAGGTATTTAAGATAATATTTCCCGTAATTTACGTGCATTCGCCGACATTTTGATGCAATGTGTTGAACAAGTTCGGTTCTTCTTTCGGCTTTGCATAGGGATTTCCCTCATATCGTCTTGGAGTAATGCCGCCACCATGCAAATCGGGTGAGAAATGGCCTCATTTGAATGTAGTGGAGCCGATTCAGCAGAGATTTATATTTGTGACTTTTGCAATTTGAATTAAATTATAACTGATAAATTACTTTTGCTTTCTAAATTGCTTTCTAAATATTTTCAGAAGGTTAGGTGTTTCCTAGTATTCATTAGATGTATTTACTAGTCATTAAAGAGTAGTGTTATTACCCCGATACAGTGGCGGAAGTACCCCAGTATCCTGGGAAATTCCGCCACTGTGCAGAGGTTGAAAAAAGTTTTTTTTTTATGGGTGCTTATGTTACAGTTATAATTACGGTTAAATTTATACAGATACTAAAGATTATAATTCAGCTTTGGAATTTTTACTGTTTAAAAATAAGCATTTTTTAGAGGTGAAAAAATTTAAATTCCCTTAAGGTGGCGGCATTCCCCCCGGTCTACCCTACATTATCACATAGAGCTCAGATTTTAATTCAGAACATAGTGAGTAATATGGAAAACATTCTGATAAATTTCACCAAAATATGTTTAAAACATTTTATGTAATGTAGTTTATCGAACATGAAGATAGCGGAAAAATTTATTTTAGAGTTTAAAGATTTATTTATTTATTTTTTTTTCAAATACATACAAAATTAATCTAGAAGTATCAATTAAGCTTTATTAGTTTTTTTATGTAAAACAAGTAAAAAAATTATGTATAGCAACATTGATTACATTTTTCCTAGCCATACTACGCCCATTCCAGGACTCATTACTTCCTGTTTAGTAAATTGGCCATAACTTCTCTTCTAATAACCATAGAAATAAAATTAAAACAGATTTGCAAATGTAAACGATTCCTCTTTCAAATACAACAATAAAAAAAAAATCGAAATTTTTCCCGAAAACGGCCATTTTAATGCAGGCAAATACCTTTAAAAACAAAGCGGAAATTATAACTATTTACATAAATTCACTAGTTCGTATGCTCTATCAGTGTGTAAATCAAAGCAATGAATTATCCATTATCAGGGACCAGGCTAAATTAACTTATTATAACGGAATTTTTTTAGAACTATTTGAATTTCAGTCATGGAACAAGGCGTGATTTTTAAGATAAACGTAGAATGATTATGAAAGAGTGTTTAAAAAACAATAAAAATACTAGCAGGAATGACCGAGCTAAGCTCGGTCAAAATTAGCTTTGTGTTTGTCTCGATATATTATTCCACTGAATCATTCTTGCTGTTTTAGTTACAATTAGCTTGATCCTGAGCAATTAAAACCCAAAATGATCCACTAATCGAATTTTTTTCGAACGGGCGACCTAACCCAATGCTCTTCTCGAGCCTAAAAACGATGGAATACAAAATTTAGTGAAAATCGTTAGTCATTTTCTAGATAAAATTAGCTTGACACACGTTGACCCAAAAAGGACCCACTAATAGAAATTTATCGAACAAAACAGCATAATATAAAAATTTGTCAAATTCGTTTGAATCTTTTTGAGATATAGTAAACTTGACCGTGACCCATTATGACCCAAAATGACCCATTAATAGAATTTTCTTGAGCATGCAACCTAGCCCAATGGATTTCTCGTGCCCAGAAGCGATATAATACAATGTTTTGTCAAAATGGTTTTAGCCGTTTTTTAGATACAGCTAGCTTGATTATGATCCATTAAGAACCAAAATGACCCACTGATTGAATTTTCTTGAGCATGCGACCTAGCCCCATGGTCTTATGCGCGGAAACGGTATAATACAAAGTTTTGTCAAAATGTTTTGAACTATTATTTAGATACAATTAGCTTGACCTTGACCCATTGTGGCCCAAAATGACCCACTAATTGAATTATCTTGAACATGTGACCTAGCCCAATGATCTTCTCGAGCCCGAAAGCAATAGAATACGAAATTTAGTCAAAATCGTTGAAACCGCTTTCTAGATAAAATTAGCTTGATCCACAGTAACCCAAAAATGACCCATTGAATTTTCTCGAACATGTGACTTAGTCCAATGGTCTTCTCGTAATCCAAAACTGTAGAATATAGAATACAGTAAAAATCGTTAGAGCTGTTTTTTAGATAAAATTAGCGTGACCCGCCGTAACCCAAAAATGACCCATTAATTGAAATTTGTCGAGCATGTGACCAAGCTCAGTAGTCTTCTCGTACCCGAAAACGGTTGGATACAAAGTTTTGTCAAAATTGATTGAACCGTTTTCTAGATAAAATTAGCTTGACTCACAGTGACCCAAAAATGACCCACTAATGGCGATCATGTGACTTAGCCCAATGGTCTTCTCACGTTTAGAAACGATATAATACAATATTTTGTCAAAATGTTTTGAGCTGTTTTTTTTTATACAATCACCTTGACCCACAGTGACCCAAAAATGTCCAAGTAATCGAATTTTCTTGAACATGTGACTTATCCCAATGGCCTTCTCTCACAGAAACAGTATAGTACACATTTTTTTCAAAATAGTTTTATTAGTTTTTAGATATAATTGGTTTGACTCACAGTGACCCAAAAATGACCCGCTAATCGAATTTTCCTGCACATGGACTTAGCGCAATGGTCATCTCATGCTCAGAAACGGTATATTACAAAATTTTGTAAAAATGTTTTGACCTTTTTTAGATTCAATTAGCTTGACACTGACTAATTGTGACCCAAAATGAACCAATAATCGAATTTTCTTGAACATGCAACCTAGCCCAATGGTATTCTAGTGCCCGAAAATGATGGATTACAAAATTTCGTAAAAGTCGTTCGAGCCGTTTACTATATAGACTTAGCTTGAACCACAGTGAACCAAAAATGACCCACTAATCGGATATTCTCGAACATGTGACTTAGCCCAATGGTCTTCTCGTAATCCGAAACTGTAGAATATAGAGTTTAGTGAAAATCGTTAGAGCTGTTTTTTAGATAAAAATAGCTTGACCCGCAGTGACCCAAAAATGACCCACTAATTGAAATTTCTCGAACATGTGACCTAGTCCAATAGTCTTCTCGTACCCGAAAACGGTTGGATACAAAATTTAGTCAAAATCGATAGAGCCGTTATTTAGATATATTTAGCTTGGCCCTGACCCATATTGACCCAAAATGACCCACTAATCGAATTTTTTCGAATATGTGACTTAGACCAATGGTCTTCTCGTTCCCGAAAATTGTAAAGTATAAAATTTAGTCAAAATTGTTAGAGCCGTTTTTAAGATAAAATTTGCATACACCCACACACACATACACGCACAATTTTTGCTCGCATTATAGTATAAGATTTTTACTTTTATTTAATGTTAAGATTTTCTGGACATTTTGGAAAGCTTTCCGAAGTAACTACCAATTAAATTTTCTAAAAGTTTTAATATGATACATTCTCAGATAATTACAATGCACTATTTAAGTCAGTTGTTGGAAACAAACATCCAGGTCTTTACTGGTCATCAAAATTATTATTATTTTTAAGTAGATCTGTAATGTTTCTATCATAATTTATGAAACATAATTATGATAGAAACATAATTATGATAGAAATGCATTTTGAAAAAGATGTGATTCAAAATACAAAACGACGTGATTTGTAGACACATATAATAATAGTTTTATTTATAAATTGTAATTTTTATTTAACAGAAAAGAGATGCGATACATAACAAATTCAGTAATAGTAATTCGATAATGCTGAATTAAACTATGAAAATATTTAAAGTTATGCATGTTCAGGCTCAATAAAGCAGATATATACTTATGTTCCAGTAAAGTCAAATACATACCACTGTGACTATATATAAAAGAGTACATTTATATTATCTTCAAACATTTCTACTTACTATTCTATATCTATAGATATGTCCCGAAATAAACACTGAAACAAGTGGGTAAGTGTGATCACAGATCGCACAGAGGGTTTCGTTTAATATTCCTTTCAAAACACTTTATCCTTTTGAAAAATCTGTTAGTTCCATATTTCAAAACCAGGGGGCGCAATTGATTCTAAACAAACCTGTATCCGAACGAAAATCCGTTTACATACTATCCGTAGATATATTAGTCGAGGGGATTGGGCCCATAGCACCCGAGATAAGTAGGCGCACCTGGCGGGAAAAAATGGAACTAAAATATGTAAGGCTATGGGGCATAATATGAAAGAATGGTCAAAGGGGTGTCGGCAAAAGTTGGAAAATTTCTCCCTGTGTTAAAAGGGCGCAGGTTAGAAAAATTGCTTAAAATACACAAGTTAGAGCCCAGAGGGGTAAATAATAAAAGACTTTTTGAAAATTTTATGATTTGTCGTGTGGTCTGAGACATTCAGCTATACGTATGCAAAATTTCATGTCACCAACTTAATTAGGGGCTCTCTTAGAAAGAATTGCTTCAAATACATATGTGGTAGCTCAAAGGGTTAAACGTAAGACTTTTTCAAGATTTTATGATTTGTGGCCTGGCCTCAGGTGTTCTGCAATAAGTATGCAAAATTTCAAATCTCCAATTTCATTAGGGGCTCAGTTAGAAAGAATGGCTTAAAATACACAAGCTGGAGTTGAAAGGGTTAAACATAAAACTTTTTCAAAATTTATTATTTGGCGTGAGATCTGAGGTGTTGAGCTATAAGTATGCAAAATTTCAATCTAAATAGGGGCTCACTTAGAAAGAATTGTTTAAAATGCACATGTGGGAGCACAAAGGGTTAAATGTACGACTTTTTCAAAAATTTTATGATTTGTCGTTTGATGTGAGGTGTTCAGTTATAAGTATGCAAAATTTCACGTCTCCAACATAATTAGGGGCTCACTTAGAAAGAATTGTTTAAAATACACGTGTGGGACCCCAAAGGATTAAATGCACGACTTTTTCAAAATTTTATGATTTGTCGTTGGATGTGAGGTATTCAGATATAAGTATGCAAAATTTCACACCTCCAACCTAATTAGGGGCTCACTTAGAAAGAATTGTTTAAAATAAACATGTGGGACCCCAAAGAGTTAAAGTACGACATTTTCAAAATTTTATGATTTATCGTTTGATGTGAGGTGTTCAGCTATAAGTGTGCAAAATTTCACGCCTCCAAACTAATTAGGAGCTCACTTAGAAAGAATTGTTTAAAATACACATGCGAAAGCCCAAAGGGTTAAATGTACGACTTTTTCAAAATTTTATGATTTGTCGTATGATGTGAGGGGCTCAGCTATAAGTACCCAAAATTTCATGTCTCCAACATGTATAGTTTCTGGGAACGGCCTCTGTGACGGACAGACAGACAGACAGACAGACAGAGGAGCAAGACGAATAGGGTTTCGTCAGATGAACGAAACCCTAAAAAGGGGGATTTTAGAAATCTGTCTTCATTTTTATTCAATTTTTCGTAATATATATAAACAGAGAATTATGTCTAAGTTTACTAAAACTAACGGATGATAGACTCCGTAGAGAAAAGAGAGAGAAAACTGTTTTATTCAATTTTGGTCAATTTTACATATTTATACGGGTACGAGTAAAGTATTGCGCGGCAGCGCAATACTTATTTATTTTCAGTGTCACTTCTCAATGTTAATTTAACATAGAAAAGCCTATGGAGATCATAACTTTTTCATTTTTTCTTCCCACCTTTTTGTCCCTGATGCCACTCATTTTTTATTCTTTACTAATTCTAATGACATTATAAATTTAAAGTGTAAAAACGTTTGCCTGACATCAGGGTCAAAACGAATGGTAAAATGCTTTTGCATATGGCTGAATTATAACCCAGAGAAAAACATGGACCATTTTTTTTTTACATTATTCAAATATTTTTCTTAATAATTCCAAATTTCTCTTTTTTCATTGAGAATCAACGGACATTTTTCATAGAAAATGTAACATTTTTTCTTCATTGTTGCAAAAATTTCAAAAGCCGTAATAATAATTTATTTATTTTTAGTTGAAACATTTCGACATGAAATAATAAATTGAACTACTTTTTTTTTTTTTCAAGAATTAAAAAGGTGAATACGGCGTCATAGTGGAAATAAAAAGGATATTTTCATAATTAGTTTTTGCTTTGGTCAAGTTTATGCTTTAGTAAAAGTTTCAAATGTATTTTTTTTTTTCGAGATGAGAACTATTTATACCCCCAAGTTAAACTTAGGTAATAATTTTTTGATGTGTTTACATCACCCCTTGGGAGAGAATAAGGTAACAAAATTTAAGTAAAACTTTATTTTTTACTATCTCACTGCTATAAGATTGTGAAATATTACGAGTAAGGATTCAGCACAATTTATTTTTGCATTCATAGCGTTCCTGAGTGGGAAATAGAGTATCTAAATTTAAGTGAAGTTAATTTTTTATGTTTTGATTATAGATTTTTGTCCAAGGAGTCACAGATTGGAAATTTTTGTCCAAACTACAGCAACCTGCATTACTACAGTGGTGAAATATTTTGAATTATACATTGGTAAACTGCATCACACATTATGATGCAATACCGCATACATCAAAGCCTGATGATGATACCCTCTATTAATTTTGAAATGAGTTCGCCTCTATGCAGTATTTATTAAAAAACTTGACATATTAAACAAAAACATAACTTGAAAAACAAATTTTAAAAAAATTATTTCCTACATTGTTTAAGCCCGAGAAGGGACAGATATTAAGATATTTCATTCAATTAGTTCTACATTTCATGTTAAATTTTTGTAACAAATTAGTTAAGCCAATTGAAGATTAAAAAATAAAAATAAAATTCATACAATATGATATCTAAAACACCCTAAAAAATTAGATTCCGTTCAAATGAAATCGAAATAAATCTTAGACTTCTTCCATTTTTAATTGAAAATTCTTGTATTGCAGATTTTGTATTTTGTTTATGACAATTGTACATAAAACGATAAGATGCATGCAAAATACAAAACTTTAAAAAAAGTCTAAGATTTATTTCGATTTCATTTGAACGGAATCTAATTTTTTAGGGTGTTTTAAGTATCGTATTGTATAAATTTTATTTTTATTTTTTAATCTTCGATTGGCTTAACTAATTTGTTACAAAAATTTAACATTAAATGTAGAACTAATTGAATGAAATATCTTAATATCTATCAATTCTCGGGCTTAAACAATGTAGGAAATCTTTTTTTTTAATTTGTTCTTCAAATTATGTTTTTGTTTAATACATAATGCATCGGTGTATAAACTAATACGACTTGCGTAAAACATGAAACACATCAAATTGTATTAGGTTTTATACCGGTAATGCAATGAAATTACTTCAAATTGACAACAAGAAAGGAAATCGCATAGAAAAGCGCATATCATAATTTAAAATGCATTTCCAGCAATCATAGCTAATACACAGTATTTCGGATACAATATAGTATCTGAAATCTTTTGTGTGTCCCTGTAAATGCTATGCACTTCATATTATACATGAAATAACTTATAGTAAACCTCAGCTACGTTTATCAGTTTCATTATATGTGAAATAATTTAACATAGTAATTAAAATACGCCGCAAACAATTTTCCCCCTATATCATTATGTAGCAAAATTCTTTTGCGTGGCCCTCTGAACGAATAATAACTATTCTTTGCACAGCATATTGTACAGAATGCATACTTTAGTGTGCTCCTTAAATGCATATCAATTTATTATGTTTGAAAGGGTGTAATCTCATTAAATAGCATTTGAAACGATTTTTTCCCATTGGCCGTAATGTAATAGAATACTTTTGACCGTCCCTTTAACTATACATGCTACAAACTTCATAAAATGATCGTGCCATAGTAAGCGTCAATAACATGCAAAAATTTCAGGGTAATCCGAGTGTATTTAAGAGAGTTAGAGCGCGAACAGACGGACATATAAACTAAAGTCATAAACACTTCTCAACTTTGTTGGAAAGTGTTAAAAAGTTGCTATAAATTATTTAGAGAGATTCTCCATGCAAGAAACAGGGGGTTGCAAATTACACGTTGATTCTAAATTGATTGGAAAAGCTTTAAAATGTAGTAGGGCATACCAAAATAAACAATTTGTGTATAGAAAACAAGGGTCTTTACTCCATTTATTGTACTAAAAAATAGAGCGATCCTTACTCCAATCCGAACATAACTAGCGTATCATTTAACTAAAACAAACATATTTGATAGCAAATTTCAGAAGATTTGTTTTGTTTTTTGCGAAATTCCATGATATCATGAAAAATGAAGGAATTGAATACCCTTTTGATAAGTGATATCGTATGAACTGTCAATTACTACATGCGTAAATATGGAGCATCTAGTTCACTACTATTTGGATAAGGCATAAGGAGCTTTTGGATAAGAACTTCTTCCATTTATCGTGATATCCTAAAATTTAAATACCCAATTGCGCCCCTCGGCCTAATCGTTCGAAGTTTTCGTGGTTTTCTTCGAACCTTGCATTTCCAAGCGTTAATGCGGGTTAGGTTCCCTTAGAAAGACCCTTACAAAGGGCACTCCACCCCTTAGGGCCTATATCCCTCGTGTTGATAATTGGCCGTCATAAACACAACCAACCAACCAACCTAAGATTTAACACAAACAAAAAGTCAATATTAAAAAGCAGAAAAACCAACGTTTAAAATGCACAAATAACATATGAAAAGCAGCAAACAGCTGTTTCGAATCTACTAGCGAGATTCTTCTTCAGTGCAAAAGGAACAGCATGCTAGAAAAAGCAAGGCTGAGCAAAATCATAGACAGAGACGCGCTGGCTTTTATACCCTATGCGGGTGGCGAAGGCGCCGAAACAACCAATGAGAGAGAAGCAGTGGAAACGACTGGGTGGACAAGTAGCGACATCTACCGGAGAAGTAGAGAAAAGAAACCAAAAAAGGGGAATTAAATTAACGCTTTCCAAATACTTGGAAAATCTGGAGTACTAGATAAGTCATTGACTAAAGAGTGAGAATTTTTAATGATATGGTAAGCTTCCCAAAAATCAAGATCAAGGTTAGAAGAACATTTTTGGATAATGATGGCTGACCAAAAATCGAACCTATGTTGAGAAGACCGAGAATGTTGAGCAATAGAAGAACGTTTGAGCTCCTGATTTTTAACATAACCTTCATGCTCTTTTAAACGAAATCTAAGAGCACGTTTAGTCTGACCAATATAAGAAAGACCACACTGACAAGAGATCTGGTAAATTCCCCAATTATCTAGGCGATCAACGGGGTGTTTGAGATTTGAAAAAGGGATTTTATTAACAGGAGAAAAAATAACTTTAAAATCAAACCTTCTTAGGATTTTAGCAACTTGCTGACTGATTTTAGGAAAAAATGGTAATACAACTGAAGTATTAGAGTTGGAATTAGAATGCTTTGCAGAATGGTCGGAATTCGTCAATTTCTTATAAATAGAATCGATAATATTAGAGGAATAACCACGATCGACAGCAATAGCTTTGAGGTAATTAAGTTCAGCACTAAGTAACTGAGGAGTGGAACAAATATTAGTAGCCCGAAAAACAAAAGTATTGAAAGCAGCGAATTTCTGGTTAGGGGGATGAGAAGAATACCTGTGAGGGGGGAGACTGACAGCAAAAGGTTTACGAAAGACTGTAGTCTGAAAGCCATTTTCACAACGAATAACAAGGACATCCAGGAAAGAAAGACAGTTATTGGTCTCAATTTCAGAGGTAAATTGAATGCAGGGATCAATGGAATTCATAATAGAGAGAATATGATTAATATCCGAATTCATTTCAATCAGGACATAAACATCATCAACATAACGAACATAGAACGGAAATTTTAAGATTTCAAAAAGCTTGACCTCAAAATAGTGCATATAAAGTGCATATGTATATATCAAAATAGTGCATATATTTCTAGCACGCTGTTCCTTTTGCACTGAAGAAGAATCTCGCTAGTAGATTCGAAACAGCTGTTTGCTGCTTTTCATATGTTATTTGTGCATTTTAAACGTTGGTTTTTCTGCTTTTTAATATTGTTGCACAAAGGCTTTATTTGCTATTTTTAAAAAGTCAATATGTTTAAAATTTTGTTAAAATATCTACATTATTATTAAGTTACGAATAACAATCAGAATTCGGATTAGAGTGAAACATCCTGCCTTTTTACATATAATATATTATTTATTACACACTGAACAAATATGGGGTGTAACCCTAATTTTCTAACCAAACATTGTTTGCTGTATTGTGCACTACCACCTCATAAAGTTTGTCTTTATCTTTTTTTAATGGCCCTGTATAATGAACTCTTCTATTACTGTACTAAAAAGGAAAATAATAATAATACGCACGATTTAGATAAAGGGCTGTAAGCTAATTTAAATACAGTCAAGCTTCCCTTTAACGAAGTCCATATTTAACGAAATTTTCTACTTACAAGGAAGGTCTCCATACTGGGCGTACTCAGAATATGTTGAAAAAAATGCTAGTGAAAATACTCGGGTCTATGTCATTTAGCAGACAACCAAATAGCCGACAAGACATTTAGCAGACAGCAATTAGACGACAGGACGTTTAGCCGACAAGTACATTTAGTCGACACGTACATTTAGTCGACAGGACAATTAGCCGACAGCGACAGTTAGCCGACAAGACAGATAGCCGATAGGACAGTTAGTCGACATGGACAATTAGCCGACAAGACGTTTAGCAGACAGGGTGATTAGCCGACAAGACAATTAGCCGAAAGGACAATTAGCCGACAGGACATTTAGCCGACAAGACAATTAGCCGATAAGACAATTAGCCGACAAGACATTTAGCCGACAGGACAATTAGCCGACAGGACATTTAGCCGACAGGACAATTAGCCGACAGGACAATTAGCCGACAGGACATTTAGCCGACAGGAAAATTAGCCGACAGGACGATTAGCCCAGTTAGGTTTTGGTTTGGATACTGTTAGGTTTCGGATAGGTTACAGTTAGAATACAGTTAGGTTATAATTAGTTTACGGTTACGTTAAACTTAGGTTACAGTTAGGTTACGGTTAGGTTACAGTTAGATTACGGTTACGTCACAGTTAGATTAAATTTAGGTAACAATTAGGTTACATTTAAGTTACAAATAGGTTAAGGTTAGTTACGGATAGGTTACAGTTAGATTAGGGTTAAGTTACGGATAGGTTACAGTTAGGTTACGGAGGGGTTACGTTAGATTACGTTTATGCTACGATTAGGTCACAGATAGGATACAGTTACGTTACAGTTTGGTTACAATTAAGATTACGGATAGGTTACAGTTAGATTACGGTTAGGTTACGGATAGGTTACAGTACGTTACGGATAGGTTCCAATTAGGTTACGGTTAGGTTACCGCCAGGCTACAGTTAGGTTATGGTTAGGTTACAGTTAGATTACGGTTACGTCACAGTTAGATTAAATTTAGGTAAAAATTAGGTTACATTTAAGTTACAAATATGTTAAGGTTAGTTACGGATACGTTACAGTTAGATTAGGGTTAAGTTACGGATAGGTTACAGTTAGGTTACGGATGGGTTACGTTAGATTACGTTTATGCTACGATTAGGTCACAGATAGGATACAGTTACGTTACAGTTTGGTTACAATTAAGATTACGGATAGGTTACAGTTAGATTACGGTTAGGTTACGGATAGTTTACAGTACGTTACGGATAGGTTCCAATTAGGTTACGGTTAGGTTACCGCCAGGCTACAGTTAGGTTACGGTTAGGTTACAGTTAGATTACGGTTACGTCACAATTAGATTACATTTAGGTAACAATTAGGTTACATTTAAGTTACAAATAGGTTAAGGTTATGTTACGGATAGGTCACAGTTAGATTAGGGTTAAGTTACGGATAGGTTACAGTTAGGTTACGGATAGGTTACGTTAGATTACGTTTATGCTACGATTAGGTTACAGATAGGATACAGTTACGTTACAGTTTGGTTACAATTAAGATTACGGATAGGTTACGGTTAGATTACGGTTAGGTTACGGATAAGTTACAGTACGTTACGGAAAGGTTCCAATTAGGTTACGGTTAGGTTACCGCCAGGCTACAGTTAGGTTACGGTTAGGTTACAGTTAGATTACGTTTACGTCACAGTTAGATTAAATTTAGGTAACAATTAGGTTACGTTTAAGTTACAAATACGTTAAGGTTAGGTTACGGATAGGTTACAGTTAGATTAGGGTTAAGTTACGGATAGGTTACAGTTAGGTTAAGAATAGGTTACAGTTAGAATACATTTATGCTGTATGTATAACCTAATGTGATGTAACTATAACCTAACTGTAACCTAAATGTAACCTAACCGTAACCTAACTGTAGCCTGGCGGTAACCTAACCGTGATCTAATTGTAATCTATCCGTAACCTACTGTAACCTATCTGGAACCTAACCGTAATCTAACTGTAACCTATCCGTAATCCTATTTGTAACCAAACTGTAACGTAACTGTATCCTATCCGTAACCTAATCGTAGCAGAAACGTAACCTAACTGTAATCTATCCGTAACTTAACCGTAATCTAACTGTAACCGAACCGTAACGCAACCGTAACCTACTTATAACCTAACGATAACCTAACTGTAAAATAACTGCAACCTAACTAATCTACCTGTAAAATAAACGTAACATGACGGTACGCTAACCGTAACCTAATTATAACCTAACCGTATCCTAACTGTGATGTAACTATAACCTAACTGTAACCTAACCGCAACCTAACTGTAGCCCGGCGGTAACCTAACCGTAACCTAATTGTAATCTATCCGTAACCTACTGTAACCTATCCGTAACCTAACCGTAATCTAACTGTAACCTATCCGTAATCCTATTTGTAACCAAACTGTAACGTAACTGTAACCTATCCGTAACCTAATCGTAGCAGAAACGTAATCTAACTGTAACCTCTCCGTAACTTAACCGTAATCTAACTGTAACCTATCCGTAACTTAACCATAATCTAACTGTAACCTATCCGTAACATAACCTTAACCTATCTGTAACTTAATCGTAACCTAATTGTTACCTAAAATTAACATAACTGTGACGTAACCGTAATCTAAATGTAACCCAACCGTAACGTAACTATAACCTAAGTTTAACGTAACCGTAAACTAATTATAATCTATCCGTAACATAAAAGTATCCTAACCATAACCTAACTAGGCTAATCGTCCTCTCAACTAAATATCCTGTCGTCTAATTTTTCTTGTCGGCTAATCGTCCTGTCGGCTAAATCTCCTTTCGGCCAATCGTCCTGTCGGCTAAATGTCCTGTCGGCTAAATGTCCTGTCGGCTAATTGTCTTGTCGGCTAAATGCCCTGTCGACTAATTGTCTTGTCGGCTAAATGTCCTGTCGGCTAATTGTCTTGTCGGCTAAATGTCCTGTCGGCTAATTGTCTTGTCGGCTAATTGTCTTGTCGGCTAATTGTCTTGTCGGCTTATTGTCCTGTCGGCTAATTGTCCTGTCTGCTAAATGTCCTGTCGGCTAATTGTCACGTTCGGCCAATTGCCTGTCGTCCAATTGTCTGTCTGCTAAATATCCTTTTCGGCTAATTGTCCTGTATGCTATACGTACGTTTCGGCTATTTGTCCTGTCGGCTAAATGTACTTGTCGGCTACATGTCCTGTCTGCTAAATATACGTGTCGACTAAATGTACTTGTCGGCTAAACGTCCTGTCGTCTAAGTGCTGTCTGCTAAATGTCTTGTCGGCTATTTGGTTTTCGGCTAATCGTCTGCGACCGAAAATACTCATGTATGTAATAAAGGATCAGTTAAAATTAGCGGCGGAATTACAGTAGAAAGTCTGTAAAAAAATAAAATACTTTCGAATAATTGGCGTGAAAAGACAAAAGCGGCACGCAATTTGGCGAGCAGCACTTTTCCTCGCCAAAAGCAAACGATTTTAATGAATCTGAAAATTGTTTGTTAATTGATTTTGAGAATATGCGATATTTAATTAATTTAAACGTAAACCATGAGATAATTTTTTATTATTATTACATTTTGTATTATACTTGTTGCTTGTTGCCGATTTAAACGAAATTTTGCCATTGTTTTATTCTCCAATCCACATTTTTTTTAATTTAAACGACTTTATCGGTTATAAAAATAACTTTTAACGCCAGATGAATAATGCTACTGTAATACATTTCCATACTGAAGAAGTTGTTTCCATAGCAACAAAGTTGAATCGACGCTGCTCGATGGGGCATATTTTTGAGTTTGGAACAATTTTAATCAATTTAAATATTGTTTTAAATTGTAAAATATGATAGTTTAAATTCGTTATAAGTACATATAAATGTATATGACAAAACTATAGTTAAAACAACCTAAAAATGACAAAGCTAAAGTTATTTAAATTAAACTTATTTAAACAAATTCAACATAAAAAGTTTTTTCCTTAAAAAGTATTCGACAAGCGTATTTTTTTTATAATCTTAATTTCTTCGCCAAACGGTGATAAGTCGCCAAATAAGCGAAATTTTCATTATTTTTTTACGGACGTTCTACCGAGGTTCCGCCAAAAAAAAATTTTATAAACATATATACCCATGGGAGAAGACCATTCTGTATTTTTTTCAGATTTTTCTGAGCATGCCCGTGTGTTAGCGAAATTTTCTGCTGAACTTTGACTTTGAACACCATTAACGTGTAAATTAATCTCCATATTACGAAAAATATATTCTATATAACGAAGTTTATTCCATTTTAGTGCATGTGCAACATTCAAACAGAGAGGTTGCTGTTGCGATAGATGCGTGAGTTTTCAGCGGATTGTATGAAAAAGAAATTGTTTATGTATTTAATCTTTTCCTTTCAAAAGAAGAAATGCTAAAAGCCTTCGATACAATAAGAGGGGGATTCCAGTTTCACAAAAATGTTGCAGATAAATTGTTCGGATACTTACAAAAGTGCGAATATTTTTATGAACAGCGTATTTTTTATAAGAAATCTGTACAAAGTAATATTACACACCTTTTTTTAAGTTAAGAATTTGTAATACTGAGAAAAAAGAGAAAAGATACGCTACGCTTCAGTTTTTGTTTACCTCTCTTTATTGTTTGTTTTTTAGACATTATTCTTTCTAATTACCTAAATTTTTCTCATATGTCTACATTGCATAAGAAAAAGTTGCTGCCCGAATTAAAATACATTTATTCAATATTCCCATTTTATGTGTATTTTCATTTTAGGCATATGTATTTTGTTGTACAAATTTCATGAATTTGAGTTGATTTCTATTTAACGAATTTTCTTTATAATGAAGTGTTTTAGTGTGACGGTGAGACTTCGTCAAATGGAAGTTTCACTGTATATATTTATATCAGCAATAAACACGTTTATGCGTTTATGTGTTTTTATAGATATATTGCTAATAAAAATTGAGAAAAGGGGATTAAAAAAATGCTGTTTTCCAATTTTTGTAATATATAAATAGAGAAATCAATCTACGTTTACTAATATTAATCGATGTTGGTAACGTTAGATAATTGTAACAGCAAACTATTTTTCTATTCGTTATTAACTCTTATACATACTTATTATTAAAAGTATACGTGTGTAAACTAATAAAACTTATGTTTAACATAAAATTGAACAAACTGTATCAAAGAAATTTATAGGAGTAATGGATCAAAACTGTTTCCCAATAGAGCTGTAAAAAAAAAAAAAGCATAAAATATCCACAGAGATTACTGCTACTTTGGGAGGAAAAGAAAATTTTCTTGCATTTTCGTTGTCAGGAGATATGTATGGAAGAAAGAGTGTTTACAAAAATAGTGCAGTATTTTTCTCTTGGGAATACACTGATTGATTTTTTTTCACATAAAGATTTTCTGGAAGTTTTTAAATCATTTTCGAACAAATTATTCCATTACTGAATTTCCAAACATATTAATTTAATAAATTGCGACATCGGTGAATTTTTATTACTGTCAATGGACTATATTTTATCGATTAATACGATATATGTCAGTTGTCGGAAGCTGAAGTTTATGCTTTTATTAACTGACGTACTTTAAAGCAAATTT
The DNA here is from genome assembly GCA_963932465.1 of Maratus speciosus. Lineage (NCBI taxonomy): Eukaryota > Metazoa > Arthropoda > Arachnida > Araneae > Salticidae > Maratus > Maratus speciosus. The sequence goes on along the minus strand of OZ010786.1, from coordinate 340,088,109 downwards.
AATGTTATTCACTTTTTACATCGATGTTTGCGGTACGTCGATTAGACATACAAAAGACGATTATAGTTTTGCCAAAACTGATTCTTTATTAAAAAACTACTCTGCTGTTACAACAGAAATTGAAAAATTTGATGTTGTAGCAGGGCATAACTTTATGAAAGTAGTCTAGGATTAAAAGGATTGTTGAGTTTTGTGTATAAGCGTGTTGTCCAGATTTTAACACTTGTGATTGTTAAAGAACCTATTCTGTTATTTATTTTACTTTCGCATTTGTGCCTCAATCTCACTAAATCAGATTGTCGCGGTTATTTTTCGCAGAAATATGATAAGGAGTTTTCTGTGGTCGTCTGGTTTGTTTAAATGCTGTGGTAGTAGTGGGAAGTGTTGGATTTGACCGAATTTCGTGCCCTCGTGGATCTCCAAGGCAGTTTCTGAATATTTGTCAAGCCTTGTGTCAGTAAGAGTACCGTTTGTATCCAATTGAATTTTAAATTTAGATTCTCCAGCTAATGAGTGAAGCTAGTGGTAAGGTGTTACCATTTAGTGTTTCAAACAACGAGAAAGTGTAACCTACGAGTGAACCGGTACGAACGGTGTGAACCTCTTAGTGCTATTTCAGTATTATGCAAGTGACATTGTTGTAGTGTGTTTCCATAGTTTATAGCGATCTGAGAGGCATTTTCCTTTGTTTCCAGCGAATTCTTTGAGTAACCATTTTTACGTAAGCGGAGATTTATTTATCTGTCTAGCATCTTGACCATCATAGCTGCAATGCTATTTAGTGAATCCCTTTAGTTACTATGTTGGTCGGTTTTATATTTCTATTAATAATGTTTATTGCGCTTCTGGATACGTTGCCTAAAAAGGGAGGAAATAGGAAAGCTCATTCTGGGATAAAACTCGTATGAACCGCCTATCCACACGGTCCGCATTCGCACTGAAAACCGTAAGGGAAATACATGTAAGTAAAGTTGCATAATGCTAATATGAGACATGGTTGCTAATGTAGACTATGATAATTTAACATCATGCAATTTAAATCTTTGAGTCGTTACTATATGCATTACATAAAAAATACTTATATTTTTTCTTTTGCCGCAGTTGATTTGTTTTGTTGTCAACCTTTGGTGTTGGGGTAGAGTTTGTCACTCTTGTTTGGTTTTTGATCATTTATCATGGTTTTGTTGTCCGTAGGACTTTTCCTATAACTTTTCCTGGTAAAGAGTTCTCTTGTCGTGCTAGTATTGTCATAAATCATGGTCGTCGTTGTCACGTATCTTAGCAGCTTTTGTGAGAACCCAGCGAAGATGTTATTTTCACGATATGACTTGAATATTTTTGTCACGGATCTTGGTAGTAGTTGTCACGTATCTTGATAGTTCTTGTTACAATCGGGTGTAGTAGTTCTCATTTTTACGAGATGACTTGCATCCTTGTGGTTTGTTGTTTTCTTGGTGCGATACTGATTAGAGCCTGTTGGTTGGCTGCTTATTTGGTATACTTTTTTAGAGATGTCTCTGGGCAAAACATTCTTTGAGCTTCCTTCATTGCCGAGTAATTTGTTTTGTGGAAATCTTTTGGACAATTCAACATTTAGCAATTCACTCTTCTTTTCTCAAACGCGCTCTATTTATCTCTCGGAGGGTTATGAGAAATTTTTACTTTTCGCTAGAAATAAATTGACGAAAGGAGAATTTAAAAAGCGATCATCTTCGCTATAAATAAAACCTAATTGGATGTGCCAATCCCAAAACTTTCTTCTATCTCATATATTTTAATATTTCAAAATTTTGTTACAAATGTCAGTATTTCATTTTTATTAATTCAATACTATACCAACTTTGACTTTCATCTTAAATTCCCGCTTCAGTCAATTAATCGGAGTAAAAACGAGTTAATCTCGATCCTGATATTTATTAAAATGTATAGTTTTTCGTTATTTTTGTATATTAGCTGTACGCGAATAGTCGGCTTATCAGGATGGGAAGTTCCCGTCGATTCACGAGCTGCCGGTGTACAATAGAACTACGAAAAATCAAGAAAATTACACAAAAACCTCCCCATTAAAAACAGTGTCCCCTTTCGACGGAATAATTCCAAATTCACGGAGAACGTTCTTGCCATGGCCAAAAACATACACAAAAAATTTGGTTCAATTTTATGCATAACTTCATACACTTTTTGATGGTACAGTATTCAAAATGGCACAAAAATCGCTATTACAGGCCCCCTTCCGGCGGAGTTTTTCCAGATTAAGGGAGGAACGGCTTGCCATAGCCAAAAACTTTTTAAAAAATGTTTCAATTCTATGCATAATTTCATACACATTTTGATGATACAATGGCGACAGACACACCGACACAAGGACAGACGGACACACGGACAGAAGGATAGACAGACATTTTCTATAAACATGTTTTTGGATGTTTTAGACAACATCTCTCACCCCTAAAACGTGCAAATCCGTCAAAAACCGGAAGTCGAAAAAAATTCGATTACCATACTTTCTTCTATCGAAGATAGAAGAAAGTAATATTGGTTCTAAAATATCCTCGTCTATTACTGGTTGCTCAGATTCCAAAATTGGCTACCATTTTTTATTTCTTATTAAGGTAAATTCTAATTTGTATTACATTTTTATATGACTGTGAATAACAACATTTAAATGTTGGGGAAAGCTTGCAATTTTAGTTTTATTATTTTAATTTTTTTACTTAAAATTAATCATTGCTAATACTTCTTATTTAAAATACAGCAAGCTTTATGTCGAAAATTTTCCATATATTATTGCCTCTAAATCTTGATATTTCGAAAACGGTTTATCTCGAAATTGTTTCTTTTGTCCTGATATTCGAGATATTGAGATTCGACTGTATGTTTTTTGTTTTTTTTTTTTTGTTTTTTTTTTTACATGTAATGGATTTATTTATTCGAAACGTTCAACAAAAGAATAAAGAAGCGGAACATAATTAATGTTTCATCATCATAATGTAAATATTTTTCATCAAATAAATAAAATATTTTTCACAATATCATTTCAAATAATCTACATAATAAATGTTTTCAAATAGAATTAAAAATACATTAGAATTCTCATTGCGTGAATTGAAAAGTTTCTTTTTTTCAGTTTATTTTTGCATTATCATACAAAACAAAAGCATTTAAAAAAATTTCAATTGAAAACGACTGCAGCAATCACCAATTTAATTTAAAACAAAAATTTAAAACCGATGCACTGCATAAAAACTGAAATTGAATTAATTGAGTATATTCAAATAACAATTATTTTTATCAAATAATTTTCATGTTTCAAAAATTAAAAACACTTCCATTATCTAAATATACTTCAGAATTTTTAAATATAAGAGGTTTGCTTTCATTTCATAAAGTTACTTTCTTCTGGAAAAAAAAAAACATATTTTACGCACACAATATTTTTTTTCATTTCTTTATATATTTTTAATATTTACATTAATTTTTTCTGCCATTATAATATAGTTTAAAGTTAAATATGTTGGTTTTTATTTCGTAATTCCATTTAGAGTTTTAAAAAATTAAACAACTATCTCGTTCATTTTAATAATTTAATTTTTATTGAAACCTCCTATTTTTTTCTTGCTAAAATATTTGTTTAGCATCTTCTTTTATACAAATAATGATTTAAATATTCTATTACATGTCTTTTTTTTCTCGTTTTAAAGAATTGCTATTTTAAAAGTTATTAGTACTTTTTTTATGTTACATTTTGAGACAGGGTAATACTTTTTCAGTTCATAATTTTCTGTTTTTATTTTCCTTTAAAATATTTTTTGGAGATAATACAATTTCATTACTATTCTAATAATATGTTATCAACGGAATTATGGAAAAATGGCAAAAGAACTAAGCAGACGAATTTTAAGAACTTTAATTTTGAGAAGGAAAATTGAAAGTTTCAGCCATTTTTTAAGCTCAGTGTCAATATCCTCTAATGCAGTGTTTCTGAAACTGTTTTTTATGGAGAACAAGAGATCAGCGGGACGGTGGTAGCGGGTGAACTGTCACTACTGTTTCCGAAGAGTAATCCTCGTCTTATTTAATGACAGAAATTTTGCGCTAAATAAGGTGAAGATGCACTGTGAATTTTTTTGTGAAATTTGAAAGAATTTACTGGTAACCCATTATTTTAAGTAATGTAAAATTACAGAGATTAGAAAAACAAAGATGCTGTTAAATAACGAAGAATTATTCGGTAAATTTACATGGATTAAAAAAAAAACAACACTCTGTAAATTTAATTTATTTTTAATGACAATAATTTATTTTTAGGAATTAGTGAATTTTTGAATTTCGAAGAATTAGAATTGCTGTACCATTTGATTTTTACAAGATTTATTTCTAGCCGGCACACAGCAGGACGTTTTGATGATCTAGGTGGACAAAATTCATTTTTCCGATTATCTCGGAATTTAACAAACCGGCGTATACTGGTAACTGAATTTCTCTTTTGTCGAGATCCGTACTAGTTTTGTTGAAAAAATCCGAGATGTCGATTAATTATGACCGTAAAGAAGCCTGGTTGGTAAAGTTGGTTTGAGGGAGTTTCAAAAGTTGCACTAGATTTCTCTGAGGTTCGAAAGCACGGCGTGACTATTCTGTTTTATTTGAAAGCTGAACATATGCCACAGGTTTGTTAAGGTAAGATTTAACCTAGTATTGTTTGAAAATAAGCTCTATTTAAACCCGCTTAACTGCTTTTTTCAGAGATTGTGATTATGGATGATCTATGATGTTGTTTACAAACTTCATCTTGACTTTAAACATATTATTCAGCCTTATTCAGCAATAAGTATTTTTTTTAATCAAAGTGTCATTTCTAAAGTATTATAAACTTATAAAAACTCCTACAAAATTTTGCACATCATTAAGTTTTTATTTTTAAACAAGCTGTGTATTAACTTGCAGTATATGTATGTTTAGTTAAAATCTTGCAGTCAATTTTAAACCACTTTTAATTATCCGATTGAGTCGAAACATTGAATACATGTGTAGTTTATATGACAATACAATATTCTTATAATTTGAAGAACGTATAAGTTACACTGTTCCTACAGGGATACACAAAAATTTAGTTTAATACTTGCAAGTTAATTTTAAACCAATTCCAATTATCCAATTGAGCTAAAAGTTTGCTTGTATATGTAGTTTTGATGACAATACAATATTATTATTATTTATGGAACGTAGCAGTTACGATTTTTCTATAGAGGCACACGAAATATTAGTTCAAATCTTGCAAGTCAATTTTAAACCACTTTCAATTATCTGATTGAGTTGAAACTTTGCCAACATGTGTTTCTTCGATGACAATTCAATTATATTATAATTTGAAGAACGTAGCAATTATGCAATTTTTACAGGGCCACGCGAAAAGATTCTTGCTTATAAGGAGAAATTTTAATTAAATTTCAACAAAATTATTATAGATAATTGAGATACACAATAGCATTTTTAAAATTCAAAATAAAGGGCTTAAAAGTTATACTTATTTTACTGGACCACATAAAAAATTCGGATAGATTATCATCTATAAGCAGAAATTTTATTTCAAATTGAATAAAATTTATATAGGTTATTTATTTACACAACAGCAGTTTTTTCAACTGTAAAAAATATGGGTAGCATTTATATTTTTTACAGAGTCACACAAAACATAAAATCTTGTTTTTTGAAATATGATTTTATTTTTATTTTTTTTATTTTTTAGGATGACTACACAAATTCCTCGAGCGATTCTGAGTAGACAAAAATAACAAGTTGGAAATTGCTCGTCAAACGTGGCAAATGAGGTGCGTTCGTACTATAACTAGTTTTATAATTATTTTTTGCACCCCATATTGTACTGAATGTATAATTTTTTGCACTTCATAAAACGCATAGTCTGATACATCATTAAAATGCACTTCCAATATTTTTTTCCCATTGCCCGTAATGTAACGGAACACTTTTGACTGTCCCTGTAATTAAACTATACATCCGATTTTCCTAAAATTTGAAATAGCTCAACAAAATTTTGCAACAATTATATCTTTAAAATTTCAGACCATTCGGAGGGCTGTAATATCATTAAAATGCACTTGCAATAATTTTTCCCATTGGCCGTAATGTAAAGAAAAACTTTTGACTGTCCCTGTAATTAAACTATGCATCCGATTTTCCTAAAATTTGAAAGGGCTCGACAAAATTTTGCAACAGTTATATCTTTAAAATTTCAGATCATTCGGAAGGCTCTAATATCATTAAAATCTACTTGCAATAATTTTTCCCATTGGCCGTAATGTAAAGAAAAACTTTTGACTGTCCCTGTAATTAAACTATACATCCGATTTTTCTAAAATTTGAAAGGGCTCGACAAAATTTTGCAACAGTTATATCTTTAAAATTTCAGATCATTCGGAAGGCTCTCATATCATTAAAATGCAGTTGCAATAATTTTTCCCATCGGCCGTAATGTAAAGAAAAACTTTTGACTGTCCCTGTAATTAAACTATACATCCAATTTTCCTAAAATTTGAAAGGGCTCGACAAAATTTTGCAACAGTTATATCTTTAAAATTTCAGATCATTCGGAAGGCTCTAATATCATTAAAATGCACTTGCAATAATTTTTCCCATTGGCCGTAATGTAAGGAAAAACTTTTGACTGTCCCTGTAATTAAACTATACATCCGATATTCCTAAAATTTTAAAGGGCTCGACAAAATTTTGCAACAGTTATATCTTTAAAATTTCAGATCATTCGGAAGGCTGTAATATCATTAAAATGCACTTGCAATAATTTTTCCCATTGGCCGTAATGTAAAGAAAAACTTTTGACTGTCCCTGTAATTAAACTATACATCCGATTTTCATAAAATTTGAAATGGCTCGACAAAATTTTGCAACAAACATATATTTGAAATTTCAGACCATTCGGTTGGGTAGTTTTTGCTCTGTTACATGCGGACAGACGGACGGACAGACGGACGGACGGACGGACAGACGGACGGACTGAACGACGACTATAGGTGTTACGTATTTATATAATTACGAACGCACCTAAAAAAGAAATGAATGTTAATTTATACGTGTGCATTAAGCTGCTTTTTTTACTTAGTAGTGAAACACGTATGTTTAACTAATGCTTTGTAATGAATTTTATATTTTTATTTTGAGACATTGTTGTTAAATAAACGAATTATTTATCACCTAATTACATGATATACAGGAGCTTCCATGTTAAAACACACTTTCATCATGTAAATACTATAGTTATTAGCTTGGATGAATAAGTCTAGCGCTGCAGTTCGCAGCCATGTCTAATAAATAAGAGTGAATTGCGTCAGTCAGGTATAGTTCGCATAATTTAACGGGTAAAGCATTGCCAGTGCACACCAAATATCCAGGTTCGATTGCTGGTCTGGATATTTTTCGCTTTGTTGGAATAAACTTCAACTGTGCTACTCCAGCCTTGAATAAGAATGTAATATATTCATCACTGTTTGAGTATTTTATTAGTGATACATTCGAAAACTCAGCAAAAACTATTTAAACTTCAACTAAATAATTTTGTCCACCTATATCGTCAAAACGTCCCACGGTGCGGCCCTGATCCCGAATCCTCGGGATTGGAGACGGACGCCTTAATGACAGTGCTATAGTAGATGTTACTACAGTACGCAAAGAATGTATTTTATGATTCAGTGGGGAAATACTTTTAATTTACTTTTAATATTACCAAGTTTCATGCACATGCTGAATGAAACAACTGGAAAGTGACTGTCGATGAAAATCCCCGCTAACTCTGCAGATACGTATTTTTTTCTATTTCTAAAATATTCTAATTTTTAAACAAAATTTTCTTCTTTAACATTTCTAATAAAATTGTAATAGAAATTTTAAAAGTGTGTATTTTGAATTACAGGTTATAACAAAAATATAAAAAAATCTTTAAATAAAGACATGGAAATCCCTCCAGGGAAACTGATATAAGAAAAGAGAAATGTCTGTAAAATGATGACCGAGAAGCTCAATCGAATGCATTTAACCGAGAATTAGTGTAAATTTACAGAGAGTCTCGTTTTTTTCTGTGTTTTTACAGAAATTTTTAAAAGTGTAGCTGTGAGGAAATAGTCGTGACAATCGATTCGTTGGCTCGAAAGTTTGCTACCCCTGGAATAGGTTAAGCTAAAATTACTCTATGTGCAAACTACTTAAAAGAGGATAAATATTTAAAAGGTGTTAAATTACTTTAATAATTCTTAGTACTTTCAACTATATGCATAGCCTTCGTCAGAGAATACAAAAATAAAAATACTGTTATTAACGTCTTATTTTCAAATTCCACGTAGTTGGTGTTGAAAGGAGTGAAAGTTAAAGTCAAATTTTAGATCCGGAAAACATTGGGAAAATAAAATTTTGCCCAGTTGAATTTGGCTCAGTTTACTTAAAGAATCATAAAACATGTAATATTCCACTTCTCTCTATATCCATATTTTATTTTCCCAATGTTTTAAGAATCTAAAAGCCCCACCCGTGGCCGAGAGGTTCTGCTCTCGAAGCTGGTAGACGGGGGGTGCTGAGTTAGATTCCAATCGCGCCCGTCGGCCTAATCATTCGGAGTTTTCGTGGTTTTCTTCGAACCTTGGTTTTCCGAGCGTAAATACGGGTTAGGTTCCCTTAGAAAGACCCCCCACGGAGGGCACTCCCCCTTAGGACCTATATCTCTCGTGCTGATAATTGGCCGTCATAAACACAACCAACCGGATCTAAAAATTGGCTTTCACTTTCACTCCTTTCGACTCCGACTACGTAAAATTTGAAAATAAGACGCTATCAACAGTATTTTTATTTTTGTATTCTCTGACGAAGGCTATGTATATAACTGAAAGTACTAAAGATTATTAAAGTAATTTAACAACTTTTAAATATTTTATCATCTTTTAAGTAATTTGCACATAGTGTAATTTTAGCTTTTTAAAGAGGAATTTAGCATTCTATTTATTTATTTCCTGGGATAGGTTATCACAAATTTCTTTGCATCACTTGAAAAGTGCAATCTGAAGGGGTAATGAATGTTTTTGACTGCTAAAAATGCAATAAACGGTAAAAAATAAATAAAATGCTATAAAATATAAGAAATTATATTATAGTGCCTGTAATTTATATTAGTATACCCCAAATAGGAAAATATTTGATTAAATAATTACTTACCCCAACGTTGAGTAATCGACAATATTTAACTGAACAAAAGTTAGACATAGCTTTATTAATTATTCAAAAAATTATAGTTTTTGGGCAAGGGATTTTCTATTTAAAAGAAATTGCTTATCAAAATTATCATCCGTATCATTTCAGTTAATAAGTATATTGACATTATTTTTTCAGTACAACGGATTTTTTTTTTCTTTTTATCTGATAATGTCACTGTTGAAATAAAAAGTAAATAGTGCAAAAAAGTCATGAAAAGCATTTTGCATAAAATGCAAAATGCGTGATGGGACAAACAAACGGTTTGAATTACAAAGTGTTTTCGTAGCAGAATTTGCTCGCTTTTCATTATTTGCTTTTAAAATAAAATGTAAATAGAGTTACAGTTTAGTTCTGTTCATAAGATATAGTTACACCAGTTATCCTTCATCTATAGTTAAGAATAGACTCAGAACAAATGTTTTATAATATTTTAAATAGCGTCTTTTTAGGTAGATTTCGTATAAAATACTACCTATTGCGATCTCCCCTATGTTGGAATTTCTGAAAATTTTTTGCAGATCTGCACCGATTATGACCTCTAGAACCCAAAACCACCCCCAGTAAAAAACATATATCACTTTTTTATGGACACGATAACTTCCATAATTCTGCACAAATCTCTTCCAAACTGAACCAAGGAGCATAAAATCTCGGTCAAGTTCGTTAATGGGCAAAATCGGACCGAGGGGTTGAAAATAGGGAGGGGTTTTGGGAAAACCGAAAAAACCTATAACTTCTTAATTATAATACATATCGAATCAGTTTAAAGTCATTATTACTTCTAAAAAAGGACCACAAATTTATGTATGACAGAATTTTAATAAAATAAAAAATGGGCTCAAGGGGCGAAAAATACAGGGTTTTGGGGAGAAATAACTTCATCAATTCTCACGATATCAAATTCAATTAAATTTATTATAAATCTTCTTAATATTATCTATAACTTTTATATTGACAAGTTTTTCATAGGACCAATTCGTACCGTAAAAAAAAAAAAAATCAAAATGGAAACAAACAGGAGGGGGAGGGTTGAAGAAGAAAAAAATCCATAACTTCGTCAATTCCCAATATATAAAATCCGCATGAATTTATTATATGTCTTCTTAATATTATCTACAACTTTTACACTGACAGGTTTTTGATAGGATCAATTCTTACAGCAAAAACAAATTAAAAATGCATAGCGGTTGAAGAAAAAATCATTATATTAAGGGTGTACTCAAATCCAAACTGCTTATTTTCTTACTCATTTTTAAATTCATTTTTGCTCTCAAACGCATCCAATAGGTAAGTTTTCTTATTCAGAAACGATATAATGTACCGTAATGGTCGATTTTTGATACAGGCAGAATATATTTCAAAAAATAATGTCAAAGTGGGCATTTTGAACTGAATTTCCCGAAACGATTGTGTTGGAAACGAAAAATATTGTCCTACTGAGAAAATAATTGTTTATAAATCAAGTACTAATTAATTGAACGGGAAAAAAACAGGTCGCTTATAAATCTCTTCAAAAATCCCGTCAGCAGGTTTTATGTTTTTTTTCTTTTAAAAATGGATCTGAAAATGTGTCAGAAAATTTCGAGTTGTTGAGCCTGGGAAAGTATTTTTTTAAATACCGGCTTAACATGATTCTGATAAAACCAGCTCTTATATAAAATTGAAATTAAAAACCCTTCAAAAGTGGCCAGATAAAATTGTTAAAGTGGGTTTATCTCTAATCATAATTTAGTTTTTATTGTTGAAATTAGTACTTAACTGCGAAATCTACCTGCGCCTGTAGGCCAAGCCGGAAGGGATTTTTTTCTAATTATGAATATTTTATTATCAATAAAATACAACATATCCAAGCGATGATACAAAGTAAACGTTTATGAATAAAGCCATATGCAACCATTACATAAAGTTGTTTAAGTTAGATTGTATATGTATGAAAATATAATAAATTTGTCCTGCATCTTCACTAAGAAGCGATATGCGAATTTTCTCCATTTATGATGTGAATCATTTTTTACTTGAGTTTCCTAACTGAAGCAATATGCCCATGATACAACTTAACAATTTGGCCAAACATTTTCCCTAACTTCTAGTATATAAAAAAAAATCGGTTGGTATCTTAATCTATTTCATTGAGTTACACAAAAGAAGTGCGCTTGGCAGAACACAATCAATAACTTTAAAAACCAAGATATTGTTTAGTCACTGGATGGGAGTCGAACACAAGACCTTTGACTTAAATTGCCAACGTTCTACCTATTCAGTTACCTGAGCCGACAACCGGCTTGCGCATTTCACTCAGAGAACCTCTTCACTTTTTATAAGTATGAATACTGGCTACATGCACTCTCAGAAATACTTTCTTCAACTCACAGAAATTTTCCTGGCAGCAGTGCTGCCAGGATCTTTCCGTTAATAGACGAATATCCGTTTCTTTTTTTCTCCGTTACATGAGGTAAAATGTATGTCAATTAAAAAAAAGGGTGATAAAATAAAAGTTACCGACCTTGGAGTCAAACCAGCTACCTTAGTGCTACGAGACCAGTACTCTAACTACTCGGCTACAGTTGTACTGCAGTGAAGCAGTTTGAAGTAAGCATAAAGCAATCACTTTGTGCGAATTTTAATACATAAGCTAAAACATTTAACTATATTTAAACGCACAAATACGTACAATACCATGCCACTAAAAATCACATACGGCCGTTTCGAGAATTCTTGGATCCCCTTAAAAAAATTTAAAAGATTAAAATGGGTTCAAAGAAATCGGGGAGATTCTCGGGGCTATAACCGAGGGGTTCTTTGAATCCATTTAAATCTTTTATTTTATTTTTTTTCACTGAGGAAGGGGATCCAAGAATTCTCGAAACGGCCGCATGTGATTTTTTGTGTCATGGTATTGTATTTGTTCGGTTAAACGTTGTTAAATGTTTTAGCTTATGTATTAGTTTGAAGAAAATATGTTTGATTATGGGTATGGCTTGATTGATTTCTGTAAAAAGCTTTGAATTTTGAAGTTAATTTCGGGAAGATTTCGCCTTTAATGAGATTGTGACTGGGGTTTTAATACTTCAGTATTAAAATAGGATATTAATTATAAATATTTTTATGTAGATTGCTAGAAGTAAAATGTAAAAAATATACTTTTATGTGAGTTTTTTTTTTTTTTTTTTTTTTTTTTTTTTTTTTTTTTTGAGTAAAATTGATTTTTTCCATTTAATATTTTAATTAAAACATCTATTTTAAATGCATTCATTTAAAATATATTTTAAATGCGAATATTTTTTTATAACTTTAAAAAATAAATTATGAATATTCTTAAATGAATGAGAAAATTAATTGTTATTTATTTTTAATTTCGAAAACGTTTATTTTCTTTGTTATTGGTTATTATTTTATTATTATTAAATTATAAATAGTAATTAATAGAATATTTGTTTTTTCGTTTTAAAAATGAATTCAGATTTCGGTATTAATAGAACCAATACGCATGCATGCTAGGAATGAACGGAATTTCTCCATGTTTTTCAGACTTTCGGGAAGTATTCACGGATAAAATATTTTTTCTAGGGCCGCGGAAATTATTTGCTACAAAATGAGGCATAATTTTGTGTATATAGACGAGATTTTCTGACAGTGTCGCAGACCAGATGTTATTGCAAGTGAGGTTTTCTGAGTGAAATGGGTCCGTCGGTTGTCAGTTCAGGTATCTCAATAGGTAGACCGTTGACAATTTAAGTCAAAGGTCTTGGGTTCAACTATCTACCTGGACATTTTTTCACGGGAATATTCAGTTCATATGATATCTTTACAATCAGTATGATTGCGATAAAAAATAATAAAATTCACATGCTTATTTTTCAATAACAATGCTTCGACTTTTTACTGTAAAACGATTTTTCACATTTAATTAACATAAAATGCATTTCGGATAAATATGATCATAAATAGAGGAGATAAAAATGGAAACGTGCTATGGCGCCATTAAAAAATTTAAAACAAGAACGGAAAATCATACGTATAGCATAGATTATGAAACACTCTCCGCTCTATACTATAGCAAAACTGAACAGTTTACTAAGATGAAAGATGATTTCTAAATGAACTATTTGGAAAACACATAACCATAACGCATTTGAAAACCAAATTTCTGCTATTACCATGAATAGTTTATAAAATATACATTTTTCATTAAAATAACATTTCAATTTAATGCTTGTGACAGTTAATGTGTTCTGTGTGACGTAAGCTTCGTAGAGGTCAAGAAGCCCCCTGATGATGGCTTGTTAGAATAAGTCTGAAACGTTGGGTGTATTTTTAATATGTGTTTTCTATGTGTGTTTAATATTGTTTTTATGTAGAACGCTTGTTATTTCTAATAACTTAATTTAAAATTCATAAAAAACTACAACTGTAGTATCATAGCAATTAAATCCACTTTTAAGCGACACATAAATCTGATTCAACGATTAAGAAAAGCAAGTTACATAATCAAAATTTTAATATAAACTGAACATTATTATTCGTTTTCATTCTCGTCAGAAAATGTGTCTGACGTCATTGGTGCCCACACGCAACATAAGACAAATATATAAAGGCAATAAATCACACTTAATGCTTTAGGACAGAGATGGCGAACCTTTTCTCATCCACGTGCCAAATATTTTCAAAAATTATTTTAGGTAACCATAACGTGCCAAGAAGTACCGCCTCCGTTCTCAAAATATATACAATAGACAAATGACTCAAAAAATGTCAAAGTTATTTAGAATTTTGTTATTAAAATTAAAATACAGGAGTTATATTTTAAAAATGCAATTTCTATAGTTTCAAACAATTAATATCAGGTTCATGTTCATTCTTTAATTACTTTTAACAGATAGCAACTTGAAGTGGAATCACTTGTCAAACGATTTCTACCTGAGTTTTAATAATTTATTGTTTTAATAACGATTCTCAGGGATAGGTAGAAGAAAAAATAGTCAAAATGGCTAACATCTGTATCATTAAAAATCTATATATGTTTAGAATTAAATTATGAGTTAGCTTAGTTTTATCATCAGCATTTTTGTTTATGATGCCTTATAATCTTTCTTTTTCGATAGTTTTCAAATTTTCTTTTGATTTAATAAATATTTCATCCCATATTGAACTAGATTGGAATTAAATATATTGCATTTCAATTTCTTCAATTTCTAGTCAAAAGATATGACAATGTTCAGCAAATATAAATTCGTGAATTTTGTCTAATTTGACTGTTTTATGATTTAGAACATCAATCAATGCGTGCCGAAAATATTATGTTGCGTGCCACTCTTGGCACGCGTGCCATAGGTTCGCCGACCCTGCTTTAGGAAATGATTACAACATCAATAAATATTACTTAATGATTTATAAAATAGTTATAATAACAATAAATCTCACTTATTGAATAGAGAAATTACTTTATTTCACTTCTGACTAATTCATTAACTCTAAATGATATTTGTATGTAACAACGCTGATGAGTACCTTAAATTGTTTTAAATCATTATTATACGATTTTTTGTGCAGCCCTATATATGATCTATGGATATGTATGTATACTACATAGTATGCTATAAGTTAGTTCATTTAAACGCATAACACAGCTGAAATTTTCCATTCAGGAATTTCCGCCAATAAACGGATCTTGAGAAAATTTGTGCGACCCTGTATATGATCTATAGAACTCATAAACACCAAGAGATATTTAAATAATAGTTACGTTTAAAAACACATACTACAACTGAAAATGCACTTCACACAATTATTGTTCGTAGGTTTCAATAGTTCAATTACTGTTCATTTTCTTCTGTAGTTTCTTTTGTATGTCCCTGTAAATGAACGATAAATTCTATGCACACTATATCCTATAATAGAAACCTTGTAGTACACCTCAGTGATAAATAGCAATTTCAATATGTTTAAGATAGTGTTATCATTAAAATACACCGAAAAAGATTTTCCTCATAGACCGCAGTGTAACGGAATTCAGTGTCCTGTGGATCAACCTTAAATGCTACACATTTCATTTTCAATATCGAACATGTCATAATAAACTGCAATATCAATTTCATAGCAATCGGGCTGTATTTACGCAAGTTAGAGTACGGAGAGACAGACGGACAGACAAACCGAATTCATATACTGTTTTCAACTATGTTGGAAAGTGTTAAAAAGTAAAATTAGCTCGCAACTGGTTCAAATTCTTTTTTAATTTTGCAAAAACAAAAAACTTTTAAATTTAAAAAAAAAATTAAAAGGAGCTATCCAAATGTCAAAAATTAAGGTTTGCTGAAATCGAACGAATATAGCTATTTTGCACAGTAGTAATATGACAATACGGTATGGACGAGTTACAGAAGACATTTAGAGTCTGTCATAATACGAAGGTGTATAAATAAGTTTTTACCCTCACATAGAAATAATTGAAATTTATTAAATCGTTACATTGTATTAGTCCTTATCTATATAGTCACCACGCACAGTAACACATTTTTAAAAACAGTATTTCAAAGAGAGAGGGGAGGATGTATTCCAGGAGGCGCGATAGTACACTGTTAAAAATTTCCGCTTAACGTTACACCAATATTTGGTGTAAAATAATGAGGATTACCAAAATATGGTACTTCTTAATTTTCAAAAACTCCATTTCATGGTGTAACCTTGGAAATTACGCTGAATTGAACCACATTTTGGCAATAAGTTGCACCAAGTTTTCGAGCTACTTATCAGCCAATCAGAACAGCACGCCTTATGACGCCATCATAAGATAAGTGAAACGATTGCATTTCGTCCGCCATTAAAAGTTTAAACGAAAGGGATATTAGAAGGATTACTCATGGAATACGGAGGTAAAACTTATTTAATTTTAATGTTTCATTCCTGTACTTATAAGTGTGTATAAGTGTTAAATAGTTTTCATGTTTTATCGAAAAAGATTGATTTAGCTTCCCGAATTTCAAAGCGATAGTGTGTTATATTCGTTCTTTATGTAACGGTTTGAAATATAATTGTTTTAACAATTAAATAACAAACAGTTCTTAGTAAAAATTAATCACGACTTCATTAGTTTTGTCTTTAAATAAAGATAGTTTGTGTAAACACTTCATTCTTCCTATTCAATAGTGAGATGTGAATATTGTGAAGTATTTTAATTTGTCGCAGCTCGAAAGCAAAAACAAAACGTAAGTACTATCTTAGTTTTAAAATGCTGACACGGAGATATGATTCATGGCTGCATTTCATAGCAGTAGATGTAAAATTTGCAGTGATTTGAAAATGTTTATTTATAATGGAATTTTTGTGTACTTTACCGTTTCCCGATTATAAAGAATAACGATCAATGAATAAGTATTTATAATTATTAATATTTTGGAGTGAAACGTGATATTCAATGATTAAAATAACAAGAAAAGGTTTCAAATTGAAAAATAGATTTACACTGGCAATATTTCCTTATACATATTACAGTTTTTAATTTAAGAAGTGAAAAGGAAACATGATATTTAAGCATTTAAATAAAATGTTGTTTATACCGATATAAAGTTTATGTATAAAACTGCTTTAGTATGTTTTAAGTTTATATTTACATTTTATTTATATAATGTAGGATTGGATATTTATTAAAGAGATTAATAACTACTTTTTACATTCAAAATGTTTTTCAAACAATGAAAAACAGTACATATGAAATCATTTCTTTTCTTTTTAAATTCCCTTCTTTTTTTTTTTTTTTCTATTTGCTAGATCAATCTTTTCTCATAAAATATGTAAAATGTATTTAGCTTGTATTTATAAAATACAGTGTGTACGGGAATAAAATATTAAAATTAAATATGACTTAACATGTCGTTCCAAAAGTATTAATAAGAATTATTAAGGAATATGTTTAAAGGAAAATTATATACATATTCCGTAGAATTTAAAAATTTAGACTCCAATTGATGTTCACATTTAATGAAACAATTACAATCTCCATATATATATATATATAAATTACACATTCTTAATATATAGACCATGCTTAGAACTTATTTTAAAAAAGATGGGAGTTGATAAGCAATACTTTTTGCCCCCACCCCCGTTTGACATAGTTTTTTTTTTTTTTTTTTTTTTTTTTTTTTTTTTTTTTTTTGTCTTTGTTTCAATGCAATTTAGGATTTATATTTACTCTTTCCCTGATTGATTTTTGTTTAAAGATTGCTTGCATGCGTCATACAAAATCAATTTGATAAGTTTATTTAGCAAATTATAATGCATTTCAATTACCTCAATTTGATACGTTTATTTAAGTATTGCGCGGCAGCGCAATACTTATTTATTTCCAGTGTCACTTCTCAATGTTAATTTAACATAGAAAAGCCTATGGAGATCACAACTTTTTCATTTTTTCTTCCCACCTTTTTGTCCCTGATGCCACTCAATTTTAATTCTTTGCTAATTCTAATAATATTATAAATTCAAAGTGTAAAAACATTTGCATGACGTCAGAGTCAAAACGGATCATAAAATGTCTTTGCATATAGGTGGATTATAATCTAGAGAGTAACATGGGCTAATTTTTATCTACATTATTGAAATATTTTTCTTAATAATTCAAAATTTCGCTTTTTTCATTGAGAATCAACAGACATTTTCTAATAAAATTTAACATTTTTCCTTCATTGTTGCAAATAATTCAAAAGCCGTAATAATAATTTGCCTATTTTTAGTTGAATGATTTTCACGTGAAACATAAAACTGAAGAAACTGAAATAGTTTTTTTTTTTTTTTTTTTTTTTTTTTTTTAAGAATTAAAAAGAAAATGAATATGGCGTCATAGTGGAAATAAAAATTACATTTTCAAGCAGACTTTTTAAGTTCAGATTGTAATTTTTTGACCAAACTACAGCAACCTGGATTACTACACTGGTGAAACATTTTGAATTATACATAGGTAAATTGCATCACAAATTATGATGCGATATCGCACAAATCAAAGCCTGATGATGATATCCTCCATTAATTTTTAAATGTGTTCGTCTGAATGCAGTAGTTGTTAAAAAAACTTGACATATTAAACAAAAACCTAATTTGCAAAACAAATTAAAAAAACAAAATTTATTTCCTAAATTGTTTAAGCCCGAGAAGGGGCAGATATTGAGAAATTTCATTCAATTCGTTCTACATTTAATGTTAAAATTTTGTAACAAATAAGTTAAACCAATTGAACATTAAAAAATAAAAATGAAATTCATACAATATAATACTTTAAACACCTATATACTTAGATTCCGTTCAAATGAAATCGAAATAAATCTTAGACCTTTTTCCATTTTTAAGTTGTAAATATTTGTACTGCAGATTTTGCATTATGTTTATGACGATTGTACATAATATGATAAAATACATGCAAAAAAAAAAAAAAAAAAAAAAAAAAAGTCTAAGATTTATTTCGGTTTCATTTGAACGGAATATAAGTATATAAGTGTTTAAAGTATTATATTGTATGAATTTCATTTTTATTTTTTAATGTTCAATTGGTTTAACTTATTTGTTACAAAATTTTAACATTAAATGTAGAACGAATTGAATGAAATTTCTCAATATCTGCCCCTTCTCGGGCTTAAACAATTTAGGAAATAAATTTTGTTTTTTTTAATTTGTTCTGCAAATTAGGTTTTTGTTTAATATATATATATATAAAGCCCCATAACATCATCGTATCTTTTCCTATGTATTTTAATATGTAAATTATAGTGTAAGATATTTAAAATAACAATGGTGTTGTCGTATAATTAAACTATTTTAAAATTTGCTAAATAAACCTAGGTTTCTGATCTTGAAAATTATTTTCCAACAAAAAATTAATTGGAGAGACCGTAAATATTTCACCTTAAACGATATTAAAACAGAATATCTTTTAAAAATAGCAAAATATTTTACCTATGAAAGAGGAGGGTTGGGGGGGGGGGGAGACAAAAATCATATGGTTCAACATTTCGCCGATTTGCGGTCAAACGTTTCACCAATTTATGATTCAAGGTTTTCACCAACTTATGGTTCATCCTTAGAACCAAATGCTGGAACAATGTTTCACCATCTTATGGTGGCAGCTACTGCAGCACCAAAAATTGGAGTAACGTTGTACCAAATTTTTAACAGTGTAGACCCAAAGGGGTTTATTTTTCTAACTTTTGCCGACCCCCACATGTGGCATATTGTTGGAAAGGCCTGTGACCACTTATTCATACTATGCAGTGGCGTAGCTAAGAGGGGGCGGTCCGCCCCGGGTGTCACCCTCTAAAAGGTGACACCCGATGTTTATTTGCAAAAAAAAATATGTGTAATCTTATAAGATTTTGGAAAAGAATTCTGACGTAAAATGAAATTTCAAGCGCACTACGCAACAGTCAATTTTTTTTCCTTGGAAAATTTGAAAATTTAAACAGAATGGGGTGTTTAAATTAGATATGTACTAGTGAACAAAAACCTACCTATCCAACGAATGGGTAGCAAAAACAATCTTTAAAAGAAATAATTTTCTTCTACATATCATTGACTTATGAAAACTATGGAGTGAGTGATGAGTCGCCCCTGTCGTTATGTGGGAGGCAAAGGGTAAATAAGGAATGGTATATGGTCATTTCCTGTGCTACAATTGCCTTGGGTTCTTTTGCCTTTCTTTCGAAAGCGATTGCACCCACAGACAATATAATCTATAGTTGTCTGTCATCATTGGATTGCAGGAAAGGTTTCAAGTTGTAAATTAGTAGATCTCATGTTCACTGTCACTGTAATATTCAACCTAAGGCTCCTGCAATTCGTATTATAGTAGCCCTAATTCAAACATCAGGAGAAGGTGGCTATGACATATGAATCACGCAGTGGTAATTCTGTTCCAAAAATTAAGGCATTCGGTTCTAAAATTTAAAAAAAATATCAGTCATTAGTTCGAAAATTCCGACATATCGCGAATTTCGACAAAAGGTCGCCGAAAAAAATCAATTTTGTCAATTGTACGTAGTAAAAATCGCCAATTTCGTCAAAGGATCGCGGAAAAACGCGAATTTCAACAAAGCATCGAGAGAAAACGCAAATTTCGTCAAAGAATCGAGAAGAAAAACGCAAATTTCGTCAAAGAATCGAGAAGAAAAACGCAAATTTCGTCAAAGAATCGCAAAAAAAACCCGCAAATTTCTTCAAAGGATCAAGAAAAAAAGCAAATTTCTTCAAAAGATCGGAAAAAACGCGAATTTCGTCAAGAAGTGCGAAAAAAGCGAATTTCTTCAAAGGATCAAGAAAAAAAGCAAATTTCTTCAAAAGATCGGAAAAAACGCGAATTTCGTCAAGAAGTGCGAAAAAAGCGAATTTCGTCAAAGAATCGCCAGAAAAACGCAAGTTTCTTCAAAGGATCGTGAAAGAAACGCAAATTTCTCCAAAGAATCGCGAAAAAATCGCAATTTTCTTGAAAGGATCTCGGAAAAAAACATCAACAGTCGTCAAAGGATCGCAGAAAAAACGCGAATTTCGTCAAGGGATCTCGAAAACAGCCGCAAATGTCTTCAAGGATCTTGGAAAAAACGCAGATTTCGTCAAGGGATCGAGAAAAAGGCAAATTTCGTCAAAGAAAGCCAAAATATCGCGGAAAAAAACGCGAAATTCATCAAAGGGTGCAGAAAAATGCATAATTAAAAGATCGCGAAAAAAACGCAAATTTCATCAAGGGATTGCAGAAAAGGCGCAAATTTCCCGAAAAGATCGAGAAAAAAGGCGAATTTCGTCAAAGAATTTCCAAAGAAGAGCCAAAATATCGCGGAAAAATCGCGAAATTCGTCAAAGGGCCGCGGAAAAATGCATAATTAGTGCTGGGAGGATTTCCCCTCCCCCTTCTCCCCTGTGCTGTAACGTTTCAGAAGATCTCTGTGAATTTCAGAAGATTTTCTGTGAATTTCAGAATTTTTTTTTCTCAGAATCACCCGTCACGTGTGGTCAGAAAAGTTTATTTCAGCAATTTAGCGAACGGAGGAATGGGAAGGGAACTTTTTGGCGAAGCAAGCGCTTTGATTTTGGAGTACCTTATTTGGCTAGTTAATTTCAACTGATGAAAAATATAAATACGTATTTTAAGCGATGTTAGCTATAACATTTACCTTAAAAAATTATTTTGCTGTTATTAGAAAAGAAATTGCTTTTAGAAAGAAAAAATTCAGTATAAACAAATGTGGTCCAAAAATTCTGGGACTCCTAATGGCTTTATAAAATTCTTAATTTCATTTATATGTTTTTTCGAAGGATATTTCTGAATAGATTGACTAAAATATAGAGTATAAAAATATAATACAATATTTCTTTTCTCCGTTCTTTTATTTTTTTTCTAATATTATTTGTTAATATAAAGTTGTTAAAAGTTCTCCAAAAAAATGTAAAAATTTTATTTATAATAACGAAGAATTGCGATTGAAAAAATATGATGGGTGTATGTGTGGAGGAGGTGGGAGTGACACCATTTATATCCGCCCCGAGTGTCAACCATCCTAGCTAAGCCACTAATGCTATGCAACATCCGAGCCCCTCCGCCAAATTTTCCCCCGTGGGACATGAATTATGTCCGCAAAATTTAGAAAAGTGCACCCCGGAGAGCAAATTTTGGGGAAGGGGCTCAGAAAGTGCATAGCATGAATAAGTGGTCACAGGCTTTTCCAACAATATGTCACATGTGGGGGGTCGGTGAAAGTTAGAAAATGCTCCCCTTTAGGTCTACTATCGCGCCTCCTGAAATACATCCCCCCCTCTCTTTGAAATACTGATTGTACAAATGTGTTACTGTGCACACTGACTACAAAGAAAAGGACTCATAAAATGTAGCAATTTCATAAATTTCACTCAATTATTTCTATGTGAGAGGAAAAACTTATTGATACACCCTCGTATAGCAGGATTAAAAAGACATAAAAACATCCTAGTATTTTCTTTTTTTAACATTTTTTATTATAAATCACGTGGATTAACAGCCCCTAATTTCAAACTTAAGGAATTAAACACATATTTGAAATAAAAGTTTCCTTAAATAATGTTGCGGATTGGGAGGGTTATTTTTTGATGATTTTTGGTTCTGTAGAACAAATTGGTTCATGAACCTTCATAACATGATTATAAGATCAATGTTAAACATAATCAAGACTCCCCCTTCCCCTATCTATTCAAATTAAGATTATTTTATCTTTTTAATTTTAATGAGAAAATGACAGCAATAAAACATAATAAACTGTTTCATATCTTCATTTTTCTCTTTTTACCACAAAAATTGGGGAATTTATCTGCCGTCATTAGAGATATTTCGTTAAAAGTTACAATATATATATATATATATATATATGAAAAACTAATATAAGTTAAAAAGTTCTGAGAGGTTATTCCGAATCCTCGGATCCAGCTGGTGTTCATTTCGTCGAGTTCCGTTCCATCTTCTATAGTAAAGATTTGATTCAAAAAAGAAAAGGACTCCTTTTATAGAATCTTAGTAAATTAGTCCTATGTATAAATTGTGATTTTTATTTAACAGGTAAAAAAAAAAAAAAAAATGTAACATATAAACACGTAAAAATAGCAAATAAAGCCTTTGTGCAACAATATTAAAAAGCAGAGAAACCAACGTTTAAAATGCACAAATAATGTATGAAAAGCAGCAAACAGCTGTTTCGAATCTACTAGCGAGATTCTTCTTCAGTGCAAAAGGAACAGCGTGCTCTTTTTGCTCAGCCTTGCTTTTTCTAGCACGCTGTTCCTTTTGCACTGAAGAAGAATCTCGCTAGTAGATTCGAAACAGCTGTTTGCTGCTTTTCATACATTATTTGTGCATTTTAAACGTTGGTTTCTCTGCTTTTTAATATAAACACGTGCAATAATGTAGTCACTGCTGTATTAAAGTCCCTATGAGTTCAGCTGTATCAAACAATAAAAAATATTTCAAGCTGTGCATGTTCAAGCTAAATAAAATAGCTACATTTGTTTCAATAAAATAAAATACAGCTCCAAATAAAAATTTAGAATAATAGAAAAAAAAAAGGAATTGTGAAAAAAGGTCTTTATGTATCGCTTATTTAAAAAAAAGTAATACAGGATAAAACTTAATATTGTGAGAATCTTACATAGTTTGTAAGATCTTTCAACATAAAAATTAAAGGAAGTAATACAAAAATTAAAATAATTATTCACACTTAGAAAAAATCAAAATATTAGAATAACCATTTACTTGGTTCAAAATATTGGAATAATGCATTGTAAATAATACACGTTAAAAAAAGGGAAAAAAGTTATTTAATATTTTGTAGCATCACCTTTACATTTTATAACAGCACGAACTCGCTTTTCCGAGCTACAAGTGGTTCACAATATTTTCTGCCCAGACATGACCAAGACCATGTCGACTTTATACTCGAAAGAAGCTCAACTTTGTTTTTTGACGCAATATCTTGAGTATTTTTTTCATTATTACGCATAAATTCTCTATTGGATTTAAATCTTACGAATTAGGCGACCAGGGAAGTACGTTAATTTGGTATTGGCTAAGCCAATTTCTTGGTGGACACTGACCTGTGTGAAGGTGCTAAATCATGTTGGAAAATGAAATCGTCACCACACAGACCTTCCGACGATGGTATCATGGATTCAATGATTTCTTGATATATCTCACAAAGAGAGAGCCAACCTTGTTAATCACAGATTTTGATTATTTTAATATATGTTGTCGGGTAGACACCCCTTAGTGTCAGGTTCAATGGATTTTATCCAATGCCCCTTAGTTCTTGAAAAACCGGGGGGTCTAATATTAGTACACAACTTAAATACTTACATCGCCACCAAAATTACAGGTTATCCGTAGCTCAGTTGGCATGGCGTTTGCCGGCTGATCCGAGGCCTCGGGATCGATACCTGAATTTGCTACATTTGTTTTTCTCACTTTTTGTTTTATAAATATAGTTGTAATTATAATTTAATAATTTCAATTAAAAAGTTTAACATCATACATTAATTATAATGTTAACAAACTTAAAGTTATCATTTCTTATTTGTAAACTATTATTTCTCATCCATTACAGAGGTTTAAAAAGAAATTGGATCTATTATTGAATGATAAAAATTCCAAAATCGTGACAAATTCTGTTGTAGTGCCATCTAGTTATGATAAAAAAAAAGGAATATTCAAGTAAAATAAAAATAAAAGCAGAAAGAAGATAAAGGGAAAAGCAAAATAATTGAAAGCGCAAGCATACTTATTACAAATTTAAAAAATTTTAATATGCAAAAAGTCGGTTGTAATTTAATTTTGATGCTAATTTTTAATATAATTATGCTTGTTACTTTAAAAACAAAATAATAGTATTATCGCATTGACTTCCTTTGTTAAAGCAATGTGTAAATGGTGTTTCTTTAAAATCGCGAATTGACACAATTGCTCAATATCATTGCATCGATAAAGAATATATAAAATACATTTTAAAAGTGATTTTTTTAAAAAAAAATAACAATTTTATGATGTTTTATTACAACTATTTAGTTAAAAGTAAAAAATTAAATAGGTTAAAATTATAATTGATGTACAATATTAAAAATTTTAATTGACAATGAGATTATTAAGTTATACTTACAAGTAAATTTATGAAAGAAAAAACGAGAAAAACAAACGTAGCGCATTCAGGTATCGAACCCGGGTCCGCGAATCAGCCGGTAAACACCATACCAACTGAGCTACGACTAACCCATCATTGTTGTTGCAAAGTAAGTATTTAAGTTGTGTACTAATATTAGACCCCCCGGGTTTTCAAGAACTAAGGAGCATTGGATAAAATTCGTTGAACCTGACACTAAGGGCCCTCTACCCTACAACATATATTAAAATAATCAAAATCTATGATTAACAAGGTTGGCCCTCTCCTTGTCAGAATTAATCCTTTCGTTAACGATACATAGCCATCCATAAACAGTATCTTTTTCCAATCATCCAGACTCCATAAAAGCCTTTTTTGCACCACTTCACTCTCAGCCTTTTCTGCTTAATAGACATGAGAGGATTTATCTTTGTTACAAGAGATTAAAATCCAAGGAAACGTCTTAGTATTGTAGATTTACTCACATCAACACCGTGTTCCTTCCACTTTCGATCCAAATATCTTACACTTCTAAAACGGTTTTTTAGCAATACTCTTTAGCTTTCTATCATCTCCCTGTGTAGTTTTGGCTTTCGGCCGCTATTCAAATGCTTTTTTTTAAATGTCCGTCGTTAAAATACTCCTTTATTTCTCTACTAACACTTGATTGAGAACCTTTTCAGTAACTGGCGATATATTACTGATTACGATCTTCTTATGCAAATCAATAATACGATACTTTGTAAACCCCGTTATGTGGGACGAACGCCCACGTTTCACACAAAATAAAAACAATGATGACGCATAGCGTTTTTATAACTTAAGAAGAAGTCCTGAAAAAGCTAATTTTATGCTTAATTTATGCAACCTTCTGAACCAATAAGGAAAATTTATAAGTATTCTAATTTTTTGAATCATCTATTTTAGCATTCTAATATTTTGAATAATGAAAATAATTCTATAAAAATACAATAGTCACTCAGAATTTAATATTTTACAGTTTTAATTTAATAACATGCAAATATATTAAAATATCAACCGTTGTTCTTTTCAATTGTACTACATTGAAATAAAGCTAAATGCAATTTCTAATACAAATGAAATGAATTATACTAATTTTTTGACTTGAAGCTGTACATACCGTTGCCAAAATATATAACCTAACACATTTATCTTATTGTAAAACTTGTCTATCTACTCATCTATATTTATAGATAGATCTCAAAATAAAAACCGATTAAAAAAGGATTTAGAAATCTCTTCCTTTTTATTCAGTTTTTCGTAATATATAAATGGAGAAATCAGTCTACGTTTATTAAAACTAATGGATGTTACACTCCGTCGGGAATTGTAGCAGCAAACATTTTTATTGTTATTTATGGTGAATTTTACGTATTTATAACGGTAATACATGATGCATCGGTATATAAATTAATATGTCATGAGTAAAAGACGGAACGGGATAAATTGATTACAGATTTTGTAGCGGTACACTGTAAAACAAGACAAATGTTCCTTCATCTCGGAAAATATGATATAACCACGAACCAAAATATATAATAATTTCTTCAGAATTGCCCACTTTTACAAAAGTCTTCTTTATCTTCAGAGACCTCGGAAACCAACATGTTTTTTTGTTTATTTAAGGGGTCTCAGGACTCTTACAGCTTTAAAATTTTCGAAATTTTAATTTTTTCAAATGTTAAACTCCTATCCTTTCTGAACATTTTGATGTAATTGTTTCCTTGAAATTCCCATTAGAACAGAAGTTATGACTTTTCGAATTATACCCGCTCAATAGCTGAAGCGGCGCTTCCGAAACTTTGAAGTCATTTTTCTCCAAACGACGTTTTTGGGCATACCCACTATTACAAAAAGTTTTCTTTATCTTCGAGACCTCGGAAACCAATATATATTTTTTTTAATATTTAAGGGGTCTCAGGACTCTTAAAGCTTTAAAATTTTCGAAATTTTAATTTTTTTTCAAATGTTAAACTCCTATCCCTTCTGAACTTTTTGATATAATTGTTTCCTTGAAATTCCCATTGGAACAGAAGTTGTGGCTTTTAGAATTGTACCCGCTCAATAGCTGAAGCTGCGTTTTTGAAACTTTGAAGCCATTTTTCTCCAAACGACGTTTTTGGGCATAACGCGCATGATATCACAAAAACTTCTAAATTTTTTTTCGTGAAATTTTCAAAACATATGTTTCATGTTAGACTGTATAGACAGAACCTGAAATTTCCTTTTTATTGTTCAAAAAAATATTTTTTTGGGTAATATACTGTTGAAATTTTTTTTAATTTCGCATTAGCTAAATACAACTTGTATTAAAAATATAAAAATGCTTTAAATACAAATTTATTTAGGTTCAGGGTAATTATTACAATCAAGTGGGCACCTAAATTTTCATTTTAGTTCTAAAATTTACTTTGTAATCGTGCACATAATCTGTTATGCCGATTTTCTGCTCGTCAAATGTCTGACATTTTGGAGCCCCCTGTAAATTTTAATTCTGAATCTTGCAATTTTTTAAATACATGACATGAAGGAACATACTTATATCTTTCATCCCAATATTAAAGTGTGTCTTTAAATCAAGTACATTTTAAGATGTATTATATATTGAAAATGGTCCTTTTTTTTTCTTTTTTTCCAAGTTTAACAGTCCTGAGGCCCCTTAAAGAAGTATTTATGAAAACAAAGTTTCTTTTGCTGCCACTGTTTTTGGGAAATGGTTCCGAATCTTTTTTATAGCGTATTAATGTGTTTCCTCAACCTATAATAAATGTTTTTCGGATGTTATCAATTCTCAAGTATAACGCAAGAATATGGTTAACTGTTCTTTCTTAATTAAGCTGAACTAAACAGCCTCTAAATCATCTGCTTAATTAATCTTATTCTCCAGTAGAATTAAAAAGAGACTAAAATTATCATCGCATAAATTGAAAAAAAAATCTTATTATTATTATTTATCTTTATTTTAAAAAGCACTAATCACGAGGCTAAATTAAAAAATATATATAGCAAAGCAAATACGCTGAATAAATATGGAAATCGAATTAATTCGGTATGTTCACATAACATTTTTTATCAAATAATTTTCAACTTTCAAAAATTAAAACTAATTTCATTATCTAGGTATACTTTTGAATTCTCAAATATAAGCGGTTTATTTTCATTTCATGAAATTAATTGCTTGAGGAAAATGTATTTTGTGCATGGATTTTTTTTTTATTTCTTTATTGATTTCTTTTTCAGTTTTTATATTAAATCCTTTTTAACATTATAATATACTTTAAAGTTACACAATATTGGTTTTTACTTCATAATAATATGGAGAGATTTAAAAAATTAAATAACTTTCTCGTTCTTTTTAATAATTTGATTTTAGCCGAAACCTTCTATTTATTCTTACTAAAAGTATTTGTTTTACATTTTCTTTTATACAAATCCTAACATAAATACTATTTCGTTACGTTGTCTTTTTTCTTTATTCAAAGAATTGATACTTTAAATGTTGTTACTACTTTTAGGGTTAAAAAGTAAAAACGGAACCATTATAAGATCACTCGTGTCTATTTGTCTGTCCGTCTGTCACAGCCGTTTTTCTCCTAAACTATTGAACTTGGAAAGTTCAAATTTGGCAGAAGTAATAAAGGCTATTGACCCACATATTTATAGATTATTAACCATTCACTAATATATTTAGGGAAAATGTAGGGGGTCTAATTAGGCTACTTGAAAATGAAAATCTTTTTTTTTTTTTTTTTTTTTTTTTTCGTGTTTGGTATGGTGTGAAAGCTTTCATACCACCGAATCAAATATCATTTGTTTAATTTCAGGTATTATCTTTTCAGAGACAGCGTCGAAAACGTAATGCAAAAATATGCCCCCCACACTCTTTTTCCGAATCTACTGAAACTAAAATTATGAAACAATTTGGGGTAGTAGAAGTTTATTCAAACTTTGCAAGAAAACTATAACGATTACCCTAGATCACATAGTTTGAGAAAATCGCGTTTTTCCGTTACACACAAATTTCACTTTGTGGCGTTCACCAAGCAAGTGTATTGAGGAGTGTTCGCGGTACCTATAGTCGCGGAAATATAAAAGGATTTTTGATGAAGATTTTCGAAAAAATTGTCTGTTATTAGCAGATATATTAACCTTTAAAAACACTGGACGGTTTGAACATACATAAAGACACGGGCGACAGACTCTATGGGCCATCGGTTTTTAAAGCCTATATCGTCGGTACCATGTCAAACTATTCAATGTGAAAACACCGGGCTACTTTTTTTTTAAATTCAGATTTCTTGATAGGTACCACTTTTCAGAAATGGTAAAATTCCCTTCTTTTCGACTTAATTAATATGTCATTAAATAGGGTTAATTAAGGCGAACCTTATTATTTTAAAAAAGTGGTGCCAATCAAGAAACCTGAATTTAAAAAAGGTAGCTTACTGTTTTCACATTGGTTAGTTTGACATGGTACCGACGATATAACAGAGTTTAATGATGCATTTGTGTAATGCTATGCGAGTAAAAAAGAAATAAACGTCAAATTGTTAAATTACTGTCAGTAATTATTATTTTTATCGCGAGTAAGTCTCGCAATTCACCCATTTTTTGAAATTACATATTTTGATAATGGGAAATAAACATTTCACCGATGATTTTCTAGCATTTTTTTTATTATTATTTTTGGGAGGATGAGATTGTTTTATAATATTTTAATAATATTTTATGTAATCTCTCTTTAGTGGAATCTACAATTCTATAATATATTCTATTATAATATATCACAATATTCTACTATAATATTTTAATAATATTTTATGTGTGGAATTTTGCAATTTAAAAAAACAAACTTTCAAAAAGAACTGAAAAACGAGAAATTTAATTTCGAGTATTAAAAATGAAGCTTCCTAGTATTTTTTTAACCGACTTCAAAAAGAAGGAGGTTATCAATTCTTCCTGTAAATATTTTTTGGTCCTGTTCAAGCATAACTTTCGTAAATATGAACCGATTTTGATTTTTTTTTTCGTTTATCTTTCATGCTGTTACTCTTACAGAGATACGAGTTATTTTCAAAGTGCGAAAACATAGCTGGACAAGGGCCGAGATCCAGATGGATTTTTCGCTGTTAGCGAAGCCCCACTAGTGGCTGTGAGGTTCTGCTCTTGAAGCTGGTAGACGGGAGGTCGGCCTAATCGTTCGGAGTTTTCGTGGTTTTCTTCGAGCCATGGATTTCCATGCGTAAATACGGATTAGGTTCCCTTAGAAAGACCTCCACGGAGGGCACACCCCGGACCTATATTCCTAGTGTAGATAATCGGCCGTCAAAAATCAACCAACCGACCAACCGCTGTTAGCGAAACGAGATTGACCAATCGGTAGGCTGCAGCTTTGCAAACAATTCGCTGTTTGCAAAAATGCAGGCTTCTGATTGGTCGATCTCATTTCGCTAAGAGCAAAAAATCTATCCGAGTCCTGGCCAAGATCTGTCATCCACCAAACCGGAAGTATAGCGACTAGAACATGTAGTGTTGAAATCGGCTATCCCTGTAATACTTAAAAAAGTGCAAAAATATTGTATCCCTTAAATGTGCAACGAAGCTGTTGAAATATAAAGATCACAGCTACATCTGCAAGATATTTTCTAAAACTGCAATAATATTGCTAGTTTATACAATGTAATACGATACAAACATACCGCAGATGTCGCTGCGACCGACTCTTTGGATTGCATCAGTATCGTCGCACATTTAAGGGATACAAATTTTTAGCACTCTTTGGATAGCATATTTCCACACTATGTATTCTAGCCGCTGTACCGGAAGGCCCACATAGATACAAACCGATATCGGAAGTAGGTGTCGAAAAGTTGAAAATCAACTTTTAAAGTTCCTGATGTATCAGAGCACAAGTACAGCACCTAGAATAAATAAGGTGCAAATCTGCTATCCAAACAGCGCTGAAAAAAAATTATCCCTTAAATGTGCGATGATGTTGAAATCCAATGAGCCGATCGCAGCGATATCTGCGTTATATTTTCAAATTTCAATGTAAACATTGTATTATAACAGCGTCCTCTAGACCAAATGGTCTTGGAGTTTTAGAAAATATCCTCAGATGTCGCTGCGATCGACTCTTTGGATTTCAGCATCGTTTAACATTTAAGGAATACAATATTTTAACCCTTTCTAAGTACTACTGCGATAGCCGATTTCCAGACTATATATTCTAGACGCTTTAGCACAAGTGGCTCACTGTTAAAAATATCGTGAAAAATTACCTCTGTTTTTAAAGGCTCTCTATTTTCTGACCAATGAGAACGCTAAATTAATACCAATGAAAAGTTCTCATCGGTCAGAAAATAGATAGCCTTTAAAAACAGAGGTAATTTTTTACGATATTTTTAACAGTGCTGAGTTTGAGGGTGCCTGTTGTGTTCAAGTCACAATGTGCCTTCATATGTCAATACACTGTAGAGTGCATTGCTATGTGTAGCTACACTGTCTTTAGATTCAGATTCGGTTATCGAATTAGATATCAGAATGATTTCCGATTTTCTTCAGGCAGGATTTTTCGGTAGGAAAGTGGAGTCCTACTGAGATATTTGATTGGTTGAGACGAATCTAGACAAAAGCGATTTTTAATTTTTGTTTTTTCTTCATCATGAAGCATTTTTCATTTCGTTTTTTTGGTCATCAAAATCTTTTTTTTTTTTTTTTGTCAGCACGAAGCATCTTGGTGAGTCTGCCATTATCGTCCGGCTTATTAAAATCTCTCACCCGTATATGTTCTGGAATAGAAAATGTCAAGGATTGTTATAGTTTGGGCAAAAGCATTTGTCAAAGCGCAATATAAGCATCGAATGTTGCCTCTCACATAGGTGCAGTCAGGTTCAGGTTATCAGATTCGGACTCAAACATCCAAACATCACCACTCATTTCCCGAGGATAACGAAAAAAACAGGCTACCGTGGTGCATTCCACGAGTCTTTTTTTACAGACCGCTAGAGTGACATGATGCTCTTTTCGTACAACTGCATTGGTGCATTCGAACGTCACGTGACTCCAGTGCTCTGTAATAAAAGATATGCATAAAGCACCGCGATAGCTTGTCTTTTTCGTTAGCCTCGTCATTTCCGACACCATTACTGCTTATATGGATGTTAGATAGCTGCAATTTATTTACTGAAGTATGCCGAGGTTTTTGCTAACATTTTTCTTCTTAGGTTTTTTTTTTTTTTTTTTTTGACTGAAGGGTAGTACTACAGCGCCTAGAAGATACAGTGTGGAAAACTGCTACAAAATAGTGCTAAAAAATTTAATCCTATAAATGTACAACGATGCTGAATAACAAGATGTCGATCGTAGCGCCATCCTAGTGATTTAAAAACGATAGTCATTCTAAAAGAGACTCTTTAACCTATTTCACGAAATTCCTTAACTAAATTAGCTTATAACAGACTAAAATATCTTATATTTATAGTTTTCGATATTTAACATTCTATAATTTTTGAAAACACAGGGTTTATATTGAAAAGTGTTAAGAGATGGCGCTCGTATCAGCATATGGCCGCTGAGCATTGTTGGAGATTTATGGGATACAAGTTTTTAGCACTTTTTAAAGCATTATAGGAATAGCCGTTTTCCACGCTGTATTTTCTAGGCGCTGTAGTAGTACTTTTGATTACACATAAGAAAGCATTGTGCACTGACGTATGGAGTAACTTTGCTGTGCACTGACGTATGGAGTAACTTTGCTGTGCACTGACACATGGAAGAACTTAACCGCGCTCTGATGTGTAAGAGCTCTTTAGTGGTGGATTGTCAGCTTTTCAACAACCGATTCCGATGTCCGTATGCATAACTGTTAAAAATCTGCAACTTTTGTTGCATAGTCACTCCACTGCTTTTATAGAATATCTCTATTCTGACCAATGCAAATGCTCCATAATATCGTTAAGTAATCGTTTTATATAAAAGCGGTGGACTGACAATGCAGCAAAAACTACAGATTTTTAACAGTGATATCGATGTGGAGGTTTGATGGAAGTAATAACTTTCCGAAGTGCATGATCTTTCCAAGATCTTGCAAAATCTTAACTGGACAAGTTCTCGCGCATCCACCAAACTGGAAGCCCACATCGATACCACGCGGAATCGGAAATAGGTGTCGAAAAGCTGAAAATGCACCAGTAAAATACCTTCATATATCTGAGCACTAGTGCCTGTGAACGAATGTGCCTATAGTGCCGGAGACAAAAAGTCCCTCCATATGTCAGTGCACGTAAAGTGCATTTCCATGTGTAGAGACAATGGAGGATATTCCAAATATGGGTTCGAGGCTGAAAAAGTCACGTGATACCGGTAATTTACCCAAGGAACTTCTAACTGATAAGAATGGAAGATACTACTGCTTTGCCTCATGAACTGTTTCATTGGCTAGCGGGGATTCACATTACACGTCTACGGAGCCTTCCCTTCTTTACGCTAGAAGTTTTTACTTTGACCACGTGATCAAAACGGAGATGGAATATCCTCCATTGCCGTAATCGAGATAGATTTTTCGCTGTTAGCAAAACGAGATTGACTAATCGGAAGCCTGCATTTATGCGAACTTTTCATTCTTTCTTCTGGTAGGGTTCCTCGATATGAAAGTGAAGACATATGGCGTATTATACTTGATTGGATGAGATGATTCTGGACTAACGCGAATCGCCAAGCATCTTGATGAGCCAGCCATATCTATGTTAACTTCTCTCACTCGTATAAGCGAATTCGTTCAGGTGACTATCGCCAAGTTATACGGCATCTAGATGATATAGTGTGGAAATCGACTATTCCAGTAATGCTTTATAAAGTGTTAAAAAGTTGTATCCCATAAATGTCTAATGATACTGAAAGACAAATATCGATCGCAGAGACATCTGCTAGTTCTTCACAGACCGAAACGCTATCTCAATGGAGGATATTCCATCTACGTCATGATCACGTGGTCAAGGTAAAAACTTCTAGCGTAAAGAAGGGAAAGCTCCGTTGACACAATGTAAATCCTCTCCACACTGTTAAAAATATCGTGAAAAATTACCTCTGTTTTTAAAGGCTATCTATTTTCTGACCAATGAGAACGCTGCAAAAACGCTTATGGAGCGTTCTCATTGGTCAGAAAATAGATAGCCTTTAAACACAGAGGTAATTTTTCACGATATTTTTAACAGTGCAGCCGGTGAAGCAGTTCATGAGGAAGGCAGTAGTACCGCTTCTAGAATATAGAGTTTGGAAATCGGCTATCCCAGTAATACTTAAAAAAGTGCTAAAATATTGGATCCCTTAAATGTCAAACGATACTGAAATCCAGTGAGTCGATCACAGCGACATCTGCGGGATATTTTCTAAAACTCTTAGACGATTTGTCCTATAACACGCTGTAATAATACCATGTTTGCTTTGAAATTTGAAAATATATCGCAGATGTCGTTGCGATCGGCTCCCTGCACATTTAAGGGATACAACTATTTAGCGCTATTTGGATAACAGATTTTCCACACTATATATTATATTGCAACTATCCACACTATATATTATAGCGCTGTAGCAGTAGTAACTTTCCTTCTTATCAGTCAGAAGTTCTTTGGGTAAATTATCGGTACCACGTGACTTTCTTCAGCCTCGAACCAAGATTTGGAATATAGTCCATTGAATCCTTATACAATGTTTACGTTTGAACTACCATGTGTCGCTGCGATCGTCATTCTCCGTTCTACATCATTCTAGATTTGCTATAGTTTGGACAAAAGCCTCTCTCAAAGCGCATTACCGCGCTCTGATGTGTAAAGCCGGGAACCCACATGCGGAAAAATACGACGGAATTGGACAGCGGAACGGCAAATTGACCCCTATTTGCCGTGTACAAATGCGAAAACGCAGCGGAATTGTAGTTAAACATGTTTTAACTTTTTCTGTTTTCCGCGACGGCATCTGTAGAAATCAACCAATAAGAACGCTTCTCACTATTTCGTCACTTGTTCTCATGTGCAGCTGATTTTTTTTCTTTTTCTGAAAACATAGCCAGGCCAGCGAAAAACGCAAGTGCGATTCTCATTTCCAAGTCGGAAATTTGGCGTAGCGGAAAATTTGCCGCTGCAGATTTCCGTCTTATTTTTCCGCATGTGGGTTCCCTGCTTAACTTTATTGATGAATTGTCAGCTTTCCAATGTCCAGTCCGTAGGTATCGATGTAGACCTTAAAGTTTGCTGGATGCGGTAACTTTCCGAAGTGCGAGATCTTGGCCGGGATCCAGATGGATTTTTCGCTGTTAGCGAGATGAGATTCACTAATCAGAAAAAAAAGCCTGTATTTTTTTTTACTTTTCACTGTTTACTTCAAACAACGAAAAGTTCGCAAAAATGCAGGTTTCTGATTGGTCAATCTCGTCTCGTTTACAGCAAAAAATCTGTCTCTATCACGGGCATTGTCTAGAAAAGATACCACATTCAGAAAAACTCAAATATCTAAAACAATGCTAACCGACATCGGAAGCGGTTATCAAAAAGCTTACAATCCAATAGCAAAGTGACCTTATACATCAGAGTTCAGCAAAGTGTCTCCATTAGTCGGTGCACTCAAAGTGCCTCCATATACAGAACGCATAAAAGTACCTTCTTACCGGGTGTCCCAAAAATGACTGATGGATTTTAAAATTGAATAACTGCAAACGGTGACAGATATCTAAAAAAATTCAGGGGGAGGATGCAGGAGGGTTATGTAAGATGTCAGGAGTTTTTATGCTGTGATTCCCAGTTTTAGTTACAAAAGCAGCGATAGATAGAGCTGCAAGCAATAGGCGCTAAATCCAGGCTCGATTTTTCGGCCTCTCTCTTCTCCCATTCGAAAAAAGGAGATTAAAATGTTTTAAATGGATCCCGAAGTACCAAAAATCGGGTCTGAAATTAGCACCTATTTCTCGCAGCGCCATCTGTTGTTCGAAATTTGAACTAAAATAAAGAATCACAGTAAGAAAACTCCTGACATCATACATAGTCCTCCTGCAAGAATTTTTTTAATATCTGTCGCCGTTTGCAAGTTATTTCATTTTTAAATCCATCAGTCATTTTTGGGACACCCGGTAAGCATAGAAGCACTGTCTTCGGTTATCAGATTCGGACTAAACACCTAATGATTACCGCTCATTTCTGATGTTTTTACTGCCTAAGGAGAGTATTGGTATGAGAATGGAGACTTACGAAAAAAAATTATTGATTGATAGATTCTGGACAAAAGTTGAGCTCTTCAACCATGAATCTTGAAGAGCCATTATTGGCAAACTAATGCTTGTTAAATTGTCCGCCACTCGTATAATCAAAATTGTCCAAGAGTGTATCGCGAAGTTCTGGAATAGATTTTTAATTATTTAGTTATTTAAGCTATGAGGTATTTGCTACGGCTTTTGGCGGCATGACCTCAAATGATCTCAAAATGGCGTTATTTCCTTGGAACAACCTTCCTCCACGAGGAAAAAAGGCAGAACCCCCTGGAATAGAAAATGCCTAGTTTTGCCGTAGCTTAGACAAACACGTATGTATAAACAGAGTCCGAGCGTTGCATGCCATCACACTCATATAGTGGCACCTTACATAAGAAAACAATTGATGAAGATTGTCGGGAAAGAATAATGTAGAATTCTGGACCACATTTTGAAACCTGACAAGTCCACAGCTTTTTGTATGCCAGTATTTTAGTACAGAAAATTTTGTTTTATTCGATAGAAGAATTTTTGCAATTTAAAAGGACATACTCTATAAAAATTACAGGTATCCAAAAAGCCAGAGACTTGCGAACTTTTTAGGCCGAGATCCAGATAGATTTTTCGCTGTTAACGAGACGAGATTGATCAATCACTTGCCTGCATTTTGCTGGTTTGAAGTAAACAGCGAAAATTTCACAAAAATGCAGGCTTCTGATTGGTCAATCTCATTTCATTAACAGCGAAAAATCTATCTGGATCCTGGCCAATATACGTGAAGAGTCATTACAAATATTACTACATAGCCTGCATTTTGCTTTTTGACAACGGAGTCCTACAAAAAATAATTTTTGAATGTAGACCGTGGCTGAGTGGTTAAGGCGCGACACCGCTAAGCGCTTGAGAGCGTAGGTCGGCTGGGGGTTCAACTCCCTATGGCTCCGTTGCGCACTCCTTGTGGAGCGC
Organism: Maratus speciosus; assembly: GCA_963932465.1. Taxonomy (NCBI): domain Eukaryota; kingdom Metazoa; phylum Arthropoda; class Arachnida; order Araneae; family Salticidae; genus Maratus; species Maratus speciosus. The sequence continues at coordinate 340,050,963 of OZ010786.1, read as the reverse complement.
CCGGATGTAATTCTCTGGTGTTGTAAATTTCCTTGCGCTATCTCTTCCCTGTATATTTACGATGACTTAGAGGCGGGCCCCTGATGTCAAGCACACAAATAAGATGTATGTGATCAATAAATGAGTGGATGTAGACTATTGTGAATACAATGTACTTGTTTAAAAAATTAGCATAAGTATTGTCGCCCAGTGGCGTGGTCGGTAGCGACAGCTGCTGCCACGGCGGGAGACCGAGTTCGAATCTTCCGGTAAGACATGGACATATTTTTGAATGTCACTTTGTAGTTATATAAATATGTAATGGAACAAGAAATAAAAATTGTTGTGACTTGTTTCTATAATGAGGATCATTCGAGGCAAAAAAACCATAGTTGCTATAGGCCCCAAAGCAATCTCCACTTCGGTGGAGCTATAAATGTAATCATAAGTATTAAATGCTAATAAAATCAAGACTACTAATGAAATTACAAAGAATTTATTAAAAACTATTTGTTTAATGAATAATTTTTGTAAATTATAATTCCTATGACAAATTATTTATTTATACAGCAGATATTGAAATCAGGATAATTATGTATTACGGTATGAAGACCTAAAAAGTATGAAATAATACAATCTTTAAAAATATATATATTAACCGACTTCAAAAAAAGCACTAAAAAGAATTAAATAATTCTTTAAAATTCTCTAATGACGAAATGCTATCCAATAACCACACATCGGATATCATGTATCGGCATAAAAACGTTAAATTTAATATGTGGAATTTAATATCCACCAAACATGGATTTTCTAGAGAATAATTTTTACAAGAGATTAATTTACATATTTATGATTTAATTTACGAATGTATACATATAAAGAAGTAATCAATTAGTTTTTGAAGTTGGTGCCAAACACTCACAGTCAATAATGATTAAATAAATAATTTGCTGAAGAAATAGAGCATTTTTCGATTTTGTATCATATTTTCCATAATCACTTTATTCATGGTAATAGGTACAATGGATTCACAATTTTACTATACTTAAGATAGTTGGCACCAACTTCAAAAACTAATTGATTACTTTTTACATGTATATATTCGTAAATTAAATCGTGAATATGTAAATTAATCTCTTGTAAAAATTATTCTCTAGAAAATCCATGTTTGGTGGATATTAAATTCTACATATTAAATTGAACGTTTCTATGCCAATACATGATATCCGATGTATGGTTATTGGATAACGTTTCGTCCTTAGAGAATTTTGAAGAATTATTTAATTCTTTTTAGTGCTTTTTTTTAAGTCGGTTAATATTTTTTTTAAAGATTATTTTATTCAAACTAGAAATGAAAATTTTCTCATACATTAAATCTCTCTTTAGTGGAATCTACAATTCTATATAGCGAAATTCATAGATTTCGCCTCATTCAAATTTTAAACTTTATTTACCCATTATCTAGGCGATTACAAAAGGAGGGTGTTGAAAAGTAGAGATCTGCTGGGACCGAAATTTTCAAGCTCCAAAATTTCCAAGCTATGTTAAAGTTAAAAGTTCGATCCCGGCAATAAAATCAGAGTCGACTTAATTTTAAGCAAGGAAGAAAAATCGTGCATCATCATAGATTATGAAACACGATTAGAATAATGTAACAAAATTCAAACTTTTGAAAAGGTGAAAGATGATGTCTAAGTAAACAATTCTGAAAATACAACGCATTTGAAAACCCAATTTGAACAATTACCATCTACAGTTAAAAAATTATCCGAAATCATTTATGCTGTAGTTGACCTTCGGGTATGATGGAATGGTAGGACAATATGGAATACTTCAATATATGGTGCGTACAGTGTTGCAGCCAAGCGTAAATCTACATACGAATTCCTAGTACTTCCATGGCTGTGTTAGTCAGTTTTCCTCTATGCTAACTTGTTGACGAGTGAAGATGTTATGTTTTTTAAGATGGTGAGTCGGGTAATATGGAATATCAGTTAGACAACTGTTTCAAGACGAGTCTAAAAATCAAACAATTTTTTAAAGAATCTGATAATTTATAGATGATGTATTAAGGTTTACTCATTAAATAATTTTGGTTATTCTTTTAAATCGTGATTTTTTTTTCTATATTACCCGACTGGTTGCCATTACTTGAAAAGTGTAACTTTTTTGAAAAGTTAAATATTGATATGTATTTTTTTCTTCCTCTTTAAACGCATAAAAAATGTGTTAAGAAAGAGTCAACGCTTGTTCTTTAGTAAATTTTAATGTATCTTAGGTTTTTTTTTATTATTATTATTGACTTAGATGGTGTTTTTTATGACGGTCAATTATCAACACGAGGAATATGGGCCCAAAGGGGGGGTGCCCTCCGTGGGGTCTTTCTAAGGGAACATTACCCGTATTTACGCAAGGAAATCCAAGATTCAAAGAAAACCAAGGAAAAGACTGAAAGATTAGGCCGACGGGCGCGATTGGGTTCGAACCTAGCACCTCCGGTCTACCAACTTCGAGAACAGAACCTCTCGGCCACTGGTGGGGTCTGTCGACTTAGAAATAAAAATGTAAATGATATTCCATAATATGCGAACTTCTTCTATATGATCTATAGTTTTGTATATGGGGCATTCTCGCAATCTTTTGACTTTCGGGAATAAAAATCTGGTGAAATTAAATTTGCTAAAATAACATTTTAATCTGATGTACGAATGACTTAATGATTCAAAATAAAGAAAAAATGGTCAGCAGCGAAAATTTTTTTATTTAACTGAAGTTTAAGTTAAACTTGCGAGCTTAATTTTCCTTACCATTTTACCACTATAACTTTTTATTTTCTTCTAAATTTTTACTTATAATGAATTTGCGTAATACCCACAGGACATTCAAATAAGAAATAATAAAAATGTAGTACTTTTAATACAGAAATTTTGTATAACATTGTCTTAAAGGGGTGTTAAAGAAGGGGCGGTAAGGTAAAAAAAGGGGATTGTGTAGGAAAAAAGGGACGAAATGGGAAAAAAAGAGACGGTAAGGATGGAACGGTAAGGAAAATTACCACCTATTTTTAGGAAAATCGTGTTAAGACTAAGTGATAGCCACAATGTTCATTGATTTTTAGAAACAGTTGTTAACATTGGATTAAATGAAAAAAAAATTAATTTACCTCGAAAAGTGCAGAAATAAACCTTGGGGACGGTGGGACTTACAATAAAGCCACGATCTTGAAATTGATACTTAAATGCTGATTCAAATTCTGCAGCAATATTTCCTGTCAAAGAATTTTAGACACTCTTTCTCTAGCATACTCCTGCATGAGAAAAAACTTGAAAAAAATTCTGTGGCAGCATCTGAAGTGATTTTCTGTATAAGTTTAGCAAGAGGGACGGTAAGGATGAAAAACCCAGGGACAGAGTTCAAAAAATAATATCAACCGTAAAAATGTGTGCAGGTTAATTTTTTGCTACATCTATACTCATATTATAAAGAGGAAAAAATTGTTTATTTGTCGAGGATAAGCTCAGAAACTACCGAACCGATTCCAAAATTAATGGTATCAAAATGATGGTGTCGCCCAACTTAAAACATACGCTATATCTTATGTCGGTGCCACTACCCCAAAGGGGGTGCAGGAGCAAAAAACGTTCTAAAAATGCGATTTTTGCGTTACTGAAGGGCCTAGAAATATGAAATTTGGAAAATTAGTTACTTATAAGATATAAATGGTGTCTAAGAACAGTTCTTAAACAATTCTAATTTTAAAAGGGGTGAAAATGCACAAAAAGCGTTCTAAAAAACGTTCTAAATGGTAGTTTCTACATAATCTCAGGAAATACCAAACCTATTTCAAAAGTAATGGAATCAAAATGATGGTGTTAGTCCAACTTAGAACATAGGCTATATTTTATGTCGGTGCCACTACCCCAAAGGGGGTGCAGGAGCAAAAAACGTCCTAAAAATGCGATTTTTGCGATACTGAAGGACCTAGAAATATGAAATTTAGAATATTAGTTACTTATAAGATATAAATGGTGTCTAAGAACAGTTCTTAAACAATTCGAAATTTAAAAGGGGTGAAAATGCACAAAAAGCGTTCTAAAAAACGTTCTAAATGGTAGTTTCTACATAATCTCAGGAAATACCAAAACGATTTCAAAAGTAATGGTATCAAAATGATGGTGTTAGTCCAACTTAGAACATAGGCTATATTTTATGTCGGTGCCACTACCCCAAAGGGGGTGCAGGAGCAAAAAACGTTCTAAAAATGCGATTTTTGCGTTACTGAAGGACCTAGAAATATGAAATTTGGAATATTAGTTACTTATAAGATATAAATGGTGTCTAAGAACAGTTCTTAAACAATTCGAAATTTAAAAGGGGTGAAAATGCACAAAAAAAGCGTTCTAAATGGTAGTTTCTACATAATCTCAGGAAATACCAAACCGATTTCAAAAGTAATGGTATCAAAATGATGGTGTTAGTCCAACTTAGAACATAGGCTATATTTTATGTCGGTGCCACTACCCCAAAGGGGGTGCAGGAGCAAAAAACGTTCTAAAAATGCGATTTTTGCGTTACTGAAGGACCTAGAAATATGAAATTTGGAATATTAGTTACTTATAAGATATAAATGGTGTCTAAGAACAGTTCTTAAACAATTCGAAATTTAAAAGGGGTGAAAATGCACAAAAAAGCGTTCTAAATGGTAGTTTCTACATAATCTCAGGAAATACCAAACCGATTTCAAAAGTAATGGTATCAAAATGATGGTGTTAGTCCAACTTAGAACATAGGCTATATTTTATGTCGGTGCCACTACCCCAAAGGGGGTGCAGGAGCAAAAAACGTTCTAAAAATGCCATTTATGTGTTACTGATAGGCCTAGAAATGTGAAATTTGAAGTATCAGCTACTTATTAGATATAAAGGATTTCTAAGAACAGTTCTTAAACAATTCGAAATTTAAAAGGGGTGAAAATGCGCGAAAAGCGTTCTAAAAAACGTTCTAAATGGTAGTTTCTACACAATCTCAGGAAATACCAAACCGATTTAAAAAATAATGGCGTCAAAATGATGGTGAAAATCCTTGCTCCAACATAGGCTATGTTTTATGTCGGTCCCACTACCCCAAAGGGGCTGCAGGAGAAAAACGTTCTAAATTGCGGTTTTTGCGTGACGAAAGGGCCTTGAATCGTGAAATTTAGAATGGTAGTTAGTTATAAGATATCAATGATCTCTAAGGACATTTCCTAAAAAAATCGAAATTTAAAAGGGGGGTCAAAATGCGCAAAAAGCGTTGTAAAAAACGTTCTAAATTGCAATTTCTATGCAATCTCAGGAAATACTGAACCGATTTCAAATATAATGGTGTTAAAATGATGGTGACAGATCTTGCTCCAAGATAGGCTATATTTTATATATGTTTCCACTAACCCAGAGGAGATGCAGGAGCAAAATGAGCGAAAAGCGTTCTAAAAACGTTCTAAATGCGATTTGTCACCAATATCTCAGGAAGAATCAAACTGATTTCAAAAGTAATGTTAAGAAATTGATGCTGACAGCCTCTGCTCTAACATAGACGCTATTTTAAGTCGGTATCACTATCACCTAGACGTTGCAGGAGCAAAAAAGGCGTTCCAAATTTCGATTTTTGTGATCGTTAGGGGCTAGCAACTTAAAATTAGGCAAGGTACATATGTATTACATATAAATGATCTTTAAGAACAGTTTCGAAAAAATGGAAAATTTAAAAAGGGGTGAAAACGCTTGAAAAGCGTTCTAAAAACGTTCTAAATTGCGATTTCTACTCAATCTCAGGAAATTCCAAAGCTATTTCAAAAGTAATGGTTGCAAATCAATGGTGACAGTCCCTGCTATAACATAGGTTATATTTTATGTTGCTGTCACTACCATCTGAGGGTTGAAAAAGCAAAACATGTTCTAATTTGCGTTTTTTGCATAACTGAAGGGTCTAACACTTTGAAGTATGGCATGTTTTTTACTTACAAGATGCAACTGCTTTCTATGAACTGTCGAAAGAAAATTTCAAATTTAAAAAGATGAAGTGAGCGAAAAGCTTTATAAATTACAATTTTTATGTAATCTTTTCAAATACCAAACCGATTAAAAAAAATAATGATAACAAATTGTTGGTGATAGAACCTGCTCAAACATAAGCTATATTTTATGTCTGTGCCACTACCACCAGAGGGTTGCAGTAGCTAAAAACTTTCTAAATTGCGATTTCTGTGATACGGAAAAGGCTAGAAACTTTAAATATGGCATGGTAGTTACTTATAAAATATAAATGCCCTCGAAGGACTGTCGAAAATAAATTCGAATTAAAAAGGTGTGAAGTGAAGGGGAGGTGCGAAAAGCATTCTAAAAAAGTCCTAAATTACGATTTCTACGCTATTTCAGGAAATATAAACCAAATATAAAAGTAATAGTTGCGAATCAATGGTAACAGTCTCGGATCCTACACAGGCTATATTTTATGCCGATGATTCTGCCACCTGGGATTCACAGGAACAACAAACTCTCTAAAAAAGGCCTTTAAAAGCTTTCTAAATTACGTTTCTGTGGAATATTAGGAAATAACAAACCAATTTCAAAATTAATGTTGGCAAATTAATGGTGACAGTTCCTATTTCAACATAGCCCTTTATGTTGAAAGAGGTGGTAGGACTTGGAATTTGACATGATGGTTAATTTTAAGATGTAAGAAGATGGTTTCTAAAAAATTCATAACTTCAAATGAATACTGAAATGAGCGTATTAATTGAGCATTAAAGTTTCAAAATATTTTCTAAATTATTATTTAGTTAGTTTTATTTCGTATAATTAATTTAAGTCTGATTTCTGCCTTATGCAGTGTAACAATGATATTTAATCAAACTGTTTTTTAAATAGTAATTTTTTTAAATTATTCCTAAAAGTAATAAGTACCTTTTAATAAAATAAAATATTACCTTTTAATAAAATAAAAATTTAGTTAGTACCTTTTAATAAAAATTAGACATATAAATATCACTTGGCATATTTCAAATATTACGCGAGCAAAGCCGCGGGGTTTGCTAGTATTTATGTAAAACAATTGTCCCAGTTTCGGAAAAAAATTACATCTAATTACTTTTATTGAAACAGACAGCTCCAAACTTAAAAATCATCATCAGGGACACGGGACGGTATAGGAGTTTTTCTGGTATTTGGACCCCCAACATCGTCCAAAACTAACTTATCTCGTTAATATTGTTATGCAATCATGCAATGGGATATTCTCCAGTATATGAAATAAAAAAATAAAAAAAAAATGTATTAAAATAAAAATTATTATTCAGGGACATAAAAGTCAAAACATTGTGAGAATGCCCCATATATACTACATAGGATGCAAAAACTCAGTTCAGTTAGGAAACACATTACACAGTGGAAAAGTGGAAGTAATGTTTACTGAGCCCCTCTCGGGCGGAGTCTGCAAAAAACAAGTAAACCCAATCCCGACCAGGCCCGATTCTATTGAATGAAAAGGCTGACCCCCTGATGTAAGCGGTCTGTTCGGGATCCTTTTTTTTTTTTTTTTTTTTTTTTTTTTCAGAGCTCGAATCCAAAGATTTGAAATATGAGCCCGCGCGGGTCGGATACTAAATGTACCCAATAGAAAATTGTCAATAACATTTTTAAATTGTCCAAGATTAATTTTCGCATTTAAAAATTTATTCGTACATAGAAATAAGTACCATTAAACCTAAATATTTCATCGTGACAACGTTTCGAAATTTTCATGTCCCTGAAAGTCTATTTAAAATAGTAATTTTTTTATTTATACACAACCACCTGCGGAAATCTTCAAAAGTCACACTTCTTACTATTTTAAAATATCATTTTGCAGCTATAGAAGTAAGACATGAGTTCTACTTTTGAGTAATTCTAGATAAGAACTTCAAACAGAAAGCGGGGATAGACAAGGGCTATCCCATGTCTTCTTTATGTTACTGGCACTGACCGTACAAAGGTTGCAGAATAGGATAAAATAGTTCTCCTTATATCCCGTAACAATCCAATTTCATTACAAACCGATTTTTAAAAGATTGTGAAAAGCTTCTAGAAATTTACAATACATTCTTGTTTCTCAAATAGCAAAGGTTTTTGCTATTTCTTAATTGCTAATTTTCTTTTGCTCTTCTTGCTAATTTTGATATGCTATTTCTTTCACCCAGCAATTAAAATGTCGTCTCTATAAAATAACGTTCCGTTGTAAAAGCCAGCCATAAAACAAAACAGATGTATCATTGTACAGTTAAATACTCTACTGCAATTTTTTTAACTTCTAAGCATCGCACATTTTCAATTTTTATACCATTGTATTGAGAAAAAAAGAACATTTAAATGCAATATGTTTGAAAATTGTATCTCAATTTATTTTTGAGATATTAAATTTTTCGTAGTTTTTAGCGCCATTTGTTTAATGTTGGAAATGCAACTATTCCATTTCTGCAAAAAGTAAAAGAAAAACTATTTCGAAAATAGGAATTATATCCTTTTGTTGCCATTTTTCTATAGCAACTGAAAAGAAATGTAATAAAAATACGTGCTATTTTGAAAAGATATAAATGAATGATTTCTGATAAAACATGGAGCTATTATAAACTATATTTAATTTTAAGTATCTATATTAATATTACAAACACATGAAGGCATATGAATCAATAGATAGCTAATTTTTTTTTTTGTCGAGTTTCTTGAATGACGACATCTCTTTTTTTTGGATTTGTGTATTATTCAGCGATAGTAACGTCATATGCATACTTTTCTGTAAATGTTGTTTAAGACTGGATCATAAATGTGGAATTCTTCAGCGGATGCGAATGACGTCATTTTATGTAAAATAAATGCGTGTGTTTTAAACTTGTACTATCGATATTTCTCTATATATTTTTTTTTCATCGGGGGCGAAACTAAATTCTGAAAAAGAAGAATTCTTGTTCTCTAGTTTTTTTCATTTTTTCAACATAGTAATAATTTTTTCAATTTGAGTCGGAGAACGGGCCTGGGCTTAAATTGGGTTTGTTTCATTTCTATTGCAGGCCTCTATTACAAAGTATATTATCAAAATCTACGCATCCTTTCCAAAGTTATGAGTGGAACTACTCAAAAAATAAGCAAAAAAAATATAGAACCAAATTGACTAAACCGCCTCTATTTAATTTAATCGATTAAACAAAACAGCTTCTGGACCCATCTCCGTAATGTATCTTGATTGCTAATGGGATTACACCAGTGGCCGAGAGGTTCTGCTCTCGAAGCTGGTAGACGGTAGGTACTGGGTTCGAACCCAATCGCGCCCGTCGGCCTAATCGTTCGGAGTTTTCGTGGTTTTCTTCGAGCCTTGGTTTTCCAAGCGTAAAGGTTAGGTTCCCTTAGAAAGATCCCCCCACGGAGGGCACTTCCCCCCCTTAGCGCCTATATCCCTCGTGCTGATAATTGGCCGTTATAAATACAACCAACCAACCTAATGGGATTAATGAAACACTAGAATTCCCATCACACGAAATGAAAAAGTATACATTTTTAATTATTATTTATCTTTGCATTAAAACGAAGCAATTTCAATTCTAAATTTTTATATTCAAAAACATCTGCAGACATCGATGATCTAAATATTTAAAAAATTATATTATAACCGATACATTGAACAAATGCCAGAATTGAATTAATTAGGTATGTTCAAATAACAGTTTTTTTAATCAAATAATTTTCAGCTTTTCTTTAAATTAAAAAAATTTTCATTATCTAATTATAATTTTAAATTCTCAAATAAAAAAGTTTACATTCATTTCTGGGAATTGCTTTTTTTTGAAAAATATTTCTTGCACATACAATAAGTTTTTTTTTTATTTTTATTATTGTACTTCTTTAAATATTTACATTGAATTGTTTTAACATTATGGTGCAGTTTAAAGTTAAATACGTCGATTTTTATTTCATAATTTTATTTAATGTTTAAAAAAAATAAACAATTTTTCATGCATTTTAATAATTCAGTTTTACATTAAACTTATTTTTGTTCATTTTAATATGTGTTTTTAATATTTTCTTTTACACAAATTGTAATCAAAATTATATTCCATTACACAGCTCATTTATCTCTTTTTTTCAAAAGTATTATTATTTGAAAACCTGTCAGTACTTTTTTTTTTTTTTTTTTTTAATAAAGAACGATAATTACCTTTTCCAATTATGGTTTGCTACATTTATTTTATTTTGCTTGTTTTGAATTTTTATTTTTATGTACTTTCTTTTCAGGAGTGTTAGTGTACGATTGGTATGTTAATAATAATTTTTTTTAAGACATTTAGAAAAAAGACAAAAGAAAATGATCAGGAAACTTAATTAAAATATAAGAATTGAAAAATAAATTGAAAAAATTAAGAATTGAGAAAATAATTATTCAGCTATTGTATAATTTAATTACACTACATAGCAATCTTTAACACTTTGAGGTCTAAGCCAGAGTGTCACACGAGTTGCCATTTCGGTGAAACAAACTAAGGCCGGATCAACTTTTAACTCTCTGAACTGTAAAAGTGCCTACTTTATACGTTCGCGGTCTTTTCAGATATTATCTACAAACCTTTTAGTTTGAAAAATATATATAGGTGACAGCGGTAAACTGAAGTAAGTACAGGGTGTCCATAATTAAACTTTAAACTTTAATACTTTAAAGTTGTCTACAGACAAAACCATTGTTCATGAAGTTGTGAAATTTTGTGAAAGACATAATAAAGGGATGGGAATTTGTTTAAGCTAAAAAATATATAAATTAAACATAGTTCAAAATCTCGCCACCTGAAGGCGATTTTTAATAAATTACACATTTAGCATTACGATAGTTTAGAAATTTTATATACAGGATGTTCATAATTAATCGACCCTATTTTAAAGTTGTCTACAGACGAAAATATTGTTCAGAATGTTGTGAAATTTTGTGAAAGACGTAATAAAGGGATGGGAATTTGTTTAAGCTAAAAAATATATAAATTAAAAATAGTTCAAAATCTCGCCACCTGAAGGCGATTTTTAATAAATTACACATTTAGCATTACGATAGTTTAGAAATTTTATATACAGGATGTTCATAATTAATCGACCCTATTTTAAAGTTGTCTACAGACGAAACTATTGTTCAGAATGTTGTGAAATTTTGTGAAAGACGTAATAAAGGGATGGGAATTCGTTTAAGCTAAAAAATATATATATATAAATAGTTCAAAATTTCGCCACCAGAGGGCAATTTTTAATAAATCACACATTTAGCATTACGATAGTTTAGAAATGTTATTTATTAACTTAACCTTATTCTAAAGACAGTATTTCACGACATGTTCCTAACATTTCACAGAACACACTAGGGTCAACTGTGGAACATGCTATCTTATGATTCCAGATGGTACCTGAAAATGATGAAAGTCATGCAGAACATGTTTGGTTATTAAAAAAATTGTTAAACTATCGTAAATGTATACTAAATGTGTAATTCGTTAAAAAACGGCCTCCTAATTTTTTTTATTTTAAAGTTGTCTACAGACGAAAATATTGTTCAGAATGTTGTGAAATTTTTTAGAGGACATAATAAAAGTATGGGAATTTGTTTGAGTAAAAAAAAAAAAAAAAAATAGGAGGCCGTTTTTTAACGAATTACACATTTAGTATACATTTAAGATAGTTTAACATTTTTTTTTTATAACCAAACATGTTCTGCATGACTTTCATCATTTTCAGGTACCATCTGGAATCATAAGATAGCATGTTCCACAGTTGACCCTAGTGTGTTCTGTGAAATGTTAGGAACATGTCGTGAAATACTGTCTTTAGAATAAGGTTAAGTTAGTAAATAACATTTCTAAACTATCGTAATGCTAAATGTGTGATTTATTAAAAATTGCCCTCTGGTGGCGAAATTTTGAACTATTTATATTTATATACTTTTTAGCTTAAACGAATTCCCATCCCTTTATTACGTCTTTCACAAAATTTCACAACTTTATGAACAATAGTTTTGTCTGTAGACAACTTCAAAATAGGGTCGTTTAATTATGGACAACCTGTATATGAAAATATCTAGAATAAGTGCTTATTTCGAACTTATTGTGAACCTTGTGGTGTTGCTCTTTGTGCAAATCCGTGCTTTGAAATGCACACAAAAGAAAATTTTACTAAATAATGTTTATATACAAATAAAAATATTTTCAGATATTTGTGCAACATTTGAATAATTTGGACATTTCAGATATTTGTGCAAGTTTTTATTCAAGTCTATATAACATTTTATGTTAAAAAATGTTGGTTTCTTATGCGGAACTTTTTTTTAAATATAAAACATGCTTTTTTCAATAATTTCTTGTTAAATATTAATTTTTAGTACATTTAAATAGTTCCTTCATTATGAATAAGAACAGTTTGAAGTTTATAATAAAAGAAAATTATTAAAATATATATATTTTTTAAAAAAGCGTGAAAAGTAACAAATACCCTCAGTCTATAGGGAGATATGCAGTTGAAATAGCCCAGACCTCAAAGTGTTAAGCAATTTTTTGCCCTATTAACAAATCGAGGGGATTTTAAGTAAATCTGATGTGGTAAGTATATATTCGGATTTTTTTTTTTTTACTTTTTCTTTATTCATTTATTTATTTTGTCACTGTGTTTTTAATCGAATGATATACTCCAATTTCAAATTCATTGCACAATTCAATGCCTAAGATGCCATTTTTTTTTCAGAAATTAGATGATAAAGCAAACATCATTTAATTTAAACTCGAGAAGCGCATGTGAAACCTGCACAAAATTTAGCTAAGCGAGAAAACACTCATTTGATATCGCCAAGCAGACTTTGATAATTTCTAATTTTGAAATGAGAATTAACATATTGACAGTAACAATAGCTCTGATAAAATTCTTGGCTGTAAAAAACGGCGACCAGCAGTAACCAAACCGGAATCGTTCATTGTTATTCAAAGTCATATCGCTTGTTCACTGTATAAAAGAAAATTCTGATTTTTCCTACACTTTATGTTGTAATTTTTCAAGCTCCGAAATACTGAGGATTCCGCGTTAGGCTGACTACCTGACCGGGACCTCAGTGCCCATGTTCAAGAAAAGAGGTTTGAACATTGTAGACCCTAATCCTCAATGGATCATAACTGCTCAGGTTAAGTACAGAAGTAAATCACTGTAGTGATGTTTTTGAACTTGAACAAAAATTATATTCATCTGCTAACTAGCCATCCAACAATATATATCGTGTCGATGTATAAACTATAGCACTTCTTAGTTTGTTATCAATAAACCCTTTTATCACGGATTGTTGAAGAGGAAACCTGGCATGCCACTCAAGTTAAGAAAAGAAAATGTAAGGGTCAATCCATTTCAAGTGGTCCAGAAAATCCTTTATTCGTTGCTTGACCATTTTTTAAAAATCTGAAATTTTTGTACAACAACCCTGACATGATCGAAGTTCAAAATGACTATTATTTTAATTTTATTAATTTTTGTTTGTGCATGGCGGCCATCTTAGTTTCGTCGTCTGCAGCAATTTTCTCACATGAAGAATTTACGAAATTGTAAATAATTCATTATTTATTTCTCCAATTCAAATGCGGATTAAAGCAATTTGTACAGAATACATTGGGCTAAAAATCTGGAAATAGGGTAGTTTCCGAAAATAAATCCTTATTGGTGAAATTCAAGCATAAAGTTTCAGGTTTTTTCCAAAATTTGTCCGTTTGCAAAAGGAAAATTTTTCTAGCAAGGAAAACTGTGAACATGACATATTTTTTTTTTACAAATAGGCCGAAAGTACTTGTACTCACACGTCAAGTTCAAGATCTGGGACTTGCTTTCTCTTCGCTAAAAAAAATCCCAAATTTTTCAAAAATGTCAACAATCGCACTTTTGAGGCTTTGATATCTCTGGTGGGCCACGAGATAAAAAATCTGAAGTTCTGGTTTCTGTCAGTATTGTATGGTAGTGTTATGCACAAGAAATTTCAGGATGTAGATTTGACTACAAGCTGAGATATGGCATGGGCAGCATGTCAAAACAATACTGCCAAACTATTGCTTTGTTGTAGTCACAGCTAAGTATTTATCTCAGAGTGTCATTTAAATTAATTTTTTTGATTATCTTTAAATAATAGTAACAGAAAATAAAGCCTTTTGCAAAGCTCAGCAATTAATTTAAAAAATAATTATGCCTAAAGACATACATTTGGTAAGGTTTCAGTAATTTTTGTTGTAAGTAATTTTAGTAACTAAAAAAACCTCAGCACTTTTACATTAAGAAAAAAAATATTTTTATGCAAGACCTGAGACAAAAACAGAATAGGGGAATAGAAAAGCTGTTAATGTTGTCATACTTGTTGAGACATGATCAAATGTGTCAAAATACATTCTTGCTTGTTGGTTTAAAAACCACAGTTTTGATCTTTCTCAAAAATTTTATTTGTAGGAACCAAGTCTTGTCATCTCTTGCTAACTTGATTGAAGATCTTGGCCCTGCTGGCTAATAGAAATAAACTTTGAAATCACTATGTGCAAGTCTCACTTCATTAATAATTCCTAGCATACTTACGCAAAAATGTCATTTTTCTGCAGTATAAAATTTGAAAGGGCTTTGGATATCTTTTCTTTCTGAAAACTTCTTGAGGCAGATACATCGTATAATGTTTTATTTACAGGAACATACTTATGGTAGGAACAAGTTTCAGGGACTGGCAAGCAGCATTAAAATTGTGGTTTTTAAACCAACTAGCACGAATGTGTTTTGACACGTTTGATCATGTCTCAACAAGTATGTCAACATTAACAACTTTTCTCTTTCCCTATTCTGTTTTTGTCTCAAGTCTTGCGTAAAAAATTTTTTTTCTTTATGTAAAAGTACTGAGGTTTCTCTTAGTTACTAAAATTACAACAAAAATTACTGAAACCATACAAAATGTAGGCCTTAGGCATAATTATTTTTTAAATTAATTGTTAAGCTTTGCAAAAGGCTTTATTTTCTGTTACTATTATTTAAAGATAATAATTAAAAAAAATTTAAATGACACTCTGAGATAAATACTTACCTGTGACTACAACAAAACAATAGTTTATAAGTATTATTTTGTCATGCTGCTCTCGCCATATCTCAGCTTGTAGTCAAATTTCCATCCTGAAATTTCTTGTGCATAACACTACCATACAATACTGTCAGAAACCAGAACTTCAGATTCTTATCTCGTGGCCCACCAGAGATATCAAAGCCTCAAAAGTGCGATTTTTGACATTTTTGAAAAATTTGGGATTTTTTTTAGCGAAGAGAAAGCAAGTCCCAGATCTGGAACTTGGCGTGTGAGTACAAGTACTTTCAACCTATTTGTAAAAAAAATTATGTCATATTGACAGTTTTCCTTGCTAGAAAAATTTCCTCTAGTAAACGGACAAATTTTGGAAAAAAACTGAAACCTTATGCTTAAATTTCACCAATAAGTAGTTAGTTTTGGAAACTACTCTATTACCAAATTTTTAGCCCAATGTATTCTGTACAAATTGCTTTAATCCGCACTTGAATTGGAGAAATAAACGATGAATTATTTACAATTCCGTAAACCCTTCATGTGAGAAAATTGAAGCAGACAATGAAACAAAGATGGCCGCCATGCACAAACAAAAATTAATAAAATTAAAATAATACTCATTTTGAACTTCCATCATGTTAGGGTTGTTGCACAAAAAAATTCAGATTTTTTAAAAATGGTCAAGCAACCAGTGCTGGACCACTTGAAATGGATTGACACGTAACAATTATCCTAATCGCTATCATGCAAATTTGAACCATAACATCATGAAATACAACAAGTAAAACCTATACCCGCACAAAGAATACGATGCTTTGATAACGTGTTCATCACAAGGTGTTGAAGAAAAATGTCATCTGGCAGTCACATTCTATGGGATTTTCCACAATGAAATAATTTGGTCACAGATTTTTGAAACAAAGTAAGTTTATTTTTCAGTCATTTTCATAATGGTGGATCTCTCTTCTAGCAATATAATATGCCATGAGATTCTTTCAACGTTTTAGGAAAACTTGAGTAGGACAATTTATTGCATGACTTCAAAAAACAATTAAGATTTTCATACTTTTAGTAAATAATTAAACATAGTTCCATGAAATGCAGCAAAGTGACTCTTCACTGATAGTGCATGCTATGTGTTTTTCCACAATGAATTAATTTGATCATAGATTTTTTAAACAAAGTAAGTTTATTTTGCAAAATAAGTACTTTTTGCGAAAAATCTGGACAGAAAAAAAAATTCCAAACGAATACATTTACACACAAAACAAGTGGGAAAATGTGGTCGAAGATCGCACAGAGGGTTTCGTTTAGTAATCCATTCAAAACACTTTATCCTTTAATTAAAAAATCCAAACCGTTAATTTATAATTATTAAATTTTTAATCTTTTTCAGCTTATTATATCAGACTAAAAACACAACAAATCTGACATTTGTAAATTTTCAAGTGTATGCATTTCCAAATGGGTACAAGAAATCTGCTTTCTTAGATTGTGTAAGAGTATTAAAAGGCAGCGCAAAAAGCTACCGAATTCCACAAAGAGTGCCGTGTGCAATCTGTTCTAAACCAATGAGAGACATCACTTGACGCAACGACAGCGGATTTAACAAAACTGAATAAATCAGTTCCTAAAAAGGCTCACGAAGAAAGTTGTACAAGCTTCCGAAAAATCTGCGCAGAAAAAAAAAAATCGAAGCAAATGCATTGGCACACAAAACAAGTGGCTAAGTGTAATCGAAGATTGCACAGGGGGTTTCGTTTAATATTCAAAACCCTTTATTCTTTAATTAATAAATCCAAATCGTTAATTTATAATTATTACATCCATAAATTTTTCTATAAGAACATAGATGGCAGCACCATTAAATGTAATTTTAAAATTACTACAATTGGAAGATATTGTTTTAATCAAATTAAGACTATTCAAGAACTGCTTTTCAGACAATTGCAACAGCACATGTTTGCATATCTGAAAGGTGTGTTTAATTACATGATTTAATTTTAGTTAAACAAAAAAAGGAAATCCTTAAAATGGCAAAAAAATTCAAAAGTTCTTTTAATTAAATCCATCATACAATGAAATGTAGTCGCGTAAATTTTCAAGAAAAAGAATTTTTTAATTAAAAAATATTTTATAAAATATTTTACAACTTTTTGCGTTAAAATGGGGGGGGGGGGGATTACAAAAACTCTGTAAAATTGTATCTATTAGATAATGAAGCATAATCCGGGGGTGGGTATTTTCAAACTCCAATGCCCGGGTCTTAACTGTGAAACCTTTGATTAGCAGGCAGATGCTTTACCACGGAGCAATCTATATCTCACAAGCGAAATAGACTGAAATTAAAGTTCTGTTTTAGAATCTAAATCGCAATAATGGTCGAAAATCATTAAATTAATTCATTTAATTAAAATAATATGACTTTTTCAAAATTTTATGATTAGTCATGTGATCGGAAATATTCAGCTGTAAGCATACAAAATTTCAAGTCTGTAACTTATATAGTTTCTGAGAACAAACTCTGTGACGGATAGGCAAAGGTGTGTTGGTGTTGTTTTATGAAGGTTAATTATGAACACGATGGATATAGGTCCGAGGGGGGTGCCCTCTATGGGGGCCTTCCTAAGGAAACCTAACCCGTATTTATGCAAGGAAATCCAAGGTTCGGAGAAAACCACGGAAAACCCCGCGATTTAGAGCCGACGGGGACGATTGGGTTAGAACCCAGTACCTCCCGTCTAACAGCTTCGAGAGCAGAACCTCTCGGCCACTGGTGAGGCCGACAGACAGAGACCGAGACGAAGAGTTTTTCGACAGATGAACGAAACCCGAAAAATTACAGGTCTTGTATCAAAACTTTTGCAAAGTAAAATGTAAGAAAGAAATAAAAGAGAAAGGAGATGAGTTGAAATTATAAGGTTTTGAAAAAGGGAAACGGAACAAAAATATTTTAAGACAAAATATAGTAAATTAAATGAGAACAATTTTGAATAAATTTAAGATAGGTTAATATTATCAATGAAATAAGCTTTCCAGAAGAATTATTAAAATCAAAGAAAATATTGCACACATATTTCACGTAACGCCATCTATTGTTTGTAATTCGAACTAAATTTGAGAATAACAGTAAAAAAACTCTTGACATCATACATAACGCCCTGCAAGTATTTTTTAAATATCTGTCACCGTTTGCAAGTTATTGAATTTTAAAATCAGTCAGTCCTTTCTAGGACACCCGGTAGAAGAAAGTAAAAAAAAAAAAAAATAATAATGAAAGAAAGAAAAGAAGCTATCTTTTACTATCTTTCCTAAAGTTACGCATAAATAAAAATATTTATATGCGTCTCAGGGAAATTCATGTGCACATTTTTTTTTCTTTTTAAAACATCAAAGTGATTTCTATTATATTAAATTTTTCCCGATAGTAAAAATAGTTATTCGGTCTTCATTTTTATATGCGTATATTTTTCGAAAGTAAGATTTTAAGCTTTGTTAGAAAAACATGCACGTGCAACACTGTTTTATTGTGTTGTGTAACATTTAAATGCTTTAAGAAGAAAATTAAATACCAAAATAAACATACGATCGTTATATTTTTATCTCAACTGATTGTTTATTTCATTAAGGTAAAATCTTCGTAACTAAAAAAATATCAAAATCACCTTTTTGTGGTCCAAAATTTCGAAATAAATAAATCAAAAAATAATTTCTATAAAATGTTATTTCTGAAAGATAGTTATGGAATTATTACGTGAGTTATAAAAAATATACACATATGACATTCCTTTATTTTGCTCGAAGGTTTTAAACAATGGCCTGCTAAAATAGCGATATAAATTTACAATTATTATGTTAATTGGTTTTTGTGTTACTGTCCCCAAAATCGCATAATTAAAAAAGGCACTTGTATTCCTCAAAAATGTGGAAGAATCTTAATGCAGAAAAAAAAAAACTTTCAAATTGTATTACAATTAAAATTCTGAAAACAAATACTTGTGCAATGCTTACTTTTAAGACAGAATTGAAAAAATAAACACCTATAATACTACTTTGTTACATTATCTTTTAAATTCTTTAAAAAAAAAAAAAATATTTCTGAAGTGCAGAGCTAAATTCGCAACTAGTATGGTCTTCAATTAATTGTTGTTTAATTTCAATTACCGTCAACCGGAGTTACTTTGGTCCTTGGGGTTATACTATATATACTTTGGTCCATCCATTAAAAAAAGGTTTTATTCTTTGTAGTGAACAAGCAATACAAGATAATTTGGAGTTTTTGCCCTTGAAAAATATTTTATACCCTACTATAGAATACTTGAATGGTTTGGGGCAATTTAAATTTTTTTAGTGGCAACACTGGCTGTGTTTGTAAACAACTGTTTTCGTGTGAATTTTAACTCTCCAAACTTGCTATAGTGAAACAATCTGGATAAGAGCTATAAATAAGGCAAGTGTCAAAATATTACCTTTAGTAACCTGTAACCCATGTGTGATCATAGTTTTTCCTTTAACTTTTTATTTTGAGAAGAAATGTTTGCGTTTTCATAAAGCTAATATGCAGGGGCGGATCCAGAGAATCGTTTTGGGGGGAACGATACCGAGTGACATATAATCAACGTAGTCATAACTTCTGTTGCTCAAATCATTCCTTGCAGTTAATTATTAAATGAATATGAAACAATTAATGCGATTTGAAAAAATTGCAGACTCTCGATTATCCGACATCCGATTAACCGAAACACTCGGTTATCCAACACCCTTTTTATATAATCCCGCCCTCTCCTCAAAATATGGTTTATTGTTACTTTTTAGGTCATAAAATTAAAAACGTTATAACAGAATTTATTTATTAAATGTCTTATTTTTTCTTTTTCTTTTTACTCTTGTACTATGGTAACTATTTATCTTATTTTTTGTTCTTTTAGTTATAGTGAACAACATTAATAACACAAGCCTGGCATGATTGTGTTTTTTAACTTTTGATAATTGATTTTGGTGTATTTTTTAGCACTGAATCCGAAAATGACTTTCATTTTTAACCATCAAGTCACGATTTTCGCAAATCGTAAGTTTCAAAGTTAAAAAGTAAAAAATAGCGAAAATCTCACAAAACAATTTGTCAAAGCCTTAACAAAAGAAGGTAAATGTTCTAAATGCATCTGCGACAAATTTTCCAGCCTTATCAGCCGCCAAAGTAAAAGAGGATACCCAGATGAGCCCCATAGAGAGGATTAAAAGAAAAGCGGGAAGCAGAGCATGAGCGGTTCAAAGAAACTTCCACGCATGGAATAAAATTATAAAAATTTTAAATACACAATATTTTACATGTTTAACTATAAAAATCCATGTATGAGCAAAAAAATGAATAAATTATTATAAAAAAAAAAGTTACGTCTATTTTATAGTAGCAGATTTTCTCAATATTTCGACTTCTTAAAAATTTGCGATTTGTGAAAAAAACTGACGTGATGGTGTGGTAAAAAATGAAGGTCATTTTTGGATTCAGCACTAAAAAATACATAAGAACCAATTATAGAAAGCTGAAAAACATAACTATCACATCCATTTTTTAATATCAGATTTCTGAAAGAGGATAATCTCTGAAAAAGGATCCCTTCAGAAATCTGAAGGGGCCTTAACATCCTTGAAAGTCGAAAATGTCATCTAAGTGGTGTATATACCTCTTCACAGGCGCGGATCCAAGGAAGGGGGGAGATCGCTTCGATCGCCACCCACCCATTGGATCAAAAAATATAAATTCACCGATTATCGCAAACTTCGACAAATGCTCGCCGAAAAGAATCATTTTTGTCAATCGTTCGCAGGTCAAAAAATCGCGCAAAAAACGCGAATTTCGTCAAAGGATCGAGCAAAACGCGCGAATTTCGTCTAAGGATCGCGCAAAAAAGCGAATTTCGTCAAAGGACAACGGAAAAACGCGAATTTCGTCAAAGAACCACGAAAAAAACGCGAATTTCGCCAAAGGATCGCAGAAAAAACGCGAATTTCGTCAAAGGGTCGCAGAAAAAACGTGAATTTCGTCAAAGGATCACAGTAAAAAACGCGAATTTCGTCAAAGAATCGCAGAAAAAAACGCGAATTTTGCCAAAGGATCTAAAAAACGCGAATTTGGCCAAATAATTAGGGAAAGAACGCTAATTTCGCGGAAAAGCGCGCAAAAATACGAATTTCGTCAACAGATCTCGGAAAAAATGCGAATTTCGTCAAAGAATTGCGAAAAAATGCGCGAATTTCGTCAAAGGACAGCGGAAAAAACGCACAATTAGCACCAGGGGGAGATTCTCCTAGGCGCGCATCCATGGGGGTTTTCTATCGGGGCGCTCGCCCCTACTCCAAGATATAAATCCAACGCTTTTAACGGCAGTCTTCGCGGAACAGACATACAAGCAAACGAAAACCAAACACTTTCCGGGTGTCGATGGTAAACCTCACTGAGGTTTCGGCAATTAGTGAACAAAATAGGATTATGTCCTGTCAAAAGGCGCCATAATTTTTGACACTATGGGTTGAGGTGCGGGATGATGCCACTTCGTGTACCTTTTGTTGAATCTCTACAACAGAAATTGACAACGTTATGCGGATCCCTTTAAGGTGTTGAAACTTTTCCTTCTTTCAAAGAAGCTGCAATTCTAATTTCTGTATAACGATATTTTTGAGGAGTTCTTTATTGTTTGAGAAAAGAATGGGAATCATAGCAATTTCCAAAGAAAGAAAGAAACAAGAAAAAAAAGGTTCTTTGAAAAATGCAATCATCTTAATGTTTTCTAAAGAAAGCCACTAATGTGTAAAAAATGTCCTGTTATTGCCACCCACATTGGTAAATTTAAGGGGTATTTGATGAATGAACAAAAAAGGATTATGTCCTAATCCTAGTCAGTTAAAAGTTAAAATGCTTATGGTGTGTTGATTTCTTAAAAACCGACTTGGTAAATTTGTTCTTCCCTTCTTTGCCCCGATCGACCCCCCCCCCCACCTCCCGTGGATGCGTGTTTAGGAAATCTCTCGCGTGCTAATTGGCGAAATTAGCGTTTTTTGCGCGATTCTTTCGCAAAATTAGCGTTTTTTTCCTCAATTTTTTGGTGAAATTCGCGTTTTTTTCTGCAATCTTTTGACGAAATTCGCGTTTTTTTTCTGTGATCCTTTGACGAAATAAGCATTCCTTTGTGGTCCTTTGACGAAATACGCGATTTTTTAACGAAATCAACAACAAAGAAACGTTATTGCTGCAATAAGGACTCTTTATTCCTGGACCATTCCGTATTCTTGGACCATACATTATTGTTTGGACAAGAAAACAATAAGGATATATGGTCCAAGAATACGGTATGATCCAGTAATAAAGAGTCCTTGTTGCAGCAATAACGTTTCTTCGTTGTTGGTATAGCAATAATGTATCTTTGTTGTTTGCTTGTCCCAACAATATTGTTCGGACCAAACCGTATTGTTCAAGAATACGGTTTGGTCCAGCAATAAAGAGTGCTTCTGTTAGCAATAACGTTTCTTTGTTGTTGGTCCAGCAACAAAGTACCCTTGTTGGTTACTTGTCCCAACAATAATGTATAGTCCAGTAATAACGTTTATTTCTTGCTGGTCCAGCAATAAAGTATCTTTGTTGTTTTCTTGTTCCAACAATAATGTATGGTCCAAGAATACGGTGTTGTCCAGCAATAAAGAGTTCTTGTTGCAGCAATAACGTTTCTTCTTTGTTGGTCCAGCAATAAAGTATCCTTGATGTTTACTTGTCCCAACAATAAAGTATGGTACAATAATACAGTATAACCCAGAATAAAGACAAAAAAACAACAAGGGTACTTTATTGCTGGATCAACAACAAAGAATCTTTATTGCTGCAACAAGGACTCTTTATTGATGGACCAAACCGTATTCTTGGACCATACATTGTTGTTGTTACAAGCAAACAACAAGGATACTTTATTGCTGTATCAACAACAAAGAATCTTTATTGCTGCAACAATGACTCTTTATTGCTGGACCAAACCGTATTCTTGGACTATACCTTGTTGTTGTTACAAGCAAACAACAAGGATATTTTACTGCTGGACCATTTGCAAAGAAACGTTATAGCTTCAACAAGGACTCTTTACTGCTGGAACAAACCGTATTCTTGGGCCGTAGATTATTGTTGAGACAAGAAAACAAAAAGGATATATGGTCGAAGAATACGGTATGGTCCAGGAATAAAGAGTCCTTGTAGCAGCAATAACATTTCTTTGTTGTTGGTTCAGCAATGAAGTACCCTTGCCGTTTGCTAGTCCCAACAATAATGTATGGTCCAGCAATAAAGAGACGTTGTTGCAGCAATAACGTTTCTCTGCTGTTGGTCCAGCAATAAAGTATCCTTGTAGTTTTCTTGTCCCAGCAATAATGTCTGGTCCAAGAATACGGTATGGTCCAGCAATAAAAAATTCTCGTTGCAGCAATAACATTTCTTTGTTGTTGGTCCAGCAATAAATTATCCTTATTGTTTTCTTATCCCAAAAATAATGAATGGTTCAAGAATACGGTTTGGTCCCGCAATAAATAGTCCTTGTTGCAGCAGTAACGTTTCTTTG
This sequence comes from Maratus speciosus, assembly GCA_963932465.1. Classification (NCBI taxonomy): domain Eukaryota; kingdom Metazoa; phylum Arthropoda; class Arachnida; order Araneae; family Salticidae; genus Maratus; species Maratus speciosus. Next base: position 340,027,273 of record OZ010786.1, on the reverse strand, counting down.
TTGCTGCTCTAGAAATAAAGTATCCTTGTTGTTTGTTTGTCCCAACAATGATGTATGGTCCAAGAGTACGGTTTGATCCGGCAATAAAGAGTCCTTGTTGCAGCAATGACATTTCTTTGTTGTTGGTCCAGAAATAAAGTATCCCTGTAGTTTTCTTGTCCCAGCAATAATGTCTGGTCCAAGAATACGGTATGGTCCAGCAATAAAAAATTCTCGTTGCAGCAATAACATTTCTTTGTTGTTGGTCCAGCAATAAATTATCCTTATTGTTTTCTTATCCCAAAAATAATGAATGGTTCAAGAATACGGTTTGGTCCCGCAATAAATAGTCCTTGTTGCAGCAGTAACGTTTCTTTGTTGCTGCTCTAGAAATAAAGTATCCTTGTTGTTTGTTTGTCCCAACAATGATGTATGGTCCAAGAGTACGGTTTGATCCGGCAATAAAGAGTCCTTGTTGCAGCAATGACATTTCTTTGTTGTTGGTCCAGAAATAAAGTATCCCTGTAGTTTGCTTGTCCCAGCAATAATGTATGGTCCAGCAGTAAAGAGTCCTTGTTGCAGCAATAACGTTTCTTTGTTGTTGGTCCAGCAATAAAGTATCCTTGTAGTTTGCTTGTCCCAGCAATAATGTATGGTCCAGGAATACGGTTTTTTCCAGCAATAAAAAGTCCTTGTTATAGCAATGACGTTTCTTTTTTGTTGGTCCAGCAATAAATTATCCTTAGGGTCATTCCATGTCAATTCAACCAATTTTTTTTATGGTTTGTAACCCAACCAACGGGGATTTGGATGAAACTCGGTGTATGTACTAATTCTATCATAATATGAATACATCAGAAATTTTTCCTTCCGAGACCTCATAGTTTGTGAGATATGGGGGGGGGGGGGGGGGTCCAATTTTTGGATTTTTCTCAAATCGCACATTTCTGAGTCTGTATTTTTAGACTGCAGTTCCATTTTCAAAAAATTGTTTCTCTGGATCTAAAATGCGAATCATCTTAAAAATATCACCGTAAGTACATCAAAAGATGCAGATTTTAATAAAAAAATATTTAATAAATTAATTTTAAATATTTAGGGCCAAAAAATTAAACCAAAGTTGAAAATTATGGTTACTTTTCCAAATTTTTGTGACTTTACGAAAAAGGATCTACACAAAAAGGAAAATGAAATTTCCAATTTCTTTTTGATTTAAATAAAAATTTGTACTTTGGACTTTCTAGTTATGAAATAAAAATGATGTCTTTCTCATGACTTATGCAAAATTTTGCCCTGTTTTGGGAAACTGCACCAATCAAGAAAAAGAAATCTCTGCCTAATTTTAGCTGTAGTACCTAAATAACTACTGTGGTTCCTATGACTTGTTGAATATATTATTCAATGTTTCTTTCTTCCTTTCTTTTGCAAAGTAAAGTTTTTTCTTTGTTTTTTTTTCTTCTGAGTAAAAGGGGGGGGGGGAATGTCTATGACTGCAGTCTATCCTCCCTCCATTAAATTTTGTGCATAGTCCTTATGTTTCCTTTATTTATTCATCCATATATTTTCCTTTATTGTAAGCATTTTTTTTTTATTTAAACAATCCCTTAATTTTGTTTTTACAATATAACTGTAAACAAAAAAACTTTTGTTGGTATGGAATAAGAAAATGCTATAATGGATTTTTTACGCATCACATTTTGAATATGTTTTTTCTGTATGTGTATGTGAGTTTGAATTAAAATACTTTTTTTTATATTTAACATTTAAAAAAAAAATTCTATCTTTTTATCTTGGATAATTTTAATCATTTTAAATATGTTTTTTATAGTTTAAATACCTTATATTTATCAAAGCATAGTTCATTTCTACAGGGTGAAACATATTTCTACACCTTCCTTGCATAAACAAATTCTGACAAAGGCAGGATAAAATTTTTTAGTAAAGGCAGGTGTTTTCGAATTTGTTAATCAAATTATTATTAGTCTGCTGTAATAATGTGTGATATGTATCAATACTATACAAATTTTCTACTATTATAAAAATAAATAAATCAGTCTGATTTTAAGGGTTCATTTTAGAAAATAAATCAAAATTATTAATAAATTTAAATTTAAAATGTGCAGCAATTATTTATGTACCATAAGCAAAGTTAAAGATATTTATCTCTTGATAGGTACAGCATCCCAAAATAAGTCAAAAATTTTGCATAAGCCATGAGAAAGACATCATTTTTATTTCATAAATAGAAAGCCCAAAATGTAAACTTTTATTTAAAACAAAAAGAAATTCGAAATTTCATTTGCCTTTTTGTGTAGAGCCTTTTTCGTAAAATCACAAAAATTTGGAAAATTAACCATAACTTTCAACTTGCGTTTAATTTTTTGTTCCTAAATATTTAAAATTAATTTCATAAATATTTTTTTATTAAAATCTGCATTTTTTGATGTACTTACGGTGATATTTTTAAGATGATTCGCATTTTAGATCCAGAGAAACAATTTTTTGAAAATGGAACTGCATTCTAAAATACAGACTCAGGAATGCGCGATTTGAGAAAAATCCAAAAATTGGACCCCCCATATCTCACAAACTATGAGGTCTAGGAAGGAAAAATTTCTGATGTATTCATATCATGATAGAATTAGTATATACACCCAGTTTCATCCAAATCCCTGTCGGTCGGGTTACAAGGTCTGGTTGAATTGAGATGGAATGACTCCTTATTGTTTGCTTGTCCCAAAAATAAAGTTTGGTCCAAAAATACGGTATTGTCCAGAATAAAGACAAGCAAACAACAAGGGTACTTTATTGCTGGACCAACAACAAAGAAATTTTATTGCTGCAAACAAGGATTTTTTATTGCTGGACCAAACCGTATTCTTGGACCATACATTGTTGTTGTTACAAGCATACTTTATTGCTGGACCAACAGCAAGAAACGTTATTGCTGTAACAAAAGCGTATTGTTTGACCATACATTATTGTTGGGAAAAGCAAATAATTTATTGCTGGGCCAACAACAAAGAAACGTTATTAATGCAACAAGGACTCTTTATTACTGGACCATACCGTATCATTGGACCATATATCCTTGTTGTTTGATTGTCCCAACAACAAAGTGTGGTCCAAGAATACGGTTTGATCCAGCAATAAAGAGTCCTTGTTGCAGCAATAACGTTTCTTTGTTGTTGGTGAAGCAATAAATTACCCTTGTTGTTTGCCTGTCCCAACAATAATGTACGGTCAAGCAATAAAGTGTCCTTGTTGCAGCAATAACGTTTCTTTGTTATTGGTCCAGCAATAAAGTATCCTTGATGTTTACTTGTCTCAACAATAAAGTATGGTACAAAAATACGGTATGATCGAGAATAAAGACAAACAAACAACAAGGGCACTTTATTGCTGGATCAACAACAAAGAATCTTTACTGCTGTAACAAGGACTCTTTATTGCTGGACAAAACCGTATTCTTGGACTACACATTGTTGTTGTTACAAGCAAATAACAAAGATACTGTATTGCTGGACCAATTGCAAAGAAACGTTATTGCTGCAACAAGGACTCTTTATTGCTGGAACAAACCGTATTCTTGGGTTTTAGATTATTGCTAGGACAAGAAATCAACAACGGTATATGGTCCAAGAATACGGTATGGTTGAGGAATAAAGAGTCCTTGTTGCAGCAATAACGTTTCTTTGTTGTTGGTCCAGCAATAAAGTATCCTTGTAGTTTGCTTGTCCCAGCAATAATGTATGGTCCAAGAATACTGTTTGTTCCAGCAATAAAAAGTCCTTTTTGCAGCAATAACGTTTCTTTGTTGTTGGTCCAGCAATAAAGTATCTTTGTTAATTGCTTATCCCAAAAATAATGAATAGTCCAAGAATACCGTTTGGTCCAGCAATAAAGAGTCCTTGTTGCAGCAGTAACGTTTCTTTGTTGCTGTTCTAGAAATAAAGTATCCATGTTTTTTGCTTGTCCCAACAATAATGTATGGTCCAAGAGTACGGTTTGGTCCAGCAATAAAGAGTCCTTGTTGCAGAAATAACATTTCTTTGTTGTTGGTCCAGAAATAAAGTATCCTTGTAGTTTGCTTGTCCCAGCAAAAATGTATGGTCCAGCAATAAAGAGCCCTTGTTGCAGCAATAACATTTCTTTTTTGTTGGTCCAGCAATAAAGTTCAGCGATCATTTTCTCAAAATTCGCGATAATCGGTGGATTTATATTATTTTGGGGGGGGGGGGGGGGGATCGCCCCCCCCCCGTGGATCCGCGCCTGCTAACATGAGAATTAGTATTTCGGGGCTACATTGTGCCAGTCCTTTTTTGGTCCGAAAATAGCCCCAATTACTTTGAAATGCCTTTTATACAATTAAATCTCTTAAAACATGTTTTAGGATGTTACTGTAGCAAAATGTTACATTAATTGCTTTTGTTCCAGTTGCTGAGGATTAGATGGCGAAAACTTTCTCGTTTCTTTAATATTAAGAATTGGTTTATTGTGTTTAAATGTTAAAAAAAAAACATTTGTTTATCGAGTTTGCAGTATTAATTTATTAGCAAATGCTATTGCAAGGGAGTTTCAATAAAAATGCATTCGTTTACATATGAAATGCATCATTTTATATGAAACTAAGTGAATGCACCAAAGAAGCCCCCAGCAGGGTCTACTTTGTTCCAAAACTTTAAAAATAGTTAAAAAATAAAAAAATAAATAATTTCCTCTTTAAAATCATACAGTTCGCTTCATTGTTTCCTGTTAATTGTTTACAACTCCCTTTCGATGTTGAAAAATCACATGTAATATTTTTTAATAATGGAAATGTGAGTGGAACCAGGAAAAAGTGGCCCAAAGTTAACGGTACCGATTGACCCCCGATTGACGGTACTAAACATCTCAATATTGAAGAAGTATCTAAAATAATGTGATTCAAACAATTTGAGAATACAAATAACTGCATATAAGACTCGTCAAAATTCCAACATCTCTCTTCCTGAGGAGGAAATATGTATGGAATCTAAATGATACATGGGACATTCTCACAAACTTTTGACTTTTGAGGAAAAAAATCTGACAAAATTAAACTTGCTAAAATAACATTTTAATCTGATAGACGAATGCCTTAATGATTCAAAATAAATAAAAAATGGTCAGCAGTGAAAATTTTTTTATTTAACTGAGGTTTAAGTTAAACATACGATTTCAATTTTCCTTACCATTTTACCCCTATAACTTTTTATTTTCTTCTAAAATTTTACTTATAATGAATTTGCATAGTACCCACAGGACATTCAAATAAGAAATAATAACAATGTAGTACTTTTAATACAGAATTTTTGTATAGCATTGTCTTAAAGGGGTCTTAAAGAAGGGACGGTAAGGTTAAAAAAAGGGGATGGTATTGGAAAAAAGGGACGGTAAGGGTGGGACAGTAAGGAAAATGACCACCTATTTTTAGGAAAATCATGTTAAGACTAAGTGATAGCCACAATGTTCATTGATTTTTAGAAACAGTTGTTAACATTGGATTATTATTTTTTTTTTAATTTACCTCGAAAAGTGCAGGAATAAACCTTGGGGACGGTGAGACTACCAATAATGACACGATGCTTGAAATTGATATTTAAATGCTGATTTAAATTCTACAGTAAATTTCCTGCCAAAGAATTTTAGAGATTATTTCTCTAGCATACTTCTGCATGAGAAAAAAACTTGAAAAAAAATCTGTGGCTGCATCTGAAATGATTTTTTGTATAATTTTAGAAGAGGGATGGTAAGGAATCTAAAACCCAGGGACAGAGTTTTTAAAATAACAACAACCCTAAAAATGTATGCAAGTTAATTTTTAGCTACCTATTTATATAAAACAATAGTTCCAGTTTCAGAAAAAAATTACATCGAATTATTTTTTTGAAACAGTTTTATCCAGACAGCTCCAAACTTAAAAAGCAGCATCAGGGACACGGGACGGTATAGGAGTTTTGCAGGTGTTTGGATCCCCAACATCGTCCAAAACTTATTTATGTCTTTAATATTGTTGTGCAATCATGCAATGGGATGTTCCCCAGAATATGAAATAAAGAAAACGCAAAAAAGTGTATTAAAGTAAAAATTATTATTCAGGGACATGAAAGTCAAAAGATTGTGAGAATGACCCACATAGATATGCGTTTTTAACTTTTGGTACGCACAAGTCAGCTAGTCCCCATGAAGAAAGCTATAAAATTACGTCTTACAAAACTACTCCTTTCTTTATGTATATCTGGAGTTTATAAAGTCGTTTTTAAAACTTAGAAGGGAAAGATAAAGGGAACTGTAGCTCCATACTGTAAGCCTGATGGAGTTGTGTTTCTACGGACGGCCGAAACCCAATTGTTAGTCCATCCTTTTGGCAGCAGTTTTTAAAAAGATTTGTCAGTGTTTATATTTATGCTTTAGTAACTCGAAAAAACTGTAAAATTATCAGTATAGCTGCCTGGTTCAAAACATGGCGATTTATAATAAATACAAAATATTAGTAACAAAAACACTACTTGTAATAACTATCATAATAAAAACAAGTAATATAAAAATTTTGTTTTTAAAGTCAATTCCTACTTAGGCCATCAAAGAAAAATTTAATATTAAGCTAATATTAGTTTTTGTTGCATTAAAATATCTCAATTTGTTGATTTTCTATAAGCAAGTACGCTTACAATGGAACTCTATGGGAATTTGGCGAAATATTAGAGATATCGCCAAGTAGGTGACAAACTTGGCTGTATTTGGCAACAACACAGGGTCCCCCCTATGGTAACACCTTATTGAAAATACTTTCATTGATCTTCAATAACCAGTGACCGCTATTTTGTTTCCCATGCAAAACTAAAATTAATTAATTAAAATTTAATTAATTAATTAATATTTGAAAAAACTGTATTAACATCAATTATCATCCAGTACAAGTTTAAAAAAATTTATTTCAACTTGATAGGATGAATAATGAGTATTTTATTAACAATTGAAATTTTGAACATGATATATATATATATAAATAAATATAGGGAGAGTGTGAACTAATAGTAGGAATTGAAAAAAACAGTCCTTCCGGCCAGTGCCGGGAGGAAGAGGTAGCTTTCATAATCCTTATTTTAAAAAAGCCAAATTATATCATTCAAACACACGAAGCTCAATTTAGTGGAAACCGAATATAGGAGATTCAATACTAATTTTTATCAATATAATGAATGAGAATTTCTCGAAATTAGTCAGCTGCTTTTCTTTAAAGTAACATATATTTGGCTGCCAAATTCGGAAATTTCTTAAAGTGCCTGTTATTTTAAGACAACATGGTGGATGAGGCTAAAAAGTGAACTTGGTCGAGACCTTAGTAATTGCTGTGCACATGCTCACTCACATCGGAATCGGTTAATATATAGGAGTGCTGTAGCATGCAAAAAATCAGATTTTTCAAAATGTCACCCACAATAGAAATTGAAACTGCTATATCTGAGCCATTTTTTAAGGTAAAGACAAACAAAAAATGCTCCTGAATCCTTATATCAAGGTCAAATACTTAAGAAAGAAACCTTTTTCAATTTCTAATTTTTTTGCACCTCATTTTAAATATATATATATATTTTAATTTAATGGTCGCCATTTTGAAACAAGATGGCTGATGAATCTGGCCAGCGAACTTGGTCGAGGTGTTGATGTATACTATCCACATGCCTTCTTACATCGAAATAGGCGAATACGTGTGTTATCGCTTGACAAATACAAGATCGTTTCAAAATGTTAGCCATGCTAGAAATTCAAAGTGCTATAAATCAACCATTTTTTAAGATATAAACAAAAGAACAAATTTTCAGAAACGAAAACTGCTCCGGAATCTTTGTATCAAGGCCAAACACATAAAAAAATCTTTTTCATTTTCCAATTGTTTAATACCTCATTTTGAATTTTAAATTTAATTTTTTTTTAAATGGCAACCCTTTTGAAACAAGATGGCGAATGAAGCTGGCCAACGAACTCGGTCGAGACATTGGTATGTACTATGTACAGACCAAGTTACATCCAAATAGGTTCATAATTACGCCTGTTATCGCGTGACAAATATCAGGTCGTTTTAAAATGTCAGCCACAAGAGAAATTCAAAATGCTATTACTCAGCCATTTTTTTTAGATATAGACGAAAGAAAAACTGTTCCGGAATCTTTGTATTAAGGTCAAACACATACAAAAAAAATCTTTTTCACTTTCCAATTTTTTTGGTATCTAATTTAAATTTTTATATTTTTTAATTTTTTTAAATGGCCGCCATTTTGAAACAAGATGGCGGATGAAGCCGGCCAACGAACTCGGTCGAGATATTTGTATGTACTATGTACACACCAAGGTACATCCAAGTCGGTTCATATATACGCCTGTTATTACCTGAGAAAAATCAGGACGTTTCAAAATGTCAGCCACGCTAGAAATTCAAAATGCTATAACTCAGCCATTTCTTAAGATATAGACGAAACAAAAACTGCTCCCGAATCTTTTTATCAAGGTCAAACACATAAGAAGAAAATATTTTTTCAATTTTTAATTTTTTGGTACCACATTTCAAATTTAAATTTTTCTTAAAAGATTAAATGGCCAACATTTTTAAACAAGATGGCGGATGAAGCTGACCAACGAACCCGTTCGAGACATTGGTATGTACTATGTATAAACGAAGTTACATCCAAATCGGTTCATAAATACGCCTTTTATCGCGTGACAAAATTCAGGACGTTTCAAAATGTCAGCCACATTAGAAATTCAAAATGCTATAACTCAGCCATTTTTTAAGATATAGACGAAACAAAAACTGCTCCGAAATCTTTGTATAAAGGTCAAATACATAAGAAGAAATATTTTTCCATTTTCCATTTTTTGGTACCACATTTCAAATTTTAAATTTTTAAAAAAATTTTAAATGGCCGCCATTTTGAAACAAAATGGCGGATGAAGCTGGCCAACGAACTCGGTCGAGAGATTCGTATGTACTATGTACACACTGAATTACATCCAAATCGGTTCATAAATACGCCTTTTATCGCGTGACAAATTTCAGGACGTTTCAAAATGTCAGCCACGCTAGAAATTCAAAATGCTATAACTCAGCCATTTTTTAAGATATAGACGAAACAAAAACTGCTCCGAAATCTTTGTATAAAGGTCAAATACATAAGAAAAAAATATTTTTCCATTTTTAATTTTTTGGTACCACATTTCAAGTTTTAAATTTTTTTAAAATTTTTAAATGGCCGCCATTTTGAAACAAAATCGCGGATGAAGCTGGCCAACGAACTCGGTCGAGAGATTGGTATGTACTATGCCCACACTGAATTACATCCAAATCGGTTCATAAATACGCCTTTTATCGCTTGACAAAATTCAGGACGTTTCAAACGCTAGAAATTCAAAATGCTATAACTCAGCCATTTTTTAAGATATAGACGAAACAAAAACTGCTCCGGAATCTTTGTATAAAGATCAAATACATAAGAAAAAAATATTTTTCCATTTTTAATTTTTTGGTACCACATTTCAAGTTTTAAAATTTTTTAAAAATTTTAAATGGCCGCCATTTTGAAACAAAACGGCAGATGAAGCTGGCCAACGAACTCGGTCGAGACATTTGTATGTACTATGTACACACCGAATTACATCGAAATCGGTTCATAATTACGGGAGTTACAGTGTGACATATGTCAGATATATATATATATATATAGATATATATATATATATATATATATATATATATATATATATATATATATATATATATATATATATATATATATATATATATATATATATCAATTTTTAACGGAGGGTGGTTTCGGGGTCTGGGGGTCATGATCGATGAAAATATACCAAATTTTTTTGAAATCGCTTTCCTCCGAACGGCTGCAATAGGTAGCTTTTTTGTAAAGAAAGCTACCTAATAATCACAATAATAATAATTAATGAATATATATGAAAACTATTTACGATGGAAACAAAGAAGATAACAAAACAAAATCATAAATCATCGTCTGAAGAAGTTTCCGAGATCTATGGATAATTAAGTTCTAAAAATGACTTCATTTTTCCCTATAAATCTCATTACTGCTGATATTCTGTTCATGAGAACAGGACTTTCACTAATATAATTAATCCAATCCGGAGTCGCCATACTTCTGTGTTTTTTAACGTGGTAATATGTAGTCAGAGGACAATCCAGTACGTAGTGCAGTGAGGTAGAGGGAAGACCACATACACATAGAGGGGCATTCCGTTTACCGATGTCGTAAAGATATTTCTGGAAAGGACCGTGATTTGTGAAGAATAGAAAAAGGTAACGATTATTTACGGTAAATTGAATGAGAACACTTGGTAATAAGTTATGTGTGTAGCGGCCTGTGTCTTCATTGTCTCATCTTTGCTGCCATTCATTTGGACTGAATTCGAAAATAATTTTTGTCGACTTTAAACCCAATCCGAATACGGTGTTGTTTATGATGTTGTTTATGACGGCCAATTATCAACACGAGGGATATAGGCCCGAAGGAGTGGAGTGCCCTCCATGGGGGTCTTTCTAAGATCCAATCCGAATACGACAAATATATTTTGACAATCCGCAACTTGACACAATTCATCCCGAAACTGACTCTTATCCTAGATAGTGAAACCTACCCTTGAAAACCACAATGATAGGTAGTTAATAGCATATTTAAATGCAATTATGTAAAAACATTTTACAATCACGCATCTAATATTAATTTTATCTGTTATGAAGAAGAAGAAAATAATATAAATATTGACATTCATAATTAAACATCTGAAACTTTCATTTAAAACAATATCCTTGTCTTTTTTTTTCTGAAAAACAGGGTTTACATGAAACCGGTTCACAAGAATCAAAACACAACGTGAAATTAAAAACCGGACCGAAACTCGTCCAGAAATCAAAACACTGGCGTCAACACGACATGAACCTAACGCAACCACCGGGTCCGGTCCAAGTAAAATCGGGCTACCCGATTTTGTGCTAGATTCCAATGCAGAACAAAAATAACCATTTCTATTATCTAAAATTTAACCGAAAATGAAACATTTTTATACTTCTAATAAAGAATTATTTTTGAATGATAAACATGGAATGAAATACTAGTGTAAACTCGATATGAACCTAATCCAACCACTGAATCCGGTTCGAATAAAATCGGGCTAACCGATCCTGTGCAGGATTACAGTGCATACCAAAAATATCCATTTGTGTTATCTAACAGTCAAAGAAAAAAAAATGTGTTTATACTTCTAAAACAGATTGATTTCCGCATGATAGTCATGGAATGTCCCCTTTTTTTTCAGGGTTAGTTCATAAACATCATATTATCACAATATGAGTGATGGATTGGTGCGCTCCGATTATGCCTGTCATATTTCAGAAGAAAATACCCTATATTAACCCCTGTCAAAACCGATAGCCTAACATTACAGAATAAAACCCCAGGAGAGCACTTAAATGAATACCAGTGAAATCGTTGTTAAGAATCACGAAATAAAAACAAGTTGTCTTATCCTATCGCTTCTGTAATCGTTACCATTCTAGAAAAAATATTTGTAGCCCCATGTCCGTAAGGAATTCTTATGTATATTTTGTTTTCTTGTTTTTGTTTCTTTTCAAAACAGCAAAGCAATTTCTGGAATCCAGTATCATTTTTAGCACAAGAAAACATCTGTTTTTCACTACAGCGTTTTTAAATATTTATTTTTATGAAAAAAATTGAATTTTAAATTTCGCTAGTAAAATACATATGCTGCTTCAATGATTTGTGAACAATACACTCCCTGAAATAGCACAGTTTGGGACTAGAGGTTTTATAATTTTAAATCCCTTTTTTGTAATCCATTAAAAAAAAAGTTCCATGTAACATATAGAAACTTACCCACTTTTTTAAAGGAGAAAAATAATATTCAACCAACAGAATAAAACAGATTATGAAAGCAAACCTTATACTAATGCCACATTATTGATAGATAATTCAACCTATTTATAGATAATTGAACTTGAAAAGCATTATTTAAAAAGTATTTTGACAATAATTAAAAAAAATTTATTAATTTATTCCAAACTTTTATTTTTATTTATAAATTTTAATGTTTTGTCATATAAATCAAGCAATTATCTGTTGTTGTCGCTGTTGTTGCTTTTCTTTTGAAAGCATTGCAATTTTTGAAAGCACTATAAACAGCGTATCTGGAATTTAAAAAATTGCCGATTTTAGAGTGATCGATTTCAGAGAGAATGCTAATTTTTCATTCTTTAACAAATACACTACCATAAAAATTTATTTTCAAAAATTATATTCTTAATCTTTTTTTAAATTCATACGATACAAATAAATGCAAATACATTGCTTAAAGATGCGTCAAATGTAATAGAATCCTTTATTAGTTTTTCACTGATGACGACCGAGTAAGTTTCGGTTGAAAACAAAAATGACTTTAATGTGTTTTTAAAGGATTTTATTATATTTGACGCACCTTTAAGTAATGTATTTACATTTATTTGTACACTATATGGCCCAAGGGGGTTGGTCACTTGCGATTCCAGACGTTTTGTTGGATATCTAAAAAAATACATGAGGAATTAGCCTGAAATTGCAGGTGTGTAAACAGTATAGTATAGGTCATATATTTCAGCGAAGATTTTTTTCCCAAAACCCCATAGGAGACCGTCAACAAATTGAAAAAGAACGAATATATTTTGGATAACCCTGTAAAAACTAATGTAGCAAAAGCGTTCAAACTCAAGATTATTAATAAGTGGCTTATTGTAATACATTGTGTTCATTTTTATGAGGATAGCATGTATACTCGTAGAGAAATTAAGGTTTTTATAAAAACAGTTCCAAATTTCGCCAAGTTTTTTGCTTATAATTTGCAGAGTTCTTAATATAGAAAAAGTTCTTTTCAGTAAATGTGATAAACAACATTGTACACAATACTCTGCAATCAGAATTAAAAAATAATAATAATTAGATGAAAAATGAGCAGGTTCACTAAAATATGTTTCAGTGCGCATGCGCGAATGTAATCTAAATATAATGTGCATAATATATTAGCTAAGTATATGTAGCAACTTTTGTGAAAGTCTCAAAATCATAGCTTGAAAATTCTGAAAATTATCGTCGATAGAATAAGCTCGAAATCCGTTGTTCCCAAAAGGAAGCAAAAAGATCAGTTTTTCACGTGGAAATCTTCAATAGAAAAATAATTGTTGTGGTAAGAATTTTATTGTGGATTTTTAATTATTGGCAACAGCTATAACGAAAAATGTTTAAATTTGATTGGAAATTGCTGTTAAATTTGTGGTTTTTTATTAATTAAAGATTAACTATAAGTTATTTCGATTCCAGATTACTTTAGTTGCCTCGGCCGTGTTTTAATACACATGTACGTAACATTTCACATTATATACACGCATAATATTCTGGCTTCCAAACTGTGGATTTGTATAGCATTACACACAGACAAATTTTCATTTTTATATATTAGATAAAACTATTCTATTCACTGCTTCGTATTCGATAGTTATGGAATGTTTATTTTTTGGATGTTAACTCATAAACATTTTCTTATCATACTATGAATGATGAATTGGTACTCTGCAGTTATGCCTATCACATTTCAGATGAAATTACCCTATTAACCCCTATCAAAACTGATAACCTGGCATCGGAGAGTTGTAAACCTTCAATAGAATAATAAAATGAATTGCACAAAATACAAGTGAATGTATTGCTGAGAACCAATAAGCAAAAAAAAAGTTTTCTTATCTTATCGTTCTTCTAATTAGCATAATATGGATTTTAAAAAAATACTTATAACTGTGTAAAAATATCTTGAATGCATATTTTTCTTCCTTTTTTCAAAACACCAAAGTTCTTTACTAAACCATTTTAAAAAAAAAAACTCAGCTTTTTATTATTTTAATAATTTTAAATATTTAATGTCCCATCTTTTTTAAAATGTTGAACTTTTAAAATTTAACTACATAAAAGTATGTTGGGTGCATATTTTTCTTTCTCTTTTCAAAACACCAAAGTTCTTTACTAAATCATTTTAAAAACGAAAAAAAAAACTCAGCTTTTTGTTATTTTAATCATTTTAAATATTTAATGTCCATCTTTTTAAAAATTGAACTTTTAAATTTTAACTGCGTAAAAATATCTTGAGTTTTAACTGTGTAAAAATATCTCGAGTGTATATTTTTCTTTCTTTAGATTTATATTCATCTTTATTTTAAATATTTAATGTCCATGTTTTAAAATATTGAACTTTTAATTGTCTTTAACAAAATAAATACTACTTCTTCTTGTTATGAAATATTTCTGAATAAAAATATTCTGAATATAAATAATCTTCGCAATTTATAATAATAACAATAATAAATATACTATATATCGAAAACTATCCAACAAAATAAATTTGGATATATAACAGTTGTAAATTTATTTTGATGCATAGACCGCTCTTTGAAGGAAAATAAACATTTGAACAAAAATAGTTCAAATACCTATTTTCCTTCAAAGAGCGGTCTACGCATCAAAATAAATTTACAACTGCTATATATTCAAATTTATTTTGTTGGATAATTTTCGATATATATATTAATTATTGTTAATATTATTCAGCGCATAAATTGCGAAGGTTATTATTAATCAGAACAAAAATGGAACATAATGGTTACACATTAAATGTGCCAATAATGATGCTTATGGTTTGTAACCCTGTACATACTGGTAAGGAATTAATGTTTAACTGCGCAACTAGACTTCCACTGGTCCGTTTTTTGAATACCACTTTTTCTAAACAACAAATCATCTTAGTAGGTTCCTACAATATTTGATACAAAAATATACCTAGAAGATTTTTGTTTAGAAATACTCCTATTCAAAAAGGAGACCATTGGCACCCCACGATGTAAAAATAAAATAATTAATATTAAGGGGGTCTCAGGACTCTTAAAATCGAATAAAATGAAAAAAAGAAGACCATTTTCAACATTTAATATGGTAGAATGTACATGATTTTAAAACACAGATTTTATTGGAAGGAAAGATATAAGTATATTCTTTCATTTCATGTATTTACAAAATTAAAAGATGTATAATTATTATTTACAGGCACTCCAAATTGTCAGACATTTGTCGAGCAAAAAATTGGTATAACAGCTTGCGCGCAGTATTACAAAATCTATTTTACAACTAGAATGGAATTTTTTATGCCTAATTATACCTCAGATTTTAATAATTATTCTGAACCTAAATAAATTTGTGTTTAAAGCGTTTTTATATTTTTAATAGTAAAATGTATCTAGCTAATATAAAATTTTGAAAATTTCAATAGTGTAATCACTTAAAAAAATATTTTTTAACAATAAAAAGGAAATTTTAGGTTCAGTTTATATAGACTAACATGAAACATGCGTGTTTAAAATTTCATGAAAAAATATGCAGAAGTTTTTGAGATATCCTGCGCGTTATGCCCGGAAACGTAATTTGGAGAAAAATGACTTCAATGTTTCGGAAACGCTGCTTCAGCTATTCAGCGGGTATAATTCTAAAAGCCATAACTTCTGTTGAAATGGAAATTTCAAGGAAACAGTTATATCAAAATGTTCAGAAAAAATAGGAGTTTAACGTGCAAAAATATTGAAATTTCGAAAATTTTGAAACTTAAAGGGTCCTGAGACCCCTTAAATCCTTTCCATAATGCAAAATTTGAGCTTAATAAGTAGACAGTATATATCCTCACGTTAAATACTATCTAAGAATAAATCTTATCAATTGAAATCAACGCATGTTTAGAATTTGGGTCTGAAAATGATAACTGACACTGTCCACCTAATGTAAAAAAAGCGGGGTCATTTGGAACATACCGTTAATCTATTTTTAATTGAGGATGTTGTTACTAAGCTATTCTTGTATATTTGCAAAAATTCTTTTTGTAATGTTATATGCTTAATTTCTAGAAAGCAACTCAATGAAATATTATTACAATAAATGTAGCATTTAGTTGTTGCAAGGTTTTATAAAAGAGACATTTCATTAACGCAAAATGGACAAAGAGGGAGTTGAAAAAGCAACAAACATACGCTCATTAAATACAAAACGTGAATGGAAAAAAATCCTCAATTTTGAGTTGTCTTACATAAGGTAAATGCACCTATAGTGGGCCACTAATTTTTAAAGATTAAAAACAAGCCCAAAATTGATTTCTGTAAAACGATTGAAAGAAATCTGATTGACTAAAATCCTTAAATGTTAACTTTCATTAAATTGTTTAGACTGTTTTTTTTTTCTGCTAGTACCTTTGTTTATTTTCTAGAGTGTCTTCAAAAACAGATTTTTTGTCAAATTCTTATAGATTTCATTAGGAGATAAGTTTTTATATCAAACATTGTTTCTTTAATATTATGTTTTATTGTAAACAGAACTACCAGCTTCGCCCGTATCAATTATAAGGGGCCTCCCAGATAAAGTAAAGTAAAATGAAATAATACGGCAATCACAGTTCCTGAGATTTGTGCATTCTCGTCCACAAATCGTTAAAAGGCAATCAGAAAACATAAAGTTATTGTCTCACAATCATAATAAAATCCCTATCAGAATGCGCGTTTTCTTTGGAGGGTGTAACAGAAAAAGATACGATTTCCCTGACAATACGAAAACAAATCCACCAAAGGGCTTAGCATATGGTGAAATTCTGATTTGTGGCATTTATCTATATTATGAAGTAAAAATATGCCAGTGACTAACGCTGACATCATACTGATGGCGGCAACAATTTAACCCATAAATTCTGCCTTTACTGAAATATTTCTTAACTTCATAACATCACAGAATTTCGTTTTTTACACTGTCGAATAGAAAAAAATTCTTTCAAATGATATATATTTGAAAATTGTATCTGAAATTTCTCAATTTAATGGATTTAAAATAATTTTCAAGCATGGATATTTTAAAATGTGCATGCATCCCAATTACGAAAGGTATGCCCGTTTGGTCTTTATGCAAAATTATAAAGAAAAGACATGTTTATGAGTAATTCTAGTGTCATATTGTTGGTGGCAACAACCTAACCTAACTACAAATTCAGCTAGAATTTTTCCTCTAAACATCGCACATTTGATTGTTCAACGTCTAATAGAATACAAAAAGTTCTTCCAGTGTTTGAAAAGCTTATTTCAATTCGCAGATATTTTTATCCATTTTAAAATAATTTTCAAGCACGGATATTTTTTAATGTGCGTGCAACCCAATTATGAAAGATATATCCGTTTGCTATTAATGCAATGTTATAAAGAAAAGACATATCTATGAGTAATGCTAGCGTCATATTGTTGGTGGCAACAACCTAACCCAGCTATAAGTTTCGCTTTTATTGCAGTTTGATCGTTGAACATAGCACATTCGATTACTTCAAGGGCTAATAGAAAACAAAATGTACTTTCAGTAATTCTTTTGAAAAGGTTTATCTCAATTTACAGATTCTTTATGTATTTTAAAGTAATTTTCAAGCTTAATTTTTTTTTTTTTTTTAATATACTTGCAGCTCAGTTACAAAAGATTAACTTGGTTGCTCAAAAACATTGTAAATAATTCAATATTTGTTTGTTTTGTTACAAACAAATATTGAATTTGTTTGTAACAAAACAGAAGTCAACTTAGTTACGGAATATTACACGTGTAATATTCCGTAACTAAGTTGGCTTGGCTTTCAGTTTTTGTTTGTTTTAGTGTAATATTCCATAACTAAGTTGGCAAACGACATTAAAACGCCAAAAATAAAATAAAATAAAACACGAATTACAATACCAAATCAAACTACGTAAAATAATCTATTGTGTATTTAAAACGCAAATGGGAATTTCATTTCGACTGCTTATAACTTGGGTTCTGAAAGAATTTCACTTCATCTCACACTATTAGCTTTTCAGGGAAATGTTTTATACGCTGATTAGTCGTAGATTTTAGGGGAAAGTTCTATACTCATGTGGGAACCTGATTATGAAAAATTAGTCTTTTTTTTTTTAATTCTGCTGAATGGGTTTCATTAGATCTTGCATTGTTTGTTAGATAATTTTATACGGATGTTTTTAGAATATTGCATATAATTTTACGTCGCTTTGTTATAAAACTATGGAAGAAAGTTCAATAATCAGGTAAGCCCGATTAAAAGATTAGTCTTTTCTCTTTTTTTTTTTTAAAGTTCTACTGGACAAATTTTGATGGAATTTGCACTGTTGTTTTGAACCCAATTTTCTGGAATGGTTTTAGTATATAACATTTTGTTCTTCATGCATTGTTGCAGAATTAGCTGAAAAGTTCTATAATCTGGTGAAAACAGTTATCAATGATTAGCTTTTTATAAAAGTTAGATAATTTTTGAAGAATAGTTTTAGTATATTGCATATCGGTCTAGCATTCTTAAACCAAATCCTACTGTAAATGATCAACTAAAAAATTTGGTCCTCAACAACGGAAATTTTTTCTTACACATTAGAAAATATAATAGCGCAATGACGTTCGTATCGTTTTTAGCCATACGGAAGGACATTTGGAATAAAGATCCATATTCCTTTAAAATGGAAGATCAAATTCATTGATATATTACCTTTAATTCAAAGATTTGTTGGAAGAAACCAATCACCGTATCGGGCAAAATGTGCTACTCAGATAAATAAGTGAAATATAGTGAAAATGTTTACGATTAACTGATCGTTAAAACGAAAACACCGAAAATGCTTTATAATATAGCTGTTGAGAAATATAAAAAATATACTAAAGGGTTAAAAATATATTCGTGTTTCAAATTAAAAACTATTTTTATTTATGTTCTGTTAACGGGCAGTATATCAGGAACCTTTAACACAGGTATTATCCGAAGATTCATTGCCGATAATTTTTAAACGGAAACTCATATTTCCATTAATACAATCCAAATCCACAGCGATTAACATGAAAATGGCATCAATTTCTAAAAGCGTTCAGTCATGAAATTTCGTTTAAAAAGAGAAAGCTAATTCTAAAAAATAATAGCTATGTTTCAATTTTTGTTTAAACTAAATCATAGAAAAATCGTATTTTATATAATCGTAGAATATTATGACTACATTTAAAGAATTAAAACATTTATCTAAATGATATAATTAAAGATAGATAATTACAAAGAAGTAGGAAATAAATTGTAGCAATGGTTTTTAAAACTTATTTTATCTCATATTACGAAATAGACGTCATATCTTGCAAACGATTTTTTTATTATTATCTTTTTCCTAAATTGTTTTCTTGAATTTGAAATGTCTTGATTTTGATGTTTGAAAATGAATGTTTTTTAACTTCAAAAACATTCAAATGAAGACACTACTTAATTTTAACACAAGTTTTGTTAAAGTTTTTACATATTATATGTATTAAAAATGTTCATTTTCTGTTTAGAAGGACGTCGATTTCAAAAATGCAACAATATAGCGAGAGATCTGATTTTTTATTGGCAAATGAAAACAAAATACACGCGTTATCTTTTTTTTTTTTAATTATTGTGCCATTTTTCAGGGTGTGACAACGGGAAAGAAATGATTGAATTAGAAAATTTAAAAATAGAGATACTTCTATAATGTTAAATTATGGAAGGTGGTAGAAAAAAGTCGTAAATAATGGTCTGATAATTTTTTTAAGTTGACAGCTACCTCTTCCATGTTCTAAAGCGTATGCAAAGCCAGTTTCGTGCAAATCGGTCAAAAATTGAAGACATACACACAGAGAACGGCTTTTAAATATGTAGAATTAAACTACTGTTGATTAACTCTATTGCATTGTAAACAGGGCTTAATTTCTAACAAAAAAAGTACCGGAGCCCTAATATTCTGCAGTACTAAAACCGTAGCGCCCCCCCCCCCCCCCATCCCACCCCACCTTCTCTCCAATCCGCAAATTAATATTTCATACATTATTTTCAAAATTTAAAACATCTTTTTTTTTTGCTTTAGTAAAATAAAATTTTAAATATAATGGAATATGAAATTTTTAAGGGGGGAGAGTTCCTTTTTTCTATTCATGAATAAATATAATTTTGAATGTAAGACAGACTGAGCTTGAGCACGCCTAAGCCCAACAACTGTTATAAAATTTGAGCCTGTTTCATCTCCATTTCCTACGTGTGCGACACATTACGTCACACAAGTGCTTTGATAGAAAAGAAAGTAAAATCTTGGAGGTGGGAGGAAAAGGAAAGGGTAATTTAGACTTCAGTTTTTCGGAAACGCTATTGCAACGGGCTCCGGAGCCCTGTATTTATGAGCTCCGGTGAATTTCGACCAATATCTAAATATTTACTGAAAAAAAGAGAAGTACCGGAGCTGAGCTCCGGTGGGCTCCGGCGCAAATTAAGCCCTGATTGTAAATAATCTATTGGATAAGCCGAAAAGTGAAAGATTCGTGCATCAGAAATTTACATGGCCCACGACTGGAGCGTGGAGGAAGGTACCTTTTTTTGTTTTGTTTTGTTTTGTTTTTCGCCCCGAAGAATATATTTTGAAACTTTGAATGTTTATTCTAATGCATGAAGGTTATGGAATAGGCTAAAATATATACAGGGTGCAATATGTTATCTATCGCCGGCCTTTAATTTCTCAACCGTTGGTCGTAGACATATAGTTCCAATTACAAAAACGTTTCAAATGAGATAAATATTCATGTTGTGGCATTATTTAAAGTAAAAAATCAATTTTATAAAAATTATGAAATCTAACTTTTTATACGGTCCCCCAGTCCCTATAGTTATACAGTCGAACCTCGTTATCCCGACACTCTAAGGACCAGAACAAAGTGACGTCATAAGCGGGGTGTCGCGGTAACCGGAGTTGGAGAAAAATGTTTATAAAAAGCTGTATTTTTAAATAATTTAAGACAGTTTGAAATTCATAACTGTTCTTGCAATTTTAAGCAATAAAACATTATTATTAAACAAAATAAACACAAAAACAAAATTGAAGAGAATAAAAATCAGATTTATGGTGACTTTTTTTTTATTGGTACATGAAATATTGATGAATTAAGGTTCGCTTATCTCTAGATGTGCTTCCTACAATTCTTTTTTCAATATTATACAATGAATTGTAATCAATATTCGTTGTTTCGGAAATGGATGTTGGATAATTTCTGATCGTTTCAATGAAATGCAATGCTTCGGTTTTTGTCGGATGAAAAACGCCGCCTGACCAGAACAAAAAGGCCACGAGTAGACTGATATGTCTATCAAGAGCTTAAGTGTTCATAGTGTTTGGGTTTATTTATTCAGATAAAGGATTTAAGTAAAATTTCTCATTTATCTCAATGGGTATTTTAGACACTTTTGTGAAAAATTTGCCTAAGACATTTCTTACCCCTTAATTTCCGTGCTTTTAAGATGCATTTTGAAAAACAGACAATTTTCTTAAACCGTCGGGATATACGGAGTTGAAAACTATACAACGACGTAAAATCCGGAGTTTATTTACATTAAAGTCATATACAGAAAATCTGGACTTTGAAAAACTGACGTGATAAGCGAAGTGACGTGAAAACCGGGTGTCGGGATAACGAGGTCCGACTGTATTTAGTAAAAGTTTACACATATCATAACAGATATAACACAAAATGTTTGACATCTGTACTACAAAAATTGACACAGTTATTAAATTTCAAAGTTTGAGATTTTTGCACATGATTTTGTCTTTCATTGAGGGATCAGTTAAAAGATGAATTAAAGCAATTCGAGATCAAAATTAGGGTGCAATTCCGCTGCCATTTATCTAGTTCTTAGTGAGATAGTCTGATGTTCTTAGTCTGATGTTTTATTGTCCGGTTGTCGATTCTACCTTCTTTAACGATTGCATGTTGTTCGACCCGTAAAATTTAGCTCAAATTTTTCAATGAAATACCCTCGTTGGTGATTCCCTATTTGGCGATACCGACTAAAAGTGGTTTTGCCGTTAAAAGGACATTGCATCTGATTTTGATCTCGAATTACTTTAATTCATCTTTTAACTGATCCCTCAATGAAAGACAAAATCATGTGCAAAAATATCAAACTTTGAAATTTAATAACTATGTCTATATTTGTAATACAGGTGTCAAACTTTTTGTGTTATATCTTTTATCATATGTGTAAACTTTTACTAAATATAACTATAGGGATTGGGGGACCGCATAAAAAGTTAAATTTCGTAATTTTTATAAAATTGATTTTTTTTACTGCAAATAATGCCACAACATGAATATTTACCTCATTTGAAGCGTTTTTGTAATTGGAACTATATGTCTACGGCCAACGGTTGAGAAATTAAAGGTCAGCGATAGATAACATACTGCACCCTGTATATATCTTTTGGAATTCACTTTCAATAAATTTGCTGCTTATTTTATCTTAAAAGTCAAAGATTCTATTTAAATTAAGTATTTTTTTTTTTTTTAATCCGACAGAAATATAGGTTTCCTGCGGCGATTTTACTCGAGAAATCGTAGAGTACTTATTTCTTAAGTTGAATTTGTCTAAACCAGGAAAATTTATTGGTTTGTCAAAAACCGAAACATTTAAAAAAAAGGGGGGGGGGATGCCCGGACGTTAAGACTGAAACCCAGATTGCCTCAGTTGAGACTGCATGATACTCTCCAAAAATAAAAATGGATTTTTATTTTATTTTATTTTATTTTATTTTATTTTGTTTATTTATATTTTACACACTCGTTAGTTCTGTTATTGTATAGACAGTATTTACCGGGCTTGATTTCCAACAAAAAAGTATTGGAGCCCTAATATTCTGCAGTACTGAAACCGTAGCATACCCCCCCCCCCCCCCTGGCATCACTCCAATCTGCATATTAGGTAGATTTCGTAAGAAATACTACCTATTGCAGTCGTTACCATGGTGCGACTTTTGAAAAATTCCTCCATAACTTTTCATTATAGGACCCCAGGAACCCAAAACCACCCCCACCTAAAAAGTTTATATATATATATATATATATATATGTATGTATGTACTAAATTTTGTCCGCACGATAAAAGTCGCAATAATGCACGGATCGTCTTCAAACTCGCCAACAACTTTGAGATGGTTGATATCTCGGCGGGGATTGAAAATGGGCAAAATCGGCCCAAGGGAATGAAAATGGGAAGGGCTCAAAATTTTGAATACCGTCTTAACAGGATTCTGATAAAACCAGCTCTTACACAACAATGACAGGAAAAAATAAATATTTTTCGTTAAGCAATTGCCAACAATTAAAAAAAAATAATAAAATTCTCACCACAACAATTGTTTTTCTATTGCAAGATTTCACGTGAAAAATTAAATTAAATAAATAGTTTGACGAATTGAAAACAAATTGAATATTACGTCATTAGTTTTCTAGTGCAAGATTTCTGCATGAAAACTCAAAATGAAATAAATAGTTTGACGAATAATATATATATATATATATATATTGCGTCATATTGGAAATATAATGGACCTCAACAGGTGAATATGTAACGTCATGTGAGTTTGAAGAAACGTATTAAAACATGATAAAAACCCGACTATGGAAATATTAACATATTTTAACACTTTGAGGTTCTCTGAATTTGCTTTATCCATTTTTAAACCTATTCCATATACATGCGTGTGTGTATTCGTATATATTAGAATCTTCACAAAATGTTTAGCTCCCTAGAGCTCATTCTTAGTGAAGTAACTGGGTTTATCTCTAATCTTGATTTAAGTTTTGTTGGTGAATTTAGTACTTAACTTCGAAATCTACCTCCGCCTGTAGGCCCGAGCCGGCAGGGATTTTTTTTTTATTTCATACATTATTTGCGAAATTTAAAGCATCTTTTACTTCTTTAGCAAAATAAAAATTTTAAATATGTCTACCTGCATATATTTAACTGTCAACTATTCCACTGTTTGGTTTATCACTCCTTCGGAATTGAAATCTTTGCCTAATTTTAATTTTAATTAATCGCAGAATTCTGAAATTAAATAAATCTAGGATTATGATTCGTAAATAGTGTTAACACAAACAAGGAACTGTTCGCAACTATGCATTGTGTATATATATATATATAATTAATGAATGAACAACTAGCAAAAACATTTTATAAGAAAATTTTCCAGAAAATCTTACGTGTCATCTTATCTTCATCTCCTACGTGTACGACACAGTACATCGCATATAAATATTTTGATAGAAAAGAATGCAGAAACTTGCAGATGGGAGGGAAAGGAAAGGGTAATTTAGGTTTCAGTTTTTCGGAAAACTGGGCTCCGGAGCCCTGTATTTATGAGCCCCTGCGAATTCCTACCAATATTTAAATATTTATTAAAAGCAGGAGCTGAACTCCGGTGGGCTCCGACGCAAATTAAGCTCTGAATTATTTGTTGAATATTATATAAATAAGACTATTTACTTTTTATTACATTATTCAAAACTTTAATAAGTTGTATTCCATCAACCATAAAAAAGATTCTTGTCGCTACTTAGCTTCAGTACGCATGATAGCTGAAGTTGGGGGAGACGAAGGAAGCGTAGTTTTTTATGTAAATCTAAAGGCTCGGGTTACACACAGGGTCCCCTCAACGAAAGGTGGAAGAAAATTTTCTTATCCTTTATAAAAGGAGTGATTGTGAAGCTATAAAAAATATTCTCTCGTATTTTTTTTTCTTTTTTTATGTGTCCTTGTAGATATACCATCAGTATAGAAAAATCTTAACATTTATAACTTAAAGGGGGAGGCGATTGAAAAAAAATAAATAAATGTCTTCTTTTAGGTAGATTTCGTAAGAAATACTACCTATTGCAGTCGTTACCATGGTACGAGTTTTGAAAAATTCCTTCATAACTTTTCATTATAGGACCCCAGGAACCCAAAACCACTCCCACCTAAAAAGTTTATATATATATATATATATATATATATATATATATATATGTATGTATGTATGTATGTATGTATGTATGTACTAAATTTTGTCCGCACGATAAAAGTCGCAATTATGCACGGATCGTTTTCAAACTCGCCAACAACTTTGAGATGGCTAATATCTCGGCGGGGATTGAAAATGGGCAAAATCGGCCCAAGGGAATGGAAACGGGGAGGGTTCAAAATTTTGAATAACGTCTTAGCATGACTCTGATAAAACCAGCTTTTACACAACAATGACAGGAAAAAATAAATATTTTTCGTTATAACAGTTGCCAACAATTAAAAAAAAGCGATAAAATTCTCACCACAACAATTGCTTTTGTATTGCAAGTTTTTCACGTGAAAATTAAATTAAATAATAGTTTGACGAATTGAAAACAAATTGAATATTACGTCATAAGTTTTCTAGAGTAAGATTTCTGCATGAAAACTGAAAATGAAATAAATAGTTTGACGAATTAAAAACAAAAACAAAATATTGCGTCATATTGGAAATAAAATGGACCTCAGCAGGTGAATATGTAACGTCATGTGAGTTTGAAGAAACGTATTAAAACATCATAAAAACCCGACTATGGAAATATTAACTTATTTTAACACTTTGAGGTTCTCTGAATTTGCTTTAGCTATTTTTCAAACCTATTCCACATACATACGTGTGTGTATTGGTGTATATTAGAATTTTCACAAAATGTTTAGCTCCCTAGAGCTCATTTTTAGTGAAGTAACTGGGTTTATCTCTAATCTTGATTTAAGTTTTGTTGGTGAATTTAGTACTTAACTTCGAAATCTACCTCCGCCTGTAGGACCGAGCCGGCAGGGACTTTTTCTAATTGTAGTTTTTTTTTCCCTTCTGCGTTTAAATCAGAATTTCGGGGGTAATATTTAAAAATCAATTGAAGATCTGAGCGAAAGACGATGTTATGTAACAAAAATTAGAATTCGAGAAAATTGAAGCGAAAGTATTTTATCGTAATTTAGTTTTTTATTTAATTGCTTCTTAGTAGCATATAGGTTTGAATGTTAATAAGTGATACTAAACACTGCTGGAAAAGAATATTAACATTTAATTATTAAATAATAGAAATTATTTTCACCAGTTAAATTATTAAATATAAAAATATTAAATATTAAAAGATACTGTCTCATATCTTTTAATATCTAAGTAGAATTTTAATATTTTAGTTTTACCATGAATGATATAATACCTGGGGCATTCTCACGATCTTTTGACTTTCAGGAATAAAAATCTGGTGAAATTAAACTTGCTAAAATAACATTTTAATCTGATAGACAAATGCCTTAATGATTCAAAATAAAGAAAAAATGGTCAGCAGCGAAAAGGATTTTATTTAACTGAGGTTTAAGTTAAACTTACGAGTTTAATTTTCCTTACAATTTTACCACTAAAACTTTTTTATTTTCTTCTAAATTTTTACTTATAATGAATTTGCGTAGTACCCACAGGATATTCAAATAAGAAATAATAACAATGTAGTATTTTTAGTACAAAATTTTGGTATAACATTGTCTTAAAGGGGTGTTAAAGAAGGGACGGTAAGGGAAAAAAAAGAAATGGTAAAGATGGGACAGAAAGGAAAATTACCACCTATTTTTAGGCAAATCATGTTAAGACTCACCGATAGCCTCAATGTTCATTGATTTTTAGAAACAGTTATTTACATTGGACTAAATTAAAAAAAAATAATTAATTTACCTCGAAAGTGCAGGAATAAACCTTGGGGACGGTAAGACTACCAATAATGCGACGATGCTTGAAATTGATATTTAAAGGCTGATTTAAATCCTGCAGTAAATTTCCTTTCAAAAAATTTTAGCCATTCTTTCTCTAGCATACTTCTGCATGAGAAAAAAGTTGACAACAATTCTGTGACTGCATCTGAAGTGATTTTCTTTATAATTTAACAAGAAGGACGGTAAGGAATCTAAAACCCGGGGACAGAGTTCAAAAAATAATATCAACAGTAAAAATGTATACAGGTTAATTTTTTGCTACATATTTATATAAAACAATTCTCCCAATTTTGGAAAAAAATGACATCGAATTACTTTTACTGAAACAATTTTATACAGACAGCTCCAAACTTAAAAATCAGCATCAGAGACACGGGACGGTATAGGAGTTTCCTGGATATTCGGAACCCCAACATCGTACAAAACTTATTTATCTCGTTAATATTGTTATGCAGTCATGCAATGGGATGTTCCCCGGTATATGAAATAAAAAACACACAAGAATATGTAATAAACTAAAAATTATTATTCAGGGTTTTAAAAGTCAAAAGATTGTGAGAATGCCCCACCTCATAACGCTTTCATCCACAAGATAAAACAATTTTTGAGAAACTGTATCCTAACATGTTCTTTCACTAAGCTCTTCAATTACAAATACGTATAATACATATAATACGTTCATTTAAATTCGTGAAATAAAATATCCCAAGAGTTTATATTCCTATATTTTTTCATTCATTTTCATTCCACTAATGAATAAGTTCATAAAATATCAAGTTTGTTTTCGTTGTTTTTGTTATTGCTGTTGTTATTGTTTTCGAAAAATAAATAGATATCTTCCTGGCAAGTTGTAATTTTTTTCCCTACTGTATTAAAATTAGAATTTCAAGGATAGTATATAATAAATTAGAAAATAGGTAATACGTCTAATACATCCATTTAAACTCAGAAATAAAATAATCTTTCGGTTTACTTTCCTATATTTTTTTCACTCACTTAACTACTGAATAAGTTAATAAAAACTTATTTTAATCTGAGAAAAAAAAAAATCTATGTCTTCCTTCCCAGGTGTAATTTTTTTTTTTTTTTACTCTTCTGCATTTAAATTGAAATTTTGAGGATAAATATTTAAATATAAGTGACAAATAGATAATACATCCATTTAAATAAAATATCTTTTGTGCTTATTTTTCTATGCGTTTTCATTCTGTTGACTATTAAATACGGTAATAAGAACTTCATATATATACCGGGTGTCCTAAAAAGAACTGACTGATTTCAAAATTCAATAACTTGCAAACGGTGACAGATATTTAAAAGATTCTTGCAGGAGGGTTATGCCAGAGGTCAAAAGTTTTTTTACAGTGATTTTCGATTTTAGTTCAATTTACAAACAATAGATGGCTCTGCGATCAATAGACGCTAAATTCAGGCTCGAATTTTGGTACTTCGGGACCCTCTCAATACATTTTAATCTCCTTTTTCCACATGGAAGAAGAGGAAAGCCAAAAATTCGAGCCGGTATTTAGCGCCTATTTATCGCAGCGCCATCTGTTGTTTGCAATTCGAACTAAAATAAAAAATCACTGTAAAAAACTTTTGACCCCATGCATAACCCTTCTGCACTAATTTTTTAAATATATGTCACCGTTTGCAAAATCAGTCAGTCCTTTTTAGGACACCCGGTATAGAGGCAACGCTGCGCGAGGCCCTTGCGAAATACTTAGCTGGGCCTGACGTCACTGACTGCAATACTAGACTTTATATTTAAATTGTATATATCATAGAATAATAGATAATATAGATAATAAAATGTATGAAAAATACCAGAGAGCTTTTTTCACACTTAATGCACAAAATCATTTTTAATTTTGTAAGATTTTCTATTCTTTACAATATTTTAATTATTTATTTTTTGCATTCAGGTTTAATTTCAGGATCACTCAATCTATATATTCCCCGAAAATTATATCAAATTTGGATGTAAGAAATAAAGTTAATACACCCTTTTTAGGTGCGTTCGTAATTATATAAATACGTAGCACATATAGCCGTCGTCTGATCCGTCGGTCTGTCTGTCCGCATATAACAGTGCAAAAACTACCCAACCGAATGGTTTGAAATTTAATACATATATATAATCGTTGCAGAATTTGTCGGGTCATTTCAAATTTTATGAAAATCGAATCAAAACTTAAAAAGATATTAATAAAAGTTTTCTTCATTCCATTAAATAGTATCATACATAATTAATTCAATCATATCCCATGGTAAGAAATTATTCTAGGTTGCCATGGAGTAATAATATTTCCGTATTACTGAATTTAATATATATAATCGTAGTCAATTTTGCATTCGTGCATTTTTGCATAAAAGTGCAACAGCTGTTGCACCAAGATCTGAATATTTATAAAACGAGTTATAGTACGAACGCACCTCATTTGCTACGTTTGACGTACAATTTCCGACCTGTTTTCCTTCTGACTATTTAAAGTGGAATTTTCACAGTATTATTTAAAAGTTACAAATAGTAATTAATTCAATTAAAATCACTAACTAAAGTTTCTTTTGTATTTTTTCTCCTATATTTTTCCATTCAGGCTATTGAATGAAAAGATTATAAATTTTTAACTTAAATTTAAAATATTTACTCCTTGTCAGGTTCAGTATCTTATAATCTTTTGAATTTAAAGTGGAATTTCGAGAATAATATTTAAAAATTACAAATAAATATATAATTCATTTAAAATCATGAAATGGGTGGGGGGGGGGGGGTGTTTGTTTTTCTGCTTTTTTTATTAATTGGACTATTGAATAAGAACATGATAAATTTTTATTTTCAGCATTTAAATTAAGATTTTAAGGAAAATGTTTAAATTTAAGTGACAAATAGATAATATAATTCTTACTTGCCACGTGTTATTCATCTTTGTTCTACGTTTAAATTCAAATTTCCGAGGATACTATTTAAATATAAATTAAAAATAATTAATAAATCCATTTCAATTCATGAAATACAGTTTGTTGTTTATTTCCCTGTACTTTTTTATTCATTTGTTTAGCGAGTAAGTTGATAGGAACTTAATCTTCAAATGAAAATCAAATTTCAAAGTACAAAGTAATTGCTTAAAAGGCGCAAAGGCCAACATAGTGAAAAAGATTCCAAGCCGGGACTCGAACCCGGGCCATCAGTACAGCGCACTGACGTTCTACCGACTAAACCACTTGGAACGATACCCAGTACGGAAAATTTCTCACTATTATATGTTGGCAAGGCTACAATCGCAGCACAAGATGGAATATTCAACGTGAGCCACCGAACTGGGGCAAACACGGAACACAATTAAATCCAGTAACTTAATCTCTTCAGGGAAGATTTTTTTATGGGAAGAAAAAAATGAATTTGTCACTGTTTATTCATTTTATATTAATAGGAATTCAAAAAGCAAAAAAAAAATCACAAAAAAAAATAACGTCCACATTTGTGACCACTGAGCGTTGGTGGTAATTTATGAATCAAATGATTTCGTATAAAATAAAAAACTAATCGTAAATATATTTCTTACATTTCTAGAAATTATTGAAACTTAATATATTTAATATATCTGATATTATTTTTATCAAATATAAACGATTTGTTCAAATAATCCAACAACACTGCTGCCGAAAAATCACTTCACCCTTTTTTTTATATCTCTAACATCGGAAATAACATTACCAGCGCATCCAAACCATAAAATTTTTACTTGTATTGTTAGGGGATTCTGTAGTGAATAAGTTATTATCAAATTTTTGTTCCTTTTATTATTGACAGTAGTTTATAAAAGAAACTAAACGTCCACATAAGCGGCCAAGGGAGTGAAGAGGTTAATATTTTTTTTAATAGTTAAAGATAGATTACAAATACGTAATACGCCCATTTAACCCATTTATGCCTAGCGTCCCATTTTTGGGACGCTTCGAATTTTAATAAATTTATATAATTTTTTTCTTCTTTATAACATGAAAATTGCATGAAATAATTAACTATAAATGTCTTTATCTATTACCGAAAGAGGACAGCATAAGATGGATATTTATTTACTTAAATGAAGGCTTTTTAAGGAGTTTATAGATTTTTCTTTTTTCAAGATGGCGAAATGTAAAAAGTAAGTTTATTTGTGTTTTTTCTACCAAGGATCCAAATAAATGAGCCATAATCTTAGCTTGTAGACTTCTTTGAAATGCGTATTTTTTTAAATTGTGGATTTTTTATACATTTTTGTAGCGTACAAAATATAGGGCGCTCGGCACGAATGTGTACATATTTTTATTAGCCATTTAGGGAACAGTTATTTGTGTAAAGTTCTTTTCAAGATGATTCTGAAATAAATTGTTTTTAAGCCTCAAATACGATTATTGTTAGCTTATTATTACTAATAATTATAATGTTATTAGTCTCTATAATGAAAGAAGTATATTTTTTTAGTACATCATAAAAATACTAATTATAGTATATAATATATAATTTAAAAGCTTATTTTAATTTATATATAAATTTAGACAAAACATATAATTATGCATGTTATACTATTACAAAAATTATGCATGTTCCCATATTTAATACGTTGACATTTTATCACTTAAATACAAAAATATTGTACGGTATTTTTTTTAGTATTTTTCCAGATCATTTTGAAACATTTTAAAGTGATTTTACCAACACATTTGAGAAAACAAAAATTCAGGCACAAATGGCTTAATTTCATGAAATAAAATACTCTATTATGTTTTATTCCTGCATTGATTCCATTCATTTGATTATTAAACAAGTTTACAAGTGCTATAAAAATTTCTTATTTCTCATTCAATTTCCCCACTCCATTAGGTGTATTATAATCGTACAAAATTTAAAAAATGGCCATGAAAGAAAATTAAAATTTTTTCAAATAAATAATACTCACGTATGTTTTCGTTCCTCCCATGTTTAAAAAAATGTTATTTGCATAACCAGAGATGTGTGACTAATAGTATAACAAAGAATTAATGACCTTGCGTCTGAAGTGACAAATACATGCAAAGTCTAAGTAAAAGGGATGTAGGGATGACTTTCCAAAATTTTCAGTAAAGAATATTCAATATGCCGGTATGTTGAAATATTTGACTGGCCTCCAGATGACGTCAAGATGACAAGCAACCAATCAGAAATTCTGAAACAGAAAGCAGAATTTTATCTCTGTTATCACGACAAGCTTCACGAGTTTCCCCGTTTCTGGTCTGCTTAGATTTACTGCAGTATTCTTATGGATTCAGATAATCTAAAATCGCTTATTTTAAGTAGTGCAAGGCGTTGGAAAATATAACAACTATATTTGGCTAAAACGCAGTGAATGCAAACTAAAAGTTATAAGCACCGATTTTTTTTTTTTGGGGGGGGGGGAGGGGGAAGGAAGTGTTGTTTGTTTGCTTGTTTTAAAAATCAGCAGGTTCCGATTTATAAAAAGTAAATACAACGGTTATCAGTTTAAAAATTTTCTCTGCTGGTATACAGAGCAGAGTCCTACACCTGGGCGTGTAATCTGATTTTATCCGAATCCGACCAGACACGCGGTTCTGGTCGGATCGGCTTAACGTTAAATTCTTCAAGTTTGGGCTGGAGTTTGAGTTTTTTGGGACCGGATTCGAGTTGCCCATTTTTTTAAGTCTTATATATTTTTCAAATGAAAATATATATATATATATAACCCCTTGAGGGGCGGCGGAATATATTATATCCCACCTAAGTTTTATTAAGATCTGCACCAGAAAATTTTAATTAAGTTTTACTTTTATAACTTTAGGGGAAAAGAGTTGAAAATTTTCTTTTCCTTATTTTGAAATAAATTTTTTCTAATTTTCCGGTGGATAATCAGCATCACACAAATGCAATTGCTTGCCCCTCAAAGGGTTAATATTAATAAGTATATATTTCTTAATTTTTGTATAAAAGGATAAAATTGCTATTAGAGATACAATTGTAGACTACATTTCTATAATTGTATTAAAATATGGATACTTTCTATGACTTCAAGTTGACGAAATTTTTTTATCGATTCGGATCCGGTTTCGGGTTGATTTTAAAAGCAGACTTTTCGGGTTTGGGATCCGACCCATGCAGGACTCTAATACAGAGTCAGCCATAAAGGAGAATTGACACAAACAATGTACTCGAGCATCATGTTTATAGAAGCTCTTAACGAGACAAAAGCTTTTATTTTACCGTTCGAATATAAAAACACTAAGGCTAATGTCAAACGAACGTCCTTTTGCATGCTTTTTTCCCTACATATCATCCCTACACAATGCCAAAAAAACCTTTTCTTCTTTTTGTGCGATTTAAAGTCGAGCCTGCACCCACGCAACTGCGTAGATCCTCCCTTAGCATAGCTTGACATCGGATATTTTTTAAATATGATCCTATTAATTAAATCGAAACTACCAAAACTTTTTATTTCTATCAAAAATCTCCTGGGCTTAAAGGGCTATCGCGCATGTTTACACTCACACACACACAGCTCTACAGGCTCTCAGTGAAACAAAAAGGCTATTTATTAGGCTCTGAAAGTAATTTAGGGTCTCATGGAACATATCCAGCAGCGAAACCAATTTTGACCGGACTGATTTGAAGAAAATGATGAAATTTAGTTACCTGAATCTCTTTCTCATCAAGATGTTAATCTGATCGTGATTTTTGTTATTATTATTGCACACATAAGGAGACGGTGCAATTTAAAAACTATTTCTCATTTATTAGGTTATTCCAACAAGAAATTCTTCAAAGAAGTGTTCTATACCATAAAGTCAATATATTTTTTTTAGAAATCAATTTACTGAAAATTAAAAAGAAAAAAAAATCTCTAAACTGGATATTTTCATTAAAATGCTCCATGGATCCCAATTTTCAAGATATTTCTGCTTTTGTTTCGTTTTATTACATAAAAGTACTTTATAAGATTTGTGCGCCATTTTTTTAAAAATCCACCAAAAAGTTATTTAAAAAATAATAAAAAGTAAAAATAATAAAAACTATTTTAAAACTATTTTTTTATTTATTCGATTAGTCCAACAAGAAATTCCATAAAGAAATACCATAAAGTCAATAAATATTTGGAAAACAAAATTCAATTTACTAAAAATTAAAAAAAAAAAAAATCTCTTTATTTGAAAACCCAATTTCAGCAATTACCATCTAAAGTCGGAAAATGATGCTAATTCTTTTGTGCGGCGATGTTTTTTTTTTTTTTTTTTTTTTTTTTTTTTTTTTTTTTATCTATAGATTTGTATATATACTTCATAACATGCTAAAATTTCAGTAAACGCATAACACAACACAGTTGAAAATTCTCTTTCAGCAATTTCCGTCAATAAACGGAAATTTACACGAATTCTTTTGTGCAGCCTTGTATATGATCTGGAATTTATATGCATCAGGTAATATGGAAAATAACTGTTAAAATTAAAAACGTCTACCGCAATAGAAAACGCACTTGTATGCATGTCTGTAGTCTTAATGGCATAATTAAGGGGAGGACCCGTGAAATCCAAACCTCCTACGAAATAAAGTAGGAAACAAGTAAAAATTAAATTTAAAAAATCAAAAAACCCGACTGCGTAAAAAGGCAAACTAATTAATTATTTCTCATCAATGTGAAACTATTTTTAATATTACTTACCTTTTTTATTATTATTTTTTTTTTATTGAAGACTTTTAAGTTGTGTTTAATTGTTAGTTCCTATCTATAAACACTGTTTTGATGAGGCCTATAGATGTCTGTGAAGGTTAGAGTTGTAGTACAGCTGGAGATCCTACCTACACAACTTCCAGGTAGTGTAATATTTAAACGGAGCTTCTGACTGTAAAATAGTCAATGAAAGATCGTCTTCATTTTGAAAGACCTATCCAATGATATGCCACTCAGTAGGCTGCGTAAAAAAAAAAAAAAAAAAAAAAAATTCGTCTGTACTGCCATTTTGTATTTTATGACCGCCATTTTGAATTTATAAAAATAAAACCTAGCCTATAACCATCGGACAGTTAAGACGAATTGATAGAGACCTCATTCATTAAAATCCATCCAGACGTTAAGATGTTTTCAGGGTATAATGAAATCCACATACCCAGATACACGTGAAACAAGTAACCCTTCTTGGTAGTCGGATAAAAAGCTTTTTAATAAAAATTAATGTGTGTGTTTATTTGTGTTTTGTTGTTATTAAAAGTCCGTTGTTTTTTTTATTTTTTTTAGTCGTAGACACAGTCTTTATCAAAAGCTCTAGTTATCTTCAGCGCATAATTACCAAAAAGGCATGGGAAAGCAGAAGCTTCAAATCTAAAATTTAACAAAGGTCCAAAAATTATTGAAAAAATGGGATCATCAACTCCCATTTTTATTTATTTTTTAATGTAAAAGCTTGCCAAAAATAAGATATAAACCTCAATACAACTGCATTGCGAAGATTCCGTTTACTCACCAGGAAAATTGATTTAGGCTTGTTTTAGGCATGTAGCTTGTTAACCAATCATATGGCATCAAATCCAGATAACTGAACTTACAAAACAATAAACAGAGCTACCCATTTTTGGCGACACTATTCCTGAATGAGGTGGGCGTTCCAACGGGATAATATGCTTCCCTTTAAATCGGATTTCAATCGGACCCTGATTATCTTGAAAAATAAATTTGCATATTGGAGAGGTTATTTCATCAGGGATATCCGATTCGGTGACGAGACAGCGAAGTGGTTAAAGGGAAAAACGGAAGCAAATGTTTAAAAATGTTAATGATGAGTTGATCATATGCGTTTATCTTTCTTTGATCTAAAATTACAAACAGTACGAATTGTTTATTTACTTTCTCTCCGTTTCTGATAACTTGTGTACGCAAATAATGCGTAGGATGAGGAAAATTGTATTCAGATTAAGATTAAAGATTAGTTAGTTGATTTATCCGAAATTAAACAACACTTTGTCATTAAGAAGAAACCTGGTAAATATAAGCTATACAAACTAAAAAAGTAAATAAATTTTTGTTAACAATATTTAACAGGTTTTCTAATTTTTTAATTCATCATCACACAGTTTCGTTATCGAAAAATACGCAGTGATTTCTGTATATAAATGAGAAATCACTGTATAAAGATGAACTGACAGATTTTTACAAAACTTTTGCTTATGGCCTAGGCTTAACAAAACTAAATTTTAAATACAGACTATGAAAATGTTTATGGCTGAAGCCTTTTACCGATCTTAAAGAATACACAGTAAATTATAGTTTATTTTCTAAATATTAATATTTACTGATACTGATCTGACTATGTTATTTTCTTTCTAAGTATGGTTAATAAGTATAAATGAGTGACAAATATTAAAAAATTTTTCGTCTTTGAAATCACAAAACTAAATTTGGATAAGACCTAAAATTGTAAAGAATGCGGCGAATTTTTAACGATATTAAAAAAATAAACTGCAATATGTTATTTAAATATTAATATTATTGGTCAGATTCCATGTGATTTTTAAGTGTGGTTACTAAGTATAAATAAGTGACAAATATTAAAGAATTTTACGTATTTGAAATCAGAAAACTAAATTTGAATAAGACCTAAGAATGTAAAGAATGCGGCGATTTTTAACGATATATCAAAAAAATTGTAAGATGTTATTTAAATATTAATATTATTGGTCAGATTCCATGTGATTTTCTTAAGTATGGCTACTAAGTATAAATGAGTGACAAATATTAAAGAATTTTTCATCTTTGAAATAAGAAATCTAAATTTGGATAAGAACTAAAAATGTAAAGAATGTGACGATTTTTAACGATATTAAGAAAAAAACTATAAGATGTTATTTAAATATTAATATTGTTGGTCAGATTCCATGTGATTTTCTTTCTAAGTATGGTTACTGAGTATAAATAAGTGGCAAATATTAAAGAATTTTACGTCTTTGAAATCAGAAAACTAAATTTGAATAAGAACTCAGAATGTAAAGAATGCGGCGATTTTTAACGATATTTAAAAAAAATAAATAAACTATAAGATGTTATTTAAATATTAATATTATTCGTCAGACTCCATGTGATTTTCTTTCTAAATATGGTTCCTAAGTATAAATAAGTGACAAATATTAGAGAATTTTACGCCTTTGAAATCAGAAAACTAAATTTGAATAGGAACTAAAAATGTATAGAATGCGGCGATTTTAACAATATTTAAAAAAATAAACTGTAAAAAGTTATTTAAATATTAATATTATTGATCAGATTCAATGATTATTTTCACTTTAAAGCACCATGTATAAATTAATGTCAAAATTGACATTTTAATTTCTAAAATGACAAAAAAAATTGAATACCGAGAAAAATTATATGATTTCCAGATTTGTTGTTTAACGAAACCTACAAGAAATACATTTGAAGTCGTTCATATATGAATGACTTAAGTCAATGACGGCAACGACCGGGTTTTTTTTTACAATGTTGTGACTTTGCAAATAAATGTACATATGAATAAGAAAAGATCTTTATAGGATGTTTGAGGTGCATGGCAAGAAAGGATTAAGTTTATTCGGGTAAGTGTTATTTTTGAAACAATTCATTGTTGAACAGGGGGCCTTTTCATTCGATAAAAGCTTTCTACGGCGATGAATTAGAAGAAAGGTTACGAGAACATTAAAAAACTATTTATTACCAATAGACAGAAAATACTCAATGGAATTATGAGGCATATTGCCAATCAATTTTTCACATAACACTGGACAACAGTGGTTTTGTCCTAGAACTAAAATTAGTTGATTCTAGATCAGTTTTTGGTGCTGATTCCGAGTATGCTTTCCGTTTATCTCTAGGTGGTCCAAGTTTTGAGAAATTTGCATACTTAAATTTATGCAAATTTAAGCTTTTTTGTGTTATTTTATGCAAATTTTAGATACAATATATGTCATATCTAATTGCGTTTTCTAGATACTGACTAACTTGACTATTTGCTTCAGATAGATGTCACGATTTGCATATTCTAAACATTTAAGTATTGCGCGGCAGCGCAAAACTTATTTATTTCCAGTGTCACTTCTAACTTTTACATTTTTACTCCCCACCTTTTTGTCCCTGATGCCACTCATTTTTTTTCTTTACTAATTCTAATAATATTATAAATTTAAAGTGTGAAAATGTTTGCCTGACGTGAGGGTCAAAACGGATCATAAAATGCTTTTGCATATGGGTGAATTATAACCCAGAGAGTAACATGGGCTAATTTTTATTTACATTTTTCAAATATTTTTATTAATAATTCCAAATTTCGATTTTTTTATTAAGAATCAACGGACATTTTTTCAATAAAATTTAACATTTTTTTTTTTTTTTTTTTTTTATCATTGTTGCCGATAATTCAAAAGCCGTAATAATAATTTGTCTATTTTTAGTTGAATGATTTTCACGTGAAAAATTACTGAAATAGTATTTTTTAAGAATTAAAATATGTTGAATAATTAAGTTGAACATGGCGTCATAGTAGAAATAAAAGTGACATTTTCAAACAGATTTTTTACATTCAGATTAGAAGTTTTAGCCCAAAATACAGCAACTTGCATTACTGCACTGGTGAAACATTTTGAATTATACATTGGTAAATTGCATCACAAATTGTGATACGATACCGCATGAATCAAAGCCTGATGATGGTACCCTCCCTTAATTTTGAAATGTGTTCGTCTGAATGCAGTAGTTATTAAAAAACTTGACATATTAAACAAAAACCTAATTTGAAGAACAAATTAAAAAAAATAAAATTTATTTCCTATATTGTTTAAGCCCGCGAAGAGACAGGTATTAAGATATTTCATTCAATTCGTTCTACATTTAATATTAAATTTTTGTAACAAAACAGTAAAACCAATTGAACATTAAAAAATAAAAATGAAATTCATACAATATAATACTTTAAACACCTATATACTTAGATTCCGTTCAAATGAAATCGAAATAAATCTTAGACATTTTTAAAGTTTTGTATTTTGCATGTATCTCATCATTTTGTGTACAATCATCATAAAAATAATACAAAAATCTGCAATACAAATATTTACAACCGAAAAATGGAAAACGTCTAAGATTTATTTCGATTTCATTTGAACGGAATCTAAGTTTTTAGGGTGTTTAAAGTATCATGTTGTATGAATTTTATTTTTATTTTTTAATGTTCAATTGGTTTAACTGTTTTGTTACAAAAATTCAACTTTAAATGTAGAACGAATTGAATGAAATATCTTAATATCTGTCTCTTCGCGGGCTTAAACAATGTAGGAAATAAATTTTGTTTTTTTTAATTTGTTCTTCAAATTAGGTTTTATATTTAATTTATTTATCAGTTATTAAGCCTAATTTGCATATTTTTCAATGGTGTAATCTTTACATCACTATCAACTTTAAAATAGTTGCCACAGAATTGACGAAATGTTTTTCTAGACTAGATTTTTATGCTGATTTCAAATCTGAAGTCTGCTTTCTTATGTCATATCTAGTTTTTGAGTAAGATGAATTTCTAATTTTGCACGGCATTAACACAGGTTTGATATAAGCTGCTTTTTAGGGGGGTGTAATTCATTGACAAAAAGGTGAACAGGTCAGATTCATATTAGAGACATAAACAAAAATTTATGTAATCGAAAAAAAAATAAGTAGTAGAATCTATCCTAACTAGTTGAAGTTTATCACATTTGTATGATAAACTCATAAAAAGCTATTTCTGGCTTTTTTGACCAAAAACTAAAATTTCACTTTTTCAAAAACTAGACGTGATAGAAGAAAACAGATACAAGATTTGATATCAGCTCAAAAAACTGGTTTAGAAACATATTAGCGTACTCGTGCGTCAGAAATATTTGAACGTCAAGAAACATTATTAGTAAAACATGAAAAATATGCAAATTAGGTGCAATATTTCACAGTCACATATCAGTATAATCTCAGAAACAACGTTTTTGTGAAGTAAATTAGGTAGTAATCATAACATAAAACAAAAAACCTTGTCTGATGTTGCTTTATACCTTAAATTTGCAAATAATTGTATAAAATTTACTAAATTTGCATAAATTGAAATATGCAAATATCTCTCAAACTTGACGTGCTGGAGTAAATCTAAAACTAGATTTGGAATCAGCACAAAAAGCCGCATAAAAAACAACTAATTTCTGTTTTAGGACAGAGCAAAAATTCAAATTTGTTGACCACTGTAATTACCAAATCTATTTAGGTATTTATATGAACGCAGGATCAATTTGTTTAATACAGCTTTGTAGAAATCATGTCCCTACGCATTGAGCGATTTTTCAGCAGCTATTTTTAAATCACTGTTTGAAGAAAACCCTGTTCCAGATGAGTGCTTCCCTCAATTTCTGAATTGCGAAATAGCCATTCGGTGCCAAAAGATGGCTGTTTGCTTGTTTTTTAGTGGGGGGGGGGGGGAGGGGAATTGATGGCTTCACTTGAACTTTTTGCAGCAATTTTTGAGTTTGGTGAGCAGTGGGGGGCTGATAATGTCTTGCAGGAGGATGACACCATCATTTAACATGCCAAGCCGTTTGAATTGGATGGCTTCACGTAACCTTGTCAAAGTGGCACAAGCGAGACTACGTTTCTGAACGTCTTGCCATTTCATTGGCTCTTTCGCGTTTCCGAACTTACGCTATCTACTCATACAACCACCGTTAGATAATTAGCATCATTTGTCTCCACTCTGAAAAAAAAATATTCACCCCACAATAATTACTTTTAAAATGTTACTGCTTGTAACCTTTTTTTTTCTGATCCATGATCGTAATTCTATGTAATACAGCCTATTGATCACATTCAGATTTCCCGGTTAGATAAATTTCCTGAAGTACTGGGGATTTTCTCTTAAATTAAACAAAATTTCACTTTCAAAAATTAAAAATGCAATATAAAATATAAGAACAAAAAATCGTGCATGATGCATAAATTATGGAAAACCTTCCAAAACTAACAGATTATTATTAAGAATTTTTTTTAATACAATCGATCATATTCCATCCCGTAACCGAATATTTTTGTGCCTCTCTGTAAACGATTATAAGTGCTACTTGTTCTATACTCCTAAGAAAGCATGTTTTGATCGGCCTCAGTGAAGCAGATCGATTTCTTTAGGTGTTAAGAATTGTAATATCGGTAAAATGCATCGGAAACAATTTTCCCCTATAGCCCACAACATATAGGAATTATGGAGTGAAGTGTCCCTGTAAACAAACTATAAATGCTATATACTTAATTTTCAATACCAAACAATCTATAGAAACCAAAATAACATACATAAATTACATGGTAATCGCAGTATATTTACGAGAGTTAATAATAGAAATAGGCAAGCCGAATACATCCTTTTCAACTACATTGGAATGTGTTTAAAATGGAGATTAGCGGTCGCATTTCAGTCTGTTATTTATTTATTTATTTATTTATTTGGGGGGTGGGGCTCTTAATCCTTTCAGGAGCAAGTAATTTTTTTTTGTCTAATGTTGAATTTAAACCAGTATTTTTCTAAAATTTTATTTAAAATTAGGAAAGGGCAAAAATCTTACGAGAGTTAAGAGTAGAAACAGATAAATAGAATTCATAAACTCTTTTCAACTACGTAGGAAAGCGTTAGAAATAGAAATTAGAGATCCCATTAGCCTTTTTTTCGGGGGGCATGGGCTCTTAACCCTTTCAGAGTCAAGTAATTATGTTTGTCTAATGTTAATTTACACCAGTATTTTTCTAAAATTTTATTTAAAATTAGGAAAAAGAAATTTTACAGCATTTTTTTCTATCAAAGTTAAAAAAATAAATTTTCATTCAAAAATTCTGGTATGAATCTTCATTAAAATAAAGTGGGATAAAATATATCCCACCGCTTTTCAAGGGGATATGTTTTAGATGGAGAGATCGTGCTTCAAGTGCCTTTCGGATAATGACGTCGTGTAGTGACGTCTATTTTAAACAAATCTACGAATTCTTAAATATGAGAAACAGCTAATCAGCACTATGGTATAAAATTAACGTCTTCAAAACTGGCTCAACGTACATCCCTGTGATACAGTAAGACTAGGATTAAAAATATAGATTAAAATAGGTGCTTTCTTTGTTTATACGATTATGGTATATCTAATAAGATAAAATACGGTTTTGTCTACTGAAAATAGTTTCCAATATTTGTGTAAATATTAAAGGGCATATGAAAGATAACGTATCAAATACTGCCTCTCTAAGGGAATATTTTTTTCAAAATCCGAAAAGATCTTTTACAAAGCTTTTGAAATTGTTTATCATAATCGTTGCCTCTTTCACAGACAAGAAAAGAAAAAAATAAGGGACAAAATGTATTGACCACCTTTGGCTATAACGTCGGCGAAAGAATGCCTTCAGAAACGAATTTTGAACGGAAAGTAAAGTTCCATTTTCATTTAAGGAAACAAACATGATAAATTTAAAATACTACTCCTCATAGCCTTATTTTGCGTTAATTGATACTAGAGGTATTTGGTAAGCTTAGGTACTTTAGTCTAAAGAAGCCTTTATTTCTTTGAAACGCAAACTTTCTAACTTATTGTGTTATTTTTAGGCTGATTTCTACTCTAAAAAGTTGTGTCTTATTAACTAATTTGTTTATTATTTAATGAAATGTGACTATTTGTGTAAACCGTTTCTCTGTCCATATGTGACTATGTGCAGCCAAAATTTTCAGATAACCAAAAACATGGTGAGTAATTTTTTTTCTAATAATCTGTGTGCTTTTTAACACTTTAAAACATAGCTGAAAAGTGTTTATGAATTCGATTTGACTGTCTGTCTGTCCGCGCTCAAACTATCGTTAAATATACTCGGATTTCCATGCAATTGATATATGTTAATTATGTTTACCATGGTATGTTCAGTATTGAATAAGAAGTGCGTAGCATTAATAGTTCATTTACAGGAGCGCTCAAAAGAACTTCATTACATTATGGTCAATGGCGAAAAATCGTTTGCAAGGTATTTTAATAATGTTACTCTATTTCAAACACATTAAAGTTGATACATATAACTGAGATGCAAAACAAGGATGCTCACTGTTGAATAGAGTGTGCATAACATTTATCATTCATGTAACGGGAACACACAAAAATGTTCGAATACAGTACTGTCTATGAACAATCATTGCTGGAAGAGCGTTTACAGTTGCGGTATGCGTTT
The DNA here is from genome assembly GCA_963932465.1 of Maratus speciosus. Taxonomy (NCBI): domain Eukaryota; kingdom Metazoa; phylum Arthropoda; class Arachnida; order Araneae; family Salticidae; genus Maratus; species Maratus speciosus. The sequence goes on along the minus strand of OZ010786.1, from coordinate 339,984,278 downwards.
TGGAATATAACAATTTTTTTACATATTACTTGGTGTGTACAAATTATATAGGTCTTATACAGGGCTCTACAAAAGAATTCGAAAGCATTTCTGTCTTTTGACCGAAATTACTGAAAGGGACTCTGTTAAGCGTTTCCTAACTAAGCAAAATTTTAGCATAATATGTTGTATATATACATATCGATAGATCCCATACAAAGATTCCCAAAACAACGTTGTGCGATTTCCAAATAGTTTACTTAGATATGAAGGGTTCACTACCATAGTAGACCAAGTCCATTAAAGAATGAACTAGTCCATTTAGAAGGTGCATAAAATCTGTTTTATCTACTCACTCACCTAGTCTGTTATCGCATACTTTCTCACATATCACACCTATTTACAGACTTGGTTCACTGTGGGAGTGAAAAAAACAAATTTTATGTACCTTCTAAATGGACTAGCTCATTTTTTTCTTTTCAAAATGTACTTGGTCTAAGGTCTACTATGGTTGTGAATACCTCATATCATCTTTCACCTTATTAAACGGTGAAATTTTATGACGATATTCTGGATGTGTTGCAAAATGTTTCACAATCTATGCCTGATGCATGATTTTTCTTTCTTGTTTGATATAATTTTTTTAATTCGTTCTGTAAATACAGAATGCATAGTTGTCAAGTCTCCCGATTTTTCAGCATATCGTAAAAAAAAAAATCTGCAATTTTTTCAGAAAAAAATTATATTTTTTACAGAAAGAAACCGTTTCAAAGAAAAACAGGTTTTTCTGTAAAAAAAAAAAAAAGTTAAATTTTGTAATTTTTACAGAAAAAATCTATATTTTTTATAGAAAAAAACTGTTTTAATGAAAAATTATGGATATTTTCTGTAAAGTAAACGGTTTCCCACTGGCGCCAAAATTGACAGTTTTTTTTCTGTCAATTTGAGATATCCTTTTTTTACAGTGTACCACTGTTTTAGAACATAAATACTGACTTTATATAATTGCAGAATTCTGAGATTAAATAAAGCGAAAAAATGTATTCGGAATTACCGATAATCACGAGAACTATGTGAATATATTTTTTTTTTAAGTTGCTTCTTTTCACTTATAAATTACAGTTTTCTTGCCCTTCAAATTTAAAAAATCTTGCTATTTAAGAATGACAGTTTTATAAAAACAAAAATAAAATGACACATAAAGGTTAAGAGGCAACTCTGCATAAAAAGTTGGTTTTTATTGATTTAAATGCATTTTAATAATACGTTTAAGATCTCAAATGGGTGTTACTACAATAAAAATAAAATTATCTATTTTTTTTCTTCAGTAATGTTATTGTAATCACGTTGGTTTTTCTTCTAAAACACGAAATGTTTTTTTTTTTTTTTTCGAAATACTATTGTTTATTGATATTTTATGTTTCAATTGTAATTTATTGGTATTTTTTCAACCACGAAGTTTCCTGTCGATAATATTTCCGATGCATGATAAATGGGGGGGGGGGGGGGGCACAATCTGGGCTTACAAAATATTCAAAGGGCATTGATTCTTATGGGCAGTTAATTTCAAATAAATTATCTATAGCATAAATTATCTATAATACATTTTTAAAAACTATGGCATTAAGAATGCGTCTTTTAAACAGAATGTAGCATAAAATCAAACGTAAACACCTTGTGCGGTTGTTCGTAACTTTAGATAACCTGACGTATTTTACGTAATACTTATTTTTTCTTTCCATTTGTGTATGATGATACATTTTATTGTTGATGCTCTAAGCACAACTTATGCGATCGAAAACTAAACCTTAAGAGAAAGAGATAGGAAAAAATGAGAAAGAATGCGTGTCTTTTAAAACTAAGTATCTTGAGAATGAAAAGTTATAAAAATTAATTTTCCGCAGCTAATAAATACATTTTAAAAAGTCTCATCATAAAATATCAGTATTAATTGTAATTTAAATTCGCAGTTGCTTTAATGCCTTTTTTTTTTGTCTGGAGCGATAGAATTATATAGTATTTGTATAAATATAATTTCACATAAATAAAAATAATTGAAGAAAAAAAGAAATAAAGAAAGGAAAAAAAAGAGAAAAAAAGAAAGAAAGAAAAATGAAAGAGAGAAAAAGAAATTAAAAAAAAAAAAGATACAAATTAAATTTAAAAAATCAAAAAACCTGACTGCGTAAAAATCGAACTAATTAATTATTTCTCAACAATGTGAAACTATTTTTTTATATTACTTACCTATTTTTTTATTTGCTTGTATTGATGACTTTTAAGTTGTGTTTAATTGTTAGTTCCTATCTATAAACACTGTTTTGATGAGCCCTATAGATGTCTATGATGGTTAGAGTTGCAGTAAAGCTAGAGATCCTACCTACACAACTTCCAGGTTGTGTAATATTTAAACGGAACTTTTGATTGTAAAATAGTCAATGAAACATCGTCTTCATTTTGAAAGATCTATCAAATGATGTGTCGCTCAATAGGGTGCGTACATTTTTTTCGTCTCTACCGCCATTTTGTATTTTACGGCCGCCATTTTGAATTTGTAAAAACAAAACCTAGCCTATGATTATCGGACGGTTAAGACGAATCGATAGAGACCTCATTCATTAAAATCCATCCAGTCGTTGGGATGTTTCGAGGGTATAAAGAAATCCGCATACCCAGTTACGCGTGAAACACATAACCCTTTTTGTCAGTCGGTTTCTTCAATCAATAGAATTTTTTTTTATATAAAAGCTGCAGATCTTTCATTGTAAGTAGAGTCACGATTATCCGAGTTAATATGGACCAAGCTCACCTCGGATAAACAAAAAACTTGGATAAACCGGATTTAGACAAATCGTCACCAACTAAGGAGATGAAATATAAATTTTCACTTAATTCATTAATTTTTATGGTATTAGTAACATTTCTTTGATGTACAATTCCGTTACTTTTAAGAAAAACGGGGACTGAAATTGTTTATTTGAAAAAACCCTGGATAATTGTTTGTTAGTTGAATGTCAATTTTGCTGCAGTTTTTTTTTTTTTTTTTTTTAGTATTTTGCTACTACATAGCTACCAATTTCTAAGATTTTTTTTCTTAGCACTAAAACTTAACAGTAAATTTTGCCTAATTCAATCGCCGAAATCTAATAATTGCCAACGATTAAATATGGCAAACATTTTTATTAAATTTTAGAGGTAACAAAACCGTACAAATCGGCAACTATGTGATTCTATTAGTGTCATGAAAATTGCAGGTGTAGCCTCTTCTTTCTGCTCAAAGTATTAAATAGTTTTTTTTTTTTTCAATCGAACTTATACCTTTGGAATGGATCATTTTCTTCTGATAGACTGATGGCTTCCATTATTATGAAACAGCCATTATAAATGAAGTGTTTGGTGAAGACGAAAGAGCACTCATAAAAAGTTAGAAGTGTGATTTTCTGGTCAGAATGAAAAAAAAATGGCCCATAATTATGACTATTTTTTCCCCATTAGTCCAAAATCCTAATAATGGGTTTTATGCATGTCAATTTATCTAAAAATATTCATTTAACAATTAACTGCTGTGACAGAAATTGTCACATAACAACTGTAAACGTCTACGAGACCGCTCTGTCAAAAGATGATTAAAAGGCGCGATTAACTCATAGAATACTGTTTCTGCACTAAGCTTTTTGTACAGGATTAATTCTACTTAAATTTTATCTATTCAAACATTTCTAATGAAGGACTACAAACGAAACAAAATTTCACTAGTAACTATAGCTCAACTGGAAATTACAAGTTAAACTGTGAAAATGGGAAAAAGCAGTGGTCAGTGAGATTGCTAACAGTAAAGGTTAATTTTGTTGGCAATATAGTGATGATATCCACATGATTCCTATACAAAATTTAATGAGAAATCTAATAGAGATATTGATTTTTATCAAAAATAATATTTTGTTAATGAAAAAAAATTAATTAAATAAAATTTTAAATAACGCCGACGTTTTAAATGTTGATCGTTGCGAATTCGCATTAGTGTGGGATTAGCTGGTTAAAAGAATATTTATACGATATTTATAACATTGTTAACAAGAATATTTATTACATCTAATTCTAGTTATTATAAAATATCACATGATAAAAAAATTTTAGACTTATTAGAAACATTGCGCGATTTTATCTGTTATTAATTCTGCTTAAGTGGACCTTATTAAACCAGAGAGAGGCCCAGATTTAGATATTCTGTTGACCCGTCCTCCTCCTTTTTCTTACACGTTCACAAAAAATTAAAGATTTTGTACGCCTTGGAAAACATGTACGGAAACATAAATATTCATTTAGATAAACATAGTTTTTCTTTTTGATCTTACTCTAATCTAAAAGTAGAAAATGTTGATTATAACGAATAAAATGTGAAAATAAAATTAAAAAATCAGATTTAAGGAACTTACAAACAAAAATTGGGAACCCCAGCTGCATCATGCTTTAATTAAATTCGGCATTTAAGCTACCGAACGTTATAATTTTTGAAAAATTAACTTACTTAATCGCATTAAAATAAACATAGTTTAAGTGTTTTCAATTTGATAATTTTAAACACATATTTGAGTAACCTGTTAAAGAAAAGCACTATTGGAGGATTATACTGGAATTCCTAATTTATTAACTATATACAGCTTAACTGAACACAATATCTGCTTTAATCATCCTTTTAACACAATATACAAAAATAACCTATTAACTTACCTTAGTTAATCTCCTAAAAGTCTCTCCCCATTCAGGGCATTCCGTTCGTCGCTAATAGGTCTCTGAATGGTAGAATAGATCAGCTAAATGCGTAGAATATTTTAGAAAATTCGAAAATTTCTTGACTTTTCCCGAGCTTTCATTTCAGATAAATAAGAGGCACGCCGTAGCCTTTGATGTTCGTAATTTTATTTGATCTTCAAAGTTAAAAAAGAAAAATAATGAATCATTTTCGGTATTTTTCGCCGCATTTAGGGAATATGGGGTCGCTTGATAATGAACGATGTGCATTGTAATGGAAAATTTTGTTAAAGAAAACGTTTTAAATGCAGAGAAATATTTCGCGATTTGATCCTTCAGTTCGGATGTCTCATTATATAGCATTTATATATGATTATTGCGTTAAGATTTTAAGTAGAAGAAAATTGTTGCATTTTGGGATCCCCACATTTAGGTGAAATGACCTTAAAAATTTTTTTATTAATTTTAAAAATAGAAAATGTATGCTAATTTAGATTCTGATAATCCGGATTCTCTGACTAAATCAGGGGGCCCGTGTACCAACAGTAAAAGAATCATCTTTTAATTATATCAAGCAAATTTCGTGAGGTATCGTTTACCCTTTCACCTTCCTGTGTCACAGCTCCTCAGACTCGAGTGAGGTTGGTTGGTTGTGTTTATGACGGCCAATTATCAGCACTATAATGACTACTAAGTAATATAGGGATATAGGCCCTAACTGGGGGGGGGGCGTGCCCTCCGTGGGGGTCTTACTAAGGGAACCCAACCCATATTTACGCAAGGAAATCCAAGGTTCTAAGGAAACCACCAGACTCGAGTGAGACCGCCTCTACTGTAACTTTTTTTTTTTTTTTTTTTTTTTTTTTTTTTTTTTTTGCAATTGTTAATGTTGTGCAAATTTAAGTAAAACAGTATTGCTATTATTATTATTTTTATCTTTTACGAACATATAAAAAATTAAAATCTACTTTAAGAATTAATACTTATCGCATTGAACCCACGAACTTACATAACAATATTTGATATTACCGTATACTCTGGCGTATAATGTGTACCTCTGATTTTAGACTTATTTTCTGTTTTTAGGTATATTTGTCTTATAATGGGTAAACCTTTTTTTGAAAAAAAAAAACTTTCATGAGATATGTAGCAGGAAAATACTATAAAGAGTATTAAAAAGTATAATAACTAGTACAAACATAAAAAATAAATATTTGCATGGCAACTGGCAACCCGATTGTGTTGCTTTTGAATTGCATGAGATTATTAAATTATTTTGAGAAAAATGAAGTCTAACTTTATTGTAAATTTAGAAGGCAATCATAGTATTAATTTTATTAAATACAATATTGGAAATAATAAATTATATTTACAATTCAAGTCAAAATCTTTCCGAAAAAATATTCATATTCTATAACTTTATCTGCCTTTCCATTCTTCCAAGATTTGGCTTCTAATTTCGGACCTGGTGTAAATGACGTCATTTAGATGAACTCATACAGAAATAACTTTGTTTTCGCGAATTTATTCAAAAGTATTTTCTATTTAGGAATTAAAATAAATGCTTACAGAATTATAATTCTTCTCGCTAAATGTTTTATTTTTAACGTCCTTGTGAAAAGTTTTAATCGACATCTTAAGGCAATAGTTGAAAATCTGTTTTCTGTTTTAAATTAAATTTAAAAAGCTACGACGGATCTTTTTTTCTTTTTACGTCAATGGAATTTATCTCAATGTTCCAGTCGACTGAAGATTTTTTGCAGCCTAAAGTAAACTTGATTCTTGAAGTTTGACTATTGATGAAAGTAATTTTGCATTTCTTGAAATTTTCTTGAAAAATACAATTCAATAATATTATTTTCACTACCTATTCAAACAAAAGTTAACTTCAATTTGAAAATGATGTCAAACAAAGGAATCTAATAATCCCTATCGCTTTCTCTTTTCTATTTTCTATCTACAAAAATGGAGCAATTTATTTGTCATCATTACAGAAATATCATTAAAAATTACAAAAAAATTAATATCTCGAAAACTAGTTCAAATTTTAAAATTCTAAGATCACTTATGAAATCTTCGGATAACTGTGTTAATTTGACAGCCCTACGTTCCATATTTTAGGAGGAGTGAGTAGCTGTGAAATACAAACAAACAGTCACTTTTTAACCCATTTATGCCTGGCGTCCGATTTTTGGGACGCTTCGAATTTTAATAAATTGTATAATTTTCTATTTCTTTATAGCATGAAAATTGTATAAAATAATTATCTATAAATTTCTTTATCTGTTACCGAAAGATGACTGCATAAGATGGATATTTATTTGTTTAAATGAAGGCTTTTTTCGGAGTTTATAGATTTTTCATTTTCAAAGATGGTAAAATGTAAAAAGTAAGTTTATTTGTATTTTTTCTATCAAGAATACTTATAAATAAGTCCTAATCTTAGCTTGTAGACTTCTTTGAAATACGTATTTTTTTTTTTTTTTTTTTGTGAAATTATATGTTCAAGTCTATTTTTTATGCATTTTTGCAACGTGCAAAATATAGGGCGCTAGGCCCGAATGGGTACATATTTTTATTAGCCATTTAGGGTAAAGTTGTTTATGTAAAGTCCTTTTCATGATTATTATGAAATAAATTGTTTTTAAGCCTCAAATATGATTATTCTAAGTTTATTATTACTAATATTTATAATGTTATTCGTCCATGTAAAGAAATAAATATATTTTTTTAGTAGTTCATAAAAATACTAATTATAGTATATAATATACAATTTAAAAGTTTATTTTGTATAAATTTAGACAAGATATATAATTATGCATATTATACTGTTAGAAATATTATACATATTCCCATATTTCGTACTTATACATTTAATAAAAAAAAATACAAAAACAAATTAGCGAAACTTTTTTTTTAGTATTTTTCAGTTCATTTTGCAACATTTTAAAGTAATTTTACCAATAAATTTGAGAAAATAAAAATTCAGGCACAAATGGTTAACATAAATAAACTGGTGAAGTTTTAATTTCGTTATAAAATATTTATATTGTTTTAAGTACAAATGGGTTATTTCGTAATGGAGACTACACGCGATGGAGATAAACTAAAATAAATTCCTACTTCAAATTATTTTAAAAGCCATAATAAATCAGCCAATTAAAGTACAGTTTTCAAACAAATTGCATTTCAAAGTAGATTTTTTTCCTATATGATGTTAAAATTGAAAATATACTATGTTTAGTAATTTAAAAAATTGCAATTCCAAAAATGGTAAAACCGAAATTTCATCGTCAAGAGATGCCATTAGCAAAATGACGCCAGCGTTGTGAACGGGCACGTTTGTCCTTTATAATATATATAGTAGATAGGGAAAATACCAAGTGGTGACATCGGCTACTGCCAAGCCTATCTGTTTGAAATACCACAAAGCGTTTGGAATTGTACTTTTATTCATTTAAATAATAACGTCTTCTCTTGTTTATTAATTTATTCGCTGCCAACCACGAGTATACTCCTGGTTGGCAGGGTGTTAAGGATTGTCAAAACGAGTATACTCGTTTCGAATTGCCAATCCTCTTTTACTTACACACATATGAGCAGTGTCAGAAGCTTGAAAATAGTATTGTAGACAATAATTTATTACAGAAATTTAACTTTTATTTAGAATTATTTTTCTTTTTTTTTATGCATCAAAAATATAATTATTCAGAAACAAACAAAAAGTACTTAGATCAACGCAAATACCTATATTAGACTTGGCAATACGAATAAACTTACAAAATTTGAGCTGGCAGCAAACGGGTTAAAAAAGATTTCAATGTTTATTAATAAATTTTAAGCTTTCGTTTTTATACCTGCCGTATAACGGGCTTCTGTGAATTTTGACTAGTTTTCTTGTTTAAAAATTGTGCGTTATGCATCGGATATACAGTAATTATCACAGGCATGCCACACACTTCGCCTTACTTGTTTAGGTAGTATTAGGAAAATGCTTACCTAATTGTTTTCATTTTTAACACTTTCCAACAAAGTTGAAAAGTGTTTATGCATTCGGTTTGTCTGTCCGTCTGGCCGTCTGGCCACGCTCTAACTCCCGTAAATATACTCCAATTCTTATGAAATTGATAATCCATATTTAGGATAACCAAACCATGTTTGGTATTGCATATGAAGTATGTGGGATTAATATTTCATTTACAGGGCTACCCAAAAGAATTCCATTACATTATGGTATATGCAGGAAAAATCTTTTGCAGAGTATTTTAATGACATTACGCTGTTTCAAATGTATTGAAACTGATATAAATCACTGGATTTCACTACAAGATGATTACGACAGAATAGGGTATTAGCATTTGTCGTACATTTACAGGGACACACAAAAGTAAACGGTTACAATACTGTCTTTGAGTAATAATTGCTAAAGTGCGTTTTCAATTCGGGTTGCGCTTTTAACTTTAACTGTTTTAATCATATACAGTGAAACTCAAAGTATTGAGATAATTTTCCGATTATAGATGGGAACAGCTGAAGTTGGGTTTTCAAAATGTTATGAGTTTCCATAGGGTTGAAATAGACATAATATTTTAACTTATTAAAGTATGAAGTTTTGTTACATTATTCTGAATGTGTTGGGGAGTGTTTCATAATCTATGCTTTAAGCATGATTTTCCTTTCTTGTTATATGTAATTATCGCGATATTATAACGCCCCTGACCCTTCCTTCGTCACACTTAGTGGACTCCATTTCCCCCCGCCTCTTTTTGGGCCATTCCATGAAAAAAGAACAAAATGTCCTGCACGTGACACTCACATAAATACCTATATCTATTAACTTATAAGTTGTTAAAATATAAACTATACAATTAAAATAACACAAAACTTTGGATTTTCATTGTAGCATAGTTGTTTTAATTTAAGGATACAATAGCATTGTTAAAGTAGCAGGAATATGTAGAAGGGCTGTCCCACACGTGATATGGAATGGCCCTTTAATAGGTTTAAAACTTCTCCCCATTTAAAACCCTTGACCTAAGTAATCTGCCCGTTTTAACCCTTTATGTACTAAATTAAGAATTCATGAAAATTTTATCTTCTAAAGCCTTTTTCGTGAATTTTTGAAACTACATTAGAAGATTTACATAATTATTTAATAAATTTTAGAAGGATTGAAGGATTGAAGGATTTATAAGGATTAATTAAATATAAATTTATAGGGATTTTGTAAAATATTTATAACCCCACTCGCATCTTTTATTTTAAATATTTTTCTTGGTATTTTGTAGAATTAGGAAATGTACAAATATAATGTTCTTACAATAGAAATATAGAAATATTTCCAAATTGAAAAATCCCCCCCCCCCCACACACACACACACCCCAACTCCAAGAAAGAAATCATCCTTTTAAAAATATTTTTGTTTTGTGCAACTAATAATGCTTTTGGAACAAGATAAAGTAAAGCTTCTATAACTCATTCTAAACTGTATTACTACTAATCGATGTATTAAATGAATTTTATAAAAAGTTATTTTAACGGTACTTATAAGTACCGTCCGTAGGTAAAGGGTTAAAAGGCTTAAAAATCTTCACCTTTTAAACCCTAACCTAAGTAATCTGTCCGTTTTCAGGGCCATTCCATGAAAAACGGATAACATGTTCTACGCTTGACACTTAACTGAATCCGTATATCTATTAACTTATAAGTTGTTAAAATGTAAACTATACATTAAAAGTAACAAAAAAAAAAAACCCCTAGATTTTCAATTTAGCATAGTTGTTTTAATTTGAAGATGTTTGAAGATGTAATAGCACTGTTAAAACAGCAGTAATATGTAGAAAAGCTGTGACATATAATGGCCCTCTTGGGGATGTGACGTAAATAGTGGATGCCTCGAAGACAATACTGAGGATCCAGAAAACATTTTGGCTTATAGTCTAGGCAATAGAGACCGTATAGGGACTCTACCTAGCAAAATTAATGGTAGTATTGGAAATCGACTTTCTAGATGCTTTTTGGGTCGCTGAATCCGAATTTGTAACTTCCCACCAAAATTTCCCCCGGCAACCCCCCCAAATTTTGGTAAAAAGGCCCCCAAAAAGGTTTTTATTAGAAAATTCCATTTTTTATTGATTTAGGGGAAAAGTAGCTAGAAATTCAAAAAGTAGACAAAATTTCCAACAAATTAGATATATGACGTTATGACTTAGGATGAAGGGGAAGGGGGGATCTGCCTCGGAACATGCGCGCAATGCTGCGTGGACTAAGTTGCGCAATTCCACTTAACCACTCACACGTTTACATTAGCCCTCCCATCTTCTCTCCGAACTTTCTCTATAAGGTTTACTTTAAGTTTTTTGAGTCGCTGAATCCGAAATTTTAACTTACCCCCAAAATTTTCCCCCTGAAAACCCCCAAATAGTTGTTTTTAACTTAAATTTCTTATTGTTTTAGGGGAAAAGCATTACGAAATTCCGAAGCTAGACAAAATTTGCAACAAATAGGATATATGACATTATGACGTAGAATAAACGGGGAGAGAGGGGGCTGCCTCGGAACATTCACCGCGCGCTTTTCTCAAAAACCAATTTTTTTCAAAAAATCAATTTTTTGGGGGGTTGCCAGGTGAAATTTTGGTGGGAAGTTACAAATTCGGATTCAGCGACCCAAAAAACATCTAGAAAGTCGATTTTCAGTACTACCATTAATTTTGCCAGATAAAATCCCCTATTGCCTGGGCTTCATCATTTAGTGCACGTAGCGCCGCAGTGCATGTTCCGAGGCAGCCCTCACCCTCCCCGTTCATCCTAATTCATAATGTCATATATCCTATTTGTTGCAAATTTTGTCTAGTTTCTGAATTTCGTAATGCTTTTCACCTAAAACAATAAGAAATTTAAGTTAAAAACAACTATTTGGGGGGGAAATTTTTAGGGGAAAGTTAAAAATTCGGATTCAGCGACCCAAAAATCTTAAAGTAAACCTTATGGAGAAAGTTCGGAGGGGAGATGGGAGGGCGAATGTAAACGTGTGAGTGGTTAAGTGGAATTGCGCAACTTAGTTTACGCAGCACCGCGCGCATGTTCCGAGGCAGATCCCCCCTTCACCTTCATCCTAAGTCATAATGTCATATATCTAATTTGTTGGAAATTTTGTCTACTTCCTGAATTTCTAGATACTTTTTCTCTAAAACAATAAAAAATGGAATTTTTTAATAAAAACCTTTTGGGGGGGCTTTTTACCAAAATTTGGGGAGGTTGCCGGGGAAATTTTGGTGGGAAGTTACAAATTCGGATTCAGCGACCCAAAAAACATCTATACTAGCCGATTTCCAGTACTACCATTAATTTTGCTAGGTAAAATTCCCTATTGCCTGGACTATTATTCCAAGCAAATAACTGTAACAATCGGCAGCGATTATGTAATTACATTTCCCTTAAAAATCGAAATCATATTAGCTCTCCAGAGCATGAAAATAATTGAATATCTATAATTTCAAATTCACATTTCACTTGCACTCTTTTTTGACGAAAAAGACCACATCAGCTGAAATCCTTGATTGAGGAATTTCTTTCTGTCTGACGAGTGCGAGTTTAAAGTCATAGTTCAGATTCGTATCTTCTCCCTTCCGCTACCCTCTACAAAATAGTTTTGAGCGGGCAAAGCTCATATCAAAACTTAGGCTCTTAGAAAATAAACACCAAAATCTTTCCCAAGCAGTGCCTCTAGAGGGGAGTTGATAAGAATTTAAAGCAGGAACTGGCCTGATCTGGAACCAAAAATATTTGAAACGAAATACCATTCCAATAATATAAAATGATGATAGTATACATTTTGCGACCTTGATAATATTTTAGGAAGGTGTTAGTGTTCCACGAAGCAGACGATAACCGATAAAACCAGTTATTTGTTTATTTTTTTAATATAAATTATGATTCAAGAATATTATAATTTAAGTATTTAATATTGACATTTAAGAGTGGTGACACACACATTAGAAAAATGAAAATCTTTAAATGTGATATTTCGTTGACTCGTATCACAGGTGGATTTATGGAGAGGGTGTTAAGACGTGCCGACACTTCTAAATATTTGAAACGAAATATCATTCGAATTTATCTATAATAATAAGGAAGGAAGTTTGAGTGTGAGTGTGTCGACAGTGTTCTGGAGAGATCACTGCACGTAGATCTACAAAATTTGGGAGACAGGTACGGCAGTAAATACCCCCCTGCCAACTCTGCAATAAATTATCGTAGAAGAAAGTTACAGGTACCAAGCCATTGGAAATAAAGTCTACTTTTAAATGATGTATATAAAATTTGCTTAGGAGGCCATCTACATATAAAAATGAACCCAAAGTTTGTTTTGTTCCATAGCAATATCCAAGTTTAACACCATAAACAAATTCTACATCCTTCAATTAGCCTAAATCCAAATTTTCATGAAATTCGTACGATTAGTTTCGGAGAAATTAATTATTTTAAAATGAGCCTATTTTAGGAGGGTATCCAAATTAAAGTTCGGTACTCGATTCTTGAAATGCTACAGAATGACTATGTCACTTCTATTAAGGTATCATTTATTGCCAATATGACCATTTCACTCGCTTAATATGTTTCGACTATTGCCAAAACAAATGTTTCAATAAAATATGTAAAATATATTTTTTCAAATTATGCTTTTCTGCACATCGTAGCAGTTAAACCATCATTTTGAGGTTTCTTAATGATAATTCGAAAACTACTTGAAAGAAAAATTTGAAATTGAGAATTCGCATAAAGCAGAACATAATAAATATAAATCTATCAAAAAAATGTAGGTTGCAATTCATATTTTTTTTAATATTAATTTCATAATTCATATTATAAAATTTTTAAAATTACAAATTAAATGTATTTATGTTTGTGCTTATTAGTATTATAACCACACACAAAATTATCACATTAGGATTATAATTTCAGGAGACATTAATAGAAATATGAAAATGTAATTTAACTCATTAAAGCCGGTTGGCAAGAAAACTTGCCAGGTAAAGCGAACAAAATTTTTAAATTTGAATACCAGTATTTTAGTTTGGAAATTTTCATATTATTTAATCTCAGATTTTTGAGCGGTTAAATAAATCCAAATTACAAAGTGGCAAAAACTGGTGTCAAAGAATTAAAAGAAGTGTAAAGGAGGCTCGTCGTTAATGGGTTAACATTAGAAGCTCTAAATTTTGAATGTTTATGATTACAAACTTATTCAAATGACTGGAAATTTTGTTTCTAGGCACAGTTTGAGCCGAAGATTTAAAATATTATTGTCACAAATGAGTGTTACCATTGAAAAAAAAAAACTTTGGTGCGGTTTTGAATTGTAGATGGCCCCCTAAGCAAATTTTATATGCATCATTTAAAAGTAGATTTTATTTCTAGTCCATTGGTATCAGTAACTTTCTTCTATTATTATTAGCTGCAGCTGCGTAGGAGGTGTTTACTTTTTTCCACGACTGTACCTCTATTTATGAGATTTTTGCACCTCGAAACCCGATTTTGGATTTTTTTATCTAATTTTTGTGCGATTTTCAGAGCTTTTTCAAGTTTTGAGGTGATTTTTCTACATTAATAAAAATAATCCGGTTTCAATCTTTTAGCCCAATATAGTAAATTTTGTCCTCTTTTCAATAATATTTATTTCAGTTTATTATTTAATGTTTATTTCAGTATTATTTAATGTTTAATGTTAAAATCAGCCCGTAACTCCCCTCGCCCACCCCCCTTCATCGACATTTTCTTAACTGAGCCCTACCTTAATAACTCAACTCCTATTACTCATATCTCTTCTAAACTAATTCAAAATTACATTAATATCTTAATTATCATATCTAACAGTCTTAAAGTTAATTTATGAGTAGTGGTTACCACTATTTCCGAATAGCAATTTCAGCAAATTTCTTAAATTACGTTCCTGGCTCAGGTATCAGTCCACGTTTTTGACCAAGGACTCCAGTACCCTTAACTTATCATTTTTCGAAAAACACTTGGATCTCGCCCCTCCCGCCCATTTGCCCCCCCCAGGGGATTTTTCTCTTATTTGTGTTTTTACTCTAAAAACTAACATACTATAGTATCTCCAGATAGGTTGAATAACGGAGTTTCGTTCGGATAGAGGTTTTTCTTTTAGAACAGGGTGCACCCGCCCACCCCTCCTACCCCCTGGCGGTGATGAAAAGTGAAACTAACGGATTTTGGAATTTAATTATATTTAAGGTTGTTATCGCGGGTCTGGGTAACGTTGGGCGTATCAACTAGTAATCTATAAAATAATTATAGTATGCATTTTTGACCTTGATAACATCTTGAGTAAAGTTCTAATATTTTCTTGAATGTAATAGTGTATCATAAAGCAACGCGATAAATAATAAAACAAGTTATTTGTTTATCTAAAGAAATCTATTCTATCTTCAATAGAAGAAAGTATTGTAATCGAAATTTTTTTAGACTTCCGGTTTTTGACGGATTTACACATTTTAGGGGTCAGAGATCACAAAAAACATGTTTATACAAAATGCCTGTCTGTCCGTGTATCCGTGTGTCCGTATGTCCGTGAGTCGCCATTGTACCATCAAAAATTGTATGAAGTTATGCATAGAATTGAACCGAATTTTTTTTTAAGTTTTTGGCTAGGCAAGCAGGTCCTCCCTGAATTTGAAAAAAATCCGCCAGTAGGGGGCGCTGTAATAGCGATTTTTGTGCATTTGAGTACCATCGAAAAGTGTATGAAGTTATGCATAGAGTTGAACCAAATTTTTTGTGTATGTTGGTCGCCATGGCAAGAAGGTACTCCCTGAATTTGGAAAATTCCGCCTCTAGGGGGCGCTGTAATAGCGATTTTTGTGCATTTTGATTATTGTACCATCGAAAAGTATATGAAGTTATGCATAGGATTGAACCAAATTTTCTTTGTACGTTTTTCGCCATGGCAAGAAGGTCCTCCCTGAATTTGGAAAAAATCTGCCTGTAGGGGAGCTGAAATAGCGATTTTTGTGCATTTTGAATTCTATACCAACGAAAAGTGTATGAAGTTATGCATAGAATTGAACCAAATTTTTTGTGCATGTTTTTGGTCATGTCAAGAAGGTCCTCCCTGAATTTGGAAAAATTCCGCCGGAAGGGGGCGCTGTAATAGCGATTTATTTTTTGCAATTTTCAATATTGTACCATCGAAAAGCGTATGAATTTATACATAATTCTAATAAAAATACGAAAAAACTAATTAAAATGAAATATTAGCATGAGATAGAAGAAAGTTTTGGGATTGGCACATCAAACTAGTTTTTAAAGAATGTTACTCCTATTCCAGTAAAAATATAAAAATATTACAAAATGGTGAACATTTTCGTTATCCGAGAATACCCAAGAATTACTTCAGAATTTGGTTTTTCTTTTTAATTGAAACTGTACAATGATTCTTCTAAAACAACCATACCCAGCTTACGGGGCCGCATGTGGCCCGGCGACCTTTCATGTGTGGCCCGAAGCACATAATAATTAATCTATATTTATACAATTAATTGAGATGCGTATAAAAAAGTATTTAAGACCTTCAGCGTTGATTTATATATTTTCATGAGAAGATAAAATCTGTCCTGTTACTTACAATTAGCTTAACATTATGTTAAAAGCAGTTTTCTTACTCAAAAGTTATTTTTGCAGGTAGTCCTATTGCTCCTACATTGATGTATATGTCGTAGGCGAATTGAGAAATCATACTCTTTGCAAAAAGCCGGGCTAATTGGAGAATCATCTTTTTCCAATTAGCCTGATATTTTTCAGGCTTATTGCAAAGAGCCTAGACACAGTTAAGCTAATTGAAAAATGACCACTTATTTCCCCATCAGAATAATTTTTTTAGGCTTATTAACCCATAACCCGACCCGAACCCGAAAAATAAATTACAACAGCCCGTACCCCGATCCGAGCAAGACAAAATAATTTCACGACATATACATTTCTTAATTTTCAATATTAATCAATCATCATTCTAAATTATGTTTGCACTATATATTTCTACAATTAAAAAAAATCATTGAGCAGAAGATGGATTTATTAGAGAAAATCTCCTTAGAAATTCTACGTTGTTATATTGTTATGTTTTATACTTATTATATAGCTAATACTTCTTTTTAGGGTTGAACGTTTGTCGTGGAAAAATATGGCATTGAAAACATTTCGCAGAACTATTGCTAACCAGCAAACTTCACAGCTTATTTCTACAACATTTGCAATAGATTACGAAGTTTATTATTTGGAAAGAATACTGTTAATTTTTTTTTAGCCCCCGGAACCAGAGCCTGATTATCACAGGGTCACACGGGGCATGTGCCCCGGGCCCACATTTCCAGGGGGCCCCAAAATGCAGTTTGTCACTCTCTGAAACTTACAAAATAATATAAATTTCCATTTGTAATTCATTGAAAAAATCTATTTTTCCCATTCATGCAAACTTAACTATCTCAGTTTTTTCACTAAAAACAACGAATTGTAATATAAACTTCGAAATTCAGAGAAGAATAGATATTACATATAATATGTTTCATTCAGTCTCATCGGTTTAGAGTTTTACTCTCTCTAAAGACCATGCAGTCCAGAAGATTTTGCCTTATATATTTTAATGCATTATATTGTTTTTCCATAAAGCTGTGGTTTAAATTATGAACTGCATACGTAAAGGTGTTTGTCAAGATTATAATGCATGATGAATTTTTTGAGAAAGGGGGCGCCGAGATGGCCTGTGTGCCCCGGACCCAACATAGAGTTAATCAGGTTCTGCCCGTAACGGTATGCTATTTCTTTCTCCCAGCTTATTTTGTCTCCAAAAAATAACGTTACCTTACAGAGGCTAGCAATAAACAAAGCAGATGTATCATTGTACAATTAAATGCTCTATAGCAATTGTTTTAATTTCTAAGTATAGCACATTTTCAATGTTTATACCGTCGTATTGGGGGGAAAGGTACTTTTAAATGCAATTTGTTTGAAAACTGTATCTTCATTTATTTTTGAAATATTAATTTTTTGTAGTTTTTAGCACCATTTGTTTAATTTTGGCAACTCAAATACTCCGTTTATATAGAAAGTAAAGGAAAAATAGTTAAAAAATAGCAATTATATCTTTTTGTTGCCATTTTCTCATAACAACCAAAAGAAAATGTAATTAAAATACGTGCTATTTCGAAAAAAATATAAATAAATAATTTCTACGAATAATAAAACATGGAGGTATTATAAACTATATTTAATTTTAAGTATCTGTAGACTCTTTCAGTGTGACGTCAGTCATGACGTTTTGGTTGGAAACTGACTTCAAACAAATGGTTGTTATGCGTCATTTCTTTTTAAATATAAATCGTGGAAAATGTTACCAGTACATATCAAGTATTTAAACACTTAGATGTGAGATATAGATATAAGATATAGCTGCAACACACAAACCAAACAGAAAATACAACTTAGCAACCGTTTGTTTGGAGTCAGTTTCCAACGAAAACGTCATGACTGACGTCACGACTGAAATCGTCTATATTAATGTTACAAACAAATGAATGCCTATGAATCATTAGATAGTCCTTTTTTTGTCCAATTTTTTTAATGGCGGCATCTTTTTGCTGCATTTGTGTATTATTATGAGATAGTGACATCCTATGCATGCTTTACTGTAGATGTTTAAGAGTGGATCGTAAATGTGGAATTCTTAAGCGGATGCGAATGATGTCATTTTACATAAAATAAAAGTTTGTGCTTTAAGTCTTAAAATTGAAATATGTTTTGCACTATCATACATATATTTTTTTTCATCGGGGGTGACACTAAATTCCGAAAAAGCAGAATTCGTGTTTTCTAGTGTAATATTTCTTCCGCGACAAACGTTCAACCCTAGTGATAATTTTAACTTTGTTAGATTGCATTTGTAGACCACTTATGTTAGTTTAATTACTGTTTTTTTTTTTTTAATCCCTTTATAAGTGTGTTACGGCCCGCCTAAATTCGGGCGAAAAAAAAAAGGTTCAGTATGGCTGTATCTAAAATGATTGCTGCTCAAAAAAAGATTTGTTCATGAACGCAAACGACTCGATAAAAATGTGGAAATTTGAACTAATTTTAATATTTACAGACGTATGTTAGACATTTGTATTAGATTGATTACAGCATGGTGAAAGCTCAACTCACGTGTCCGCAACTTACTAAAAACACGGCTATTTTGTCTGCTCTCGCATTTTTTTTTCGTTTGATCAATATCACTGCTACACTTTTCAGTTTATATAATTTTTCAACGCCTTATCCCTTCTCTTGATTTGGAACAAGAAAAAAAATTCTTAGGAATGTGTTTGCATTTTGAAATTTAGTGGGATTTGTAATCCTCGTGACCTTTGAAAAAACGATAAGCAAGTGACCGTAAGAAATTTGTTATGAATAGAAAGAAATATTTCAGTACGTCAATAGAATGTGTAAGTGGTGAGAGACTTAAATTCCTTAGATAATCATGCAGAAAAGCTGGTGAGTAAAATAACAGCACATAAAAAGGTTGATAAGGCATACTGGGTTTGGAAGGAATCAGAATGGGAAATAAGAATTCCTTTTTTTTATCTACTGTGATTGTTTTCTTTATTAGTTTTTATTTGTGTATGTAGGTGACTAATTTTACGTTTCCGAGCTATTTATTCTGAGAGTTTGGAAAGGATGAGAGTTTTGGTTTACAGACTGTGGTATCATTGGCAGGATAAAATCTAACTGGACGTCATACAAAAAGGTTACTCAAGCGCTCTATCTTAGTTTTTTATTTTTAGCAGAAAATTTAGCTGTCTTTATAAGTAATGCCCGACTAAGCCTACAGAGTGCCCTATGGGTATTTCAGTTTGGGGGTTCAGTTCGGTGCCCCCATAACATATTCATAGCCGCAATTGATAGTCATTTTAAACCGTTCGGGTCTGGCGTACTATTAATAGTACATGTGTTTTCATTGAGTATTATTTTGTCATAACAATTACTATTATTACTATCTACATGTTAGTAATTGTAGTATAAGTCTATGCGTGTCTTATTATTAGAGTTGGGCAGTATCGAAAATACATGTATTTGAAATACATTTTCAAAATACATTTGTAATTTGTATTTTGTATTTTGCATTGAGAAACAAAAGTATTTTGGCAATGTATTTTTGAATGCTTTTACAAAGTACTTTGTATTTTCAAAATACAGTAGAATCTCGATTATCCGAAGTAATTGGGACCGATCATTTTTCGGAAAATCGAAATTTTCGGATAATCGAGACTGCTTCAATTTTAAGATTAAGGAGAAAATATGCGCTATTTCTTATTATGGTAACAAGTGCTTCATAAAAAGAAAGCAATAACAAAATAGAAACAAGAATAAATTACCTGAATTTTAATTTTGAAATTAAGTACCTTTTACATATTTCACAAGGGTTTGAAACAATGTTTTGTTTGTTGTATTTTCTATTGCTTTTGCTTTGAAACTCTATCACGAAGTTTTTTAATATTATTAGTTTACGAGTATCACAGTCTTTCTGCTGCTCCAGCCATGCCAAACCTTTTGCAAAACATTAAAAAGCTTCAGAGTTGCTAATTTGCTCGTTTTGTTCGTTCCACTCCGCACCTTACGAGAGCTCAAGTTAAATTCAAAATTTCAAAGAAAGGGGATCGAAAATAGTTATATGTACTCGTAGTTCGGAATGGACTGCTTCCACACAAGGAATATGATAGTTACAAAAAAATAAAATAAATAAAAAAAGAGCTTTGAAAATGGATTTTGCATACAAGGAATGTGATAAAAGAAAACTTTAAAAATGGATTTCGGTTAACCGAGAGTTTCGGTTAAAAGAATTTCGGATAAAAGAGGTTCTACTGTACTCAAAATACATTTTTCCAGATTTCAAGCTGTCGTGTTTAAACAGCAAGTCAGAGATTAGAACAGGGAAACACATGCCTGTCTGTTTTGGATAGTCTTCGAATTCGTTTCTGGAAGTTCATGTGAACACATTGTTTAACATTTGGTGCGGTGTACGATAAGAATATTAATGAGTTGGATGTTAACTTCTGCAGAAGCATTTTTTTTTTTAGAGTCGTTACAAAAATAGTTTTTATAATTTATAACATTCGATGGGAATTACAAAAACGTTGTGTATATTAAATACTGGATTTTTAAATGCGAACCTGGCATTATTAGAATTAAACGCTTATACCGATACTTTGTAATCCAAAACATTTTGACATTTCATCTTTTATTTTACACAGGGGAATCTAACCATAACTTAGAACAGGCATGTCAAATATGCGGCCCGCGGGCCACAACTGGCCCGCCGACCACTTATCTGTGGCCCGCGAAGTCTTTGGCATTTTACCTTTGTTTAATTTAATTGTTAGAATGCGCGTGTTGAAAATACACTTTGCATAAACACCCTTGCATCGACCATGGTTTTAGAAATGGCAAACATACGAAAGATATGTATAATGTTTCTATTACTATCATTCTATATACTAAAAATTTGTATTAAATTTTGATGGCTTTCGCCTAGTGCCTGCCATCAGTCGAGGTTTTCCAGGGACATCCCGGACTGTATAAACAAAAATCATCAGAGTGGATAAAATATATTTAAAAATGATTTCAAAAGAAGACTTTTGAATTTCAAGAAACATGAAAATCGGTTTAATCTGTTTACTTCACCTCTAAAGATTTATGTTCAAATTATTGTTCTGAATTTATAACTGCACTTAATCAACATTCAGCACGACTTCATATTAACGACTAATTTATATGGATATGGAGTTCCCACTTTTCTGTAATTATTCATCAATAAACTAATCTTTTGTAGTGCAGCATGCAACCTTTTGTTATTTTTAAATTCAAACAAACATAATTTGAACCAGAAAATGCATTTAATAAATGAAATCAAATAAGTAGTGCATTGGTATAACTCACATTTTATTAAATAGATTTTCTTTGAAAATATGCTTATTTTTATTATTATTTTTTTTTTACTTGGAGAAAATACGGAAGATTGACAGCTATGCCTTTGCTAGATCAAGATTAGCGTGTACAAGCAATTTTTAAAATAAGTACAATTTATAAAATCTACTTAAATTTTATTGTTTTGGTAGATTAAAAGCAATTTTGAGTATTTTTTCGAAAAATAATGTAAAATAAACTATGTACTTAACGTTAGAACTTTGCGTTAACATTTTTTTTTTCTTTTTAACATGGCTGTGTTTTGTACAGAGAAATTTCTTTCTGTGCAATGGTAACAATATTATCTATTTTTTTTCTAATGGTCCGCGGCTTTGTATATAATGCTTAATTTGGCCCGCGGCGGTAAATGAGTTTGACATGCCTGACTTAGAACATACTGCCTGGTGTACAGCTTTTTTTTCTTTCTTTTTTTTTTCTTTTTAAGATTTCCCACTAGCAACACCACAAAGCAATTTTATAAGAAAAATATCAATTATGTATTGAAATAAAGTTTCGAAATTTATAAAAAAAAGAACTATACTTTCGTATAGTCAAAGAAATCGTCAAAGAGTTCACTAATTATAGCAGCCTTTTTTATTCTGATGACTTCAGTGTTAGTTCGATTGTATATCTGTTTTATTTGTTATTTTTTATGTAGTTTTTATTTCGTTATCGAATATTAGCGTGAAAAAAATGCTGAGGTTATTTACATTGTTTTAAAAGACTACTTCAGTCAAACGAAAAGACCCGTTCGCTAATGCAAATTCTATTGAAATTTTTTTTTTTTAAATATCTTGTTTGTCTTTCAATATTTTTAAATGATTTGTTTTGTAATGGATGGCTGAGATCGATCTGCACAAAGGCCGTTTTTTACTTTTTTGATTTTGTTTACAGGTATCTTTAATAAGGGCACTTTTATTTTCTGAACCGGTTTCGAAAGTGAAAGCATCCTCATACAAAAAAAATCTGCAAACAAAATCGAAAAAGTAAAAAACGGTATTTGTACAGATCGATCTTAGCTATCTAATGCAAAAAAAGTCATTTAAAAGTATTGAAATGCAAACGAGTTAACTTTAAAAATTTCTGCCGTATGATTAGCATTAGCGAACTAGTGTTTTCGCGTGACTGAAGTAGCCCCTTAAGGGCAAAATGCGTTTAACCTTCCGCAATCGGACTACACATGATAGAAATGGATTTTTTTTTAAATCATGCTGTAGTGTTTTAAAACTATAACAAATCCGAAAATTACAATAGTTTTCAAACAAATTGCATTTGAAAGTACATTTTTTCTCTATTCAACGATGTAACACTTGAAATTGGACACGATGTTTAGAAGTTAATTGATTTCATAAAAAAAGGAATTTATTACTCAGATCGCTGTCATGGTCAATGTGATATCAGCGTTACTCACGGACATATTTTTTTCAATTCCTACTATTAGCTCACACTCTCCCTATATTTCTTTCTTTATTTATATATTTATCTTGTTCAAATTTTCAATCGTTAATAAAATACTCATTATTCATCCTATCAAGTTGAAATAAATTTTTTTAAACTTGTACTGGATGACAAGACAATTGAAGTTAATACAGTTTTTTCAAATATTAATAAATTAATTAAATTTTAATTAATTAATTTTAGTTTTGCATGGGAAACAAAATGGCGGCCATTGCTTGTTGAAGATCAATTAAAGTATTTTCAATAAGGGGTTACCATAGGGGGGACCCTGTTCTGTCGCCAAATACCGCCAAGTTTGTCGCCAACTTGGCGATCAAAATGAGTCGCCAAAAGTGACGCCAACTTGGCGATATCTCTAATATTTCGCCAAATTCCCATAGAGTTCCATTGTAAACCTACTTGCTTATAGAAAATCAACAAATTGAGATATTTTAATGCAACAAAAATTAATATTAGCTTAAGGGATTATATTAAATTTTTCTTTGATGACCTAAGTAGGAATTGACTTTAAAAACAAAATCTTTATATTACTTGTTTACTATAGACTAGCTATCTAACTCAGATTAAAGATGTCTGATATACTACGTGTTGTACACATAACATAGATGAAAATGATTTTTAATTGAAAACTGATACATTTCTTACATTTAGTATATTTTTCAGATTGTCAACCAACTACACCAAAAGTATTTTTGATACTACTTATTAGCGTGTAATCGCGAAAGATTTTATCATTTGCAGGAATTTTTTTTATTTTGAATTTTTCTTTATTTGAGTGCATAGTTCAATTACATGCCTGTTAAATTCACGATTTATTTATTTATTTGTGACATTTCAATTTAGTTTAGCAATTTAGCTACGGTATAGCACATAGAAACAAACAAATGCTGAATTATTACATTGTTTTTACACTGTAAAAAAAATTCCGCAACGTTCCTGGGAAAAAATGGGCAGCTGAGTTGCCCATTATTTCCAAGAAACATTTCTTGAAAATGACTGGAACTTTACTGTATATGTTAAAAACTTTCTACAAAAATGCCAGTAAGTTTCCTGCGAAATACCAGGAATATTTCTGTTGACAGCAAAACATTACTGACATTTCACAGCATGCGGGATCCGCAGACGATTTTTACATTTCCAGTTGACAATTTTCGCTTTATTATCATTATTTGTTAGAATGAAAAAATATTTTGAAATTGACATCAAAATTATTATTTATAATTTACACGAAAAAATAAATTTTCAGTTAAAATTCAATAAAGTAAATATATATGTGATATATTGTTTCTGAACTTTGCTTAAAATATAAAAATATATAAATGTAAATAATAATTAGAAAAAAAAATCTAGACATAAAATATTTTGGATTTTCGTCAGTAATTATGTTAGTTTACAAGTTAGATAAAATACATATAAATTTTCCTGAAAAAAAAAAAACCTAAACGTAATTGTATATTTTTTCCGAAAATAAAAAAAAAATTCAAATTTGCAGCAATTCAAAGTGTCAAATATATGTCAAATTTAAATCAAATTGTAATAAAGTGTTAAAATATAAAATTAATTAAAAAAGAAAAAAAAGTCAAGAGGTAGCATCGAACTCGGGCCGTATGGGTGGCGTGCGAGCTTTCTGCGTCCACACCACGAAAGACACGTTGAGAGCTGCAAACTAATGGGTATTTGAAACGTATGCTAAAACTCGGCATCTAATTTCTGAAAATCTAAGGCTCATTTGAAGAAATCCTTTCACAAGAATAATTAGAGATAAGAACTCTAAAACATACTTTAAATTAATCAAAATCGGCGAGAATCATATTTGATGGTCCCCTGGTTAATGGAGATCCAAGTAATAGGTGTATTTTTTTTTACACAGTCTGCTCGTTAAAGATTCCACAGACAAGTACGAGAGATAATCTCTTAGCGATGTCACAGAGGTATTGTATTTTCATCTGAATTGTCTTGACAATAGAGACGTAAAGGATTATGTCGTCTATTGATTTATTTGCATTCCATATTGATTTTTTTACATTCATTTAAGGAATTCGTTTTCGACACTTGCGCGCGAGCAACGGATTATAGCAAAAAAATAAGCCGCAGCGTTTTGCTGTTTCCAACTTTTGTTCAGGAACGTTTCAGATAAGAAAACCAGAATTTCACAGGAAAGAGCTAAATTATTCTGAAAACCTGAGAAAAGGCGAAACGTTCCTGGATTTTACATGGAACGTTACCTTTTTTTTACAATGTAGTGCTTAAGGGGTTAATCTTTCGTAATTAAGTCGCACAATTATTTTTGAACTGGGTTTAAAAAAATTCAAGCATGAATTTTTTTTATCCAAAATAATAATAATAATAATAATAAACTGAGATGCAGTTTTTAAAGAAATCGCATTTGAAAGTACTTTTTTCTGTCCGACAGCGTAAAAATTGAAATTGTGCAATATTTAGAAGTTATAAAATTTCCAATATATTTTTGTTGTTGTTTTTGTTTAGGTCGTTGTCACTATTGATATGACGTTATAGTTATTCAGGGATATATTTTTTGCTTTACAATATAGATTGTTTGTGAAATAATTAATTAGCACAGTGGAGATATAAATTAGCTCAACAAGCTTTTCAAGCCTAAATTGTAATTCGATTATTTTTAGAATTCCGATCGAAAACGAAAATGGAACCTTTTCAGAAGAAAATTTTAACCTATTAATATAGTATGTATATATATATATATATATATATATATATATATATATATACATATACAGTTAATCGCAAATGCATACCATTTTACAAAGACGCATCATCATGTATATGTGCGTATGTGCATGTGTTTGCTTAAAATAAAATCGAAAATATTATTAAACCTTTATTTTGTATAGTTTTATAACTAATAATCAAAGACACATTCATTATTAACTAATGCAGTTATTTACGTATTAAAAGTTTGAAATCCGAGATTAATATTCATTGCCCAGTAATGTATGTCCAGTAATTTCAAATTATTTAATATTTGGCTTTTAAGTTAATTGAAAAGAATATCAAGAAACTATTTTTAAGATACTAGGGGGCTCCGCCTCCCTGCTCGCTACGCTCACCAACCCCCCGAGTAATTGCTTCTCGATTCCATTCGGTATCGCTAAGCAATCCCTATTTTCTAGCCCACCTTAGACGTAATTGTTTCGCGTTTCCATTCTGGATCTCTTCGCGATCCCTTATTTTCTATACATTAAATTTTTGGATTCCACTTGGTAAAAACACGCTCCTCCCCAACTCCTGACAATTTTATTTTCTTATCTGCAAGAGTATAATCATTAGAGCTTATAGAGTTTCATAATTATAAGAATTATTAAATATAAAATTATATATAAAGTGTTACGAATATTGTAAATAGTTAGTGTTTGTGCTTAAAAATAATGTAAATAGTTCAATTAAGCTCTATTCATAAGCTAACATTAGTTTTTGTTGCATTGAAATATCTCAATTTGTTGATTTTCTGCAAGCAAGTAAACCCTATTGCATTTCAATGGGAGTCTACCGAAATTTGGCGAAATATTGGAAATAACGCCAAGTTGGCGACAAACTTGGCGATATAGCACCCATCCCCCCCTTGGTAACCCTTCTTATAGCGTCAGAAAGCTCTGACCAATCAGATGCGTTTCGTAGTATCTACGCAGATTTTCATTGGTCCATTTCTAAATCGTTACTTTTTTATATATATAGAAGGATTAACGTATCCCTTCATAAAAAAAAATAACGATCCATTTCTAATTTTATATAATTATTATTTCTGCAAGAATTTACAAATATAGTATTCATATATTTAAATTAGGGGGCTCTGCCCCCTACGAGCTACTCTCGCCAACTCCCGTTCAGACACCCCAGATTCTAAAAGCATGCTAATGTAATTGGCCTTAAAAAGTTTGAATTATAATTTAGAAAAACAGTGACGGTCTCCCTATAAACGGGTTTTCATTCATTTTCCTTTGATTAGAGATTTTTAAGACGAAATCAGCCGCTCCTAAGAGATACAATGACTGTTTTCGTCTTTGATTAAAAACAAGAAAGAAAAACCATGCGTACGGAATAGATTATGAAACACTTTCCAACACTCCCTGAAAGCTTTAACAAAACTTCGTTATTTAGGGAAATAAGGTAAATAAGATAACTAACTAAACATTTAAAAAACTGATTTCAGCAGTTACCATCCATAGCCAAATATTTATTCCAATTCTACCGAACAGCCGTGTATTTGATATGTAGGCTGATATATATACTATATAATATAAGATTTAGTTTATTAAGAAAACGCATAATAGGTTGAAATTTCTCTTTCAGCAATTTAGACTAATAGATGGAAACATATTTCAATACTTTTGTACAGCCCTGTTGTTTACCTAGTACCTTTATTACACGCCACTATTTAACTAAACTTTAATTCAAACTAAATCACTCTTAAAACTACTGAAATCGCATTTCCTGAATTTATCATCTATAGGCGGCCATGTATCCAATTCTTTGCGTGATCCTGTATATCATTTTATCTATATTCTACAAACACTTCATGGAAAACTACATTATTATATATGAATTTGTATAATTAAAATACGCCGCAAACAATTTCCCCTTATACCATTTGTTAGTGATGGGCGATTCTCGAGAATTCGACAATCGAGAAAAATCGTCATCGTAAAAAATCACAATCGATACAGCCATCGATTAATTCTTAGAATCTACAATCGAGATGTTTTACAATCGATTATAACGAGAAAAGCTAAAAACAGTTATTGGAAAACTTAGCTATTATTCTGGCCGACAATTTCATAGTAGTGATAGGGCTTAGTGATGGGCGATTCTCTAAAATTTACCAATCGAAAAAAATCGTTATCGTAAAATACACAATCGATACAGTCATCGATTACTTTCGAGAATCTACAAAGGAGATGTTCTGGAATCGATTATTGAAATCATTGTTTTTACATATATATAAGGCAGATTTTATTAAATATAGGGTAACTGAAAACAGATGGAATAAAAAAACAACAAACCAAAGGGAGGCTATAAAGGAGCCATAAGACTGGAAAAGTCTTATAAGGTTGCCCCCTGGTTGAAAAAAGCTGAAAAAACGCGAGTAGCTATGAAGCGGTAAGGGGAGTTTAAGTATAAAAAATTAGAATTTTTCGGCAATTAGCACCAAAATGGCCAAAAAAATAAGAATAAAAAGCACCCCCTAGTGGCAAAAACATGAACTAAAGGATGATAAAAGGGATCAAAATTTTTTATTGATTTTTCTACGTCATTTGAGATTGGATCTTTAATTTCTCCATTTTTAGAAAGTCTTCGACTGAAATACATTAAACGAACCCCCGCGGGGAGCAAAGTAGGGGGTGAGGGGCAAAAAAAGTGCATAATATGAATAAGTGGTCACAGGACTTTCCAACGATATGTCACATGAGGTGTGTCGGCTAAATTCAGAAAAGTGCCCCCGCACGGGGGCAAAGTAAGGGGAGTGGCGCGGGCGATATATAAAATGAAATAGTAGTCACAGAGCTTTCCAATGATATATCACATAAGGGGTGTCAGCAAATGATAGAAAAGAGTCCCAACTCCCAGGATTCCAATTATCGTGCCCCTCGAAATATACCCTGCCCATCCTTCTCTTTGAAATTTTCATATATTAGAAATTATTTATCGGAGGGCTCCGTAAAAAAATCCGATCTAAAATATTTAAAAACGCTACGATTTCAAAAAAGTTCGAAAAGTGCCTCTCTCGGGGCGCCAAACTAGGGAGGGAAGAAGAAAGGTTCATAATATGAAAGAGTAACTTTCCGATCTTAACCGAAAACTTTCCGATGATATACCAAATGACTGGTCCAAAAAAAGTTTGAAATCTACCCCTCCCACGTAGGTTCCCTCTTTTATCTCAGAATATACCCGGAAATCACGCAGCCCCACTTTTAGAATTTTATATTTAATAAATAATATTTATCGGAGAGCTCCATTAAAAAACCTCATTTAATGATATTTATTGTAGAAATATCTACAATTTAAAAAAAAATTCACCCCCGCACCGCTCTCCCCCCCCCCCCCCCCCCCCCGCCCTCTTCCGTAATTCAACTCTGGGAGGAGAAAGGTTCATAATATAAAAGAATGGTGAAAGGACTTTCCGATGATATGTCAAGGAGAGGTTTGGTAAAAGTTTGAAAATTACCCGCCCCCCACTTTGTCCACTCTCGCGCCCACCAGAATTCACTCACCTTCCTCTTTGAACTTTTTGTATTTAATAAATAGTATTTATCTGAGTCTCCAGGTATGGGGCAGCTTGGCAGAGCTAAAATAAGAGAAACATTGAAAATTCGGGGCAAAATGACACTAAATTTAACAGTAAAGTTTGAAACTAGGACTATACAGAACTGAATACATAAACCACTATGCTTCATAACCCACATCGGTTAATAGCAATAAAAAGATAAGTGCCAGTTAAACTGATGGCATTGAGCTCACAGGTTATTCACACTAATTGCATATTATACTCTTATTTCAAATAATAATGTCCCTCAAAAAATAAATGAAGGGAAATATCCCCCGTTTGCCCCTTTTATACTTAACCAATGAACCTCCAAATCTAATCAGGGAAACTCCTTAACTATATCAAATCAACCTTAAGTATATCAAATTTGAAGCAAATCAGATAATTCTGCATGAAAAAAAGAAACATATCGCTAAATTAAGGGTGGTCTAACCAATTTAACCCTTTTATACTTAACTAATGAACCTCCAAATCTAATCAGGGAAAGCTGCTTATCAGAACGAACATAGAAAAAAAAATTAAAGTAAATTGAATAATTCTCCATGAAAATCCATTTATCTAAATTAAGGGGAGGGGACTTGCCCCCTTTTCGCCCTTGTATACTTAACCAATGAACCTCCAAATCTAATGAAGGAAGCGCCATATCGGAATAAATCGGTATATTAAATTTGAAGCAAATCGAATAATTCTGCATGAAAAACCCTTTTATCTAAATTAAGGGGGAGACTAGCCCCTCCCCTCTATACTTAACCCATAAACCTCCAAATCTAATCGAGGCAGCTTCTTAACATAATAAACCGATATCCCAAATTTGGAGCAAATCGAATAATTCTGCATGAAAAACCCATTTATCTAAATTAAGGAGGGGGTCTACCCCCCTTTCTCCCCTTTATACTTAACTAATGAACTTCCAAGTTTAATCGGGGAAGCTCCTTAACATAATAAACCGGTATACCAAATTTGGAACAAATCGAATAATTCTGCATGAAAAACCCATTTATCTAAATTAAGGGGGGGGGGCGGACAAGCCCCCCTTCTCCCCCTTTATCCTTAACTAATGAACTTCCAAGTTTAATCAGGGAAGCTCCTTAACATAATAATCCAGTATACCAAATTTGGAGCAAATCGAATAATTCTGCATGAAAACCCCATTTATCTAAATTAAGGGGGGGGGGGTCCAGCCCCCTTCTCCCCCTTTATACTTAACCCGTAAACCTCCAAATCTAATCAAGGCAACTTCTTAACATAATGAACCGGTATACCAAATTTGGAGCAAATCGAATAATTCTGCATGAAAAACCCATTTATCTAAATTAAGGAGGGGGGTCTACCCCCCTTTCCCCCCTTCATACTTAACTAATGAACCTCCAAGTTTAATCAGGGAAGCTCCTTAACATAATAAACCGGTATACGAAATTTGGAGCAAATCGAATAATTCTGCATGAAAAACCTATTTATCTAAATTAAGGAGAGGGGGGGCAGCCCCCTTCTCTCCCTTTATCCTTAACCAATGAACCGTCAAAACTAATCAGCGGAACGCCTTATCAGAATGAACATAAAAAAAATTGAAGCAAATCGTACATTTTAATCAAGAGTTATCGCGTTACGTACATACATACGTACGTACGTACGTATGACAATGAGCTGTGAAATGAAGCCCTAATTTTCAAAGTTTCTCTTATTTTAGCCCTAACAAGATTTCACATATCTGGAGACCTCCGATAAAAATTATTTATTAAATATAAAAATTTCAAAGAGGAAGGTGGGTCGGGTGATTTCGAGGGAGGAGGACGTGAGAATGGAGTCATGCGGGGTGCAATTTTAAAAATTTTACCGGTTTCTTCCTGTGGCATATAATCGAAAAGCCCTTTGACCACTCTTTCATACTATGAACCTTTCTTCGCCCAGAGGGGGATGGGGAAGGGGCGATCAAATTTTTAAAACCGTAGCCGATTTCTATAATAAATTTAAATATCACTTTTAGATGTGGGTTTTTTATGCAGTCTTCCGGTAAATATTATTTATTGAACATAAAAATTTTAAAGTGGCGGTTGTGTGAATTCCGGGGCGAAAGAGTGGGCCCACGGGGGGAGGGAGGGGGAGCAATTTTCAAACTTTTTTTGGACCAGTCATGTGATACGTCATCGGTAAGCTCTCGGATGACTCTTTCATATTATGAGACTTTCTTCCTCCCCTCCCCAATTTGGCCCCACTGCGAGGGTAGTTTTTTCCGTTTTTATCATTTTAGATCGGATTTTTTTATGGAGCCCTCCGCTAAATATTATTTATAATATATAAAATTTCAGGACACTTTTCCAAATTTAGCCAAGACCCCTCATGTGACATATCGTTGGAAAGGTTTGTGACTACTTATTGAAGTTATGCACTTCCGGTGACAGTACCACCCCCACGCTTTGCCCCCCCCGGGGGGACACTTTTCCAAATTTAGCCAAGACCCCTCATGTGACATATCGTTGGAAAGGTTTGTGACTACTTATTGATGTTATGCACTTCCGGTGGCAGCCCCCCCGGGGTACACTTTTCCAAATTTAGTCAATACCCCTCTTGTGAGATATCGTTGAAAAGGTCTGTGACTACTTATTGATGTTATGCACTTCTGGTGACAGTCCACCCCCACTCTTTGCCCCCCGGGGGACACTTTTTCAAATTTAGTCAAGACCCCTCGTGTGAGATATCGTTGGAAAGGTCTCTGACTACTTATTGATGTTATGTACCTACGTTGTCCCCACCACCACTTTGCTCCCCCCCCCGGGGGCACTTTTCCAAATTTAGCCAAGACCCCTCATGTGAGATATCGTTGGAAAGGTCTGTGACTATTTATTGATGTTATGCACCTCCGGTGACAGTCTCCCCCAATTTGCCCCTCCCGGGGGACATTTTTTCAAATGTAGCCAAGACCCCTCATGTGAAAT
Source organism: Maratus speciosus (assembly GCA_963932465.1). Classification (NCBI taxonomy): domain Eukaryota; kingdom Metazoa; phylum Arthropoda; class Arachnida; order Araneae; family Salticidae; genus Maratus; species Maratus speciosus. The sequence goes on along the minus strand of OZ010786.1, from coordinate 339,951,845 downwards.
ATCGTTGGAAAGGTCTGTGACTACTTATTGATGTTATGCTCCTCCGGTGTCCATCCCCCCATTTTGCCCCCCCGGGGACACTTTTCCAAATTTAGCCAAGACACCACATGTGAGATATCGTTGGGAAGGTCTGTGACTACTTATTGATGTAATGCACCTCCGGTGACCGCCCCCCCCCCACTTTTCCCCCACGGGGGTGTTTTTCTAAATTTAGCCGAGACCCCTCATGTGACATATTGTTGGAAAGGCTTATGACCACTTACTCATGTTATCCACCTCCCGCACCCCTCTCCCCCTTTGCTCCCACGGGGAGGGCATTTTTATAAATTCAGATCCAGACTTCTCATGTGACATATGGTTGGAAAGGCCTAAAGACCTGTGACGACTTAATCATATTATACAGCTGCTGTGCTCCTCCGCTCGCTTTGACCCCTCCCCCAAGAGATCTGGTCCGAGGTTTATTCGTTTCGATATTATATTTTTTACAAGATTTTGTAGTGCGTGCACACCACACCCGCCTGCTATCATATATCAGTGCCGTATATAGCGGGTAACCTGTTCGTGATTTCATATTACAAGATTACGTATAAATTAGGGGCCCCGATTAAAGGAGGGGCCCGCTAGCGGTCGAAGTCACCTAGTCTTTATTAACATCGACTCATTCCAGTTCACCCGCAGACAATTCTTGATAAATGTATGACGTATATAATACATAATATATGATTTATAAGAGAAATTTGCAAACTGTAGTCATCGAGAAAAAATTTACACAATCGAAAAATATCGAGATGTCCATACAATCGAGAAAATCGAGAAAAACATCTCGTTATCGCCCATCACTACCATTTGTAATGGAATTCTTTTGTGTAGACCTGTAAATTAATAGTAACTATTCGTTGCACCGCATATGCTACAGAATATTTTGCATATTTTAGTGCACTTCGTAAATGCATATATTCTTTAATATGTTTGAAAGGGTGTAACATCTTTAAAATTCATTTGAAATGATTTTTTCCCATTGGCCGTAATGTAACGGAATACTTTTGACTGTCCCTATAAATGAACTAAACATGCTACAAACTTCATTTGAAATAGGGTTCATGCTAGGCTAAACGTCAATAACCAAAAATTTTAGTGCTATCCGAGTATATTTACGAGAGTTAGAGCGCGAACAGACAAACCGAAATCAATAACACTTTTCAACTTTGTTGGAAAGTGTTAAAAATTAGTTAAAAATTTGAAAGTAAGCTAATGTAAAATGAATTAAGTACACAGAGTCTTTGTCTCTCGGTAATTTTTAACACCGCTATGACTAGTATCCGTCAGGCCGAAATGTCGGAGCATGGAAGCGCGTAAACTTAAAAGATATTATTTTGAAAAATGTTTTATTTTCTATATTGCTGTTTAATAGTATAAAAGTAAGTTTGAAATAACAATCGTCGATACCTTATTTTAAAGTGCTTAACTCATCGTCAGTTGCCTCGGGTAATGCACAAATTCTTAGCTGTTAGCAAGTGCTCCCATACTTCTAATTTGGTTGGTTGGTTGATTTTTGACGGCCGATTACCTACTCTTGGGATATAGGCCCTAGGGGGAGTGCCCTTCGTGGGTGTCTTACTTCTAATTTGGGTAAAGCCTGTCCTTAGCGAAAATTGCTTCCTTTAGAACATTCTCTAAATGACAAACTACAGTAAAAAATGACATAAGTTGTTTTATGTGACAACACCTTTAGATGGATATCCACAGCAGTTTTTGACAATGTTAAACTCGTGGATCTATGTATGGTGGCAAGGTATGCAACAGTTAAGGTAACTAACTTCGTGTGAATGAGGCTTTTTCTTCTTTCCAATATTTACAAATAGGTTTGATAAAAAAAAAAAAAAAATTACAGTTAGAAATGGCTCATGATACTCAACAAAATGAACTATTATGGCCTGTGGCAAACCTCTAGATTGAAACCGTGGGGCATAGGCAATATCTTTTATCGTTCTTACGTTTACCAATTCTCACTCCGTTCAGATATTGGTATGTAGCATAATGCATAACCCTGCATCCATCTGTTGAGGAAAGTCTAGATTGAAGTCCAGACGCGTGATCATCTTCACTCCATCTTTCTATTTAATCATTGTGATCTGCTAAAATTCTTGTTTATTGGTCCCCGCTTAGATTTAAGAAGTACTTCTTGATTATATTTTTTAGCTTGCTTTGTTTTGAGAAAAAGACATTTGGCACCTTCAAATTATTCAAGTTAGCCGAAAGCAGTATATCTTTGCGTCGTTGCATAAGGAGTGAGAAGTAGTCAAAAACTTGACTCACGCAAAGTGAGTTCAGAGTCTTTCGGAACTGTGTCTGCTGATCGTCGTTTTCTCTCAATGAGTTTGTTAAAGTGAAACATTTTTTAAAAGCTCTAAGCATTTTTTGTCCGCGAAGAATCAAAATGACTTTTAAAGAATTTCTCTTATATAGAGGGATGTCTTTTACGCGATGTAACTACCTAATACGTCCAAGGATTTAAACAAATAAGCCTATAAAAGGCTAAATGCTATCTATTTTACTTTCGCGATACCTTTGTTCAAGTTCAGCCATAAGACGATATCCTATCATTGAAAATTCGTCAATAATGAGAAATAATACTGTATCCATTCTGAGCTGTAGATGTATTGCTGACTTTTTAAATTAGCGAACTATTTAAAACAGGTTGGTTCTTTAAGCACTGAGTGAGTTACCTTGTCTTTGACATTAAATGCAGCAGTACCTGTTAGTACCAAGAGAATGATAGTTTCTGATCCTAACTATGATTGCTTTACTAATTTCTTTGATTTTTGTATATTTTACAGCTCTGGGGGGGGGGGGGGGGTAATCTATATCTCAGGTCACCAATGTATGAACATCGACTTCAACATTCGACTCCATAATGATCCGTATGAGGTTAAAATGCATAATTTACAGCAATGGAGCTAATGTTTTAATTAATAACGGGATGAATCTCGTCGAATTTCGACGAAAGAAATTGTTTAAAAACGAACTCATACATAGGTTACTACTTAGTCTCTTAAATCAAATATTATTTTTATAAAACAAATATTATTTTTATCAAAATACTAATTCCATACACTTCGACTGTTCAAAATATTAAAAAATTAAACTGCATTATTTATTATACAAAACAAATATTATTTTTATCAAAATACTAATTCCATACACTTCGACTGTTCAAAATATTAAAAAATTAAACTGCATTATCTAGACACACGGCAGTGTGTCAGCCAAGTTCGCCTGACATAGCCGTGTGTTATTTACACGAACCATTTCGAGCTGTTTTCGTCAAATTTCGATGCCCTACTACTGAAAATCTATGAGACCTACGTACTTGTTATACGAAATGTGTAGTAAGGCCACCCTAATTACCTAAAATCCAAAATTTTATATATAACGCATAATTAGTTTCCGAGATAATGACATTTGAAAATGTGTGATAATCGATAATTTTATCACTGACTGACTGACTGACTGACTCACTCACTCATCAAAAAGATCTCGTATATCTACTGCAGCTACAGACTTCAAATTTGGTGCGAAGTTCGTTTACACTATGAAACTAAGGAATAAAATAAAAAAATTGTGAAAATCCATGAATTACTCACTTGGGGGTGTCCATTTTTACTTTAACATTACGTCTATTAGGCGAAATTTTAATTTGCCGTAGGAGGGGACGCTGTTCTGTCGCCAAATACCGCCAAGTTTCTCGTCAACATGGCGATATATCGCCAAATTTGGCGACCAAAATTAGTCGCCAAAAGTGACGCCACCTTGGCGATATCTCTAATATTTCGCCAAATTCCCATTGTAAACCTATCTACTTACTGGGGGTTTATCTGGGTTTACTTGCTTACAGAAAATCAACAAATTGAGATATTCTGTCCGTCACAGAGCCCGTTCTAAGAAACTATACATATTGGAGACTTGGAATTTTGCATACTTACAGCTGAACACCTCACAACAAATGACAAACCATAAAATTTTGAAAAAGTTGTAAATTTAACCATTTGGGGGTCTCCCATGTGTATTTTAAACAATCCTTTCTAAGTGAGCCCCTAATTAGGTTGGAGGCGTGAAATTTTGCATACTTATAGCTGAACACCTCACATGAAGCTAGAAATCATAAAATATTGAAAAATTCTACATTTAACCCTTTGGGCTCCCCCATGTGTATTTTAAACAATTCTTTCAAAGTGAGCCTCTAATTAGGTTGGAGGCGTGAAATTTTGCATACTTATAGCTGAACACCTCACATCAAATGAAAAATCATAAAATTTTCAAAAAGTCATACATTTAACCCTTTGGGCCCCCCACATGTGTATTTTAAACAATTATTTCTAAGTGAGTCCCTATTTAGGTTGGAGGCGTGAAATTTTGCATACTTATAGCTGAACACTTCACATCAAATGACAGACCATAAAATTTTGAAAAAGTCGTACATTTAACCCTTTGGGCTCTCACATGTGTATTTTAAACAATATTTTCTAAGTGAGCCCGAAATTAGGTTGGAGGCGTGAAAATTTGCATACTTATAGGTGAACACCTCACATGAAGCTAGAAATCATAAAATATGGAAAAATTCTACATTTAACCCTTTGGGCTCCCACATGTGTATTTTAAACAATTCTTTCTAAGTGAGCCCCTAATTAGGTTGGAGGCGTGAAATTTTGCATACTTATAGCTGAACACCTCACATCAAATGACAGACCATAAAATTTTGAAAAAGTCGTACATTTAACCCTTTGGGCTCTCACATGTGTATTTTAAACAATATTTTCTAAGTGAGCCCGTAATTAGGTTGGAGGCGTGAAAATTTGCATACTTATAGCTGAACACACATCAAATGACAAAACATAAAATTTTTGAAAAGTCGTACATTTAACCTTTTGGGCTCCCACATGTGTATTTTAAACAATTCTTTCTAAGTGAGACCCTATTTAGGTTGGAGGCGTGGAATTTTGCATACTTATAGCTGAATACCATCATGCGACAAATCATAAAATTTTGAAAAAGTCGTACATTTAACCCTTTGGGCTTCCACATGCGTATTTTAAGCAATTCTTTCTAACTGAGCCCTTTATTAAATTGCAGATTTGAAATTTTGCATACTTATAGCAGAACACCTGAGGCCAGGCGACAACTCATAATATCTTGAAAAAGTCTTACGCTTAACCCTTTGAGCTATCGCATATGCATTTTAAGCAATTCTTTCCAAGGTATCCCCTAATTAAGTTGGAGACATGACTTTTTGCATACGTATAGCTGAATACCTCAGACCACACGACAAATCATAAAATTTCAAAAAGTCTTATATTATTTACTTCTCCGAGCTCTAATTTGTGTATTTTAAGCAATTTTTCTAACCTCCGCCCTTTTCACCCGGGGAGCACTTTTCCAACTTTTGCCGACACCCCTTTGACCATTCGTTCATATTATGCGCCATAGCCTTACATATTTTAGTTCCACTTTTACTGCTAGGGGCGCCTACTTAACTCGGGTGCCATGGGCTCAATCCCCTTGACTAATATATCTACGGATAGTATGTAAAACGGAGTTTTGTTCGGATAGGGGCTTGTTTAGAATAGAGTACGCCCCTGGTTGCGAAATGTGGAACTAACAGATTTTTCAAAAGGATAAAGTGTTTTGAAAGGAATATTAAACGAAACCCTCTGTGCGATCTGTGATTACACTTACCCACTTGTTATTTTCAAAATCATCAGAGAAAAGGATATTTAGTTAATTAAATTTGAAAATCCAGGGAGGGGCAATGTCTTTCCTCTGCACTGCCTCTTTGCCGGCACCCATGGATGAATGATACATAGTGTGGCATAAGCACATAACTTTATTTTTCACTTTCAGTACAAAAAAGCAGGCCCAGCTATAGGATATTTAATTGGAAAATTTAGTAGGAAAATTTAATAGGAATTGTTGTTTCAGAAACAATAAAAATTTCGAATGAATACATTTCATTTCAAAACATGCATTCAATATAGCAGTATTAAAATATAGATTTCTGCCGCAAATTGACAGCCAAATAGTTTGTTGTAGGAAATTTAAATTAAAATTGAATGTTGCTTGGTGAATAAAATAGTCACACATAGACACATTAAAAAGCATTAAGTAAAGTGTCTAAATATATTGTAACTTTACAAAAAGTAATGATATCTAACAAAAACATAGCTGTGAAAAAAGGGAGCCAAGTTCTGTAACGACAATGGCAAGAAAAGAAGTGATATCTAAGTGGGTGCCAAGTTCAAATAAAATTCACTCAAACTTACCTACTGAAGTATTATAGCATTTTTTAAGTTGTTTAGAAATAAAAATTATTGATAGCATATTAATAATAAATCTAGAACTTGGCAAGTTTTTGATAAATGTTATGCCTATCAATTTCATGTCTTAATAAAATGGTGATGTTAATATTAATTTCAATGACATTACAAAAAAATATAGTTATTATTATAAAAAATGACTCATGTTAAAGATTTGATAAACCAATAAATACACAGATACACTCCCGCTCGTCTTTGGTTATCACTGTAGCACCCACTCTCCAGAAACCTCAATGCAAACAGACTAAGATGCCTGACAAAGAGACAGATATACTTACGCTTGTTCTTGGCCATCACTCTAGAGACTGCACCCCTTTAACCCTTTCAGGGGCAAATAACTTTTATTAGTGAAATGCTGAAATGATTGAATCACACCAGAATTTGAAAACAAATTTATTTCAAAATGGGTAAACGCTTCTTTTCACGTATTTAATAAAATTAAACTTTTTAGTCCTGAATTCTGGTGCCAATGTGGCATTTTGCAGTTAAATTAGGTGGGATATATTTTATCCCACCGCCCTTCAAGGGGAAGGAGCTCACTCAAATTAAGGCTTCCAATCATGAAATAACAAGATTTGATATAATAATATCATTATTAAAAATAAATGACCCGTAGGTAAAAGCTTGCCAAGTTCTAGATTTATTATTAATATGCTATCAATAATTTTTATTTCTAAACAATTTAAAAAATGCTATAATACTTCAGTAGGTAAGTTTGAGTGAATTTTATTTGAACTTGGCACCCACTTAGATATCACTTCTTTTCTTGCCATTGTCGTTACAGAACTTGGTTCCCTTTTTTCACAGCTATGTTTTTGTTAGATTTATTATACCTAATCAAGATATGTAATTTTGATGAAATTACCCATTGATGCTGTTATGTTTAAAAGACACAGATGTCATCATATTGGCGCGATTTTTTTCCCACGCCAATTCGAGGAAAACTTCAAAAGCACAAACAATAACATCCGCGTTACCATATCAAGCAAAATAACGACACTTTGGTGACAGTTAATTACCCGTTGCGTATATGACATTGGCGTCAGGAAAAAATCGCGCCAATATGGGGCGTATATGACATCTGTGCCGTTTAAAATGCCGATTGAAAATTTAAAAGGTACTTCTTAATTATCCCGTCGACGAAATTACTGTCGCCAAATTGTAGGATTAAATACCAATAATGGTTGCCATTAATTAATTAATTATAAGATTAAATGCCAATAATGGGCAATAAAACCATTAATTCGATGTTTTATTTGTATTTTTATTAATGTTTTACTAATTTACTTGTTCTTTCGTTATTTAAAATAAAAATTATGTCAATGTGTATAATTTGGCGAGTGGTTTGGCGATTTATATAATTTGGCGAAATTGGTCGACGGGATAACTAAGAAGTACCATTTAAAAAAATGATTTCACCTTAAGTTAATCATGGAATTATTTTTCGCGTAAAATCTAAACTTTATGTTATTTTCACCGTCTCATAATTTGCATACGCATCTCTTATATTTACATTCACCATTTCAAAAATATTACAATGCGCAATATATTTCTAAACTTGAAATCAAGTTTGTCAACTACGACTTTGCATGTGAACATTCGCACTCTTGACTTGTGATTCTAATCTCTGTATCGGCGAGTAAAATTCCAGAAATTTATATCTTTTAGAGGCGTTCGTAAATAATATTTTTTTTATCAGAGAAAATGATCGTTTTCATTTAAATGATGTCATTTTGCCTCATTGAAGCATTTCCCCAAGCGTCTCAAACTCAATGAATGAAAATGAATTGAATTATAACTGCTTTTTGCGGAAAACTTGAGTATTTTATTAAAGTATGAAGTCATTTTCTGTTCAATTTTTTCAGAAAATTTATTTTGAATTTTATGAGAAAATGGCATCAATAAAGATAAGCAAACCTTATTATTTTTCCTTTCTTTACAACAATGGAAGTAATCCAATTGCTACCATTTCGAAACAAATTCATAGAAATTTTTTAAATTTTAAATTTAAATATAAAAATGGGAATATTTAAAAAAATAACTAGCTCGGACAAATCTACAAAGAAACAGCTTTCATTAAAAAAAAAAAAAAAAGAATTATTAAAATTGGTGCAAAAAAATAGCTCAAGGTACATGACTAAAAAAAAAAGCCTTATCTTTCAAATATATAGAATTAAACTCGCAATGTTATCTCTATGGGAAAATTTTGAGCCGACATTTCAGGCTGTTAGGGTTGACGAATATTTATATGATTTTCAATACGCGCCGAGATTTTGGCCCTACCAACCTCCAGCTCATTTTTTGTGTCGATGCGTCAGATATTTTGGACGCTATCGTGTTAACAATAAGTGTAATTTTTGCAGGGAAGCCGGAGCTGTGCTCCGACAATAAAGTTCTTTTAAATGTATCGTTTTAAATCTGACGTAATTTTCACCAAAGTTTCCTTTCTCTTTTTAATATTCACATGAAAATTCTTTTGTTGTTAGAAAGGAAATTATTTGCGCTGTCTTATGGTGTTATTACACGAGGGGTCAAAGACGCTTCAGATTCCGGGCGTCTCCATGTATTCCTATGGCTCCAGGGGAGTCGGTTGGAGCGCGAGCGTCTTTTTTCTGTCGGAGCATCTTTGACGCCCGAAACTAGGCGAGTCGCCAGTAACAGCCAATCCAATGCTTGGAAATCAGATAATAGAAAAGCCTTTTCCGGAACAGCCAATGAAATGCTTGGAAAAGACGGACCGTGAGGCGGCTGTTGTCGCTAGACGCTTGGGATTCCAAGCGTCTCCGACTCCTCGTGTAATAACACCTTTAGAATTCACGATAATAGTTGAAAAGATTATCTCAAAATATGAAGTAAACGTCTCGTGCAAATATATTTTTTAATTTAAAGTGTTTTGCCAACTTTTATTTATTTGGTCTTTTTAAATATGACGTAATTTCCTTCATTTGTGACTTTTAACGCATAATAATGAATTTAGTATTTAAAAATTTTCTTTCCCTTTTAAAATTCACGTGTAACTGTAGTTTTTATGATGTAATTTTCAATATTTTCCTGATTTTTAACACGTAATCACTTAATTCTAATTTGAAAGTTTTTTCTGTTTATAATAGCCACGTGTAAATAATTTTTTTATTTGAAGGAAATATTATTCTTTGCGCTGTTTTTAGAATTGGCCACAGTTTAAAATAATTGCCCTTTTCTAAAATGTGTAAAAATTATCTCTCGAAATGCTGAGATTTTGAATTTAAAATGGAAATAAATCCTCAAAAAATGAGTCAAATTAAAAAGATAATTACAGTCTGGAACTTCCAATGTATAAAATGATCTAAAAATGTTTAAGTTCATATTTATAGTTTTTCTCCGATAAACCTTTTTTGATGGAACGATTTTGACCATCTTTAACATTAAATATCTCTTAAAATAATTATTCGATTTAAAAACTGTCTGCATCAGCGTGTTTATCAAACATTTCTCTACAATACCACCGATTTCGATATTTTTGTATGAAACAGTTTTCTTAATATTAACGAAGAAAAACCCCCGGTCATAAAAAAATATGGATGCCGATCTAGTAGGAGTATACCCGGATGATCTACGCAGATTTTCATTGGTCCATTTCCAAATCAAAACTTTTTTTTATATATAGAAGGATACAGAGTACTTGTTAGTTATACCGTCGACCAATTTCGCCAAATTATATAAATCGCCAAACCACTCGTTAAATTATACAAATTGACATAATTTTTATTTTAAACAACGAAAAAACAAATAAATTAGTATAATATTAATAAAAATACAAATAAAAAGTCGAAATAAAAATCATTTGATGACGTAAACACGTGTTGTCAAGTGAATGTGACATTTACGATCAACTATTATTGGCATTTAATCTTATAATTTGGCGACAGTAATTTGGTCGACGGGATATAACTAACAAGTACCAAATACAGTTTTATCCTTCTATATATAAAAGAAGGTTTTGATTTGGAAATTGACCAATGAAAATCTGCGTAGATATTCCCAGCAGATCGGCATCCAATTTGAATGCTTAAGCATGGCCTTTCTTCGTTAATATTAAAACAAGTAAGAAAAAATCATGCGTCAAGCATAGATTATGAAACACTTTCCAACACATTCAGAGTAATGTAACAAAACTGCACTGTTTAAAAATTTAAAATATTACATCTAATTCAACCATATGGAAACGCATAATACATTTCAGAACCCAATTTCAGCTGTTCCCATCCACAATCGGAAAATTATGCGAATTGCAGCCCTGTATGTGATTTATAGATTTCAATCTATTAGCTACATGCAAGCCAAAATTTTGTTCACTTAAGAGCTACATATACTTCAGTTGAAAATTTACCTTCAGCAATTTCCTCTAATAAGGAGAACGGTACGTGAATACTTTTGTGCAGCCCTGTATTTGAGGTATAGAATTTATATATAACGGGTAAGATGCAAAAAATTAATTTAATTTAAAAGCGCATACCGAATTTTAAACCGTGCACTCCAGCAATTATTACTCAAAAACAGTACTATACTGTAACCGATTTCTTTTGTGCGTCCCTGTAAATGAATAAAAAATGCTATGAATGTCCTGTTCTAACGTGATCGTAGAGAAATCCAGTGATTTATATCAGTTTCAATACATTTGAAATAGCATAAGGTCATTAAAATACTCTGCAAACGATTTTTCCCCCATATACCGTAATGTAATGGAATACTTTTGAGCGCCCTGTAAATGAACGATTAATTCTACATACTTGATATACAATACCAAACATGCTTTCGTGACCCTAAATAACCTTTATCAATTTCATGAAAATCCGAGTTTATTTACGGGAGATATTTCCCATATACCATAATGTAATGAAATACTTTTGAGTGCCCCTGTAAATGAACGATTAGTCCTACATACTTCATATACAATACCAAACATGCTTTGATGACCCTAAATAACCTTTATAAATTTCATGAAATTCCGAGTATATTTACGGGAGTTAGAGCGTGGACAGACGGACTGACGGACTGACGGCTAGAAAAACCGAATGCATAAACACTTTTCAACTTTGTTGGAAAGTGTTAAAAACTGTTGCATACAAAAATATAAAAATCGGTAGTATTATAGAGAAATGTTTGATAAACACACTGATTACAGACAGTTTTCAAATCGAAGAATCTCTCTATTCTAAAAAAAAGTAACTACCGCTGTCACCGCCGCCGCCGCCGGTTTTGAATTTTTTGTGACCGGAGGTCTTTCTTCGTTAATATTAAGAAAAATAATGCATACAAAAATATGAAAATCGGTAGTATTATACAGAAATGTTTGATAAACACGCTGATGTAGACAGTTTTTAAATCGAAAAATTATTTTAAGAGATATTTAATGCTAAAGTTGGACAAAATCGTTCCACTAAAAAAGTTTTATAGGAGCAAAAACTTGATTTCGGAATTTAATAATTTTTAGATCATTTTATACGTTATAATTTCCCGGTGTGCCAGAATTCATTATTTTTTTTTTAATTTAACTCATTTTTCGAGGTTTCATTTCTATTTTAAATTCAAATTTTCAGCATTTCGAGAGATATTTTTTACTTATTTTAGAAAATGGTATTAATTTAACCTGTAGCCAGCTGTATAAACAGCGCAAACAATGATGTTTGCTTCAAATTAAAAATTTATTTACACGTGACTATTCTAAAAGAAAAAAACTTTCAAATTAAAATTAAATAATTGCGTATAAAAAGCAGGAACTTATTGAAAATTACTTCATAAAAAGTATACACGTGAATTTTAAAAGAAGAAGGATATTGTAAAATAATAAATTCATTAACATGCGTTAGAAGTCTTAAATAGGAGAAATTACGTCATATTTACGTCACATTACAGTCATTACATAAAATGAACACAAAATATTGCAAAACAGTGTTTAAATTTAGAAATTGCGCTAGACATTTATTTGATATTTTGAGAGGATCATTTCAACTATTTTTGTTAGGAAAGCGCAAATAATATTTCATTTCTAACAAAAGTATTTTCACGTGAATATTTAATAGAGAAAGAATAGCTTGGTCAAAATTACGTCAGATTAAAAACGATTAATTTAAAATGTCTCATTTAAAAGAACTTTCTTTTCGCTTTGATAAAAAATACCAGGAGACAAAGACTGTTTACTTAATTCCTCTTATATTAGCTTATTTTGAAATGTTGTTACACGTGTCTACGTCATCAAGTTATTTTTATTTCGACGTTTTATTTGTATTTTTATTAATGTTGTACTAATTTATTTGTTCTTTCGTTATCTAAAATAAAAATTATGTCAATTTGTATAATTTGGCGATTTATATAATTTGGCGAAATTGGTCGACCGGGTAATCAAGTAGTACCGCAGCGCATTTGGCGTTAAAATTCCCCAATCAAAGAAAAATGAATAGAAATCCGTTTATAGGGAGATCGCCACTGTTTTTTAAATTATAATTCAATCTTTCGAAATCTTTTTAAAGGCGATCAAATTAGCGTGCATTTACAGCCTGCGGTGTCTGGACGGGGGTTAGCGAGCGTAGCTCGTAGGGGGCCGAGACCCCTAGTTATTTTAAGAGATATTTAATGCCAAAGTTGGACAAAATCGTTCCATTAAAACAGTTTTATAGGAGCAAAAACTGTACATAGGAATTTAATCATTTTTAGATCATTTTATGCGTCAGAATTTCCCGGTGTGCAGACTGTATTTAGTTTTTTAATTTGACTCGTTTTTGGGGGTTTTAATTCTATTTTAAAATCAAATTTTTAGCATTTCGAGAGATATTTTTTACTTATTTTAGAAAATTGTATTAATTTAAACTGTTGCCAACTGTATAAACAGAGCAAACAATAATGTTTGCTTCAAATTAAAATTTTATTTTACACGTGACTATTATAAACAGAAAATATATAAAGCAGCAACTCATTGAAAATTACGTCATAAAAACTATACTTACACGTGAATTTTAAAAGAGAAAGAATATTGCAAAATAATAAATTCATTAACATGCGTTAGAAGTCTTAAATAGGAGAATTTACGTCACATTTATGTCACATTACACTTATTACGTAAAATGAACAAAAAATAATATTGCAAAACAGTTTAAATTTAAAAAGTGCGCGAGACATTTATTTGATATTTTAATATGATCATAATATTTCATTTCTAACAAAAGTATTTTTACGTGAATATTAAAAAGAGAAAGAAAAGCTTGGTGAAAATTGCGTCAGATTATAATTGTCAGATTCAAATTATAATTCAATCTTCCGAAATCTTTTTAAAACCGATCAAATTAGCGTGCTGTTAGAGTCTGCGGTGTCTGAACGGGGGTTGACGAGCGTAGCTCGTAGGGGGCAGAGCCCCCTAGTAGTATAAAAAAATAAAGATATTCAATATATTATGAATGTTTAAGTAATTTTATTGCAGTTACTTATTCACGACCAGTGATGAATTCAGGAGAACATCCTTTGGGAACATCCTCTGCTCAAGCATGAAAAGTCCCCCCCCCCCCCCACACACACACACTTCCTCCTTAAACTTCAAAACTACCTCCTAAAGAAAGTACTTTGCATCAATAAATTTTTGAAATTTCAAAATGTAGTATTTCATATTTTAAATGTATTTTGTATTCGGAATTTCTTAACTTGGAAAAGTATTTTGGGCTCTAAAACCGTATTTTGTATCGAAAACGATTTTTCGGTGTATTTTGCCCAACTCTGCTTATTATGGTTGGTTGTGTTTATGACGGCCAACTATCAGCACGCGGGATATAGGCCCCCTAAGGGGGGGGGTGCCCTCCGTGGGTGCCTTTCTAAGGGAACCTAACCCGTATTTACGCTTAGAAAACCAAGGTTTGAAGAAAACCACGAAAACTCCAAACGATTAGGCCGACGGGCGCGATTGGGATCGAACCCAGCACCTCCCGTCAACCAGCTTCGAGAGCAGAACCTCTCGGCCACCGGTGGGGCCTGCTTATTGTGACTTCATTTATGTTTTTCATTTAGTAACAATAATATTTATAAAGGTTTATTTATTTTTCTTTGCACCTTTGGCGATTCTTTTACTTTGAACATATATTTCACACTATAAATTAAAAATATAATTTATTTTTCTGGACGAATCATGTGTGATAAAACGCAAAAAATATTAGAAAGTTGTAATATCTGTTAAATCCTATATCAAATTAACACCTTGTAATATTACATTAATTTCAATTGCTAAAATGTGTACCTTAAAGCTTTAAAACCAGTATAAATACGATTATTTTTACTGTTTACGTGTTTCAACTCCGCCCCCTACCCGAGTCATTTTGAAAACAAATAAAAATGTTCTAAAATTGCACGGCCTATGAAACGCCATCATTCAATTTTTTACGTTATTCCTTCATATTATGCACGTTATTTTTGTTTTACTTGGATGCTTATTCAATTCCTACTATTAGTTCACACTCTCTCTATATTTGTTTATTTATATATTTATTTCTACCCTATATATATAAAATCCTAATGAAACGAATTTATGAAACGAATATATGAAACGCCTGAAATGTATCGATTCTTTGAATCGACTGATTAAACAACTGACTTTGTTTCACGGCGATTTTTTCTAAAATATGGAATACTTTGCGATGAAATTAACATCAAAAATCCGTGTTGGTCCACAGATCTCAAAACTATGGTATTAGAATTTTTAAATTCGAATTAGTTTTCGAAATATTAATTTTTTTCTAATTTTAAATACATTTTTTCTAATGATGGCAACTCAAATTTTAATCATAACAGAAAGTTTTTTTTCATAATTCAGAAAAGGTTATTATTTTAAATTAATTTGGCGACAGTTTGGCATCCTTTAAATCTATGCTAAGAACAATGCTTTTTTTTTATTTCGTTATCATTTTATTAAATACAAAACTTTCATTTAAAAATGAAACATTTAAATTGGTGGCTTTCACTTCTTTAAAAAAAAAAAAAAAAAAAAAAAAAAAAAAAACAACGAAAAGAAAAATATTAGACACAGATGTCATATACGCACCGGGGTACCTAATTGGCGCACAAATGGCATTATTTTGATAGACATGGTAACCCGGCTATTGTTGTTTATTTAATAATAAATGTATATTTACTTTTATTTCTTTTTTAAATTTATATAAATTATTTTGTTCTATAGTAATTAATTTTTTTTTTTGCTATTTCCGTTTGGAAATAATAGAAAATAATTAAAAAATACGGTACAATGTAGTAGTTATTCCGTCACCCAGTTTCGCAAATTACATAAATCGCCAAATTGTACAGATTGACAAAATTTGTATTTTAAATAACGAAAGAACAAATAAATTAGTATAACATTAATAAATATAAAGATAAAACGTCGAAATAAAAATCACTTGATGACGTAAACACGTGTAACTTTCTAAAAGTCAAGTTAATGTGACATTTACCATCAACCATTATTGGGATTTAACCCAACAAACACAGAACTTGTGGGCCACTGATGGGTTCGTTAGCCTTGGCCGAAAGTGTTCAATGGCGGCCCGCTATCATTGACCGTAACGGCTCCGTCAAAAAAGTGTCACGCCGGACACAATAAGGCCGGAAGGAAATTGGCCGCAAGTACAATAAGTTGCCCACAAACGCGCCATTAACGGTCATCTAAAACTGATATTTAGCCGCAAACTGGCAACAATTATACATTTAATGGCATTCCTGAATAAAAGCTTGCCACAGCTATGCCATTAAGGGTCATTTTAAATAAAAGCTAGCCACAAACCAGACACACTTATGCCATCAATGGGCATAATTAATGAATGCAAGCCGGAAGCTAGCCACATTTATGCCAACAATGGGCCTCATTTATTAATGCAAGCCAGAAACTAGCCACATCGATGCCGCTATTGGTTATCATGGATGAAAACTAGTCCGAAGCTGGTCGGAATTATATTGTTTAACCCCTCCCCCACAAAAGTTCAGTAAATGATTTTTTTTTTTTGGGGGGGGGGAGGGGGGGGGACAGAAAATTTTTCTTCTAAAAAATATTTTGATAAAAATTAGAATCTAAATTTACTGGTTTTGAAGTGTTTATCTGAAAACAGTTTATATTATAAACTGTTTTCACATATTATATATTAAATTATACTATGTAAAATTTGGAACAGGTCTAGGAAATTTTATTTTTTTAAATATGTTCTCATAACACCATCCTGACTTTCATACATGTTTTACTTTAACATACACTTAAGTTAAAAACAATTTTTATTAAAAGTCAAATAATAATTTAAATTTTACAGAACAAAATGCATTTAGATCCTAAATTTTATCAAAACATTTAAGACTGTTCTCAAATCAAAAGGGTAAACTTTCTGACATAAGTTTTAATTCACTTTTGTTCGGATACGCATGAAACTAGAAGGTGTTCAGAAACTATGCCATCGAACTGGTTTTTCCGTTTTCCTGTAAACGCAATAGATCTTTCAGAAAATACTGTCAAACTGGGCATTTTGAACTGAACTTCCGAACGAAAGAAGAAAATCCAGTCATTAAGGGGAGAAAAATGTCGTGTCACGTGATCAGAATCACTTATAACCCAATAGGTAATTGATTGATCAAAAAATCCAAAACACAGTTCGTTTCCGAATCGCTTCCAAGGTAATCTTTCCAATTTTATATCTTTCCGTTAAAAAATGAATTTGTAAATATGTCAAAAGGTTTTGCGCTTGTTGAGCAGAGCAGTTGAGAAGAGCCTTAAAAGATAATTCCAATGGAGGCATAACTGAGCCTTATCTGCTCATCACCTTTGAACAGAACAAATTTCAAATTTGCTGTTAGTAAATGGACGTTCAACAATATTCAACCTTAAATATTTTTATAGAGACATATTCTCCTAAAAAATTTCTTTTTTATGATTGCTTTAGTTTTTATAAATGTTGAGATTCCTAAACAGCTGCAAGAACCAAATTTACAGTTAACAAAGAAAATTTGATAACAAAGCCTTTAATGTATTTTTAAAAAATATTGAACATATGCTAGCTAAAAGAGCAATTTTTAACTAGTTTCTTCATTTCCATTCAAAATTGTTATATAACAATTATATCCGACGCTTTTATAGTACCAAGTTTTACACAGAATTTCTTACCTGGATGTTTCTTTTAATTATCCAACTGGAAAATAAAATACAAGACCACAGGTGTTTTATTTTTGTAAACTGAGAAAATGTTAACATTATTGATCATTAGAATTTAAAACGATTTTTTAAGATAGATTATTTATGTAATTTGGTACTTTAAATTATAGTTGAAAATATGCCACTTCACTACAATAATTAATCGGGGGGGGGGGGGGGGATAAAAGTGTGTCTATAATGTAATATAATGTTGTTGTAATCTGTTAAGGTCAAAAAAGGTTACAAAAAATCTATATCACTAAACTATAAGATTAATCTTATAGTTTGGTGATAGATTTTTTGTCGACAGGATAACTACGTAGTACCAAAAAAAGTCCTTCCGGCCAGTGCCGGGGAGGAAGAGGTAGCTTTCATAATCCTTATTTTAAAAAGCCCAATTATATCATTCAAACACACGAAGCTCAATTTAGTGGAAACTTAATATAGGAGATTCAATACTAATTTTTATCAATATAATGAATGAGAATTTCGCGAAATTAGTCAGCTTTATTCAAGCTGCTTTTCTTTAAAGCAACATATATTTGGCTGCCAAATTCGGCAATTTCTTAAAGTGCCTGTCATTTTAAGACAACATGGTGGATGAGGCTAAGCAGTGAACTTGGTCGAGACCTTAGTAATTGCTGTGCACATGCTCACTCACATCGGAATCGGTTAATATATAGGAGTGCTGTCGCATGCAAAAAATCAGATTTTTCAAAATGTCAACCACAATAGAAATTGAAACTGCTATATCTGAGCCATTTTTTAAGGTAAAGACAAACAAAAAATGCTCCTGAATCCTTATATCAAGGCCAAATACTTAAGAAAGAAACCTTTTCAATTTCTAAATTTTTTGCACCTCACTTTAAATATATATATATTTTTTTAATTTAATGGTCGCCATTTTGAAACAAGATGGCTGATGAATCTGGCCAGCAAACTTGGTCGAGGTGTTGATGTATACTATCCACATGCCTTCTTACATCGAAATAGGCGAATACGTGTGTTATCGCGTGACAAATACAAGATCGTTTGAAAATGTTAGCCATGCTAGAAATTCAAAGTGCTATAAATCGACCATTTTTTAAGATATAAACAAAAGAACAAATTTTCAGAAACAAAAACTGCTCCGGAATCTTTGTATCAAGGCCAAACACATAAAAAAATCTTTTTCATTTTCCAATTGTTTAATACCTCATTTTGAATTTTAAATTTAATTTTTTTTAAATGGCAACCCTTTTGAAACAAGATGGCGAATGAAGCTGGCCAACGAACTCGGTCGAGGCATTGGTATGTATAATGTACAGACCAAGTTACATCCAAATAGCTTCATAATTACGCCTGTTATCGCGTGACAAAAATCAGGTCGTTTTAAAATGTCAGCCACAAGAGAAATTCAAAATGCTATTACTCAGCCATTTTTTTTAGATATAGACGAAAGAAAAACTTTTCCGGAATCTTTGTATTAAGGTCAAACACATACAAAAAAAATCTTTTTCACTTTCTAATTTTTTGGTATCTCATTTAATTTTTTTTATTTTTTAATTTTTTTAAATGGCCGCCATTTTGAAACAAGATGGCGGATGAAGCCGGCCAACGAACTCGGTCGAGATATTTGTATGTACTATGTACACACCAAGGTACATCCACGTCGGTTCATAAATACGTCTGTTATTACGTGAGAAAAATCAGGACGTTTCAAAATGTCAGACACGCTAGAAATTCAAAATGCTATAACTCAGCCATTTCTTAAGATATAGACGAAACAAAAACTGCTCCCGAATCTTTTTATCAAGGTCAAACACATAAGAAGAAAATATTTTTTCAATTTTTAATTTTTTGGTACCACATTTCAAATTTAAATTTTTCTTAAAAATTTAAATGGCCACCATTTTTAAACAAGATGGCGGATGAAGCTGACCAACGAACCCGGTCGAGACATTGGTATGTACTATGTATAAACGAAGTTACATCCAAATCGGTTCATAAATACGCCTTTTATCGCGTGACAAAATTCAGGACGTTTCAAAATGTCAGCCACGCTAGAAATTCAAAATGCTATAACTCAGCCATTTTTTAAGATATAGACGAAACAAAAACTGCTTCGAAATCTTTGTATAAAGGT
The DNA here is from genome assembly GCA_963932465.1 of Maratus speciosus. Classification (NCBI taxonomy): domain Eukaryota; kingdom Metazoa; phylum Arthropoda; class Arachnida; order Araneae; family Salticidae; genus Maratus; species Maratus speciosus. The sequence goes on along the minus strand of OZ010786.1, from coordinate 339,932,167 downwards.
CAAATACATAAGAAAAAATATTTTTCCATTTTCAATTTTTTGGTACCACATTTCAAATTTTAAATTAAAAAGTCCTTCCGGCCAGTGCCGGGAGGAAGAGGTAGCTTTCATAATCCTTATTTTAAAAAAGCCAACTTATATCATGCAAACACACGAAGCTCAATTTAGTGGAAACCGAATATAGGAGATTCAATACTAATTTTTATCAATATAATGAATGAGAATTTCGAGAAATTAGTCAGCTTTATCCAAGCTGATTTTCTTTAAAGTAACTTATATTTGGCTGTCAAATTCGGCAATTTATTAAAGTGCCTGTCATTTTAAGACAACATGGTGGATGAGGCTAAGCAGTGAACTTGGTCGAGACCTTAGTAATTGCTGTGCACATACTCACTCACATCGGAATCGGTTAATATATAGGAGTGCTGTCGCATGCAAAAAATCAGATTTTTCAAAATGTCACCCACAATAGAAATTGAAACTGCTATATCTGAGCTATTTTTTAAGGTAAAGACAAACAAAAAATGCTCCTGAATCGTTATATCAAGATCAAATGCTTAAGAAAGAAACCTTTTTTCAATTTCTAATTTTTTTGCACCTCACTTTAAATATATATATATTTTTTAATTTAATGGCCGCCATTTTGAAACAAGATTGCTGATGAATCTGGCCAGCGAACTTGGTCGAGGTGTTGATGTATACTATCCACATGCCTTCTTACATCGAAATAGGCGAATACGTGTGTTATCGCGTGACAAATACAAGATCGTTTCAAAATGTTAGCCATGCTAGAAATTCAAAGTGCTATAAATCAACCATTTTTTAAGATATCAACAAAAGAACAAATTTTCAGAAACAAAAACTGCTCCGGAATCTTTGTATCAACGCCAAACACATAAAAAAAATCTTTTTCATTTTCCAATTTTTTAATACCTCATTTTGAATTTTAAATTTAATTTTTTTTAAATGGCAACCCTTTTGAAACAAGATGGCGAATGAAGCTGGCCAACAAACTCGGTCGAGACATTGGTATGTACTATGTACAGACCAAGTTACATCCAAATAGGTTCATAAATACGCCTGTTATCGCGTGACAAAAATCAGGTCGTTTTAAAATGTCAGCCACAAGAGAAATTCAAAATGCTATTACTCAGCCATTTTTTTTTAGATATACATGAAAGAAAAACTGTTCCGGAATCTTTGTATTAAGGTCAAACACATACAAAAAAAATCTTTTTCATTTTCCAATTTTTTGGTATCTCATTTAATTTTTTTTATTTTTTAATTTTTTTAAATGGCCGCCATTTTGAAACAAGATGGCGGATGAAGCTGGCCAACGAACTCGGTCGAGATATTTGTATGTACTATGTACACACCAAGGTACATCCAAATCGGTTCATAAATACGCCTGTTATTACGTGAGAAAAATCAGGACGTTTCAAAATGTCAGCCACGCTAGAAATTCAAAATGCTATAACTCAGCCATTTCTTAAGATATAGACGAAACAAAAACTGCTCCCGAATCTTTTTATCAAGGTCAAACACATAAGAAGAAAATATTTTTTCAATTTTCAATTTTTGGTACCACATTTCAAATTTAAATTTTTCTTAAAAATTTAAATGGCCGCCATTTTTAAACAAGATGGCGGATGAAGCTGGCCAACGAACCCGGTCGAGACATTGGTATGTACTATGTATAAACGAAGTTACATCCAAATCGGTTCATAAATACGCCTTTTATCGCGTGACAAAATTCAGGACATTTCAAAATGTCAGCCACGCTAGAAATTCAAAATGCTATAACTCAGCCATTTTTTAAGATATAGACGAAACAAAAACTGCTCCGAAATCTTTGTATAAAGGTCAAATACATAAGAAAAAAATATTTTTCCATTTTCAATTTTTTGGTACCACATTTCAAATTTAAAATTTTTAAATTTTTTTTAAATGGCCGCCATTTTGAAACAAAATGGCGGATGAAGCTGGCCAACGAACTCGGTCGAGAGATTGGTATGTACTATGTACACACAGAATTCCATCCAAATCGGTTCATAAATACGCCTTTTATGGCGCGACAAAATTCAGGACGTTTCAAAATGTCAGCCACGCTAGAAATTCAAAATGCTATAACTCAGCCATTTTTTAAGATATAGACGAAACAAAAACTGCTCCGGAATCTTTGTATAAAGGTCAAATACATAAGAAAAAAATATTTTTCCATTTTTAATTTTTTGGTACCACATTTCAAGTTTAAAATTTTTTTAAAAATTTTAAATGGCCGCCATTTTGAAACAAAAAGGCGGATGAAGCTGGCCAACGAACTCGGTCGAGACATTGGTATGTACTATGTACACACCGAATTACATCGAAATCGGTTCATAATTACGGGAGTTACAGTATGACATAGGTCAGATATATATATATATATATATATATATATATATATATATATATATTGATATATATATATATATATATATATATCAATTTTGAACGGAGGGTGGTTTCGGGGTCTGGGGGTCATGATCGATGAAAATATACCAAAATTTTTTGAAATCGCTTTCCTCCGAACGGCTGCAATAGGTAGCTTTTTTGTAAAGAAAGCTACCTAAAAGAAATTTTTAAATGGCCGCCATTTTGAAACAAAATGGCGGATGAAGCTGGCCAACGAACTCGGTCGAGAGATTGGTATGTAATATGTACACACTGAATTACATCCAAATCGGTTCATAAATACGCCTTTTATCGCGTGACAAAATTCAGGACGTTTCAAAATGTCAGCCACGCTAGAAATTCAAAATGCTATAAGTCAGCCATTTTTTAAGATATAGACGAAACAAAAACTGCTCCGGAATCTTTGTATAAAGGTCAAATACATACAAAAAAAATATTTTTCCATTTTTAATTTTTTGGTACCACATTTAGAGTTTTAAATTTTTTTAAAAATTTTAAATGGCCGCCATTTTGAAACAAAACGGCGGATGAAGCTGGCCAACGAACTCGGTCGAGACATTGGTATGTACTATGTACACACTGAATTACATCGAAATCGGTTCATAATTACGGGAGTTACAGTGTGACATAGGTCAGATATATATATATATATATATATATATATATATATATATATCAATTTTGAACGGAGGGTGGTTTCGGGGTCTGGGGGTCATGATCGATGAAAATATACCAAAATTTTTTGAAATCGCTTTCCTCCGAACGGCTGCAATAGGTAGCTTTTTTGTAAAGAAAGCTACCTAATACATACATAACTGGTATTCAAAAACGAGGTTTTCGTCAAATTTTCGTAAAAAAAAAAAAAAAAAAAAAAAAAAATCATGCCAAACATGCTTTGCGTATATGACGAAATATTAAATTATGTAACAAGCCATGACATTTAATTTCAACTTCAAATCAATGTTTTAATTTACCACTCGAACAATAAAAAAAAGTCCTTCCGGCCAGTGCCGGGAGGAAGAGGTAGCTTTCAAATACCTTATTTTAAAAAAGCCAACTTATATTATTCAAACACACGAAGCTCAATTTAGTGGAAACCGAATATAGGAGATTCAATACTAATTTTTATCAATACTAAATCATTATGAATGAGAATTTCACGAAATTAGTCAGCTTTTATTTAAAGTAACTTATATTTGGCTGAGATGTTGATGTATACTATCCACATGCTTTCTCACATAGAAATAGGCGAATACGTGTGTTATCGCGTGACAAATACAAGATCGTTTCAAAATGTTAGCCATACTAGAAATTCAAAGTGCTATAATTCAACCATTTTTAACATATAAACAAAAGAACAAATTTTCAGAAACAAAATCTGCTCCGGAATCTTTGTATCAAGGCCAAACACATAAAAAAATCTTTTTCATTTTCCAATTTTTTAATACCTCATTTTAAATTTTAAATTTAATTTTTTTTAAATGGCAACCCTTTTGAAACAAGATGGCGAATAAAGCTGGCCAACGAACTTGGTCGAGACATTGGTATGTACTATGTACAGACCAAGTAGCATCCAAATCGGTTCATAAATACGCTTGTTATCGCGTGACAAAAATCAGGTCGTTTTTAAAATGTCAGCCACAATAGAAATTCAAAACGCTATAACTCAGTCATTTTTTTAGATATAGACGAAACAAAAACTGTTCCGGGATCTTTGTATTAAGGTCAAACACATACAAAAAAAAATCTTTTTCATTTTCTAATATTTTGGTATCTCATTTTAAATTTTAAATTTTTTTTTTTTTTAAATGGCCGCCATTTTGAAACAAGATGGCGGATGAAGCTGGCCAATGAACTCGGTCGAGATATTTGTATGTACTATGTACACACCAAAGTACATCCAAATCGGTTCATAAATACGCCTGTTATCACGTGACAAATATCAGGACGTTTCAAAATGTCAGCCACGCTAGAAATTCAAAATGCTATAACTCAGCCATTTTTTGAGATATAGACGCGGGACTCTACTGCAGTACAAAACATATTTAAATTTTAAGACTTAAAGCACACCTTTTATTTTATGTAAAATGACGTCATTCGCATCCGCTTAAGAATTTCACAGACCGACAGTAAAGCATGCATAGTACATCACTATCGCGAAATAATGCACAAATCCAGCAAAAAGATATCGTCATTCAAGAAAATCGAAAAAAAAACCCGGCTATCTAATGATTTATAGATACTTACAATTAAATATAGTATATAATAGCTCCATTGTTTTAACAGAAATCATTCGTTTATATTTTTTTTCAAAATAGCACGTATTTTAATTACATTTTCTTTCGGTTGTTATGAGAAAATGGCAACAAAAATATATAATTACTATTTTAAAACTATTTTTCCTTTGCTTTCTACAGAAATAGATAAAATGCCGTTGCCAATATTAAGCAAATGGCTATGTCGCGGACAGCTCCCTCTGTATCCCTTTGCAGTAACAGTGACACACCTGAATTTAAAAACTTTTACGTCTAAGGGAACTGAACCGAACTAAAAAACTTTTAGAATAATGTTTTTGTTTTTGTGAACGGAGTTGCGCCTCCGTGATGATTCGATTGAAGTTAAAACACTTAAATGTTAAGTAATATAATCCTGTACATATTTGTAATATATTGTATATAATTATTGAAGAATAACGAGTTATGTATTATTTGAGTAGAGTGAATTTTTAACTAGAATTTAAGTCTTATCAAATTCGGCAGTCCGAACCAGAAGCAAGTGAGAGCTTACCTGAAGGAAGGGGTAAGTTAAAGATTTCTGACATTCTTTTTTGTCTGTTTCGAAAGCTTGTTATCATATTTTTATGGCGCCCGAGAACAGCGACGCCGTTTTTGATTTGATCTTAATTGAATGAAAAATTATTTATAGACGAAAGTTTTGAATATTTAGTTCTATTGATATAAATATTGTTGATGGTCTGTTTTGGCCTTGAATATAATGAAGAATTGAGTATAAAAATAAATAAAAGTTTTGAATGCTTAATTCTGTTGAAGATAATATTATTAATAATATTGATTGATAGCGTATTTTAAGAACAGGATTATTTTGAAAGTTATTGAATATATTTTGAAAGTGATATTATTGTTGTTATATTAAGTTGTTATAAAATTAATTATATTTAAAATTACGGATTAAATATGTCTGATATTGAAAAACTAAAGAAGAAACGTGCTGTTTCTAGAACGGCGACTACGAAATTAATTAATACTTGTGAGCTGTATCTTGCAGAATCAGTACAGGAAGTTCCTGTTCTTACGGAACATATTGATCAGTTAAACGCAAAGTATAATATTTTAACAACTTTAGATGAGCAGATCCAAAACTTAATGGATGATGACGGCGAATTAGAAACTGAATTTGAAACTGCCGAGGGTTAATCTGAAAAAATAATTTCTATGAAATCGAAACTAACGTATGCTTTAAAAATAAAAGTTGAACCTGAACGTTCTATTAAGAAAACAAATTCGGTTAATGAAAGTATTTCAACAGAGAATTTGACTTCTTGCTCTCATTCTAAAATTAAATTACCGAAATTGAGTATTAATAAATTTAATGGAGATCCTGCTTATTGGTTATCTTTTTGGAACCAATATGATAATGCGATACATCAAAATGATAGCTTAACTGACATTGATAAATTTAATTATTTGCATTCCTTCCTTATTGGAGCTGCTTCTAGTGCAATTAGTGGGTTTTCGCTATCGAGTGAAAATTATATAGCAGCAATTGAACTACTCAAAAGGCGTTTTGGTCGTAAAGACCTGATTATAAATGCTCATATGGGAAAATTATTGAATTTAGAAACAGTTAAAAATGTAAATAATACTTTTGCATTGCGAAAGCTGTATGATAACATTGAAACTCAAATAAGAAGTTTAAATTCACTTGAAGTAACTTCCGGAACATATGTTACATTACTAACGCCAATTTTGCTTAAATTAATTCCCAATGAGTTAAATTTGGAATTTCAACGTAAACGGAAAACTCAGGATAATCTTTTTGAAGTCAACGAACTGCTTGAATTTCTACGGGCAGAAATAGAATGCAGAGAAACTGCGATTCAAATACAAGATAGGATTATCGTTCAAAATCCACCGCAAGTGCAGAGGGAGAGAAAAATAAATAGGTTTACAGTTCCTACTGCTGCTTCATTAAAGGTTTCGATAAATCATTGCATTTTTTGCGGTGATTCCGCTGAATCAGTTAAGCACAGTTCTGCAGCTTGTTCTAAGTCCGTAGCAATAAAAGCGAGCATGCTTGAGAAAAAACGGAATGTGTTATCTCTGTATGAAAAAAGGAAATCATTTAGCAAAAGATTGCTTTTCAAAAATAAGATGTGAGTATTGCAGTGGAAAACATAATTCTTTAATTTGTGACAAGATTAATAAAGTAGATGAGAAGAAACAAATTGACGATAGAAATGTCACTTTAACAAATAAAACATTCACACAGAAAGTTTTGTTACAAACTTTAATTGTAAAAATCTGCGGAAATAGTGAAGATAAGTTTGTCAGGTGCTTAATCGATACTGGATCACAAAAGTCGTATATTTCGAAGTTTGTTGCTGAAATGATGCAATACAAAAGTATAAATGAGAGCAATATTGTTCATAGTCTATTTGGTGGATCGGAGGTTTCTGAAATCCATAAACAATTTATTGTGTATCTTAGTAATGTAAAGGGGGATTATAAATGTAATTTTAAGGCCTTTGATCAAACTAAAATTTGTTCCGATGTACCACAAATAGAAATAAAACCCATATTACATGAGCTTAAAGAACATAGAATATATTTGAATGACACTAGCCGTATGAAGGAAAAATTGTTTGAATCATCCCCAACTGAAATTCATATTCTTATTCGAGCGGATATTGCAGGAAAATTACTCACCGGTAAGATAAGAAAATTAAAATGTGGTTTAGTATGTGTCGAAACTTACTTAGGCTGGACAGTTATGGGGAAAGTTCCTTTGGAAATAGAAAATAAAACTGACAACTCATTTACATTTTCGATGCACGTAACAGATTATAAAATTTCTGAATTGTGGAATCTTGATACTCTAGGAATTTTAGATCCATCCGAAAATGAAACTAAAAAAGAGTTGCAAGAACAAACACTGCAACATTTTCTTTCAACGGTTAAAAGGGATAACGAAGGCAGATTTGAAGTCTGTTTACCTTGGATAGAGGGTCATCCCCCACTCCCTAATAATCTAGAGATCGCTGAGGACAAGGGTTTCTTAGAAGATTACGAAGCGGTTTTCAAATCTTGGGAAGAAGATAAAATTATAGAAATAGTACCTGAAAATGAATATAATAATTCCGGAAATTTCAGTGTCCGAAAATTCAAATAAAAGGTTTCTATTCTTGGCCTCATTTGGGATTTAGAAGAAGATACATTAAGTTGCGACATTAAAGGAATAAATGAATCCGATAACCATTTCAAAAAGAGTGATCTTATCAGAAGCACACAAAATTTATGATCCAATAGGTTTTACATGTGTTGTGACACTGACTCCGAAACTCTTACTACAAAAGTGTTGGGAGCTAAAAGTTACATGGGACGAAGCTCTTCCCGAAGATTTGCGTAAAAAATTTCTTAAATGGAAAAAAAGATTTGTATCAGTTGACAGAGTTGAAAATTCCCCGGTATATGATGCTTAATCCTAATTCAAATACAAATTTGTCTTATCATGTATTCTGTGATGATTCCCAAAAGGCATATGCCACATGCATTTATTTAAGATGTAAAAACTAGCTGAAGAGAAGACTAACAGAGAATTGAAAGGAGTAGAAGATGAAGAAGCTTTGAGGAAGTTATTCAATTCAGATGAGGAAGAAGAAGAAGAGGAAAATCAAGAGAATGAAGAGGATAAAGAACAAGAGAAAAAAGAAGAACAGCAAAAAACCAAGAGCAAGAATAAAGAAGTCAAAGATTCATTTGGTGAATCTTCATCAGACACATCTGATTCTGACTTCGATGATACAAAAATTCATGCTGTTTTCATGCAGAAACAAGCTAAGAAAAATGGTTCAGATAACAGTGTCAGTAGTAGTCCAGCCAATACACCAACTCGTTTGAATGCTGATTCTAAAGATGGTAATAAATTATCCAAAAGGAAGTTGTCAGAGACTCCAATGTCTGCATCATTAGAATATGAAGAAATTAATACTATTCTTTGCGATTGTGAAAATGTTGTAAACTCCAGACCGTTAACATACATATCTGAAGATCTTGAATTAGAACCCTTAACCCCTGCCATGTTTCTGCGTGAAATTAAAGAAGGTGGTGTTCCTGATCTGGACAATATAGATGCAAGTTATCTTCAAAGAAGATATGAATATCGGATGAAAATTCGTGAAGATTTGAGAAAACGTTTCCGGCTAGAATATTTGGGACAGCTGAAAAATTATCGTAAAAGGTAAAACAGGTATCCCGAACTCTCAGTTGGAGATATTGTTATAATTAATACAAAAGAAAAAAGAATGAATTGGCCTCTAGGAAAAGTCATTCAATTGTTTCCAGGTAAAGACGGCATAGTACGATTGGCAAAGTTACGAACTAAGTTTGGTGAGTTGCTTCGACCAGTACAAAGGTTGTATCCGATGGAAGCGAATTTCCAGGCAAATGACTTTTCTCCGAAAACCATCGAGTCTGCTCACCTTAAAGATTCTCCTGGTTCTGTTAAAAATGATTCTCTTAGAATGTCTAAATTTGGACGAGTGATACGAACACCAGAACGGTTGGACCTCCTCAACTTGTCCACGACTGTGGTTGAGTTTGACCTGTCAAAACTCAACGGGGGGAGTATGTCGCGGACAGCTCCCTCTGTATCCCTTTGCAGTAACAGTGACACCGGAATTTAAAAACTTTTACGTCTAAGGGAACTGAACCGAACTAAAAAACTTTTAGAATAATGTTTTTGTTTTTGTGAATGGAGTTGCGCCTCCGTGATGATTCGATTGAAGTTAAAACACTTAAATGTTAAGTAATATAATCCTGTACATATTTGTAATATATTGTATATAATTATTGAAGAATAACGAGTTATGTATTATTTGAGTAGAGTGAATTTTTAACTAGAATTTAAGTCTTATCAAATTCGGCAGTCCGAACCAAAAGCAAGTGAGAGTTTACCTGAAGGAAGGGGCAAGTTAAAGATCTCTGACATTCTTTTTTGTCTGCTTCGAAAGCTTGTTATCATAGGCTCCAAAAACTACAAAAAAATTAATATTTCAAAAACAAATGGAGATACAGTTTTCAAACACAGTGCATTTAAAAGAACTTTTTTTTTTCCAATACGACGGTATAAGAACTGAAAGTGTGCGATGCTTGGAAGTTTAAAAAATTGCTAAAGAGTAATCATAATGATTTGTTTTACAGCTAGCCTTGGTAAGCTAACGTTATTTTTTGGACACAAAATAAGCTGGGAGAAAGAAATAGCATACCGGACCGGAAGCTAAAAAAAAAAAAATGCAATTTAACAAATTACAACGACCATTTGGAAAATGATTTTTTAAAGACTAAAATTTAAGACATAAAAAAATCGCACGGAGTTGATCATACATTACGTACGCCATGAATTAAACATTAATAGTGTTATTACACGCAAAAATTGCAAGCGACAAAAATCGCCGGCGACTCGTCAGATTTCCTGAAACTTACGTATTATCCAAGCATTTCGTTGGCTGTTCGGGAAAAGCCTTTTCCATCGTCCAAGAAATCTGACGACCAATTTTAAATGAATTTCATTCTTAAACTTCTAAACATTCCACAATATTACTTTTTACACCGTCGTATAGAGAAAAAAATGTACTTTTAAATGCAATTTGTTTGAAAGCTGTATCTCAATTTGTTTCTGAGTTATTAATTTTTTTGTAGTTTTTATTACTTTTTTGTCATAGTGGCAACAGAAGTATCCATCTCTGTTGAAAGTAAAGAGAAAATACAGATTACTATATAGACCAATCAGAAAACAAATAAAATGCGGATTAAACCAATAAAACGCTTCAGATATGTTTTTGATTTCCTACCCTGACAGAGGACAATAACCATTTTTCCAAATGCTTAAAAAATATTGTTTTAATGTGAATAACGTAGAATCAATTCTATAATATTTATAATATAAACATATAAGAAATAATAATAAAAAAATTACAGATAGGGAAAAATTCTTTTCGACAATTTTTTAGAATTACATAAATCTAAAAGTTAAAAATAAATAGAGGTACTGACATTGCACTTAATAAAATTTTATGCGGTATGAATAAATTGACACAATACCTGAATTTGATTTTTTACAATTTAATCTCATAAACTTACATATTTACATTCTTAACAGAATTTTCTAGCGCTTTTCTTTTAGATTATTACTCTAATTATATTGTAAGTTAAAGGTGAACGATAACAAAAAAAAAAAAAAAAAAAAAAAAGCAGCTAAATAAATAAAGCATAAATACATCGTCTGCATCGGATTCATTTTAAGAAAGAATAGATATTCAAAACATAGAGCGTAAACATATTTCTTCAACATAGGTAAATTTTGGAGACGTATTAATTCTGCCCCTTGTCGGTAGTGACGCTAATACTGTTGCCATTACAGATTTTCCCGTAAATGTCCCATCTTGTATGTTAATCTATGCTACAGTATACCCAAACACAAGCCCGTTCTTCCACGATGAAAAGAAGAAAACTTTTAATAATACAGTTTTTAATTCATAATACAATGGAATGCTGCTTTAGAATGCTTAAAAATAAGCAGACCACTTTCATTTAGAGAAAAAAATGCAGGGGTGATATCAAGGAATTCGGCCCTTGTACCAGGTGCTTGTTTTGTTTGGGCCTTCTCTGGACGTTTAAATTTGATCGATAAATCGTTTCATATTTCAAACTTTTTTCGCATACTGCATCTCCATCTATCATTTTCCTCCATAGCTTGTTCTTCAGAATGTTTGTGTTTGAACTATTATTGCTATCGCCATTTACTGTACTGCATCGTTCAACATTTATGGGATACAATTTTTTAGTACTTTTTGGTCGGCCGATCTAGGCCGGTCGCAAATTTTAGCATTTGTGACAAGTGTGTTGTTACGCGTGTTTAATTAACTTTACTAGTTAATATACCAAGCATTTTGGAGAGTGTGTAGTTAAACACCATTAAAGACTGTGTAATATCGAACGACACATTTAATAAGCACACAGACAAATACAAGCGGTAAACATACCTCACAACTAAAGTTACAGTTATCAACCGGTTAAATAGTTCTAAAGGTTAATTGCAGAGTTCGGACTTAACACTATCATTCATAGTTCAGGATAATGCCACATGTCCCCCTTTTAGAGATTTAGTCGATTTGGAGGTTTAACAGTTCTTCCACTTCGAGTTACAACAGGTTGGTTGATTCTAGGGTTAAGCTGATCATTTCTCTTAGTTGAGTCTGAAGGGTTGGTGTTCCATTTTCAGGTACTTCACTTTTAGAAATTTCTGTAGAAAGAGCTTCCTCGATGCCATCATCTGTCGGACGTGGTTACAGTTTCGTACTCGGAATTAGATGTTTTCTGTTTCGTCTCAGGATATGATGTCCTTCTTTTACGAAATATGATCTTGGTGTGTCCACATGTTTCTGAACTGTACCAACAGCCTTTCTATCGGTTATCCACACTTTCTCCCCTGGATTTATTGACTTGAGTTCATGGGAGTTGTGTCTTTGATTATAGTACCTTTCTTACGTTTTTATTCGATGTTTCTCTATTTCTTCTAATTTCTCCTTCTGTATGAGCTTTGGTTGAAGTGCTGTTAGTGGTATGGGTCACGTTGTTTGTAATCTCCTACACATTAATAACTCAGCTGGACTGTATCCATTCTTTAAAGGCGAAGCTCTGTTACTGAGTAGTGCTAAATAAGGATCTTTGGATTTTTTTCAATCTGAGCATGATAATTTTAACAGCAGCTTCTACAAATCCATTGCTCTTAGGGTATCTTGGACTAGACGTGATAGGTTTAAACTCATATGTTTTTGAAAATTGATAGAATTCAGCTGTTCTCGTTACTTCAAATTGTTTCCCATTGTCAGACCTAACAATATCAGGTATTCCATGTCTGACGAAAATTGACTTGCAATGTAGAATCACTTCTCGAGATGTAAGCCTGTCTAATTTAGCAATTTCTGGATAACGTGAATAGTAATCAGTCACTAACAAATACCAGTCTGAATGGAGTTTGAACAGATCCATAGCTACTATTTCCCAAGGTCTTTGAGGAAATCCTGTGGGTTTCAACGGTTCCGAAGGATTTTTAGCTTCTTGTATACATGAAGTACACTCTCGCACCAATTTCTCTATGTCTTTACTGATACCTGGCCAATATACTGCAGATCTCGCCAAATCCCTACATTTACCTATCTCCATATGGCCTTCGTGTATTTTCTCTAAAATTTCATGTCTTAGCTTGCGTGGAATGATTATTAGAGTTCCTCGAATAAGTAATCCATTCAGCAAGGATATTTCGTATCTCAGAGGCCAATAAGGTAGATATCCTGGTTCTAATTTATTTTTTTCTGGCCATGCTCGTAAAGCATAGGCTGTTAACATTTTACATGTTGAATCTTGCTCTTGTTCCAATTTTACCTGTGTGAGTCTTTGCGGAGCTACAGAAATGGATTCTGTTAAAAGATTGACATAAGCTTCAACTTCGTCTTCTAATTCAAAATCTGGAACTTTCTCCTGAATAGGTGATCTAGATAATGCATCTGCTGTACAAAAATATTTTCCTGGGGTGTGAAAAACATCGAAAGAATATCTCATCAATCGCATTTTTAATCTTTGAAGACGAGGAGTTAAATCATCTAAGGATTTTCTTGTCAATATAGGGACAAGAGCTTTGTGATCTGTCTCTAGAAGAAACCTGGTGCCTATCAAGTAATTACAAAATTTTTCACATGCACATGTTAGCGCAAGTGCTTTCTTTTCTATTTGTGCGTAACGTCGCTCAGTTGGCGTCAGTGTGCAAGATGAGTATGCAATTACCTTCAATGTAGAATCACTCTGTCTTTGACACAACGTCGCCCCCAGACCATAGGATGAGGCATCTACTGTCACAGTAGATTCCTTGCCAGGATCAAAAATTGTCAGAACCGGTTCGGACGACAAAATCTCTTTAAGTTTTTTCAGTGCTTCATCTTGCGGTGAATCCCAAATGAATTCGTTCTTTGTGGATAATAAAGAATTCAGAGGTGCTAAAGTTTCGAAAAATCTTGGTATGAATCGTGCGAGGTAATTAGCCATGCCAAGAAGTTGTTTAAGCTCCGTCTTATTTGTTGGAATTTTGAAATTGCGTATAGCTGCAATCTTTTCTTCGTCGGGATGTATTCCTAACTCGTCGATGACATGACCCAGAAATTTTATGGTCTTGACATTAAAAACGCATTTTTGTTTATTTAGGGTAATTCCCGTTTGTTGAAGCCGTTTTAGGATCATTTTTAACCTTTCGTCGTGTCCTGCCTGACTAGACCCCCAAACAAGGATATCGTCCATGTTGCAGATAATCCCGTGAAGTCCTTCTAAGGCTTGCGACATACTCCGCTGGAAATGCTCAGGAGCCGACGAAATTCCGAATGGAAGGCACAAAAAACGAAATCTGCCAAAGGGTGTTATGAACGTTGTGAGATAAGATGATTCTTCGTCAAGAGGTATTTGCCAGAACCCGGAATTGGCATCCAATTTCGAAAATATTTTTGCCCCTGCCAAGAGAGATAAATTGTATTAGGTGGTTGGCAGTGGGTGCCACTCCCTACGAATGCTTCTATTCAGTATTGTCAAATCTACGCAAATCCTGACATTTCCATCTTTTTTTCTGACAACAACGGCAGGAGAACACCAATCAGTTGGTTTTTCCACTGGCTGAATTACATTAAATTCCTGCATTCTTCTAATTTCTAACTTTGTTTTTTCTAATAATGGCACAGGTATTCGCCGTGGAGAAGTAATAGCATAAGGCTTAACGTTATCGATAAGTTCTATGTGGTAGTCACCTTTCAGTAAACCAAGTCCTTGAAAAAGAGAAGGAAATTCATTAACAGGATCGAAACTACTAATACTACGCACACAATGGCCTAGTATATTAGGACCTAACCCAAACATTTTTATGACTGGTTTCCCCAACAAACACGTTTGAAGACCTTCTATAACATATCTTTCTTCCAAACAATTTTTTCCGTTATACTCTATATTTTCAACAATCTTCCCCTAAGTTTTAAAGGTGATCTATCAGGACCCAAAATTACTTTATTTGTTCTTTTAATTTGAACATTTTTCAACACTGCTTGTGCAACGTGAGAAGGAATAACAGTGTGGTCAGGACCACTATCAATTTTAAATTTAACAGATTTTCCTAATATCTTAATTGGTATAATCCAACCATCTTCATTTTCGACATTTCCTACTAAGCCTATAAAACCTGCTTCAAATTTAGCTTCGTTAATTCTTTTAGTGGACGATAAACAAACTTTATCCCAGTGCCCTTTCTTCTTACATTTTCTGCAAAAAGAGTCTTTGGCGGAATACTTCTTTTTATCGTGCGGAGAATATCCACACCATTTACACTTTGAAATGTTTACATTAACTTTATTATCAAGAAAATTCTTTCTATTTGAAAATGGTATAGATTTCTTTTTATGAATTACTGCATTAACTAATGAATTATTTACTAAAACAGACTGTTGCTTTTTGATCGATTCGGATAAATGAACTTTGTCTATCGCTGTTTGCAAAGTAAGGTTAGGATCTAGTTATAACTTTTCATTTAAAGCCAGATCAGTAATACCACCAACTATTCGATCCCTCAATAAGCTTAACAAGCCATAACTACATTTATCTGCAAGTGCATATAAATCAGTAATGAAATCATTAACGCACTCACCTTCTCTCTGTAGCCGTCTGTTAAACTGTGCGCGTTTGAAAATTGCGTTTCTTTTTACAATAAAATGATCATCGAATTTACTTAATACAGCGTGGAAGATTTTCTTCTCAGCATCTGTTAAAGTGAAAGCGAGAAAAATATCTTCGGTCTTTTCGCCGGTGAAATATATCACAGCATCAACTTGCTCCTCTTGTGTCTTCGTATTCAAACCAGAAGCAATTCGGAATCGAAGAAACCTCTGTTTCCATTTGGGCCACTCCGTTGGAGTCGAAAATTGAAATGAATCCGGTGGCCTTATATGATATGCCGAAGCAGTTGTCATAACTGTTCGCTGAACGAAACTAGAAGTTCATTTTGAACTTCAAACAACGTAGAATATGCTAAGTTACTTCTTTACTTTTTAACCGCTGCCGCCATGTGTTGTTACGCGTGTTTAATTAACTTTACTAGTTAATATACCGAGTATTTTGGCGTGTTTGTGTATTTAAACACTATTGAAGACTATGTAATATCGAACGACACATTTAATAAGCACACAGACAAATACAAGCGGTAAACATACATCACAACTAAAGTTACAATTAACAACCTGTTAAATAGTTCTAAAGGTTAATTGCAGAGTTCGGACTTAACACTATCGTTCATAGTTCAGGATAATGTCACAACAAGCTTCTGCGCCGACCGTTCAGCCACAGTGTCCAGAATATACGGTGTGGAAATCTCCTATCCAAACGACGTAAAAAGGTGTATTACTTAAATATGCAATGATACTGAATTCCAGGGAGCCGATCGCAGCGACATCTGCAATATATTTTCAAATTTCAAAGTAAACATCGTATTATTCGAGATATTATTACAGCGTCTGGACCAAATCGTCTTGGAGTTTTAGAAAATTACCTGCAAATGTCGCTGTGATCGACTCATTGGATATCAGCAACGTTTGACTTTTAAGGGGTCCAATATTTTAGCACTTTTTAACACTTTCCAACAAAGTTGAAAAGTGTTTATGACTTCGGTTTGTCAGGCCGTCTGTCCGTCTGTCCGCGCTCTAACTCCCGTAAATATACTCGGATCGTTCTGAAATTTTTGGATGTTAGTAATCTCTACCATAGCACGAACCCTATTTCAAATGAAGTTTATAGCACGTTTAGTTCATTTACAGGGACAGTCAAATTTTTCCGTTACATTACGGCCTATGGGAAAAAATCGTTTAAAATGATTTTTAATTACGTTACGTGCTTTCAAACATAATAAAATTGATATGCATTTATCAAGTGCACTAAAATATGCATTCTGTAGAATATGCGGCGCAAGGAATAGTTATTATTCATTTACAGGGCCACACAAAAGGATTCCGTTACATAATGATATAGAGGTGGGGAAATTTTTTCCGGCGTATTTCAATTATGTTAAATTATTTCATGTATAATGAAATTGATATACGTCGCTGAGGTTTATTATAAGTTATTTCATGTATAATACGAAGTGCATAGCATAATTTACAGGGACACACAAAAGATTTCAGATACTATATTGTATCCGAAGTACTGTACTTTAGCGATGATTGCTGGATATGCATTTTTCATTATGGTATGTGCTTTTATGTTTCACTATATGTATGCATTATACATGGTGTGTAAAAATGCTCTAATTGATATACAGGGCTACACAAAAGAATTCGTAATGGTTACAGGGTATGATTTCAAATTGTTTAAAGGTGGTTTTTAAATGAGTTATGCATTTTTACGCTGAACTTCATTTAGTTTACTAAGAAATATTTGTAGATTATACATAAAATTATATACAGGGTCACGCAAAGAATTGGATGCATGGCCGTCTATAAATGATAATTTCTGGAAATGTGATTCCAGTAGTTTTAAGAGTGTTTTACTTTGAATTAAACTTTAGATAAATAGTGGCGTGTAATAAAGGTACTACGTTAACTACAGGGTTGCACAAAAGTATACAAGTATGTGTTCCATCTATTAGTATAAATTTCTGAAAGAGAAATTTCAACCTGTTATATGTTTTCTTGCTAAACTAAATTTCTTCATTATATAGTATCTATATCAACCTACAGATCAAATACAGAGATGTTCAAAAGAATTGGAATACATATTTTCTATGGAAGGTAACTGCTGAAATCAGTTTTTGAAGTGTTTTGTGCGTTTTCTAAAATGTTTAGTTAGTTCTCTTATATGCTTTATTTCCCTAAATAACGAAGTTTTGTTAAAGTATTCAAGAAGTGTTGGAAAGTGTTTCATAATCTATGCTTAACGCATGATTTTTTCTTACTTGTTTAAGTATTACTATAGCGCCTAGGATATATAGTGTGGAAATCGGCTATCCCTGTAATACTTAAAAAAGCGCTAAAATATTGTATCCCTTAAATGTGCAACGATGCATCTGAAATATAATGATCGCAGCGACATCTGCAGGCTATTTCTACAACTGCAAGATATTGCTAGTTTATACCAGGGACGGCGAACCTATGGCACGCGTGAGATTATTTTCGGCACGGCATAAACTCATGTTCTAAATTAAGATATTGCAGATTTCCCGTGTAAAGCAAGATAATTAACAAAATGGAACTTTTGATACAGTCAATTTTCAAATTTTGTGAAGAAAATATTACACTAAAATTATTATAATTGTTTCCTGCTAAAACAGCTGATTTGTTAAGAATGGAACTTCTGTTAACTTATGCGCAATATTTTTCCCTGAAAGACTTTATTTTAGGACTAATGTGCAAATAGTTTTCATTTTATAAATTCAGATGTGAAAATTATTAAATTAATATATATTGTGTAAAATCTCTGTACTTTTAGAAAGTTGTTGCAATTAAATAATTTTACAAAAAATAAATAAATAAATAAATAAAAAATCAATCAGATTTTTTTTTTAAATGCCAGTTGCCACGCTTTACACCTCATCGTTCCATATAATGAAAATGCACTATTTTGAATTTAGAATTGCTGAGTTTTTCTAGATTAGGTTGCTTGTCGTTGTCATACAGATTGAATAAACTGAAATGCAACTATATAAATCCCAATCTATCTCAATATTGAGTCAAAAATTATATTGAGAGAATTAGGATACTATTGGGAAATAACGACTATAAGCGGAAATTCCGATGTTGAAATGGAAGTTGGAATTTCGAATTCAATTCCATAGTAAGAAGTTTTTTTTAAAGAAACCATTTTGATATTTTTTTTTCTAATAGTTATTTTTATTTTCATTATTTATTTTTTTTTGTGTGTAGGGGGAGGGGTAGGCATGAAAAGTTTGAAAAACTCAAGTAGAAACCTGTTGTCATGTGTCTCCAACTCAGCTGGCATTCTCATAAGGAAAAACTGGAATACGAAGCTGATCTGAATTATTTCTCAACTAAGACGTACCAAGAGAAGTAGGATTTTGTAAAATACTTAAGTATGTTACAAAATGTTACTTATATATTTTAAATCCTAAAATCAGTATTTTAATTAATTTTGCTGCTTCGATCCACAAAATTTGTTAGCACGCCGTGATCATTTAAAATACTTTTGGGAAAAAATTGGCACGCGGATGCAAAAAGGTTCGCCGACCCTGACAATGTAATACTAGTAATACGAAAATCCCGATGATGTCGCTGCGATCGACACTTGGGATTTTAGCAGTATCGTCGCACATTTAAGGGATACAAATTTTTAGCACTGTCTGGATAGCATATCTCCACACTAGGTATTCTAGACGCTGTAGTATTACTGGCATAGCCGATTTCCACACTATTGGGAATTAAAACGGCCTTTAGAGGCGCTGCTCGCAGCCTTCGGTAGAGGAAAATCGTCTATGATCACGTGGTCAAGGTAAAAACTTCTAGCGTAAAGAAGGGAAGGCTCCGTAGACGCAATGAAAAACCCTCGCCAGCCAGTGAAACAGTTCATGCGGAAAGCAGTAGTAGCCTCCCTTCTTATCAGTTAGAAGTTCTTTGGGTAAATTACCGGTATCACGTGACTTTTTTCAGCCTCGAACCCAGATTTGGAATAAAGTCCATTTTCCTTTAACTAATGCTAAAATGTCATTGAAATAATTTATATTGTAAATGCATTTGAAAGTTTTAGATATTCAAATTCGGGTAATTTTTACTTTGTCACATAAGACAGAACACAAATATCACAGGAAATCTGAAATTATGCAAAAGAATAATCATTCTGAACAAATTTAAAATACATGTAATGCAATGCGCTTGCACCGCACTATACTGAAGCGAGAAGTTACATCTTTTCTCCACCAGATGGCGTATTCGAGCGCTTGAATTGCCAATTTTACTATATAATGTAGACGCTGTAGTTCAGCTACAGCATCTAGAATACCTAGTGTGGAAATATGCTATCCAAACCATAGAATTACAAACAACGAGAAGGAAGGCAAACATATCTTTGCATTGCATCTTCCCTGCCTGCTGTTTGCCACCGGATAATTTCTCTTTCGTTAATCCCCATGAGCACTTGCGGCAAAAGGGGTGATAGTAACAAAGCCCATTGGCTAGTAAGGTGAAGCGTAATACTATGTTCACACTACGATACTTAAGATATAAGAGATAAGCCGCCGAACTCTCTGAGAGAGTTCCACAAACTGTTTCCAAATAGAGTTGCAAAGGGTGGAAAAAACCTGGGGAAGGTTTTTTGGGAAGGAAATTAAAAAAATTACCAGGAGTTTTCAGAAAGTGCCTACGCATGAAAAAATTTAATGTATTATTTGCAATTTTTTTAAATTTTTGTCAATGTAAACAAAAAGTTTTTTTAGAAATGTTAACAGTACCAACAACATAAATATAGAAAAATAGCACAATTTGCCTGAAAACTAACGAAATACAGCTTAAGTGTCATAAATATTAAATAAGAGAAATTAAGATATCGTAAGTAATTTCATATTTTAATCGTCGTAAGTAAAATGCGATAAAGGCAGGTGGTAGATTTCTCTTGCCTGTTCTCTGAATCACCCAATCTAAACAACAACAAACAAAAATGAATAAAATTAAAAGAAAGCAATCAAAAAATACCAACTCGCTAGAAAATTAATGTAGAGTATATGTCTGAATAGAAGACATGCCAGCTAACAGAAATTAAACAATTTTAATTTCTAAAGAAACATTCGAATCCTCACCAATTCACAGTCGCCATTGTTATAAAACTAATGAGTTTATAATTAATATAAATTAAAATAAATTATAAAAACTTAGATCGCCAAATCATAAGATTTGTGAATTCATAAAGAAAAAAACTACCTTAAACTGTTCAGAACGGTGGTTGACATTTCTTAAAAATAAAATTTTAAATTTAAAAATAGCTGATTTTGTTTAGTTTCAAAACTCCTTCAAAATTTCCAATATTCTCCAAAATTCCGGGTTTATTCCCCAAAATTCCCGGGTTTATTCCCAGCTCCCAAAAACTGCGGGTTTTTTTGCAACTCAATTTCCAAAAGAGTTCCACAAACAGTAATACTATGATACACTACGATACTTAAGATACATTAGGCCGCCGAACTCTCTGAGAGAGTTCCACAAACTCTCTCGGTGAGTTTCGATTTACTTCGGCTAGATACAGGAATGACCACTCACTCTCGTTAGCTATGAAACTTTGCTTTTACTGATTGGCTGTTGCGGCCGTTTTTATTTTAAGCGCATGCGCATACTTTACTTTTGATCAGATCACAGATACAGTGACGCTACTGAGATATCTTAAGGTAAGTTTTTCGATGTGAACAGCCATCCAATTCCGGGAGGGTACCACTTCAAATCTGACGGTCTAAGATATCTTAAGTTTCTAGTGTGAACAGGGTATTAGTTTCGACATACTTCGGCTAGATAAAGGAATGACCACTCACTCTAAATGGCTATGAAACTTCGCTTTCACTGATTGGCTGTTGCGGCCGTTTTTATTTTAAGCACATCCGCAAACTTTACTTTTGATCAGATCACAGACACAGTGACGCTACTGAGATATCTTAAGATAAGTTTCTCGATGTGAACAGCCATCCAATTCCGGGAGGCTACCACTTCAAAACTGACGGTCTAAGATATCTTAAGTTTCTAGTGTGAACAGGGTATTATACCCTGTTCACACTGCGTTATCGGAACTATCTTAAACCTCCGAACTCTCTGAGGGAGTTCCCCAAACTCTCTGAGAGAGTTTCAACTTTCTTCGGGCTAGAGACAGTCACGACCATTCACTCTCGCTGGCTGTAAAGTTTCGCATTCACTGATTGGGTGTTGCGGGCGATCTTATCTTAAGCGCATGCGCAAACAACACAGTGATGTTCACTGAGTTATCTTAAGTGAGTTTTTCCATGTGAACAGGTTTCCAATTCCGGGAGGGTACCACCTCAAAATTAAGAGAGTTCGGCGGCCTAAGATATCTAAAGGTGCGTTTTCACTGGTCGTCCTAACGACCTAAAAAACCCTAGCGATCCAAAACCTTAACCTAAGAGCGTTTTCACTGGTTACAGCTAAACCCTTACGCCAACCAATCAAAGGCAAGTTTTTACTGCGCAATCGTCTACTTTACGGCTTCTATATCGAGCCTAAGCTCCGTTAATCGGTCAATCGATCAGCTGTCAATTATAAACAAATAATTGTTGGCTGCACTTGTGTCATGTTTAATAGTAAATATTTTGTATAAAAAATAATCGAAAGTTTTGATTGTTTTTCCCCACTAAAGGTTTATCACCTGTGGCTAAAAAAAATGCCTTAAAATTCTTTTATTACTTTATAATTAAATTCCTAAAAATATTAATATTTATTGTCAACAGAAGCACACAAGTGTACATCACTTTTGAAAAAAAAAACAATTATAAAATCCCATCTTGACATATTTAAAGTAAATTCAATAAAAGAGAGTAAAAAGAAAAAACAAATTCATAGGTTTAATGAAAATACAGCCTAAACTTATTTTGGTACTTTTTGGTTAGCCGGGCGCCAGTGTTATATATACATATAAATATACATACATATATGTATATATACACAACTATATATATATATACATATGTTGTATGTATACACACACACATATATATGTATATATATAATTATATATATACATGCATGTATATATAGCACTGGCGCCCGGTTAACCGAAAAGTACCCTTATTTTTAAAAATACAAAGTGAGGGAGGGGGTCTCCTAAACATTTTGTGAATATGAAGGAAAATAAGAATAAAAGGTATTTTCTCATTATAGCGGGCCTCGCAATTACGCCAAGGTTGTAGTTACGAGTTTGCCAAGCTTATATTTACATTTAAAATTTAAATATCATAAAACGTAAATAAGATTTTACAATTGTAAACCGGGTCGTAGTGGAGTGTATACACTGCATACCTTCTGGATTTTTTTAAGGAATACCGTATACCCTTTGTTTCTCAAAAATACTATAGCGTATACTCTCTGCCTTGAACGTATACCCCCCTGGTTTTCTTACGACTACATCACTGGTTTTATATATGAGATTACTTAGCAATTATCTTGGTTGCCGCTATAGAGTAAAATATTAAAAATTTTGATATTTTTTCTTTTTCATCTTTAAAATAGTACTCAGGACCAAAGCTATCCAAAGACAGACTTCTAAAAGGATGTTATTGTGTCAAACTGAATGTTTGCTAAACCTTTTTACAGAAATAAAAGCCCTGCTTTTATGTACAAGTTAATCTTTCAGTTGGCACACTAATTTTTAATAAAAGTAGTCACATGTCGTACTTTTTATGCACAGAATAGTTACTCATTATCTAAAAATAATATATTTCCTCTTCGATGAAGAGGATATCCAATCTAAAGAAACCTTTTAACCTTTGCCTACAGTATTAAATAGCTTTTGATATTATATCCATTATAGGAAAATTAAAAAAATATATTTATTGAACTTGTGTTTTGTCCTAAGGTATCCCATCTGGTGGGACACCTTGGGACAGTTAAAAATAGATGTGAAAAGTTCAATAATTGAATTACAATATACATGGAATGTTTATTCAGGAAAAGAAATTTATTTAAACTGACAAAGATAACTAATGTAAATTTTCTAAATTTTAGGGATGCAAGGAATATGCGGCCTTTGTATTCCTTTCCAGTTTTTTTTATGCTCCCAAATTGAAGGAATGTTCTTTTTATTTGATGAAGCATATTCATAAGCAAGGGTAGGCGAATCATTAATTGTTGCCCATAGTGATACTTCGAAGCTTGTGAAATGTAGTCTACCAACTTTCTTTCCTCATCATCGGTGAATATTTTTATACTCATTTAAACAAACTTCTTATGCAAAAATATCATCAACTGTAGCAGCTAAAGCAACTAGCAAATTAGAAGAGAGAAAAGAATCTAATACATGCATACATATACAGAAATTAATTTTTGAAAATCAAATATTATTTACAAATGAATAACCAGACTAGCTAAGAAATTTAAGTATACGTGTTTGAAACCATTAGACAAAAACCGAAATAGTTATGCTACTGTACCATCTAGATATTTATTTAGAGAATGCTAATTATGAAAAAATGCTTATTGGAATAAGTTAATTGTATGGTATTTTAATAACAATACTGCAAAACAGTTCTTTTGTTTACATTAAATTTTTATCAAGTTTTAGGATAAAGTAGTAATATAGATTCACAAAAGGCAAGCCTCAACATTTTAAATCAAAATATCTTAAGCATAATTATATTTAAAAAAATAAAAGCACTCTAAACATATTATTTTAAAAAATGAAAGGCAAAATATAATACAAAAATAAATACTATTTAATTAAAATGGTAAATGCTGATTTTTTACTAAAGTACTACTCAAAATCAAATATGGGAACTGAAAATAGCTGATTATATATATTTATTAAAATAGTATATAATTTGTAACGGCACAGATGTCATATACACCCCATATTGGTGCGATTGTTTTCCGACGCCAATTTGGCGAAAACATCAGCAGCATTATAAACAATAACACCCGGGTTACCATATCAAGCAAAATAATGACACCTTGGTGTCAATATGCACCGCACCCATTGCATATATGACATTGGCGTTAGAAAAAAATCGCGCCAATATGGGGCATATATGACATCTGTGCCATTGTAACATTAAGAATTTCTCATAAAAGAATTTAACCCCTAAGCAATGATTCATAAAATTACACATGCTTCTACTTAAATTAGGGCTAAATTCCATCAACTGTCAGAAGACTTTAATAAAACTACATTTAAATACAAAAACAGTTATATTAATCCTTTAAAAGTTGCAGAAATTTATCCTACCTGCACATACTTAAAATTGTACTGGTGGACATTAAAATCTTTCTACAAAAGATTAAGTTTATTATACACATAAAAGACCCATCTCTTATTATAAAAATGTTTATGTCATAATTTTAATTTTTGAAAGATTAAAAATTTTTTAACCCATTAATTTTTTAACCCCTTCGGGACGGGAGCCTTTTACGAAATTTTTAATCTTTAGTCACCGTTTTTTAAAAACAGAAATTTGTGTCTTCTTGAATCGTGAAAATGCGCTGATTAAATAAGGCAAATTTTACTAGTGAGGAAAAACAAGGATTCTGAGCGCTTCATGCGGCACGTATACGTGCCGCTCGTCCCCAAGGGGTTAAACATTATTTGCAACCGGCGGTTTGTTTATTTAGGTTAATACAATGTGACAGTTTATTTAAGTATGAGATGTTGTTTCAGTGTTGTTGTTGACAGTTTGTTTATTTAGGGGTTTTTTTCTTTTGCATGTTACATGCTTTATAAATCACTGTTTTCAATCTAATTTTTAAAAATTTCCTAAAGATACACAAGGACTTCTCATTTAAATTTTTCTTTTTTTTCTGCATTCATAATTATTAATAAAACAATAAGATAAAAAGCAATCGAAGAGTCAAAATTTAACAAATTTCAGTTTCGGTCGATACTCAATTTTAAATCATACCAACTGTATCATGTAACTGCTCTGATGACAATAAATATAATTAATATAAGGAAAAAAAACCCACTTTGTCGTCTTAAAAGAAAAAACTCTTTATCTTTTAAAAATGCTTTTTTTTTTTTCATTTTACTTTCAAAAACACTTAGTCTCATATGAATATAAACAACAAACCCTTTTTTGCATCTTTTAAGTACACTTTTTTACTTTAAAAAAAAAAACTAAAAATTTTTATTATCTAAAAACATATCTCTCCCCCTCTTTTTTTTCATCTTATAAAATAAAATAAAATAGAAAAAATTGCCCTGGTAACAAACAAGACAGGGATATACGTAAGCCTGGCCCACACTTTTTTTTTTTACTTAGCGGCAGATTTTATTTATGCCCCACACTGAAACATATAAATGTTTATTTCACATTATATTTACAATTTTACTTATGGGTATTTAAAAATATTTTCAGCTAAATAATTTTTGTACTTACTTTTCTTATTGTGTTCTCATAGTTTGTAGTGTAGCATGTTATTTTTGGAAAATATAATTTAATGAGTAATGTAATTTAAAAAAAAGTTCGTAGGGAGCACAAATATTATTTTTGATGTTACTTTAATAAACTTACTTTATTGTCTCCTCTTTTGACATAGAAGTGGGAGTCCTGCCATACTCACAGATTTTTTTAAATCTTCTGTTTTGAAATCTTCCGATGCGAAGATGAATCCACAATCCTTATAAAAGTAGCATACAGCTCCAAGGGCACGAGACAAATTCCAGTTGCTTGCAGACGATCACTAATGGTAGTCACTTATTATACAATAAAACTACACACCTGTGATTTTCTGAAAGCATTCAAATTTGAAGATTTATCTCTATCCCGGCACCAGCTGATCCGCCACACGCTTACCTTCACTGGTATACTTCGTATTGATTGATATATACAATTTCTGGATGTAACGTCAAAAATAATATTGATGCTCCTTACAAACTAGTTTTTTGATTACATTACTCGTAAAATTATATTTTTCAAAAAATAACATATTACACAACAAACAATGACAAAACTAGGGCCTACTACAGTTTCATTACATCTAACATACTATTTTGACCACTGAATTTATATATATCATGAATTCATGATTTGTCTAAAACTTTAATATACACTCAAACATAGACTCAAATCAAAGAATCTTCCACTTAGATACCACCAAACCACCAGATAAGGATTTCCATTTTCAAAAATAGTAAGAATAATAAGTAAATGCTTTTTGAAAAAAAAAAATAAATGAATAAATAATTTTTTACTCTTATAAATAAATAGGTACATTTAAATTGATGATCTATGCTCTAAGATAAATCTGTAGCTATACTTGTAAAAGAAATGCACTTAAATAACAATTTAAACAAAATTTTATAAATATATATTTCAACTAGAGAATCTCCTATTATTTTGGAATAATTTAATTTAAAATGCATTGAATAGGCGTTTATAACTGCCTATCGAATTGGAATGGTAATGTGTACAAATTCTTCGAAATGGGCACATAGAAAAGCTACACATAGTTTGAATATCTCTCAATTGATTTAAACTTCATACAAAGTTATAAATCTTCATAAAAGTTTCAGCATTAATTTTAACAAAAAGAAAGATAACACATCTGCAGGTAAAATGTATTAAAAATAAAATAAATAAGTAGATCAGCAGTGTTTTCTTTACATGACAAAATTCACAAGTAAGTATCTGAAAAGGAGTAAAGAGCAAACTGTTTTGCAATCGGATCTTTCTTGCTTAAAGGGGAACAGGAAAGGACAATGGCTAGTTTATTTTATAGAAACTTTGTTTACATGCTCGTTTAAACATGGATAATCAAGTACTTTCTATAAGCAAAACTGAATTGAATTTTGCCTGTAACTAATTTTCCATTTAAATAACAATGGGCTACAGTAAACAATATCCTTCTTAACACTTACAATTATTTTAAGTGAGTAAAGGGAAATTTAAATCTAAATTGATCAGAAATACCCTATCAAGTAACCTAATATAATCAATGAAGCAATTCAGAAAATTTAAGAAACAAATATTCTTAAAAAATACTTTTATTATTTGTATACTATTGAAGTGTCTGCTATGCGTCACTTCCACGTTTTAGGGAATCTAACTCCATCAGTTTACTAAATAACTCGATGTACTTCAATTCAATAAAGATGCGTTTAGTAGTAACTAAATTATATTTTAACAACTATATTTACAAATTAAATTACACATTACATTATTAAAACATTGATTGAAGTGCGTCTACAAACGCTTCGCGAGACAGTCTTTTAACGTCCGTACTAGACGACAGCCGGCAATCAACTGAGTCCACACGAGAGTTCTGAGAGTCTGGAGAGAGAATCAGTGCGCTGATGTGTGCTGCCATCTATCGTTTCAGTTTGAACTTAATGTTCATTAAATATCAGAAAACTGCGAATTCCACTAACTCTTGCAGATGCTGCACTATTAACGCTCAATAAAAATAAAATGATTTTGAGAACTGGACATATCTTCATCCTTATATCTGAAACAAAATCCTTAAACGAACTATATAATTAGTATTCTAATATTAATAAAATACATCTGAAAATGATTACCAAAAATAGCGATCTACAATCCATATGGATTACCCACAATTTATTAAATTAAAAGACAATAATAAAAGAGGATATTTATCCAACATGTTAATAAAATTTACTATTTTGCTTCAATCACAAAAAATAGATTATTCTTTGACGTAAAAACAGAATAATTAAAAAAAATATATCACTTAGAAAATTGACAACACCGCCATTATTATCAAAATACTCTATTTTAATTGGCTGCGCTTGGGTAAGCCGTGATTAGGATTGATCACGAATCAAAACTACAAAATTGCGTTCTAACGACCTAAAATCTTGTGCTTAGGTAAAAAGTTAGGTAAGTTAGACCTTGGGTAGACCAGTGAAAACGCACCTTTAGGGGGATTGCAAGCAGTTCGTCTTCGTTACATCCCGTCGCGAAATTTGACTTTCCATAAGACTTTTAGCATTAGTGTGAAGTCCTGCAATTTCATTGGCTGACGCTTCACCGATAGCCAATGAAATTGAACGGGACTTCTTTCCCTGAAAGGACAAGTACAAGAGTAAAATACTGTGTAAAGCCGGGAAGGGACTCAAGAGTGAAAGGTTCCATTCTCTCATTGGTCGATCAGAAACCGGTCTTGGCTTGCTTCTCATGTATGATTTGGCGATGAAATGCAAGCACTTTGAGAAATATCGTACCTAGTTAATTCATGCTATTTTGGTGAGTGTTTTGTGTGGACGAACTTGTCCTGTGGTTAACGCGCTTGTCTAGCAAACTCAAGTACGCAGGTTCGATCCTCCCTGTTACTTTTATATTTTTTATTTGTGTTTTGTTTCGATTTTTATTAAGTTAGTTAAAAAAGATTTATCGACTTTTATTATCCATTCATTTCCAATTTTTTAAACTGTCAATTAGATAATTAAATACAATTTTGATTAAATTAAGTTTTAATTGTTATTAAATAAAATAAAATTTAGTTTTAAATAAAATTGAAATTTAATTTTTATAAAATAAAATAAAATTTAGTTTTAAATAAATTTCAAAATTCAAATAAGCTATTTTTTTTATGAATTAAAGTGAACATTTATTGTAATTAAATAATAATATCTCCTAAACTTACATACATTGTTTTTTTCCCTTATAACTTTAGTATCAGATAAATATTAAATTAGCAAAATTAATTTTTCAAAGTTTTCTTTTAAAATTAATTAGTATTTTTCATACAGAAAAACTTTATTCATTTATTATCAAATGCTTTGTAATTTTTTATTATGTATAAAATACTGTTAATGACATTAATTTTTAAAACTCATATTACTTATAAGCTATTTATTTCAATTTCTTAAAATGAATATTTTTGAAAATATGTTATTTCTTACACTTATATAAATATTTTTATTTTTATGTTATATCATTTAACAATATATCTGCATACATAACTATATTCAGTTTATTTTATTTGAAAGTAAAATTTTATTAATTTATGAATTTATATTAATAATATTATTAACTTAGCAAGTAATTAATTATTTAAACCAATTTGTAATAGTTAATTGTTAAATATTTTTTATTAAAATTTGCTAAAATTTTTTTAATTGTTTTTATTAAAAAATTCTTATGAACACATAACTATATTCAGTTTATTTTATTTGAAAGTAAAATTTTATTAATTTATGAATTTATATTAATAATATTATTAATTTAATAAGTAATTAATTATTTAAAAATTGTAATAGTTACTTGTTAAATACTTTTTATTAAAATTTCCTAAAAAAATTTTAATTGTTATTATTAAAAAATTCTAATAAACTACTTTTCAAAACAATATATATATTATATACATATTATTTGAAAACTCAGTCAAAAACATAAATTATTTTTATTAAAAAATTATTATAAATTTCCCCTTCACTTTTACCACCCTAAATATTTGAAAACTAAGTTAAAGACATAAGTCCAAGTAATCATTAACTAGAAATATTTAATGCAACAAAATACATTATAAAAACTTCTTATAGTTTTTGGTAGTTATTGCTCAGATATTATTGTTTTGAGTTCAGACTTTTTTTTCCTTTTGGGTGTGTGGAAAAAAAAAAAAAAAATCTGTCATTATTATTTAATTTATTTTTTCATTATATTTCACTATAAGTGTGAGCTATAATTTATTTTAGCTTGACCTTTTTCATTCACTATCTATGAAACACTTTACTTTTTAGATTTTTTTTTTGTCCTATTTGTTATTTTACAGCAATAATAAATAGATATTAATATTGCAAATTACTATAAGGGCAAGGCAGAATTTAGATGATCTAAATCCCTTTCTGACAATTTTGATTATTTGAGTACTAGTTTGGCCATTTAATTATGTATATTTACGCATACAAAGTGCCATGAAAAAAAAAATTGCATAAAATTTGACTGAGTATTTTTATTAATTGTTTTTTATATACTTATTATTTTTAAAAAACACATCAGCTATGAAGGAAGGGGAGGGGGAGTGCTTGAGTTTACTGTTGCTTTGCACAGATAACTACAGTCAAAACACATCACATAGGTAATTAAATGCAGTTGCGTAGCCAGGATATTATTTCGGGGGGGGGGGGGGGCGGGGGGGCGTCTAATCCCCTAAGCTTCTCTCCTCCTGATGCAAAGTTATAAGTTAAAAACTATTAATTTTACTTTTCGTATAAATATCAATTTTATACTTTTAAAATATGATTTTTTTTTTTTTTTTTTATTTAAGTCAAAATTTACATACACCTGTATATACAAAAGGAATAATGTGTAATGTGTAATTTAAAACTAATAAGTCTAAAATATTTAAATTGATTACTTTTTTAAAAGAAAGTCAGTTTTATCAATTTTTTGCAGGGAAAAAAAGGTATTTTTAAAAATACCATATCACTGTTTTCCGTGAATCACTTCATATGAAAAATAAATTAAAATTCCCTACATGTCGCAAACAAAATTTAATATGATTGCACCATAATACTCGAAATAATCTCAAGCGACACTTGGCGATTTGTTTTGGTGGTGAAATGAGATGTGCCCGCTGATTTGTTAGGAAGAAGTGTCCACCACTGCTCAATAATCAGGACTTGTAACCTTGAGAAGTAATCGCAAGATTCTTCTTTCTTCTCAACCAATGGGAGAATGGAACCTTTCACCCTTGAGTCTCTTCCGTAAAGCCGGCACATGGTATTTTGGTATCTCAAATGTATGAATGATCTAGCCCAGTGGTCAAGACTAGGGCTGGTTAAGATTTTGCATTTGTAATACTAAAGTTGCGAGTTCTGTCCTTCCGCTGGCATTTTCATTTTTTTTTAGAGTTTTGTTTTGATTTTTATTAAGTCAGTTAGTTAAAATCAGTCGATCTTTATTACCAGTTCTTTTGTAATTTTTTTAGCAATTTGATTTTTTAAAATAAATTAATTAAATAAAAAAATCAATTAATCTATTTGTTAATAATTAAAGTAAACATTTATTAAAATGCAATAATAAATTTCCTAGGCTTACATTAAAAGTATTTTCATGTTAGAACTTTATAAAGTTTTGATCATTTTAAATTTGTCTGTTACTATAGTAACAGATAAATGCAAAATTATCAGAATTAATATATTAAGGGTTTTTTATTTTAAAATTATCCTTGAGACATAAAAATCCTTATTAATTTATGATAGGTTACTTTATAATTTTTTATCTTAAATATTACACAAATATTTAAATTAAATTTTAAAATTCATAGGACTTATAAGGTATTTTTCTAATAAAGAAATTCTTTAATAATTAAAGTGTAAAAATAATATTTTCTTAAGTTAGTTAGTTAAAATCAGTTGATCTTTATTACGAGTTCCGTTGTATTTTTTTTTTGTCAATTAGATTTTTTAAAAATAAATTTAAATAATTAAATTCAAAAATTCATTTAATCTATTTTTTAATAATTAAAGTAAACATTTATTAAAATGCAATAATAAATCTCCTAGGCTTACATTAAAAGTATTTTCATGTTAGATTTTTATAAAGTTCTGATCATTTTAAATTTATCTGCTATTTAGATTACTATTTTTTTTAAAAATTGTAAATGTTATACAGATAATTGAATTAAATTTTAAAATTCATATGACTTATACGGTATTTTTCTAATAAATAAATTTCTTTAATAATTAAAGAGTAATAAAAATATTTTCGTAAGGCTGTTCTTAACTGCTCTGCTCAAGAAGCGCAAAACGTTTTGACACATTTACAAATTCATTTTTAGCGGAAAGGTATAAAATTGGAAAGCCTGGCCATGGAAGCGATTTGGAATTAAACTGTTTTTCCATTTTTTGATCACATTGAGTTATAAGCGATTTTGATCGCGTGACAAACACGTTTTTCGCCCGGTCTTCAGTGCTCTTTCTTCCTTCGCGCGGAAATTCGGTTCAAAACGTCCACTTTGACACTATTTTCTGAAAAATCTATTGCGTTTGCAAAAAAAAAATGAAAAAAACAGCTTAATTACATAGTTTCTGAACAACAACAACAGCTACTTTCATGCATTTTCGAACAAAAATGAATTAAAACTTATGTCAGAAAGTTGCCTTTTTGGATTTGAGAACACCCTTAAGTCAGTTAGTTAAAATCAGTTAATCTTTATCACCAGTTCCTTTGAAAAAAAAATTTGTCAATTAGATTTTTTTAAATAAATTTAAATAATTAAATAAAAAAATTCATTTAATCTGTTTTTTAATAATAATGTAATAATAATATATATTTACCTTACATTAAAAATATTTTTTGTTGGAACTTTAGTAAGTTATATATACATATATAATTAGCAGTAATAATTTATTAAAGTGTTCATTTCTCAAAATTAAGTATTATCTTTCATATATAAAAATATTTATCAATTTATCAGCTGCTTTCTAATTTTTTCTATTGTATATTCAATACTACTAAATTCTTATCATATATAAACTGTATGTTTAAAATGAATATTTATTAAAATTTAATTTTAATATCTTCTAAACTTTTATGAAAAGTACTTTTATGCTAGAACTCCAGTAACATATAAATAGTAATTAACAGAATTAAATTATTAAATTATTCATCTTTAAAAATTAACTATTTATCCTTTATACATAAATTACATTAATAATATATATTTCAATGATAATTTAACCATTGAAGACAGTAAATTACTATACTTGAAATGTATGGTAAAAATGCAACAAAAACAAATATATATATCTGTGATTTAATAATTATTCGCAAAAAGTTTTATAATATATATATATATATATATATATATATATATATATACATATATATGTTGCAATAAAAATGTAATATACATCAAACATGAACAATGCAAAATATTTTGTTATTAGTTGCAATATATATGTATTTAAAATAACCATTATTATTATTATGGAGATTTTTGTTTTTATCTTTATTTATTAATTTATTATCAGTAGCTTTACAATTTTTATTCGAAATATATTATTGTGATTAAATTTTACTATATAATACCACTTAACAGCTAATGTTATATAATTAAAATAAAATATCTATTTAAATGTAATAATAGTATCTTTTAAACTGACATAGAAAAATATTTTTATATATCTAGATGGAGCTTCAATTACTTATTTTTAGTTAAGCAGTTAGAACTTTAATACTGATTGCAAACATCTGAGTAAAAAAAAAAATTCTAAGCAGTTTATTATAACAACTCATTATTTTATCATAATTTAACTATGTTAATGTTGTTTTAGAATTGTTAACAATTCTCTTACTAGAAAATTATATCAAATTTAATAATTAATTATATATTATGTTATTAACTCTATAACAATTGATTCTGTGCTCAGTATGAGAAATACATAAGCTTTTTTTAATGCATCAAGTTATTATCAAGAAATGTATTTGATGAAATGAGTAGCAGCGCTGTGAGCGCTGTTGCTCGTAAAAATGGATTTCTTCCTTTCAGGGAAAGAAGTTCGGTTCACCGACAGCCAATGAAATTGTCGGATTTCGAACTAATGCTAAAAGTCTTATGGAAAGTCAAATTTCGCCATCCCGTCAGCCTCAGCGCGCTCAGAGCTAATCCGGTTTTTTGTCTTCCTTCTCGTTATTGGTACTTCTATGATCCAAACAACACAAAAATGTTGTATCCCATAAATGTGCAACGATGCTAAAATTCCAAGTGTCGGTCGCAGCGACATCTTGTAGAAAATATCCTGCAGATGTCGCTGCGATCTGTATATTTGAGCAGCATCGTTGCACATTTAAGGGATACAATATTTTAGCACTTTTTTAAATAGGCGCTGTATTACAGCGTTTAAATACAGCTGTATTTCAGCGCCTATCGTCTAGGCGCTGTAGCTGTATCCTCTCGTTATTCTCTTAATAGTTTTGGTAATCGGCATTTTCAAGTTGGCAAATGGCAACAAATGTTTTGTTTATATTCTGCTTCTGCTTCCAAAATGGATGATCTCTGTTGCAATCTCAAAATAACCGATTATAAATAATTATAATTTCATTTTAAAGCATTCAATCAAACTAAAAATGTAGCTGTAAAGGCCTGTCAATAGCTTTATTACTGTTTAAAGTGTGTAAAGTTATTTAAAGTATCGACTATTAGTTTAGATAATTTTTGTGTCTAGTTGAAATTGAAATATGAGATAAAAAAATATACGAGTTATTTAGATTCTAAAAAAATTCGCTGTGATGATAAGTTTATATATATATTTATTTTTGTCTACAGTTGTAATTCCATTTGTAAATGCAGAAGCTAGAAAGTTTCGTAATCATCAGATGTGCATTCGGGAAAAGCGAATTAATAATTGTTCGTTCCAGGTAGCATTTATGGTTTTAATATTGTATTTATTATTATATTATAATTTTTGTTTTTAAAAATGTTTTGGATTTTAAAATTCGGCACAGATGTCATTTTCGCCCCATATTGGCGCGATTTTTTTCTGACGCCAATATCATATAGGCAACGGGTACTTTACTTGCGCCAAAGTGTCGTTATTTTGCTTGATGTGGTAACCCGGATTATGTTGTTTATGCTGTTGATGTTTTCGCCAAATTGGCAACCGAAAAAAATCGCGCCAATATGGGGCGAATATGACATCTGTACCTAA
This sequence comes from Maratus speciosus, assembly GCA_963932465.1. Taxonomy (NCBI): domain Eukaryota; kingdom Metazoa; phylum Arthropoda; class Arachnida; order Araneae; family Salticidae; genus Maratus; species Maratus speciosus. Next base: position 339,897,077 of record OZ010786.1, on the reverse strand, counting down.
AATTCTTCTCCTTTTAATACAGACGTTTGCTTAAAGCCTAATTATATTCCGTATATTATGAAGTACTATATTCTGAGTCGAACTAAAACAAGATGTTAGGTAAATGTGCCAGGAATCGACACCCTCCAAAAATGTAGTAAAAAGCATAAAGTCTTTCGGTAACTTTTTATTAATTTTCATGTGTATAATGAATATACCTAAGTATAAAAAAAATATATATATAAATGTTGTTAATCCCAGTAGCAGAAAACTGTTTAAGTGTCTGTGACAGATACTTCAAGGGCAGAAATTAATCTGCAGGTAAAATATTTTACAATTGAAGCGTTAATTATTCAAACGATCACTTATCTATGACGTCTTTATGCATTTTATTCATTTATATTAATAATAATCTTAAATTTTTGTAGTATGTAATGAAGAACTAAACATGTGAAATAGAGGTTCTCTGGAAAAAGAATTTGCAAAAGAGAAAAGAAAATCTGTGACTCCCATCTCTAGCTTCATATTATTCATTTAGTTGAAACTTCGTATTATTCATTCATTGAAAATTTAATATTGAAAAATATATATATTCAGAACTGCTACTCAAATTTCTGCTAAACAAAATTAACCTTGATTTTTCACATTTTACAAAGGGGTCATTCCACGTGAAATCAACCAATTTAAAGAAAAAGGTGTTGCACCATAGTCACAGATTTTTTTAAAATTTTTATCATAGGCAGGCACAGTAATGAAACCCTCAAATCTGAAATTTAAAAATAATTTTCAGAATATTGACTGAGATATAGCCATTTGAAAATTGATCATTTTTACAAAATGGCGGCCATCTTGAATGCTATCCCTATGTCTATTAATGTCCATAACTTGACAACTAATGACTCAAATTTTATATTTCTGGTACCAATTTAAAGCTATTTGTATAAAGAATGCATATAGGATATTAAAACAATAGTAATATTTTATTTTAATACTGTTTATTACATTCAAACAGGGCCGAAACTTAGGGGGGGCATGTGTCCCGGGCGCCAGAACGAAGGGGCGTCAAATGAAGGATTATACCTTTGGAATGTATCATTTTCTTCTGATGGACTGATGGCTTCTATTATTACGAAACAGCCATTATAAATGAAGTGTTAGGTGAAGATGAAAGATCAGCCGTAAAAAGTTAGAAAAAAAATCGCCATAATTTAAAAAAAGAAAAAAAAAAAGGCCATTTTTTTCCTTTCCATTCTGACCAGAAAATCAGAGTTCTAACTTTTTACGACTGCTCTTTCATCTTCACCTAACACTTCATTTATAATGGCTGTTTCATAATAATAGAAGCCATCAGTCCATCAGGAGAAAATAACTCGGCGAAAGCGGAAACTCGGTTAAGCAGGACTCGGATAATCGGGACTCTAACTGTATATTTCATTTTAAAAATGATCTTTAGAATATTTTTGTTGGTGCTCAGAGGGGACTCATGACCCCGTGACCTCCCCCTAGGATCCACCATTGTAGATTAAGTAGTTCAGTATTACATATTTTAAGATTACATATTTTAAATTTAAAAATAAGTCGGCTATTAGAAAATTAGTAAAATTCTCTTTGTAAATATACTTTGCAGTAGAGGGGGGGGGGGGGGCGCCAAAATCCATGCTTGCCCCGGGTGCAAAAAAGGCTAGTTTCGGTCCTGCATTCAAACTGAAAATATCACCCTTAAAAAATGACTTACTGTAATGGGCCATAAAAAAAATGACCCATCATAATTTTTTTTCAAACTTGCTAGAAACATTGCTCATATGTGTACTTTAAATAGAAAAAAAATTGGAGAGGTAAAATTTTTCGTTTAAAAAAAAATAGCTTTTTACACATAGGATGTCACTTACTAAGCAGTGACTATCTTAAAACATGTAAATATCCCTGATTTAAGAAATAATGGCCAAAACTAAATATTTTTTAATCCCTGAATTAATGTAAAAGGGTCATTCCCCAAAAAAATGTAAATTTGATCTTTTGAAACTTTTTTTTCTAAAATTATATTTTCACAATAACTTTATGCTTCAGTGACAGCCAAGACTCTGAACTTTATCATGCTATAAATTTTAACTTTGTAAAAAAATTTATATTATATTTTTTATAAGGTTTTGTGATGAGAAATGAAAGATTTTGTCCACTCTGTTACATGAATAAAATTTGTTTTCCTGTGTAAATTATTCAGTGCAATTTAAGCTTTTTGACTTTATATCTTTGCAAGCACTGTATATTTCTTGTACATATAAAAAAATTACAAGAAATCTTAAATTGTATGTTTTTTAATGATATTGCAGTCTACTCTGTTACAAATTTTGAAACAATACTGGATAAAAGTTTATTTAAGTGTTGTGCTAATTTAGAAAATATTATTTTTATATGTTAAAACATGTAGCACAGTTTCTAAAATAATAGGAGGATACCTTTACTTCACATTATTTAAGCAATTTTATCCTAGAATTAAAAAAATCTGTAATGTAACAGAGTGGACAGCTTTGTAACAGAGTGGCAACTGTATTTTCTTGGGAAAATATCAACAGTATTATATAGTATAAATAAATAAAAACATCCTTATCTTCCACCTAATATTTTATTTGCCATCTAAGAAGATTTACATGAAACTTGTGCTTTCTTGAATACATCTACGTTATTTGGAAATTCATAGTACAGATGACCACCTACAACTTGCATTTGAGTTCAGGAAGAATTGTTATGATTTCTTCTAAACGAATGTATGAAATATTGTTTTCATCAGCTCAAAATAACCTCCCACAATCCTTAATAGTCTTTAAATACATTACTTTTACTTCTCCATCTTCATCTTCTACTTCTTGAATAACTGCAACATACTTGTATTTCAAATTACACATAGCTTCATCTGTTTTAAATGCAGCCAACATGTATTTCCCAGTTTTTATGTTATCCGGCAAAACTTTTTGCATGGAATCATCAACTTTCACTTCACACTCTTCGTTTGTAGAGGTTCCATTTGAGTCCGAGTCAGAAGAATAAACATCTGATGCTTTGAGTATTTTATGAATATTTTTATGAGAAGCAAGATTGGATGTTATTTGACAGTTCTATTACTTTAAAGTGTAGCTTTAACCCCCTCACTGACAAGCCCGTGTTAATACGTTCACTAAGTTCCAGGTTTCACTGCAATACAAGCAATATTTAAAGTAGTATAATTCTATTCATTTAATGTATTTTTAATACATTGAACAATGATTAGTACTTCCAAGGATTGCATTCATATTCGTTACTAAGTTTTTTTATAAAATGTTCAAAGAATCATTTTTTTAAGCATTTAAAACATAATGCAGAGAAAACTACATTACAATTTTGCCCATTTCCAAGACAGTCGGAGGGTTAAAGCACAGACTATTTTTTCGGCAAAAACAAGATACACTTCTCTGCCTAAATAATCCATTATCTGTTGTTACCAACTGCTGAACAGCCAATGTTCCTTTAAGAATGGAAATTTTATTTGGAATAGCTCTACTCATCTTATCTATCTCTGAAATAAGATACAATTTCACATTGATGATGTCTTTTAGTTCTCTAAAAGAATCATTAACATCTGCCATGCTCTTTAGCATTCCTCCTACTTCATTAGCGGCTACTGTGCCATTGCCTGATTCAAAACAATTCTGTGTGCTCTACTGAAATTTAAATTTATCAACATGTTTATTAAATAGGTAGAAATTTTTTTGAGGTGTTTGTACTGGTTAAAAGGTCCATCTGAAAAAAAGTGAACTATGTTGTAATTATTGCTAGTCATTTTCAATACTTGTTCCAAGTGGACCCAAATGACTGCTAGGCCATGCGCTAAAAAAGATGAGACTAAGGATGAAAATAAGTAATTTTGCTTAGTATCCACTGGCCGGTAGGTTTTGTTTTATAGTAACCAGTTACTGGCTAGTGAGAATAATTTCTTTAGTAGCCAGTAAGTACATTTATGTCACTGAATATTAATTTAAAATATATATAATGAGTTTACAGTAAACAAATAATTTATATACTAAATAAAATATTTTTATTTATATCATTTTGAATAAACTTGAGATACTAATTTCCCATCTATTTTAAATTTTAAAATAAGTAAGCAGCAAAGTTATATATACAACATGCTTACACAGCTAGCTACATAAGTACCTTTTTTTTAATAATTTGTATAGAATTAAGATCTGACAATATAATAAAATAGGTATGTTTATCCACCGGCTAGCAAGTATGTGTATGAGAATAAAAAGATCGTCGAATTGTCAGTGCAATGTGAAATCAGAAACGTCCGAGCTAAAGGGAATGGAAAAGATCAAATCAGAAAATCCTGAATTTAACCGGCTCTTTCCATATTTTTAATTGCCAGTTTTTAAAGTTTAATCGTTGAGTGCTTATTTTTATCTTTAGATGAAATAGAACAAAATGTCATTGGTTTCTCTTGCGATTTCATGTACAGAACCTGGTATGTAAGCATACTTGCTTTCGAGAGCCTCTAAAATGGTGACTCTAATTCCTCGTCTAATTTGCTTTTGAAGTTCTCACTGAAATCTAGATGAAGTGCAGCTTCATCTTCTCCCAAGTTCTTCAGGCACGTTCAGTATTGAATGTTAAAGATATATTTTTTGAAAAGTTTGATATATTTTTTAAATGCATTAACAAGCTCACCAATTTGATTCATCTTTGTCTGCTTCACTATCTTTGTTATTGTTTTAATATTTCTTGTTCATCAAGTCTTAAGAATTTATTCTTTTTTCCTGATCCACTCTGGCCATTCCAAAATCATATTATAGTCCAATACTCTCTGTATTGGTACAATTTTTACACACATCATACATGCAAAATTTTGGAGTTGATTTACAGACATATCCTTAGCTGATTTTTCTCAGTCTGCACAGTCAATTAATCATTCCTTTCTTAAATAAAGTCATTGATTTGTGTGGATATTACAATACTGTAAACATAAACAAGTATGTCTTTTATTTTTGGGGATACAGCATTAAGCAAACGATATCTAGAAAATGTCTGATAGCTAAATTTTTCTCCCCCCTCTCTTATATACCTTTTATGGAGGTTATAAAGTGTATTAAGTAAATAGCTTTCCGCTTTTTATTAGTTACTGTTCCATTTCTCCCAGCTGTTGTCCTGCTGACATCATCTCTACTTTTTTTTTTTTAAATGCAATTTTGTTTTACATTGTGGATTGTTTTTGTATCTGCAATAGCTTTTCTGTCATTTTTAAAAATTTTCTTGCTCTCTCTGAGCGTCTAATTTTTGACGTCGTCGTCTCGTTAATGACATTGATGTTCTGTATTAGTATCTTTTGCCATTATCTAAAAAATTATATTTGATATTCGAGTGTTAGATTAAATGTATATAATACTTTTAAAAGTAAAAATATAAATTATAATAGTAAAATATTTGTTTAGTAAAAGAAATAGCATGTCTGTTACAAATTGTCCACTCTGTTACAATACTGGTCCACTCTGTTACACATATTGTGTAACAGAGTGGACAACTAACTCAAAAAGTAGAATTGTAGCTTAAAATTTCATACTCAGTAAAAAAACTAAGGAATATTTAACAGCTATTAATAATGATCTTCTTCCTAATGGTTTATTGTATTAAAAAGTAGTTATTAGATTAAAAAAAAGATGTAACAGAGTGGACATTTACTATTTACATTTCGGTAATCCATAGACATAAAAGCCATCTAATTTTTTGTTCATGAAGATTCAATCCAATTTGACTGACAAAGTGAACACATGCCCTTTAGAGAGTTCAGTTCTATTGCCCACTTTAATATATTTTCATTTTTTATGTTAAAACTCCATGTAACAGAGTGGACTTAATGGAGTTGAATAAAATTTGGGACACACACATAAAAATTTATATCTCTAAAAATAAAAATAAATTAAAAAATGTGTTTTGTTAGTAATTTTTTTAATTAGATGTTCCATTATATAGTATTTAACTTATTATTATAGCTAACAACCAGTTCATTATAAACATATTCAAATGTTCTAAATTTGAGCATGGGACAGCTTGTTTTCTCTGCCAAGTTTATAAACATTATTTTTTGTAAATTATTGTAATTCATTTTTAAACTTGCAAAATATTTTTAACTAAGAACAATAAGATGAAGATTAAGAAATAATCACAGCTATTTTTCAGAAGCATATTATTATTTAAATAAAAATTATTAACTTCTTGGACATAGTTTTTACACTTTTTTTGGGAATGACCCAAAACTATAATGAAATATAATCTCATAAGTTTTTTGTAGGACCACCTTCCAATTGCTCCCCTCCCCCCCCCCCCCCCCCCCCAAAAAAAAAAGAAAAAAAAAAGAAGTCATTGCTAAAAATATATAATTGAAAAAATTTAACACTGAAGAAAATTAGAAAATAAATAAAGAATACAATGTATAATTGTGAAAAACCTTTAAATGCAATATATATAAATGAGATTTTAGTGCAAGTATAGTTCTGAAAAGTATACTTGCATTGTGCAAGATGCTATTCAAAATATCCATTGGCAAAAAGAACAGGTTACAATTCACCCCTTTCTTGCTTATATAAGGGACAGTATCACTGATACCATGAAATCTATTCCTATGTGTGCAATAAGCGAGCATTTAGTTCATGACACTACTACATTTTTTGCTTTTCAAAAAGTAATTGTCAATTATTTAATTTCACAAATTCCACAGATTAAATACATAAAATATTTTAGTGATGGATCATCAGCCCAATACAAAAATTATAAAAATTTTATTAATCTCTGCCATCATGAAGAAGACCATGGTGTGAAAGCTGAATGGCATTTTTTTGCCTCTTGCCACGGAAAAGGAGCTTGTGATGGAATAGGCGGCACCATAAAATGCATGGCCACCAAAGCAAGTCTTCAGCGTCCATTCAAAGATGGTATCTTAAATGCATTTGATCTGTATACATTTGCAAAAGAATATGTTAAAGGAATTGAAAGTTTTTTTATAACAAAATCTGAAATTGAAATTGCCAATAATCAGTTAGCAGATAGGTATGCAAAGGCAGATACAATCGTAGGAACAAGGGTTAATCACAGCGTTGTGCCAATAAATAAAGGCCAAATACTGGTTTCCAGGGTATCAGGCTCCTCAACAAATTTTATTGCTACTGTGAGATTTAGTGAAACCGACAAACCACAAACATTTAAAAGTGAACAATATGTTGCATGTGTATATGGTGTTAATTGGTGGATTGGTAAGATTTTAGATTACTGCGAGGAATTCAATGACTATAAAATTATGTTCATGCATCCTCATGATCCTAGTTCATCATATTCATGGCCAAAATCTTCAGATGTTTGTTGGATTCCATATGAGCATATAATGAAAGTAGTGTCTACCCCAATGACTGCTACAGGAAGAACATATACCAGGGTTGGCAAGTTTCTGCCAGAGTGGTTAAAACCAGCGGTTATAACCGGTAAAAACCGGCATGGCAGAAACTAGTTTCTGCCAGTAAGTGGCAAAAACTGGCAGAAACTCAGAAATAATATTAATAAGAACTTTAATGTGCGATGATTCTTAATTCATACATGTATTTGATGTGTAAACAATTAAGTTAAAAATTAAAATTAAAGATTATGAATGTTATTCAAAATTGTAAAAAAGTTTCAAAATTATCATATAAATATACTTTGTTTATAAAATAATTGGTACTAATTTTTTTTCACTTGAAAAACAGAAATTTTCAATGGTAGTCTGATGCTGTACAAGTTTAACTATTTTATATTATTGTTTAGAGTTGAATTTTTATTTAAAAGTAAAAAAAAGAAATTTACAAAAAAATCTGTGATATTTTAACAAATGTATTTTTCAGAGTATTTTTAAATAAATAATACAATGCAATAACTTAAAGATTATGATTCTTGTGAAAATATATACGTAAATAATTGAAGCACAATAAATAACAGAAAAAAAATTTAATGAAATATCTTGCACAATTATTTTACAATATTGAAAGAACAAAATTGCCACTCAAATATACTATTATTACTTTTTCCACAGAACATTCCATAGCATAGGACAAAATTTTGCTAATCTTTCTGAACACACTGTTTCTTTGTTTTGAATGAAAGAAAAGTTTGAAAATATTCTTTCAAGACTATCATTACTTGCTGGAAATGTCATTATTGAGGATGCAAATTTGACAAATCCTCATTTTCACCAGTATTCGTTTTTAAAGATGGCCACCACATAGAAGGTAAGGGCAAGACATTTTCTAGGGCTTCCTTGGAGAAATATGTTTCTGAGGCAGGAGTCGATTTTGCTTCAAAGGATATTATATGTGGCACAAAATTGGGATTAATATCAGAAAACAATTTCCTTGCCTTTTCTTTATGCTCATATGTCGATTTTGATCCCATATACTTAGGATGAAGTAAATAAGTTAGGATATGGTAGTCGGTTATTACTGTATCAAATCTGCTTTGAACCTTTGTAGTTGTTTGTTTTGTAAGTGCAAAATGTGGTTGGAACATTTTCAACTAACAGTCTTAATAAAAAAGCTAAAATCTTTAACAACGATTTTATGCACAAATAACATACAGACACGACAAAAATATCCCATATAATCGTTTTTTGTCGTGTCTGTACGTTATTTGTGCGTAAAATCATTGTTAAAGATTTTAGCTTTTTTACTAAAATTCGCACAAAGTCTGATCTATGCTTATAACAGTCTTAAATTGAAAAAAAAAGTCAGATTTTTTCCTTTGAATACTGTATTTAAATGAAATGTTTTTTAAATTCATGGAATTACAAGATCCGCATATAACTATAACATTTCTATGAGAGATAATTTATAGTGTTATTAAATTATTACGTTAAATTACAGAAAATTATTTTGAGCAAATATTGAATATTTTTCTTTTCTTTTCATTGTTTAATTTAATATTTGGATATAGTTTTGTATTTGATTTTTAAACTGAAATTTTAAAATACTCTAATAATTGTTTACATATAAAATTATATAACCATACTATAACAAAAATTTTATCTGTTACATTACTCATTTTTTCTAATACAAATCTATTTATTTTTTAATTAAAACTACCCACAATATTTCATTTGTTATTTATACGGAATAAAATGTACTTAAGAAATTTAATACTAGTAAAAAAGTCTCAGATTATGTCATGAAATGTGTTTATGCCAGTTGTTGCCAGTTTCTGCCGGTTAAAACCGGTTATTACCAGTTTCTGCCACTGGCAAGGCAGAAACCCTTTTTTGCCGGCAAATAGCCATCCCTGACATATACTGTTGCTCCAGAGGAGCATACAGCAATTCAACTCTTATTCTTAAACTTCAAGATAGATTAAATCCTTTGTAATTTTTAACAACATATTATCAAGTTCCTTTCAACAATATATTATAAAGTTATATCCATGTAAGTATCCTGTTCTTATTTTATGTAAATATGTTTCATATAAGTTTTATCTAAGTCTTACTTTTATACATATTTGATGTTTTTGTTGTACATTTGTATCACACAAGATTTGTGTACTCATTTTGTCAAGATTTGTTCATTTAAATTGAAATTGGCAGTGAACTGAATAACTAATGTCAACTCATTAATATTAATTTTTAATCTTTTATTTGAATTCAACTGATTTACAGCTAGTATTTCTGCCATATTAAAAAAAAACATGTTTTATGGCTCTTTTTCCTTCTAAATATTTTCCATTATGTATATTTTTTTGATTTTTTATACATATTATCATTTTATATGAAATAAAAAGTATTGAAATGAAAATTTACTGTTATTTTAATATGTATGTGTTTTTAGTATATAATTAACTGCTGATTGGTATTTCTAAATTGAATTATTTATATATTGATGCTCATACATTAATTCATATGCCAGAAAAAAATATTTTTAACCATTATTTGTTAAACCAAAGATACTTGCGTGTTTTAAGATAGTCACTGTTAGGTAAATGACATCCTATGTGTAAAAAGCTATTTTTCTTTAATGAAAAATTTTACCTCTCCAATTTTTTTTCTGTTTAAAGTATACATATGGAGCAATGTTTTTAGCAAGTTTGAAAAAAATTTATGATGGGCCATTTTTTTTATGGCCCATTACAGTAAGCCAATTTTTGAGGGTGATATTTTCTGTTTAAATGTAATAAACAGTATTAAAATAAAAATTTACCATTGTTTTAATATCATATATGCATTCTTTATATAAATAGCTTTAAATTGGTACCAGAAATATAAAATTTGAATCAGTAGTTGTCAAGTTATGGACATTTATAGACATTGGGATAGCATCCAAGATGGCCGCCATTTGGTAAAAATGACCATTTTTTAAAAGAGTATATCTCAATGAATATTGCGCAAATTAGTTTTAAATTTCAGATTTGAGGGTTTCACTACTATGTCTGTCTAAAAAAAAAAAAATAAAAAAAAAATCCGTGACTATGGTGCAACACCCACTGGTTGAATTCGTGTGGAATGACCCAAAGATCTGTATCATTCTCATTCTTAAAGTTTAATTATTTCATTTTATTTCAACTATGACCTATCACAGTTTTTAAAAGTGATTATAAAAATTCTGTCTACTACATTAAAAACTTTTATTTGAGCAAGCCAAACTAAGCCCATATTTGTGTTTTGGGGAATTCTTGATCAGTGCTTAATAATGTAATTTTACAATATTTATACTTGGTATTTTATCTAATAACTGTGCACCCTAAAATCTATAGTCTTACAACTTTTTTTTAACCATAAGTGTAAAGTAGCATCCTTAAATGTATTGTAAAGTAGGAAAATTGTAAATGCTCTGAAGGTAAGACACACTAGTGAGGAATTCCAAGCGTAACAGAGGGGAAATCGCACGCCTACTTTATTTCAAAAATATATATTAAATTTTCATAAGACAAAAAAGAGTGCAAGAATATGTTATTTTAAGGAGCAGTGTTTAGTTAATTGGCCTCAAATTTAAAAAAATCTTAGTAATTTAATGGCAAAATTATTAAAATGGCATGTAACAGAGGGGACAAATAAAAGCCTCCATTTTGGATGTACACTATAATTTATATTAAAATCTGTGGCTTGGAACTTCCCAAAAATTTTTTGTACCTTTTTTTTAAATCAACACATTTCAAGGTAAAATAATTATCTATAGAATTGTATAAATTCCAAACTTATTTTATTTAAATGTAACAAATGGAATGTAACAGAGAGGACATGAAATGTAACAGAGGGGACGTCTTATGAATTTGATACATAGTTAGAGTAAAATATCATTGTCAAAGTTGACACTTCTGTTGTTTAAAGTTGGAGTTGGTAGTACTGTTAATAATATCTGCTTTGTCAACCCATGCTACATCGTTGTAGTTATATTTGAAAGCTTTCAATCCACCAGACCGAGTTAAAAAAACAACCTTCACATTGTCTGTTCCTTTTTCGATTTCAGTTACTTGGGCAACAAATTTGACTAGTCTATTTTTTCCTTGCACTTTAACACTTACAAATTCACCAACAGTTGCATCACCTGATGAAGAACTTTGGTTTTTAGCAGATTCATTCATGGTATCCTTAAAATGAAGCTGTACACCTTCTTCAGTGGACACAGATGCATAGGAAATAACATAATTTTGTCTGACTCTCACACAATGAATCCGTCGCAAATGTGGTATACTTTTTATATATAAAACTCGTTCCTCAAAAGCAGTAATGTCCCTTTTAATATCCTCTATTGGACAATATATTACTTCAATCCCATTGCAAGTGGAATTTGCACATTCAGCAAATGATTTGGCATCATTTGGTGAAGGGGTCCATTTTTCCGACATTATTCCTCTGTACACAAGCCTCTTTACAGTGCCGCCAATCCCATCAACTGCACCTTTTCCATGACTTGTGGCAAAGAAATGCCAGTTGACTTTAAGGGATGAAAATGTGATATTGCAAAGTGTGTACTTTTGCTTGAATTGGCTTGATGGCCCATCACTAAATATATCAATTTCTTCTAATGTAGGACATTCTTTTTTAAGTTTTTGAAATAGAATTTCATTAAAAGTGTTGATGGCATACTTGTCATGCTGCATATAGTCACTTGCTATGATATAACTCATAATTTGTTTTTCTTCCTTGTATTCCTTTTTTGGGAGCCAAGCGACAGCAGTATACAAAGAGCACTGCTTGTGAGTCCAATATGCTGACTGGATCTCGTTTTGTGTGACAAAAGTGAAGTTCTCACTAAAGTCTACTTGTAAAACACATTTGGTGGGATCCTGTTTAAGCTGCTTAAAATAATCAGATTGTGTTGACTTTTCATAGCAGTGTAATATAAATTTTTCTAACTGGTTCTTCAGTTCATCAATAACGTCTGACAGTGTGCCCTCATTTAAAAATCTAACACATTCTTTGCTACCACTATCTTTTTTCCACTGGTACCACTTAATGGGTTCTTGTAACTGATCTTCAGGAATTGTTTTCACAAACTGATTAAAGAGGAAATTATTCTTGCATTTATCACATGTGCTTTTTGAACAAGCAATTGTGCGATTGTTGCAAGTGGCTATATTCAGTAATTCCATGTAATCATTAGGCAAAGAGCTGTGTGCCTTCAAAAGTAAAGTCACATTTTCATGAACAGCACATACACAAACATTATGTGGTGTTTCACCTATACATAGAATGTGAGAAGGTTGCAGTTCAGCAAACTTTGACTTGCCAATTTCTGTATTTGGATGCAGTTGCTTGAAAGCTTGATAAACTTCCATCAAGGTGCATAACAAGTACTTTTTTTGTTTTGTGACTTTCTGTCCATTTTCTCTGACAACCATACAGTCAGCTTTACCAGGAGTCTGGTAAGAAATTTCATCAGATGAGTAGAAATCCTCTACAAGTTTTTTTGTTTCATCAGAAATTTTATTACCAGGGTGTTTCTTCTTTTTTGGTAGCAAATTTACAGATTCACAGAGTTTGCGTAGAACAGCACCACGTGTTCTTGGGGATACAGGTAGTACACACTTAACTTTCTTTATAGCTTTTCCCAATGTCTGGGGAGTATTGTAAGGTGAATACCCATCCTGATTTTCTACTCTCATTGCCAGTGCCTTTTTATTTTCCCTTTGTCTTCTTTTCTTCATTTTATCCTTTTCTCTGTCAATCTTTTTCTTCAAAATACTTCTGTTATCATAGGCTTTCTTTTTATATTCTCTGTCCTTTTTCTTACTTATATCTTTCTTTTCTTGAGACATTCTAGCTCTATATTCCCTCATTCTTTCTGCTGCTGATTTTCCCATACTCGCTCAAAAATTTGCACATATAAAATAAACACACATTAATCAAGTACAAATGGAACAACCTGCTATAAGTTTGCCCAAGCAGTAAAAGAACTAGTTTAAACTGGTTGAAACAGGATGCAAGCAGCCAGAATTGGCAAACAGCCAGAAAGAAGCAAGGAAGAAGAATAAATACATTCCCAGAATTTCTTTTCAAAAATGTTTGTGTAACAGAGAGGACATTCTTTTTTTTTTTTTGTCATCTGTTTCGTCCCCTCTGTTACATGTGTATTTTTTTTTAATTTTTAATTTTTTTTTAAAAAATTTTACATAACCTGATTGTACTAATAAATTTTATTGTAAACACCAGTTATTAAGTTTAAAGCTTTGGTTTATACTGAATAAAATAAACTTTTTTAAATAATTGTAACAGAGGGGACAGATATCTTATAGAGATTTCTTTATTTTTTTTAATAAGATAAAATTCTTGTATGAAGACAATCAATGCACTATTACAATTAGGGATAATGTAATTTACGTTATAAATTAAACAATGTATAAAATCATCACATTTTCAATAACTTATTGCTCCGTAAAAAAGCCACATTTTTGACGTAATACATCAAAATCATAAATGCTACTTATTCATCATAAATATTAAATATAACCATGCATAACCCTCCAAAATAACTATCCAATCATAAACTACAGTAAATTTCCTTCAAAATGATACCAAACATAAGAATATTGCTTGAAGTTGAGAAAACCCTATATTGGTTTCAGTTGACATGGAATTCACCTAGTTGACTGAACAATTAAGTAGTAGAAGTATTGTCTCATTGCAAAATGGTACTTCAAAATGTACATAATGCAGTAGAAGAACATAATTATTATGCTGTGTAAATGATAAAGCTCTGTATTGCAGTTTGTGTAAAATTTCTTGAAAAAGGAGCCAGAAACTTAAGTTGGCCTAAGGAAGATATAATCAAAAACATGAATATATTCATATATATTTTACAGACCATTAAATTTGCAAGGTATTTTAATTAATTCATTCACAGTAGATGAAGAATTAATAAATACTGCTTATAAATGTTACAAAAAATTCTTTGGCTACTTAATGTTTTGTAAAATGCACAAAGTCTTTAGCACATCAAATGAATTTGTATTTATACCCCAAAACAAAGTCTAAGTGTTATTTTTCCACAATTATGAGATGAACAAAACTTTTACAAGATTCATTCTACATTTTTAATGCTCAGTCTTAAAAAAATTAACTTTTCTACTTTATTTACATCAAAAAGGATGCTGACCAAAAATTATCCCAGAAGTGACTAAAAATTATCCCGATCCCGGGGTTATTCATGGTCTAGAGTAGGGATTGACCGAATACCGAATAGTCGATTCGGTATTCGGGGATTCGGCATGTAAACCGAATACTTTTAAGTATTCGGCCGAATAATTGCAGATAAATATTTTCTTAGAAACAGGAGAATTCTCTTTTACTTAGAAGTAGAATAGACTAAACAATGAGTTTCAATATTATGTGCATGAGTTCAGAGTTCAGCTGCACTACAAAAAACAAGTTAAAGGCCATTTTTAATAAAAACCCTTTTCCTTCCTAAAATAATCTACATAGGGGTCAAATCAAAACATCTGTCTACGATAAAGAAAAAAAAATGTAAGGAAGATGGGCACCTTTCTCTTATCATTTAATTTTAATTATTTCTACATTAGTTTTCTTAATTTAAATTTATTTAATGTGTATTTTCTTTAATATACATTTCAAATTTAAGTATGCCAGAGTTCATCTCTGTATATCTAAGATGTATGTAAAAGAAAATACACACTACACACATCAAATAAGTATACTACCCCTATGCCTATCCTATAGCTTTTAGAACCATTAATTTAAATTGCTCAAATTTGTTATCTTCATAACCACAATGTTAAAGTATTAACCAAAATATGTATCAATAATTTGATAGAAAATAGTTAAATGTACAAATTGTTATGATTTCTTTAGTATTTGAGAACATTCCTATTCAACATGTTTATAATTAGACAATCAGTAAATCAGCTTAATGATAAAATTGGTTTTTTTTATTTGAATGATCTTTTGTTTTTCTGACAATCCTTACCCTTAATAATAGCCTGTATAGTTTAATACAGGCCTGTAGGTTATTTTGGGTATTGACTAGCTATAAAATAATAAAAAATAAGTGATGGATTAATGAATTTGTGAATAGAAATTGGAAATAAGCCATTAAATTTTTTTGTGTAATTAGATTTAAGAATAAAAATGTAACTGAATTAAATTATTAAGAATTTAATTTAAATTAAAGTGTATTAAAAAAGCTAATATATGCAAAAATGTGTATTAAGAAATTTTAAGTATTCGGTTGCCGAATACCGAAGCTTTGGTATACACTTTGACTGAAGCTTCGGTATTCGGCAAAATTGCTGCTTCGGTCAATCCCTAGTCTAGAGGCACTCGACCCGAACCCGACAAAAAAATTCCTCGACTTGAACCCAGAAAAATAATTTTTGGCAACCCAACCCGAACCTGCAATATTTCAACCTGACCCAAACCTGCAATGAAAGAAAAGTAGAATCATGTTTTAATGCCATTATGTAAAAAATTCTACAATTGTATCTTTAATACCATTTTTAGGTGCATTCATAATTATATAAATGCGTAGCACCTATGGTCGTCGTTCGGTCCGTCCATCCACATATAATAGAGCAAAAACTTCCAAACCAAATGGTCTGAAATTTTAAATATATAATTGTTGTAAAATTTTGTCGAGTCATTTCAAATTTTATGAAAATCAGATGTATTGTTTAATTACACTGACAGTCAAAATTTTCCATTACATTACGGCCAATGGGAAAAAAATATTTCAAGTGCATTTTAATGATGTTACAGCCTTTCGAACAGAATGAAATTGATATGCACTTTTGAAGTGCACATTCAGTACAATATGCGGTGCAAAAAATATTTATAAAACTAGTTATAATAGAGACATCATTTGTCACGTTCGACGTGTAATTTCCAACTTGTTATATTTTTCATAGAAGAATTAACAAATCTATATTCTTTAATATTCAAATATAGTAAAACCTCTGAATAGTGGACACCTCAGGATCATTGAATAGAGTCAAACGGGTCGGGTTATCCCGAATTTTGTTTTTTTGGCTCGAATGAATCTAATTTTCTTTCTGCAGGTCGGGTTAACACTAGAAAAATTCATGTGGGTCATATATATAAGTTTTTTGCCACTCAGATTGTTGGGATTTTCACAAAAAGTTTGAGCAGAAATATGTTTTAGGTGAAAAGAAATATGTATTTGAACTAGAGTCCTGCACGGGTCAGGTTGTACCCAAGCCGTGCACCGTATGCGACTCAATTAAATGAATATCGAAGGTATGGTAAATTATACCGAATTTTGATACAATGAAAACAAAGAAAGTAGAAAAAAAAGTTTCAATCTATATGTAAAGGTATAAAATTAAAAATCTAATCTTTAAATATTATGCTTTAAAATTTGTTGCAGTTTCAAAAGTTCCACTTATAACGATGCACCTTGTATTACACAATTAGCAGTCTGCCTTATCGTACTTTAAAAATATAATATGCAGCAAAAGGCTAAATGATTCTTCCTGCCTATAACACAGCAGATTTTTGTCATAACAACGTTAGAAGTATCAAGACTAGAACATTAAAATTATAACTATTCAGCAAAAATGCTTTTAGCAACACAGATGGCTTTCGTTATAATCCTTATCATACCATTAGTTAAAAAAGTATGTTTATATTAACATCCAGAAACTAATTCTAAAACTAGATGCATTTTGCTTTCCTGAAACTTTGATCTGCAGTTTAATAGACTTTTAAAATGAAAAAATGTTTTGGGCATTCTTTTAAAAAAATCGGTCGGCCCACAAGTGTAAAAAAGCCAACCTGAACTTGAAACAATGAAAGCCAACTTGACCCGCATAAAAAAAAGGTGAAGTCGACCTGACCCATAACTGAAAAATATAGTGCCAACCCATCAGGTTCGGGTAAAAGTGGGCAACTCGACCCGATGCAGGACTCTATTTTGGTCACTTAAAAATTTTAATTATTTCAATTATAAGTGCTTATAAATTTAAGTAAGCATTTTATCATATAGCCATCAGAGGGTGCTTATACCACACCAAAATTGGGAATAATACCTTTAATAGTTTTTATAATAATTAGATGTTGTTGATTTTTAACCCAGAATTACCCTTAATTTCTGTTTTGAAAAAATAATTTTTTCGCCAAAATGTTTAATTTAATGACCAAAAAAAAAAAAAAATCTCCAAATGCATCGGAATATGGAATTTTAGTCTATAATTAGGTCATTTAGAATGTCAGGTTGTGAGCTATTGTTTACATTTTAAAATAAAGATGTTGTTTAAATTTCCGTTATTGAAAGTCTACACAAAATGCTTTTTATAAAAAAAATATAGATTCTGTCAAATTTACTCATTGTTTTATTTTTATCTTGCAGGTTTCATCTCTCCATCCAAATAGCTGTTTAATATATAACACTGATGGTACTTGAATATTGCCCGATAACTTTTATAAGCATATTACTTCATTTATTACTATTTTGTGTTTATTTTTCTTTTAATACTTATAAATTCATGATCTTTATGAGTGTATTTACATTTGATTTGCAGATGTATGTGAGTAAGATTGGATTTTTTTTGTGCATAATCTTTAGTTAGTAAATCATTTACTAACTAAAGATTATATGCAAAATAAATCCAAGAGACTGTTTATTAATGTTATTATTTTGAATATGCTATCATGAACCCTTAAATTGTTCAATTGAAAAAGATAATTAGTTGGTATTGTTCTATGTTTGTCTTATCTATATCTAATTTTTCTGCTTGAATATGTGTATGCACATATATAGGCAATGTTTACTCAAAGAGTAAAATACATCCTTAGGCTGTTTCCTTCATTTGTACATATTTTTATGCAAAAGACTCTTGTGAAAACATGTTCAAGGGATAGTATAAGTAAACAAAAGGGTTGTCATTTTATAGTAAAGGAGTTTCAGTTCTGCACTTTCTTCACTGAAATGACGATTTTATATTTTTATCATGCTTTTTTACAAGCAAAAAAGTAGAACTATTTCAATATTCGCATAAAAATTATTTGAATTCATTTAATGTGTACAATGAAACATTTATATTGCCATGGTTGTAAAATCTACTGGGTTTCGCCAGTTTCATGGTATCTTTAAAATTAATCACTCCTTTTTTTCCCTTCAGTGCACAAAATTTAAAATCTTCAAAACTTTTTCAACTTTACTTGTTACTTTATTGTAACAATAAATAATCAGTTATCTGTTTTCTCCCTAAAATTAATGCCCACCCATAATGAAAAGGAAGCAAGGTTTAATTTTTTCCTGTCCTATTTTTACCTCTATAGTAATGATAAATAAATATCCAATCATCTGAATTACCCTAAGAAAATGCCATTTCTTTCCAAAAATATTTGCTTTTTCCCCTTTGTCCCTCCAGCCCACAAATTTTAAAATCTTTAAAACTTCTTTTCCATTTTTTTTTTTTAAGGGATACTTGACGCTGCATCCGATTACAGAAGATTAGACAGGGTTTGTAATTAACAATTCCTTTTCATTATGAACCAGAATCGAATTATGAATCGAACAAAAGAAGATTTACTTTTATATATTTTTCCTCTCCAGTTGTTTTTTATCACCAAAAAAAGCATTATTTGCAATGGAAATAAGTTTGCAATGTCAATGGTGGCAAATAAAATGAAATTTTTCGATTTATCATTTGAGCCTGGATAGCAAAAAGGCATTTGCAACTTGAAATTCCGTTTTGATAAATTTTTGATCATTATAAATCAATTTCGGCTCATGACACAGCTTTAGCAACTAAATTTATTTAAAAATTAATGATTATTTCAATTGTGGTTACTTAGGCAACAAACTGAATGATGATTTAATCGTGAATATAAATCAAATAGTAAGCCTATTTACTTCTGTGTGTTATTATGTTCATTAGAAAAAAAATCTTCCATTTAAGTATTTACCAAAAAGATTATTACTAAAAATTTTGCATAGCTAACATTATTTATCAATGCCAGGTCTATTTATCGCCCCCATATGGTCTATGTTCTATATATGCAACTGGTCTATAAAATGAAATGTGATTTTAATTTTATTCCAAAAATCCAACTTTACAAATCCATTTTTTTATGATTTTTTTTTTTTTTTTTTTTTTTTAAATAGGAAAGTTAAACGCTGTTCTTTGTGTACAAATAATGTATTACAATTTTGCTTTTATTTACTCTGCTAAAATCCAAAGATGGAAAACTATGGTAGACCTCCCAGAAGAGGACGTATGTTATGAAATATAATGGAATGTAGAGTGAGATTATACTTAAGCTACCAGAACCATACATAGTGCCAAGCTGAGAGCCGCAGAGCTCAAGAAGTAACAAACGAGATTGAATCACCCAAACATTATTTAGGTGCAATGGTCAATCTCTGCATTCATTGTAATGCTCTCCATTTCACTAGTGAACATTCTATTTTTTGTTGCCATAACAGTCTCATTTCTTTACCAAATCCTACTATAAATGACCAACTAAAAGTGCTGCTTCTTATTAACCCAAATTTTGTCCAATTCATTAGAAAATTTAATAGTGCAATGGCTTTTGCATCATTAACCTCAATGTGGAAGGGCATCCACAGGTGAAGGTCCACATTGCTTTAAAATACAAAATTATATTCACCATTATATTTCATTTGATTCAAGGTCCATTTGGAAAAATAGATCAGCATAGTTCATATATCCTCCTAGTTCTTTTTAAGTTAGAACTTTATTAGTGTGTACCAACCAGTTCTGGCACAATTTCTGGAGGAATTATAAACTGTAGGAAAGGGTTTTGAAGGAAAACTGGACTTGTTTGATGTAGTAGAATCAATAAATTTGATAATGATGTGGTTACACTTTTTAATATTTTATTAAATTTTCTACTTTGATAAAATCTTGTATTGATAACCCTTTAAGACCGAACTGCTTTTTTTTTTTTTTTTAAAAACAGTGATATAACTGATAATTCGCTATCTGTTGACAAAATTCATATAACATAGTTTCTGTGAACCAGCACAATCACTCGATTCCTGCATTTATAGAATAGATAACCCAGGAAGGTAGATTTTAGTTAATGCCTAACCCGCACGATCGTGCGGATCCGGTCTTAAAAGTGTATAGTAAAACCTTGTCTTCTCTAGTCTATAATTACTAAAGATGAATAAATTTGCATAGTCATAATGTAAATTTTTGGCAACTTTCTGGCTCTTTGTAATATGTTGTTTATTATCATTTATGTTGTCTGTTAAGTTGTTTTTGCAATGAGTGTACTGACATGCTGTTTAATTTTAGCTTGTAAGAACAATGAATTTCGTCCATGGATTCTGGAACCATTACTTAAACCTAAGTTGGAATCAGATACTGATTTCACTGCTTCTATAGAACCATATCCTTTTATTACTGATAAAATACAGACATATGATCCAGTCTCTGCAATCAATATTTCTTTAACATCTTTCAACAGAAGTAAGATAATTTTTTTTTCTGTTTATATTTTGCATTATTGTGTCCTTTTAAAATCAAGCTGTTTTCAACCGAACTTACTTAGTCATCATCAGTGAGAACTAAAGGTTTTTGTGTCTCTTTGCACCTTCTAGATTAGCTTGAGAGAGACCATTCTACTTCAGGGATGGTTATGGAATATAAAGTGACATGGAAAGGGTATTCAGAATTTCAACAAATACAAGTTTTATCTGTTATGTAATAATTCCTCCCAGACTGTGTGGATATCATGCAATAATATATCATTACAAACCATTTCTTTATTAGATATTATTTCCAGAGATTATCTTATAATAGCTTCTTAGTAATTACTTCTATGGAAGATAATTTCCTATTTATTGCAATTTATACTTATAGGTTGAATTTGTGCTAATCTTGCTAATGTTGCATTATTACATAATAGATAAAACCTGTGTTTGTTGAAATTTTGAATACTTTTTCCGTGTCACTTTTTTATATTTCATGCCACCCTTGAAAGTAGGATTTTGGTTTTATTGCAATCTACTTTTATAGGTTGAGTTTGTGCTAATCTTAATGCTACGTTGGCAAGATTAACACAAACTCAACCTATAAAAGTAGATTTCAATAAATCTAAAATTAACTTCCGTACAAGTAATTACCAAGAAGCTATTATAAGATAATCTCTGGAAATAATATCTAATGAAGAAATAGTTTGTAATGATATATTGTCACATGATATCCACACAGTCTGGAAGGAATTATTACATAATAGATAAAATCTGTGTTTGTTGAAATTTTGAATACCTTTTCCATGTCACTTTATATTCGAGATACAAACCTTGAAGTACGATGGTCTCTCCCAGACTAATGTAGAAGGCGCAAAGAGATATAACAACCTTTAGTTCTCTCTGATGATGATCGAGTAACTTCGGTTGAAAACATTTTGATTTTCAAAGGATTTAAATGTATTTTAGATGTCTTTTTTTATATTGTGTTGTATGCACCTTTAAGTAATGATGATACGTTTATTTGTATTCTATAAATTTTAATTATTAATCAAGATGAATTTAGCAATGAAATTTTTGACTTTTTGTTGTTACCTTATGAGCTCTGTATTATCTGTAGTATTTTATAAAAGCAATTTTTGAAAAATATTTAAGAATCTTTTATTCTATAATTTTATTTGTTATCAGTTGTTGAATCAAACCTGTATTTAAGTAAAAAAAAAAAAAAAAAATGAAAAACATGATGTTAATACTGTTTTATTATTTATAGGATGCAGGGCTTGAAATTAAATTTTTCTTAGGTGAAGAGTCCCCCTCTCAATGAGAGGGAATAATGGAGGAGAGTTGAACTGTTTGGGAGGGAGAGGGGAAAAAAATCCCACTATTTTATGTGCTAATACCATTCAAAAATTTAAATCAACAACTCGGAATAATTGTTATTGAAGAAAAAAAGGATGAGAGTCAAGTTTTATATGTACAATGTCTACCCAGTAGCAGAAAGTTATGGTTGTGTCTGCGACAGCAATTTAGTGGGATGAAAACTGTCTGCGGGAGTACCGTGTTACATTTTCTTATGTACAAATATTATGAG
This sequence comes from Maratus speciosus, assembly GCA_963932465.1. Lineage (NCBI taxonomy): Eukaryota > Metazoa > Arthropoda > Arachnida > Araneae > Salticidae > Maratus > Maratus speciosus. The sequence goes on along the minus strand of OZ010786.1, from coordinate 339,874,559 downwards.
TGTTAAAATAAACAGCTTTCTTACTGATTAATACCAGGGGTGATTCTGAGTAAAAAAAAAAAAAAATTCTGAAATTCACAGCAAATTTTCCGAAAGTTTACAACAGAGGTAGGGCGAGGCAGGCAGCGAAAATTCACTAACGGCACTAATTATGTGTTTTTCTTCGCACGCTTTTGATGAAATTTGCGTTTTTACGCGATCATTTGACGAAATATGCCGTTTTTCGCAACCTTTTGACGAAATTTGCCGTTTTTTGCGATCCTTTGATAAAAATGACCTTTCTTGCGCGATCCTTAACGAAATTTGCGTTTTCTTCACGATTTTTTAACGAACTTCGGGTTTTTTCTGCGATTCTGTGACAGAAATTTACGTTTTTTCGCGCCCCTGGGACGAAATTCATGTTTTTCTCCGGATCTTTTGACGAAATTCGCGTTTTTACAGCGATCCTTTGGCAGAAATTTGCGTTTTTCGCGATCTTTTGACGAAATTCCGCAAATTTAATCCCGATCTTTTGACATATATTTTCTTTTTTTCGTGATCATTTGACAGTAATCTGCGTTTTTCGCGATCCTTTGACAGAAATGTGCGTTTTTTCGCGATCGTTTTACAGAAATTTGCGTTTTTTCGCGATCGTTTTACAGAAATTTCCATTTTTTCCGCGATTGTCTGGCTAAATTCGTGTTTTTTCCTCGATCCTTTGATGAAATTCAAGTTTCTTCTGCGATTTTGTGACAGAAATTTGCGTTTTTCTCGCGCCCCTGGAACGAAATTCGCGTTTCTTTTTTTCGGGATTTTTGGCAGAAATTTACGTTTTTTTTGCGATCCTTTGACATAAATTTGCGTTTTTCGCGATCGTTTGACTAAATTTGCGTTTTTCCCACAATTGTTTGACTAAATTCGCATTCTTTCTGCGATACTTTGACAAATTTCGTGTTTTTTTCGCGATCCTATTACAGAAATTTGCATTTTTCCCACAACCCTTGGACGAAATTCATGTTTTTTTCCGGGATCTTCTGACGAAATTCGCGTTTTTATAGCGGCCCTTTGGCTATAAATTACCGTTTTTTTATCCTAACGATTGTCGAAATTGAAAATTTTCGGCAACCATTTGTCGAATTCGCGATATTTTTTTTCAGAATTTTCGTTTCTTTCTTTTTTTTTTTAAGGAAATATTTTTTTTTTCAAGTTGGCAAATTTATCTGCAAGGTTCAAAATAAATCTGCGACGCACGTCGCGCGTCACGCACTTTCTGCTACCGGGAATGTCTACTTTTCAACTTTCACCAAATGTTATAAACCTTTAACAATTGGGTTATTAAATGAATTTCTGAATTTAGATTTTAGTTGATTTTGGATGCTAAAACTTTTTTCACAAGGTATGTGACAAGCAGAATAAAAGCAACTTTTATAAATTTGGAAATTATAAGAAATGTATGATCATGGTTTCTTAAAAATTTTTTTAAACTTTACAAAATCGATTATGATGTGTTTTCATATTCATTTGCATGAACAAAGCATATAGCTCATTGCATCATCAATATCCATTTCTGAACAAAATTGTTTTATTATATCCTTAATGAAATTATAGCCAAAAACAAAATCCCTGGTCTTTTCTTTCATTGAACTAGGTTCTATGCTTTGAAATTTTAAACCTATTTCTAAAGTTTAAAAGGAAAATCGTCGATCCATTTCTTTTATTACATGAGAAATTTAGGACTTTAAATTGTCATGTCCCCATTTCTGTGAATTGCAAAGATCAGCTAGTTTGTTTTCCAAATAGGTTTTCTTGAAGTTCGAAAAAAAAAAAAAAATTCTTCATGTGCATCACCAGATCTTTGCAGTTCTTTTAATCTCATTTTTGTTTAGTGTAGACTCTAGGCCAATTTGGCCGGTGGCCCTTACTGCCCTTTTGGTTCTTTTCCTTTTTCAATCACAGAAAAAAAATCAAGAAATACATCCGTTAGTTGTAGTGAAAAAATTGTGAATTTCTTCAATTTCTGAAGGGAAAAAAGGGTATGAAATTTGTATTTCACTCTGAGGAAAAAATCATGAAATTCGTCAATTGATCGGAGGAAAAAATTGCAAAATTTGACGATCAGCCACCAGAAAAAACAGTGATTTTCGATAATCGGTTGCAGGAAAATATTGAAAAATGCATTAATTGTTTGCCGGAAATTATCACGAAATTCACATTTCTTATTTTAAAAAATGGTATAAAGTAAAAGACTATATATATTTATGACCTTAAGGAAATTCAAAACTCATTTGAAAGAACATATTTGAGATATTAAACTCAATAGAGCTAAAACTGTGCTTTCAAGAGCAATCAGTGAATATATATTTTGATCAAGATAAAATAATTAAATGTACATCAACCTTGTATTGTAAAGTTGGGCCTAATGAATCGGAGAGTGAAATTCAATCCAAAGTTTGAATTGAACAAAATTAATTCCGTTTCACAAGCTCAAAATTACACTACAGCCGATGACGTAAGTGGTTGACATTGCTAAATGTGGTTTTTTAAGAATTATTTTAAATTATATTAGATCAAATAAAATTATATTTACTAGTTATCGTAGCTGAAAAAAAATAAAGAAAAGAAAACACTCACCCAAGTACTTGAACACAGAAAGATAATTCACAAATGACGTTTATTTAAACATATATAAAATTTGCTGATTTGAATGCATTCTTACATCATGAATTATGTAAAGATTATCAAAGTGAATATAAAATTTACTTATAATTTTAGACAATTAGAGACATATTGTCATCTAAGAAAAAGCAGAAGTTTACGTAATATTTCTTTTTGTTTTAAGGCCTTCAAAATGAATAAAGTTCAGGAACGTAAAGTCAAACTAGTGATTAAAGTTCAGGAATGTAAAGTTATACTAGGGATTAAAGTTCAGGAATGTAAAGTCAAACTAGGGATAAAGTTCAGGAATATAAAGCCGAACTCTTATCATAGAAGGACCCTTGTATTTGGAGAACTGGATACATGCTGTCGACAATCCTCCTTCGGGAATGTAGATTCTATTTCTTTTTATTCAATGCGAATCTGATCCGAATGAGAAGTTACGGATTTGGAAAATTGGAAATAGGATGTTTGAGGACTTCTTTCAGAAATGCAGATTTTGACGATTTCGGTTCGTTACATAGGCAATTTACTATTTATTGCATCGACAAAAAAAAATAGATAATCAATTCATGTTTTTATAGCAAAGAAGTATACTTGATCGAAGAATAATAAAATGTCGATGAGCAGAACAATTCAAGGCTTCCAATTAATGTTCTATGAAATTTACTTAGAAATGCTTCTTGAAGGAAAAAAATTATATTTCTTTTAGATGATATACGGCCGCCAAGGCCTAACAGAACGTCGATCTCATCTCACTGGCTAGCCGAACTCTTCTGCCGCAACAACCGGCTAAAAAAGCACGGCGTCGCAGCCCCCACAAGTTACTTGCTTTAACGGCTCCCTAGAGAAGAATGATGACTTTTCCAGAACCCAGTTTCAAACATGAAAAACCATTACAGAGCGCGCCAGCCAATTAAAAACGCCTATCCTCCCCGCGCCTGACGTCACACACAACGTGCGTGTTCCAAAAGGAATGTTAAACGATTTAGCAGACGTCCGGTTTTGAACTAAGCGTCTGTTTGGCAAAGGGGAATACCCTTCTTGTTGGAACTTTCAAAATGTCGGAAAGAATGATCTCATGGCGTCGCGCGCCGAAATTAAAAATGAGAAAAGATAGAAAATACATTTTTGCGTATTTCTGCCAAAGAATATATCACAAGTCACTGAAAATTTTGCAATCGGCTAGAAATAAATATTTCTATCCACATAATATAATTTAAAAGGGAAATATTGATAAATAAAAGATTTCTATTTTTTATATTTTAGACTTAGAAAATTCCGATGTGTTTACACATTCGCGATATATGTTGAAAGAAATTTGAAAGTTAAATTACTGAAATATAATAAAATACTAATTGCACTTAAATAATCTTAATAAGAGATAATGTTTACATTGAAAAATAAGGAAATATTGAATTATTTATCATTAAAATTTACATTGTAAGTTTAAAACTTGTGATTAGAAATTAGGTGTTTGAAAATGTTAATTTAAGTTGTAAAATTGAAATAAATTATATTATTTAAATTAATTTGAATGGGAAATGATGCATTATATTTTTTATGATGCAACAAACCTATTATGATTCAATAATTAATGAACCCATAGAAACTTTATGTAAAAAAGATGAAACATGCACTGATCGATTATCCTACAATATTCCCAAATTATGGTATAGACTCACAGTCAGCAACAGGTGGACCGCGGTCCACATCCGGACTGCGGAAGATTGAAGCCTGCACCGCCAAATATTTTCAATTTGAATAAATAATTTATTAATATTTACATATAATAGATATGTTTGAGCTATAGCCTTATCAATGTTTCTTATATTTTATAAGCAGACTTGCCAAGTCTCCTGATTTTTACTTGTTTTTCCATACTCCTGATTTTTTACATATTTTTAAATATTCTATTATTTTACTATCAAATTTACTGTGATTCACAGAGGAAAACTCCAGTACAGGTGTAGTTGTTCTTTAGTATGATTGATCAGTAGTATTTTATATGATATATTACATTATGATTCATTATAAATGATGAATCTTTAAGATTTTTTCACTCTTATCTATAAACATGTTTTGGGTTATCAGTAATTTGTCTCGATTAAGATTTATTTAAGATCTTTTCTATAGTTTTTTATAAATTTATGGGGAATAAAACATTCTCCTCTCCTGTAATATGTAGTCAATTTTAAAGTACGTTAAAACATCTTAAACATCCTGTGCTTAAATGCATTCTGTGTGTAAGAAAGTACATATTTTTCTTATTTGAGTAACAGTGACATATTTCTTTTAAATCTTCAGTAATAACCAAACCCTGTTTAAAATTAAACTTGCACTAAGCGCAGGTGCGAGGATTCATCTTGTCGGTCATAGATTGCAATCTTATGTGGAGTTTCGTCCATTTGTGTTATTATTGTCATGTGCTAAAATAGCATTTTGTGAATGAATATGTATCCTAAAAAGCATAAAGTTTACAGTGAAAATAGGAAGTTTCTGGCTGAGTGGACAGAACAATATTGTTTTAGAAACTGTTACAGTTTGCCTCATATGCAACAAAACTGTCATTATTGTTAAAAGTTCCAATTTAAAGTGACACTACGAAACAACTCATCAGTGGTTCCATAAAAACTTTCCTCTGTGCTGCAAAGCTTGTCAAGATAAAATCCAGGCATATCTTATTTCTTACAAAAAAAAAAAAAAAAGCAAGCACAGTCTTACCAGTTTGTTGTATGAGCACAAGTGTAACTTTTTGCATTAATTTTTCAACAAATACCTGCCTTTTCTATTTTATTATGTGTATGTAAAAATTTTCAGAACATATACCTGTGTATGTAGTAATTTTTCAGAATGAATCCTCGAGATTCCTCAGAATGAATCCTCAAATTCTCTATTTTCTATTATGTGTATGTAAAAATCAAAATTTAAAAGTAATAAGTATTTGTATTATTTATGTGTTTTTTTCTCTGCACCTCTATAAATTTTCAAAAGTATTCAGACCCCACTTAAAATTACCTGCCAACCCCTGGTATAGACTCATAGGAATAGTTCAAAATGAGATTGTGTACTTATGTTTGTTTCTAACCCTGGTGCTGAGCAAGTGTTTGCTCGAAATCACTCATTTTTTATGAAAAATGCAGTCTTGTATATATTTTAAACACCTTCAGTAAAGTTTTTATAAAATGATATATGTGTCTTTAGAACATTTATATACTTTTAGTTATTTGTATGTAGTTTAAGGTGAATCTGGATTCTATGAGTGTGTTTTATCATATCTCAAGTTTTTTACAACAATTAGTTAGATATATTTTGCAACTTTCCAAATTATCCTGATATAAACATGGTACTAAGTTCTATTGTGTATTAAACGTTCTCTTGTATGTATTTCTTAATTTTATAGAAAAAAGAAAAGAAAATACATTGAAGTAATAGTAATAAACTATTTTTGCAGTTGCGTAAACTTTTTCATAATAATTTTCAACTGTACGTTGCATTTTACTGGCTGGTAAAATAAACCCTTGGTTGATAAGATTTTCTAGAAATTTGCCACTCCTGGTGATAATGCTCGAAAACAGATTTTTTCTGCTGTTGCCTTCCTGTCTAATATGATTTGCATAAAACAACATTTATGCACTGATTTGAATGAAAGAAAATAATTAGAAAAGTATTGAATTCAGCAAAGTTAATTTTGATATCTTAAAAAATCATAATATTAATATGCTGCTGACATACTACCATTCTTAGTCGTGTCAAAAACTGTTGAGCTTAAATTTCATAATATAAATACAAGAAATATGCATACAAAAGTATAATATATATACAAAAAAAAAAAAAAAAAAAAAAAAAAAAAAAAGTAAAATAAAGGTAGCATTTATTATTATAACTTTTAGTAATTAAAAATTATGTTTGTATATAGAAATGAATAATAAAAATTTTGTCTTTACTCAAATACGTAAAAAAAACTACTGAGCAAGGTTCGGTCTATCTGGTACTATATATATATATGCATCCTGAAGAACCTATCACTTTTCATTTTATGCATCCTTTCTCCAATTTTTTGCTTAACTGATGCACTTTAATACATCTGTAACATCGTCGAGATGTTTTTGTTTTTCTTTCCAAAAGAATTTTTTATACAGTTTTTGGCAGTCCTATTGAATATTCATGTCAAATATCACTTACATGGTTACTAATATTGCTTTTAAGTATTCTAAAAATAATGTATAACTATGTAACTGAGTATTTTTAAGAACGTTTATTTTAAAATATTAGAGAATTATGTTTCATTATACAATAGACAAGATCTTTAAACGTACACCTTGAATCAAGTAGTTTTGTGTATTATAGAATTTTGTACTATGTAGATCACATTTAACACATCATTAAATTTGCCTTGTAAGCAAGCCCAAATATCTGTGGGACATATTAATATGCAGTAGATCTTTATATTGCATTTGATTCACATTAATAATTGAGCTGGTTATGAATCTTTGCATTATATTTTCATGCATTGTTAAATTACCTTTCAAACATGATCCAAATATGACTGGACCAAATCATTATATTACTCATTTTCAAAATATTTTGATGTAATAATAACAATTTTTTTCATTAAAAAATTCTGAATTAAGGATATAAGGATGAAATAATATCTGAAACTTTAATGTCTCAGGGGTTGCAATATTTGTACACTGTGGATGGCAAGTGCTTCTTAACTCCAAATTTCATTGTTTGCATCTGAGAAATTGTGCGTTATATAAATGCGTTATAAAGATCTTTCTGCCGTATTATTAAAAAATCTCTTAATGCTAATTCAATTTTAAGCTGATTATAAGTTTACATTGTATTGTTAGCTTTATAAAAGTTCAAAATAAATGCAAATAATGTTGTATAAATAAAAGTATTTTTCTTTCTGCCTGTTTAAGTTTTGTGCATTAAATAAAAGAATGAAAATTTAATTAAAATGTAAAATATATACCACATTTGATGTTTTAAATCATGACTTCATTTTATCATACCTCACAACACAATTTACTTGACTAAGCATTACATTTGGAGATATTTAATTGATTATGTGAAAGAGTAAGCATTATAAGATGTTCATTTACTTTGAATGTAAGAAAAGATAAAAGTATGCCTGGACAAAAAAATGAAGAATATTCTTTATATTTTAATGCAGTAACTTATCATCCTGATTTACAGAATATCAGTTTCATATATCTAAAATATAAAAGAATAAAATAAAAATTCTTATTTTTTATATTGAAATAAGTTATCTAAAAATAAAAATTACTATTTTAGCTAAAATGTATATGAATTACTGTATTTAAAAATAAAATTATGCTGTTAGTAATTTAGATTTAATACAAGTCACACTATATTATTTTTATCATCAAGGTATTTGAAATTTTACAAAAAATACATCAAGGTGCTGAAAATTTTAAACATAATAAATATCAGCTTTATTTTTAAATTTTATTTCTATTTTGGAATTTAAAAAAGAAGTTTTAAGCATTATATACTTTTAAAAATAAAATGAAATATGTATTTGGCTTAAAATTTGGCTGAATATTCAATAATCAGCTATTTGGCACTCATTACATCCCTCATTTGTTACCCCAATTCTTTAAATTTTAAACTACAAGAATTATGTATTCTCTATGAAAATTAATATCTCAACATTCTAACTTAATAGATGATAGTAATTAAACGTTATATGAATATAATGATATCTAGTCTCTTAAAGATCCAAAAAATTAATAATTTAATATCTTATAAAATATATTAAAAATTTATTTAATTTTATATAAATATAAAGATTAACAGTATCTAGGGTTTTAAAACTACAAATATATATTTTTTCAATTCAGTTATTAAGATAAATTTATTTAATAAATTAATATTATTATTAATAGATTATTTATTTAAATTAAATGAATTTTACTAAAATGGAATGCCTGCTTTAAAAAAAAAAAAATCTCTATTACATTTTTAATAGTAAAATCTCCTCAATGAACATTAAACAGCCGCGATTTGTGCTGAGGTAGCATAATAATTTGTCTTAAGATTTAACATTTTAAATTAATTTATTTATTTTAAAAATCCAAATTTTACTAGATGTAAAAATGCATTTATTTAAAAGAAAGAATACAAGACCCTATCGAACTTAACTTTAGTTTAACTGAGGCAGATAATTAATTATTATTTTAATATAATTTTTTTCTTAAAAATCCAACACAATTGATAATTCAGTTACCCTAGGGATAACAGCGCAATTATATTCTAGAGATCTTATCTAAAAAATAGATTACGACCTCGATGTTGAATTAATTACCTAATCAAGGCAAATCTTAAATCAGGAAGTCTGTTTGACTTTTCAAAAATTACTTGATTTGAGTTCAGACTGGTGTAAGCCAGGTCGGTTTCTATCTTCTAAATATTTTCTTACAGTACGAAAGGACCTAAGAAACTCATTATATTGGCCGATTAGTGCAGTAGGATTAGAATCTAATAAAACTTTCCTTTTCCCTATTAATTTTATTGTTGTAATTATTAAAATCCTCATTAGAGTAGACTTTTATACTATTTTAGAACAAACTAGTTGGATGTGCCGATCCCAAAACTTTCTTCTATCTTATACATATTAATATTTTAAAAAGTAGTTACATGTGTTAATACTTCAATATTATTAGTTCAATGCTATACCAACTTTCATTTTCTTCTTAAATTTCTGCTTCAGTCAATTAAACGGACTAAAAATGAGTTAATCTATATCATGATATTTGTTAAAGTTAGTAGTTTTTCTTTATTCTGTTGTTATCAGCTGTTTGCGAATAGCCGGCTTAGCAGGAAACGAGTTCCCGCCACTGCACGAGCTACCAATGGACAATAGAACTACGAAAAATCAAGAAAAATATACAAAAATCGCTATCACAGAGCCCCTTTACCATGTAATATTTCCAAATTCAAGGAGGACCTGTTGGCTATATCCAAAATTGTGCACAAAAAATTTGGTTCAATTGCATAATTTTATACACTTTTCAATGGTACAATAAAGAAAATGGCACAAACATCGCTATTATAGCACCCCCCTTCCGGCAGATTTTTTTCAAATTCAGGGTGGACTTGCTTGCCATAGCAAGAAACATACACAAAATATTTGGTTCAATTCTATGCATAACTTCATACACTTATTGATGGTACAATAATAAAAATGGCGCAGACATCACAATTATAGCACCCCCTTCTGGCAGAATTTTTCAAGTTCAGGGAGGACCTACTGACCATAGCCTTACACATACACAAAAAATTTGGTTCAATTCTATGCATAATTTTATACAGTTTTCGATGGTACAATAATGAAAATGGCACAGACATTGCTATTACAGCGCCCCCTTCCGGCAGATTTTTTTCAAATTCAGGGAGAACTTGCTTGCCACAGCCAGAAACATGCACAAAAAATTTGGTTCAATTCTATGCGTAACCTCATACACTTTTCGATGGTACAATATTCAAAATCGCTGATACAGCGCCCCCTACCGGCAAATTTTCTCCAAATTCAGGGAGGATTACTTGCCATATCCAAAAACTTAAAATAAAAATTTGGTTCAATTGTATGCATAACTTCATACACTTTTGGATGGTACAATATTCAAAATCGCTATTACAGCACCCCCTACCGGCGAATTTTTTCCAAATTCAGGGAAGATATGCTTGCCATAGCCAAAAACTTAAAATAAAAATTTGGTTGAATTCTATACTTAACTTCATATACTTTTTGATGGTACAATGGCGACGGACACACAGACAGACAGACATTTTCTATAAACATGTTTTTTGGGATCTCTGACCCCTAAAACGTGTAAATCCATCAAAAACTGGAAGTAAAAAAAAATTTCGATTACAATACTTTCTTCTATTGAAGATAGAAGAAAGTAAAAATTCTAGGATAAATTCAAATTCATAAAGGATCTAATAAAGAGGGTTGGTTAATAGGAATTGTATAACCTTTCAGTGATGCTTTAAAACTTTTCAACAAAAATCTATTAGCTTCAGAATCTATGAATTTCCTTTTATTTTATTTAACTCCTGCTCTCTGTCTCCAGTTTTAAACATTTTTAATATTTACACTAATCTTTTAAATGCATTTGAAATTTAATGTTATTTCTCTTCTCATTTAGATATCAGTGGATTCGCCATTATTATGAATAGAGATGCTCCACCAAAAAATATATGTAGGATAATTGATTTCTGGAATTCATTGGATGATATCAAAATTCCTGTAAGAATTTTCAACATTCAACAACTTTTTTTCAGCGTAATATTTTTGAATGATTACATAAAATTTATTCCCTTTAGCATCCTATATTCTATATTTAAGTTATGAATACATTTATGTTATAGAATTTTTTTTTTTTTATATCAAAGAATTTATGAAGAATTTTATTTTGCTACAATCTTTTTTAAAAGTTCATTGCTTGCTTTTTAAATTTACAGCTTGTTTAATTTATACACTGGAAATTTGTCGGTAATCTTTATGAGTAGGAAGATGAAATCTTTGAGCCTAAAATTACCTTAAAAATAGATGTTTATGACAGGCGATTTAAAAATTTAATCATATATGTGTTACACATATAGCTTTAGCCCTGCTTATGTTTGGCCATATTATGATTAAAGATGGGAATGCTCAAAAAAAAAAAAAAAAAAAAAAAAAAACTGTTTTCTTTTTCCTTATTTTTTTCAAAAGGGTTAGTTTCAATTTTATCCAAACCAGAAAAATTGAAAATTCATTTATAAAATAATATATTAAAATTTTTTACAGTTGCTACAATCTGATATATATATTTTTTTTATATTTTTTCATGTTCAGTGTACCACATGAAAACTTCAACATGGAAAATATGATTTATAAGCAGGGATTTATGTTTAGGAAGATTTGAAGTCCTTTGAAAGATCTTTCACATTTTTTTCACTTTAAAATGCAGGGCTCTTTACAAAATTCTTTTTCTTAAAAATAGACATTTCAGAAAATTTTCCAATCTGCAAACTGAATCCTTCACAAATATTAATGATTTTAAAATAAAACAAGTATGATGCGGCCATCACAAAACTTTTTTCTATATAATTCTAATACATTAATTTAAATAGCATACTCACACAGCAGCAGTTATGGAAATAAAGTATTAATACCTTTTTTTGAATTTAGCATAGAATTACAGTGAATTAGTGAATAATAGAAAAAAATCAAGCTCTCTAAATTGCATCAATTGACTGTGGGAAAGATTAGGAATCTTTCCCCAAGCACAAGATAGAAGCGCCCCTATTGATTGATCAAAGTCAAAATTGATTCAGTATCTATTTGTGTCAACGCCTAACAGAATATGAAGTTTAATGAACTTCTGTGTATTAATCTTCCTTCATGCTATAGTCATCGCTGAAATCGTGAAAAACACAGCATATGCTTTGAAACTTTATCAGAATCTATTTATGTTAACGTCTAACATAAAATGAAGTTGAATGAAATTCCATACATTAGTTTTTGAGATGTATCTATTTTGGAAATTGTGAAAAATCTAGAATTGCAGCATTGGTTGACCTGTTTTCGATATACATTCAGATTTTATCAGCATCTATTTATGTCAAGCTTTTAACAGAATATGAAGTTTGATGCAGTTACATGCATTACTTCTTGAGATATACCTATTTTATGCTTTAATTAATAAAATTATAGTTATTAGTTAGTATTTAAAGAATTTATAAAAAACTGCAAATTAGTAATTTCATCATTTAGTAGCATACAATAACATTATTAATATTTTATAGTAATTATGTAAAACTGTATTAAATACTACTGATATTTACATCTATTAAAATTATCAATGTCTGCATTTAATATTAAATTATTAACACTGTTTAAAATTAATAAATATTAAACAATTTGCTCTCTAATTAGGAAAATAATATACAGTTTTAAGCTTTAATTATTAAAATGATAATTAATAATTTAGTATTCATTATAAAAAGAAAAAGGTGCAGATGCTAGGTGCTAGTCCCAGAAAGGGCACTAGTGGCCGAGAGTTCTGCCCTCGAAACTGGTAGACGGGAGGTGCTGGGTTCGAACCTAGTCACGCCTGTTATCCTAATCGTTTGGAGTTTTCCATGGTTTTCTTCGAACCTTGGATTTTCATGCGTAAATATGGGTTAGGTTCCCTTAGAAAGACCACCACGCAGGGCACTCGCCCCCCCACACCCCCTTTGGGCTTATATCCCTCGTGTTGATATTTGGCCGTCATAAATACAACCAACCAAAAAGGGCACTAGTTCAGTAGAAAAGGGCATTTTTTCATAAGGAAATATATTAGTAATGTGTTTAGTAATGACATAAGAAAAAAATAGCCACCTCAGCCTACAAGCGCAGGTAGATTTCGAAGTTAAGTACTAATTTCACCAACAAAAATTAAATCAATATTAGAAATAAACCTAGTTTAACAATTTTATCTGGTCACTTTTGATGAGCTTTTCCCCCATTCTGACGTTCTTTTTATTGAGACATGCATACTGCATTTAATAATGCAACCCTGTATCCTGCATACAGCATCTTTGAGGGTTATCAAAAATTTTCCTCATTCTAATGATGCTTTTTTATTTCCTTAGTCACAGATTAATGGAGATGTGATTTTTTTTTCTTCTACAACCTTTTTTTTTTCCCTGTAAGTGTTGGTCCTATCGGAAACTTCCCAGTATAAAAGTTGTAGATAATATAAAAAATATTTATAATAAATTTAAGCAGATTTGGTATCTTGTGAATTGACAAAGTTATGAATTTTTTCCTTCTTAAACCCTTATTTTTTTTCACCCCTTGAGGCCATTTTTAATGATATCAAAAATCTGTCAAACATAAATTTTTGGCCCTTTTCCTAGAAGTAATAATAACTTTAAAATGATTTGATATGTATCATTATTAATAAGTTATGGTTTTTTTTTTTTTCCACAAAAACTCTCCCCATTTCCACCCCCTTGGTCTGATTTTGTCCATTAACGAACTTGACTGAGATTTTCTGTCCCTTGATTTTATGTATCAGTCTGGAAGGGATTTGTGCAGAGTTATGGAAGTTATCGTGTCCATAAAAAAGTGATATATATATAGATATAAATTTTTGAACTGTGGATGGTTTTGGGTTCAAGGGGTCACGATTGGCATAGATCTGCATTTTTCAGGAATTCCAACATAGAGGAAAAGGTAATGGGTAGTATATCTTATGAAATCTACCTAAAATGTATATATTTTTTAACATGATAAATGAAGCAACGTTAATTTTTAATAAGTTTATAAATTACAAATTGAAAAATACAATTAAATTACAACATAATTTAATAATATCTTGTTTTTCTAAAGCAACAATGTTCAATAACTTTTACAAGTTCAGACACACATATTAAAAAATACTGTGGTATGGGGAAATTTTTTACAAGAAATCTCTAGATACAACTAAAAGTAAATTTCTGTATTTTTATAAAAGCAGGATGCATTTTGCCAATTTTAAAAATGGCAAGGAGCTGCACCCTTCAAAAATGGCCTAGAGAAAACATTAAGTAATTACGGTATAATACAGTATAATGCAGTATAATACAGTATAATGCAGTATAATACAGTATAATATATTACAGCAAATAAGTAATTTCATTGCTTAGTAGCACAAATAACAAAACTAGTATCATTGGCAGCTTGTTTTGCATTTATGTACTTAGAAAAATTACCATTAATTGCCTAAATCTAAACTTACACTCATGTATGTGTATGTTAGCTCCCCAAAAATATAAATTAACCCCTTTCATACACATATACAGAGTAAATATAAGGAATAGCCAGTTATGTCTGAAATCCTCAAAATATTTAGTAGCAGCATTTTTACAACTCAGCGGAAATTATTAGCATTCAGTGTTTCAAATAAAAAAAAAGGGAAAAAGTTTTGCTACCTTTTCAATCCCTAACAATTTGTATCTGGTGTATATGAGTTTAAAAAAAAAAAAAAAAAAAAAAAAAAAACACCCAAAAAACAACAACAACAAAGAATCATTTATTCAACTTTTGCTAAAAAAGCTTTTTTTGTGTTTATCTTTATACCAATTACTTCTTTCTCTCTTATATATTCTTTTACAACAGCTGTTCAGCCACTGTCATTCTTTCATTCTACTTTAGCTCCAAATTGCTGTAAATTTATTGCTGCAAAAGTAGAATGATAAAAAAAGATACAGGCTATTTATTCTTTTACTTGCAAGAATTTGTTATACTTTTTATGTAAAAAGAATGAATAATTTCATTACTTAAAGGAAAAATTATGTCATTCCACATGATATTGGTCTTAATATAATTTTTAAATGAAATGCTTCTATGCCAAAAAAAAAAAAAAAAAAAAAAAAAAAATCTTTTTTACAAACTTATTGTACTTAATTTGTTACAAGCCTAAGAAATTAAGATTGCAAAAATTATTTAAAGATTTTTTTTTTTGTTTGTTTGTTCATAAGGCATAATATCTACAGAAACTTTCTAAATTATGTTCATCTTATATTCTAATAGTTTTTTATGTTATTTTAAACATTTAGAAAATTTATGATTTTAATCAAAGGTTTCTCTCTATTGTAAGAAAAAGTAACTAACACTGCAGCCACCACTTTCGTAAATCAATTTTTTGTGACTGGAGATTTTTCTTCGCTAATATTAGGAAAACTGCTGCATACAAAAATATGAAAATTGGTACTATTATATAGAAATGTTGAATAAACATGCTGAAGCAGATAGTTTTTAAATTGAAGAATTATTTTAAGAGCTATTAATTGTTAAAGTTGGTCAAAATCATTCCATTAAAAAAGTTTTATAGGAACAAAAACTATACATAGGAATTTAATTATTTTTTTATTGATATACTTCATAAACTTGTGGTATGCAGACTGTGCTTAGTTTTTTAATTTGACTAATTTTTTTAGGTTTTCTTTTATTTTGTATTCAAATTTTCATAATTTCAAGAGATATTTTTTTTATATTTTGAAAAAGTTGTTATTATTATTATTTTTTTTTATATTGATGCCAATTTGTAAAACTGCGTAAAGAAATATATTTTCTCTCAAATAAAGAAAGTATTTAAATGTGACTATTTAAAAACAGAAATGAAAACAAAAAATAATAATTATATGAACAAAGCATAATTATATGTTAAAAGCAGGAAATAGGAAAAATTACGCCATAAAAATTGTATTTACACATGAATATTAAAAAAGTAAGAAAACCTTAAAATAATTAAATTATTACATGCAAAACACATTTTATTGGGACAATTACGTCATATGTAAAATACCCAAATATTAAATACCATCATATGTAAAATGTCTAAAGTAATTAAATTATTACATGTGAAAAACTTTCAATGGTGAAAATTAGTTCATATTTAAAAAGCTCAAATAATAATTTTCCAAAAACTTTTGAATTGAATAATATATTTATGCGTGAATCTTAAAGGAGGAAAAAAACTTTAAAAAAATTATTTATGCAAAATGCATTTAATGGTGAAAATTACATCATACATTAAACCAATACATTTAAAACTATTTTCTTATGGACAATATTCATATGATGTCACATTGGGAGTCATATTTGTGAAAAATATTAATTGTGAAAAATATTAGAAATTTGTGTAAAATATGGAAAGATGGCCGTGAAGCCCATCATGCATAATTTTAAAAAATTTAATTTTCAGAAATATGTTATGCTGTATTTAGTAAAGGAGAAAAGGCTTTCTATCAACACATACTTAGGTACTCGACTTACATATGGTAAATTTTTATCAAAAATGTTAAATAAGTACCGTAATATAAGCTTGGAAATTTGATATCACACTATTTTTTAGCCACAATTTTCACCTTTTTTCTTTTCTTTTTTTTTTTTTTTGCTTGACTTCTTTTTTACTTTTGCTAAGTTGTTTTTTAGTAGATATATATGTACTTACATACATATATTTAAGTATTGCGCGGCAGCGCAATACTTATTTATTTCCAGTGTCACTTCTCAATGTTAATTTAACATAGAAAAGCCTATGGAGATGGTAACTTTTTCATTTTTTCTTCCCATCTTTTTGTCCCTGATGCCACTCATTTTTAATTCCTTGCTAATTCTAATAATATTATAAATTCAAAGTGTAAAAACATTTGCCAGACGTCAGAGTCAAAACGGATCATAAAATGCCTTTGCATATAGATGGATTATAATCTAGAGAGTAACATGGGCTAATTTTTATATACATTATTCAAATATTTTTCTTAATAATTCCAAATTTCGCTTTTTTCATTGAGATTCAACGGACATTTTGTAATAAAATAAATTTTTTTTTTTCATTGTTGTAAATAATTCAAAAGCCGTAATAATAATTTGCCTATTTTTCGTTGAATGAATTTCACGTGAAACATGAAACTGAAGAAACTGAAAGAGTTTTTTTAAGAATTAAACAGAATATGAATATGACGTCATAGTGGAAATAAAAATGACATTTTCAAGCAGATTTTTTATGTTCAGATTGGAATTTTTCGTGCAAACTACAGCAATATTCATTACTGCACTGGTGAAAATTTTTGAATCATACACAGGTAAATTACATCACAAATTGTGATGTGATATCGCACAAATCAAAGCCTGATGATGATACCCTCTATTAATTTTGAAATGTGTTCGTTTGAATGCAGTAGTTATTAAAAAACTTGACATATTAAACAAAAACCTAATTTGCACATCAAATTAAAAAAAACAAAATTTATTTCCTAAATTGTTTAAGCCCGAGAAGAGGGAGATATTAAGATATTTCATTCAATTCGTTCTACATTTAATGTTAAATTTTTGTAACCAATAAGTTAAACCAATTGAACATTAAAAAATAAAAATGAAATGCATACAATATAATACTTAAAACACCTATATACTTAGATTCCGTTCAAATGAAATCGAAATAAATCTTAGAATTTTTCCATTTTTAAGTTGTAAATATTTGTACTGCAGATTTTGCATTATGTTTATGACGATTGTACATAATATGATAAGATACATGCAAAATACAAAACTGTAAAAAAAGTCTAAGATTTATTTCGATTTCATTTGAACGGAATCTAAGTATATAGGTGTTTAAAGCATTATATTGTATTAATTTCATTTTTATTTTTTAATGTTCAATTGGTTTAACTTATTGGTTACAAAAATTTAACATTAAATGTAGAATGAATTGAATGAAATATCTTAATATCTCCCTCTTCTCGGGCTTAAACAATTTAGGAAATAAATTTTGTTTTTTTTAATTTGATGTGCAAATTAGGTTTTTGTTTAATATATTATTTACACCGTATTATTTTATAAATAAAGCATCATGCAACAGTATTTATCCTCATATAAACTATAAAAATATGAAAAAATATAAAAACAAACTTAAAAACACTTTTCGAATATCTTGTGGAATACGATATTTATGAATCTAACATTGTTGAATTGATTTATAACAATTTTGAATCTACATCACACAATTATAAAAATAAGAAATAATTAAAGAGTACTAATTAACCTATTCTTCATGAATTTATGATGGCAAGACAAATGAATAGCACTCACAAAATAAAATAATCCTTGATAAGCACAAACTGTATTTATTATGAATTAGATGACTACTATGAATAACTAGCAATAAAAATGAAGTTGTTTTGTTATAGATTTGATTGTATATACCAATAAAAATGTAACTCTAATATATAAACTATATTATGGTTGTGGTTTATATCTATATATTTTATTTATAAAATAAATATCAAAAGTATGCAACTGCGTATCGAATGTGCTAGTATGTTCACAAATGTAATTTTCAAGATTTATTACATAACAGCGAATTTACATAAGTTGCATAATACATAAGTCGGGAGTTGCCTGTATATATATATATATATAGGGTGATATATAAAAAGAGATTATTTTTATATATCATTTTTATATTATATATGTATAAGGGTTGTCACTGTCAAATCATTTTACATTTTATTTAAAAGCAATAATCTTCATAGTAGATTTCTCTTGTACTTGTCACAGAAATCTGCTAATGAAATGGTTCTTTTGGAATAGTGGTATAAATAAAATATAAAAATAGTTGCCAGTGACACTTCTGATATTTGAAAAGACACTTTGTGCTACAAAGAATGG
The DNA here is from genome assembly GCA_963932465.1 of Maratus speciosus. Classification (NCBI taxonomy): domain Eukaryota; kingdom Metazoa; phylum Arthropoda; class Arachnida; order Araneae; family Salticidae; genus Maratus; species Maratus speciosus. Next base: position 339,855,703 of record OZ010786.1, on the reverse strand, counting down.
TAAACCTTATGATAAAATCTCTTCTTTTATCATAAAGTGTGTTCATACATAGTTATAAATCTAGTTTTCTGTGACTAATAAACATATTGGATATGAAAAAATATACTAGGGGATTTTTTTCTCTATGTAATTAGTAGAATCATGACTTTAGTTATGGATGTTAATAATTAACTGCTAAATGTCAATTAAAAACAGCTACTGACACTATGTCAGTTGACTGTTTGTTCATCTTGCAGACTAGAGATGCAATGAATAATGGTTTGGCCGAATACCAATTATTCGGCCTGGTTATGATCTATTATTCGCCCACCGAATAATTACCTAATTTTTGTCTAAAATCAAAGTATAGTATGCCCTATACGCACAATTCTTATATATTTCACAGGGTTCGTAAATATCATGATATTTTCGAAAATATCAAAAATATCTGATATTTTGATATATATCCGATATTTTCGATATATATCTGATATTTTCAAAGCAGCCAATTTACCACTGATAATAAATGTTTTTGAGCATAATATAGATTACAAACTAAAATATATTGCACTTAACATGAAAACTTAATCAAACAATATTCTAAAAATGCATTTATCTTTATTTTTTCTGTTTTTTGTTTTTTTTCTTTCTCTCACTTAGAACAAAATGGAAGATAAACTAATTGAAAACAGTAACAATTGGCTTTATACATTTATAAAAGAAAAACTAACTACAAGACTCAGTATCAAGATCAAGTATAAAAAAATCAGATCTTTTTAAAACAAAATTTTAAATACAAAAAACTATTTTTAACTGAAAAAATTTAACATAAAGTATAAAATGTCTTATTTTACATTTCCTAACATGTTGTATAGTTTAAACTCAACTGAACCAAAACTTGATAAAGATTATTTTCTAATATAACTGCTTAAATTAGTCAGTTTATCTTTCAATGGTTGTTCTAAATTAATTATGTCTCACATAATTATTAGTTCAACATTTAAAAATAAAAGCTTCAAATCCAAAGCTTGAAAAATGTATTTGTTTTCTTTTTTGGCTAAAAAAGTCACATCCAGAAGAGACAAAAGTTCTTTATCAGATTCACACAGTCAATAACTGTTGAAAATTCATTTCGTTTACACTGAAATATTACAAATACAGCATACTACTGAAAATATCAAAATATCTAGCACACATTCATATTTTGAAAATAAATATCAAATGCAGAAAATATGAAACATCTTGATATTAAAAATAAATATCAAGTATATGAAAATATCAAAAATCTTGATACTTTGAAAATAAATATTGGTTATATATTATGATATATATCCACTGATATATACCAACGACAATAAATGGAGCACAAACACCCTACAGTGGTATCCCAGAGATGTAAAACGGCCAAGAAGATGACCTCAAGTAAGATGGAGTGATGAAATCAAAAAAGTAGCCAGTGTAAATTGGATGACTAAAGCACTTGACAGGAAGCATTGGAAAAATCTGGGGGAGACCTACATCCAGCAGTGGATTAAAAACTGTTGATGATGATGATGATATATCAACGAATCCTGGCTATATATAAATGATTATCTAAATTACATTTTATCTTTCAGTTGCTGTTTTGAATTAACTGTTTCACATAATTATTAGTTCTACATTTAAAAATAAAAGTTTCAAACATAAAGCTTGGAAAAGATTTCTTTTCTTCTTTTCCTAAAAAAGTCATTGCAAGAGGCAAAAGTTCATTATCTACAGAATGACACAGTCAATAACAGGTAGAAATTTCATTGACACTTGCTTTGAATGTAGAAAACATAAAAATTATCTTGCTCAGTGATATTTTGAAAATAAATATCAAATATACAAAGTATCAAACATCTTGATATTTTGAAAATAAATATCAAGAATTTGAAAATATCGGAAATATCAAAAATCTTGATATTTTAAAAATAAATAACGGATATATATCATGATATATATCCATCGATATATATCAACAAACCCTGATATTTCACAATTAAAAGGTATTATTTTCTTTAAAAAATTATTTATATGCAAATTTAATTTTTTAAAGCATTATTCTGAAAAAATATTCGGCTATGTTCGGCCTAAAAATTGCCTGAATAATATAATTCGAACCCCCCCTTTCCCCCAAAGAAAAATTATCTTAGCAAAAGTTCTTCCTCAGGTACTGCACAGTTACATTTTAGTAGATTTATGTATACTGTTGTTACATTTTAAAATAATGACAAAATTGTAAAGTGCTAGAGAATATAAATTTCAACTTTCATATGAAGGAAAATAAAAAAATAAATCTTAATATCTTAAGAAAAATCCCTGATAGAAGAATACCCTCTAAAATGGTGATCATTGTAGACTTTATAAAGCTGACAATTAACAAAAAAGCCATTTTTTTTTTCTTTTTTCTATGCCACTATTAAAGAAGTACATAATGAATGTTTTCAGACTTAGAAAAAGGAAATATCTGTAAGGAAAATAAATTTCAAAATATTGACTATGCAGTATCTTAGATACTGTATTATTACAATTTAATATAGATTATGTATGTTGTTGCTGGTATATTTTAAAATAATCACAAAATTTTAAAAGTACTAGGCAACATAAATTTCAAGTTTCAGATGAAAGAAAATCTAAATTAAATAGTGTTGTAAAGCATACATACATACTAATTAAAAGAATTTAGTACTTACATTTCTTTCATTATTTAATAAGAAGTAGTAACACAAAATTACTTAAATTATATTTAACTTTTAAGCTCATTTTACTAAAAAAAACTTAAGTATTGCAGCATATACCACTTAAATATTTTTGTTATACATACAATATATCTATTTTAAATTTAACCGATTATGTTAGTTTATTACAGATACTTTTTGTACTTATAAATACAGCATAACAGTTTTAACATCATTTCTAAATGACCCTCTTGTATAAAAATGGGTAGATAAAACAACTTCAGGGTATGAAAATTAGAGAAAAAAAAAAAAGTGTTTGTCAATTTCAAATAAAATTTTCATTATACATGATGAATATAAATTGTTAAATTAAAAAGTTTTATTGTTTAAATATAAAAAATTTTTTACAGTATTATTCGGCCAAAGCCGAATAATGAACTTTATATTCGGCAGATAGGCTGAATGGGCCGATTATTTGGCTACAGCCGAATAATCGTTGCATCCCTGTACTAGACCACTAAATTTTTTCCTTAATTGTCTGAACATTGGCTTTGGACTAATTACCAGTGGTTTCGAACACTGCCTCTTCGTTGCTCTTACAGAAATATGTTTCTAATTAATTGCTTTAGAAATTATAATCTTAATCTTACTGATTATCTGAAAGAAGAAGATTCCCATCTGTACAACTTTCATGTATTTAACTTCATACATTCAACTTAATGCTTTTTCTTATATTTAACTTTTTTTTTGTTTTCTAGTTTCACCTTTTTTATGACTGTTTCAATAATTTAAGAGAAAATCATTGGAGGAATGTATTGGTGACATTTAGAGCATATCCAGTAAATATTGAACTGACTTACCAAGTTTACATCCCTCGTATCTCGGGAGAAATTTCAGGTAAATATTTTTAATAATATTTTTATAGCAAGATTTATATTTGAAATTAATATAAGAAAGAAAACTTTAAATGTTATTATTTTTTTATTATTAACATATTGTTAATTTGAAGTTTTTATTTGAGCAGTTTTTAGTTTTGTTTTATTTAAATAATTTGAAATGCTTTTTGTTATTGTGTCTTTCTAATGCATTCTTTGTTTGATTGTTTTGTAACAATCTAATTCTTATATGTTACTTATCTAGAGATACCCACAGCTACAATTTTTCAGTTTTTGCTGTAGTTTTTAAGCAGAAATGCTACTCTTTAAATTAAAAAAAAAAAAAAAAAAATGTGAATTTCAGTATTTTTATTATTATTATTTACCATAATGCTGTAATCATTTATTAAAAATCATAACATCAACTCAGAATCAGAAATTACTGCCATCTTTGCTTATCCGAAACAGTTCATCAGGTAGTGTTTTTGCTGAAATGATATATACTTGCTAAAATGTATCCGTAACTTAAATGCATTGTAACACAGGAAATGAGGTTGATTAATATTAATTTGGATGAGGAGATTAATTTTCAAGAGTCTTAATATACGTACAGTGATGATAGCACCAATGACTCTAGGTAAGCGATATAATTAAAAGTTCCCTTCGGGGTAATCTAAAGAAAATTTAATATATTAAATATTAAATTATAGTTAAAAGGGAGGATTGAAATCTCTGGTACTGTTTACTTTACTAATGAGGGAGAGACAGTTCTGTTGGTTATGTGGTAAGGGGGTGGAGTAGAAGGAAAAAGCATATTTAGTGTTGACTCCAGAACAAAAGGGCTGCCGAATGGGAATTTAGAGCATGTTTGCATGCTGTTTAAAAAGCGTTTTGAATTGGTTTACTTCAAGTGTCCTTCTTTCAGTAGATTTTTGTGATAAGTTCCTGTGGCCGATTGATGAATTTCATGATATTTTCCCTTGACTGATTGACAAATTTCGTGATTTCATCCTGCAACAAATTGATAAAATTCCTGATCCCCCCCACAAGGGGTCCCTTGTGTGACCCCTTGAAATTATACTCAAAATAAATGCAAACTCTCACTAAAATGCAGTTTCAGTTTTCAAGAACAATGCTTAAATGAAAATTGAGGTCAAATATTATTGTCAAATACATCGGATGACTAAGCCTCTGTTTTTTAATGTTTCTGTCTCACTTTGCCAATCGGCTTGCTGAATTTTCATAACCAAAACCCAGTCTCTTTCCAATTTTGCAAAGTGATCTGTTAACATTTTATAACTACATAATCATCTATTAAATCACTGGTGCACTGCTGTGTTTGGAATTTCTTTCAAGTGCAAGTAGCATGTAGCCCAGTATCCAGCTAATACCAACCATCATATCTTCATCGTGCTCCACAATTCATCTTCAGTTGAACCTGAAGAGAAAGGATAATTAATGTCGGCACTTGGGCTAATGCCAAGAGATTTTTTTCCATTGTCAGCTTGTAATTTTACATGAACATATACTGATAATAATTGTTTATATTATTTGGCAATAAATCTTACTTTGTTAAAACTGAATTGCATCAACCTTTTTTAAAACACGCCAAGGCCTGTATAAAAAGAAAATTAACGTCAAGTCTATTAGATAGATATTGATCATGTCAGTTGTAAAGGAAAGCCCGTAATCTGTTTTGCAGCCAGTGGCATTTTTTACAAACGTGGCTTAACATCAATTTAATTTCATTGATGTATTTATATTTGAATTTAAACTTTTGCCTACATCTTTATGTAACTGCTGTGTTTATAATTAATTAGTATTTTGTTGACAGATCTTCACTCAAAACAAATGTAAAATACTCCTTCTGTGGTTATTTTCTAAGAGAAATTTCCGTAATTGGGACCATAGCTGATTGGAGCATGAGTTATCATTATTTTAAAAATCTCATAAATTTAAATAATATATTTGTTAGCTATACTTTTGCTTGACTCCAACTTTGCTTCTATATGTGAATGCAGAATATTAGCTATTTTGCTTGTACGAAGAGCAGTTTTATAACATAATTATTTCATTTTGATACAGATATCTCACTCGCACCGGGGTATCTATGTGGTGCTAAAATGGTGAGGTTTTGCTTCATGTGGCAACCTGGTAAAACAGATTGCATGTTTTATATTAAATTAAACATTTAGTGTTTTATAATTTAAAAACTTTTGGGTGTTTATAATAAAAATTAAGTGTTTTTTTTATAAAATAAATTATTTGATAATAATAATTAAAAAAAAATCATGTTGTTTTCGCAAGCAAAACCTGACAGATATATGAAAATAGAGTTTTCTTGACAAAACCTAAAAAACAAAACAAAACAAAACAAACCCATGAACCCAGCTGTCTTCTGAGACACCTTTTCTTTTCATTTTGAAAACCATGTACCATTTGCAATTGCAATCTGGTATTTTTATGTTATGTGGTTGCAGATGATAAATCTCCAAATGTTGTTCCCATACCACATTTATATGACATTGATTTCTTTTAAAATATACTAGGGGGCTCGGCCCCCTACGAGCTACGCACGCCAACCCCCGTTCAGACACTGCAGTCTCTAAAAGCACGCTAATTTGATCGGCTTTAAAACGATTTTGGAAGATTGAATTATAATTAAAAAAACAAAGGCGATCTCCCTATCTATTCATTTCTCTTTGATTGGGGAATTTTAAGGAAAAATCAGCTGCTGTTAAAAGATACAATGGCATTTCAAAATCATCTAATATAAAATGAATTAAGTAAACAGAGTCTTTGTCTCCCGGTATTTTTTAACAAAGCGAAAAGAAAGTCCTTTTAAATAAGACATTTTAAATGTATCGTTTTTAATCTGACGTAATTTTCACCAAACTTTTCTTTCCCTTTTTAATATTCACGTGAAAATACTTTTATTAGAAATGAAATATTATTTGCGCTGTCCAAAAAAAAAAAGTTGAAAAGTTCATCTCAAAATATCAAGTAAATGTCTCGTGCTATTTTTAAATTTAAACTGTTTTGCAATATTATTTTTTGTTCGTTTTACGTAATAAGTGTAATGTGACGTAAATGTGATGTAATTTCTCCTATTTAAGACTTCTAACGCATGTTAATGAATTTATTATTAACCATTTGGAAAAATGGTTATTGTTCTCATCAGGATGGGAAATCAAAAGCATATCTGAAGGTTTTTATTGGTTTAATCTGCATTTTATTCGTTTATCTATTGGTCTATACAGTAATATGTATTTCCCTTTACTTTCAACAGAGATCTGTTGCCACTATGACAAAAAAGTAATAAAAACTACAAAAAAAAACTAATAACTCAGAAACAAATTGAGGTACAGCTTTCAAACAAATTGCATTTAAAAGTATATTTTTTTCTCTATACGACGGTGTAAAAAGTAATAGTGTGGGATGTTTAGAAGTTTAAGAATGGAATTTCATTTAAAATTTGGTCATCAGATTTCTTGGAAATCTGACGATGGAAAACCCTTTTCCCGAACAGCCAATGAAATGCTTGGATAATACATAAGTTTCAGGTGGATAATGCGTATGAGTCGCAGGCAATTTCCGTCGCTTGCAATTTTTACGTGTCATAACACTATTAATGTTTAATTCATGGCGTACGTAATGTAGGATAAACAGTAATGTAATGTAGGATAAAAATGTAGGCTATTTTTTATGTCTTAAATTTTAGCCTTTGAAAAAATCATTTTCCAAATGGTCGTTGTAATTTGTTAAATTGCATTTTTTTTTTTTTTTTTTTTTTTTTTTTTTTACAATATCATTTCTCTGTTAAAATTCACGTGTAATTATAGATGAAGTAATTTTCAATAAGTTCCTGCTTTTTATATGTAATTATTTAATTCTAATTTGAAAGTTTTTTTTTCTGTTTATAATAGTCACGTGTAAATAAATTTTAAATTTGAAGCAAACATTATTGTTTCCGTTGTTTATACAGTTGGCAACAGGTTAAATTAGTACAATTTTCTGAAATAAGTAAAAAATATCTCTCGAAATGCTGAAAATTTGAATTTAAAATAGAAATGAAACCTCGAAAAATGAGTCAAATTAAAAAAATAAATTAATTCTGTACACCGGGAACTTATAACGTATAAAATGATCTAAAAATTATTAAATTCCGATGTATAGTTTTTGCTCCTATAAAACTTTTTTAGTTGAACGATTTTGTCCAACTTTAGCATTAAATATCTCTTAAAATAATTCTTCGATTTGAAAACTGTCTGCATCAGCGTGTTTATCAAACATTTCTGTATAATACTACCAATTTTCATATTTTTGTATGCATTATTTTTCTTAATATTAACGAAGAAAGACCTCCGGTCACAAAAAATTCAAAACCGGCGTTGGTGACAGCGGTAGTTACTTTTTTTTAGAATAGAGAGAAACCTTTCACTCATTTCGTAAAATGCTTACATTTAGAATACATGGCTTTCATTAATTTCATTTAAAATACTATAAAGGAAAAGGTAAGAAGGAATAACACCATAAATCAAAACATTTTATTGAAACTTTTTGAACAGGTGTCGTAGATGCACCGGAGTTGGCATCTTTTTTTTTTTTTTCTTTGCTCTAATTTGGCGATAAACCCAGTTTGAGCATACTTGTTAGGCCTGGCATGCGAAAATAGCATGTTAGTTTTTTTTTTTAATTATGAAACTATAATTTTATTATAAAACACACACATTTAATTTTATTTACTACACACATTATTTTTATTTTCACACATTATTTTTATTTAACACACACATTTAATTTTAATTATCACACCAATTTAATGTTATTTATTTACACACACATTTAGCTTTATTGTAAAATGCACATATTTTGTTATAAAACAGCAGGTTGCCATACAAAATAAAAATCACTGTGTTACCACGTTAAGCAAAAAATTGGCTTACATCACCAAAAGGAAATTCCTGTGCATGTGCAGCATTTGTAACAAACTTATTTTTTAAACTTTTTATTTAAAAAGTATTTCTAATTTAAATACACAAAATATAAAAGCTGCTATTGGTAGAGGTCTGCACGGGCCGGAATTTCGAGGCCCGGGCTTGGTCCGGTCCGAAAGAAAGCCATCTTGTCTGTCCATCATCCCTGTGTAAAAATTTAAAATTTGGCCCGAGCCCACCCGTTTACATTTTTACAGTTCTCGGCCCGGCTTGGACAAAAATCCATGAAAATAGGCCTGGCTTGGCCCGACTCAATTTCTACAAAAATTTCCGTTTTTTCTCGGCATACAATTAAGATTCTTTTAATGTGAAAATGTACTACATACTATATATATACATACTATATTATACATATACTACACATTATTACTATTATACATATACTACATACTATATACATATTTATGGGAACATTTTACAGTATATTTTAAATTACTATGTGTTCGCCAAATAGAAAACACTCAATAGTAAACACTAACGATTACTTACAGTGTTTTAGTTATCGTTTCTACAGACGTTTCAAAATTCAAATAAGGGTTCATTAAAAGATTAATGTAGTTTAGAATAAAGGTTGTTAAAAAACATAACTTCTGAAGCTGTATAATAAAAAGTAGATTTGTGAAAATATTTCTCTCATTTTTAAGGCTTTTCTCAAATCCAAAGGAGCTACATTTTGACACATTTATGAATTAATTTCTTTTCGGAAATGTGTTAGATTGGCAGATATTCTTATTCAGAAACTATGTAAATGACATTTTTTCTTAGATAAAATAAAATTTTTTAGATAATCTTTCAGAAAATACCGTGCTTTGAATCGAATTTCCAGAAGCGATTTCACAGTAAAGGAGAAAAACATACAGTCATTTGACAAGAGTCTTTGTTATCTCTGTAATTTATCAAAAATGGAAAATGCTATTTGATTCCAAATGCCTTCAATAGTCAGGCCTGTCAATTATATGTCTTTATAGTTAAAAATGAGTCAGAAAATGTGTCGGAAATTTTTGCATTGTTGAGCAGTAAATATGAGAACCACCTTAAGGTACATTTCCAAAGATACTGTTAACAGAAGTTCATTATCGCTATTACCGTATTTTCGGGTGTATAGCCCGCACCCCTAAATCGAGCAGTACCATAAAAAAGTTCGTGTATAAGCTGCGGAGCTGCATCGTTGTATAGCCCGCGGGCTATACACCATCTACGAATGTATATTTCGACCAGGGTTTACAGCGCATGTGAAATTTCCGCGGTAATCGCGAATGGCGTGCTAAACAGAAACACATTAATAAGAAGAATTAAGAAATCATAAAAATGAAATTATTAATTAGAAATAAATAATTTAAATGCAAAATTCGAAATTATTAATATAATTTAAATATAAATACGAAAAACTACACTAAAATTGCGTGAAATTTGCAGCTTAAATTCTGGCATATGGCGCGCATTATTACCTTGGTATATCGCGAATGATTTTGCAACAAAAAATTAATCAACTGAAATTTTAAAAACCACAAGTACCGAAATTACAGGGCTCCCACTAGATCCGTTTTTTTTGCTTCAAGTCCGTATTGGTCCGTTTTTTCATTGTTAGGTCCGTAAAGTCCGTTTTTTGACACTTTTAACCAACTTTTATTTAAAATTTTCCGATGTTTGGCATTTTGCAGAGCATCGCGCTTTTCGTAAATATATTCAAAAAAATGCTATTAAATTTCGTTAATCGATCACGAAAAGAATCGCCAATTTTGTCAAAGGATTGCGAAAATGCGCAAATTTCTTCAAAAGATCGTGAATTTCGTTACAAGATCGAAAAAAACTCGGTCAAAAGATCACAAAAAAGACTAATTTCCTGAAAATATTGCGAAAAAAAACGCAAGTTTTGTCAAAGAATAGCCAAAAATGCGTTTTTCGTCAAAAGGTCGCAAATTACAACAAAGGATCGCGAAAAACACGCAAATTTCAGCAAAGGATCGCGAAAAAAACGAGAATTTTGTAAAAAGATCACGCGATTTTTTGTAAAAAGATAGCATTTTTGGAAAAAAAACGCGAATTTCATCAACAGATCTCTCAATAAAATGCAATTTTTGTCAAAGAATCGCGGAAAACGCGATTTTCGTCAAGAGATAGTGAAAAACATATAAATTTCATCAAAGGAACCCGAAAAACACGCAAATTTCTTTAAATAGTCGTGGAAAAATTCGTGAAATTCAATCTGTCTTAGAAGGTTTGTAGCCTCTACCAATAACAATGGCTTTAAGATAATGAATTTCAGAATTTGAATCAGAGCAAGCGTTTTCTTTATAACAAATTATACTTTGAACATTTATTATTTAGTGACAATTGAAGGAAAGGAGGGTTTCCTTGCTTATTTTATTTTACGATTTGCGAAAATAGTTTCCTTTTGATCTCTTTTTTTTTTACAAAATATGTGCTCTCTTTTGGTCCCCTTTTTTACTACACAAGTTGAGTGGGAGCTCTGGAAATATGAAATTATTAATTTGATATAAATAATATAAGTACGATATTCAAAATTAATAATTCATTATAAATAATATTTAAAAGAAAAAACCCCGTTAAAATTGAGTAAACTTTTCTATACTCTAAAGAGCGTCATGAGAACGATTGGGCGTTAGCAATCTCAACTTTAATTAAGTATCTTAAATAACGTGCTCGAACGACATTAAAATGACGACGTGCTAAAATGACATTTATTTTCACAGTGCCATATATTAAAATTATTTACAAATAGATAGTAAACGTATTATTTTTAATATTTAGCGTTATGTACAAATAAAATAACGTTATCACATCCCTTTTCGTCAATTGAATAAGATATAAAAATTCTCATTTTAATCATTTCTAAAAGAATCTGTAGATTGGAAATGCAGATGTTTTGGATTTTTTTAAGAGGGGGTGGTATTAAAAAGAAACCTCCCACAACAATTCATCGAGAATTTTAAACTCATTTTTAAACGGAAAAGCATGGAATCTGCTGGCATATCTATCAAAGTGATTTGAAATCGCATGCGTTTTTCCATTTTCGATAAATGTATTATATCTTAAGTTATAAGCGATTGCTATTTGATGATGACCTTTCCCAAGCTGTCTCATCTGGAAATTCAGTTAAAAAATCAACTTTCAGCATTTTCTAAATGTTTTTTCCCTTATCAAAAACTGAAAAACGCTGTTCGACTTCGTTAAGTATTAATAAATGCGGCAATAGTTTTATACATTTAAAATTAAAAATGACTTATAGTGAATGCAGCCGTTATTTATGTGTGTATGCGAGTTTTATAATAAAGTTATCAGAAACAAAACAAAACTTTTTATTTAATTCGAATCGGTTTTATTTAATTCCAATCATTTTGCAAGAAATTTCATGACCTACTTTTATTATTTCTTTGCACGTGGAGCGATAAGAATTATAAACATTATATGATTCATGCTAACCACTACGAAAAGGTATCACGTGCGATCCTAAAGCTATTTTCTTTTTTTTCCCCCTTCTTTTATCGCTCTGTTTGGAACTTTTTAGCTGTCAGAATCTCGAAGAAATAAATATAGATTTCAATTAGAAGATTTTGCTTTAAAAGCATTTATACACAAAGTGATTACTAAGAAAAAAAAAAAAAAAAAATACTTAACCATCACTGTGCTGTTTCTTAAATACAAGATGATTTAACAATGCAATTTAATCTGATTTATTTTATGGTCGTTTTTGAGAATATTTGGCGTTATTGTAGATGTTTTAAAAATACTTCTTGCATGAACATTTAAAAGTTATATTTTATATTTATTTCAATCACTTGGTACATAATTGAATCCTGCATTGGGTAAGGTAATCGGATAGTACCCGAATCCGACTAAAGTTCGAGTCGAGTTGGCAGGATTTTTTTTTCTTTCTTTTGACGTGGGTCGGGTTGGAATTTGATTCGTTCGAGTTAACTTTTTTTTTTTCTCTCCAAAAGATGATGCTGAATATTTGTTAAAATGGTAAAAGCCGAAATAATTTGATACAAGAAAAACATAATTATAGACTACTTTTCCGTAAATGCATTAAAATATGGATTAATTTTCATTCATTTTAGTTTCTGGTTTTAATATTTCGGTTGACAAAATTTGTTCTTGTCGGGTCTCGAGTTGACTTTAAGTAGAATTTTCGGATTCGGATAGGATACCATCCGGACCTTGCAGTTCAGGTTCAGAGTAGAGCCCAACATTTGATCTCGTAATCTGATTTTACCTGCTATTGTTTTGTTATGGATAAAGGTGGGGGGGGGGGATGTATTTTTTCTAGAAAAATGCATTTTTTGCAAGTAGATTATTTTCTTAGAAAATATGGAATATTAAGCATTTAAAAAAAAATTATATCCACTAATTTGTTTTATGTATCCTATGAATATTGTTTTAAATCATTTTTATAGGATTTTCATTTAAAACGTACACATTAAAGATCTGCATGGACCTGGTTAATCTCTTTTTATTAGACTTGGGCCGGACCGCGATCAAGCTTAATTTTCATCTGCGGCCGCTCCGGGCCGGGACTGGAGAACTACTTTTTTTTTTTTTTTTTCTTTTTTCGGGGCCATGTTAAACCGGCAGGTTTTTGCGAAAATAACAGTGAAATTTTTCCTTTGTTCGACGAAATCTTTTGAAATTTATTTCATTTTATTAAATTATAGAGAAATATATTTTAAAAAATCTTTCTAGAACTTCAAAATTACTTTTTCTTAAATATTTTTCTTCCATTTTAAACTACATTATATTTCTAATGAGTTATCATTTAAATGAATTTCTCTAAGTAATCAATAATGTTGCCAAAATAATTTTATTTATAGGATCCGGGACTTGATTTAATTGATTTTTCTTGGCTGGGTGGGCCAAATTTTTAGCATAAATGGTTCAAGTTTAGACCAGGCAGGGCCAATATATTTCGATCGCCTGGGTCTAAAAATTTCAGATCACCCACATTATTTTAAAATCTCATTAATATGAAATTTCTCATCTTTGGTATCTGAATTTTTGGGAGTGAAAAAAAAAATTAATTGCATGTAAACGCCGCATCGCTTGAAATTTCAATTTAAAACACGTAAACGCCGCGGCGATTCTTCCGTAAATTACGGTACTAAAATCTTTTTTTTTTTTAATAATTCCATAATAATAAAACCAGATTTTAACTTATTTATTATCATTATTATTTTTAATCTGGAAAAAAAGTCACTTTTTTTTTTCCTTTAAAAATAACAAAATTATTGTCAGAGGTAATCCAAGAAATATTTTCGTTTTTCTACGTGCGTAAATACGGGTTAGGTCCCGTTAGAAAGACCTCCACGCAGGGCATCTCCGCCTCTCCGGGCCCATTTCATAGATAATTAGCTATCATAAGCAACACAACACACAAATTTTTCCACAATATTTTATTTTTCATGTCAAAAAGTAAATGTAATTATTGTGCTAATTGCATACATTTCTGGCAAACATTAAATACCATTTATCTCAGTTTAATTTTTTGAATTGCAGCAGCAGATAATAGGTAAATTATCACAACAGTAACTTTGAGAGAACTGGATGTAATATACAACTGGAGCCATTAATGGCATTTTACCTTCTAGAAAATATGTTATTATTATTTTAAACAATAATTACTATAAGTAATATAAAACTACTGTATAAAAAGGCACACAGTAATTCGCTCAAAAATATTTATTTTAATCACTGGAATCGGAAAATCCTTCAAAATCAGAAGTTTCCGAGTCCGTCATCAACAAACCAATAATATCTCTATTTCCAAAGACAGAAATAAATAATAATAGCATTTAAACAGTAAAAAAAACATTACAAACACGGGAAAATTTTTTTAATTTCGCGGCATAGCGAAAAAAATTTACAAATTTCGACGATTTTTGAAATTTTTTCGGGTTTAAAAATTATAGAAAAATCACGATTTTCCGTTTCTTTAAAAAAAAAAAAAAAACTTTGTATAGTCCGCACCATGTATAAGCCGCAGCGGCTGTTCCAAATGTTTTTTTCTTGTATAACCCGCGGGCTATACACCCGAAAATACGGTAATACTTTTACAAAACATAATGCCTGTTCGACACACCCTGAGAATGATTAAGACCAGTTCCATCCAGAATGAGTCTGCCAAAAAAGTTAAACACGGGATCAGACATCATGTAGCTGTACGATGCCAATCTCGACGATAAACATGTTACATTTCTGTATTGATGTTGTTAAACTCGCATCGGCTTGTGACGCACATTTATACTTCTCAAGAAAGTCATATTCATTGAAAATGGCTTGTATTTTATCTGCTTCGATTAAATTCTTCCGATTATTTTTTTTTATTGGCCCGGCCCTGCAGGCCCGTTCAATTTTTTTGCCGGCCCGGCCCATTGAAAAAATTGTCCTAATTCTGCCAGCTTGGCCCGTTTGAAAATTCACCTTCATTCTGCCAGGTACGGGCCAAGCCCAGGCCCATGCAGACCTCTAGCTATTGGTGGTTTAAAAAATGCAATTCGCGAGATTTACATCAAATATCTACTACTAAGTTATGTTTTTTTCTTTCAAATATAAGAAAAAAAAATTTAAAATGATTCCGTTTGATTAAATTAAAATATATTTTATTGTACTTTAGTATTAGTACGTGCGTCAATTTTTTGTCTCATGTGCTCTGAACTGATTGCCTATAAAAATATCCAATTGGGGAAAATGATGTCCGCACTAAATTTTTGTGACATATGTAATTTAAGTGTGCTTATTTATCTGTTTTTTTTTTTTTAATATAATTTCCGAACGGTTTGAAACTTATTCTTCATAATAGACGAATTAACTTTGTCACCCTCATAGGTACCTTCTGTAACAATTAGAACAATATCTGAGAAATATTTGAGTTACGCTTGATGAAATGTTTTAATATCCATCGTAGTTATATATGCCCAGAAAATACTATTGTGCTGTGTATTAGCCTTCGCTTTGCTCAGACAATTATATAAGTTTGCCTCTTGTAAAGAAACAAAATCTCTTATAAATAATCAATAACTTTGTTGGTAAGACTTTTAACTATGATTTAGTTAAATTTAGTTATTGTTTTGGTCTTCTGTTATTTTAGTTCTCTTATTATTTTGGTCTTCTATTTCTCTTCTTTTTTTCCTGTCACTTCTTAAAATTTCTTGTATAACCAGGGTTGGCACGGTTTAAACCAACTACAGTAAAACCTCTAAATAGCGGACACCTCAGGAGCACAGAAACTATCTGCTTTTTGGGAAAGTCCACTGTTGGGAAAACCTCAGAGATTCAAAAATTGTTAAGAAATGTTCATTAATTGACTTTTATATGTCCTAAAACCTCTATTATATGATTAATCAGAAATTAAAATTATTTTTTTAAGCAATAAAACTGAAGACTGAAGTAAAGTTGTACATACCTTTATCCACTGTTTATTACATTCTTACGTAAAAAATCTGTTACAAAAGTTTGCTTTTGCTTGCGATTACATGTAATTTGTTTTTCAATGAGAAGTTTTAACTCTGTCAGTAGTTTTAATCCATCTGAATCATCTTTTTTTACAAAAAAAAATTGTGTAACTGCTCACTATATTTTGCCGCTTCTTGGAAATTCTCGATATTCCAGGAAGCATCTATCTCCAGTTTCAGTATCTGTTTCATCATCACTAATAGTGTCAGCTTTTGTTGAAAATTCTGAAGGAATATAATCACATACATCAACTGACTCTTCTTCACGCCCAATCCACAAAAAAGTGGACATGAGGATGAAAATTTAAATTTCCTTAAATATGATTGAAATTTTGCACATTAACTGTTAAAAGTGTACTATTTCATATTTTATTGAAAAAGAATAAAATTTTTGTCATTAACATACTTATTTTCATTAATAAAGTGACACTATGACTGTGTGAAATAGACTGCACCAAAAATCTTTACATTTTATGGCCTCGTACAGCTGAACAAATATTCTGGAAATCTCCAAACTTAGATGTATATAATCTGACATCTATTATTGAGAGTTTTTGCCTGCAGAGAAGTGTTCACTAATCTTCATTACAAGAGGTAAGCATATTTAATTACTCTTAATTATTGTGTCACACCCGCAACAAAAAGTTACATTTATATCTCTACAGAAAAATTTCTTTGACTGTAAGTTATGAAACTTTATATTCAAAAATAGTTTATTATGGTACTTTGAATTACAGACACAAGAAAAATTTAATTAATATTTTAATTATAGTTATTAAGCGTTGCGGGCGTGACATGCTCCTGTTGCGGGTGTGACATTTAATTAAAGTCACACCCGCAACATCTTTTAAAATTGAACACAAATGCAATCTAAATAAATTATATGTAAATTTATGTAAGAATAATATACTGGAAAACATGTAGGTCACACCACTAATTATTATACCCTTTGATTTAGTTGTGTGAACCTCAGTTCACATCATCAAAATTAGCATCATTTTAGCATGTGACATTGTGTGTAATTGATTTATATTTATTCAGTTTGGATTGATAAATTGTTGCTTCTACAGGAAAATAATATTTTTGTAAATGATATATGAATAAAAAAATAATTTAAAAGACAAAATTTTTATGAAAATAAAAAAAAATTCCGCAACAATATTTTAGCAATTTTTTTTTAATATGTATGTATGATTTTGGTATTTGATAGCATTTACCTTTTTTTTTTTTCAATTTTTAAAATAAATAATATATTACAAGAAGATTTTTTTCAATTTTAATTCAAATTAAATAAGAATAATTGAAACTGTTATTAATTAAAATGTTTATTAAGTTAGCATAAAATGTAGATAGTCAGTTTGAAATGAACCAAAATTTAACATATAAGATTAAAAATTTCAAAGAATTTCAATAATATTGACAATTTGTTAAACGTGTATTTTTGGACTTGAAGTGCTATATTTATTCAATTTATACATTAATTTCTTCTCTTTTTCAGAAGAATGAATAGCACAGAAAGGTCACGAAATCATTGGGAAAATATTAAGGAAAACCACCTTAAATATGCAGAATATCTACAAAAACAGAAGGAAAGCGACAAAGCAAGGAGGGAAAAGAAAAAGAAACTTTAAAAAAAAAAAAAAACACATCATCAGCCAAGAAAGAAAAACAATTTCAGTGACAAAAGCAGAATGAAAGAAGCAGCAAAAGAAAGTGTAGAGAGAAGAAGAAATCTTCAACAAAAAGTGTCACACCATCTCCAGCTATAAGGGCAGAATAGTCTATTGGAAGTTACCGAAGAGCACAAACTTTTGGTACAGCTAAACGAAATCTTCGTTAAGTCCAAGGAAAAGACTCGCTGTAGTGAAAAGAAATAATTACAGAAAATGCACAAAAGAGAATTTGTTTGCTGCCACATTCTGATAAGGACAGTGCTGTAGTTGGGTGGAAACGCCGTTCCCAGAAATATTTGGTTTGTTACTGAAAAAAAAAAAATCACATGAGCGCACACCTTTTTTTTTTTTTCAAATGATACTAGCCTGGAAATGAGCCTAGAGCTAAATCCTTTTCTCCAGACTGTGAAAACTATACCCATTTCAACATCTGAATGCCAAGGAGCATTCAGCTGTATGAATAACATCATGACCAATGCGAGAAATTCACTCCTAATAGCAAGAGCTAGTTCACTTATATTCATAAGCCGTGTAGTACCCCTCTTAAAAGAATTTTCTCCTGAGCCATATGTGAAATCTTGGTTGCTATCAGGAAGAAGATTAACAGACGAGACAGCTTGTCATAAACCACAGAGCACAGAAAACACCTCTCATTATTGTTCTTTATGGAAACTTCTAGGATAAGCAATATATGGATTTATTTTTGTTATTTAGTTAAATTTTGATTCATAATGGAAAATGTTACTATGAGATTGATTAAATATTGCTTTTAGATAAATGCTATACAAATACAATGCTATAAAATCTAGAATATAATAATTAAAACTGTTAATCAAAAAAAGTCAGCTTTTAGCTAAATGTTTTGAATTGCCTTTTGGCTCAGCAAAAGTCCGGCAGCATCAACATCTACTCTGTTATAAGGTGAGTTCCCACAAATATTTTTTCCCAACTACAGCACTGGATAAGGATATAATATCCATTAATAATAAAAGTGAAGTTGGAGATTTTTTGAAGTAGTTTTGTTCTCCACATTAAAAAACAACAACAACAACAAAAAAAAAAAACAGCGAAAAGTTGGTTGTGCAAATAAGACAAATGGGTGGTGATGATATAGAAATAGAGTATCTAAAAAAAATTTCAGAAAATGTGTATGTTTGGCCAAATCAGCCAGATGTATCCTGGGAGAAACAGAGCATTATTATAAAAAAAAAAAAAGCTGCCACCGGCAGAAATTATAAATTCAAGATCAGAAATGAAATTTATTTGATTTTTTTTTTTGCTTGATATTATAATTGTATTATTCATTAATTGGTTAATTAAAAAAACCCTGCTTTGTAAATATTTGTGTATGTCATTATTTTATTGCCCATACAAGTCACACCCGCAACGGGGCGTCACACCCGCAACGAAAACTTTAAATATTTCCTAAACAAGCAAGAATTGAGTAAGTAATTTAATTTTTTCATAAAATAATTATTTAACTATTACTGTCTAACATATAAAAAAAACAGTTCATCCTGTTGTTATAATTCACAGAGTTTTGAGTTTTTGTACTGAAAGATGAAAATGCATGTCCTTTTTATGTCACACCCGCAACAGGAGAGAATTATTTTTTTAAAAAATAAATAAGATACTGAGTAACTTGAAAATTTGTATTAATGTATGTGTAAGTGGTCCACATTGAAATCCATAAAAATTGAAACCATAGCTCAAAAATATTTTAGCTGATGGCTAATTTAGTTTGTGTAAATGTCACACCCGCAACTTTGGATTGGGCGTTCAGTAGATTAACTCATCATCAATATTAATGAAAATTTCGGCAGTTTTTTCACTACTGATACATTTCATAAATTCACTTATTTCTCTTAATTCTTCATTTGTGTTGGAAATGTGTGTTTCATTTTCTTTTAATTAAAGTCTGCTTTTTTTAAACATTGTCCCTATGCTTTCCGATTTTATGTTGTTTACAGCTGAGGAAATCCCAATTATAGCATCGAGAGCACTAACTAATTTTAGGCAGTTCTCAAGTGTATTCATAGAATCTAACTTTGAAAGAATGCGGCATAATTAAAGCTTTCTGTGCCAGGTTTTGAAATTGTGTATTACGCCTTGATCAAGTGGCTCGCATACTGAAGTTGTAATAATTATTAAGATGGAACTTGGTACAATATAATAGAAATGTAAAAACATCAACGTTAAAAGCACCAATAATTTTAAATTATAAGCATACCGATTTTGGTAGCATACAGCATACCAACATACCATCCTCAGTGCTTTATTTTAAATTATAAGCATACCACTTTTGCTAGCATATAGCATACTGTCCTCAGTGCCTTTTAAATTATAAACCTACTGGTTTTGGTAGCATATAGCATACCATCCTCAGTAGTCGCCGTCCCTCTGGGTGGTCTGGAATCGACCCCTTCAGTGGGGGAGGAGAAGACCCGGAGCCTGGCCAAGTTCGTTATGTACGAATGCGAGAGGGGCTGAATAGGGATGAACCACAGCCTCCACGAGTGGCTCGTGGTCGAGAGTTTCTCGAGTCCTGCGGCCACGGGCAACGGACATTGTGTAAGGGGCCTAGGCCTTTGGGTCTGACAAAATTGCGTTCCCCCGGCACCTTGGTTTTCAAGGCAAGCCGGATAGCGACTGCCCATAGTCAGATCCCAGAGACGGTCATAAACCAGGTGGTGACTCTGGGCAAAGGATAGCTAATGTGGTACGACCCTATCCACCATTTGACTGAGAGGGAGCCTGAGAGTGAAAAACTGGTCCTTGGTGCTCTCTAGTGTCAGCAGGACTTGCGGGAATACCATGCAGGGACTCCCGGAGTTACTGTCAGGAGAGGCTCGGACAGCACCTGGTATATGTTTTGCGTCAGGTGGCTCATCCTGCCAAGGTTCCAGTAGCTGGGGCAGTTGTAAGCCGACCCCAAGGTGGGTAGGGATTGGTGGTGCCCTCGTCGACCAGGGAATGGTTGCAGAAAGAGGCCAGCATGGCTCTGGTTGCTTGATGTCGTGCCGTCTCCCCTTGGAGAGGGTTAGCTGGCAGGTCTACCACTGGGCTTTGCTCCCGCAGGGAACCAGGCCGAAGGCTCACTGACTAATGTGGTAGCGCTTCGAATCTCCAACAAACTCTCAGTCCAACCCAAATCCTGCATGTCTGTGCACTACTGAAGCTTTTTGCACCCAGTGGTGAGGATTTAGCGGTGTCTAAACCTAATTTTCGAATGCTAATGGTAGCGGTCGGCATTGCATGGGCTGTGGGTGATGGATATAACTTAACGTTATATCAGAATTATTAAAGATTTGCAGAGCTGCTTATACAGCAGAAACGCTCATGCTGGTTCCCAAACCATCATAAAAGTAAAAGGAGTTAAAATTTATAATAATAAGTTTAATATAAGTTAAACTGCAAAGGAAAAATATATTAAATATGTGTGGTGATATAAATGACAAAAAAAACAAATTAAAAACTAACAAAGTTTATTTAAGTCTAACAACATAAAAATAAATAAAAACTAAAAAGGATTATCAATTAATTTTTAACATGCTAAATCACTTATCTCAAGTACTGGAATTAACTTCATGACAAATGAAATACTTAAACATCATGGCTTGTGAAAAATTATTGTAGAGAATGCAATGGAACTCATGAATATGCAAAGTCAGTTTTTCATAACTTGAAAAAATGCGAAAAACCACCGTCATTATATCAGATGCTTCCATTCTAACTGCCGAACGTAAACACTGAAAAAGCCGATTTCTTGTTTCTCAAAAACAGACGAAACTTTTCATCTTACTCTCCGCTGATCACTACGGTCAATGACCTTCAACAACACCTACTCGGGAAATACATCTGTTCCAGGAACAAAGATCAGTTCTCTTACAGCTCCACAGATGACCTATCACACGTACACAGGAATATGACCGTACATAACACAAAAATGGCCTTTATCGCTTCAACAGTTCAGCATCAGAAGAAATTGATTTAAAACAATTCAAAAGGACTATAACTGATCCATTAACACAAGGAAAACTTTTACTAAAACTTAATTTACAGAACTCGGAAAAACGTTTTTAATTCTCAACTACCATCGTGCACTGATCTAAACATAACTGCCGTAAAAAGAATAACTAGATGACTAATCATCACCTACAAGCTACTGAAGTAATCAAAACTGATTAAGTTCGGCAATTACGATATATATATATGCCGACTATCAATACGGTTAGCAGTTAATAACGAGACAGCATTACAATTCCCTTCACATTCTATGAATCTCATTAGGAGAAACAGAATGACGCAACTCCTGTAAGCGAGACGTCACTGATCGGACACCTACTACCATCTTGTAGCAGCCGTAAATACTACGATCAGATGTTGAAAGGAAATGAAGCCAGGTGTTGAGAACTTCATAAACAGAGCAGCGTGAGTGACAAGCACACGGTAGGTAAATGATAATGCAAATACTTAAGACTTATCTTAAGGAATGTTTAAAAAGAAAGATATGCTTCAAACATAAGGTAAGTAAAGCCAAAGAGTATTTTAAAAAGGAAAACTTTATATTTAATAAAAGAAACTGTATATTTAATAAAAGGAAAGAGCATTTTATAACAAATAAAGTTTTAAGGGAGTAGAAGTATGAAAGTAAGTTTTAATGGGTATTTGCACAGGAACAAGAACTAAGGTTAAGCAATATACAACAGCGGGCACTAGTGTTCAGGTACACTCGTCGGCTGTGAGGTAAGGTAGTGGGAGCCGGCCTTTTGCCGGCCTCCTGCAGCTTCCCCGCCTTCGGATGGGGTCTAGTTGTGGGGGCCCGGCGAGACTCTGGACTCTGCAACCTCCTAGCGAGACAGGGTCTATCCCATCTAGAGGAACTTTCTGTGCCCTCTTGGGATCGCTAACAGCATCTAAGTTTGATCTCTCGCAGCGTCCTTGCATAGATCTGTGAGGGTGCTCTGCAAGTTGAGCGGGGAGATTAAGCGAAAACCCCTAGCAAGGCAATATCTTTGTCGTCAGAAGAGGAGTTTCCTTGTCTCTTTGGAGTCTGCTAGAGGCACCTTCATGATCCCCTGAGCGAGGCATTGTCTGTGGCGCCATGAGGGGTTTTCCCTGTCCCTCCGGGGTTTCCGGTTAGAGGCACCTCTCCCTCCTATCGGTTGTCTCTCAAAAATGTCTGGCAAAAAATGGTATCTGATCTTGAGAGACCTCTATAAAGCAACTTCAGCTCAGGAATCCTCGGTCTCGGCTCATGGGCTCGAATCCTTTGTAGGTGTTCGATTCCTGTGGGTCATCGAGGTGAACTGGGTAGGGCACCAAGTAAAGGGGCCGCTCGGCTCTGATTGTGCTGGGTGGTGAGAGCTGTCGTTTCCGATCAGTTCGTCTTTGCTTGGTTGATAATAAACCACATGATGTGTGCTGGGTAGTGCGCGGTCTTGGCTGGAGTTTTCGTGAGGGGTGGCCTTGGCATGTCACTGCTGGCAGCAGACTTTGAGACACGTCGCAGGCGGTGGTTTCCGAGTTGTCCTGAATGGAGGTGCAAGGGTCTGTGCAGACAAGGGTCTGTGCTCCATCATACCATCTTCAGTACTGAGGACGGTATGCTATATGGTACCGAAATCGGTATGCTTATGATTTAAAATTATTTAACGTTGATATTTTTACATTTCTATAATACTGAAGCTGTGTTTGGGGGGAAAAAACAGAATTTTAACATTGTCGAATTTGAAATGTTTTGGATGAGAACTTGCATTGTCCAAATAGTCCAGTAAAATTAGACCTAAAATGGCATCTGCCTGGAAAGTTTTGGAGAAATTTTTTCTCTTTCTTCCTTTATGTTTTTTGGGGTGCTGAACACAATTTTAAACTTTGCCACCTCGTATCTGTCCAGCTTAAAAAATTATAAGCAAAAAACCATGAAAAAATTGGGCTTTTTTTGGGTTTTCCATTGTAGTCGCTAGAGGGCTAAACTTTTTTGCAAAAAACTGCTGTACCAAATTAAACTAGAGAAAATTTCCTACATTTTTCATATGCAATGTTTTTTTCTAAGATGAATACTTTTGGCAATACGAGCAAAAAGAATTTTAGCGATATATTCAAATTCCATCATCGGAGGACGAAAACACAATTCAACCACAATGCATCCATTTCAATCACCAATTTGAAGCTTTTTAGTTAATTGTAGTTGCATTTTAAATTTGTTAACATGTGCTTACCAAGTTTTAAGCCTTGTATATTACCAAAATAAATTGAAATCTGGTAATTAAGAAAAATATAAAACACAAATACTCCGAACAGATGAGAGCACCAATTTTTATTTTCAACCTGATTATAACTATTACATGAATATAACTGTACAATTATAATTATTATAGGTTTAATATAATAATGTAAGTGGAAGATTATAAACAGGAATAAAAGAAATGCAGATTTGTTCTCCCATTAATGTCGTTTTGTTATCTTTGAAAAGCCTTGTTGATGTTCTTCGAAAGGAGGCTCATCGTTATCTTGATTGCTCAGGTTCGGTCTTCACTTGGCTTACAATATCCTAGAGAATTGACTTGTCAATCTCTATTTCCAAGTCATTTTCGGCGATGAAAGAGCTGAGATTGTCACAATGGCCATCGTAGTTCAAACGAAGGATGGAACTAAATAAACCTGCATTCCTATAGCCACATTTTTCAGTGCAGTTTGTTTTGCATTTGCAAGATTTTTTTCGCAGAATAGCTTCTGGTGCGTGTGTTTGACAGTTGTTATTGGTGTGGTGCTTCTCTTGGTTTTATTCCAGCCCCATTCCTTAGCTTTTTTACAGTTATCTAACCATAGCTGAACTGGTGGTAAACTCTTAGACATGTGTATCAAGTTTTTTGTTTGTTTGTTGCAGAATGTTTCTTTCTGAGATGAATAGTTTTGGCAATACGAGTAAAAAGGATTTTAGCGATATATTCAAATTCCATAATCGGATGCCGAAAACGCTTAATGTAATATTTTTGTGAATACAAAACGAGTGGGTGGGTGTTCTTGAAACACTTCCATGGCGTCACACACCACACACATGATATTACAAGAAGCCCCTCACCTTTCTCCTCCTTCTCTTCTCCATCAGAGCTTGGTTCGTGTTGAAATTGAAAGCTCGGCTCTCAGTAATTTTCTAGGAACTAAAGTAACAGAAGTGAAATCAAAAGGTGTGGAGTCTTTCTGATTAGCAAGTAAGAAACGAAAAGATGGATAAAGTAATTATTTATTGAACAAGGAGTCTCTAAGGGTCCATAAAAAAGGCCGTAAACAGTACACAAATGAAAAACATTGCTACAACTTGAAGAGGATTTCTGAAGACGTAGAAAACCAACCGTTCAACAGTGCAACAGTTTTCATTTAAAGTCGTTACTTTTTGTTTGGAGAAAAAAATCTCATAATACTTTAAAGCAAAAGAAATTCATAAAGAAATAACAAAACGGAATATATTCTACATTGACAATCCATTTAACGGTTAAACTACTTTCTGAAAATTATGATGATGAGCTGGTGCTTGCCATAATCTATGGACTAGATCATATGACAGATTTGGTTGCTGTATAGGCTGATAGGCGGTATCCTTTGAAATGTATGAAAAAGCCCTATCAGCTCGCAAAACCCACAGAGATGCAGACAAGTCCATTTCCCTTTGACATAGACACAGCTATGCAACTCATTTATTTTATCTGGAGGAAAATGAAAAACAATACCAGTTTTCTATAGAAGAATTAACAGACCAGATTAAAGCAGGTGAATACTGTCCTTCAGTCAAAACAGTTAAATCACGCCTTCTAAACAAGTGTGAAGAAGATAATGTTATATCAACCACTGCAAACAAGGTACCTGTTCTTTGCTTCAAGAACACATGTCATAAGATTTTGAGCGATGTTTGATATAAAAAACGATGGTCATCTCCCCAGGAAGATTGACGTCGTATTATTCAGATTACGGCAAGGATAGTGGCTGAAGATATTCAGTCTCAGGTTTACAAATCTGCTCAATATCCTTCTCCAGACGAATTTTGAAAGAGAATGAGTCTCTCATTTCAGAAACTATAAAGATTTTCATAGAAACACTATTTTTAAGAAAAAGAAAAGGATACCTTAAAAAATGCTAGAACAGGAGTACTACACTAATTCACAGTATTATTACTGCAGTAAGACTACAAATTCTTTTAAGATCGCTGCAAATATAGCGTCGCTTCCCCCAACAGAAGATTTAACTTGATACACATGTTTAAGAGTTTACTACCAGTACAGTTATGGCTAGTTAACTATAAAAAAGCTAAGAAATGGTGCTGGAATAAAACCAAGAGAAGCATCACACTAATAACAACTGTCAATCTCACGCACCTGAAGCTGTTCTGCGAAAAAAATACTGCAAATTCAAAACAAACATTTTTCTGCTGATACAGTCATCCTTTTTAAAACACAAAGTCTTATTCAGAAAAATTCTGAAAAAGAGTCTGGTTTCATCGGCGTTAAAAATGCTTCTCTCCTTATAACCTTCACAAATTGATTGTAGTCGTTCATGCCAATCCTCCACTTCTTTAAGATCTGCATATTTTGCTTCTCTACATATTGTTTTGAAAGAGATGTTGTGCTGAGATCAGAATTTTTCCAGCCACCCACTGGAAGCCTTAAATCGTGTAATCCAAGTTCTGTAACAACTTCTAAAGCTTTTTCCTGAGTCAAAGGCCCACTGATAGGAATGTTTATTGAACGAACTGAAGTAAACCAATTCAGAATTATAGAATCAGTTTCAATGGAATTAGTATTCCCCAATTTCACATTTTTGGTGTTCTCTTTAGTTAGTAATCCACAAATTTCTTATTTCTTCTTTATTTCGTAAAAATCTCTCCCACCTGTGTTTTACCTATTTTAAAACATTTAGCAAGTATCCGTAAGCTCAAATTCTCTTTTTCAGATACACTTACAATTTAAAATTTTTCTTTTAAAGTTAATCATTTTCTTTTTGAGCCCATTCTCAAAATACAGTCGGACCTCTATTTAACGAACCTCTATTTTGCAAACTTTTAATTGGAAACAAGAACATTTTGCAAATTTCTTCGTAAAATAACCTCCAAATAACGAAGTGCATTCTCTATTTAACGAACTTTTCCTTGGGATCTAAATTTTTCTTTTCCCTATTTCTTAAAATATTACTGGACTTTTCAAACTTAAACACATTTTATGATGATCAATGACCTTGAACAGTTCTTACCAGGCACCTAACTCACCGAGAGCAGTAAAATTGCTGTGATTCTTTGCTTTCCATCCAAGAAGTGCAAACTTTCAATATTCCCTTTTAACCCTCAATGGAGAAGCCCCATCTCCTTAAACTATAGTTTCCTGTTTTCTAGATTGTTGATCATGATCAATCGTGTTGATCATTTCGGTTCTTGTAGCTCAAAAATGTCAAAGCGAAAGTGCTTGAGCATCAAAGAAAAAAAAATATATTCTTGATGAGATGGATAAAGGCGTGAAGAAAAAGAATACTGCTTTAAAATTTGGTATTCCTCCAGACAGCTTATCAACCATAATAAAAAATCATGATTTAAATGTAAAGTTATTTTTTTAACTGAAAATACAATGTATTTCCAGACAATGTTTTGTTTCATTCTTATTTCCCTTGAAGTTTTCTTTTTGAAGAGTAAAATAAATAAAACAAATAGATATAATTTATAAAAAAAAGTGTGACTAATTACTTTTTTAATTATATTTAGTGTTTATGGACTTAAATTTCGTTTTATATAGTTCAAAGTATTTTAAAAAGTGACTCTCTATTTAACGAATTTTCCATATAACGAACTCTTTTTCGGGATTTAGCTACTTCGTTAAATAGAGGTCCAACTGTAATCACAAACAAGTATCAAACAGCAATCGACATTGCAAAATAGATTTTCATTCCTGCTCTCGTCGCATTCTTAGCGCCTTTAATTCTCGCTCCCAAAAAATCAGTATACTATTTCCCAATAAAAGAATAAAAATAAAAAGAGTAACTCTTTTCTTTGTTTTACAAAAGAGTAAAAATAAATGTAAATAAAATTGTATGTTAGGTTTTCAATGATTATGCTTATTTTGCTCAGATTATATAACATCATGTGACGTCTCTGATTTCTCTCTTCTATGTTATGCAATGATGCAATCCAGTTAATTACTTTTTGAATTTTACAAACGAGCCCTACTAAAATGTATTTTCTTTGTTTCTTGACACTGTATAAGATTATCCAAAAAATTGTTTGAATCCAAAAAATAGAGGCTTTTTACATTTTTTAGCCCCCAGTATACTATTTCTTTCTCCCAGCTATTAAAATGTCATCTCCAAAAAATAACGTTCTGTTGTATAAGCCAGGTGTCGTAAAACAAAGCAGATGTATCATTGTACTGTTAAATACTCTACTGCAATTTTTTTAACTTCTAAGCATTGCACATTTTCAATTTTTATACTGTTGTATTGTAAAATAAGTACTTTTTAATTTTCATGCAACTTGAAAACTGCATCTCAATTTATTTTTGAGATATTAATTTTTTTGTAGTTTTTAGCACCATTTGTTTAATTTTGGCAACTAGGGTACTCCATTTCTGTAGAAAGTAAAGAAATAATATTTGAAAAATAGTAATTATATCTTTTTGTTACCATTTTCCCATAACTATTGAAAAAAAATGTAATTAAAATACGTGCTATTTTGAAAAAATATAAATGAATGATTTCTGATAAAACATGGAACTATTATAAACTAAATTTAATTTTAAGTATCTATAGTAATATTACAAACAAATGAAGGCATATTAATCATAAGATAGCCGATTTTTTTTGTCCAGTTTCTAGAATGATGCAATCTCTTTTTTTGGATTTGTGTATTATTCAGTGATAGTGACGTTATATGAATACTTTACTGTAGATGTTGTTTAAGACTGGATTGTAAATGAGGAATTCTTCAGAAGATGCGAATGACATCATTTTATATACAATAAAAGCGTGTGTTTTAAGTCTTAAAATTGATATATGTTTTGCATTATCTATATTTATATGCATACATATATATTTTTTTTTTCATAGGGGGCGACACTAAATTCTGAAAAAGCAGAATTCCTGTTTTCTAGTTTTCCATTTTTTTTTTTTTTTTGTCGTAAAAAAGTAATTTTTCATCTTTTACTGCCAAAGTTAGTGTCCTCTATTTGGAATGTCCATTATTCAGAGGTTAAACATACAAAAATTTAGGTTTTGGCAGTGGGAATTGGAAAGCTGTTCATTAAATAGAGATGTCTGCTATTCGGGAGTGTCTGTTATGGAGGTTTTACTGTAGTTTTTTTCTTAAAAAACCCCATTTGGATTTTTAGAACAAATCTAATGTAATATTTTCTTTTTTTCCCTTGTAATTTATGTGTTTCAATTTATTCTTTATAAATAATTTCTACTTTTAACAGTATTTCTGCAGTCAACATGAGACATAGTGAGTTTAGGTCATGTTTGTAAGCATGTAGGATGAAAATTGCATGTGTTGATGAGCATATCTGGGGCTGTAAAGCAGGGGTGCAGAAAATATTTTTGCTCCCAACATTTCCCCCAATCCATATGAAAATTTCTCCAAAATTTTATGATATGTTATAGGCTTATGTAAATTCTGTATTACTGTAGGAATAGAATTTTTTTTTTTTTCCAAAATTTCTCAACTATGCACGAGTATATACAGTATATATTATTCTGAGATCAATTTTGTGAAAGTCACCATATAGATCTTTCTATTTGTAGTGAAAAAATTTTTTGTCTCAGGGGGAATTATATAATTCATTGTTAAAATTGAAGTCAATTGTATATTTTTTTCCAAAATTTTCCCAGATGGCTAAAATTTCCCTAGCTCCTGGATCACCGAATCAGATATATTCTGCAGCCCTGCTGTAAAGAGAAAACTTAAAACATGTGAATTTAGCAAAGATAAAATAGATTAAAAATATTCAGTATTTAGCATAAAATATTTTCATTTGAGACAATGCAGATTATTTACAGCAATTAATAACATAAAATAATCTTTAAGGTTTCAGTCAAGCTGTAGCTGTAAAAGAAAACTTCCTTCATTGGGGAGGATATCCTTTAAGAATAAGAAGGAAACTGAAGATATCAAGTTGAATTAAGAGGGCACTGAAGAATTGGATGCTAGTTATAGCATTTCAATATTACCAATTTATTTTTTCCATTACTTGCTGAATCTAATGGCCAAAAATGTTTATTTGAAGTTATCGCAAAAAAAAAAAAAAAGAGAAGTATTTGTATAAAAAAATTCTTTAACAATCTCAGATGTTATATTATATAAAATATTAATATAAATATTATATAAAATATATTATGTAAAAAAGCTAACTGTACTGGAGATACTGTCTTGTAGATGAATTTATTTATAATTGTGAAGTAATGATTAGCTCAAGAAAAAAATATTAAATGTTCAGCAAACTAGTTTTCACTGAAAAAAAAAAAAAAAAAAAAAAAAAAAAATACTACAGTCAAGTTAGAGAAAATCCTTTATTGGTGTTAGCTGCTATAATCAAAATTGCAAAAAAAAATTGGATTGTAGAAAAAAAAAAAAAAAGAATTCCTTGCTTTAAATTCAAATTCTATTGGATACTTGTTAAATTAAAAGTCGATGTTACTTTTAATTAAAATATATAACAAAATATATTTAAATCCTTTATAATATAATCAAATCCAATCAATTTTGGATCTAACAAGAAAATGGGAGAAAAATCGAGATAAGGTTTGCTTGAGACGTAACATAAAAAATGCCAAAAAGGTATATTATTGATTTTTAGTTTAGTCATTTAAAAATCAAAGTTGGACAAAATACATCGAAAAATCATTTTCGATACAAAATACATTAGTTTTAGAACCTAAAATACAAAATACTTTTCGAATTAAAGAAATTCCAAATACAAAATACATGTATTTTCAAAATACATTTAAAATACAAAATACATCTGAAATTTTGAAAAAGTTTGTGTATAAGATTAGAGATTTGCACGGGCCGTGCCTGGTAAAGGTTAAAATTCAATATTTGCTTTAGTAGCCAGTGGCCGGTAGAGGCTGTATGTTTAGTAGCCACTACTGTCAAGTTAGTAGCCACTTATCGTAGTTTGTAGATTTAAATAGTTTTACAAGTAATGTTTTTAAAATATTAATGTTGCGAAGACATATTTTAAAATATATAAAAATAAAACTATTGTGTCAGTTTACTTACCCCAACAGAAACAATTAACAGTTATTACATTAAAAAAAGAGAGAATTTATCGACCAATGTCGTACAAGACCGAGGTCAAAGATTGGTTCACATCTCCAATATGTCACTATGTAGCCCGAGATCAGAATTCTTTCTGAAAATAGGCCTAAAATATTTCCCGTTTGACAAAATTCGCAATTAATTTTTGTAATTATTTTAAGAAATTTGCAATTATTTCACGCAATCTCTCGCTAAAATTCACAATTTTTTCGCCGATCGTTCGACAGCATTCACGATTTTTTCCCGCGATAATTCGACGAAAGTGACGATTTTATTATGCGATCTCTTGATGAAATTCGCGACTTTATTTCCACGATCTTCTGACAAAATTCGCGATTTTATTCCGCGATCGTTTGACGAAATTTACGTTTTTTTCGCGATCTTTAGACGAAATTTGCGGTTTTTTCGCGATCTTTTGGCGAAATTTGCGGTTTTTCGCGATCTTTTGATTAAATTTGCGTTTTTTTCGCCATCTTTTAACTAAATTTGCGGTGTGGTGTCTTCGCGATCTTTTGACGAAATTTGCGGGTTTTTTCGCGATCTTTTGACGAAATTTGCGATTTTTTCGCAATCTTTTGACGAAATTTGCGGTTTTTTCGCGATCTTTTGACGAAATTTATGGTTTTTTCGCAATCTTTTGACGAAATTTATGGTTTTTTCGCGATTTTTTCACAAAATGTGTAGTTTTTTCGCTATCCTCTGGCGAAATTTACTGGGTTCTCGCGATCTTTTAGCGAAAATTGCGGTTTTTCGCTATCCTTTGATGAAATTTGCGTTTTTTCGCGATTCTGAAATTCACAGCAAATTTTCTGAAAGGTTACAAAGGGGTGGAGCTGTGACGAAATTCCCGTTTTTTCGCGATCTTTTGACAAAATTTGCATTTTTTTCGCGAACTTTTGACAAAATTTGCGGTTTTTCGAGATATTTTGACGAAATTTACGTTATTTCGCGATCTTTAGACGGAATTTGCGTTTTTGTCGCGATCTTTTGACGAAATTTGCGGTTTTTTTCGCGATCTTTTGACGAAATTTGCGGGTTTTTTTCGCGATCTTTTGACGAAATTTGCGGTCTTTCGCGTTCTTTTAACGAAACTTGCGATTTTTTCGCGATCTTTGGACAAAGGTTGCGGTTTTTCGCGATCTTTTGACGAAATTTGCGGTTTTTCCCTATTTAATGGCAAAATTTAGGGGGGGGGGGGGGGGGGGGGGTTCGCGATCTTTTGACGAAAATTGCGGTTTTTTTTTTTTGCAATACTTTGATGAAATTTGCGGTTTTTACGCATTCCTTTCACGAAATTTGCGTTTTTTCCGCGATTCTTTGACGGAAATCGCGTCTTTTTTCGGTATTCTTATGAAATTCGCGTTTTTCCGGCGATTTTTTGACGATTTTTTTGCGAACGATTGACGAAATTAATTTCTTTTGGCGACCATTTGTCGAAATTCGCGATATTTTTATGTCCGAAATTTCGGATTGATGACCGATTTTTTTTAATTTTCTGAACCAAATGCCTTCAATGTGAACATCAACGCGATTTTCTTTTTCTTATTAAGATTCCGCGGAAATCGCTGATCGATTAAAAAAAATAAAAAAAGCGGAAAAGTGGCATTTCTGACATGTACTATTACATGAAAAACAAAGATCGCCACTTTGGCGATCAGATGCACATCATAAAGTCGCCAATTTTTAACATTTAGTCGCCCTGTGGCCGGTGGCGACCGGGAATTTTAACCTTTAGTGCCTGGCACGGTCAGCTGCCTGATTTAGGGCCATTTTTTATTCACGACACTCGGGCCGGGCCGGACCTGCTCTTCTTTTGTTCCGGTATGGTCATGATTCATGATTTCATTAGGATTTTATACATATAGGGTAGATATATCCAATGTTTATTTTTATACATAAATATGCATGTATATGTAATAGGAAAGTATATATTAAAAAAAAGGTTAAAAAAAAACATGGTTTATACCAAATAAACTGTTTTTTTTTTTTTTTTTTTTTTTTGTTGTTTGTCTGTTTTTGGTAAAAAAAAAAAACTATTTTTTTGCCAACCCTGTGTATAACAATCAGTACAAAGTATGCATAAAGCTGAATATTTCATGTTTTGCTTTTACTGTGTATTAATTTATCAAATCAAATTCATTTTTAGTAAACTCATGAAAGTAAATAATTTTAGAGCAATATACTGTTTTAATGTCAAGTGTTTCATAAAAAAACATTGAAATTTATTAAAAGTCTTAAAAATGCTATTTGTTTGCTAAGCCAACAGTATAACTATTTTATCCCACATGTTTTATTTATTTATTTATTTTTTCCTAAAATATTAATTTTATATTATTTTGTAATAAAAAATGCAGAAAGTTAATCTTAATAAGTGTTTTATAATGGATAAATGAGGTAAAAATAAGTTCTTATTTATTTTAATCAAAAGTTTTTCTCATGATTACAACCAATAAAATGATCATCCAAAATTTTAAAATGGCTACCAAGCATGATAATATATATATATATATATATATATATATATATTAGCTTTTTTTAAGGATTTCCTTTTTTAGCATTAGAGAGTCATCATATTCCAGATTTTGTGAATGCACAGATAATTAAATCAAATTGCAACATTTACAGCAGCCACGTTTTTTTAGAAGGATGACTCACAAATTTGGCTGAATCTCCTATGAACGAAACAGCTTTGATTCCATCTGAATACACTGCTTTACTTGGATTATAACTTTAACTCATTGACTTCGTTTATTTTTGTGATTGTTTGTGTGTCTGTGATGTTGTATACTGATTGGGGGATTCAGAATCGAATCCAAAACATCTAATTTTTATTTCATTGTATTTACATTGTATTTTAGTATTGTATTAAATGTCTGAAGTTTTATCAGTTTAAATGTGTTAACAAATATTTTGTTATTCATTGAAAAATGATAACTGATATCTATAATGCACTTAATTAGTAAAACAATTGCAAAAAATTACAATTTGTATTTTTTATAAATCTATTTTTGAAACTTATCTATTTTACCCCCACCTGATCCTATTCAACATATGTCTGTTAATTTCAGTTTCAATCTTGAGATTTCAGAAATTTTTTTATTTATCCCTTTCACCGTCTGAGGGTTTTCCAGTATTTTGTTAAGAATGCTTGTAAGTCCCAGGATATATATATATATATTTAATCGCAGTTTGATGCTATATCTTTAATATCATTGCTTTCTATATAGGGTTCAAAATAGAATTCTGTTTAAAATATTTTTGTCTAGAGCCAGTTTAATAGGATTTCTAGAAACGGAAAAATCTGGGCCAGCCGGTTAAAGGGCTATTATCATATTATACATCTTTTTATCTAATACCAGTTGTTAATATAATTTTATAGAAATAATATTATTACTTTTGTCATTTTAAATTTGTACACAAATTTTGATTAGCTATGCGTGACAAATGCTGAAATCATAACTCTGTGATTAGATAAATTTAAATGTTTGATTGTTATTCAGGAATATTTTAATGCATAGCTAAGTGAAAATTCTGTGTATAAAAAATATTTTTATATATGCAGAAATTTCATAGAACTTGTTGGAAGCTTTTAATATAATAAATAGATTTGTGATAATTGTGGATCTGTATGATTATAATGCTACAGATATACAACGTGTATTTGATCTGTCAATTTCAAAATTGAAATTTCAGAAACTGTTTTATTCGTTATCGTGTTTATACAACTTTATAACTATCCTTTATTATCAATAGAGTTAATAAGAAATTATGCGATGATTTATTTATCTATTTCTGTTTTATGTGATAATAAAATTGCTAAAGTCATAATTTTTGTGATTAGGGGAATTAAGAATTTTGTTGCATTCAGAGATAATTACTATGCCAAATAATATATTCACAGGTCTAAAAGCCTAGTTATGAAAATTATAAAAAAAACCCTGCAGAATCTAAAGTTACTTATTATCAATGTTTTTTACACATTTCTGTCGGTTGTCATTCTCTTCAGCTATGCACACGTGAGCCAGTCCTGGACCAATTTTGAAGTGCTAGAATTATTTTTTCAACATGTAATAAAAATTTAATTAAAATTAACCTAGTATTTGACAATGAATTTCTGAAAATATTAAAATATTATATTGTCTTTGGGAATACACAACTGTACATAATTCTATCTTTACAAACATGAACCAGATTAAATTATGCAGTGTGAAGCTTGTAATAAATATTGTTGTATAAGATCCAATCATGAATATAGTAGACTCTCTCAAATCCACAAATGCCTAAAATCCTCACATCATCATAGATGTAAACAATGAAACTTTCAGTTCGGATGTAAGGACAAAATTATATTTTTTTAAATTCTTATATCAATTCCGCATGTCTTTTAAAATGTAATTCTCGTTAATATTACTGAACTCATGCTTTTTTATGAAGGAATTGTAAATTTATTTCTGAAAAAATTCAAGATAATTCTGATATCACTGGTAATCACAATCTTTTTACCAAATGTATTTATGTATTAATCAAGCTTTTTTTTTTTTGTTATTAAGCCTGGCTAAACCTGAAATAGAACTTCCTTATTTTATGATTTTGATGTGAATTAGTAGAGTACCTTTATGAGGCAAGTTTCATTGAATAACTCATGAAAAATATATCTGATCTTTATTATGCATGTTTGCTATTTATTCACATTATTAATTATTTACTTGACCTTTACTTTTAATATTTTAATCATTTTTAAAATTACCTTAATTTTTATTATTTAAGTTTGTTACTTTACTTATTTTAATATTTTACTATATTATAAGCTTTCATTATAATTTCGATTGCATTATTACATTCAAATTACTGTTAAAAAAATGTAAATAAAGCAATGACCAGCAATCTGCACAACATTTGATTCCAAGCTGTGTGGATTTGTGGGAGTCTACTAATATTTTTCTAAATATAAATTGCTGAATCTCAGTAGAAAAGCTTGAAAAAATATGCAAATTTTGGTTCAAGTTGTGGGTGGTTGTATGAATATATGTTTAATTGACCTCTGAAGAAAGAGTTATACAATTCATTTGTATCTTTTTTTTTTTTTTCAATATATGTCATTCATTCATTTCATATACCTATTAAACTATATGATGAACATTATTACTTAGATTGCAAATACCCTTATATGAAATCAATGCAAAAACCCTTGACGGGTTAAAAGTTTCTGACGCAACACTTTATCTTATGCTCTAAGAATTTTAAATATGGAACTTAAAAATACTGATATCAAATTTTGAGTGACGTTATGCTATTTCTTAAAAAATATATTTGTATTTATTTCACCATTTTATTTTTGTTTTATTTATAATCGCATGTGCAAAAGTTATGTTCAACATGAAAAGCTGCATAAAATTTTATTCGCTGTTGCTTTATCATTTACATCTCTCATAAATTCAAAATATATGTTTAAAAGATATGATATAAAATTTAAGTGACGCCTTGATGTGACTTTAAAAGGTTTGTTTTTTAAAATTCAATTTAAATTATTTTTGACTTGGTTAAAATATTTTTTTTACATCTACACAATACTTTTAATTTTCCAATTCACTGTTAAATATATCACTTTCATTGAATCTATACTATGCATTGAAATGTATTTATTTCAATAAATTGATTTATCTTTTGTGTCACGCTATTCAAAATTGTGAGTAAGATTTATGTAAATGGTTTATTTGCGTCAAACTATCCTTTTTCATACATTTCATGTAGTTTGGACACAATGATGCAAAGAAACCATTTACATAAATCTTACTCACAATTTTGAATAGCGTGACACAAAAGATAAATCAATTTATTGAAATAAATACATTTCAATGCATAGTATAGATTCAATGAAAGTGATATATTTAACAGTGAATTGGAAAATTAAAAGTATTGTGTAGATGTAAAAAAAATATTTTAACCAAGTCAAAAATAATTTAAATTGAATTTTAAAAAACAAACCTTTTAAAGTCACATCAAGGCGTCACTTAAATTTTATATCATATTTTTTGAAACATATATTTTGAATTTATGAGAGATGTAAATGATAAAGCAACAGCGAATAAAATTTTATGCAGCTTTTCATGTTGAACATAACTTTTGCACATGCGATTATAAATAAAACAAAAATAAAATGGTGAAATAAATACAAATATATTTTTTAAGAAATAGCATAACGTCACTCAAAATTTGATATCAGTATTTTTAAGTTCCATATTTAAAATTCTTAGAGCATAAGATAAAGTGCTGCGTCAGAAACTTTTAACCCGTCAAGGGTTTTTGCATTGATATCATTACTTTTTTGAGGTTAGTGATAAAATGATTAAAAAAAAGATACTTATGGAATTTAATGCAGATTTAATTTTTACTATTTTATTACAATTTTCCTTATAGCAGTTTGTATATAAAAACAACTGGGTAAGTATAATCGCAGATCACACAGAGGGTTTCATTTGATATTCCTTTAAAAACACTTTATCCTTAAATTAATAAATCCAAAATGTTAATTTATAATTATTAAATCCTTACATAGATGTAGCACCAATAGTTCCAATTTTCATGGGGCAGGGAACGCACTCTTTTAAACAAACCACCTTCCAATTGAAGTCATCAAAAACCAAGTTGAATAAGCCAGAGCCCGTTGTGTTGTTTGACAAACAGCAGTCTCATGTCCCCTCCTTCCCCCCTTTTTCAAAATTTTTCCGACCAGTACCTAAGAATGGAACCGAAATAATTTTTTCTCTTCAGAAATTACGATAAAAAAATAGTATGCAGTACTCATAAATTTACTTTAATGCTATATAGGGTGATTATTAAGTTAATTATAATGTTTGGAATCTGTTGCATTGATGTCTGAAAGGTAGTTTCTGAGTTATGGAAGCTGGACCCATAAGGCGCCATAGAGGGGCGAAGCCCGCTAGTGTCTATCATAATTATATCTGCCATGTAAATTGCGATATTTAATCAAAATAGCCCCCCCCCCCTCCTCATCCCCGGAAATATAACAAATACAAAATGTGTCTTTATAAACTTATCGTCAAATAGGTTTTTATTTCTTTTTCCCTAAAAAAAACATGATTTTTATATCCGTAACGTAAATAGCGGACGAAGCCCGCTAGTTCCTATCATAATATATATTTTTAATAATTTTATATAGTCTATAATAAAAATCAGACTTAAAATAGTCTAGTTCCATGAGTACTTGTAGTGTCAGTTACATGCTACGATTTTTGGATACCAGTATTTTAGAACGGGAAAATGTGACTTATTTTATCGGAGATATCTCATTAATTAAATAAGGTGAAGCAAACTTTTTGAAAAAAAGGTGGCCAACAAGCATGGCAGTTATCAGCTATGTGACTTTGTGCTAAAGTCCATTAATTTGATCTGCTTTAAAAAGATTACGGAAGATTGAATTATAGTAGAACCTGGATTAACCGAGCTTCGATTAATCGAGGTTTCTGTTAACCGAGCCGATAACAAAGTCTGATTTTTTTTTTTCCTTTTGAATGAGCCTTAAAAATAACCACACTCTTTAGCTCACTGTCTGTGCTATACAGGCCCTTCTGCCCCCAAAAGCCCTCAACTCCAAAGAAACATTGGACCCTGAGAAGTCAATAGCGAACAATGCTTTGTTTCCAGTGGCTGTGTGAACTTTCGTAAATTTTTCAATTTGCATTTTAAAATTTACTACTGGTAGTTGATTTTCTTTTTAAATTTGTTAAGCTGTGAAACAGAACTTTACATATATTTACTTTTATTATTTAAAAAACGTTCTATATATTTTTTTAAAAGAGATGTTAAATTCGCAAGCACGGCGAGTTTTTACACACAGTTTCTATTAACCGAGATTTCCGATTCCGATTTACTAACAGTCCCAATTAGCTCGGATAATCGAGGCTGCTCTGTATAATTAAAAAATCAATGGCGATCTTACTGTAAACGGGTTTCCCTTTTACTGAGGGATTTCAAAACCGAATCAGCTGATGTTAGTTTCTGTTTCCCTGCTTGATTAAATAAGATTAGTTAAACATTTGAAAATTACCAAATATAAAAGGAACTAAGTCAACAGTGTCTTTGCTTTATGGTATTTTTTAACAACGCTATAAGAAAATGATTTTAAATAAGATATTTTAAATGTAACGTTTTAAATCTGACATAATTTTCACCAAACTTTCCTTTCTCTTTGTAACATTCAACTGAAAATATTTTTATTATTAGAAAGATAATATTATTATTTGCGCTACCTTAAAATTAGCAACTATAGTTAAAAATATCATCTCGAAATTTGAAATAAATCTCTCATATAAATATATTTTTTAATTTACACTGTTTTGCAATATGTTTTGCAATGTGTTTTGTAAACTGTTTTGGCCACTTTGGCCAATATGACGTAATTTCCTCCATTTACGACTTTTAACACATATCAATGAATTTATTATTTAAAAATTTTCTTTTTCTTTTAATATTCACGTGTAAATATAATTTTTATGACGTAATTTTCAATGTTTTCCTTCTTTTAATGCGTAATCATTTAATTCTAATTTGAAAATAATTGATTATTTTATAATTTTCTTTCATTTTAAGTAAGCATGTGTAAAAACAATTTTTATGACGTAATGTTTAATATTTTCCTGCTTTTAACACGTTATCATTTAATTCTAATTTAAAAGGATTTTTTTCTGTTTATAATAGTCACGTGTGAATAAATTTTTAATTTAAAGGATATATTATTCTTTGCGCTGTTTTAACATTTGGCAACAATTTAAAATAACCTTTTCTAAAATATGTAAAAAATATCTCTGGAAATTCTGAAAATTTTAATTTAAAATTGAAATAAACCGTCAAAAAATTAGGCAAGTTAAGAATAATAAATGCACTCTGCAAACTTCGAGTTTCTATTGAATGATTAAATTGAATGAAAATGATTAAATTCCCATGTATATTTTTTTTTCCTATGAGACTTTTTTAATGAGACAATTTTATCCAGATTTAACATTAAATATCTCTTAAAATAATTCTTCGATTTAAAAACTGTCTAATTCAACATTTTTATCAAACATTTCTCTATAATACTACGCAATTGCATCAAAAGATGGCGACACCAGAATTCTGATATGCTTATTATGTAAACTGTAAATATTGCAAAGTTAAATAAAAAGAATTGTCTCGGGGTTATCAAACTTCATTGATATTTATAAATAAAACATTTCAACTAAATTATTTATTATAAAAGAATTATTACATCACAATAGCTTTTATGCAAGGAAAATAATAATTATAATAATAATAATATTATGGATGTCAGTGATTATATATTGAATGACCGTCATAATAATAAAAAATGATATTATAAAAAGAAGAGCTGAAATGAATTATTTTTTTACGTTTCTGATCGTGTGATTTATATTCAAATAATAATTATTAATGTATATTTTTTGTAAAGAAATTATTTAATATCGAATTATAGAAATTATATCGAGTTATAGAAATTATTTAATAAAGAAAACGTAAAAAAATTATTTTTTTACGTTTCTGATCGTGTGATTTATATTCAAATAATAATTATTAATGTATATTTTTTGTAAAGTGATTGAAATTAAATATATTTATAAAATTTATGGTAATATTTTTATTGTTGAAAAATTGCCAAGAAATAATCGTCATCAAATTGGCGTCATTATAATTGTAATTTTATTTAACTTAATAGCAATTAAAAAAATTACAAAGGAACTGAGAATAATGGTCAACTAGCAGACTTTAAAAAAAAAAACAAAAAAAAAACAAACATTCACATGTGAAAACACGTACCAGATAGTATCGAACTGCCTATCTTAAGGTCAGTAAACGATGGCCCTTAGCCACTCAGCCAGTGGGAAGACAAAATTTTTCTCCCCAAAAGTGGTTAAAAAGAAAGCATGTGTATGAATACAGTGTCATGCATTTTCAGTGAAATTTCCATAGAATGGCGAAGAAATATAGTCCGATTTTTCATGCGCATTATAAAACGAACAAGAGTCTTGCTGGAAACAAGTAAATTGTTATTTGGTTCATCTGAAACATATTTATTTGATTTTTAAAAAATCACCCGTGTCATTTTCGAGAGAAAAAAAAATCGAATTATTTAACGAACGAGAGTTTTCCCAGAAAAAAGAAAAGTGTTATTCACCTCGCCTTAATCACAGTTATATTATGTATCAATTTAAAAATAATCGTTAGAACCGTTTTCGAGATTTTCAAATTAGGAACTTCCTCGATATTATACCAACGTTTTCACTTTAAAAATGGCTATTTAGATCTCAAAATATACTGCACGTAGAAATGCAAAAATTTCAGT
Organism: Maratus speciosus; assembly: GCA_963932465.1. NCBI lineage: Eukaryota > Metazoa > Arthropoda > Arachnida > Araneae > Salticidae > Maratus > Maratus speciosus. The sequence goes on along the minus strand of OZ010786.1, from coordinate 339,814,360 downwards.
ATACGATTAGACTGCAGATATAAGACTGTTCTAGAAAATTCAGAACAATAAGACATATATCTGCTGAGTTATTAAAAGGCGGCTTTTCGCGTTTTCTTTGATGTCGAGTTAGCTGTATATATGAGTTCCGCCATCTACGAATTCTATGATACGATACGATACGATACGATACGATACGATACGATATGATACGATTTTATGCTTAAGGCTGCGTCACTCGAAATACTACCGTCTTCCATGATAATCATAATTGTACATTAGATTTATTTCTGTATTTTAGTTGGCATTATTAAACAATGTAAGTACTTTACATATATAAATATGTAAGCTTTTAAACTGAAGTAAACAGTATTTATGTATCATTATAACATCTACATAAAATTTAAAACTGGGATATTTGTTAGTTTTCACTTGTATTTTTCAGGTCTATCATGTGCTTGGACACCTCTTTTGATGGTGTACTGTGAAAGCTTGTCAAGAAACCACATTCAGCTAAAATTTACAAATCCTCAAAATGATTCAAATATTCTGTTCTTTGTTGTTACTTTGTTGGACTCATCAGATGTTGAAGTTGATAAAACGAGAATTCCTTCCCACATTAAGAATGATATGATCTTCTGTGAATTCCAGCCTGTTAAAAGTGGCTATTATACAGTATCTGTTTCTATAATTCTATCCCAGGAGTCATGCCTTGTTTTCAAAAGTGACTTATTTTTTGTTGGTTCGGAAGTAAAAGGTATTTTTTAAAATAAATAATTTCATCATTTTACTTTTTATTTTGCCATTTTAAGACTGGTATGTAAGGCGAAATGTTGCAGTTTTCCATTTTTTCACCTAAACAATGAATCATTTTTTAAAGAAAAGACTGTATGTAGTACCATGTCTAAAAGCCAGAAAAAAGGGGAGGGGATTTTTAATATAAAGTTAAAAGTGGCTATTATACAGTATCTCTGTTTCTATAATTCTATACCAGAAGTCAAGCCTTGTTTTCAAAAGTGACTTATTCTTTGTTGGTTCTGAAGTAAAAAGGGTTTTTTTTTTTTAAATAATTAAGATAATTTTGTCAATCTAGTGTATTTTGTTTAATAATGAATCATTTTCATAACAGCAACAATAATTTCTTTGTAACAAAGAAAACCGGCTTTGCCATGTTAACCACGGGGTCCTTCTGGGTAAAATAAATAAAAATGGAACAGTATGATGATCACAATACTGAAGCTGTGTGCATTCATGTCATAAATCATTAAAAGGACAATCAGAAAAATAATGAAGTTGCATTGACACAATCATAGTAAAATGTTTCAGTTTTCTAAATGAGAATGCAGGTTTTCTTTGGCACATGTAAAAGAAAAATATACAATTTCCCTGGCAATATGAAAAAAAAAAAGAAATAAATTAAATCAAATGATGTACCATTTAGTAAAATTTCCTTTTGTATTTTATTATTTTTGAATGCAAACTTACATTTTCATTCATAAAAAGTAAATCTAAAATGATTACATGAAAATGGTATAATTTTCTAGATGCTTTCAATTGTGAAATTTTGTTTGGAAAAAGAAAGAATTTACTCTAAAACAGCAGCTGATCTGTTTCATTTCTTATTTAATGTAAATCATACAAAATGTTGCCACTACACCTGAAGTATTAAAACTCTTATTTATAAGTTGATAGCTATAAGATACAATTGTAGTATACAAGCAGAGTAGGAAATAAAACATAACTCTATTCTTGTCTCAAGCCCTCTGTTCATCATTTAGCTATTGTCCATTTGTTCACAAATGGAGAGGAAACTTCAAGGATTGCATCTCACCTGAAAGTACCTCTTGGAACACTCAGGAGGATCATTAAGCGATGGAAATTTGTAGGAAACGTTCATGTAAAAACGAAATCAGGCCAACCGCCTCCTGTCTATACCCGAAGAATTCTCTAAATCATCAAGAAGAGAATTACCCGAAATGGTGCTGTAAACTTGAATTCCATTGCAAAGAATTCAGATATTTCTTGTCAAAGTGTCCAGAACATTGTTAAAAGCTCTTTTACTCTTCATAGTTATCGTGTGAGCAACAATTATCAAAGGATGCTAAGCTAAAGAGACTAACGAGATACAAGAAGATGCTCCAAATTTTCAAGGTACACTGTATGGTAGATGTTTTGTGGTTGGATGATAAAATTTTCAACATCGAGAAGGCACAGAACCGTCAAACGATCAGCAACTGATAAGTCCAATGCAGAAAAATGCTAGAGAAAGAAAAATCGTACATGATTGCTTTTCCCAAAAAGATTAATGGTTTTGGGCAGGAGTTGCAATTCTTTAATTTTAATAGACACCTTTAATTTTTATTATTAAAAATTTAAAGATTAATGTTAAGACGTACCAAAATGAAATGTTGGCTAAGATTGTGGTCGCATGAAAGCAAACTAGTCTTAATGGAATCTTCCAGCAGGATTGGACCACCTGCACATGAAGCAAAAGCGACATTGGACTTCCTCAACATCTATGTGCCTGGATATTCAACAAGGGGTTAATGTCCTTTGAACAGTCCAGATTTTAACTCACTTGACTTTTCCATCTGGGGCTACTTAGAAGAAATGTTAATGAGCAAGAAATATCCAGTTTGGACTGTCAGTGGTGCAAACTTATCAAGGCTGATAGATAAGAGTTACCTGCTGCGCTCTGTCAATTCTGTGTTCCCGTGTGTGGAAATAAATGGTGTACATTTTGAAGATTTTGTTTAAATGTTGTGTTTTGAAGATTTTGGTTAAATGTTGTTACTTGTTATTATTATTAGTTTTTTAGAATAAAAAATGTCATCAGATAGAGTATATATTTGAAAAAATAGGGTTTTTGTTCATGCCCATACATTTTAGCCACTCTGTGTATATAATATATATGTATATATATGTTATATAATGTTGTGTTAATTGTGTGATAATGGTTAATGTTTATATATATATATAAACAAAAACCTAATTTGCAGAACAAATTAAAAAAACAAAATTTATTTACTAAATTGTTTAAGCCCGAGAAGGGGCAGATATTAAGATATTTCATTCAATTCGTTCTACATTTAATGTTAAATTTTTGTAACAAATAAGTTAAACCAATTGAACATTAAAAAATAAAACTTAAATTCATACAATATAATACTTTAAACACCTATATACTTAGATACCGTTCAAATGAAATCGAAATAAATCTTAGACTTTTTTTAAAGTTTTGTATTTTGCATGTATCTTATCATATTATGTACAATCGTCATAAAGATAATGCAAAATCTGCAGTACAAATATTTACAACTTAAAAATGGAAAAAGTAAGATTTATTTCGATTTCATTTGAACGGTATCTAAGTATATAGGCGTTTAAAGTATTATATTGTATGAATTTCATTTATATTTTTTAATGTTCAATTGTTTTAACTTATTTGTTACAAAAATTTAATATTAAATGTAAAACGAATTGAATGACATATCTTAATATCTGCCCCTTCTCGGGCTTAAACAATTTAGTAAATAAATTTTGTTTTTTTAATTTGTTCTGCAAATTAGGTTTTTGTTTAATATGTCAAGTTTTTTAATAACTACTGCATTCAGACGAACACATTTCAAAATTAATGGAGGGTATCATCATCAGGCTTTGATTTGTGCGATATCGCATCACAATTTGTGATGTAATTTACCTATGTATAATTCAAAAATTTTCACCCGTGCAGTAATGAATATTGCTGTAGTTTGGACGAAAATTCCAATCTGAACTTAAAAAATCTGCTTGAAAATGTCATTTTTATTTCCACTATGACGTCATATTCATCTTCTTTTAAAAAAAAAACTATTTCAGTTTCATGTTTCACGTGAAAATCATTGAACTAAAATTAGGCAAATTATTTTGAATTTATAATATTATTAGAATTATCAAAGAATTAAAAATGAGTGGCATCAGGGACAAAAAGGTGGGAAGAAAAAATGAAAAAGTTATGATCTCCATAGGTCCTATGTTAAATTAACATTGAGAAGTGACACTGGAAATAAATAAGTATTGCGCTGCCGCGCAATACTTAAATATATTTGGGGGTGAGGGGAAACCTAAAAAATGACTTCTGATATCACAATGATGCCGCTTTAGAATTAAAATTTTAAACTTTGAAACAGTGTATATTAAATTTATCTTATGCAGTCTGTCTAACAGTTTGTTTCGTTTAATATACCATGTACTCTCAATTCAACAAACCCCAATTCAAAACTGCTGTATATAAATACTCTTGAAGTTTTATAAAATTTGTATGAAATAGGAAAAAAATGAATCATAATCTGTTTTATTATTGTTATTAGGTGAAATTACATTATATTTTTGTTGTTAGTAGATAGGTTGATAACAATCCTATCCATAATGGGTCAAATGAAATATACATATAAAAGTAAAAATAGTTCTAAAAAATATACTCTTTTATAAGCATTTAGTGTGTATCTTAAAAATCACGCCTAATTTCATGAATATAATTCATGTTGTTCCAAAAAAATTCCATTATCAATGGTTAATTCGGCATGGGCTCTGATGCTGAGAAATTCACTACTTTGTTTCACACTCGGTAGAAAGTGCAAACTAATGAATTTATTTTAAAAGTATAATTTTTATTTATTTATTTATTTATTTATTTTTAAATATGGCAACACGAAAGAAAAAAAGTATTACTTGTATATCTATTCAGGACTTCTAAGTTGTGTTCTTAATGTATAATCATAATTTAATTAATAATAAACTTTTGATTGATAAAAGCATATTAAAAATTATTACAATCTTTACTTTTTATTTATATTTTATTTTCTGATTTTTAGTGTTTAAAGTATTTTATTGTTTCAGTTTCACAGCCAGTTGGCATATCTTGATTCTTAATGAACTTGGATTTTTTAGCACATAATTAACTCCATTGTTGTTGTAGCTCATATACAGTTGTAACCATAAAGAATATTTGATGATTGATCACCTCCTCATGCGGAAAGGAAAAGGGCCTTAAAATTAATTTATAATTAAGTTCTAAAAATATTAAAATGTTGTATTGTCATCTGTAACACAGCAGTGTGCATAATATTTTATGATTCTAGCATATCAGGATGTGAGTGAAAAATCAATTACAAAATTTCATCTTATCTTTTTATTCCTTTAGAAAATATTTCTGAAAATTATAAACTGCATAGACCTAAAAGTAGTTTCCCTTACAAAATTCTGTTGTAGCCAACATATCATATAGGAATGTAAGATAATTTAGAATCAAACTACCAAATAGAAATGTGGATAATATTTTATAGTTAATATAATAGCTGTTTTATGTAATGACTCTCCATTATAACAACCCCTTCATTATTATAGTATATCCAAAAAATTGTAAATATTTACAAATTAATTCATGAATCTTGTTTTTATGTTCAATACAACAACGGATTAGATCAACCCTTACCATACATGGACATTTTTCAGCTTTTCTACCAATATTTGTTTGAAATTAATTGGGCGTAAGAAAAGTTTGAGGATGTGTATAATACTATCAAAGAAAAAGAAAATACTCTTTCCTTCTTGAAATTATTCTTTTGCCATTCATCAGTGAGAATTATTACAAAGCCTTAGCCATGTTGCCTGTACCTGTTCTGGGGTCAATGTGTCTTCCGTAGAATTATTGTAACAGGAATTTGGTAGTAAAAATCATATATATGTATTGAATATCTGAAAAATTCATGTTTGACATCCAATAACAGAATATTAATGCTCGTATTCACCATCTACCCCGACCTAGAAAACCTCGGTCGAATGCTCAAATGAAATTCACAATAACATTTGATTGGACACTATCAAGGAGACATCCAATCATGATTAAAGTTGCATAGTGTTTGAGCGTTCGACCGAGGTTATCGGTGTAACTCGGGGTCGAAGTAGTTGGTGAATACGAGCGTTAGTCATTGCAAATATTTTAAAGCAACATTCTTGACTAATCATTATCCAAGTTTGCCCCTTTTTTTCTACTTTTTTCTCATTCACTCAAAAATTATATTCTTCAGATATCTCAGCGATGTTGGATAAAAGGACATTGATTCAAACTAAGATTTTTGATTATGTCTATAATAAAGAAAAGTTGTCTTAATACACTAAATCTTTCTGAGATTTTTGTTTAGATTACTGAATGAATATCATTTGCAGTTTTAGAGATTTATATTTTTATTTCAGAAAAATTCTTCTTATATCTAGACAAATTATGCTAATTAGAATTAAGTTAACAATTTTTTATGCCTACAGTCAATTTCTCTAAGAATTTAAAATTTTGATAAAATGCATACAAAAACAAGTACAATATATTTTTTAAAACACCCATTAGAATGACTTACTATTATAAAGATTTTCCTCAGGAGCAAAGTGTTTTGCTGCAATGAACATTGCTTGAACTGTGTGGAAATTTGAGAAATTGTTATGATGTTTTGATAGTTAATAAGAACTCGAATCTAAACTCTTTACAAAAGATCTTCTATATTTAACAAGAGAATACTGTTATCTTAAAATAAATGTAATGATATTTTATGGATTATATATGAGTTTATTTTATCAGTCTGAAATTTTGTTTTTGTTCTTGTTTTAGATTATACTCTGGTGATATTCATCATTCTGGTGATAATTATGGTAATTTCTGCCTCTGTTCTTATATATTACTTATGCCGGCGGTACTTAACATCAGGTATAGTAAAGTTTTTATTGTAACAAACTATTTTATTGTAACCATTATTTTTAGATTTATCACAATTTCTTTGATTTTGGTTATTATTCTATAATATATTAAAAATAAACTTGATATTATTACCTTTCATTTAATAAAGTAGCTGCAATTTCTGGTCAATCTCTAATTTCTCTTTCTCTTTTTCTGAGAATTCTTTTGTATACAAGAAGTTTTTATCTGCATAACTAACTATACATGACCCAGTTGGTTATTCTGTTTTTATTTAAGTGAATGATAATATAATAGTTTGCAATATAATTAATATTATAAACTGTATTTTTCTTATTATTATAGGCAGAAAATAACATTGGTTAACTGTTATATATTCTGCCAGAAGAAAATTTGAAAAAAACTTTTTCTTTGTTTCATTTGATCATTATAATAAACTGAAGCTTTAAAATTATATTTGTTATTTGATTCTTTTTAAATATGAATTAGTGATTTTAGTTCCATCAATTTTTTAGTCCAGTGCTCTATTTTTTATTTAAAATAGCTAGTCAATCTTAAGTGGCATTGGATTTTTTGATTAAGATTAATTCTTCTTTCTAACCTTATTTTTAAATCCTAAATTTTAAGTCCAATAGAAAAAAAATTAATTCAGAATATAATTCTTATAAAATGGTTTAAGTGTAGAATTTTCTGTTCTGTGTATGATTTTATGTAACTGGACAAATATACACTAAGCAAAAATGAGTTATGACTGATTATTTTCTATGTTAATAAAAAGTACAATTTATTATAAAAAAAAAAAAAAAAAAAAAAAAAAAAAAAAACTTGCAATGTAACTGTATTTGTATTAGTGTTTTGATTTGTTAAAAATAAAATAAAATGAAAGAAATTTCATAAATAATGTTAGCAAAATTTTTCTAAATTCTAAAATTGTTTACATTAGCAGTTTCTAACCCTTTCTCTCTCCTTTTCCCTTTGATTCAGTTTTTCATTTATGTAACCTCTTTCTTTTATGTCTTTTCAACGTATCCTTCCATTAAAAACTAAAATAAAAATAAATAAATAAACTTTGTTTCAATTAATAAGTAATTTTTTTTAGGTTGGCTAAACAATCTCAAAACTCAAACTTGTCGACATTTGAAGACTTTAGTTTTGATTTTGAGTTTTACAATTTCTTTCTTTGACACTTTTTTTATATATATATGTAATAGCAGCCTAAGATCAAAATAAATAAAAACAGGATAAAAATAAAAACAAAATAAATAAAAGGATCAAATATTGACTTATGATAAAAATTCATAACAGTTATTCAGTAAGTTTAAGTAACAGTTATTCATCTTGATATGAAAGTGTTCAAACAAAACTTTTGATAATTTCTGTACTATACTTGAGTTTATTTTATGAGCTTAAAATCAATTTTAAATGAAGACAGGTATAATCTCAAATCTGGAGTTGTCCCAGCTTACTGTGATAATATTCATAACAGTTTAATACTTAAGATGTTAATATTCTTTCAAAAAGCAGCATGTTCACGAAAGCCAATCAATTTTTTATTATACTGCATTTTTTGTGTTCTTGGTAGTCTTTTTTCACTGTTATAGAAAGTTCAATATTTTTTTCCCCTTTCTATCAAATTCTAAGGGAAGAATAGGACAAATGTTCAATTAATTTTTCCTTTCAAAAATATAATTTTTTAAGAATAGTTCATTAAATGGGTTTGAAAGCCAATTCTTCTCCATTTTGTTCTGGAAAATATTGTCTGAATGATGCTTAAAGTCCCTGTACGTTGTGAGCCTTACTTATTATTTCTTTTTTTAGAAATTTCAGGTTTGAAGTGTGAAGTATTTTAAAGATTTGTCTCTCTCTCTCTCTCTTTTTAATAGAAAATTAAATTAAAAAAAAAAAAAAAACTACATTCTTGGTCTTCATCACAATTTTGGTAGGCAATATAAGTATGATTATTTTAACAAAACCAAATCTTCTGACCTAAAATATCTTATGCCTGTGTGTTCAATTTTTCATTGTGGATTTATTTAAAGAAAAAAAAAAGAAAAAGAAAAAAAAAATGCATAGAACAATAGGCAATATGAATGATAATATAACAAGTGTCATATAAGTTATTCAAATATATGTTATTGAAATTAATACAGCACTAATAATATCTCTGTTAACTTCAGCAAAAGTTTCACTATCAGCATGATTTGTGACAATCAGTAAAAAGCTTTATAACTGATAATATGGTTACAGCTTTCTGGTTTTAACAACCTATGATATATAAAAATTATTAATTAACTAATAGAACATGATTAAATTGATACGAAATTACTATTTTTGTTTTAAAACCCCTGAGTTTGTACATTTTATTACAATTACTTGTAAAATTATTGCAAACAAACATAATAAAAATAACAGCAACTCTAAACATAAATAATGCAGATGTTTTTATGATAATGTGTGGTGAAACTCATTACATGTTTTCGATATTTATTTCTATTGAATATTTTTTGTTAAACATTTTATTGGGTTAAGTTAAAAATGATATAAATTATCAATTTCTTGAAATTCTTAAATTCACATTACAATAACAAGTTTAAAAATTTGTAAACACAAACAGTATTCAGATTACTTAAAGGTGTTTTCTATATACAATACAATACATTTAAAAACCTAGTACTTTCAAGCATATCATGCTCATCATCATGGTTAAAAACGATAAACATCAGAGGCTGAGTCCCTTCCCCCCCCCCCCCCCCCTTCCTTTTTCACATTGAAGTTTGGATCAGCCCATCTGGTATAAAGGACTCAGCCTCCGACTTTTATTGTTTCTAACCCTGACGATGAACATGATATGCTTGAAAGTACTATGTTTTTAAATGTATCGTATTGTAAATAGAAAACACCTTTAAGTAATTTGAATACGGTTTGTGTTTACAAATTTGTAAGCATTTTATTGGGAGTTTCTTTTATAGACGATGAATGAAAGCATATTCTGTTATGCATGTTATAATAAAAATATAAAACTTTAATAAATATGTAGAATACATTTTGAAATATTTACACAAAAGTTCTAAATTTAAAAGAGTTGGGTATATCAGGCTCATTTTTTAACACCTCTCCTCCACCCTGCACTTGATAATAAAATAAAACAAAGTAGAATTAAAAAAGAAAAAACCCTCTTTTCTAAGATTTAATATAATTTAGGATGTACTGTAATAACTCGACTTATGTCAACAATTTATTCCAAGACTAACGACGTAAGTCAGAGTTAATTTAGATAGTAAGCAAAAACGATAAGTAATAAAAATTCTCAAATCTAATTAGCATTTCTATTGTATTTAGGGATTATGTTAAATACATTTAACATTAGCAAAAAAATGCATTTGCAATACAAGAATGTGGAATAAATCAATAATCTGTTAACTTACAATTTATTGTTCTTCTAGTTGCCCGTTTGAGTAATTGAGGATACAAAAAAAATCCTGCGTTGAAGTTTGAACGGCAATTTTTGCTTTTTTACTTTTAGAAGCTCTTTGTAACAGCAGAATGAGTTTTCTAAGCTTTTTCTAGTGACTTTTTTTATTTGTTTGTCACTATCACTCGACTGTCGCGGGAAAGTTTCCCTTCATAGAATACAGAACCAAAAGTCTTTGAAAAAGTTCAAAGTGCGTCTTAATTAAAGAATTTATTTTTCCAAGCTAGACAATGTAAATGCAGGGTCATATAAGCTGAGGGGACGTAAAACGGGGTTCCACTGTATATTTACCACCTCTCTGATTGATTTTTTATTTGAAGATTGTTTAAACGTGTTGTACAAGATGAGAAATATAGGTTTATTTTTCAGATTTTAATGCATTTCAATTGCATCAATTTGATTTTTTTTCAACATGAAGCTTTCATAGCACCATTATAGTTTTATTTATATATATATATGTGTGTATAGATAAAAAAGTAAAAGGCATGAGAAAATTATGATGTTAAAAATACTTCATAACAAAAAGTAATATAATTGAAATACCTACCTTAATTTCTGCAACATAAACCTGTATTTCTGATCTTCTATAACACTTTTAAACAATCTTCAAGCAAAATTCAATAAGAGTGGTAAAAATGAGTTCTGTTATGTATCACACTTTTAGCTGCCCTTATAACAGAGTTCTGTTATATATTACTCTTTTAGCTACCCTTTCAGTGATAATTTAATATTTTTTCCAAAATTTAAAAATGTATTCGTTTTTCATGCCGTCCCCCACCCCCCCAGAATGTGAATTTACAAAATCAAATTGTGTGTTCAAAAAGATTTTTTACTTCATACCTCTCCCCCACGCCCCATTCCACTGCAAGCAAAACCTTAATTCCTAAAGAGAGTTTTCACACATCTGGTTTTATACATCAGGATTAAATGTACATTACTTATTACATAAGCGCTCAATCACTCTTAAACTCGCCATCTAAATTTTCTGTTTCGCTTTTGTATGTAACCACTAAACTTCACCTCTTACTAAAGAAAGAAAAAAAACCCGGGTTAAACTGAAACATTTAACCCGGATACGCTTTCTGCCTATCACAATCATCCCACAAATTTTAATGTTTAATTGCAACTTTAATATCTGCACTCTTTTACAAGCTCACATACTTTGAATGGTAATTTTTCTTTAGTAGTTTGTTTCTAGCCATCTATCGGGGGGGGGGGGGGGGGGGGGGGGGTTAAAAATTCTTGCAAATGGCTGCCTTACTTAGTAGCGGCCGTTGTTGTAGTCACTCTGACACATTCTTTGATTTCTCGCTACTGTGATTTTGTCAATCTTTCCTTTTTTTCGCCAAGTTGTGTAGGTTTATATTATTTCGGCCGCCAATTTGGCTATCTCTCATAAGGACTGAATACGTCACTCTTATCCTGCCTGTAATACTATTTAGACGTGAGAGCTAGAACACTCTCTGCTGTTTTCTTAGGGACACCTCTCCCCTTCAACTTTTATCACAGCTGATATTTGTTGCAATAAAATGAGTACTGTTGATCATCGCAAATACTGTAGTTTTTTTTTTTTTTTAATATATACTGGGACCTGGTCTACCGCCTAATTATTATAAAAATAGCTACCACCAACATCTCTACTGCAACACCTCTAACGCTATTACAAGTGGCTGTAAATATACATTTTCAGTTATATTAAAATAGTCAAAGCATTTAAAATATATATACACACACATATATATACAGGGTGATTCATAAAAGATGGGCAGAACTTTAAGGGGTTATAGTACACTTAAAGACAAATAATATTAAATAGGAGACTAAGGGTCCCAGACGTATTCCCAAGGAGATAGGGGGCATTAAAGTTTAGGGTCCGAAATTTCAAATGATTATAAAACATGGAAAAATTGGTCGATTCGTTTGCGGTTTTTGCAAAAAATTTTCTTTATGCCAGTATTTTCTTGAAATAAAATTTTAAAGTTCAATTTCAAAAAATGCCGATAGGGGGCGCTTTAGACTTTGGAGTAACAAACAACTATTTTTTAACGTTATTTTTTGTATTTCTTTAAATGATTTCGAAAGCTTAGACTTAAACTTAAATTTTGATCTAAAAATCTGAGTCCTAACGAGTAGTTAAGTAGCATAAACTGAAATTTGAAATTTGAAACCCTTCTCCCCCCAGAACAAAAATCAGTTATTCCCGATCTTTGTGTCGTAGATTAGGCTCTAACTACTGCTGCGTTTTGCTAAAATTATTCTTTATGTCAGTATTTTCTTGAAAATAAATTTTAAAGAAAATTTTCAAAAAATTCCGATAGAGGGCGCTTTAGACTTTGGAGTAACAAACAACTATTTTATACCGTTATTTTTTGTGTCTCATTAAATGCTTTCTAAAGCTTAGACTTAAACTTAAATTTTCAGCTCAAAATCTGAATCGCTGAGCGTGGTTCAGTAGCGAGGGGAGGGGGTTCAAATTTCAACTTCTGAACATAGTTCAGTTTGCACTACTTAACCATGCCCAACGATTCTGTGCTGTGATACGAGGCAAAAATACAACTTTCGTCAAGGACTGCATAGTCGGAATTCACTCATAAAGGCACTGGCACAGTTGGAAACGTCGCTCATGCAAACGTTAAAGCTCCATTCCTGACGCTAGTCACCAGGTGAAGAAGGAAACAGAAAGTATGCAAATGTCAAATGGGGAAGAAGAAGAACACGTATGCAAAATTTCGACACGATTCAGGCATAAAAACCACTGAACGGTGAGTCAAGTGTAAGTCGCTGTAGTAATGAATCTGAAGATGGTGCCCTTCACGAATAAGGAAAAGGCTGAGATGCATTTAATTTACGGAGCGGCAGATGGAAATGGTGCAGAGGCACAACGAATGTACGGAGAGCGATTTCCCAACAGGCGGTTGCCTAACCGCAAAACTTTCGAGCGCTTGCACAGACAGTTGTGTGAGACGGGATCATTTCTCGCTTCCCGGTCGAATGCAGGTCGTGCAAAAAAGGACGAATCAGTAGTTGTTGCAGAAGCCATTCTGGATGTAGTAGCGGCGCAGCCAAGTACAAGTACACGAACAGTGGCTAGGCAGGTGGATACCTCACAGTCCATGACTTGGAGGGTACTGAAGGATTAACATTTGCTCCCGTTTCATGTGCAACGAGTCCAGAAACTGTCTCCAGGGGATTATCCAAATCGTATTGAATTCGCCCGCTGGTTTCTGCAGCAGAACGCGCTAAATCCACATTTTGGACGAACTGTGCTTTTCACCGATGAATGTACCTTCACACGTGAAGGTACATTTAACACACACAATGCACATGTATGGGCGGATGTCAATCCACATGCTACGTATCCACATGCTCATCAGAGACGCTTTTCCATCAATGTTTGGGCAGGAATCCTCGGAGACCACCTAATCGGACCGTACCTTCTTCCTGAACGCCTCAACGGTAAAACATACCTCACATTTCTGCAACATGTGCTGCCAGACCTGTTAAACGTTGTTCCTCCACGCATCTGGCGGGTCATGTGGTTCCAGCACGATGGAGCGCCAGCCCATTATGTACGAGACGTCCGCAACTATCTGGACATCACATTTCCGAACAGATGGATTGGTCGAGGTGGTCCTGTTGCTTGGCCTGCTCGCTCGCCAGATCTTTCACCCCTCGATTTCTTTTTTTGGGGACGATTGAAGGCTCTTATGTATGAGACACCCATTGAATCCCCCGAGGAACTGGTCGCCAGACTTTCCGCCGCTGTAGGGGAAGTGCTCGAAAAGCCTGATGTTTTCGCGAATGTTCGCCGTTCCATTCTTCGCCGTTGTTCTGCGTGCATAACCTCTGGTGGTCACAATTTTGAACATTTATTGTAATTACATGTTAATAAATATGCTTTGGTAACATAATCCTAATTTGTGTCTTTTTACCTCGTATCACAGCACACAATGTGTGGACATGGTAAACTGAACTGTGCTCAGGAGTAGAAATTTCAAACCCCTCTCCCCAGAAACTTAACCACGTCTAACGATTCAGATTTTGGGCTGAAAATTTAAGTCTAAGCTTTAGAAAGCATTTAATGAGACACAAAAAATAATGGTATAAAATAGTTGTTCGTTACTCCAAAGTCTAAAGCGCCCTCTATCGGAATTTTTTGAAAATTTTCTTTAAAATTTATTTTCAAGAAAATACTGACATAAAGAATAATTTTAGCAAAACGCGGCAGTAGTTAGAGCCTATCTACGACACAAAGATCGGGAATAACTGATTTTTGTTCTGGGGGGAGAAGGGTTTCAAATTTCAAATTTCAGTTTACGCTACTTAACTACTCGTTAGGACTCAGATTTTTAGATCAAAATTTAAGTTTAAGTCTAAGCTTTCGAAATCATTTAAAGAAATACAAAAAATAACGTTAAAAAATAGTTGTTTGTTACTCCAAAGTCTAAAGCGCCCCCTATCGGCATTTTTTGAAATTGAACTTTAAAATTTTATTTCAAGAAAATACTGGCATAAAGAAAATTTTTTGCAAAAACCGCAAACGAATCGACCAATTTTTCCATGTTTTATAATCATTTGAAATTTCGGGCCCTAAACTTTAATGCCCCCTATCTCCTTGGGAATACGTCTGGGACCCTTAGTCTCCTATTTAATATTATTTGTCTTTAAGTGTACTATAACCCCTTAAAGTTCTGCCCATCTTTTATGAATCACCCTGTATATATATATATATATACATACATATATATATATATATATATATATATATATATATATATATTTATATATATATACATATATATATACATATATATACATATATATGTTACATTATTAGATCTAATTCCACGATTTCCTTATCTTATTCTAAATTACTACTTTATATTCACTAAATCCTTATTCTTAAATAATCTTTATTGTTAACTCTGTTAAATTCCCTTTAATTTAATGTCTCACTTGTCTAAATTGCTTAAATATTACGCTTTTAGTATTCTTAAATTAAATGTTCCATTTCCATGCTTTTTTCTTTCTAGAATGTTCTTTTAGCTTCCATTTTTACTTTCTGCTCTGCATTTAGACATTGTAATGTATGAATTTTTTCTCATCACGCCCAAGCTCAAAAATTCTTTCAAATGGCTGCCTTACTTAGTAGCGGCCATTGTAGTCACTCTGACACATTCTTTGATTTCTCGCTGCTGTGATTTTGTCTATCTTTGCTTTTTTATCGCCAAGTTGTGTAGGTTTATATTATTCGGCTGCCTTTTTGGCTATCTCTCATAAGGATTGAATACATCACTCTTCTCCTGGCTGTAATACTATTTAGACGTGAGAGCTAGAACACTCTCTGCTGTTTTCTTAGGGACACCTCTCCCCTTCAACTTTTATCACAGCTGATATTTGTTGCAATAAAATGAGTACTGTTGATCATTGCAAACACTGTAGTTTTTTTAAAATATATACTGGGACCTGGTCTACCACCTAATTATTATGTATTCCAGAGATGTATTCCATAGCCTTCACTCGACGACTGCAATACAACTAATTGTTATACTAATATAACAGGATCGAATTACCTGTTCTGACCACTTCTATTATGCTGTTGCTGCTGGATGTGATCCACAACTACTATCAAGACAGCCAGTACTGCATTTTCAACGATAAATTAATCCAATGTTGCTATAGTGCAACATATCTACCCTATATATATAAAATCCTAATGAAACAAATATATGAAACGCCTGAAATGTAACGATTCTTTGAATCGACTGATTAAACAACTGATTATGTTTCACGGTGATTTCTCCTAAAAAAAAGGAATACTTTGTGATGAAATTAACACCAAAAATCAATATTGATCTGCAGATTTCAAAATTGGTATTAGAATTTTTAAATTCGAATTAGTTTCCGAAATATTAATTTTTTTCTAATTTTATATACATTTTTCTAATGATGGCAACTCAAATTTTAATCAAACAGATATTTTTTTTTCAGATTTTAGAAAAGGTTACTATTTTAAACTAATTTGGCGAGAAGTCTGGCCTCCCTTAAATGTACGCTAAGAAATGTATCATGTTACTTTCATTCATAATTCAATTTGTATTTCATTATCATTTTATTTAATACAAGCAGAAACATTTAAAATAAATGGCTTTCGCTTCTTTATTTTTTTTAAACAAAATGAAAAGAAAAATATTAGGCACAGATGTCATATACGCACCGGGGTACCTAATTGATGCCAAAATGGCATTATTTTGGTTGACATGGTAACCCGGCTATTGTTGTTTATTTAATAATAAATGTTTATTTTCTTTTTTGAAATTACATAAATTGTTTTGTTTTATAGATAATTATTTTTTTGGTTATTTTCCTTTAAAAAAAAAAAAAATAATAGAAAATAATTAAAAAATGCAGTACTACTTAGTTATTCCACTGACCCATTTCGCCAAATTATATAAATCGCCAAACCACTCGCCAAATTATACAAATTGACATAATTTTTATTTTAAATAACGAAAGAACAAAGAAAATAGTATAACATTAATAAATATACAAATAAAACATCAAAATAAAAATCACTTGATGACATAAAGACGTGTAACTTGCTTAAAGTCAAGTGAATGTGATATTTATCAACCATTATTGGCATTTAATCTTATAGTTTGGTGATAGATTTTCGGTCGACGGGATAACTAAGTAGTACCAAAAATACATATGTAACTGGTATTCGAAAATGAGGATTTCGCCAAATTTTCGTAAAAAAAAATCACGCCAAACCGGGAGCGTATATGGCATCTGGCCAAATATTAAATGATGTAACAAACGATGACATTTAATTCCAACTTCAAAGCAATGTTATAATTTATTACTCGGAAAAAAAAAAATGCTAACTGCCGAGTTGAAAAATAGTTATTGACGAGGTTTGCACCCGGCTAGCGTAAGTGTACCAAGAATTCTTTGCGTCAATGCTTTTATGTAGTATTATTCGAAAAAAAAAATTAATTTTTTAAAATCGAAATGGAAAACTTTCGGCACAGATGCCACATACGGTCCCATATTGGCGCTATTTTTTTCTGATGCCAATGTCATATACGCAACGGGTACTTAACTGGCACCATAGTATCGTTATTTTGTTTGATTTGATAAGCCGGATGTTGTTGTTTATGCTGTTGATCTTTTCCCCAAATTAGCGTTGGAAAAAAATCGCGCCAATATGGGCCGTATATGATATCTGGGCCAAACTTTCATATGAAAATCGAAGGAATCAGAGCGTATTTATTTATGGCAGTTACATGACTTGGACTATTATAATATAGATGAAATGATGGCGATAGAATAATATTTGGCGACTTATCCCCTGTACCTGGCTAATATTAAAGTACCAAAATGGCACCAGGAATATAAAAAGCGAAGTGGTTCGCCCGGAACGCTTGATGATAGTCACATGACTTAGGCTTTTGTTGTAAAAATTGTTTTAAAATACCAGGAGACAAAGACTCTGTACACTTAATTCCTTTTATTTTTAGCTTCTTTTCAAACATTTAACTGATCCTCTTTAATCAAACACGAAAGCAACCATTGGATGTCTTAACAGCAACTGATTCGGCCTTAAATTTTTGAAATCAAAGGAAATTGAATGGAAACCGGTTTACAGGGAGATCTGCACAGCTTTTTTCAGTATAATTCAATCTTCTATAATATTTTTTAAACCGATCAGATTAGCGTGTTTTTAGATTCTGTGGTGTCTGAACGGGGGTTGGTGAGCGTAGCTTGCAGGGGGCAGAGCTCCCTAGTATATACATAAAATCATTATAAATTATCAACAAAAATTGTGAAAGTATAAATATTATTTATATACATATATATATATTTATTTATATTTTAAATTATCTTAAAAAGCACTATAAAATTTTACTTAATTTATATATATTTTTTTAATTTTTTTATTTTAGTTACTTCAATATTGAAGCCAAGTATTTTGCTGGTGTATTTTCATAAACAGTTGCAGCATGAATTTCTGGTAATGTGGGCTGAATATTTAGAAAAACATCATGGAGTTAATGCTTATACTCTGTATAAATCTGGTGGAAACCCCAAGAAATGGCTAGATGATGTTACCTCCAAATCAAACATCATTGTTTTTGTTATATCTGAAGGCTTAGCTGAGGTGTTTGATGAAAAGAATTCTTCCTACGAAGAAGATACTTACTGGGTTGAGCAGTTACCTGAAGCTAAAGCCCTTATAAGTAGTTTAAAAACTGGAGAAAAGGTATTTTGTAAAGTTTGTTTTCCATTTTCAAAAAAAGAACATGTACCAAAATGTTTAAAGAATAAAGGACCTTTATTCAGATTGCTTGGTAAAGTTGATCAAACTGAGGAATTTTTATGTTACCTTTTCAACTGTTCTGCTAAATTTAGATTTTTAAATAGACTTTGCTGTATAAAACATCATGACATCAAAAATGCTGACAACATGCAAAAAGATTTGAAAGATTTAAAAGACAAACTTAAGAAAGTAAATGAAAACAAACATGATGTTCTGTCTGGCACAAATGCAAATGAAGAAATTTTGCAGAATGCACCAATAAATGAACAATTAGACTTAACGTCCCAGAATGATTACAAAATTAATGAAACTAGTTTAAGTATTATAGATGAAAATGAAGATACTTTGGCAGCTAACAGTTCAAGTATATTTAATGAAGAAAATGGTTTAAAGCAATCAAGTTTGTCTGCTGAAGACAGTGGAAATAAAAATAATCAATTTCATCAACAGGGAGAAAATGTGTCTTACTTTGTAAAAGAGCAGAAAAAAGAATTTTTATTATATTGTCTTGGAAAATCTATTAATTTTCAATGATTTATTTCAGTATGTTTTAGTACTGATTATCTAATCTTATTGGAGTGGTCCCAGTCTAGATATGCCAAATTTCTGGTAACTGGATAAATAGTCTAAAAGATAATTAAGGATATCTAGTATGCATGTTTTTTGTATTGCATAACAATGTCTTTCCATATTTTATTTAGGTTTCTGACATGTAGCAATTTACATAGGAGATTAGTAGAAAGATTTATTTTTGGTTTTTGGAAAGATTTATTTTGATTTATTATTTATATTTAGTCATGTCCAACTTTTTTTTCTTCTCTTTCTTGTAAGATGTGTTATGATTATTTTTATAAAATTTAGTTTCTAAATTTACTGGTTCAATGACTAATTTTTGATCATAGACCAATTAAATAAATATGTTGTACAAGGTCTAAAATATAGGTTATTTTGTAAATTTTAGTGTATTACTTCAGTATGTTTTGAATCAATTTGACTCTTTCTGTGTAAGAAGCAATCTTAAAACCAGCTTGACTTTTTTAAATATAGGTTTTACTTTATTATTAAACTGTTATCTTATGTAAAAGCTACCATAGTTTTATGTGCACTTTTTATTGAGGAAAAAAAAAAAAAAAAAAAAAGTCAAAATACATGAAATTGGCTAAATAATCTGTTTTAGATTTTCAATAACACATTTAAACAGTCTTCAAATACAAATCAATCATAGAACCAGCAAATTTAAGTCCTAAATTTGATCAAAAGATCTTAGAAAAATGAACTGTTTTCTTTTCTTCTTTGTTTGTTTTCATAAGACCAAAAATAGACCTTATCTATCCATCTCCTGTAGTTGGATGATATCTGATTTATTGTATCTGCCAGCCTTCAATAAGAAAAATGAAGCAATTAGCAGTTGATGTAATTTTCCTCTTCTAAATATGTATAGAAAGTTTTGCTTACTGCAAATATTTGAAACGTTTAATTTTACAGAAGGAGGAAAGAAAAGCTTTAGATTTTTGCTATTGTATTCAAGGAAAAAAAAACCATTTTCTTTTCTCACTACTATGTGTCAAAATTTATTTGGGATTAACACATTAATGAGACAAATATATATTATACTGTTATCTTGCTTGGCTGTGTTGTCTCTTTAAACATTCAACATTTTCTCAAAAATTTATTTGCAAAATAAAGGATAAAGAAAAATTGTTAGTTCTATCTATGAGTTCTAAATAACTTTAAAAGGCTAGTGTTATGGAGATTTAGATAACTGAAGGATAGTTTGTAAATCAGAGTTCAGTTAATTGGCATTTCACACATTTGAAGAAAAATATTAAGAATTTTAAATGTGGAAAATTTTTATTATGTTGCTTCACCATGATATGTGATCCTCAAACCGTTCACCTCATGTAACTTGTATAAAACATTGCTTTATTATTATTATTATATTACAGTTATTCAGTTTTTGAAAATCATAGGTTCTCATTATGATATATGCTGACACATCAGTGTATGAAGACATATTCACAACTCTGTGCTTTTCATAATTACTCTTAAAAGAGATGATGAGAAGTGTTATGTTTAAGTTTTTTTAAATATTCATGTACATTTTTGGCTTTAATATTAAGTATCATCAACATTTTCATATCGCTATAATGAATAACATAAAAAATATATATTCTATAATTATTTTAATTTTGATAAAACAGTTTTCTTGATACTTAGACTGTTAAATTATAATTTTTTTCCTCATGCTAATATTTATGTATAATTTGTTTGGTATTCAGATACAGGGTTCATTGCTTTAAATCAACTTGATTTTTATTGTGATTAAAATCATGATTTAAATCAGTTGATTTAAAAAAAATCATTGACTTAAGTCAGATTTAAAAAAATTATCTATACTAATAATTTTTCAATAAATTCAAGATGTAAACAAACATATTAATGTACTTTAATATAATTTAGTTTTACACGATACAGATAATCAATCAGTTTTTAGAAAGAAAAAGCTTAATCTTCGTCAAAAAGTAAAGTACAATGTAAAGTTTAGAAAAAGTAGTTTCAAATTTCATTTGAATCAAATTGTAAAATAAACTTGCAACAGTAAAGAAATCTAAGCAGGAATATGTTAAATATAGGAAAATTACTTGCCTATTACTTAGTATTTAGAAAAACTTCTGCAAGTTTAAGTAAAATAAAATTGTATGACTTTGCTTGTTACAAGCAAGCGTTGAGCCCAGCACATTTATTATCCTATCTTTTGAATCCCCATTATGCAGAAGAGGAATTAACAAGCTCTGAGAAAATATCAGCATTATTGTTTACTAAAGAAAAATTATCTACTTTGTTGATACCTATTATATTAAAATTTGAAGTAAAATCTGAACCATTCATAGAATTTTTGTCTCGGTCTAATATAGTGAAAGAACTTTGTCCTTTAGAATGGCGGAAGACACTTGTTAAGTTACCGAAAAGGATAATACTAAAAAAACTTAAAGAATTCCTAATCTACCAGCTTTTCACTGCAATAGAGTCATTGGCGTCAGCAGAACGATTGTTTTCTGCTTTCTGTTCAAAATTACTTAAAATTTTTATGTGCTGCAGTTGTTTTAACTAAAATATGTAAGGTGGAATTGAGGTTTGACACCTGATTTGTAGTTTTCCACACATTTTGTATCATAAAATATTTTGATAGCCTAAAATGTTACAATTTTAATCATTTATGTAAATTGTGTAGTAATATTAATATATATATATGGTAATACTTATATAGCATGCATGTGTGTGTGTCTATGTATGTAATTTTAATTTATAAATTAAGATTCATATAAAATAATAATATTGTGTATTTTTTTTAATTAAAAAAATCTTATTAAAAAAAAAAAAATCCGATTTAATTTGATTTTTTTAAATGTAAAAGATTGTGTTGAACAGTGTGAAAATGAATATGCTGAATTTTAAGAACAGGATGCAAGAGTGTCTCTTTTAAACATTGAGAAATTAAACAATAAATTTTTAAAAGAGTATCTTGGAAAATTAGTAAATTTTGTAAGCAGATATAATTATTTTTTTAAGAGGTATGCTCACTATTTTCAAAGGAACATGTACCAGTAAATAATAAGAAAAAGTATTGTCAGCAAGAAGTGTGAAAAGAAAAAAAAATCTTGTATGCTATCTTATCACCTGATTATTATAAGAGAAAAAAAAGCCTTATTGTGAATTATGCCTACTATTATTATTTACAAATAAAATATTTAGTCTTTATATTGAAGTATAACTTTAAAGTTTTGTAGAATAGCACTTTATTACCCAACTGCCAATAGGGGTTATGTGTTTCACACATATCTGGGTATGTGAATTTCTTTATACCCTCAAAACATCCCAACGGCTTTTAATGAATGAGGTCTCTATCGATTCGTCTTAACCATCCGATGGTTATAGGCTAGGTTTTGTTTTTATGAATTCAAAATGGCAGTAGACACAATTTTTTTTTTAACGCACCCTATTGAGTGGCATATCATTGGATAGGTCTTTCAAAATGAAGACTATGTTTCATTGACTATTTTACAGTCAGAAGCTCAGTTTAAATATTACACAACCTGGAAGTTGTGTAGGTAGGATCTCTAGCTTTACTGCAACTCCAACCATCATAGACATCTATAGGCATCATAAACAGTGTTTATAGATAGGAACTAACAATTAAACACAACTTAAAAGTTATCAATACAAGTAAATAAAAAAATAGGTAAATAATATAAAAAATAATTTAACATTGATGAGAAGCAATTAATTAGTTTGCTTTTTATGCAGTCAGGTTTTTTGATTTTGTAAATTAAATAAAATTATTTTGATGCTAGAAAATAAATGTAGACTCTCAAATTATACTAATTATACATTTTAAAAAATTCTGTGAGTAATTCCAGAAATATTTATTACTTAAATAATTTTGGGAGTTATCACAAAGTTGCAGTCTGTTAATTTAAGGCTTGTGTTTAACTAATTTATTTCCTCAAATACAAATTGACTTCTTTTTTTTTTTTTTTACAGATTCATTGTATATAAAATAGCATTTACATACCATAAAGGAATGGAATTTTTTGTTGAAGGGCCTAGAGGGTCGCAATTTCGCATACATATTTAAAAAACTTCTATAGAATATTCGCTATTTACCATTTATGTTGTTTTGAGTAATCATTTCATAAGTCATATTTAATGTATCAGTGATGTCGCTAGGTTTTTGAAATCCTGAGTTCCTGGGATCCACGCACTTCTAAAAACTGGATCCATTTTAACAAAAGTGGGTCGTCTTTTTAGAAATAAGTCATATTCAGTGTATTTAATAGAAAATATCTTTTTGCGTTCTTTCAAGATAAAAATTATGCATCCTGAAGGACTCATCTTATTTTTTTATGCATCTAATTTTTCGATTAAATGTTGTTCTGTAGTGCGTCATTGGTATCACTATTCAATTAAAAGTATGAATTTGAAATATTTAATGTTTGGAATAGTTAATATTAAGATAGCACAAGAAATATGTTTAAAAAAGTAATTATTTATAGGAGATTTGAATATATATATATTAAAAAGAAATTTAGTATAGGGATCACAAAATTTTACATCTATAAAGATACAATTATAATAGACACAAAAAGACACTATGATAATAGATATAATTTTCAATTGCATGGTATGTTCTTCTTTTCCTCTCTATGATAATTTAGTGATTATTTAGTGCAAGATGTTTGCTCTTTTATTTTCTGACTCTACATATATGTATATTTTTAATCTCTTTCTGATGTATATGAAAAATATGATTCACTTTTGTCTATATCAGTAGCACTCACTATGTAGCCTTCAAGCTCATTATATGACCTCCTGAAAGTGAGGCACATAATTAAAATATGTATATCAATATTATTAAGCAAGAACATGTCATGAGTAATACTGACATCATCTCGATGTTAGCAATTCATTTTCCCATTTCGCAAATTTAATTCTAATCATCTTATAATTTTAAGTTTTACACAATCATTATGGAAAAACTGTACTTTAAAATGCAATTGTCACTTTTGTCTATATCAATAGTACTTACTATGTTGCCTTCAAGCTCATTATATGACCTCCTGAAAGTGAGGCACATAATTAAAATATGTATATCAATATTATGAAGCAAAAACATGTCCATGAATAATGCTGACATCATCTCGATGTTAGCAATTCATTTTCCTATTTCGCAAATTTAATTCTAATCATCTTATAATTTAAATTTTATCTACGATCGATATGGAAAAACTGTACTTTAAAGTGCAATGTTTTTGAAAACTGTATATCGATTTACTAACTTTTTTTATACTTTTTGAAATAATTTTAAAACATGAATTTTTAAAAAAATCTATCTCTATCATGTGCAGTTTGACTACAGAAGATTAACGAATTTGCACTTAAAATAGTATAAATAGTGCAGCATTTGTTTTCAGCTGATATTCAATAACAAAATTAACACTTCATAAAAAAAAAAAAAAAAATACAAATTTAACAGCTATGTAATCAAATTATGTGCTTAAATTCTGAAATAATCATGATAAAAAAGGCTGCTGTAAGTAGCAAAATCTTTGGCAATTTCTTTGTCTATTATCTCCTGGCATACGGCTTATACAAAAGTACTGTTTTTAATAAATTAAAAAAAAAATTATGTCAATAAATGATTAATATTTTTAATGGGCAATCTGAAAAAATAAATGTAAAAAATATGTTAAACCTTTCTCTATAAAAAAAAAAGAAAAAAAAAGGTTTTCACCTGTGTTCCGTACACTAGGAAATATATTCTGTATCCTGGTAAGCTCGCGTTGGAAATCATGTAAATATAAAGAAATATTTTGTAAAATGTATTTTTTTAAGAGCTTGCATTAGTTTTTAAAATCTGATACAAAAAAAAAAAAAAAAAAAAAGAAAGAAAAAAAAGAAGGCACTTATATAGAAGATACATTTGGGACTTAGCTGCAGAATATATTCAAATTATCATCTTCTATAAAACAGATTTTAAGCCTTTTTAGTTCAACATATTTTTCTGGGATGACATTTAGTTGATTGAAAATAATCAAAGTTAAATATGGCTCTTGCCTGACAAATAAAAATCTTATAAATCTTCTGCAAATCTCATTAAAATGTTTTTGTTAGTTTAAGTTTTAATAATTATGTGAACTGATATTAAATACTGCTAATATTTACATGCAACATAATTATTATATTTGCTTGTAATATTACATACTTAACCCTTTATGTCTCAAATTATGAATTTATAAAAATTTCATCTTCAAAAGCATTTTTTGTGAATCTTTTAAACTTCGTTAGAAGATTTAATTTATTATTATATCATTTATAAGTTTCTCTTTTAAGTTTTGCAAGATTGTGATATCATTGAAACTGTATCTATTTTATGGGACATCTTTCTTTTAAAGCTTTGGATTACTTAACAATTATTTTTAGAGTAATTTTTACACCGTCATATAGGAAAAGAAAAATATTTTTAAATGCAATTTGTTTGAAAACTGCATCTCAATTTATTTTTGAGATATTAATTATTTTGTAGTTTTTAAAACGATTTAATGGTGGCAACTGAAGTACTCCATTTCTTTAGAAAATAAAGAGAAAATAGTAGATTACTATATCTTTTCATTGCCATTTTCTCATAAAAACTGGAAAAAAAAAAGAATTTAATTAAAATACGTGCTATGCCAAGAATATTGTCTGCTATAAAAATGTATTTTAAAGTATGTATATGTGTGACTTTTCCCCCCACATTTACATAGTTCCTTTCAAAAATCTGAAATAATGCAATTTTATTAATCCATGTGTAATAACATTTTTCAAATTTTGAAAAAATATAAATGAATGATTTCTAATAAAACATGGAGCTATTATAAACTATATTTAATTTTCAGTATCCATATTAATGTTATAAACAAATGAAGGCTTATGAATCAGTAGATACCTGATTTTTGTTGTTGAGTTTCTTGAACAATGACGTCACTTTTTGCTCATTTGTGTATTATTCTCCGATAGTGACGTCATATGCATTCATTTCTATAGATACTGTTTGACACTGGATCGTACATGTGGAATTCTTCGCTGTATGCAAATGACGTCATTTTATATAAAATAGAAGCATGTATTTAAAGTCATAAAGCCAGGGATGTAGTGGAGGGTATATGCCGTATACCTTCTGGATTTTTTTAAGAAGCACCGTATACCCTCTGTTTCTCAAATAAAGTCATAGTGTATACCCTAAGGATGACATTCATGACTTTAGCGTATACCTTCTGCCTATAGCGTATACCCTCAGGTTTTTTATGACTACATCACTGCTTAAAGCTGAAATATGTTTTGTACTATATATATTTATGTATATATATATTTTTTTCATCGGGAGCAACATTAAATTCTGAAAAAGCAGAATTCCTGTTTTCTAGTAGATGTATTTTCTTGATAAATATGCATATACGTATTTATATATATATATATATATATATATATATTTCATATTAAAATGAAAATGATATCACAGTTTTGCATAGACAGACTATTCCGAAAAGTGCTTTTTTTATGAACTTAAATAAAATATTTGAATATAACCTTAATCCTACTTTATTGCTACAAATGACTGTAAAAAGATATTATTGGTAATTTTTCTTATTAAAAGAATAATTATTATATTCGGTGCCTTTCAATATATATTTGCTACTAAAATATATTGCTCTTTTATTAATTTTCTGTCTGGCATTTAACTTTAAAATACAAATATCACATATTTTTTGACAATTTTACTTATGTAGTGCAATACACAAAAAACCAATTTTAAAATATTTTATATTTATAATATATATGTGTTGATTTTTGACTGGTGTTATTTTGTGTAATATTTTATATGCATATATTCAGAGTATTTTTGTGATTTAAATTTTGTGTAATATTTTATAATGAAAAAGGTTTTATATGCATGTATTGAGAGTATTTTTGAGATTTAAATTTTGTTTTATGGAGTGATTATTTACTGAGCTTTTATCTTTTGCCAAATGTGCTGTATGTAGAAAAAAGAAAGTTTCATCAATCAATTGATATTTTTTATATCTTTGGCATATTTTTCAATTTATATGTATTCCATTTAATTTTAGTTGAAAAAAAAATGTATTGGACTGAAACAGAATTTTAAATGTCCAATAAACTTTGAAGGTGAATATTTTCTAGTTGAATTTGTTTGTTTGTATATTCACACATATACAGAGGGTTTCAGCACAGCGTTTACAAAGTTTCAGGGGAGATAGAGTACACCTAGACTATGGGAAATCACATAGCAATGCTTGGTTGGAAACACTTTCCTGGTACAGTAGTGACGACACAAAGCATAAGAAAGGAAAGATACAAATATGGTGAGAACATGTTTATTATTCTTAGTACAGCATAAAACTAAGAAATAAGAACAAAAATAGAGACAACGATTGTCATCAAAGATGGTGTTCGAAATTACGACCCCGGCCGTGATGCAGGCCTAACATCTTTGGCGCATGAAAGATGTAATATTCTTGAAAATACCGGGCTTGCCCCAGACTTCCCCAGCAGCTGCCACGATGCGTGCAAGAAGTTCCTCAGCACTTTCCAGCATTGTCCCGGCATTTTTGTAGTACTAATAATAATAAACATGTTTTCTCACCCTGTTCGTGACCTTCCTTTCTTGTGTTTTGTATCATCACTACTGTGCCAGGAAAGCATTCCCGACCGTACATTGCTATGTGATTTACCTTTGTCTAGGTGTACTCTATCTCCCTGAATCTTTGTAACCATTGTGCTGAAACACCCTGTATATACATATGCATGTTTTATTGTTTTATATCCATAACAGTTTTTGTATGCTAACCAGTAAACCAGTGCAAGTCTTTCATACTGCAATCCTTGTTTAATTCTTATGTGTTTCATTAATTTTTAATTAAACAACATGTTTTAAAGAAATGTGAGCATTCAGTGTCAAAAGTTTGTTCAAAAGCCTTTCATATGATTCTTTATTTATCATTGCTTATTTTGTGTGTGCATAGAAAAAGCAATGTTGACATCGGAAATTATATGATTGCAGAAGTTTGGGCATACAAAATAAACAAATCATGTTCTAAAAGTTGTTTGGTATATTTTCCCAGATTAAAATTTTATCACTATAATTATTTATCTCTCACCTTCTAAATCTTTTCTCCTTTCTCTCTGTTTATTCCTCTTTTTGTTCTTCATTATGACTCAGGGACTGATTTTCCATGGGGTAAATGGAGTAAGTGCTTGGGCTGGACCTTGAATTAAAAATATCTGCTGGATACATAGGCAACTAAATAAAATAAACAATCAGCCATTTTTTTATTTTAAAAAGTGTTCTAACTTGTAAATAGTGTGACTTACATTTTGTATACTTATGTTGCTCTTGGGGTTCCCTATATTAATTGATCAGTTTTGGCCAAAGCTCTGTTAAATGTTGTAATCTTTAAAACAAATTTCAATTCTTATGTGTTATGTTACAAGAAACATTAGGATTGTGATTAAATGGCTACCAAGCGAAATTGTTTTATATAGTTCACATATTTCTTTTGCAGGTAGGCTTATCTTTTAGTTGACCAGAGGGAGCCCCAAATTAACTGAGTGAATAAAATTATAATTAAAGTGTATAAGTTTAAAATTTAATTTGGAATTTCAGCATTTGCTTTATTGGGCACTTTTGGCTCATCCACATATTTATGGGCTGTCTGTCTAAAAGTTAATAATTTCAGTTGCTTTTTTCTCTCTATTCTAAAAAAAAGTAACTTACACTGTCACCGCCGCCACTGGTTTTGAATTTTTTGTGACCGGAAGTCTTTCTCCGTTAATAATAAGAAAAATATTACATACAAAAATATGAAAATCAGCGGTATTATAGAGAAATGTTTGATAACATGCTGATGCAGACAGTTTTCAAATCGAAGAATTATTTTAAGAGATATTTAATGCAGAAGTTGGACAAAGTCGTTCCATTAAAAGAGTTTTATAGGAGCAAAAACTATACATCGGAATTTAATCATTTTTAGATCAATTTATACGTTATAATTTCCAGCTGTGTAGAATGCATTTATTTTTTAAATTTGACTCATTTTTTGAGCTTTTATTTCTATTTTAAATTCAAATTTTCAGCATTTTGAGAGATATTTTTTACTTATTTTAGAAAATTGTACTAATTTGACCTGTTGCCAACTGTATAAACAGCGCAAACAATAATGTTTGCTTCAAATTAAAAATTTATTTACATGTGACTGTTATAAACAGAAAAAAAAACTTTCAAATTAGAATTAAATAATTACGTATAAAAGCAGGAACTTATTGAAAATTACTTCATAAAAACTATAGTTACACATGAAAGGATACAGAGAAAGGATATTGTAAAATAATAAATTCATTAACATGCGTTAGAAGTCTTAAATAAGAGAAATTAGGTCACATTACACTTATTATGCAAAATGAATAAAAAATAATATTGCAAAACAGTTTAAATTTAAAAATTGCGCGAGACATTTATTTGATATTTCGAGATGAACTTTTCAACTATTTTTGTTGGGACAGCGCAAATAATATTTCATTTCTAACAAAAGTATTTTCACGTGAATATTAAAAACAGAAATAAAAGTTTGGTGAAAATTGTGTGAGATTAAAAACGATACATTTAAAATGCCTTTCATTTATTTATTGAACAACAAACATACAACTTGTGTGCTTGACATGAGAACCTGCTTAAAATGTCTTATTTAAAAGAACTTTCTTTTCGCTTTGTTAAAAAATACCGGGAGACAAAGACTCTGTTTACTTAATTCATTTTATGTTAGCTTATTTTGAAATGTTTAACTGGTTTTATTTAATCAAAGAGGAAAACAACCATAGTATCTTTTAACAGCAGCTGATTTTTCCTTAAAATTCCCCAATCAAAGAGAAATGAATAGAAACCTGTTTATAGGGAGATCGCCACTGTTTTTTAAATTATATTTCAATCTTTCAAAATCTTTTTAAAGTCGATCAAATTAGCGTGCTTTTAGAAACTGCGGTGTCTGAATGGGGGTTGGCAAGCGTAGCTCGTAGGGGGCTGAGCCCCCTAGTTCTGTATATAACCATTGTTATGTAGGTTTTAAAACACTATTTTTATTGGGTCATATTTTTTTATTACTTTGTTTTAGTCATATATAACTTACTTTACCCAATTTTCTTTTGTTGTCAGAAATAAAAGTGTAAAATATTTAAATAACCACTTTAATGAACAATAAATAACATAAAATAATTCCTACCTGTAACAAACTTTTTAAGTCAACAACTTAACATTTCGAATAGTAAATTTCAAGGCAACAATCACAATCAAGATAATTAACTGACCCAACTGCTTCTATGAGATTTTGAACCTATCATACTGTTGCAAAGATAGGGGTTCCAATTTCGAAGTTAAGTACTAATTTCAACAACAAAAACTAAATAAAGATTAGAGATAAACACAGTTTAACAATTTTATCTGGCCACTTTTGACAAGTTGTTAATTTCATTTTTCTGTAAGACCTGGTTTTATCAGAATTATGTTAATATGATATATTTTTTTTTTAACCCCTATTATTGCTTAACTTCCTTTTGCTGTAAGAATTGGTCCTATCAAAAACTTGTCAATATAAAAGTTGTAGATAATATTAAGAAGATTTATAATAAATCTAAGCAAATTTGATATCTTGTGAATTGACGAAGTTATGAATTTTTTTCTTCTTCACCCCCCCCCCCCCCTTTTTTTTTTTGCCGGTAAGAGTTTGGGTTTGTCTTATCAAAAAATTGTCAATATAAAAGTTGTAGATAGTATTAAGGAGATTTATAATAAGTTTAAGTGAATTTGATATCTTGAGAATAGAGGAATTTTTGAATTTTTTTCTCCCTAAAACCCTATGTTTTTAGCCATTTGAGCCCATTTTTAATTTTATCAAAAATCTGTGATACATAACATTTTGGCCCTCTTCCTAGAAGTAATAATAACTTTATAAACTCATTTAATATGTATTATAATTAGGAAATTATGGTTTTTATTTTTATTTTCACAAAACCCCTCCTTATTTCTACCCCTTGGCCCGATTTTGCCCATTAACAAGCTTGACCGAGATTGTATATCCCCTTGATTTTATGTATCAGTTTGGAAGAGATTTGTGTAGAATTATGAAAGTTATCGTGCCATAAAAAGTTATATACGAGGGCCGTTTTTTTTCAACCTCCGATTGCACAGCATCAACGTTAGGCGAGCGGCAGGAAGTCGGTATGCGCATAGAGCGACGGTGCATGTTCCCCACATCACCCTCTTTGACTGCCTTTTCATTGACGCCATTGTGAGGCGAGCTGTAGCCACGTAAACATGGCTGCCTTAATTGATTCTCCCGCCAAGTGTGAATTGCGAAGTGTTATTCGATTCCTGCAAGCTGAAGGGAATAGTGTAGCTGAAATTCATCGAAGAATGAGCCGAGTGTATGGAGAAAGCTTTATAAGCGATGGTGTTGTGCGTGAATGGTGCCGAAAATTTAAAGATGGCCGAACCGATGTGCATGATGAAGGAGGTCAAGGACGCAAGTCTGTAGCCACAGACAACCTTGTTCAACGAGTGGACGAAGAAGTTAGAGGAAACAGAAGGTTCACTATAAATGATTTGTCCATAAAATTTCCAGAAGTCTCGAGGTCTTCTCTGTACACTATTGTGACGGAACATTTAGGCTACAGAAAAATTTGTGCTCGCTGGGTCCCAAAGATGTTGACGGACAACCACAAAACACGACGAATGGGCTCAGCCTTGACATTCCTCACCCGTTATGACGCTGAAGGAGAAGACTTTTTGAAATCAATTGTGACAGGTGATGAGACCTGGGTTCAGTATGATACACCTGAAACAAAACGTCAATCTCAACAATGGATGCATACGAACTCGCCAAACAGACCAAAAAAATTCAAACAAACCTTCAACAACAGAAAGATTATGGCTACAGTGTTCTGGGATCAAAAAGGTGTGTTGCTTGTTGAGTTCATGCAGCCAGGGACGACGATTACTTCAGCTGTTTATTGTGAAACTTTACGACGGTTACGCAGAGCCATTCAGAACAAAAGAAGAGGCATGCTGACTTCTGGAATTGTTCTGATCCATGACAACGCCCGTCCTCACACTGATGCTGTAACCCAACGTCTACTTCAGCCTTTTCAGTGGAAAATTTTCGATCACCCGGCATACAGTCCCGACCTAGCTCCGAGTGACTACCATCTTTTCCCTGAACTTAAAAAGTGGCTAGGAGGGAAGCATTTTCAAAGTAACGTGGAGCTTCAAGACGGCGTCAAGAATCATTTGAATTCATTGGCGGACACTTTTTATGAAGAGGGTATTGGAAAGCTTGTCCACAGGTACGACAAGTGCCTCAATTTACAAGGTGATTATGTTGAAAAATAACCATAAGTGTACATAACTTTTAGTAATAAAATGATCTTTCTATATATGCTTGTCTTTTTTTTATGGCCCATCGGAGGTTGAAAAAAAAATGGCCCTCGTATGTATATCTATATATAAAGTTTTGAACTGTGGGTGGTTTTGAGTTCTAGGGGTCATGATCGGTGTAGATCTGCAAAAATATTTCAGAAATTCCAACATAGGGGAGAATGTAATAGGTACTAATTCTTACAAAATCTACCTATAAAAGAGGGGGCGTGGTGTTACTAGCAATAAGTATGAAAATCAAAAGCTCATAGAACTTTTCCTGATCGTATAGAAAAATAACTCTCTTTTTTTTTCCACGTAAAAAGTGTGTTGTATTTATTACTAGCAGGCTATGCCCGCTGCGCTGGTCAATATTTCCAAATGAACCTTGGATTAAACTAAATGGTGAATTTGAACTTGTATTTTAAACAATATGGATCTTCAGCTTGACCTTGCACATTACTGAAAACGATGCGAACGCCATTGCGATATAATGTTATCTTAAGCGTTGGACAAAATTTAGCAATTAAGAAGTAATTGTTTTAGTTGATTATAAACAGCGCACTTTTGGTCGGGTAATGAGACCGTTATGACAACAGGAATTAATAGTTCTATAACTAATCAACATATAATGAAATCTTATGCTCTAGCATCATTCCTGAAAAGTTATGTAACAGGACCACTTGTAACAAAATATGTTCTGTAGATTTTTTAAAAAAGGCTAAACTTTCATAATCAGATTCACTTAATTTTTGAACTTTTACTGTTGCTCTATAACTAAGTACCCTTGAACAATATGTATACAATAAAACCTTTCCAAAATTATTACCTAACTAATTGTGGTATATCCTACGAAAGTATTATAAACAATCGGAATGAAATACAAATTTCCGCTGTAAATATATAGTAGATGATGATGATGCGATTTTGTGTAATAGAATTCATAGTAAAGTTTTCGCTTCAAACATAAACGATGCTTTCAACATTAAAGCTAATACACCAATATGTGAAGTATCCGATTACGGAAGGTTAACTTGAATTCTCATGAGCAACTACTCAAAGAAAAGTGAATATGTGACTTTTGTGATAATTTTATGTCAGCCGGGCGCAGGTAATAAATAAATCAATAAAGATTGTTTTCATAGCAAATTCTTATTTTATTATTTTCATTTAAAACACAAACCTTTCACTCATTTCATTTAAAATGCATGCCTTATACTAATTTTGTCACATATTTTTATGGACTTAAATATCATTGCGTGGAGAGATATATCTACAAGAATAATATATACATCTTGCTTAAACAAGTATTTAATCACGAACACATTTTACAGCAGACGATCACAGGAAACACAGATTCGGCATCGCATACAATTGCCGCTTAAGCACAAAAACATTCTCTTTTTCTTTCGCGCTAGTCGCGGTTACAGTCAAATACACCACATCTCCTCCCTTCCAAAACTTCTTCTATAGATCTAATCGCTTTGGAGGTTTCCGGACTCTAGTGGATCGGCGAACTGGTTGTGGTGTCGGAGTTGAACCCTGGGCTATGAGTGGAGCATGCTCTGGTGTAGGAATTGAGACTGGCGTTGCATCAGTCGTCTCCGTCTCCCTACAGGTCGGTGATGGTGTTGACTCAACACTGGACGTCGGAGCCTCAGCATCTTGCACAGGAATGGCAGGTTTTGAAGACTGTCGTCGGAGCTCGCATTCTTTTTCCTCTATGTCTCCTCCATCCCGTATTTGATCCACATGTCTACGCCACAATTGGCCATTTACATCCACAGTGTAATGTAGTTGCCCATCTTTACTAACGACTCTTCCAAACCTCCATCTCTTGTCTCCTTGCCGGTAATTTCGTACAGCGACATTGTCGCCAATTCGGAACCCTCTATCTGAGAATTCATAAGTTCCTTTACGAACTTTTTCTTCCACCCTGCTCTTAAGATCAGGACGCAGCAGGTCGATTCTCGTCCGAATCTCTCTCTTCAACATGAGCATGGCTGGACTATGGAGTGTAGTGAGGTTCGGAGCTTTTCTGTATTGCATAAGGAACGTACTTAATTTTTGTTGTATCGTTCCGCCATAATTTTGCATAGCTCTTAAAGATTGCTTCACTGTAAATACGTATCTTTCGGCCTGCCCATTGCTAGATGGCTTAAAGGGCGCAGTGGTTCTGTGTTTAATGCCGTTATTACGCATAAACATGTCAAATTCGAACGATGTGAACTGTGGACCGTTGTCACTTACAAGCATAAGTGGCAATCCAAATCGTGCGAAACAGTCTCTTAAGCATTCAATCGTTTTGGTTGTTGTGGTGGATCTCATTGGATAAGCTTCCAACCACTTTGAATGAGCATCTACTATAATCAGGAACATATGTTCAAAGATAGGTCCAGCGAAATCTATGTGGATACGTTGCCAAGGTGTACTAGGATACTCCCAGTAATGCACATTCACTTTTTGTGGGTCGGTTTTATATCGAGCACAGTCTACACAGTTCTTGGCCGTGTTTTCTATGTCCTTATCGATGTTTTTCCAGTAAACGTACGATCTCGCGATAGATTTCATTTTTACAGCACCTAGATGGCCATGATGCAACTCTTCAAGCACCTGAGCCTGATACCGTTTAGGGACGCACACCCGCTGACCTAACAGTATGCAACCATCTTGTAGACTATATTCTGCTTCTCTTCCCCTTAAAACTCCTCCACTCTGTAACACATGAAGTATTGGAGCGAGGTCTGCATCCAAAAGAGTTTCTTTGGCTAAGTCACTAGCTGTGACAGGAAGAGTTTCTATTTGTGCTAACTGAAATAGAGAAATTTCATCCTTAACGTCTAGCTGTTCGGAAGTGGACGGCAGCCTAGACAAACAGTCAGCATTACCATGGTTTTTTGTATGACGATACTTTATGTCAAACTGGAAAGATTGTAATACTAAAGAATAATGTAACAATCTTGTCGCTGCCAGAATTGGGAGACCTTTCTTCGATCCGAAGATGGCCACTAAAGG
This sequence comes from Maratus speciosus, assembly GCA_963932465.1. Taxonomy (NCBI): domain Eukaryota; kingdom Metazoa; phylum Arthropoda; class Arachnida; order Araneae; family Salticidae; genus Maratus; species Maratus speciosus. Next base: position 339,778,827 of record OZ010786.1, on the reverse strand, counting down.
TTGGTGGTCAGTTAATAATGTGAATCGTCTCCCTTTTAGGTAAAGATAAAATTTCTTGACACCCCATACAATTGCGAGTGCTTCTTTATCAATCTGAACGTATCTTTGCTCAGTTTTTGTGAGAGTTCTGGAGGCAAAAGCTATTGGTCTTTCCGTTCCGTCAGGTAAAGAGTGGGAAAGTACCGCCCCTACCCCAACAGGAGATGCGTCAGTTGCCAATACCAATGGCAGTGATGGATCATAATGCATTAGGACACGCGGAGAACAAATTTCATTTTTAATTTTTTCAAAAGCTTCCTGACAATCCTTTGACCAAACCCATTTAACATCTTTCTGTGTTAATTTGTACAAAGGATTCGCTATTGTAGCCAAATTAGGGCAAAATTTTCCATAAAAGTTAACAAGCCCTAAAAAACTCTGTACTTCTTGTACGTTTGTAGGTCTAGGAGCTTTCGAAATCGCAGAAATCTTCTCATCAGTTTTATGTAAACCGTTTTCATTAATTTTGTGCCCTAAAAATTTTATTTCTTTTTGAAAAAATTTACTCTTACCCAAATTTAATTTCAGCCCATGATCTTTACATTTCTGAAAAAATTTTCTTAAGGCCTCTAAATGTAAATTATCATCTGATCCAGTCACTCTAACATCATCCATAAAAACTTTAATACCTTCCATCCCCTGGAAAAGACCATCAATATATCTTTGCCAAATAGCTGGGGCAGAATTTAAACCATACATAAGTCTTTTACATACATATAACCCTTTATGAGTATTTATAGTTAAGAGTTTTTGACCATCGGGATGCACTTTCATTTGCAAATATGCATGCTTAAAATCAATTTTTGAAAAATGTTTACCCCCATTTAAACTTGAAAATATTTCCTCTAATTTTGGTAAAGGATGTTGTTGTATCATTATATTTTGGTTTACGGTAACAGAGTAATCTACACATAGGCGTATTGACCCATCAGTTTTTTCAACCGGGACAACTGGTGTTGCCCAATCCGAGGATTCTACCCTCTCTATGATTCCTTCCTTTTCAAGCCTATCAATTTCTTCTTCAACCCTATCTTTTAAAGAAAAAGGTACGGGTCTGGCTCTACAAAATTTTGGTATTACATCGGATTTAAGTTCCAACTTTACTTCATAATTATTAATTTCACCTAACTGATCGTCGAAAAGTTCTTTATACTCTTCTAACAATTTATTCAAATCATATTCACAAGATGTTCTCACTGCTTTGATAGAATTCCAATCCAAATTTATACTATATAGCCATTCACGGCCAAAAATTGTATCCAAATTTTCCTTAACAATGTACAAATTTAATTTGAATTTTTGATTTTTGTATTCAACATCAACAGTAACAAATCCCAAAGGTACAATTATTTCACCTTTATATGTTTTAAAAACTACTTTTGAGGGCTTAATTTTTTTCTTCGAAATCTCACGAAATTTTTTAACGCTCATTACCGAGACGGCCCCTCCAGTATCCAGTTCCATACTTACAGGTTTATTTTCAACAATTAGTGTTAACATAATAGGAGGTTTTCTTTGCTCCTCCTCTTTTAGCGAGTTCAAATCAAAAGAATACATTGGGATAACATTTTCACTAGAATACAGAGTATCTACCTGCTTTTGTTTTACCGTGTTTGCTTTTAACCCTTTGTTTGCGGCAAAACAGGCTTTTTGAATGTGCCCAATTTTTTGACAAAAATGACACTTAGCTAATTTAAATCTGCAGGAATGCTTATCGTGATTAGTTGCCGTACACCGTGTGCAATTTGTTTTTTCCTTCTTTCCCGAATGATTTTGTTTTCCAAGGTTTTTCCTTTGCGAAACACATTTTGACTGCTCTTTATTTTTTCCCACGCTAAATTCCTTAATTTCTAAAGATTTCCCCATTATCTCATTTGCCCCTTTCATAGCTTTCTCCATAGCTAAAGCAATTTTTAAGGTATTCTCGATATCTATATCATCTTCCTCGAAAAGTCTATCTAATATTGCTCTATCCCTTAACCCGCTTACAAAAACATCCCTTAACATCGTATTTAACATTTCTTGTTTATACTGACAAGGAATTGCTAAGGAGCGAAGTTCAGCCATAAAAGCACTGACACTTTCCCCCTCTCGTTGCTTACGATTTAGAAATACATGCCTACTAGGAATTATAAGCGGCGTCGGAGTGAGGTGAGCTTTTAACGTATTTTTTAGGGTAAGGAAATCTTTATCGGAAGGACTGTCAGGAGCTAGCAGGTTTTTCAACAAATTGTATAACTTTGCTGACAAACTAGAAATAAAAACTTTCCCACGTTTGCCATCCGGAACATTTTGAATGTCCATGAATGCTTCGAAGCGTTCTATAAAAGCATCAAAAGCTTCATTTGTATCATCGAACTTTTCAAATTGAACCGAAACTTTAGGTTCGTGGGTTTTCGGACCGGCAAAAGTGGCTAAAGTTTCCATTAAGGCTTTATTCTGTTCGATTAAACTTTGAACGAGCTGCTCCATTTTTATCCTTCTTTAAAAGATAAATACAAAAGAATTTTTTTTTTACCTTGGGCAGTCTTCAGCAGCTAATTATCCATCGGCGTTGTCCGTGGTCGTAATGACTTTGAAACTTTTAGTTACAAACACCTCGTCGCCAGCTGTCACATATTTTTATGGACTTAAATATCATTGCGTGGAGAGATATATCTACAAGAATAATATATACATCTTGCTTAAACAAGTATTTAATCACGAACACATTTTACAGCAGACGATCACAGGAAACACAGATTCGGCATCGCATACAATTGCCGCTTAAGCACAAAAACATTCTCTTTTTTCTTTCGCGCTAGTCGCGGTTACAGTCAAATACACCACAAATTTCATTTTAAAAACTGAAAAGATAAACAATAACAGGAAATAATGCCATAAATAAAAGCAAAAAAATATTTTTAATTTACATACGCAAAATGTAACTAATGCTACTGGGAATTTTAAAAATGCTATCAGCGAGATGTGCGCACGGTTGTTATAAATGTACCCATTTTTTCTTCTTATCGAGGAACAATTTATAAATCGCACAATATTATTCCAATTTCAATTTCTTTCATTGAGGAACCTATGACCGGAAAAAATGGAAAAAGACTCTTGTAGATTCTTCGGATGACGGCATCTGACGCCATAAACCGAGTTTATATATATGAAAATAATTTTTAAGTCGTTACAAACATTGCTTTCATACTTAAATATTTTCATTGGTACTACTTGTTATCCCGTCGAGCAATTTCGCCAAATTATATAAATCGCCAAACCATTCGCCAAATTATATAAATTGACATAATCTTTATTTTAAATAACGAAATAACAAATAAATTAGTATAACATTAATAAAAATACAAATAAAACGTCGAAATTAAAATCACTTGATGACGTAAACACGTGTAGCTTGTTTAAATTCAAGTGAATTTGATATTTACGATCAACCATTATTGGCATTTAATCTTATAGTTTGACGATAGATTTTTGGTCGACGGAATATCTAAGTAGTACCTTTTCCATTTTTGTTTTATAACGCTAAATTCTCAGTAATTTTTTCCCTTTTATTTTACATAAAATCACTATTTTTTTTTTTTTTTTAATTAAGATGCTTGCATTTTTATTTCAAACTCATAGAGCCGTTTTTATTTTTTAGCCAAAAAGGTTGATTTGAATTTTTTCCGTTGCTAGAGTAACGGATGTAATGATAGATATTTTGAGGTTTAGATGCCAAAGACACCGCAAAATTAGAAAAATATGAAATGTGTCATGAACTGTTGGACTTACAAAAATTTATTTGGTAGCATTGGATTCAGCATACAAAACTACATTAAAATATGCTATCATTTGACGCATAATTTTGATATTCGATTTTTTTCCCCTTCCCGTGCAAAAACCATTAGGGGTGACACTTTAGAAAATTCTTTCTTAGCAGAAGTTTATGTCATAAGAAGTATTTTTACCACGATTTTCAAGATTTTAGGTTCAGTAGTTTGCGCTGTGCGTTAATTAGTCCCCTAATCCAGACTTTATAATATATACTATATTAGATATGCGATTTTGCGGTGAATCGATGATCGAAAATTAGTCCAATATCATTTGAAATATTACATAACATTGGAGAAAGTACGAAGAAAGACGAAGAAGAAATGACGAATTACAAAAGACTTGTAATTTTTTTTTTCAAAATGTTGAATTTTTCCATAGTAATAACGTATTAAAACATAAATTTCCTTAAAAATTATCTTTATTTCCTAGTTTTCGAATCTGTGAATTTTCCTATAAATTAAATTGGCGATATGACTTGAGAAAATAGATAATATTTGCTTAAATAAAATGGGTAATATTCGTTGATCTGAATTCGAGTTTATAAATATCACATGCTTTCGGAATTACGGCGAAAGACATTTTAAAAAGTATGAAATTATTTTACAATATGTATGTGTGGCAGAAATTCACACTGAAATTTAAGTATTCGATTCCATTTTTAAAATATTAACTAATATCTATATAAGTTACAATTGAATATGAAAATGTACTCAAAAAATGATCTCTTTCACCTAAAAAAACACCATTTGTGAGAACATCCTCAAGCTAATGTCACGCTTATGCATTTTTGGCTTAAAATCACATTGTTTGGCGACAAAAGAAAAATAAAAAAATGTAAAGAAACAAATAGTAATTACACATGTGACTCACAATTACATCTGCTTGTTTGTTCTATAAGTCACGTGATCGGACAATTAGATATAAAAAAAAAGAAAAGAACAGAACAGAAAGAAAATGTCGTTAAAATTTCATCTAATCAAATTTTCAGATTCGTTTCCCTATCTAACGCAAGCGATAAAGAGCCAAATATTGCGTATCAAGTGTAATATTTCTTATTAAATTAATTTTTAAGCATTACAAATATTTCTTTCAGGTTTTGATTAAATGTTTCCTTTTTTTAATATTAACACTCATTAAAACGGATTTTCTTCTTCTTTTTTTCTTTTTTTTTTCATTTAAATAAAATTAGTAACAGTTTTTTGTCTTTTTTCTTTTTTTTTAGGTGTAATAGCCGTTTCAATTTTTTCAACAACAAAAAACTTCGCCAAGAAATAAAATGGTAACCTTATCGTCCAAAATAACAGAATTTTCAGTCATACTTCTATAACTAATCTAGGTAGAATGATGTGTTATAGCTTAAAACCTTCCCTGAGACGATACCTATCTAACGGTATAAGTTCCGTAAAAATCCATGCAGTAGAACTCGAAATCTAGGCGTGCGGAACGAAATTTCCATTTGGATTTTGTATGTATAATAGATAATAGAATAGATAATAGATTTTATATATATATAATAGAATAGATAATAGATTATGTGTTATGAACTATCTCAAAGTTTAAAACAGATCGCATTGTTAGATTTCCTAATTTTAACAATATCGCGTTATGTTAGTTCCACATTCCACCACCAGGGAGCGCACTCTATTCTTAACGAAAGCGTGTCTGAACGAAACTCCTTCATGCAACCTTTTCGTAGATACATGAATCAGGAGGGTGGCGGTCTTAACCAATGATTTAAGATAATTGCTGAAATTACTACGAAAAATATTTTAAAGGGGCCCTACGCGGGCCCCTAATAGAGTTAGATGAAATCGGAAGACGACAAAATAATCGCGGGGAAAAGTTTGCTTTGGTGCTTCGGAGCTACTTTTGGCGCGAGATCTAAGCTCTACGACCAATAGGAGCCCAGATATTTAAGGGAATATGAAGTAACAAAGTCCAAAATAATAGAATTTTCCGTAATAATTCTATAACTAATCTAGGTAGAATGATGTGTTATAGCTTAAAACATTCCCTGGAACGATACCTATCTAACGGTATAAGTTCCGTAAAAATCCATGCGGTAGAACTCGAAATCTCGACGTTCGGAACGAAATTTCCGTTTGGATTTTATATATATAATAGATTATTATTTCATTTAAATAATTAACCATCTACAGCTTCTCAAAAGCCCAATTACTAACCAAATTTGTTGATGATTTTCAAAACTAAAATTGCCAAATTAATAAAAAACATCTTTCACAAAATCATTACTCAAGTATATTCTCCAATTTGTGTACTTCCAGTTCAATTACTCTTTTATAATTTAGAATTAAAAGGGACAATGAAGTCATGAAGATAAGTTCATTTAACCGAAATAATTTAGTTTATTGATAAAAAATCTATATATATAAAACAAGATATGTCTGCCTGCCTGCCTGCATGCCTGACTGAGGCAAGCGCCGAAATTATAGCACCTAGGCCTCTGAAATTTTTGTCATGTGTTGATGCTGTCCTCAGAAAGTGTACTTCGCAGCCGGATTTTAAAATTTCAATTTAGATATTTAAAAAAAATTTAAAACGTTATGTGTTAGAGGCTATTTACAGCTCTAAGCCAATCCGCGGCAATGAAGAAGCCAGCCAATGAGAGCAGGTGGTAAATATGAGATATAGCGGCTGCATTTCCTATCCTAACTGTAGCGGGAAATTGCACTGTTTATTTCCCATGCTTTATTTTTTTTGTTACTATAAAATTTAATCTTATTGACATTATTTTATAATGTTTTTTACATTGTTTATATAAGAAACTAATACGATTCACGTAAGTTACTTTAAATTGTATTCGTTCTTCATGTAAATATCTATTTACATACGCGTAGTCGCCCAAGAATGAAGTAGTATAATGTTTCTTGAACTTTCTGGGATCTTAAAGTAATTATTTTTTTTTTTTTTTCAAATTTGCTGAATCAACGCTTCACTGAATGTTTTCATTTCTTAGTAAAAATATAACTGTACATTTTAGTGTAAGATGAAAACTGTACTTTCTTATGAAATGGAAGCATTCAGTAAATAATTTCCGTTCTCGGGTGATTAAAAAATGTATGTTGTCATCGCCCAAGAATAGGAATAAAACAAATATTTCTTTTCAGAATGAAATGAATGAAGTTATTTGGGTTTTTCTTTTATCTTTTTTTTTCCCACTTCCCCATATATTATGAGTTTCATAACAAATCCCTATGAAAACATATTTTTTACACTTTACTGAATGTTTTCATTTCTTATCAAAGTCATGATATGTAACAAGCACAGGGATCTGTTTAGGAAAAATTGGGTTCTTTAAAGGACCTCTCACAAAATTTTTCATTTCAAAACAGGACCCTTCACAACATTTTTCATGTCAAAACTGGACCCTTCACAACATTTTTTATGTCAAAACTGGACCCTGCACAGTTTTTTTCAAATCAAAGCAGGATCCTTCACAAAACTTTTCACCTTAAAAAAAGCACCCTTCACAAAATTCTTTGTCATAAAAGTAGGCTTTTTACAAATTTTTTCACCTGAAAACTAAACTTTCGCTTTACAATTATGTTTATCTCTTTATTACTTAATGCAAAACTAAGATTATTATCTATAAAAATTAATAAAATGCTTAAAGACATTGCAGGTAAGTGGTGGTTTGATTAATTAATGCTTCAATTGTAAAATATTTTACCAGCAGATTATTTTCTTCCACTGAAGTATCTGTCACAGACACTTGGAGAATTTTCTGCAACTGTGGTGGCAGGCAGTTTAAAGTTTAGACGTAATTCAATGAAGAGAAATCGTTATTTTTTTTTTTGTCGCCATTTGTCAAAGTTCCCGATATTTCTCAGCAACAGATTGGAAAATTCAGCGTGTGCTTCTGCACTCTTTTGTCAAAATTTGCTATACATTTCCGCGATCTTTTGATGAAATTTGCAATTTATTCCCTCGACTGTTTATCGAATTTTGTGTTTTATTTTTATAGTGATTGTTTTTACAAGATCATTTCATGAAATTCGCGTTTTTTTTTTTTTTTTTTGCGACCATTAACCAAACTTTGCTATGCGTTTCTGCGATCTTTTGATGAAATGTACAATATTTTTCTTCGTTTACTGAAATTCATGTTTTTTTTCAGCAATCGTTTCACAAAATACACGATCTCCCCCCCCCCCCCCCGCCTACCCGAAACCGTTTCACGAAATTTGCAGTTTTTTTTCACGATTTTTTTTAAACGAGCAGTGATAAAATTTGTTTTTCTTTTCCGTGGCATTTGTCGAAGTTTCCGATATTTCTCAGCGACATATTGGCAAAATTTGTAATCTGCACTCTTTAGACAAGCTTTGCTATGCTTTTCTGCGATCTTTTGATGAAATTTGCTATATTTTTCTTCGTTTACTGAAATTCACGCTTTTTTTTTTTCAGCGATCGTTTCACAAAACGCACGATCCCCCCCCCCCCCCCCAAAATTGTTTCATGAAATTTGCGTTTTTTTTACGATCAGTGACAGAATTTGTGTTTTTCTTTTCCGCGGCCATTTGTCGAATTTTCCGATATTTCTCAGCGACAGATTGGCAAAATTCGTAGTGTGCACTCTTTAGACAAACTTTGCTATGCGTTTCTGCGATCTTTTGCTGAAATTTGCAATATTTTTCTTTGTTTACTGAAATTCACAGTTTTTTTTCAGCGATCGTTTCACAAAATGCACGATTCCCCCCCCCCCCCCCCAAATCATTTCATGAAATGTGCATTTTTTTTTTTTTTCCAACAATCAGTGACAAAATATGTGTTTTTCTTTTCCGCAGCCATTTTTCGAAGTTTACGATATTTCTCAGCGACAGATTGGCAAAATTGGCACATGCTTCTGCACTTTTTTGTCGAAATTTGCCATGCATTTCCGTGATCTTTTGATGAAATTTGCAATATTTTTCTTCGATTGTTTACTGATATTCGCGGGGTTTTTTTTTCAGCAATCGTTTGACGAAATTCGTGATTTTTTTTTCAACAATCTATGACAAAATTTGTGATTTTATTTTATTATTATTATTTTTTTTTTTGCGACTATTTGCCAAAGTTCCCGATATTTCTCAGCGACAGATTGGCAAAATTCAGTGTGCGCCTCTGCACTCTTTTGTCAAAATTTGCTATATATTTCTGCGATCTTTTGATGAAATTTGCAATTTATTCCCTCGACTGTTTATCGAATTTTGTGTTTTATTTTTACAGTGATTGTTTTTACAAGATCGTTTCATGAAATTCCAGTTTTTCTTTTTCAACGATCTGTGACGAAATTCGTGTTTTTTTTTTTTTTTTTTTTTTTTTTTTGCAACCATTAGCCAAAGATTAGACAAACTTTGCTATGCGTTTCTGCTATCTTTTGATGAAATGTGCAATATTTTTCTTCGTTTACTGAAATTCACGTTTTTTTCAGCGATCGTTTCACAAAATGCACGATCTCCCCTCCTACCCAAACGTTTCACGAAATTTGCAGTTTTTTTTTTCATGATTTTTTTTAAACGATCAGTGACAAATTTTTTTTTCTTTTCCGTGGCCATTTGTCGAAGTTTCCGATATTTCTCAGCAACATATTGCCAAAATTTGTAATCTGCAACTCTTTAGACAAACTTTGTTATGCTTTTCTGCGATCTTTTGATGAAATTTGCAATATTTTTCTTCGTTTACTGAAATTTGCGCTTTTTTTTTCAGCTATCGTTTCACAAAATGCACGATTTCCCCCCCCCCCCCCCCCAAATCGTTTCATGAAATTTGCGGGTTTTTTTTTTTTTTTAACGATCAGTTGCAAAATTTGTGTTTTTCTTTTCCGTGGCCATTTGTCGAAATTCCCGATATTTCTCAGCGACAGATTGGCAAAATTCGTAATGTGCACTCTTTAGACAAACTTTGCTATGCGTTTCTGTGATCTTTTGACGAAATTTGCAATAATTTTCTTTGTTTACTGAAACTCACGTTTTTTTTTCCCACCAATCGTTTCACAAATTGCACGATTCTTCCCCTCCCCCCCCCCCCCCAAATCGTTTCATGAAATTTGCATTTTCTTTTTTTTTTTCAACGATCAGTGACAAAATTTGTGTTTTCTTTTCCGCGGCCATTTGTCGAAGTTCCCGATATTTCTCAACGACAGATTGGCAAAATTGGCATATGCTTCTGCACTTTTTTGACGAAATTTGCCATGCATTTCCACGATCTTTTGATGAAATTTGCAATATTTTTCTTCGATTGTTTACTGAAATTCGCGGGGTTTTTTTCAGCAATCGTTTGACGAAATTCACGTTTTTTTTTTTTCAACGATCTATGACGAAATTTGTAATTTTTTTTTGGCAACTATTTGCCAAAGTTCCCGATATTTCTCAGCGACAGATTGGCAAAATTCAGTGTGCGCTTCTGCACTCTTTTGTCAAAATTTGCTATACATTTCCGCGATCTTTTGATGAAATTTGCAGTTTCCTCGACTGTTTATCGAAATTTGTGTTTTCTTTTTATAGTGATTGTTTTTACAAGATCGCTTCACGAAAATCGTGTATTTTTTTTTTTTTTCAACGATCTGTGACAAAATTTGTGATTTTTTTTTTTTTTTATGCACTCATTTCATGAAGTTCCCAAAATTTCTCAGCGAGAGATTGGCATTTTTTTCAACGATCTATGACGAAATTTGTAATTTTATTTTTTTTTGGCAACTATTTGCCAAAGTTCCCGATATTTCTCAGCGACAGATTGGCAAAATTCAGTGTGCGCTTCTGCACTCTTTTGTCAAAATTTGCTATACATTTCCGCGATCTTTTGATGAAATTTGCAATTTATTCCCTCGACTGTTTATCGAATTTTGTGTTTTATTTTTATAGTGATTGTTTTTACAAGATCGTTTCACGAAATTAGTGTTTTTTTTTTTTACTTTTTCAACAATCTGACAAAATTTGTGATTTTTTTTTTTTATGCACCCATTTGACGAAGTTCCCAAAATTTCTCAGCGAGAGATTGGCAAAATTCGGCATATGCATCTCTACTCTTTGGACAAACTTTGCTGTGCATTTCCGCAATCTTTGGATGAAATTTGCAATATTTTCCTTCGATTGTTTACCGAAATTTGTTTTTTCTTTATAGTGATTGTTATTTTCAAGATTATTTGACGAAATTCGCATTTTTTTTAAACGATCTGTGACGAAGTTTGTGATGATTTTTTTTCCGTGACTATTTGTCGAAGTTCCCGATATTTCTCAGCGACGTAATGTGCACTCTTTAGACAAACTTTGCTATGCGTTTCTGCGATCTTTTGATAAAATTTGCAACATTTTTCTTTTTTTACTGAAATTTACGTTTTTTTTTTTTTTTTTTTTTTTTTTTTTTTTTTCAGCGATCGTTTCACAAAAGGCACGATGCCCCCCCCCCAAATCGTTTCACGAAATTTGCATTTTTTTAGCGATTTTTTTTTCAACGATCAGTAACAAAATTTGTTTTTCTTTTCCGCGTCCATTTTTTTTTCAACGATCTATGACGAAATTTGTGATTTTATTTATTTATTTATTTATTTTGCGCCCATTTGCCAAAGTTCCTGATATTTTTCAGCGACAAATTGGCAAAATTTGGCATATGCTTCTGCATTTTTTTGACAAAATTTGCTATGCATTTCCGCGATCTTTTGCTGAAATTTGCAATATTTTTCTTCGATTGTTTACTGAAATTCAAGGGCTGTTTTCAGCGATCGTTTCACGAAATGCACAATTTTTTCCCCAAAATTGGCGAAATTTGCATTTTTTTTTTCAATTATCTGTGATGAATTTGATTTTTTTTTTCTGCGACTATTTGTCGAAGTTCTGATATTCCTGAGTGACAGATTGGCAAAATTCAACATGTGCTTCTGCGATCTTTTGATGAAATTTGCAAATTTTTTCTTTGATTGTTTCACAAAATTCATGATTATTTTTCCAAGATCGTTGAATGAAATTCGTTTTTTTTTTTTTTTTTTTTTTTAATGATTATTTCACATTTTTTTTCAACGATCTATGACAAAATTTGTGATTTTTTTTAAATTTGTGACAATTTATCGAATGTTATATGTTCACTGTTCATGGGTGTCTAAAAATGTAATCAACAACATTAACAGGAAGATAGATTATAAATAACAAACACTCAACATTTTTGCTTTATTGAATTATGCCTAAACTTTGCACTGCCCTTTCAATGTGAAAACATTCAATAAAGTATAACATATGTTTTCATTAGGATGAGAGAATATTAACAAAAGAATAAGAACTGAGTGAAAAATCCTTGAGTTCATTAAATACTTAAAAAGGTGTGCATTTTGTGATATATTATGAGTTTTATAAGAATCGCACGTGAATGGACTCTTATCGCTCAAGAACGGAAATTATTTACTTCATAGAAAGTTCAAGAAACACGTTCCATGCTTGGGCGACTATGCATATGTAAATTGCCATTAACACGAAGAACGAATACAATTTAAATTAACTTACGTGAATGATGACACTTTAAAATTTTAAAGGTGAGAGAGTTGAATTTCGAGTTTGGAAGGCAGGTGACAATAATTGTCCTTTCAACTGTAGCGTTTTCTACGATGAGTATCCTTTATATGTTGTTTTCTGACAGAGGTCGTTTTAAAGCTTTTGGCCTGTACATTACTAAGCACTCACTCCTCTCATCTAATTTTTTCATCAGTAGAGGGTGTTTTAAAATTTTAATTTGTTCATGACTATGGCATACAATTTTACAAAAATTTATGAATAAAATTTGCACAACATCTCAACAATTTGCAACTGCTTCTCCCCCATTTTCACACTGTGATTGGGTACGTATTTCAGACAAAATCGAGTTACATATAAAATCATATAAATTAAAGGTTTCTTTATAAATATTACCACGGACCCGGGCAACGCCGGGCGGGTCAGCTAGTAAAACATAAAAAACAATAAGTATAACTTACATTTCAGATAATCACCACATATTAAATAACAGAATAATTAAACAATTTTGATTTTACTGCATCTCTCAATATAAACAATTTTCTCAATTAGTATAATTTCTTCATACTATTAAGTTTTATTCATATATAAAGTTATATGATGACTCTATTTTATCTTAAGATAAATATTCATAATTAATTTAAATATTAATTTTAATACTGTTAAAAAATATAATACAATTTATATTTGATATCATAAATAAAAATTAGCGTTAAATGAAAATAAACTCGCCAACATCTTCAGGATATAGGCAGTGTACAGCAAAGCTTATTTTTTTCTATCATTATTAAGTATAAGGAGTATCTATCTATATTATAAAGGACAAACATATCTGTGCGTAACGCATACGTCATTTTGCGAATGGCAACACTTTGAAATTTGAAATAAAATTTTGGTTTTGCATTTTCTCTACTGCAAATTTTTAAACTTCTATGCATCACACATTTTAACTTTTTACACCGTCATATAAGGAAAAAAATTCTCTTTTAAATACTATTTGTTTGAAAGCTGTATCTCAATTTGGTTTTGAGATATTAATTTTTTTGCAGTTTTTAATACAAATTTTGTAATTGTGGCAACTGAAGCACTCCATTTATATTGAAAGTAAAGGGAAAATATTCATGGTTTATTATTTTTATTCATTATATCCTTATTGATGCCATTTTCACATTACAAATAAAAGTAATTTTTTTACAATTTTTGAACAGAAAATGATGTCAGACATTAAATAAAACACGCATTCTTCTTCATAAATCAGCTACATTTTTAACATTTTTACATTACGCTGATAAATGAGTTTGAGGCGCTCGGCAAAATGATTCATTGAGTAAAAATGATATATTTAAAACAAAACGATCATTTTTTTTTTTGATAAAACTATATATTTGACCAATACTATAAATGGCGAATACTATGACAACTAAAGTCAAATTTCTGAATTTTTTTTTCGCGGGTACTAAGATTAGAACTTAAGGTTTGTGCGAATGTTCACATGAAAAGTTGTATCGGACAAACGTGACTTTAACTTTGGAAATGCATTCATTAATAATCTATTCTTTTGCGCGTTAAAATACTTTCAAATGGTGAATTTGAGTGGTGCGTATGTAAATTACGAGAATGTGAAAATAACGTATAGTTTAGATTTTATGGGGGAAAATTTTATGATGTGACAAAGTGAAATACTTTTTACTGATTTTTCATCCCGTATAAAAACAAACATAAGAGCTCCATCGATAACTTCATCATAATTACTCATCTTGATTACGTAATCTAATACAGTTTAATTTTTCAATAATTTAAGCAGTTGAAGTTTGTAGAAATAATATTTTGGTAATTTTGGGTTTAAAATATTATTTGTTTTAAGAGTTAGACAACCAATGTAAGATGATTTTTTTGTTGTAATTATTTTTGTAGGTTTATTATAATTTCGATCTGACAGTTCCTTTCAAACATTTTAGTACGTCGAATTTCGACGGGTTGCAACTCGTATTTTTAATGTCCACTAAACAATAAAACACAGTAATGTTCTATTCTATAATAGGGTCAAGTGTGGTGGAATGGGTATAAAAATACAAGTTTTTGAAATGATTATGGAATTATTCCTAAATGGAAAGGAATTTATAAAAAGTAATGAATCAGTGTTTACATTGCATTTATAGACATCACATTTTCATAGTAATTGTTTTTCAAAAGATTATTTATTAACTTAAAAAAAAAGTTTTTCTGATTGCTGCTTCTATACCCACTCCACCCCATAGGGTGAGGTGAAATGGGTAACCAAGTTTAAAAGACATTCAAAGCAACCAATAACCCAAATGTTAGTTTATTATATATTTTACTAGCTGCAATACCCGGCGTTGCCCGGGTCAGAATGTATTGCACACTAGAGGTCTGCACGGGCTGACATTTCCAGGCCCGGGCCTGGCCCGACTCAGAGAAAAAAAAATCAGCCCGGCCCGTTAAAAAAGTTAAAAGTTCGGCCTGAGCCCGGCCCGGCCCGTAGAAAAAAATTATTGGCCCGGCCCGGTATAACAGTTAAAAGTTCGGCCCGGCCCGAGTGAATTTTCTACAAAACATTGATTTTTACGTCGATTTGGTAAAAAGTTTGTCTCGTACGAGGAGTTCAAGTCAAAAATATTTATCTTAACTTTTCTTTTCATGTTTATAATCTTCATTTTTATGGAAGTGCCGCAGGGTGCA
Source organism: Maratus speciosus (assembly GCA_963932465.1). Classification (NCBI taxonomy): domain Eukaryota; kingdom Metazoa; phylum Arthropoda; class Arachnida; order Araneae; family Salticidae; genus Maratus; species Maratus speciosus. Next base: position 339,763,780 of record OZ010786.1, on the reverse strand, counting down.
ATATATATTTTTTTAATGAATCTCTATTTCTTGTATGTAAATGTTTCAGTTATCATTAAATTGTTAATCGATATTCCATGTATTAAAGTGTTAAAAATCTGAAAAATGCTATACAGTAAAATCTAAGACTGAATTGCATAGAAAAGAAAGCAAAAATGCGTTCTAGACAAGTTCCCTTCTTAGTAAGTGTAAATGTATTATATATTCTTTTCTTACGTAGTAATATATTATTTTTGCATAGATCAACACGTTTTTCAGTTTAAAACAAGATTTCGTCATAGACAGGACCTTTTCCCCACGTGATTCCGTCATAGACATAGACAGGTTCTTTTTTACACGTTTTACTATATTTTAATTTTACTACATTTTAATAAATGTAGAAATCTACTATTCTTAAAAAATAATGAATTTGAATGTTTAGTGGTAGAATAGTGGCGATTTAAAAATATATGCATTTTTTGAAAAAAAAAATTGTGCCAAGCCTAATTTTACTGATCTTTGAACGGACCAGGCCACGCTAAGACAATGATTTTCATACGGGCTGGGTCAAAACTAGGAATGAAAATTTTGGGCCCTGAAAATTAGGAATGAATCCAGTACCCGGGTCTGTGCAGAAAAAATAAGTTAGGCCCGAACCTTCAGGAAAAATGTAAGACCTGAGCCCGGCCCGGCCCGTAAAGAGTTGTGACTAGGCCCGGACCGGCCCGAAGCTTTAAAAAAAAGTATGGCCCGGCACGAGTGCAGTGAATGAAAATAGGCCTGAGCTCGGCTCGCGGGCTGGGCCGGCCCGTGCAGATCTCTATTGCACACTTTATGACACGAGTACCAGTCTCCTTAAGCGACGTGTTTCAGCAGTGTTGCAGTTCATTGCTTCGGCGTTGAATAAAGATATTACGATGGCTATATTTGTTATCCACAATTATCACTGCAACTTCATTGACTTGAGATGCATTAAATCTTCGTTCATGCTCACTGGCTGGTCTTTTGTCAGCCAGAATGACGATCTTATCGTCTGCAACCATTCGTTCTAGTTTTGAACACATTGATCACTTGATTAAGGTTATGGAATAGACGTTGTAACCCCTGAATAATTTCTCGTTGTAGCCCCAGAATGTGTGTGCAACGATAGTCTAATTCGAGTTTTTCTCACTAACAAAATATATTTGTAGGAATTTTGGTGATTCATTTGGTATGGGCATTAGCGAGCCTACTCGATGATAAATTTGCCCTTGGACTTTAAAAACTGGGCTGGAATTATCTACGTTGCATATTGATGTAGCCCCGAACGAACTCATTTGAAAGCAAGAATTGTATCGACGTATATTTTGTATTTCCTAATATTCCTTTAAAAACGTAATTTAGAAAGTTTTTAAAGGGTTTTTTAAAACGCTTGTCGTTCCTGTCAAACCCTAAGTGGTAGTGGCACCAGCTTAAAATGTAGCCTGTGTAGTATCAGAAACTGTCACCATTGATTCGCAACCATTACTTTCGGAATAGGTTCATTATTTTTTGAGATTGAATAGAAATCATAATTTAGGATATTTTTAGGACATTGCAGTTTAGAATGTTTTTTGCTCCTGCAACCTCCAGGTGACAGTAACACCGACGTAAATAGAGCGTATGTTAGAATAAGAGCTGCCACCATCAATTTCCAAAGTTTCCGACCATTACTTTTGAAATCGATTTGATACATCCGGAGATTGCATAGAAATCGCAATTTAGAACGTTTTGAGAACACTTTTCGCCCAGTTTTACCCTTTTTAAAAGTCGAGATATTCAGGGAATGTTCTTAAAGATCATTTATATCTTATAAATAACTACCATGCCTAATTTCAAGTTGCTAGACCCTGCGGTATCACAAAAAATGCAATTTAGAACGGTTTTTGTTCCTGCAATACTCAACTGGTAGTGACACCGACATAAAATAGAGATTGCGTTGGAACAAGAGCTGCCACCATCAATTTCCAAACATTACTTTTGGAATTGGTTTTGTGCTTCCTGAGAATTTCAATTTAGAACGTTTTTAGCGCATTTTCACCCCTTTTAAATTTCGATTTTTTTAGGAAATATTCTTACAGATCATTTTTATCTTATAAGTAACTACCATGCCAAATTTCATGTTTATAGGCCCTTTAGTAAGACAAAAACGCATTTTTAGAACTTTTTTGCTCCTGCACCCCCTTTGGGGTATAGTGTCACCGACATAAAATATAGCTTATTTTGGAGCAAGGTCTGTTACTATCATTTTGACCATTATTTTTTTAATCGGTTCGAACTTCTTGAGAATGTGTAATAATCGCAATTTAGAACATTTTTAGAACGCTTTTCACGTATTTTCACCCCTTTTAAATTTCGATTTTTTAGGAAATGTTCTTAGAGATTATTTATACCTTATAAGTAACTACCATGCCAAATTTCATGTTTATAGGCCTTTCAGTAACACAAAAAGCGCATTTTTAGAATGTTTTTTTGCTTCTGCAACTCCTTTGGGGTAGTGCCATCGACATAAAATATAGCGTATTTTGGAGCAAGGTCTGTTACTATCATTTTGACGCCATTATTTAAAAAATCGGTTCGGAACTTCCTGAGATTATGTAAAAATCGCAATTTAGAACGTTTTGGAATTCTTTTGTGTGGCCCTGTAAACGAATAATAAATATTCTTTGCACCGCATATGCTACAGAATGTATATTTAAATGCATTTCATAAAAGCGTTTCAATTTCATTATGTTCGAAAGGCTGTAACATTATTAAACACTATCTCAAACGATTTTTCCCCATAGGCCGTAATGTAATGGAATTCTTTTGAGTGTTCCTGTAATCTCCCACTTCCACGCACCGCGACCAAATTGCCTTACTAACAGCAGGAGACCAAGGGCTATCTAACCACACCAACCGCGTGCGGGTGGTAATATGTGATCATGGAGAAAAGTCTGGCTTTACCCACACACACTATTATATATAGATAGATTACATCAAATTATTTATTTACAATTACATTTGGCAATTTCTTTCTCATTAAATACATAATGGCCCCAATTATTAAGTGTTGGCTGGTTAAGTTTTCTGACAAGTTGTTTACTGTTGATTTCTACCTGTCATCTTTGTTTGGAAAGGTATAGAAGTTCCCTACAGATGATTTATGCAGGAATTTTACAACATAAGTAATACAATCTGGTGTTTCAATCACTTGGGCAATAAAGTACTTTTTTAGATTTTTTCCTTACGTATTAGCTCCTTAAGTTTTCCCTAAGCCTAATCATATACCCATTTCACCCCTCTTTACATTTTTAATTATAACTTTTTAAAAATAAAGAATTTTTCTTACATGTTTTTTTCAGTCAATAAAGAACATTGCTATGTACAAACTATGCAGTAGAAGAAAAATTCTGCAAAAAAATAAAAAGATATACAATAAAGTGAATGCAGCATTAAGTGATGTTGACATTCACCATGTGGCTTTCAAAATTGATTCTAAATGGACTAAATGTTTCCAATATTTTTTTTTCTAAACTTAAAAAGAAAGTTCAATGGTTGATAAATTATATACATGATTGACAAATATTTTTTGTGCATGGTATGATTGCAACTCATAAACAAAACACTACTACCCATTCCACCCCACCTACACATTCTATCCCACCTGACCCTAATATATTTAATGCTTTAATTTTTGGATAATTAACATCACACATAACATTTAGACGTTTTCTGAATTCCTTTCTGGCGATGAGCACACAGCAATCGTGAAAATTTCGATTTTAAACATAGGCATCCAGTGCAGATTCTGGCAGCCTCATTCAATATATGACTCTGTCAAGCTTCACTGACACTGATCACACAACAAACAGGGAAACTTCTATTTCAAACATCGACATCCTGCACACTTTCTGGCATACTCACTCATTACAGCACTTTGTTGTGTTCCATTGGTGTCTTGGAAACAGCGGTCTGTTAGTTTCAATACTGTAATTATCGCTGTAAACCTCTGCTCCAATTCTGACTTTGCACAAGAAAACTGTCAATGTAAGCCATTACATTATTGTCCAGCCAGAAAAAAGACAACTGATCAAGAGACAACTTCTCTCCAAAAGATTTTCTCTTCCTTTTTCTTTTCTCTCTTACCTAAAATTTCCGCAAGGGGCAGCACAACCTTTTTTTACAAAGAAACTTTTCTCCAACCAGAGAACATTTACTAGAATACTCCACTCCCCCATATTACGTCTTATAGGCTAAAATCTTAACTATATGTGCTAATGCTCACATAACCTTTTTTATTTTAAAGTAACTCTACATTATGTGATCTGTGCCACCCATCTTCAAATTTATTGTCTGTAACTGATGGCAAGGAACTGTGCAAGGATTTAGGTGTCAAATACTAATGTTATCTGTTTGATTTTATTTCATTGAAAGGCAAAAGTTATGTCACTGAACTGATGTTTATTTCAAAAAGGAAGCAAGGTTACATGTCTAGTTTTCTCAGAACTCGAACAAAAATAGTCTACCACCCGCGCTTAGAACATAAACAGGAGCCATTTCTATAAGACATAATTCAGTCTGTTTACCTCATTGACGTGTATGGCTAAACCTTTCCCTATATCTGCGTAAGATTCTTCTCAGACTGGAGATCTGCATTGACCCAGCACGCATTACACAGTTTTGTTTTTTACGAAAACTGTCTATTAAATCTCATTTGTAAAGTGCTTGCTTGCACAAAATGAAAACAACCCGTAAATTCCAATTATCTTTGAAATGAAAGATATAAAGGAAAATTAAAGTTTAAATGAGTTACCTAGATAAAGTTATAAAATTATTTGTAATTGTATGTAATATTTTTTTAATAATTACCTAGAATGTTCTTATTTCCTTTCTTACTTAGATAAAAATTTAAAACTACAAATAATTTAAACATGGAATTATTTAAAAGAGGATTTATTTAAATTTTATTTAACTACCTATTTATTTATGAATTTATCGTTGGCCCTAACACAGCTTTGACAACATAAATACAACCTGAAACCACTTCTATAGATATCTAGTTCACGCCTAACTTTGTAAAAATCAAAATCTTTAGTTCCATTTAATAACTGACGCTTAATGCTTTTGGATGCTTTTCTCTGTATATAAACATAAATATTATCTGGGAAAATATCTATTGGCATCTATTTCAAAATCTTCAGTTCCAGTTAAGTTTCCATGGATTGAAAAAAATAAAAAAATAAAATGCACATTTAGTAAAAATAAGCTGTAGATTTTTTAAATGTGCAAGGTATGGGGCAGTGGCATTTAAGATATGCAAGAGAAGTTTTTTAATATCCCTGTCCATACTCCGTTACTACTCTTGACAAAATTATTTTAAGAATTAACTATGAAACGATGCAAAAATTAATATACAAATAATATTCAAAATAATACCTTTTAAAATTTCTGTTTTTAGACTGGATTCCATTCCCATTCCCAAAATCCATGTGTCTGGGTGAAGATCAACCTATCTTCCAATATTGGTAGATTTGGGTGGGTGGAGGAATGAATGCTTTTAGTCTGAGTTCTCATTTCTGTTAATATGTCCCTGGTTAAGATATGAATAAAACATGAATCTATAATTCATGAAAATAAAAAAAGCAGTGTGATTTATCTTTTTAGAAAGTAAGGAACTTAGTTTGTGTAAGTTTCCCAAGCACAATACAAGGTTAAAAAAGTTGCATCCTTATCCATTTTCATTTTATAAATGATTAAAAAAAAAAAAAAAAAAAAAAAAATCAACTCCATGTTATTTATTCTAAATTTGTACGCAGGTAACTTCCATTTAAAACTATCATTTTAAAAACAAATCAACATTTATTGGATTGACATTGTATAGGTGTATTATTTTTAGAGAATGTAAAGGCAAGGCATACTTAGATACTACTACAGGCAGACTGATTTGGGTTTAATGTATGAAGTCCCTCGCCAGAGGACTCTGATACCCTGCCCAAAATTGAAATTTGACTCTGACCGTAACTTCAACGACGAGAACCAATCACAACGCACTGGGCAGGGTTCAGAGAATTCCAAGTTGTTTACATTTTTTTCTCCTCGATCGTATAGATGTGATTCAAAAAGAGTTTAATAAAAAATATTAAGGAACAGATGTCATATTCGCCCCATATTGGCGCGATTTTTTTTTACTCTAATCATCAAATTAAAAAAAAAAAACGTTATCATTTTAATAATTATCGGAATAATAAATTTAAATGAAGTTAATTCAAAATTATTTTTATCGGATGATTGTAATATTACTAGATGAAAATCATTCATAACATCTAATCTAATGTCATTATTAGGAAGAATTAAATTAAAAACTTTTCTGTCGCGAACGGTTTGTTACACATGATAAATAAAAAAAAAAGTATTTCTACCTTTTAAAAAATTAAGTTTGATAACAAATCTGTTGATCTTTCATCATTATGTTTATATTATTGCTAATAAAATTAATTTAATGTCTATGAGTTTGTGTGTTTGTATGTTTATTTTTAATGTTTTATTTCAAGTTTAGTTTAAGTGTATTGTAATGCAGAAAGTAAATCAAGAAAGTGAACATTTGTTTTAACACTTCGTTTAAAAATTTGTATTTTATTTAAAAAGGTGGGGGGATCTGATTATCTTCTGCCATCAGATTTTGTCATGTTTATTGCAGGGAGGGGGGGGATAATAGATACATGCTGTTATAATTTAATTAAATATGCAATTAAAACTTGGATTTTAGTTTTTTTTTTATCTTTTTAAACAAAATTATTAAACTAATATGTAAAACAAAAACAGTAGCTATTTTAACATCAAAATGCCTTTAAGTAAAACTGATGTGGAATTGTTCGATAACTAAAAAGGAATATCTAATTTTCATCAACTCAGGTTATTGGAGCAATTTTAATTTTTTTGTTTAAATGCTATTACAAAAAAAGAAAATATTCTGAAAGTACTGCTTTTAGCTAAAGTTAAAAGATTATTTATTGCTTAACCAAATTTTTTTTATATTTAAGGTGGATTGAAATGTCTTAACTTTTGTAACTTTGAGGTATACTTGTAAAAAATTTGACATTAAGCAAACAAATAAAATAAAATTCAATTTTTATATCCAATTATAAATCAATGACTAAGGTGGTTGTCAAGTTTCCCTGTTCAACAATGTAAAACTTAGACTCATTTTAAATGTTAAGGTATAAAACTGGCAGACATGGCTATTGACACAGTTTGTAATCGACACTTTTTCCTTTACAAATTTACATAATTTTTATTTTAAATAACGAAGGAACAAATAAATTAGTATGGAATTGATAAATTTACAAATAAAATGTCGAAATAAAAATCACTTGATGACGTAAATATGTGTAACTTGCTTAAAGTCGACATTTACGATCAACCATTATTGGCATTTGGCCTTATAGTTTGGCGATAGATTTTTTTCCAATGGGATAGCTAAGTAGTACCCATGTTTTTCGCACAATGACAGGTGAGGAATGTGGTATACAGGCATTATAATGCACGTTTACAAAATTCCCCACCTGTCATTGTGCAAAAAACATGTCATGTGACCAGAAAAGAATGGTTTTCTTTTAAAAACTAAGTATAAATAGTTTTTAAAAGAAAATCATGTCTAATTCCATGGCTGCATGATTTTTCAAAAATATTTCCATTGCAATTTACCTTAGGCACCAAATTTGATTTTATAATTCATACTACCTTTTGTATTTTTATAATTACCATATCAAGAAGTGGAATAAAAATCAAATCCCAAGATTTCATCTTTACATATAAAAACTAAATTGAGTTAAACAAAGGAGTGAAAAATGAATAAATCAAAATTTTAAAGGTCTTATTTAATGAAAAAATATATATTTATTTCACTTTTGTATTTATTTGTTTGAGATATATGTTTTAAGCATTCATTTTGCACTACATAACTTTAACCTAAAAATAACCATCTTATTATGTTAAATAAAATGGTGAAGGGAGGTGTGTATGAAATTTATCGTAAACAGAAAAAAAATAGTATTCTTCTTTTCATAAAAAATAAACTAAACAGGTTGGCACAGATGTCATACATGCCCGACATTGGTGCGATTTTTTTCCGATGCCAATTTGGCGAAAACCTCATTACCATATCAAGCAAAATAACGACACTTTGGCGCCAGTTAAGTACCCAGTGCGTATATGACATTGGCGTCAGAAAAAAATCACGCCAATATGGGGCATATACGGCATCTGTGCCAACAGGTTTTTATGTACCTCAATTATCATCACTTTATCTATTTCAAAAGAATTAATCAGATGCATGACCTTTTTCGTACTTGTTGGTTATCCCATCGACCAATTTCGCCAAATTATATAAATCGTCAAATTATACAAATTGATATAATTTTTATTTTAAATAACGAAAGAACAAATAAATTAGTAAAACATTAAAAAAAAATACAAATAAAAAGTCGAGTTAATGGTATTATTGGCATTTAATCTTAAAATTAATTAATGGCAAACATTATTGGCATTTAATCTTACAATTTGGCGACAGAATTTGGCCGACGGGATAACTAAGTACCAAAAATACAAATAAAACATCGAAATAAAAATCACTTGATGACGTAAACATGTCTTGTCAAGTGAATGTGACATTTACGATCAACCATTATTGGCCTTTAATCTTACTATTTGGCGACAGTATAACTAACAAGTACCCATTTTTTATTAACTGTAATCTGATATAAAAATTCTTAAAAGTATCAAAGGAGATGGGTAGATAAATGTTTATTTTCAGCTGTCTGATAGGTAAAAGAAAAATTAGTGCCTGACACAGGACCACTGGAGGAAAAGAGTGGCTATCTAAAAATATCGACTTGCAACCGTCTTTCCTACAAGAAGATAACAAAATTTTCAGTACTACTTGATTATCCCATCGACCAATTTCAGCAAATTATACAAATTGCCAAACTATTCGTCAAATTATACAAGCTAACATAATTTTCATTTTAAATAACAAATAAATTAGTAAAGCATTAATAAAAATCCTTATAAAAAATCTAATTAAAAATCACCCGATGACGTAACAAACATGCGTATCATGTTTAATGTCAGGTGAATGTAACATTTACGATCAACCATTACTGGCATTTAATCATATAGTTCAGAGATAATTTTTTGGTCGACGGGATAATCAAGTAATGCCATATTTTCTTACATTTCATCTATACTTCCACTTTTGCTCGTTGCAATGTGTTAATAATTTAACATTTATGTGGTATATTTAATTTTAAATTAGTAGAGTTGTCTGTGGTAATTCCTGGTCAAAAATCAACAACATCCAATTATTATAAAAACCATTAAAGATATTGTTCCCAGTTTTGGCATGGAATAAGAACCCTTTGATGCCTGTACTGTAGTATGATAAAATGTTTGCTTAAATACATATGCACTTATAATTGAAATAATTATAATTTTTAAGTGATCAGGAATTGCACCAGAATTATTCCTGGTCACTTCTGGGGTAATAATCGACCAGCATCCTTTTTTATGTAAATGAAGTGGTAAAAAATTTTTTTATGACTGAGTATTAAAATAATTAGAATCAGTCTTGAAACGTTCGTCTCATAATTGTGGAAAAATAACACAGAGCGTGTTTTGGGTGTACAAATTAATTTGACCGCATTTGATGTGGAAAAGACTTTTACATTTTATATTACATTAACTTGCCGAAGAATTTTTTTATAACATTTATAAACAGTATTTATTGCTTCTTCATCCACTGTGAATGAATTAATACCTTGCAAATTTATTTGTTCATAAAACATATACTAAATGTTTATGTAATTATAGGGAAATATATTTTTCAAAATATACATTTTTTTTAGCCTTAAAATTATGATTTTCCTTAACCATCTTTTAAAAAGCTTTAATTGTAGGGTAATGTTGATTAAGAAACATTGGCATGTTCTTCAGAAATTGAGTGAGGTTGGGACTGGGTTGATTTTTTAAGTTTTATAATGAGTAGAATTGAGCCAGGTTGGATCTAGGGATGGGATGAATAGTGATTTGGCTGAATATTCGGCCAAATTTTAGGTCAAACACCGAATTTTTTCCAATAAAGAAAATAACTTTTGATTATATAAATACAGTGGTGGGGCATTTCTAGAAAATCTTACTAGCCAACGATTTATTTCACCAGCTAGTAAAATGCAACGTATGGTTACAATACAATATTACTATAATGCATTTTCATATGTTTTTCCCCTGTAAAATTAAGAAATATAAACAAGAGATGAAAGTTTAATATAAAACAGAACTTAGTACCATGTTTACATCCCAGTAATTAAGAAAGCTGAAAAATATAGCTAACTACTAAAAAAAAAAGTTTTTTCATATCTCTATAGTTTGTAGTTTTCAAAGACTACCTAAAAATTCACTCGCCCTGTCAGAAAATTCAGTCGTCAGTGGTGAGTAAAATGATGCATTTCCCCACCCCTGTATATATATAGAATTTTAAATTTTAAAGTGGAAAAAGAATTAAAAACAAATTTATGTTCTATTATGTTTACATTTTTGAATAACTTGTTTTTGTAATATTTCAACTTCTAATAAAATAACTTTTACTACATCTAAATTATAATATCATAACTTTATCTACAGGAAAGTAATGCATAAACATTTTATCTAAAAAAGGAACTCATTAATCATTACTACTCTTAAATGTACTTTTTAAATTTAATTTTAAATTTGAAAAACTTATTTTAGCCCAAAAAATTACAAAATTGCATTTTATCCTTTTATTGTAAGATATATCAAATTGATTTACAGTAAGTCAGAATAATAAGATATTTCCATTAAAATATAAAGAATTTATTTAACTTTTACTATCAAATGATACTTTTATCCTTTCTTGCATTCAAAATCAATAATATTCTTACACTCTCTCTCTCATAATTCATGCGGCGATATTTTCTGAAATAACCTTTAATCAAGTAAATTTTATTGTGGAGGGTTTGTGTCCCTAATGATAAATAAATTTGAAAGAATGAGTCTGTTCTGCACAAATTACATTAAAGCAAAAGGTATGGTTAACGTAGAATATGTATGTCTTTGACATTGGAATCAGCACATACAATATTCCACTTATTCAATAAGCATTGAACTTTGAAGGGGGGGGGGGGGGGGTGCATTGAGACCTATAGCGGCAATTCAATAAGCATTAAAAACATACCCAGAAACTGATAAGAACATGAATGAAAGAATATGTAAATAAAAATATATATACATAATAATGTTACATATTAAATCCAATAATCATGCAAATAATTATTTTAAAGTGAAAACTATAGAATTAAAATATTATTTTGCTCAATATTTTTAAAATTTATATTTAAATATTTATAAAACAATCTTCATAAATCAGGTTGCGCCATCTAGTGACTATCTAGTTTGACACTAGTTCTGTTTTCAGATGTACAGTTGTACTTGGAATAGTGATATTTGATATTCCATCTTGAAAATGAATCTTAGCTAATGCACCTAGTGAATGAATTTTTACATTTCTTACTTCATAGAAAACAGAAAGTAAGTTATTATGAATTTCATAAGGGCCTTTTTATATGTGCATGGAATTTGCAGATGGTGATGAATATTCAAGTGTTTTTCTTTTTTCTATTAGAGTTTTTACATCTTGAGTTGTAACATATCATTCTCTATTCAAGACATTTCCCTGACAATTAAAAACCTTTATAGGAAATACAGAAAGGCTGTATATTTTTTAGTATCTAAATAACTGTGCATTTTTTGCAAGAACGAAAATGACTTCATGAATGTCCCAGAAAGCAGCCAATTTAGATTAAAAAAAAATTGCAAAAAACGGAAAAGAAACTTTTTTCCTGAATTTATTTGACAAGATAGCTTTCAATATTCAGTGGCATTTTAGCAATATTCGGCTGAAGCATTCGACCAACAAGCCTTCAATATTCAGCAAAAGGGCCGAATACCGAATATTCGTCCCATTAAAAACAAAAATATGGCATAGTCGACAAAATTAGAAGAACTGCACAAAAATAACATAGGACAGTCCTAAAATGGCATAATGTATGCACATCATTAAATGTACAATCGTAGAAGTGTAAATATTTCTTTTTAAATTAATATTTTGATATATAGATTCCTTCAAAAAAAGACAAAACAAACTCATAGCAATACACTTTTATTTTTACTGAGCATATTAATGAGAGTTCTATTTTTGGTAAATTTTTACTTTGAATAAAATACCAAACAGGTTGTCATTCAGTCAAGTAGTTTTAAAAATATGCAGGCAGGCCAATACAGGTTTTTTTTTTCTTAGGGCTCTTAAATTTTGTGAAAAATAACATTTTGTCACAAAAGATGAAATACAGTTTCTCAAATTAGAACCAAACATTTATTAATAACAACTTCTTTAAATCCTTCAACTAAAGTTTTCAATTCTGGTGAGCTTATTTTGTTTAATTATTAAACATTTTAATAAAAATAATCAATGAAAAGTATGTTTTATGGAATGGAATTTTGTGAAGGGGCCTGTTGAAATTATTGAAAAGAAATTTGCGAAGAGGCGTGTTTTATTGAAAGGAATTTTGTGAAGGAGCCTGTTTTATTAAATGGATTTTTGTGAAGGGGCCCTAAATAGGCCTCTCATAAAAAATATATCTACAATTTTTACATATGAAAACAAGTAATTTCCACAATGAAAATAACTTATACAAAAATATTTTATATGAATTTTATTTCACAATAAAAAAACGCTGCACATATGAAATGTACTGAACTGATCAAATACTATAAATATATTTTTTTTTCATCATCAAGGTGGTTCTCCAAAAAAAAAAAAAAAAATCGCTGAATATCAAACTTTGACACATATTCTGGCTCATTTTTAAACATAAAGTTTTGGTTATTGAGAGGATTTGTAATTGAACACTTTCTTTTGTTATTTTTCAATAAATGAATTTTATCTCGATTAATAGCAGTTATTGTCTCAGGACAGCAGATGTTTTCCCTTCCCCACACTAATGTGTCTGAAACCTCTTTAAAATGTCTACTTTGGCAGTACTTTCTAAAAAACTCTAGTTTTTACAAAAAATGAAAAAAGAGTTTGATTACATAGTTTCTTATGATAATTTTAAAATTCCTGACTCAACAACACAAAACTTTCTGAGCCATTTATAAATGTGAAGGCATAAAATTGATGAGTTTGACTATTGAAGCACTTTTTTTTCATTCCTTGATAAATAAATTACTTTTCAAATTGTAAGTGATTCTTGTTGTGGGGCAACAGGTTTTCATGTGCTATCTTTCGGTAATTCAGTTCAGAACACCCACTTTGAGTGTATTTCCAGAATGATCTGCTTTTATCAAAACAAGGTTAAAATGACATTCGATTACTATAGTTTCTGAATAACATCTTCCACTTTCAAGTGTTCTTGAGCAAAAATGAATTCAGTAAAGTAGCTCCTTTAAATTTTAAGAACAGCTTTAATAACAGCACTTGTCAATTTGATATGTTTGTGAACAAAAATGTATCAGAAAGTAACCAGTTTGGACTTGAGGTTTAATTAACTTAAAATATATCTGATCACCTGATTTTTCATAAGATAATTCTGAATATTTTTCAAAAGAAAAAAAAAAAAACAATGTATTTGGATATGAATGAGAGTTGGAGATGGGCGATTCTAGAAAAATCAAGTATCAATAAACATAAACAACATCTATCACAATAAGAATTGATTCTTAACTTCTAGTATCAGATGTTCTATAATCAATACTTTCATATTCACACACAGATCAGCTTAAAAACAGTAATTCCAAAACTTAGCGATCAAGTGACAGGAAATTTGATCATAAATAGTGATGACGGGGATAAATAGATACTTCTAGCATTAATTTCATAGCAATTTATATTCTTTCGATTTTACTATTTTAACGGCAGCGCTGCTGTCAAATGTTGTATAGTGGTTTTTTTCGTTCCAGATTAAATAGTTATATTTTTAGCTTAGAAGCCTAGTTATTTAGGTTACTAGTTTATTAAGTTGCATTTTTCAAGTTTGTCCCCCCCACCCCTCCCAAGAAATCAGAACCTTCTTAATTATGCTTTTGACGTTCTTTCCAAGTCATTTGGCTACCAACTAAACATTGATATTATATCTGCTACACTTAGTGGCCACAATCTATGAATTATAATCAACATTTTTGGCTTTTTTCCAGTTCAAGTTTGAATAAACTAGTAACCCAAATAACTAGGCTTCTAAACTAAAAATGTAATTATTTAACATGGAAAAAATCCTGTAATACAAAACTAGATAACAGTTCTAACGCTAAAACAATAAAATCTAAAGAAAAATATATACAGTATACTCCCTCAAATCTACAACCCTTCAACGCAGATGTAAACAATGAAACTTTCAGTTCAGATGTAGGGGCAAATTTACAGAACTTTTTGGTTTTATATCATTCCATATGCATTTTAATATGTAATTCTTGATAATATGACTGAACTCATCGTTTTCATGAAGAGAGTATAAATTTATTTATATAAAAAAAAATGCTGATATTACTGATAAGCACAATATTTTTATCAAATATATTTATTTATTAATCAAGCTTTTTTGGTTATTAAAACTGGCTAAACCTAATGCAGCAGAAAATTGACAATATTTCAAGAAACTTTAACACAGAAATTTAAATAATCAATAGGCTGTTAATCAATCACTTGACATCGTTAGATGCTCATTAGAAACAAACAAACAATTAAACATACAACTACACTGGTCGTAAATATAGTACTCCATCTCATAAGCAGGGGATATATAAATAGCTGTTTGAAGAAAAGCCTAACTCTGCTAACTTCCTCTTGGGAATAACATTTGTGTCATTGAAATGATTCCATGAATGTAGAATTTAAAAACATTTTACCATATGCGAGCGCCCCCCCCCCCCCCCCCAAAAAAAAAAATGATATTGTGCTTTCTCTAGATTCAGAGGTTAACCGGGTCCTGTACACATACCATTTTTTTATACATGCCACATTTTCAAATAAGACATTTACTTAGACTGTGTTTTACGACAAGTTATTTATTTCAAAATAAAATTTAGATATTTAAAAATTGATATTTATAAAATATAAAACTTTTATGAATAAAATGTTAAGTGTGGACATTCAAAAGCAGAAAATATTGCTTTTAATCATCTAATCCAGCCATACTCAACCTTTTTTTCAAACGGGCCACAAACATATATTTGTGATGCTAGCTAGGCCACAACATACTTAAAAAAACATTATAACAAAGTTAATATTATCAGTGTGGTTGAACGTTTGTAGCAGAAGGAATGTCATAAAAAATTTTAACACCACTATTTCCAAACAATAAATTTCATAGTAAATTTTTAGTACAAATGTTGAAGAAATAGGCCGCGAAATGTTTTGTTTGGAAAGAGTAGCGTAAAAATGTTTTGATGCCTAGCGTAAAAATGATTTGATGCCTTTTATTTCTGCGAGAAACATTCAACCCTAAAAAGCAGTATTAGCTATATAATAAAATGTAATAATATACCAATGCAAAATTTCTGTGTTCTAAAAAAAAAATAATGAGGAGATTTTCTCCAATAAATCAGTTTTGTTCAATGCAAAAAAACTTTTTATTATTTGTTTTTTACTGTACAAATATATACAGCAAATTAAATTAATATTTAACAATGTTTGATAAGTGTTGGAGATTAACATAAATAGGACATGTAAAAAGAACTTTTCACTAAGAAAATGGCATTCAAGATGTTTTAGAATAATTTTAAATAACAGAACAGATTGTGTCTTCCCATAAAAATATGTAAAACAACAGTGAGCATCTTAAATACCATATTTTATGGAAGAAACGCCGCGGCGTTTACGAGTTTGAAAAGTGCGGCATTTACGATTTTTTTTTTCGTGTACATAAAATTTGGATAAAATAAAAATTCCTCAAGATTGTTTTCAAGTCTCCTGCTTAACAATGCAAAACTTTCTGACTTTGCCGATAATGAAAACTGTAACATTTCTGATGATGATACCGAACCATACATGTGAACAAAGAAAATTTACAACTTTTCCACTCAGATATTGACGACTCAGATTTTGAGGGTTTCGAATAGAAACTAAAGAAGGCCTAAAGCATAAAATGCGTACCAAGTTGTGCGGACCACTTAAAAAAATGGGGAGCGATTAAGGAGAGGGGTCCGTGCCCCGCGCTCTGGATGGTTTTAAAAGCAATTAACGTCTCCTTATTTTAAAAATTACATAAAAATTTTAAAACATTTAAATATTTTGAATAAAATTGTAGAATCTTAAGTTATTAAAAAGGAGGTACCCTACACTGTCCAGAAAACTTTGATTAAAGTTAAGTCAATGAAACACTGTTGACAAAAATAGCGATCCCACAGGTGCAGCATTTACGGCAGGTGCGGTGATTACGATATTTTAAAGCTTATTCAGAACAATTTTGAGGCGTGCGGCGCTTACGACGAGTGCGGCATTTCTTCCATAAAATACGGTACTTTTTATGCATTAACTTAATTAATATTATAAATATGGATTAATGAGTGTGTTTCTTGCTGCACATTGAATGCTGCTGGGCCACATGTGGCCTGCAGGTTGAGTATGGCTGATCTAGTGTATGCTTAATTTGTAGCTATTGTTATATTTAAATTTTGTTTCCAAGAATGAACTCTAGATTGACAGGAGTGAGACAAATAGTCTTTAGTCAAACGAAACCCTAAAAATTATCGTCAACCTGATCAAACTCGATACAAGACTCTAAAGGGGAAAAAAACCTCACAAAAATTTTCGTACACAGCCTTGCATTTGTTAGGGACAACTCTGCAGAAAAGTACTCACATTTATTTATTTATTTTTGAGGAAATTTAAGCATATTAAAGGATTACACACAAAAAAAATCTATTTTCTTTTACAGAATGCTTTAGCTAGATGTATACTCTAATAAAATTTTTTGTGCATACAAACAGAAACAAATAAATTACCTCCCGGGCCCATAGGCTACACTTTTTTGGAGACCACCTCCTTTAAATTGATATATTTTAGTGTTTTCTGGGATTAAAAACGGAAAGAAGTATTTATATTGTAGGTAAATATTTAAATTTCATAACATTCAAAATGTGATAATTTGGTATTTTTCTAGAATTATTAGGACCTAGGGGCCATATAAAAAATAAAATTTCTCATTTTAATATTCATACAGCCCATCATAAAACAAAAGCTGTATGTGATTTGTATGCCTTTTTTTGCAATTGAAAGAACGTTTCTCTCATCAGTAGTTTAAACGATAATCGCCATAGCCTCTATTTTGAATCAACTAGTATGATGCAATTCTGAGAATCTTTTGCATAATGTTTTTTTTTTTTTCAGAAGAGATTTACAGTAAATAAGTTTAAAAATTCATATATTTTCACATAAACATTTATATAGAATCTCTAACCTTAAAAGAACTTTCTTAGTTGAACAATGAATTTTAATAGAATAAATGGACATGGTTGGATGATCACTCAGGATGCGAAAAATAGGGAAAATGCTTGATTAAACTTAACAGTTTCTTTAAAAGATATCATTTGTAGAGATGCTGTGACTACAAAAGCTGTATCTGTATATATCCAATGTGTATGTACAAACTGGAAACTAAAAAATTGTAAGGATCCAATATTTTCTTCTTATGAATATCAAAAATTAAAAGGGGAGCAGCATTTGGAATCTATCATGTATATGTTAATTATGTACAAGACTCAATAAGTGAGTGAAACAAATAATAGTCTTCATCATTTCTCTTTTACATAAAATATTAGCCTGATATGAAGAAAAAAAAACCTGGAAGAAAATCTTAACACAGACTCTCCTGCCTTCCGGGCGCCAGGCTTCAACCTAGTCAGCCTAATGGATAATCTGCCTCTGCATGCAAATATCAAATAAGTTTGTTTAACCTTTAACTACTGAAACAGAAAATTTCGCAAAGTTACTGTAAGCAGATTACTAAGATAGAACGAACGTTAAATAAAAAGTTTGATTAACTCCCTGAAGGGAAGAGTTCCATATCCTGTTCTGTATGGTGCGATTGGCGAAGGAATACAAAATGGCGCCAAAAGGCTATTTTAGCATCTTATAAATTTTTTTAAGATGTCAGAAAAACATGGTTTTTAAATTTTTATAAGCATATATTTTTATATTATAAACAATGTTATAGTACATGTATTATTTTTATATATGTTATGCACTCAATTATATATATGCACACATATACTAAATACAAATTATATACACATTTATATATACATAACTTTGTACTTATATATATTTATAATTTTATATATTTATTTTACATCTTAAATAAGTCATTAATGTTATATACATATTAGCATTAAAAAAATGCACAAAAAAAATATATATATATTTACTCAATATTACATTTGCAGAAAAATATCATTTAAAAAAAATCTCAGAAAATTATGAATTAAAAAAAATTAATTATAAAAAAGTATGTATTCAAAATTATTAGTTATCCACCAGTAGCATTCAAGTAATAAAAATAGCAACCCCAAATGCTGAAAATCACAACAATCACATTGAAAAATTCATTGCCAAAAAAAGAACACCAAGAAAACCAGAACAGTATATGGAACTCTT
Source organism: Maratus speciosus (assembly GCA_963932465.1). Lineage (NCBI taxonomy): Eukaryota > Metazoa > Arthropoda > Arachnida > Araneae > Salticidae > Maratus > Maratus speciosus. The sequence goes on along the minus strand of OZ010786.1, from coordinate 339,745,080 downwards.
CCCTCATTGAATACTGTTTTTGATCTCAACTCTGCACTAATACTAGGTCTAGAAACTAAGTGGTATAAAACTGTGTAAAAATTGAAAAAAGCAGAGGTCTGTGAGAAAGACATTACAGCTGTTGAGGGTTATTATAAACTGTTCAAATTAATGTAAATGTAATGTTCAATTTATTTAAGTGACTAATACCGATAATGTGTTTCTCTTAAAACTATTAAACCAACAAACATAAAAAATATATAAATAAATAAAAACATGAAGTCTAAAATCATCAATGTCACAAATTTATTTACTTTTTTCACTGCTGAAACAATAAAACTAATGGAATTTTTTTAAAATATATCAAAGTACTCATAAAATTCTTTGTAATAATTAATAAATGTAATTTATTAAGTAACAAAATAAACTAACATGAAAATAATGAAAATTGCTTCGATAACACAGAATATTGCAACGATATTTAAATCCGTGATCACCATTTCTTTCTCTGATTAGAAATAAGAACATTTAATGTTTAAAGAAGATCGGCTTTTTTTTTTAATTATTATTCGGGCGATATCAAAAACAAACATTTTACGGCAACAGTAAATTCGTCAAAAAAAATCTGCTTCAAGCCAGTTATATGGACTGTAGTTTGATAAAAATCAAATTTTAATTTTAAAACGTGTATATGAAACACAAGCTATTTTTATATAAATACGGGACACTCAAAAAAGAATTTCATGAATGAACCGAACGATCAAGTAAACAATAAGTAATTTAGCTTATCTTAAAAGTATGGTGTAACACTAAAATGCTACAATCTGAGTAAAATATCCTTTTAAATTTTAGGAAATTGAAGAATATAAGTGTTTAATTTATTATTTTGAAAATACGATCAACGATTCTAAAACTCCGACAATGAGAAACAAGTTGCTATCTGGGCAGGGTATAAATGTAAACAAAGAGCACGTTGCGATGTTTTGGTTCAGGCTTTGAAGCTGAATCCGGCTTCACTTTTTCGACGGTTTTCGGCGAAATTGGTGGGCCGTATGTATCTAGTAGGCTATGGTAAAGGTGAGCTATCCATACATCTAATTAATCCTTGCTCGTTAATTCGATTCTTATGTGCTTTTTGGTGCTGCCATCTACTGGAAGGTATATCACATTATTGGGCAGCATCTGAAAATAAATTATAATGCATCGCATAATCAAATGTGGTTATGATGAATAAAAGGGGATCATTAGATTGAAATCAGTGGCGTAGCCGAAGAGATATCAACGTCTCCCTTCCTGAAAGCGGAATTAAAGACGGGTTTTCAAAGAAAAAACTTCGATTTTAGACAAGTTTCTATCTTAGCAGTTGTAATTCAATGGATTATTATTATTATTATTTATTTATTTATTTATTATTTTTATTTTTTTTTTTTGGGGGGGGGGGGCAAAAGAATCTTTCCGTTTAACATTATTTCGTTATAGACAAATTCCATTTTTATAGATTTTATTGCATATATGTATGTATATATAAACATATTAAGACGGAATAGGAAGTTGCCGGGAAAAATTCATTTTAGACATGTTTCCATCATAGCAGGTAAGCAGGCCCGGCCCAAGGACATTTTGACGCCCGTGCGACCACCCATCGGGGCGCACCTCCCCCCCCCCCCACACACACACAAGAAAAATTGTTTGACTTATGGTCTTATTTTTTTTTAATATTTGTTCTTTTTATACATACTATTACTAATTATTTAAGATATTAATTTAAAGTGTTTCAAAAACAGATAAAAGATTCTAAATTTAATCCCATCTTTGAGTTTGTATTTGGTAAATTGTAAAATCAGGAAAATTTCAATTTTACAGTAATTATCAGTCTTAATGTGTAACATTACGATACAAAAGTTAAACACACGGCCACAACACATGGTATTGGGCGAAAATAACAATAATAAGTTAATTAATTAAAAAAAAACTTTTTTAGAAGAATACTATTTGGAATACTTCAAAATAAAGAAGCAGAACTACTAGTAAATAGCAACTATGAAAGATGAAAACTGTAATCTTGTCTCGTTATCTATATATATAAAAGAAAGTCTGGATTTTGTATTAATCAACGCGCAGCCCAAACTACAGAACCTAAAATCTTGAAAATTTGGGTAAAAATACTACTTATGACATCGAGTGCCACTAAGATAGGATTTCCTAAAATTCCACCCGTAAGGGGGGGGGGGGGGTTAAAAAGAGAACGAACTTTAAAAAAAATCCTGAAAAATCAGATTTTATAGTTATTTTTCAACTGATAACATATTTTAGTGTATTTGTATATTCTGAATCGAATGGCACTAACTAAATTCTTTTAGGTGCAATAGTTCGTGAGATATTTCGTATTTTTCTAATTTGGCGATGTCTTTGGTGCCAAAACCTCAAATTTTCGAATGATAATTTCTAAAAATATATCCGTTACTATAGTAACGGAAAAATTTAAATTGAGTAATTTTGATAATCAATTCTTTTGGTTAAATAATAAAAACAGCTAGCTATACGAGTAAGAAAAAAATTACAAACGCCTCGAAAACTAAAATTTTAAAAAATTGGTTAATAAAAGTTAATTGGTTAATTGTTTTTTTGCTATACCAACACCGTACCAAAATGTATGCTACTGCGCCATTTATTTCAACCCTAAACGTGCAAACGATTTTTATTACAAATCGTGCCAAACATTAAGATTTGCTATTTATTGAGCGTGAATATATTTTTTTATTAGTATTATTTAATCGTAGCATCGCTAAACGTCTTATTTTGTGTTTTTCTAACAGAAAATATTTATTATTAAATTGTAACTCACATGTATTACTGACACTGACATGGATTTTACCATTTGGCAGTTACTTGATGACGGGGAAGCTGTAATAAAATTATTTCAGAATTTTGGAATTATACATATAAAAAAGTTTTGTTAAAAAAACGTTGAACGTCTTCATTCAAAAAATGAAATGTTTACTGCAATGACAGACATGCTTATTACGTACGCCGCGCTGCAATGATAACCTGAAAAACATTTACAATTCCAGACCTGCAGATTAAATTGACTTTATTTTATTATTTTATTGCAAAATATTTTTTTTTTATTTTGTTTTTTTATTGATTTGTATCTCTTCTCTCTTCTAAAAAAAAGTAACTACCGCTGTCACCGCCGCCGCCGGTTTTGAATTTTTTGTGACCGGAGGTCTTTCTTCATTCATATTAAGAAAAATAATGCATACAAAAATATGAAAATCGGTAGTATTATACAGAAATGTTTGATAAACACGCTGATGCAGACAGTTTTCAGATCGAAGAATTATTTCAAGAGATATTTAATGCTGAAGTTGGACAAAATCGTTCCACTAAAAAAGTTTTATAGGAGCAAAAACTGTTCATAGGAATTTAATCATTTTTAGATCATTTTATGCGTTAGAATTTGCCGGAGTGCAGATTGCATTAATTTTTTTATTTTGACTCATTTTTTGAGGTTTTATTTCTATTTTAAATTCAGATTTTCAGCATTTCTAGAGATATTTTTAACAGACTAGGGGGCTCGGCCCACTACGAGCTACGCTCGCCAACCCCCGTCCAGACACCGCAGGCTCTAAATGCACGCTAATTTGATCGGCTTTAAAAAGATTTCAAAAGATTGAATTATAATTTAAAAAACAGTGGCGATCTCCCTATAAACGAATTTCTATTCACTTCTCTTTGATTGGGGAATTTTAACGCCAAATCCGCTGCGGTACTACTTGATTATCCCGTCGACCAATTTCGCCAAATTATATAAATCGCCAAACCACTCGCCAAATTATACAAATTGACATAATTTTTATTTTAAATAACGAAAGAACAAATAAATTCGTGCAACATTAATAAAAATACAAATGAAACGTCGAAATAAAAATAACTTGATGACGTAGACACGTGTAACAACATTTCAAAATAAGCTAATATAAAAGGAATTAAGTAAACAGACTCTTTGTCTCCTGTTATTTTTTAACAAAGCGAAAAGAAAGTTCTTTTAAATGAGACATTTTAAATTAATCGTTTTTAATCTGACGTAATTTTTACCAAGCTATTCTTTCTCTTTTAAATAATCGCGTGAAAGTACTTTTGTTAGCAATGAAATATTATTTGCGCTTTCCTAACAAAAAATAGTTGAAAATATCCTCTCAAAATATTAAATAAATGTCTAGCGCAATTTCTAAATTTAAACTTTTTTGCAATATTATTTTGTGTTCATTTTATGTAATAACTATAATGTGACGTAAATATGACGTAATTTCTCCTAAGACTTCTAACGCATGTTAATGAATTTATTATTTTACAATATCCTGTCTCTTTTAAAATTCACGTGTATACTTTTTATGACGTAATTTTTAATAAGTTCCTGCTTTTTATACATAATTATTTAATTCTAATTTGAAAGTTTTTTCCTGTTTATAATAGTCACGTGTAAATAAATTTTTAATTTGAAGCAAACATTATTGCTTGCGCTTTTTATAGAGTTGGCAACAGTTTAAATTAGTACAATTTTCTGAAATCTGTAAAAAATATCTCTAGAAATGCTGAAAATTTGAATTTAAAATAGAAATAAAACCTGAAAAAATGAGTCAAAATAAAAAAATTAATGCAATCTGCACTCCGGCAAATTCTAACGCATAAAATGATCTAAAAATGATCACACTGCTATGTATAGTTTTTGCTGCTATAAAACTTTTTTAGTGGAACGATTTTGTCCAACTTTAGCATTAAATATCTCTTAAAATAATTCTTCGATTTGAAAACTGTCTGCATCAGCGTGTTTATCAAACATTTCTGAATAAAACCACTGATTTTCATATTTTTGTATGCATTATTTTTCTCAATATTAACGAAGAAAGTCCTCCGGTCACAAAAAATTCAAAACCGGCGGCGGCGGTGACAGCGGTAGTTACTTTTTTTTTAGAATAGAGAGATTTTAGAAAGTGATATTAATTTAAACTGTTGCCAACTGTATGAACAGCGGAAGCAATAATGTTTGCTTCAAAAAAAAAAAATATTTATACGTGTAATAAATTAAAAATTTATTTACACGTGACTATTATAAACAGAAAAAAACATTTGGAATTAGAATTAAATAATTATGTACAAAAAGCAGGAACTTATTAAAAATTATGTCATAAAAACTATAATTACACGTGAATTTTAAGAGAGAAAGGAATTTGTAAAGCAATAAATTTATTAACATGCGTTAGAAGTCTTAAATAGGAGAAATTACGTCATATTTACGTCACATTACAGTTATTACATAAAATGAACAAAAAATAATATTGCAAAACGGTTTAAATTTAGATATTGCGCTAGACATTTATTGGATATTTTAAGAGGATACTTTTCAACTATTTTTGCTAGGAAAGCGCAAATAATATTTAATTTCTAACACAAGTATTGAGTAGTTTGGTCAAAATTACGTCAGATTAAAATTGATTAATTTAAAATGTCTCATTTAAAAGAACTTTCTTTTCGCTTTGTTAAAAAATACCGGGAGACAAAGATTCTGTTTACTTAATTCCTTTTATATTAGCTTATTTTGAAATGTTGTTACACGTGTCTACGTCATCAAGTTATTTTTATTTCGACGTTTTATTTGTATTTTTATTAATGTTGTACTAATTTATTTGTTCTTTCGTTATTTAAAATAAAAATTATGTCAATTTGTATAATTTGGCGAGTGCTTTAGCGATTTATATAATTTGGCGAATTTAATCGACGGGATAATCAAGTAGTACCGCAGCGGATTTGGCGTTAAAATTTCCCCTATCAAAGAGAAATGAATAGAAATCGGTTTATAGGGAGATCGCCAGTGTTTTTTAAATTATGATTCAATCTTTCGAAATCTTTTTAAAGCCGATCTCATTAGCGTACATTTAGAGTCTGCGGTGTCTGGACGGGGGTTGGCGAGCGTAGCTCGTAGGGGGCCGAGCCCCCTAGTTGATTTAAAAAAAAAATAGTTGGTGAAAGTCTGTAATTTTCAAATGTTATATATTTTAAATGCTCATTTTTGTATCAATTTAATTATTTTTTTTTTCAAATATTTCATTTCATTTTGCGCTAATTATTATGTTTGGCGACAACGGTGTTGGTATAACGGGAAAATACCAAAACAGTTACTGATTTTATTTAAAATACAAACAAAATGGGCTTAATAAGAAATAAATATTATAAAACGGAAATATTTAATTTAAATATGAAAACAATGTCTGTACTGCTTAAAAAAACTTTTCATATTCAAAGGTTTAAAAAATATATATATATATTTTGCAATTTGTCATTTGCTCCTGGATAAAAAGAAAGAAATGGGTACTTTTATGTTAGCCGAGCACAAATATCTCCAATAGTATTTTATAAATCGCAAATACCAGCACTCACATTTTTACTCATCATCATCTACTATATATACAAAATGCAAATTCTTATTTCATTCCGATTGACTATAACTCAGGTTCTACTGAACAGAATTTTGTAAAACTTACACTGTTAGTTAACTAATTTGTTTTAGAAGTGTTTTAATGTAAAAAAATAGTTCTACTTTGCATTAGTGATAACTACGGGAGTTTTAAATTTAGGTGAACCCGATTATGAAAGATTACTTATAATTTAAAGTTCTACTGAATGGATTTTGATGCTATGCCGGAAGGTTCTCTGTGATGTAGTAAAAAACTAGAGGATGTACGCTATATGCAGAGAGTATATACTACAAAATATGTATGCTATAGCTATGGAAGGTGTGCAGAGTTTCTTAAAAAATTCAGAGGGCATATAACGTAGCCCTACCCCTACATCCCTGAGAGTTCTATAATCTGGGTTACGCGATTATGAAAGATATATTTAAATTTAACTATCTATAACATATATGAAATGCAAAAAGAAATTTCGTTTGGGCCGCTCACAACATGAGTTCTGATGAATAGATTTTAATGCGACTTACATTGTTGGATAATTTTTCAGAAAACAATTTAGTACATCATATCGTTCTTAGTTGCTTAGTTAAATAATTATGGGGGGGAAATTCAAAATCCGGTCAACACGACTATGAAAGATTGGCTTTTTAAAAGGTTCTGCGGGGTGGATTTTGATGGGTCTTAAACTGTTAATTAAATAAATTTTAGGAAAGGTTTTGGTACATTTGCCAGTTTAAAAGATTCTGCAAAGAGGATTTTGGGGGGAACTTGCTCGGTTAGTTAATTTTTTCAGGGAATATTTTAGTATAAAACACACATCGTTCTAGGTTGCTTGGTTATGGGATTTTGGCTGAAACTTCTGGAATCAGGTGATCCCAATTGTGAAAAATTAGTCTTTTTAATAGGTTCTATTGGACTGATTCTGATGAGAATTACATTGATAAATTTTCAGAGGAAGGGTATAATTATATTGCAAATTGTTCTATGGTACTTTACCAAATCCTATAGTAAAGGATCAACTAAAGAAGTTGGTCCTTAACAGCTCAAATTTTGTCGGTCTCAATAGAAAATATAATAGTATAATGACGTCCATATCGTTTGCAGCAATTTGGAAGGGCATTCCAGGTTGATGTCCATATTGCTTTCATACGCATGATCAAATTCACAGATATATTTCGTTTGATTCACGGTTTGTTTAGAAAAACCGACCAGCGTAGCGGGCGAAGGCTGCTAGTTTAGTACATAAAAAGTACGAATAAATTTCATATTTAAATATCGATTTTCATAAAGGGCTCACTTTTCATGGTCAAAACTTTCGAAAGAATAGAAAACCCAGTTTTCTCTTCAGCTAATTCCGGAAGCATAAATATTCTTATTCTTTCTTTTTATTTTTTGAATGGTTCTCAATCTCTGAGATAATATTTACGAAAAAAGAAAAAATCTTACTAAAATTTATTTAAGTAACCTAAATTAATTAAACACTAAGAAAAAAAATGATTGATAATAAGAGTTGTATTTATAATAATAAGGAATACGATTAACAAAAAATGCCTCCCCCCCCCCCCAAAAAAAAAAAAAAATCCTCGATTTTGGTCTTTTGGTGCCCACGGTAGAATTAAACAAACCATCCCAAAGAAAATCTTTAAGTATTCCGAGTTTACGTTTTAGCACCGCACTGAAATTGGATAAAGAAAGTGTCACTATAAAATCATAGGTGTACATAAAAAATCAACATATCGGGCACTAAAGGGGAAAAAAAGTTATTTAAAGTTAAATGTATTAAATGAAAGATTTTATCAAGACGATTACAAAATAAAATTGATATGCAGATAAATTATTATTATTTATTTATTTATTTTTTTTTAAATAGGCTGCAGTTTCACAATTCTGTATTGTCAAGCTTATGTTGATTTATTCATCGAGCTCTTTGCTCCTGTTAATGAAAAATCAAGGTAAAAGTAATCTTACTATCAACTTAGATTTACAAATATTAAAGTGCATGTCATGGGCGCTTGTGGGAGGGAGGGTGGGGCGCAAGGAAAGGTCTTTGTTCCACCCTTTTGAAAAAAATTCGTCATCATAGATGATTTAACAAAAAGGGGGGGAGGTGAAATTTACTTTTTTCGTTTAATTTAAATAATAAATCACTAAGAGAAAAATTGCGCTTGGGCCTAAGTCTGTATATATAATAACAGGGTTCATACGGGTGCTTGAATTTCATGACTAAGAAATTCTTCGGTACCAGTATTTTCTAATGGAAAATCTCTCCTGAAATAAGGCGAAATTACGTCCGTTTAAACTAGATTAATTTTTCTATAAAAAAATTCTGATATTGAGCCTTGAAAATAACGGTACCCGTATGAACCCTGTAATAAAAAGGCTTAGAACTATATTATTCTAAAGAAACCTTACCCCTAAGCAGATTTCGATCAAAATACTGAAGAGTCTCTGTAATATTGAATAGAATTCCCTTTCAGTTTAGACAAACTTTGACTACGTCATAATCTGATTCCAAAAAAGTCCCTTTTTACTTTCTTCTATCTTTACAAGAAGAAAGTATTGGATTCATGAAAATTTTCGAATTCCGGTTTTCGACGGATTTACACGTTTTAGGGGTCAGAGATTCCAAAAAACATGTTTTTACAAAATGTCTGTCTGTGAGTCTGTGAGTCTGTCTGTGTGTATGTCTGTCTGTGTGTATGTGACACAAATTTTGTGGGCGCTCTATCTCAAGAACTAATGCACGGAATTTAATAAAAATTGATATTCAGTGAGTCCCTAATACAAATTGATGCTGATTAGTTTTTGGTGCAAATCGCTCAACAGGTGGCGCTGCTATGCTGCATTTTTCACGATTTTCGCAATAGCTCTATCTCACGAACTAATGCACGGATTTTGATCAAACTTCAGATTTACTTAGTCCTTGATATGAATTGATGCTGATTACGTTTTGGTGTAAATCGCCCAACAGGTGGCGCTGTTATGAGGAATTTTGCAGGATTTCCAGGATTTCCCCAATAGCTCTATCTTAAGAACTAACGCACGGATTTTCATCAAACTTCAGATTCAGTTAGTCCTTGATATGACTTGCAACTGATTATGTGTTGGTGTAAATCGCCCAACAGGTGGCGCTTCTGTGCTGCCTTTTTCACGATTGCCTCAATAGCTCTATCTATAAAACTAATGGACGAATTTTCATCTAACTTCAGATTTAGTTGTATGTTGACACAAGTTGTTGTTAATTAGGTTTGGGTGCAAATCGCTCAACAGGTGGCGCTGCTATGCTGCATTTTTCACGATTTTCTCAATAGCTCTATCTCACGAACTAATGCACAGATTTTGATCAAACTTCAGATTTAGTTAGTCCTTGATATGAATTGATGCTGATTACGTTTTGGTGTAAATCGCCCAGCAGGTGGCGCTGTTATGATGAATTTTGCAGGATTTACAGGATTTCCCCAATAGCTCTATCTTAAGAACTAATGCACGGATTTTCATCAAACTTTAGATTCAGTTAGTCCTTGATATGACTTGCAACTGATTATGTGTTGGTGTAAATCGCCCAACAGGTGGCGCTTCTGTGCTGCCTTTTTCACGATTGCCTCAATAGCTCTATCTATAAAACTAATGGACGAATTTTCATCTAACTTCAGATTTAGTTGTATGTTGACACAAGTTGTTGTTAATTAGGTTTTGGTGTTAATCACCCAATAGGTGGCGCTGCTATGCAGGAATTTTCACGATTTTCGCTATAGCTCTATCTCAAAAACTAATGCACGGATTTTCTTCAAACTTCAGACTCAGTCAGCCGTTGACATAAATTGTTGCTGATTAGGATTTGGTATAAATCACCCAATAGGTGGCGCTGCTAGGCAGCATTCTGCTGGATTTAGACGATTTCGGCGATAGTCATATCTCAAGAACTAATGCACGGAATTTCATATCTTTAGAATCCTCATGAGATGCATAGATTGCCATTTAATTTTGGCAGTGTGATAGCGAATTTTGAAGTATTAACATGTATGGGGCCGTTCAAATATTACGTAAGCACCTAAGTGGGGGGAGGGGGTTAGCGATTTGCTTATTTTTGCTGACAAGGGGGGAGGGGGGGGGGGTTGAATGATGCTTACGTAAGACATTTTCAGAATCTCTAACTTGTAAAAAAAAAAAAAATTATAAAATTTCAAATTGAAAGAAAGAAATAGCAAAAGAATATTTAACTAAAAAAAAAAATTAGTTCTGATGTCAGCTATTTTGACTGCACAAGGAAAACATAAACGATCTCTTTTATCTAGAGGTGACTGTTCATGTTTGATGCATGAGGGCTTATTATCTCTGAGAACTTACTACTATTTCCAATTGTGAGAATAGAATAGAATAGACCGATATAGAATAGAATATTGAATGGACCGATGCGATATGATGTATTGTGACAATATGAGTTTTCCGGGAAAGCTTCCAAAACGTAAGTAAAATTCTATCTTTTTTGTTTCCACCCCTCCTCTGTCAAGTGGTTGAACCCCATAACCATAGTGACCGACTGCTCTACTGCCTGGTGTCTCGTGAGTTTTGAAAACCTCTCAGAACAGATCTGCACGGGCCGGGCTCGGGCCTATTTTCATTCACGGCACTCGGGGCGGGCCCGGGCCATACATTTTTCTGAAGGCTCGGGACGGGCCGGGTTCGGGCCTTACTTTTTTCCTGGGGGATCGGGCCGGGTCCATTTTTTTCTGTACAGAACCGGGACTGGTTTCATTCCAAGTCTTCAAGGCCCATAATTTTAAGTCCTAGTTTTGACGCAGCCCGTATGAAAATCATTGTCTCGGCGTAGCCTGATACGTTCAAAGGTCAGTAAAATTAGGTCAGGCTCAAAAAATTTTGAAAAAAATGTACACATTTTTAAATTGCTATTATTCTACTATTAAACATTCAAATTTATTCTTTTTAAAGAATAGTAGATTTCTACGCTTATTAAAATATAGATAAATGAAAATATAAGAAAACATGTGAGAAGGAACCTGTCTATGACGAAATCCTGTTATAAACTGAAAAACGTGTTGATCCATACAAAATTAATATACTAATACGTAAGAATAGGATATATAATACATTTAAAACTTGCTAAGAAGGGCACTTGTCTATAACGGATTTTTTTCTTTTTTATGCAATTCCGTTTTAGAAGATTTTATTGTATAGCATTTTTCAGATTTTTAGCACTTCAATACATGGAATATGGATTAACGATATTAATGATAACGGATTCATTCACATACAAGAAATAGAGATTGATTAAAAAAAATAAATGTCGCAGCCTGCGCCACTTATATAAAAATGAAGATTATAAACATAAAAAAATATTTAAGACATATTTTTGGCCAGAACTCCTCGTACGAGACAAATCTTTCACCAAATCGACATAAAAATCATTGTTTTGTAGAAATTCAATCGGGCCGGGCCGAGATTTTAACTTTTTTTCCGGATCGGGCCGGGCTCGGGCCGAACTTTTAACTTTTTTATCGGGCCAATAATTTTTTGTACGGGCCGAGCCGAATTTTTTTCTCTATGAGTCGGGCCGGGCCCGGGCCTGGAAATTTCGGCCTGTGCAGACCTCTACCTCTCAGTACTGCAGTGTAGTGGTGTTTAAAATAAATAAAATCAGAAATATGTCTTCATTTCGAGAAATCTTGTATAAAAAACTTTTTGAAAGTTTCAAAAAGTCTGCATCTGATAAACCTTTGGAGGATATCCAATGTAAAACTAATGATGTGTGGCGGCAGTACAAAAAGTCTTCTAAAACTGACAAAGAGTTAGCGGTATTGGTGCTAAAAAGAATTGAGGACGAACTGCGTAAGGCAACCAAAAAGAAATCAGTCTTTCTTGATTATTTTATAAAGGTAATTATAATCAATTTATTTTTAAAATTTTAAATATATTTTATCATAACTTTAAGTTTACATAATTACTTGTAAAAATTGGAAAAAAGATAGATAAGATAAAATGACCGTGTAGCCTTGGCAAAACATGGTCAGTATGGGAATAAATAAAGACCAAAAAAACGTCAAAAAACGAGTTATTACTTTTTAAATATGGCGTAGCCAAGCTAAGCCTTATTTTTTCTTTTCAAATAACTCAAAAATTAATGCATCCATGGGGGGAAAAAATTAAAAAAATATGTTAGTTTTATAGCAGATAATCTTCTAACTGTTTTCAAATTTTGAACCTTACTAAAAATGAAATGTAACCCAATTGAATTGAAACCAATGTATCTCAGATTCAAAAACAGATAAATAAGGTTTCCAGTGATCTCAAAAAAGGAAGCACAATCCTTAAAAAGGAAACGACAAAATGCTGAATACCAAAGAAAACATCGAACCACCAAACGAACAAAGCTTGGAGAAATCTGCCATGATAATCCAGACATTAAAAAAAATAGCTTTGAGGGAAACAGTAGGAAGACCAAGTTTAAACAACCATTATTACTTAAAGCAATAGCAGACATAACTATTATTGGAAGCGCTGCAGATGCAAAAAGGAGAAACAAGTCCGAAGTGTCAAAACTCTCGATGACATGACCGCAAAACTGAAAAAGGTTGGTTTTGCAATAAGCAGGAGTAGAACATATCTTCGTTTGCTTCCAAAAAATTCCTCAACCATCGAGTGTCGAAGACATATCACCACAGTGCCGATAAAACTTTCTTGGATTCTGGCTGATTATCACCGATCTGACATTGATACCCAATTTGCAGTAATATCCATCCATTATTTAGAAACTTTAGCTTCAATTTTTGGACCCATGCAAGTGTTTCTTCTTTCACATGATGACAAAGCGCGTGTACGTTTGGGAATTACAGCAGCCAATAAACAGGCTATGATACTGATGCATATGGAGTATCACGTATCCTTAAGCGATCACGACTGTGTCATCGCTGAACACCGCAAACTTATCCCATGTGTTTACGCTGGTATTGTGATTGCTCCTGGCATGGCAGGTCAAAGTAAAGCCATACATAGGTTATTCTGGTCCAACGTTAATAGCTATAAGAAGTGGGAAACACAGTTCTTCCACAGCAAATACTCATGCTCCGGATTTTGAAACTCTATTAATACTCAAAGATTTTGAAAAATTAGTGAACACAGAAGAGGGTTTCATCAAACCTGTAATCATAGTAACGGTTGATGGAGATCCAGACAAGAATCCCCGCTACCAGAAAGTTATATCGTTTGCTATTAACCATTTCAAAAAGCATGATTTGGATGGAATTTTCATAGCGTGCAATGCTCCTGGAAGAAGTGCATATAATTGAGTAGAAAGGCGAATGACACCACTCAGTCGAGAACTGTCTTGTCTTATACACCCTCATAACCATTATGGTTCCCATCTCGATGAGAACGGTCGCACTACTGATGAAGAAATGGAGCAAAATAACTTAGCATATGCTGGTAAAACTCTCGCAGATATCTGGAACTCATTAAATATTGACAGTTATCCCGTTACTGCCACATATGTTGATTCAGGAGAACCAGAGTCTCTTGGTTATGACTTGGATTGGTATTCGAAGCTCGTACAAGAAAGTCAATACTTGCTGCAAATTGTAAAATGCGAAAAAAAGAATTGTTGCTCTCCTGCACGTAGTGGATTATTTCGTATATTAAAAGGACGATTCATTCCTCCTCCAATTAAAATGATACAATCGTCAAATGACATCATTGCAAGTGAAGAGGGGGAATTTATAGATTTAAGTCTTCGTCTGGCCTTAAATCTGAATAGTACAGAAAAGGGATTTTTAAAGATGCTGTATGATTATTTTTGCTCTTCCATAAAGTTCACGCATTTATCCGCAAGAACTTGTGGAAGTTGTGGCCAATATCATGCATCTCAGAAGTCAGCAAACAGAAAACAAAAAAATTCAACAGAGTGAAAAAAACGAGAAGGACTGCCTTATACGACTATTGAGAATTGCTGCTCGTCGAGCAAATGAACTTATGCGCTTCGTAAAATTCGTGGAAGATATGGAAGATGTTGAGTGGATCAATGAAGATGAAGTTGATAAAGATTGCATCCGAATAGTAAGCGATGAAGATAATCAAGTATAAACTTTTTTACCAAAAATAAAACCGACTTCAAAAACTACTACAAAGTAAAAAATAATTTTTTTACATAATAGTTAATAAGAAATTAAATTAAGAGGATTGTATTTACCATGCGTATTATTATATTTATGTACATTAATTTGATTTTTTGGAGTCTGTGCCAGCCAAACGAAGTTAAGTATAATTATCCAACAGACACACATCCAAATATCTACGAGTTTTTTTACGATTTGTTATTTAGTTAAAAAATTTGAATTTTACCATTTTTGAAACATTTCATCTGATTTTATAAACGTGTATTTTCAAGTGAGATTAGTTGTAATTATGTGTGCTAAATTAAGGGTTATTGTAAAATTAATGCGTTTGTATAGGCTATTAAGTAAAAAAATCGTAGCCAAACACAAATTTTTAAATGCAGGATGGTGTCAGAGTTGATTGAGAATGGATTTTTTTTCCTAAACGGTTTTGCTGAATCTTGTTACGATTTGTATTGGATAAACAATTTTAATGTTGAACTTGGCTTGGCTGGCACCGACTCCAAAAAATCAAATTAATGTGCATAAATATAATAATACGCATGGTAAATACAATCCTCTTAATTTAATTTCTTATTAACTATTATGTAAAAAAATTATTTTTTACTTTGTAGTAGTTTTTGAAGTCGGTTTTATTTTTGGTAAAAAAGTTTATTTTTCACTTTTTAGTTTTTTTTTTTTTTTTTTTTTTTTGAGTTACAATTTTTGCATGATTCTTTTGGAGGAAATTACGGACTTTTAAAGAAACTTTTAAAGATGTTACTTTGATAAGTAAATGCTTTTGTCCAGATTTGTGTGTACATTAATAACACAGGTTTTTTGTGAAAATTCTTTATATATATATATTACATTTATTCTTCTTCAGATTTAATAGCTTTATTTTTTAATTAAATATTTTTGTTTCTCTATTTGGACATGGGTAGAACGACGCATGAAAAAATATCGAACTTTGGAAACTGACAATAAAAAGTTCCTCAGCTTACTAAAAATGCTCTATGAAATAGAGAAGAGAGACCGAATGACTTATTTTCATACTTTCTAACCGATGACCATGCCCTTATCTTCCGGGTTGCCCTAGATGAACGGGTTTGATACCTGGCATCGGCGTTGGAGACCACCTAATCGTCACGTAGCGGCAATAAACCTGATGAACGCCTAGATCGTTTTACTATCGGTAGTGCCTATTTCTTAATTATGAACTTTTTTATGCCAGTTACTTAACATTTATTTCTTGTTGTTTAGCACCTGCGCATTGCTCTCATGTTGATCTCGTAATTT
Organism: Maratus speciosus; assembly: GCA_963932465.1. Classification (NCBI taxonomy): domain Eukaryota; kingdom Metazoa; phylum Arthropoda; class Arachnida; order Araneae; family Salticidae; genus Maratus; species Maratus speciosus. The sequence continues at coordinate 339,729,227 of OZ010786.1, read as the reverse complement.
AGAAGCTTAATCAGATGAAGAGACCTTCATCTGGCATGGCACCTCAGAGGTATAATTCATAGGTAAATTCGAAGTCTTCGCACCTATAGACGGAGTTTACATGCACCAGGTGCCATTAGGGTACATGACAACCGAATAACTTATCAAAAAATGATCGTGAAAAGACTACAGGGGAAAAGTCTTAAATGGCGTTCCCTCAAATGGCTGGTCATTGATGAAATTTCTATGGTGTCAAAAGAGAATTTATATATAATTCATTTGAGGTTTCAAGAATTTAAAAACAATTTATTTTTTGGTGGCATTAATGTTTTCTTATATGGAGATATTATGCAAGTGCCAATATGTAATGTATACGTAATGCCAATGTGCTTAAATGTATGCTAAGCATTTCAGCATGGTACTTTTATTCATAATTTAAATTATTTGCTTAATCTTTCGCCAAATCTAAAGATTCTGGTAGAGAAATTGAGAACTCATTGCATCATGACGGCATTTTGTTTATTTTTGTTTGTAATCTTTCTTGACAAAATCCGCTTAACTCACTCAGGCATTTATGCTTCTTATTGCATCATCATTTGCAATACGTTGGGCGGTGGAGATTTTAAAATTATTAAGTAATCTACCGTTATTGCGTCCACTGCCAATTGTTGTTTCTGAACTAATATGATTTGGTGCATTGAAGCGTTTTGCGAATTAAATATTTTATGATACCCACATTTACATTAAACCAATTGCTGCTGATATTTTTTTTGTTTCACGCTAGCCTTAACTGTGGGCTCGATTACGGAAGATTAGAAAATCATCGTCATGCTCATTTAATAGTCTTTGTTAAAGTGTCATTGGTCTGCATAGTAACTGACGTATTTTAGTGAGTATAGTACTGCAAAACATATAGAACATATAGAACTTTCGGAAGCAACTTATGATATTCGCATTTCCTTTAAACCATGTTTGCTGTTAGTATCGCACACTTTTTGCTTTTATCGGGCAATCTGATCCAAATTTACTTGCTCTCATTTCTTTATACAATTCAAATGTTTTCATGACTGCGTAACTCACTGACTTGCTTTTGCCATTATGCTTATGCCTACTGATGTTTAAATCCTGTGGCATGTAAATACACCGCATCATAACAATGCCGCCTATAACACTAATTAGAGTAACTCCTTTTATTTCTTTCTATGTTGTTTATCTTGTACTTTAACAGCATATGGATCTTGGCTCAACTTCTGTTCGCATATAAAAGTAGACAAATGGTTGTTTACAGTAAATATATTTATAAATATTGAAAAACTTGCTTGTGTATATGAGACAGTGGTACTACTTAGTTATACCGTCGACCAAAAATCTATCGCCAAACTATAAGATTAAATACCAATAATGGTTGATCGTAAATGTCACATTCACTTGACTTTAAGCAAGATACATGTGTTTACGTCATCAAGTGATTTTTATTTCGAAGTTTTATTTGTATTTTTATTAATATTATACTAATTTATTTGTTCTTTCGTTATTTAAAATAAAAATTATGCCAGTTTGTATAATTTGGCGAGTGGTTTGGCAATTTATATAATCTGACGAAATTGGTCGACGGGATAACTAAGTAGTACCGAGACAGTTAATAGGTTGTCAGAAAATATGCGTGAAATTTTCATTTTCTCTCCAAGGCCCCCTATACAGGAAAGTTATCATTTATGTTATCTAGTGGAAATATTAAAGGCAATCAAAAAGCATTCATACATATAACTGTTTAATATAATATAATATAGGTATGTATATAATATTATGGTACTTCTTAGTTATCCCGTCGACTAATTTCGCCAAATTATATAAATCGCCAAACCACTCGCCAAGTTATACAAATTGACATAATTTTTATTTTAAATAACGAAAGAACAAATAAATTAGTAAAAATTAATAAAAATACTAATAAAGCGTCGAATTAATGGTTTTATTGGCCATTATTGGCATTTAATCTTACAATTAATTAATTAATGGCAAACTATTATTGGCATTTAATCTTACAATATGGCGACAGTAATTTGGTCGACGGGATAACTAAGAAGTACCAATATTATATATATATATATATATTATGTGCCGCCAGTTTGATGTTATGTGTTTAATTAAACTAAACTATTCTATACTAAATTATTGTTTTCTATTAAGTTAGTTTGCTTCTGTATTATTTAGCATTCGAAATAATGGTGTATATTTAATTAATGTATATTAAATTACTATTTTGAATGCGATTGCCAATTGAGAATTTTTAATATAACTGTCGATTAGAAAATGCAAAGAAACAGATTGGGGAAGATCCATTACTGAATTTGAATGGGAATATCGCCAAAATAGTCAGTTACAGCCAAGTTGGCATCATTTATGGCGACTTATTTTGGTCGCCAAATTTGGCGATAATTCATGTAACTGCGCCAAGTTTTGCGACAACTTGGCGCTAACGTATATGAATACATAGTTTTATGTTTCTGATTGAGACACCGGTTACAACAATGAAAGATAATTTGGGTGAAATCCTTCATTTTATTGGTTTTTGTTGAATTACTAAAAAACTACTCAACCAATTTCGATGAAACGGAAGTGGTACCAATTCGAGAGTATCCTCTTTCAATTAAAACAAAAATCACATTAATCGGACAAAAAGTTCCGGAGCAATCGGTGAACATACATAAAAAAAAAAAAAAACCATACATACGCGTCGAATTGATAACCTCCTCCTTTTTTGAAGTCGGTAAAAACTGGAAACCAATATTATAACAGATATGGAAAAATGGCTTGAGCAGCCGTGGTCAGCATCGGAATAGATATTGTCATGTTGAAATTTAAATTTTTCAAATGGCTAAGTTCTTCTAAAACTGTGATGTAAGAAATTTTCTTAAATAGAATTGTAAAGAAATAAAACAAGCGTTTATTATTATTTAGTAGTTATATTAGTCGAGTAGAGTTTTATAATTTGTATTGTGTCCTAATTTTTTTTTAAGTAGGGGGGGGGGGGTTCCAATTTTCTTACGTAATTATTAAGGGGGGGGGGGGTTCGCGATTTGCTTATTTTTGCTGACAAGGGGGGAGGGGGGGTCAAAAATAGTCAAAAACATGCTTACGTAATATTTGAACAGCCCCTATGAGATAGAAGAAAGTTTTGGGATTGGTACATCCGACTAGTTTTTAATTAAATTTGCCGCAATTTTTATTTTTAAATTAACAATATTTGCTTAAAATTTCAGTTATTTTAATTTCAGTATTGCGAAATATTATTGAGTAATGGGCCAAACACTATATTCCACTAATGAATAATAATCCCTAATGATGAATGTAACAGTGCATCATTATAACGCAATTATATATTTTCATGACGTTGTTTATACTGGCATTCCGCTCAGTGTTCTTTTCAGACCACGTTTTGGAAAACTGGGCGATACATAAATTCAAACAATATGGCATGGGCGCCGGCTGAACGAAATCCCTGAAGTGGGAAGATTTTGGAACAAATGTGTGCCTGTAGCAAAAATAGAAATACAGTGAAACCCGCTTAAGAAGTTTCCCAAAGTATGGAAGGGAAAAACTTCTTAAACGGGAAAATTAGCATTTTTTGAAAAAATTAATAGTTTAAATATTGATATTTAGAAGAGGGTTTATTTTATCTTAGTACAATAATACAAAGAGTATTTTCTATAAAATTGAGTTTTCTTAAGAAATTTAAATTAGTTTGCACACTTAAAAAATTAGCTAATAAAGTAAAAATACATAATTACCTTAGAAACTCTGTATTTAATCCAAGACAAGAAATTTCTCTTTAAGAGTCATTTAATATGTTTTTGCCAAAAAAATCGGTTATAGTATTTTTTTTCTGTTTTTTTCGGCAACTTTTAATTGATAACAGTCTAATTGTCTTAAGCTTTTGAAAACTTCTTCAGGCACATTTTCGACACTTTCGATAAAACGCCGAAAGGTTTCTAGTCCTTTTACAGCTTCCGAAAAACTAGGAATTTCCACATCTTCTTCCTCAGTTTCACTCATTTCTTCATCTACTGTCATTTCACAAATATCATCCACTGTAAGCATTTCACATGGTACTACTTCATCATCTACCGATACGTACTCCTCAAACGATGCAGTGAAATCCATCTTTCTCTGAAGAGTCTTCCAATCATCCTCAATATCAAATTCATATTCTTCTGTTGATTCTCCATCCAAGAATCCCGCTTTTTGAAAACAACTGGCAATGACAGATGGGGTTATTAACTCCCATGCACATAAAAGAAAATGAATTGATTCCAAAACGTTCACTTTTTTTAACTCTCCAGTATTGTCAAGTTTTTCAATCATCCATTTTACTAGCCGTTTTCTATAATGCTGCTTAAACACTTTAATTACTCCCTGATCCATACGTTGTAAAACGGAAGTTGAGTTCTGTGGTAGAAAATGGACTTTTATGTTGCTCAAGTTTTTCGTGTCTTTGGAATGGGCGGCACAGTTGTCTACGAAAATGGTGATGTTCCTCTTAGCTTTCATAATTTTGTCATTCAATCTTTTCAAGTAATCTTCATAAATTGTAATTGTCATCTACGCAGTCTTGTTGCTTTCATAATCACAAGGCAGCGATTTCACATTCTGAAAACATCTGAGTTTCTTCGATTTTCCAACAACTAAAATTGGCAACTTCTCAGAACCATCCATGTTGGCACCCAATAAAATTGTAAGTCGTTCCTTATTTCTTTTACCTCCGTGACATTTTTCGCCTTTATATGCATATATTTTATCCGTTAAAAGATTGTAGAAAAGTCCACACTCATCCATATTGAAAATGTCTTTAGGATGATAGCCGGTTATCAAATCTGGTAAGATTTTATTCCACTCTTCGATTTCTTGTGGATCGACACTTTTACTCTTGCCTTGTATAGAATTATAAGTCAATCCAGCTCTTTTCTTCATCCTATCAATCCATCCATTTGAAGGAGTAAATTCAACCTCCATTTTTTTGACAATTTCCTCAGCCTTTTCTCTAAGAATAGGTCCGCTTATAGGAATATTGGCGGATCTGGCTTGTTTGAAGCAAATCAATAACTTTTCTTCCATAACTTCATATTTTCCTCTTTTCACCTTTTTAATTTTACGAGATTTTTGAGAACAGTTTAAAATGAGATCTCGTTTTGCTACAATTCCATTCAGAGTAGTCACTGGTACGTTCAACTTCTTTGCAATTTCAACTCTTGTTGTTTTCGCGTTACTATCAACTTCTTTCAAAATTTTGATTTTGTCTTCAATTGACAAGGCTTCCTTTTAATTGCCTTGCCCGACATTTTTTTGGGGGGAAAAAAACTGAATTTTTTGTTCGTGTATTTTCTAACGAGAAAGCTTTGATGTTATGCACTTTACACTGACTTAAAAACTGTGAAATGAATAAACCAAACGCAGCTTTGGTACATTACACTTATGGAATAGGGTGGTGGGAAAGAATCTGTTGTAACTATTGAACTGAAAGAACCACCCATCGGTAGGGCAAAACAATTCCCTTTTCTCCTTATCAGTCACTATTGTTACAGTGACGAAGGGCCCATCCTCTACCCACATTCCATTTCCATCAAACCCGTTAAACAGATTTTAAGGTGAAATAGAGGGGACCACATCTGCTATCAGTCCTAAACATTGACCTTTTTGAATAGCGAAGAATATTAAAGAAAGAGATTTCAGCACAGAAAATAAAATAATAATCAACAAGACAAAATAAACGAGCTTTGAAAGTAAAAATGGAAGGAAAATTAAAACTTTTTAAGCGGGAAAGAGTTTCGAACTAAATTTCTTAAACGAGTTATTTTAGTGTTGTAAGAATAAGAGAAAAATAAGAATCGAAAATATAAACTTCTTAAACGGAAAAACTTCTTAAGCGGGAACTTCTTAAACGGGTTTTACTGTAGTTTAATTCCTTTCCCCTTTAATTGAGCTTTGACCGCCCCCTCCTCTCCGCTTACGATGATAAATATTGGAATAATTAAACACTAAAAGAAATGTACTGTTGCTCGATAGGGGGGAGGGGGGTCACGCCGGAGAGGCACTACTTTCCACGATATGTGCCTGAAAAAAACACTGGTTCCGATCAAAGCCTGATTATCGCATAGGCAAAAGAGGCAGCTGTCCAGGCTCTCAACTCTAAAATACCCACCCCCACCTCAAACACCAAAATCGTTTTTTTTTAACTAGCCGCCCTTGGCAACCATTTTGGTCTCCCTTAAAATTTATGTTTGGGAAAGCATGCTAAGCGATGTATCATGTTACTTTTATTCATAATTTAATTTACTTGGACTCCCTTAAATATAATTAATATAATCCCTTAAGCTAATATTAGTTTTTATTGCATTAAAATATCTCAATTTGTTGATTTTCTGTAAGCAAGTAAACCCTATTGGTTTACAATGGAAGTCTGTGGAATTTGGCGTAATATTAGAGATATCGCGAAGTTGGCGACTAAATTTGGCCGCCAAAGTTGGCTATATATCACCAAGTTGGTCTCAAACTTGGCGGCATTTGGCGACGGAACAGGGCCCCCCTACGGTAACCCCCCCCCTTATAGGTATGGAGATGCATTAAAAGCTGTTCAATAACCAATGAGATGCGTTTCATGCGGACGTTTCCATTAAGCAACTAACAAATAATCGCGATTTCTGTACCACGTACGACAGCGTAATATATATATAGATAGATATGTAGAAATTGAGGCTAAAGGCATGTTATAGGGGGTCCTATCTGAATCTTTGCCTTACGCACCAGGTTGCCATATAGGCCCTTGTTCCGCCGCTCTGAGTTTGGGGCGCAGCAACGTCCTTCGTAATTTCAAGAACTGACAATTTTGAAATACTACGAGCATGCTTTGTAACTTTAAATCTTCTACATACACACTTTCACATTCGCATGAAAATTACTCATTTAAGCGAAATAAATAAATGAATCAAGCTACTTTAAAAATGTTTGGTTTAATTCATTTTTACCTATTAAATATTCAATTTACAGCAGTTTAATAAAATAATTAGTGAACGACCGAATTGTAGTGTCTCGATACTGCGGTCATTTTAATAAGAATATTTACCTGCCTATATCTTTGGTTACATGCCCTTTTTTCATTTTTCATTTTCGGCAAAATTTCTGACACTAACGCTATTGAGTATTTGCAGAAGAAGATGAGCTCACATCCAGAAGACACTGCTAGAAGAAAAACTTCTTCAAAGACGTCTGTTTTTTATTTTAAAATTTCTGCCGCTTTAAGCTCCTAACGGTTTCTTTTTTCCGGTCCTCTGGGGGGCAGTCTCAGATTCTCTGTGGATAAGAGGACTCTAGAAAAATGCACTTAAATAGCCGGAAGTGATATAATTCACCATGAATCTGTCAAAGTCGAAATTAATTACCATCCCGCAAGGGAAACAGATTTGAATCGGGTGGTTCTTTGGATTCGTGATTCTGTTTCTTTTCTCAGGTTTTTTCTCATTCAGATAAAGAAGAAGACGATGTCTGCATGCGAAAATTCGGCGCCCTTCAATTCCTTTTTGAACAGAATGAAGAATCCTTGCTCGAGCTGCCCCCAACCTAGCTATAGAAAATGTAAAAGAGAAAAAAAAACGCAGAATATAAAATAATTTTTATCGGTGCTCTTATAGGCGCCCTTTCATCTGTTTGGCGCCCATCCGGTTCGGCGCCCGTGCGGTGGCACACTTCGCACACGCCTTGGGCCGGCCTGGCAGGTAATTCTAATTGTATCGTATTATCTTCTTTTCATCGGTACCATAATCCTTTATAGGCAGACTTGTTCCGTTTTAACAAGTTTTATTACATCTACTAGTATATTATCCCCGTCACAAATGACGGAAAGTGAATGATAAATCTTCAAAACAATAGTTAAAAAAAATATTTTTCTGACTTAAAAAAAAAGATGCCTGATGCATTTTGTTAATCAAAAAGTATTATTCTTTGATTTTTTATGATTAGAGGAAAGAAATATGTAAACTACAATTTAGTCGCCAGCGCTTAAATGCGCCATTTCCAGCTACACATTCTATGACGAAAAATGACGGAAAGTAAATGATATATCTGCAAAACAATAGTTAAAAAAATATTTTACTGACTTAAAAAGAAAAAAAAAAGATACCTCATGCATTTTGTTAATCTAAAAGTATTATCCTTTGATTTTTTTATGATTAGAACAAAGAAATTATGTAAACTACAATTTAGTCACCAGCTCTTAAACGCTCCATTTCTAGCTACACATTCTATGACGAAAATGCTTGTTTAGGTTCCCTCTACATTAAAAATTTGTTGTTTAATGGGACTTTATTTTTTCGCTACAAACTATGTTAAAATTCATAATTTTATCTGCAAGATAATTAAAATATGCTGCACCGATAAGAAATATTCATTTCATTTGCAATGTCTTCAAATCTGATGAAATGCATTGTAAAAAAAAAATAAAAAAACGATTACAACAGAAAGTTGACGGCAAAAGAATTAGCAAGAAACATAAGCTCCTAATTTATTGGGAATTAACACGGCCTACAGAGGCGCTGCTCGCAGCCTTCGGTACAGGAAAAATTGTCTCTTTAACCCTTTATCTACTGACGGTACTTATAAGTACAATTAAAATAACTTGTTATAAGATTAATTTAATACATCGATTAGTAGAAATACAATTTAGAATGAGTAATAGATGCATTACTTTATGATGTTCCAAAAGCTTTATGGTTTACACAAAACAAAAATATTTTTTAAAGGATGATTTCTTTGGCCTTTGCATCTTTTCAGCTTTCTTGGCGTTGGAGTGGGGGCGGGGTGGGGGGATTTTTCAAATCAGAATTATTTCGATATTTCTACTGTAAGAACATTATATTTGTAGATTTCCTAATTCCTACAAAATACAAAGAAAAATATATAAAATAAAAGATTTGAGTGGGGTTATAAATATTACACAAAAAACCTTATAAATTCAAATTTAATGAATCCTTCTAAAATTTATTTAACCCTAGATCTACCGGGAATTTTATTCAAGTTTTAATAAAACGTTCTACACCAGAATTTTTATTTAAAACTATTTAACTTATTTATTTACCTTATTTTTTTTAAGCATTTTTTCCCAGTACTGCCATGATTCAGTTCCGGTTAGGTTTCCATTTTGTTACTGTCGGGGATGCGGGGCAGTGGCCCCAGGCTCCTCGAAAAACCGTCAGAAGTCTCTGTCTGGTTTATATACTTAGTTTATTTTAAAGAAATTTCTGGTTTGAATGAATATTTTGTATGTACCTGTCGGGTCCAATGGACCCGTCTGGTAGACGGAGGGTTAATGATTATGTAAATCCTTTAATTTTGGTTCAAAAATTCACGAAAAATGCTTTCGAAGATGAAATTTTCATGAATTAACAATTCAGTACATAAAGGGTTAATTTCCCTTTAAATAATGCTGAAGTGCCATTGAAATAATTCTTTATTGTAAATGGATTTGAAAGTTTTAGATATTCAAATTCGAATAATTTTTACTTTGTCATATAAGACAGAAAACAAATGTCACAGTAAATATGAAATTGTACAAAAGAATAATCATTCTGAATAAATTAAAAATACATGTAATGCAATGTGCTCGAACGCACCTTTATAGAGCGAAAGTTCTATCTTTTCTCCCTAGATGGCGATAGTTATCCGTTATTTTTAAATTAGAACTTGTTGTTGTTGTTGTTGATGATGATTTGGCCCTTAAATTTAGAACTTAATTGTTTAGAACTTAACAGTTTTTGAATGTTTTAACAAAAGTTAAAATATTTAAACGTTTTAATAAACTATTACAAATATTTTAAGACCAGCATCGGCTTTAACCTGTATTTTTTTTTTTTTTTTTTTTTAATGAAGCGTTCAAAGAGTCATTTGTTTGTTTGTAGATTTACTGAAATTTGAATCTGAATGGCAGCAGTATCGTTTGTTTACGTCCGATTTCTATGTTTATAATAGCTTAATTTTAATTTAGAACTTAATACATTATAAATAGATACCATACACATGTTTTATGTGAAAATATGCTGAACAGACATGATTTCAAATAGAAAAAATTATCATTTAGCCGACATATGCTAGGATATGTTTTTCATTAAGCCTAACATGGTGTTTAGCTACGGTCGTTTCGCAGACTAGAGTGGTTCGCACCGGCATGGTTCCGACGGTCCCCTGCACTCAGATTTTATTGCCGAAACGTCAGTGAAGGCTTACTGTGGAGACACGAAAAGTTTTGGTTTCTGTTAGTCTGTCTGTCTGTTAGTCTGTCTGTCTGTTCCGTGATAACTGCCGCAAAAAGCATCCGATCGGCTTGAAATTCACTGGGCATGTTGATGAGGTACCCGGACTTAGCTGTATAGTTTTTGGTTAAATTTGGTTCATTCGTTCGGGAAATATGGAACATTTTATTTTGCTCTATAATGCTTTTCAATGGCAAGTCAGACGATTTTCAGATTTTCATTTGTTGAAAGAAATGGCTCATATGAAAAATGGATTTAAATGGTAAATTTTTGATGCTGGAATTTTTAAATAACATTATTAAATTATTCCAATAAATTATGTCAATATATTTGCGAGATTTTTTTAATTAGGTTTATAATATTGGGGGGAATTTTATGCATGTTTTCCAATAATATGAAGGATTTTGTTTTATCAAATTGACATAATGCATATTTCATTTTTTTTCTTTTCTTTCTCTGTTGCCTAGCAACGTATTTGGTCCTAATAATATTAGTATAATTGCGTGTATAATGCTTGAGTAAAGCCAACGTCAAAACAGATGAATTAATGCATTTGTATCTTTGCATATAGAAGGATTTTAGCCCAGAAATAAAAATAGGCAATATTTCATTTATTTTATTTATTTTATTGAAGTATTTTGCTTAAAAATACAAAAGTTCATTATTTTCATAAAGAATAACGTAACATTTTCCCATAACATTTACCAATATTTCTTTAATTGTTGCCAAGAAAATCAAAACCCGGATTAATATTTTCTTTTAAACAATTTTCAATTGAAATGTTTTGTCGTGAAACAGGAAAATGAAAAATAAAATTAAGAATAGAAAAATTAATATGGCGGCATATTAAAAATAAAAAGAAAACTCTCGAGTATTTCTTAATATAACAAGATGAAAAGTTTTAGTTTTGAGTAAGTACGCATAGCAGGTGAATTAGACGTCATTTATCGAAAACAAAGATGCTGGAATAAAAAGATCTTGGGTAAAATAAAATTAACTATTATTCACGGAGGAAAGAGATAGATGGAGATGCAGTATGCCGTAAAAACAGTTTGCAATACGATGTGCGTTAATCTCAGATTTAAATGCCCTCATTCGGCCCAAACAAAACAAGCACGTGGAACAGGGACCAAATTCTTTGACTTCATCCGTTTTTTTTTTTTTTTTTTTTTTTTTTTTTTAAGCACGTCGTTGTGTTGTGCCGAATGTAGCGGATTTTAGGGTTACATTTTTGGCGTCACTTCAAGATTTATTGTCTGTGTACGGTTAACATGAATATTTTATTTTAAATTTAAATTTTATTAATTTATAAAAAAAACTTATGCTTATCCTTATAAATCACAGCGTAAAAAAATCTAAGATATACTATAACCATCCGCACAATCAATAAAAAATTACGAATGTAAATTTAAATAGACTACGGGGGGTTCAGGGGGGCAGAGCCCCCCTGAAGAAATGCAATTTTTGATTTAAAAAGTTACCAGAATAAGTAGCTCATCAGAATTTCAGAACATCAATGTACAACCACTTGTTTAACACTTTTAATTTCTGAAACTTTACGAAGTATCTTGTATGCTCATAAATATTTATGTAATTTGAAAACTTTAAAAAGCTTTTTGTAGGAAGTTGAATATTATGCAATGAATGTTAAAAAACAATGACTTGCAAAGATGACGTTGAGGCTCCTGATCTGCAGATTTACTAGTTATAAGTAGATTATATTCAAATTTGTCTGAGCAGAGGCGGATTATCCATTAGGCGGAGTAAGCTGAACCCTAGGGGCCCGGAAAAAAAGGGCCCTCGGTACTAAGATTTTATTTCGTTTTTTTTTCTTCATATTGGGCTAATAATCAATGCAAAAGAGAAATGATGTGCAATATTCTTTGTTGCACCTATTGCCACGTCAGTGGAGGCTTACTGTGGAGACACGAAAAGTTTTGATTTCCGTTTGTCTGTCTGTCTGTCTGTTCCGCGACAACTACCGCAAAAAGCATCCGATCGGCTTGAAATTAATTGTTCATGTTGATGAGGTACTCGGACTTAGCTGTATAGTTTTTGGTTAAATTTGGTTCATTCGTTCGGGAAATATAGAACATTTTATTTTGCTTTGTAATGCTTTGCTATGGCAAGTCAGACGATTTTCAGATTTTCATTTGTTGAAAGAAATGGCTCATATAAAAAATGGATTTAAATGGTAAATTTTGGATGCTGAAATTTTTAAATAAGATTATTAAATTATTCCAATTAGTTTGAAATTATGTCAATATATTTGCGAGATTTTTTAAATTAGGTTTATAATTTTTGGGGGAACTTTATGCATGTTTTCCAATAATATAAAGCATTTTGTTTTATCAATTTGACATAATACATATTTCATTTTTTAACTTTTCTTTCATCAGTTGCCTAGCAACGTATTTGGTATTAATAATATTAGTATAAATGCGTCTATAATGTTTCAGTAAAGTCAACGTCAAAACGGATGAATTAATGCATTTGTATTTTTGCATATAGATGGGTTTTAGCCCCAGAAATAAAAATAGGCAATATTTTATTTATTTTATTCAAATATTTTGCTTAAAAATACAAAAGTTCATTATTTTCATATAGAGTAATGTGACATTTTTTCATAAAATTTATCAATGTTTCTTTAATCGTTGCCAAGAAAATCAAAACCCTGAATAATATTTTCTCTTAAACAATTTTCAATTGAAAGATTTTGACGTGAAACAGGAAAATGAAAAAAAAAAATTAAGAATAAAAAAATTAATAGGGCGACATATTGGGAATAAAAAGAAACCTCTCAAGTATTTCTTAATATAACAAGACGAAAGGTTTTGAGTAAGTACGAATAGCAAGTGAATTAGACGTCATTTATATATATATAAATGATGTGTGATGATGAAAAATTATGGAAAAAATTGTGAGTTTGATATTTTTTTGGAAAGAGGGGAAGTTGATGGTGTACGGAAAAGGAAATCGATCAGGTATAATACGAGATATATTTATAATAGTCATTTAATTAATGAGAATTACGATGGTGGTGTAGGTAGAGATAAAAATGTAAAATATAAAACTAGAACGTTCTATAATTCAAACTTAAAAAGGGAGATGATTTTCAATAATCTCAAATTAAGAAAATGTAGTGATAAACGTTGTAAAGTATGCCCGAGCGTGGGCTCAGAGTACAACACTATCGAGGACATTAGGTATTTAAAAGTATGTAAGGTTTACAACAGTGTTTATAAACTTAGCTGCAAGATATGTTGAATGTCTTATATTGGTCAAACTTCTGACCCGATCAATAAGCGCTTCAATAATCATAAGTCTGATATCAGACATTGCAAAACTAATAAAGAAGAACAAGAGATTGAAATTAGACATTTCAACAGGCATGGTATTGAAAACATAGAATTAACGATTTTAAAGATAGTCCCTAACAAAAAAGAAAGATTGATATGTGAAAGTGACATGATGATTAAATGTGGTACAGTTTACCCATATGGGTTAAATGTTATGTTCAATGGAACTAACGTTATGAAAAAATTAAGAAACAGTTTATTAGAAGTTTCAATATACGAACGTATTGAACATCCCATGAATTATAAATTCAATAAGGAGATGGACCACAAGTTAATAGCAAAGGAATATGACAATATCAATGAAATTAAAAGTTCAATTCTTAAGAGTGATTTCGTTGGAATAGTAAGAATCATAAAATTTATTATATTTAACGTGAAAAAACGTTTTATAGGTGATTTGTTAAACTTATTGTATTCACATAAGAGTAACTATAATATAGATTTGGCTTTGGACATTTTGAGGTATAGAATTAGTTCACAACATTTGAAGGAAAATCTGGGCAGAAGTAACAACAACAACAACAAAATAGTTAATAGAATGTATTTTGTAATGGATTACATAGAAATTAAAAAACGTGGTATAAATATGGGCAAGGTATTAAATAAATACAATGATTTGCTTCCTGATAAGAACATGGAGATTGTCAAGGTTTATAGATACGATAAACCTTTAGGTCGTATGGTTTTTAACTATAATAATTTTTCAAAAGAAATTGGTAGAAACAACGATAATACTTTATGTCATTGTCATGATCCGGTTTATCGTGATTATGTCGATGTGGATCACGGTCATGTATTGACCGGTAATTTAGACATTGTCAAGGACAGAACATTGAGAGATTATATGCGGTTTGGTACAAAATTTCGTTTAAAAAGATTAAACACTAAGGATTTTATAAAAAAACGATGAAAAATCAACGTGGATATGTTTATACATAAACTAATGAACAAATTTTGCTTACCAGAAATAACTTTTCTGGAATGGAAACACAATATATTAAAGGATTTGAGTTCAATTTACTGTGGTAAAACTGCTGGTACTGTGGTATTTCGTTGGAAGAATATAAAGTATTAAAAGATTCTATTAAAGATTTTCAGAGTAATTTCGTTATAACATATATTGATAAGGCAAATACAAATTTTGCTATTATTTGTAAAGAGCTATACTGTAATCAATTAAGACAATGTTATAACAATACACATAATTATAGGTTGTTAAATACCAGTGTTAAAGAGACAGAAAGTAGAATTGATGCTTTTTATAAAAGGTTAAAATACACACAACGTAGTAAGGAATTGCCTTATATGGTTTTGATTCCTAAATTTCATAAGGACCCCATTGCCTTTCGTACAATTACATGTGGTTTTGGCACTTATTTGGAAGTAGCTAATAAAAAGTTTTTGGATATTCTGCAGAGTTTATTTGAAGCGGCATTAAAACAAAATGACACATGTATTATAAAAAATAGTTTTGAGTTACTTAATAGACTGAAAGGTCTGAGTAATATTAAAGGTCTATATGTTTATGATTTTGAAGATTTATATAACAGTATTGATTTAAATGATCTCAAAAATAAAATATTTGAATTTTTTAAGAGGTTCAATATTTTGGGTAAAAATTTAGATCATTTGACAAATTTATTTAATTTCGTAGTTAATGAAAATTATTTATTTGATGGTAAGCATGTGTTTCAGCAGATAAGGGGTATACCTATGGGGGGTAGTTGCAGTTCGGTACTTGCAGATATTTATTTATTTTTATACGAGGTTAAAGAGGCAACAGATAAGGATTTTTTAAGTTTCAGATATATTGATGATGTATTGTTGGTAAGGATTAACGATTCCAATAGCGATTTAAATTTAGACTACTATCCCCAAGGTTTGACATTAAAAAAAACTTCATATGACGAAAAGCATGTAAATTATTTGGATCTCACTATCGACATTGAGAGGGGTGGATTACGGACTAGCATTTATGATAAGAGAAAGGATTACAACTTTGAAACTATTAAGATATTAAATTTTAATTCCAATGTACATATTTCCATTTTTAGAAATATCATTATCAATAGTTTAATAAGGATAGCAAAGTTAAATTCTAACCATAATAGTATAATAAATGACATTATAAATCTCTATCAAGATGCAATGGATCAGAATTTTCCTATTCGTTTGTTAAATAGTTTGACAAACAATTTCGTCAAGGATAAAGATTACCGCGATGCTTTACTTTTGGCGATTAAAAACATCGCCAAATAATCGTAGTCTTTATAAGGAGCTCTGTCTGGGTGTGTCGTTCTTTTTGAATTGGGTTGCTGCTTTGGATGGACAGTTTTAAAGTGTTCTTTTCGAATTCGGTTTTTGCTTTAGATGGCCAGTTTTAAAGTTTTCTATGGCCAGTATAGTCTCGACAGATATGGGGGAAGTTTCATGAGTAATTACCGGTAAAACCCAGCATGCAAGTCTTTAGCCTTGCAATCTGTCTCCATTGGATGTTTTCTTTTCGTTCATAGTTTAGTTTGTAAGTTTTTCCATGGTTAATTTGTTAATTTGTTAATTTTCTCTGTAGTTCTGTAGTTTTGGGATTGGATGTGTAGTGTGTGTTTTTTGGTATTATATATATATATATATAAAAGATGTTGGATTAAAAAGATCTTGGCTAAAATAAAATTAACTATTATTAACGGAGGAAAGAAATAGATGGAGATGCAGTATGCCGTAAAAACAGTTTGCAATATGATGTGCGTTATCGCTCAGATTTAAATGACCTCATTCGGCCCAAACAAAACAAGCACGGGGAACAGGGACCGAATTATTTGACTTCATCCGTGCATTTTTTCTGTAAAATGAAAATGATGTGCTTATATTTAAGCATTCTAAAGTAGCATTTCATCGTATTATGAATTAAAAACTGTATTACTAAAAATAATTTTCTTTTCTTTCTTTCTTTTTAAAAGCACGCGCGCCGTTGTGTTTGGGTCGAATGTAGCGGATTTTAAGGTTACATTTTTGGCGTCACTTCAAGATTTATTGTTTGCGTACGGTTAACATGAGGATTTTATTTTAAATTTATTAATTTATAAAAAAAAACTTATGCTTATCCTTATAAATCACAGCGTAAAAAAATCTATGATATACTATAACCACCCGCCCAATCAATAAAAAATTACGAATGCAAATTTAAATAGACTACGGGGGGTTCAGGGGGGCACAGCCCCCTGAAGAAATGCAATTTTTGATTTAAAAAGTTACCAGAATAAGCAGCTCATCAGAATTTCAGAACATCAGTGTATAACCACTTGTTTAACATATTTAATTTCCGAAACTTTACGAAGTATTGTGTATTCTTATAAATATTTATGTAATTTGAAAACTTTAAAAAGCGATTTGTAGGAAGATGAATATTACGCAATGAGTGTTAAAAAACAATGACTTGCAAAGATGACGTTGAGGCTCCTGATCTGCAGATTTACTAGTATATAGAATTTTGAAAGTTATTAACACGTAGATTGCATTCCAAACGATATTCCATTTTTAATTTCTTCTATTTCCATAAAACGTCTTGAACTTTTTCGGCTTGCAATTTGTGATTGACTTACATAGAGCCACGGCAAGATTTTGTAAGCAACACTACGAATACTTTCTTTTAAACAATTTTGTAAGTTATAATCAAGCATTTTTTCTATTTTCGCTCCTTAGTTTTTAACACCTTGGTCGGTCGTCTAAACTCAACCCCCCCCCCCCCTTTTTTTTATAGCCAGCCCAGGATTTACACGTTTTCGGATATCCTAAACATTTCTGTAAAGATTTTTCTGTTTTTTTGAACGATTATTGTCTGTGTTAAAAGTTTTTGAATGCTACTATAGAGAAAGAACTAATACACAAAATTAAAAAGAACTTTATACTTAGTTAGACCCAGTCTAATGATTAGTGATTAGACACTGATACTCATTAGATTTTGCTGTTTTTCTAGATGAAAAAGTAATTCATGTCATGAAGGAAGAAATCTTCAAAGTAAACTAGATTTCCTGAGGTGCGCGATATTTTACATCATTCGAAATTCAAAATTAAATCGAATTATCGAAATTTGTCTGAAATTTAAGAATCCGGAACTTGATTTAAATGTAGGGATAAAACTTGTAGATTTTTATATCAATACTCATTGGGGCTTTGATTTAATATTTTGTTTCAGGATTTTGAAGTATTAGAAGAAATTTCACAATCCAGCACTGCGTCATATAAAGAACAAAGAAAACGTAAAATTAACAGTAAAGTACAATTAATATTCTGGAAAAAAAACCAAATTCACACATTAATAATTAATAAGTAAATTTTTATATCCGAATTTTAGATAATTTCGTGATTTCTTTATATATTTCAATCCCATCTTTTTTATATGAATGTAAAGAAGATCAAAAAGTTGAAACCAAAAAGTACCCCGAGGACTTCGATGATTCACTTTCTGGAAAATCATCCCTCTAAATATATCCAGAAAGAAGCATGGGGTTACGGTTTTTAGGTATTTTTTGTGGTTTAGCACAAAGCAAACTTTTTTATTAGCTTAGCTTAGCGGTATTAGCAACTTAGCGGTATTTAGCACAAAGCAAACTTTTTTTTTCATTTCTAAAAAGTACCAAGACATACTTACACTCAAAAGTAAGTAACAGAAAACTAAAAAAAATCCTTTCCGGCTCTGTATACAGCCGGAGGTAGATTTCGAAGTTAAGTATTAATTTCACCAACAAAACCTAAATCAAGAATAGAGATAAACACAGTTTCTTCACTAAGAATGAGCTCTGGTGACCTAAACTTTTTGTATATACACGAATACACACACGCATATTTATAGAATAGGTTTAAAAATGGCGAAAACAGATTCAGAGAATCTCAAAATGTTAAAATATGTTAATATTTCCATAGTCGGGTTTCTGTCATGTTTTAATACTTTTTTTCAAACTCACATGACATTACATATTCGCCTGCTGACGTCCATTATATTTCCAATATTGACGTAGTATATATACTTTTTTTAATTCCTCAAACCATTTATTTCATTTTCAGTTTTCACGTGGAAATCTTGCTCTAGAAAACTTATGACGTAATTTAATTTTTTTTCGATTTGACAAACTGTTTATTTCATTTTTCAAGGGGAAATCTTGCAATAGAAAAGTAACTATTGTGGTGAGAATTTTTTTTTTTACAATTGTTGGCAACTGTAATAACGAAAAATGTTTATTTTTTTATATCACTTTTCTGTAAGAGCTGGTTTTATCAGAGTCATGTTAAGGCGGTATTAAAAATTTTAACCCTCCCTATTTCCACTCCTTTTGGCCGATTTTGTCCACTTGCAATCCCCGCCGAGATATTAGCCATCTCAAAGTTTTTGACGAATTTGAAGACGATCCGTGCATAATTGCGACTTTTGTCGTGCGGACAAAATTTGGTACATATATATATTACAAAATTTAAATTTTTTCGCCAAGTTTAAAGTATTTTATATAAACTTTCCTTTTCCAGTAATATTCTGTATATCACAATATCCGGCTTATTAAATTAAAACCCTAGTGTATTAATCTCTATAAGATTCTAATCCATATAATAATATTTATTCCAAATTGCGTAAATCTGAAAATGGCTCTAACTACACTGCTGAAAACAATTAAAGGATATTTGAAGTTTTATATAAAATAAAGGTATAAACGAAATTTTTTTTTGCCGAAAATAGAAGAAGAGAATCACAAATGCAAATTTTTCTGGTTTTCAAACTGTGGAGTATGCAAATTTTGAGTTCGACGTCAAAAACGTCGCTTCAGCGGCAGCGAATGAAATTTGACTTTAAACTGGATAAAAGAGAATGAAGACAAGGATGATCGGCATTCAGTGATTGCTTTGTTTCGATGAGTACGATGTCTCAGCGAAGTCATTTGACAGATTCAGAAGCTTTGAGAATTGTTGGTAGGTTAGAAGGGGGCCAAACTCAAGCCGAAGTAGCGCAAGCCATTGGAGTGTCACAAAGTGTCATTTCCAGGATCTGGAACCGTTTTTTGGAGAGTGGATGTGCAGGCCGAAGACCAGGGCAAGGTCGTAGATGGGAAACAACGCCCAATGAAGATCGGTATTTAACGTTAACAGCTCGGAGACACCGAACCATAAACGCTACTCTTCTCCAACAACACCTTCGCTCGGCTACAGGCACCACGATTTCAACTCAGACTGTCCGAAACCGGCTCCATGCTGTAGGTCTGTATGCTCGCCGACCGATGGTATGTGTTAGATTAACATCAAGGCATCGTCGCGACCGCAGGGAGTGGGCAACCGAGCATGTCAACTGGAGGAGAAATGAATGGAGCAATATTCTGTTTTCTGACGAGTCCCGTTTTTCTGTGCATCCGGATAATAGGCGTATTTTCATCTGGAGGGACCGTGGCAGTAGGAATAATCCTGCGTTCGTGGACGAAAGTGTCAGATTTGGCGGTGGAGGAGTGTTGGTGTATGGTGGCATCTCCATTGACGGGCGCACTGACCTCTACATCATTCGAAATGGAGCTCTGACTGGTCGCCGATATAGGGATGAGATCCTCAGACCTATTGTAGTCCCTTACGCTGCAGCAATCGGAGATAACTTCATTTTAATGGACGATAACTGCAGGCCACATCGTGCAAACCTGGTGGAGGATTTCCTTTTCGAGGAAAGAATCGTTCGAATGGAATGGCCAGCGTGTTCTCCAGACATGAATCTAATCGAGCACGTTTGGGACGCTCTAGGAAGACGAGTTTCTGGCCGCCAACAACCCCCACAAACTCTCCAAGAACTGGAAAGAGCTCTTCTGGAAGAGTGGGGCAGAATACCCCAACTCGTCATTAATAGCCTCATTGAGTCCATGCCTCAAAGGTGTTCAACGTTGCTGGCCGCCCGTGGAAACCATACCCCCTACTGAAAATGATTTTCTTTGAAGAAAACACCTTTTCTTATTCTTTTGTTCTCACAAATTGTACTCTCACAATTGCACAAATTGTGTTTTTTTCCTTTAGTACACAAATGCGCAATAAAATGCATTTTTTTCTGCCAAACATGTGTAATTTATTCTCATATAACCTACTATGTCTGTCGACCATGTATCAATCAGCTAAACAGTTTACCAGATACAAAATCCACCTAAAATTGCAATATCCTTTAATTGTTTTGAGCAGTGTATTTATATTTCTGTAATAAAACTTTTATTATTTAAATTCCTATTAAATTCCACTATTAAATCACGGTATATCATATTCCCCTAAAATCTTTATTTAACTGCTAAAATATTATTATTATCCCGTCTTAAAAAACCCCCTACTTATTTAAATTTATTCTTTTATTTAAAATATCCAGGTGCCAGCTAGAATATTTCAAAGATTAAAACTTACGCAGAAATAAATTCATTTTCTTTTATCGTCTGGCGAGGGGAAAAGTTATTTTTAGCTCAGTCTCGACATCAGAGATTA
The DNA here is from genome assembly GCA_963932465.1 of Maratus speciosus. Lineage (NCBI taxonomy): Eukaryota > Metazoa > Arthropoda > Arachnida > Araneae > Salticidae > Maratus > Maratus speciosus. The sequence goes on along the minus strand of OZ010786.1, from coordinate 339,708,109 downwards.
AAGTTTGTTTACACTTATCACATCTGGGGCTAGGATATGGAATATCCTCGAACAATCTTTTGGCAATAGTATAAATACTGATTGCGGCAACCAGAGAGTGTAGGTAGAGGTAGTAGAGAGAGATATTACTGAGGTAGATGGGACTTAATTCTGCATTGGTATTGACACTTCAAAAGCAACCTACATTGGTCTATGGTAATGATTATTCGGAGTGATTTGCTGCATTTTTATTGAGATGATGTTGGAGTTTTTAAGAGCTTTGTGAGAAATTTAGTGAATTTACGAAGGTAATAAGTGTCTGGTAATACAATGAAGCGAAAAAGATTTCGTAGCGAGAGATGGTTTTTAAACTAATTTTGATGGAACGAGTTTTGTTCTTTTTTATCATTGGTAAAGTGGAGCATTTCGCGCCTGAAATCCAATTATGAGAATGTCAGTAAAGTAGAATTGCTTTCAATCGACTGCATTTTTTATGATCTTCGAGACTTTTATTCTCAACAACCATATCAGCCTGAACGCCTGTGTTTTTTATAACTGGACCCCCCCCCCTCCTAATCTTTCGACAATGCCTGCTGCTTGCCGTCAAATCGCCACACATGTATATATATATACCAGAAGGCTCTGACCACCTGCAAGCTACGCTCGCCAACCCTAGTTCAGACACCGAAGAATCCAAAAGCACGCTAATCTGATAGGTTTTAAAAAGATTAGACAAGATTGAATTATAATGAAAAAACCTGTAGCGATCTCCCTGTAAACGGGTTTCCATTCAATTCCCTTTGATTGCGAAAATTTAAGGACGAATTAGTTGCTGTTAAGACATCCAATGATTGTTTCTGTGTTTGATTAAAGAAGATCAGTTAAACATTTGGAAAGCAGCTAAAATAAAATGAATTAAGTAAACAGAGTCTTTGACTCCTGGTATTTTTTAACAGCGTCATAAAACGATTGACATAATGCAATTTACTACAATTACTACAATTTACTTCTTTAACCCCTTCAAGGGTGGTGGTTCATTTTTGGACAACTTAATTAAATTCTTAAATGCCACATTGTCACCAGAATAATGGAATGAAAATTTTCCTTTTATTAAGAAAGTGAAGAAAAGCATTTCCATATTTCGAAATTTGTTTATAAATTCTGGTGCCATTCACTGATTTCAACACTTTACGAATAGAAGTACCTTGCCCCTGAAAGGGTTAAACACATATTAATGTATTTATTATTTTAAAGTTTCCTTTCTGTTTTAATATTCACGTGCAAATACAATTTTAAAGATATAATTTTCATTATTTTCCTGCTTTTAACACGTACTCATTTAATAGTAATTTTAAAGTTTTTTTTCCGTTTTTAATGGTCACGTGTGAATAAATTTGTAATCGTTAGAAATATTCTTTGCGCTGTTTTTAGAATTGAAAACAATCTCTATAGTAATAGCCTAAGTCATGTGACTATCAACAACAGTTCCTGACGGATAGCTTCGCTTTTTATATTCCAGGCGGCCATTGTACTTTAATGTTAGCCAGCCACAGGTGATAAGTCGCCAAATTTTATTCTATCGCCATCATTTCACTTATATTATAATAATCCAAGTCATGTAACTGCTATAAACAATTATGGGCAGATGCCTTCGCTTTTCATAAGAAAGTTTTCCATTTTGATTAAAGAATCAAAATTATTTTTTCGAATAAAGCTACATAAAAGTTGCCATGATTGCAAAGAATTCTTGGTTCTTTTATGTTAGCCGGGTGCAAATCTCGCCAATAGCTTTTTTTTCACTCGTCAGTTAGCATTTTTTTTATTTTTCGAATATCACTTACATATGTATTTTTTAATTATTTTCTATTATTTTTAAAATGAAATAATAATGAATAAAAAAAAGTTTAATTAATAACTATAGAACAAAACAATTTATAACTTTTTTTAAATAAAAAGAAAATAAATGTAAATAAACATTTATTAATAAATAAGCAACAATAGCCGGGTTACCATGTCAGGCAAAATAACGCCATTTTGTTGCGTATATGACATCCGTGCCTAATATCTTTCTTTTCGTTCCATTAAAAAAAAAAAAAAGAAAGATGTGAAAACCATTAATTTTAAATGTTTCAGTTTTAAATGAAAGTTTTGTATTAAATAAAACGATAATGAGATTAAAAAAAAAAAAAAAAAAAAAAAAAAAAAAAATGCGACGGTAGAACTGTTTAGCGATTTATCACCTGCGTCGCGCTAACATAAAAATACCGAGTTCTTGATTTCTCTATCAGAATCTTCGGATTTGGCGAAAGAGTGTTCAAGTAAATTGAATTATGAATAAAAGTAACGTGATACATTTCTTACATACATTTACGGGAGGCCAAACTGGTCGCCAAATTAATTTAAAATAACCTTTTCTAAAATATGAAAAAAAAAAAAATCTGTTATGATTAAAATTTGAGTTGTCACCATTAGAGAAAAGTATTTAAAATTAGAAAAAAAAATAATATCTGGAAAAATAATTCGAATTTAAAAAGTCTAATACCAGTTTTGGTATCTGCGGACTAATACGGATTTTTGGTGTTAATTTCACCGCATAATATTCCATATTTTAGGAGAAATCACCATGAAACATAATCAGTTGTTTAATCAGTCGTTTCATAAATTCGTTTCATTACGATTTTTTATATATAGGGTAGATATATATAAACTTTTTAGGTGGGGGTGGTTTTGGGTTCCTGGGGTCATATAAGGAAAATTTATGAAATAATTTTTTTAAAAGTCGCACCATGGTAACGACTGCAATAGGTAGAATTTCTTACGAAATCTACCTAAAATTCTAGAAATAATGCACATTGAATCTGCAATATTAAAGCAATGTCGTCTCAAATTACCTGTTCAACAACGCGAAACTTTCTGAAACATTTTCTGATTCACTTTTAAACATATTCTATAAATTGGCAAGCCTAAGTATTGAAGTAATTTAGGATCAAATGGAATTTTCCATTTTTTATATAAACAAATTACTTATCTAGTTATAAATGATTTTTTCACGTGACGATCGGTTTTGCTCCTTTACCGCAGTGTCGCGACCGGGACTTCAGTTTCAAAGCGTCAACTTTGACAGTATTTTCTTGAAGATTTTCTACCTTTACAAAAAAAAATGGAAAACGTCATTCGATTACATAGTTTCTTAATAAGAATACCTGCCAGTTTCATGAGTTTCCGAGCAAAAAGGAATTCAGAAAGTATAGTTCTTTTGGATTTGAGTACAGCCTAGGAATAAACTAAAAAAATTGTTAAACTAAGAAAGTTCTTTTGAGGTTAGAGATTCCACATGCATATTTATAGGAAAACACATTAATTTGTAAGTTTTTCTTACGGTAAGTTCATCAAAAAAAAAAGTATGTAAAAGATAAAAATGTTATTAGAATATTCATACCGGTTGATTCAAGCTAGATATCTGCTCGATTTCCTCTTACATATATGAGGATAGAAACATACTTCTAATTGCAAAACGTATACGAATTAAGTATAGATTTTAAATATAGCATTTGTTCTAAAAGGGACTATAAACATATTAACATAAAAAATTTTATTTTTTATATGGCCCCTGGCCCCTAAAAAACAGTTCTACTCCATTTAAAAAGGACATTTAAAAAATCCCATTCTTTTGCGACCAAAACTTAGTGAATAACATTTTGAATTGTATGATATTTCAATTTTTACCTGCACTAACGGTGCAGGTTCTTTCTGATTTTAGTGCGCAAAAACAATGAAATTACATAAAATTTACAATTTGGTAATTTTTGGTCACAATTTTTTTGTCTTAATGTCCGCTTTAGACGAAGGGCAACATTTTTATGAATATAACTTATAAGATACCGGGACCGTATAAAATTAAATTTCATATTTTAATATGTATACGGCTCCTTGTAAAGCAAATGCCATACAGAAAAGCTGCACTTAATTTCTATACTTTTTTTGTATGTTTCTATCATTAGCGATTTATCAGACAATTGAGCAAACGTGTATTTTGAACCATCCGATATATATATCTCTTTGAAGGAGGTAAAGGGGGGGGGGGCACAAAAAAGTCAAGCCTACGGGCCCGGGTAGTCGTTAACCTGCTTCTGTCTGTGAGTTTGTCTGTTACAACTGTCAGATGTTGTATAAACTGTAACTGAGATTGTTTGACTTTAACTGCAACCATTTAACTGTGTTGATGTACCGCGTCGTTGGCATTCCCGCGTTTGCGAAGCGAGATGTATTTCATACGTAACTGAATATGTAATCTTTTATAATAAGACACTCATACTATAATATATATTAAAACACAGATACACACATAAAAAACGCCTGCATTCAACAGTTAAAGGTATATATAAATACTAGCATTTAGAAGTTTTTTAGAACGCTTTTTGCGCATTTTCACCCCTTTCAAATTACGAATTGTTTAAGAACTGTTCTTAGACATCATTTATATCTTATAAGTAACTGATATTCAAAATTTCATATTTCTAGGCCCTTCAGTAACGCTAAAATCGCATTTTTAGAACGTTTTTTGCTCCTACACTCCCTTTGGGGTAGTGACACCGACTTGAAACATGCCTATCTTGGAGCAAGCGATGTCACCATTATTATGACACCAATATTTTTTAAATCGGTTTGGTATTTCCTGAGATTGTGTAGAAACTACCATTTAGAACGTTTTTTAGAACGCTTTTTGCGCATTTTCACCCCTTTCAAAATTCGAATTGTTTAAGAACAGTTCTTAGACACAATTTATATCTTATATGTAACTAATATTCAAAATTTCATATTTCTAGGCCCTTCAGTAACGCTAAAATCGCATTTTTAGAACGTTTTTTGCTCCTACACCCCCTTTGGGGTAGTGGCACCGATATAAGATGAACCGGCCTATGTTCTAAGTTGGACTAACACCATCATTTTGATACCATTACTTTTGCAATCGGTTCGGTAGTTCCAGAGCTTACCTTCGACAAATAAACAATTTTTTCCTCTTTATAATAGGAGTATAGATTATACAGACATACAAACAAGAAATACAATAAACCCAACTGGAGTGAAAAATTAGCCAGAGCCAGGAATCGAACCATTTGTGTAAATTCCCTTTTAAATTTGTCCGGTTTCAATTTTTGATTTTTTACTTTCTTCTATCTTTACAAGAAGAAAGTATTGGATTCGTGAAAATTTTCGACGGATTTATACGTTTTAGAATGTCCAGAACACGATTTGATGGTTTTTAGAAAATGTCTGTCTGTGAGTCTGTCTGTCACTCTGTCACTCTGTCTGTGAGTCTGTATGTGACAAAAATTTTGTGGGCGCTCTATCTCAAGAACTAATGCACGGAATTTCGCAAAACTTCATATTTAGTTAGACCTTGATATAAACTGGACCTGATTAGTTTTTGGTGAAAATCGCCCAACAGGTGGCGCTGCTATGCGGCATTTTTCACGATTTCTGCAATAGCTATATCTCAAGAACTACTGCACGGATTTTCATAAAACTTCAGATTCTGTTAGTCCAAGATATAGTTTGGTGCTGATTACTTTTTTGTGAAAATCGCCCAACGGGTGGCGCTGGTATGCTGCATTGTTCATGATTATCGCAATAGCTCTAACTCAAGAAAAAATGCACGAATTTTCATCAAACTTCAGATTCAGTTAGTCCCTGATATAAATTAGTGCTGTTTAAGTTTTGGTGTAAATCGCCCAACAGGTGGCGCAGCTGTGCTGCATTTTTCACGATTTCCACAAGAGCTGTATCTCAAGAACTATTGCACGGATTTTCATCAAAATTCAGATTTACTTAGTCCTTGACATGGATTGACGTATAAATTAGTGCTGTTTGATTTTTGGTGTAAATCGCTCAACAGGTGGCGCTGCTATGCTGTATTTTTGCGATTTCCGCAATAGCTTTATCCCAAGAACTAATGTTTGGATTTTCAACAAACTTCAGATTCAGGTATACCTTGATATCGTTTAGTGCTGTTTACTTTTGGTGTAAATCGCCCAACAGATGGCGCTGGTATGCTACATTTTTTCAGAATTTCCGCTCTATCTGAACAACTAATGCACGAATTTTCATCCAACTTCAAATTCAGATATACTTTATATGAATTGTGCTAAATCGTTGTTATTTCTTGTAATTTTTAAAGGATTTAATTGACGTGATTTACATAGAAGAAAGTTTTGTGATGGCCACAACATACTAGTTTTTTTTCAATCTGGCTTTTGCTAGAGAGTCTCTTACTCGGGACGTGGCTGGGGACCTAAGAATCTTGCTTCCGCTAAAGAGTCGGACTAGAGTAGAAGAATAAAGGGCTGCGGACGAAGATGGGACTAATAATAGCTAGAAGCAGCAGGAGTCTTTCGGTAGCTTCATCGCCCCGAGCCCTCCCTTAACGCTTAATGTGTCTCGGTGTCTTTAATTTGTGTAATTTCCCTTTTAAATTTGTCCGGTTTCAATTTTTGATTTTTTTTTTTTTTTTCAATCTGGCTTTTGCTAGAGAGTCTCTTACTCGGGACGTGGCTGGGGACCTAAGAATCTTGCTTCCGCTAAAGAGTCGGACTAGAGTAGAAGAATAAAGGGCTGCGGACGAAGATGGGACTAATAATAGCTAGAAGCAGCAGGAGTCTTTCGGTAGCTTCATCGCCCCGAGCCCTCCCTTCCCGCTTAATGTGTCTCGGTGTCTTTAATTTGTGTAATTTCCCTTTTAAATTTGTCCGGTTTCAATTTTTGATTTTTTTTTCTTTCAATCTGGCTTTTGCTAGAGAGTCTCTTACTCGGGACGTGGCTGGGGACCTAAGAATCTTGCTTCCGCTAAAGAGTCGGACTAGAGTAGAAGAATAAAGGGCTGCGGACGAAGATGGGACTAATAATAGCTAGAAGCAGCAGGAGTCTTTCGGTAGCTTCATCGACCCGAGCCCCCCCTTCCCGCTTAATGTGTCTCGGTGTCTTTAATTTGTGTAATTTCCCTTTTAAATTTGTCCGGTTTCAATTTTTGATTTTTTTTTTTTTTTCAATCTGGCTTTTGCTAGAGAGTCTCTTACTCGGGACGTGGCTGGGGACCTAAGAATCTTGCTTCCGCTAAAGAGTCGGACTAGAGTAGAAGAATAAAGGGCTGCGGACGAAGATGGGACTAATAATAGCTAGAAGCAGCAGGAGTCTTTCGGTAGCTTCATCGACCCGAGCCCCCCCTTCCCGCTTAATGTGTCTCGGTGTCTTTAATTTGTGTAATTTCCCTTTTAAATTTGTCCGGTTTCAATTTTTGATTTTTTTTTTTTTCAATCTGGCTTTTGCTAGAGAGTCTCTTACTCGGGACGTGGCTGGGGACCTAAGAATCTTGCTTCCGCTAAAGAGTCGGACTAGAGTAGAAGAATAAAGGGCTGCGGACGAAGATGGGACTAATAATAGCTAGAAGCAGCAGGAGTCTTTCGGTAGCTTCATCGCCCCGAGCCCTCCCTTCCCGCTTAATGTGTCTCGGTGTCTTTAATTTGTGTAATTTCCCTTTTAAATTTGTCCGGTTTCAATTTTTGATTTTTTTTTTTTTTTCAATCTGGCTTTTGCTAGAGAGTCTCTTACTCGGGACGTGGCTGGGGACCTAAGAATCTTGCTTCCGCTAAAGAGTCGGACTAGAGTAGAAGAATAAAGGGCTGCGGACGAAGATGAGACTAATAATAGCTAGAAGCAGCAGGAGTCTTTCGGTAGCTTCATCGCCCCGAGCTCATCCTTTCCGCTTTTCGGTGTCTTTAATTTGTGTAATTTCCCTTTTAAATTTGTCCGGTTTCAATTTTTGATTTTTTTTTTTTTTTTTTTTTTTTTTTTTTTTTCATTCTGGCTTCCGCAAAAGAGTAGGACTAGAGTAGAGGAATAAAATGGTCGAATGTTTATCTCATTAAACTAATATCTTTAACTTTAAATTCTGTCAGGTCATGGGCCCTGCGCTTAGGCCCTGTGCATTAAGTTAAATGAGACGTGTTTAAGTGAAAGCCGACGTTTTTCGAGTTTAATTTTCTACCGTACACGATGGCTGACGAATATCGTATTGAAAAGTTGAACTCTGAAAATTACAGAGGTCTGAAGAACTCAAAGAGAGTTGAACTCAGAGAGAACCTTGAGAAGTCAAGGTCTATTAGAAGCAAAACGATGCTGGAATGCAATCGATCCAGGATTTAGTGGTGCAATGACGACTGATAATAAAACTTTAGATCACAAAGCTAAATCGATTTTCTATATGGTCGTCAATGACGCGAGCTTGGACGATATAAAGGAATGTGAAACGGCGCAGGATATATGGGAAACTCTAAAAGGAATTCATACAAAATTTGATACTTTTCACGGACTTTTGTTGGTCAAGGACTTTATAATGACTGAAAAGAAGCTAGATGAATTTGTTGGCGATTATTTGACAAGACGAAATGCTTTATACCACAAAGTTAAAAATGCCGTGTTTAGTTTTGAAGAAAAGGCATTAGCAGGATTTGCCGTTTTAGCCGTTAGTTTACCTAGAGAGTATGAAAATCTCATAAGAAATTTAAAAATGGATAACGAAGATTTGACAATGAAATCTTAAAAATCAAAATTAACTGAAGAAGAACGTCGTATCGCTTCATCAAAACCATTTTCTAAGGAGAATCATGAAAATTATGATGAAAACGAAGCGTTCATGACGAAACGATATCATAAAAATGAAAAACGGTTTCCTCATGAAGGAAGGAAAGATTCTGATTTCAATCGAAGATCACAAGAAAATTTAAGATACTATCGATGTCTTGAGTTTGGGTACATTGTCAAAAATTGTACACATGAAGGTAAAAATGAAAGAGAAAAAAAAATCTTCAATTAAATTTGCTTCTTCCGATGAAAATAATCGACATGTGCTTTTAAAAGCAATCAAAATTAATAGAGATAATGTATGGATAGTGGATCAACAGATCACATGACTTCTCAGAGGCAGAATTTCATCCCTTTTAAAGAGGAAAAAATCCCAATTGAAGTTGCAGGAGGTGGAGTTTTGTTTTCTGCTGGTAGAGGAAATTTCCAACTTTCATTATCTAAACAGAGTAGAGGTAGGACATTTATTCTAGTTGACACATTATCTGTTCCTGAATTGGATTGAAATTTATTATCTGCCACAAAAATCACTGAAAAAGAAATGAATATTAGAATTTCTGAAAATAAAGCTGAAATTATGAAAAAGAAGAAAATATTGGTATGGGCACAAGAGTTGATAATATTGTTTTTATGAAGAAGTTGCTTCGGAATCCTCCGAAATACAAAACTTTGTCCATCAAGCTACTTGTAAGAAAACTGACTTGTGACATAGACGACTTGGGTATTTGCACTTAACTGCAGTAAAAGGATTACTTAAGGGAAACAAAAATTTTATCAAAGAAGAAAATAAAATTACAAACTGTGAAATCTGCATGATGAGAAAATTAAAAATGAAACCATCCCCGAAGATAAGTGAAACACGAGAAAAGCATCATCTTGGACTTATCCATTCAGACGTAGTAGGACCAATTGAACCTACATCAAATGGTGGTAACAATTTCTTTGTAACATTTATTGATGACTTTACAAGATATACTGAAGTGTACATGATGAAGAATAAATCAGAAGTGCCAGAAAATTTTTAATATTTACCGAAGAAAAGTAGAGAATTTCCATGAAACCAAAATAAAATTTTTGAGATCTGACAATGGTGATGAATATATGGGAAAAGAATTCATACAGACTCTTTAAAAGATAGGCAGCGAAAGACAATTGACAATTCCTTCTCTAACGCCACGGCAATATTGCCAGATTGTGGAATTTTTTAAAATCAAAATAACACCCATTTTGTTTTACTAGTAATCTTCGCTTTATATAATCATGGCATTCCTGTCATTAAATAAAGCGAATATTATCATTTTAAAGACGAAATTTCTTCAACTTGGGAATATTGCAGCCACAGTTAGTGCAAGTTTGTTCGTGCAAAGTGTATTTTCTGGATGAAACGTGAACTAAATCAAACGTAGAAGTTGGCGGGACACAGATAAGTTGTCGGCAGGTTAAATGTGCCACGTGTTTAACATGTCTGCGTTAAAGAGACAGCAAAGGATAAACCAATGCAGTGAAAACAGCCAGAAATTCCGTACATAGAAAATGCGCAACCTCTAGGTGTAGAAATTAGCGTTAAGGGGTCTCAGGACTCTTAAAATTGGAAAAAATGAAAAAAAAATGACCATTTTCAACATTGTGTCTCAAAAATATAGACAAAGATAAAAATGACATCCCAAGCCAAAATACCTTTCATGTATTTTCAGAAATCATTCAGATACAATTTGTTAATTGATTTATTCGGATTTATTGTAAAAAGAATTGGAAAATACGTAAAAATATGAAAAAAATGTAATATCCATGTCCCATATATACAGACATCGTCTGACTTACCTTTTTTAGCAGACGATTATTTATTCACATTTCTTGAATGTATCGTCTGCTGTTCTGACTTTTATTGGTTTGGAATCATTTTTCGGCTTGTTTTCGACTGACTAATCGAATTTTTTATAAATGTGGCAAAATGCCTTGAAGTAAAGAGATTTCGAAAGAGGAGATCATCAAAATTTTGGATTTAAAACTAAAAGATAAAATCTGAAAAATATATCCTAGATTTCAAAGAGATATTTAACAAGTAAGAAAAATCATGCGTTAAGCATAGATTATGAAACACTTTCCAACCTTTCCTAGATCCTTTAACAAAACTTCGTTATTTAGGGGAATAAGGTATATAAGAGAACTAAGTAAACATTTTAGAAAACGTATAAAACAGTTGAAAAATTGATTTCAGCATTTACTGTTCATAGCCAAATATGTATTCAAATTATTTTGAACATCCCTGTAATTGATCTGTAGGTTGATATATATACTACATAAAGAGGAAATTTAGTTTAGCAAGAAAACGCATAAGAGGTTGGAATTTCTATTTCAGCAATTTATACTAATAGATGGAAACATACTTGAATAATTTTGTACAACCCTGTAATTAACCTAGTACCTTTATTACACGCCACTATTTAGCTAAAATTTAATTCAAACTAAAACACTCTTAAAACTACATAAATTATCATTTATCAACGGTCATGTATCCAATTCTTTGCGTGACCCTGTATATCATTTTATCTATACTCTACAAACATTTCTTAGTAAACTAAATGCAGTTCAGCGTAAAAATGCATAACTCATTTAAAAACCACCTTCAAGCAATTTGCACTCATACTCAGTAACCATTACGATTTTTTTTTGCGTAGACCTGTATATGAATTATAGATTTTACACATTATATAGTATTCATAAATATAGTGAAACATAAAAGCTCATATCATAATTAAAAATGTATTTCCAGCAATCATAGCTAATGTACAGTAAATCAGATAGAATATACTTGTCTGAAATCTTTTGAGTGTCCCTGTAAATGCTATGCACTTCGTATTATACATGAAACAAGTTATAGTAAACCTCAGAGATGTATATAAATTTAATTATACATGAAACAATTTAACATAATTAAAATACGCTGCAAATAGTTCTCTACACCCCTATATCATTATGTAACGAATTCTTTTATATGGCCCTGTAAATGAATAATAACTATTCTTTACACCGTATATTCTGCAGAATACATATTTTAGTGCACTTCCTTAATGCACATCAATTGTTTTATGTTTGAAAACGTGTAACACCATTAAAAATCATTTTAAACGATTTTTTCCCATAGGCCGTAATGCAATGGAAAACTTTTGACTGTCCCTGTAGATGAACTAAACATGCTACAAACTTCATTTGAAATAGAGATCGTGCTATGGTAGAGGCCACTAACATTCAAAAATTTCAGAACGATCCGAGTTTATTTACGGGAGTTAGAGCGCGGCCAGACGGCCAGACAAACCGAAGTCATAAACACTTTTCAACTTTGTTGGAAAGTGTTAAAAACTGTTTACAGAATTTTGCATAATGGCGACAAGTGGTGTAGTAAAAAAAGACCTGGTCGACAAAGAATTGACAGACTAAGCATGACAATATATATATATATATTTCATTGCGATAAATTGTATCCAAATTTGGAGTGGGAAAAATACCATTCACAGAAGAATACTGGAATCTAAACGAATAACTTTCAAGAAAATGTTGAAGAAACCATGCTTAAAAAAACACCACAAAACTGCATGTTTAAACTGGGCTAAGAAAATCATGTCTTATGGTGATAAATGGCTGTTAAATATATTTAATGACGAGAAAAAGTGGAGCTTGGATGGACCAGATGAATATACATTTTACTGGTATTATTTAAAGAAGAGAACTAAGAAGTTTTTTCAGTAGACAGCAAGGTAGAGGACCAGTAATGACTTGGGATGGTTTTGGATTTAATGGGCAAATATTTTTGGTATTGTGTAGCAAGAAAATGAACTCCCAGGACTATCAGCAAATCTTAGAGGACCATTTTATTCCACTACAGGATTTGCTGGGAGGACCAAGATGTGTATTTAACAAGAAGACAGGGTGGCTATTCATGTGTATAACTCGGCAACGATGCGCTTTAATATGAATAATACCAATGTTATGGACTGGCCATCGCTTAGTTCAGACTTAAATCCCATGGAGAACGTGTGGGGACATATAGCACGTAAAGTATATGAAAATGAGCGCCAATATTTTTCGACCAAAGACCTTACAACAGCGATAGACCAAGTATGGTATGAACTGACCCCAGAGATAATGCAAATATTAGTACTTTCGATGGAAAACCGTTTATTATTTTGAGGTGATTAAAGGTAATGGAAACACGATTAAATACTAGCATTTGTACTGTGCTCCTCAACCTTAAACAATACATAAAACAAATATTATCTATAATTATGGTACACCTTATTTTCTGTTTTTCTAAATAAATTCACCGTTTGTTGAGTTTTCCAATACAAATTAACCCTAACTTGTGCTTCATGTAGTGTTTGTAAGACACATATAAAAAAATTTTCATTCTATTCTTATTTTTACTGTGAGTTGTATTTTAGGCTTTTGCCTACATTTTTGGAACACACTGTTTTGCAATATATATGATTTTAAAACACAATTCCTAGAGGTATGAAAGATACGAGTATGTTCTTTCATTTCATATATTTAAAAAATTACAAGATGCAGAATTAATATTTACAAGGTCTTCAAAGTGTCAGACATTTGTCGAGCTGAAAATTGGTATGGCAGTTTACGCGCAGGATTACAAAAGTAATTTTGTAACTAGAATGAAACTTTTGATGCCTAATTATACTTTAAATTATGGTAATTACTCTGAACCTAAATACATTTGTATTTAATGCATTTTTTATATTTTTAATACAAAGTTCTATTTAGCTATTACAAAATTTTGAAAATTTCAAAAGTATAACATAAAAAAGTATGTTTTTGAAAAATAAAAAGGAAATTTTAGGTTCAGTTTATATAGACTAACATGAAACATATATTTTGGAAAATTTCATGAAAAAATATAGAGACGGTTTTGAGATATCCGGCGCGTTATGCCCCAAAACATCATTTTGAGAAAAATGACTTCAAAGCTTCCGGAACGCTTCTTCAGCTATTGAGAGGGTTAATTCTAAAAGCCATAACTACTGTTCTAATGGGACTTTCAAGGAAACAATTATATCAAAATGTTCAGAAAAGATAGGAGTTTAGCGTATAAAAACATTAAAATTTCGAAAATTTTGAAGCTTTAAGAGTCTGTAAGGCGTTATTCGTCTTTCTGCATAATGTTCGCATGTATCTTGCACACGGACTTTATGCTTTAGACTATTAACAAAGAGAACTATTTAATCGACTCGAGACTATTCATGGATATAAAAAAATCCCTGCCGGCTCGGGCCTATAGGCGGAGGTAGATTTCGAAGTTAAGTACTAAATTAACTAACAAAATTTAAATCAAGATTAGAGATAAACCCAGTTCCTCCACTAAGAATGAGCTCTAGAAAGCTAAACATTTTGTGAAAATTCTAATGTACACGAATACACGCACGCATGCATATGGAATAAGTTTAAAAAATAGCTAAAGCAAATTCAGAGAACCTCAAAGTGATAAATAAGTTAATATTTCCATAGTCGGGTTTTTATCATGTTTTAATACGTTTCTTCAAACTCACATAACGTTACATATTCACCTGCTGAGGTCCATTTTATTTCCAATATGACGCAATATTTTGTTGTTGTTTTTTAATTCGTCAAACTATTTATTTCATTTTGAGTTTTCATGCGGAAATCTTGCTCTAGGAAACTTATGACGTAATATTCAATTTGTTTTCAATTCGTCAAACTATTTATTTTATTTAATTTTTCACGTGAAATTCTCGCAAAAGAAAAGCAATTGTTGTGGAGGAATTTTATTGCTTTTTTTTTAATTGTTGGTAACTGCAATAACGAAAAATATTTATTTTTTTCTGTCATTGTTGTGTAAGAGCTGATTTTATCGGAATCGTGTTAAGATGGTATTCAAATTTTTGAACCCTCCCCATTTCCATTCCCTTGGTCCGATTTTACCCATTTTCAATCCCCGCCGAGATATTAGCCATCTCAAAGTTGTTGGCGAGTTTGAAGACGATCCGTGCATAATTGCGACTTTTATCGTGCGGACAAAATTTAGTACATACATACATACATACATATATATATATATATATATATATATATAAACTTTTTAGGTGGGGGTGGTTTTGGGTTCCTGGGGTCCTATAATGAAAAGTTATGAAGGAATTTTTCAAAAGTGGCACCATGGTAACGCCTGCAATAGGTAGTATTTCTTACGAAATCTACCTAAAATTAAATGAAATATCACTATTCGTATTACCAAAAAATAAGTCTATTATGAAAATTAAGGTGCAGAATGATAGTTAAGTAATAGTTTATCAGCAAGGTATATCAAACAGAACATTTAAAAAACTGCCTATCTATAAAAGTTAAATGAAAAAAAAATCTTCCTACCTCTGTATTAGTAAGGAAAAATATAGTTTATAATTTCATTTCGTTCAAAAAATATTGAGTATGAAGGATTAAGTATTATTTACGTAGACAAACGATGTGTTCTATATAAAAACATACAATTGTTTGGCTTATACTTCTGTTTAAAAAGAATATTTATTAAGAGATTGGGGAAAATATATTTTATTGTGTGGGAAGAAAAAATTGGAAATTTTGTGTAGTTGTTTGCAGTATAAAAAAGAAAAACTCTCATAAATACAATGCGTAGGCAGGTAAAAAAAGAAAACTGTAAAACAGAATACTTTAAAAGGAATCTTTTATATCAGGAAATAAAGGTACGCCTCATCTTTGTATACTTTTAGAAATATTACGTGAGCTAGATAAATAGAAGGTATTGTATAAATGAATATAAACTAGTTTCACAATTTATTTTCTAGATATAAAAAACTAAAATACATTTTAAAATGTTTTTTAAAATAATAGTTACTTCTGAATTTGTTTATTAATACGAAAGCAAATTTTCGTTAAAAACGAAGAACAGATAAACTTAATATTTAGAGAACTTTGTTACAAAAAAAATTTAGTTGATCGAAAAAATAATAAAGCAATCGTTCGATATTTATGCATCACAATCAAGTTGTCTAGTTTGATGCTAATTTTTAAGCGACTTAAAAAAAAGAAACTTCCGATTTTGATTATTATACAGTCGAGTCTCTATATAACGAAATCCATTGTTCAAGTAAAAAAATCGTTATATAGAGAAATTCGTTAAATAGAGAATGAGTAAAAATGCCTATTTAATGTGTAAATTTTGAACAAAAATTATTTTTGAGGTACTTAATTAAGAATTTCAAATGTTTAACTATAAATATTAACCTAACATTGTATTTCTTAATTATTTAAACAGTTTCAAAAAAGAGAGCAGACATTTATTTGAAAGCATAATAAAAATCACATAAGGAAAACTTACATTAAATTTAGCAGAAGAAATCTGTAACTCTTCGCTGTTTTGATTTCAAAATTGTTACACTCTCGAAAAAATGTTCACACTTTAGCAAGGAATGAAAAATTGTATCGGGAACATTTTCCTCCATTTGAAGTTCTCTCCTTATAAGATCAAAAGAACTCATCATTTCACTGCGTGATGGTTTTTTCTCTTGTACGTTTTCGCTTTCATGCTCATTGTCACTCTCATCCTCATTGTTGTTCATAACGCTGCTTAAAATATCACTATCAGTATAATACTACGCTATAGTGAGATTGTCATCCACTTCCACAAAATCAGAGAGAGTAACATTTCCTTCGACATTTCCGCGTTCCTTAATTAATTTCCATTTCTCTTTTAAGTCTGCTAAAGCCCTTCTTCGTCCCCAGAATCCGCATTATTCTCCAGTTTAGAAAAGCCGGCCCTTTTTAAGCAATTGTAAATTCTTTTTTCAGTTACATCAAATCTCCAAGCTTTTATAAAGTTCCGCAATACACTTTCTAAGACTAATGATGTCTTGGGTGGAATAATTTTTTTCAGTAGCTATGATCAGGTCTTTAAGAATTCTTTTCTTATAATGCACCTTTAGATTTTTTTATTATTTCCAAGTCCAAGGACTGCAGTTTTGATGTGCAATTGGGTGGTAAGAAAAGAACTTCAACATATTGCAGTTTTTCTCCACAGTTTTGTGAGTGAGCTGGACAATTATCAATAAGCAAAGCAATTTTTCGGCGTTCTTTTCTCATTCGATTGTCAAGTGCTTTTAACCATTTGTCAAAAATTTCAGCGGTCATCCAGGACTTTCTATTAAAGTCATAGTCCACTTCTAAGGACTTAACGCCTTTAAAACACCGAGGAGATTTACTTTTCAAAATGACTAGAATCTTTAATTTTTCTTTCCCTGTCATGTTAGCACACAACAGAATAGTAATCCTATGTTTGCTTTGTTTACCGCCAAAACATTTATCTTCTTTAAACGCCAGAGTCTTGTTTGGGAGACACTTGTAAAAGAGGCCTGTTTCGTCAGCATTGAAAATGTTCTCAGGAGCGAATTTTTTTAGAATTTCTGCTACTTTAAGACTTCAGTTCTCACATGCTGTCTCAGAGCATCCGCACTTTCCCCGCAGATAGTTTTCTGGAATAACCCATGTCTCTTCTTGAACTTTTCTTGCCAACTAAAGTTGGCTTGGAAGTCAGAGTGCCCAAGAGATGAAGCATATTCTAGAGCCTTTTCTAAAATCATTGGTCCCAAAAGTGGTAGATTCCGGTCCCTTATACCTTTAATCCACTTAAACATTGCTTCGTCCAAGTCCTCGTATCGGCACGTCCTCTTTCTTTTTCGCGCTGAACCAAGATCCGAATTCCGCTCGATGCTGACTCCCTATTTTTACTTTCTTCTATCTTTACAAGAAGAAAGTATTGGATTCATGAAAATTTTCGAATTCCGGTTTTCGACGGATTTACACGTTTTAGGGGTCAGAGATTCCAAAAAACATGTTTTTACAAAATGTCTGTCTGTGACTCTGTGAGTCTGTCTATCTGTATGTCCGTCTGTGTGTATGTGACACAAATTTTGTGGGCGCTCTATCTCAAGAACTAATGCACGGAATTTAATAAAATTTTATATTCAGTGAGTCCCTAATACAAATTGATGCTGATTAGTTTTTGGTGTAAATCGCTCAACAGGTGGCGCTGCTATGCTGCATTTTTCACGATTTTCGCAATAGCTCTATCTCACGAACTAATGCACGGATTTTGATCAAACTTCAGATTTAGTTAGTCCTTGATATGAATTGATGCTGATTACGTTTTGGTGTAAATCGCCCAACAGGTGGCGCTGTTATGAGGAATTTTGCAGGATTTACACGATTTCCCCAATAGCCCTATCTTAAGAACTAACGCACGGATTTTCATCAAATTTCAGATTCAGTTAGTACTTGATATGACTTGCTACTGATTATGTGTTGGTGTAAATCGCCCAACAGGGGACGCTTCTGTGCTGCCTTTTTCACGATTGCCTCAATAGCTCTATCTATAGAACTAATGGACGAATTTTCATCTAACTTCAGATTTAGTTGTATGTTGACACAAGTTGTTGTTAATTAGGTTTTGGTGTTAATCACCCAATAGGTGGCGCTGCTATGCAGGAATTTTCACGATTTTCGCTATAGCTCTATCTCAAAAACTAATGCACGGATTTTCTCCAAACTTCAGATTCAGTCAGACGTTGACATAAATTGTTGCTGATTAGGATTTGGTATAAATCACCCAATAGGTGGCGCTGCTAGGCAGCATTTTGCTGGATTTAGACGATTTCAGCGATAGTCATATCTCAAGAACTAATGCACAGAATTTCATATCTTTAGAATCCTCATGAGATGCATAGATTGCCATTTAATTTTGGCAGTGTGATAGCGAATTTTGAAGTATTAACATGTATGAGATAGAAGAAAGTTTTGGGATTGGTACATCCGACTAGTTTATGATTGTTGACAGAGTGCTTGCCGGAATCCCAAACATTTTGCCACATCTTTTTTTTTTCAATCCCTTATCGATTTCTTTCAAAATCTTCTCTTTATCACAGAACAGAGAGTTATGCAGTTCTCAAGAGACATTTTTTGCAGAAGCAGTGAAAAAACATACTCAAACAGATTAAGTTTTGTGAATCTTTCACACTAAAGAAAGCCAGAAACAATAAACATCTACTCTAACCGTAAGGGTTGAGAGCTTTAGTTTGAATAGATGGAAACCTTTTTGTAAATGGTGACAGTGATCTGCTCTCGTAGCTGCAGCTATCGAGGGAGAATTTTCCATTCGACCAATAGCGGCTTGAGCCTTCTTTCCCGCCCGCTTTTTTGTGGGGTGCATCGTCATGCCAGTGGATCTCGGGAGCTTTCTGGCAGGGAATATTACGAATATAGACTTGTTGTGCTTGATTAAAAGAGAGTTTATTTTTCTAATTTAACTGTCTAAATGATCTTCGATCTCATTCACCTTCAATTACCTCTCTGATCCCGCTCTTATATGTGTGCCAATCCAATTGACACTATTTTAAGAAGGATGTTGGAAGGTGTGTGGGAGGGGGTGGGGGGTGGAGAGAGATGAATTCTTTGGACATAAAGAACAAGGAGATTCAAGGTAGAAAAGTAAGATAAAAAACTCAGCACTGAACGATAAATCAGGAATCAGGGATGGAAAATTGATTCCATGTGATTTAGAAGCTTTTTTAAAACCGAATAAATAAAGAGCATTTTATGAAAAAATTTGCTGTATGGAGATAGATATTTCGCTATATGGAGACTGTTTTTAATGAAATCATGGGAAAGGGGGACCGTTCCTACTAAAAATTCGTTATATAGAGAAATTCGATGTATGGAGTTTCGTTATAGAGAGACTCGACTGTATATGTATGTCCTCATTTTTCTCAGGAACTACCGAACGGATTTAAATGTGATTTTTTACAATAGAATTCTAGTACACGACGGAAGGTGTACTAGAATAGAGTTAAAAATAGTCATCCTATTATGCCTAGTTTTTTAAAGAGATACGTCAAATATATTAATGTATGATTGTCTAGTGCGTGTCGAACATATACGTTGCTGGTAAGTAGAGTACCTTTATAAATAAGAGAGTTATGACATTATATAACCTTTCAGAATTAGACTATGTATGTGGGCGTGATTCTTGTTCTCAATATTAACGCTGTTTTTCAATCACAATGATAGTATTGATTGATTGATAGATGTTTAATTGGGTGAGAGGACCTTGACAATGTTACCTTTGATTAACGCACCTTAAACGACTGGTTTATAAGTCACGTATAGTTGAGAAATTCGACTGATGTTTAATTGCTGCTGATTTAGGCAAAATTGTTGTCATGCTCAATCCTATTCTGAATTACCTATGTGCGACATAAATCAATAACATTTGATTGGTCGAGAAGCTTTTGAAAAAAATTGGGCAAGTCTGCCATTACTGCCAAGTTAATCTTTGTTGTTTTACCACGCATGTCAAACTGAACTTCTTTGGGTGAGTAATGTCAAGTTCTGGAATTCATGAAGTTAAAAATCTTCAATCTGAGCATGCACCATGTGCACCAAAGCATGTGCCGTGCGCCGCAACTATTTAATTAAATTCATAAAGACACTCTGACTCTACTGACAATAACACAGGAAAAAAAGAAGTTAAATTGAATTTGCATAAAAATAAAAAGTGCTCTTAAAAATACTCTGTTGTGTAAAACTAATCATGCTAAAATACCCCAACTGACACGCACAACAAATAAATAAAATATAGATAATGTTAAAATCATGAGTGTTTTTTCCCAATTGCACTCCCATTGTGGATTATGAAGGGTCAATTGAAGTTGCTTTGTTTTTTGTTTCAAAATTATCCCTTTTTTTTTCGTAGCTATCCAGTTTGAAAATTCAAAGAGATTTTTTTAAATATGCACATAATATGTAACTTTTTTTTTGTTGTTGAGGTAACCTTATACAAACAAGCAGCATAAATTGTATACAGGGAAAAAAATCCTAAGCAAGCTGTCCTTTGTTGTCGTTGAAGAGGGACTGATGCGACTAGTCTTTTTTGCATACAGGCTTTGATTAAGAAGATAGTTTAGAACTGTGATATCCGATATTATAGCCTCTGTAGCGAATAAAAAATGGTCTGAAACGAGGTGCAGTGATGGTAGAGACAAGAAGAAATATAAACTTCTAGAAATCGTTGTAAAATGTATTCGATCTGGAATCAGTTGCGTAAAAAAAAAATATTAGCAATAGAATTGACCTCAAAGTCTTTAGTAGAGGGTGTCCGAAAATTCCTGTACACATTTTAAAATTCAATATAAAATCAAGTAATTGACGCACAGGAGTGCGATTTGGACTAAAATGCTTCTCAGGATGAAAAATTGTCTTCAAGCGAATGAAAATAATTAGTTAGAAATTTCGATCGTAGATGACGTCACTTGTCAGTATGTTTGCTTTCAAACGTGCTTTTTTTAAAGATTTTCAGATTAATTTTGAAGCTGTGACATAGAAATGAAGACTACCAGCGCTGACAGTCATCATTTCTGTGTCAAAGAGTCAAAATTAATCTGAAAATCAGGAAAAAAAAAAAAACACATGTTTGAAAGCAAACATACTGACAAGTGGCGCCATCTACGATCGAAATTTGGAACTGATTATTTTAATTCCCTTGAAGAAAAATTTTCATCTTGAGAAGCATTTTAGCCCGCACCGCACTCCTGTACGACAATTACTTGATTTTATATGGAATTTTAAAATGTGTCCAGGAATTTTCGGACATCCTGTATATATCCTAGGAACATTGAGTGGTATGGTTTCACCAGTTCGTGAAAAACTCATTTATACTTATCTGATCACGCGCTATTTTCATGTATAGCATAAACAGCTTTCGTCAACTTTTCGAGCCTCGCGGGACACTAACTTCATAATTTTGAGTTCCACGGATTACATATATGAATTCTTTAAAACATAAATATATTTCTAAATGATCAGACAACTTCCATTTTATTAAGGCATGTTATGATTTATTTTTTTGGAAAAAATCGAAACTTTTTGCATATTTTAACCCCTTAATTCTCACTCCCGCGATATTTATGGGCTGTGTCTTATATTCAGATTGTTTGATTACCACCAGTTTTATAAAATAGTGTAATTGGCTTTATTATGATATCATTTTACCAGTCATTAAAAAGGCTGAATATTTCTTTGTCAAAAAAATTGGTGCCAATAAGCAATTTGAATTTTTAAACAGTAATTTAATGCGACCGTTAAGGGGTTAAACCATCAAAAACTTTGTGGTAAAGCAGTTTTTTTCGAAATTCGTATTGGTTAAAAAGTTATCCGCCTTTTGGTGTTCCAGTGAATAGGTTCATTTTTAGCGTATTGAGAAAAAAATAACAATAATTGAGGAAGAGAAAGTCCAGGAGGGTTCATTTTATGGGCCTAGTGTAGACGATTTTAGATAAGCTGAAATTGTCACTATTATCTACGTTTAAAAACGTTGTAAAACTTTACACCTGTTTTCTCGAAACTCTGTTTTACAACTACATACCAGGTAGAACTGGCGATTGGATCGACCTATTTGGTAAAAATTTTCATTCTTTTCTAGCATATACTATTTTGTAGTCCCGCATGGACTCGGTTTTCAATATTCGAATTGTAAATATTTTTTGCGCAATTTAAATGTGAAAATTTTTGTCTAAAAGCGACAATTTAAAATTTGTTATGTCAACTATGTTAACTTATTTCAACTTCTAATTAAATCTGAAGTTTGATGAAAATACGAGCATTAAATTTTGAGATAGAACTACTACGGAAATCGTAAAAAATTCTACATATCAGTGCCACCTGTAGGGCGATTTACACCAAAAATTAATCAAGACGAATTTATATCAGAGACTAACTGAATCTGAAGTTCGACGAAAATTCATGCATTAGTTCTGGAGATACAGTTATTGCGGAATTCAGGAAAAATGCAGCATAGCTGCGCCTTCTGTTGGGCGATTTCCATCAAAAACTAAACAACTGTAATTTATATCATAGACTAACTGAATCTGAAGTTTGATGAAAATTCATGCATTAGTTCTGGAGATACAGTTATTGCTGAATTCAGGAAAAATGCAGCATAGCTGCGCCTTCTGTTGGGCGATTTCCATCAAAAACTAAACAACTAATTTATATCAGAGACTAACTGAATCTAAAGCTTTATTAAATTCCGTTCATAAGTTGTTGAGATAGAGGAGCCTACAAAGTTTTTGTCACATACAGACAGACAGACTCTCAGAGTTACAGACAGACATTTTGTAAAAACAAGTTTTTCGGGATCTCTGACCCCTAAAACGTATAAATCTGTCGAAGAACAGAATTCATAAATTTTCACGAATCCAATACTTTCTTCTTGTAAAAATAGAAGAAAGTAAAAAAATATACGTGATACTCGACATTAATTTACTAAAAAAAAACAACAAGCTAGTCGGATGTGGCAGTCCCAAAATTGTCTTCTAACTAATACATGTTAATACTTCCTGAAAAATGCAGCATAGCAGCGCCACTGGTTAGGTGCTTTACACCAAAATCTAATCACCAACAACTTATGTCAACTTCTTACTGAATCTGACGTTTGATGAAATTCCGTGCATTAGTTTTTGAGATACTATTGCGGGATTACTATTGCGGAAATCGTAAAAAATCTGCATAGCAGCGCCACCTGTTGGGAGATTTACTTCAAAAACTAAACAGATCCAATATATATCAGGGACTAACTGAATCTGAAGTTTGATGAAAATTCATGCATTAGTTCTTGAGATACAGGTATTGCGGAAATCATGAAAAATGAAGCATTGCAGCGCCACTTCTCGGGCGATTTATACCAAAAACCAAAAGGCACTAATTTATATCAGGGACTAACTGAATCTGAAGTTTGATGAAAATTCGTGCATTAGTTCCTGAGATAGAGGTATTGCGATAATCATGAATAATACAGCATAGCAGCGTCACCTATTGGGAGATTTACAAAAGAAGTAATTAGCCCCAAACTAGGTCAACGACTAACTAAATCTGAAGTTTTATGCAAATCTGCGCATTAGTTCTTGAGATAGAGCTATTGCGGAAATCGTGAAAAATGCAGCAGAGTAGCACTACCTGGTAAGCGATTTAAACGAAAAAGTATTCAGCACCAATTTATATCAGGGAATAATTGAATCCAAAGTTTTATTTAATTTCGTTTGTTAGTTCTTGAGATTGAGCGGCCACAAAATTGTTGTCACATACAGATAGACAGACTCACAGACAGACATTTTGTAAAAACATGTTTTCAGGATCCCTGATCCCTAAAACGTGTAAATTCGTGGAAAACCGGGATTAGAAAAAAATTCACGAATCGAATACTTTCTTCTTGTAAAGATAGAAGAAAGTAAAAATACATATGTGATACTCGACGTTAATTTACTACATTCAATAATTCAAAGCAAAGTTTGTCACATTAAAAAGAAAACAACAACAACAACAAAAAAGCCAAGAGCAATTTCAGCTAGAAATTTAAATGAAGTGACTTGTTTAAAATATAACAGGAAAGTTTTTGTTTGCCTGAACAAACAATAGATTTCCAAGTACTATCTCGCATAGTAAATGATATTTCTCTTCACGTTCTACTTTTTGTAAAATATTTTCTAAATTGGATAAGCTCTGAATAAATGCATATAAATAGATTCATTGTTGAAATTCAAAGAATGAAAATAAAAATATTTTGTAAAATTTTTATAATATATATATATGTATATATATATATATATGTATATATATATATATATGTATATATATATATATATATTAATTTTGTCGTGTTTATGTTAAAATATATTTGCATTTAATGAAATACTTGTTACGATGTTTTGCTAAAAGCATATTTATTAATAGTGGATACGATCCAGCGTGTTTCATTTAAAAGTTGAAATTTTTAAAAATCTAAAATAGTTTATAATAGTATTTTTCTATTTACAAAAGAAAAAGTTGAAAATAATATTTCCCCACTTAAATACGTGTCTAATACTTTAAAATATATAGCTGAGTCAGCTTCTGTTCATTGTAATATAGGTTCATATAATATTCTTCTTAATTTTATAAAGTCATTGTTAAAAGTATGTATTGAAAAATAATCAAAACATACTCATTTTTGAATAATTTTTCAGCTTGTAATAATATCTCAGAGAATATTTCAAATGAAAATCAATTTTCAAAGTGATTGCTTAAAAGGCGCAAAGGCCAACATAGTGAAAAAGATTCCAAGCCGGGACTCGAACCCGGGCCATCAGTATAGCGCACTGACGTTCTACCGACTAAACCACTTGGAACGATACCTAGCTCGGAAAATTTCTCACTATCATATGTTGGCAAGGCTACAAACGTAGCACAAGATGGAATATTTGTCGTGAGCCACCGACCTGGGGCGAGCACGAAACATAGTTAAATCCAGCATCGATAGAATCTATATTAATATATGGAAATTATTCCAGAGAGAAACATTCGCCTTGCATACAATATTTCAAATGAAAATCAAATTTCAAAGTGATTGCTTAAAAGGCGCAAAGGCCAACATAGTGAAAAAGATTCCAAGCCGGGACTCGAACCCGGGCCATCAGTATAGCGCACTGACGTTCTACCGACTAAACCACTTGGAACGATACCTAGCTCGGAAAATTTCTCACTATCATATGTTGGCAAGGCTACAAACGTAGCACAAGATGGAATATTTGTCGTGAGCCACCGACCTGGGGCGAGCACGAAACATAGTTAAATCCAGCATCGATAGAATCTATATTAATATATGGAAATTATTCCAGAGAGAAACATTCGCCTTGCATACAATATTTCAAATGAAAATCAAATTTCAAAGTGATTGCTTAAAAGGCGCAAAGGCCAACATAGTGAAAAAGATTCCAAGCCGGGACTCGAACCCGGGCCATCAGTATAGCGCACTGACGTTCTACCGACTAAGCAATCACTCTGAAATTTGATTTTCATTTGAAATATTGTATGCAAGGCGAATGTTTCTCTCTGGAATATTTTCCATATATTAATATCTCAGAGAATTTAAATCTTAGTTTT
Source organism: Maratus speciosus (assembly GCA_963932465.1). Taxonomy (NCBI): domain Eukaryota; kingdom Metazoa; phylum Arthropoda; class Arachnida; order Araneae; family Salticidae; genus Maratus; species Maratus speciosus. The sequence continues at coordinate 339,682,489 of OZ010786.1, read as the reverse complement.
GTAAAGTTACTACATACTAAGTAAGTGTACTAAGTAAATCAGTTTTGAAATATACACGTTTAGACGTTTAGAGTTGTTCCCTCTTTACGTTGACCAGTAGCTAATTTCTAAACGATTAGTTTTAGAGCAATAATATCAAAAACATTTCCTAATTAGGTTACGAAATTTAAATTTTTATACAGTTCCAGGATGTTATATTCAGAAAAACGTTCTCCACTCTCTGTCGCGTAAAACAGTAAAAATTCCATTCTGATGCGACCAAAACTTATTTACTTACAATACTTTGAATTTTATGAGCTTTCAGCTCTGAAAAGGAAAAAACGTGTTTTTAATGATACAATGGACCATATTCTCCCTTTTGGTTCGAGGCTACAAAAATTCGTCTGCTTGGGAATAACATTCATAACCGCGTCATTGAAAAGCATTGTGGTTAGAAAATTTATGCTTTTATTTTATTTTCATACGAAGTTTTAGACTTTTTCAGGGACAGGTATGAGTTATACATGAATTCTTTTCTCTATTTTAAAGCAATTGCATGCACATTTTTCACCTTATTTATAAAATAAATTTTTTTAATTTTTATTAATAAGTATGTATGGATTTTAATTAGTATGTATATAAGTATTGATCGAAAATAATTCGTACAGAATAAATCTGCAGTGTTTTACGCATGCATTTATCTGTATTTATGCTGCATCAAATGACGCAATAACGAAACAAACGCGCTAGCTGCTATTTTTACACCACGTGATTCCCACTGTGACGTCACGAGAATACTGTCCATTGTATTTAAAAAAGAAGAGGGGAAGGCCCAGGTTCTCCCTTTTGAGTATTCATTGCTTACCTAAGAGGCACTGCTCAGACGAGGAATCCTGTAGAAGTCTGTAGATCATGGTGTCTTTTCTGGTATATTTTATTAACGTAGAAAAAAAAATCAAATGTTGTTGAAGCCGCCGGTAAACGCAACAGAAAGCAGGGTAGAAAATAATAAGGAAATAATAAGTAACTAGAAAAGCATGACAAGCTTTGAATCAAAATCACGATAGTTAACGATGACAGATGATACATAAAACATGAAGTTTTGCAGTGTATGGCTAGAACTAAGTGAAATCATGGCTCAGAGAAAAAAACCAAAGCAAAAATAAAGAAATATTTCCAAAAATTATCCAAGAATGTCGGAAACAATAATAAGCAGCAAGAAAAATAAAGCTAAAACTAATGTAACTAAATTACTGACACGTTTTGAGACAAGGGCCCACTAGGGCCTGAGATTTCCTGGTACATGGTCTCTGAGGGATAAGGTACCAATTAGGTACAGAAGGCTACTATGGGGCCATTTTTATGGCCATAGAGGTGAAGAAGTTAAAAAAAAATAAAGTCTGGTTCTCTAGATGCTGTGAACTGAGTTCCCTGTTTGGCCTAGAAGCTTCTTGATATTGATATACGTTAGAAGATTATTTGATGAAGGAGGTGGAGCCTGATTTCTATTCTCCTAATTGATAGTTACTATAACTGTAGGGACTTCGTGGTATGGTGCTTGGTATAGACACTGCATTATGAATTCGAAGATTTGTGATTTGTAGCAAATTTCGTTTTATATTTATGACTGTGTAAGATTTTTGGATTGATTTCCAGAATATTTTCCCCCACAGGTTTCACTACAAACTGAGTTAGGACATGATTTTTCAAAGTGTCCGAGAAATTGACATTTCCTACACCGCAAGATTGTTGTTTAGGGACGTCGTTTCAATTCAGCCCTAAGGGTATCACTATTTTGCACGAAAAAAATAATAACTAATGATTAATTAGACGAATCTTCTAGGATGACGATTCCCTAATCATATGATGAATGGCAAAATTAAGGAAATCACAATAACACAATAAATAGCATGCAAAACATATTAAAGACTTTTAAGAAATAAAGAAATAGTCTAATTATAAAATAAATAAACATCATGCAAAACATACCAAAAACTTTTCAGAAATGAAAAAAAAAATTCTAATTATAATAAAAATATCCGATGTTTAAACTGTTCCTGAAAAAAATTGTAGTTTTATTCTATTAATGATTAGTTTACGTTCGATACTTGATGGTAAGCAAGAGATTATTTCAAATATTTGTTTTAATTTCGATAAGAGTTTTTTAAAATTATATTAAAAAAATCGATATTAAAACGGAAAATCAATGCGAAAGTTTTCCTTGAAAGCGTTAGAGGCACTTCATGATTCAACAAAATGGAATTCGTTACCGTTAGCTATGGATTTTTTCTTCAAAAATCAATGCAAGAAGTGGGATTCTGGAAAGAAAAGCAATTAAATGGCCTTTTGAAAAACTCAACAGTTCATAAAAAGGATTTTTTGTGTCATTTATTTTCTAGAATTAAATATATATATGTTCCTTTTGTTTTTTGTAAAAATTTAGCAACTAAGCAAAACATTCATAAACAATTTTACACGAAGCGATTTTCAATTAATTAAAAGCAAGAATCTCCTTCCCTATTTATTTAAATTTCAAGAAAGTGTTGGTTTGAATGTTAATAAATAAATTGTAAGGTTCTGTGTTCCACTAATATGTTAATAAATGTACCATTAAAGAACGCAACACGAACAAGACACGCATTCCAACATAAAGCACATAAAATTTAACTAAATCCACCTGAACTCGGCGCCCCTAAAATACCAATCACAAAAACAGATGCCAAAGACAATAAACAGGCAACACGAATGCTATCTATCAAGTTAGCTATAAATGGGTGTCGTTTGATCTAATTGAAACCAACAGTAACAACAACAACCCAGAAAATGACAGTTCACTCCAAAAACAAGGGAAAAAAATTAAAAACAATATAGCAGACATTAATTAAATACCATCCCATAAATTTTCTTAAACAAAATAAACTATGCAATAATTTAGGATACACTACACTGCAGTGCAAAAATATACACACCCCTTAGAATGTGACAATTCTGAAAAATATGTTGAGTTTTGTGAAAAGAGAAAAACATTAGATGAATGTATGTGGTAACTGACACAATACAAGAGGGAAAAAATGCATTTTTAGTTAATAACATAGGAAAAAATACAGAAAATGTGATTTCTTGCCTGATCTTACAAATTAATCTATCATATTTCAGATTATTTTTAGTGACGAAATTAAATTCAATCTCGACGGGCCTGATGGTTTTCGCATATTACTGGCGAGATTTAAGAAAGGAACAGGGGTACTTTTCTAAAAGAAACTTTGTAGGAGGTAGCTTAATGGTATGGTGAGCATTTACTGCTCATGGTAAGCTTCCACTGGACTTCACAACATCAAAAATGGATAATATTGAGTACCAACAGATATTGCAAGACCACCTTATCCCGTATCTTCGGCGATTAAGGAAAGTAAAGTTAACTTTTCAGCAAGGCGATGATTCAGTACATAGCAGTCGTAGTACATGCAATTGGTTGAAGCAACAAAAAGTTAATGTTTTGAATTGGCCACTTTGTTCCTCAGTTTGCAGTCCTGTGGAGAACCTGTGAGAAATTCTAGTTTGCAAAATCTATGCCTACAGCAAACAATATGAAAGCAAAGACGAGCTCTGTGAATCAATATTAAAAGCCTGGGATGAAACCAGTTGATAAAACTACGTTGAAACTCTTATTGCAAGCGTGCCATCCCGGATTTATGACATCATCCGGCGTCACGGATCTCCTTGTAATTATTATTTTCCTTTTGTATCCACAAAAACAAACATTAATGTCTTTTTTTATGCTGGGTGCGTATACTTTTGCATTGGCAATAAACCACATTTTCTGTATTTTTTCATATGCTATTAATTAAAAATGCATTTTTTTTCATTTGTATAGTTTCAATTACTACTTACATTCATCTAATGCCTTTCTCTTTTCATAAAAGTCAGCATATTTTTCAGAATTGTCAAATTCTAAGGGGTATGTATATTTTTGCATTGCAGTGTATGCTAACGAAGATGTTAATTCAATTCTAACTACCAAATCCCTTAAGACTATGATTCATTTAACTCTCCAATTTCCCTTGGTAATGTTAATCCTATTGGTGATAGAAGAATGCATTCGCATATTTAAAATATCTCCCCACGCAATTATTAGCCCCCGGTATGCTATTTCTTTCTCCCACCTATTAATGTGCCGTCTCCAAAAGATAGCGTTACGTTGTATAAGCCAACCGTAAAACAAAGCAGATGTATCATTGTACGGAATAATTTCTATTGCAATTTTTTAAACTTCTAAGCATCGCACATTTTCAATTTTTATATCGTCGTATTGAAAAAAAAAAGTACTTTAAAATGCAATGAATTGTTTGAAAAGTGCATCTCCATTTATTTTTGAGATATTAGTTTTTTTTTTTTTTTTTTTTTGTAGATTTTAGCACCATTTGTTTAATTTTGGCAACTAAAATACTTCATTTCTATGTAAAGTAAAGGGAAAATAGTTGAAAAATAGCAATTATATCTTTTTGTTGCCACGCTCTCATAAAAACAGAAAAAATGTTATTAAAATATGTGCTATTTAAAAAATATATAAATGAATGATTTCTGATAAAACATGGAGCTATTATAAACTAAATTTTATTTTAAGTATCTATATTAATATTACAAACAAATGAAGGCATATGAATCATGAGATAGCCGATTTTTTTGTCCAGTTTTTTGAATGACGAAATCTCTTTTGTTGGATTTCTGTATTACTCAGCGATAGTCACGTCCTATGCATATTTTACTGTAGATGTTGTTTAAGACTGGATCGTAAATGAGGAATTCTTTAGTGGATGCGGATGACGCCATTTTATGTAAAATAAAAGCGCGTGTTTGGAGTCTTAAAACTGAACTATCTATATTTATATACACATATATATTTTTTTATCTACTACAACACTAAATTCTGAAAAAGCAGAATTCCTGTTTTCTAGTTATTTACAACTTCTTTTTTTCTTTGTACTCTTCTTAAAAAATATTTTTTTTTCCCTTTAGTTATCAAAACATTTATATAATATAGATGCTTAATTTAAAATTTTTTGTGTTAAAAGCTGACGCACTGTGAGTAAGATTTTAACACTTCAAATAAAACTGTGTATTTTATAAATATTTTGACAACTAAGAAAACTGGTCGAATGTGCCAATCCCAAAACTTTCTTTTATCTCACTAGGGGGCTCGGTCCCCTACGAGCTACGCTCGCCAACCCCCGTCCAGACACCGTAGACTCTAAATGCACGCTAATTTGATCGACTTTAAAAAGATTTCGAAAGATTGAATTATATTTTAAAAAACAGTGGCGATCTCTCTATAAACGGATTTCTATTCATTTCCCTTTGATTGTGCAATTTTAACGCCAAATCCGTTGCGGTACTACTTGATTATCCCGTCGACCAATTACGCCAAATTATATAAATCGCCAAACCACTCGCCAAAATATACAAATTGACATAACTTTTATTTTAAATAACGAAAAAACAAATAAATTAGTACAACATTAATAAAAATACAAATAAACCGTTGAAATAAAAATAACTTGATGACGTAGACACGTGTAACAACATTTCAAAATAAGCTAATATAAAAGGAATTAAGTAAACAGAGTCTTTCTCTCCTGGTATTTTTTAACAAAGTGAAAAGAAAGTTCTTTTAAATGAGACATTTTAAATTAATCGTTTTTAATCTGACGTAATTTTGACCAAACTATTCTTTCTCTTTTTAATTTTCACGTGAAAATACTTGCGTTAGAAATTAAATATTATTTGCGCTTTCCTAACAAAAATAGTTGAAAAGTACCCTCTTAAAATATCAAATAAATGTCTAGCGCAATTTCTAAATTTAAACCGTTTTGCAATATTATTTTGTGTTCATTTTATGTAATAACTGTAATGTGACGTAAATATGACGTAACTTCTCCTATTTAAGACTTCTAACGCATGCTAATAAATTTATTGCTTTACAAATTCCTTTCTCTCTTAAAATTCACGTGTAATTATAGTTTTTATGACGTAATTTTTAATAAGTTCCTGCTTTTTGTACATAATTATTTAATTTTAATTCCAAATGTTTTTTTCTGTTTATAATAGTCACATGTAAATAAATTTTTAATTTATTTACCCGTATAAACATTTTTTTTTTTTTTTTTTTTACGCAAACATTATTGTTTCTGCTGTTTATACAGTTGACAACAGTTTAAATTAATACCACTTTCTAAAATCTGTTAAAAATATCTCTAGAAATGCTGAAAATCTGAATTTAAAATAGAAATAAAACCTCAAAAAATGAGTCAAAATAAAAAAATTAATGCAATCTGCACTCCGGCAAATTCTAACGCATAAAATGATCTAAAAATGATAAAATTCCTATGAACAGTTTTTGCTCCTATAAAACTTTTTTAGTGGAACGATTTTGTCCAACCTTAGCATTAAATATCTCTTACAATAATTCTTCGATCTGAAAACTGTCTGCATCAGCGTGTTTATCAAACATTTCTGTATAATACTACCGATTTTCATATTTTTGTATGCATTATTTTTCTTAATATTAACGAAGAAAGACCTCCGGTCACAAAAAATTCAAAACCGGCGGCGGTGACAGCGGTAGTTGCTTTTTTTTAGAATAGAGAGATACATGTTGATACTAAAAATTCGCTATCACAGTGCAACAAGTAAATGGCAATCTATGTTGAGCATGAAAATTCTAAACATATGAAAGTCCGTGCATTAGTTCTTGAGATAGGACTATCGCTAAAACCGTGTAAATCCTGCAAAATGTAGCATAGCAGCAACACCTGCTGGGTGATTTACACTAATCAGATTCAGCAACAACTTATGTCAACATCTAACTGAATCTGAAGTTTCATGAAGTTTTTGAGATAGATCCATTGCGGAAATCTTGAAAAATGAAGCTTAGCAGCGCTGCTTGTCACGTGATTTGCAAAAAAATATAATCAGCTCCAATATTTATCAAGGTATACTTGAATCTGAAGTTTGATAAAAATTCGTGCTCTAGTTCTTGAGATAGAGCTGTTGCAGAAATCGTAAAAAATACAGGATAGCAGCGCCACCTGTTGAGCGATTTACACCAAAACATAGTCTGCACCAACGCATATCTAGGACTAACTGAATCCGAAGTTTGATGAAAATCCACACATTAGTTCTTGAGACCAAGCCATTGTGGAAACCGTGAAAAATGCTGTAGAGCAGCGCCATCTGTAGGGAGATCTACACCAACAAGTTGTAAACACCAATTCACATCAAGGACTAACTGAATCTGAAGTTTCATAAAAATCCGTGCATTAGTTCTTGAGATAGAGCCATTGCGGAAATCGTAAAAATGCAGCATCAAAGCAAAGAAAGAAAGAGTGGGCCATCAGCTGGAAAAAGATGGCAGCCAGCAGTGCCATCAGCGGTAAAGTGCAAGAGCGCCATTACTTAAACCTGTCGAAAAGTGTCCGAGCTGAATGCAGCTGGCCCATCAGTGATGGCCAACAGCAGACCAGCATTGGTATGCCATCACATTACTCCAATCCGGCACTTTTCTTGCAGTGCTAGCACCTATCCCACTGCTATTCCTTTGCTGACCCAGCACTTTCCCTTACAAAAATTTCTTATAGAATTCTATAAAAAAAAGTATTATATAATTATGGCTCTTTTTTCTATAAGCTAGTTTCACCAAGAGCTATAGAAATATCGGTAGAAATGTCTATAATAGAAATGTCTATAGAAATATTTGAACTTTCAGCGGTTTCCATGTGGTTTTCGTGATCGGACATGAACAAGTGCTTTCAGCGTACGCTACGACTGCTCGTTGTTTTCTAGTTCTCATTACACTATTTCAAGTTTGTTCCTTTAGAGATTTACGTTCCCAATGATTAAACTGGTATAGAAATTATTCTATTGTATAGAAATCTTATGTATTTTATACGCTTTTTTTTATTATTGATTTTGAACTGCGTAAATTATGAAAACCGAAATCCTTTGTAACCTAGTAAAACCAGATTGAAGGAGAAAAAAACAGTGCGTTGAAATAAAGAATTTATTTATTTATTCATTTACTTATTTATTTTTTTGTGGCAGTGGTGCTACATTTTTTACAGTTTCAAAAAAAAAAAAAATTAGCTTCACAGCTTAAATTACGAGCCGTTAATTCCCAAATTGGCTCAGCCGAACTCAGCAATCTGATTGTTCGTTAATATTAATATTTTGGTTTACTTTACTGTGATTTTGATCAAATTTAACAAAATAAATCAATTTAAGTCATTATAATTGCATTCTATTTTACATTACAGTACTTCATAAGAAAATAAATATAATTTTCTACTATATAAATATCAGTTTTAGCCAATTAGATTGCTGAGCTCGGCTGAGCCAATTTGGGAATTAACGGCTCGTGCTTAAATTGTGTTAAGATATTCATTTCAGATTTGTGTTCAAATACTCAATGTCTTCGATATTCGCAACGCCACCTAGCGTAAGGGTTCCCAGCAATAATACTGCAAAAGTTCGTGCACTTCCATGTAGTGGTGGGCCAGCGCATGAGATAAAATGGATGCCCACCAGAATTTTATCTGATAATTTCCAACAGCAAAGTTGACTGAAGCTGTCCAACAGTGGTCATGCAGTTGTAGACCATCAGCCAGCACTTCACCATCATTGCCAGCACCTATCTTGCTGCTGGCCGGCAATTTCCTCTTTGCTGGCATGGCAGCGCCGCCAAAGCGATTTGCACCAAAAACTAATCTGCACCCATTTATGTCAGGGACTAACTAAATATAAATTTTTATTAAACTCCGTGCATTAGTTCTTGAGATATAGAGCCCACAAAATTTGTGTCACATGCAGACAGAGTCACAGACTCATAGACAAACATATTCTAAGAACATGTTTTTCAGAATCTCTGACCCCTAAAACACGCAAATCCGTCGAAAACTGGAATTCGAAAATTTTCACAAATCCAATACTTTCTTCTTGTAAAGATAGAAGAAAGTAAAAATGAGATCCTTTAAGAAGAGTACATAGAAAAAACAAGTTGGAAATTGCTCGTCAAACGTGGCAAATGAGGTGCGTTCGTACTATAACTAGTTTTATAATTGTTTTTTGCACCCCATATTATACTGAATGTATATTTGTTTGCGCTTCATAAGTGCATAAACTGTAACTTCATCAAAATGCACTTGCAATAATTTTTTTCCCATTTCCCGTAATGTAACGGAAAACTTTTGACTGTCCCTGTAATTAAACTATACATCCGATTTTCATAAAATTTGAAATGACTAGACAAAATTTTGCAACAATTATATAGTTAAAATTTCAGACCATTCGGAAGGCTGTAACATCATTAAAATGCACTTGCAATAATTTTTTCCCATTGACCGTAATGTAACGGAAAACTTTTGACTGTCCCTGTAATTAAACTATACATCCGATTTTCATAAAATTTGAAATGACTCGACAAAATTTCAGACCATTCGGTTGGGTAGTTTTTGCTAGGTTATATGCGGGCGGACAGACAGACGGACAGACAGATGGACTGAATGACGACTATAGGTGCTACGCATTTATATAATTACGAACGCAATTAATTAAGTTAAAAATATCAATTTGCTGAGGAGATTTTTAAATATAAGGATGCATTCCACCCCCATATGTTTAACATTAGCGAGTGTAATTGGGGAGTTGACTGACCAAAAGCTTTAAGCCGAAAACAAATGAATGCATAAGAAAAACCACCTAAGCAAGCCATCTTAAAGAAAGAAAAGGAAGAAAAAAACCTTATTTTCTTTACTGGCCTCAAAGTGGTCGTTAGTTAAAAAATAAAAAAATAATTTTCCTTTAAATAAATATACTTATCTATATGAATGAATTATCCACTCCATTTGTAATATGAAAATTTTGCATATGTTAAATTGCATCATTTAATCTTCTTAATCTACAAGTTAAATAATACTTAGAATTATCATATAAAGAAAAATAATTAAATATCAAATTATCATTAATAAAAAATACTTGATTTTTTAGTTACTATAATTGTTTTCATTTAATTGTTTTTATTTCCAAAATTAAGATTGTTTTTTCAAGTTTGCCTGCTCAAACACTTATAATATCAATCTTCGTTATTAATAATTTTATTAATATGACATGGTGACTTTTTTATACCTCTAAATACTGAATTTTATGGAATCAAATTAATAAAGTTATAGATAAGAGCATGCCTTAGGCAGTTGAATTCACAATAAATTTTTTAAATTAAATTTATTTTTCACCTCCCTATAATATCTCAATCTTAAAATCGTATATAGTTATTTCTTAACATATGAAAGTGGCCGAGAGGTTCTGCTCTCGAAGCTGGTAGACGGGAAGTGCTGGGTTCAAACCCAATCGCGCCCGTCGGCCTAATCGTTCGGAGTTTTCGTGGTTTTCTTCGAACCTTGGATTTCCAAGCGTTAATACGCGTTAGGTTTCCTTAGAAAGACCCCCACGAAGGGCATTCCCCCCTTAGGGACTATATCCCTCGTGTTGATAATTGGCCGTCATAAACACAACCAACCAACCTTAACATATGAAAATTGCTAACATACATCTTGAATTTTACTCTAAATATGGTATTAATCAGACATTTCCACCCATTGGCCAAAAAGTAAACTTTGTAGCTTTCGCTGAGTAAATTTCCTTTTTTTTTTCAAAAAGTATACAGTAAAACCTGTGTAAGCGAAATCATAAGAGAAAAAATATCCAGTATACATATCCAGCATGACTTTGAGTACTAGTTTTGAGTACTTAATGAATAAAAACCCCCATAAAATATAATTTCCAGTTATAAAGAATACTTTTCATAAACTTGCTTTGTTTGTCCTCTATTAACGTTCAAAACGAAAATGTTTTTTCTGCCACATCCTGTATTTATTAAGTTACTAGCAGATCTACCCAGTTTCGCTCGTGTCAATAATAAGGGTCCTCCCGGGTAAAATACATTAAAATGAAATAATACGGCATTGATAGGTAACTGAAATTGGTGCATTATCGTCCATGAATCGTTAAAAATACCAATAAGAAATATGTAAAATACTCTTAATTGCGTCTACTATTAACTATACCATAATAATATATATTCCAAACAAATGTCATAACAAATATTAAAGTACAATTATTTGCTTAAAAAGCGTCATTTCAATAAAAAAAAACATTAAAAATATTAAAAATTTACATGTTTCGACTCTTTCATTGAGTCATCTTCAGAATATACAAAAAAACTACAAACACAATGCCAATTGTGACATTATACTGATGATGGCAACGACCTAACCCATAAATTTCGAACTTTACTGAAAATTTTCTTAACTTATGAACATCATACAATTTCGTTTTTCACATTGTCGAATTGAAAAAATTCTTTCAAATGAAATTTATTTGAAAATTGTATCTCAATTTTTTCATGTGAATGGATTTTAAAGTAATTTTCAATCATGGATATTTTTTTATTTGCATGCAGCCAGGGATGAGATTTCCGCGTTTTTGCACACCAGTATTTTGTTAGAGAAAATTATATTTCATTTAATCGGGACACTCTCGCGATTTAACAGAACATCATTTTCTCTAAGAATATACCGGTGTGCAAAAACGCGCAAATCTCATCCCTACATGCAGCCCAATTACGAAAGATATACCTGTTTGCCCTTAATGCAATATTATAAAGTAAAGACATTGCTATGAGTAACTCTAGCATCATATTGTTGGTGGCAACAACCTAACCGTACCATAAATTACGCTTTTACTGCAATTTGATCTCTAAACATCATGCATCCCATTATTTCAACGTCTAACAGAAAACAAAAAAACAATTTCAGTAATTTGTTTGAAAAGTTTATGTCAATTTACAGATTTTTTATGTTTTTTAAAGTAATTTTCAACCTTGAATTTTTTAAAATATGCCTGCAACCCAGTCACGAAAGATACTTAATTGGTCAAAAACATTGTAAATAATTCAGTATTTGTTTGTTATTGTGTACTTTTACATAACTAAATTGACAAATTTCAGTATTTGTTTTCATGTGGGAATCTCATTCCTGCTGCTTATAACTTGGGTTCTTCTGAAATAATTTTAATTCAACTTGCATTATTAGTTTTTCAGTTAAGGTTTTGGTGCGTAACATTGTTATACGCTGATTAGTCATAGAATTATAGAAGGAAATTCCATAATCATGTGGAATCCGATTATGAAAGATTAGTCTTTTTAAAAATTCTGAATGGATTTCGTTGGAACTTGTATTGTTTGTTAGATAATTTTACGCGGATGTTTTTTAAAATATTGCGTATAGTTTTACGTCGCTTTGTTATAAAATTACAGAAGAAAGTTCAATAGTCTGGTGAACCCGATTATAAAAAATTAGCCTTTTTTAAAAGTTCTACTGAACAGATTTTGATGAAATTTGCACTATTAAATTGCACCCAACTTTCTGGAATAGTTTTAGTATATAACATTTTGTTGTACATGCTATGTTATAGAATTAACTGAAATGTTCTATAATCAGGTGAAACCAATTCTGAATGATTAGCCTTTTAAAAAAGTTAGATAATTTTGAGGAATAGTTTTAGTATATTGCATATCCGTCTATCATTCTTAGACCAAATCCTACTGTAAATGATCAACTAAAAAATTAGCCCCTAAACAGCCGAAATTTTGTCTTACACATTGTAAAATATAATAGCGCATTGATGATCGTATCGTTTTCAGCTATACGGAAAATCATTTGAGATAAAGATACATATTGCTTTAAAATGGAAGATCAAATTCACCCATATATTTCTTTTAATAAAAGATTTGTTCGGAGAATTTGTCCGCAGCTGGAGAAATGTGCTATTCAAATAAATAAGTGATCGCTAAAACGAAAATACCAAAAATACTTTTCCCTGTAGTTGTTGAGAAATCTAACAAATATACTAAGGGTTAAAAATATACTTTTGTTTCAAATTAAAAACGATTTCTATTTATGTAGTATAAACGGGCAGTATATCAGGCATCTTTAACACATGTATACAAAGATTCATTGCCGATAATTTTTAAATGGAAACCCATATTTCCATTTATGAAATCCAAATCCGCAGCCGTGTTCAATCGTAATGTCAGTCAGGAAATTTTGTTTAAAAAAGAAAAAAGCTTACCCTAAAAAACAGTAGCTATAATTTCTATTTGATATAAATCGTAGAAAAATCGTATTTTATGTAACCATCTTCGATATAAATCGTAGAATGTTATCACTGCATTTCAGGTATTAAAACATTTATCTAAATGATATAATTAAAGATACAGCATTACAAAGAAATAGGAAATAAATTGTAGCAGCTGGGTTTTAGAACCAGTTTGAAATCATATTGACGAAATTGACGTCATATCTAGCAAACGATTTTTTTTTTATTATTATCTTTTTCCTTAACTGATTTCTTGATATTCAAACGACTTCATTAAAATAGATTTTTTGACTTCAGAAACATTCAACTAAGGTACTACGTCATTTTAAAACTTACTTAGTTAAAGCTTTTCATAAATATATGAAAAATGTGCATTTTCTTCTTTGAATGACGTCAATTTCAAATACAGCTAAAATAGTGTCACAATCCGAATTTCTATTGGCTTATAAAGCAAAGTACTCGAGTCAGAGGTGTCGCGATGGGGGGTTATGGGGGGAGCCTCCTCCTCCAATATATGTGAACTTGGGAAATTTGCGCTTAGAGTTGGGAAATTCTAGATTTTTGAAACACTTTTTCTGTTTAAAAAAAAAGGAAAAAGAAAAAATAAGAATTTTTTATTGTTTTGCTGACTACCTTTCTGAGTTATGTAACAGTAAACCAGTTAAATTTTCAAAAGAAATACCAGAAAAAAAGATCCATTTCAAAAGAAAAGCCAGACTCAATTCGTCATTTTGTTTTTTTGTGCTACGAAAATATCATACATCTACCAGACCTGAATTTCCTTACTTTTGTACATCAACAGTGTCTCGAATCTATTTCCTCCAAAAATTTGTTCCTTTCTCAAAAATCTCAAAATATCATGAGGTTCTTTTCATATGAAGTACGATTATGACTCGTACACAATAGAAGACAAAAACTCTCATTAAATGAACCAATAATTATAATTTTTAGTTTCAGTATTTTTCTTTGGAAATATATATATATATATATATATATATATATATATATACCGGGTGTCCCAAAAAGGACTGACTGATTTTAAAATTCAATAACTTGCAAACGGTGACAGATATTAAAAAAATTCTTGCAGGAGGGTTATGCATAAGGTCAAAAGTTTTATTCCAGTGATTTTCAATTTTAGTTCGATTTACAAACAATAGATGGCGCAGTAAGCAATAGTCGCTAAATTCAGGCTCGATTTTTGGTACTTCGTGGCCCGGATAATACATTTCCATCTCCTTTTTCTGCATGGAACAAGATAAAGGACCAAAAATCGAGCCTGTATTTAGCGACTATTGCTTACAGCGCCATCTATTGTTTGTAAATCGAACTAAAATTGAAAATCACTGTAATAAAACTTTTGACCTTATGCATAACCCTCCTGCAAGAATTTTTTTAATATCTGTCACCGTTTGCAAGTTATTGAATTTTAAAATCAGTCAGTCCTTTTTGGGACACCCGGTATATATTTACGCATAAGTACCATTATCATTAAACAGACATTGAACATATCATTTTAGTTGGAAAATAGAGCAATTTGTTTCAAGTTGAGAAATTTTTGAATTATAAGTTGGGGAATTTTTGAATTCCCCCCCCCCCCCCGAAAAAATATTTGTAGCTACGCCCCTGACTCGAGTTATCAATTTTTTTTTAAATTATTGAGCAGTTTTTTAGATGTGTGGCAACAGGATAGAAACTATTGAATTTGAAAATTTAAAAAGAGATATTTCTATAATGTTAAATTATAAAAGGTGGTAGAAAAAAGGGTTAAATATTGGTCTGATGATTTTTTAAAGTAGACAGTGATCTTTCCCACGTTCTAAAACGTACGTACAGCAAGTTTCGTGCAAATCGATCTAAAATTGAAGATTTGTATAAAGGACATACATACAGAGAGCGGCTTTTATATATACTAGGGGATCGAACCCGAGCTCCTCGGGTTACAGAATATAGGTGATAACCAATTTTTTTTTTAAATCTAATTATTTTTTTACATGTAATATATATTTTAGATAGCCCACTAACATCCAAAAGAATTTTTATATGAAAAATATCAATTATGCAATCAAATAAAGTTTTGAAATTTATTAAAAGCAATACTTTCACATGTCACCACATGCTAGGAGTTATTAACCCAAGATTTTGCGACTTACGTCAGTCTTTCGATCATTTCGGTGCATAAGCGCGTGGTTCAATCACATGTCTGTTAAATTTGTTTCTTATTTACATTAAATTATTTATTTTTCTATAGAGGAATTTTTAACTTTGTTATGGAACATTAGGCGAAAACGTATATGGAACTTTTTACATTGTTTTAAGGGCAAGCGGATTAACCTTCCGTAATCGAGCTACACGTGATAGAGATAAATTAAAAAATAATTTATGCTTGAAAATCTATATATATATTACGCTATCGTACGTGGCACAGAAATCGCGATTAATTTTTGGTTAATTGTTCAATTGGTTAATTGTAAACAATTGGCGGTTAATTGTTTAATGGCAACGCCCGAATGAAACGCACCTCATTTGCTTATTGTGTAATATTTTAAAAAAGTGAAAAACAATAAATAAATAAAAGTTTAATTAATAACTATAGAACAAAACCATTTATATAATTTAAAAAAATAAAATAAAAGTAAATAAACAACTACATCCGGGTTACCATATCAAGCAAAATAACGACACTTTGGCGCCAGTTAAGTACCCCGGTGCGTAGGTAACCCGGGGTACTACTGACATTGGCGTCGGAAAAAAGTCGTGCCAACGTAGTGCGTATATGACACCTTTTATTCATCTAATTTAAACTACAATAAATAAAATTATAAATGAAGGTGCTTTTCCAGTATACGTACTTGGCGAAATAGAGAAAAGGTCCATGGCGAGAAAAGAAATTTTTTCTGGCAACCGATTTAATTCAAATATTTTTTTCAAATAAAACTACATAAAAGTGTCTATGACCGCAAAGAGTTCGTACTTTTATGTTAGCTGGGTGCAATTCTCACCAATAGCATTTTTTAACTCTCCATCAGCATTTTTTATTTTTCGAGGGGTAAATTAAAACAATGCTTTGATGTTGAAATTAAATGGTTTATGGTATTATTTATTCTTTTTCTTTTCTTTTTCTTTTTGTAAAGAATTTTTTTTTAAGTGAAAGTCATGAATTTTAAAAGTTCTATTTTTACATTAAAGTCATCCATTCTAAATAAAATGAGTGAAAGGATTATATTTTAATCTGAATTAACGAAATATGAAAAAAAAAATGCGATGGGTACAATGTTTGTCGATTTATCACCTGTGCCCGACTAACATAACTGTAGGGAGTTCTCGATTTCTCGAACAGAATCTTCAAATTTGGCAAAGGATTGAGTAAGTAAATTAAATTATGAATAAAAGTAACATGATACAATGCCTAGCATACATTTAAGGGAGACCAAATTGGTCGCCACGGGCGGCTAGTTACTTAAAAAATATAATAACTCAGTCAAGTAAGATACAATTTTCAAACAAACTGCATTTGAAAGTAGATTTTTTTCTTTATTTGACGGTTTAAAAATTGGAAATGTGCGATATTTAGAAATTTAAAAAATCGCCGACATAGCACGTATTTTAATTTCCATTTATTTTTTCAGTTTTTATGAAAAAATGGCAAAAAAAAGTACAGTAATATATTATTTTCTTTTTTCCGTAATTAGTTTCCCTTTACTTTCAACCCTCCACGACTTTCAACAGAAATGGAGTTCTTCAGTTGCCATAATTACAAAAACTGTATTAAAAACTACAAAAAAATTAATATCTCAAAATTAAGTTGAGATACAGCTTTCAAACAAATTGCATTTAAAAGAGCATTTTTTTCCTCATACGGCGGTATAAAAATTTTAAATGTGCGATGTTTAGAAGTTTAAAAATTTGCAGTAGAGAAAATTGCAAAACCAAAATTTCATTTCAAATTTCAAAGTGTTGCCATTCGCAGAATGACGTATGCATTACGCACAGATATGTTTGTCCTTTCCTTTATAATATAGATAGATGAAGATTTCTTTCATACTTGTGGTGATTTCCTGCCACTTTTTATTTACGTTGCAGGATATAAATTACAGTACCAGTTACAATATGGAATATATGTACAGTAGTGAAAAAAAAGTAAACACCCCTGCTAAGTCTGCAACAAATTATGGTAGAAGAAAGTTATTAGTACCAAACGATTGGAAATAAAGCCTACTTTTAAATTATGCACATAACATTTGCTTAAGGGGCCATCTACACATCAAAACAAATCCAGATTTTGTTTTTTAGAATGGAAATACTCAATTCTGACTACATAAATAAATTCTACATCCTTCATTTGGACTAAGCACAAACTTTCATGCAATTCGAACGAATAGTTTAATAGAAATTGACCATTTTAAAATGAGCATATTTTCGCGGCTGTATTAAAATTGAAGTTCGGTACTCGATTATTGAAATGCTAATAACTAAGTCATTTCTGATAATGTATTATTATTTCTTGACAATATAACCATTTCACTCACTTAATATGTTTTAGCTATCTCCAGACCAAATGTTTTAATAAAATGAGAAAAAAATATATTTTTTAAATTATACTTTTCTGCACGTCTTAAACCAGTATCTTAACGTTTTTAATGCGTAATTTGAAAACTACTCGGAAGATAAATTTGAAATTTCGCATGCGCAAATACATAATAAATATAAATCCATCAAAAAAATTGTAGGTTGCAATTCACAATTTTTTTAATATTAATTTCATAATTTATATCATAAAATTATAAAAAATAACAAATTCAATGTTTTTATGTTTGTATTTTTAAGTATTATAACCATACAAAAATTAGCACATTAGGATTATAATTTGAGGATATATTGTAATTTAACATCTAAAGTTCTAAATTTTGAATGTTTATAATTAAAAATCTTATCATCCACCAAATGACTTGAAATTTCGTATCTAGGCATATTTTGAATTGAAAATTTAAAATATTTTGTCGAAATTGGATGCTGCTATTGAAAAAAACAAAATTTTGGCTAGTTTTGATTTGGCTCCCTAAACAAATTTTGTATACATAATTTAAAAGCAGACTTTAATTCCAATAGTTTGGTACCAGTAACTTTCTTCTAGTATAATTTGTCACAGAGTTATAGTAGGAGATGTTTACTTTTTCTTTTCCACGACTGTACAATTTAGAATGCACGAATGGAATCACCAGGTACATTTTTGTCATTCTGAATCAGCAGCTACATTTTAAAAATTTTGAGTGTACGTAATTCCAAGCAAATCTTAGCTTTAATATATTCTTAGTACAATTTAGTTAAGGATGTTGTAGTTACGATATTAATTACGAAAATGATAACATATAAGAAAGTATGCATAACTTATCTATGCTTTTATTATTATTAAAATTATTTGAATAAACAAAATTGCCTTCTCTTTTAGATTTCAATTTTCATCCATTTCATAAAAAAGAAAATTATATAATAAATTTACTCCTTTTTGTACTTTGTGAGGGGGAAAAAGAGAAAAAAATGGACAAAAATAGAAAGCTTTTTTGTTTTTATAATTATCTTTTTTTATATTCAGTGGAAATTTAGTTACAACTGAACTCTTCTGATGTAATGCAAGAAAAGTTTTAGAGTTAAAAGTATACTAACTTACTGCGCATAAAAGTATAAAACCATCCTTAAAACTTTACGATTCTACTAATATTCCTTTTACAACTAGAGTTACGATGTCATTAAAATCTATATGCTGAAACATTCATTTCAATATCACCTTAAAAATATTAACAACGCTCTCATTAAAAATAATCTGAATATTTACTTAAAGTTTTATGATACTACAGTGCTGTAATGACTTTTTCTTTTTTTGCTCGTTTAATTGTGTGATTTAAATACAGATGTGTTTTTATTTCTGAGATATTTATACTGAAAGGTAAGTATTACATATCGATAACGCTTGAACTTAAATTTGTTTCCTTTAGACTGTATGTAGGATATCAGGTTTTGCTTAAATATAAAAATTTATGGAAAAGTTAAATTATAAGAGATTGTCGGAACTTCATGGAAAAAAAGTATACATTACGCATAGATTATAAAACACTTTTCAACACTATCAGAATGTTGTTGCGAAACTTTTTTTTTTTTAAAGAATGAAAGGAAGTATCTAATTTTAAATAGATCACAAGCTTGCAAAATTTGGGTTGTGTCATGTGTTTTAGCTTTTTATAATTGATTCTTATGTATTTTGTTGCGCTGAATCAGGAAATGACATTAATTTCTTACCATTACGCCAGGTTTTTTTTGCAAATCGTAAATTTCGAAGTTAAAAAGTTAAAAATTAGCAAAAATCTGATACTATGAAATACATGTGATGGCTGTGTTTTTTATCTTTTGATTGTTATGTATTTTGTTGCGCTGAATCCGAAAATGACCTTAATTTCTTACCATTACGCCAGGTTTTTTTGCAAATCGTATTTATCGAAATTAAAAAGTTAAAAATTAGCGAAAATCTAATACTATGAAATAGATGTGATGGTTGTGCATTTTAGCTTTTGATTCTTATGTATTTTGTGGCGCTGAATCTGAAAATTTGATTCATTTTTTTACCATCATGTCAGGATTTTTCGCAAATCGCAAATTTTTAAATTTTGAAAAAGTCGGGATATTGCGAAAATTTGACACTATAAAATAGACGTAAAACCTTTTTTTTCATAATAATTTATTTATCTTTATTTCCATGCGCAGACTTATATTCGAACATAATAATCGGCAAGAAAGCAGCACATCACAGGGACAGCGTTCACGACGGTAACCGAGATCCGCAAAAATTCCCTGACTTTTTATCAAGGTCATACTTGATCTCGGCCAGTGAAAAGAGCAGGTCTATTTTCAAAAGAAAAAAAAATATATAAAAATTCCGCGACGGAGATGGGAACATTGGAAATTGAGAAATTGATTTCTGGCGACTAAGACTCTGAAAGTTAGTCGCCACAGCAAAAAATTTAGTCGCCACATGGCTACTGGCGACCGTAAATCTGCACCTATATTGTACGGTAAAAGAATTATTTACTTATTTTTTTTTTTCAAAAAGTTTTTTTTTATTTATAGATTGTGTAGAATAACTTTTTCTGCATGTCCTAAAGAATACATGGTTTTACGATATATACAGCCCATTATGCATTGATCCAAATGTACAATTTAATTCCCTATATATTAAGAAAATAATAAATTTTCATGTAATATTTTCAACATACGAGTGAGCAGAATTATGTCATGCCGAAAATAAATTTTCGATAATATACGAAAAATAAATAAAAAAATGCTGTAGTATTTTTTCTTTCTAGAAAATTACAAAATAATGCATACTTTTGGAGGTTCTGGAATGGTAAAATGATAAAATATGTAGATTATGGCAGGTTATTTCTTCTCAAAATGTGAGTAATCCAATGCTTGGAAAAATATCATGCATAAAAAATAGATTTAGAAACATCTGAATATTTTATCAAGGAAATCAACCACGAAATGTAAAATATGAAAAAGGTGAAAGAACATCTTATATCTATGCATCAAAATATATTGACAACGGAATATATCTTATATTTAAAACGAAAATGTACATTCAAGATATATTTATCTAAGTTACGCATTTTTAAGTGCACTTATGTTTAAATTTAATTTTATGAGTCATATTAATTAATATGCTAATGCATTTATTTTAATCCATTGAAAATAAATTACTGAAAATGTCGCATTAAAGTAGGAATCATATACACTGTTTTCCTCGAAAATAGCATAACCAGAAAACAGGAATTCTGCTTTTCAGAAATTAGTGGTGCTCCTGGTGAAAAAAAAATATATATATAAATGTAGATAGTTTTAAGACTTAAAACTCCCACTTTTATTTTATATAAAATCATGTCATTCGCATCCGCAGAAGAATTCCGCATTTACGACCCAGTCTTCAAAAACATCTACATAAAAGTATGCATATGACGTCACTATTGCAGAATATTACACAATTCCAGCAAAAAGCGATGTCGTCATTCAAGAAACTCGACCAAAAAAATTGGCTATCTAATGATTTATATGCCTTTATTTGTTTGTAACATTAATATAGATAGTAGTTAAATTAAATATAGTTTATAATAGCTCCATGTTTTATCAGAAATCATTCATTTATATTTTTTCAAAATAGTACGTATTTTAATTACTTTTTTTCAAATATTATTAGAAAATGGCAACCAAAAGATATAATAATCTACTATTTTACAACTATTTTTCCTTTATTTTCTACAGAAATGGAGTACTTCAGTTGCCAACATTACAAAAGTTTCTTTAAAAAATACAAAAAATTAATATCTCAAAAATAAATTGAGATGCAGTTTTCAAACAAATTGCATTTAAAAGTACTTTTTCCCCCTATACGACGGTATAAAAATTGAAAATGTGCGATGCTTAGAAGTTAAAAAAAATTGCAGTAGAGATTATCCCGTACAGTGATACATCTGCTTTATTTTAAGACCGGCTTATACAACATAACGTTATTTTTTTACAGACGACACTTTAATTCCTAGCTAAAAGAAATAGCATATCGGGAACTAACAAGCTTTACAATGTGTTACTTTAAAACTTAAACGTATTTATTTTGGTCAAAATGATTGACAAATACATGTTTTAATTAATCTTTAGATTTTCTATGTTTGTAGCAGGAAAAATATGAAGACCAGGTTCCAAACATTCCGTTGAAATTTTAAAGCAACAAATTACTCATAAATGACGTTCAATTCAAAGTTATAAAACTCATTTAGGTATTTTTCTGTTAACTGGGCGCACGTGATAAATCGTCAAGTATTGTTATCATATCATATCCATATTGCATTCATTTAATTGAAAATACATGGTTTTCACTCATTTCATTGAAAACACACGCCTTTCCTTAATTTCATTAAAAATACCAAAAAGAAAAATAATAAGAAGAAATAATGCCATAAATTAAAACATTCCATTTCAACATCAAAGAATTGTTTCTAATTTATTTGTTAAGAAATAAGTCCGCCAAGATTTAATGAATTATGCCAAGTGAATGTAAATTTATAAAATCAGCATGGATGTAACAATACGCTCCAGGGAGGTCTAGTTACGTCCTTCCCATAATTTGGCTAGGATGGCAATCGTTTTGCTTGCGCGTGCCAAAAATTCACAAACAATGACTATCAGATTAAAAACATTCCTTTGAAATTTTAAGCAACAAAATACTATTAAATTACAACCAATTTAAAGTTATGAAATAAGTTTCTGCTTAAATAGCACCAGATAGGGGAGACCGGAGCTAGTAAGCGTAGTATTTAGTTATTGATTTTTATTAATTTTATAGGGGAGAGTAGCCTAATTTGGACCGCCGCTTTAATTGGACCGTTGCCATTCTGTCGTTAATTACAGGAAGAGACGCCATCTACCGCTGAAATCCTACTCATCAGAATGACGTCACTCACGATTAGAAGATGCAACCGCCTACCACGTGTTGTTTTCAGACAATTTTAAAAAACCTAAAGTTAGCTGTTTTGATCTACTTTTTTCCTACTAAACGTAAGTGAATACTTTAAAATTAAGGTAAGTTGTTATGTTTTTATATACATATATAAATTCATCTGTTAATTGCGCATATTTCTCACGCGGGTTTGTTTGATTTCGTTTTTGGATGCGTTCGTAATTATATAAATACGTAGCACCTATAGTCGTCGTTCATTAGGTGCGTTCGTAATTATATAAACACGTAGCACCTATAGTCGTCGTTCAGTCCGTCCGTCCGTCCGTCTGTCTGTCTGTCCGCATATAACAGAGCAAAAACTACCCAACCGAATGGTCTGAAATTTTTAATGTATGATTGTTGCAAAATTTTGTCGAGCCATTTCAAATTTTATGAAAATCGGATGCATAGTTTAATTACAGGGACAGTCAAAAGTTTTTCTTTACATTACGGCCAATGGGAAAAATTATTGCAAATGCATTTTAATGATGTTACAACCTTCCGAATGGTCTGAAATTTTAAATATAGAATTGTTTCAAAATTTTGTCGAGCCATTTGAAATTTTAGGAAAATCGGATGTATAGTTTAATGACAGAGACAGTCAAAAGTTTTCCGTTACATTACGGCCAATGGGAAAAAAATATTGCAAGTGCGTTTTAATGATGTTACTGCCTTCCGAATGGTCTGAAAATTTAAACATATAATTGTTGCAAAATTTTGTCGAGCCATTTCCAATTTTATGAAAATCAGATGTATAGTTTAATTACAGGGACAGTCAAAAGTTTTTCGTTACATTACGGGAAATGGGAAAAAAATTATTGCAAGTGCATTTTAATGATGTTATAGACTATGCACTTATGAAATTAAAAAATATATACATTGAGTACAATATGGGGTACAAAAAATAATTATAAAACTAGTTATAGTACGAACGCACCTCATTTGCCACGTTTGACGAGCAATTTCCGACTTGTTGTTCTTAGTCTTGAAATTATCTGTTTTAAAAAATGGCGCAGTTGCCATAATTGAACCATTTTAAGTTGCTTAAATTGGACCAGATATGCGATCATAAATTTTGAAAATTAAGTAATGAATTTCGAGGACGGTACACTTTGTACACTATTTTTTTAATTTTTTTATATTTTATAATGGATTGCTATCTCCATGCAAGTTTTTTTTTTTTTGTGTGTGTGTGTGTGTGTGTGTGTGGGGGGTTATATCTGGATTAATTTTTTTATACAGTTTAGGCCTATATAAACAAAAAATATTTTTACATGTTTATGCAATAAATTTGGTTGCAATTTCTTTTATCTTGTATGTATTTGTATTTATTTTCTTTGAATACATTATTCCTACAGCGTATTTGGTTTACTGAGTTGAATTCAAATGTTTTCTTCCTGGAGGATATTTGCAATTCCCTGAGGAAGGGCAGAACTTTTACAGTTCTGGAGGGTGGAATTACACTTTTTTGCCATTAAAACTCATAAAACCTCAAACCTTCCGGGAGGAGGGGGGTGAATTCAATACTGTTGAATATATAATGTTTGCGTATAATTAATCGCTGCGTATTTTTCAATAGAGCATATTTTTTTTAAACACTTTTATAATATAATGTTAAAAATGTTGAAAAAGACACGGACAAGCTGTCTGAAAAAAATACAGGTGACAGCAAAAGCTGTTAAAGATATAGGAAATAAAAAGGAGAGAGTAAATTGTGAAGAAATTGACCTGCAGTAAGGCTGTAGCTACAAATGCTCCCCAAAAGCCAAAAAATCATTAGAAATATTATATCCTTTGCTAAATTTAGTTTAAAAAAGTACAGAGGGAGCAAAAAAAAAACAGTTGTGTTAACATCTTCGCCATATAAAGTAAACCTTGAAATGAAAAAACACAAAAAATCGACTAAAAAGAAGCTATCACAGAAGCAAATGGAACATAAAGTTTTAAAAAAATAGACGTAATGCAATTATCAAGGAAATGATGAAAGGGGAGAACTACAATCATAATGTAAAGAAAACTTCTGTTGCAAAAAAAAAAGTCTAATAATTCAGAATCTAAAAAGAAAAATCTAAATAGTGATGATTGGGTTTGCCTGATTTGTAAGAAAATAAAACAGCAGAAATGATTCAGTGTTCATGTTGCCAAATACGGTTCCAAGTTGTATGCGCTGGAAAAAAAATCAATAAACGAAATTCATGTGTAAGCTTTGCATCACTCCTTAAATGATATTCAAGTAACTGGCAATTATTTTCATAATTTCTATTCTTAATTACGGATAACATTGATTTATATTTTGAATACATTTTGATTTAAAACAATTACACTTATTTTCAGATATTTGATTTCATTATATTTCATTGCTGTTATTTTGTTTGATTGTTTCAGTAACCGTAAACTTTGCTTTTAATAAAATTAGTTATATTCCCTAGTCATTAAAACAACCTGATTTTATTTGGTCCAATTTAGGAGACTGGTGGTCCAACTTAGGCGAACAGTTGCTGAATTTGGACCACTTTTGACAAATTTTTCAAATTAAAATAAAATTTAAGATTTTCAAAAAGAAAATGATCTAAAGTTTTATTTAGTTAGTGGATGAATTGATTGACCCCGTGTAGTGATATTTTTCAGATATTCCAAAAATTAAGCGAGTTACACCTGAAAATAAGCGAAGTGGTCCAAATTAGGCTACTCTCCCCTATTTAAGTTTTGTATGAAACTTTAACTGTACTTTTAAAGAACAGGCATTGGGCTATAAATACCCGGAGTTTTGAGTTTGTAGCTTTTGTAGTTTATGTTCAGTGGAAGCCTAAAGTAAAAGGAAAATTGTGCGCCAACTTACCCCGTCACGGGGCAAGTTGCCTATACCTATGGGGTAAGTTGGCACACGCCTTATAAAAATTTAAATAAGACACGCAGTTAAGAGAAATCAATTTCCTTATTACCAGTAGGTTTATTCAAAGGCGTTATCGCCGTACAATGTAAATTCTAAATTATACAGACATAAAAATAATGGATAAAACATTAAGATTGAGTAACTTCTATCCTACTCGATAACATCATCAGAGTTACAGTTGTCACAAATAAAAAATCGAGGCCCAAAATCTTGCATTGCAACCACTTTTTTCGGTGTTTGCTGTTTTTCAAGTTACCAGCATACACCAGACACCGAGCCAACTTGCCCCGTGTTCAATGCGCCTACTAGCCCCATAATAAATTTCTTCACAAAAGGGACACGTAACCATCTAAGCATAAATAATCCAAGTAAATCACATATGGGGTAGGTACAGTTAATCATACACTAAGAAAAATTGCACAAGTTAAGTCACAATTATTAAGATAAGTATTAGAAATTAGAAAAAGAATGAAGCAACAAAAAATTACTTGTGAGCGCAAAAAACAGAAAAATCGTAATAAATGTCCACTACACGTAGGTAACGCTGCAAAACTACAATGAGGATTGTAAAACGCAAGAAGAAATGTACTCTGTGACTGGTTGCACAATCTATCCACAAACAGGCGATTTATGGGGACTGCGTCTACTTACCCCTTAGCCAACTAGCCCCGGTCTCCCCTAATCTAGAACTCTTTCATTTCTTAAGAAGGAAGTCCACCAAGCTTTAATGAATTATGCTAAGTGAAAGTAAATTTATAAAATCTGAATGGCTGTAACAATATGCTCCAGGAAAGTCCAGTTATGTACCTTTTCGCAATTCGGCTGGGACAGGGATGGTGAATCTTTTTGCTTGCGTGTACCAAAATTTCACAAGCAATAACTGTCAGATTCCAAACATTCCTTTGAAATTTTTAAGCAATAAATTTCTATTAAATTACAACCATTTTAATGTTATAAAACAAGTTTCTGCTGAAATGTCATCAGGTAATCTAGAACACTTTCATTTGTTAAGAAAGTCCAGCAAGCTTTAATGAATTGTGCTAAGCGAAAATAAATTTAGAAAATCTGAATGTCTGTAACAATATGCTCTAGGAAAGCCCAGTTATGTACCTTTTCGCAATTCGGCTGAGACAGGGATGGTGAATCTTTTTGCTTGCGTGTACCAAAATTTCACAAGCAATAACTATCAGATTCCAAACATTCCTTTGAAATTTTTAAGCAATAAATTTCTATTAAATTACAACCATTTTAAAGTTATAAAACAAGTTTCTGCTGAAATGTCACCAGATAATCTAGAACTCTTTTATTTGTTAAGAAAGAAGTCCACCTAGATTTAATGAATTATGCTAAGTGTAAGTAAATTTATAAAAGCTGAAAAGGTCTAATAATACGCTCCAGGAAGGTCCAGTTACGATATACATGGTGTCCAAAAATTCAAAATACTATACACTTCACAATTCAATATAAAATCAAGTAATTGTCGTAGAGAGTGAGATTTGGACTAAAATGCGTCTCAAGAAGAAACGTTTTCTTCAAGCGAATGAAAATAATTAGTTCCAGGTTTCGATCATAGATGGCGCCAGTTGTCCGTATGTTTGCTTTTTAAACATGCGTTTTTTTTTATTTTCAGATTAATTTTAAGGCTGTGACACAGAAATGATGGCTCAGAGAACGAAGGCGTCATTTCTGTGTCCCAGCGTCAAAATTAATCTGAAAATCAGAAAAAAAACGCATGTTTGAAAGCAAACACAAGGACAACTGACGCCATCTATGATCAAAATTTGGAACTAATTATTTTCTTTCTTATTCAGGAAGAAAACTTTTCATCCTGAGGAGCATTTTAGTCCAAACAGCACTCCTGTACGACAATTACTTGATTTTATATTGAATTTTATAAATTGTCCAGGAATTTTCAGACACCCTGTATATTTATATAGGGATGGAGAATATTTTCACTTGCGCGAGACAAAAATTCACAAGCAATATCTATCAACATTGTAACATCCCGAAAACTTACATAAAAAATACACGATATGCTGCGTATACGAAACACCAATTAATAGACTCAAATGCTTTCATGCTTTAAGTATGTGCAATAGCACAGCTTCTGCAAGACTCCCCAACGTATCTTGTTTTAGGTGGTTGAAAGCCCATTCCAGAATAGCAGGAAATGAGATGGAAAATTTTCTTGCCAAATCAGCAGCCCAAAACTTTTCAAAAAAGGCAATACTTTTTACTTTTCCTCCATCTTCCTTAAAACATAAAGGAGGTGGGTTGATAAGGGCTATTTTTCGCTCATCATACTCGCGAAAAAAGAAGTTTCGGATTCCGACAATTGTTTAATGTCTTTGTATGGTTAATGATATGTATTTTTGTTTAATAAGGTACTTGTACCCAATATGGACAGTGCTCTCAATATGGACACCCATCATATCTTTAAAAGTAACAATTTTGATCAAGAGATGGCGCTACATGTCCGTGAAGAAAAGCAGTTGAAAAGATAATTAAGCCTGGAAAGTGCAAAAAAGCACGCTGTTCGCCATTTGGAAGGAAACTTGTTGTTTCGTGGTGTGCTGATCGTAATTACAGGTAAGTTTAAATTCTGATTAGATATGGTAAAATTACTTTAAATATTGAAAAGTGGAGTGTTTTAGAAAGCTGATAAAACATATTTTCGATTGCTATTGCATATATTGCTTTAAAATGTTTTCTTTGTTTATTTATTACAAGATTTATTAAAACCATGTCCGATTCCCAATATGGACACCTTATGTCCACATTGGAAATACAGAAAGTGAATCTTCAGATTCACAAATTTGTAAAATATCTGTTTAATGTCATCTGAACAGACCTTCAAAAAACCTCCTCCAAGAAAACAAATCTTCCAAAAAGCCCTTGTAGAAAAATCAAAAGAAGCCTCCCCTCAGTAGGGTATCTGTTGGCGAAATCGCAGATACTAGCGGCGTGACTTCAACCTCAACAAAGGAGAGCTGGTACTGCTTCTTATGTAGTATTGATTCTGTTGCAGACATGCGGCAGATATGTCCATGAGGACTGTGTGGGACTTACAGCCCATGATGAAGAAGTTTTTATTTGTCCATCCTGTGAGGACTGAGTAATAACAGATGTAAATTCTGCAGATAGATGCAATAAAGCTAAGCAAAACCAACTATATTATTTCATAATATTTTGTAGTAACTGAGGTGCTTTGCATGGGTCTTCGAAGAGCCACAACTGAAATTGCCCCCCCCCTTTCTAAAGTGCATGTTCTGACGATATTTACTGCCCCCCCCCTCCCCGCAATACTTTAAGATATATTTTTTTATCTCCTCTCCTCTAAAATCCCTTGAAAGAGTGGCTCTTCCATACACCCTGTGTAGTAGGCCAATAAGGAGCCACCTGTCCCTAATATAGACATGCATATCCATAATAGGGACAGGGGGTTCCTTATATGGACACTTGTAAACATTTTTTGTTTTTATCATTAAAATTAAACAAGAATAATTACAAGGTCGTTTATTTTAATAATGATAGTCAACAGTTCAGGGATAGTGGTTATATATTTTTGAAGTCCTATGACGTGTACACGGGAGTGAAAAAAATCAGTTTTACTGAGCGTGTCCATATTGGGTACAAGTACCTTACTTTTTTTCAACATGGGTTATATGATATCTTAAGTTCTATTAAACCGATTTACTTTAAATTTCGTACCAACCTTCTATGTATAACATTCTATCACCCCTACCATTTTTGTATCAAAATTATTTTTTTACTATTTTAAAAAATTAAAAATTATGAAAAAAAAAGAGTCGAAAATGCTTTTTTTTCAGACAGTCGCCATTTTTCGATGTTTTTCCCGTTTTCATTTAGGTAGGGGCTATAACGTTATTCTTACTAATTAAGAATCTTTTGTAAAATTTTGTTTCAGATGATCAGAAGGGTTGTAATCGTGTCAACCAGCACATCTCCTTTTTTTTACGCTCAAGTATACCAGCTTATATGTTATTTCCTTTTTTTTTCCCCAAAAATGTTTTTGGCATATTTTCAAAATATTAAAGTATGTTGTAAAACTAGTATGTTGTGGCCATCACAAACCTTTCTTCTATATAAATTACGTCAATTAAATCATTTAAATAGCACAAGAAATTACATCAATTTAGCACCAATTCACAACACAAGTATATCTGAATTTGAAGTTTGATGAAAATACGTGCATTAGTTTCTGAGATGGAGCTATATTGGAAATTCTGAAAACTGTAGCATAGCAGTGCCATCTGTTGAGCGATTTACACCAAAACATAAACAGCACTAATTGATATCAAGGTAGTCCTGAATCTGAAGTTTGACGAAAATTCGTGCATTAGTTATAGAGATAGAGCTATAGTGGAAATTCTTAAAAATGCAGCATAGCAGCGCTACCTGTTAAGCGATTTACATCAAAACATAAACAACACTAATTCATATCAAGGTATACCTGAATCTGAAATTTGTTGAAAATCCAAGCATTAGTTTTTGTGATAGAGCTATTGCGAAAATCGCAAAAATGCAGCATAGCAGCGCCACCTGTTGAGAGATTTACACCAAAATGCATAAAACGTTAATTCATGTCAAGGACTAACTGAATCTGAAGTTTGATGAAAATCCGTGCATTAGTTCTATAGATTGAGCTATTGTGGAATTCGTGAAAAATGCTGCATAACAGCGCCACCTGTTGAGCGATTTACACCAAAAACTAATCAGAACTCATTTATATCAGGGACTAACTGAATATAAATTTTTATTGAATTACGTGCATTAGTTCTTGAGATAGAGCGCCTACAATATTTGTTTCACGTACATACATACATACAGACAGACAGACAGAGTCACAGACGCAGACTCACAGAGAGACATTTTGTAGAAACATGTTTTTCGGAATCTCTGACCCCTAAAACCTGTAAATCCATCGAAAACCGAAAGTTGAAAATTTTCACGAATCCAATACTTTCTTCTTGTTAAGATAGAAGAAAGTAAAAACAAGTGGGTAAGTGTGATCACAGATCGCACAGAGGGTTTCGTTTGATACTTCTTTACTTTCGCAACCAGGGGCGCACTCTATTCTAAACAAACCTCTATCCGAACGAAACTCCATTTTACATGCTATCCGTATATATATTAGTCGAAGGGATTGGGCCGATAGCACCCGAGATAAGTAGGCGCCCCTGGCGGTAAAAAGTGGAACTAAAATGGGTAAGGCTATTGTGCATAATATGAAAGAATGGTCAAAGGGGTGTCGGCAAAAATTGGAAAAGTGCTCCCCGGGTGAAAAGGGCGGAGGTTAGAAAAATTGCTTAAAATATGCAAGTTAGAGCACGGGGGAGTAAATAATATAAGACTTTGTGAAAATTTTATGATTTGTCGCCTGGCCTCAGGTGTTCTGCTATAAGTATGCAAAATTTCAAATCTCCAATTTAATAAGGGGCTCAGTTAGAAAGAATTGCTTAAAATACGCATGTGGGAGCCCAAAGGGTTAAATGTACGACTTTTTCAATTTTTTATGATTTGTCGCACGATGGTGTTCAGCTATAAGTATGCAAAATTTCACGCCTCCAAACTAATTAGGGGCTCACTTAGAAAGAATTGTTTAAAATACGCATGTGGGAGCCCAAAGGGTTAAATGTACGACATTTTCAAAATTTTATGGTTTGTCATTTGATGTGAGGTGTTCAGCTATAAGTATGCAAAATTTCACGCCTCCAACCTAATTAGAGGCTCACATAGAAAGAACTGTTTAAAATATACATGTGGGAGCCCAAAGGGTTAAATGTACGACTTTTTCAAAATTTTATGATTTGTCGTATGATGTGTGGTGTTCATCTATAAGTATGCAAAATTTCAAGTCTCCAACATGTATAGTTTCCGAGAACGGGCTCTGTGACAGACAGACGGACAGACAGACAGAGGAGCGAGACGAATAGGGTTTCGTCAGATGAACGAAACCCTAATGAATGGCAAATTTTTTTTTTTTTATCGAGCTCGACGAAACGTTCCAAATTTATGCCTCTAGACCTGAATATTCCCATAAGAAACATTCTGAAAGTTTTGAAGCGTTTCTATTGTGTGATTTGTAAATTATAAAGAAAGCAAAATGCTAATGCTAATTGAAAACAAATAAGAGTTGATAAATTGAGTAAATAATATTAAATAACCTCTTTACTCTAAAATTCATATTTTGTCATTTACGATAATTTTGCAAGAACAATCATATAATTTTACCACTAAATGATAGATTTAGCAATAATCTAATAACAAAATACATTAACTACTAGTGAAAAAGAATTAAGTCAGTTAAAGAGACTCGTTTTTTAGATTCATCTTCTAAACGCCAGTTTTAGAGCAGTGTACTTTTCTCATAATCGGATTTCAGTTTTTTGTGAATTATTATAACATGGTTTTTACTTTGTTCTCTACATCAAATGACTAATATACATTTAAAAGAAATCTGTTATATATATACTGGTATATGATAAAATTCATTTCCATGTTACTTTGAAAATCATTTTTTTAAACCATGTAATGATATTAACACCATTAAATAGAATTCTAGAGTTGCATTTTTTATTTCATTAATTAATGATATTTGATTAATTAATAAATTAACTTTTTTGCTCTTTTTTTACTGGTTATTATGTTTTTACAAGATGTTTTTGATACATAATCCTATGAATAATTATTTTTTATATTGTAATTAAAACTTTTTACGAATATAAAAAATGATTATCTTTTATTGAACTGCCGCATATTATGGCATTAAAGAAAATGCTGGAGCAAGAAAATTTCTAATTTTAATTTAGGTTTTAATGTTATTGAAATAAATTAAAACAGTCGGCTTAAAAAAATCTTGAATAAAAATATAATATTTAATTAATGAATTGCATTTTTGTTGCTCACAAAAAGAAAAAAATCTGTCTAGTTTTCCAAATATATGTAGTATAAGTTTTATGAATTTTCCTTTGATTTCTGAAAAAACTCACTTTGTCTTTTACATGATTTTTTTTATTATTAGATATATTTGTTGTTAATTAATTACATTTTTGTGCTCTTTTTCTTTTAAAAAAGTTTATTTTTATACAAGATGAGAATTTCTGCAAATGCAATGTTTAATATACGGATTAAAACAAACAAACAAACGATGAAATGAACTGATTAAGTACATCATAAAAAGTAGAAAAAGCAAAGCTTTCTAAAAATTTAATCTTTCTTCTTTAAGCAAAGAGACGTACCACCACTACGAGAGAAGAATTGTTGCCGATAGGGATAAGTGCCAACCTTTCAATTTCTTAAACTCAAATAAACATACTTTATACCAGGAAATTTTCTAAATAAATGAAATCAAATAAAGTATCACATAGAAACAAAAGATATTATTAAATAGTTATATTAGGTACATTTTCTGGTTCATGTATGATTTTGCTTGGAAAAAAGCAAATAAAGTTTGGCGAGGATGTAAGAGATAAAACAGAGAAAGAAACAGGCGTAAGGCAACAGCGAACAGGAAAGTAGGATATAAAG
This sequence comes from Maratus speciosus, assembly GCA_963932465.1. Lineage (NCBI taxonomy): Eukaryota > Metazoa > Arthropoda > Arachnida > Araneae > Salticidae > Maratus > Maratus speciosus. The sequence goes on along the minus strand of OZ010786.1, from coordinate 339,649,322 downwards.
GAATCAGAATTATCTGATCACACTGCCAGAAATCTTAAGATCGCATCTGAAAAAAAAAAAAAAAAAAAAAGGTAGTGTGCACATGCATAAAAGTTAATAAATTTGTAATTGTAACTTTCAACCTTTAGTTAAAAAAAGTAATAAAATTTTTGCGAAATAAAAAATATTTATAAATTTAACAACAACAAAAGAAATAAATATAAAAGTAAAAATAAATTTTTTTAAACGCTCTTTTATGAATATTCACTGTTGTATTAAAAATTACGCCTAAGTTGACGACTGCAATTGATATTGTTCTAAAAAAAAACAAAAATCCATTACAATAAGTTAATTTGGTGTGGATCCCAACTGTGAAAAATTCACCGATTTGATTTACGCTAATCATAATGTAATTAATATTAAAACATTAATTGATAAAAGCGCATTTTTTTAATCCCACTCTTATATATTATTATATTTATATTTTCTATTTTTTGATGTTTAAAATATTTCGTTGTTGCAAGTTTTCAGCTAATTGGCATATTTCAGTGAGTGTAGTTTAGCGTATAATTAAATCCATTGCTGTTGTAACTAGTATGCAGTTGTAACCATGAAGATTATTTGGCAATTTATCGCCCGAGTCCGGCTCAGGAAAAATGCTTTAAAATAAATTTATTAATTTACTAGCAAACCCCGCGGCTTTGCTCGCGTAATAGTTGAAATACGCCAAGTGATATTTCCATGACTATTTTTTATTAGAAGAACACTTTTTGAAATAATTCATAAATTACAAATCAAGCCACAGTTTGACTAAACTTCATTATAAAAGTGCAATAGACAGAAATGAGATTTTAATTAATAAGAATTAAAACTAATTCCAATTAAATGGTAGTTTAGAAAGAATTTTGAGACTTTTATGCTCATTTCATACACTCATTTCAGTATTAATTTGAAGTTTTAAATTTTTTAGAAACCATCTTAACACAATTACATCTTAAAATTAACCATCATGTCAAATTCCAAGCTTCTTGTCTAACAGTCTAACACCTCTCTGGTGTTAGTGGCACCAACATAAAATGCCGAAACAGAGTTGAAACAGAATGTCTCGAAAAATGTTGAAACAGAGACTGTCACCATTAATTTACCAACATTAACATTGAAATCGGTTGTTATTTCCCAATATTCTATAGAAAACGGAATTTAGATCTTTTTAAAGGCTTTTTTGTTATTCCTGCTAACCAGGTGGCAGTGACACCGGCATAAAATATAGTCCGTATAGGATCAGGGGCTATCACTCTTGATTCGCAAGCAATAACTTCTGTAATCTGTTTCTTATTTCCTCAGATTCCATGGAAATCGTAATTTAGGACTCTTTTAGAATCGCAATTTCGAAAGATTTTGCTCCTGCAACACTGTAAAAAAAATTCCGCAACGTTCCTGGGAAAAAATGGGCAGCTGAGTTGCCCATTATTTCGAAGAAACATTTCTTGAAAATGACTGGAACTTTACTGTATATGTTAAAAACTTTCTACAGAAATGCCAGTAAGTTTCCTGCGAAATACCAGGAATATTTCTGTTGACAGCAAAACATTACTGACATTTCACAGCATGCGGGATCCGCAGACGATTTTTACATTTCCAGTTGACAATTTTCGCTTTATTATCATTATTTGTTAGAATGAAAAAATATTTTGAAATTGACATCAAAATTATTATTTATAATTTACACGAAAATATAAATTTTCAGTTAAAATTCAATAAAGTAAATATATATATATGATATATTGTTTCTGAACTTTGCTTAAAATATAAAAATATATAAATGTAAATAATAATTAGAAAAAAAAATCTAGACATAAAATATTTTGGATTTTCGTCAGTAATTATGTTAGTTTACAAGTTAGATAAAATACATATAAATTTTCATGGAAAAAAAAAAAAAAACCTAAACGTAATTATATAATTTTTCCGAAAAAAAAATCAAATTTGCAGCAATTCAAAGTGTCAAATATATATGAAATTTAAATCAAATTGTAATAAAGTGTTAAAATATAAAATTAATTAAAAAAGAAAAAAAAAAGTCCAGAGGTAGCATCGAACTCGGGCCGTACGGGTGGCGTGCGAGCTTTCTGCGTCCACACCACGAAAGACACGTTGAGAGCTGCAAACTAATGGGTATTTGAAACGTATGCTAAACCTCGGCATCTAATTTCTCAAAATCTAAGGCCCATTTGAAGAAATCCTTTCACAAGAATAATTAGAGATAAGAACTCTAAAACATACTTTAAATTAATCAAAATCGGTGAGAATCATGTTTGATGGTTCCCTGGTTAATGGAGATCCAAATAATAGGTGTATTTTTTTTACACGGTCTGCTCGTTAAACGTTCCACAGACAAGTACGAGAGATATTCTCTTAGCGATGTCACAGAGGTATTGTATTTTCATCTGAATTGTCTTGACAATAAAAACATAAAGGATTATGTCGTCTATTGATTTATTTGCATTCCATATTGATTTTTTTACATTCATTTAAGTAATTCGTTTTCGACACTCGCGCGCGAGCAACGGATTATAGCAAAAAAATAATAAATGGCGGCCGCAGCGTTTTGCTGTTTTCAACTTTTGTTCAGGGTTCAGGAACGTTTCAGATAAGAAAACCAGAATTTCACAGGAAAGAGCTAAATTATTCTGAAAACCTGAGAAAAGGCGAAACGTTCCTGGATTTTACATGGAACGTTACCATTTTTTTTTACAGTGAACCCTCGACATAAAATATAGCTTATGTTTGAGCAGGTTCATCACCATCAATTTGCAATCATTCTGTTTGAAATCGGTTTCATATGTTCTTAGAGATCATTTGTATCTTATAAATAACTGCCCTGCCTAATTTCAGGATTCTAGGCTCTTCAGTAACACAAAAATCGCAATATAGAACGTTTTTTTCTTCTGCAACCTTTAGGTGCTAGTGACATCGACATGAAATAGAGCCTATGTTGCAGCGAGAGCTGTCATCATCAATTTCCAACCATTACTTTTGAAATAGGTTGGGTACTTTCTGAAATTGTGTAGAAATCATCATTTAGAACGTTTTTAGAACTCTTTTCGCGCATTTTCACCCCTTTTAAATTTCGAATTTTTTAAGAAATGTTCTTAGAGATCATTTATATCTAATAAGTAACTACCATGCCAAATTCCATGTACCTGGACCCTTCAGTATCACAAAAATCGCAATTTCGAACGTTTTTTACTCCTGCAACCCCTTTAGGGTTAATGGCATCGACATAAAATGTAGCCTCTGTTGGAGCAAGGGTTGTCACCATCATTTTGACACCATTATTTTTGAAATCGGTTTGGTACTTCCTGAAATTGCGTAACAATCGCCATTTAGAACGTTTTTTAGAACGCTTTTTGCGCATGTTCACCCCCTTTTAATTTCGATTTTTTTTAAGAAATGTCCTTAGAGATCATTAGTATCTTATAAGTAACTACCGTTCCAAATTTCATGTTTATAGTCCCTGCAGTAACACAAAAATCACATTTTTAGAAAGTTTTTTGCTCCTGCAACCCCTTTTGGCTAGTGGCACGGACTTGATATAGCCTATGTTCTAAGTTGGACTAACACCATCATTTTGATACCATTACTTTTGGAATAGGTTCGGTAATTCCAGAGCTTACCTCCTACAAATAAACAATTTTTACCTCTTTATAATATGAGTATAGATAACTAAGCTTAAAAAATGAGAAAATTTTATTTTAATGCGTCATCGGAAACGCACCTGACAATTTCTGTTGTATAATTCTAGCATTGAGAAGTGAGTCAAAAAGCAACTATAAAGTCCATCTTTACTACAAGCACCAAGTTAAGTTAAACAAGAAAGAGAAAATCATGCGTCATACACAGACTATGAAACACTTTCCAGCACATTCAAAATACTGTAACAAAACGTCGCCGTTTAATAAGGGGATAATTGAACCATTTTGAAACGCATAACACATTTGAAACTCCAATTTCAGCAATTCCCATCTACAATCGGAAAATTATCCGAATTCTTTGAGTAGACCTGTATATGATATATATATTTGTATCTATTAACCCTTAAATGCCTGATTTTTCAAAAATCATTGTAATAATGTTTTTCGGCTTTCATTTTTTAAATAAATCATGGGAAAAATACTTTAAAAAATCATATTTTGTTTCAAATATGGTTTATGGCTAAAAACCAGTTTGTTACTAATCGTCAGTACTGGTCTTTAATTGAAAAAATAATTTTCCTTGATAAAATTCTATAATATTAAACACACAAGAATTTTAGGAACTATAATAAGAAATAAATTTTACTTGCTCACTGCAGAACAAAATAGGGTATTTCGCAAGCTTCCAAACAAAACAAAAAGAACAAGTAGCAACAATTGAAAAAATAAATCTATCTTTATTCTTAAACAGCACAAGTGTTGCCATCTATATATTGAAAATCGATTTAATAATATTTTCAGAATGTATTTTATGGGTAACATTAGGCATTATAGCTTCAATATTATTCTAATAGTATTTTAGAGCCTAAATTGGGTATGTTGCCGAAAAGCAACACCAGGCATTTAAGGGTTAACTACATGCGTGCAAAATTTTAATTCAGTTAGGAAATACTACACCTCGGTTGAAAATTCCAATACAGCAATTTCCGCTAATAAGGAGACAAGTACGTGAATTCGTTTGTGCAGCCCTGTATACGAGGTATAGAATTTATATGCAACGAGTAACATGCAAAAAAATTGTTAAATTTAAAAGCAATTTCGAATTTTTAAATAACGCATTCGTCCATTGACCTTAAACATTAAAAATATAGCAAATAATCTTTTTAAATTGTTCAGACCTTCCAAATCATTGCGTGTGAGCAGGATAAAACTTCTTTTTATCTGTATGCATCTCTTTTGACTTTTATTGATTTTTTAAAGGTTTAAAAAGCGAAACAACCAGTGCTGTATGTTATCGACGAAATTTAGGGTATCTCTTTATTTTTGTTTCTTAGATTTACATTCTTTGATATGGTTGTTCCAAAGTTATATTGATTTTCTTATCCTGAATATCCGAACTTCACGGAAGAATGTACTAGCGTTAGACTTTATACGAAAAAATAAAATATAATAGTACTCTTTCAAGCATGTTAAAATAAAATAATAGCATAATACTTTTTGAAATGATATATTTAATCGAAAAATTTACGTCCAGTTTATATTTACCTTTATTTGCTATTTTTCGGCTATACTAGTTTTTTAAATTTGTTTCTTGGATAAGATTTCGGGTTTATTATAAGATAAGAAGTTTATTTCAGTCATATAGATGCATTAACACATACCTATATCTATATTTCCAAGCTCGCTACACACAAACATATGTAAACAAACAAAGCCTTCAGAAAAAATACCTATTTTTAAAATTAATTAATTTAAATACTGTTCGCCAGGAAAAGTAAATATTGAATATTTAAGATCAGATACAAGATCAGATACTTATCGAAAGGAAAATTACAATACCATGAAGGAATGCGCGTAACCATGCGTAAATAACAGAACTGATAGTGTGAGAGAAATTTCCAAATGATTAAGTTTGCGTGCTCATGGGTTGACATGGTATACAGTTTATGACTATAAAAGCCAGCAGTTGGCTCGTTCCATGTATGCTATCAGTGACCGATTTCAGCAGCGGAACGATTAATGAAGTTTAAGAAATGCCTTGGAGACGCCAGAGGGCTGAATATAAGCAATTAACGCACAAAGAACAAGACCGAATACTGGAAATGCCCGATCGCCATTTGTTGATGCGCACAATTGCCGTGCTTATTGAATGCGACATGAGTACCATCCAGTGCTATATGCCAGTGCCATGGACGCAGGACCATGTGCAAACACGACGTAGAGGGAGCGGATCGTACGAGTGCAAAACAGAGCATACTGACTGACAGATTCGTCGATCAGCTCTCCGAGACAGGTTCGTCACCTCACGTAATTTCCGAAGCCACCTGCCACTATCAAAGGGTTACCCATTGATGGTGCCACTATCAAAGGGTTTCCCATTGATGGTGGCAGTAGCTGGATGGTTTGAGCGGCATCTCTAGCCATCCACACCATCCGAAACAGATTACATGAGCCAGGGTTGCGTGCACGACAGCCAACCACTGCGGCTTCGTTAAACACTCTCGGCTGGCTTGGCGTCGTTGCTACCGCAACTGTACTAAAAGATGACATCGGATATTGTTCACAGTCAAATCCGGCTTTGGCTTATGGGCAAATGATGGCTGGGGACGGTTGTGGCGGCTTCTAGGACAATGCCAGTCGACCTGGGCCTGAGTCGCACATAAGCAACCTTTACACGGATAGAGACATGGGAAAGAATCTTGTGAGTTGATTGGCTAATAGTATGGGCTAACGTCACACATCCCGGCCACGTTTTCCGATGTCCTGAAGGAGAGTAGTAATGCCATGGCTTTATGACTGATAAACATGGTTATTTACATGTACTAAAAAAATGTCAATTTATGGACGATTTTTTACTTCCGTTTTATAATTTTGTTTATCGTATCTGATAAAACAACTCAAAATCGAATGAACTCGAGAAATTAAACATTAGCTGGACTAATTTTTACAATGCTTTATATGGATGTTCACAACGTAGCTGCAACAATACGTAATGATCTCTCTACGAGAGGTAATTTATTTCAATACTATAAAACATTCCAGCTGGAATGTGATTGGAGGCTGCAAAGTGCATAGTTCGTTTCAGTCTCTAAGCGTATACTTGCTAGTTCAGAGGTTATTATAACCAGTCTTAAATAAAAATGGACATTTCAATAGTCATTTGAGCAATACAAAACGAACCATCCAGCTGTCTTCTAGAAATATCGTGTTTACTTTTTAGGTAATTTTAATTCCGCCCTTTTTGTATGACTATAATATTTTGTACATAATGTATATTAGGTTTCGTTATGACAAGTATCAACAAAACAAGCGCCTTTTAAAACCGGATTAAACAGACGAAAGAAGCGATCAGCCAATCACAGCGCAGGATTTTTTTTCCATGTCCCTATTCATGTAAAGGTTGCTTATATGCACCTGGGCCTGTGCAAGGCTGGACGGATACGCTAGTATAATATTAAAGCTCTAAGAACTAATTGGAATATTTGTCTACGAGATCGCGAATTTGATGATTTTAGTATGGGGAGATGCTGTAAAATGCATTGAATCACATTTGTGCAGCATTTATATAAACTAATATAATTTATAATTAAATAAATTCAATGATAAGCTATTATTTTGTTTAAAATTATTTTGTAATAAAAATTTTATTATCGCGAAGACATGAACAAATCACTGCGTGCATAGGACAGAATTCGGAGCAGCATGAAGAAAATAACGGACATGTTTCCATATACAGTCGAACCCGGTTAAGACGCGTTTCAATGGAGTGGACAAAAGTCGCGTATTAAGCGGGATCGCGTATTAAACGTGATTTGTATAACGTTGCAGGAATTAGGCTTATTTACACATTTAATCGTCTGAGTGAACTTGAGACTTTTATTTATGTTTTTATGGTTGAAAATTTTGTGTTTTACGTAAATTTAGATTAAAATGTAATTGTATTCCACTTTAACACATTGTTTCTTTGTATAAGAACGACTGTTTAATAATAACGATAAATGAAGATGGATTCCAACATGGCTTTATTGTCGATTAATACGTTGCAACCAAAAATAAAACAGTAAAAATAATTTTCCTACTGGAAATTTTTTTAAAACAGAAAAAAAAAATTAAATCTTTGAAACCCAACCCAATTTTAAAATCATATTTAATACTCGTAATAATGAGTACCATTATAATCTCCCCTTCTTTCTAATATAAGAAAAAAATATCTTTATTAAACTTTGTGTAAAAGTCCTTATTAATCTTTGTGTTAGTTGCTATTGTTAGTATAGCAAAAAGTAAAGAAAAGATAAAAGAATTATCCAACCGGAGTCGTATTTGTTTCATCTTTACGAGTTTTATTCTCTATTGAATATAATATGCATTCCTAGTGCTATAACGTACATTTAAAACCTTACTAACAACGGGTATGATCATCTCTAATCATAATAATTTTTATAACGTATCTGAGTTTCCTGAATTTTTCTATATCTCTCTATTACAGTAAAAACATACAAGAAGTGGGAGACAAACAATGTTAGGAGGCGGGATCAAAGAAGAATTGCAGTTTTGCTAATTTAGCAGGGTTTTGTTTTATTCATATATCTGTCACTATTTCCGATTAGTAATTTTCGTTTTTAATAATATTCTTAAACATTGTTTTTTATCTGAATAAAAAATAATCCGCTAAATTGGCAAAACTCATGAAGAGAGAAGGAATTTGCATCTTAATCATTGAATTCGCGTCTTAAACGTGATTTTTCCTTAAATGGACCGAAAATTTATGGCGTATTAAGCGGGATCGCGTAATAACCGTTCGCGTATTAAACGTGATACTTTTGCATTAACCTTATGGGCGATGTTCAAGGGACGAGAAAAAATCCGCGTATTAAGCGGGATCGCGTATTAAGCGTGAGTGTCTTAACCGGGTTCGACTGTACTTACTGAATTTGAAACACGTAACTTTCGCGTGCACTTATTTGCGTTAAAAAAAAAATATATATATATTGAAAATTAATTGAGAAATGAGTCATTAACAATTAGATAAAAAACTTAGTTTTTATTTAAAATAAATCAAGACTTATTTTTCATAATATAAATATATTACAAAGCATGATAATAGCCATAATGAGAAAAAATAAGTTTATATTTTTTATTACATAATATATTTATTTTTCAAAATAGCTGAAAATTTTAATGTTTTTCTTTTATCTGTATTGTACGACAAGCATCAATGTATGCCATTATCTCGAAAATAATTTTTGAATTCAAAGTAAAGTGCTGTTTAAAATATACTTACAGTTGAGAAAAAAAATGAAACTGAAATGCACTTTATGGAAATATCATAAAATACCAATAAGAACAAAAATATGAAAGTTCGAAGAGCACATTTATCTTAACATAAAGTATAATTTTTAAAAATAGGAAATTCGAAATAAATGTATTCAAAATTTCTTATGTAAATGCTGCTTATATTAATCCACTATTTACGTATTATTATTTACATTATTTGCTATATGCATGATAAATATGAAACAATTTTCAAAATGAAATTTTGAATTCATTTTGAAATTTTTTTCATATTTCTCATATATGATTGAATATATTCAATTCTATTCAATTTTAAATATTATTATTATTAAATTTACTATATACATGAGAAATAGGAAACAATTTTCAAAATGCATATTTCTAGAAATAAAATATTACAAAACATGACAGCAACCATACTGAGGAAAATAAAACTTACTTTTTCGTCGCATAATAGATTGCCTTTTTTCCCCAACGTAGAAGAACATTTTGATAAACTTATTGTTATATAACATGTATTAAACTATATGCCACTTTCTTGAAAATTTCTTTTGAATTCAAAATAAATTTCCGTTTAAAATATTCTTACAGTTCAAACTGAGTTGAAAAACAGTTTATGGAAATATGGTAAAATATTAATAAGAACATAGATGAAAAAGTTTGAGGTGCTTTTTTTTAATAGCTTAACGCATAATTAAAAAAAATCTGCAATATAAAATGAATGCATTCAAAACTTCTAATGTATATGCAGCTCATTTTATTCTATTTTGCTGTATAAGCATGGTACATGTCAGGTCTATGACATTAATGAGACGTATGGCTAAAGAAAATTACTATTAATTAATTTTATTTTCTTTATGTATTGTATTTATCTGTATATCATTATTTATGTACTTGAGTTATGGATACACGTTTCTTACCTATAGGATTAAAAGGAGTTCCACTGTATTCACATTTGCATTGTATGAAATGCTCTATTGCATAAAAGGAAATATAATATGAAGGGTTTTTATTTTCAGAATGTGGATACAATAGGAAGCTACATAGCTTAAAGGCAAACGTTTTTGAACAAAAGATAATCTCCTGTGATGACTGGTCAGTAAACAAGCGAGGAGAAGGCATGTGTGGGTTGGGTGGAGAGATACAAGTGAAGACCCTGTAGAATTTTGAATGGAGAAGGCGTAGTAAGAGAGAGTAAGAGAGTGCAGTCTTAAGTTGGAAGTTAAATATGTAATTTGGAGAAAGTAACTACTCGTGCTGTGGAAACGGAGTATTTTTCTAGCGAAGAGTACGTATGAATTAGAGTTCGGGGCAGACCTGTGTGCTTATACCGTTTAATAAGTGTAGCTGAGTAAAATCAATAAAGAGGAGAAGAGTTTATTTGTAGTGAGATAACCGAGTTCTTAGATAATATCTTAATGTGTGATTTAAGGAAGGGCAGGATCTGCTATATCCGTGCCTATAAATGAAAATAGTGTGTTTTAATGTAAATTTAATATAATTATTTTGTAAATAAATCTTCAATTTAATATTATTTGGAGTATGCTAGTTATTAATTCCCAATCTTCTCAAATCATGTCCGGTATTACACGTCAGAACACCATAGACACACTTACTCACACACAAACTTCTTTCCTTATTATTATAGATATATTTATTTTTCAAAATAGCTGAAAATTTTAATGTTTTTCTTTTATCTGTATTGTACGACAAGCATCAATGTATGCCATTATCTCGAAAATAATTTTTGAATTCAAAATAAAGTGCAGTTTAAAACATACTTACAGTTGAGATAAAAAAAATGAAACTGAAATGCACTTTATAGATATATCTTAAAATACCAATAAGAACAAAAATATGAAAGTTCGAAGAGCACATTTGTCTTAACATAAAGTATAATTTTTAAAAATAGGAAATTTGAAATAGATGTATTCAAAATTTCTTATGTAAATGCTGCTTATATTAATTCACTATTTACGTATTATTATTTACATTATTTGCTATATACATGATAAATATGAAACAATTTTCAAAATGAAATTTTGAATTCATTTTGAAATTTTTTTTCATATTTCTCATATATAATTGAATATATTCAATTCTATTCAATTTTCAATATTATTATTATTAAAATTACTATAGACATTAGAAATAGGAAACAATTTTCAAAATGCATATTTCTAGAAATAAAATAAAATATTACAAAACATGACAGCAACCATACTGAGGAAAATAAAACTTACTTTTTCGTTGCATAATAGATTGCCTTTTTTCCCCAACGTAGAAGAACATTTTGATAAACTTATTGTTATATAACATGTATTAAACTATATGCCACTTTCTTGAAAATTTCTTTTGAATTCAAAATAAATTTCCGTTTAAAATATTCTTACAGTTCAAACTGAGTTGAAAAACAGTAGTCTAATTATATTTTATAAGAAATACTATTCATTTTTCCCTCAATGTCTTCAGAGTTAAAAGAATTTCAAAAGAAACTTCTTTTTTATTTTAACTACCGATAGATGGCGCCAACAAAGCTCAAAGTTCACACTGAATGCGATAGAAATGAATGTTTACTTATGGAGCGAGAGGGCCAAACTAATTTCAACTGAAGTTATCTCAGAATATGTACATAATTAAATGTAAGTCATCTCTCAAATGTTAATTTATTTTGAAGAATCTTTCTAAAAATGTAACTTTTATGAAGTTTAATTCGAAAAAATAATTTTCAATAAAAATGGCTGAATGGAATATGATAAAGCGAAGTGGAATCCGGATGAGTTCAACCCCAGAAGCGTTATACACTTTGTGTCATTTTATATATAATGGGATTAAAATGAGTTCCATTGTATTCATATTTGCATTGTATGAAAGGCTCTATTGTATAAATGGAAATATAATATGAAGGGTTTTTATTTTCAGAATGTGAATACAATAGAAAGCTACATAGCTTAAAGGCAAAAGTTGTACCACAAAAGATAATCTCCTGTGATAACTGGTCAGTAAACACGCGAGGGGAAGGCATGTGTGGGTTTGGTGGGGAGATACAATGAAGACCTTGTAGAATTTTGAATGGAGAAGGCGTAGTAAGAGAGAGTAAGGGAGTGCAGTCTTAAGTGGGAAGTTAAATATGTAATTTGGAGAAAGTAGCTACTCGTGCTGTTGGCACGGAGTATTTTTCTAGCGAAGAGTACGTATGTATTAGAGTTCGGGGCAGATCTGTGTGGTTATACCGTTTAATAAGTGTAGCTGAGTAAAATCAATAAAGAGGAGAAGAGGTTATTTGTCGTGAGATAACCGAGTTCTTAGATAATATCTTAATGTGTAATTTAAGGAGGGGCAGGATCTGCTATATCCGTGCCAATAAATGAAAATAGCGTGTTTTAATGTAAATTTAATGTAATTATTTTGTAAATAAATCTTCAATTTAACATTATTTGGAGCATGCTAGTTATTAATTCCCAATTTTCTCAAATCACGTCCGGTATCACACGTCTATACAGGTGGTGGCATCATATCAACTAAGGCATCTTTACGCGTGGTGGATTAGAATTAGAGTGATAGTTATCACCATATCTACAACGAACATTTACGATACATATCAAACAAATTGGTTAAAATGCTAACGAAAATTATTTGAAGCAACAATGTCAAAAGAATTTATATATAAGAAGGGTCTTCACTTCACATTGAAAGAACATATCTACCCTATTAAAATCCGTGCGCGTATCAAGGCAACCTCAAAAATTCGGAAACCACAGGTCGCAGGGCTATAAAATTTGGCTCACGGGTGGCTGGTAGGGGATCCATACACGATTAGGCAAAAAAAAAAAAAATAAAAATAAAAAAATAAATAGATTTTTTTTATGTTTTTGACAAATTTTTGCCTTTTTTTAATGTTTAACCCGTAATCGCGCGAGTTCTAACCAGTTCTAAATGTTTACTACAATGTGACATATACATATTACTTACGCCACACTGCAATACTAAGATAATTGTTTTATCTCGCATGCAATATAGTGAATTAATTAGTTTTCTCAAACCGGAATAACAGTAAATAAAATAAATACGTAAATTCAAAAGAGTTAATTTGCACGAAAGTGAAGTGACGTATGTGAACAAAGTGACGTAGTAAAATGAATGGAACGGCGATTAAATATTTTCCCTCTACACGACTTTAATCCGAAGCACTGCTACTTATACCACAGTAGAGCTAACCATTTAGAAAAGAAAGTGACGTATGTGAACAAAGTGACGTATTAAAATGAATAGATCGGCAGATAAATATTTATTCCTCTACAAAAATTTAATACAGATCACTACTACTTCTACTTCCAGCTACCCTAAGAATTATAGACTCTCCCATTTCAAACGAAGTGACGAATTTGAATTGCAATTAATCAAAATATTCCATGATTATGGCTGCGGGATAACAGACCAAAAGTACTAGAAAATTTAAATAAATGCACATTTTAAAATTGTAACATTTGTTACCTTTTAAATAAACAGAGAACGCTTTCAAATTCATATTGTGTAGTTTGTGACGGAATGACGGGTTTTAGGATACTATCAGCTTTTTAATTAGACGTTTTCAGCTGCGTAACTGAATTCACAAATTCAAAAGGAACAAAATAATATTAATTTTAATCTTAATGATAACGAGGATAATTTATACTGTTTGTATGTTACAGATGATTGTTTAAAATAAAAATGTTTATTCGAGAACTGATTACATCCAAAAAGTCTATATACCAGATTTAGAAAACGGATTAATACAACAAAAACTACTCGGAAACGGTTCCGAAAATCAGTGGCAGACAAAGAAACATTGTTCTTAAAAACACTTCTTTAACCCCTTAACGGTCGCATCAAATTACGGTTTAAAAATTCAAATTGCTACTACTTTTTTGAAAAAGAAATATTCACCTTATTTAATAACAGGTAAAATGATACAATAATAAAGCCAATTACACTATTTTATAAAACTGGTGGGAATCAAACAATGTGAATAAAAGATGCAACCCGTGAATATCACGGGAGCAAGAATTAAGGTGTTAAATCTCAAAAATACATTGGTTTCTCAAGTTTTTAAAGATAATGATTTTCTGAAGCATGAGTAACTTGGAAGAGATTATTGGGTATTTTCGCTTATGATTATATTGGATCAACTTTGATTAAGAAATGTTTGTATTTTTAACCGTGCATGTCTAAGTTACAACATGTGGAGCGGGCTGTATATAGACACTACTTAATTCTAGAATTCTAATTTTATTCTTGATTCATGAAAAAAAAAACATTTTATTTATTTTTATTTGCACATAATATTTGTAATTATCTCCAGAAATTCTATAAAATATCTTAATTAGTATAAACAGAGGAGTATTTGAAAAATGAGTGCATGAAATGTAGGAGTACTTGATTATAGGAGCTAAATTATAGGACATATTATATTAGAAAAATCGAATACTAGAAAAATCGAATTAATCTCCTTCGTACACAAGGGAACGAAAGACGCTAGCAAAACTGTGTTTACTCATAGAGGAAAGAGATAGATGGAGCTGCAGTATGCCGTAAAAACGGTTTGTAATATGATGCGCGTTATCGCTCAAATTTAAATGCCCTCATTCGGCCCAAACAAAACAAGCACGTGGATCAGGGACAGAATTGTTTGACATCTCCCGTACATTTTTTTTTTCTCTAAATGAAAATGATCTGCTTATATTTAAGCATTCTAAAGCAGCATTTCATTGTACTATGAATTAAAAACCATATTACTAGAAATTTTCTTTTTTTATGCGAAAACACGTGATTGTGTTTGGGCCGAACGTAGCGAATTTTAGGGTTACATTTTTGGCGTCACCTCCAGCCACCACACTTCATCTCTATTCTTTCTCTTTACTCTATGGTGTTTACTACTGTACCATACTGATACATGAGAAAGCATACATATAAGCCATCGGGTGCTATTAGCATAAAGTGGTACTGCCCGTTTTGTAAAGCTGCAGCTTACTACGGCACAAGAGGAGGAAATTTACTTATCCGGTACTTGTGTTGATGTGGAAGAAAATCATGCGTACTGAGTGCCAGCTTCTTTGATTTTTCACCGTTTTTTATCCAAAGAAAGGACTTTCTATAATATGGCACTTCTAAAACGCTTTCCGATGTCGCTGAAAAAAGCTCCGTATAAATGCTTGTTTTACCATCCTTCTACAGTTTTCCAAGAAATCTTTTGCTCTGGACCCTTCTGCGGTTTATTCACAAAAGGATGAGGGGACAAATGTAAATAAGTGCAAGTAGTAAGTCAAAATTACGTCCTTTACTAATCATATCATTATATTAAAATATTTATTTGCTTCAAAGACGTTATAAAAACGCATTAAAAGTAAATTAAAAATGTATATTTACATGTTTCAACTCAATTTCTGAGTCGTCGTCAGAATGTATAACAGAAAATTACAAATGCATAGGAAAAATGGAAAAAATCATCGAAAATGAACAAGTAATCATATAACGCGCCATATATATACATGCCCTATATATATTATTTAAAAAGCATATTATATATACTTCTAATGTGTTTTTATAACGTCTTTTAAGCAAATAAATATTTTAATATTATGATAGGATGAGGGGAATTAACAATGGGTCAGGAGATAAGGAGCTCAACTCTACTTGACGGAAAGGTTCCTCTTTTGTAGGACATCAGTCCCTTTCCTTTTAAAGTCATTAAAGATAAAAAAACACCGCGTGGCTACAAGAAAAGACGCCGATACTGATAACAGTTAGAAGGATGGTCTATTCGCACCTTAACTCTGTTTTTAAATATTTGAAGTGACTTTGGCGAAGTGGGATGAAAGGCGTGTTTTCACGGACAATGGAAATAGAGCTCGTAAAACAAAACGTTGAAATGAGTGTATATTTGTTAACTTTGTGTTGCTAAAGATGGGGAACGTGAATATAATGTCAGAATTAGAAAATTTCTATGAAAAATTCAGAATTTTATACTTAAACCTGGTATTATCCAAGTTCGATTACAAAATAAACTTCAAAAGTGTTAAGGAGTTTTAATTAGCTTCGTGGACTCGTCGAACCCAAACAGATCGTGGTGGATGTGATTATTATAAATTTCTCTCACACATTACCGAAGAATGAGCGAATGAAGCCCATTTTACGAAACAATTCGGAACTGTTTTTGAATCGATGTCTTTGTAAAAAAAAAATATCTAAAAACACGTATTTTTACAAACAATAAAAAAACCACGTTTTAGAACTAAATTGTATTTGGTTAAATGACTTAAAACGACAAAAAAAATGATAATTTTTGAAAAGGAAATTTCAGGTGCCAGCTGATATTAAAAGATTTGGCACAACCTCAAAATTATGTAAATTTCATAAAATGAACAGGTTTATTGAAGGTAAATGCTGTATTTTTATCCTGTTCACTATTTATCACAAACTCTGGAACGAATAGAGCACGTTAATCTATTTTTTTTTTTACTCATGCATTTTTTTTTTTAAATTTTGGCCAATGTTGCGGATTTCGGCAGTTTCGTCTACGAGTCGCTAAAACACATTCGGCTGGTCTTCCATTTCCTGTGGTAAAAAACTTGAATACCCACTGAAAAAAAAAATAGCTTATTTTACAGTATAATACTGGAAGTTTATAACTGTAAAATTAACAGTAATAAACCGTAAAATTAGCAAGCAATATACCCAGTAGTGTCAACTTTTGAAAGCATTGGGTGGGCTGAAAAATTTTTGGGTAAAATAGCACATACAATTTTCCTCTTTATTGCGTGTGTTAGTGTAGACAGATTACGGTGGAAAAGCGAATGACTAAAGAGGATAATTCGAAGTTAAATTATGTTTTTCCTAAAAAAAATATAATTGATTTTATTAAATTATATTCTCATAAGATCTTCCTTATTAATACATTAATATTTATTATAAACTAGCAAAACATGCAGCTTTGCTCGCGTAATAGTTGAAATATGCTAAGTGATATTTGTATGTCTAATTTTTATTAGAAGAAATTATACTTTTAGGAATAATTCGAAAATTACTAATTAAAACACAGTTTGACTAAACTTCATTATTACACTGCATTAGGCAGAAATGAGACTTAAATTAATAAAAATAACTTAAACTAATTCTAAATAAATAGTAATTTAGAAAGTATTTTGAACCTTTTATGCTCATTTCAGTATTCATTTGAGGTTTTAAATTTTTTAGAATACGTTCTTAGTACGCATTTACATCTTAAAATTAACCACCATGTCAAATTCAAAGCTTTTTACCACTTATTTGGTTGTAGTGGTACTAACATAAAATGTCTATGTTGAAACAGGGACTATCACCATTAATTTGCCAACATTAATTTTGAAATCGGTTTGGTATTTCTTAATATTCAATAGAAAACATAATTTAGAAAGTTTTAAAGGGCTTTTTTGGAAAGTTTGTTGCTCCTGCCAACCCCAGGTGGTAGCGGCACTGGCATAAAATATAGCCCGTGTAGGATCAAAGACTATCACCATTGATTCGCAACTATTACTTTTGTAATCGATTTATTATTCCTCTGAGATTGCATAGAAATCGCAATTTAAACTTTTTTTTCGAACGCTTTAAACCGACATAAGATATAGCTTATGTTTTAGCAAGTTCTATCACCAACAATTTGCAACCATTATTTTTGACAAAGGTTTGATATTTCAAAGGATTGCATAAAAATCGTAATTTAGAACGTTTTTAGAATGCTTTTCGCTCACTTTGTCCTTTTACATTTAGAATTTTCCTCCGACGGTTCTTAGAAAGTATTTGCATCTTTTAAGTAATTAGGGGAGACTGGGGATGAAAGGGACAAGGGATTGGGCTCAATCGATGACGATACTTGTTCTGTCTTAATAATCCTTATAACTAACATCAGCAATTGTAACGTTGTAGGTGATGAAAGCAAAACCTGTTTTTGATATAAAAAAGTAAATTTTAATGTTGCTTTTCTTTTTTTCTCTAAAAAAATCATATTGTGTTTAGCATTATAATATTTATGTTATCTAGCACTGTAAAGTATGCACTTTATGAGAGTATCAGTATATTATGTTAGCTAAAATACTCTCATGCATGAATACATTTTTAATTTCGCTAGGTGGGTATGGGGTTGAAAGGGATACCCCTCAGGTTGTTCCTAACAAGCTTCCTTTAGTGAAACTCAATAAAAAGAATTAGCTTCATGTTTGCTCCAAGCATCTAATATCAACTACGGTTTGACAACTGTACATGTGAGTATTCAATTGGTTTGAACTCTCCAAATGTGTGCCAATCTTGGCAAACAAAGAAGCAAGTTAGAATTGATTGGTTCCAAGATTTTATGCAACGAAATTCATTACTTCCTCTTAAGAAACCTATAGCCATTAGTTTAACAAGACGTATAAGTTTCAACAAGCTAATGTTGATATTTTTAAAAAGCCTTCAGTTAGTTATGTATCGCTATACATTTACACAGAACATAATACATAACTGTGGTAAAACAGTCTTAATGACAAAGCACAAACCACCTAATATAACAGCAAAACGTAGTGAAAAACAATTTTCTCAGATAACATCAGCTGAACGTGGTAAACTTGTCACACTTTTGTGTTTTGTTTCTGCATCGGGTAACTCTGTTCAAATGTATTTGTTTTCTCAAGGAAGAATTTCAAAGAGTTCATTCTCAGAGGTGCCCTATTCCAAAATTTTGGACTTTCTCATCAAAGTTGGTCAATGCCCGCAGAAGTTTTTTAAAGTAATTGTGCATTAGCTAATAATTCTATTTGTTCCAAAACCGATCCTGCTCTTCTCTTATTTGATATGTATGAAAGCAATAAAAATATTAAGACAATAAAATTTGCGAAAAGTAATGGAATAACTATGGTAATGTTCTGGTCGCACTATAGCCACAAACTCCAGAAAAGCACTCGTAATGAATTCAAAGTACATTTTTTCAGAAAAAACAGAATAAAACCATTTTGTATTTACTGATACTATTGGCGTGAATAGTGTGAATATTAACGATATTGTGGTGAAGTTACCTAAACCCGTAACTTGTGGTGAGACAGCTAGAGCTAATATCTTTCTTAACATTTTTGACTGATTTAAAGTTGTTTTATATCAAGTAGGCCTAAAGATGTTATTTTTCTTGTTTTTATGTTATCATATGTAGTGATGGGCGATTCTCGAGAATTCGACAATCGAGAAAAATCGTCATCGTAAAAAATCACAATCGATACAGCCACCGATTAATTCATAGAATCTACAATCGAGATGTTTTACAATCGATTATAACGAGAAAAGCTAAAAACAGTTATTGGAAAACTTAGCTATTATTCTGGCCGACAATTTCATAGTAGTGATAGGGCTTAGTGATGGGCGATTCTTGAAAATTTACCAATCGAAAAAAATCGTTATCGTAAAATACACAATCGATACAGTCATCGATTACTTTCGAGAATCTACAAAGGAGATGTTCTAGAATCGATTATTGAAATCATTGTTTTTACATATATATAAGGCAGATTTTATTAAATATAGGGTAACTGAAAACAGATGGAATAAAAAAACAACAAACCAAAGGGAAACTATAAAGGAGCCATAAGACTGGAAAAGTCTTGTAAGAGTGCCCCCTGGTTGAAAAAAGCTGAAAAAACGCGAGTAGCTATGAAGCGGTAAGGGGAGTTTAAGTATCAAAAATTAGAATTTTTCGGCAATTAGTACCAAAATGGCCAAAGAAATAAGAATCAAAAGCACCCCCTAGTAGCAAAAATATGAACTAAAGGATGATAAAAGGGATCAAAATTTTTTATTGATTTTTCTACGTCATTTGAGATTGGATCTTTAATTTCCCCATTTTTATAAAGTCTTCGACTGGAATACATTAAACGAACTCCCGCGGGG
The DNA here is from genome assembly GCA_963932465.1 of Maratus speciosus. Taxonomy (NCBI): domain Eukaryota; kingdom Metazoa; phylum Arthropoda; class Arachnida; order Araneae; family Salticidae; genus Maratus; species Maratus speciosus. The sequence continues at coordinate 339,629,430 of OZ010786.1, read as the reverse complement.
AGCAAAGTAGGAGGGAGGGGCAAGGAAAGTGCATAATATGAATAAGTGGTCACAGGACTTTCCAACGATATGGCACATGAGGGGTGTCGGCTAAATTTAGTAAAGTGCCCCCGCTCGGGGGCAAAGTCAGGGGAGGGGCGCGGGCGATATATAAAATGAAATAGTAGTCACAGAGCTTTCCAATGATATATCACATGAGGGGTGTCAGCAAAAGATAGAAAAGAGTCCCAACTCCCAGGATTCCAATTATCGTGCCCCCCCCCCCCCCCGAAATATACCCTGCCCATCCTTCTCTTTGAAATTTTCATATATTAAAAATTATTTATCGGAGGGCTCCGTAAAAAAATCCGATCTAAAATGTTTAAAAACGCTACGATTTCAAAAAAGTTCGAAAAGTGCCTCTCTCGGGGCGCCAAACTAAGGTAGGAAGAAGAAAGGTTCATAATATGAAAGAGTAACTTTGCGATGATAACCGAAAACTTTCCGATGATAGATCAAATGAGTGGTCCAAAAAAAGTTTGAAATCTACCCCTCCCACGTGGGTTCCCTCTTTTATCCTAGAATATACCCGGAAATGACGCAGCCCCACTTTTAAAATTTTATATTTAATAAATAATATTTATCGGAGAGCTCCATTAAAAAACCTCATTTAATGATATTTATTGTAGAGATCTCTACAAAAAAAAGCCACCCCCGCACCGCTCCCCCCCCCCTATTGAACCCCTTCCGGAATTCAACTCTGGGAGGAGAAAGGTTCATAATATGAAAGAGTGGTGAAAGGACTTTCCGATGATATGTCAAGGAGAGGTTTGGTAAAAGTTTGAAAATTACCTGCCCCCCCCCTCCCTTTGTGCACTCTCGCGCACCCCAGAATTCACTCACCTTCCTCTTTGAACTTTTTATATTTAATAAATAGTATTTATCTGAGTCTCCAGGTATGGCAGCTTGGCAGAGCTAAAATAAGAGAAACATTGAAAATTCGTGGCAAAATGACACTAAATTTAACAGTAAAGTTTGAAACTAGGACTATACAGAACTGAATACATAAACCACTATGCTTCATAACCCACATCGGTTAATAACAATAAAATGATAAGTGCCAGTTAAACTGATGGCATTGAGCTCACAGGTTATTAACACTAACTGTATATTATACTCTTATTTCAAAGAATAATGTCCCTCAAAAAATAAATGAAGGGAAATATCCCCCGTTTGCCCCTTATATACTTAACCAATGAACCTCCAAATCTAATCAGGGAAACTCCTTAACTATAATAAATCAGTATATCAAATTTGAAGCAAATCAGATAAGTCTGCATGAAAAAAAGGAACATATCGCTAAATTAAGGGTGGTCTAACCCCTTTAACCCTTTTATACTTAACTAATGAACCTCCAAATCTAATCAGGAAAACTCCTTATCAGAACAAACATAGAAAAAAAAATTAAAGTAAATTGAATAATTCTCCATGAAAATCCATTTATCTAAATTAAGGGGACTTGCCCCCTTTTCGCCCTTGTATACTTAACCAATGAACCTCCAAATCTAATGAAGGAAGCGCCATATCGGAATAAATCGGTATATTAAATTTGAAGCAAATCCAATAATTCTGCATGAAAAACCCTTTTATCTAAATAAAGGGGAGACTACACCCTCCCCTTTATACTTAACCCATAAACCTCCAAATCTAATCAAGGCAGCTTCTTAACATAATAAACCGGTATCCCAAATTTGGAGCAAATCGAATAATTCTGCATGAAAAACCCATTTATCTAAATTAAGGAGGGGGTCTACCCCCCTTTATACTTAACTAATGAACCTCCAAGTTTAATCAGGGAAGCTCCTTAACATAATAAACCGGTATACCACATTTGGAACAAATCGAGTAATTCTGCATGAAAAACCCATTTATCTAAATTAAGGGGGGGACCAGCCCCCCTTCTCCCCCTTTATCCTTAACCAATGAACTTCCAAGTTTAATCAGGGAAGCTCCTTAACATAATAAACCGGTATACCAAATTTGGAGCAAATCAAATAATTCTGCGTGAAAAGCCCATTTATCTAAATTAAGGGGGGACCAGCCCCCCTTCTCCCCCTTTATACTTAACCCGTAAACTTCCAAATCTGATGAAGGCAACTTCTTAACTTAATAAACCGGTATACCAAATTTGGAACAAATCGAATAATTCTGCATGAAAAACCCATTTATCTAAATTAAGGGGGGCGGACCAGCCCCCCCTTCTCCCCCTTTATCCTTAACCAATGAACTTCCAAGTTTAATCAGGGAAGCTCCTTAACATAATAAACCGGTATACCAAATTATGAGCAAATCAAATAATTCTGCATGAAAAGCCCATTTATCTAAATTAAGGGGGGACCAGCCCCCCTTCTCCCCCTTTATACTTAACCCGTAAACTTCCAAATCTGATGAAGGCAACTTCTTAACTTAATAAACCGGTATACCAAATTTGGAACAAATCGAATAATTCTGCATGAAAAACCCATTTATCTAAATTAAGGGGGGCGGACCAGCCCCCCCTTCTCCCCCTTTATCCTTAACCAATGAACTTCCAAGTTTAATCAGGGAAGCTCCTTAACATAATAAACCGGTATACCAAATTATGAGCAAATCAAATAATTCTGCATGAAAAGCCCATTTATCCAAATTAAGGGGGGGGGGGTCTAGCCCCCTTCTCCCCCTTTATACTTAACCCGTAAACCTCCAAATGTAATCAAGGCAACTTCTTAACATAATGAACCGGTATACCAAATTTGGAGCAAATCGAATAATTCTGCATGAAAAACCCATTTATCTAAATTAAGGAGGGGGTCTATCCCCCTTTCCCCCCTTCATACTTAACTAATGAACCTCCAAGTTTAATCAGGGAAGCTCCTTAACATAATAAACCGGTATACGAAATTTGGAACAAATCGAAGAATTCTTCATGAAAAACCTATTTATCTAAATTAAGGAGGGGGGGGGGGACCAGTCCCCCTTCTCTCCCTTTATCCTTACCCAATGAACCGTCAACACCGGAACGCCTTATCAGAATGAACATAAAAAAAATTGAAGCAAATCGTACATTTTAATAAGAGTTATCGCGTTACGTACATACATACGTATGTACGTACGTACAGTACATGCATACACACAGAACCGACGGGTACATTAGCTCTCAGGCTTAGATAGCCTGTGAGCTAAAAAGAGATTGGATAAGCAGATGGACTCCTTTGAGAAATTACGACTTAAACCAGAAATGCGGTAAGTTTGACTCTGAAAGCTTCATTTCCATCTCGCATTTCGGCAAATCTCATCTCGATGATTTTTCCAGCATTTCGACGCTTCCAAATGGCAAGCTGCTCGGTGGTTGGTTCTCTCGCGGTTTTAAACCTTTCGGGATGGGAAGTCTCTCGAGAGTTTCCTCTCGCCCTTTTCAACCTTTCCCGATGGGAAGCCTCTCGCTTGTTACTCTCGCCCTTTTCGAAATCTCCCAATGAAAAGCCTTTCGAGGATTTCTCTCGCGCTTTTCAACATTTCGCTATGAGAAGCTTTTCGAGGTTTTCTCTCGACCTCGGCAGAGAAGAAAAGTAAGAAAATTTATCGAGAGTACCAAGGGGCGAGATAGAGAAAAAGGCATGACAATGAGCTGTGAAATGAAGCTTTAATTTTCAAAGTTTCTCTTATTTTAGCCCTACCAAGAAGTCACATACCTGGAACCCTCCGATAAAAATTATTTATTAAATATAAAATTTTCAAAGAGGAAGGTGGGTCGGGTGATTTCGAGGGAGGAGGACGTGAGAGTGGACTCATGGGGTGCAATTTAAAAAATTTTACCGAACCCTTCCTGTGGCATATAATCGAAAAGCCCTTTGACCATTCTTTCATACTATGAACCTTTCTTCGCTCAAAGGGGGGTGGGGAAGGGGCGAACAAATTTTTAAAACCGTAGCCGATTTCTATAATAAATTTAAATATCACTTTAAATATGGGTTTTTTATGCAGTATTACGGTAAATATTATTTATTGAACATAAAAATTTTAAAGTGGCGGCTGTGTGAATTCCGGGGTGAAAGAGTGGGCCCACGGGGGAGAGAGGGGGGGCAATTTTCAAACTTTTTTTGGACCAGTCATGTGATATGTCATCGGTAAGCTCTCGGATGACTCTTTCATATTATGAGACTTTCTTCCTCCCCTCCCCAATTTGGCCCCCACTGCGAGGGTAGTTTTTTCCGCTTTTATCATTTTAGATCGGATTTTTTTATGGAGCCCTCCGCTAAATATTATTTATAATATATGAAATTTCAGGACACTTTTCCAAATTTAGCCAAGACCTCTCATGTGACATATCGTTAGAAAGGTTTGTGACTACTTATTAGTGCTATGCACTTCCGGTGGCCGCCCCCCTCTACTTAGTCCCCCCCCCCCGGAGGACACTTTTCCAAATTTAGTCAGTACCCCTCTTATGAGATATCGTTGAAAAGGTCTGTGACTACTTATTGATGTTATGCACTTCCGGTGACAGTCCCCCCCACTCTTTGCCCCCCCTGGGGGACACTTTTTCAAATTTAGTCAAGACCCCTCGTGTGAGATATCGTTGGAAAGGTCTGTGACTACTTATTGATGTTATGTACCTACGGTGTCCCCACCACCACTTTGCCCCCCCCCCGGGGGCACTTTTCCAAATTTAGCCAACACCCCTCATGTGAGATATCGTTGGAAAGGCCTGTGACTATTTATTGATGTTATGCACCTCCGGTGACAGTCTCCCCCAATTTGCCCCTCCCGGGGGACACTTTTTCAAATTTAGCCAAGACCCCTCATGTGAGATATCGTTGGAAAGGTCTGTGACTACTTATTGATGTTATGCTCCTCCGGTGTCCATCCCCCCATTTTGAACCCCCCCCCCCGGGGGACACTTTTCTAAATTTAGCCGAGACCCCTCATGTGACATATTGTTGGAAAGGCTTATGACCACTTACTCATGTTATCCACCTCCCGCACCCCTCCCCCCTTTAGACCGCCCACGGGGAGGGCATTTTTATAAATTCAGATTCAGACTTCTCATGTGACATATGGTTGGAAAGGCCTAAAGACCTGTGACGACTTAATCATATTATGCAGCTGCTGTGCCCCTCCACTCGCTTTGACCCCTCCCCCAAGAGATCTGGTCCGACGTTCATTCGTTTCGATATTATATTTTTTACAAGATTTTGCAGTGCGTGCACACCACACCCGCCTGCTATCATATATCAGTGCCGTATATAGCGGGTAACCTGTTCGTGATTTCATATTACAAGATTACGTATAAATTAGGGGCCCCGATTAAAGGAGGGCCCGCTAGCGGTCGAAGTCACCTAGTCTTTATTAACATCGACTCATTCCAGTTCACCCGCAGACGATTCTTGATAAATGTATGACGTATATAATACATAATATATGATTTATAAAAGAAATTTGCAAACTGTAATCATCGAGAAAAAAATTTATACAATCGAAAAATATCGAGATGTCCATACAATCGAGAAGATCGAGAAAAACATCTCGTTATCGCCCATCACTAATCATATGTTGTAATATATTTTATTTGTATTTGTGTATAATTATCTCTTATTTTTTAATAATGTAATCAAAAGTAAAAAGAAAAATGTTCATAAAAGTTTTTATTTATGTGTGTCCCTTTCAACCTCGTACAGCGTCACTTTCATCCCCTACAATGGGGTTTATAAAAATGGATATATATTTTTAATTACTGTACTTGAGGATAAGAGGTTTTAGTAGTATCAAAGCAAATGTTTTAGACGAGAAGTAGGCGCAAATCTGAAAGTGATATCTTTTATTGTTATTATTTTATAAGCTTATAAAGACAAATTGTCCCTTTCATCCCCATTCTTCCCTAACATGCCAATTTTCAAAATTTTAGATCCCTCAGTATCACAGAAACGCAATTTAGAACATTTTTTGCTCCTGTAATCCCCAGGTGCTAGCGAAAATAACATAAAATATAATCAATCTTGTAGCAGGTCTTCCACCATCAATTTGCAACCATTACTTTTGAAATCGGTTTGATATTTCCTGAGATTGAGTTGAAATTGAAATTTAGAACGTTTTTAGAACGCGCATTTTCCCATCTTTTAAATTTCGAATTTTTTAGGAAATGTTCTGAGATATAATTTATATCCAATAAGAAACTACCATGGCATTTGTAATATATCTAGGCTTCAGTAACACAAAAATGGTACTTTTAGAACGTTTTTTGCTCCTGCACTCTCTTTGGGATACTGACACCGACATAAAATATAGCCTATCTTGGAACAAGGGCTGTCATACCAATTTCCAATCATTATTTTTAAATCGGTTTGATACTTCCGGAGATTGCGTAGAAATCTCAATTTAGAACGTGTTTTAGAACGCTTTTCGCGCATTTTCACCCCTTTTAAATTTTGATTTTTTTAGGAAACGTTTTTAGAGATTATTTATATGTTATGTTACTATCATTCCAAATTTCAGGTTTCTAGGCCCTTCAGTATCATAAAAAGTGCAATTTTGAACGTTGTTTGCTCCTGCAACCCCAATGTGGTAGTGACGTCGACTTAAAACAGTGCCTATGCTGGAGCAAAGGCTGTCACCATCAGTTTCTAACCATTACTTTTGAAATCGGTTTGATACTCCCTGAGATTGCATAGAAATCGCCATTTAGAACATATTTAGAACGCTTTTCGCGCATTATAACCCCTTTTAAATTTCGAATGTTTTAAGAAATGCTCTTAGAGATCATTTATTTCTTATAACTACCATGCCAAATTTCATGCTTCTAGGCCCTTCAATAACACAAAAATCGCATTTTTAGAAGGTTTTGTGCTCCTGCACCCCCTTTGGTGTAGTGGCACCGACATAAAATATAGCCTATGCTGGGTCAAGGGCTGTCACCATAATTTGGACGCCATTATTTTTTAAGTCGGTTCGGTACTTCCTGAGATTGCGTAAAAATCGCCATTTAGAACGTTTTTTAGAACGGTTTTCGCACATTTTCACCCCTTTTAAATTTCGAATGTTTTAAGAAATGCTCTTAGAGATAATTTATTTCTTATAAGTAACTATCATGCCAAATTTCATGTTTCTAGGCCCTACAATAACACAAAAATCGCATTTTTAGAACGTTTTCTGCTCCTGCACCCCCTTTTGTTTAGTGGCATGGACATAAGATATAGCCTATGTTCGAAAGGGATCTAACACAATCATTTTGATATCATTACTTTTCAAATCAGTTCGGTAGTTCTAGAGATTACGCTCTACAAATAAACAAACAAACTTTACTTCTTTATAATATTAGAATAGATAACGTAACAAATTGCTAACTATTGAAGATACAAAAAACTAAACGTTAAGAAAAATATGCAATTTAAACATCTAATTGTTTTATTAATTCAAAACACATATTGGTAAAATATACAGGATGTTTGTTTTTGAGAGAAATTCAATTATATATCAACTGAAGGGCCTTTTAGTGCCCCTGTAAGACAAATTTATGTTCTTAAGGGGGTCCGTGGCTAAAAATTCTCAAAAGGAAAAATGCATTTTTTTTAATTGGCTTAGAAAAAAATACCGAGTTTTTAGCTTTAAATACCGCACACCGCATGCTTTTATCTTCATTAGATCCAGAAATACGAGTATTAACATCTTTTGCCTTGAGAAGTGATGTATCATCTCCCGCTAACGAGAATTTTAGCTCCATTTATCTCAGAATGAATTTTTTCACGATTTGTGAACTTTAAAAGAATATATCTAAAGTTCCTTATAAGATATATGTATGAAATTTTTAACAGAAATTTTATGCTATATTTCCAACAAATTACCTTCAGAATTTTTAATTTTGAGTGATAATTGTGAAAATATGCTAATTAATGTAAAACTCACTCATAAAAAAACTTCCTTTTTTTACTTAAAATTTTTTTTATAAAATTCCTAATCAATATTTTAAGAAATCCTGAAAAAAATATTAAAATGACACATTTTCTGTACACAAAAGTGTAAAAATTTTGTAAGTCGAGTAAGTACTTCCAGAGTTTTATCAAAAATTAAATATGTTTAAAATTTTACAATTTAAATAAAAAAAAATATATTTAAAAAATTTCTGATTTTTTTACATGCAATATTCTTATTATATTAAAAGATATTTCAGAAAACAATTTCATAACAAAATCTCTATAAATAATAAAAAATAAAAAAAATTGAGCCCGGACAATATTTTTTCACACAAAATTATTTTGCGAACTTCAATAAAACTAAATTTCATTTCGGCAATTGAATAAATAAATACATAATGAATTAAATCAATTGAAATTGGGTGGGCAGAGACATTAAATTATTGGGTGGGCTCGCTCCCCACGGGACCATGTAAGTTGACGCCACTGAATATACCGTTAAGCAGTAATATACTGTTTAATTCATTTATGCTGCTTATATAGTTTTTACTTTCAATTTACCTATTTACAGACATTAACACAATTTTTTTTCCATACATGGAAATCATGTACAGTAGAACCTCTTTTATCCGAAACTTTTTTAACCGAAACTGTCAGTTAACCGAAATTCATTTTTTAAGGTTTTTTTCCCCCTATCACATTTCTTGTGTGCAAAATCCATTTTAAAAGTTTTTTTTTTTTTTTTTTTTTTTTTTTTTTTATATATAACTGGAACGAAGAAAACGAACAAATTAGCAATTCTGAAGCTTTTGAATATTTTGAAAAAGGTTTGGCACGGCTGGAGCAGCAGAAGGACTGTGATATTGGTGAACTAATAAAATTAAAAAATTTCGTGATAGAGCTCCAAATCAAAGGCAAGTGCAACCGCGACAGACCCTTGTGATATATGTAACAGGTACTTAATTTCAAAATTAAAATTCAGGTAATTTATTATTGTTTCTATTTTGCTATTGCTTTCTTTTTATTAAGCACTTGTCACCATAATAAGAAATATTGAATATATTTCTCTTTAATCTTATAATTGAAGCATTCTCGATTATCCGAAAATTTCGATTTTCCGAAAGATGGTCGGTTCCATTTACTTCGGATAATCGAGGTTCTATTGTATGTGTCATCGTTAAAAAAGTACTTAACTTTCTCCCGGAAAGTAGAAGTCAGACTTTAAAAACAGTTATATGTGTTCATAAAATTGTTAAAATATATTTACACCCCTCACTCTATCTAGGGCAACTTCAGTCTACTGGCGCTTTTTTCATCGTCTTTGGATTTGGTTCTGTTAGTTAAATTTACATCTACATGATTTTTATGCGTTAAAAAAAATGTGTTAGTGTCTGTAAATAGGAACTTGAAAGTAAAAATAATCTGATTAAACATTGACATTATTATAACTTACTTAAAAACTATTACTGTTAATTTTATGGCTATAAACTGGCATGCCAGCTGCCAGTTTTAACAGTAAAATCAACCTTTTTTTTCCACTGACCCCTACTGTATATATGACTGCACTGTAAAAAAAAAAAAAAAAAAAGCGGACTAAAAAACGGAAATACTACTGGCAATCTAGGCGCCAGTACTATTTCCGTTTTTTTTACGGGAATTTTACCCATAAATTACAGAAAAATTTCCGTTTTTAATCAGAAAAACGGAAAATTTTCTGTAATTTATGGGTAAAAATTCCCGTAAAAAGACGGAAATAGTACTGGCGTCTAGATTGCCAGTAGTATTTCCGTTTTTTAGTCCGTTTTTTTTTTTTTACAGTGTGGAAAATTAATAAAGAGCACACAGCTAATCTTTCTAATCATTTTTTGTAATATCCCTTTAATTTACCAGTTAAAGAGATAATTATTTTTTAATTACGAGGTAGAGAAAGTTTAATTTCAAAATAATCAAAAGCTTCGTTGTGTTTTTCTTTTTTTTTTTTTTTCTTAATTTGACCATGAAAAATTTTTTACAAAAGGAAACAACCATAGTTTAGATTTGGAAATCAATTGAAATTTTACTTTTTAAGTATTTTTATGCCATTATTTGCAATAAATGCCTTTATATCATTATTATACTGTCATACGCAATTTTTTTGTTCGAATGTTGAATAGTTATTAATTAATTGTTTAAAACATGAAAAAAAGCAGTTTTTATGCATTCAAATTTAGAATGATTTTTTCTCCAAAAATTTGCTTAATGAAATGAGAAAATGTAATGATTTCATTCATTCTAAAATTCAAATTAATAATTTTCTTTTTGTAATATAATGCATAGATAAAAAAAAAAAAAAAAAAAAAAAAAAAAAAAATGGAATAAGTATTTAAATTTCTGATACAGATGCTGATCGTTTTTATCCTTTTTTACGCTGTAAATATGATAAATAAAAAAGAAAAGTGCCCAGCTAAACTGATGGCATTGAGCTCACAGGCTATTCACACTAATTGTATATTATACTCTTATTTTAAAGAATAATGCCCCTCAAAAAAATAAGTGAAGGGGAATTAGCCCCCGTTTCCCCCTTTATACTTAACCAGTGAACCTCCAAATCTAATCAGGGAAGCTCCTTATCATAATAAACCGGTATACCAAATTTGGAGCAAATCGAATAATCCTGCAAAAAAAAAAAAAAAAAAAAAAAAACATTTATCTAAATTAAGGGGGTGGACTAGACCCCTTTTATTCCTAACCAATGAATCCCCAAAACGAATCAGGGAAGCTCCTTAACATAATAAACCGGTATACCAAATTTGGAGGAAAGCGAATAATTCTGCATAAAAAACCCGTTTATATAAATTAAGGGGGGTGAAATAGCCCCCTTCCCCCTTTATCCTTAACCAATGAACCCCCAAAACTAATCAGGGAAGTTCCTTAACACAATAAACCGGTGTACCAACTTCGGAGCAAATCGAATCATTCTGCATGAAAAACGCATTTATCTAAATTAAGAGGGGCGGGCTAACCTCCCTTTTCTCCCCTTTATCCTTAACCAGTGAACCCACAAAACTAATCAGGGAAGTTCCTTAACATAATAAACCGGTATACCAAATTCGGAGCAAATCGAATGATTCTGCATGAAAAACCCATTTATCTGAATTAAAAGGGGTGGACTAACCATCCTTTTCCCCCTTTACCCTTAACCAATGAACTCCCAAAACTAATCAGGGAAGTTCCTTAACATAATAAACCGGTATACCAAATTCGGAGCAAATCGAATGATTGTTCATGAAAAACCCATTTATCTGAATTAAGGGGTGAACTAACCCCCCTTTTCCCCCTTTATCCTTAACCAATGAACCCCTAAAACTAATCAGGGAAGTTCCTTAACATAATAAACCGGTATACCAAATTCGGAGCAAATCGAATGATTCTGCATGAAAAACCCATTTATATGAATTAAGGGGCAGACTAAACCCCCTTTATCCTTAACCAATGAACCCCCAAAACTAATCAGGGAAGTTCCTTAACATAATAAACCGGTATACCAAATTCGGAGCAAATCGAATGATTGTTCATGAAAAACCCATTTATCTGAATTAAAAGGGGTGGACTAACCCCCCTTTTCCCCCTTTATCCTTAACCAATGAACCCCTAAAACTAATCAGGGAAGTTCCTTAACATAATAAACCGGTATACCAAATTCGGAGCAAATCGAATGATTCTGCATGAAAAACCCATTTATCCGAATTAAGGGGTTGGACTAACCCCGTTTCCCTCCCCCTTTATCCTTAACCAATGAACTCCCAAAACTAATCAGGGAAGCGCCTTATTACAATGAACCTAGAAAAAATTTTTGAAGCAAATTGGATGTTTCTATCAAGAGTTATCGCGTTACGTACATACATACATACATACATACGTACATACATACATACAGAACGGGCGGGCACATTAGCTCACAGGCTTTGATAGCCTGTGAGCTAAAAATGAACAATTTGTTAAATTCTAATGCATATTTTTTGAGGCGAACTATCAGACAAATCATAGATTTGTGTTGTTCAATAAATTTAACCCCTTAATTCTCGTTCCCGTGATATTCGCAGGCTATGTCTTTTATTCAGATTGTTTGATTTCAACCAGTTTTATAAAATAGTGTAATTGCCTTTATTATGGTATCATTTTATCTGTCATTAAATAAGGTGAATATTTCTTTTTACTTTCTTCTATCTTTACAAGAAAAAAGTATTGGTTTCGTAAAAAGTTTCGACTTCCGGTTTTCGATGGATTTACACGTTTTAGAAATTCCTGAACACGATTTGATGGTTTTTAGAAACTGTCTGTGAGTCTGTCTGTCACTCTGTCACTCTATATGTGACAAAAATTTTGTGGGCACTCTATCTCAAGAACTAATGCACGGAATTTCAGAAAACTTTAGAATCAGTTAAACCTTTATATAAACTAGGGCTGATTACTTTTTGGTGTATATCGCTCAACCGGTGACGCTGCTATGCTGCCTTTTCACCATTTATGCAATGGCTATATCTCAAGAACTACTGCACGGATTTTCATAAAACTACAGATCCAATTAGTCCTTGGTATAGTTTGGTACTAATTACTTTTTGGTGAAATTCGCCCAACATGGCGCTGCTATACTGCATTATTCATAATAATCGCAATAGCTCTATTTCAAGAACTAATGCACGAATTTTCATAAAACTACAGATTCAGTTAGTCCCTGATATAAATTAGTGTTGTTTAGTTTTTGGTGTAAATCGCCCAACAGGTGGAGCAACTATGATGCATTTTTCATGATTTCCGCAATAGCTGTATCTCAAGAACTAATGCATGAATTTTCACCAAGCTTCAGATTCAGTAGTTCCAGGTATAAGTTGATCCTAATTAGTTTTTGGTGTAAATCGCCCAACAGGTGGAGTTGATATGCAGAATTTTTTATGATTTCCACAATAGCTCTATTTAAAAAACTAATGCACTTATTTTTATCAAACTTCAGATGCAGTTAAAAGTTGACATAAGTTGTTGATGATTTATTAGATTTTGGTGTAAATTTTTTAAGCGGTGGCGCCGATATGTTGCATTTTTTAGGAAGTATTAACATGTATGAGACAGAAGAAAGTTTTGGGATTACCTTTACTGACGAGTTCAAAAAAGTGGTGCCAATAAGCAATTTCAATTTTTAAACCGTAATTTAATGCGACCGTTAAGGGGTTAAAAAGATTAGATAGCTGCGCTTTAAAATAAAAATTTTAAATATTTTGTGAGATACAATACATACATATTATTCACACAATAATTACTTTATAATTAAGTTTTAAAAAAGGTTTTAAATTAATCAAAACTTCATTATGTTTTTCTCATTGATAAATGCGACCATGGAAATTTTTTCACAGAAGAAAACAAGCATATTTTAATTTTGGAAAACTATTGAAATTTTACTTATTTGTTTCTTATACGTTATTCTTTACAATAAATAAATTTATTCGTATAACTATTACATGCTCATATACAATTTTCTTTTTGATGGAATGTTGAATACTAGTTATTATTAATTATTTAAAAAAATAATTAAAAAACAGTTTTTGTGCATTTAAACGTAGAATGCATTTTTTTTGAAAAATTGTTTAACGAAATTAGAAAATGTAATAATTTCATTTAATCTGCAGTTCAAATTATTCATTGGTTTATAACACAATGCATAGTTTTTAAAAATATGAAATTTGGAATAAATGTTTAAAATTTCTGACGTAGATGGTGTAATCTTTTTTTTTTTTTTTTTTTTTTTTTTTTTTTGCTTATACACTTTAAGTATGAGAAATATGAAACATTTTGTTGAATGCTAATGCGTATTTTTTCAATCGACAATATAAAACGAATCATTTTATGTTTGCTAATAAGTTTAAAGAAAGAATAGCTAACTATGCTTTACAATCACAATTTAAAAAAGTCCTTCCGGCCAGTGCCGGGAGGAAGCGGTAGCTTTCATATTCCTTATTTTTAAAAAGCCAACTTATATTATTCACACACACACAGCTCAATTAAGTGGAAACCGAATGTAGGAGATTCAATACTAATTTTTATCAATACTAAATTATTATGAATGAGAATTTCGCGAAATTAGTCAGCTTTATCCAAGCTGCTTTTATTTAAAGTCACTTATATTTGGCTGCCAAATTCGGCGATTTCTTAAAGTGCCTGCCATTTTAAGACAACATGGTAGATGAGGCTAACCAGTGAACTTGGTCGAGACCTTAGTAATTGCTGTGCACATGCTCACTCATATCGGAATCGGTTGATATATACGAGTGCTGTCGCAGGCAAAAAATCAGATTTTTCAAAATGTCACCCACTTTAGAAATTGAAACTGCTATATCTGAGCCATTTTTTAAGATAAAGACAAACAAAAAATTGCTCCTGAATCCTTATATCAAGGTCAAATACTTAAGAAAGAAACCTTTTTCAATTTCTAATTTTTTTGCACCTCACTTTAAATATATATATTTTTTTAATTTAATGGCCGCCATTTTGAAACAAGATGGCTGATGAAGCTGGCCAGCGAACTTGGTCGAGATATTGATGTATACTATCCACATGCCTTCTTCCATCGAAATAAGCGAATAAGTGTGGTATCGCGTGACAAATACAAGATCGTTTCAAAGTGTTAGCCATGATAGAAATTCAAAGTGCTATAATTCAACCACTTTTTAAGATATAAACAAAAAAACAAATTTTCAGAAACAAAAACTGCTCCAGAATCTTTGTATCAAGGCCAAACACATAAAAAAAATCTTTTTCATTTTCCAAATTTTTAATACCTCATTTTAAATTTTAAATTACATTTTTTTAAATGGCAACCCTTTTGAAACAAGATGGCGAATGAAGCTGGCCAACGAACTCGGTCGAGACATTGGTATGTACTATGTACCGACCAAGTTACATTCAAATCGGTTCATAAATACGCCTGTTATCGCGTGACAAAAATCAGGTTGTTTTAAAATGTCAGCCACAATAGAAATTCAAAATGTTATAACTCAGCCATTTTTTTAGATGTAGACGGAACAAAACCTGTTCCGGAATCTTTGTATTAAGGTCAAACACATACAAAAAAAAATCTTTTTCATTTTCCAATTTTTTGGTATCTGATTTTAATTTTTTTAAATGGCCACCATTTTGAAACAAGATGGCGAATGAAGCTGGTCAACGAACTCGGTTGAGTTATTTGTATGTACTATGTACACACCAAGTTACATTCAAATCGGTTCATAAATACGCCTGTTATCGCGTGACAAAAATCAGGTCGTTTTAAAATGTCAGCCACAATGGAAATTCAAAATGTTATAACTCAGCCATTTTTTTAGATGTAGACGAAACAAAACCTGTTCCGGAATCTTTGTATTAAGGTCAAACACATACAAAAAAAAAATGTTTTTCATTTTCCAATTTTTTGGTATCTCATTTTAAATTTATTTTTTTTTTTAATTTTTTTAAATGGCCACCATTTTGAAACAACATGGCGAATGAAGCTGGTCAACGAACTAGGTTGAGTTATTTGTATGTACTATGTACACACCAAGGTACATCCAAATCGGTTCATAAACACGTTTGTTATCACGTGGCAAAAATCAGGACGTTTCAAAATGTCAGCCACGCTAGAAATTCAAAATGCTATAACTCAGCCATTTTTTAAGATATAGACGAAACAAAAACTGCTCCCGAATCTTTTTATCAAGGTCAAACACATAAGGAAAAAATATTTTTTCAATTTTCAATTTTTTGCGACCACATTTCAAATTAAAATTTTTCTTAAAATTTTAAATGGCCGCCATTTTTAAACAAGATGGCGGATGAAGCTGGCCAACGAACTCGTTCGAGACATTGGTTTGTACTATGTATAAACGAAGTTACATCCAAATCGGTTCATAAATACGCCTTTTATCGCGTGACAAAATTCAGGACGTTTCAAAATGTCAGCTTCGCTAGAAATTCAAAATGCTATAACTCAGCCATTTTTTAAGATATAGACGAAACAAAAACTGCTACGGAGTCTTTGTATAAAGGTCAAATACATAAGAAAAAAATATTTTTCCATTTTCAATGTTTTGGTACCACATTTCAAATTTTAAATTTTTTAAAAAATTTTAAATGGTCGCCATTTTGAAACAAAATGGCGGATGAAGCTGGCCAACGAACTCGGTCGAGACATTGGTATGTACTATGTACACACTGAATTACATCCAAATCGGTTCATAAATACGAGAGTTACAGTGTGACATAGGTCAGATATATATATATATATATATATATATAAATATATCAATTTTGAACGGAGGGTGGTTTCGGGGTCTGGGGGTCATGATCGATGAAAATATACCAAAATTTTTTGAAATCGCTTTCCTCCGAACGGCTGCAATAGGTAGCTTTTTGTAAAGAAAGCTACCTAATATATTTTGACATACAATACTTATATATCATTCACATGATAATTACTTTTTGATTACCGAATAAGAAATAGTTTTAAAATAGACGAAATTTTTTTATTAAATTTTTCCCATTTAAGACAGCAACTCTGGATTTTTTTTCGTATAAGAAAACAGGCACAGTTTTGTTTTGAAAACGCTGTTGAATTTTGGCTTTTGTTAAAAAGAAATATTCTTAAAAAAAAAAGCATACTGTGAAGTAAGTAAATTTATTTATATCACTATTAAAGATTCATTCGGTTCAATGTTGAATTGCTGTTAATTAATTATTTAAAAAATGATTAAAAAACAATTTTCTTGTATTCAAACGAACTATAACTTTTGAAAACTTGCTGAATGAAGAATTAAAGTTCATGAATTTCATTCATTCTAAAATTAAGGCTAGTTATTTTTCATAACATAATGTTTATTTTTTTAACACTGCGGCATTTGAAATGAATGAGTCGTTTTGTGATGTAGATGGAGTTCAATTTTATTTATTTGTAACGTAAACAGGACGAATTTGAAAAATTTTTTAAAATGCTAATGGGTATTTTTTGAAGCAACAATATCAGGCGAATGTAGTTTCTGTTATTCAGAAATTTATAAAGAGTACATAACTAGGGTTTAAAAACATAATTTATAATTTTTTCCCTATTGATAACGTATACGTATCAATTAATCGATAATTAATTTTTAATTACCACGTAAAAAGTGCTCCTTAAAAATAATCAAATATTCATTATGTTTCTTCCTTATTTCCGGTGAAAATTTTCTACGCTTATTTAAAAAAAAATGATACAACAAAGCAAATGAACATCTGTTAAAAAAAAAATATATTTTTTAAAGCAAATATTCTTTAAAATAAACATTTTATTCTTCGCAATCAGTAAATTTGTTATAACTATTATACGTTCACAAACAGATCTTCTGTCTGAATGTTAAATAGTTGTTAATTATTTATAAAAAATGCATTAGAAAAAAAACAACTAAGAATAATTTTGAAAAGACTTCTAAATGAAATTAAGAAAACAAGCAAGGATTTCATTCGTTTTAATGCAAATAAATGTTAAAAAAAGAAAGTTTTTTTTTTTTTTTTTTTTTTTAAATCGTTTAGTTTCGAAAAAAGTTAAAGTGGATAAACAATTTTTCACAGAAAAAAAGATTTTTCAACAGAAAACTTATTTACCATCTGTATTATTTAATTACATTCACGAAGTTGAAAATTTCTTTATTCAGGGCTATTAAGGAATCCTGAGTAATAAGGAAATAAATTAAAAAAAGTATTTTTTTTTATGTCAAAGTAATAAATAAAAAAAGGTTTTGCTTAGATTCATGTTTTCCCAGTTTAGTTATTTTAAAGCGACTAACAAATAAAATTTAGAGGTAAAACATCAGTGATTTTCGATTTTAAGCAAACAACAACATTATCATCCTCTTCATCATCTGTCATTAGCGATCAGAATCAATAAATAACTACAAGATTTTTTAAAAAGTTGTATTTCATTTTCCAGCAACGTTTTTTGAAAAACTAATAGAAACTTCTTTTAATACTTGGAAATTTTTAGAGAGAGAAACATTCGCCTTACATACAATATTTCAAATGAAAATCAAATTCAATTTCAGTGTGCTATACTGATGGTCCGGGTTCGAGTCCTGGCATGGAATCTTTTTTACTATGTTGGCCTTTGCGCCTTTTAAGCATTTAATTTGTAATTTGATTTTAATTTGAAACTTCTTTTGTTGAAAATTTTGTGATTTTTTTGCAATAACTAACAAATAAAAATTTAGGGGTAAAACATCAGGGATTTAAGATTTTAAGCAAACAACAACAACAAAATTATCACCCTCCTCATCATCTGTCATTAGCGATCAGAATCAATAAAATAGAAATATTTTTCTTAAAATTGTATTTCATTTTTCAGCAACGTTTTTTGGAAAAACTAATAGAAACTTCTTTTGTTGAAAAGTTTCTTATTTTTTTTTTCAATAACTAACAAATAAAATTTAGGGGTAAAACATCACGGATTTTCGATTTTAAGCAAACAACAACAACATTATCATCCTCCTCTTAATCTGTTATTAGCGATCAGAATCAATAAAATAACAACAAGATTAAAAAAAAAAATTGTATTTTCTTTTCCAGCTACGTCGTTTGTGGAAAAAATTATAGAAACTTCTTTTGTTGAAAAGTTTCTTATTGTTTTTTCAATATATATATATATATATATATATATATATATATATATATATATATACGCAAATGTTGATTTTATATATATATATTAAAAAAAAGGGGAATGGTTCGTTAATTCGTTGGTTTGTATGTTTATGGTGGCCCTCATGAGATTTGTTGTCCTTGACACTGTACTGAGATATTTATATTATATTGATATAAAATTAAGTTACTTTTATTGATTTACTCCACTTCTTTAAAATGATGGCAATTAACTCAGCAACTGTATCAATCTTAAGAGTTGTAAATTTTCCGAGTGAAAAGTTTCCGGGCCAAGATTCGAAAGAGAGATTTCTTGGTCGAAGCCGCCAATGCTCTGCCAACTTAGCCATCCCGGATGAATCAGGGGGACCTAATTCACCCAGATAACCTAAACGATCATCATCTGGTCTGATATATAAATCAGCTCAACAGAATAAATCACTGGTTATGAAATAACAGTAATCGCTGAATGCGTAATTTAATTTTTAACGCAATTATTGAATTGATAAACAAATCAAATGAGTAGTAAATTTTTTTAAGTAGGTGAAAAATGTCCGGACCAGGATTCGAACCAGGGATCTCTTGGCTGAAGCCGGCAATGCTCTGCCACCTGAGCCATCCCGAACGAATCTTGAGGACCTAATTTACCCAGGTCAAGAAATCCTTGGTCGTATCCTGGCCCGGACATTTTTCACAAACTTGGGAAATTTACAACTCATTTATTTATAAACTCAATAACTGCGTTAAAAATTCATCTAATATAATTACGCATATAGCGATTACTGGAGTTCCGTAACATGTGATTTATTCTGTTCAGTAATTCAGATATCAGACTAGATGATGTGATCGTTTAGGTTATCTAGGTGAATTAGGTCTTCAAGATTCGTCCGGGATGGCTCAGTTGGCAGAGCAAAGGTTTATTCTGTTGAGCTAATTCAGATATGAGACTACACTGTAAAAAAATACGACCAGTTTTCCTGTAGGAATCGGAAAAATAGTTGCCCTTATCGTACCGGAAAAATTTCCGATCTAGCTCGGAATAAAATCCGTAAAATACCGTTTTATTGACTATTTCCTTTTTTTACGGATTTTATTCCGAGCTGGGTCGGAAAAATTTCCGGTACGACAAGGGCAACTATTTTTCTGATTCCTGCAGGAAAACTGGTCGGATTTGTTTTATAGTGTAGATGATGTGATCGTTTAAGTTATCTGGGTGAATAGGTCCTCCAGATTCGACCGAAATGGCTCAGTTGGCAGAGCATTGGCGGCTTTAGCCTAGAGATCCCTGGTTCGAATCCTTGCCCGGGCATGTTTCACCCACTTAGAAAATTTACAACTCATATGATTTATTTACCAACTGAATAACTGCGTTAAAATTCATCTAATATAATTACGCATACAGCGATTACTGGAGTTCCGTAGCATGTGATTTATTCTGTTGAGCTGATTCAGATATCAGACTAGATCAGGGTTGGCGAACCTATGGCACGCGTGCCAGAGTTGGCACGTAAGAGAATTTCTCTGGCACTCGAAAAAATAAATTTTATAATCATTATACAGATAACATATTCTTTTTTTCTATTATAATCAATAAAATTTTGTTCCACATACTATCACTAAAAATGCAACTATTTTTGCGTGATTAACACATCAAAAGAATTTTATTTTCCTTTTATGTTATGCAGCGTTTTTAACATGTATTTTGCCTTTCTATACGAATTTATAAAGCTGCATTTTTCAGACTAATTTTGTTAGGCAGTCCCTGCTATAAGATGGAAAATGGATCTATGCATATTTATAAAAATATCAAAATATGAATCAGTTATAAAGAAATCTCCATCGAACATCAGCAAAAATCTCATCAATAAGTTATTGATACGTTGTTTAATGCAACTTGGATAATTATAACCAGATGTTGCATTAATAATAAAGTGAAAAATAACTAAAATAATTTTTTTTTTATCTTTATTTCCTTGTTACAGTACGTACTACATAAATAAATCATATTTACGAATTGAAATTTCGTTAGTTTAGTAGCATATTTTAAAATATAGGGAAATCGCATTTTATTTTTTAATATTTTTTTAATTATTAATAATTAATGCATGAAAGCAACTGATTTTTTACCTAGTGTTTTGTATAAACATCGCCCACTGCAAAATTATTTTATGTCAAAGTTTGGCACGTTACATTGTTGATAGATATTGTTTGTTAAATTTTGGCACGTGCACTCAAAAAGGTTCGCCGATCCTGGACTAGATGATGTGATCGTTTAGGTTATCTGGGTGAATTCGGTCTTCAAGATTCGTGCGGGATGGCTCAGTTGGCAGAGCAAAGGTTTATTCTGTTGAGCTAATTCAGATATGAGACTACACTGTAAAAAAAATACAACAAGTTTTCCTGTAAGAATCGGAAAAATAGTTGCCCTTATCGTACCGGAAAAATTTCCGATACAGCTCGGAATAAAATCCGTAAAATACCGTTTTATAGGCTATTTCCTTTTTTTACGGATTTTATTCCGAGCTGGGTCGGAAAATTTTCCGGTACGACAAGGGCAACTATTTTTCCGATTCCTACAGGAAAACTGGTCGGATTTTTTTTACAGTGTAGATGATGTGATCGTTTAGGATATCTGGGTGAATAGGTCCTTCAGACTCGTCCGAGATGGCTTAGTTGGTAGAGCATTGGCGGCTTCAGCCAAGAGATCCCTGGTTCGAATCCTGGCCCGGGCATGTTTCACCCACTTAGAAAATTTACAACTCATAAGATTTATTTACCAACTGAATAACTGCGTTAAAAATTCATCTAATATAATTACGCATCCAGGGATTACTGGAGTTCCGTAATGTGATGCTGAAATTAACATATCATCACATATCATTATATATCTCTTTTTTAAAATTAAATTCCCCATTTTAAAATTTAATTTCTCCTTTCATAATTATAAACTGAATCAAAACTTCCTCTCTTTTCTAAAAAGAATATATCTATTTCTTTTTCTCTTTTGCGCTTTAGTTTTCAGTTATTTAAGTTTTCCCAAGTCCACCAAAAGCCGTTAATAAAGTAAATCAAAAACAAATATTTTTCTCATCCTAAAATCATTACCTGTTCGAGCATACTTTCCTTCGGTTAACGAATATATAAAAAAAGATATTCTTTGATATGCTCCAGTTGTAGCAGTTATTTATACACTCAGTATTAATTTTTAGTTTGATAGTCAATAGAAATGCCTTTTCGGCCGCAAATATACACTCTGTTTATATTAAAATCGGCGCCCTGCATCTGCGTTGCTGCTTCTATATGCATATTTCCCATCAATTAGCTTTGGCATTCGTATTTGTACGTTGAAATGTTAAAACGCTAATCAACGGTCCTTTTGGCTACTTTTTAATTCAAAGTTCCATTAAGTGATATATATTTGGGGTTATAATGGTCCAGGGTACCAAGATTTTGGCTCGACACATTGGCAACGATATCTGACAAATTATTCATTTCCTTCTCTGTATATCGTACTGTTAACAGCTGACTAAAAAGGTCCCTCTCTGGCACTTATATTCTTTAGGTCTATATCCAATAAAGCCATCCTGTCTTCAAATTTGCAGAGTTCTTCTTTTTCTACTTGTCTTTAATATTCAAGGATCTACGAACCTGGATTTCCAAAAAAAAAAACTATTATTTTAAAATGAAATATTTTTGCTATAGATCATGGTCTACATTATACGTAACCGGAAATTTATTCTGTTGAGCTAATTCAGATATCAGACCAGATGATGTGATCGTTTAGGTTAGCTGGGTGAATTAGGTCCCCCATATTTATCCGACATGGCTCAGTTGGCAGAGCATTGACGGCTTCAGCCAAGAGATCCCTGGTTCAAATCCTGGCCCGGACATGTTTCACCCACTTAGAAAATTTACAACTCATATGATTTATTTACCAACTGAATAACTGCGTTAAAAATTCATCTAATATAATTACGCATCCAGCGATTACTGGAGTTCCGTAACCTGCAATTTATTCTGTTGAGCTAATTCAGATATCAGACCAGATGATGTAATCGTTTAGGTTAGTTGGGTGAATTAGTTCCTCCATATTCGTCCGGGATGGCTCAGTTGGCAGAGCATTGGCGACTTCAGCCAAGAGATCGCTGGCTCGAATTCTGGTCCGGACATTTTTCACCCACTTAGAAAATTTACAACTTATATGATTTGTTTACCATTTGAATAATTGCGCTAAAAATTTATCTAAATATAGCCAGAATTATGGAAACGTTGGTCAAAGGAGTATATGTGTCAATTATAATACAGCAACGATACTAGTGGTAAAAGTGGTACTCCAAAAAGATACATTAAGGTTAATGACTTGGTAATAATAAAGGAAGATAATTTGTCTCCTCGTTATTGGAAACGCGAAAGAATGATCAAGGTATATCCTATTACCGACGATAAAATTCGTGTAGTGAAATTGAAAATTGCAAATGGTGAACTTAAAAGATCAGTTATATAGATTTCAATGTTACAAATCGGAAATGAGGACTAGTGTTGAATAAGAAATTTTAGCTGTTATTATTTTGTTTTTATAGCTTAAACTTCAATTTAAGAACATTAAAAAAGATTTAGATGCAAAGTAAAAAATAATTGTAAGCAAGAAAACGAAATATGCTGTAATGGTAAGTTTAAAATTTTCATGTTATTTGATGTTAAAATTTAAGTGTTTGGTAATTGATTTTGTATTGAATTGTGTTAGTTTCTTGTTAATTGAATTGTACATGTATAGGGTGGCCATAATTAAAAACACCTTTACTTCGACCTCTCTTCTGTTGCTATATTGAACTACTCAATGTATGACCTTCAAATTTTGTGCGCATGCTATTAAAGACTTGGGAAATCAAATTACAAGAAAAAAACAGTTTAAACCACCTATTAGCACCGGCACTGTAGAACTGTCTATACACTGAAATGATGCATCTCTAAAAACTTTATTTGAACGTACCAAATGTTTACGTGACAAGGGCCGTATCTAAGCACGGAATGCTGCTCAATATGGTTTCCTTCATGAAGATGTAAAATCTGCAGTCTGTGAACAGCTTGTTCAACTGCTGATTTTAACTAGTCGAGTGAGATGCTTCTCACAAGTAGAGTGAAACCTTCTTTCAGGCGTGCCAAGATTAGTTGCAGTCCTCGATAAACAAGATTTTTTAAGTGTCCCCAGAGGAAAAAATCACACGGATTAAGATCCGGAGAACAAAATGGACGGGTTATCAAAAAAGCATGACTGGTTGCTTTGTCATGATTGAAGTGTTGCAGAAGAAATAACATTCTCCCCAGTTTTTATCCTCTTTTATACTTAGAATATGGCTGCAAACTATGGTTTTAATGGACAGTTTTGTGCTTACAAAGATAAATTGAAGTTACAACGACAATTTAAGCTTATTTACTTTTTTCCATTAGGGCAATAGAAATTAAAACGGAAAAAGTCTATTTCCCAATTTTCCCATCTGTTTGGTTTATTATTATTATTACTTTTGTCTTTTTTCCTCTATTTTCTGTTGTACAGCGCCATCTATTGGTGTTCCTGGAACTAAATTTTTTTTGCGTAATCTGTTTCCCCATGTTTTCAATAGGATGTACACAACATTTGAAACTCTTACACTGAGTACTTCGATAGATAGAGAATGTCAGAGTACGGGTGTTTTAATTGTGGCCACTAGGTATATGCATTTTATGTAAATCTCTTAATTGTGTGAATAGTATTCATACAATTAACCTGGATGTGTGATTCTCTCTGAATTTCATGACTATAGATGGCGCAATCTGTCCACTGTCTTTTTTAGTTATATGTCGTATGAAATACTACCTATTGCAATCCCTCCAATGTTGGAATTTCTGAAACTTTTTTGCAGATCTACACCGAACATGACCCCTAGAACCCAAAACCACCCTCAGTAAAAAACTTTATCTATCTATCTATCTATCTATATATACGAGGGCATTTCGAAAAGTAAAGATACAATCACTCGCATTCCTTAAAAAAAAACATTTATTTAGAAAACGTAAGTTACATCTTATTAACTGGATTATTTATTTTTCGACATAATCATCCCCGTTATCCAAACATTTGTTAAGTCGGGGCACAAGATTTTGTATCCCACAGTCATAGAAGGTTTCCGCCTGTTGTCTGAACCACATTTCAACTTCGTCTTTGATCTCATCATCGTCGTGGAAGGATTTTCCTCCAAGATGTGACTTCAGGTAACAGGAGACGTCTATTCGCACGAATTGTTTCCTCCGTTCTCTGAAGAAGGGCATCAGAGATCACAGATGGCCGATCTGTTCTTTGTTCGTCATGAACATCGGTCCTACCTTCAGAGAAATGACGACACCATTTCGTTACATTTTGTCGATTCATAATGTTCCCATAAACAGAAACAATTTCTTTGTGAATATCCGCTGGTCGCTGACCTCTTGCATGAAGAAAACGTATGACGAAGCGCACTTCGCATTTGGCGGGATTCTGAATCGCCGGAACCATTTTAAACACGACCTGCTCCAACCAGAATCAACGTTGAAATGCCGAACGATCGCGAGTAGACAGCTAACGGTTCAAAGTTAACACCTGTGTTGCCAACTTGCTTGACAAAACTTTTCTTTTCCTCC
Source organism: Maratus speciosus (assembly GCA_963932465.1). Taxonomy (NCBI): domain Eukaryota; kingdom Metazoa; phylum Arthropoda; class Arachnida; order Araneae; family Salticidae; genus Maratus; species Maratus speciosus. The sequence continues at coordinate 339,604,186 of OZ010786.1, read as the reverse complement.
GGCGTACGGTATATCTTTACTTTTCGAAATGCCCTCGTATATCACTTTTCTATGGACACGATAACTTCCATAATTCTGCCAAACTATTCTCTTCCAAACTGATGCATAAAATCAACGGGTATAAAATCTCGGTCAAGTTCGTTAATGGACAAAATCGGACCAAGGGGGTGGAAATAGGGAGGGCTTTTGTGAAAACTGAAAAAACACTACAACTTCTTAATTATAATGTATATCTAATCAGTTTAAAGTTATTATTACTTCTAAAAAAGGGCAAAAAATTTATGCATGACAGATTTTTGATAAAATAAAAAATGGGCTCAAGGGGCGAAAAAATAGGGTTTTAGGGAGAAAAAAATTCCTAACTTTGTCAATTCTCAAGATATCAAATCCAATTAAATTCATTATAAATCTTCTTAATATTCTCTACAACTTTTATATTGACAAGTTTTTGATAGGACTAATTCGTAATTAAAAACGAAAAAAAGGGGGCGGGGGTGAAGAAGAAAAAATCGATAACTTCGTAAATTCACAAGATATAAAATCCGCATGTATTTATTATACATCTTCTTAATATTATCTACAACTTTTATATTGACAAGTTTTTGATAAAGCCAATTGTTACACCAAAACAAATTAAAAATACATAGCGGTTGAAGAAAACAAAATCATCGTATTCAGGGGTTACTCAAATCCAAACTGCTTATTTTGTGACTCATTTTTAAATTCCTTTTTGTGCTCAAGCGCACACATTTGGTTGGATTTCTTACTCAGAAACTATACAGGGTGTCGCTAAACTCATGGTACATACGCTAGGGGGTGATAGAACACATCAAGACGAGTAATAGTAAATAGGAAACCAAGGGTCCCAAACGTATTCCGAAGGAGATAGGCGCCTTTAAAGTTTAGGGTCCAAAATTGCAAATGATGATAAAAAAGGGAAAAATGGGTCGATTTATTTGCGGTTTTCGCTAAAATCATTCTTTAAATTAGTATTTCTTTAAAAAAAAGTTTTAAAGAGAAAGTTATAAAAATACCGGTAGAGGGCGCTCTAGACTTTGGAGTAAGCAACAACTATTTTTTACCGTTATTTTTTGTATCTCATTACATGTTTTCAAAAGCTTAGACTTAAACTTAAATTTTGAGCTCAAAATCAGAATCGTTGGTTAAGTAGCACAAACTGAACTGTGTTCAGGAGTTAAAATTTCAAATGATTATAAAAAACGGAAAAATTGGTCGATTCGTTTGCGGTTTTCACTAAAACTATTCTTTATGTCAGTATTGTCTTCAAAATAAATTTTAAAGATAAAGTTAAAAAAATACCGATAGAGGGCGCTTTAGACTTTAGAGTAACGAACAACTATTTTTTACCGTTATTTTTTGTATCTCATTACATGCTTTCAAAAGTTTAGACTTAAATTTTGAGCTCAAAATCTGAATCGTTGGGAGTGGTTAAGTAGCGCAAACTGAATTGTGTCTATGTGTTGAAATATGAATCCCCCCTCCTGAACACAGTTCAGTATACGCTACTTAACCACTCCCAATGATTCAGATTTTGAGCTCAAAATTTAAGTTTAAGTCTAAACTTTTGAAAGCATGTAATGAGATACAAAAAATAAGGGTAAAAACTAGTTGTTCGTTACTCCAAAGTCTAAAGTGCCCTCTTTCGGCATTTTTTGAACTGTATCTTTAAAATTTATTTTCAAGAAAATACTGACATAAAGAATAGTTTTAGTGAAAACCTCAAAAGAATCGACCAATTTTTCTGTTTTTTTTAATCATTTGAAATTTTGGACTCTAAACTTTAAAGGCGCCTATCTCCTTCGGAATACGTTTGGGACCCTTGGTTTCCTATTTACTATTACTCGTCTTGATCTGTTCTATCACCCCTAGCGTATGCACCATGAGTTTAGGGACACCCTGTATAATGTCCCGTAATGGTCAATTTTTTGATAGAGCAGAATACATTTCAAAAAATGATATCAAAGTGGCATTTTGAACCGAATTTCCCGAAGCGATTGTGTTGGAAACGAAAAATATTGTCCTACTGAGAAAATAATTGTTTATAAATCAAGTTCTAATTTACTGAATGAAAAATAAAAAAAAAAACAGATCGCAAATCTTTTCAAAAATCACGCCATCAAGTTTCATGTTTTTTCTTTTAAAAATGAATCTGAAAATGTGTCAGATAATTTCGAGTTGTTGAGCATGGAAAAGTATACTTTTTAATACTGTTTTAACATGATTCTGATGAAACCAGCTCTTATATAAAAATAAAATTAAAAACTCGTCAAAAGCGGCCAGATAAAATGTTTAAAATGGATTTATCTCTAATCATGATTTTCTTTTTGTTGATAAAATTAGTACTTAACTTCGAAATCTACCTGCGCCTGTAGGCCAAGCCAGCAGGAATTTTTTCCCTTCTGAATACGTAATGATTGTACTGAATTGTTACTGTCAGTTGAATGTAAAATGTTTTTTCTATCAAATCAAGTCGAATGTAAAAAGTTGTTTCTATAGCGTGGCTTTACCGCGACTTATTGTAAAATGAAATGTTGCATATTTACATATATATTGCACATTAAATAGTTAGTTTTTTTAGGGTTTCGTTCATCTGACGAAACCTTAAGCCGCTATCAGATTCACCAACTTTTCGAGCAATTTTTGAGCCAACTCTTGATTTCCTCCAACTTTTCGCGAAATGTTGTCTCGACACCCAGTGTGATAGCAAACAGCAATATCCCCAACTTTTTATCCGCATCTCAAAAAAGTCTGTCCTACCCGCAACTTTTCCTCCCACCTTTCAACATTTCAGCGAATCAGAGATAAGTGATTGATACGAAAATGCGATAAATATTGACGGCTGGTACTAGTAGTACTGGTTTTCCCAGGTTTTCCTCCAACTTTAGCAAAGACAATTGTAACCTTTTCCTCCCTTTCAACTGGAAAAAGTTGGGGTTAAAATCGGCTGTAAAGTTGGTTGCTCGAAAAACCGGTGAATCTGATAGCGGCTTTATTCGTCTCGCTCCTCTGTCTGTCTGTCCGTCACAGAGCCCGTTCTCAGAAACTATACATGTTAGAGACTTGAAATTTTGGGTACTTATAGTCGAAAAACACCTCACATCAAACAACAAATCATAAAATTTTGAAAAAGTTGGTAATTAACCTAATTACGGGCTAATTAAATTCTAAAATTAACCAATCAACCTTTTGAACGCACTTTCTCCAAATCCTCCGGAGTTTCTCTTAAGGGTTGCCAGTAAATTCGGTGGATGCTCCGTAAAATCAGCCGATGCAGGGTTGCCACGGAGTAAATTAAGCAATAAATGAAGTGGACATTTAAAAAGCGAAATCTCATCTGCCGAAGTATCGGTCGTACAAATTCGTAACAGGTATTGAAATACGCGGAAAAAATTCTACTTTATTTTGGTATGAATTTCAATTTTCTGCGTAGGGTAGAACGCAAAAAATCCACTAAAAATCGATCGATAAAAATTGTATTTGAAAAGACAATGAAATGAGATTTCCTTTCAGCGGTACGCAGCTGCCGTCATCTTTCAGACATATCGGCGCGGGAGAAATTTAAGCAGAGAACATTCTAATACGGAATTTAAACTTTTTAAATATTAAATTTTTCGATAAAATTTTTTGACATCCGGCCGGGAAATCTCTCGCAGATTTCATACATACCCAGTTCAAAGAGATAGCTTAATTACAAGCTGAGATATTAATTATTATTTAATTAATTCCTTTTATTTCCATCAAATGCGAGATTAAGATGGAGGCACGTGCTTTCTTAACGGAGATTTCATTTAAATTAGGAAATCTAACAATTTGCGTGGGTTTTTCGACGGTGCGCTATGAGATAAGTATTAATTATTCAATATGAAAGTGTTTGTAAGTGTTCATACCACTATTTCCGAATAGCAATTTCAGGAAATATCTTAAATTATTGGTTAAGACCGCCGCTCGATGTGTTTGAAACTTTAAGATACTTTATAACACATAAGACAAAGTGTAAAAAAAAAAAAAAAATGGAGTGTGATATTTCGAGGAGTGGAGGGGGAGGGGGAACTAGATTTATTTATTAAATCTTAGCGTTTGTTACAGCAAAAAATGTTTTAAATTCTTGGTTAAGACCGCACCGCCACCCTCCCGACTATGTATCTACGGAGAGGTTGCGCAAAGGAGTTTCGTTCAGATATGCTTTTGTTAAGAACAGAGTGCGCTCCCTGGTGGTGGAATGCGGAACGAACGTAACGCGATTTTGTTAAAATTAGGAAATATAACAAGGCGATCTGTTTGCAACTTTAAGATACTTCATGACACATAATAAAAAGCTTATAAAATAATGGTGCATGCAATTTCCCGTGAGGGGAGGGCGCTGGATTTCTTTTTAAAAAATTAGCGTTTATGACCTTTTTAGATGTCGTTTTTTGAGGACTATGATATACTCAGACACGTGCTACTTATGAAATATAAAAATGTCAAAATTTTAGTTACACTATTTCCGAATAGTACTTTCAGCAAATTTCTTAATTTCTCGCTTAAGACCGCCACCAACTCGAGTAACACATCCACTGATAGGTTGTTTAACAGAGTTTCGATCTGATACACTTTTGTTATGAATAGTGTGCGCTCCCTGGTGTGGAATGTGTAACTAACATAACGCAATTTTGTTAAAATTAGGAAATCTAACAAGTCGATCTGCTTGAAACTTTGATATAGTTCATAACACATAATAAAAAGCTTATAAAAGAATGTTCCGTGCAATTTCCTGGGGCGCCTACCTATCTCGGTTGCTATAGACCCGATCCCCTCGACTAATATACCTACAGATAGGTTATAAAACGGAGTTTCCTTCGGATAGAGCTTTGTGTAGAATAGAGTGCGCCCCCGGGTTGCGAAATGTGGAACTAACAGATTTCGCAAAAGGTTAAAGTGTTTTAAAGGAATATTAAACGAAACCCTCTGTGCGATCTGTGATCACACTTACCCACTTGTTTATAAGGTTGCAGCTAATATTAAATAAAAATATGCATGAAAGATATAAAAGAACGGCAATCAAAAGGGAAACAGGTTGTATTCATAGTTAGAATTCGTGAATATAACAAATCAAATGTACGTAAAGAAAGGTTTTTATACGTTGGTATAATAAAGATAATTCAAATTTAATAATATTTCGAAGCAACTTTAATATTTTTGTTCTATGAATTAAAAGAATTCCTTGTGATCTGTATGATTAACGTATACTTTGATGAAAACATTTAAATACTACTCGATGCAAATCTTACGAAGGCTGATTGTTTCCCAGGTTAAAATTTTAGTGTAAAGAATTGATAAAATCAATATAAAATGATTGCTCATTATCTGAATAAATAATAATAGGCAGATAGTTATTTAAAGAATTATTTAAAATGGTAATTTAACCTATTTGCATCATTAGCGTGTAGTGCTGTAAAAGTAACGACTAAATGAATACCCGTATGATGTCGTTACTTTCGAACTCACTACCCGTTAGAAAGTATTCGTTACTCGTTACTTTCGTTACTGCTCAAAAACCGGGTATTAACAATCATCGTATGTACTACAAACCTGCAGCAATAGCAAATCTAATTATATACCGCACATGAGTCTTTTGAAGAATTCGTTACTATTTTAACGTAAAATATGTGCTGCCATCTGTACGTTAAAAATACATTTAATTTTCTACGTTTTAATGGGAAAAAAGGCAAACAAAATTAAAATACGATGCATAATTGAATATAACATGTCTAAATTGTATAATTTCTTACTTATGAAATAAGGAATAATCGGAGAAAGCAATTTAGGAAGAGTAAAAGTTCACCAAATTTATACGAAAACTATGAAATATAATTACACAGCCAAAATATTTTACAAACAAATTTACTTATTAATTTTACACTAAAAGTAATTATGTATTATGAAAATTTAATTTCTGGAATAATATGAAAATATTTAAATATATATATATTTAATTTCTTACGTGATTATCCTATCAAATGACACTGTACTTCAGTCACATTATTATTTCTGAAATTATTGATTTATATTTAAAAATACCCTTTTTTCAAATATGAAATTTAAAAACATAGCAACAAAAATATTTGGCACAGATGTCATATACGCACCACACTAGCGTGATTTTTTTTTCTGATGCCAATTTGGTGAAAACCTCGTTTTCGAATACAAGTTACATATATATATATTAAATAGGGAATAACAATAAATAAAAAAATGTATCATTAATAACTATAGAACAAAACAATTTATATAATTTAAAAAAAGAAAATAAAAATAACTATACAATTTATTAACAAATAAACAACATCCGAGTTACCATATCAAGCAAAATAACGGCACTTTGGCGCCAGTTAAGTACACCAGTGATTATATGACATTGGCCTCAGAAAAAAATTGCACCAATATGGTGCGTATATGACATCTATGCCAATTATTTTTACAAGCCAAACAAAAAAAAAAAAAAAAAAAAAAAAAAAAAAAAAAGAAAGGAAAAAAAAGCAATTTAACAAATTACAACGACCATTTGGGAAATGATTTTTTCAAAGACTAAAATTTAAGACATAAAAAATCGCACGGAGTTGATCATACATATTTCGTACGCCATGGATTAAACATTAACATTCTTGGGCCAATTTTAAATGAAATTTCATTTTTAAATTTCTAAACATCCCACAATATTACTTTTTATATCGTTGTATAGTGAAAAAAATCCATTTTTAATTGCAATTTGTTTGAAAGCTGTATCTCAATTTGTTTCTGAGTTATTAATTTTTTTTGTAGTTTTTATTACTTTTTTGCCATAGTGGCAACAGAAGTATCCATATCTGTTGAAAGTAAAGGGAAAATACAGATTACTGCATAGACCCATCAGGAAACGAATAAAATGCGGATTCAACCAATAAAAAGCTTCAGATATGTTTTTGATTTCCTACCCTGACAGAGGACAATAACCATTTTTCCAAATGTTTTTAAAAAAATTAGAAAACAGTAATCCTGCTTTTTCAGAATTTAGTGTCACCCCCGATGAAAAAAAAATATGTACTTAAATATAGATAGTTCAGTTATAAGACTTAAAACACACGCGTTTATTTTATATAAAATGACGTGATCCGCATCCGCTGAAGAATTTCTTTCGTTATTTAAGAAATTCGACAAAAAAATGGCTATCTCATGATTCATATGCTTTCATTTATTTGTAATATTAATGTAGATACTTAAAATTAAGTTCAGTTTATAAAAACTTCATGTTTTATCAGACGTTATTAACTTATATTTTTTCGAAACAGCGGGTATTTTAATTACCTTTTTTTTCCAGTTTTTATGAGAAAATGGCAACAAAAAGATATAACTGGTACTTTCCAACTATTTTTTCTGTACTTTTACTTTCTACGGAAATGCAGTACTTGAGTACTTGAGTTACAAAATTTAAACAAATGGCATTTAAAACTACAAAAAAAAAAAAAAAAAAAAAAATTAATATCTCAAAAATAAATTGAAATGCAGTTTTCAAACAAATTGCATTTAAAAGTACTTTTTTCCCCAATACGACGGTATAAAAATTGGAAATGTGCGATGCTTAGAAGTTAAAAAAAATGCTGTAGAGATTATTCCGTACAATGATACCTCTGCTTTGTTTTACGGCTGACTTATACAACGGGGCGTGGTTTTTTTTGGAGACGACACTTTATTAGCTTAGCTGGAAGAAAGAAATAGCATACCGGAGGTTAAAAAAATTAAACGTTATCATAAAAACATTTTTACAAGCAATCTAAAAACTCGTCTTTATCATAAAAATATTTTTTTTTTTTTTTTTTTTAAACATAAATACACGTACAAAGATATTTTTATAGGATAAAGAATGCACTGAAAGCAAACCTGTAAATTTTAGAACAGAATTTCTTGAAAATTTTCAGAATATTTAAAAGAAATGTGTTTCATTTTAGACTTTATCATCTTATCAACCAACAGTTTACGTCAATCGCATTATTATTTTAGAAATCTTTGATTTATGTTTTAAAATAATATTTTTTCCATTCTTTTTGGTTTTAATGAAGCACGCCTTTCAGATAATATATAACCTGATTTTGAAAAAAAATCTTTCAGATGGTACTGCAAGCTCAGGGTATAAAATAGCTATGCTTCTTTTTCTTTCCATAATGAAGGAATCAACAAGCTCCTACGAAATCAAAATCGTTTGAGATTTGAGAATAAATGATACTAACAGAATGATACGCATACACTGATACGTAAACAACTAACGCCGAAATATCCGAGTCTGAATACAAATTCGCATCTTTTACCGCATCCGGCTATCTGCTCCATTCATGAATTATACAAACGTAAGCAGCGTTTGAAGTTAGTTTCATTTTGTTCGGCTGCGTATTGACGCAGTAACGACTAACGAGTCATATTTCGAAGTACTGATTCGGTATTTCGTATCTTAGAGAATACCCGTTACTTAGTAACGAATATGTGCGGTTTGCTACAGCTCTATTAGCGTGTATTTCAGGATTTTATTTTCATTCAGAAATTCCGAATTCGTACCAGATATTATAAATAGTAATTTTTATTTTATTTAATGAGAGCCATTTCCTGTCAATATAAATTTAAAATTCTTAAACTACATAATATGAACTTTATAAACTTCACCGTTTACTTAAAAGGTGACACATAATAATAATAATAAAACATATGCTAGAAGTTAAATAATATACATTTGAATTAAATTTCCAAGTACTTTGGGTCTGCAATCCCGCAGTCATCGTCAGGGAATATTTTCTTTAATTGCCGCTTCATTCATTCAAATACGTCTCTTCGTTTGAAATGGGAGAGTTTATAATTCTAAGAGTAGCTAAAAGTAGAAGTAGTATTGCTTTGGATTAAACTTCAGTATTTAATTGCCATTCCATTCATTTTAATACGCCACTTTGTTCATATACGTCACCTTTGTTTTAAGTGCGTAGCTGGAAAATAGTAGAAGTAATAGTCCTTCGGTTTAAACTGAATGAAAGTTTGAATGAATGGAATGGCAATTAATCAAAATATTCCCTGACGATGGCTGCGGGATTAAAGACCAAAAGTACTTTGAAATTTAAATAAAATGCATATTTTAAAACATGTAACATCTGTATTATTACTATGTCTCACATTTTAAGTATACGGTGAACTTTTGTAACTTAAAGTTCATATTATGTAGTTTATGATTGGATCAAGGTGGAATTTTGTATTTCGTCTTATGATTTTATTTGCAAAAATACTTATTTCGGATTTTCCGGTATGGATGCGGAATTTCTGAATAAAAGTGAAATGGATGTATATATATTCTAACGATGCAAATGGTTGAAAATATTAACATTTTTCCATAACCCACACGGAAAAAAATGGGTGCTCAAAACTGAGTAAACCGTACTCAATTTTAAATACGTGACATACTCAAAATAGCTCCGATCCAAATGTACTCAAAACTGAGTAAAACGTACTCAATTTTAAATACGTGACATACTCAAAATAGCTCCGATCCAAATGTACTCAAAATTGAGAAATGCATGCATTCATTTTTAATCCCATGGTTGTGTTCAAATATGAATCGTTACCTACTGTCCCCCTGAACCTACAAATTAAAGCAAAAATGCACTAACATTTATTTTCCGTTCTAAATTATTATCAAGAAACGTTTAATTGATTATCTATATATATATTACGCTATCGTATGTGGCACAGAAATCACGATTATTTGTTAATTGTTTAATGGCAACGCCCGAATGAAAAGCATCTTATTGGTTATTGCTCAGCATTTAATGCATCTCCATACTTATAAGGGGGGTTACAATAGGGGGTGGGGTCTGTTCTGTCGCCAAAAACCGCCACGTTTTGCGCCAACTTGGCAACATCTCTAATATTTCACCAAATTCCCATAGACTTCCATTGTATACCAATAGGGTTTACTTGCTTACAGAAAATAAACAAACTGAGATATTTTAATGCAACAAAAACTAATATTGGCTTAAGGGATTGTATTAATTATATTTAAGGGAGTCCAAGTAGATTAAATTATAAATAAAAGTATCATAGTACAATGCTTAGCATGCTTTCCCAAACATAAATTTTAAGGGAGACCAAACTGGTTGCCAAGGGCAGCTAGTTGATTAAGAAAAATAGCAAAATTATTAGCAAGATAACCCAAATCGAATATTTTTATAACAAGAGCTTTATTTGTAAACACTTTTAAATTATTTTAAATTACTGTACATAATTTATTATTAGAACCATCATGAACATCTTTTATGCCACCATAAATGAAATAAACCATTACAGGGTACAAAATTATCGTTTTGTTTGGGTTTAATAACATGTGATGTTTCAAAATTGAGAAAACATATGTTCATTTTTGATCCAAACATACTCAATTCGATATGAGTACATCGATTTATTCATTTTTGTGTACTCATTTTTTTCAGTGGCATATCAATAAATATTTCGAAGGATTTAAAAAAATATATAACAGTTGCATTATTGAAAGAACTGAGATTCTTTTTTCTTTTAAGAAAACCAGTTTAATATACTATCACATACGCCGTATAATGAAAAGCAAATTAAAATAAATAAATCAATTTCAATTTCGATCCATTGAATTACTCGTAGAAAGGCTCTTGACTCTTTCTGCATTTTGAACAAATCAAATAGAATGCTAAATAAATCGAAGAAGTGACAAAAGCTTTTCATTCACGCCAGGAAATAGAAATGGGAGAGCGGGGTTTAATTAAATTTGAAATTCATTGAAAATCAAAGATCAAGAACTTTCTCGATCAATTCCTTTTTAACTGATAGACATCTTTAATCATTGGTTCTGACTGTGCAATTCTTAACAATAGTACATCTCCTTGTAACAATTGAAGTTGAAATCAATGATTTGCGATTCGAAATATAAAACAGTTATGCTTCCAGGCATTCCGATCATTTAAACATCCTTTAAAAGGAAGCAAGAGCGAATTTCTAGTCTAAGAAAACTGAAAATGAATGGCGTAATTTATTTCGAATAAATTTAATTATTTTTGAAGGAGATGTTTAAAACATTTTTAACATTATAGTGTGTACACATAGTGTAGTACACATAGTGTTATAAAATATAAGCAATTACTATACCGAACGTAAAAACTATTAAAATTACTGAAATTTAAGATTCAGTTTGATTTATTAAAAATATTTAATTATAGTTGACTTTTGACGACCGATTATCTACTCGAGGTATATAGGCCCTAGGGGGAGTGCCCTCCGTGGGGGTCTTTCTAAGGGAACCTAACCCGTATTTACGCATGGAAAATCCAAGGTTTCGAAGAAAACCACGAAAACTCCGAAACGGTTAGGCCGACGGGCGCGATTGGGTTCGAACCCAGCACCTCCCGTCTATCAGCTTCGAGAGCAGAACCTCTCAGCCACTGGTGGGGCATTTAATTATACGTAACCCCCCCCACCCTCCAGTAATTGACACCTAACGAGTAAGTGACACTTCAGCAAAAAATTAACTAAAATAAACATTTTCTTGTAAAATTCTTCAAAGTAATGCTACCTAGTGGTGACTTATTTGTCTTAATTGTGATAACTTATTAAAATAATAAAACTTTGTATAAATCACCATAAAATCAAACCAATACACAGGACGCTTTTTGAGCTGGAAAATATAACAGTCCGTCATCAGTCACTGTAAACACGAACCCTTAATGAGACAAGGTCATAAATGAATAGAAAGGGGAAAGAGGAGACATTCTAAGTTCTCCAACTAACATCTAAGTTCTCCTCTTTCCCCTTTCTGTTCATTTGTGATCTTGTCCCCTTACGGACACGTGTTTACAGTGGCTGATGACGTGCTGTTATATTTTCCAGTTCAAACGCGTCCTGTGTATTGTTTTGATTTTATGGTGATTTAAACAAAGTTTTATTATTTTAATTGTGATTTATTGCCAGTTTTTCGGCGCTATTCAACTTTTATAACTTATGTTTCAGTTATTGGTTTTTCAAAATAGGGATGGTGTCAGTTATTGGAGTCTTTGACCATAGTTATGGAGAAAAAATAATTTTTAGTAGTAAAAAGTATAATTTAAAAATTTTTAGTCAACAATAATTTTTTAATGTATCTCTACTATACTTTAAAAAAATAAAGATAAGAAGAAAATACATTTACAACTTTGTAATAGTGATTTTAACAAGAAAGAATGCTTAAGGTGTCAGTTACTGGGGGGTTTCATCCTAATTGTTTTAAAAAAATTAATATTTCCGTCTAAGATTTTTCAATCTATAAAATGTGCATGAAAATCACCAATATTATTAAAGTTGAAATTTGTGAAAAGGCAAGACTAAGAATTGGCTCACAAGGAGAGGGCCAACCTTGTTAATAGCAGATTTTGATTATTTTAATATATGTTGTAGGGTAGAGACCCCTTAGTCTCAGGTTCAACGGATTTTATCCAACGCTCCTTAGTTCTTGAGAAACCGGGGGGGGGGGGGGGGTGTCTAATAGTAGTACACAACTTAAATACTTACTTTGTAGCAAAAAGGATGGGTTGGTCGTAGCTCAGTTGGTACGGCGTTTGCTGGCTGATCTGCGGGCACGGGTTCGGTACCCGAACGCGCTACATTTGTTTTTCTCATTTTTTATTTTATAAATATACTTGTAATTATAATTTAATAATTTTAATTAAAACTTTTAATATCATACATTAATTATAATGTTAACAAACTTAAATTTATCATTTTTTATTTTTAAACTATTATTTCTCATCCTTTAAAGAGGTTTAAAAAGAAATTGGATCTATTATTGAATGATGAAAATTCCAAAATCGTGGCAAAACCTGTTGTAGCGTTATCTAGTTATGATAAAATAAAAGAATATTCAAATAAAATAAAAATAAAACCAGAAAGAAGATAATGGGGAAAGCAAAATAATTGAAAATGCAAGCATACGTATTACAAATTTAAAAACCTTTAATATGCGAAAAATGGGTTGTAATTTAATTCTGGCGCTAATTTTTAATATAATTATGCTTGTTACTTTAAAAACAGAATAATAGTATTATCGTATTGACTTCCTTTGTTAAAGCAATGCGTAAATGATGTTTGTTTAAACTCACGAATTGACACAATTGCTCAATATCATTGCATCAATAAAGAATATATGAAATACATTTTAAAAGTGATTTTAAAAAAATTAACAGTTTTATGGTGTTTTATACAACTATTTAGTTAAAAGCAAAAAATTAAATAGGTTAAAATTATAATTGATATGCAATATAATAAGTTTTAATTGACAATGAGATTGTTAAGCTATACTTACTAATATATTTATAAAACAAAAAAATGAGAAAAACAAATGTAGCACTTCACGGTATCGAACCCGGGCACGCGGATCAGCCTGCAAACGCCATACCAACTCAACTACGACCAACGTATCCTTTTAGTTATAAAGTAAGTATTTAAGTTGTGTACTACTACTATTAGAACCCCCGGTTTCTCTAGAACTAAGGAGCGTTGGATGAAATCCATTGAACCTGATACTAAGGGGTCTCTACCCTGCAACATATATTAAAATAATCAAAATCTGTGATTAACATGGTTGGCCCTCTCCTTGTCAATCAATATCTTTTTGTTTGTGAGACATCTTTAATCACTGTTTCTGATTGTGCAATTCTTAGCAATTTTGCATTTCGTTGTAACATTCAAAGTTGAAATCTATGATTTTCAAATCGATATGTGAAACAGTTATGCTTGTAGGCATTCCGAACTTTTAAACATATTTTAAAGACGGAAAAAAATAGACTTTAGACAGGGTGTTTCAATGCTGCGCAGTACACTTTTACCAATTTTTCTTGAGTTACAGCTGCCATTGTTCTGAAGGCATTGTTATGGAGGGGATAAGGTTTTTGACCTGAAATCCGCGCCTTTTTCACCAATGCAAGTTTTGCCTTATTCAGTACCAGACAGTAGTGTGATGCATTAGTTAAATGCTGCGAACAGTATGGAAGCTTTCATAAATCCCATTGGTCACCAATTTTGCCTATTTTTCGACTTTCCATGAACTTTTTACGACCTGGAATTTCCCGAATAAAGTGTTTAGAAAGTATGTTTTGAGCATGAGTAAAAGTACAGTGGGTTTCAGAGAAAAAAAATTCATTATTAATTCATTAATATATAGGATATTCATAAAAGAATGCCCCAGATTTAATGGTGTATTATAATAGTTTAATTTTGACTGTTTACAACAAATAATACATCGAATTGAAGGTAATTTAACCTTACTTTTACGAATGTTCAATATATGTACCTTTAGAATATACGACACACATCCATCCTAAAGTCAAATCCTTCCCACACTTCGGTTAACAAATCCGGAGTAATGGAAGCAATAGCCTCTTCAATTCTGTGTGTTTTTGGCCACATGGGAGATAAGAATTAAACTTTAAACGAAACGAACGTTGACCTGAAATTACAGATTCACTCTTAGCAAACTGCAGAACACAAAACGCTTTACGCTCAGGAGTCGCCATTTTGCGTATGTGGCACTGCAAGCGAGTAAATAACAAAGTTGTACTCCCGCATGCGCTCATCTAAAACTGTTTGAGTTACTCTTTGTTTGTGATCATGAACCAACACTCTACAACGCTTACAGTTGATACTATTAAAATTTATAACCGGGGCATTCTTTTATGGATATACTGTATTTATCACATGATAAAAATAAGCCAGAAAGCTAATAGAAAAAAATTTCTTATAACATGTTAAGAAGGTATATTAGTATACCTCCATTCATTAAATAAATAAATAAATTGCTCCATAAATCACCAATCTTCATTAAAATTATATTTTTAATGTGTTCTTTCATGTTAAACTTAAAAAAAGGGGTTTTTTAAATATATTTTTAAAAAAATAAAATACCATGTACCTAAAGAATTACTCGTATACAATCTACATTCAGATCAATCTGCGTCTTTCAGGTATGTATGACAATTCATCCTTTATAACAGGAGTTTCGGCATTCTGGCGTCACCCGGTTATTTAAGTACAGGTGGCTTGATAAAAATTTAGGTATTTCGAGAGCATGTATAGAAAACAAAAGAAATGTATCGATATTTTACGTTACATTTTTTTGTATAAAGCGCAAACAAATACGTAACTTTTAAACAAAACTTGTAATCAACTTCAACTAATTATATCTTAATCCACAATTTGCTTACAATGTATAAAAAAAAAAAAAAAAAAAAAAAAAAAAAAAAATCTTATTATGCGCAAGTTCGTGTGTCTTTAGCGAGAGTGATTTGGCACAATAGAGTGTTTTTGTGATAACCATTTATTGTTAACTACATTCAGTTTAATTTAATTCGTTGGCAGTAGAGTGTCTTTATATATACTCGTAAAAGAGTAGACGCATATGTAAACATCGCGTGCTCAGACTGGAAGATTTTGTCCAAAATGTGGTAACCCACATGTTTGAAAATGGCATTATTTGCCTTGATAAATTCGATTACTTGAGTAAGATAAATCAACAAGCGTTTGATTGGCGATAATGACACATTCGCCAAGTTAATATCCAAAAACATCTCATCCTACCACACTTTTATGTTTAAAGCCACTCTAACTTCCGGCAGTGACCACACTTAACTAGAATTAGAGAACTCCGTTTTTTTCATGTTTAAACCAGGCTTTTGTGCAGTCTTTGCCTGCCTATACATTTAACGTGCAGTAGACAATCATGTATTGAATTTAGCGTGTTTTGTAAAAAAACAAAAGAAACCTATACACCATACGATAAATATTTATAGCTTAAACCCTTCCATAGTTTACTAGAATTCTAGTCTAAAAAGCTACATTTAATTTCATTCAGTGGTTGTTTGGAAAACTGCGGGCATACATTCATACATAAATATATTCATGCATACAGAGAGCGAGAATTAGAGAGAGAGAGGGGAGAGAGAGAAATTTAGAACAAGTAGAGCTGACAACTTATGAAGTTCATAGCTTCTGTGTTTCACTGATACTTATTAAATAAAAGGTTACTACACTATATATAAATTTTAATACTTAAAAGAAAAAATTCTATAATGAACATGCAAGCATTTCAGTTATGAAAACGTAAAAAAAAAGCAGACTATGTAATTATGGTAATGTTAAGGTTCAGGCTCTGGAAGAATTGAAACATCATTTATAGTATCCATTGGTAATAGAGATACATAATGAAAATGAATTTCTTGTTTGAGTTTTGTAGGAATTTGAGTATTCGTAAATAAGGTAGTTTTTTGAGTGATAGTTTTCAATACTTAGAGTCCGGAAAGGCTGTCTGTGAAAATTAGAATTTCTATGTATGGTGAATTATCAGCCCAGTGAATAGCAATTTTAGTCGCTAATAATTATTCTTGAGCACCTGAATTTTGAAATACTAGCTTCACTTTCTGCGAAAAGTAAAAACTTTTATTTGTAAAAAAAAAAAAAAAAAAAAAAAAAAAAAAAAAAAAAAAAAAGAAATGCGTAGCTTGTTCCTTTATTTGTTATCCAGCTATCGATATAAATTCCTGCAATCTTTCTTTATATACTAGCTGCCCTTAGCGACCAGTTTGTTCTCCCTTAACCCTCCGTCTACCAGACGGGTCCATTGGACCCGACAGGTACATACAAAATATTCATTCAAACCAGAAATTTCTTTAAAATAAACTAAGTATATAAACCAGACAAAAATAAGGTAAATAAATAAGTTAAATAGTTTTAAATAAAAATTCTGGTGTAGAACGTTTTATTAAAACTTGAATAAAATTCCCGGTAGATCTAGGGTTAAATGCATGCTAAGCATTGTATCATGATACTTTTATACATAATTTAATTTACTTGCTCAATACTTCACGAAATCCGAAGATTCTGATATAGAAATCATGAACTCGGCATTTTTATGTTAGCTAGGCGCTCGCGATAAATCGCCAAACATTGTTTCCGTGGTATTTTTTCGTATTTTAATAATTTCAATTAAAATATAGTACTTTTACTCATTTTATTTAAAATGCATAACTTTAATTTAAAACTGAAATATTTAAAACTTATGACTCTCAATTATTGCTTTAAAAAAAGAAAAGTAATATATAATACCATAAACCATGGCATTTAATTTCAACATCAAAGCTTAATTTACCACGCGAAACATTTTTTGTGACAGTCACATGAAAGGGACTATTATAATACTGATGACATGATGGCGATGGAACAATATTTGGAGATTTATCACTTGCGCCTGGCTGACATTAAATTACCAAATTGGCCGCCTAGCATGCAAAAAGCGAAGTGGTCAACCCAGAACTGTGGATGACAGTCCCATGACTTAGGCTTTTATTATACAGATGTGTAAATCTTTTTTATATGAAAGCAGCTGAAATTTGGATACTTTTGGGATGACAAAATGAGGGCAAATGCCCACTTTTAGGAATATTTAGGCAAGGTATTCAGGTGTTATTTGATTTTTTTTCTAGTTTTAAATGAACAAGTCTTAATCCTGTTAAAATACATAGCGCCATGCTTGGAGACTTTTTATAACAATAAATTTTATTGTTGTATTGAGGAGATGATTGTTAGGTCCTGAGAGGGCTGTAGTCTCGAAAACCAGACCGCTTCCAAGTAGGCAACTTTTTCATCCTCTGAAATTTTTAAGTATCAAGATTTTAGCGCAGCTTTTGGGATTCTGCTTTCAAAAGAAGCTATTTTAAGTAAATTTTGTATTATTCTACCTAGCTCTTTATGCTTCTATTTAACATGCTGTATCAACTTGAGATAGCTATCGAGGACTACCCCCAGATAAATAAAACGAGATAGATTCTTGAGAGACTTTTTGTTTAATTTGAAAAACGGAGTCCTCTTAAGTAGTTTTTGTTCCTTAAATGTCAATACTATTGATTGCTCTTGTGAGATATGTATTTTATTTTAAATTGACCAAGTATTTATTATTTGATGAACTTGATTTCCATTATCTTCTAAATTACACCATACCCGCTGCTAATATTGGTAAATCATTCGCCATAGGCCACATGGATAATACAAGCTCTTATCACTTCTCTTAGTAAACCAATCTTAAAAAACCGCCAGTTAAAAGGGTCTAAGCATGAACCTTGAGGGCATCCTCTGTTAAACAAGTGAATTATGTTAAGAAAAAGCCAATTAATGATAGCCTCTCTAAAAAACGAGCGTATGTAATTGAAGTAAGTTAACTTTATGTTATAAAATTTGAGTTTTTAAAGCGTTGCTGTCCATGCTAAGGAGTCGAACGTAAGATTTACAGCACATAAAAAAAATCAACTATTGCTTCTTATGTCAACATTACAAACATCTTTACAAAAAATAACAAATATATGTTTGATTTTCCTAGCTCTTTTCCTGTCAACAATCTTTAGTAACAATCTCTGTAAATATTTTACCAGGTGATTCAAAATAGATGTCTCCCTATTATATTTTGAGGAGCTGATGATGAAACATACTTTCAATTACTAAAATATAGGAATCAAGTTTAGCTTTTAGATATGCATTTGTTTTAAAAAAGAATGGATACATATTAAAATAAGATTTTCTGTTTATGCCCTGGGTCCAATAAACTTTATTTTAAAAAATATTGCCTTGTGTCTCAAAAGGACATAAAAAAAATAATCTCGATCTTCTTTAACCAAAAATAACAGAATTATGATGTTTTAAATTTTATGAAATTTCCATGGTTTCAGGCACGAAAAGAAACTTTCTTTTTTAGGTGCGTTCGTAATTATATAAATACTAGAAAGATGGCCCGTCAAAAATGACGGAAAATGTAATATATAGATCTGTTATATACAACACATCTGCATGAATATGAGTTTTTCTCGCTTGTTCCGCAGTGATTGATGAAAATAACACATTTTAAAAAAGAAACACATTTATGAAAAACTATGTATAATGAGTACATAAAAAATGCAATTTAAGTGTAAATTAACATTTGGTCGGAAAACTTCAGGATATACGACGTTTTTTGTAAAACTTTTTTATTATTTAAAAGCGGACCTTGCTTTTCAGTATCTTCGACATATATTTTTAAATATCCTTCCTCTTTGAATCTTGAAATAATTACATATAGTTGTCCATGAGAAAAAACCAGTTCTTTTAAATACAGTCCGACTGTAGAAAATGTTTATCCTTCTAACTCATTTATCATATTTGTAAATGACAGTATAAATGAAAATTTTGTTCATATCAATTCATTTCATTCATTACTCATTCATTTCAAATGAAAAATACTATAAATTATTGAAAAAAGGTATTTCTTTGTTAAAAAACATATTCTATATTACATCTCTACTTCATTATTAATTTTCCAATCAAAGAACAGAACAAACCTAACAACAACAAAAAAAAAACGTTGCCGCTTTGAGTTGCCATTATCATCTGCATGAGAAAAAAAAATAAACGCTATAAAAACCATAGAGGTAATTCAGTGTTGGATGAATGCCAACATCGGTTCCCTTTTCTCATGTAAATTTTTTCATGGTGCTGCGACCGGCGGTGACGTCATTAACATTGTATTAAAAGAGAGGCGAAATAGTAACTCAATGAGCGAAATTTTTTATGTGAACTATTCTAAAATGTGAATGACTCACCATAACAGCTCTGTGCTTGTTTACATTAGGAAAATTAAACACGGTTTCTGAAATGGTTTAACGATAGCGCAACACATTAAACTTTTCTAATAGAAAAATATGCTGAACGTATGGTGTTTTTATAGAAAAATGTGCTGAACAGACGTGATTCAAGATAGAAGAAATAAATGTAAAAAAAATATTGAAAGACATACTTTCATTAATATTCACAAAAATGTATCTTTTTAATGCTCTAAAAAGTGGGAAATTTTTGGGATTGAAATGAAATTGTTTTATTTTCTCATGTTCCAGAAAAAAAAAAAAAAAAAAAAAAAAAAAAAAAAAAAAAAGAAAGCTTGGTCGCCAATTCAATTTAACTTTTTTTAAGTTTTTTTATGATATTATATTATGTACGTTACCTACGTATATATATGTATATAAAGTTGGCGCCCGCGCTTTCATTTTTTTCCCTTGGGCATGGGAAAATGAAACAATTTATTTTCAAGCCCAAATATTAATTGCTACTTTTTAGTGTATTTAATATATATATATATATATACATTTTTGAAGAATTTTAATAAAAGCATGTCTTTCAAAAAAAAAAAAAAAAAAAAAATAATAATAATAATAAATAAATAAATAAAAATTTAGAAAAATACATATATTTTGTTTTTAATATTTTAGTCAAACAACTCTTTTTTAGTCTTATTCTACATTTATTTTAGGCACAGATGCTCATACATTGGCGCGATTTTTTTCCGACGCCAGTTTGGCGAAAACCTCGTTACCATATCATCTATATCCGGGAAACCATATCAAGCAAAATAACGACACTTTGGCGCCAGTTAAGTACCCGGTGCGTATAGGATATTGGCGCCAGAAAAAAATCGCGCCAATATGACATCTGTGCCTTATTTTATTCTTAATTTTTTTGTACAAACTATAGCGTAAATAATGCAAAATAATAGACATTTTGTAACTTTTCCACTATAGGGGTCTTGGCGTTTTTTTGAAAAAGCTTGTTGTAATTCGGGCATCAGAAAGTGAGATTTGTGATCAAATCATATAAACAGCTATGAAAATCAAATAAACAATATTTTAAGTTTATTTGGTACTTTTCGGTTAGCCGGGCGCCAGTGTTATATAAACAAATTTATGTATATATACAGGTATGTATATATACATATATATTTACATCCATATATGTGTGTATATATACAATATTTGTATATGTATATATTTGTATATTTACATATGTATATATACATAAATATGTATATATAACACTGGCGCCCGGCTAACCGAAAAGTACCGTTTAGGTATATAATCTATAAATATTTTACTTATATCTATATTATTGTTGTTTTTTTATATACAATTTACTTCTGTTTGTATGCAAAAATAGTTATAATATAGTTGCTTCTGTGTATTAAATAAATTATGTAAATATTGAAAAATTACTTGTGTAGTATATGAAACAGTGAATAAGTTGCTAGAAAATGTGGTAGAGATGTCATATTCACCCCATATTGGCGCGATTTTTTTCGGTTGCCAATTTGGCGAAAACATCAACAGCATAAACAACATAATCCGGGTTACCACATCAAGCAAAATAACGACACTTTGGCGCAAGTTAAATACCTGTTGCCTATATGATATTGGCGACAGAAAAAAATCGCGCCAATATGGGGCGAATATGACATCTGTTCCAAATATCTTTACTATATCATCTATATCCGGGTTACCATATCAAGCAAAATAACGACACTTTAGCGCAAGTTAAGTACCCGGTGCGTATATGACATTGGCATCAGAAAAAAATCGCGCCAATATGATATGACATCTATGCCAGATGCTGTATATTCTCGCGGCCGCCATCTTCGATATTTTGAGATTTCTTGGCGATGTTTTACATTTTATTTTCGTTAATCCTAACAAACGCATAAATCGCTGCGTGACGACATTTACTACTTGGCGGAAAAGGGGTTTTCACGCCAAGAAAAAATCCAAGATGGCGGCCGCGGGAATATATGACATCTGTTCCGTTTAGTATGAGTTTTAATTTATTCTATTGTATAACAGTTATTTGTTCACTTATTTTAAGTATATATTTGTGATTTAATAAAATAGTTCGTAAAAGCCTGTAATTTTCAAATGTTATATTTTTTGGTACTTCTTAGTTATCCCGCAGACCAATTTCGACAAATTATACAAATCTCCAAACCACTCGCCAAATTATACACATTGACATAATTTTTTATTTTAAATAACGAAAGAACAAATAAATTAGTAAAACATTAATAAAAACACAAACAAAACGTCGAATTAATGGTTTTGCTGGCCATTATTGGCATTCAATCTTACAATTAATTAATTAATGGCAACCATTATTGGCAATTAATCTTACAATTTGGCGACAGTAATTTGGTCGACGGAATAACTAAGAAGTACCTATTTTTTAAATGCTCACTTTATCTTCATGTTTTTTCTTTTATTTTTCAAATGTTTCAATTCACATGATTTTCATTTTGCGCTAACTATTACGCTTGGCGGCAATGGTGTCGTATAACGGAAAAGTACCAGAAAATGAAATTTGGCAACATATTTTCGGGGTACAGATGTCATATTCGCCCCATATTGGCGCGATTGTTTTCGGTTGCCAATTTGGCGAAAACATCAACAGCATAAACAACATAATCCGGGTTACCACATCAAACACTTTGGCGCAAGTTAAGTACCTGTTGCCTATATGATATTGGCGACAGAAAAAAATCGCGCCAATATGGGGCGAATATGACATCTGTTCCGAAAATAAAATGTAAAACGTCGCTAAGAAATCTCAAAATATCGAAGATGGCGGCCGCGAGAATATACAGCATCTGGCATAGATGTCATATCATATTGGCGCGATTTTTTTCTGATGCCAATGTCATATATGCACCGGGTACTTAACTTGCGCCAAAGTGTCGTTATTTTGCTTGATATGGTAACCCGGATATAGATGATATAGTAAAGGTATTTTCGTCAAAATGGCGTCGGTAAAAAGTCGCGCCAATAAGGGGCGTATATGACATCTGTGCCCAGCATCTAAGCCTTGTTTTCCATTGCCGCCATTAAAGTTTCAGCTGTACGATCGGGAATAGGAGTAAGAAAACACCCCCGTGTTTCACGACATAAACTACCTAACACCCACTGAGGAGGAAGAAAACGTCCTACGTTGCTGTATTTCTGGTAAAAAGAGTTGCATCTACTTCTGTAATTTTATTAGTTCCACCGATTTTTCTGTTTGGTCGTGAACACAAAGCATTTGCACAAACTTCTCTCAAATAACTATTCCAGTCAGCTGTTGTGTTGTGGTTCATATCAAGTTGCAGCCTACAAAACTCGGCACAGATGTCATATTCGCCCCATATTGGCGCGATTTTTTTCTGATGCCAATGTCATATACGCAACGGGTACTTAACTGGCGCCAAAGTGTCGTTATTTTGCTTGATGTGGTAACTCGGATTATGTTGTTTATGCTGTTGATGTTTTCGCCAAATTGGCAACCGAAAAAAATTGCGCCAATATGGGGCGAATATGACATCTGTGCCCAAAACTCAATCGATGTCAACTCTTGGCACCATAAATATATAAACCTTAAAGCATTAAGAAAAGACAACCGCGATCCTTCAAACCATGTTTCTGTCATATTCCTACGCTTTCTCGGCATGATCGTAAGCTACATCTCCATTTCGGATTTTCAAACCATGTTTTCTGTCGTATTCCTACGCTTTCTTGTCATGATCGTAAGCTAGATCTCCAGGCACAGATGTCATATACGCACCATATTGGCGCGATTTTTTCTGTCACTAATTGGGCGAAAACATCAACAGCATAAACAACAATATCCAGGTTACCATATCAAGCAAAATATCGACACTTTGGCGCCAGTTAAGTTCCCGTTGCGTATATGGCATTGGCGTCAGAAAAAAATTGCGCCAATATGACATCTGTGCCCATCTCCATTTCGGGTTTCCAGAACTCGTCCATAATTCCATTTCATGGTTTTTTGAACACAACATTTTATTATGCAGAATTCCAAATTCCTCAAACAGTTTTATTGCAATTTTCTCATCATCTGGTAATTGCCAAATGGTAAAATCCATCTCAGCGTCAGCAGTAAAAGTAAATTACAACTTCATAAAAAAAATTATTTTCAATTCGAATAGTAAATTAAATAGCTTTTAAGGTTAAATAATAACAATTCACGCGATTCACGTTTCATAAATAGCATATCACAATGTTCTGCATGGTTTACAATAAAAATACTCTTCACGATCAGGGTTGAAATAACTGGCGCATTAACATACATTTTGGCATGATGTCCTTATAACGGAAAAGTACTCATTTTCTCTATCTTGCCAAGGTCCTATACAGGAAAAGTACCTAAAGCACATTAAAATCGGGCAGTTAGGAGCTCGGACAGTACAATGCCGTCTATTGGCGGTTATGTTATTAGTAGCATCGGGATGAAGATGTAAAGACGTACATTTTCGTATATTACACTTTTAAATTCTCATCCATAGATTCTGAAAAAAAAAAAAACCCTTAAAAGTACGGAGTTAAAATTATATTGCGGTGACCTCGGTTGTGAAAGATTAATGGTTTTAAATGGTAATTTCGCCAAAAAAGCCAGCTATCGCCAAGTTGATTTCGTTTATGACAACTTATTTTTGTCGCCAAATTTGGCGATATTTTTTCAAATTTGGCGATATTTCGCCAAGTTGGTCAACCTTTGGCGCTACCGTGGTAACCCTGCATTAGTATTTTTCAACAATTATTCATTACGTCATTACAATGAGGCGGTTCTACCGGAATCGTGAGGGACACACAGAGACTTGGATTTTATATAAATAGATGTTGTACCTATAGTCGTCGTTCGGTCCGTCCGTCTGTCTGTCTGTCCGTATATAACAGAGAAAAAAACTACCCAACCGAATGGTCTGAAATTTTAAATATGTAATTGTTGTAAAATTTTTTCGAGTCATTTCAAACTTTATGAAAATCGGATGCATAGTTTAATTACAGGGACAGTCATAAGTTTTCCGTTACATTATGGCCAATGGGAAAAAAAAAACATTTCAAGTGCATTTTAATGATGTTACAGCCTTTAGAACAGAATAAAATTGATATAAATTCATATGCACTTATTAAGTGTGCTAAAATATATATTCATTACAATATGCGGTACAAAAAATATTTATAAAACTAGTTATAGTACGAACGCACCTCATTTGCCACGTTTGACATGCAATTTCCAACTTGTTTTAATGAAAGTTTGGTTCAAAGGTAAACAGGTTATTCAGTCTAATTTATTTCTTCTTTCATACATAGATTTTACAGAGTATATTTGAAATTTGAAACGTTTTTTTCCATAGCTAACATGTCAATTTTTTCAGAAGTTAGAAGGTAAAGTAAACTTCGTTTATTATAAAAAGTACTTGAAATTGTTTTCTAAATTTTTCATGTGCTGCAAAATCTGCTCAAACAAAATCGCAATGGGTAGGATAAAGAATTCGTTTTAAGTTGGTTTCCGTTTTAGAAGTTAAATGGTCAATTCAATCGTATTCTTTACGCTAAGGTTATAAAAGTTTCCTGTTTAAGACAATTTCCGTTATAAAATCTATACAGTTGAAAATCGATAGAATTTGAACATCTCTATAATAATAGGCTAAGTCATGTGACTGTCATCAATAGTTCCGGGTTGACCGCTTCACTTTTTATATGGCAAACAGCCAATTTGGTAATTTAATGTTAGCCGGGCACAGGTGATAAATCGCCAAATATTGTTCCATCGCCATCATATCATCAGTATTTTAATAGTCCAACTCATGCGACTGTCTTAAACAATTTTTCGCGAGGTAAATTACAACAAAGCTTTGATGTTGAAATAAAATGTCATAGTTTATGGTATTATATTTATTACTTTTTTTAATTTTTTTTTTTTAAGAAATAAGAGAAAATTGAGAATCGTAAATTTTAAGTATTTCCGTTTACATTAAAGTTATCTATTTTAAATAAAATGAGTGAAAATATTATATTTTAAATGAAATTAATGAAATAAGAAAAAATACGACGGGTACAATGTTTGGCGATTTATCACCTGCACTCGGCGAACATAAAAATACCAAGTTTATGATTTCTGTATCAGAATGTTCCGATTTGGCGAAGGATTGAGCAAGTAAATTAAATTATGAATAAAAGTAACACGATGCAATGCTTAGCATAGATTTAAAGGCGACCAAACTCGTCGCCAAGGGTGGCTAGTTTTTAAAATAAGGACGTGGAAAATTCTATAATAAATGCATTAAAAATTGCATTAAAAAAAAAAAGAGCGAGGAAGAAAACTAACGTCAGATTTTTCAACTACATTAAAAAATCTAGTTTTATTTGGAGGACAAAATATATATGCTGTGCTTGATTT
The DNA here is from genome assembly GCA_963932465.1 of Maratus speciosus. Classification (NCBI taxonomy): domain Eukaryota; kingdom Metazoa; phylum Arthropoda; class Arachnida; order Araneae; family Salticidae; genus Maratus; species Maratus speciosus. Next base: position 339,578,059 of record OZ010786.1, on the reverse strand, counting down.
TTAGAATGATGTGTATTTAACCCTTTATCCACTGCATTATGATCTACTGCAGTTTTTTTCATGTAATTATTTTTTTTTCCAGTTACTACAATGAAACTTAAAGGATATATATATATAAAAATATTCACCCGTGAGAAATTTAATTCGTTAGAGGTAATTAATTAAAGTGGTACTTTAAAGTACTGTCAGTACACCATGCCTAAAATATTCTGGTGACAGAAAATCCACATGACATTTCAAATAAAGTTTAAACTCTTAAAAATGCTAAATGACAAGAAGACACTCGAAAGTTAACCATAATAAAACATTGAATTGACATAGTTATATTTTACACATGAAAAATGAGTAAAAATTGAAATTTGATAGCATTAAAAACTATATTTTTTTAAGATTTCGATCTTGTTAGCAGTCCTTTAGTTACGCGACGCCTATATTCCAGGGACAAAATGTTCGCCCGCATCCCCACATATGCAAAATATGAATTTACGCATTCCATTTCTAGCACAGCAAAAAAAGAGCCTGTGCCACAACTTTCTTGATTTTTTATAAAAAATAATAATGAAACAGAAAAGAAATACCAGGAAAATCATTACTACACTAGAATTTAGTAATTACATTATAAATTAGGAAAATTAGGATACATTATAAAGCAGATAAAAACGATGGATAATTACACAGACGAATGTAAACAAGAAGTTTTTCCCCAACATTCAGTGTACTGGCGGTACTTATAAGTACCACTGAGTAAATCAACTGTTAAATCAAATACATACACCGTTCACCTACAATAGCTAGTCAAATTGCACTCTAATATCATAGTGAACACGTAAAAAAATCCAACACTTACCTTATATCCTTTACTATGTGTGCAGCAATAAAAAGACTAGTGTGACAATCTATACAAAATGTCGGCACAAAACACACCCACTGTTTCAAAGATAGCCTCCTTCCTCTCTAAAATAACAAAATTAGAACTACTGCTGCCATGTATCCTGATAAAGGGGAGTTAAAGGAGTGTTTTTGCAAAGTACCGTTAGACTATTAGTAATATTCACTATGGGATGAATGTTTATAGTGAGTGGTACTTATAAGAACCATAAGTAGATAAAGAGTTAAATACAATATTCAAAACCAGAAGAAGGTACCCTTGCAAGCTTAGGCGATAAATATTGTTAATTGTGATAATCTTGAAACTTTCTTTTTAGATTTGCGTATTTATTTTATGTTACTCAAATTATAATTTACATTGTAGTAGTAAAGAAATATTTACTATTAAGTCATGTGTTGGTAAATTATAAAATCACATGCTTGAAAATTATTTTTAAAAATAATAAAAAATCAGTAAAATAAGTTAGAATTTTTAATCGAATTTTATTTGAATTTTGTTTTTCTTTTGAAGGTGTAATGATTGTAATGCATGCTATTATGCGATGTTTAGATCCGAAGATATAAGTGATCAAAGTGAAATCGATAGCACATATCGAACATCTAGTTTTTCTTTTGAGATTATTATTAAGATAAGACACAGAGCATTTATTTGCACATGCTTTTTTTACAATATGCATTTATTTGCAGAAATTACTTCGGCAAAATTTAAATATATATTTTCAAGAAATTCAAAACAAATTTTCTCCATACAATTTAAAGGAAATTGTTTTAAAAGTAAATGACTGTGCAGAGCAGCTATATATATGCTGATCAATGGAAATAAAACACATAATTATTTTTTGTACTATTTCATGTGCTTTAAGCAAAACTCTCCACATTTTATTCAATTTAAACGAGTGAAATAAAAAACTAAATAAATTGAAACGGTGACAAAATCTTTTCATTTGAATTCGTAAAAAGAAAAAGGAACAGCGTTTAATTAAATTAAAAACTCCTGAAAATAAAAGATCGAGAACTTTCTCAGTCAATTTCTATTTAACTGATGCATTTATTTAATCAATTCGTTTGAAAGTGCAATTCTTTACAATTGTGTAGTATGAAATCATGAATGTTCACAGTAGAGGTCTGCACTGGGCGAAATTTCGAGGCCCGGCTCACATAAGAAAATAATTCGGCCCGGCGAGGCCCGACACAAAAATTAAAAGTTCGGCCTGAGCCTGGCCTGTAGAAAAAGTAATATTGGCCCGGCCCGGTAAAAAACTTAAAAGTTTGACCCAAATCCGGCTCGGAAAAAAAGTTAAAATCTCGGCCCGAATTTCTACAAAACATTGATTTATACGTCGATTTGGTTAAAAATTTGTGTCGAACGAAGAGTTCTGACCAAAAATATTTATTTTAACTTTTTTTTTTTTCATGTTTAAAATCTTCCTTTTTATAGAAGTGCCACTGGCTGCGATATTTATTTTTTTAATGAATCACTATTTCTTGTATGTAAATGTTTCAGTTATCATTAATATTGTTAATCCATATTCCATGTATTGAGGTGTTAAAAATCTGAAAAATGATCTACAGTAAAATCTTCTACGACGGAATTGCATAGAAAAGAAAAAAAAAAATGCGTTAGAGATAAGTTCCCTTCTTATTAAGTATAAATGTATTATATATCTTTTCTTACGTATTCGTATATTAATTTTGAAGGGATCAACACGTTTTTCAGTTTAAAACAATGTTCCGTCATAGGCAGGTTCCTTTTCACATGTTTTACTATACTTTAAATTAGCTATAATTTAATAAGCGTAGAAATCTACTATTCTTTAAAAAGAACAAATTTTAATGTTTAAGTGTAGAATAATGGCGATTTAAAAATGTATGCATTTTTTGCAAAATTTTTTGGCCCAGGCCTAATTTAATTGACTTTTGAAGGGACCAGGCCACGCTGAGACAATGATTTTCATACGGCATGGGTCAAAACTAGGACTGAAAATTTGGGCCGTGAAGACTAGGAATGAAACCAGTCCCGGTTTTGTACAGAAAAAATAAGTTAGACCCGGTCCGAGCCTTCAGAAAAATGTACGGCCCGGGCCCTGCTCTGCCCTGCCCGAAAAGAGTGGAGGCCAGGCCCGGCCCGTGCAGATCATAATCATATATATGCGCATAACATGAAAATTTGTGATTTCATATTACGCATGTATTCATGAACGTTCATGTTCTTGTACATGTTCAATAGCAATTCATGTATATTTTGATCAACTTGTTTAAGTCAATCTTATTACGAATCATACGAACGGCTTCAGGAGACATTATTTTTTAATTAAAAATTTAAAGAGCTTATTATATTATTATGAAATGGAATTGTAATTAATCTGAATAATTAATGTTGGTAGATATTTGTTTAAATCCTCGTTGTTTAAAATAGTAATAGTAATATTATTTAATAAGTTATATTACCTAAAATAACAACTAATATTTCGAAGAACTTTTAAAAATGTTTTTTATTATCCATGTTGCCAATTAAGTGGACATTTGTATTGAAATTTATCGGTGTTTGCGAATAATAACATTAGCCTTATTTGAGGGACTCACAACCATAGTAGACATAGTCCATTTTGAAAAAAAAAAGAGATAATGCATTTAGATTGTGCGTAAAATTTGTTTTATCCCCTATCACAGTAAACCAACTCTACAAACAGATGATATATATATGGTAAGTTATGTGAAAACAGACTTGCTTCACTGTGGAAGTGGATAAAACAGACTTTATGTACCTTCTAAATGGATTATGTCTTTTTTTTTTTTTTCAAAATGAACTTTGTCTGCAATGGTTGTGAGCCGATCATTTAGTGTAACGAGAATCCTGGCAAGTTGGTCAATTTTTTGCTGCCAAAAAACATTCACATAGTCACCCATTGCACATTTATTTTCTAAATAATGGTAGCATGGTGTTCTCCGAAACACCATCTCGCACTTTATCCTTAGTGGACAGAGGGCGTGAAAATTCAGATTGCTTTCGTATAGGTTATAAGATTTTCGATATGTTTCTTTCTCTCTTACAAGGAAGGCCTCCATACGAACATACTCAGAAACATCTGAAAAAATTACAGAATGTTCTTGTCATACGGATATATATGATTATAAAAACAAATTCGGCGGAAGCCCGATACAGCGTCCGTAAAAAAATAATGAAATTTTCGTTTATTTGGCGATTTATCACCGGTTGGCGATGGAAAAAAAATACGCTTTTATGTGGAATACTCTTTAAGGAAAAAACTTGTTTATGTTGAATTTGTTTATATAAGTTTAATTTAAATAACTTCAGTTGATCATTTTTAGTTTGCTTTAACTATAGCTTTGTCATTTTTAGTTTGTTTTAACTACAGTTTGTCATATATATTTATATGTATTCACAACGAAATTTAAATATCACATTTTACGATTTAAAACAAAATTTAAATTGATTTAAATTGTTTCAAGCTCAACGATAAGGCATAGAGCACTGCCGATTTGATTTTGTTGCTATGGAAACGACTTCTTCTTCGTTATGAAAATGTATTACGGCATTCAAATGTCAGCTGGCTATAACTTAAAATAGATATTTGCGACTTGCAAAGCATAGAAAATATGTTTACAGTGATAAAATTAAATAACTACAGCAACAAGCAACATACCGGATGTCCTAAAAAAGGACTGACTGATTTTAAAATTCAATAACTTGCAAACGGGGACAGTAATTTATAAAATTCTTGCAGGAGGGTTATGCATAAGGTCATATGCATAAGGTATGCATAAGGTACTATCGTAAGTAAAAGTGTTGCTCATAAATTGTTCTCAGGTAAGCTGCCTTTAATTAAATCTAATATTAAGCTACAAACTTATACTAAAGACTCTTTAACTGTTTTGGGGGAATTAAAAGTAAATGCTGTTGTTGATGAATATTCTATACCTGATTTAAAAATGTTAGTTATTAAAGAGGAGGGTCCGAGTGTATTCGGAAAAACTTGGTTAAAAGCATCAAAATTATTTTGGCCTAATGTAAATATGATTAAAAGCATTTCGAAAGATGATTTAATTAGAAATTTTCCTAATGTTTTTGCTGACGGGATCGGAACAATCAAGGGCCCTCCTGCGTCAATAAAATTGAAAAAAGATGCGAAACCAGTTTTTCTTAAGTCTCGACCTGTTCCTTTTGCTTTAAGAAAAGCTACTGATGTTGAATTGGAACGATTAACTAATGAGGGTATTTTAAAACCTGTTGATCATTCAAAATGGGCTACTCCTATAGTAATTGTTCCTAATCCTAATGGTTCTGTTAGAATATGTGGTGATTATAGAGCAACAATTAATACAAATACTGAAAATGATAACTATCCTCTTCCTAGAATGGAAGAATTATTTTCTAAATTATCAGGTGGTAAATTTTTTACTGTTTTTGATTTAAAAGATGCTTATTTACAACAACCTGTAGATAAAGAAAGTTGCAAAATTTTGACTATAAATACTCATAAAGGTTTGTTTAATGTGTTACGATTAGCATTTGGGGTAAAATGTGCTCCTGGTATGTTCCAAAGAAAAATTGAACATATTTTTAAAAAAAATTGAATATGTTGGTGCATTTTTAGATGATGTTATTATTACTGCTAGTAATGAATCAGAACATTCTGAAAGAGTTGAAAATGTTCTGAAATGCTTTTCTGAGCATGGTATAAGATTAAATAAGGAAAACTTAAAATTTATGGTTTCGGAAGTTTCGTATTTAGGTCATAAAATATCTCAGGAAGGAATTAGACCTATTCCAGAAAAAGTTAATGCTATTTTGAATGCTCCTATTCCAAATAATGTGTCACAATTGCGTTCATTTTTAGGCTTAATTTCTTATTATAGAAACCTCCTGCCTAATATTTCACATGTCTTAGAACCTTTACATAGATTATTAGATAATAATGTAAAGTGGACATGGTCAGAAAAGCATGAAAAAGCGTTTCAAAAAGTGAAACAATTATTATGTACATCTCCTGTTTTAGAATTATATGATGTAAACAAAGATATAGTTTTAAACTGTGATGCTTCTGAATATGGTATAGGGTCTGTTTTAAGCCACATTGTTGAGGGTAAAGAAAAACTTATTACTTATGCTTCGAGAACTTTAAATAAAACTGAAAGAAATTATGCAATGATTGATAAGGAAGCTTTATCTGTAATGTTTGGTGTCACTAAATTTCACCAATATTCAGCTGGAAAAAATTTAAAATTATAACAGATCATAAACCTTTAATTAGATTATTTGATCCTGTTAAAAAGGTACCTGATACATTATCACCTAGAATGCTGAGATGGTCTTTAATGTTAGCTGGGTAGGATTATACAATTGAGTATCGCGAAGGTAAAAATAATAAAAATGCGGATGCATTAAGTAGATTACCTCTCCCAGAAACTGCAAATATAGTGAGTAACCCTGCGGAAATAATGTTTGTTTCAAATAATGATAATTGGCCTGTTACTTCTAAAACTATTGCAAAGTGGACAACTGAAAATCCTGTAACTAAACAAATTTTAGAGTGGGTGTTACATGGGTGGCCTCGAAAGGTTAAACAAGAAGAATATCAACCATATTTTCGTAGAAGGGAGGAAATTTCCTGTCTAGAAAATTGTCTATTGTGGGGACATAGAGTGATCATTCCAGAGGAAGGTCGTGAATATATATTAAAATTACTACATTCCGTTCATCAGGGTATATCGAGCATGAAAGCGAAAGCTAGGGGGGTAGTTTGGTGGCCAAATATGGATAAAGAAATTTAACAAATGGTAAATTCTTGTAATAGATGTCAGATGTTTGCGAGGGATTGTCCCAAAATGGAACCCTTGAAATGGAAATCTGAACTGCCCTTGGAAAGGATCAATATACATCATGCCGGTCCTTTTGAAGGTAAAATGTTTTTAATAGTAGTCGATTCTTATACCAAATGGTTGGAGGTAGAGGTAGTACCCAGGTCTGATAGTAAAACTACAATTAAGGTATTAAGAAGAATTTTTGCCACATTTGGATTACCTGTTGAATTGGTCAGTGATAATGGTCCCGCGTTCACAAGTGATGAATTTGAGGAATTTCTTAAAAATAATGGAATTAAGCATACGCCTGTTCCACCTTATCATCCGTCTTCGAACGGACAAGCGGAAAGATATGTGCAAACTGGGAAAAATTGCCTTAAAAAGCTAGATAAAAGTGACATAACATTGTCAATTTCACGATTTTTGTTAGAAAATCATTCCATTCCTCATTCGGTGACTGGTAAAACTCCTGCTGAATTAATGTTTGGAAGGCCAGTTCGAACAGCCCTTCACTTGGTATTACCATCAAAACCTAAAATACAGCAACCCCTTCACAAATATAAGCTTCATGATTTAGTTTTTGTTAAAAATTTTGGAAAAGGGGAGAAATGGGTAAAAGGAAAAATTATGAAATTATTGGGGAGTAGATGGGTTTTAGTAAATAGATGTGATGGAGTAATGTGTAAACGTCACGTTGATCAGTTGAGACGTAATAAAGAGATAAGTTATGAAATACCAGAAAGGGTTATAGAGATAAATCGAAATGATAAACTAATGTCAGACAAAGTTGAAAATATGGGACATAGCGGTAAAAATTACAGTAATTATGATAGGTATGAAAGGGTTAACCAAAACCGTTTTTCAGGTATTAATGGGAAAATAAAAGAACAGCTTAATAATGATAATACGATAGAACCAAGCCAATCTCAGCCTTCGCATGATATTGTGGCAGGTACAGTTGTGAGTAATAAAAGTGGTGTTACCACAGATAAAACTGTAAAAGACAATTTGACTAAAAACAATGACGAGGACTGTAAGAAAAGTGCTCCAGTTCGAAGAATCAAAGAGCAAGATTGCCTGTGGTTCGTTTGAACTATGAGGGGGAGGGGTGTTATATCCCGACCAAATCAGAATTAGTAGCGATCTATGTTACTAGATGGCAGCACTACACAATCTGGAATTGTAAGGCTTTGCACGTAGCCGAGGATATTTCTGCGCAGTTGTAAGATGTGTTTTGTTCTGAGAGCTGCGCTTAGCAGCTGCTGTAAATAATGTATATAATAAACTATAAGTAGTATTATAGTTATGCATTCTTCCTTAGTTAAGAGTAATTAGTTATAATAAGAGAGCGGCGTTATAAAAGGAGGAAATAAAGGAACTGGTTAGTCAGTTATTGATGGACAGGAGTAGAGAAATTTAGGTCTGGTAGATGTACAATATTTTTGTAGAACTGAAAAATACAATGATAGATTGAGTGTAACTGATTTCTTTTTGTATTTATTTTGATAATTTAACTTGTTTACTGTTGCAGTACTCAAAATAATCACCAAAACAATTAAAATTTCTTAATTTTTTTACTATTACTTTTAAAAAAGAAAATTCCTCAAAAATCTAGAATTTCCCAACTCTAAGCTCAAATTTCCCAACTTCACATATATTGGGGGGGGGGGGGGGGCTCCCCCCATACCCCCCATGCGACGCCCCTGATCATAAATATCGTATTATTTTGCTTTGTGTTATTTACATGGCTTCTTCCTTAAATTTCTGGTAAAATCGTTTTTTAATTTTTTAAACTTTTAGTTAGACATTTTACTGGCACTGTGGGAGTAGATAGATAAAACAGATTTTATGCACTTTTAGAAGGATTCAAAATGGACTTGTCTACTATGGTTGTGAGCCCTCATTTAATCTATCATTAAAAGATGGTGATATCATTATTCGGAAGCAGTGATAAATTTTTAACAAAAAAAAAAAAATCGCTAAAGTAACAACACTGTTTGTGAGTATTATAGAAAAAAAAATCAGAATTAGAAAAAGTAATATAGTATAATAAATAAATATTATACTTAATTATTAATAAAATATTACACACCATTACAATATATATATTATAATGGTATCTACAATAAAGTAATATAATGAAAATGATTTTGTAATATATAAAGTAATTTTAATTTCATTGTGTTCTTATGTTTCAACAAGAAAGAAAAAAAAATCATGCATCAAGCATAGATTATGAAGCACTCTCCAACACATTCAGAATAATGTAATAAAACTTCCCCGTTTAATAAGTTAAAATATTATGTCTAAGTCAACTATATGGAAACGCATAACACATTTGAAAACACAATTACAGCTGCTCTCATCTACAATCGGAAAATTAACAGAATTCTTTGAGCAGCCCGGTATATGATACTAGTAAAACCCGCGACTTTGCTCGCTTAGTAGTTGAAATATGCTAAGTGATATTTGTATGTCTAATTTTTATTAGAAGATATTATACTTTTAGGAATAATTAAAAAATTACTAATAAAGACACAGTTTGATTAAACTCCATTGTTACATTGCATTAGGCAGAAATGAAACTTAAATTAATAAGAAGAACTAAAACTAATTCTAAATAAATGATAATTTAGAAAGTATTTTGAAGCTTTTATGCTCATTTCAGTATTCATTTGAGGTTTTAAATTTTTTAGAAACCGTTCTTAGTACGCATTTACATCTTAAAATTAACCACCATGTCAAATTCAAACCTTCTTGTGTAACAGATTACCACAAATTTTGTTGTAGTGGTACTAACATAAAATGTCTATGTTGAAACAGGGACTATCACCCTTAATTTGCCAACATCAATTTTTAAATCGGTTTGGTATTTCCTAATATTCCATAGAAAACGTAACTTAGAAAGATTTTAAATGTTTTTTTAGAACGTTTGTTGTTCCTGTCTGCCCCAAGTAGTAGTGACACTCGCATAAAATATAGCCTATGTAGGATCAGAGACTATCACCATTGATTCGCAACCATTACTTTTTTAATCGGTTTATTATTTCACTGAGATTGCATAGAAATCGTAATTTAGGACTTTTTTAGAACACTTGTCGCTCCTTGCCTTCGCTTTACCCCTTTTACATTTCAAATTTATTTTCGACTGTTCTTAGAGGGCATTTATATTTTATAACTAACATGCCTTATTTAAAGTTTCTAGCCACTTCAGTATCACAGAAAGCGCAATTTAGAATGTTTTTTGCTCCTATAAACTTCTGGTGGTAGTGGCACCGACATAAAATATATTTTATGTTTGAGCAAGCTCTATCACCAACAATTTTCAACCATTTTTTTAAAAAATCGGTTTGGTATTTCATAAGACTGCATAAAAATTGAAATTTAGAACGCTTTTCGCTCACTTCATCCTTTTAAATTTAGAATTTTCTTCCGACGCTTCGTAGAAAGCATTTGCATCTTTTAAGTAATTAGTATTCCAAATTTCAAAATCTTAGACCCTCAGTAGCACAAAAAAGCAATTTAGAACATTTTTTTGCTCATGGAACCTCCAAATGGTAGTGAAAACAACATAAAATATAGGATATGTTGGAGCAGGTACTGTCACCATCAATTTGCAACAATTTTTTTTTTAAAAATCATTTTGATATTTCCTGTGATTGTGTAGAAATCGCAATTTTAAACATTTTCCGAGCATTTTCACACCTTTTAAACATTGAATGCGTTAGAAACTCCTCTTAGAGAGCATTTACATCTTATAAGTAAGTACCACGCCTAATTTCATGTTGCTAGTATTACAGAAATCGCAATTTAGAACGTATTTTGCTCCTGCAATCCCCAGGTGGTAGCGACACCGACATAGATTAGAGCCTATGTTAGAGCAATGGCTGTTATCATCAATTTCCAAATAATACTTTTGAAATTGGTTTGATACTTCCTGAGATAGCATAGAAATCGCCATTCAGAACTTTTTTTAGAACGCTTTTCGTGCATTTTCACCCCTTTTAAATTTCGAATATTTCTAGGAAATGTTCTTAGACATAAGTTATATCTAGTAAGTAACTACCATGCCAAATTTAATGTATCTAGAAAATTCCGTAACACGAAAATCACATTTTTAGGACTTTTTTGCTTCCGCACCCCTTTTTGGGTAGTGACACCGACATAAAATATAGCCTATCTTGAAACAAGGTCTGTCATCACCAATTTCCAAACATTTCTTTCGAAATCGGTTTGATACTTCCAGAGATTGCGTAGAAATCTCAATTTAGAACGTTTTTTAGAGCGCTTTTCGCGCATTTTCACACCTATTTAAATTAAAAATTTTTTAAGGAAATGTTTTTAGAGATTATGTATGTGTTATAAGTTACTACCATGCTAAATTTCATGTTTATCGGCCCTGCAGTGTTATAAAAAGCGCAATTTTGAACGTTTTTAGCTCCTGCAACCCCAAGGCGGTAGTGACACCGATATATTATAGAGCCTATGTTAGAGCAAGGGCTATCACCATCAATTTCCAAGCATTACTTTTGAAATCGGTTTGATACTTTCTGAGATTGCGTAGAAATCGCCATTTAGAATGTTTTTTAGAAAGCTTTTCGCGCATTATAACCCCTTTTAAATTTTGAATTTTTGAAGAAATGTTCTTAGGGATCATTTATATGTAAATGTTAACTACCATGCCAAATTTCTTCCCTCTCGCCCCTTCAGTAACACAAAAAATCGCATTTTTGGAACCTTTTTGCTCCTGCACCCCCTTTGGAGAGTGGCACCGGTATAAAATATACACTGTAAAAAAATACGACCAGTTTTCCTGTAGGAATTGGAAAAATAGTTGCCCTTATCATACCGGAAAAATTTCCGACCCAGCTCGGAATAAAATCCGTAAAATACCTTTTTATTGACTGTTTCCTTTTTTTTACGGATTTTATTCCTAGCTGGGTCGGAAATTTTTCCGGTACGATAAGGGCAACTATTTTTCCGATTCCTACAGAAAATCTGGTCGTATTTTTTTACAGTGTAGCCTATGCTAGAGCAAGGGCTGGCACCATCATTTTGACGCCATTTTTTAAACATCGGTTCGGTACTTCCTGAGATTGCGTAGAAATCACCATTTACAACGTTTTTTAGAACGCTTTTCGCGCATTTTCACCCCTTTTAAATTTCGAATGTTTTTAGAAATGTTTTTAGAAGTTATTTATTTATATCTCATAAGTAACAACCATGGTAAACTGCATGTTTCTAGGCCCTTCAATAACACAAAAATCGCATTTTTAGAATGTTTTTTGGTCCTGCACCCCTTTTGGGTTAGCGGCATGGACATAAAATATAACCTATGTTCGAACTGGGACTAACACAATCATTTTGATGCCATTACGTTTGAAATCGGTTCGGTAGTTCCAGAGATTACCTCCTACAAGCAAATAAACTTTACTTCTTTATAATATTAGTATAGATACATATAGATTTGCATCTGTTAATTACATGCATGCAAAAATTTCGTTCAGTTAGGAAATACAAACTCCAGTTCAAAATTCCTCTTCAGCTATTTCCCCGCTAATAAGGAGAATGGTACGTGAAATCTTTTGTGTAGCCCTGTATAGGAGGTATAGAATTTATGTACAACGAGTAACATGGAAAAAACTAGTTAAGTTTAAAAGTGCATACCGAAATTGAAAACGCACTTCCAGCAATTATTGCTTAAGGGCAGTACTGCAACCGATTTCTTTTAAGTGTCCCTAGAAATGAACGATAAATGCTATAAATGCCCTATTCTATCGTAGTCATCGTGTAGTGAAATGTAGTGATTTATATCAGTTTCAATACATTTCAAATAGCGTAATGTCATTAAAATGCTCTCCAAACGATTTTTCCACAGAGCATACCATGGTAAGAATCATTAGCATATTTGCATTTCATGAAAATCCGATTATATTTACGCGAGTTAGAGCGTGGACAGACGGACAAGCAAACCGAATTCATAAACCCTTATCAACTTTGCTGGAAAGTGTAAAAAAGTACTCTCCACATAAAATATACAATGTGAACGTTAAAAAATTCACTGTCTTACTTAAAAGGCGACTAAAGTAATGGAAAAGATGTTACAAATTAAAAATATACGTTTTATTTAAAACTTCTTAGTACTTTCAAGCCTTCCAAGCTGCTTTGAAAATGAGAGAGCCAATAATTATTTGTGTCGAAAGCAGAAGTAGTAGTTCCTTGGATTAAATTTAATTAGAGAAAATATATACTATTATTAACTGCAGTTCCATTTATTTTATGGCACCAATCTGTTCTCATACGTCACTTTTAATTTTAAATGAGTAGCTGGAAAGTCGAAGCAGCAGTGTGATGTCATGAAATAAAAGGAACTGCGGTTAATGATAGTGTATATTTTCTCTAATTAAACTTAATCCAAGAAACTGCTACTTCTGCTTTCAACTCTAACAATTATTGGTTCTCTCATTTTTAAAACAAAGTGATGTATTTGTATAAATAAACAACATTTAGTTATTAAAATTTTCTCTGATGATGAGCTTGGAAAAGGCTTGAAAGTACTAGGAAGTTTAAAAAAAATGTATATTTTTAACTTGTAACATCTTTTTCATTATTTTAGTCGCCTTTTAAGTAAGACAGTGAATTTTAAGTTCACATTATATATTTAATGTTTGAATCAAGGTGAAAAATTGTGTTTCGTCATATGATTTTATACTCTCCACATTTCATGCAATTAAAACAAGTGAAATAAATCCAAAGTTCATTAGCAAAAAATAAGGAACAGGATTTATTTTAATGTGAAATTCGTGAAAGTTTGAGAACTTTCTCGTTCAGTTCCTATTTAACTGATACATTTATTTAATCATCGCTTCAGAATATATAATTCTTCGCAACTGGACATCTATTTGTCACATGTGAAGTTCAAATGAATGAATTTTTGAAGTGAATAAAATAATTATATGATTCTTGCATTCAGGGCATTTAACTATAGTTGAAAGGAAATAACAACACGATTCAAACTTTTAGAAAATTGAAATGGACGACGTAATTTATTTGAAATAAACTTTATTAACTGTTCGATGAAATGTTTAACACATTTTAACATATGCTCGTACATAGTTACGAAATTTGTTCAAACTGCAACTCTTGCTTAAATTTAATTTATTAATAACCTTCAACCATACTTCGCTTTTATAATTCTATTATTTATATTAAAAGACTTTGTTTGGAAAAACTTCAATGAATAAATCGTAAATCGTAAATCTTCCATGAAGAAATCTTAAATCGTATTTTTTTCTTTAGTATTTCAAAGAATAACACAACATGATTTCCTTGACAATTAGCTACTTGCATAAAATAAAAACAAAACCAAACAGCACAATTCAAATCATCTTAAATGAGTCGAAAATTATTTAAATAAAATGCTGCTAACTGTATAAACAAATCTTAAAGAAAGCACTAATAATGCAAAATGAAACACATATTCAAACCTTATATACCCTTATATACGCTGTAAAGAAAAAAAAATCTATTAATTTTACAAAGAAAACTTTCAGCGTGCAGGCTAATAAAAAACTGTTTATTTTACGGAAATAATCCGTATTTGATACCTGTTTAGTACGTTATGTTATTTAAACAGATTTTTTCCGTAAGTTCGTAATAAATACAATATTTTTCTAAAATAAGCAGTTTTATTATAGCGTCATAGCTGACGTTTTTTGGTTTACATTTTAGGTATACAGACAATTAATTTATCACTAAAATAAATCACAGAGGAAAATGACAAAATAAGAAAAAAAAAAGCAATTTAACAAATTACAACGACCATTTGGAAAATGATTTTTTTCGAAGACTAAATTTTAAGACATAAAAAATCGCACGGAATGGCACGATTTTTTATCTAACGCCAATGTCATATACACACCGGGTACTTAACTCTCGCCAAAGTGTCGTTATTTTGCTTGATATGGTAACCCGGATGTTGTTGTTTATGCTGTTGATGTTTTCGTCAAATTGGCGTCGGAAAAAAATCGCGCCAGTACGGGACGAATATGACATCTGTGCCAAAATTACTTCTGTTAAAAAATGGGTAAAAAAAATAATAAAAAAAATGGGTAAATAGCTTTTTTTACATTAAATAAAGGTACTTGTTAGTTATCCCGTCGACTAAATTACTGTCGCCAAATTGTAAGATTAAATGCCAATAATGGTTGACATTAAACATGATCATGTGTTTCTTACGTCATCAAGTGATTTTTACTTCGACGTTATATTTGTATTTTTATTAATGTTTTGCTAATTTAATTGATCTTTCGTTGTTTAAAATAAAAATTATCTCAATTTGTATAATTTGGCGAGTGGTTTGGCGATTTATATAATGTGGCGAAACTGGTCGACGGGATAGCTAACAACTACCTAAATAAATTGCATACATATGGAAAAAATTGCTTGTGGGTATGAAGCAGTAAATAGGTTGTCAGAAAATATGTTGGCAAACCTCTTTCTCGCCAAGCAACTTTTATCCGAAGTATTGTACATAAGCAATGATTGCTAGAAATGCATTTTTAATTATGATATGCGCTTTTATGTTTCACTACATTTATGCATACTATACTGTGCGTATAAATGCTACAGTTCATATGCAGGGCTACACAAAAGAATTCGTAAGGGTTACTGAGTATGAGAGTAAATTGCTAAGGTGGTTTTTAAAGGAATTATGCGTTTTTACGCTGAACTACATTTAGTTTACTAAGAAATGTTTGTAGAATATAGATAAAATGATATACAGGGTCACGCAAAGAATTGGATACATAACCGTCTATGGATGATAATATCTGGAAATGTGATTTCAGTAGTTTTAAGAGTAGTTTAAATTAAATTTAGGCTAAACAGCGGCATGTAATAACGATACTATTGGCTATGGACGGTAACTGCTGAAATCAATTTTTAAAATTTTTTATGCGTCTTCTAAAATGTTTACTTACAAGGAGAGGGTCCGAGGTTGGTCTCACGGAATCCAGCGATCCTTTGTACATTGACAGAGTATAGTTAATAGATAAACATATCAACAGGATAAAGTGCAATATTCAGGAGGGTCGTAAAAAACGAGCCCCAAAGTTCACCCATCATTGACTCTTTAGTATATAACCGGATAAATTACTCCCTCTTGCAAGAGGTTCGGTAGTACAGTTGGCAGCGCGCCAGACTTTTAATTTTCTTCTTCTGCGACGTCTGCGGGTTCGGTACTCCAACAAGCTTTTTTTTTTTTTTTTTTTTTTTTTTTTTTCAGACAAAATAATGATCAGTCATTTTCAAACCATAATTAAAAAATATATATCTAATTATTTAAAGTTAGACAAATATTCATAAAAATATGCTTCTGCACGCACACACACACTTATATATATTATGTGCTTATTAATTTACAGAGATATTGCCGCTTTATGGATCTAATGGGGGGAAAAAGGAAAATAACCGAATTATTCAGTCGACAAAATTTAATTTTATTCACATTTATTTATAGACTTTTCTATGAATAGATACCTGTTGTTTTCAGCAAAGTAAATTAAAATACGCTACATAAAATTAAAATATGCTATTTTACTTTTATCTTGTCAATTTAAAATGCTATAATTTTTAACTTTTTTTTCTTTTTTTAATTTTTAAAACATAATTATTTTTTATCATGGGATCTCATGTTTGGAATTAGAATAACTGTTTTCAGTTAAAAACCTTGTACGTAGACTTGCAGGTGGTTTTTAAGCAAAACAAGTACGCTATAGAAAATGAAAAGGGTGGGTTTAAAATGCTTACCTTTCTTTTGTTGAAATTTAAGCACCCATCTGCCGCAGAGCGAATGAGTACGGCATTTTGTTTTTAAAGTTTTGAAGTGATTAGACGT
Organism: Maratus speciosus; assembly: GCA_963932465.1. Lineage (NCBI taxonomy): Eukaryota > Metazoa > Arthropoda > Arachnida > Araneae > Salticidae > Maratus > Maratus speciosus. The sequence goes on along the minus strand of OZ010786.1, from coordinate 339,561,450 downwards.
TGTTCTTTATTATAGTGTCATAATTAAAATGAAAAAGTTATTTTGTAAAAAATGTCTAGTGAAGAAGCTTCTAAATTTACAAATATTGAAAAACGAATTTCATATTACACAATTCATAGCGAATCATCAAAATTGATATTAAAAGATGTAGTCGTGTATTACGCAAAGTTACTCTCTGAAAATAATTTAATTTCATCGGAGTCTTCAGACGCTATTTCTTGTGAAGCCAAGCTTATCGGGAATGAACTTTTTCACAATAATCTAGAACTACTTTGTGATAGAAAAACTTATAGTTGAAGCACAGCTTTGGTAAAACCAGGCGACGTTTATTTTTATAGGCAGGTGAAAAATATGATTAAGCGCTTACAAAATTGTAATTGTTTAATTGAACAGAAAAGAGAAATTAATTCTCGCTAGGATTGTATAAAAATTCATTCAATTGTGCATTATCAACTCTATAAAATACGGCTGGCATGCATCGAAACTTTCACATAAAAGAATATTATTTATGAATGTCAATGAAGTGTGTTTTCCAAATGATCTTTTTAAAACGCCTTGTTCCTGTAAAAACACTTCTTTTATTATTCGTGCATGCTGTCGCAAAAGTTTCGGTTTCATATGTTTTTATGGTAATTATCATCCCGGTTCCTGCCCGTAATCAGAACCACAATTTTAATAGAATACATTTATTTTTTAAGTACATAGTATAGACAGAAATGTAAAATAAATTTAAATAAGTGTAAAATAAGTGTACGTCATTGTGAAATATATGTAAGTAATTGTAAAATAAATATAAATGATTGTAAATAAAACTAAATATAAAATTTACAAAAATGTTGAATGCAAAAAAATACGTATATACTGCATAAGATTCTTGCTTTCTTTTCATTATATCCATAAGGATGCAATAAAACTGTCTCTCTCTGTAAATAAATAAATATGTGTGAATGCGCCAATATTTATATTTGTCTTACATTGAAATAATTATATATATTTTTTTTAATTGCAGTTCAAAAATAATTTATCATTATTTTGTCGGGGGGGAAAAATCCTCGTTGGAGGATCGAACCTGCAGATATCCGTAAAAACGAAAATTAGAAGTCTGGCGCGCTGCCAACAGTGCTATCGAGCCTGTCGCAAAAGAACTTAATTTATCCGATTATATACTAAAGAGTCAATTGGGTGAACTTTGGGGCTCGTTTTTAACGGCCCCCCTGAATATTGCACTTTATCCTATTGATATGTTTATCTATTGACAATACTCTATCAATGTACAAAGGATCGCTGGATTCCGTGAGACCAACCTCGGACCCTCTCCTTGTTAGTTATCTTATTTCCCAAAATAACGAAGTTTTGTTAAAGTTTGATGTGTTGGAAAGTGCTTCATATTCTATGCTTAACGCATGATTTTTCTTTCTTCTTTAGTCTTATTTTGCATTTATTTTATTCTTAATTTTTTAGTCTTATACTGCTTTATACAAACTTTGGCACAGTTGTCATATACGCCGATTTGGCGAAAACATCAACAGCATAAACAACAACATCCGGGTTACCATATCAAGCAAAATAACGACACTTTGCCGCCAGTTACCCGTTGTGTATATGACATTGGCGTCAGAAAAAAATCGCGCCAATATGGGGCGTATATGACATCTGTGCCGAAACTTTAATATTTAATTTTTATACTCTTCGCTCCACACCCCTTACATATAGTACAAACTATAATACAGATAGCGCAAAATAATAGACAATTTGGTACTTTTCCACTGTAGGAGCTTTGGCGTTTTTTAAAAAAAAGCTTGATGTAATTTGGGCATCAGAAAGTAAAATTTGGGTTCGTTTCCGTTATACGGATACCTTTGTCGCCAAGCGTAATAGATGTCGCAAAATGAAAATCACGTGAATTGAAGCATTTGAAAAAATAAAAGAAAAAACATTGTCGATACTAAAGTGAGCATTTAAAAAATATAACATTTGAAAATTCCAGACTTTTACGAACTATTTCATTAAATCACAATTATATACTTAAAATAAGTGAACAAATAACTGTTATAAAATAAAGCAATAAAATAAAACTCATATTAAACTGCTGGCATAAAATTAAAAATATCTTTTAGCATTTTGAAATAATTGGCGCATTAGCATACATTTTGGCATGGTGTCCGTATAACGGAAAAATATCGATAATTGTTGTCAAATCATATAAACAGCTATGAAAACAAACTTGATGAGCGTTTTTGTTTGTTTTATACGTTTATTTTATATGTATATTGTTGATGTTTTTATGTACAAATTACATCTGTTTCTTTATAAAATTAGAGAAACGTCTTTTTTATATTAAATAGCGTATATATATAAAATTAAACAGTGGATAGGTTCCCGGAAAATATGTTGCCAAATTTTTCTTTTTCGCCAAGGCACCTATACTTGAAAAGTACCTAAAGCACATTAAAATCGCGCAGTTAGGAGCTCACACAGTACAGCGTCGTCTATTGGCGGTTATTTTATTAGTAGCATCGGGAGGAAGATGTAAAGATGTACTTTAAATTCTCACTCATAGATTTTGAAAAATATCTTAAAAGAGCGGAGTTTAAATTAAATTTCGGTGACCTCCTTTATGAAAGATTAATAGTTTTAAATGGGAATTTCGCCAAATTAGCCAGCTATCACCAAGTTGGCTAACATTTGGCGCTACCGTGGTAACCCTGCATTAGTTTTTTTTACAACAATTACTCATTTCAATGAGGCGGTCCTACCGGAATCGTGAGGGACACACAGAGACTTGGATTTTATATAAATAGATGCACATTTTCTAAGCATTGTCCCTTATCGTTTTTCTTATTCGAATTTCATAATTAAATTCATAGACTACGTTAGTCCCTTGCCATTGAAAAATAAAATACCACTAATTCATAATTCTGATGAGATTTGTTATTCTGGTGATTGTTTAGAATTAACGAGTATAGTTTTTTTGTATGTACGAAAATACTAAATTCGAATAATATAGGGAAGAGTAGCCGAATTTGGACCACTTCACATATTTTCAGGTGTAACTCACTTAATTTTAGGAATATCTGCAAAAGATCATTATACAGGGTCAATCTATTCATCTACTAACTAAATAAATATTTAGATCAATTTCTTTTTGAAAATCTTAAATTTTATTTCAATTTGAAAAATTTGTCAAAAGTGGTCCAAATTCAGCAACTGGTCGCCTATAAGTTGGAGCCCCCAGTTTCCTAATTTGGACAAAATAATATCAGGTTGTTTTAATGACTAGGGAGTATAACTAATTTTATTAAAAGCGAAACTTGTGAGTAATGAAACAATTAAACAAAATAACAGCAATGAAATATAATGAAATCAAATATCTGAAAATAAGAGTAATTGTTTTAAATCAAAATGTATCCAAATTATAAATCAAAGTTATCAGTAATTAAGAATAGAAATTATGGAACTAATTGTCAGTTACTTGAATATCATGTAAGAGTGATGCAAAGCTTATACATAAATTTTGTTTATTGTTTTTGTTTGCCAGCGCACACAACATGAAACTGTATATGGCAATCTGAACACTGAATCATTTCTGCTATTTTATTTTTCTTACAAATTAGGCAAAACCAATCATCACTGTCTAGATTTTTCTTTTTAGATTCTGAATTATCAGACTTTTTTTTGCAACAGAAGTTTTCTTTACATTATGTTTGTAGTTCTTCTCTTCCATCATTTTCTTGCTAATTGCATTACGCTTATTTTTTAAAACTCGATGTTCCAATTGCTTTTGTGCTGTGAAAGCTTCCTTTTTCTTTTTCATTTCAAGGTTTAGTTTATATGGCGATGATATTAACACAACTATTTTTTGGCTCCCTCTGTACTTTGATTTAACTGAATTTAACAAGGGAAATAACATTTCTAATGATTTTTTTTGCTTTTGGGGAGGATTTGTAGCTGCAGCCTTGTTGCATGCCAATTTCTTCACAACTTACTGTCAGCTTTTTGTTTCCTATATCTTTAACAGCTTTTGCTGTCACGGGTGTTTTTCTTCCAGACAGTTTGTCTATGTCTTTTTCAACATTTTCGTCAAGTTTTGAGATTTTATGCGTTTTAGTGGCAAAAAAGTATAATTCCACCCTTCAGAACTGTAAAAATCTTCCATCACAAATATCCTGCAGGAGGAAAACAAAATCAAACCACCTTTTTAATAGTAATAGTAAACTTTAGAATTTTTTTTTTCTGAATGCATGTTAGATCGGTGAATAATTTTCTCGGTTTTAAACAAAAATAGAAATACGTAAGATATTAGTTTTCGATTTGTTATGCAATTTTTAGGCATGTATTGTTTAATCCATGTGAAAATATATTTTGAGAAAATTATAGAGTGTCCTTTATAAAGATATTAGGAAATTTACCCCCCACCCCTACCCCTTAATGAATACGTATATTTGTGAAATACAGGGTTACCTATTCAGTGGTGTGTTTGAATTATCAATGTCCCTAAAATGTATCTATTTTTAAGTATAGAATTTTTAATAATATAGATCTATTTTAAAAACTAGAAAATCGATTTTCTAAACGAAGCGCTTTTTAAACGTTTTTATCAAAATACTTTGAATTTTTAATAAGATATTGGAAAAAAACGCACTTTTTGCAAATTTACGCTCATACTAATAATTGCGCTTTTTAGAATAAAACTATACCTTAGTTTACTTTAGTTTTAGAATACTTTAGTTTAACACTATTTGATGTTACATATATTTTTCAAAAATAAAACAAACTTACTTTAATATTTTTCGACATAGGTAAAATCTTGTAGCCTCGAGAAACGCGTGTGATAATGTGCACTCTACTGAGTTCGTTATCTTGCAAAGACGAAGTGATTCACTTTATCTAGATAAGGGTTTTTCCATAAACGTAGTGAGTAATATCATATTAGATTTTAATTATGATTGACTAATGGGGGTTACAAATTAAGATAAGCTAATGAGAGTTAGAAATTAATGTGTAGCGTAAATGGATCTTTTTTTTTTTCAAAGATATATTTTAAATAGAAACACTATTAACGATTGACTCATGTGATTTCAACATTAATTTTATATTGCATCATTCATAACGAATAAATGAATTCGCAATTAAGATTTTCAAATAATTAATTTAATATTACGTCACACAAAACGAATTAAATGAACAAATGCATAATTAAGATTGCGTCACAATTTTTGAATGATTTTATTAATGTAGAATTTATATCAAATTCGGAGTCAATTTTTTCTCATCGATTTATTTAAAATGAAATTGGAATATTTATTAGCAATTTAATGCATGTGTGATGTTTATTTACGATTTAACTATTTTATAATTAGACCTTTTAAAACGGATACTTTTTAAATTGATTCATTAACCGCGAGAATACTTCAAACATGTCCTTGATGAGTCATCACGAATAACACTCGAAAACATGAAAGTTTTAATAAATATATTGAGGTTTATGAAAAGTAACACTTATTGAAATTTATTTAATATTTGAAATAAACATTACGCGCAGTGACCGCCAGGCATACATTTTAAAATATAGATCTAGTTCAAATTTTACTAAGTTTCGTAATGGAGGTCACGTTATACCCTAACCAATCATACTATTTAGTCAGGGATTGCTATTTTGGAATTATCCAAATTAGTTACAAAACTTCTCATTTTTTAATAACTACACTAATCATAAGTCTTGTTTAATCAAATAAATATAATTTCTATCGTTTTTGTTACTTAACAAGATATAAATACCTTATACATATGCTATATTGATTCTGATTTAGTTTAGTGCATATAAATTTTAACTAATATTTTTTTTTTAGTAGATATAACAATATTCGCCAACATATATATATATATATATAACATTATTCAAATTTCGCACAAACCTTTAAATAGTTTTTGAAAAAATATTTTATTTTTAGAAGATTAACCATAATATTAATTTTAAACCTCTTAATTCTTTTTTAATTGAGGTAGTACGATAGAAAATTAATATATTCGACACAATAAAGAAATTACTAATTCATATTAATAATGATTTTAAGCATTATGTTAAAATTCGAGATTTTTCATTTACAAATAATTTGAAAAATAAAACATTTAGAAGTAAATTGACTTACTTGTATTAATTTTCCATCTAAATCCAAAAGGCTTTCAAACAGAAACAACACACCACATACAGTTTTGTGTCACTATATGAAATGAATCAGGATTTTTCACCCCAATCTCTTATCTCTGGGGTAATTCCTAGAACTGACTCATGCGATACGCACAATGTTACATCGTAATTTGAATCTAAGAACAGTGTTAATGAATTTAATATAATGCGTTATTAATAAGGGATTAAATATAATGTGTAATTAATAAGGGATTTAGTTAATTTGTTTCGTTATTAATTAAAAGCTGAATATAATTATGTCTTTTTAAGTCTTATTTAATAGAATAGGAATACTTTTAAAATTTTCAGGAGGTTTTTTTCAGAAACACTTTTTAAGAATACTTTTCTTAATGAATGTGTAATTGATATTTTTTAAATTAATTAATTAATACGTAATTAAATTTTCAAAATTAAAATAAATATAAAATAGAAGAGAAATTCTTTTCAAATTTATTGAGCAACATACAAGTTGTTATTAGGTAATATTTCAAATTGCTGCAAACTTTAATCATCTTGAGTTATCACTGAGAATTTAATAACGAGGTATTTGAATAGTAATGCTAACCAGAATTTGAAAAATAATTTTCATATTAAGTAACTTGTGTAACTTGCTACAAACATGACTTTCTTTTGAACACACTAGAGTGGGATTGAATTTTTAAAGACATATTTATCTCACATATTTAAACTAAAGACTTGTGCTAAATTTTCAACTAAAATATTTCTCACTTAAATGTTAACTTCTTTCATTGAAAAAGTCATATACTTGGAAATTTCACATTCAAATTTTTATCACATGGAAAAAGGCTTAAGCAATTGTATTAGAATAAAAACTAATCATATATGGAAATTTAACTTTTGTAAATTGTATCAGAAAAAATTTAACCTGTGTCAAATTTTTGAAAACAAAATTTAAAAAACAAAAAGATAAATTACAATTAAATTTATTAAGCAGAAGTGTTACATGTCAAAAACAGTATTTATATGATTTATATATATGTTAAAATCCATACATGCAAAAAACGTGTGTTTAAACCCACATAGACATTTTTCCGCGAGATAGTTCACAAATTCTTGTACATTGAAATTAAGCAAGGCGTTTTCACTGCATAAATTAAATTGTTGATACATAGAATATTTTCTACATTCGTGAAAGTTTTCATTTGAATATCCCATTGTACAGGAATTACAGTCAAATTCGCGGCGCACAGATTCTTTTAATTCACGAATGAAACATGAAAAGAAATGTATTTTAGAGTCTTCTATATCCAAATGTGAATGTTCACAGTCTTTTGCACGATTTAAAACACAAATAGGAATGACTTTTAAAAGTTTGGTTTGGATGAGGTTATCATTAATCTCATCGCAAATGTTTTTTAAATTTAAAAATTGTTCTTTTGATAAGTGCACACACTTAGGTTTTAATGAATAATCAGAGTTACTTGACTTGACCAATTCTTGAAGCAAACAAGAGCGTTCATCTATGTAGAGTGTGAGAATATCGTTATTACAGACGAAACTGTCTTTTTTAGAATAGAAATGAAAGTTTTTCATTTGATTTTGAAAAGAGTCAAACGATTCACAGGATAATGATACACTTTCTTCAGTTGGGAAGATTTCACCGAAAGCTCCTTCAAAATATTTCGTTATGTGAACTTTTAAATCGCAGTTCTGCTCCATCACTATTTCGACAACTGTACAATCTCCAATGCAGCGGAAGAAAGTACAATATGAACCAGATTGACTAAACAGACGTGTAAACCACTCGTTTTGAGGAAACTTGCAATCAGGATTATCCGCTAAGTAAAACAGACCTTTTTCATTAGCATCACGTAGTAAACTTGTATTCATGGTTAAGCTAGCGAGTCGCAGAGACAAAACAACACACACGTGAAGGGTATAATCCAAACGAGAGACGAAGTTAAACTAGGTAGGTACAAGCATAGAATGATGCACATCCCTAGCGTGAGTCGATTAATACTATCCCTTATCACCCTATCAGTATATAAGCTCATAGATAAGATCGGAGAACTTCCGTGATATTTTCACAGTCATTTCACCGCTAGCATAGGTAATATCATTTTCAGAAAACGCTAATCACTTCCAGATAACGAACTTGTCATTTCAGTAAGATCTTGCATGACCCATTCACTCGGTTCTTAATATACATATCTTTGTGTGTGTGTGTATGTATTTGTAAATGGGAAAAAAATTTAAAAGGTATACACATTAAAAGTTAATAAAATTATTTAATTTTTTTTTAATAAATATTTCAAGAGAGTATTAAATATTTCAAGACAGTATTAAAGATTTGAACTACTGATAAAAATGCTTTGAAAATTATTAAAAATGCTTCATTCATATTTTAAAGTCATCAAATTTTAATACATAGCTATGTACATACATGCATTTTGAGCTATGTTTTGAAGGGGAAAAATCGAATGTTTAAATATGATTTCTTATTTAATTACAAATTAAATAAATATTTGTTTTTTATACACATGTTAACATAACAAATGTTTTAAATATTTCGATGCTATTTCCAGGTTAGTCAATTTATGCTTTTTGAAATATGCATTTATATATATTTGTAAATTTTAATGTTTTCTGTTAAAACTGACTAGTGAACACACCGTTAAATTTTTTATCCCAGCTATCGTTTATTTACACAATAAAACAACTGCTTTTCAAACAACTCTATGATTATCAAAACAATTCAAAACCGTTTAACTACACAAGCGCAAACATTTTAATAAACTAAAGTCCGCATTTTCATTCCAATAAATAATGACTAATCAAAATAGGTTATGTCCTAATTTGAATGATACCTTTTATGTGACATTACTAAACTAGCTAACATGACATTATTAAACTAACTTGTAAAAATAACATGATAACCTGTTTTCACTATACTAAATTAAAATATTCGCTGCTTTTGTTTGACAATCAACAAAGTTTTTATGAAATATATTCAAAAAAGTTTGCTGCGATTAAAAAACATGCTTATAATTTAGATAGTTTTCACTCTTTATATTTCAAAACATGCATATTATTACAAAACACAAAATATTGTTTAAATTTGAATTAAATAATCACTATTTTTCACAAGTTTGCAATATTTTTATGCTAACTAGGGTTAGTAGTATTCAGACTTAAAAATATCTTTATAGATTAAACATGAAAATTAATGTGTATAAAAAACCTTTTACTATTTTTAGTTAAACTTAGTGTCATGAAATATATCCAGTTAACTTTAAATTGTACTGTTACAAATTAATGTTTTAAAATTCATTAAAATTATTAAATACTATTACATTTTAATTTTTAAATTCATTTTTATATATAAACACACAAAATAATAATACTTATCTAATACGGCAGCTAGCAGTCTTAAGCACGACCTTCTCTTACAAAAACTAAAAACGAAATGAATAATTCTAAGTCCTTATCAGTTAATCTTATCAACTGATTAGATCTAGTCACGTGGTATCCTACTACGTCATCAGTGTTATCATACACCACGTGACAAGGTTTTCACAACACGTGATAACCCCTACGTCATGAGTGATGTCATATTTCACGTGATAGGGATTCCCTATCACGTGATAACCCCTACGTCATCAGTGTTATCATACACCACGTGACAAGGTTTTCCCAACACGTGATAACCCCTACGTCATGAGTGATGTCATATTGCACGTGATAGGGATTCCCTATCACGTGATAACCCCTACGTCATCAGTGTTATCATACAACACGTGACAAGGTTTTCCCAACACGGGATAACCCCTACGTCATGAGTGATGTCATATTGCACGTGATAGGGATTCCCTATCACGTGATAACCCCTACGTCATTAGTGATGTCATATACCACGTGACTAGATCTAATCAGTTGATAAGATTAGCTGATAAGGACTTAGAATTATTCATTTCGTTTTTAGTTTTTGTAAGAGAAGGTCGTGCTTAAGACTGCTAGCTGCCGTATTAGATAAGTATTATTATTTTGTGTGTTTATATATAAAAATGAATTTAAAAATTAAAATGTAATAGTATTTAATAATTTTAATGAATTTTAAAACATTAATTTGTAATAGTACAATTTAAAGTTAACTGGATATATTTCATGACACTAAGTTTAACTAAAAATAGTAAAAGGTATTTTATACACATTAATTTTCATGTTTAATCTATAAAGATATTTTTAAGTCTGAATACTACTAACCCTAGTTAGCATAAAAATATTGCAAACGTGAAAAATAGTGATTATTTAATTCAAATTTAAACAATATTTTGTGTTTTGTAATAATATGCATGTTTTGAAATATAAAGAGTGAAAACTATCTAAATTATAAGCATGTTTTTTAATCGCAGCAAACTTTTTTGAATACATTTCATAAAAACTTTGTTGATTGTCAAACAAAAGCAGCGAATATTATTAATTTAGTATAGTGAAAACAGGTTATCATGTTATTTTTACAAGTTAGTTTAATAATGTCATGTTAGCTAGTTTAGTAATGTCACATAAAAGGTATCATTCAAGTTAGGACATAACCTATTTTGATTAGTCATTATTTATTGGAATGAAAATGCGGACTTTAGTTTATTAAAATGTTTGCGCTTGTGTAGATAAACGGTTTTGAATTGTTTTGATAATCATAGAGTCGTTTGAAAAGCAGTTGTTTTATTGTGTAAATAAACGATAGCTGGGATAAAAAATTTAACGCAGTGTTCACTAGTCAGTTTTAACAGAAAACATTAAAATTTACAAATATATATAAATGCATATTTCAAAAAGCATAAATTGACTAACCTGGAAATAGCATCGAAATATTTAAAACATTTGTTATGTTAACATATGTATAAAAAACAAATATTTATTTAATTTGTAATTAAATAAGAAATCATTTTTAAACATTCGATTTTTTTCCCCTTCAAAACATAGCTCAAAATGCATGTATGTACATAGCTATATGTATTAAAATTTGTTGACTTTAAAATATGAATGAAGCATTTTTAAGAATTTTCAAAGCATTTTTATCAGTAGTTCAAATCTTTAATATTGTCTTGTAATATTTTTTAATAATTTTCAAAGCATTTTTATCAGTAGTTTAAATCTTTAATACTGTCTTGAAATATTTAATACTCTCTTGAAATATTTATAAATTTTTTTTTTAAATAATTTTATTAACTTTTAATGTGTATACCTTTTAAATTTTTTTCCCATTTACAAATACACACACACACAAAGATATGTATATTAAGAACCGAGTGAATGGGTCATGCAAGATCTTACTGAAATGACAAGTTCGTTATCTGGAAGTGATTAGCGTTTTCTGAAAATGATATTACCTATGCTAGCGGTGAAATGACTGTGAAAATATCACGGAAGTTCTCCGATCTTATCTATGAGCTTATATACTGATAGGGTGATAAGGGATAGTATTAATCGACTCACGTTAGGGGTGCGCATCATTCTATGCTTGTACCTACCTAGTTTAACTTCGTCTCTCGTTTGGATTATACCCTTCACGTGTGTGTTGTTTTGTCTCTGACCTAGTTTAACTTCGTCTCTTGTTTGGATTATACCCTTCACGTGTGTGTTGTTTTGTCTCTGCGACTCGCAAACTTAACCATGAATACAAGTTTACTACGTGTAGCTAATGAAAAAGGTCTGTTTTACTTAACGGATAATCCTGATTGCAAGTTTCCTCAAAACGAGTGGTTTACACGTCTGTTTAGTCAACCTGGTTCATATTGTACTTTCTTCCGTTGCATTGGAGATTGTACAGTTGTCGAAATAGTGATGGAGCAGAACTGCGATTTAAAAGTTCACATAACGAAATATTTTGAAGGAGCTTTCGGTGAAATCTTCCCAACTGAAGAAAGTGTGTCATTATCCTGTGAATCGTTTGACTCTTTTCAAAATCAAATGAAAAATTTTCATTTCTATTCTAAAAAAGACAGTTTCGTCTGTAATAACGATATTCTCACACTCTACATAGATGAACGCTCTTGTGTGCTTCAAGAATTGGTCAAGTCAAGTAACTCTGATTATTCATTAAAACCTAAGTGTGTGCACTTATCAAAAGAACAATTTTTAAATTTAAAAAACATTTGCGATGAGATTAATGATAACCTCATCCAAACCAAACTTTTAAAAGTCATTCCTATTTGTGTTTTAAATCGTGCAAAAGACTGTGAACATTCACATTTGGATATAGAAGACTCTAAAATACAATTCTTTTCACGTTTCATTCGTGAATTAAAAGAATCTGTGCGCCGCGAATTTGATTGTAATTCCTGTACAATGGGATATTCATATGAAAACTTTCACGAATGTAGAAAATATTCTATGTATCAACAATTTAATTTATGCAGTGAAAAAGCCTTGTTTAATTTCAATGTACAAGAATTTGTGAACTATCTAGCGGAAAAATGTCTATGTGGGTTTACACACACGTTTTTTTCATGTATGGATTTTAACATATATATAAATCATATAAATACTGTTTTTAACATGTAACACTTCTGCTTAATAAATTTAATTGTAATTTATCTTTTTGTTTTTTAAATGTTGGTTTCAAAAATTTGACACAGGTTAAATTTTTTCTGATACAATTTACAAAAGTTAAATTTCCATATGTTTAGTTTTTATTCTAATACAATTGCTTAAGCCTTTTTTCATGTTATAAAAATTTGAATGTGAAATTTCCAAGTATATGACTTTTTCAATGAAAGAAGTTAACTTTTAAGTGAGAAATATTTTAGCTGAAAATTTAGCACAAGTCTTTAGTTTAAATATGTGAGATAAATATGTCTTTAAAAATTCAATCCCACTCTAGTGTGTTCAAAAGAAAGTCATGTTTGTAGCAAGTTATACAAGTTACTTAATATGAAAATTATTTTTCAAATTCTGGTTAGCATTACTATTCAAATACCTCGTTATTAAATTCTCAGTGATAACTCAACATGTTTAAAGTTTGCAGCAATTTGAAATATTACCTAATAATAACTTGTATGTTGCTTAATAAATTTGAAAAGAATTTCTCTTCTATTTTATATTTATTTTAATTTTGAAAATTTAATTACGTATTAATTAACTAATTTAAAAAATGTTAATTACACATTCATTAAGAAAAGTATTCTTAAAAAGTGTTTCTGAAAAAAACCTCCTGAAAATTTTAAAAGTATTCCTATTCTATTAAATAAGACTTAAAAAGACATAATTATATTCAGCTTTTAATTAATAACGAAACAAATTAACTAAATCCCTTATTAATTACACATTATATTTAATCCCTTATTAATAACGCATTATATTAAATTCATTAACACTGTTCTTAGATTCAAATTACGATGTAACATTGTGCGTATCGCATGAGTCAGTTCTAGGAATTACCCCAGAGATAAGAGATTGGGGTGAAAAATCCTGATTCATTTCATATAGTGACACAAAACTGTATGTGGTGTGTTGTTTCTGTTTGAAAGCCTTTTGGATTTAGATGGAAAATTAATACAAGTAAGTCAATTTACTTCTAAATGTTTTATTTTTCAAATTATTTGTAAATGAAAATCTCGAATTTTAACATAAGGCTTAAAATCATTATTAATATGAATTAGTAATTTGAATTAATATGAATTAGTAATATTTTTTCCAAAATTATTTAAAGGTTTGTGCGAAATTTGAATAATGTTAAATATATATATATATGTTGGCGAATATTGTTATATCTACTAAAAAAAAAATATTAGTTAAAATTTATATGCACTAAACTAAATCAGAATCAATATGGCATATGTATAAGGTATTTATATCTTGTTAAGTAACAAAAACGATAGAAATTATATTTATTTGATTAAAGAAGACTTAAGATTATTGTAGTTATTAAAAAATGAGAAGTTTTGTAACTAATTTGGATAATTCCAAAATAGCAATCCCTGACTAAATAGTATGATTGGTTAGGGTATAACGTGACCTCCATTACGAAGCTTAGTAAAATTTGAACTAGGTCTATATTTTAAAATGTATGCCTGACGGTCACTGCGCGTAATGTTTATTTCAAATATTAAATAAATTTCAATAAGTGTTACTTTTCATAAACCTCAATATATTTATTAAAACTTTCATGTTTTCGAGTGTTATTCGTGATGACTCATCAAGGACATGTTTGAAGTATTCTCGCGGTTAATGAATCAATTTAAAAAGTATCCGTTAAGGTCTAATTATAAAATAGTTAAATCCTAAATAAATGAAACACATGCATTAAATTGCTAATAAATATTCCAATTTTATTTTAAATAAATCGATGAGAAAAAAATTGACTCCGAATTTGAAATTTCTATAAATTCTAGATTAATAAAATCATTCAAAAATTGTGACGCAATCTGAATTATGCATTTATTAATTAAATTCGTTTTGTGTGACGTAATATTAAATTAATTATTTGAAAATCTTAATTGCGAATTCATTTATTCGTTATGAATGATGCAATATAAAATTAATGTTGAAATCACATGAGTCAATCGTTAATAGTGTTTCTATTTAAAATATATCTTTGAAAAAAAAAAAGATCCATTTACGCTACACATTAATTTCTAACTCTCATTAGCTTATCTTAATTTGTAACCCCCATTAGTCAATCATAATTAAAATCTAATATGATATTACTCACTACGTTTATGGAAAAACCATTATCTAGATAAAGTGAATCACTTCGTCTTTGCAAGATAACGAACTCAGTAGAGTGCACATTATCACACGCGTTTCTCGAGGCTACAAGATTTTACCTATGTCGAAAAATATTAAAGTAAGTTTGTTTTATTTTTGAAAAATATATGTAGCATCAAATAGTGTTAAACTAAAGTATTCTAAAACTAAGGTAAACTAAGGTTTAGTTTTATTCTAAAAAGCGCAATTATTAGCGTAAATTTGTCAAAAGTGCGTTTTTTTCCAAAATCTTATTAAAAATTCAAAGTGTTTCGATATAAACGTTCAAAAATTATATATGTTTAAAAAGCGGTTCGTTTAAAAATCAATTTTCTAGTTTTTAAAAATATGAAACTTTTCGAAAACATGCCTCAATAAAATTTCGGGTTAAGGTATATTGCTGATTCTAAATTCAAACGCACCATTGAATAGGTAACCCTGTATTTTACAAATATATTCATTTAGGGGTAGGGGGTATACATTTCCCAATATCTTTATGAATGGCATTTCATGTTTTTTTTTTTTTTCAAAATATATTTTCATATAAATTAAGCAATACATGCCTAAAAATAGCATAACAAATCGAAAACTAATATCCTTCAAAATATCTTACCAATTTCTATTTTTGTCTAAAACCGCGAAAAATTATTCACCGATCTAACATGGATTTAGAAAAAAAAAATTCTAAAGTTTACTAGTACTATTTAAAAGGTGGGTTGATTTTGACGGCCGATTATCCACACTAGGCCCGAGGGGTGAGTGCCCTTCGTGTGGGTCTTTCTAAGGAAACCTAACCCGAATTTACGCATGCAAATCTATGGCTCGAAGAAAACTCTGAACGATTAGGCCGACGGGCGCGATTGATTTTCTACACTAGGGATAAAGGGGGGAGTGCCCTTCGTGGGGGTCTTTCTAAGGGAACCTAACCCGTATTTACGCATGTAAATCCATGGCTCAAACAAAACTTCGAACGATTAGGCCGACGAGCGCGATTGGAATCGAACCCAACACTTCAGGTCTACCAGCTTCGTGAGCAGAACCTCTCAGCCACGGGTTGTGCAATACTATTTAAAAATTTGCAGACATAAATTCTAACACTAAATGACAAAAATTTTCATAATTTTAATTAATACTCAATATTCGAGCGTATCTGTCACTAAATTGAATCGCGTAAAGTCCTCTCATCCAATTTATGTTTAAAATTCCATTTTTATCTAAAAATTTGCGTTAAAAGATAGTCTCCCAATTAAAATGTTTAATGAATGTTTAAAATTCGATTGCTAAGGGAAAATCGCGTAAAAGAAAAAATATTTTTATGTTCTCAAATTAATATTAAACATCACCACTAGTAAAAACTCTAACACAACAATTGCGCCCCTAAAATAACATCGAAAACTCAAGTGCGCAAAAAAATAAACGTTCGTAAAAAAAAATCTATCTCAAAAATTATTCCCTAAAATTAAAAATCTCCCAATTAAAATTTCTTAATTATAATTAATTTATTTTTTACAAGTTAAAATATCACCAAAAAACTGTAGTGCGCTAAAAAAATTAATGTCCGCGAAAAAATTCGATTTCCTAAAATTATCCTCAAAAAAGTTAAAGTCTCCCAATTAAAATTTCTTAATTACTTATCATTAATGAATTTTTCAAATGTAAAAATACCCCCTCGTACTGTAGTACGACTAAAAGAAAAATCTATCTCCCAAAAAAATTCACTCTTTAAAAATTACTCCGAAAAAATTAAAGTCCCCCAATTAAAATTAATTATCATTAGTAAAAAAAATCAAACTCAAAATAGCCCCCTCGTACTGTAGTACGACGAAAAAAATCAATGTCCATGAAAATTTCAATCTTCAAAAATTATTCCGAAAAAAGTTAAAGTCCCCAAATTAAAATTAATTATCATTAGTAAAAAAATCAAACTCAAAATTACCCCTCATACTATAAGATGACGCATCACCTTGACCCCGCTTCCAAGAGCACGCCGCATAACCTTCACAGGAGCACAGAGGACGCGCAGAGGTCGTTCAAGGTCACGCCGCGTACGCCGCTTATGTAGAACCGCTATTCTATAACTACTTTCATTTCAAAATTAAAACTCAGGTAATTTATTCTTGTTTCTATTTTTCTATTGCTTTATTTTTATTAAGCACTTGTTACCATAATAAGAATCAGTGCATATATTTGTCCTTCATCTTAAAATTGAAGCATTCTCGATTATCCGAAAATTTCGATTTTCCGAAAGAGGGTCGGTCCCAATTACTTCGGATAATCGAGGTTCTACTGTAGATTGAAAGAGAAAAGACGATTTTTTAAATTTTGGATAAGGCGAGTTTTGAAACTCGTGTCCTCATATGCATTTGTTTCGCAGTTTTGTTCCGGCTTAATGACCATAACACGAATATATTTATACGTATAGCTTTACTATGGGTTGAGGTTTGTTGAGCAAAAGCCATTTGGTAGACCTCCCCACCCCGCCTGACTCTGTATAGCTTTTCTATGAATGCCTCTTTCTATTGGAGTTTCAAAATTTATTTCATAATTTTCGTTAAAGCTTTGTTAGCGCAAAAAAGCGGCATACAAAACTTCCCCTGAAGTGTGCCATGTATTTTGTTATACTGACCAACTGGAAAAGTGAATATACATTGAAATAGAAAATTTTCCTAATCTTGAATTAGTCGAGTTTGAATATAATAAGCAAATATTAACAATTCAAATAACATAAAATATAATAATAAAAAATATCGAATATTATGAACAGCTTAAGCATTTTTGCCATTTCTTTTAAATTCAGTTTTAAACTCCATTCTTTAACCATTTTGGAATGTATTTGAGTTTAAAAATGTACAAAGTTTAATCAAACACGAATTCCATAAATTTGTTTGGAATATACATTTTTTACTTTCTGTAGGAGAATATTATTGCTTCAATATAATTGCTTCATAACCCTGTCTACAATTTATCTCAGTTAAACGATTATATTTATATGCACATTTTCTAAGCATTGTCCCTTATCGTTTTTCTTATTCGAATTTCATAATTAAATTCATAGACTACGTTAGTCCCTTGCCATTGAAAAATAAAATACCACTAATTCATAATTCTGATGAGATTTGTTATTCTGGTGATTGTTTAGAATTAACGAGTATGGTTTTTTTGTATGTACGAAAATACTAAATTCGAATAATATAGGGAAGAGTAGCCGAATTTGGACCACTTCACATATTTTCAGGTGTAACTCACTTAATTTTTGGAATATCTGCAAAAGATCATTATACAGGGTCAATCTATTCATCTACTAACTAAATAAATATTTAGATCAATTTCTTTTTGAAAATCTTAAATTTTATTTTAATTTGAAAAATTTGTCAAAAGTGGTCCAAATTCAGCAACTGGTCGCCTAAGTTGGACCCCCCAGTTTCCTAATTTGGACCAAATAATATCAGGTTGTTTTAATGACTAGGGAATATAACTAATTTTATTAAAAGCGAAGTTTGTGATTAATGAAACAATTAAACAAAATAACAGCAATGAAACATAATGAAATCAAATATCTGAAAATAAGAGTAATTGTTTTAAATCAAAATGTATTCAAATTATAAATCAAAGTTATCAGTAATTAAGAATAGAAATTATGGAACTAATTGTCAGTTACTTGAATATCATGTAAGAGTGATGCAAAGCTTATACATGAATTTTGTTTATTGTTTTTGTTTGCCAGCGCACACAACATGGAACTGTATATGGCAATCTGAACACTGAATCATTTCTGCTATTTTATTTTTCTTACAAATTAGGCAAAATCAATCATCACTGTCTAGATTTTTCTTTTTAGATTCTGAATTATCAGACTTTTTTTTGCAACAGAAGGTTTCTTTACATTATGTTTGTAGTTCTTCTCTTCCATCATTTTCTTGCTAATTGCATTACGCTTATTTTTTAAAACTCGATGTTCCAATTGCTTTTGTGCTGTGAAAGCTTCCTTTTTCTTTTTCATTTCAAGGTTTAGTTTATATGGCGATGATATTAACACAACTATTTTTTGGCTCCCTCTTTACTTTGATTTACCTGAATTTAACAAGGGAAATAGCATTTCTAATGATTTTTTTGCTTTTGGGGAGGATTTGTAGCTGCAGCCTTGTTGCATGCCAATTTCTTCACAACTTACTGTCTGCTTTTTGTTTCCTATATCTTTAACAGCTTTTGCTGTCACTGGTGTTTTTCTTCCAGACAGTTTGTCTATGTCTTTTTCAACATTTTCGTCAAGTTTTGAGATTTTATGCGTTTTAATGGCAAAAAAGTATAATTCCACCCTTCAGAACTGTAAAAATCTTCCATCACAAATATCCTGCAGGAGGAAAATGTTTGAATTGAACTGTGTAAATGAAATATGCCGCAGGAATAAAGAATTCAAAGAAAATAAATACAATTACATACAAGATAAAAGACATTTCAAACAAAATTTATTGCATAGACATGTAAAAATATTTTTATGTTTATATAGGCCTAAGCTGTATAAAAAAATTAATCCAGATATATATAAAAAAAAAAACTTGCATGGAGATAGTAATCCATTATAAAATATATATATAAAAAAATAGTGTACAAAGCGTACCGTCCTCGAATTTCATTACTTACTGTTCAAATTTGTTATCGCATATCTAGTCCAATTTAAGCAACTTAAATTGGACCAATTATGGCAACTGCGCCATTTTTTAAAACAGTTAATTTTAAGACTAAGAACAAAAACGAAATCAAACAAATTCGCGTGAAAAATATCGGCAATAAACAGATGAATTCATATATGTATATGAAAACATAACAACTTACCTTAGTTTTAAAATATTCACGTACGTTTAGTAGGAAAAAATTAGATAAAAACAGCTAACTTTAAGTTTTTTTTAAATTGTCTCAAAACAGCACGTGGTAGGCGGCTGCTTCTTCTAATCATGAGTGACGTCATTCTGATGAGTAAGATTTCAGCGATAGATGGAGTCTCTTCCTGTAATTAATGGCAGAATGGCAACAGTCCAATTAAAGCGGCGCACAGTGGTCCCAAATCGCTATCAAGTGGCCAAAAATCATTTCTGGCTTTCCCAGTGGTTGTATACCTTTCATTTTTAATTTTATAACATTCTAAATGACATTACATAGCGAATATAAACTAAATGTAATTGGGGTTCTAGGGGAGGGGATTTTGGGGGGGCGCAATAGAGGGGCCAAGTTTTTATTAAATTTAATTTTTCTTTTTTTACGGGATTTTTTTTACAGGAATGAGAAATTTTCACTTTTGATTATGGGGAATATTTTCCCTTTTTCAAAACAAATCATCTAATTCAATAGATGATGAAAATGTGAAATTTTACCCCCCCCCCCCTCCTATCCCTCCCTCTTTGAAAATGTACAGGTTAAAATCTTATTGATTTTTTCTTTTTAATGTTATTGCAAATTAACAATAAAGAGTATAAGCAATCAGTAAGATACATTAAAAATCAATCAGCTGAATTTTGACACCCCCCCCAACACACCCAACACACACACACACACACACACACACGTGAAATTTCCCCTTTTTCCATTTGTCTCTATACCAAGGAAATTTTAAAAATATCATTGCTAATTTTTAAGTTTTCAACATCTATTTACTATGAATTAATAATAAAATCATTAAATTCATTAATTAGATTACTTTCAAAAATTTTGCCCCCCCCACCCCCTTTCTGTTGTTTCTCTCTATTACACAGATAATAATACCTTTGAAATTCCAATAAAAATGAAGAATCTGCCTTTGTTACTTTATTTTGGTAATATTAAATAAATAATTACCTCACTAATTTTCTAGTATATTTGAAATTTCCGCTTTTCCCCCCCTCCCCCCCTGTCCTCTCCGGTATAAAATTCTATCATCCCTAACAGTTTTAAAAATTTTACAAAAAAAATCAAAACTATGTTTTAATATAAAACAATTTTATATCTTTCTATTGAAAAATAAAATAAAATCTGTTTTTTAAATAAACCTTCAGAAAAGTAGATTTACACATTTCAAGCAACTGCAACATTTCATCTCAAGGGTTGGGCGAATTTTTCATATATTTTTTTATTTGTTAAAATACTAAAGTATTCATTAAAATGTAAATGTGCATATAAATTAATACAATTAAATTAACATTCACATAATAAACTGAAAAAAATAAACGCAATAAAAAAATTTACAATAGATTTATGTGACGATACGGGAAAATTAAAGTAAAACTTAATAATACTACTTAACCCGTTCGGGACCATGGTTGCATATATGCACCCTGAAAAAGAGCATAAAGAATTTGTTTTAGGCACCAGTAAAAAAAAAAAAAAAAAAAAAGTTAACTTAGTTTAGTTAAAATTTAGTTAAATTAAATATTTAGTTTCTTTAATTATGGCATTTTTTTATTGATTAAGTAAAGGTAACTCTTTTTTAAAAAGTGGTGCCAACCGAATAAAATTTGCGTAAAAGCCTCCGGTCTCGAAGCGGTTAATAATAAAATTTATTTGCAAGTAGATATAATATACTTTTCAAATAATCAGGAAATTTAAAACATTAAATGATGTTTCCCAGTTGATTGAATTTCCCAGACATGCATGTTGCTAGAATTTAGTATATATACACACACACATATATATATATATATATAAACTGAACTTTAAATATGTACTTTTTAAAATAAGGTCAAGTTTTAATATTATTTTTTATGTAAACGAAAAAGGCAAGGGAAAAATTGTAAAAACAAATAAAAAAATATATAAAAAAAAAAAAAATATCCTCAACTCTTAACCCCCCCCCCTCCCTCCGCGAATTAAAAAAAATGAAATTGACAGTGTTATGTTAATTAGAATGTTGCATTATATAAACACTGACAATTTTGGGTCAGTGCGGAAATTAGATTGACTTTAAATCCGATTACTTATGTTGGGCTGATACTGGCACTATCCAATGTCCAACTTCAAACTGCTAGTTCTCAAAAAGTCGCAAAAAGTCGCAATAAATCTCTTGGGATATGATTTTAGAATGCTCATTCTACATTTTGTACTATAAAAGTCCGAGGAACTCGGAAGGACTTTTTTTATATATCACTTTTTTTGTACAAAAATGCCTTAAAACTATGTATTTTAAAAAAAAAAATTCCTCTCTTTTTAATTTTTGAGATTTTTGCAATGGAAAAATCAAATTAAATATGTAATTTAATGTTGTTTAAGAGAAGTGCAAAGAAAAAAAACGAGAAACTATCTGAAATGGTCTTAGTTAGGGTGTGAATGCAGCGAATTTGCCTGAAATTCACGCCACAGCAGAAAACGCTAAAAACTCCTAACTTCACATAAGCAATGCTAATTCATGTGAGCTGATAAAAGCAAAATATAACAGAATATAAATCTTCAGATATTTATAAATACTGCAGAATAGATTTCATTTCGAAATACGAAACTTCGATTTTCTGATTTTTGGCCACATAATCGCGATTTGGGACCACTGTGCGGCGGTCCAAATATGGCTACTCTCCACTACAAACTGTTGCCGAATTCGACTGACACATTCGCAGGAGTAATAGTAGGCATCAAGAGGAAGAAAAATTGCTAGAAAACATGGGGTCGCAGAACGCTTATTTAGTCACAGATACAGGGTATTTCATTATATTTGAACTCTAATTAACTGCAATAATTTTGAAAAAAAATAAAAATGTTGCTTTGAAAATGTAACTATATGTACCACGTTTTGTATGAAATGTGATAACATCACGAAAAGTTCTGGAAAATTTGGGTGCTCACGTAATCGATCATATCGCATGAACTGGTAATCGCAGTCTGAAATATGGAGAGTCAAATGCATAATGCTGGCGCGTATAATGGATACTTATACCTCTTTTTTGATGTTATCACATTTACAACGAAGTGAGGACGTCTATTAAAAGTTTCATTATATTATACTTCAGTTTTATAAAAGTTATTACTGTCAACCTAAGTTGAGTTAGGGTAGAACACCCTGTATTTTTTATTAAATTGGTGGTTTGCGACCCCATGCTTTATGATAATTTTTCATCCTCTTGATGCCTACTTTCATCTCTCTGAATGTGTCGATCGAATTCGGCAACACCCTGTATAAAAAAATATTCAGTATGAAAAACAGCTTAAACATCGTGTCTATTTCTTTTAAATTCAGTTCCAAACCCCCATTATTTCGATCATCAGTGCATTCTTTGATTAAAAAACACGCGTGTTTCAAGTAATTCCTTGAATAACTTTTAAAGCAATTACTCTAATTGGTAAATAAATCCCAATAATTTTCCACCTGTGTGAAAAAGTGTCCAATCCGGGATTCGACACAGGAGCCTTTTGGCGGAAGTGATCAGTTCTAATTGGTCAAGTGTAATTACGTGTTCAACGTATCTGTGATTCCATTAGTTCCATTGCCTGCGATTT
Source organism: Maratus speciosus (assembly GCA_963932465.1). Taxonomy (NCBI): domain Eukaryota; kingdom Metazoa; phylum Arthropoda; class Arachnida; order Araneae; family Salticidae; genus Maratus; species Maratus speciosus. The sequence goes on along the minus strand of OZ010786.1, from coordinate 339,538,100 downwards.
ATTCTGTTGAGCTGATGCAGATACAAGACCAAATGTCATGGTCAATCAGGTTAGCTGGGTGAATTGTGTATCCTCCAGATTTTCCCAGGATATCTCAGTTTGCAGAGCATTGGCAGTTTTAGAGCACGTGGAACATAAATTGGTTCAAATTTTCGAGTGTTTAATTGAGTTATCTATATATATAAAAGAAAGTCTGGATTTTGTATTAATCAACGCGAAGCCCAAACTACTGTATCTAAAATGTTGAAATTTGGGGTAAAAATACTTCTTATGACATAGAGTGCCACTAAGAAAGAATTTTCTAAAATTCCACCCTTAAAGGGGGGTAAAAAATAGAACGAACTTTTAAAAAAATCTCATTTTATAGTTATTTTTCAACTGATGACATATTTTAGTGTATTTTTGTATGTTGAATTGAATGATACTAACCAAATTCTTTTAAGTCCAATAGTTTGTAAGATATTTCAAAATTTTCTAATTTGGCGATGTGTTTGGCGCCAAAATCTTGAAATAACGCACATTACAAGCGATAATTCATCCATATTTATTCGTATTGTACATCCGTCACTGTAGCAACGGAAAAAATTAAAATTAAATCTTTTTGAGAATTAAAACAGCTATATGATTTTGGAAAAAAAAAATACAAACGCCTTGAAAAAAGAAGAAAAATATTGATTTTATTTAAAATACAAGGAAGTCATCCACTGAGACATTAACATTATAAAACGAAAATAATGAAATTTGGAAGCAATGTTTGTACAGTTAATTTTTTTTTTTGTACTTACATCCGGGTAATGTCAGATACAAGGAAATTTCACTAATTACAGCAACCCTTATTTTTTGTACATTTGATAGTTTATTTATTATAATTAATAATTAATTTTATTATTATAATTTTTTTTTAAATTATAGTTTATAGTATGTAGTTTTATGTTATATATTTTATTTATTTATTTACTTTAAACTATTTGCCATTTTTAACAAGGTTATGCAATTAAGAATGTTAAATTACTGTTTTGAACATAATTTGCAAACGATAAACAAGATTGGCAATTGTCACCATTTTTGGTGATCAATCTCATGGTCCAGATAATACGTAAGTACCATTTTTTTCAATGGAAGAAACTGGAATTGAAATAATGCATCGCGATTTATCGTTTGCTCCTGGATAAGAAGAAAAAAATGTCTACTTTTATGTCAGCCGTGTGTAAGTCTCGCCATTAGCATTTTAAAAATTGCCAATAACAGTAGTTACATTTCGCGTATGTAAATGAAAAACAATTCTTTGTTTTAAGTTGTGGCATTATTTCCTATAGTTGTTTAACTTTTCAGTTTTTCAATGAAATTATCTGAAGGCATGTATTTTAAATGAAATGAGTGAAACGTTTATATTTTGAATGAAATTAATAAAATAAGAATAAGGTATGGAAACATTTTTTGTTGATTTATTACTTGCGCCGGCTAACATAAAAGTATCACAAAAGGCATATGTTCACCTTTTTTGGGTAGTTAGTTGTTCATGGGATTCTTGGTTAATCTTCCGTAATCGGAGGCCTCGCCAATCGGTGTATTAGCTACAATGTTGAAAGCATCGTTTACGTATGAAATGAAAACTTCCCAATGAATTCTATTATAGAAAATCATATCATCATCATCTACTACATATTTAAAACGGAAAATTGCATTTTATTCCGATTTTTTTATAATATTTTGATAGGACATGTCACTATTAGTTAGGTAATGTTTTTGTGTATACACAGTGTTCTATGTTGCTTAGTTATAGAGATAAAGGAAAAAGTTAAAAAATTAAGTGAAACTTATTATTAAAGGTTAGCCTTTAAGAAAAAAATCCTATTGAACAGATTTTGATCAAAGTGGAACTGTTACATAACTTATCAGGAATGGTTTTAGCATATAGCATTTCATTATATGTTGCTTAGTTATAGAGCTATTGGAAAAGTTATAGAGAAAGGTGAACGCAATTATTAAAGATGCATCTATTATAATTATATAAAGTGCAAATTTGTCTTTCCTTCCACCCGTTTATAATTTCAATTTTGCTGGATGTATTTTGATGGGATTTAACAGTGCTAGTTAGATAATTTTTTGTGGATGGTTGGTACTTCTTGCCTGATTGGTATTTCTTGCATGGATTGTACTTCTCTAAAGCGAAGTTTTCTTCTAGGTTATTATTTTTTCGGAATCACAAACTTGAGAACAAATCAGATTGCAGAAAATCACATTACAAGAGAAATTTCCAAAAATAGGTGAACTCGATTGCGAAAGATTACCTTTTATTTAAAGTTCCACTGAACGTATTTTAATTGGAGTTGCACAATTAGGTAATATTTAAGGGATTGTTTCAATATTTAACATATCATTCTACATTTTTAGTTATGGAGCTATGAGGAAAGTTCTCATTGGTGTATTTGTAAAAAAAGTAGGATAAAACCTACATGCAGAAGGTATAGACTAGAGAGTACATATGTTAGAGCTATGGAGGGTGTGTAGAGTTTCTAAAAAATCCAGAAGGTCTACGGTGTATAGCCTACGCTACATTCCTAAAAGTTCTACAATCACGTTAAGGCAAATATGAAAGATATATTTAACTATCTACGCCACATCGGTCCGACCACTTATAACTTGAGTTCTTTTGAATGGATTTTGAGAAGACTTGCATTGTAAGTTAGATAAATTTTCAAAAAAGGGTTTCGTATGTAACACACATCATTCTACGTTGCTTAGTTATAGAATTATGTGCGCACGTTCTTTAATCAGTCAAACCTATTTGGAAAGATTAGCCTTTTTAAAAGGTTCTACTGAGATAAGTCCGAAGGAATTAGCACTGGTTGCTATATAACTCTTCAGGAAAGGTTTTAGACTATAACACATATTGTTCTACATTGCTATGCTATAAAATTATAGGTGCATGTTCTATTATCTGGTGAACCCCATTATGAAAAATTAGTCTCATTAGAAGGTTCTACTGAACGGATTTTGATGAGATTTGGATTTTTAAATTTTCAGGGATGAATTTAATATGCTGGATATTGTTCTTCCGTTATTTTCCATATTCAATTGTAAATAATCAACTAAAAGATTTGCTTCTTAACAATCCAAATTTTGTCTGAGACATTAGAAGATATAAAACCGTAATGACATTCATATTGTTTTCAGCAATGCGGAAGACCATTGGAGATAAATGTATATATTACTATACAACACAAGATCAAATACACTGATATATTTAGTTTGATTAAAGTTTCGTTTGAAGAAACCGATCCGCGTAGCGGGCAAAGGCTGCTAGTAAATTGATAAAACAGAAAACAACAGAACATTTTAAAAAGGATTTTCAAAGTTTATTTGTAAAATATTTTAAATTTTATTTCTTTTAAGCCAGAATGAAAATCGCTTCTTGTTATTCTCAAATAGAGTTAGTAACACAATTTTAGAAAATTTTAACTAGTTACCTAAAATAGATTTTTAGACAAGTGTACCGAAGCATCAAAAAACCACTTTTTCGAAAAGGCAAAAAAACTATATACACACTCACAATGCTTAAATATATTATTTAAAAACCTTCCAGCATCATAATAATATTGATTTAACATTTCCTCATCAACTTTTTTTTCTGTTTTATCCATTTATAACCCAATTTAAAACTCGAAACTTTGAACCAATTTATGCTCCATGTGCCCTTAAGCCAAAAGGCTCCTGTTTCGATTCCTGGCCGGGACATATTTTCATTCAGTATGAAAATTACAACTCGTGTAATTTTCACTCTTCCCATCTATCTGTGTGTGTGTGTGTCTCGTTTTATTTCTCAATTTCTTTTTTTAACTCTTTCCAACATTAGCCCAGTAGTTAGGGGGTTGGATTCAGAATTATTTATTGGAAAGCTGGAAATTGTTTTAATCCCTTCAGTTTAGGTCTAGAATGAATATGTAATGTTTTTCCTCTCGTACTAGGTGAGCGTTAGGAAATATGTATAGATTTATAGCCAAAAAACACGTTTTTTTTTACATACCATAACAGTATCTCCAAACAGCTAACTCTGTCAAAAACATTGTCAATACAAATATTGTAGAGCTTAAAATTCTGAGTAAAATGAGTACCTACACTTAATATTTTTGTTGAACATTAAAGTCACAATTCCACTTTAAAATTTTAAACCCGTGATCAGGGAGTTGAACTCAGAATTAATTAGGAGAAAACTGGAAATTGTTTTAACCCCTTCAGTTTAGGTCTAAAATGAACGTACGATGTTTTCTTCCTCGTACTTGGGTGAATGTTAGAAATTATGTACATATTTATTTTCGAAAAATACGTTTTTTTTAATTACCTTAACAATATCTCAAAACCACCAACTCTATAAAAAACATTGTCAATACAAATATTGTAGAGCTTAAATTTCTGAATAAAATGAGTACAATCATTAATAGTTTTGTTCAACATTAAGGTCGCAATTCTACTTCAAAAATTTTCAAATCAAGAGCTTGAAGCCAGGAGAGACCAAGTTAACTTAACAATATCTCAAAACTGCGCCTTTAATATTAAATAAAAATATCAAGTGTAGGTACTCATTTTACTCAGAATTTTAAGCTCTATAACATTTGTATTGACAATGTTTTTGACAGAGTTAGCTGTTTGGAGATACTGTTATGGTATGTAAAAAAAGTATTTTTTGACTATAAATCTATACATATTTTCTAACGCTCACCTAGTACGAGGGGGAAAACATAGTATTCATTCTAGACCTAAACTGATGGGATTAACACAATTTTCAGCTTTCCCCTAATTAATTCCGAATTGGGCTTTTTTTATTTTTTTGCTCCCCTACCACTGGACTACATAGTTGAAAAGTATTCAGGAATTCGGTTTGTTTGTCCGTTCTCAAACTCACGTAATTATAGTCAGATTGCCATGCAATTGGAATGTGTTATTGAGGTTTATCATGACATGTTTTGTATTAAAAATGAAGTGTGTATATAGAAATTACATTTTCCTTACTTGGTCACTTAAAAAATCGTTTTCGGTGCATTTTAATGTTATAACAAAATTTCAAACACATTGAAATTGATATATATGTATGTCGTAGGCTAATTGAGAACTCCAGCTCTTTGCAAACAGCCTAGGCTCTTTGCAAACAGCCTAGGCTCTTTGCAAACAGCCTAGGCTCTTTGCAAAGAGCCGGACTAATTGGAGAATCCATCTCCCTTTTTCCAATTAGCCTGATATTTTTCAGGCTTATTGCAAAGAGCCTAGAAAGCGTTAGGCTAATTGAAAAATGACCACTTATTATCCGATCAGGGTGATATTTTTAGCTCACAGGCTATCAAAGCCTGAGAGCTTATGTGCCCGCCGATTCTGTATGCACGTGTGTACGTACGTACGTACGTACACACGTAACTCTTGATAGAAATATCCGATTTGCTTCAAATTTTTTTTTCTAGGTTCATTCTGATAAGATGCTTCCCTGATTAGTTTTTGGGGTTCATTGGTTAAGGATAAAGGGGGAAAAGGGGGGGCTAGTCCCCGCACTCCTTAATTTATATAAATGGGTTTTTCATGCAGAAATATTCGATTTGCTCCAAATTTGGTATACCGGTTTAATGTGTTAAGGAGCTTCCCTGATTAGACTTGGAAGCTCATTATTTAAGTATAAAGGGGGGAAAGGGGGCTACCCCCCTTAATTTAGATAAATCGGTTTTTCATGATGAATTATTCGATTTGCTCCAAATTTGGTATACCGGTTTATTAAGTTAAGGAGCTGCCTTGATTAGATTTGGAGGTTCATTAGTTACATATAAAGGTAGGAAAGAAGGGGCTATCCCCCGTAATTTAGATAAATGGGTTTTTCATGCAGAATTATCTGATTTAGTTTAATTTTTTTTCAACCGGATCCGAGCTTGAAGGTTCCATTTGAAGTCAACCCGAAAACCAACCACAACCAGGTTTCGGATTGAGTTCAATTAGAACTTTCAGGTTCGGATCGGGTTGCCGGTGGACGGAGATTATTTTGTCTGGCTTGCATCGGGTTATAGTTCTTTGGAATATTTTTGTCGGTTAAGATTTGGTTCGGTACGGGTTTCAGGTTGACTTCGAATGGAATTTTTAGGTTCTGGTAGCGTCGCGTGTCCACAGAAACTAATTTGTGTTGTTCGGATCCGGTTATGGATCTTTGGAATATTTTTGTCGGTTATCAGATTTGGTTCGGGATGTCCGGTTTTTTCAAATGGAATTCTCAGGTTCGGGTCGGGTTGCATGTAGACTGAAATTATTTTGTCTTGCTCGGGTCGGGGTACGGTCTGTTGTAATTTATATTTCGGGTTTGGGTAGGGTTATGCGTTAATAAACCTAATAAAAAGAAAATTGCCCAGTTAAACTGATGGCACTGAGCTCACAGGCTATTCACACTAATTGTATATTATACTCTTATTTCAAAGAATAATGCCCCTCGAAAAATAAATGAAGGTATTAGTCCCCGTTGCCCCCCTTTCTACTTAACCAAAGAACCTCCAAATCTAATCAGGGAAGATACTAAACATAATAAACTGGTATACCAAATTTGAAGCAAATCAGATAATTCTGCATGAAAAAATCATTTCACTAAATTAAGGGGGGGGGTATTAGCTCCCCCATTTCTCCCTTTATGCTGAACCAATGAACTTTCAAATCTAATCAGAAAAGCTCCTTATTAGAATGAACCTAGAAAAAAATTAAACTAAATTAGATAATTCTGCATGAAAACACATTTATCTAAATTAAGGGGAGGAGCAATTGCCCCCCTTTCCCCCCTTTTATACTAAACCAATGAACCTCCAAATCAAATGAAGGAAGCCATATCATAATAAATTGGTATATCAAATTTGAAGCAAATCGAATAATTCTGTATGAAAAACCCATTTATCTAAATTAAGGGGACACTAGCCCCTGTCCCCCCTTTATCTTAACCAATAAATCTCCAAATCTAATCATGGCAGCTCCTTAACATAATAAACCGGTATACGAAATTTGGAGCAAATCGAATAACTCTGCATTAAAAACCCATTTATCTAGATTAAGGGGGGGACTAGCCCCCCTTTCCTCCCTTTATACCTAACTAATGAACCTCCAAATGTAATCAGGGAAGCTCCTTAACATAATAAACCGGTATACGAAATTTGGAGCAAATCGAATAACTCTGCATGAAAAACCCATTTATCTAAATTAAGGGGTGTCTAGCCCCCCTTTCCTCCATTTATACCTAACTAATGAACCTCCAAATGTAATCAGGGAAGCTCCTTAACATAATAAACCGGTATACGAAATTTGGAGCAAATCGAATAACTCTGCATGAAAAACCCATTTATCTAAATTAAGGGGTGTCTAGCACCCCTTTCCTCCCTTTATACTTAATTAATGAACCTCCAAATCTAATCAGGGAAGCTCCTTAACATAATAAACCGGTATACCAAATTTGGAGCAAATCGAATAATTTTGCATTAAAAACCCATTTACCTAAATTAAGGGGGGGGGGTAGCCCCCTCCCTTTCCTCCCTTTATTCTTAACTAATGAACCTCCAAATCTAATCAAGCCATCTCCTTAACATAATAAACCAGTATACCAAATTTGAGCTAATCGAATAATTCTACATGAAAAACGAATTTATCTAAATTAAGGGGAGAGGCAATTGCCCCCGTTTCCCCCCTTTATACATAATAATGATCTTCCAAATGTAATCAGAGAAGCAGCTTAACATAATTAACCAGTATACGAAATTTATTGCAAATCGCATATTTCTGCATGAAAAACCCATTTATCTAAATTACGGGGGTGGGGGATAGCCCCCCCCCCTTTCCTCCCTTTATATGAAACTAATGAACCTCCAAATCTAATCAAGGCAGCTCCTTAACTTAATAAACCGGTATACCAAATTTGGAGCAAATCGAATAATTCATCATGAAAAACCGATTTATCTAAATTAAGGGGGGTAGCCCCCCTTTCCCCCCTTTATACTTAAATAATGAGCTTCCAAATCTAATCAGGGATGCTCCTTAACACAATAAACCGGTATACCAAATTCGGAGCAAATCGAATATTTCTGCATGAAAAACCCATTTATATAAATTAAGGGGGGGGGGGACTAGCCCCCCTTTTCCTCCTTTATTCTTAACCAATGAACCCCAAAAAAGAATCAGGGAAGCACCTTATCAGAATGGACCTAGAAAAAAAAATTGAAGCAAATCGTATATTTCTATCAAGAGTGATCGCGTTACGTTCATACGTACGTACGTACGTACACACGTACATACAGAATCGGCGGGCACATAAGCTCTTAGGCTTTGATAGCCTGTGAGCTAAAAATATCACCCTGATCGGATAATAAGTGGTCATTTTTCAATTAGCCTAACGGTTTCTAGGCTCTTTGCAATAAGCCTGAAAAATATCAGGCTAATTGGAAAAAGGGAGATGGATTCTCCAATTAGCCCGGCTCTTTGCATAGAGCCTAGGCTGTTTGCAAAGAGCCGGATTTCTCAATTAGCCTACGACATATACATCACTGCGGTGCACTAAAAGATGCTTAATACAGAATATTGTGTTTAATGCTCATTTACAATAGACCGGGAAGCGGCAGTACAGACAATCACCTCGTCGAGGTCACGGCTGAAATTTCAGAATTAGTTAAAACTCGATTCGCATATTAAAACGCATTCGCTCTGCCAAGTCATATGATGGTGGAAAAACCCTGAAAACACGATTTTAGCAGTTGACTGGTAGTTTTACCATTGTGTTTTCCTGCATCTAACGGTGTGAAAACATGGAGGACTGGAAGCAAGAAAACACAATAGCAAACCTACGAGTCAACCGCTAAAATTGGGTTTTTGAGGTGTTTTCTACCAAGATATGACTTGGCAGACAGTTTGCGTTTTAATATGCGAATCGAGTTTTACCTAATTCTGGGATTTCAGTCGTGAATTGTATGAGGTGATTGTGTGTGCTGATGCCTTCTGGTCTACAAGGAACACAAAAGAATTCAGTTATAGTATTGTCTATGAGCAATAATTTCTGGAAATACGTTTTCAATTGTGTTATATGCTTTAAAATCTAACTAAAGTTTTGCCTATTATTTGGTGTGCATAAATTCTATAGGTCATAGACAAGACTGTACAAAAGAACACGAGTACATTTACGATTATTGACGGAAATTACTGAAGGAGAATTTTCAAATGTTATGCGTTTCCCAAAGCATAGAAATTTAACGCATCCTAAATTTTTGCATACTGTGTGATATATATACAAATCTATAGATCATATATGGCTGCACAAAATTATTCGGATATTTCTTCGACTATAGATGGCAATTGCTGAAAATGGGTTTTCAAATGTGGTGTGCTTTTTCCAAATTGATCAACTTTCACCTTATTCGGCGATGAAGTTTTGTTACAGTGTTCTGAATGTGTTAGAAAGTTTTCCATAAGCTATACGTGATGCATGATTTTTCTATCTTGTTTTTCTTTTTTTCTAAAACAGTTGAAAAATATTTATGACTTCGGTTTGTCAGACCGACTGTCCAATCCATGCTCAAACTCGTATAAATATAGTCGGATTACCATGTAATTGTATGTGTTATTGAAGTTTCCTATGACATGTTCGCTATTAAAAATGAAGTATGTAGAATTTCTAGTTCGTTTACAAGAACACACACACACAAAAAAATACCATTACATTATAGCATATGGAAAAAATAGTTTGCAATGTATTTTAATGATTTTACACTATTTCAAACATACTGAAATTGATATAGGATGACTCTAGGATACATGACCATAGTTTTTAAAGATTGAAATAAAAATTCTTAGAATGCAAATACAAGAATTTTTTATGCATATTTAAAATTCTTATACATATACAAATTATATTTTATGCAAAAAATAATTAAATATTGAAAACAAAAAGTGTTAAACAAAACTGAAATTAAAATGACAAATGGCCATCTCTCCTTAAAGCCGAGGAGAGATGGCCATTCAATACAGGAAAGAAAAACTTAATTTAAAAAGCAAAAAAATAACACATTTCATATAGTTAATCGTGAAAAACATATAGCAATTTGTAAAGATGCAGTTATCTGATGGAAAATGAGTGAATAAAACTCGAATAAACAAAATTTGAAGTATAATTTCAATACTTCACTTTTCGTAAAATCTTACCACATGTTTGGCAAAGGTCTTGATAATTTGTACACGTTTCATGGAACCACTTCAGGTACCTTATGCATTGTATCCAGACATTCTTTTTGAAAGTAACATTATACTGTTTTGTACAACTAACACAGTGATCCTAATCCAATTCTATTTACTCGGAATCTGTAGAATCTGATAATTTAAATGTATTTCGTTTTTTCGCTACTGGAAGTATCGTGTTTTTTTTTTCTCGCTTTAATTGTTGGTCTATTACGTTAATTTAGATTATTTATCAACTTTATCAGTTTCTGTTATGAAAATTTCCGACTTAGTATTTTCTGAAACAAATAAATCGTTAGGTCTTATTATATTATTATTATTATTAGAATATCTATATTAGTTAAAAATTAAATAATTGTATCAATTAATATATTTATAAATGTAAAAGCTATATATTTATATTAAATTTAATTATATTTAGTTAAAATCATCACTCCGTATAATTTTGAAATATTGATTAAAGGTGGCCATCTCTCCTGAAATTGAAGGACTGATGGTCGCCCAATTTAAAGCATCAATAGCCATTGTACCGCTTTATTTTAGTCTTAGAAGTAAAGATTAGATTATATAAGTGCCTTAAAAGCCCATATAGTAAATATATATATATATAACGTACGTACTACAAAACATTCAGGTACCCAAGTAAAAAAAAAATATATATTCAACCACCTAATTAAATAAACATTAAAATTACACTTACTTTTCATAATCGAAAAACACAACTGCACGTCGCAATAAATAAACTCTATTTATACTCTATCTATCTATTATAAACAAAGTTTATGTTGCAATCTATGATCAAATTTTGGAGATATTTAGACTGGCCATCTATCCTAGACTTACCCTAAATCAGTAAGGTGCTAAAAAGATACCTACTATAGAATATGGTGTTTATCATCTCTTTGCAGGGATACCTCAAAGAGTTCGGTTGCAGTACTGTCGGTGAGCGGTAATTACTGGAGGTGCACTTTTAGTTGTGGTATGCGTTTTTAACCCCTTAATCGTGGTGCCCGATATGTTCATGGCAGTAAGTTGTGTACAAATTTTGTCCCGCACGTGACCCTCATGGGCTGAACTCCTCATAACTTTAGCTAATGTATTGTAGTTTCTTCTTCTATTTTGCCGCTTCCGGAATTACTTTAAATATTTAAGGGGACCGGGAAAGCTCTATCTCGGTCATGTTAATTTCACCAATTTTATGTACCTTTTTATCAGAAATGGTTAAAGATAAAGGTCTAGATTTTTTTAGAGTTGTTAGCATAACATGATTCATGTATTTTAACGTACCCATTTTCTTTCTAAATGAAACTCAAAATTAATTATTAATTATTTATTGAAATTCATTTTTAAATTAGCATTTTTGGTAAGATTTCACTACCTAAAATAAATAATTCGCAACAAATCATTAAATCCCCGTGTTAAACTATACAATATAACATAATATAAGTATTAAAAAAATCTGAATTCTTAAGTTTAATAGATATTGAAAGAAAGGAACATAAACATGAAAAATTCAAGTTTTGAGAAAAAGTCAATTAAAGACTTAAATGGCCATTACGCTGTGAAGTACTCTTAGAAAGAACGAATAATTTCACTTAAGTGATCCCTTAAGCGATCAATACATCGCAGCACTAAATTGACAAACTTTATTTTCATGTCGGAATGCTAAATTTTAAGAATTTGTGGAGTTGGAAGATGTGTTTAAATAAAAATAATCGAGGATTTTTGAATGATTTTTCCGAAAATTACGTGACGATTAAGAGATTAAATTTAACTAAATTTTGCGCATATTATTTGATGTCTATACATCCGTAGATATTATATAGAGCTGCACAAAAGAATTCGAGTGCATATTTTCGTTTATTGACGAAAATTGCTGAAGGCGAGTTATGTAGTCCCTAACTGAACTAAATTTAACATACTGTGCAGTATATATACACATATATAGATCATATACAGAGATGTACAAAATAATGCTGATATTTTTCCGAGAGGTTTTGTTCCAGTATTCTGAAAGCGTTGGAAATTGTTTCGTAATTTATGCTTGATGCATGATTTTTCTTTTTTATTAACCATTTGGAAAAACGGTTATTGTCCTCTGTCAGGGTAGGAAATCAAAAACATATCTGAAGCGTTTTATTGGTTGAATCCCGCATTTTATTCGTTTTCTGATTGGTCTGTAGAGTAATCTGTAATTTCCCTTTAATTTCAACAGAGATGGATACTTCTGTTGCCACTATGACAAAAAGTAATAAAAACTACAAAAAAATTAATAACTCAGAAACAAATTGAGATAGAGCTTTCAAACAAATTGCATTTAAAAGTACATTTTTTTCTCTATACGATGGTGTAAAAAGTAATATTGTGAGATGTTTAGAAGTTTAAGAATGACATTTCATTTAAAATGGGTCGTAAGATTTCGATGGAAAAGCCTTTTCCCGAACAGCCAATGAAATGCTTGGATAATACGTAAGTTTCAAGTGGATAATAAGTAAGTTTTAGGAAATCTGACGAGCGATTTTTGTCGCTTGCAATTTTTACGTGTAATAACACTATTAATGTTTAATTCATGGCGTAAGTAATGTAGGATCAACTCCGTGCAATTTTTTATGTCTTAAATTTTAGTCTTTGAAAAAATCATTTTCCAAATGGTCGTTGTAATTTGTTAAATTGCTTTTTATTATTTTTTTTTTATCTGTAAGCGTATACATTATATACAAATTGCATGTTGCAATAGTTATTTAATTTTACATGGCTTCACCGGCTGGAAAAGTTTTATGGGTACTATTTGATTATTTCTTTAGCACTTGTTATATCCAACAATGAGAAACCCAAAAGATCAGTTTTCCTGAATTTATGAGCGGGAAAAAGAAATTGCACAAACCCAAAACTCAACGTATAAAATTTCTTTTGATCTGTGCTGCTTGCTCTATCACAAAAAATATTTACGATCGTATTTATACAACAAACTTTGGATAAGATTCTCAGAGCTTGAATATTGCTTTCTTGTCATTTCATGTGTGCTTGAGTTTTGATAGAGTGGTAGGAAAATTCGCTGAACTGACATAAAATTGCAATCTTAAGTAGAGATATTATTGTTTGGGGAATCGTTTGAAGATTTTTTCGACGCAGTGATTTTTTTCTTTTTTAAATAGATTTTGAATTCTCCGAATGATTTTAAAATAACTTGATTTTTAGGGTTCCGTACTTAAAAAGTAAAAACGAAACCATTATAAGATCACTTCTGTGTTTGTCTGTCCGTCTGTCACAGCCACTTTACTCGTAAACTATGGAACGTGCAAATTTCAAATTATCTATTGTAGAAGAAGTATAAAAGCGTTGTTGATAATGATTTTCGAAAAAAAAAAATCGTTGGTAATTAGCCGAGATAATACCCTTAAAGACATGGGCGGTTTGGACATTCATAATCACACGGGCAGCGTACTCTATGTGCCATCGGCTTTCAAAGCTTAGATAACAGCTTTTAATGATATATTTGTGTAATGCAATGCCCAACAGCAGTATGAAAGCAATAAACGCCAAATTGTTAAAACAGGCTAATTTAATTAGAATTAATCACATAAATAGTATGGGATTCGCGACAAATTTCCTTTGAGTGGATATCTCAATACGCCCCCCGTGTCTTTAAAAGTTAATTAAAAACTGATCTGGAAAAACGCGGCACGGACCATATTACTTTTTTAACAACATTTTTTTTTATAATACAGTTAATAATTTATATATTTATTGTACGGAACCCTTTGAGCGCGAGTAATACTCGCACTTGACCGTTTATTATTTTTATGCTTGTAAATAAAATGCACAAATTTTAATGAAATACAAATTTCGGTGTTTTCTTCTTATAGTGGTTCCCGGAGTTACGATTACACCAAAATTCAGTGAACTTCGCCAAGGTTACCAAGTGCACGCACCGCTGAACGTCTAATCAAGATATAAAAATAAGTACCAAAGCATTAAATAAAATAATATTTTATGTTAATAGTAATATACGAGGAGGAACTCGTGGATTTTCGGCGAATGAAAATGTTTAAAAAGGAACTGTTACATCGAATTTATAATAAACCTACAAAAATAATTACAATAAAAAATTTATCTTACCTTGGTTAGTTTAACTCTTAAAACAAATATTAATTTTAATTTTAAGTTACTAAAATACTATTTTCATAAACTTCGACTGTACAAATTGTCGAAAAATTAAACTTTATTGGTATCCGTAATCAAGATAAGTAATTATGATGAAGTTATCAATTGAGGCTTTTATTCTTGGTATTACGGAATGAAAAAATCAGCAAAAATGATTTCACCTTGACACAATAATAGAATACCCCTCCCCCACCCCACGAAATCGAAACTTAACGTCATTTTCAAGGCCTCAAAATTTACATGCGCTCTTCTCATATCCATATTCATCATTTAAAAAATATTGTAACGCGCGATAGTTTATTAATAAACATATTAACAAGCTGAAAGTCACCTTTGTCAGCTGCAGTTTAGAATGTGGACATTCACACTGTTCATTTGCGTTTCTAATTTCACTTACAGTGAATAAAAGTACCAGAAATTTATGTTTTTTAGGCGAATTCGTAGGAAAATATTTAGTTTTATCACTAAAATGGTAATTTTTTAAAAATATGTCGTCATTTTCACTCACTGAAGCATTTCATCAAACTTCTCAAATTCAGTATCAGCGGAATGAAAAATATTTATTCGTAACAGATTTAGGAGGAATAAAATGTGTGTTTTCTAAAGCATGATGTCATTTTCTGCTAAAAAAAGTTAAATTGAATTGTAATGAAAAAAATGGCATCAATAAAAATATAATCAATAAAGATAAAGAAACGCCATCATTTTTCTTATCTCTGCAAAAGCGGACCACCATTTTGAAGAAATTTCTCAAAAATCTTATAAAATTAAAATTAAACTATAAAAATGGGGATATTTAAAAAAAAAAAAGAAAAAAAAGCTAATGTGGGCACATCTACAAATAAATAGCTTTCATTAAAAAAACATTTATTAAAATTGGTTCGGTAGAAATCTCAAAATCTAACCCGTGCTCTAACTCGCGTAAATATACTGTGATTGCCATGCAAGTGATATATGCTATTGAGATTTACTATGGCTTGTTTGGTATTGAAGATGAATAGTGTAGAATTTATGGTTCATTTTCAGAAACAATCAGAAGAATTACTTTACATTACGGTCTATGGAAAAAAATCCTTTGTGGTTAATTTTAATAGTGTTACACAATTTCAAACATATTGAAATTCAGATATATCACTTAGGTGCACTACAAGATGCTTAGTATATAATAAGTTGTACATATCATTCATCGTTTATTTACAGGGACACACAAAACAATTAGGTTACAGTATTGTCTATCAATAATAATCGAGTAACAATTGCTGAAAGTGCGTTTTCAATTGCAGTACTCGCTTTTAAATTATTTTTTTTTTCAATTCCTACTATTAGTTCCCACTCTCCCTATATATATCTTGTTCAAGTTTTCAATCGTTAATAAAATACTTATTATTCATCTAATCAAGTTCAAATAAATTTTTTAAAACTTGTAGTGGTTGACACTTGATGTTAATACAGTTTTTTTCAAATATTAATTAATTAATTAAATTTTAATTAATTAATTTTAGTTTTATATGGGAGACAAAATGGCGGCCATTGGTTATTGAGCAGCATTTGATGCATCTTCATATCTATAAGGGCGGTTACCATAAGGGGGGGGCCCTGTTCTGTCGCCAAATACCGCCAAGTTTATTGCCAACTTGGCGATATATCGACAAATTTGGCGACAAAAATGAGTCACCGAAAGTGACGCCAACTTGGCGATATCTGCAATATTTCTCCAAATTCCCATAGACTTCCATTGTAAACCAATAGGGTTTAATTGCTTATAGAAAATCAACAAATTGAGATATTTTAATGCAACAAAAACTAATATTAACTTAAGGGGTTATATTAAATTTTTCTTTGATGACCTAAGTAGGAATTGACTTAAATGTTTTTTTTATATTACTTGTTTTTTTTTGCATATTTCTTGGTGTATATAAATTCTATGGATCTGTGGCTGCAGAAAAGATCTAGAGTACATTTTCGTTTATTGGTGGAATTTTCTGTAGGGGAATTTTCAAATGCGTTTCCTAAGTGTAGTAAATTTTAGAATACTGTGTAATATATACCCGTCTATGTATCCTATGCAGCGCTGCACAGAATAATTTCACTATTGATGGTATTTGCTGGCGTTGGGTTTTTAAATGTGTCATGATTTTTCCAAATTGATTACTTACAACGGAACCACTTTTGGTGCTGCTCGCACCTAGCATCGAGACCTGGTGCATTTTGTAGCTTTATACATAAAAGTTAGAGAACCGGTAAAATTTCTCTGTTAAAATAATATTTTATGCATTTTTTTAATACTTTTAATTTTTTATTATTGGATTTTTATTTATTTATTTCACGCGAAAAGTTAGTTAAATTGCCAAATCTGACGCTACAAAATTTCCGCCAGCTTTATTGCTGAAGTATATGTACGATATGTATTAGAATTAAATCAGATTGCGATTTGTTTCATAACTGATAGCATAAGAAACAAGAATTAGGCTTTTTTTATGCAGACGATAAATGCATAAATAGTAAATATATTTCTGTTAAAAGCTTTTAAAATCACGAGTTGGAACCCGTCGAATCTCGACGAATTACAATGTTTAGAATGGAACTGTTAGATCGAATTTATAATAAATCTACAAAAATAATTACAATAAAAAATTCATCTTACATTGGTTTTCGAACTCTTAAAATAAATAACGTTTTTAACCTAAAATTACCAAAATATTATTTCCACAAACTTCAACTGCTTAAATTATTGAAAAATTAAACTGTATTAGAATACGTAATCAAGATGTGTAATTATGTTGAAGTTATCGATTGAGGTTGTTATGTTTGTTTTTACGGGATAAAAAATCAGTAAAAAGGATTTCGCTTTGTCACATCATAAAATTTTTCCCCATAAAATCGAAACTGTACGTTATTTTCACATTCTCAGAATTTACGTACGCACCACTCAAATTCACAATTTAAAAGTATTTTAACGCTTAATACATTATTAATGAATGTATTTCCAAACTTAAAGTCACGTTTTTCCGATACAAACTTTTCATGAGATCATTCGCACAAACTTTAAGTTCTAATCTCAGTACCCGGGAAAATTTACCATTCAAAAAGTTGCCTTTAGTTGCCATAATATTGACCATTTAGTATTGGTCAAATATTTAGTTTTATCAAAGAAAATTATCGTTTTGTTTTAAATATGACATCATTTTTACTCACTGAATCCTTTTGCCTAGAGTCTCAAACTCAGTGTCAGCGTAATGTAAAAATATTGAAATATCTTCTTCACTCTTTTGATTTATGAAGAAGGAAGCGTGTTTTTTTTTAATGGCTGACGTCATTTTCTGTTCAAAAATCAGAAAAAAGTTACTTTTATTTGTAATGGTAAAATGGCATCAATAAGGATATAATCAATAAAAATAAATAAACCATGACTATTTTCCCTTTACCTTTAACAGAAATGGAGTACTTCAGTTGCCATAATTACAAAATTGCTACTAAAAACTATAAAAAAATTAATGTCTCAAAAATAAATTGAGATAGAGTTTTCAAACAAATTGCATTTAAAAGTAAATTTTTTTCCCTATACGACGGTATAAAAATTTAAACTGTGCAACGTTTAGAAGTTAAAAATTTACAGTAGGAAAATTGTAAAACCGAAATTTCATTTCAAATTTCAAAGTGTTGCCATTTACTGAATGACGTATGCGTTACGCACAGATATGTTTGTCCTTTATAATATAGATTGAAAACTATTTTTTTTAGTGATATACAAAATAAGCAAACTAGTTTCTTTTGAAGTCCATTGGAATAAAGTTTCGAATGTTTAAAATGAAATGTATTAAATGTTGTGTCTTTTGGTAAAAATAATCATAAAATAAATTAATATTTTTATATAATTTAAAAAATTTACTGTGCTTAATTAAGTCGGTGGCCGGACATTACAGTTTCTAGTGAAGTCCGAAACAATGGTCACACTCGACAAGCAGCTATGACATTCGGCTAGGGTTGCCAGACAGCGCTATATTTGAAAATAACGCCAACTTTTTCACCTGTCAAAAATGTGAATATAATGTTGTAATTTTTCAAAATCAAATTCGCAGGTTCTTGAAGAAATTTTTAAACTTTTTTTAACATTTTATACTTATTATTGACTAATTTGTATTTTTAAATGCTTTTCTTAAAAAAAAAATAAAAATCGAAAACTGCATTTCAGAAAGTTATGTTGCTGTAAAAAAAAAAAAAAAAAAAAAAAAAAAAAAATATGATTTTGACCGAAAATTTTATGGATTCTCAAACTTCCTAATACAAGGCTTTAAAATTCACCAGGTTTCAATGATAGGAGCGAGCAGCACCAAAAGACTTCGTTAGACATCACCTTTCTCCGTATTATACTGTGAAGTATTGTTACTGAATGTATTGGAAAGTGTCTCAAAATCAATCTTTGACGCATAATTTCTCTTTCTTTTTAACACTTTCCAAGAAAGTTGAGAAGTGTTTATGACTTCGGTTTGTCTCTCTGTCTGTCCACGCTCCTACTCTCGTAAATATGCTCGGATCGTTCTGTACTTTTACGATGTTAGTGACCTCTACCGTGGAACGTTCTATATTTCAAATGAAGTTTGCAGCATGTTTAGTTCATTTACAGGGACAGTCAAAAGTTTTCCGTTACATTACGGCCAATGGGAAAAAAATAGTTTCAAATGATTTTTAATGGTGTTACACTCTTTCAGAGTAAAATTGATATTCATTTATGAAGTCCACTAAAATATGCATTCTGTTGAATATGCGGTGCAAAGAATAGTTATTGTTAATTTATAGGGCCACACAAAATAATTCCGTTCATAATGGTATAAGGGGAATTGTTTGAGGTGTATTTGAAAAGATTTCAGATACTATATTGTATCCGAATTACTGTATATTTGTAATGATTGCTCGAAATGCATTTTTAATTATGATATGCGCTTTTTTCACTACATTTATGCATACTATAAAGTGCGTATAAATGCTATAGTTAATATACAGGGCTACAGAAATGAATTCGTAAAGGTTACTGAGTATGAGCATAAATTGCTTAAAGGTGGTTTTTAAAGGAGTTATGCATTTTTACGCTGAACTGAATTTAGTTTACTAAGAAATATTTGAAGAATATAGATAAAATGATATACAGGGCCACGCAAAGAGTTGGATACATGGCCGCTTATGGGTGATAATTTCTGAAAATGTAATTTCAGTAGTTTTAAGAATGTTTTAGTTTGAATTAAATTTTAGCTAAACAGAGGCATGTAATAAAGATACTAGGTAAGCTACAGGGATGTACAAAAGTATTTAAGTATGCTTTCCTTTATTAGTATAAATTGTTGAAAGATGAATTTCAACCTGTTATGCATTTTCTTGCTAAACTAAATTTTCCCCTTACATAGTATGTATATCAACCTACAGATCAACTACAGGGCTGATTAAAAAAATTGGAATACATATTTGGCTCTGGACGGTAACTACTGAAATCAGTTTTTCAAATGTTTTATGCGTTTTATAAAATGTTTACTTCGTTATCTTATTTACCTTATTTCCCTAAATAACGAAGCTTTGTTAAAGCATTCAGGAAGTGTTGGAAAGTGTGTCATAATCTATGCTTAACGCATGATTTTTCTTAACTTTTTTCTTTATTATTTTGCCCTAATCAATAGTAAAGGTCCAAAAAGATCAGTTTTGTTGCATTTATGACCAAGAAAAGAAAATGCAGAAACGCAAAACTCGGCAGACAAAAATCATTTTGATCTATGTCACTCTATCACAGAAACATTTATGATCGAGTTTATACAACAAAACTTTAAGATAAAATCC
Organism: Maratus speciosus; assembly: GCA_963932465.1. Lineage (NCBI taxonomy): Eukaryota > Metazoa > Arthropoda > Arachnida > Araneae > Salticidae > Maratus > Maratus speciosus. The sequence goes on along the minus strand of OZ010786.1, from coordinate 339,517,889 downwards.
TCATAGCTGAATATCGCTTTCTTGTCATTTCACGCGGGCATGAGTTTTGATAAAGTAGCAGAAAAAATCTCTGAACTGACATAAAATTGCAATATTAAGTTAAGATATTCTGATTTGTCAAATCATTTCAGATTTTTATCGAATAAATAAAAACTAAAAAAAAAAAAAAAAAAAAAAAAAAAAAAAAAAAAAAATCTTTGTTTTTTTTAAAACGATATAAAAAGTCTTAAAATGTTTATGAAAATATTGTGTGTAAATAAAATATATAAGTTTTATTAAAATACAAATTTATATATTTATTAGGTATCTACAGGATGTAATGCCAAAATGAAGTATTCAAAAATTAAAAAAAAAAAAAATCGATGTACTCATATTGAATTGAGTGTGTTTGGATAAAAAATGAACCTATGCTTTCTCAATTTTTTAGCTTCTTATATTATACCCAAATGAAACGATAATTTTGTACTTTGTAATGGTTTATGTCATTCATGGTGGTATAAAAGATTTTCATTAGTAAAAAAGCAATGCAATATACCCTGGAAATCAGGGAATAATATTGCCTTTTTATCTCTGGGAAGGAACTATATCTTTCGACTCCTTTACGCACACTCTGAAAAAAAATCCGTGAATTCAAGTTTTTTCTCCGTTCCTCTTTTTTCGTTAAAATACGAAATCCACATGTATTTGCCCATCTTCCCTGAAAATACTGAAACTTCACCGGATTAACGTACAGATTAAGTAAAATCGTTCAATTTAAGTTGCATTTTCGTCAAATCACAGGGATTTTCCGGCAATTGCGCTGGCAGCACTTTTTTGTTTTAGAAACGGAATTTTTATGTATACTCTTCCCCCCCCCCTCCCCCCCCCCCCCAAATCACCGAAACCTCACGAGTTTAAGCTTAAAATATCCTGAAATACCCCAATCAAAAGACAGAAATTTTGTCAAATAACAAAAAAAGTTTGTTCAAATCACCTTGCTGTTTCGGAAACTGTGCTTCCAGTACTTTTTGCGGTTTCTCCCCGAAACTTTTTCGATCGTGCATTAGCGTAAGATTACATTGCGTTGTTGTTATATGTGTGCTTCGTGAATGTCATTGATGTCAATGTCAAAAGGAAATAAAAACATAAAAATTCATATTTGAATACAATCATGAGACCAAAAATGTGCACATGACGATTCATATTTGAACACATCCATGGTATAAAAAAATAAGAACACGGGTTTCTCAATTTTAAGCACATTTGGATCGGAGCGAATTTGAGTATGTGACGTATTTAATACTGACTAGTTTTTTCTCAATTTCTAGCACCCATTTTTAAAAGTGATCCCATGTGTTTATTATTAATTTTGAAAATCTATATATCTAAAATTATGATTCAAAGTTAATTTTGTCAAATATGTGTGTTAATCTTTGATAACAATGGTCATGCTGCAGAAATTTAAAATTAGTGTAACCTTAAATTCTAATTTCCATGCAAGAAATCTGCTGGGTGAATTGCAGAGTTTAACAACATGCCTTTACGTTCAGTTTATTGCGGGAAAAAGTACAAGTCATTGGTGCTGAATTCGCCAAACCAGCAAGAAAAAAGCATAAGAAATAAGCAAATTACACGAACTGAAATATTTCAAACTGAGTGAAGAAGTATTCAGGCCACGAGTCGAATTCAAGGACTTTGTCTTTAACTGACAACCCTCTGTCTATTGACAATCGGTCGACATAATTCACTCAAATAAACTTATTGGTAATAACACCTGGTCTTCTACGTAATAGCTCAACAGAATATAGCGCATGTAATAGAACTCCGATAAACGATAAAAATGTAGATACATTACACTATTTTTAACTCAATCATTCTTATTGCTAAACATATACGATTGAAATTTTCCCAACTGAGGGAAAGAAAGTCCAGTGGAAGTTCATAATATCGTGCATTCTTTGCATACCTTATTTTTTCCTTGATATTATGGTGATATCAGAATCAGCATCTGACATTCTCATGTTGGAAATTGTACATAGAGGAATAGTATTGAAGTCTATAATTTCCTTAATAATTCCCCCAGCACGCAGTATAAAATTTACTGTGGGACTAACATTGTTTTCCTTCGAAATCTAATTCATAGAATTTCGCGAAATAAAGAGTTGGAAAGTTGCTGTCAATTTGTTCTCACTCAGTACATACATTACATGCTCTACAATGTTTAATTTTTTTGCAATCCTATTCACTATTTATAACAAAAGATGCGAATATGTTTATGTGTATCTTTCCCGTGTACTGTTACCGTAACGCATTGGCTTCGTTCCAAATTTTTGCCAAGTGTGATTAATTACAGTAAAACCTCCCTAAAGCGATCACGTTCCGTTCCAATAAAAATTGATCGCTCCGAGAGGTGGTCTCTTAATGGAGGTCATGTTTAAATCCAGATTTTAATTGTTGAAAAAAGGTGACAATTAACGTTACTAAAATTTATTTTTTACATTAGGAAAAAACATAAAAATTTAAGTATCAAAACAAAAATTAATTGCATATGTTAATTACTGCAGCGTTTAAAAAATAAATGCACTGACGTTTGCTTTGAATTTGCGGTTTTATCTTTTATAACTTTTATTTCCAAGTCCTTTTGAAGTTCAGTAAATAAATGCAATTTTTTTTTTGGGGGGGGGGGGGGTGGAAACAAATAATAACAAATAATGACAATTTCATGAATTTTATCTATTTTTTTTAGAGTTTTCTGACAGAATAAAGCAGGGCAGTTTATTGACTGTCATTTTTCATTTGTCATCAGAGTTAAATTCATTGCCTAAAAAGGCACAAAGGGGTTTAAACACTTAAAAGTTACCGGAATAAAAAAAAAATCAAAACATACCAGTTAGAAGTTTGATGAATAATGCGCTCTCCGGAATTACTTTTATAATAAAACCTTCTTCAAGCGACCAGGAAAAAACAGAATTTGTTTCATTTTCTTCAAAAAAATTGGTCGCTTATGGAGAAAGATCAACTGGGATGGTGTCTACATGGAGGTAAAATTAGTATTGAGCATTTGGAATAAATTTCGTTCAATGAAAAAATGATCGTTCAGGGAGGTGGTCGCTTAATGGAGGTGGTCGCACAGGGAGATTTCACTGTAATATGATTATTTTGTGAATGTCATATTTCTCATGCAAACATAACAAGCCTTTCATTCGTAATTTAGAAGATACAGTGAGACTTCAAAAATCCGGCATTCAGAAATCCAGCAAATTAAAAAATCCGGCATCAAAACCATCTTTTCCTTTCAAGTTTCTTTCACGCTTTCAATTTATAGGAGAGAAAAATAGCAATTATTTATGATTTAAGAACTTCAAGATCAAAAGTAAAAATGCAAAAAAAGAATAGTTGATTTTTCTTTTCATTTGTTACGGGCAATTATTTTCTGGGAGCTGCACCGTTGCTTAGCAACTGGAATAACTTTGGGGACAACTTTAGCGAATGCATGGCACAATATATGGCCGAAACGAATTTTCGGCAACGGCGACATGGACGACGAGGAAGAATTTTCAGGCTTTCACATTTCCCGTGAAAAAGCCGAAATTTATGAGTTCATTGAACACGCAAAATCTGAAAATGCATTAAGTGTCGAAAAAGGAACATAGATGATTGGTAAGCTTTAGTGAAAATGCATCAACAACGAATAATTTAACGGGCAGCGAGATCACTGAAGCTGAGCTACGTAGAACCGACAATAATGCTAGTAGCAGTTCAGAAGATAAGAACCGGCAGAAAAAAAGGTGTTACTAGAAAAATGCATAAATTTGACTGGAGAATTAACATATGCTTTAGCGAAATAAGACTGTATTTCCGAAATAAGCATTCTTCATTTGTATAAAATGCAAAAAAAAAAAAAGTTGTTAAATAACGGCTAAAAATTTGAAGCAAATAAAGGTGTTACCAAAATTACAAGACAAGAAATAATTTCACTTTTTAATAGGTTTTTTTCTGTAGCATAGAAAATATCAATTAACCCTTAACCGGAAGCATGAAAATCCCGTGCACAAACAGAACACTTGGTAATTTACCAAATAGTGAACTTAAGCATTTAATCTTTAATAGTAATGCATTAACAGGACCCATTTTTCAATGTAACAGCGTAAAAATAAGTTTGGAATGTCGGAGAGAGAAAATATTAAGGGCAGATATGTAGACGCAAACATCTCACAGATGTACGTTTCCGGTTAAGGGTTAAAGTAAAAATTTTTTTAATTTAATTTTTCTCTTTTCCTTTCATAATTATCACTTAATAATGAATTAAACTATGGCTAAACTAAAGGCACTATTAAGACTATAGTGCTACTTTTGATATTCCTTCAAAAATCCGGAATTTTCAAGAATCCGGTATATTCTCTGTCTAGATGATGCCGGATTTTTGAAGTTATACTGTATTAAGATATTTTTATGATCTCTCCTTCAAGATTGCGCCACTTTTACACAGTACCAATTTAGCTTCGTTCCGAAGCTCCAATTACAATCTTAGAACGCACGTTACATTCTGGTAATTCAGTCATAAACACAATGAATTGATCTCACTTCATAACACTTCATTAGCGGGGGATGTCATTTAGAAGCGACACCTGCCTTTTATTTTCGCATTTTCAGCATATTTTAGACAATTGTGAATGTTTTTATCTATTCGAGTTTCAAAATTTAATTCATAAGTTGCTCTTAAGTATTTCCGTTAATGTATGTTATTAATTAGCTACTATAATGAGCTCCGTGTTTCTGTTCAACAGGAAACTGAAATTACATTTTTTCTTAATTTTAAATTGAAATAGATTTTTTCAGATAGACAAATATTAAGTAATAATATGAAAAATAAAAATGAAAAATAATGTGGTAAAATATAATAAAGTATAACTGATACTTATTTTAAATTCTGTTTTAAACTCCATTGCATCAAAAATTAATCCATTAGGATACATACAGAACTCAGTGAATTTTTGTCTTAGAAGAAGGGAATTGTTACTGTTTTACCCACGGCTTAATTTCTAATAAAAAGAGTACCGGAGCCCCACTATCCTGTACTAACAACCGTACCCCCTCCCTCCTCCGTCACTCCAATCTGTGTATTTATATTTCATACATTATTTGCAAAATTTAAAGTATTTTTTTTTATTAGCAAAATAATAATTTTAAATATATCTATCAGCATATACTTAGCTGTTAACTATTTTACTTTTTACTTGTCACTACTTCCGAATAGAAATCTTTACCTAATTTTAAATTAATTACAGAATTCTACAATTAAATATGATAAGAATTATGTTTTGGAAATAGTGTTAACACAAAAAAGGATCGCAGATATGCTTTTTTGTGAAAAAATGAAGGAGTTTTAGAGAAATTAATATTTATATGCTAAAGAATGAAACAATGTTTTTCAATTTCCTATTAAAAGGTGCATATTTTAAACTATCATTGATTCCTTCCGCATAACAATCTTTTGTGGTGAGTCCCTGAAAATCAGATTAAATTAAAAAATTGTCCCCGTTATCGGAAAGATTCGATGCTTTTATAGAGAAAGGGAAACACTGCTCGATTGCTTTCTATCAAAATAACAATACATGGCAATTATATTTACTTACAAATAATTCACTTACTTAAAATTAAAGAGATTTCGTAAATGTGCACACAACAGCCTTAGCATGGTCAGCGTCTTTGATAAATAGAAAAGTCAGTAACATGATTGTTGTACTCGTACACAATAGAAGTAAAAAAACCTCAAAGAAACAAAACCTCAAGCTGATGCTCGTTGACTGAAAACAGAAAATATTCTTTTCAGGTTAGATAGCTAAAAAAAATAAAATAAAGTAATAAAAGAAGTAAATTGAACTGAGAGTAAATTCATTGTTCAGTCTCTTCAGTGGCACTATATCAACTCGTCGCCGCCATCAATGGCAGATATAAATTTGCAGATGTCACTAGAATAGATTTTTCTATTCTAGAGATATCTGCAAATTTATGTTCACAATTTCTGTTTCCGTTCATTCCGATCAAAATAGCGTTAAAATGATTTGAAATAGAATAGAATACGGAAATTTTAAGGAGAATTTTTTTTTCTATACTTGGACAAATAAAATTTTGAATAAAAGACAGAATGATCTCGAGCCAGCTCAAACCCATAAACTGATATAAAATTCAAGTCCGTTTCATCTCCATCTCCTACATGTGTGACACATTACGTCACATATGAGTGTTTTGATAAAAAGAAAGCAAAAGCTTGAAGATAGGAAGTAAAAAAGGGTAATTTTGGCCTCGGTTTTTTGGAAGCACTATTGCACTGAGTTCCGGAGCTTTGTATTTATGAGCTCCAGTGAATTCTGACCAATATTTAAGTATTTACTAAAAACAGAGAAGAACCAGAGCTGAGCTCCGGTGGGTTCGGCACAAATTAAACTCTGGTTTTACCTGTCAAAACATACAGAAAATTTTTTAAATTAACTTATAGGATCTAGAGAGCATATAAAAAAAATTAAAAATTGTAAAATTTGATAATTAATGGCAGAACTATTTCATCAAAATAACCTTAATTTCTACATTATTTTGAATATTTTTAAATTTGCATTGTCTACGTATCTCCAACAGGTAAAAAAAAATTAAAGTGTATTTCTTTAACTTTAGGATACATTATATATATATAGCATAAAATTCGCACAACAACAAAACATAAATTATTTAAGCTTTCCAAAGCCAACTGAGACTCAGAAAATTCCATCAAAAATAGAGACCAAACCCAAAAACGCTCGAACAAAAAATCTATAACAAACTCGAAAAGTAGAGCTAGCAAGAAAAGCGTAACGCTTAAAATAACCGAAGTCAGGCTGCATGGGTAACGGTATGCATGCTGGATTATACCAGTATTAGACATGTAATATCCCCAAACCTGCCAAGACTAGACTAAAACTATGAATGACAAAAATATTGCTTAGTGCCTATCAGTGTTGCCAGATGGGCTACTTTTTTAAAAATCAGATTCTTGATTGGCACCACTTTTTTGAAATGGTAAAATGTGCCTTATTTAATGACATATTAATTTAGGTAAAAACAAAGTGAAATTTACCGTTTCAAAAAAATGGTACCAATCAAGAAATCTGAATTAAAAAAAAAAGTAGCCCACTGGCAACACTGGTGCCTATCGATACATAATTAGTAAACCCCTAATTAATCGACACTTATATCGAAATGAGAATACAGTGCTTTCCAGTAATTCATATATATATACTAGGGGGCTCTGCCCCCTGCAAGCTACGCTCGCCAACCCTCGTTCAGACACTGTAGAATCTAAAAGCACGCTAATTTGATTGGTTTTAAAAAGATTAGAGAAGATTGAATTATACTGAAAAAACCTGTAGCGATCTCCCTGTAAACGGGTTTCCATTCAATTCCCCTTGATTGCAAAAATTTAAGGTAGAATCAGTTGCTGTTAAGACATCCAACGGTTGTTTTCGTGTTTGGTTAAAGAAGATCAGTTAAACATTTGAAAAGAAGCTAAAATAAAATGAATTAAGTAAACAGAGTCTTTGTATCTCGGTATTTTTTAACAGCGTTATAAAACGATTGACATAATACAATTACTAAAATTTGCTGCTTTAACCCCTTCAAGGGCGGTGGTTCATTTTTGGACCACTTAATTTTAATTCGTAAATGCCACATTAGCATCAGAATATTGGGAAGAAAATTTCCCTTTTATTAAGTAAGTGAACAAAAGCATTTTTGTATTTCGAAAATTGTTTGTAAATTCTGGTGCCATTCACTGATTTCAAGATTTTACGAATAGAAGTGCCTTGTCCGTGAAAGGGTTAAACGCATATTAATGTATTTATTATTTTAAAGTTTCCTTTCCCTTTTAATATTCACGTGTAAATACAATTTTCAGGACATAATTTTCAATATTTTCCTTCCTTTAACACGTACTCATTTAATAGTAATTTTAAAGTATTTTTTTTCTGTTTTTAATAGTCACGTGAAAATAAATTTTTAATCGTTAGGAAATATTATTCTTTGCGCTGTTTTTAAAATTGAAAACAATCTCTATAATAATAGCCTAAGTCATGTGACTATTATCAACAGCTCCAGGCGGATCCCTTCGCTTTTTATATTCCAGGCGGCTATTTTGGTACTTTAATGTTAGCCAGCCACAGGTGTGATAAGTCGCCGAATATTATTCTATCCCCATTATTTCGTTTATATTATTATAATCCAAGTAATGTAATTGCCATAAACAACGGGCTGATTCCTTCACTTTTCATAAGAAAGGTTTCCATTTTGATTAAAGAATCAAAATTATTTTTTCGAATAAAACTACATAAAAGTTGCCATGATCACAAAGAATTCCTGGTATTTTTATGTTAGCCGGGTGAAAATTTCGCCAATAGCTTTTTTTTAACTCGCCAGTTAGCATTTTTTTATTTTTCGAGTGGTAAATTAAAACGGTGCTACTTGGTTATCCCATCGACCAAAAATCTGTCGCCAAGCTATAAGATTAAATGCCAATAATGGTTGATCGCAAATGTCACATTCACTTGACTTTAAGGAAGTTACACATGTTCACGCCATAAAGTGATTTTTATTTCGACGTTTTATTTCTATTTTTATTAATGTTATACTAATTTATTTGTTCTTTTGTTATTTAAAATAAAAAAATATGTCAATTTGTATAATTTGGCTATTTATATAATTTGGCGAAATTGGTCGACGGGAGAAGTGATAACATTAAAACATTGCTTTGAAGTGGAAATTAAATCTCATGATTTGTTCCATTGTCACATACGCAGCGGGTTTGGCGTGATTTTTTTTTTTTTTTTTTTTTTTTTTTTTTTTTACGACAATTTGGCGAAAACCTCGTTTTCAAATACCTGTTACATATCTATTTTTAAATTATTTTCTGTTATTTTTAAAATGAAATAACATAAATAAAAAAATTAATTAATAACTATAGAACAAAACAATTTATAACATTTTTTGTAAATAAAAAGAAAATAAATTGAAATAAACATTTATTAATAAATAAGCAACAATAGCCGGGTTGCCATGTCAGGCAAAATAACGCCATTTTGGCGCCAATTAGGTGCCCCGTTGCGTATATGACATCTGTGTCTAATATTTTTCTTTTCGTTTCGTTTAAAAAGAAAAATGTAGTAAAAGCCATTTATTTTAAAGGTTTCAATTTTAAATGGAAGTTTTGTATTAAATAAAATGATAATGAAATACAAATTGAATTCTGAATAAAAGTAACATGATGCATTTCTTAGCATATAGTTAAGGGAGGCCAAACTCGTCGCCAAATTAATTTAAAATAACCTTTTCTAAAATATGAAAAAAGATATCTGTTATGATTAAAATTTGGGTTGCCATCATTAGAAAAAAAGTGTTTAAAATTAGAAAAAAATTAATATTTCGAAAACTAATTCTAATTTTAAAATTCTAATACCAGTTTTGAGATCTGTGGATCAATACGGATTTTTGGTGTTAATTTCATCGCAAAGTATTCCATATTTTAGGAGAAATTGCCGTGAAACGTAATCAGCTGTTTAATCAGTCGTTTCATAGAATCGTTACATAAATTCGTTTCAATTCGATTCATTAGGATTTTATATATATAGGGTAGATATGTATTATATATGTATATGTATATATATATATATATATATATATATATATATATATATATAACTATTAATTAAACATTACCGACCACCCACAAAAATTGTGATAGTATGAATGAATTGACAATAATACAGTTTCTCCCAAACACACTGAATGGATACCAAATACATAATATACAAGCTGCTATGTATAAAATAAAGTCCCTTTTACTATATAACAAGAATTAATATGGAAGAAAAAAAGAAGAATATGGATGCCGATAAAAATAATTGAAAAACTTATATATTGAATTACGTTATCAAGAGTACAGAATTCAATTATATAAGCAAATTAGTCGTTTTCTGTGAAAAAAAATATATATATATATAGGGTAGAGTTGTACAAAACCGGGTAGCGCAGATTCCTCCTTGATTTGAACTTTTATCTATCGGGAAAAAAGAAGAAAATGCTTGTCGAAAGTCGTTACACCATTTGTTGCTGAACGAAACGCTACCGTGTGCGGTTATTTTTTGTATGAAGGATTACGTTTGAATTTCTCATAAAAATTGTTTTGTTTGATTCTAGGTTTTACGCATATATTAACTGTTTCTCAGCCTATTAAATATTGGTAAGAATTATATCTAATTCTTTGCTTTCCTTAGCATTTTTAACAGTTTTGCTGATCTTTTACTATAGGATTGAGAGTAGTGACGCCATGTTTTTAAATTTGTGTTATGTTGGGGTAAAATCGGGTATTTAAGAGTGGACCCGGTTTTGGCCTACACTCATAGAATGATTTTTAGTATAGTTAATAATTTAGTATGGAGCTTTAAATTGTAATTTAATGCTCTAAAGTACTGTTAACCACTTGATGTGTCATTCCTGGCACCTCCAAACTCACAATAGGTGAAGAAGTGGTTACATTTCAATCCTGGACAATCTGTAACAATTTACGTAATTGGAAAATTATTTAAATCTGCATTTTTTAGAGTAGTTGTTGCATGTACTTCAATCAGACGATTTGAGAAAACAGAGATTTTTCCCTACAACAACAATGTTTTCAAGACTATCTATTTCCTCCTTCGGAAATGACAGAGAAACCCACGAAAGTCAGTGTTAACACACCTAGGTCTATGCAGCCATAGGTTGGCTGCAGCAATAAATATTTCTGAAACATCACAGGATAATGAAGCTCATACTCCCAAATCTAAAAGTGTTGACATCACACATCCAGCAGTTGACAACATCCAGCCTCGTCCATCGATATCTCACTTTGTGTAGCCAGCATTTTGCATTTCCAATTTCGCCTAAAATGTTTTTACTCCCTCCACAGGAAGGCTTTAGGATTGAGAAAAGAGCAGGCAAAAGAAGGGAGAACTTGCTATTTTAACTACTTCGTCCTATAAATTAGAGCTGGATATAGATATTAAGGAGAAAGAAACCAAACAGCCTGAAAAATGAAAAAGGAAGATTCTTAAAAAGTAAAAAGAAATTAAGAAGCAATAGGAAAAGAAAATGAAAAGGACTGATGAAACATCCTCAGAAGATAATGAAGCCTGAAATGTTTTGCAATGAACTTCACTCCATTTCTAAATCAAAGAAGGTTGAATACAATGTTTGAATGGCTAATGGTGGATGGGCTGGGCACATGAAGCATGTAGTGTGAAGAAGAATATGATAACAAATTTGTTTCTGATTTTTGCAGTTAAAATAACTCTAAGACTTCCAGTGTAATATAAGTTGGCATATACAACGTAGAAAATGTGCTACTGATTTATTTTGATTCATGGAAGAACACAGGTGCAATTTGTTTTGTTGTATATATCAAAAATGTCTTTTTTTACAATATTGAACACAAATTTTTATGAACAAAATGAGTTAGTTCTTTAGGAGTTTTAAATGGATACCCGGTTTTACCCAACCAGTGGGGTAAAGCCGGATTTTTGCATATGTATGAAGTAATCTATTTTTTTATATAAACAATCATGTTTTTTATCAAAAAGAATACTCTTCATTATAGCCAAAGATTCACTTGATATTTAAAATGGTGTTCAGAGTTTGTTTTCCCGTTTGACCGCTTTTGCGAGCAATAAACATTTATGGTACCCGATTTTGCTCCACTTTCCCCTATATATATCATTTTGTCATATTGAACAGTAAAAGTTCAAGAGGACCTATTTATCGGAATTTATCACTTGCGAAAATGATTTACACAGACTAAAAAGCATTTTAACGTATGCAACTATATCAGAAAAATATTTATCTTTTTTATGCAACAAATGTATGAATAAAATTTTCGGAGCGAAATATTTCTTTCTTGTCATTTCAAGGAGACATGAGTTTTAATAGTTGGTAATTGATATAAAATTACAATATTCAATTCAAATATTCAGATGTACCAAAAGCATTTAATCATTCTTTTTAGCACCAAGTTGTTTCTTAATTTTAAATTGATTATTATTTTTCATATAGGTAAACTTAAAATGTTCACATTATGAAAGAATAAAAGTTGGTTAGTGTTATTATCAGTTTATAAAGCATTATATCTAATTATTTTACATTATGTTTGAGTTGGTTTTACGTTTGACTCCATTTTTTCAAAAAATAACCCAATTCGGAAATTCCTTTGATTCCAAATGTCATGCTTTTGATTAATCTCTCTTTCTTTTTTATCATTTTATCATAACCAATAATAATAAAATCCAAAAGCTAAATTTATCTGAATCTATCACTGACATAGAGAAATTGCACAAGTTTTTATGGACAAAAAGGATTTTGTTCTATGCCCCTCTATCACAAAAACGTTTACTATTATGTGTTACAATAAATCTTTGTATAAAATTGTCTTAGACGAATATTGCTTTCTTGTAATTTCATGCGGACACAGGTTTTAATATACGGCAGATAAATTTTTTGAACTGACATAGAAAATTGTAATCTTAAAATTTTCTGGTGTGTCGAATAATTTTAGCCTTTTTTTATAGCAGTGAAATTTGTTAAAAAAAAAAAAAAAAAAAAAAAAAAAAAAAAAAAAAACAGATGTTTATTTATCATAAAGGAGTCATTAGAAAAATAGCTTAATTTTATGTTTTATGATTGTAAATAAAACACACAAAATTTATAATAGAAGAAATATATATATATATATTCATATAGAATTTACACACTTTATGTTGTCTTAAATATTTGTCTTATTTGTGTCAAAATCCTTCTCAGCGATTTATGAAAATAACGCGAATATAGTTATTATATATCTATTTTATGTATCGTGAGTATGTCTCTCTTCTCATTCGACTTTCAAAATTGAATTAATAAGCTTTGTTAGTGCAACAAAGCTACACACAAAACGTTCCTTGAAATGTGTCATTAATTCTTTACTGCGATGAACTTTGTTATGCAGACCATTTGGAATAATAAATATACATTGAAACTATGCTTTTTCTTAGTCTTGAATTAGTAAAAATTTCTACATGTAGGCAAATGCTAAATTCGAATATAATAATAATAATAATAATAATAATAATAATAATCAATATTATAAACAGCTTAAGCATTGCTGTTATTTCTTTTAAATTCAGTTTTAAAACTACATTTTTTAAAACTCTAGTCCATTCTGGAGCATCTTTGACTCAAAGATGCATGCAGTTAAAGAAATTCTCTTTCTCTCTTCTTTTCTCTTTCACTCTCACCCTCTCTCTTATGCTCTTTATTATTTTGTCATATCCAACAGTAAAGATCCCAAAAGATAACCTTTTCTGAATTTATTATTATAAAAAAGAAATTGCACAAACACAAAACTCGACGGATAAAAAACAATTTGATCTATTCGATCACAAAGATATTTACGATCATGTTTATACAATAAACCTCTTGAAAAAAATCACCTGAGCTGAATATTGTTCTAATGTCATTGCATTCGGGAATGAGTTTTGATACAGTAGCAGAAAAATATCCTTTAAATTGACACAAAAAATAAAGAATGTTATAACCACACTGTAAAAAAAAATACTGCCAGTTTTCCGGTAGGAATCAGAAAAATAGTTGCCCTTATCGTACCGGAATAATTTCCGACCCCGCTCGGAATAAAATCCGTAAAAATAAGGAAATAGTCAGTAAAACGGTATTTTACGGATTTCATTCCGATTTTACGGATTTTATTGCGAGTTGGATTGGAAATTATTCCGGTACGATAAGGGCAACTATTTTTCCGATTCCTACCGGAAAACTGGCATTATTTTTTTTTTTTACAGTGCAGTTTATAAAGCATGTCAGATGTAAATTTCTAACTGTGCGAAAAATGTCCAGACCAGGATTCGAACCAGGGATCTCCTGGCTAAAGTCGCCAGTGCCCTGCCATCTGAGCTATCCCGGACGAATCTGGCGGAACTTTCACACCCAGCTAACCTTAATGTTTATAGCATCTGGTCTGAATCCTGGTTCATCTCAAAAGAATTAATCACAGGTAATGGAACTCCAGAAATCGCCGGAAACGAAATTACACTAGATTAATTTTAACACAATTATTCTAATTCTAATTGATAAATAAATAATATCAGATGTAAATTTCCAACTGGGCGGAAAATGTCTGGACCAGGATTCGAACGAGGGACCTCTTTGCTGAAGCTGCCAATGCTCTACCATCGGAACTATCCCGGACGAATCTGGAGGGACTTTTTCACCCAGCTAACCTTATTGATTATAGAATCTGGTCAGAAATCTGGTTCAGCTCAACATAATAAATCTCAGGTAATAGAACTCCAGAAAAATGATTTCCAGAAAAAAGAATTTCTGGAGTTCCATTACCTGCGATTTATTCTGTTCAGCTGAACCAGATTTCAAACCAGATGCTATGATCAATAAGGTTAGCTGGGTGAAAAAGTCATTCCAGATTCGTACGGGATATCTCAGATGTGGAACATTGGCGGCTTCAGCAAAGTGATCCCTGGTTTGAATCCTGGTCCGGACATTTTTCGTCCAGTTTGAAATTTACAACCGATAAGATTTATTTACTAATTAGAATAATTGTGTTAAAATTAATCTATTGTTATAAAGCATGGTTAATATTTCTGTTAACTTCTTTAATTACATTCGTTTAAAAGATAATCCAACTGGCAATGTCTGTATTCCAAATGATGCATGCTTCAAAAATTTCTAACGCCGTTAGTTCGAACTTGTATGCGTTTTAAATGCTTTGTCTCTTTTCATTTTGTCATTTTGAAAATCTAAAAGTAAAAATTCCAAAAGATCATCTTTCCTAAATTTATAGCTGAGAGAAATAAATTACACAAACACAAAACTCAAGAGATAAAAAGCATTTTGATCTATGCCACTGTATCAGAAGATATTTACGATTCTGTTTTTTCAACAAGATTTTGGATGAAATCCTCATATCGGAATACTGCTTTCTTATAATTTCATGCTGGCATGAGTTTTTATAGAATAGCAGATAAATTCCTTGAACAGACAAAAAAAATTCAATCTTGAATCAACGTTAAAAATATTTTTGACATTTTCAAAATAGTTTTTAATTTCTTACATATGGCAGATTAATTAGAAGTTTCTACAACTTAAATGATTTTGAAAAGTTCGTAAACATAGCAATATGTTATAATAAATAAAAGCACAGATATGGATTTATAAGTACATAAGTCTTCTAGAATAAGAATATTTTTACCTTTTGTGCAGTAACAATTCTCTGCTGTACCTGATGATAAGAGCCATTAGTTAACTATCTCCGAAACTATTAGAGTGAATTCACTAATTCTTTAAAAGAAAATGAAGATCTGATCTTTTTCTATATTACTGCTTGATTTTCCGATTTATTAGATTTAAGAATTTTGCTGGCTTAAGTAATGTGCCACTTTATATTTGCTGTATACACATTAAATCTGCTTTAGTTAAAATGGTAGTTTTCTATTTTTACATATTTAAATTGATACAACTAAATTATTATGAAAGATAAAGCTATGAAATTTTGTATGGTGTGTTTATCTATATATCTTTAAAACATTCTTTATGAAAGATAAAGCTATGAAATTTTGTATGGTGTGTTTAGCTATATACCTTTAAAACATTCTTTAGAAGATTTGAATTTTAGAGATAATTTTGAAAAATATTATTCTAAAATTAAAAGGTATTTTTTTTCATTTAAAATTTAGTAATAGTTTTTTATAAAATATATGTATATTTAAATCCGACAGGGGAGTTAATTTATATAATAAAATGTATGAAAATGCACCCTGTTTATAATGGAACCTTGTCTTTAACGGAAATATTTTTAAGTCCCGATGGAAGAAATTTCATACAAATCTATCTGCTAACACGGATATCATGTCAAAAAGATAATTTTTTCCCCAGCCCATACAGATTCCGTTTTTGCAGGTTTTACTGCCTTCTTTTCCATACTCAAAAATACGTAAATTGTATTCACGAATAACTTCTAAAAAATTGAACTAAATTTTGTTTTATGAAAGAAATGTAAATATAAACGTATATAAAAAACCTTCGCAAAATATATTTTGAATGTAATTTTTTGTTTCGGAGTCAGTTAAAAATAAATTCTTTAACTTACCTCAATACACCACATAAATAATTTAATATGCTTGAGCAGAAATTCATTAAAAAATATTTAAAAAAGAAATGAAAAAATCCAGATTTCTGTGAATAATCTCTTAGTAAATGATATTCAAACGTAAAATAAAATATTCAGTTTTCTTTATAGTATTCTAATTCCATATTTTTATTATTCAAATAGAAATTTAATTATCATTATTATTTAATAAGTTTTACTTAAAGAGGATTATTTATAAGCCCATGGTTTCAATTACTGAATTACTTTAAAGTAAATCAAAACGATGTGAATTTATGAATTGTAATTAGTAGTTTTGGAATAGTCTTTGGAGCTGCTGAAAATTAAATGAAGCTTGCTTTATTTCATTTTCGCATTACTTATTCAAACGTTTCATTTATTAAATCGTTTCAAAAAGAAATTAAACGAAATGTGTTTATACAAATTACTTTATTTCAAAGGTTTTATTTACTTACGTTAAAAAAATTTAATTAATTCATATGTATTTTGAGATTATACAGTAACAATATGTTCCTTTTATTTGTTTTATTTGTTTGATTATTTGTTGTTAGGACTAATATTTAAATTTCAAGTTCAGATTAGATAGGAGATTATTATGAAGTTATTCTAAATTAAATGAGTAGAAATGGAAAAAATTGCAAATATTTTCACACACATACAGGATATTTTATAAATACTATTGGGACAAACTTTAGCCTTATTTTTTGCACCAGTAGACTTGTGTCGTAATTTTTACGCCCGGTTGTTACGCTATTTCAAATACACGATATTTATTAATGATAATAATAAAACATTTTAGATGAAAGGTAATGCCAGTACTAAAAAAATGATTTGTAGGGTTCCGTACTTGAAAAGTAAAAACGGAACCGTTATAATACCACACCTGTGTCTGTCTGTCACAACCATTTTATTCGCAAACTATGCAACGTGGAAAGTTCAAATTGGCTGAAGTAATAAAGGCTATTGACCCACTTATTTATATATTATTAGTCATTCACAAATATATTTAGGAAAAATGTATATGGGTTAATTAGGTTACTTGAAAAAAAAAATATTTTCTTTGTATATCGTGTGAAAGCTTTCGTAACGCCGAACTCAAACATTTCTTTTAATTTTAGGTATTATATTTCAGAAGCATCTTCGAAAATGTGATAAAAAAATATGCCCCTACCTCTCTATTTTCTAATCTACTAAACTACAATAATAAAAAAAAAATTAGGGGCAGTAGAAGTTAATTTAACCTTGCAGGAAAACTATAGTGATTACTCTAGGTCACATAGTTTTTGAGAAAATCGCATTTTTTCGTTACACAAAAATTTCGATTTACGGGCATTCAGAAAAAGTGTTGAGCAGCGCTAGAGGTATCTATCGTAGCAGAAGTATGAAAGCATTGTTGATAATTATTTTCGAAAAAAAGCGTCAGTAATTACCCGAGATATTAACCCTTAAGCATACGGACGGTTTGAACATACATAATGACAGGGGCGGCGTACTCTATGTACCATCGGCTTTTAAAACTTAGTTAACAACTTTCAATGATATACATGTGTAATGCGACGTCTGGTAGCAGTATAAAAGCAATAAATGTCAAACTGCTAAAAGCAGACTAATTTAATTAGAATTAATCAGATCATTACTATGAGACTAATTTGCATTGAGTGGCTTTCTCAATACGCCATCCGTGTCTTTAAAGGTTAATTAAAAACGTATCTGGAAAAACGTGGTACGAACCAAGGCGGCATTGCAACTTTGAGACGTCCTTTTGAAGCGCGCTTAGCACAATGCTATGCTTAAACTTTAAAATAAAGTTTTGTTTTAGGTACAATGTAAAAAGAAATGATTGTTGCTGTGCTGCATTTGGGTTAATGTAATGTGAAATGAAGTTTAAATATGAACTAGTTTTATAGTCAGCACCGAAGTAAGTTCATTACAAACATATAAGGATAAGTTTAAAGAAAATAGTTATACAGAATAACGATATTTGATACAATGTAGGCTTCATATCTCACTGAACTTTCATGGTATATCCATTTATACTTTTCTAGTATATACAGCTATACTCGAATCATACTCGCACTTGAACATTTATTAAGTTTGATGTCATTTGAAGTGTAAAAAATAAAATGTTTGTCATAAAATTTACTGCAGCGTGATCGATCTCTGAAGGGTTAAAATGAATATGCATTTTTCTGTTTTAATTTATTGGAAAACTTGGAAGTTTGATAAATAGTTTCGAAAGTATCTGAAGTTTTTCTTAAAATTTATTGATACATTTAGTTAAATATCTTTTTAAGCTACCTGCTTTCACTATTTAAAGTTATTGTTACATTTAAAATTTGACCACATATTTAATAAACTTTCTACAGTTTCATGTTAAAACTCATTGATGCTTTAAAGATTATTAAATAAATTTTATAACTTCAAAAAAAAAATTTAAATTTTAAATGCCCTTTTTAAAGCAAGGTATAGGGGAAAGTAAGGGAATGGCGCTCACTTAAGGGGAAACATGAATAGCTAGTCAAATTTAGACAAAAAAAAAAAAAAAAAATCAATATTTTATTAACGAAGTATAACTCCAAAGCATAAGGAACAGTTTGCAATCAACTAATTTGCAACTAATTTACAACTAATTTGCAAATAATAACATGGAATTTTTTTTATCGTTTCATTTAAATAACCATAGATTGAGCGGTAATTTCCGACATGGTAGGGTAATTACGCTCAGAGTTTGAAAGTAACCTTTTAAGTAAGACAAAAGTCACATATGTAGTTGTGTGAGCTGTTCACACCACTGCAGACTTTTTGCTACCACTTTACACATATTGTGTTACACATATAGTAGGCTACTTTTTTTATATTTAGGTTTTTTGATTTTCACCACTTTTTTGAAATCTTAAACTTCTCCTTGTTTAATGGCATATTAATTAAGGCGAAAACAGGGGAAATTTACCATTTCGAAAAAGTGGTGTCAATTAACAAATTTGAATTTAAAAAAATGGAATTCCTCGCAAGCGCCATTACCCGTTATCGCCATGTTGGGTTTTAATGCATTATAACTGGCGTAACAACGCATTACAAAAATAAATAAAAGCAAGAAAGTACAGCTAAATGTATATATTTTGTAGACATAATGAGTAAATTAATTTTTGAAAATGAGAGTGTACACTTACCTCCAAGATAGATGTTGTAGAATTTTATAATAAAACAACTTCAAACTAATAACGTGAGGACACAAAAATACTTTCCTCCCGACGGGCACTAAATCATTACTGGGAACTTCGGATAAAGTTCATTAGGTACCGGTACCGATCGCACGTTTTAAATTCTATTCTGTTTAGATATATTTGGTGAGCGGGATTGCCCTTCTGAGCATCATTACCCTACTTTCCCCTACACAAAATGACTTAACACAATCGTAGTGATTGGTAAAGAGATCGTACGAATTGTAATTTTCCAACTGTGGGAAAAAGGGTTCAGTTTGGGATCGGAACTCAAGACCTTTGCTTAAGCTGCCAACACTCAACCAAACTGTCCTGAAAAGTCTGGCAAACACAATTCACTTAGACATCTTTTGATTTACTAATTTTAATTGCTAAAAGGTGTTTACTAAAACACCATTACATTTACATTGCTAGAGGAGAAATTAAAATACAATCTTAAGCGTTTAACTGTCTATTTAGTAACCAAACCACCTCCGAAGTTAAAGAACAGCATTTGCACTAAAATTGACCGATTAATTTTGAGAATTTCTCAAGTGTATATGAAATACCATTTATTATAGCAGACTTAAGAATTACTATGTTGGTATGACTAACAGGAAATTTAAGTATAAAAAATAGGAGAATGTAGCTGATATTAACTATTATATATATATATATATAAAAAAAAAAAAAAAAAAAAAAAAAAAAAAAACTAGAAAACAGGAATTTTGCTTTTTCAGAATTTAGTGTTGTCCTCGATGAAAAAAAATATATGTATATATGAATAGTACAAAACCTATTTCAATTTTAAGACTTAAAGCACACACTTTTATTTTATCTAAAATGACGTCATTCGCATCCGCTTAAGAATTCCACATTTACGATCCACTCTTAAATATCTACAGTAAAGCATGCATAAGGATGTCACTATCGCAAAATATTACACAAATGCAGCAAAAAGATGCCGTCATTAAAGAAACTCGCCAAAAAACGGCTATATAATGATTCATAAGCATTCATTTGTTTGTAACATTAATATAGACGATTTCAGTCGTGACGTTTTGGTTGGAAAATGACTTCAAACATGTTGCTATGTTGTATTTTCTATTTTGTTTATGTGTTGTAGCTATATCCTTTTTCTATATCTCACATCTAAGTGTTTTAAGGCTTGATATGTACTGGTAACATTTTCAACGATTTATATTTAAAAAGAAATCACGCATAGCAACCGTTTGTCTGGAGTCAGTTTCCAACCACAACGTCATGACTGACGTCACACTGAAAGCGTCTACAGATACTTAAAATTAAATATAGTTTATAATAGCTCCATGTTTTAACAGAATTTATTCGTTTATATTTTTTCAAAATAGTACGTATTTTAATTATATTTTCTTTCGGTTGTTATGAGAAAATGGCAACAAAAGGATATAATTGCTATTTTTCAAATATTTTCCCTTCACTTTCTATATAAATGGAGTACTTGAGTTGCCAAAATTAAACAAATGGTGCTGAAAACTACAAAAAAATTAATATTTCAAAAGTAAATGGACATAAGTTTTCAAACAAATTGCATTTAAGAGTAATTTCATTGCAACTATATCTTATATCTATATCTCACATCAAAGTGTTTTAATACTTGATATGTACTGGTAACATTTTCCACAATTTATATTTAAAAAGAAATGACGCATAGCAACCGTTTGTTTGGAGTCAGTTTCCAACCAGAACGTCATTACTGAGGTCACACTGAAAGCGTCTACAGATTCTTAAAATTAAATATAATTTATAATAGCTCCATGTTTTAACGAAATTATTATTATTTTTTTCAAAATAGCACGTATTTTAGTTACATTTTCTTTCGGTTGTTATGAGAAAATGGCAACAAAAAGATATAATTGCTGTTTTTCAACTATTTTCCTTTTATTTTCTATATAAATGAAGTACTTGAGTTGCCAAAATTAAACAAATGGTGCTAAAAACTACAAAAAAATTAATATTTCAAAAATAAATGGAGATGTAATCTTAAAAAAAATTGCATTTAAAAGTACTTCTTTTTTAAATACGACGTTATAAAAATTAAAAATGTGCGATGCTTAAAAATTTCAAAAATTGCTATAGAGCATTTAATCGTACAATGATACATCTGCTTTGTTTATTGCTAGCTTCTGTAAGGTAACGTTAATTTTTGGAGACAAAATAAGCTAGGAGAAAGAAATAGCATACCGTCCTGGGGGCAAGAAAAAAAAAAACAGAGCCCTAGTAAGATTATGTCAAGAAGAAACCATCCAAATAAATTTCAATGAAAGTAAGATAAATTTTCCCTCCAGTCTATACTATCCATCCATTAGGGGAAAGTAGGGTAATGCCGCTCAGAAGGGTTATCCCGCTCACCCAATATCTCTAAACAGAATAGAATTTAAAACGTGTGATCGGTACCGGCAACTAGTGAACTTCATCCTAAGTTCTCAGTAAGGATATAGTGACCGTCGGAAGGAAAGTATCTTAATGTCCTCACGTTATTAGTTTGCAGTTGTTTTATTATAAAATTCTACAACATCTAACTTGAAGACAAGTGTACACTCTTATTTTCAAATATTAATTTACTCATTATGTTTACAAAATATATACATTTAGCTGTACTTTCATGCTTTTATTTATTTTTGTAGTGCGTTGTTACGCCAATTATAATGCATTAAAACCCAACATGGCGATAACGGGTAATAGCGCTCGCGTGAAATTCCAGAAGAAGTGTTGCCAGTGGGCAACTTTTTTTAAATTTAAATTTATTGATTAACACCACTTCTTTGAAATGGTAAAATTCCCCTGTTTTCGCCTTAATTAATATGTCATTAAACGAGGAGAATTTTACGATTTCAAAAAAGTAGCGAAAATCAAAAAACCTAAATTTAAAAAAAAAAGCAGCCCACTATATGTGTAACACAATATGTGTAAAGTGGTCACAAAAAGTGTGCAGTGGTGTGAACAGCCCACACAACTACATATGTGACTTTTATTTTACTTAAATGTTGTACTCAAACTCTGAGCGCAATTACCCTACCATGTCGGCCATTGCCGCTCAATCGTTGGTTATTTAAATAAAACGATAAAAAAATTTCCTTAAACTTTTATGCAAATTAGTTGATTGCAAACTTATGCTTTGGAGTTAAACTTCGTTAATCAAATATTGATTTTTTTGTCTAAATTTGACTAGCTATTCATGTTTCCTCTTAGTGAGCGCCATTCCCCTACTTTCCCCTATAAGAGAAACCATAGAGATTGTAACACGCAAAAATTCAATATGTAACCAAGCAGCATCATTTAACTTACCAAAATTATGGCTCGAGCTACTCAATGGTTACGATAATAAAAATAATTATCCAAGTAAAAAAAAAAATAACGTACATAATATGAAAAATTGAATGATGGCGTTTCATAGCCCGTGCAATTTTAGACCATTTTTATTTATTTGTTTTGAAACTGGTTCTGGTAGAGTCAAAACATGTAAACAGTCGAATAAACCCCTTTTTACTGTTTTTAAAGTTTTAATTTACACATTTTAGTAATTAAAATTAGTATAATTATTATAAGGTCTTAATTCGATAAAGATCTTTCGGTTTATATAGAAGAAAGTTTTGTGAGGGCCACAACATACTAGTTTCTATTGTCGATTCATGTTAACAGTTTTTCTCGGACACCGTGCATGGAGGAAGAGTTCGTTTGCTATTCGTTGCTGCGTTCGTCGTTATGAATACGACCTTGTAAGCCTGATCTGGATTCGATTACGAGCCTGGGCATTTTTTCGCTCAGTTGGAAATATTCAATTCGTATGATAGATTTACCAATCAGTTTGATTGTGTTAAAATAATAGTTCATCTACGTATCCATCGTTTATATGGAGTTCTTTTACCTGCGGTTTATTCTGTTGAGCTGTCTACATGACAGACCAGACGTTCTACCAATAAGGTTATCTGAACGAAATATGCTGGCTGGATGCCGGCCCAGTTAGCTTAAACGGTAAAGAATTGGCCTTGTAAGCCAAGGATTTGGGTTCGATTACTAGCCTGGGTATGTTTTCGCTCAGTTGGAAATATTTAATTCGTATTTGATTTAGAATTTTTAAAAAAAAAGTACATGGTAAGTAATACTCCACTGGATCTATTTAAAGAAATATATTTATCTTAATTATTTTTTGCCATCCAAACCATATTAAATCGACTTTATTTTTCGAGGACTCATCGCATCTTCATTTCTACCGCCAAAATGAAGTTCTTTTGAAAATTTCGTGAATGGCCACTAGTTGTTGCTGTAAAACCCATTTTAACCTGTACTAAAGCATAATTTTTCGACTTTTTATTCATAAAACTTTCCTTAACTTTGTAACAAATGATCGTATTGACTTGCGGATTGTGTTATTCGATTCAGAATAATATATATAGAGTAGGTGGGGGTAAAGATACGCACTTTCCATACATTTTGATTATAACTCATATTTGGTCTAAATTTATGTAATGAGTGATTAAAATATTAGATTAGAACCTTAGGCAAGTGCCACCATTACGACATTATGTGAAACTAGGGGATCGTACCCGCGCTTCCCGGGTTAAAGAATATAGGTAAAAGGACCTTTTTTATTGAAAACTAATATTTTTTTTATATGCAATACATTTTTTAGATTGCCCACTTACATTAAAAGAGCATTTTTCGTATAAAAATGCGAATTATACAATCAAATAAATTTTTGAAATTTATCAAAAGCGATATTTTCTTATTAAGCGCATGCTAAGAGTTATTTGACATAGATTTTGCTACTTACGGCATTCTTTTATATTCTGATAATTTCAGAGCTTATACATGTCTGTTAAATTTGTGTTTTATTTATATTATTTTATTTATTTATGCATAGGGAAGTTTTTTTAAATGGATATTAGCCGTAAGAAAATGATAAACTCTTTATTTTGTTTTAAGGGCAAACGGATTAATCTTTCGCAATCGAGCTCCGCGCGATATGGATAAATTAAAAAATATTTCATACTTTAAAATTGTTTTTAAAACCATAGACAATCAGTAAACTGAGATGAACTTTGCAAACAAATTCTATTTGAGAAAAAAAAATCCTACTTTGTGATCTAAAAATTTAAATTGTACGATTACAAATATGTTAGATTTGTGTTTTTCAATGCTATTCTTTTATTTGTTTATAAAAGAAGTATTAATTTTGTTAATTTATCTTTCACAAATATGTTAGATTGGTGGTTTTTTTTAATATTATTCTTTTATGTGTTTTTAAAGGAAGTATTAATTTCGTTATGCAAAAATAATCAGAAACAAATGCTGAAAAATGTTTGTTGCTTTATGTGAAAAATGTTTATTATTATTATGTATTGAAACCGACACGTGATAAGATAAACTTAAAAAAATTCTTGCTTAAAAATTATTTTGGAAAATATTACATTAGTTAATTAAGATACAGTTTTTGAACAAATTGCATTTGAAAATAAATTTTTTCCCTATGCGACGAAAATTGAAAATGTACGATGGTCAGAAGATTGTGTTGCCATTCGCAGAATGACGTCAGCGTTAAACACATATACGTTTGTTCTTTATAATATAGATACTTAATCAGTAAAATATAATAAAGATCAGTTATTAGGATGTGGTTATCAAATGAGAAGAAAAAACAATATTGAAAATGTATGAGGAAAAATGCGTGTTTTCAAAAGCAGTATGTCCTTTTCCGTTATTATGCCCCTAATATAATAAATATTCTGCTCCTAATGGGATTTTGTGACACTAAACCCTATACAACAATTTTTATCAACAATTTTGAATTTTTCTCAGAAAATAGCATGAATAAAGATTTCTCCATACCTCATTATTTCTCTCTTGTCTGCAATAATGAAAGCTATCTAATTTTCACCATTTTGAAGACATTTCATAAAATGCTTTTAAAATTAAAATATAACAAGTTGGAAATTGCTCGTCAAACGTGGCAAATGAAGTGCGTTCGTACTATAACTAGTTTTATAATTATTTTTTGCACCCCATATTGTACTGAATGTATAATTTTTTGCACTTCATAAAGCGCATAGTCTGATACATCAAATGCACTTCCAATATTTTTTTCCCATTTCCCGTAATGTAACGGCACACTTTTGACTGTCCCTCTAATTAAACTATACATCCGATTTTCCTAAAATTTGAAATAGCTCAACAAAATTTTGCAACAATTATATCTTTAAAATTTCAGACCATTCGGAAGGCTGTAATATCATTAAAATGCACTTGCAATAATTTTTCCCATTGGCCGTAATGTAAAGAAAAAATTTGACTGTCCCTGTAATTAAACTATACATCCGATTTTCCTAAAATTTGAAAGGGCTCGACAAAATTTTGCAACAGTTATATCTTTAAAATTTCAGATCATTCGGAAGGCTGTAATATCATTAAAATGCACTTGCAATAATTTTTCCCATTGGCCGTAATGTAAAGAAAATTTTTTGACTGTCCCTGTAATTAAACTATACATCCGATTTTCATAAAATTTGAAATGGCTCGACAAAATTTTGCAACAATCATATATTTGAAATTTCAGACCATTCGGTTGGATAGTTTTTGCTCTGTTACATGCGGACAGACGGACAGACGGACGGACAGACGGACAGACGGACGGACTGAACGACGACTATAGGTGCTACGTATTTATATAATTACGAACGCACCTAAAAATGGGGATATTTAAAAAAACAAACAGATAGTGCTATCACATCTGCAAATGAAGAGCTTTCAGTTTAAAAAAAATATATTAGTAAAATTGGTTCAGCAGAAAGGTCAGAGCAGGTGACTAAAAAACACACTTGGGTTTTAAATATACTAGGGGATCGAACCCGAGCTCCCCGGGTTACAGAGTATAGGTAAAAACAATTCTTCTTTTTCTTTTTTTTTTTAACTCTAATTATTATTTTTTTGCATGTAATATATATTTTAGATTGTCCACTAACATAAAAAAGAATTTTTATATGAAAAATATCAATTATGCTATCAAATAAATTTTTAAAATTTATTAAAAGCATTACTTTCACATGCCAGGAGTTCTTAGCCCAAGATTTTGCAACTTAAGGCAGTCTTTCCGATCATTTCAGTGCTTTAAGCGCGTGGTTCAATCCCATGATTGTTAAATTTGTTTCTTATATGAAAAATATAAATTATGCATTCAAATAAATTTTTAAAATTTATTAAAAGCATTACTTTCACATGCCAGGAGTTCTTAGCCCAAGATTTTGCGACTTAAGGCAGTCTTTCCGATCATTTCAGTGCTTTAAGCGCGTGGTTCAATCCCATGTTTGTTAAATTTGTTTCTTATTTACATTATTTTATTTATTTTCTATAGAGGAAGTTTTAATTTTGTTATGGGACATCAGACGGAAACAAATGCTGACATTTTTACTTTGTTTTAAAGGCAAGCGGATTAATATTTCATAATCAAGCTACACGTGATAGAGATACATTTAAAAATAATTCATGCTTGAAAATCTCTCTATTTATATATATATTACGCTATCGCACGTGGCACCGAAATCTCAATTATTTGTTAATTGTTTAATAGCAACCCCCGAATGAAACGCATCTCATTGGTTATTGTGTAATAGTTTTCAAAAGGGAATAACAATAAATAAAAAAAAGTTTAATTAATAACTATAGAAAAAACAATTTATATAATAAAAAAAAATAAAAGTAAATAAACAATTTATTAATAAATAAGCAACAACATTCGGGTTACCATATCAAGCAAAATAATGACACTTTGGCGCCAGTTAAGTACCCCAGTGCGTATATGACATTGGCGTCAGAAAAAAATCGCGCCAACGTGGTGGGTATATGACATCTGTGCCGTCTTTTACTTATTTATTTATTTATTTATCGAACAACAAACATACGACTTCATCTCATTTAAAATACAATAAATAAATAAATAAATAAAGGTACTTTTCCAGTATAGGTACTTGGCGAAATAGAGAAAAGGTCCATGGCGAGGAAAGAAATTTGGCAACGTACTTTCTGGCAACCTATTTAAGCAAAATATTTTTTTCGAATAAAACTACATAAAAGTTGCCATGATCACAAAGAGTTTGCACTTTGATGTTAGCTGGGCGCAATTCTCGCCAATGGCATTTTTTAACTCGCCAGCACATTTTTTTATTTTTCGAGGGGTAAATTAAAACAATGCTTTGATGTTGAAATTAAATAGTTTATGGTATTATTTATTCTTTTTCTTTTTTAAAGATTTTCTTTTTAAGTGAAAGTCATGAATTTTAAACGTTTCAGTTTTAAATTAAAGCTATCCATTTTAAATAAAATGAGTGAAAGGATTATATTTTAATCATGAAATATGAAAAACGGGTACAATGTTTGGCGATTTATCACCTGTGCCCGACTAACATAAAAATACCGAGTTCTTGATTTCTCTATCAGAATCTTCCTCTTTGGCGAAGGATCGAGCAAGTAAATTAAATTATGAATAAAAGTAACATGATAT
Source organism: Maratus speciosus (assembly GCA_963932465.1). Taxonomy (NCBI): domain Eukaryota; kingdom Metazoa; phylum Arthropoda; class Arachnida; order Araneae; family Salticidae; genus Maratus; species Maratus speciosus. The sequence goes on along the minus strand of OZ010786.1, from coordinate 339,489,952 downwards.
ATTGGATATATTTAAGGGAGACCAAACTGGTCGCCACGGGCGGATAGTTATTTTAAAAACCATAATAACTCAGTCAATTAAGATACAATTTTCAAACAAATTGCATTTGAAAGTAGGTTTTTTTCTCTATTTGACGGCGTAAAAATTAAAAATGCGCGATATTTAGAAATTTAAAATATCGCTGACATAGCAAGCATTTTAATTTAATTTTTTTTCTTCAGGTTTTATGTGGGAAAATGACAACAAAATATACAGTATCTCCTATTTTCGACTATAGTTCCGTTACTAGCGGCTCTTTCGAAGAGTGGCTCACTACGGAGCGGACTAGTCCATTTAGAAATCCCAATATTGAAGGTGGGGAAAGAGGAAGAGAGGAAACCGGGAGGAGCGAATTAACCAAGCCTCACTTATCTGTGCTCCTGACCACGGCACTTGTTTTTCCTCCATGTATTATTTATCTTTGAGTTGTAAGTGCTAGTAGGTTAGTTATTTTTTGAGTATGGCTTATTTTCTTTCTAATGATTTACTTGATGACTACTTGGACCGGAATATGGCTAATGTTTCTTCAGATCTCGGAATTACTAATAATATTTCTGATTGCTGTTTACCTGATAACGACTTGGAACTTAATATGGCTAATGTTTCTTCATATCCTGGATTAACTCAAAATATTTCTGATTGCTGTTTACCTAATGACGACTCGGAACGGACCATGGCTGATGTATCTTTAGATCTCGGAATAACTACTATTTCTGATAGCTGTTTACCTAATAACGACCCGGACCGGAACCATGCTAATATTTCAGCATCCACAAGTTCAAATGAACCCAAAGAGCCATCAAAAATTATTTGCTCTGAATGCAGTGTAAGTTTTTCTGCAAAAAACAATTTGGTACAGATGTCATATTCGCCCCATATTGGCGCGATTTTTTTCGGTTGCCAATTTGGCGAAAACATCAACAGCATAACCATCATAATCCGGGTTACCACATCAAGCAAAACAACGACACTTTGGTGCCAGTTAAGTACACGTTGCATGATGACATTGGCGTCAGAAAAAAATCGCGCCAATATGGGTCGAATATGACATCTGTACCAAGAATTTGTATAGGCATCAGAGGAACTTGCACTCTAAAAGTGAAATTTCCATACCTGCCAATAAAGTTTGCCCCATTTTTGATACAAAATTAAGAACGATTGGGGATCTACATACTCATATAACAGAAAATCCTGAAAGTATAAATTTAAAATTTCAAACGGAAACTTTTTATACTGATAGTGAGTTTCAAGAGTGGAAATGTGCTATAGAAAAGGAATCTGCTTCCTGTTTTCCTATAAAAGGTAAATATGAAAAGGATGGGGCTCTTATTTCATATTATGAATGTAATAGAAGTGGTGCACCCTTTCTCAAAGCTTCAAAGAGAGAGAGGCGCTTCAAGAGTGGCGTTTCCATTAAAATTGGCAAAACTTGCCCTGCTACCATGAAAGTGACAAAACAGGTTTTGCATGAAGGCTACAGAAATTGTTGTAGAATACCAACTGATTCATGTGGGTCATGAACAGGAGCCGGGAAAAATAAGATTAACCCATCAAGAAAGAATGGAGCTGGCTGGAATGCTGCATAACGGGATTCCAACAAGCACTGTTTTAGATAAAGTTGTCGTAGGCCAATACTCCCCTACCAAGAGACTTCAATCAACTGTCAGAAAAGATGTGGAAAATATACGGAGGGATTTCCTTATAGACAAGCCATCCCATTCTGAAGATGCTATATCTGTGGATATAATGGTGCATAAAATGGTGGCAGAAGGTGATTCTGTACTTCTATCAAGCCAATAGGTGAAAACCTTGATGGTTATCATAATATTGAGGCTAATGAATTTTTACTTGGATTTGCCAATAAAGCACAAATACAGTTATTAGAATTGTATGGAAAAGAGTGTATAATGATAGATTCCACACATGGAATGAACCAATATGGGTTTCAGCTGACTACCCTAATGGTTAATGATGAAAACCTGGAAGGTATGACAATAGCGACATTGTTTTCCTCCAGAGTAGCTTGTGAAACTTTTGAACCATTTTTCCAAGGTATCAAAAACAAGCTTCCAGATTTTAAAACAAAGTTACTGTTGACTGATGATACAAACTCATTTTGTAATGCCTGGGAAAATATTTTCCAAGACGATTCGAAACACATACTGTGTGCATGGCATGTTTTGCGAAGCTGGAATACCAATTTAAAATCTAAAGTGAAAGATTAAGCTGTAAGACTTGAAATGAAAAAAGATATGGAACAGTTTTTACATGAACTAGATACTATTACATTTCAGAAATATCTGAATGATTTTCTGATCAAATATAAAGAAGAAACTGCCTTCATTAAGTACTTTAAAGAACACTATTGTAACCGCATACCAAAGTGGGCATATTGTCACCGAGCTCAACTGGGAGCAAATACCAATATGAAGCTAGAAAGGTGACATAGGCAGTTGAAGTAGGAAGAAGCTGGGAGGACTATCATAAAGAGATTAGACAAATCTATCCAAATTGTTTTGAAGGCAGTTAAAAAAAACTTAAGAACACATAAATTAGTATAACATTAATAAAAATACAAATAAAACGTCGAAATAAAAATCAGTTGATGACGTAAATACGTGCAACTTGCTTAAAGTCAAGTGAATGTGACATTTACTTCCAACCATTATTGGCATTTAATCTTATAGTTTGGCGATAGATTTTTGGTCGACGGAACAACCAAGTAGTAGTAATTTGAACGATCTTTCGAAAAATTTAACTTTTGTGCAGTTTTATTGTAAAAAATAATTTTGATTAAAATTGGCTGCTTATCATATGGAAATTGAAGCTGTCAGCCCGTATTTACAGATAACAATGGCACAGATGTCATATATCATACAGATGCCATATTGGTGCGATTTTTTCCTGACGCCAATGTCATATACTCGACGGGTTCTTAACTGGCGCCAAAGTGTCATTATTTTGTTTGATATGGTAACCCGGATGTTGTTGTTTATGCTGTTGATGTTTTCGCTAAATTGGCGTCGGAAAAAAAATTGCGATATGACATCTGTGTCATAACAGTCAGATGAGTTAAATTTTTATTATTAGAGATGAAAGAAATATAGTTTAAATTAGTTTGATATGTGTTTTAAATGAAAGTTATGTATTTTAAATGAAATGAGTGATAAGTTTATATTTTAAATGAAATGATGGCGATGGAACAATATTTGGCGATTTATCACCTGCGTCCTTTTAACATAAAATTACCGAAATGGCCGTTTGGCGGTCATCTCGGAAGTATTGATGACAGTCAAATACTTTGCGCTTTTATTATATAGATTTATTATTATTAATGGAGGGGGAAAAAGTTTTAAGCGCGAGTTTTGTTTACAATTAAATTGACTAAATTTTAATAGTTCTAATGAAATGTATAAAACCCAGGGTGCAGATGTCATATTCGCCCCATATTGGCGCGATTTTTTTCGGTTGCCAATTTGGCGAAAACATCAACAGCATAAACAACATAATCTGGGTTACCACATCAAACAAAATAACGACACTTTGACGCAAGTTAAGTACCTGTTGCCTATATGATATTGGCGACAGAAAAAAATCGCGCCAATATGGGGCGAATATGACATCTGTTCCAAACCCAGTAGAAAAAAAAAAGTATTTTTTAATATATAACAATAGTTTAAATTTTTTATAATAAAATTTCTTATTTTAATATGAGTGTGCAAATGATAATGAAAAATGCATCAAAGAATATATATATATTTCTTTTTTTAATACGAAACATCAATACGTTTCAATATGATTACATTTAAAAAACTAAGGTACTTCTTAGTTATCCCGTCGACCAATTTTGCCAAATTATATAAATCGCCAAACCACTCGCCAAATTATACACAATGACATAAATTTTATTTTAAATAACGAAAGAACAAATAAATTAGTGCTACATTAATAAAAATGCAAATAAAACGTCGAATTAATGATTTTATTGGCAATTAATCTTACAATTAATTAATTAATGGCAAGCCGTTAATGGCATTTAATCTTACAATTTGGCGACAGTAATTTGGTCGACGGGATAACTAAGAAGTACCAAAATTAATATTCGCGATAGACGCTCCGATAACAACATAACTTTTGTTTATTTTTCAACGCTGTTTACTGTTATAGACTGCAGGGGCTCTACCGTAAACCTGTATCACCCACTTATACCTGTAACCCCTGCTTTAAAAAGTGGAATCTTCCCAAGCATGCGCAGTTGTACTTTTCCGTAGTGAGCCACTCTCCGAAAGAGCCGCTAGTTTTTCCGTTTACTTTCAATGACTTTCAATAGAAATGGTGTTCTTTTGTTGCCACGATTAGAAAAATGATATTAAAAACTACAAAAAAATTAATATCTCAAAAATAAATTGAGATACAGCTTTCAAACAAATTGCATTTAAAAGAGCATTTTTTTCCTCATACAACGGTGTAAAAATTTAAAATGTGCAACGGTTAGAAGTTTAAAAATTTGCAGTAAAGAAAATTGCAAAACCAAAATTTTATTTTTAATTTCAAAGTGTTGCCATTCGCAAAATGACGTATGCGTTACGCACAGATATATTTGTCCTTTATAATATAGATAGATTATATAAAATAAGGAAAAATTAAATTAAGCAACTTATGTTATTTTGATAAAATTATAGTAGAATGTCCTAAACCATATCATTAAAATCTTATTATTCGTGAGAATTTTGGACAAAAATTTCAGGAACATGATATTATTTTGTTTGCTTGCGTAACTCATCGAAGCAAATCCATACAGGCGAGAATCATCAATTTCTGTAATATAAATCGCTATTATTTGCATGCCACCTCTCTTTTATAAAGACCCTCTAAATTTTTTACAAAACATTGCGTTTCATCAGTGTGTGATTTCGATTACATTATTTTCAAAAGTGAAGCAGTTTCACCTGTGAAGAATTTCGAAGCAGCTGGGCTGTGAAAACGACGCACTTCTACAAAACATAATTCAGGTTTAAGAATTAAAATACACACTTTTTTATAAAATGACGTCATTTGCATACGCTAAATTAATCCACTTTTACAATCCAGTCATAAATTTCGTCTGTAGAAAAGTATGCAAATGACGTCATTATCATGCAATAACTGACAATATTCTTGACATAGCCCATATTTTAATTTCACCTTTTTTTTCAGGTTTTATGAGAAAATGGCAACAGAAAGATACAGTATCTCCTATTTTCGACTATTTACCATTTACTTTCAGTAGAAATTGGGTACTTTTGTTGCCACGATAAGAAAAATGGTATTTAAAACTACAAAAAAATTAATATCTAAAAAATAAATTGAGGTACAGCGTTCAAACAAATTGCATTTAAAACAGAATTTTTTCCTTATACGACAGTGTAAAAATTTAAAATGTGCGATATTTAGAAGTTTAAAAATTTACAGTAGATAAAATTACAAAACCAAAATTTCATTTCAAATTTCAAAGTGTTGCCATTCGCAAAATGACGTATGCGTTACGCACAGATATGTTTGTCCTTTATAATATAGATTATAATTCTGTGAGAAATTGCAATTTTTAAAAGACATTGCTCTGCGTATCTTTGCCCCATCGGTTGGGGTAAAAGTACGCAGTGGTGGGGCAAAGATACGCAGTGCGTATTTTTGTCCCATTACTCTGGTTTTTTGTCCCATTTCCAGTAAAATGAATGAGTTATGCAAAAACATTAGTAAATTTTACTAGTATTTATAGTTAAACTGAAAATTGTAAGTTAAACCATGAAAAAAAGGAAAAAAAACAGCGGTCTGTGAGATCGCAAATAGCAGTTAACACCTCTGACCTCTGGTCCTCTGACAACTGGGACAAAAATTGTTGCATAAATACTGTGAGCGGTTCTAAAGACAGTAAACTTTTTTGAGAAGCACTATCTATCATAGCTCTGCAAGGTATGAATTTTCCTGATTTAGATTTAACCTTTATAATGGCAGTAGCCAACAATGTTTGAGAATTTTCATTGATAGATTGAGAACAAACAGTTAGATTCATTAGAATTAACAACAGCATTTGGTGTTGTAACACGATCTTTCTGCCTGAACATATTCTGTGATGCAGGGCTAGTTTGATCACGATGAAGAAGTGTATGGTGTTTATAATTACAATGCTTGCAAGTAGTACTAATAAGACATTTGGACACAAAATGATTTGATCGTAAACAGTTAGTGCACAGCTTTTTTGATTTTATCAAATTCCAACGTTGATCAAGAGATAATTTTGAAAATTCCGGGCATTTATGAAGTGGGTGCGATTCTTTACACTGTGCACATGACAGATTTGCAGTTTTATTTACATTATCCATTACAACTGCATTGGCGACAGACTTTTTTGAAAAATGTTGAGACTTACTTTCAAATTTTAAATTAGATTTGGATTCACCTTTAAAAAATTCAGAGTTACAATTTTGCAAACTACGAGCCTGTTTTTCGAGAAATGTCATCAACGTATCATAAGTTGGAAATGAATCATTATTTAAGGATAATTCCCATTGCTTTTTTAAGGATTCATCAAATTTATTTTGTACTATATACACTAAAATCAAATCAACAAATTCATTAAATTCGAATTTCAAAGATTTTAAGTTTCGAATTACTTCATTACACGTATCCAAAAGCTCTAAAATAGTTTTCTGCGTGGGCGATTTCAATGGTTTGGCATTAACAAATTTAGACAGCAATGAATATGCCAAATTCCTACGATTATCATATCTATTAACTAGAGTTTCCCAAGCTTCTTTATAATTTTCACCAGAAATTGAAAAACCGGAAATTAATTTTGAAGGATAATTCCTAACATTAGCTATAAGATACGAAAATTTTAACTGATCTGAAAGAGATTCATTCTTATGAATTGAAGTCAAAAATATCTCTTTGAAGCTAATCCACTGAGTGACATCTCCATAAAAAATGGGTAACTCGAATTTAGGAAGCTTTAAAGCGTTATTACTAACTCCTATATTTGAGCTATTATTAACTGCACTTTGATTTTCTTGTGATTTTACGCCTTGATTTTCTAAAAATTGCTCAATTTTCACTAAATCATCAATAACAATATCTTTAGCTTCAGTAAAGGACTCGTATAACGATTTTACACTTTCTTCAGCTACGCCAAAATAAGATTTTTTAAAATCATTTTCTAAACTTATCAATTCAGCCTTTAGCTTTTCAATTAATTTTAATTTTTTATTTTCAATTGCGTCAGTAACTTGAGCGCTAAATCTCTTTATTTCTTTAACAGTAAAAAGAAATTTTGATTCTGCAGCAGTTTCTGCTTTGGTTTTCATTATAACAAATTAAATAAATACGATTATCACTAGTTATCTCCTAGGCTTCCGACGGACCAAATCTTTTTTTATGTGTAGATTTAAAACGAATAATTGATATAGACTTTATTTGTATAAATAGAATAAATTGAATTCACAACAGTACCTTTGATTTCTTGATTCAGACTCCACTGGCGTTCAAACCTTTGTCATCACGAAGCTTTTATTCCGAGCGGGCGCACTTGAAATGGATGAATTAAAATAAAAGAAATTATTGAATTTACATGGATGAGGATAAAGCATACTTAACGAATAAAGATTTTTCACTCAAAGAATTACGAATAACTTGTCTTTTCAAACTTTAATCGAATCGAATTTGACTTTCACAGATTAGATTTCAGAACCATAACATTGGAATGTTCTATTACAGGTCCGCACATGACCATCAAAATACAGAATAAAATTATCTAATAAAAGAAAATAAAACAAGATTAATATGCATATAATACAGAAAAAGGATAATAGGAATTTTAAAATTAAAAAAGAGTTAAAATAATAAGAATAAAAATTGAATAAAGTCTTCTATTTTTAAGGCAGAGAAAACCAGTCATTTTCAATTCTCGTAGTGCTGCCATCTATATCTATCTTTCAGTATTAAAGTCTCTGCTCATAAGAAATCATACAATCGCCATTTTTAAATACAAAAGAAAAACAAAACCTACAAGACAAATGTTTCTTCAACAGCGAATGTATAATATAACCACGAATGAAATTAATGTAACCTCACCCGAGCTACCCATGATTTAGAAAAATATTTTTATCAATGGAAGCCACATTAACTAATATATTTTCCACATGTAAAATAGCATTTATAAAAACAAAATTTCTTTTGCTGCCACGAATTTTTGGAAACATTTCCTAGTAGTTTTTATAATGTATTAATCAATTTTCTCAAATCGAAATATCGGATTTTAGAATGCTATGAATTCTTAATTGAACATTTTCAGCTGCGCAATTGAACCTTTCTTGCAAAATAACAAAATAATATTAATTTTAATGTTAATGTTATACCTGTTTTTTCATCATGTTTGTCTGCAAAATATGTTTGGTGAACATGAAAATGTTTGCTTGAGAAATGAGTGAATTCGAAAAACCTATATTTCGGGTTGAGAAAAGTATTTAATACACTGTAAAGATTTGAGCTATATCAAACTCGCCATATAGAAAGAACTAATGTATTTCTAAAACAGAGTAAAAATAGGGTGAAGTCCACTAAGACGAACGGTAAGATGAAGTAAACTACTCAGTCACCATCGATCTTGGACATTTGACAATCGGTGACAGTTTGCTAATGCAAAGGAGCAGCCGGTATTCTCTTGATCTTTAGCGTGGGAAAAGAACTCACATACTTTCTCACAAGAACATATGATCACAGGATCCGTGTGCAAAAAAGAGGAGGTTCTGAAGGTGTCCATTCAGGGAATAGCGAAAAAGGTCCCTGGGAGGTTCTTGAAAAGAACGGACAGTTAGTGGCTGAGAAACTCACTATTGTTTTTAGAGTGAGATAGTTGAGATATATAGACGAGAGGAGGATGAAGAGGAGATTAGATTTGGCTGGAGTTGGAAAAGCGACTTTTGAGAGGAGAAGGTTCTCTCCGGAGAAAAGCTGAAGGCCGAAAAGGGCCGAGTTTTACAATTCCTAGGACCGGGGACTTATACCTGGGATCAGCGGCGACAGGGCACTAGGTGCCGTCACGGAGAAGAGATCTTAATCTCTGAAATAAGACAAGCGTCTACCGATTGAATAATGCATTGCCTTGTGGACTTAATCGACTAACTGCCACCTTCTCATAAACACTGTTTTGATGGATGCATAAACTTTTTGTTCAACAAGATTACATTGTTGTGTACATAACTACTTTTATTTACTCCAGAATATCTTTTATTTTATTATAAAAATAAAAATCATGTTGTCATATTCTAAGAGAATATAAGTTGTTAAGCCTTTGAAGTAAACACCCTCGACCATCGCTACCGCTTTCTTAGGACACGGCACAACACTACACTCTCAGAAATAAAACTCTCAATTTTGACGATTCAGCAGTCCTCGAGCTATATTTCGTTGTTTTTGACAATCATTTCGTATCAAAATCACGTGACTTTTAACGACACGTAAACTCTCAAATATTTGACGAAGGTGTTTCTTCACTCACGGCCAGACTCAATGCATTTTAAGGAAACCGTACCTCCTCAAATCCTGCGACTTTAGCAAGCAAATATTTGCTTGTTTATGTTATTCCTGTCATAATTTATTTAAAAAAATTATGTTATTCCTGTCATAATCTATTTAAAAAATTGCACTTTTTAGCGCTTTCAGAAAATGCTGAAACACAGATAGTTATTGTTTCTGCATTAGTTATTTTTTTAGCTGTTAAAGTTTTTAAGAATGTTTATTATTATTTATATTATTATTATTATTATTTTACTTTGCTCGCCATGGTTTAATTCGAAAAGAATAAATTTCCTGTGTTTTACAAAATCGTTCAAAAAGAAAATTTGGTCAATAAAGTTTCAAAATTCCAAGATCTCTTTTTCATTTAAGAAATATATTCATATAACTATCAAATTAAATATGCATAATTGATTCCTCTCCCTTCTCTTCTGTAAACAGTAAAGTGTTAAAATCTTAACCAACTACTCAAATTGATAAAATCTCCCCCATATGTACTTTAAAATTCGTTATTTCTGAGCAACAAATTAACCAGACCATATTTTAATCATTCATCGAGCAAAGAAAATTTTCCTAATAAATTATATTAATCAAGTCATATTATAATTATTCATATTAACCATAGGAAATAATAATAATAAATTAGTCTTACTAATTAAAACTTGCAAGAATTATAAGTATAACACCATCGATAAAATTACAACCAACCTTATAAAAATATAAATATACAGTAGAATCCATTAGATGCATGAAAAATCGTATCTGTTCGAGGACTCCATAGCGTAATAGCTAGAGTGACCGTCTCCCACACAGGAGGTCGTGAGTTCGAATCAACCCGAGGACCGAATCTATTATTTTTTCTCCTGTCGATACAAGAGCTTCCAAACTGTTCAATAGGTGGCACCACCAGCCCTCTGATTGCACTTTTCAAATAAGCACTTTTGACGAAATTGTTATCCTCAAACAAGCGAAGAAAGTAATTTTCTCAATATGACGAAATATTCGCTCGGAGCATATCCCAGGAAATGGTTTCGTCAAAAATGAAGAAAATTTCGTGAAATCTGAGTATCCATTTCTGAGAGTGTATAAGATCGGCAGGTGGCTGCACAGACCATCACCTCAAAGAGTTGACGGCTGAAATTCCAGGGTTAGACACAACTCGATTCGCATATTAAAATGCAACTGATCTGCTAAGTCATATCTTTTTGGAAACCACCTGCAGACCCGATTTTAGTGGTTAATCGGTAGGTTTATCATTGTGTTTTCCTCCACCCGAAAGGTATGAAAACATGGAGGAGTCGGAGCCGGAAAACACAATGGTAAACTTACTAACCAACCACTGAAATCGGGTATTCAGGCGTTTTCCACAAATATATGATTTGTCTGACCACTTGCATTTTAATATGCGTATCGAGTTTTAAATAATCCTGGAAGTTCAGCCGTCAAATCGATAAGGTAATGGTTTGTGCAGCCTCCTACTATCAAAAGTACTTGGAAACATTTCGGAAAATTAGTGGCCCCAGAAGAAACTTTATAAATGCTTCTTTAAATTTCGAAAATACATTGGTTTCTGAGGTTTCTAAAGAGAAAAAACATTTCTTGTAATCGGAGTAACTCGGAAGAGAATGTTATACATTTTCGTTGGTAGTTATTTTATATTGTATTAGATTGAGAATTATTGTTGGCGATTGCCATGTACTAGGATTCTCGCTTTTAGCGAACGTAATGTATTTTTCTACTCCCGCCCTTTTGAGGCTGACGTAATAATATGACGTAAAAAGTGTAGAGGTTTTTATTCGGGCAGACATGCAGTTTCAGAGTTCGAAAGAAGGCTAGGTTTCGCTGTGAAAAAAAAAAAAAAAAAAAAAAAAAATGATGGCGAAGTTTTATGACAGGAAAAAGGGTTCGGTTCGGATTTTAAAAGTTCTGACCGATAACCCTTAAAAATGTTTGTTGCGTTGATCCCCAATCGAAATTTTTGCTGCGAAGAAATATTTTAGGAAGTTACGTTGAACATAAGAATATTTAGATGTCCTGTTTATACGTAAAAATTAACTGCGGGAAATTGTGTGCGTCAGTGAAAAGCTTTTGTTCTCATGTTTAATAGGGGAGATACCGCCTGTCTACAGGATAAATAGTAATTTAAAATTGTGGAAACTAAAAGCGTCGCATTTGTAGAAAGTGAGTCCTTTTTGCGTTTATAGTAGAGTGAGTTCTTTGCGATTTTTAGTATGATCATTTCTGTAAATGTTGTTATTTCTATGTATATAGTGTATTATAATTGTGTGTTTGTTCTAAATTTAATTGTGTAAATATTCTATTCCAAATTTAAGCGTCTTGTGCATAGTCAAAATTTAAGCAGTGTGTTATGTTTTTATGTCTAAGAATTATATATATAAATGTTTCATTAAAGTTAAGATTTATTAATTTGTTTTGGTTTAAATTTGAAGTTTAGTGTGCATTTTTTAAGAGTAAGTATAGCCGCCCTGCAAGCGTCTCATTGCAGTTTAGCGGCACATTTCTATGTCATTGTTTTAAGTTGTTATTTTGCGTTTCTGACAATTGCTTTTCTTTTAACTTACAGTGTAAGAATAACGATAACAACAAAAAACCATAAACATCAAAATTTACATTTTTACTTCAATAACAATATTTGTTTTTATCTCGCTTCTTAATGTAAGAAAAAGAAAATGTGCCTGTATTTATTGCTGCGATGAATCGCTTGAATAAATTAATAATTTATTTTATTCAATCGACTTAAATATACTGAAAGCAGAAAATTGAAAAGAATATTTTAACAACAACGTTTCATTCGATGATATGAAGTGAATATAATTGAGAGTAAAAATTTGAAGCATAATAGACGCTACAAGAATTCTGCGAGGAATTCAAATAAAGTAATATAAAGTTTTGTAAAAGAAAGAATTTCAATGCAGCTGAAGGCGGAAAAAAAAGAATCGATTTCAAGATGTATTTTGCTGGAAAATGAAACAATTCTTCACCATTTCAGTCTTTGTAAAATAGTTTCCACGCTACATCTATTCGAACGCATTGAATAAATGAATATAAATAGCTTCATTGTTTAGATTTTTGGAACTCAAATACTTTCTTTTTTTTCATTCATTTATTTTTCTTTATCATCATTTTTTTTTATATATTATCATATTTTATATGTTTAAAATGTTTGCTTGTAATGCAATGTTTTAAATATTTGTGTCCTTAAGACGAATTATCAGATTTTTAATATATAGATAATAAAAGTAAAAATAATTTTCTTTTTAAAAAACACTTTTTTTTCTAGGCATTCAGTGTTTATCTTTAAAATCACGCTTAATTTCATGACTGAAATTCATGTAGTTCTAGTTCTACAAACTTTTCGTTACAATACGTTAATTTTGCGTGGGTCCTGTTTTGGAAATTTACTGCTTTGATTTGATCTTAATTAAAAGCACGAATTATTATATTGATTTAATATATACAGGGTGCTTCAGCACAGCAGTTACAAAGTTTCAGGAGAAATAGAATACACCTAGACGATGGAAAGTCAATGCATGGTCGCAAACTCTTTCTTGGGGAGGTAGTGACAGCACAAAACACAAGATGGTCGCAAACTCTTTCTTGGGGAGGTAGTGATGGCACAAAACACAAGAAAGGAAGGACAAGAACAAGGTGAGAAAACATGATTACACCGTGTCCCAAAAGTTTAGACAATCAATCCCAATTTGCATTAACATAAAAAGTAATAAGGCATAATTAAAATTTGTGAGATAGGTAATAAATAAAAGCAGATATCAAAATATATATTCCAAACGGAAAAGTCAAAACATATAGGGGAGAGTAGCCATATTTGGACCGCCACTTTAATTGGACCGTTGCCATTCTGCCGTTAATTACAGGAAGAGACGCCATCTACCGCTGAAATCCTACTCATCAGGATGACGTCACTCACGATTAGAAGAAGCAACCGCCTACCACGTGTTGTTTTCAGACAATTTAAAAAAACCCTAAAGTTAGCTGTTTCGATCTACTTTTTTCCTACTAAACGTCAGTGAATACTTTAAAACTGAGGTAAGTTGTTATGTTTTCATATACATATATAAATTCATCTGTTAATTGCGCATATTTCTCACGCGGCTTTGTTTGATTTCGTTTTTGTTCTTAGTCTTGAAATTATCTGTTTTAAAAAATGGCGCAGTTGCCATAATTGGGCCAAATTAAGTTGCTTAAATTGGACCAGATATGCGATCGAAAATTTTGAAAATTAAATAATGAATTTCGAGGACGGTAGACTTTGTACACTATTTTTTTAATTTTTTTAATATTTTATAATGGATTAATATCTCCATGCAATTTTTTTTTCTTTGTGGGGGGGGGGGGGGGTATATCTGGATTAATTTTTTTTATACAGTTTTGGCCTATATAAACAAAAAAAATATTTTTACATGTTTATGCAATAAATTTTGTTTGCAATTTCTTTTATCTTGTGTGTATTTGTATTTATTTTCTTTGAATACTTTATTCCTACGGCGTATTTGGTTTACAGAGTTGAATTCAAACATTTTCTTCCTGGAGGATATTTGCGATTCCCTGAGGAAGGGCAGACTTTTTACAGTTCTGGAGGGTGGAATTACACTTTTTTGCCATTAAAACTCATAAAACCTCAAACCTTCCGGGAGGAGGGGGGTGAATTCAACACTGTTGAATATATAATGTTTGAGTATAATTAATCGTAACGTATTTTTCAATAGAGCATATTTTTTTTAAACACTTTTATAATATAATGTTAAAAATGTTGAAAAAGACATGGACAAGCTGTCTGGAAAAAAAAAAAAAAAAAAAAAAAAAAAAAACAGGTGACAGCAAAAGCTGTCATAGATATAGGAAATAAAAAGGGGAGAGTAAGTTGTCAAGAAATTGACCTGCAATAAGGCTGTAGCTACAAATCCTCCCCAAAAGCCAAAAAATCATTAGAAATGTTATATCCTTTGCTAAATTTAGTTTAAAAAAATACAGAGGGAGCCAAAAAAACCGTTGTGTTAACATCTTCGCCATATAAAGTAAACCTTGAAATGAAAAAACTCAAACAATCGATTAAAAGGAAGCTATCACAGAATAAAAGCAAATGGAACATCAAGTTTTAAAAAATAGGCGTAATGCAATTATCAAGGAAATGATGAAAGGGGAGAACTACAATCATAATGTAAAGAAAACTTCTGTTGCAAAAAAAAGTCTAATAATTCATAATCTAAAATAAAAATCTGAATAGTGATGATTGGTTTTGCCTGATTTGTAAGAAAATAAAACAGCAGAAATGATCCAGTTTTCATATTGCCAAATACGGTTCCATGTTGTGTGCGCTAAAAAAAAAAATCAATAAACGAAATTCATGTGTAAGCTTTGCATCACTCCTTAAATGATATTCAAGTAACTGGCAATTAGTTTCATAATTTCTATTCTTAATTACTGATAACTTTGATTTATATTTCGAATACATTTTGATTTAAAACAATTACACTTATTTTCAGATATTTGATTTCATTGTATTTCATTGCTGTTATTTTGTTTGATTGTTTCAGTAACCGCAAACTTTGCTTTTAATAAAATTAGTTATATTCCCTAGTCATTAAAACAATCTGATTTTATTTGGTCCAATTTAGGAAATTGGTGGTCCAACTTAGGCGACCAGTTGCTGAATTTGGACCACTTTTGACAAATTTTTCAAATTAAAATAAAATTTAAGATTTTCAAAAAGAAAATGATCTAAAGGTTTATTTAGTTAGTAGATGAATTGATTTATCCCGTGTAGTGATATTTTTCAGATATTCCAAAAATTAAGTGAGTTACACCTGAAAATAAGCGAAGTGGTCCAAATTAGGCTACTCTCCCCTATGCTTGCAATTCTCTCTAACAACCAGTAATAAAAATACACAATAAAAATTAGAATTAAGTACAAGCTATTTTCTAATTTATCAGTCTTTTTATGTTTTTTGAAAATTTGTATCTAAAGGAGAAAGCATGATTTGAATGTTTGCTCCACATATAGATATTCTCTGTATGAAGAAAACACAGAATGACCTTTGTCAGCTGATGTCCTAAATAATGTGTCGGCCATTCTATAAATGTTAATAGGTGATAATAACTGTACCCACACTCCGATCATGACAAATTTGGATACTGGGCAAAGATAAATTAGGGAACCCAATTCAAATCGTTGCAATATTATTCAAACTAGGGGATCGTACCCGGGCTTCCCGGGTTAAAAAATATATGTAAAAACATTTTTTTTAATTGGAAACTAATAATTTTTTTATATGCAATAAATATTTTACATTGCCCACTTACATTAAAAAAGAATTTTTCATATGGAAAATACGAATTATACAATCAAATAATTTTTTGAAATTTATCAAAAGCGATATTTTCTTATTAGCCGCATGCTAAGAGTTATTTGACCAAGATTTTGCTACTTGTGGCATCCTTTTATATTATGATAATTTCAAAACTTATACATGTCTGTTAAATTTGTGTTTTATTTATATTTTATTTATTTATTCATTAGGATTTTTTTTTAATGAATATTATCCGTAAGAAAATTATGAACTCTTTATTTTGTTTTAAGGGCAAACGGATTAATCTTTCGTAATCGAGCTCCGCGTGCTATAGATAAATTAAAAAATATTTCATGCTTTAAAATTGTTTTTAAAAGCATAGACAATCAGTAAACTGAGATGAACTTTGCAAACAAATTCCATTTGAAAAAAAATCCTATTTGGTGATCTAAAAATTTAAATTGTACGATTACAAATACGTTAGATTTGTCAATATTATTCAATTTCATTTATTATTATTTGATTTTTTCAATATTAATCTTTATTTGTTTATAAAAAAAGTACTAATTTCGTTAATTTGTCTTTCACAAATATGTTAGATTGGTGGGTTTTTTAAATATTATTCTTTTATAATATCATATATATTATAAAGCAGTAAGCTCTAAAAGTTTCGCTCGAGTGTTTTCAAAAACTACCCGGTAGATTTTTTCCCAAATTGTATCATTTGATAGGAAATATTCCCGGGTAGTTTATGAGAAAATATACAGGGATAGCTATGATTTTTGATAATAAATTTCATATTTTACTGCTATTTTGAACGAAAAGGTTGCCAGTGATTATCTTTTGGCGAAAGGTTTGTTGATAAATGAATTGAAATGGCTATATCCATTAGAAAATAATATAAACATCTCGGAAAAAACCTGTTATTTATTTAATTTAAATAAAGAAAGAAAGAACAAAAACCAATTTAATGAGAAATAATATTATGAAATGAAAATATTTAATTTAAACATGAAAGGAATATTCATAATGTTTAAAAATTAACTAAGAAAGTTTGTAGTTGATGCCATATTTGGCGATTTTATCTTTTACGCCAGGTTAAAGAAAAAATGCATCTCAAAAATTTCATTAGATAAAATCTTAATAACTTTCTTTTTCGTTTTCTTTAAATAATTTTATTTTGATTTTTATCCATTCTCCCATTATGTTTCTTACAGGAGAAATTAGCAGAATTATTTTTAAAAATGATTTTAACTGTGAATTGTACATTTATGTTTTAATTGGGAGTTTCAATTTGCTTTTGTTGCCAAATAATGCGATTTTAAGCCAAAAAGGAACAAGTCGGAGCGATTTTCGCAATAATTATTTTTTTCTTTTAAGTGTACGAGAGTATTTTTAGGATAAAATTTTACATTTAAATGTAAATATATAAATAACAGTTAATAGCATAAAAATGGAGTAAAATATTTAAATTTTAATGTAAATGCTTTCCACATACACACATATTGTAAAATAATTTACTTGCAAACATTAAAATTTTTTTCCTATATACTTTAGTGGGGAAACCTGCCATATAAATACTAATTATTGTTTTCCCCAAACATGGAAGTTTTTTGCGAAATAAGATATATTCAAATGTAAATTGTATAAATAACAGTTAATATTATAAAAATGGAGTCAAATAATTAAATTTCAGTGCAAGTGCACACACACAACACATAAAAAAATTAATTTCACACATTAAAAAAAAATCATCTTAAATTTCTAAGGCAAACTGCCAATTTGTTTTTCTCCCAAACAAGTGATTTTTGCAGGCTAGAAATTAAATTACCGAATATTGTCCATTCTTTACTTTTCTTTTTATCTTTTTTTAACAATATTATCGCCAATTGCGTGTATAGAAATATTCACTACTTCAAAAGTTTGGAACTAAAGTTTATTCTTAAGACTATTTGGAACAGATGCTGTATATTTCCGTTGCCGCCATCTTGGATTTTTTCCTGCTGTGAAAACCACTTTTCCGCCAAGTAGTAAATGTTGCCAAGCAGCGATATATACGCATGTCAGGCTTTACGAATAGCATCTAAGCCAAATATTTATGCAATTATGCTTTATTATTATATATATGTATATACAAAAGCATTCTGCAATAATAATTCCTTGCTGAAATAAATTTTGGGAAGTGTTCCATATACTTTTCTGGTTTTTATGGTGAGCTTCTTTTGGCGATAGATGTTTCGATGTGGTTGATGCGATCTTCAGCATTTGGGGTTGATTTTTTTTTATTACTTGATGCCACCGGTGGATAAATAATAATTTTGCATACATATTTTTGTTGTTATTATTTTTTTCCGTGTTTTCTTAAACGATATTTTTCTGTAGATATAATATTATAAGCATATCTTAACCTTTGTTATATAATCTTATGTTTTGATTTCGCATGTATAAATATGTAAAATATGAAATATAAAAAATTATAAAAACATGTATAAGTATATGATATATTTATTTAGTACTACTTGGTTATCCCGTCGACCAAAAATCTCTCGCCAAACTATAAGATCAAATGCCAATAATGATTGATCGTAAAAGTCATATTCACTTGACTTTAAGCAAGTTACACGTGTTTAAGTCATCAGGTGATTTTTATTTCGACGTTATATTTGTATTTTTTATTAGTGTTATACTAATTTATTTGTTCTTTCGTTATTTAAGATAAAAAATTATGTCAATTTGTATAATTTGGAGATGGTTTGGCGATTTATATAATTTGGCGAAATTAGTTGACGGGATAACCAAGTAGTACTATTTATTTATATGTCTCTCTCTCTCTCTCTATATATATATATATATACTTACATGCGTAATGTATAAAACAAATAATACAAATATGGTGTTTATAATACAAAAATATATACGTTTATAAAAATTTAAAACCATGTTTTTCCGTCTTTTAAAAAGCCCCACCAGTGGCCAAGAGGTTCTGCTCTCGAAGCTGGTAGACCAGAAGTGCTGGGTTCGATCCCAATCGTGCCCGTCGGCCTAATCGTTCGGGGTTATCGTGGTTTTCTTCGAACCATGGATTTCCATGCGTGAATACGGGTTAGTTTCCCATAGAAATACCTCAACGAAGGGCACCCTTCCCCTGCGCCTATATCCCTCGAGTAGATAATTAACCATCAAAAATCAACCCAACCTGTCTCTTAGAAAAATTGCTAAAACGGTCTTTGGTGGCCATTTTGGATTTCTTCGCCAATTGCGCCATAAGGATATCTTCCCTAAACTTTTTATATTGTTTTTAATTCATCATTTATCATTCATTTTATTAATTCATCATGCCTATCTTCTGTTCTTTTAAGAAGGTATTTAAAATATATTGGAGTAATTTTCCATAATCTTCTGGTCACCAGCCAATAGTGTTTTTTTCTATATTGTTGGAAGTTTTATTTGCATTTGAAGATTACAAAAGACAAAAACTATCAAATGAAAATGAATCACGTGAAAATTATTTAAACTCAATGGTTAATCTCTGCAATCATTATAATATTCTCTATTTTAGTTGTGTGGTGACTGGAGAATATTTAAACTCCTGTTATAATAACTGCCTCATTTCTATACCAAACTCTACTAAAAATGATCAACGAAAAGATTTGTGTCAAAAAAGCTCAAATTTTGCCCAACGCATAAGATAATGCAACATCGCAATGGCGTTCGTATCGTTTTCAGCAATGCAAAAGGCCATTCGAGGTGAAGGTACATATTGCTTTAAAATACAAAGTCAAATTCAAGATTTTGTTTGATTCATGTTTTGTTTTGAAAAATAGACCAGCGCAGCGGGCTTAGCCTGCTAGTTTGTTTATAAAGGAAGTATTAATTTCATTATGCAAAATGTCAGAAACAAATTCTGAAAAATGTTTGTTGTTTTATGTGCAAAATGTTTATTATTAATATGTATTGAAACCGGCACGTGATAAGCTTTAAAAAATCATGCTTAAAAATTATTTTAGGAAACATAATACATTAGTCAATTAAGATACTGTTTTTAAACAAATTGCATTTGAAAGTAAATCTTTTCCGTATGCGACGAAAATTGAAAATGTACGATGGTCAAAAGATTAAAAAATTGCAGTAGCGAAAATTTCAAGACCGAAATTTGATCGCGAAGTGTTGCCGTTCACAAAATGACGTCAGCGTTACGCACAGATACGTTTGTTCTTTATAATATAGATACTTAATAAGTAAAATATAATAAAGATGAGTTATTAGGATGTGGTTATCTGTGAGGCTCTTATGCTTGGTATTCCGGAATGAAAAACAGCAATTTTCACCTTCTCAAAATTTGCATACGCACTTCTCATATCCATACTCATCATTAAAAAAAAATTGTATTTTATTTGATCATTTAAAAATAATTTTAACTCAAAACTTGAAGTCACGATTGTCAGCAACATCTTTTATATGAACAGACGCACTCTTTACTTGAGATTCGAATCTCAATTCCGGAGAATAAAAATTTCCGTAATGTATGTTTTTTAGACGCATTTGTGTTAAAATGTTTAGTTTTATCTAAGAAAATGATCGTTTTCTTTTAAATATGACTTCATTTTCACTTAAATAAACATTTCGCCTAGTGTCTGAAACTTAGTATCAGTACACATGCAGAAGGAAAAACAATATAGAAAATTTATGAGGAAAAATGCCTGATTTCAAAAGCAGTATGTCATTTCCCGTTATTATGCCCCTAATATAATATTCTGCTCCTAATGGAATTTTGCGCCACTAAACCCTATGCAACAATTTTTATCAACAATTTTTAATTTTTATCAGAAAATAGCATGAATAAAGTTAAAAATACCTCATTATTTTTCTCTTGTCTGCAATAAAGAAAGCTATCCAATTTTCATCATTTTGGAGACATTTCATAAAATGCTTTTAAAATTAAAATATAAAAATGGGGATATTTAAAAAAACAGATAGTGCTATCACATCTGCAAATGAAGAGCTTTCAGTTTGAAAAAAATATTAGTAAAATTGGTTCGGCAGAAAGATCAGGGCAGCTGACTAAAAAACACATTTGTTTTAAATATACAGATTATGTAAAATTAGGAAAAATTAAATTAAGCAAATTACGTTATTTTGATAAAATTATAGTAGAATGTCCTAAACAATAAGCATTAAAATTTTATTATTCGAGAGAATTTTACCCCAAAATTTCAGGAACATGATATTATTTTAAACCACTAATTATTTGTTTGCTTGTCTAACTCGGCGAAGCAAATCCATCCAGGAGAGAATCATCAATTTCTGTAATATAAATCGCTATTATTTGCATTTCACCTCTCTTTTATAAAGACACTCTAAATTTTTGTAAAACATTGCGTTTTATCAGTGTGTGATTTCGATTATATTATTTTCGAAAGTGAAGCATTTTCACCTTTGAAGAATTTCAAAGCAGCTGGGCTGTGAAAATGACGCACTTCTACAAAACATAATTCAAGTTTAAGAATTAAAATACACGCTTTTTTATAAAATGACGTCATTCGCATCCGCTAAAGCAATCCACTTTTAAAATCCAGTCTTAAATTTCCTCTATAGAAAAGTATGCATATGACGTAATTATAACGGAATAACAGACAATATTCTTGACATAGCCCATATTTTAATTTCAACTTTTTTTTCAGGTTTTATGAGAAAATGGCAACAAAAAGATACAGTATCTCCTATTTTCGACTATTTTCCGTTTACTTTCAATGACTTTCAATAGAAATGGGGTACTTTTGTTGCCACGATAAGAAAAATGGTATTAAAAATTACAAAAAAATTAATATCTCAAAAATAAATTAAGATACAGCTTTCAAACGAATCGCATTTAAAAGAGTATTGTTTTCCTTACACGACGGTGTAAAAATTTTAAATGTGCGATGTTTAGAAATTTAAAAATTTGCAGTAGAGAAAATTGCAAAACAAAAATTTTATTTCAAATTTCAAAGTGTTGCCATTCGCAAAATGACGTATGCGTTACGCACAGATATGTTTGTCCTTTATAATATAGATAGATAGAACTGATGGTCAGTCATATGTGTAATATATAAACAATATTTTTGCACTTTGAATTTTAAATAGAAGAAAATTCTTAGCTCTGTCATTTCTAAATTAAGTACTTTAATTAATAAAAATACTCCTTTTTTCTTAGTACTGAACAAAACCTATTTATCTAACTTTACCTACTTGTTATATTACTTTAAGAGGAATTTAATAACTTAAACTTACGGAAGAGTGCCAAATACTCTAACATATAAATATGAGTTAATCAAGTTACTTTCTTTTACATCTTTTTAAGTTTTACTACACACAACATAATATCATAATACATTCTACTTCACAAGTAAAAAGTATTTTTTCAATAAATCTAAAAAGATGGCAAATTTGGGTTTGTTTTTCATGTTTCACTCAAAGTCAAAATAAAAAACTTCGAATACGGAAGAAAATTTATCTCATGAGAATTAGAACTGATATTTTCAACACTAAAGTTTAGATATTAAGTTGATTGCTAATACAATCTATTAAAATCAAGGTATTATTTCTTATTTAATAGTGGTTGAGGTTAGCTTTGCGAAAGCATTGAGCTCTGTGAGTTCAAAAAAAAAAAAAAAAAAATCAGAATGTTTAGTAGAATCTTTTAAAGTTGAAATTTGTATTTTGTATTTGAAAATTTTTAAAGTTTGAATTAGGAAAAAAAGTAAATCTTTTATAAATTACCATATGGATTTGGGGGCCCCTGGGCAGAGTCCCGATTTGCCCATGCCATAATAAGGGCCTGGTTGTACCTACTACTCGGTAGAGTTAAACATTAACATTGACTACGAAGTTATAGATAAAATTATTCACGAAAAACAGCATAGAAAAATGATTAGTTTGTAGTTGTGTACACCATAACTTAGCAGAATACCAAAAAATTGGAGTGTGTCAGAATCAATAATAAGAAAAAAAATCTAAAACTATTTAATGATGGTGGGAACTGCATTATTATATAAAATCATATCTAATGATAAAAAGTGTATACCGTCTTTTGACATTTCAACAAGCAAAGAAAGTATAATACATTTCTTTGAAGATTTTTTTAAACAGCAATGGTGCAACGACTTCTGATTATTTTTTAGTCTCAAGTTTTACGCGGGCATCATTTTGATTTTGAAGATGAGATAGCTGAAGCTTTAAAAGTATATATTACAATTCATATTATTTTCGAAAATTGATTTTTAAAAATGCATTTTTTCGAAATAATTATTAATTTTAATAGCTGAACTTTTTAAAAACAGAAATCAATTTGTAGAAACTTCAAATATACGAATAGAAACTTACAGATCATTGAACCTAGTAGTTTGAGTTAAGCTTTAAAAGCTGCCCGCATTGTAATATGTTTTGCAAACACTACTACACATAAATTTATTATTAAGAGTTTCAAACTTTCAAACTACACAATTCCTAAACTTTTTGACCGAATCGCTTCTCGTTTGGTATCCTGGATAAAATTTACCGGAAATGCAAAATATGATGTCAAAGGTGTTCGCAGTGAAAATTTTAGAGTTTGGTACAATTTCACTATAAAAATGAAGGTGATGGTATCGTATGATATCTTAAGTTCATTATCTTTTACATAAATTAAAAAAGACATAATTTCCAGTAGAATAGTTATTGCCGTATATTGCTGGTACAATTTGGTAATTAAATGCACCAAATTTTCTTTTTGTTTTTAGGTGCGTTCGTAATTATATAAATACGTAGCACCTATAGTTGTCGTTCAGTCCGTCCATCCGTCCGTCCGTCTGTCCGCCCGCATATAACAGAGCAAAAACTACTCAACAGAATAGTCTGAAATTTTAAATGTATGATAGTTGCAAAATTTTGTCGAGCCATTTCAAATTTTATGAAAATCGGATGTATAGTTTAATTACAGGGATAGTGAAAAGTTTTTCTTTACATTACGGCCAATGGGAAAAATTATTGCAAGTGCATTTTAATGATGTTACAGACTTCCGAATGGTCTGAAATTTTAAATATGTAATTGCTGCAAAATTTTGTTGAGCTATTTCCAATTTTATGAAAATCGGATGTATAGTTTAATTACAGGGACAGTCAAAAGTTTTCCGTTACATTACGGGGAATGGGAAAAAAAAAGTATTGCAAATGCATTTTAATGATGTTACAGACTATGCACTTATGAAGTGTAAAAAAATATACATTCAGTACAATATGTGGTTAAAAAAAATTATAAAACTAGTTATAGTACGAACGCACCTCATTTGCCACGTTTGACGAGCAATTTCCAACTTGTTAGAAGATTGTACATGATCTCCATTTAGCGGATGTTATTTAGAACTTTTATGAATTGTTGTGATAAAATTCTGTAAGGAAAGGAATACAAAATACATTTCATCTATATACATAGTTCCATATTGAGCAATTGATGAATATTCATCCATATTATGCAAATATTACCCAATGTATGACGATTACAAAGTAATACAAGCTGTCCATAAAAGAATGTCTTACAAGGAAGGTCTCCATACGGGCATACTCCAGAAAAGCTGAAAAATTATAGAATGTTCTACTGATGAGGATAGATATGTTTATAAAGAAAATTTCGGCGGAAACTCGATAAAGTGTCGTAAAAAAATAATGAAAATTTCGTTATTTGGCAATTTATCACCGTTTGGCGATGGAATAAAATTAAAAAAAAATATTTTTTTATGTCAAATACTCTTTAAGGTAAAAATCGTTCATATTGAACTTGATTAAATAAATTTAATTTAAATAACTTTAGTTTTGTCAGTTTTAGTTTGTTTTAACTATAGTTTTGTCATATGTATATTTATAATGAAAGTTAACTAAGAAAATTTATGAATTAAAACAAAATTACTGCAGCATTCTTCATCTGGACTTTATTTTGAAATACGCTTAAATATATGAAAATATATTTTTCAATATGAAAATATTTTGTATATATGAAATTATTTTTATAGTGATAAACTTAAATAACTGCAGCAACAAGCAACATAAATAAATAATACAAAAAACTACGTATTAAACTCTCTCATTGTTTAAGTTTAAATCCTTTTATGTATAAAAAATGTTTTTATTTGGAAATGGACCAATGAAAATCTGCGTAAATATTCCCGGCAGATCGGCATCCAATTTGAAAGCTTAAGCATGGCCTTTCTTCGTTAATATATAAAAAAAAAAAACTGTTGTATACAAAAATATGAAAATCGGTAGTATTATAGAGAAATGTTTGATAAACACGCTGATGCAGACAGCTTTCAAATCGAAGAATTATTTTAAGAGATATTTAATGGCAAAGTTGGGCAAAATCGTTCCATTAAAAAAGTTTTATAGCAGCAAAAACTGTACATAGGAATTTAATCATTTTTAGATCATTTTATGCGTCAGAATTTCTCGGTGTGCAGATTGCATTTAGTTTTTTTAATTTGACTCAATTTTGAGGTTTTATTAATATTTTAAATTCAAATTTTCAACATTTCGAGAGATATTTTTTACATATTTTAGAAAATTGTATTAATTTAAAGTGTTGGCAACTGTATAAACAGCGCAAACAATAATGTCTGGTGACTATTATAAACAGAAAATATAAAAAGCAGGAACTCATTGAAAATTACGTCATAAAAACTATATTTATACTTGAATTTTAAAAGAGAAGGAATATTGTAAAATAATAAATTCATTAACATGCGTTAGAAGTCTTAAATAGGAGAATTTACGTCACATTTATGTCCCATTACACTTATTACGTAAAATGAACAAAAAATAATATTGCAAAACAGTTTAAATTTGAAAATTGCGCGAGACATTTATTTGATATTTTAAGATGATCATAATATTTCATTTCTAACAAAAGTATTTTTACGTGAATATTAAAAAGAGAAAGAAAAGTTTGGTGAAAATCACGTCAGATTATAATTGTCAGATTCAAATTATAATTCAATCTTCCGAAATATTTTTAAAGCCGATCAAATTAGCGTGCTGTTAGAGTTTGCGGTGTCTGAACGGGGGTTGACGAGCGTAGCTCGTAGGGGCCAGAGCCCCCTAGTTCATTAAATATTATTTACACTCAAAATCATATTTATACTCAAAATCAATTAACAATCAATTTTCAGATGCAATAAAATCGTTTGCTTTTGGCGAGGAAAAGCGCTGCTCGCCAAGTCGCGTGACGCTTTCGTCTTTTTGCATCAAATACTCGAAAGTATTTTATTTTTTTAAAGTCTTTCTACTGTAATTCTGCCGTTAAATTTGACTGTTCCTTTATTACATACATAAGTAGTTTAATTGGTATTTTAAAAAAATATTCTGAGTATGCCCAGTAAGGAGACCTTTCTTGTCAGTTATAAATTTTAATAGTATCAATTTTAATAGTATTCAAGGTCACAAATAAAAAGTAACCCAAACAGTTTTAGATAAGCGCATGCGCAAGTACTGCTTTGTTATTGACTTGTTTGCAGTGTCACATACACAAAATGGTGGCTATTGAGCTTAAAGCGATATTGCTGGGCTAAAGATTTAAAAGCCGTAAGAGCCATGCGTTTTTCCTTTGGGGCTTTATAAAAAAGTGTCTACGTTCCGCCACTACCTAATCATTTGCCTGAGTTGAGACACAGAATTGAAGAGGCTATTGCCTCCATTACTCCGAACTTGTTAACCGAAGTGTGGGAAGGATTGGACTTTAGCTTGGATGTGTGCCGTATAACTAAAGGTGCACATATCGAACATTTGCAAGAAAAACTAGGTTAGTTTACCTTCAATTTGATTTATGATTTGTTGTAAATAGTCGAAATTAAACTGTTATAATATACCATTGCAACTGGGACGTTCTTTTATGAACACTCTGTATTATCTATTTTTAAAAAATTATTTTTATTTTGAGGCTGTGCATGTATAACGTTATCAACTTTTTGGAAATTTTAGACCCCCCCCCCCCCCCAGTAATGATATCGTTATCAATGTGTAAATATTCAAAAAATTTTGGATTTTTTTTTCTTTTGCTTGGAATGGTATACAAATAAGGTTGCATTTATTTTTCGCATACTTTATTAACCTTTAACTGATGTTACCGGTGCTTTTTTCAATTTTCATAGTTTAACATGCAAATTTCAGTTTATCTACAAACACTATGGAAATTTTCTTTCGTTTGGAACTTTAGTACTAACACCAGAGACTTTTGAATAGGGGAATTTTAATTTTAACACTCCTGCACAAAAAGTTTAGTACAAAAACACCATCCTATGAGTTAATCCCGGCTTTTATTCATCTTTCGATGGAGCGGTCTCACAGACCGCTTCACACTAGTTGTGGGACAATTTCTGTGACATCAGTTAAAGGTTAATTCAAATGAAGAGAAGTTAATAAAATGTCACTTTATGTATGAAATAACTTTATATCAAATAACGCTTAAACGAAATAGTTATTACTATTTAAAAGTATTCAATAATATATTTTTGTTACACAATGCATTCAACAGTAATAATGTCTTCTTAAAACTTTTCCGCAGGAGATGGGGCAGACAGAAATTTTTATCAACAAAACAGGTGGACAGCATTCTTTCTATTTTATTTAGTAGTAAACACAAGTACCATTTCAAACATACTTCGCATATCGCTTGTCGAGCAGAAAATTATGCATGCATACAGAAGAATATGAATTCCAAAGGTTGGAGTTTTCCATATTTTGGAATTAAATAATTTTATAATCATTTAATGATTGTAGTAATAATTTTGTATTTTCATAAAAGTAATTAATATTACTAAAAATATATAATTGTAACGTGTGTTTATGGTAATTGTAAAAAATAATCGTAATGAACATACTATTTTGATGTAAAAACCAAGTTACAAATAAAAAGAGAAAATTTTGGTAGCACAAAAATGATAACGATACCAAAAGTCAACCGCCCCCCCTAAATATATCTTACGATATCATATGCCAGACCCCCCTTCCCCATAAAATGGTAAAGTTATATATGCATAGCCCCTTTCTTTCACGAATATAACACTTTTTATTGACCATTTTGTATGTAAATTTAGAAACCTATACAAACGGATCATGTATGTGGATAATAACTACATTTTACCTCATAAAACTTACATTCAACGCTTTTAATTATTTATGCGTTCTTTATTGTTATTGCATAAATGAGCTGAAAAGAAAAGGAAAACCTCAGAGTTATTTACGATACATACACTAATACATTCATTATTTTGATCTGGAGTCATTTACTAAACGCGGTCGTGCTATTTTCAATTCATCAAACTTTCGTGCAAGTTTTTGTCATTAGTAAATTTGCTGAGGAAACAGGATTTATCCATTAACAAGAGTCTTTGTTAAGGGTTAAAATGACTCGGGTATATTCTATTTCTAATACTATTAGAAATACCTCAGGCGGTTCCTATTATGTTATAGCACTACATTTTCACACATCATTAGTGATTTATTCAAAGGTGAATTACTCGAAAACCCCTGCAGTAATAATCAGATTTTTACATTTTTTAACTTTATGTACGCGGTTTTGTCTAGGATGTTAACTTTAATTTAATGAACCTGATTGCTTTTAATTAAAATTCCGATTCTAGACAATGCCGCAAAAGCTAGATATTCTTAAGAATATACAGTTTATTATCACAAACTACATAATATGAACTTAAAAAACTTCACCGTTTACTTAAAAGGTTACAAATAATAATAATACTGACGTTACAAGTTTAAAAATATGTAATGTCGTGGGAAAAAAAAGTAAACATCCCCTTACTAACTGAGCAAAAAAAATATCGTAGAAGAAAGTTACTGGTACTACACGATTGGTAATAAAGTCTACTTTTAAAAGTAGTACATAAAATTTGCTTAGGGGGCCATCTACATATTACAACGAACCATAACTTTGTTTTTTTCAATAGCAGTACACAATTCTGATAGCATAAATGAACTCTACACCCTTCAATTAGCCTAAAAACCAATTTTTATGCAATTCGTACAATAAGTTTCCGAGAAATTAATTGATTTAAAACGATCGTATTTTAGGGGCTATATTCAAATTGAAGTTCGGTACTCGATTATTGCCCGACAGAGCCCCCTTCTTGATCAAGACATCTTAAGCAGTCATTGAAGACTGCTAGATTACAGGATAGCATAAGAAATTTCAAAATATCTAGTCACTTCTATCATAGACGGCTCATCATTAAACCACCATTTAGCCGATTTTTAAGCATAATTTGAAAACTACTTGGAAGAAAAATGTGAAATTTTGGATTTCCATAAAGCAGGACTTAATAAATCTAAATCTATCAAAAAAATTGTAGGTTGCTATTCATAATTTTTTCGAATATTAATTTCATAATTCATAATTCATATCATAAAATTATAAAACTTGCAAATTCAATGTATTTATATTTGAGTATTTCAGTATTATTGCTACACAAAAAAGTAGCGCATTAGGAGTATAATTTCAGATGATATTAATTAAAATATGAAATTGTAATTTAACATTAGAAGCACTAGATTTTGAATGTTTATAATTCAAAAAGTTTTCATTCAAATGACTTGAAATTTGGTGTCTAGGACGGAAGATTTGAAATATCTCGTTAAAATTTGGTATTGCCATTGAAAAAAATGAAGATTGGGTTCGTTTTAATATCTAGATGGCACCTCAAGAAAATTTTATATGCATCATTTAAAAGTAGACTTTATTTCCAATCGTTCGGTACCAGTAACTACGATAATTTGTTGAGGAGTTAATAGGGGGTGTTTACATTTTTTTTCCACGACTGTACATTTTATTTAAATTTCTGAGTACTTTTGGACTGGATTTGGTCTCTCGCAGCTATACTCAGGGAATATTTTCATTAATAGCCGTTCCATTCATTCAAATACGTAACTTCGTTCCAAATAGGAGAGTCTACAGTGTGAGTCTAAATTGTTTTTACAAAATAAGAGAGGCGAGAGTAGGCATCAAGAGGTTAAGAAATTGCTATTGAACACGGGGTCGCAAACCACTTATTTAGTCACAAATACACTTTCACTCTAACTGAACTTTAGTTGTCGGCAATAAATTTTAAAAAACTGAAGTATATTATAATGGAACTTTTCCTAAATATGATAACACCAAAAACAAAATTGGTAGGGTCAGGAGGGATAATTATGCCCACTTTGTATATTTTCAACTTTGTTATTTATTTTTTATTTTTTTTTTTGCTTTTTTTGTATTTGGAAAAGTGGTGTCTTTAGTACATAGGAAGTAACTTTGACCCTCTAAGAACAACTTATAAAAGTTTTAATTGTCATAGCTGTTTTTTAAGCTTAAAATGATGGTTATAATTACTCCATCAAAAACTCACAATCACAAAATTTTGGGATAATTAAGACCACTATATTTTCTCTTTATACTTGCCTATACACATTTATTTGGGGGTAATTGAGGCCACTATGAACTCCAAAGTAACAAATCCGTTTATCAAAAATTTTGATAGACTTAGTTTCAAATTGCTATTCGGATCTCAAAAAGGCTCCAGACTAGTGATAAAGAATATCTAAAATTAAATATATACATTATTAGGTTAATATCTAAGCTTGAAACAAAATTTTAGCATACACAGTTTTCTCCAATAAGGCGGCGGTCACAATTACCCCCTGGTCATAATTACTCCTCCTGACCCTAGAAGTTTCCATTATATGCGCCAGCAGTATGCGCTGGATACTCAACACTTTGGACTGTGGTTATTAGTTCATACGGTATCATCGATTGCGTGAGCATCTGTTTTTCCAGAACTTTTTGCGTTATTATGACATTATAACACGAGATACATATCGTGGCATTTTAATTGCTGCATTTTTATTTTTCGCAAAATTAATACCGTCAAGCAGATTTCAGTTAGAGCGAAACACCATGTATTTGCTACTAGTAAATAAGTGGCTTGTGACCTATGCGTTCTATGACAATTTTTCATTCTTTTGATGCGTACTATCATCCCTCTTATTTTGTAAAAACAATTTAGACTCACCCTGTATAATTCTTTGGGTAGCTTGGAAGTAGAAGTAGTAGTGCTTCGAATTAAACTTGTGTAGAGGAAAGCATTTAACTGCCGTTCCATTCATTTTTAATGAGTCACTTTGTTCATGTATGTCACTTTGTTTTAAATGCATAGCTGGAAAATAGTAGAAGTAGTAGTGCTTCTACTCCCAGCTACCCATAAGATCTATGAACTCTCTCATTTCAAAAGATGTGAGGTATTTGAATAAATAGAATGGCAATTAATTAATATATTCTCTGACGATGGTTGTGGGATTGAAGACCGAAAGTTCTCGGAAATTTAAATAAAATGTACATTTTTCAACTTGTAACTCTGTATTATTATTAAGTTTGTGGTTAGATCGAAAGTAAAATCGATTTTTTTAACCGAAAAAAACAAAACAAATTCCCCCTTAAGAGTTAATCTATCGCATTACATTAAACATTTTACATAAGTAGATTGCATAAAATCAGATATAAATGGATCATGTCTGCTGCTGATAACTATAAATTATCTTATACATCTTACATTCAAACCTTTATTTTCACCATTCCAATACATTCATTACTGTTATCTGGCTTCATTGATGCAACACGGTTGTGCTATTTTCAATTCACCAAATTTTCGCGGCAGTTTTTGTCATTATCAATATTGCTGAGAAAACAGGGTTTAGTCATTAACAAGTGTTTTTGCCAAAGCGATTCGAACATATTCCGTTTCTAATATTATTCGAAATATCTTAGGTGATTTCTACTATGTGATTGTTTTACATTTTCACACATCATTAGTGACATTTAAAAGATAATTACTTAAAAACTTCAAGAGGTATAATCAGATTTATATACTTTTTAGGTAGATTTCGTAAGAAATACTAACTATTATACTCTCCCCTAAGTTGGAATTTCTGAAATATTTTTGAATATCTACGCCGATCATGACCCTTAGAACCCCAAACCACCCCAAGTTCAAAACTTTATCTATATATATATATATCACTTTTTTATGGACACGATTACTTCCGTAATTCTGCACATATCTTTTCCAAACTGATACATAAAATGAAAGGGCAGAAAATCTCGGTCACGTTCATTAATGAGCAAAATCGGACCAATGGAGAGGGAGGGGGATAGGGAGGTGTTTTGTAAAAACCGAAAAACCCAATAACATCTTAATTATGCAACACATTAAATCTGTTTAAAATTATTATTACTTCTTGGAAAAATGCCAAAAAATTTATGTATCACATATTTTTAATAAAATTAAAAATGGGCTCAAGGGAGAAAAAAAGGGTTTTAAGGAGGAAAAAATTCATAACTTCGTCAATTCTCAAGATATTAAATTAAATTTAACTTATTATAAAACTTCTTAATACTATCTACAACTTTTATATTGACAGGTTTTTAATAGAACCAACTCTTACAGCAGAAAAAAAAATTAAAAACGAAAAAAAAGGGGAGTTAAAAAGAACAAAAATCATAACTTTGTCAATTTACAAAATATCAACTCCGCTTAAATTTCTTATAAATCTTCTTAATATTGTGTACAACTTTTATACTGACAAGTTTTTGACAGGACCAACACATACAGAAAAAAAAATCTAGGGGTTGAAGAAAAAAATATCGTATTAACATGATTCTGATAAAACCAGTTCTTACAGAAAAATGAAATTAAAAACTCGTCAAAAACAGCCAGATAAAATTGTTAAACTGGGTTTATCTCTAATCTTGATTTAGTTTTTGTCGGTGAAATTAGTACTTAACTTCGAAATCTACCTCCGCCTGTAGGCAGAGCCGGCAGGGATTTGTTTTCTTAAGTGTACGGTTTTGTCTATGAATGCAAACTTCACTTTTATGAAACTAATTAATATCTTAATTAAAATATTGATTACAGACATATTAGCAAAAATCGGACTTACTCCGTCTGACTCTCTTAAAGTTTTTATACAGCGTGTCCACTCTCAACTTCCAATTACAAAAATGTTTGAAATAAGATTAAAAAAAAAAATATTTTAAAAGTCGTTTTGATCAATAAAACACTTCTTAAAAAGCTACGAAATTTAAATTTTTATACGGTCCCCCGGTTCTATGAGTGGTATTTAGTAAAAATTTCCAATTACACAAAAAAGCAAGACAAAATAAAAAGTCCCGTTCATCTAACATAAAAATTGACCAAATTTTGAAACATTGAATTGCATGACTTATGCCTATTTTCTGCATCTGAACACAGATGAGTTGGGCCATGCTTCGAGGGATCACACGCAAAGCGCTTAAAGTATCAGAAGGATTTATTTTGCGTATGTATTTCTGCATTGCATTTAAAAGGAGTCACTTCGAGCAAGTTTTAAGATAACTTTAATTTTTATTAATTGAGTTTAAGATTAGATGATCTAATAGCATTTTAAAAAATGTACCGTTTTGAAAAGAATTGCAACTGTCGCTTTCATCATTTCATTCACCAAAAATTCTGTTATTTTTTAACTTGTATTTTTAGTACAAGTTATATATTTTTCTTTAATATGTCAGAATGCAAATAGATTTCAAATTTATATTGTATTGTTAATTTTACTCTCAACTATTACTTTTTTAAAAAGTATCTGACGATTATTTATATTTCTAGTAAATTTGTGAATGACCCCTATTCTGCAGTAAAAAAGATGCTTCAACTTTAAACAGCTATTGCTCTGTCAGTTTTAATCGTAGAAGATTATTTATTTATTTTTGTGTGTGTGTGTGTGTGTGTGTGACTTCTTATTGTTAATAGGAAAAATGTACTAAACTAAATGTAACTTATAGGACCGGGGGAGCGTATAAAAATTTAAATTTCGTTACTTTTTAAGAACCGTTTTTATTGGCCCAAATCACTTTTAAAATACTTGTTAACCTCATTTAAAACATTTTTCTAATTGGAACTATATGTCTATGCCTAATTGTTACGAAGATTCCACTGAGAGTGGTCACCCTGTATAGACCATATTGCAGAGAAACTTAGAAACTTATACAGGTAGACCATGTTTGAATGCTGATAGGAATAAATTATCTTAGGAGATTTCTATTAAACGGTTTGAAATACTTATGCGTAATTTATTTTTACTGCATAATCTAATTGAAAATTAAAGGAAAGTCATTTGGGACATACATTCAGTGTCGTAACTGATGAAACGCGGTCGAGCTATTTTCAATCCATCAAACTATAGTAAACATTTTTACCATAAGTAAAGCCATTAAAAACACAAGATTTATACATTAGCATTACCTTTGTGACGAGTTAAAATGAGTTGGGAATATTCTATTTTATCCTCTTTAATAAAAAGATATGCGTTGCTGACGGTTGGCTTTTTCGCTAATCGTTGCCACAGATTAATCTCAGAAAATGAAACATTTGAAGTTACTGAAAAATTAATAGCTCCAAAAGTATTTGTCAGAAAATTGTTAGACAGAGTTAGCTGCGTTAAAAAGGTAAAAAATTGTATTTTTCTTCTTGATATAAATTTCAAATCTAATGATTAAGTCGTTTTTAGGTGCGATCGTAATTATATAAATACGTAGCACCTATAGTGGTCGTTCAGTCCGTCTGTCCGTCCGTCCGTCCGTTCGTCCGCATATAACAGAGCAAAAACTACCCAACCGAATGGTCTGAAATTTTAAATATATAATTGTCGCAAAATTTTGTCGAGTCATTTCAAATTTTGTGAAAACAGGATGGATAGTTTAATTACAGGGACAGTCAAAAGTTTTCCGTTACATTACGGCCAACGGGAAAAAATTATTGCAAGTGAATTTTAATGATGTTCCAGCGTTCCAAATGGTCTGAAATTTTAAATACATAATTTTTGGGTAATTTTGTCCAGTAGCTTCAAATTTTATGAAAATCGGATGTATAGTTTAATTACAGGGACAGTCAAAAGTTTCCCGTCACATTACGGCCAATGGGAAAAAATTATTGCAAGTGCAATTTAATGACGTTACAGCCTTCCGAATAGTCTGAAATTTTAAATGTATAATTGTTGTAAAATTTTGTCGAGTCATTTAAAATTTTATGAAAATTGGAAGTATAGTTTAATTACAGGGACTGTCAAAATTTTCAGTTACATTAAAGCCAATGAAAAAAAATTATTTCAAGTTCATTTTAATGATGTTACAAGCTTTCGAACAGAATGAAATTGATATGCACTTATGAATTGCACTGAAATATACATTCTATGCGGTTGCACTACGCGGTGCAAAAAATATTTATAAAATTTGTTATAGTACGAACGCACCTCATTTGCCACGTTTGACGAGCAATTTCCTATTTGTTCAAATACTGGATTTAAAAAATTACCAAATTTCACAATGGAGTACGTTAGCAAGACCTTCACGCGGAAAAAGATAACGATAACGACAATGTGTCCTGAGGAGTATACCGGAATGAATCACAAATTATAGTAGCCTTATTATGCTGTTAAAATATAAAATTGAATTATGATGTCACGAATGCATGATTTTTATTTAATTCCGGACAAATACTGGATGCGCCATTTCTTTTTTAGTTGTGAATAACATAGGTTAATTCTCGTATGACCTCATATTTAAAACAAATATATGGTTAATGAATGGCTTTTACAAGAGAAAGTGATATCAAGAAAGGCTTTTCATGAATTTACATTTCTTTTTCATTTTTTTTAAGAATAAAGACCATATTTATTTAGGCTTAGGAAATACTGGTATTAATTTTTAAATACTGGTATAAAGGCTAAATTTCTCAAGGCTTTCAATATATTAAAAAAAGAGAGCATGTTTGCTCGAGATTCATAGTCCGTACGGTGTTTAATATTAAAATTGACTTTTCTAATCAAACATGTTTAAAACCCCGTGAAACGCCAGGTATTTCAGCTAGTTGTGTATACTATAAATACCTTAGGCAGTTTCTATTTCAAAATAATTTTACATTTTCACACATCATTAGTAACTTGTTGAATTACTTGAAAACTCCTAAAGGAATATTTATATTTATGCTTTTCGTACTTATTCGTGCGATTTTGTCTATTAATGTTAACTTAAATGAGTAGAATTAATTTTTAAATAAAATATTAATTCTAGACGTTGTCAAAAATGTGTGAATTTTGTAAGATTCTCTTAAACATTTTACATAGAGTATAGTGTTGCGTTTATCGTTGCTTCCATGGTTTTAATCTTAATTGTTTCTATTTGCGCCTCGTACAGACGATGGATTTTCCTTTTGTTGACAAACGAATTTGTTAGAATGTCTATGGACATGGATGTAAGTATGATATTTATGCAATGTATCATTATTATTGTAATGAATTGATTATGCCCGAAAAAGGTTATGTATTTTGTTTAGTGGTAGTGCTCAAATATATGTTTTTGTGTCTCTTTTTGTTCCTGTGATTCCTAATTAAATACTAGTTGGATGTGCCAATCCCAAAACTTTCTTCTATCTTATACATCTTAATATTTCAAAAAGTAGTTACACATGTTAATAGTGCAATATTATTAGTTCAATACTATACCAACTTTGATTTTCATCTTAAATTTCTGCTTCAGTCAATTAAACGAACTAAAAACGAGTTACTCCATATCATGATATTTGTTAAAATTAATAGTTTTTTATTATTCTATTGTTATTGGCAGGAAACGAGTTCCCGCCGCTGCACGAGCCGTCGATGGACAATAGAACTACGAAAGATCAAGAAAAGTATACAAGAATCGCTATCACAGAGCCCCATTACCGCGCAATATTTCCAAATTCAAGGAGGACCTGTTGACCAAAGCCAAAAACATGGACAAAAAATTTGGTTCGACTGTATATGCATAATTTTATACACTTTTCGATGATACAAGGAAGAAAATGGCACAAACATCGCTATTACAGCGCCCCCCCCCCACTTTCTGGCAGATTTTTTTCAATTTCAGGGAGGACTTGCTTGCATAGCCAGAAACATACATAAAAAATTTGGTTCAGTTCTATGCATAACTTCATCCACTTTTCGATGGTACAATAATGAAAATGGTACAGACATAGCAATTATAGCGCCCCCTACCGGTGGAATTTTTCCAAATTCAGGGAGCACTTTCGTGTCATGACCAAAAACATACATAAAAAATTTGGTTCAATTCTATGCACAATTTCATACACTTTTTGATGGTACACTAATCAAAATCGCACAAAAATCTCTATTACAGCGCCCCCCACCCGCGAATTTTTTCCAAAATAAGAGGGAACCTGCTTTTTATAGCCAAAAACTTAAAAAAATATATTTACTTCAGTTCTATGTATTACTATGTATAATCTATGTATAACTTCATACACTTTTCGATGGTACAATATTCAAAATCGCACAAAAATCGCTATTACAGCGCCCCTCCCGGCAAATCTTTTCCAAATTAAGGAAGGACGTGCTTGCCATAGCCAAAAACTTTAAAAAAAAAATTTGGTTCAATTCTATGTATAACTTCATACACTTTTTGATGGTACAATGGCGACAGACACACGGACACACGGGCAGACAGTCATTTTCTATAAACATGTTTTTGAGAATCTCTGATCCCTAAAACGTGTAAATCCGTCGAAAACCGGATGTCGAAAAAAATTTCGATTACAATACTTTCTTCTATTGAAGATAGAAGAAAGTAATAACGAACATTCACTACAATGACTTTAAATTGACCATTGATCTCCCGATAAGAGGATCTTAAGCAAGCCTAATCCATTCAAATGAATTAATAGTGATGCGATATTTTACTCCGAATGAATATTGATAGTTAAAATATCAATATGGGTTATTTTATATTGAATATAAAAATTTAATTCCAGTGTTTCGTACTAAATTATTTATAGATTATATAGCACAATTCACATGAATCGCCTATCAACCTTTGCTTAGAAGAAACGTATACAAGTGGATAATGTCTACTGATAATAATTATAAGATATTTCAGTAAGATGTCTCAGTTCAATGCTTTAAATTACTTAAGAGTATTTTAATTTTAATAGATACTACTTGGATTGAAAAGAAAATGGGAGCAGCAAAGTCATTATGATACACGCGCTAATACATTCATTACTATAATCTGGAATTATTGATAAAACGTGGTTCTGCTATTTTCAAATCATCAAAGTTTCGCGTAAGTTTTTGTCATTAGCAAAGTTGCTGAGAAAACAGATTTTATCCATTAACAAGAGCCTTTGTCAGGGGTTAAAGTGATTCAGGCATATTCTCTTTCTAATATTATTCGAGGTACCTTAAACAGTTTCTATTACAGTAGTAGAATTACATTTTCGAATATCATTAGTGACTTGTTCAAAGATAAATTACTTGAAAACTCTTAAAGGAATTATCAGATTTTTACTTTTTAAAAATTTATGTATACGGTTTTACATAAAAGTATGAGTTCTGGTGAAGCTAGTTACGTTTTCAGTTAAAATATTGATTCTAGATGTTGCCGGAGAAACTTGAACATATCAAAGATTAGAGTAAAGGTAAATGGCGGCTTTACTGTAACTCCCCAATAGGAAAATACCACGTTAACCTGTGGGGAAAATTAAAATTTTTGACAACCTATCACAGCAAAGTGAGAGTTATGATTGAGTTGACACACGTTATTTTAGGAAGTAGAGATTAAGGTGCATTGTTCACAAAAGCTAAAACTTAAAAAACATCAACATTTTTTATAAAATAGCCTATTAGCCAGTTACCTCGTGGATCCAGTTACCCCAACTAACCTTAATGCTAAATCTGTCTAACTGTAGAACTAGATATTATTACCGTAGAACCTGGGTTCAACGATCTAACCAAATTTTTATTTTCATATGAACCAGTACCAATAAACGGTCGAGACCAAACTAGTTATTAAAATTCTTCTAAAATATTAATACTTTGGCACAGAAATTTGAAATGATGTTCAAATTTCTATGAGTACAGTATACTCTCGATTATCCGTGCGCGGGTTATCCGGTTTGCGGATTATCCGTGCTCATTTCGGACTCACAAAAAAATTTAAAGGGAAACATTTTCACGCTTTTCATGCATGTAAAATCGATGTTGATGTGAATTAGAATCTTGTCCGGTTTAGCTGATAGTATTGTGAGGTGCTTAGATGTAAAATCAAACGCTCTGGAACCTGTTTGGCGGGTAGGATTAAATTTGATTTATGATGTTAAAACACTACCAAATTTTTGGAAGCAATATTCGTTATTGGATGAAGTTTATGGAATATCAGCAGCATGGTCAAAGAAAAAATCGTTTACTTTATCACGATCGTGGGGAAAGATCCTACCGCTTAATGAACAATCTTCTTCAGATATTCAAGAGGGATATGAAAACAGTAGTATTCTTGAACAAGCAAAGGAATTGTGAGGTTTCGAAATCTTGATGAAAAAAATTTAGGAGATTGATTTCAAAAGGATCCATGTGAGAAAAGGCTTCCAGTATTTGACAGATGAAGACATTGTTTCTAACTGTGTTGTTAAATGCAATAGAGATGATAGTACTAATGCAGAAGATGTACTAAATGAGGGAAATACAATTTCTCATTCTACTGCTCGACAATTTGTAGAAACTTTGTTAGACTATATGGGACAAATAAGATTTTATTACGGTGACATTACTGCGGTTCGTAATGTATGTGCCGATATAAGACAAGGGATGAACAAACAACAGAAGCAAAGATGCATTTCAGATTTGTTTCTAATTTTTATATCTTTGTACTGATGTTGATTGTTTCTTTAATAAAAAGGAATTTCCGAATTATCCGTATTTTTAGATTGTCCGTGCGACCTCTCCCGGTGATTAACCCGAATAATCGGGAGTACACTGTATTATTAAAATCAGACTAGAGAAATAAAAGAGTGTTGTCTCTTAGTCTCAACTTTTAGGAAGAAGTACCTATTGGCATATACTATAAAATAAATCATACTTTATAGATTTTTTTTCTCCATAAGCAAACGTTTTATATTAAATACTTTAGATAAGTAAATAGAATAATTGTTATATTATATTATATAGTTAAATAACTATTTTATATAAATACTTTATTAATAATTATAAATTAAGATTTATAAAAATGATAAATTATTTATTAAAAATTATAAATTAAATTTAATATTTTTAGAGCCTAAGAATCTTTCAAAATAATTTAAGCCAATTATTGATCCTACTCTGTTTAGAAAAAAAAAATGCCAGAAATTAAAAAATAATAAAGAATATCAGTAAATTGTCAAATTTTGTCAACAGTTTCGCCATGCAAAAACTGAATCGAAATTTATAACGATAATCATAAAAAAATAATTGTATATTATTAATATTAATATAAAGCGAACACATTATTAAGAGGAAGGAGGTCGCTTACAATTTTTTTTAAATTTTCTTAATAGAGATTTGAAATTTTGTGGAAATATATATATCACAATAAGTATATAAAACACTTTAAAAGAAATTTCAATCTTATCATAGTTATAGGATTAAAAAAAAATAGAATTTTAAAATGAAATTTTTAAATGCTCCTTGCGTCACAATTTTTTATATATTTCCTCAATTTTGGATTTTAAGCACGTAAAACTCTATTAAGAAAAATCTGTGTTCAAATATTTTTAATCCCTTAAATAGTTAATTTAAAAAATCTGCGTACAGATATTTTTAATCCCTTAAATAGTTAATTTTAAAAATCTGTGTACAGGTTTTTTTAATCCCTTAAATAGTTAATTTTTTAGAGATTTTTCTGAATTCCATAATGATTTTCATCAAAATTCTGTCTTATAATAAGTTAAAAATCAAATTTGATTGTCTTAATGTAGTAAAATTTTAAAATGCATACACAGTTCGTTTAAAGCAATATGAGGATGAATTTTCATAAAAAATTAAGTAGCAAGGAGCATTTCAAAAATATAAATAAATAAATAAATAAAAAAAGCTGAAACATTAGTATTGAGAAAAACAGATTTAAAGTATATTAAAAGGCCAAAAAATTGTTTGTGAACAAAATTAAAACACTTGTAATTTTGCATAAAATAATCGCATCTGCATGCGATTTTCCACGAATGGCGCAGTGCAAATTGCAGAATAATAATACACACAAAAAGAAATGTCGACTTTAGGGTCGATTTTTGCTCAAATAAAGGTCCACGGTGCACTTAAAATTTCAAAATTAATTAAGCAAGTTGAGTTGGTAGATATTAATCCTTCTTTCTTTCTAGTTTCATCTTTCTCTTTTTTAAATCTTACTAGAGAACGTTCCCAGGTGCAAGTTGTGGATTTGGACGAGAGTGGTATCAAAAGAAAGGTCTCATCATGTACATCAAAATGTCCAATGGAACTACCCGTCGGAATCCAACCGTTTTCGAGATATCCTCACTTGAAGTGTGAATAAGTAAATAAATAAATTGGCTGGCAGGCATATAAATTGTTCGCAAGTTAAAAGTTTCTTTGCATTGTTTTAATCCTCTACCAATACCTTTTCCCGAGCTACGAGCAAAATCTTTTACACACACACATTGCCGGTTATTTCCCCTCTATTAGACAGGCACTTCGCATTCTACGAAGTTTTCGTGTAGGGCTGCATTCGGAGAGTTTTTCCATCTGTTTTTGCTATTTCCAGCACCTTGTTTTATGCAAATATTTCGGCAAATATGTGGGTGTAAAGGACTTTTCTCGTAGCTCGGGAAAAGGTATTGGTAGAGGATTAAAACAATGCAAAGAAACTTTTAACTTGCGAACAATTTATATGCCTGCCTGCCAATTTATTTATTTACTTATTCACACTTCAAGTGAGGATATCTCGAAAACGGTTGGATTCCGACGGGTAGTTCCATTGGACTTTTTGATGTACATGACGAGACCTTTTTTGATACCACTCTCGTCCAAATCCACAACTTGCACCTGGGAACGTTCCCTAGTTAGATATATTGTACTAATTCCATTACAAGCTTTTGTTGAAACTTTTTCCTTTTATATTTTGCAATTTTTTGAGTGATAAAAATATATTTTTTTTTGTAATAAAATATAGCTATTTTTGGTAATCCGAATTAAAAAAAGTGTCACGTTTTCTAGAAAATTTTATTTTAATCCTAAAGCATAAAAATTATGTCTTGTAATTTTTGTCGCAGGCATAACCAGGAGTTAACTTCGATTGCATTTTTCATTTCCGTAATAACCATTCGTTGGTTTTCCTTTTTAGATTTAAAATACCTTTCAGCGATAAAAGGTAATCTAATTTTCCATACAAAAATGTAACTAACTTTTTATTAACTTTGCAAGAGAGTCAGTCTTCCTTAAGTATTTAAAATTTCCTTGTAAATTTTATTTGATCTAAAAGCACAAAAAAGAATATAATTTTTACTACAGACGTAAGGCTCAATATTTCGTTTGTTCCATTTAGTTCAATCACAATCATTTACTGAATTTTTCTTCTTTTCAAATTTTAAATTCCTTCCAGCGGTAGAAATAATCTAATTTTTTGTACTAAAATGTTACTACCATTTATTAACTTCGGAAAAAATAAATACAATTTCTTTAAAATTTTTCTAGAACGTTGGATTTTAATTTAACTGCATAAAAAAATTCATATCATTTTTGCCGTCAGGAAAAACCTTCAATGACGCTATTGATTATTATTATTATTATTTTTTAATTTTACATTCTTTCATTCGATAACAGAAAATCAAAGCTTGTATATTAAAATGTAACTACCTTTCATTGATTTTGTAACTGAATAAGCAAAAATCTTTAAACGTTTTCTCCAAAGTTATATTTAAATCTAAAATCATACAAACGTAACAGTAAATATATACAGTTGAGCCCCGATTTAACGAATTTCTCGATTTAGCGAATTTTTTTATGGTCCCGACGAAAATGGAACAAAAATAGTTCGATTTAACGAATTTATAATCCAGATTTAACGAATAATTTTCGATGAAAAAAAAATGAAAAATTGAAGAAATTTTCTCATATTTATTATAAAATTTCAATGTTCCTGATTTTTAATTTTCTGAATATGTACCTTGTGATGCAGAAATATCTGCATACGAAAAATGTACGTTACACCGAGGTTATTAAATCAGTAGTAGTGTGGATTGAATGAAGAAGATGAAATAGAGATCAAGCATGTAACGTTCAAAAAAGCAGTTAGCAGTTTTAATACTTTGAAACGGTTGTTATAATAGCTCATGATGTTGAATGACACTGTTTTCACAGATTCAGAAAAAAAATCGATAAAGAAGTTCGGAATACAAAATCAAAACAAAGCAAAGAAACATCTATAAAAGATATCTTATAATTTATCGATAAAATTTTAATAAATGAAATTTTCTCTTAATTACAATGCTTTTGATTTCTAGTAGTACATAAAAAAAAGATAAATTTTTATACAGAGTGTTTTTTTAAAGCTACAAATGTTTAACATCAAGTCAGCATTGTTCTTCTTATTTATGGCCATTCTTTTAAAACTTGTTCTGTTGTATAAAAATATTCCTTTGATTGTCCCGATTTAACGAATATTCCCGATTTAACGAACAAAATTGATAGTCCCGAACGATTCGTTAAATCGGAGTTCGACTGATATTTTTCGAAGGCGTAACCGAAAGAACCCCTTCTTTGCATCATTCTTTATTACCGCAACCGTTCATTCAAAACTTTTTCCTTTCTAATTTTACATTCCTTTCAGTAATGAAAGGGAATTTAATTTTTAGCACTAAAATGCGACACAAACACGCTAAAAACTTTCTAGAAAGTGATATTTTAACGTAAAAGCGCAAAAATTTAATATCATATATTTGTTGCAAGCGTTATTAAGGGAACCCTCTTGATTGCTTCATTATATTTTCCTGCAACCGTTAGTTCAAAATTTTCTACTTTCAAATTTTGCAATTCTTTCAGTGATGAAAGGAAGTCTAATTTTCCGTGCTAAACTACAACTACCTTTCATTAACTTTGCAAATGAATAA
The DNA here is from genome assembly GCA_963932465.1 of Maratus speciosus. Classification (NCBI taxonomy): domain Eukaryota; kingdom Metazoa; phylum Arthropoda; class Arachnida; order Araneae; family Salticidae; genus Maratus; species Maratus speciosus. Next base: position 339,446,022 of record OZ010786.1, on the reverse strand, counting down.
ACACAAAGTCCCTAAACTTTTTCGTGAAAGTTATATTTTAATCTAGAAACATAAAAAATAAACTCATATATAACTACTCGATTGAATCATTCAGTTCTAAGCCAACCATTCATTCAAAATTACTGCCTTTCTGATTTTACATTTATTCCAGCGATAAAAGGCCATCTAATTTTCTATACTAAAATGCAAATATATTTTATTAATTTTGGAGCTGGATAATAACTAATGCATTATTATTTTTATTTTTTTTTGAAGATTCTATTTTGATGCAAAAGAATCTAAAAAATTATCTCACATCATTATTATCTAAAGTGTGGCGAAGCGAAAGACATAATATTTTATTATTTGATCGTTTTCGCTTGCAGACGATAAGTCAGAAGAATTGAAACAACTCTTCTTCGTTGTTTTTACCGACCCTAGAATCCTAGAAACTGTGTACATTTGTATTTGTATTGAATAATGCCGGCGCCATGAAGTTTAAGTTCTATGTTTCCTGCTTTGCAAATAATTTATTTAAAATTTTTAATTAAAAAATATTATAGTTTTCTAATTAAGTCCTAGTTTTTCCTTCTGCTTTACAGGTATAGTCAAGATAAATCTTCAATGTCAAAGCACATTTCCATCTTTTGCTTTTCTTTCCCTTTCAGCGATGAAAATGAGCCTATTTTTTCGTATTAAAATGTAATTTATTTATTTATTAATCTTGCGGCCGAATATATAGAAAATCTCCAAATGTTTTATAAAAGTTTATACTGTAATCTGAAAACATAAAAAAAATCTCATATAATTTTTTTTCGATGTTATGATAATGGGAGCTCTTCAGTTGTAAAATTCAGTTTCATTGCAACCATTCGTTGGAAATGTTTTCTTTTCAAATTTTACATTCTCTCCAGTGACAAAAGAAAATATACTTTTCCGTACTACAACATAACACCTTTTATTAACCTTGCTACTGGATAAATATAAACTTTTTCTAGAAAGTTGTATTTTAATCTAAAAGAATTATAATAATCTAACATCATTTTTATCGCAAGTATAGCCTGGAGAATTCTTCGACTGCGCTATTCAGTTCCATTACAAGCATTTATTAATAACTTTTCTTAATATTTTAAATTCCTTCCAGCGATGAAAGGAAATCAAATTTGCTGTACTAAAATGTAACTATCTTTTATTAATACTGCACTTGATTAAATACAAAATATCTAAAATTTTTAGTTAGTTATAATTTCATAGTATATAGTACTAGTACATGATTAGTTTTACGAGTATAGTATGTAATCTCAATTAAGATTCGGCCGCTGTTAACAAGAAAAATAATAATCTTTCAGATTTAGAGTTTTTAAAACTGTTCATATTCATAAATTTAGAAACTCTTTGCTGAACAATTTTTCCAGTGTACCTTTCATCTCACATTTCTGGGTGGATTTGTTATGTCACGATGCTTCACTTCCGTTTTCATCTCATTGGTTGCTGAAACATGATGGTCTTTCAGTGCATTGTTTACTATACACTGACTACTCACGAAACATATACGTCTGTTCATTTTCAAAGTGCTTGATTTGTATATATTGTGCGTTAAAATGTTGGCTTTTTAGTGGTAAGCTTAGGAGATTTATCATTGCATTTTAATAAATGTTTAATAAAAGTCTAGTTATATTTTAATCTAAATTAAAAACTAAACTCCAGGGTGCTAAAATTTTCCTCGAAAATTAAATTTTAATCTAAATTGAAAACTAAATCCCATGGTACATTATTAAAGATCATGGTGGGCGGTGAATAATTCCACTTTTTTTTATCACGGGTTATGAGGTTCTATATAGCATATGTCCGGGGCAGTTGGTCAGCCAAATGCGGAACTCTCTGAGTTTAGTTGACCTCACTTGACGTTTATTTGATCGTCTCCGAATGAATGAAACATTGAGTGAAACCTCCTCAAATCCGAAAGAGAACATCGGACCTGTATTATAACCGCGCAAAGCGCTGATCATGTAAAATTTTATTCTAGATCATAGGTTCTCAAACTTTTCTAGACCACTGCCCCCTTTACAAAAAAAAAAAAAAATTCCAAGCCCCCGTATTCCATAATAGTTAATTACACCAATTATTAAAATATTGTTGCATATTACCTTCACCTATTTTATTTGCCTATCTATCTGTTAAGAATCACAAAGTAGAAATTAAAATATCATCAAATTTAGTAATAAGTCGTTTATTAAAAATTTAAAAATAAGCACAAAACCAATACGATATAAAAGTGAACTAATGCGATGGTTGAGTCTGGTGAAGTTTTAATAAATTGTTAATATCGAGTTCCAATTTCGTTGACATCAACCCGCAAATTACCTCGTTCAGTGATGCGCAGTCTGTCCCTCTTCTTAAACAGTATACTAGCTATTGCACTGAACCCAAGCTTAGCGAAATACGATGAAGGAAAATCAATTAAAAATTTCTGTACTCTTGCTCACAGTCCAGGGAAGAGAGCTGGTATGGATTTTGAAATCAGAATTGTTAGTATCCATTTTTGAATTTTAATTTTAGTTCCTTCTTAGAGCACAATATAGTTAATTTTAGACTCCGCGATTTTTGAATTTATAATTTTTTTGTATGCGAATTATAGCGATTTTTGACATCCATGAAAGGATTGTGGCTACAATGTTTTAGCGCGCTATAATAATAAAAAAAAATCTGCGAGTTTTAGCATTTATCCGCATTCCACGGTGACTTCTTGCGAAAAAAAAAATTGAATTTGGGATTAGCATTTTTAAATTCGTTTGTATAAAATTTCATTTAATATAGGTATATTTAAGGTTTTTATCACAGGTCCGCGCAACGCCAGAAGGGTCCGTTTGTGAGAAAGCCGGGAGATCCGCGACTTGTGATGCGACAATCAAACTTGACTATCAAAATTAGTAAGCTATCTGACTCCCTTGTTTTTGGTTCTTAGTGTAGTGTTTGACAGGCTTGGCTACCTTATGCTATGTCTTTTCTTTGCGCGTTGGTATCATACTACCTTTACATTCTCCGTTCATTACCTACGCCAGTCGTTGAAATGACATCGAAGTGTAGGGCAACCAAATTTATTTGGATGCTCTATGCGCCTTATTTCTGGAGGTTATATTTAGCCTAGTGTTCTCAACTCTGGAATGGTCATCGGGTCTCCACTAGAGCTTCCAAATTATACCTTTAAACCGTGCATTAATTCGCAATTTATTTTATGTTCAATTTTTCATTTTTAATTGGAGGTTACGCGCGGCGACGTTTCATGCCGCGTTGGCACTTCTTAAGCACCGCCATGTAATGTCATGTCACGCCAGAGGTGGGGAGGAAGAAGTCAGCTAATTTTATCATATCAATTTTCTAAATAGGTAAGTACGCCATGGCCACCCCCTTTGACTGGGAGGGCAGCGATGACCACCTCGGGAACTCAGCTTACGCTTTAGAGTGATAGTGCAATCCCGAGGGACAGACCAATCCACTAACTGCTCTTGTACCTAATGGCTTTTACAATACTTATAATAAAATTTTACAACATAAATATCCGTGATCTGTTGAAAAATTAAACAGGCCTATAGTTAAGTTATGTTACAATTGACTTATTATAGAATATTACTTCATATAATCATATTTGAGAAAATCAGTCAAGTTTAAACTGAATTGAAAATTATTTACATATACTAGCAATGTATAATCATACAAAACACAATACTACAAAGACAACATCAAGTTACGATACTATACACTTATGTAACATGTTGCACTTACTACAGCAATAACACACCTATAATGGAATATACGAATATATCTCTTTTTTTCAAAGACAACATGGTATCTTGTAATAGCTGATATGATGAATTATGCTTTTATATGTTTTTCCAATTTTCTATTTACATATTTATAGGTTTGACAAAAAAGTTACATATAAACTCTCATTGAGATAATGAGAACATTTCAAAAATTGTTAAAGCGAAAAGGATTACTATGGTGACATAACTCGGTCACTACATTAGACTAGTTGAGATTTTTAACAGAAAGAAATTTGTGGGTAATGAAACATACATTGCATTATTATAGCACATTTTACACAATTTGTTCCTAAGAGAGACTACTAATGATCGAGAAGTGTGACGATTATGCAAAATAAATACTAGGAAGCACTATCTAAACTAAACCTGTGAAGGAGAAGTCAGCTCAGAAAGGACCAGGGTGTATGAACATGAACTCATTCTTTTCAACGAGTTTCATACAGTCTATAATTTTATTCTACAGAATTGGTCTTTCTAGAAAGTATTGCAACCAGTTCGCTAAAGACATGGTGGTTGGCTTTTTTACATCGTAGCATGAAGTGAGTGTGCAGTCCAACACATAGTGTACGGAAGTCGAGGGAGAACCACAAACACAAAGTGGAAAATCTCTTTTATGTATGTTGTACAGATGTTGTTGGAAAGGTCCATGGTTCGTTAAAAATAAGTGTAGGTATCTGTTGTGTGTGAAGTGTTGTGTTGAGACCAAAGGCAAAACTTTTTTTGGGAATCGGCCGCTTTGAGAATCCGTCCAGCGTTGCTGCCAACGCTGAAGAAGATTTTGTTTTACTTCATATTTCAGTGAATATGATGGAAATGGTAGAAATGTGTTTTGAATTATATATCTGTTACCGCCGATCTTAACGACCCATATTTCGCTCAGGACTCGCTACCGCCCCCCCTCTAGAAGGCTCCAGCGCCCACTGGAGGTGGGGGGGGGAGGTACCGCCCTCGTTGGAAACCTATGTTCTAAGTGCATAAAGATTTCATATCATTTTGATCGCTGATATAGTCAGGAGAAACCTTCAATTACGCTAATCAGTTCCATTACGAGTATTTATTAAAAACACTTCTTTTTTATAAAGGAATGTTAACGTTCTAGTGCTAAATTCGCCTTGATTAAATAATTAAAATTCGCATAAAGCACAAATAAAATGCACTGAAATTGTTTTTAGGTGCCCATATTAAATATAAAATTCATTAAAACACATTAAAAATCAAATTAAAATCCCAAAACATTTTCGACCAAATTCACACTGTCATCGTCAGTGGTTATTTAAATGTTGTTATTTCTCTTTGTGCTTATTCGTCAAGAAGAGACCATTGTAATTTAAGGGTTGTATGGAAGAAAAGTTGAGAGGAAAATGTATTCAAATTTTTAAGAAAACAAAAATAAAAATTGTTAAAAATCTGAATACCCTTTCCTCTCAACTTATTTTCCATACAACCTTTAAATTACAATGGTCTCTCCTTGAGATTTTAATTTGATTTTTAATTTATTTTAATGTATTTTAAAAACTTTTGTATTATATATATGTACCTGAAAGCAATTTTAGAACATTTTATTTGTGCTTTATATGAATTTTAATTATTTTCTTCTTTTAATGTTTTACAATCATCCCAGAAAGGAAAGAGTATGTAGTTTTCTGTACTAAAATGTATTTATTTTTAATTACTCTTGCATCTGAATAAATACAATGCCTCAAAACTTTTACTAGAAAGCTATATATTGATCTGAAATTAAAAAATAATCTCGTATAAATTTTATTGCTGGCATAACCAGGGTAACCCTTCAATTTCATTTCTGCCATTCATTTAAAACTTTTTATTTTCAGATTTCACATTCCTCACAGAGATAAAAGGGAATCTAATTTTAAGTAATCTCTAGAAAATTTTATAGATTATGCTTTTATGGAGTTACAAAGTTAATTAAATATTGCAACATTTTATACGGAAATTAGATTTCCTTATATTGCTGGAAAGCATGCAGAATCTAAAAATAATTCAGTTTATAATTGCATTGAACTTATTGGTATAGGAGAGATTTCTACTTATTATCTCCCTGACTAAAATTGCATGAAAATATGTTTTTTGATTAGAGCCACCTTTAGAATACTTTAGAGGTTGTATTTGATTCGTTGCAAGGTTAATAAAAGATTAAAACATTTTAATACCGAGAAAAAAATATTTTCCTTTATAGCTGGAAGGAATGCAGAATATGAAATGATTTTTTTTTTCCATTTATGGTTTTGTGGAACTAAATGATGCAATAAAAGGATTATTTGTTATGTCAGCGATTAAAATCATGTGGTGTATTCATTTTGTCTTTGAGATGGAAATGTTAGTATCTTTTATTAAGTTTTCAAAGGAAAAAATACAAATATTTCCAAATGTTAATTTAAGCTAAATCGATTTCTCCTTCGTTAGTCACAGGCATACACAAAGATACTCTCTATTCTACTAATAATTTCCATACAAATATGAACTGAAAACGTGTTCTTTTCAGATTTTACACCACTTCCAGCAATAAATGGGACTGTGATTGCCCACTTTAAAATGTTACAGTCTTTTATTAACCTTCTAACTTAAAATATAAAGTTTCAGAAATACTTCTAAAAAATTAGTTTTAATATAAAAACCTAATTTCGTAAATTTTCCGTTACAGAAGAGAGATTCTCTATTTTAGCAATTGACTCAATAAAACGAAAGTTGAAAACTTTTTTATGTTTTGCATGCTTTTCTGCAATTTATTTTCTATTTTTTAGGGTTATGTACTTAAAAAGTAAAAACGGAACCATTACAAGATTAATCCTGTGTCTGTCTGTCTGTCACAGTCATTTTACTCGTAAAATATGGAACGTGGAAAATTCAAATTGGGGAAGTAATAAATAATATTGGGCCACATATTGATAGATTATTAAACATTCACAAATAAATTTATGAAAAATGTAGATAGGCGAATTAAGTTACTTGAAAAAAGAATCTTTTCTTTGTATATCATGTGGGGTATTGTGTGAAAGCTTTCGTAACGTTTAACTCAAAAATACATTTATCTTAATTTTAGATAACATATATTTTCAGACATATCGTCGAAAATGTAGTGCAAATATATCTCTCTTCCCCCTCTATTTCTGAATCTACTGAAACTAAAATTTTGAAAAAAGTAGAGGCAGCAGACGTTAATTTAAACGTTGAAGGAAAACTATAGTTATAAACTTAGGTCACAAAGTTTTTGAGAAAATCACATTTTTCCGTTACACACAAATTTCGATTTGCGGGCATTCAGCAAAGGTGTTGAGGAGCGCTGGAGGTACCTATAATAGCAAAAGTATATAGCATTGTTGATAGTGATTTTTGAAAAAATCGTCGGTAATTAGCCGAGATATTAACCCTTAAAAACTGTCGCGAGAGGGGTCTGTCCCCTGGAGGCCAGGAGCAGTGATGTAATTTTTTTTTAAATTCGTCAATGTTCTGATACTCTCGCCCTCTGTCGCGAGTGGGAGTTTCCTAGCGGGCAGGGACATTTGCCCTTATTTTGTAAACTTCAATATTGCTTTATCAAATAAATTCTGGATTCTGTGGTCGGTGGTACGTGGCCGCCTTTGGTGGATGGGCGTCGCCCCTTGCGCTTCTAATGTATGTGCGTCTGCATTCAGCCGGCCAGGGCTGGACTAACGACCACCAACGTGTCGGGGAACATATCGGAAGAGACGTTAAGCTCTAAGGGGCAGGCCTAGCCGATCCTAAGCAGACTCTCTTAGGCTGCCTAACCCTTAAATACGGTTTGGACATACATAATGACAGGAACGGCGTATGCTATATACCATCGGTTTTTGAAGCTTAAATAACAGCTTTCAATGATATACATAGGGGAGACCGGGGGGAATGGCGACACCTTAAGGGAATTTAATTTTTTTCACCTAAAAAAATGTTTATTTTTTAATATTAAAAATTCTAAAGCTGAATCATGATCTTTAGTTTCTGTATAAATTTAACCGTAATGATAACTGTAAAGTAAGTACACATAAAAAAATTTTCTTTCAACCTTTGTACAGTGGTGAGATTACCCAGGACACTGGAGTAATTCCGCCACTGTATTGGGTTAATGGCGCCACTCTTTAATGACCTAGTAAGTACATAAAATGGATACTAGGAAACACATAACCTACTGAAAATATTTAGAAAGCAATAATTTAGCAGAATAATGAGTAATTACAATGTTCCTTAAGCTTACAATTTAACTCAAATTGGAAAAGTCACCCTTTGCGATGGTGGCGGCACTACCCCGAGAGGACAATATAGCGGAAATCTCCCAGCAAAGCCGAAAGAAGAATAGAACTTGTTCAACAAATTTCATCAAAATGTCGGCGAATGCGTGTAGATTACGGGTAATATTATCTTAAGTACCTAATGTTACAATAAAAGTGGTTTACCTCTATTCATTTGAAGCTCCAAAATAAGAAGCAACTAGATGGAAACTAAATTTTTCTTTAGAACAAACGAACGACGTACAACAAAACCACTCTCATTCTAGGCACTGTTTCTGTTGTTAGCCGCTATATAGTGCAGGCGCATTCACTATCTCAAACTGCCGTTAGTTTTTAAACTAGGCGGGGTGGCGGCATAACCCTGAGTGGCGCCATTCCCCCGGTCTCCCCTATGTGTGTAATGCAATGACCTGTAGCAGTATAAACGCAATAAACGTCAAATTGTTAAAAACAGAATAGTTTAATTAGAATTAATCACACAAATACTATGGAATTCACCACGAGTTTGCATTGAGTGGCTCTCTCAATACGCCTTCTGGGTCTTTAAAAGTTAATTAATAAAAGTTAAAAGTTTTATTGTTAAATTTAAAAGTTGATTAAAAGTTAATAAAGAGCCTATCTGGAAAAACTCCGCACGGATCTAGGCGGCGTTGCAATTTTGCGACTTCCTTTCAAAGCGCGCTTAGCACAATGCAAAGTTTAAACTTTGAACAAGGGTTCTAGGTACACCGTAACAAAGAAAAGATTATTACTACACTGAATTTAGATTTATGAAATGCCAAATAAACTTTAAATATGCACTACTTTAATTGTCAGTGCCGAATTAAGTTCATCATAAACAGATTAAGATAAGATTAAAAAAAAGAGTTATACAGAATAGCAATATTTGATATATTTAGGCTTCATATCTGTTTGAGCTTTTATTTTATAACCATTTGTACATTTGAAGCATATACAGTTATACCCAACCCTACGATGTATAGTTTCTTACAAAATCTTATTACACTTTTAGCAACGATTTTTTTAAAATAATACAATTACTAATTCATATATTTATTGTACGGAATCCTCTGAGCGCCAGTAATACTCGCACTTGACCGTTTACTTATATAAAATGATGCAATATTTAACTAACTTTGCAATTCCTTAAAAGCATAATGTAAAATATTTTCAATAATTTATATTTTAACTTAAAAAATAAAAATAATACACCACATAATTTTAATAGCTGACATAAACCTTTTATTGCATCATTTAGATCCATAAATCCATAAATTGATAAAATTTCATTTCGTATTCTGCATTCCTTCCAGCTATAAAGGAAAATATTTTTTTCTCGGTATTAAAATGTTTTAATCTTTTATTAACCTTGCAACGAATCAAATACAACCTCTAAAGTATTCTAAAGGTGGCTCTAATCAAAAAACATATTTTCATGCAATTTTAGTCAGGGAGATAATAAGTAGAAATCTCTCCTATACCAATAAGTTCAATGCAACCATAAACTGAAATATTTTTAGATTCTACATGCTTTCCAGCAATATAAGAAAATCTGATTTCTGTATAAAATGTTGCAATGTTTAATTAACTTTGTAACTCCATAAAAGTATGATACATAAAAATTTGTAAAGGTTACATTATGACCCCAAAAGAAATCTCATAAATTTTATCGCAGGCACATGATGTGTTCAGACTCAAAGTGGATGAACTTTATAGATCATTATCTAGAGACATTTGGAGGAAAAGTTAACAGGATTTTCTGAAGTTAATTCAGAATAATTTAATTAAATGTTAACAAGATCTGTTGCTCACACTTTGAACACAGGCATCATGCAAATGAAAAGCTTAGATGATAAAGGTGGTATGTATATGTATAAAAAAGTTAATCACAAGATTGAAGAAAATCAGTCGTCCTATATCATCTGTTAAATTACTATTGGAAAAAGACCTTACACTCAAAGAGATTATTTTACTTGGTAAAGGAGGCGTTTCACAATAAACGCAAATAGATATTTGGAACTTCACAGCTTATTTTCTCAAGATGATGGTTGAGTCACTTACCATCTTTATCATCTGAGCTCTTCAAATTATTGTCTGTAGAGCAAGAATTCATCACAAACTCGGGCTAACAAACAAGTAATTTAAAAGCCTTCACGTGATTGTTTCTTGCTTTCGTGTTTTTGAGGCAACACATTATTGCTAGCTACATCGCAATCCTGCACGGATCGAGTTATATCTGACTTGGACAGGACAATTCTGTTTAAAACGAACTACGAACCCGAAATGAAATCGACCGGCATAGAAAAAAAATGAGCGCTAACCCGATCAGATTGCGTTACCGACAGGACTCTAATCCATATCAATTTAATATCCTGTTGTTTCCGATTCCGTTCATTTAGACGCACAGCAGAGAACGACATATTAAAATTTTGAGGTGTCTCTATAAAAATACATAGGATACTATGGCCTATTTTAAAATCATAAAGTAATATCGTTACCTTAACTCCATATACAAGAAAAAGTCTATAATGTAAAAAGCAACAAAAAACAACAAAAAATAAAAAAAAGCAATTTATTAAATTACAACGACCATTTGGAAAATGATTTTTTCGAAGACTAAAATTTAAGACATAAAAAATCGCACGGAGTTGATCATACATTACTCACGCCATGAATTAAACATTAATACTGTTATTACACGTAAAAATTCCAAGCCACAAAAATCGCCAGCGACACGTACGTATTATCCACCTGAAACTTATGTATTATCCAAGCATTTCATTGGCTGTTCGGGAAAAGGCTTTTCCATCGTCAGATTTCTTGGAAATCTGGAACCCATTTTAAATGAAATTTCATTTTTAAACTTCTAAACATCCCACAATATTACTTTTTACACCGTCGTATAGAAAAAAAATGTACTTTCAAATGCAATTTGTTTGAAAGCTGTATCTCAATCTGTTTCTGAGTTATTAATTTTTTTTGTAGTTTTTATTACTTTTTTGTCATAGTGACAACAGAAGGTATCCACCTCTGTTGAAAGTAAAGGGAAATACAGATCACTGTATAGACCAATCAGAAAACGAATAAAATGCGGATTAAACCAATAAAAACCTTCAGATATGCTTTTGATTTCCCATCCTGACGAGAACAATAACCATTTTTCCAAATGGTTAAAAAAAAAATCCCTCTCTCAAGTAAAAAACAACAACAAGAACAAAAAGACAAGAAAGAAGACAGACACCCATATAAGTTTAAGGTTTTAATGAAACTGAAACACGGTACCACCATGAAAACAAAACTTCCCCCCATACTCGCAAAAACAAAAAAAAAAAAAAAAAATAATAATAAAAAAAATCCTAGCATAGATAAAAAGATTATGGTGGGACATGTATATAAACTAACAAAACAAATGAATTCTACAACCTCTTTTGTTAGAAATCGGTTAAGAAATGGACTCGATCCACTTTTCTTCTTAATGCCCCATACCAATGATAAACTTCCGATTACATCATTCAATTCCATACAGCCATAAATAAGATCTTTTTTTTCATTTCAGATTCTGAATTCCTTCCAGCGATATACGAAAATCTAATTTTTCGTATTAAAATAGTTACATTCTTTTATTGATTTGTTTAAGTAATGAAACTATTTTTTGAATTCACTTCAAGAGATACAATAATTATTTTAAAGATCAAGTTATTGTTTCATTCTTTTTTAGAAGATTTTCATAGTTTTAAATTATTTTATTTTCGTTTTTAAAACGTGTAGCTTATAAATGTGGAAAAAAAATGAGATTTTCAATCAGATTGAAATATATTGTATTATAAAAAAAAAACATGCCTGTGACAGTAACGTTGAAGTTAAATTAACTGTGGCAACGACCTGCCAATAAATGTCATTATTACTAGAATGGTTTGAAACTTCTAAACATCGCACAAATTAAATTTTCGCACCGTCGAATAGGAAAAATATATTCTTTAAATACAATATGCTCAACATTTGTTTCCGGCTAATGTTACATAACGGGAATAAAACTTCTTCGATAAAAAAAACTATAAATAATCATAGTATACATAAAACACAAATTTAATAGATATGCAAATGAACTGCGCGCTTAAGCATCGAAATAATCAAAATCAAAAAGGCTATTGCAAGTAGTAAAATGTTTGGTGATTTATTCAGCTGTTTTATTTCTCTCTAACTGATGACCATGCCCCTACCTGCCGGGTAGTCCCAGCTGAATGTGTTTGATACCTGGTATCGGGACGGATAACCGCTTAATTGCCGCGTAGCGGGAATAAACCTATTGATCGCCTAGATCGTATCAGCAGTGCCTATTGCTTAGTTATGAACGGTGTTATGTCGCTTGCTTAACATTTATATCCTGTTATTTGGAACCTGCACATTGATACTCATGTTGATCTCGTAATTTCGAACCTTGGTCAGGTAAAGAGACCTTCACCTGGCAAGGCACATCCAGAGTTAAAATTCATAGGTAACTTGGAGGACCTTGCAACCACAACGGATTTTTCATGACCAGGCGTAATTAGCATACTTGGCAGATTTTAGCCTGCAGTAAGCCTCGATCCCGCGGCTTTCAGCTGCGGGTTTGATGCCCGGTTTACTTCTGATTTACCTGGAGTTTTGAAACCGAATTTTTAATGCAGAGTTGTCATATGAAAATGGTGCTTTGGAGGGGTGAAAGCAAAGAATGGGGCGCCGCACATAGACAAGTTGCACCGTAAGTTAATTATGGGCCGAAATGCTAGGCTTAACTCGTGACATGTGGCCAGTATGAAAGCATTACTTTTAATAAATTTAAATTTTCATTTGAAGCTTTAATTGACATATTTCATATAAAAATGTTTTTTGGTGTTGTTAGTAGGAAATCTAAAAAAAATTATTAATTGCCAAAAATCCTTTCAATTAAAAAGGATTTTCAGTTTTATGTTCTGTACCTTGGGTAGTGTTCTGAAACTACATAGGAAAGACTGTGTTAGATCTCCAGACACTATTAAATGATGAATGTTATTAAAATAGTATCAATATGACAGCAGTATGAAACTAATTCTAACAAATTTGGTTATTTTAGTAATAGATATATTAGTAGCTTTTGTTTTAAAGTGCTACCTGAAATGAATTATATATATTGTTTCATTAGGTAAAGTTTCCTTTAACAAAATACAACTTTTAAATTTTTTCGTTACAATCAGTATTTATTAAAACTACTTAAAAATGAAACTACGGAACTATGGTTTAAAATTGCACATTGCACTATTCTACTTTATAAAATACTAACGGAATTAATTTATCTATACATATCTGTTCTTTATACAAATATACAAGTTTTTACAAATTTTCCACGAACCTTGCTATATATACGTTTTAGAACAAGAATAAAAGTTTTGGCAACTTTAAAAATTTTTCTTTACCCCTTTTTTTAACAACCTGCCAGCTTTACTTTTACACAAACCTAATTAAAAAAAATAAATACATTTTTTTTTCTTTTCTTTTGCCACGAAGAGAAACTACGAACTGACAATTTTTTTATAAACCAGTAAAAATTCAGACTCGGTCGCTTTATTTTCATATTCCAAATTGATGTCATTCTGAGCAGATAATGTGTGTTTTCCGTTACCTTAACTCCATATAAAAAATTGGGATAATTGGTCAGTCCTCATGAAACTGAAAAACCTATAAAGTAAAAAGCAACAATAACAACAAAAAAGACAAGAAAGAAGACAGACGATCATTTAAATTTTAGATTTTAATGATGCTGAAACACGGTACCACTAGTAAAACAAAAACTCCCTCCCGAAGCAAACAGTAACAACAACAACTACAAAAAAGACAAGAAAGAAGACAAACAACCATATAATTTTTTCAAAAGATTTTAATGAAACTGAAACACGGTACCACCAGGTAAACAAAACATCCCCCCTCCCTCTCAAAAATAAATAAACAAATAAATAAATAATAATACTAAAAAATCCTAGTATAGATAAAAGGTTATGCTGGGGTATGTTTATAAAATAGCAAAACAAAGGAATTCTACGTCCTCTTTTGTTAAAAATCAGTTAAGAATTGGGCTTAATACACTTTTCTACTTACTGCCCCATACCAATGATTAACTTCCGATTACATTATTCAATTCTATACAGCCATGAATTGGATCTTTTTTCATTTCAGGTTCTGTATTTCTTCCAGCGATATAGGAAAATCTAATTTTTTGTAGTAAAATAGTTACATTCTTTTATTGATTTGTTTAAGTAATGAAACTATTTTTTGAATTCACTTCAAGAGATACAATAATTATTTTAAAGATTAAATTATTGTTTCATTCTTTTTTTAGAAGATTTTTATTGTTTTAAATTATTTAATTTTCGTTTTTAAAACATATAGCTTATGAATGTGGAAAAAGTTCGATAAAAATTAAAAATTTTACCGTAAGTGCGTTAAAATGAAGTCGTAGCCTCATTTAAATGTGTTTGGAGTTTAAAATATCTATAATAATACAGAGATTTAAACGCAAGAAAAATATTCCGAGTAAAAAATAAAAATCCTTAGTATGAGATAATTTTTTATTGAGCTACATCTGCACTCCGCACATCACAATTTTGACATCCATTCATTTAAAAGTTTAACATCTATACACTTTAATATAAGAAAATGGGGAAGAGGCGACAGCCATCCTCTGCAGTTCAAGTTACACACCTGCGGAAAATATGTTAATGGCAAAACATATAACTAACTTTTGGAATTAAAAATCTTTATTGCATATTTATATTCAAGTTCTAAGTTGGATCCCTGGCTTCTGTGTGGGTGTTTGCAGCGGTACGGAAATATTTCACTGTTAAAAATTTTGTTCAACATTTCACCAAAACATGATGCCAAAAAAGATGCCATCATAAGATGGTGGGAATTTGTTCCAATATTTGGTACTCTGTTTTACCCATAAATATGTATATCTTGAAACATCTCTTAGTAAATATTATACTCTATTCTATTAATATGTTGAACTAAGAACAGGTGAAGCAACGCGCCTACAGTTATTCCTTGCATAAAAAATGTAATTTAGACCGGGACGACCGTTTACCCATAAATAAATATGTATAGCTTGAAACACCTCTTAGTAAATGTTACAACCTATTCTATTAATATGTTGATTCAAGAACAGGTGAAGCAACTCGCCTACAGTCATTCCTTACAAAATAAAAATGTAATTTAGACCGGGATGACCGTTTACAGTTGAAACCAATCCACTACGGACATCCAAAACCTGACTCAGATCCAAACCTAACGCCTCTTGACATGTACCTAGCCCTCTAATCACTAGGCGAGTAAATAGACGTCCCCACTCTCTAAATCAGCCTATTAATTATTTATTGTCCGTTACGTACTTAGTAAAGTTTTATCACACGTACTCTAGTACAATCTGAAATATATGCTGTTGCTACATGTATGTTTCGCTCTACAAATAGGGTTATATTCAATATTAAACAGAATTGCAAATTTAAGCAGATAGCGGAACACTTGGCGAGTAATTATTCCTACGTGTTTTAAAAACTAGTGTAACGCCTGAGAACAGAGATAAACTATTTTTAGAGATATCTGATTGGTGAAATTTGAGATGATATCTATCGTAGGAGATACAAACAATGATAAATTCGTTGTCGATGAAATTACGAGAGATAAACTATCACACGGTGAGATCTCGACCATTTTCGTTTTGAAAAACTTGTTTAATATGACATATCTCGTATTCCCTTTGACAGGAAAGTTCGTGTGATGGCAGTTTTAGGCTAGTGAAAAAATAAATCACTGTTGAAGTATCTCATTAACAGGGAGTTTTGAAAAATCAAACCAACCATTGTTTGGTATTTAATTTTTTTGATCAGGAAATTTTCACAGTGTAGGTTTCAATTTGATCTTCGTTAGAGAGAAAAAGATGTCTTAAGAGAACACCAAAATCTGTTTCGTTTTTATTGTGTCCAGTTAGAAAAGTTTTGAGTTAACCATAAGAATTAATTCTAGGCAAAAAACTACTTCGTATTAATAATTTCTGATAAAACATATAAAAAAGATTCTTTTAAAAAGACGATTAATTCAATAAAAGAGAAAAAGACTGAAATATTTTAGAAATTATTTGTTTTTACAATTTCATTTAAAGGAAAAATGCTAAGAAATAAGTTTAGATAAAATTTATCAAACAAAATCAATATTTTGATTAGAACAAATAAGTTTATTTTTATCTTATTAAATGATATCCAATAAGGTACAGTATGCTAACAACAACAACAACAACAAAAAATCTTATTGAAAATGCATACTCTTAAAATTTACTAGTTTAATTTGATATATTTATTGATATTCTATAGAATATCAATAACTATATTAAATTTAACCTTGTCGACAGATCATGTGAGGCACTGAAATAAAACTTTGGATACAAAAAACCTGTTCGATTTTGAATTGGAAAAGTTGTTTGTTTTTAAAAGATTTATGTAAAAACACTAAAAGCTAAAAGGAACATAAATGGAAGTAATTCGCTTTCAATATAAATGTTAAGTTTCTATTTACATGTACCACCGTATTATCTGAAATATATGCTATATTGACTCTTTTTTCATTTGAACGGCTATTTCGAGCTGCAAGTAGGTTTTATTTTCGATATTGAACTGAATCTGTAAATGTAAGAAACGGGTTGAACAATTGGCGAATAATCGCTGCTAAGTGTTTTAAAAAGTAGTGTAAAGCAGTATTCCTGACGCAATACGTATTTATTTCAGTTATACGTTTAACCGCTATACGCGTATGCATACAATAGATATGAAATGCGTATACCTTAAATAATAAGTTTAAACGTATCCGGATACGTATAAGCGTATATCGTTTAAACGTACAATTTAAGTATGCATATTAACTTTTAATACCAATGGACCACACCAATCTTAGTCACTGAACAGAGAATAAGCTGGAAATCGGTGGCATTACTGTAGCAATCTGCACAATAAGTATCATTAATAGGTTTTTCTTATTTTTGCCTATAAATGTTTTAATTAATTCCGCTTCTTCTAATTTCCACTGACTTTAGAGATAAAATGTTATATAAATTTACTTAAACAGTTTAAATTGTTTTCTGTTTCTTAAATTTGACATTATGATTGTTATATGCCACTAGGAATGCAGGACTTAGCGGGCGTTTTTCAATGCCTCTGATACGCAGACCAACAGCGGAAAATCATTTTTTTTTCACGCAATGAACGAAAAGCGTTTAAACGTGTATACGTTCATACGTTTAACCACTGGTATAAGTTCCGTAAAAACGTTGTATCTTATATGCTGATCATATAATACATATAACCACCTTAGCCGTATTAGTGGAAAGTAAGGGAATGGCTCTCACTTAAGGGAAAACATGAATAGCTAGTCAAATTTAGACAAATAAATCAATATTTTATTAACGAAGTATAACTCCAAAGCATAAGGAACAGTTTGCAATCAACTAATTTGCATAAAAGCTTAAGGAATTTTTTTTATTGTTTTATTTAAATAACCATCGATTGAGTGGTAATGCCCGACATGGAAGGGTAATTGCGCTCAGAGTTGGAATACAACATTTAATTAAGACAAAAGTCACATATGTAGTTGTGTGGGCTGTTCACACCACTGCAGACTTTTTGCGACCACTTTACACATATTGTGTTACACATATAGTGGGCTACTTTTTTTTAATTTAGGTTTTTTGATTTTCACCACTTTTTTGAAATCGTAAAATTCTCCTTGTTTAACGGCACATTAATTAAGGTGAAAACAGGAGAATTTTACCATTTCAAAAAGGTGGTGTTAATAAATAAATTTGAATTTAAAAAAAGTTGCCCACTGGCAACACTTCTTCTGGATTTCCACGTGAGCGGCATTACCCGTTACCGCCATGTTGGGTTTTAATCCATTATAATTGCGTAACAACGCACTACAAAAATAAATAAAAGCATGAAAGTACAGCTAAATGTATATATTTTGTAGATAATGAGTAAGTTAATATTTGAAAATAAGAGTGTACACTTACCTTCAAGTTAGATGCTGTAGAATTTTATAATAAAACAACTGCAAACTAATAACGTGAGGACACACAAATACTTTCCTTCCGACGGTCACTATTCCTTACTGGGAACTAACGATGAAATTCGCTAGGTGCCGGTACCGATCGCACTTTTCAATTCTATTCTGTTTAGAGATATTGGGTGAGCGGGATTACCCTTCTGAGTGTCATTACCCTACTTTCCCCTATACGTACACCTGCATAAACGTGTAATAGGGGGTAAGGGTGTAAACTTGTAAAACTGAGAACCGCTACTTTTAAAGAAATCTGGTTGGTGGAAGTTGAGCGGAATCTATCGCAGCAGATACAAACAGAAATAAGTTTGTCAATGACGAATTTACGAAAGGTAAAAAATCTTCGGGGTATTTACCACTGTGTTTCTCTTAAATACCTTATTTATGAAGCAATATCTGTTATTATTACGTATGGGAGAATAATACGTGTGATCGGAGCTTAACAATCTGGAAAATTTTAATATTGTGCAATTTTTATATCATGTCCATAAATTCCAAATATGATGAATAAATTTACATTAGATATCAGAAGCGTGTAATGATATATAATTGACAGTGGCGTGGTAAGAATTTTATTTCAGGAAGACTGGCGGCTGAGGAGTTATGATCTTACGTTTTTCGATTAAAATAAGCAGCATGTGTTCATTAATACATAAAGAATACTGATTAGTTTTGGGGGAGGGAAATCCAGCCTCTTTATCTCACTAGCCACACACTCTGATAATTGAATTTCTTTTATGAAGACTGTATTGTTAGTATTACTTTTTTATTTGCATATCTATTTTTTTATACGATTACGATGAGCCGAAAATGGGCTAATGATCGTAATATATATTTAACTAGTAAATCTTCAGATAATGGCCTTAACATCAATTTCGTAAGACATGCTAATTTTCATCTCACTTTACGTAATATTTAACCACAGTTTAATAATTTTATGTGCATATTTTTAAGCATATAAGATTTTCGCAAAGCATCAGAAAATGTGACTTTTAAAAATTGTTACATTAACGATTCTATACAATTATACTTTTAACCCGGGAGAACTCGCTGCATGAGATTTTCTCTCACAGTCGTACTTTTTTAAGACTCTTATTTAAACCATTTTTCATTTTAATTAAAATTTCAAAATGTTTTTCAATTATTTTACCTATTTTGTGAATAAAAGTACTAAGCCAACCAAACAAAGTTGATATTATATGAATGCAAAGTAAAAGAAAAGCAATTGGGCATTCTCACTAGCGAGTTCTCACGGGTTAAACTAATTTTTATCAATTTTTAGAATAAAAATGTTCATTTCTTCAGGGGGCAGTGCCCGCCAGAACCCCTTCTCACCCACACTTGTCCTATTGATGATTCATTTGTCGATAATTGTGTTATTTCTACATTCTAGTATAATTACAATTGTGTTTTAAATTATATTTTATTACAACAAACGAGATCGTTGCATACGAGATTTTATGCCATTTTAATAAAATATTGACACGTCTGTCAACTACAAAACATCGGCATTCGTCGGAAAAGGTGCATAACATTTCATGTAATAAAATACATACGAAAACGCAAATCCCCTTACGAGATTTGTATGAAGTTTAAAAATCTAACTTTTTTTGTAATCTCTATCCGGAAAAATTGATTTTCTGAATATTATTTAAAAGTAAGCCCTTCTTGAACGAAATCCAAATCTCTTACGATGCAAAATTTATCCAAAAAATCACCGCAAAAATGCATTTTGTAAATAAAATGTTGTAATTTTAGTTCGTGCAAAATGTAAATATTCTCTTGCGAAGACCAGCTTAGTGACCCTTTAAACCTTTATGCTCCGACGGGACTTTTAAGTCCCATTAAAGAAAATGCAATATAAAATTTAATTAATTCGTGAAATAATAAAATCATACGGTACTTTTCATACAAAATACTTTGCTGGATCACATTAAGTAAGTACAGCAAAACAGTCGGAGAAAAATATTTTTTAATGTGGTTATTTTCTCAACCTTTTACATGGATTTAGCTTTTTTCTCCTATTAAAAATGTTTTGTGAAAAATTTGCAACTACAAACCACTTCCCAGTTACAGATAGTATCACATTACATTTATTTAGATAGTTCTTGTAAGAATTGTGAGATTTTCATAACAGTACAGACGTGTGGAAATTATTAGAATAATTGTGAAATTTTCAATAAAAACATGTTATATTAAAGAAATATTTAAAAAATATTGGTACATTTAATATTTAGTGTGCACTCCCCTTGTTTTTAATAAAGAAATGATGGCATACTTGTCTTGGCATACTTTGTATGAGTTTTTGGCAATTAATTTGTATTTCGTTGTCATGATGCCAAATTTGGATGAGTCTTGTTATTAGACTAGTCTTGTTTATGATGTTGTATTTCTTTAATTTTTTCTTTACAATAGCCCAAAGGTTTTCTATGGGGTTCATATCTGGACTGTTTCCAGGCCATGGAAATGTTTTCTTTAATTAAATTAAAGAAATGAAACATCACAAACAAGAATGTTCTGATAAAAAAAGACTCATCCAAATTTGGCATAATGACAACAAAATACAAATTGATTGCCAAAAACTCATACAAAGTATGCCAAGACGTACCGAATCTTTAATAAAAAACAAGGGAATGCACACTAAATATTAAATGTATCAATATTTTTTAAATGTATTATTTCTTTAATGTAACAAGATTTTAATGTAAATTTCACAATTATTCTAATAATTTTCACACGTCTGTATTTTTTTGTTAATTAATCTAATTATTTTTCTAAATATTTAAAAATAAAACTCCTATTGATTAAATCAACTTTATTTAAAAATATATCTAAAAATCAGATTGTTATTATAAGTTGTTTTGGAAATATACTATGCCACGTCTGTGCACACTAAATATTAAATGTATCAATATTTTTTAAATGTATTATTTCATAAAACATTATATTACATTATATTCGTAATGGTATCAGACATTAACGAATATAATTATTGAAGAGGAGCAAATTTCTAGTTTATAATTCGGGACATAAAGGGTTAATGTATTCCCATATCAATGCAAAAATGGACTTTCTCAATTAAATTTACTTGCGTTCTTCACCAAATGAGGAGAAAACAACAGTGACGGCAAGAATATTTTCCCTCGTGGAAGCATTCCGTATCTATATTTTTTGATGTTGTTGTTGGCATATGGCATGTACTTTAGCTTTCTAGTACAGAACAGTTTGAATTAAACAACTGAAACTTGAAAATGTACATAATTGATTTTTTTTCCTTTTGAAGCCCACACTGTTAGTTTTATTTTTATATTTGAATTTATATTTTCTTATATTTTTTCTAATTTATGAATAACTTTTGTATTGCAAGATTATATCATATGAGAAGCATATAAATATAATATATATACCCTTATGAAAGACATAATGATTGCCAGAAAAGGCTTTATTTTAGGAAAGGAGATATACAATTCGTTTGTACACTTTTTTCTATGTTTATTCATGCTTAACTTCTGAATGCTCATGCTGAATCTCATGCTTCTGAACTCATGCTTAACTTCGACTTTCATAATGATTTCTTTGTTGAAAAGGTGTCATTCAGGTGATGGCCTCTTTTAATTTCACTAGCAGTGATGTACGAGCTAAGTTCGGTCAAAATTAGCATTGTGTTCAATTCGATATTTTATTCTCACTGTATCATCCTTGCTGTTCAGGTACAATTGGCATGATCCTGAGACATAGTGACCTAAATTACCCACTAACCAAATTTTTTTCAAACATGCGACCTAACCAATGCTCTTCTCGAAACCGAAAACGATAGAATACAAAATATAGTCAAAATCATTAAAGTCGTTTCATAAATAAAACTAGCAGGCTGCGCCCGCTGCGCTGGACCATTTTTCAAATAAACCTTCAATCAAACGAAATGGAAAATCCGACTCTATATTTTAAATTAATATGGACCTATATCCGCAAATTAATATGGACATATACCCATCGGACGCATTTGCGCTATTATATTATCCGATGCGTTAGGCGAAATATGGGAATTCAGAAGCAACTCTTTAGTACATCATGTAGAGTTTGTGAGGGAAATGCGGCCATTACGATCATATCACCACACTACTAAAAAAGAGAGAATTACAATGACTGCAGAGATTGACCATTTAACTTAAAGAATGTTCGAGTTATTCACTTTCGTTTGTTAGGTCTTTTACTCCGGTCTTCTCATTCTGGTACTTTGTGCTGATCTGATAACATAAATACAATCTCTTTCTACGTTACATTATATTTGGTAATATACGTCTTCTTTTGGAAGGTTTTCTCTACAGTTTCTTATCTTCGATTTCCAGTAGAGTAAATACAATCAAAACAGTATTTAACTTTTATATTTTAAAATATGCGAATCATGTAAAAGTGGATATTTAAAGCGGAATTGTGTGAATAAAATTAAAATAATGTCATTTTATCTGCCGTTTCTTTTTAAATATCAGTTTTAATCATGCAACTATTAACCTATGAAAATAACCTCGATAGCTGATTCAAATACGAAACTAAACCTTTAGTTTTCATTCAATAAAATCTTCCCAATGATCCGTAATCGGATCCACAACCAAGTTTGATGTGCAACATTAGAAACGTTCGTAACGTATGGCTAAAAATGTACCAGAGTTAGCTACAAAACAGAGTTAATTACATTCTAAACTACCTTCCATTAAATAATTTCAAATTGCTGTTGATTGAATTTTCACTATCAAAACTCTTTGCAAATGATAAATAAAGTTGGTTATGCAAAATTTTTAGTTGTGATCTTTTTGGGCAAACCGAAGATTTTTTTCTCATTTCTCTAATGAGCGTAATAAGACGGAGAAGTAAACATGCTTTTATTTTCAAGACGTCATTATTCATCAGTTTGTTGCCTAAATAAAACTAAAAACGTTAATTTGTGACTATGATCAGCTGCTCGGGCTGTGCATCAGCCAAAATTTCTTTATAATGATTGAAATTTTATTTGAATCTGAGGTACTTTTTTTAAAACCTAGGGTAAATGAAGAAATATTGCTCCATTGGCCACCTTTGGCATTTGAAAGTTTTTGTACATTCAAAGTAATGCTTTTTTACTGATAGTAAAATAAACCTAAACTTTGTCTCTACGATCGGCTGCTCGGGCTGTGCATCAACCAAAATTTTATAATGATTGAAATTTTAATTGAATTTGAGGTACTTTTTTTTAAAAAACCTAGGCTAAATGAACAAATATTGTTCCAATGGCCACTTTTGGCATTTAAAAAACTTTTTTTGTACATTCAAATTAATGCTTTTTTAATGATAGTAAAATAACTGCACATGAAAAATATCTATTAGTAAATCTTCTTTTGTCCGTTTGCTCCATACTAAAAAAACATAAATTTACTAATCGCTAATTACTAAAAGTTCAAATTTCGCGTACTCTTCTGAAATCCGATTTACCGTCCACGATTCCTTTCAAATATAAACGAATCTTCCAACACTATACAGTAAATTCGCCAATTGTAAGGTGGCTGATTATGGAAGATTCATCCAATATCTTTTTATAACATTTCTAAAAGAAGTGAAGATATGAAAAAAAATAAACGACGAATGAAATGGAATATCGAAAAGTGATTTCAGAAAGCAATTTTTATTGCAAAATGTCTTTTTTCGTGATAGAAATACGCATAATTGCTTACATTTTCTTAAGAATAATCTTTACTACCTAACATTGCAAGCATTGAACGTTTGTATAAAAGAAATTGGCGATAGGTTTTTTTATTAAAAAAAGAATGGATAATATTAGCTAATCTGGCATCGAGGTTATAAAAGTCACAAATTTGGGGAAAACAAACCGACATGCTTTTGCAGTAAAGTATGATGAGAATTTTTTTAAATGTCTAAAATTAAATTATTTTACAGTATGCATGTGCGTGTGTGAGAGACATTTATACTAAAATTAAAATATCTGACTCCCTTTTTAAAATATTAATTGCTATTTATATATTGTACATTTGAATTTTAAAAAAATACTCAAAAAATGCTTTCGTACACTTGCAAAATCACCGTTATTGTAAACATCACTTGAACCCAATTCACGCTTACATCTTTTTGGCTTAAAATTAAATTGTTTGCCGACAAAAGTTAACTCAAAAATCACAAATAAACATATAACATCTAAATCATAAGTACCATCATTTTTACAATTACATCTGCTCGTTTCGTCTGTAAGTCACATGATGGAAGAGTTAGAAATAAAAAAGAACAAATCAAAAACAAAATTGTTTCCACAAGGAAGGTCTCCTTAAAGAGCATACTCAAATTATTTTGAAAAGAAAAATGCTTTTAAAACTACTCATGTGTGTAGTAAAACATCAGTCAAATTTGGTGGCGGAATTCCAGTAAAAATCTGAAAAAAATCTATATATATTCGAGTATTTGGCGCAAAAAAGACGAACGTTCCACGCTATTTGGATAGCCAAACACATTTCCATCCCAAATGCAAGATATTTAAATGCATTTGAAAATTGCTTGTTAAATAAGTGTTTAAAAATGCCTAAAAGTCAATGAATTTAAACTTATACGAAGGATTAGCGTATTATTTTTTATCTTTAAGCGTATATAATATATACAAATTGCGTGTTGCAGTAGTTATTTAATTTTACATGGCTTCACCGGCTGGAAATGTTTTAAGGGTACTATTTGATTATTCATTCAACCAATTTCGCCAAATTATATAAATTGCCAAACGCTTCGCCAAATTATATAAATTGCCAAACTGCTCGCCAAATTATACAAATTGACAAAATTTTTATTTTAAACAACGAAAGAATAGATAAATTTGTAAACATTAGTAATATTACAAATAGAAGTGAAATTAAAAATCACTTGATCACGCAACAAACACGTGTACCGTGTTTAATGTCAAGTGAATGTAAAAATTTACGATCAGCTATTATTGGCATTTATCTTATAGTTTGGCGATAATTATTTTGTCGACGGGATAATCCAGTAGTACCGTTTTAAATTTGTTTTAAAAGTAGCTGGCTAATTAAAAATGCTACCATTAAGCATTTTATATTAAATACTTGTTTCCATGGCAACAATAACCTTCATTTCTTGTTTCTGACACTAACAATATCGAAGTCAAATTACCAATGGTCCGAATCAGACATTAATTTTGAATTTGGAAAAAATTTAATAAACTGAAATTTTGTTTTAAACCGTATAATTACGATAATAAAATTTTAATATATACACATATAAAGGTATATGACAAAACTGTAGTAATAAAAATGTATTTATTACGTTAAACTTAATCTATCTTCGTATGAAGAGTAGAAAAAGATTTTACTTAAAAATTATTTATCATAAAAAAAAGTATCATTCAAAATTTTATTGTGCCGCCAACCAGCATTAAATCGCCAAAAAAATTAAATTTTCATTATTTTTTTACAAACACTAAACCGAGGTTCTGTGGATTTTTTTTATAAACATATTATATATCACGAGAAGAATATTCTATATATTCGTCATGAGAAGAATATTATATAATTTTTTCAAATATTTCCGAGCATGCACTTATCGAAACTTCCTTGATATCATCCAATCAATTTTTCAGATGCATTTTTCTTAACCTGACGCAAAAGATAAAGAGCCAAATCTTATTTCAATTTCAATATTTTAACTGAGTAATTTTTTAAGCATCACGAACATTCCCTTTCATGTTTAAATTAAATATTTTCGTTTTTAAATATTATCACTCATTAAAACGAATTTTTTTTATTTTTTTCTTCCTTCTTTTTTTTTATTAAAATTAATAACAGTTTTTTCTTTTATGTTTCGATATGTAATAGCTGTTTCAATTTTTTTATCAACGATAAATTTCGCCAAGAAATAAAATGGTAAACCTTATCGTCCAAAATAACAGAACTTTCCATCATAATTCTGTAACTAATATAGGTAGAATGATGTGTTATAGCTTAAAACCCTTCCTGAAACAATACCTATCTAACGGTATAAGTTCCGTAAAAATCCAGGCAGTAGAACTCGAAATCTAGGCGTTCGGAACGAAATTTCCGTTTGGATTTTATATATATAATAGATTAGCTTGACTCACGGTAGCCCGAAAGGGATCCATTAATCTAAATTTATCGAACATGTGAACTATCTCAATCGTATTCTCGTGCTGAGTAACGATGTAATGAAAATTTTTGCTAAAATCGCTTGAGTGAGTCTTTTTTTAGATACAATTAGCTTGACCCAAAAATGACCCATTAATCTAATTTTCTCGAACATGTAATTTAGCCCAATGGTCTTCTCATGCCCCAAAACGATATAGCACAAAATTTTGTCAAAATTGTTTGAGTCGTTTTTTAGATACAATTAGCTTGACCCACAGTCACCCAAAAATGACCCACAAACTGAATTTTCTCGAACATGTGACTTAGCCCAATGGCCTTCCCATGCCTAGAAATGGTATAATACAAATTTTGTCAAAATCATTTGATTCGTTTGTTAGGTACAATTAACTTGACCCACAGTGACTCAAAATGACCCACTAATCGATTTTTCCCGAACATGTGACCTAGCCCAATGGTTATCTCATGCCCAGAAACGGTATATTACAAAATTTTGTCAAAATGTTTTGAGGCTTCTTTTAGATTCAATTAGCTTGACATCTGACCGATTGTGACCCTAAATGACCAACTAATCGAATTTTCTCGAACATGTGACCTAGCCCAATGGTTATCTCATCCCCAGAAAGAGTATATTTCAAAATTTTGACAAAATGTTTTGAGGCTTCCTTTAGATTCAATTAGCTTGACACCTGACCCATTGTGACCCAAAATGACCCACTAATCGAATTGTCTTGGACATGCGACCTAGCCCAATGGTATTCTCGTGCCAGAAAACGATAGAAAGCAAAATTTCGTCAAAATCGTTAGAGCAGTTTTCTAGATAAACTTAACCTTACCCACAGTGACCCAAAAAGAGCCCAGTAATTGAATTTTCTCTAACATGTGACCTGGCCCATTGGTCGTCTCGTAATCCAAAACAGTAGATTACAAAATTTCGTCAAAATCGTTAGAGCCGTTATTTAGATAAAATTAGCTTGACCCGAAGTGACCCCAAAATGACCCTATAATCGAAATTCCTCGAACACGTGACCTAGCCCAATGTTATTTCGATAGGTGGTTGCACCAATCCGCAGCTACTTTTGCTATGTATGTACTCCATAGCTTTGGGCCTCAGAGTACGCCTGGATTTCAAGTGAAATGTTTTGCATGTAGCTCGCGGGACAATAATTGCCTCAGAAGGATTTCCTCTGAAATTAATCGCTTTTGTAAACATTACTTTATGTAAGTAGTGCACATAATATGCGTCGTACATCATGTAGTCAAGAAGTATATACTAAACGTTCTTTTCTAACTAAATCCCCGAGTATAGTTTTAAATGAAGTAATGTTTTAATATTCAAAATTGTGGATTCTTCTTATATTTTAGAATTTGGTTTCAGAAGAGTGCTTTGTTGAGCTTTAGAAATATCCATTGTATCATGCGCAGCTTTTTATCGGGAGCACGTAAAGAAATATAATATATAATGGTCTTCCGCATGCTTAAATGAAGAATATTGGCAACAATGGGATTTAAAGTAGATGTGGATAAAAATAAAAAAGGTTGCAACAAACCTCTTTGTTGTGCCATACTACAACGTGCAGAAAAGTTAATATCAATGCAATAATTTGAGAATAAATTAACTTCAAGCCGTTTTTATTTTTATTCTTCAAAATTACTTGTCTTTGATCAGTACAAATACTCAATGTTTTATTTTCCCGATAATGATCTAGATACCCCAAAATAAATATATAATTAAAAGAAGACATTTGAAAAATATTGTCTACAGTAAAAAAAAAAAAAAAAAAAAAAAAAAATTATAAGCTCAAAAGCCATGTTCGATTTTGAATTTTGGAGATTGTCGTCTTTTTAAAGAATTATACTTTAGAAATACTAAAAGAGGAAAAGCATACAAATGGAAGTATTTTGTTTTTAATACGAGTGTAAGTTTCAGGGAAAATTCGTCCATGTAAAATTCTTTATATCTTGTCAATAAATTACAAATCGGATTAATAAATTTGAATCAAACAGCCGAAGCATGCAAAAATACACAACTGAATTTATATTTTGCATACCCTACCTTTAGGCTTATTTTTCTATTTCCTTATACATTTATTTATCACTTTCTTTACGAACAAATTTTATACCTTATCAGTGGCATAATTATTGCCGTAAAATATTTTTATCTTTATTTGGCTCTTTGAAACATTCAGGTTCTTTTTTTCCTAATAATGTCTAAGTTTCTCAAAATTAAAATACAAAGAATATAACAGATTAGAAGAAAATTATTCTCTGCGCTTCCTGAAATAAGTAGATAACAACAATTTAAGCATTTTTTCTTTAATACTTAAAATCTGAAGGAAAAAGGAACTTGCTGTTAAAAGTTCCCCTTTCTTCCGCCTTCTCCCTTCAGTAAACTCAATCAGAGAATTGCATAGTTCTCAGTTATTTTTGCAGATAAAATTTACTGTTGTTCTTAACTAAGGCAGCTGTGATTATTTTAGTAGTCTTTTTAAATGCAATGATAATAACTAAGACTACTAACATATATTTAAGAAATAAAAAAAGCTTATTAATGTGATTTAACCTCTTTGGTTATTTTTTGCTGCCGTAAACCATAGTTATCGAATCGTCCAATTTTTAAACCACTATTTACAAACATAAATATTCTCTCTATTTAATAACAGAAGCTTTCAATTAAATACGTAAGATGAAGAATACTATTCCGAAATAGTGGTGCCCAAAAATAACAAGGTTTTAGCAACTATAATACAATATTTTTTTTTTCAATTGTAAAACAGATTTTTTCTTCATATATATTGCTTCTAATTCTTGCAACACAAAAATTAAGTTATCCGTGAACAGTGCTTTTAGTAATTTATAAATAATTTTTAAAATTTGTTTTCCGAAACAACATTCTAATAAAAATATGAAAATCCTCTATATTTTTAAATAAATAAAAAAACTTTTTACGAATTACCATAAAAAGAATTTACCATAAAACAGTTTCGGTGATTTCTCTCTCCCTATGATCTTTCAAACCATCCTCGTCAACAAAAAGTGGCGTCTTTTTATACTTTTGTTTTTAAGGCGTTACGCATTTATTCTATTTTGCTGTTAATAATGAAACTAAAGATTCCAAATATGCTGCCCTTGCACGTGGTTAGAATCCTTCTTTGATTGATAAAGCTCTGAACACATTTAATAATCCCAAATGTCCTCCTTCTGACTCAAATAATCGTCCTGATTTTAATTCCATCGTTCTGCCATTTTATTCTCCTCTCTGCCTGAAAATTTCCGAAATCCTTTCTGGTTTCAATTTTAAAGTTATCTTCAAACCTATTAACAAAATAAGATTTTCATTTCTGAAAGATCCTATTCCTACTTAGAACAAGTGGGGCGTTTGTTTTATTCCTTGTTCTTGTAATTTAAGTTATATTGCTCAAACTAAGATAGTATTAAAGTTCAGAGGTATATATCAAATCAAGAAATTTTAAAATCTTCGATTGCCTATCACTGTTGGACTTCATGTCACTGTTTAAGTTTCTCCATTGCCAGAATTATTTCTTCTCTTATCTTTCCCATGTACTTGGATTTTTACGAACGATTTTTTATTCGTAAAAATGCCGATAAATTTGTCAAAGATCTCTCATAATCTTCTTTTCTCTCTTTAGTCTGGAAATTACTTTTGTAATTATTTCCTTTTTTCTCTTGTCTCTTTCATTTTACTATTGAAAAAAAATGTTTTTCTTGCGTTTTCTCTTTCATTTTTATTTTTTAAATTTAATTTTAATTTTAATTTTTTAATTTTACTTATTTATGCACTTTTTAAAAATTTGTTTATTTCATTTCCTTTTCACTTTTCTTTACTGTTTGTTTTTTTCTATCAGTTTGGCAACACTTTTATTTTCTGCACTGTGATTGTGTTTACCTTTCAGTTACCGCCACCTGTCGCATACTTTGAAAGTACTCCTCTCTGTATTTGCTGTTCATTTATGACCTTGTTTCCCTACGGACACGTGTTTATATTGGCTAATGACGGTCTGATAAAATTTCCATCCCAAAACCTGTCCTGTGTTTTCGTTTGCTTTATAGTGCGTGAATGCTTTTGTGCAGCCTGTATATGAGGTATAGAATTTATAACTACGAGAAACATGCAAAAATAAATTAAATTTAAAAGCGCAAACCGAATTTAAAAAAGGAATTTCAGCAATTATTACTCAAAGACGGTAGTGTAACTGATTTCTTTTGTGTATCCCTGTAAATGAAAGACAAATGCTATCAATGTCTTATTCTATCTTGTGTATTTCATCTTGTAGTAAAACTCGGTGATTTATATCAGTTTCAATACATTTGAAATAGCGTAATCTCATTAAAATACTCAAACAATTTCCCCCCATATACCATTATGTAATGGAATTCTTTTGAGTGCTCCTGTAAATGAACTATTAATCCCACAAACTTTATATACAATACCAAACATGCCTTAGTGACTCTAAATAACGTTTATTAATTGCAATGCCGTAGTTCGAGCGTGGACAGACGGACAGGCAAACAGAATGCAAAAACACTTTTCAACTGTGTTGGGAAATGTTAAATATAAAAGATTAGAAGAAAATATTTCTCTGCAGTCACTCAAATAAGTGGATAACAACAATTTAAGATGTGCTCCCCTTTAATATGTAAATTCTCAATGAAAAAGAATCTTACAAGCCCCCCCTCCCTTCCCTTCTTCTAAACTTCTTTCCCAGTAAATCCAGCCAAAGTATTGTATTTCACTCAGTTATTTTTGCAGCTATAATTTACTGTTGCTTTTGCCTAAGACAACCGAGATCGTTTTAACAGTTTTTTAAATAAATATACTATTGATAGTAAATAAGAATAATAACATATATTAAAGGAATTAATAAAAGTGGATAAATCAGATTTTTTTCATTTTCGAAACTTTAATTGCAATATTTATTTTTCAACTGTAAGAGAGACATAACAAATTTTTATAATTTTTTATTAAATTTTTTACAGCATTTTTGCAATATGAAAATTAAAGTCATACGTGTACAAAAAGTTGTTACTTTTATCAAATAACTTCCAACTATTTTTTTAATTATTTTCTGAAAGTTGTGCTACAGAATAAATAGTTTAATGATTTTTTTATTTTTTTTTTTATATAATTTTAATTTGTTTAAAAATATTTTTTGGTACAATATCGCAATAAAATGATAGAAAATGCATACTTATTAGACTCCACAATTTAAATTTGCTGAAGTTATTGATATTCTATACGAAAAATATATCGGGGAAATCCTGACGTGACTGAAATAAAACTCTGAACATAAAAAACCCAGGTTCGATTTTGAATTGGAATACTTGCTTTTTAAAGAATTTCTGAAAAAACACTAAAAGCCAAAAGGAACACAAATCGAAGCAATTCCCTTCCAATATAAATGTAACGATCTGGAAAATTTTTAGTCTTTTAAAATTCTTTATATCTTGTCAATGAAATGTAAGTTCGATGAATAAATTTGAATTAAACAGTTGGTGCGTGAAAAGACACATAAATTGAATTTCTTTTTGAAGACTTTTAAACCTATTTTGATATTTGCATATAAATATTTTTGTACATATTTTTTATTTATCACTGAAACAAATTTATATAAAGGACCTCTATATTGTGAGAGACATATAAATATGATATATGAGGGGCTGATAAGGGGCATATTAGGCCAAGTCTATAAAAAAATGAGATAGTCCATTTACAAGGTGCATAAAATCTGTTTTATCTTCTCCCACAGTAAACCAAGTCTGTAAACAGATGATATACAGTGAAACTTCCCTGTGCGACCACGTCTATTAAGCGACCACCTCCCTGAACGACCATTTTTTCATAGAACGAAATTTATTTCCATAAACTATATACTAAGTTTACCTCCATTTAGAGATCATCCCAGTTGAACTCCCTCCATGAGCGACCAATTTCTTTGAAGAAAACGAAACAAATTCCGTTTTTCCCTGGTCGCTTTAAGAAAGTTTTATTAAAAAAATAATTCCGGAGAGCGCATTATTCATCAAACTTCTAAACTAAGTTTTGATTTTTTTTTTTTAATTCCGGTAATTTTAAGCGTTTAAACCCATTTGTGGCTTTTTAGGCAATGAATTTAACGCTGATGACGAATTAAGAATGACGGTCAATAAACTCCCCTGCCCTATTCTGTTAGGAAACTCTGAAAGAAATAGATAAATTAATGAAATCGTCATTATTTGTTCCCGTCCAAAAAAACAAAAAACAAAAATGCATTTATTTACTGAACTTTGAAAGGACTTAGAAATAAAAGTTATGAAAGACAAAACCGTAAAACTAAAGCAAATGTCAATATATTCATTTTTCAAACTCTGCAGTAATTAACTTTTGTAATTAACTTTTGTTTTGATACTTAAATTTTTATATTTTTTTCCTAATGGGAAAAATAAATTTTAGTGCATTAACTGTTACCCTTTTTCAACAGTTAAAATCTAGATTTAAGCATGATCTTCATTAAAAGTCTACCTCTAGAAGGGACCATTTTTATTGGAACGGAACGTGTTCGCTTTAAGGAGATTTTACTGTATATGAGAAAGTATGTGAAAACAGACTTGGTTCACTGTGGGAGTGGATAAAACAGATTTTACGCATCTTCTAAATAGACTATCTCATTTCTTTTCAAAATGGACTTGGTCTACTATGGTTGTGAACCCTTCATACATGCTCTTATGAGATTCGCAACGATAGCCGAGATTTTGTTTCTTTTTCGAAGTCAAATAATGAGTATTTTACTTCCAGATAACGACACTCACGTCCGCCGAGATGCAGATTGCTTTGGGGCCTATAGCTACAATGGCTGTCGCCTCGAATGATTTTTTATTTCATATACAGAAATAAGTACACAAACCAGATATAATAATTTCGTCAATATACAAGGACGAGATAACACAATGAAATTTACAATTCAGAGAATTACCCCCGGGGAGCTCCTCAAAGTTTGGGCAACGGAGCCAGTGGGAGTCGAACCCACAGACCATCTAGGCTCTGAAGCGATTAGCGACGTGGTGCCTTAACCACTCGGCCACCTTGTCAACGTCTGTTATAATATTAGGAATTGGCGATTCAAGCGCTCGAATACGCCATCTGGTGGAGAAAAGATGTAACTTCTCGCTTCAGGATACTGCCGTGCAAGCGCATTGCGTTACATGTATTTTAAATTTGTTCAGAATGATTATTCTTTTGCACAATTTTAGATTTCCTGTGACATTTGTGTTCTGTCTTATATGACAAAGTAAAAATTATCCGAATTTGAACATCTAAAACTTTCAAATACATTTACAATAAAGAATTATTTCAATGGCACTTTAGCATTAGTTAAAGAGAAATTAAAGGGAGAATTTTCCTGTACCGAAGGCCGCAAGCAGCGCCTCTATAGGCCGTTTTAATTCCCAATATTGTAACAGAAATAAAACTTCGAACATAAAAATCGTGTTAGATTTTGAATTGTAAATGCTGTTCTGATACTTCTGGAACTGAGATTCTATGTTTAACTGACTAACATTACTGTTAGTCTTTTATTTTTATTTGCATATTTCATTAACATTCTAATTTATAAAGACGTTTCATACGAGTGGTACATAAATATAATATATATGCCCTTAAGAGAGGCATAATGATTGCCACAAAATGTTTTTATTTATTTTTTGATAAGTTCACATATTCAGTATTTTATTTTTCTAATATTGACCAAAAATATTAAAAATATAAATGAAATGAAAAATTTAATAATTTATTAGAATATTTGTCTTTTCAAGGATTTCTGTAAAATCACTAAAATCTAAACGGAATACAAATGGAAGTAATTTGCTTCCAATATATATGTAACAATCTGGAAAATTTTTAGCCTTACGAAATTCTTCATATCTTGTTAGTAAATTACAAATTGGATGAATAAATTTGAATGAAACAACTGAAGCTGCATAATTGAATTTTTCTTATAAAACTTCGTGTTATTTTTCTATTTGTATATTTAGTTATTTATTTTCTTTCTTATACGAAAAAAACCCTATGAAATACATAACGATACAGTAAAACTCCTATATCTTCTATTGATGAGTTTAAATATTGTAAGGTTTATTTTCCTGATAATGTCTTACGTCTTCACAAATGTAATAAAAGTGAAAAACCAAAGGAAAAATCCCTAACTCCTCCCTATGCTCATGGAATTAAGAAAAAAATGAAAAATAAAATTAGAGTCAATCCTAACTGAAACAATATCAAATATATTCATAATCAATCATTACTCAGAAATAAAAATAAAAATAAAGTTGAATTTTTTCTTCTCTTTTTCCAGTGAAAGTTGTTAATATTTTAAAAATTCATAAAATGTGAAAGAATTGGTTTATTTGGATAGGTTTACGACAAAATTATTCTCTACTCTATTTTGCGGATTTTTTACTTTTTTATATCTTTACAAGAAGAAAGTATTGGGATTCGTGAAAATTTTCGAATTCTTGTTTTCGACGGATTTACACGCTTTAGTGGTCAGAGATACCGAAAAACATGTTTTTACAAAATGTCTGTTTGTGTGTGACACAAATTTTGTAGGCGCTCTATCTCAAGAACTAATGGACGGAATTTAATAAAACTTTAGATTCAGTTATTCCCCAATATAAATTGGTGCTGATTATTTTTTGGTGTAACTCGCCTATCAGGTGGCGCTACTAGCGTGCGTTTTCACGATTTCCGCAAATGCAATATCTCAAGAACTAGCGCTCGAATATTCATCAAACGTCAGATTCAGTTAGTGCTTAATATGATTTGGTGCTGATTACTTTTTGGCGTAAATCGCCAATAGGTGGCACTGCTATGCTGCTTTATTCATGATTATTGCAATAGGTGATCTCAAGAACTAATGCTCGAAATTTTCATCAAACTTCAGATCCAGTTAGTCCTTGATATAAATTAGTGCTGTTTAATTTTTGGTGTAGATAGCCCAACAGATAGCGCTGCTATGCTGCATTTTTCACGATTTCTTCTATAGCTGTATCTCAAGAACTAATTCGTGAATTTTCATCCAACTTAAGATTAAGTTCGTCTCTGATATAAATTTGTCCTAATTCGTTTTTGGTGTAAATCATCTAACAAGTGGCGCTGCTATGTTGCATTATTCATGATTATTGCAATAGCTCTATCTCAAAAACGAATGCATGAATTTTCATCAAACTTCAGATTCAGTTAGAAGTTGACATAAGTTATTGGTTATTAGATTTCGTTGTAAAACACCTAACCGGTGGTGCTGCATGCTGCATTTTTCAGGAAGTATTAACATGTATGAGATAGAAGAAAGTTTTGGGATTGCCACATCCGACAAGTTTCTTTTTGGTAAAGAAAATAAAATAATGAAAATTTTCATCAGTAGCTTAATGCATTTCAATTACTGAAAATATGCAAAGTATATTCCTATGATATTCAAAGTGTACGCTTAAGAACTTATTTCAAATTTTACTGTTACTTGTGCAGATGTAATCACTCAATGTGATGTTGACATTGGTGGTAAATTTATTATGAATCTTTTTAATATTATGTACAACGTTTATACTGATAAGGTTTTGATAGAACCAACTCTTAACGCTCACCCCCCCCCCCCAAAAAAAAAAACAGAAAAAGGGGGGGGAGGGGTTGAAGAAAAAAAAATCTATAACTTCGTCCATTCACAAGATATCAAATCCGCATGAATTTATTATAAATCTTCTTAATATTATCTACAACTTTTATACCGACAAGTGTTTCATTGGACTAATTCTTACTCCAAAAACAAATTAAATAGTATATTGTGGCCATCACAATACTTTCTTCTATATAAATCACGTCAATTAAATCATTTAAATAGTACAAGAAATAACAACGATTTAGCACCAATTCATATCAAAGTATATCTGAATTTGAAGTTGGATGAAAATTCGTGCATTAATTCTTGAGATAGAGCTATAGCGGAAATTCTGAAAAATGTAGCATAGCAGCGCCACCTGTTGAGCGATTTACACCAAAAATAAGCAGCGCTAAATGATATCAAGTTCAAGGTATACCTGAATCTGAAGTTTGTTGAAAATCCAAGCATTAGTTCTTGAAATAAAGCTATTGCGGAAATCGCAAAAAATACAGCATAGTAGCGCCACCTGTTGAGCGATTTACACCAAACATTAAACAGCACTAATTTATACGTGAATTCATGTCAAGGACTAACTAAATCTGAAGTTTGATGAAAATCCGTGCAATAGTTCTTGAAATACAGCTCTTGCGGGAATCGTGAAAAATGCAGCACAGCAGTGCCACCTGTTGGGCGATTTACACAAAAAATTAAACAGCAGTAATTTATATCAGGGACTAACTGAATCTGATGTTTGATGAAAATTCGTGCATTTGTTTCTTGAGTTAGAGCTATTGCGATAATCATGAATAATGCAGCATAGCAGCGCCACCTGTTGGGCGATTTTCACGAAACAGTAATCAGCACCAAACTATGTCTTGGACTAACTAAATCTGAAGTTTTATGAATATCCGTGCAGTAGTTCTTGAGATATAGCTATTTCAGAAATCGTGGAAAATGCCGCATAGCAGCGCCACCTGTTGGGAGATTTTCACCAAAAACTAATCAGGTCCAGATTATATCAAGGTCTAACTAAATATAAAGTTTTGTGAAATTCCGTGCATTAGTTCTTGAGATAGAGCGCCCACAAAATTTTTGTCACATACAGACTCACAGAGTGACAGAGTGACAGAGTGACAGACAGACTCACAGACAGACATTTTCTAAAAACCATCAAATCGTGATCTGGGCATTCTAAAACGTATAAATCCGTCGAAAACCGGAAGTCGAAATTTTTCACGAATCCAATACTTTCTTCTTGTAAAGATAGAAGAAAGTAAAAAAAAATATATATAGCCGTTAAAGAAAAACTTATCGTATTAAAGTTGTACTCAAATTAAAACTGCATTTTTCTGATTCATTTTTAAATTCCTTTTTGCTCTCAAATGCATCTAATTGACACGTTCTCTTATTTAGAAACTATATAGTAATATGAATAATTGGCCGATTTTTTGATAGAGGCAGAATATTTTAAGAAAAATGATGTCAAAGTGGGCATTTTGAACAAAATTTCCTGAAGCGATAGTGTTGGAAACGAAAAATATTGTTTTACTGAGAAAATAATTGATTATAAATCAAGTTCTAATTAACTGAACGAAAAATAAAAACACTGGTCGCTTATAATAATCTCTTTAAAAATCACATTAGCAAGTTTCATATAAATATATTTTTAAAATTAATCTGAAAATATGTCAGAAAATTTTGAGTTGTTGAACGTGGAAAAATATTTCTTTTTAATACCGCCTTAAATTTTGATAAAACCAGATCTTATATAAAAATGAAATTAAAAACTCGTCAAAAGCGCCCAGATAAAATTGTTAAACTGGATTTATCTCTAATCATGAATTAGTTTTTGTTGGGGAAATTAGTACTTAACTTCGAAATATACCTGCGACTGTAAGCCGAGCCGGCAGGGATTTATTAAAATATTCTAATTTGTAACAAAACAATTTTTAAACCAAGTTTTTGTCTTTGATATTAAGAATATCAAATTTGAGTATTTTGAATATCAGTTTATAACAAAGATAAAAATATCTTTACATAAAGAAATACATCCCCACAGGGAATTTGATATAAGGAAAACGGAAATGTAAAATGGTGGCGAGAAACTCAATCGAATGCATTTAGCAGAGAACTAGTGTAAATTTACTGAGAGCCTTTGTTTTTTTCTGTGTTTTTACAGAATGTGTTAACAGTGTCATTGGAAAAAAAAAATCCTTTACGAAAAAAACTAAAAACAAAAACAAATCTCCCCTCGTGAGAATAATTTTGTATCAAACTGCATTCAAATACCAAAAATTTTGAGCTTCGTACGTGCCGTAGATTTCGCTAGCCATCGCCAACAGACAGACAGACACACTGAGCGATCTGTTCTTTTATTAGTACGAGGTGGAACCCGCCGAATTTCGACGAAAGAAAATGTTTACAAAGGAACTGTTGCATCAAATTTATTATACATCAACAACAATAATTAGAATAAAAAATCCATTTTACACTTGTTAATTTAACTCTCCAAAGACATATTTTAACCTAAGATTAAAAAAATACTTTTTTCATAAACTTCAACTGTTAAAATTATTGAAAAATTAAACTTAATTCATATACGTCATCAGTAAAATATAATCAAGATAAGTAATTTTGATTAAGTTATTAATTGATGCTTGGTATTACGGAATGGAAAATCCGCAAAAATGATTTCACCTTGACATAATCATAGAATTTTTCTACCCTTACATCTAAACCAAATCAAGACATTTTCCACGTTTAACATCCATATTAACCATAACATTTTAAAGCGCAATAGGTTATTAATAAATATACTTTCAAGCTTGAAGTCACGTTTGTCAACTATTACAACTTTTCATGTTAAAATTCCCACTCGTAATTTGAGGTCTTACACTGTAAAAAAAAATTTGTAAAGTTACTAAAGTTTTTCTAGGAAACTGGGATTCCAGGAACTTTTTATGTAACGGCAACAACAAAAATTCCTGTAACAGACGCTGTTACAGGAATTTTTCTTGTTGCCGTTACATAAAAAGTTCCTGGAATCCCAGTTTCCTAGAAAAACTTTTGTAACTTCACAGATTTTTTTTTACAGTGTAGTATAATCTCTGTACCTGCGCGTAAAAATTCCAGAAATGTGTAACTTTTAGACGTATTCAAGGGGAAATATCGCGTTTTATCAAATAAAATTATCGTTTACTTTTAAATATGAAATCATTTTCAGTCGCTGAAATATTTTGCCTATTGACTCAAACTAAATATCAGCGAAATGAAAAAATAGTGAAATATAACAGCATCATCAGGGAAATTGTGTCTTTTTTAAAGCGTAGCGTCATTTTCTGTTCAAATTTTAAAAAAAATATTTTTTTAATTGTAATGAGAAAATGGCATCAGTAAGAATATAATCAATAAAGATAACTAATCCACTTTTAATAGAAATGAAGTACTTCAGTTGCCACGATTAGAAAATTGGTATTAAAAGCTATAAAATAAATAATATCTCAAAAATAAATTAAGATACAGCTTTCAAACAAATTGCATTTAAAAGTGCATTTATTTCTGCATACGACGGTGTAAACATTTAAAATGTGGGATGTTTAGAAGTTTAAAAATTTGCAGTAGCGAAAATTGCAAAAGCGAAATTTCATTTCAAATTTCAAAGTGTTGCCATTCGCAGAATGACGTATGCGTTACGCACAGATATGTTTGTCCTTTATAATATAGATAGATGTAGCAAAGCATTAACCTGGACACATTTTTAGGGTTTTTATTATTTTTTTAAAACTCTGTCCCTGGGTTTTGGATTCCTTACCGTCCCTCTTGCTAAACTTATGCAGAAAATCACTTTAGTTGCAGCCACAGAATTTTTTCCAAATTTTTCTCATGCAGAAGTATGCTAGAGAAAGAATGGCTAAAATTTTTTGACAGGAAATTTACTGCAGAACTTAAATCAGCATTTAAATATCAATTTCAAGCATTGTGGCTTTATTGTTAGTCTTACTGTCTCCAGGGTTTATTCCTTCACTTTTCGAAGTAAATTAATTTTTTTTTTATTTAATCCAATGTGAATACTGTTTCTAAAAATCAATTAACATTGTGGCCATCACTTAGTCTTAACATGATTTGCCTAAAAAATGCCTTAAGTTTTTATATATTTTTGAAATGTTAATGAATTTATGGGATAAATAGTACTACTTAAAGCTCATAGAGTATTCCTATCCTAAGCGAAACACAAATGCTGTTTTTACAACACTGAACTAAAACTATGAAAAAAAAAAAATGTATTCGATTTTCAATTGGAAAAGTTGTTCCATTTTTAAAGGATTTCTGTAAAAACACTAAAAGCTAAAAGAAATAATAATGAAAGTATTTCGCTTTCATTGTAAATATAACGACCTGAAAAAATTTTAAGTACTGCGAAATGATGTATATCATTTAATAATTAGAAAAATAGATAAATAAATTAATAATAAACAACTGAAACGTGCAATGATAAATGATTGAATTTCTTATTTGAAGCCTACTACTCTTAGTCTTATTTTCCTATTTGAATAGCCATTTTTTAAAAATTATATTTTCTAATTTATGAAACATTTTTATTACCCGACTGCCAAGAAGGGTTATGTACTTCACGCGTATCTGGGTATGTGGATTTCTTTATACCCTCGAAACATCCCAACGGCCGGATGGATTTTAATGAATGGGGTTTCTATCGATTTTTCTTAACCATCCGATGGTTATAGGCTAGGTTTTGTTTTTATAAATTCAAAATGGCGGCCGTAAAATACAAAATGGCGGTAGAGACTAAAAAAAATTTTACGCACCCTACTGAGTGGCATATCACTGGATAGGTCTTTCAAAATAAAGATGATGTTTCATTGACTATTTTACAGTCAGAAGCTCCGTTTAAATATTATACAACCTCGAAGTTGTGTAGGTAGGATCTCTAGCTTTACTGCAACTCTAACCTTCATAGACATCTATAGGCCTCATCAAAACAGTGTTTATAGATAGGAACTCACAATTAAACACAACTTAAAATTCATCAATACAAGTAAACAAAAAAAAAAATAGGTAAGTAATATAAAAAATAGTTTCACATTGATCAGAAATAATTAGTTAGTTCGTTTTTTACGCAGTCGGGTTTTTTGATTTTTTAAATTTAATTTTTACTCGTATAAGATGCATACATAATATAGTGTATATATATCAGAGGCACAATGATTAAATACTTTTATTCTTTGATCAGTTCCAATATTCAGTGTTTTAGTTTTTAGATAATGTTTCGAAAAATAAAAGCAAACACAAAAAATACAAAATAACCGGTCAAGTGCGAGTAGTTCTCGCATACAGAGGCTTCCGTACAATAAATATATGAATTAGTAACTGGGAATTGCATTATACAAATATATCATTAAAAGTTGTTATCTAGGATTTAAAAGCTGATGGCGCATAAAGTATGCCGCCTGTATCTTTATGCCCAAACTATACGTGTATTTAAGGGTTAATATCTCTGCTAATTACCGACAATTTTTTTTGAAAATCCTCACCATCAACCCTTTTATACTTCTGCGACGATAACTACCTCCAGCGCTCCTGAACGCCTTTGTTGAATGCCCGCAGTTCGAAATTTGTGTGTAACGGAAAAATGCGATAAAAAAAAAAACTATGTGACCTAGGGTCTATAATTTAAATAGGGTATGTATGATTTATATGGGGACGCTATAGTTTTCCTGCAAGGTTTAAATTAACTTTTACACCCCCCCCCCTAATTGTTTGATAATTTCAGTTTCAGAATATCCAGAAATAGAGCGGAGAACATATTTTTGCATTATATTTTCGACGATATATCTCTGAAAATGTAATACCTAAAATTAAAATAAATACATTTTTGACTTCGGCTTTACGAAAGCTTTGACATGTTATAAAAAGAAAAGATTTGTTTCAAGTAACTTAATTAGCCCTGTAAATTTTTCCTAAATTTATTTGAGAATGGTTAATAATGTACAAATATGTGGGTCAATAGCCTTTATTACTTCAGCCAATTTGAATTTTTCAGCTTCCATAGTTTACGAGTAAAATGGCTTTGACAGAAAGACACAGAAGTGATTTTTATAATGGTTCTGTTTTTATTTTTTAAGTACATAGCAACATTAAAAGGTAAAGAAAAATATTAAAATGAATCGCTTCCAATATAAGTGTAACGACCTAGAAAATTTTTAATTTTGCGAAACTCTTTTACCTTGTGTATAAAATAAAATAAAATTTGAATGAAACAACTGAAGTGTGCAAGGATACATAATTGGATTTCTTTTATGAAGAGTTAGTTATACTCTTAGTCTTATTTTTATTTTCATACATATTATTTTATTATGTATATCTTCTAATTTATGAAAAATTTCTATATGAGAGGGATGTGTAATATTATGTATACATGCCTTCTTTTAGGTATAATGATTCCCATAAAATGTTTTTAGTTTCCTTTCATCAGTAGAAATGTTCAGTGTTTTATTTTTAAGGTAATGACCCAGGTTACAAAAAATGAAATATAAAACAAAACACACAAAAAAAATGAAAAAATATTTACAACATTGAAATAAAATTTTGAACTTCAAAACATGGTTGATTTTGAAAAAAGAAAGTGCTTTGTTTTAGGATTTCTTTAACAACATTAAAAGCAAAATATAAAGTTATAGGGGGTCGCTTCTAATATAAATGTAACGATCTAGAAAATTTTAGGGTTTCGTACTTAAAAAATAAAAACGGAACCATTATAAGATCACTCCTGTGTCTATCTGTCACAGCCATTTTACTCGTAAACTATGGATCGTGGAAAGTTCAAATTGGAGGAAGTAATAAAGACTATTTACTCACGTATTTTCACATTATTAAACATTCATAAATATATTTAGTAGAAATGTACAGGGGCTAATTAAGCTACTT
This sequence comes from Maratus speciosus, assembly GCA_963932465.1. NCBI lineage: Eukaryota > Metazoa > Arthropoda > Arachnida > Araneae > Salticidae > Maratus > Maratus speciosus. The sequence continues at coordinate 339,403,102 of OZ010786.1, read as the reverse complement.
GAAGAAACTCTTTTCTTTGTGTATCGTGTGGGGTATTTTGTCAAAGCTTTCGTAAAGCTGAACTCAAAAATACATTCTTTTTAATTTTAGGTATTAAATTTTATATATATCGCAGAAAATGTCGGGCAAAAATATGGCAGTCGTGTAAAAAACGTGGTTTTATTTAGAAAAAAAGTGTGATATTTAGGTAAACATACTAAAAAAACTGAAGTAATTCACTTCTAATATCAGTGTAAGAATATGAAAATTTTTTCAGTCTTGAGAAACTCTATATCTTCTTAATATTTTTTAGAAATTGCATTAAACTTTGTCAATAAATTACAAATTGGTTTAATAAGTTTGATTTAAACAACTGAAGCGTGAAGGAATACATAAATGGATTACTTTTTTAAAGAATTATACTCTTAGTCTTATTTTCTATTTGCATTATTTTCTTATGTATATTTTCTAATTTATGAACAAATTTTATATGAGAAGGATATATAATATGATTTATATGCTGTTATGATAGGTATAATGATTCCTATAAAATGTTTCTATTTTCTTTTCATCAGTAGAAATATTCAGTGTTTTATTTTTCCCGATAATGATCAATGACTTTTAAAAATATGCAGAAGAATGAAAGAAAAAATTGCAACATTGAAATAAAACTATGGTCATAAAAAACGTGTCCTTGTTATTTAAAAAATGGTGTGATATTTTAGGAGATTTATTTAAAAGCTCTAAAAGATAAAAATACTTCAAATCGAAGTAAATTACTTCCAATATCAATGTAAGAGGGTGAAAAATTTTTCAGTCTGTAAAAATTGATAAACATGAAATTGTATTAAAATTTGTCAATGAATTGGAAATTGTATGGACAAATTTGAATTAAACAACTGACGGGTGCAATGATACATAATTGGATTTCATTTTTGAAGACCTATACTCTTAGTCTTATTTTCTATTTGCATATATATTATTTTGTTATATATACATTCTAATTTGTGAGAAAAATTATATGAGAGGGATGTGTAATATGATGTATATGTTTTTATGATAGGTATAATGATTCCCATAAAATGTTTTTATTTTCCTTTTATCAGTAGAAATGTTCAGTGTTTTATTTTACAAATAATGACCCAGGTTTAAAAAAAATATTTACAACATTGAAATAAAATTTTGAACTACAAAACATGTTTGATTTTGAAAAAAGAAAGTGCTTTGTTTTCGGATTTCTTTAGCAACATTAAAAGCTAAAGAGAAAGATAAAGAGCTCGTTTCCAATATAAATGTAAGGATCAAGAAATTTTTTAATCTTGCCAGACTCTTTTACTTTGTCAGTAAATTACAAGTTAGATGAATAAATTTGAATTAAACAACTGAAGCTTGCAGGGATACATAATTGGATTTCTTTTTTGAAGAGTTATACTCTTAGTTTTATTTTCTATTTGAATATATATAGTATTTTCTTATGTAGATTTTCTAATTTATGGACAAATTTTATATGAGAGGGATATATAATATGATGCCTATATGATAGTATGATGATTCCCATAAAATGATTTTATTTTCCTTTCATCAGTAGAAATGTTTAGTGTTATATTTTTCAGACAATGTTCCAGGTTTCCAAAAATGAAAGGAAAAACAAAACGTACAAAAAAATGAAAAGAAATATTTACAACATTGAAATAAAATTTTGAACTTCAAAACATGTTTGATTTTGAAAAAGAAAGTGCTTTGTTTTAGGATTTCTTTAACAACATTAAAAGCTAAAGAGAAAGACAACGGGGCTCGCTTCCAATATAAATGTAACGATCTAGAAAAATTTTAATTTCGTGAAATTCTTTTACCTTGTCAATAAATTACGATGAATAAATTTGAATTAACCAACTGAGCGTGCAGGAATGCATAATTGGATTGCTTTTTTGAAGAGTTATACTCTTAGTCTTATTTTCTATTTGCATATATATTATTTTCTTATGTATATTTTCTAATTTACAAACAAATTTTACATGAGAGGGATATATAATATGATGCCTTTATGATAGTATAATGATTCCCATGCAATGTTTTTGTTTTCCTTTCATCAGTAGAAATATTCAGTGGTTTATTTTTCCAGATAATAATCAATATCTTAAAAAAATAAACAGAAAAAATACAACATTGAAATAAAACTATGAACATAAAAAGCGTGGTCTTATTTAAAACAAATGTGTGATAGCTAAAAATACTACAACTCGAAGTAAATCACTTCCAATATCAGTGTAAGAAAGTGAAAATATTTCCGTCTTGTGAAACTCAATATCTTCATAATATTAAAAAAAAAATTATGCATGAAATTGTATTAAACCTTGTCAATAAATTACAAATTGGATGAATAAATTTGAATGAAACAACTGAAGCGTGCAAGGATACACAATTGGATTTCTTTTTTTGAAGAGTTATATGTACACTTAGTCTTATTTTCTATTTACATATATATTATTTTCTTATGTATATTTTCTAATTTATGAACAAATTTTATATCAGAGGGAAATCTATAAAATCATGTATATGCCTTTATGGTAAGTATAATGATTCCCATAAAATATTTTTATTTTCCTATCATCAGTATAAATATCTAGTGTTTTATTTTTCCAGATAATGATCAATGATCGATTTATTTAGTTTTTACAACTAAAACAGCACTTGACACAATCCTTCATTCATATTCCGCAGGTTGATTGAGGTGTGTGACTCAGCTCTCGAACAACGACATACATGGCGAGTTCATGACGCTTAAAACGTCACACGGTGAACGGTACCAAACGGCGCGCCCATTGTTGGTCGTGCTCAGCTCCTTCAGTGAATTTTCTTTTATTGTTTAAATTAACTCAAAATGCATTTCTGGAAGTGATAATTTTAGCTTCGAGAGCAGGTAAAAGTCCCAAGAGGCCTTATCAGGCGAAGTTGGTACTTGGTCGATGGCATTCGTTGCATTTTTGGCTAAATACTTGCACAATGGTAGCTTTGTGCGATGGTGCATTATCGTTGTGCAAAATCCATGAATTGTTCTTCCACAAATCTGGCGGTTTATAGTGATTTGGCGCACGAGATTTCTTTTGATACACAATATTTAAGGCAAACTCTTTTTTTCAACTGCTTTTCAAATTTTAAAATTCGCAAAGCACTCGATAATATGACTAAAAAACTGTTGCTGTTAACACAGTAAGCTCCAGATGACGCTAAACCCCCCCACGTTGTAACTCCGTTCACATGTACCAACATAAAAAAAAGAAAATGGCGTGATATCTTTTATATGATAAATTCCGTCTTTTAAATAATTTTTTAAATGATAAATTCGGGGTCTTTTTACACAGAATGTACACCACAGAAAAACATTTCGTCAAAAAACAGAAAAATTCTGCTAACAGAGTTACCGGAAATTCTGTGTTATTTCATGGATTTCTGCGAATATACTGGAGAATTTCGGATTGTTTTTAAGATTGTTCTGTTCGGATTGTTCTGTGATTTGAGGAAAATGGACAAAATTAGAAATAAGGAAGCGGAAAATCTACTAGTAGCAAAGTTGCTGTCAATCCTGCTTTATTTCCCGCAAATATAGTTTAAATTTGAGAGTTTTATTTCAGTTTTAGTTTATATTTCAGAATTATTTATGAATTGAGTGAAAATGAAAAAATAAAAACCAGAAAGACCAATAATTCTTAACAGAGTGTCGTTTGATGGTTATTTTTACTACATAAGTTACTATTGAGTTTACTATAGATTAAATGAGTTTATTTTGTGGCATTTTATTTTACTGTTATGCTATTAAATTGCTTTCTAACACATATTAAAACAATTAAAAAATTAGATAAATGCAATTGTACTCCTTGCATTTATTTTCGAAACCATAATTAATATAAACATCAATATTAAAATAGTGATAAAAACATTTTTCCGTATATCTTTCCAAATGTGCGCAATATGAAACATAAATTATAAAATTTTATTTTACGGAAAGATTCCATTAAAACAAAATATGGCAATAAAATTATAATTATAGAAAATGCAGGATTATTCCATAGTAACTTAAGTTACATTCAGAACAACTTACTGCAATAATTTTAGTAATATAACACCAAAAAAATATTCAAATTTAATGCTGACATGATTTGTTAATTAAACCTATCTAAAGCTCAATTTGGATAAAAATTACCTAAAACATAAGAATAAAAATTATATTTTTATGGTAACTTCCGTTCCTTTTCAGAAATGTCAGTTACCATAATAAATATAACTCCCAGAGTTAAAAAAATAACACTAAAATTAGGTAATTTTCACTTAAAATGAGCTTTGAATAAATTTAATGAATAAATCATGTCCAATTTACGTTTTTAATATTTTTTTGGTGTTATATTACTAAAATTACTAAAATTTTCCTAAATGTAACGTAAGGGGGTTGGGTTACCATGGAATAATGTTGCATACTATTCTACATTTCTGTTTAAATTTGATAGAGTTATTGACATTCTATGCGTTCTAAGGTTTAACAGAAACCTAATGCAAAAAACACAAAGAAAATGCTTCACAAAACTAAAATAAATCTGAACATAAAGCAAAGTTTGATTTTGAATTGTAAAAGCAGTTTCGTTTATAAAGTATTTTTGCAACAACATTAAAAGCTAAAAAAATACAAATAAAAGTAATATTTCTCCAATAAAAATTATATTTGCGAATTACATTATATCTTATCATCAAATTCCAATTTGGATGAAAAAATTGTATAATACTACCGAAGCGTAGCGAGATTAATAGTTGAACTTCTTTTTTAAAAGAATCATTTTGGAGACTTATTTTGAAGTTTGCATATACAATTACTTATCTGTTTGTTCTGCTTCAGGAATAAATCTTATACATTATGAAAGGCATAATGGCTGCGAAAAGAGTCTTTTATTCTACTTTGATCAGTTTCAGGGCTCTATTTCTCTGTATATGTTTCAGGTTTTCAACAATAAAAATAAATAAAGGTTTAACAGAAATTTCTCTAGTTGTTTATTGTCCATGGCCTGTAGATTGACTAAACACGTAATCCACTTCTTAAGAAGCGCCTTCTGAATAGAATAATATGGTTTATGCGATGGTGACACTAAAATTGTTGAGATGCGGCTAAATGATACAAGTTAAACCTACCAACTCTTAGGAGTGTTTAAAGTTGTTCCATCCAAGATCAATGCACTTTTGTAGGCGAATTTTCAAAAGATTAAAGGTTTCAAGCCATTCATTTCTTGGAATAGATGAAAAATATTCTTTTATAGCTTCATCAATCTCATTTTCGACTTAGAATGAAAACGGCGCACAGTGGGGCATTTTACAAATCTGGGCGGTCAAAATTATTTTTTTCTTTTAAACTAATTTAAACGTTTAAAGCAGTAAATAAATGCACTTTTTGAAATAAATATTGTTTAATAACTTGAAAATCATGGATGTTTTGCAACTTCGTATTGATATTTATGATAAGCAGTATTATAAAATAAATGATAATATGATAAATAGTATTATAAAATAAATGATAATCATGATAAATAGTATTATAAAATAAATTATAATCATGATAAATAGTATTATAAAATAAATGATAATTATGATAAATAGTATTATAAAATAAATGATAATCATGATAAAAAAAATGGAATAATATATTGAATAAGTTATAAAAACAGATTATTAATGATAAGAACAATTAGTTTGTAAATCACCAAGGTGGGATCTTTTAATCAGATGATAATTCAGAATCGTAATCTTTCTTCATAATCAGAATCCTCTGGATCACGAGCTTCAGAAGATTCCATAGGCAGTAACATTTCTAGAGTTTCTTTACGGAACAATTTTGATTTTTTTCTTATCGTGGGTCTTATTCCAGTTAAAACTGGATCTGAACTCAAAAGCAATCTGTTAAGAACATCACGGTTACAAGAAATTCTTGAAAATTTACGCGATAGATTTTGGCGAAATAATCGAAAATGTTTGTTCCGTGCTTCGGCTACTTCTTCAGACAATTGGCCTACTGGTAAAGCTTTCTCTATCACAATGCGTCCATTGATTAATATTTTATGCATTGTGGGTGACATTGGATACCATTTATATAACTGAACGTAGAGCTCTGCTGTTTTTTCTGTATATTCTTAAATTTATCAAGGTGAATTTTGTGGCCACTGGATATGGTTTCAAGAATAACTTTAAATCGATATATTAAATTTTCATCAATGCCGGTAATTTCCGCTGCTAGAGATGGGTCAGTAAAGAATCTTCTGTGTAAAGTATGTGTAAGTACATCCACATCAGTCGAGCTCCTCAAACTTTCAGACTTTCTCCGCTTTGACCTGTCACTTGATTCAGTGAAAGCTTTTGCTGGCCTTCCTGGTCGATTTATTTTTCTTGAAATTTCTACTGTACCTTCAAGCCATTCTTTATTATTTTTCACAAATTTATCTAACATATAATGGGATTCGATCCATTTGCTCTTGAACTGAGATTTAAATTGGGAGAAATTGTGCTTGAGGTTTTTAATTTCATCATCATCAAAATTATCGCCATTAAGAAGGTAATTTTCAAGGAAATTTAATCTACGATTAATGTTTGGCAAATTCTGCTGTTGAATAATGTTTAAAAATTTTATTCGAGTCATTACTCTGACATTCGAAGGCCCTAAATAAAAATAAATACAAAATATGAACAAAAAAGAATGCATAATAATTATATGCAATTTAGATAGATAACATCATTTTATCCCTTATTTTTTAAAAAAATCTCACAATCTTTCGCTAACTTTTAACAAAAACATATGAAAATTGCCTCGACTTATTTTTTAGAAAAACAAATGTTAATAACGAGCAATAAATGATTTCAATTATCTGAAAAAAGCTTAAAAAGAGATAAAAGGGAATGAATACATTACTTTAAAGCAATTTTTTTTTAATTATATAAATTTAATTTCAATCAGAATAACTGAAAAATAAACAAATCTGATCACTTTCTATTGAATCATAACAATTTTTTTCATATTAAAATTTATATGATAAATATCAGTTAAAAATCAATATGTAGTAATTTTGTATGCTTACTCAGAATTTTGGAAGAGCGTATTTATATCGCCTTCATTTTAAAAAGGGGACAAAGGTGTAACTACTTTAAACGAAAACACAAATAGAAGGGTGCATATATTTTGGTACAACAAGTAACTTTGCTTGGAAATGTTTGGAAATATAACTAAACCCTTCGTGAATTGGGAAACAAGGGAAAAAAATAATAGAAAAATATGCGTTATTTTAAATTAATTTTGTAAATACTAAAACTATTTCTTTCTCAATTCAAAGTTAAAAAAAATAATGATACATACCTACTTCGTCACTATCCATAACGATTAGATTTTAAATACTTCCAAAACTAAAGTTATTCAAATTCAAAAATAGAAAGTCACAATGAAGAACGATTTGACACTCATGCACTTAACGCAACACTCCAGTTTCAACTGATAACAGGAGGTCATCGTTCACTTAAAGGAGATAAAAATCGCATCAGGTGATTTCACAATGATTCAGTTTCAACTTATATCCATCCATTCGATCCTGCGTTGTACTTTATGAAATAGACTTTTGGCCGCCCAGATTTGTAAAATACCCCACTGTGCGGCGTCCACGTAATTTTTTTTAGATAAAAAAATAGCCAAAAGTGGCACATAGCAAGATCAGAAGAATAAGGTGAACGTACTATTACTTTGATGTTTTTTATTCAAGAAATTCCCTGTAATCCTTGCTGAACGAGAAGATGTATTATCATGGGGAATCATGAGTCCCCTAACATTCACCTCTTGAAGAATTTCTGGAATAAACCTAGTGGTGTACCAGTTAGCTGTAACTGTCTTCTATTTCTCTAGTTTAAAGGCGTTGACCAGACCTGTACTTATGAAGAACACGGCACACATTACTTTTTTCATTGCTCGTCTTTTCACCATTGTTGGTTTGGAATCATCGTCAAAGACCCATACTTTATTTCGAACATCAAAAAATGGATGCGAGGCATTCTCACAATCTTTTGATTTTTCTATATTTTTCTGCCCCTGAATAATAATTTTTATTTTAGTACATATTCTTTTTTTTCTTATATTGTAAAACATCCCATTGCATAACTGCAAACAATATTAACGAGATAAATGAATTTTGGACGATGTTGGGGTCCAAATATACCACAAAATTCCTATACCATTCCGTGTCCCTGATACTGATTTTTATGTTTCGAGCTGTCCATAAAAATTTGTTTTAATAAAAGTAATTCGATGTAATTTTTTCCCGAAACTGGGACTATTGTTTTATGTAAATATGTAGTAAAAAATTAACCTGCAAACATTTTTAGGGTTGTTATTATTTTTTAACTCTGTCCCTGGGTTTTACATTCCTTACCGTCCCTCTTGCCAAAATTATGCAGAAAATCACTTCAGATGCAGCTACAGAATGTTTTTCAACTTTTTTTTCGTGCAGAAGTATGCTAGAGAAAGAATGGCTAAAATTTTTTGACAGAAAATTTACTTCAGAATTTAAATCAGCATTTAAATATCAATTTCAAGTATCGTGTCTTTATTCGCAGTCTTACCGTCCCCGAGGTTTAGTCCTGCACTTTTCAAGGTAAATTAGATTTTTTTTTTAAATTTAATCCAATGTAAATAACTGTTTCTAAAAATCAATGAACATTGTGGCTATCACTTAGTCTTAACATGATTTGCCTAAAAATAGGTGGTAATTTTCCTTACCGTCCCATCCCTTTTTTCCCTTACTGTCCTTTTTTTCCTATACCGTCCCTTTTTTTCCCTTACCATCCCTTCTTTAACACTCCTTTAAGACAATGTTATACCAAAAATTTGTACTAAAAATACTACATTGTTAATATTTCTTATTTGAATATTCTGTGGGTACTATACAAATCAAATTCATTATAAGTAAAAATTTAGAAGAAAATAAAAAGTTATAGTGGTAAAATGGTAAGTAAAATTAAACTCTTAAGTTTAACTTAAACCTCAGTTAAATTTAAAAAACAAATCTCTGCTGACGATTTTTTCTTTATTCTGAATCATCAAGGCATTCGTCTATAAGTTTAAAATGTTATTTAGGTAAGTTTAATTTCACCATATTTTTATTCCTGAAAAGTAAAGAGATTGTGAGAATGCCCCATGTACGTCTCATCACCAGTTATGATCTTAGAAATAATGCGGTGGCCACTATCATTAAGTAATTTTAAGGGTGTTCTGTTAAATTATGGGGAACATAACGACAAACAATTTATTTCATATGCAGTTCTTCAAGAATAATTTTATGTACTAGGGGGCTCGGCCCCCTACGAGCTACGCTCGCCAACCCCCGTCCAGACACCGTAGACTCTAAATGCACGCTAATTTAATCGTCTTTAAAAAGATTTCGAAAGATTGAATTATAATTTAAAAAACAGTGGCGATCTCTCTATAAGCGTATTTCTATTCATTTCTCTTTGATTGGGGAATTTTAACGCCAAATCCGTTGCGGTACTACTTGATTATCCCGTCGACCCATTTCGCCAAATTATATAAATCGCCAAACCACTCGCCAAATTATACAAATTGACATAATTTTTATTTTAAATAACGAAAAAAACAAATAAATTAGTACAACATTAATAAAAATACAAATAAAACGTCGAAATAAAAATAACTTGATGACGTAGACACGTGTAACAACATTTCAAATTAAGCTAATATAAAAGGAATTAAGTAAACAGAGTCTTTGTCTCCTGGTATTTTTTAACAAAGTGAAAAGAAAGTTCTTTTAAACGAGACATTTTAAATTAATCGTTTTTAATCTGACGTAATTTTGACCAAACTATTCTTTCTCTTTTTAATATTCACGTGAAAATACTTGTGTTAGAAATTAAATATTATTTGCGCTTTCCTTACAAAAATAGTTGAAAAGTATCCTCTTAAAATATCAAATAAATGTCTAGCGCAATTTCTAAATTTAAACCGTTTTGCAATATTATTTTGTGTTCATTTTATGTAATAACTGTAATGTGACGTAAATATGACGTAATTTCTCCTATTTAAGACTTCTAACGCATGTTAATAAATTTATTGCTTTACAAATTCCTTTCTCTCTTAAAATTCACGTGTAATTATAGTTTTTATGACATAATTTTTAATAAGTTCCTGCTTTTTGTACATAATTATTTAATTCTAATTCCAAATGTTTTTTTCTGTTTATAATAGTCACGTGTAAATAAATTTTTAATTTATTTACACGTATAAATATTTTTTTTTTGAAGCAAACATTATTGCTTCCGCTGTTTATACAGTTGGCAACAGTTTAAATTAATATAACTTTCTAAAATCTGTTAAAAATATCTCTAGAAATGCTGAAAATCTGAATTTAAAATTGAAAAAAACCCTCAAAAAATTAGTCAAAATAAAAAAATTAATGCAATCTGCACTCCGACAAATTCTAACGCATAAAAGGATCTAAAAATGATTAAATTCCTATGAACAGTTTTTTGCTCCTATAAAACTTTTTTAGTGGAACGATTTTGTCCAACTTTAGCATTAAATATCTCTTAAAATAATTCTTCGATCTGAAAACTGTCTGCATCAGCGTGTTTATCAAACATTTCTGTATAATACTACCGATTTTCATATTTTTGTATGCATTATTTTTCTTAATATTAACGAAGAAAGACCTCCGGTCACAAAAAATTCAAAACCGGCGGCGGCGGTGACAGCGGTAGTTACTTTTTTTTAGAATAGAGAGATAGCTGCGGATTCACTGTTAAGTTTCTTCTGTATCTTTTGGTAGGGACAGCGATTATCATCGATTAATATTTCTCGTATGGCCAAAATATTTTCTGGGAGTAACTCTGACAACGCTCTTTCTGTCTGTTCTTCATCCAAAACAGAATTTTGATCTCTTCTAAATTCTGTAAACTATATGAATACAGTGGCTCGAGATG